>OY728135.1:1230923474-1233664724 GCA_963277665.1 Viscum album | reverse complement strand
AAAAAAAATTAATTATATAATTAATTCTAATCAACTTGTGTTTGTGTGTCATTTATTGAATGTACATGCCATGTAATTAAATCCCATTCCATTTATGATTTATTCTATGTGAATACATAGTACAAGGACCATTTTGAGTAGTTTAGATGAGTACATGTCTTTTTTTCTATTTATATGTGTATATTAATATTTTTAAATAAAATTAATTTAATGGAATTTTTTAATATTATGGATGATGAAAAATTATAAGAAGGTATGAATTGAAGTTAGATAAAATGAATTTTTTACTAATCATATAGTTAACTAGATTAATTTGATGGATTTTATCTTAATTAAAGAATGAACTGAAGTGAATTATTTATAGATTGAAAATGTATATTTATTTCATGTGTTGGGAAGAGCAAGAGTTTAGGCCAAAAACAAATACATGAATTGTTTCTTTAATCAATTAATTATTGAATTAAATAATTGCATGTGTTCCAGCCCCTACTCTTATTATGTAAGTGTTTGTGTGACCAAATTTTATTTTATGGAACCCCGTTAACTAATTATTTGGTTCCCCTCACTTGTGTGGGACTAATGCTTATTTAATGAATGGAGATCTCTGGTGAGTGGAGGAGGTTCAATTTCATATATGTGATGAAACCAATCTACATGAAACATAAATGGAGATATGGGATGTTTCAGTACAAACCAAGTTACAAATCAATGTATTTTCCCTAGGGCCTAGGTCAGTTTATCACCCTTTATATAAACTAACCCTCCAGAAATCTCATGATCATACTACTTTGATTATTCAATTTTTTCATGTTGCACGGTTAATTACGTTATGGATTCTTTGTCAAGATCACATAAGTTAATGAATTAATAATCATGCCAGATAGAATTAATTATAAATTATATTACTCATTATTTTTATCTATATATGGTTAATCACTTAATAGAGATATAATAAATATTAAAAATTGTTTAATAAGATAAAATGAGAAATTTTTGAAAAAATATTTTAAAAACCTCAATCAAAATATTAATTTGGTTTCACCTTCCATTGATAGTGTTAAAATATAAGTATTGTTCAAAGTGATTATCTAGCTAAAGATAGTCTTCCTTCAATTATAATGGAGTTTTAACTCATGCCATGGGTTGAATTAATATTTTTCATAAAGTTTTGACGTCGAAAGTAGGACTTGGTATAACTAAGAGGCATTTTTTGAGGAAATCCATGACCATATTTTCAGGATTAGGGAATCGACTCAATGGATTAAGGAGATATGTGTTAATAAATTTCAAAGGTTACACATACCTAATGCCCTTTTAATATATTTTCAAGACAAAGTATGGTTTATGATAAGGAGAATATGTATCATTGAAACTATAATATCTAAGTGATGTGATATTCTAAAATCAATTGAGAGGTCTATTGGGATTCGATAAAATGGAGTGAGACTAATAAATTAATAAATAAAATTTGTTACATCATATCTATTTGTACCCATGACGAAGAAAATGTACTTTTAACTAATGTGGAATCGGGAAATAAAAATTTGGAAAACATTATGACAAGATGATTCATGAAGTGGGATTTATTAGTGGGTAGAATAGTGGCGACTCTAGTAATGGGGATGACAGTGATAGGATGAATCCGGACAGATGTAGGTAGTGGGTATGCCCACAGTGGATACAAAGACAAAATTGATGGATCATGGTAGGTAGTAGAGGGATTCACCCCCAACAGTTGTGACGACGAAGGAATGCAGAGGACCGTAGAGTAGGAATACATATCCCCTATATATCTATGGAATATAAATAAAAAATGTAGAGTATTCTCTTGTCTATCCCTACAGTGGGGCTATGGATTGGGTTTACCTTGGCCTATGAGTGTGTGTATTTCTCTTTGATGTAGTCGTACCCTGAAGAACCTAAATATATATATTTCAAAGGGTAGTAAATTTTTTGATACACTAAACTACAATTAAGATAATTATATTTTGTGCCAGAATCCTCTATACCAACTCAACCACCTCATCGCTCTAGATATGGTGAAAAGGGTTCCTATAAGAGGTGTATAAGCATGATTTTATTATCCATTACATTAATATATCAACGATTTTTGAATAATTTACAATGAAACATAAGGAAATCAATACCTCAACTAACACATCTCATCTCTTATAACATTATAAAAAGAAAGAGAGGCATGGTATTAATGAGAGTATAATTATATTGTACTGGTGTAAATTTGAAAAGTGTATATAGATATTGAACTTATCTTCAATATAAAATATTACATTTACTAGATAGAAAACTTCGGGGTTCCATATGGATATAGAATTATTTATTAATTTCATATTTTCATCCATATATTTCCAGTTATCCATATTTATCTATATTTTGAGAAGAACATTATGGATGAATGGCTCAAGAATGTTTCAACTAATATTTATTGGGGAGATAAGGGTTGTTTGGAACTCAATTACACAACCCTTAGGGTGAATAATAAAAATAATATTTTAAAGGCCCGTATTGATTTTTAGAAACTGGAACCTTTGTAAACAATTTCAATGATACAAAATATTATGAAGGAGTGTGGTGATTAGAAGGTTATATAGTTCGCATGTGGACATAAAGGTCATTTTGAAAAATAATTAAATTAATTAATGAATACTCATGCTAATGCATATACTTCGACTATATATTCATCATAGAATGTGATGTTTGATTTCACTTCCTATGTATTAATTACTATGTTGTATTAAAATACAAAAAGTAAGAAGGATATATAATAAAAATAAATTTATGTTTTCCTAGATGTTTATATAGGGTTATTCCAATATTTTATATGAAAATCACATAACTTCAAAAAGTAAAGTTGAATTCTCTATGTGACTGAAAAGGGTGATTCCTTTGCCAGTAGTGATAATTTCATAGATTCAAATTTCTAAAAGGATTTATTCAAGAAAAAATATTTTACATTAACTATTTCTTATTTATTTATCCTAGTAATCTATTAGACACAATGAGACATTATTTCATTAATGGAACGAATGTTTATATGGTATAAATCTAAATGTTAAGTAATTATTGAATCAAAGGTATCCAAAAAAGAGATCAATGATGAAAATAAAAAAGATAAATCTTATCCAATAATTTGGAAAGATAATACTATTTCAATTATAAATGATATATATTGAAATGTTTATAATTTAAATAGTATTTGTCACTTTGAGCTAAAAAACTAGGTATACTAAAAAATTATTTATCATGTTTTATACAAAGAAAAATTAAGAAATAAATTCATTCCAGAAAGCTTCTAGAGTTAGTTGAACTACTTAACATGATCTATTCCAAAGTGAAGTTAGATATAAACAAAAATACTTCAATAAATTCCTTTAATAAATTTTGGGAATTATAGATGAAAGTAATGAATGATCTTGATAAAAGATACAAGATCCCACCAAATTGTATATTGGAGTATATCTTATACATGTATTCATAAATTATTAAATTTAGAGTGATTTTTTTTTCTAAAACTTATATTACCTTTTTTTACAACATAAATATGTTTATAGTGCAAGGTATATTGATGAGGAGTATTATAAATTTATCAATTCTTCCATGATTACTTTCTAGAAATTTCTCACATGATAGACGTGAAACAACTAACCATATGCTAACTATTTTTTAAATTTTATATCATATAAGTTACAATATGATTGGATTCCATTATGTCACAACCTAAGGTGTTTCCATAAGAATTATTTTTTAAGCTGGCCTTATCATCAAATGAACATCCAAATAAACAAAAAAATTGAATCTTAATAAGGTATCCTATAGCTACTAAGGATATTAATATCCCCAAGATTTTTTAATAATACTTAATATACATCAATGTGTGAATGAAATATCTTTTAATATAATGGGAGAAGGAAAATCTTAGTTGAATCTTGGATCTAGGTGCACAAGTTGGCATAGAAATAGTGAACTCCATAAGCTTTAGTAGAAGAAATTTTTCAAAGGACTCATACTATGCATGAAATAAAAACCATAGAAATGGTATCATATTCAACATAGTAGCTGATATATATTATTAGGTAAGAATAAAAATTCCTATAGGAAATATTTAGTGTAAATCTAGATATGATTTGTGAGATAAAATGAAATTAAAAATGCATTTCATATAACAAAATCCAATTATATATTTTGGTTGTCTCTCCAATTGATGTAAATTTGTTTGTCGATATTCAAGAGACACCATCCATGGATTGTCATTTTTGTACTAATAAATCATATATGGTCAAAGAAGGGTTTAAAATATCTATATATAGTCTATATTCACCGTAGTGGGTGATAATACCTTATCACTAACCATCATGAAAACTGAAATTTAAAATTTCACTCATCATAGCATTAATGGATTGGACCTCTTTAGTCGATTACTTTGTAGAAATATGGTGCTTGAGGTGTGATTTTAGGCTAGAGTGACTTATCCTAAACACCATAAAAAATTACCCAACTATTTCATGAAACAATGACACGAAACCGTGTCACTTAATTTTCTAAATTTCCAAACTGTTTCATAAAAGGGTGTCACGAAATGGTGTCACTTACTTTACAAATTTCTAAACTGTTTCATGAAATGATTCCATGAAATTGTGTCACTTACTCTACCATATTTACAAACTATTTCATGAAACGGTGTAACGAAATAGTTTTACTTTTCCAAATTTCCAAATTGTTTTATGAAATTGTGTCACAAAATGATGACACTTACTTTGTTAAATTTAAAAACTATTTCATGATACCATGTCAAGAAATGGTGTCACTACCTTGTCCAAATATACAAAATGTTTCATGAAACTATGGAAAAAATGGTGGTATATAATATGTAGCATAGAAACGGTAGCACAGAAACAGTAACACAAAAATGGTAGTACAAAAAACGGTAGCATAGAAATGGTAGCATAGAAATAGTAGTTGAGAAATGGTAGCATAGAAGCAATAGAACAAAAAGGGTAGCACATAAATGGTATCACAAAAACATTAGAAAAATATATGGTGGGATATAAATGTTATCATAGAAATTGTAGCACAGAAACGGTAGCACAGAAATAGTAGCAAAAAAATGGTAGCACTGATGTGCTGGCACCAAGACTTTTTCATGAATAATGATTCCATAATTGTTTCATTTCCTTTTTCAAATTTCCATTTTTTTTCAAATTTTCTATAATTTTTACCCAATTGACATTTTCTTTGATGTAAAAAGCATTAAATCCCTTATTTTAATGGATTTATGGATGATTCAAATCCCATAACTAGTATCTTAATTTTTCTTTTTATTAAGGAGTAATTTAATCAGTTAAAACATGTGATCTTTGATAGATCTTATCTTAATGAAAAATCCATCATATCTTAAACTACTGCTCAATTAAATCTTCTAAAGGGATGATATATCTTCCTCCCTTGTTCTTCAATACTATTTCTAGGTGCGAGACACTCAAACCTTTCCTTCCTTCTTGTAGAAGTCATTCGATCAAACTTTCCTCCTTGGATTGGTTACCCTTTATGTTCATCCTACTGCAAGTGCACCCCCTATTTTGGTTCAACCAAGCAGTGTTGATTGGTCTTTAATATAAGGTATAATCTACTATTGTTCTTCTCGAATACTCTCCTTTTGTTTCTCCTTACCCTATTTGGTCATGCAATCTCCAGGTTCCTAATAGAGTTTTCTTGGGTGTTGGTTGGTGTGGTGGTGTCTTTGCATCCATGGGTGGATGCAGTCCTCTAGAATAAGTGATCATAATCCATTTTGTTGAAATATTATAGTGCAAAGAACATCATAAACCTTTGGAGGATTGGGATTCATGGATTCACTATGATTTTCTGTGCAACTATAGAGTTACCATGTTTTATCCACTGGATCATAGTGAAATTGATGTGATAAATATTTGACCAAGATAAATTAATTGGTATTGATCGTATGTTATTGCCTCTTGTTTTTATAGATAGTGTTATATCTTTTTTTTCCTTGTTTAGCATGTCGTTCTTGAAGTGAATTTATAAATAACGTAAATTGGGAATAATTGTAATTATTTGTCAAAGATAAAGATGAATGTAAATGAATCTAGTTGTTGTTGTAGTGAGCATGTTTAATTTAATTAATTGATGATCCAGAGGCATGTTGTTGCTTATTGATAATGAAATAAAGGAATGTGAATTAACTATTTAGTTAATTTGCGATAGATAAATAATTAAGTTTCCCATAGTTGGATCCTACAAATAATAAATTTTTAAATTATATATTGATTAATGAACCATCTGTTTGATAAAAGATAATGCATGGTAGGGTTCTATGTTACCCTCCTTCTTGTAAGGCTGAGTTCCTTGCGCTTTGTCGCTATGAGTGCTCATTATGTATGAAGGCTGGATTCCTTATTTATGGGTCAAGTTCCAAGTTGATATGATGGTTGTTTCCTGGTGCTTGTTTTGTGATTTGAGCCTTGATGTATGTTTTGAGATGTGGGGGTAGGGAGGCCCATTGGTTGTGGTAGAAGTTGATGCCCGGAGTGGAAAGATGCATTGGGTTATGCATGTGAGTGTTAGTGAGGACACCAGAGATGATGAAACAGGTTGGATATTAATGATTGGATGCTTGCTGAGTATTGTTGGTTTTTTATCTTCTTTACTTTCCCCACTTCTCAAGGTAGGTGGTCTTGCTTACCCTCCTTTTAAAAGGGGCGAAGATGCATGGGGTTTTCCACGTGCTTCCATGTTAAGCTTCTCAATGGAGGATGGGTCTACGCTCCTACTATAGGTGGAAAAGACTCGATGGGTAGTTCATCTACTCACCGTGTTGACCCCCCGTGTGCTTAGCAGCTTAGAATGTTTTTGTAGAATGCTTTGAAATATGGGAAAGTAATAATTCTTGTAATAAATTATAAAATAAATGATGTTAACCCATGGGGTTGGAGATTTCTGGGATGAAATGATTAGGTAATATTTTTGAGAAACTGTGGACTTGGTTTGGTTATGCCTAGAGGGCAAGAAAATTTGGATTGGTGTTAATGAAATGTAATGTGGAATTAATAACAGTTAATTAATGGTTAAATAATTAATTAACATTAAGTAAAATTGATAAAAAGGGATAAAGTAATCCAATATATCCCTTTAAATGGTTGTGTGATTATATGATACCTAGTCTTAGTTTAAATATCCGGGAGTCCAAGAGACGTTAGCTTCAGTTGACTCTAATACTAGGTTATTCCCATAGTGTGGTTGTGAGCTATAGTATATTCTGTACTTTTTGTGTGTCTATACCCAACTCCACCATTCCGGTTAGGGAAAATGACACCCTTGGGATTCTAATCCTTGGTGGGGGGGGGGGGGTGTTTTCCCCAACATTCTAGTGGGAGGATGGCTGGCTAACTACCCCCTTTGGCCCCACTCTCTTCTCTTGGAAATTAATTTTGCTGGTAGGCACAATGGTTAATTTTTAATCATATATGTATGTAGAGGGTTGTAATGGATGGTGTTTATTCAAAAAAAATATATATTATGGATGTAGTTTCCTATGGGATACTATAGGTGTAACATGTATAGGCTATGATGGAATGAGGATCATTACTCGGGGTATGAGATGTAATGGCTTGAGGTATAGTGCCCGACGTATGATACAAGTTATGCGAGCTATGATGGCTCCCGAAAACTACCTTGTTACTTTGGTTACATGGAAGTGGTGGATTATCTACATGAGGTTCATGTTCTGGTGCTTTGTCCAGGTGTATGCGGGCAAGACTTTTTGGAGAGAGATGCTTAGGACGTGCAATGTTGGGGGAAAGTGGAAAACCAGTAAGGAAGTGGTAGTGGGGTACCCTAGATATTCATTATTATATTATATACTCTTGTATGAGATAATTGGTTATAGTATCCATGATGAGGATGGGAACCTAGTCTACCTATTTAGGTGATGAGTTAGTTTCATTTGTTGTTCACTGGGCTTTAGTATGCTTTATTTACTTTTTCATGAGAGGCTCCAGGGAGGATCCTTCTGAGTATACTGTTACAATCACCGTATATATATTAACTATTTTTTAGGTAACTTGTAATTGGTTAGACATCATGATGGTTACTACTTGCTTGGGGGTTGCAGGAGTTGTTCAGGCTTTGTGGTAGTTACTGTTTTTATACTTCCCATTGGTACTTGCAGTTCTCCCTTTCAGTTGTAGTAGTTTTTCACGACTATACATATGTGTACTGGATATTTATTTTATATTTCTGTTTGATTTATAGTTGGTTGGTTTCTGTATTTTATATTTTTTTCATGTGTTCTCCTTGAGGTTAATGACTCCCATTTTTGTGTTTATTATACCCTCAATTCTAGTTGCCAACCCAAGGACTACTAGAGGTGGGACTTGGGGGGTCACTATCTCCCTTATCACATTTCCGACTTAGGAGGGGTACACTTTGTGGGGAGGGGGTAATGAAAAAGTGTTACTAGAGGTCTGGTTGATGGATAAGATGAAGTTTTGTGTTAGGAACATGTGAGATTGTGTGGGTTGGTAAGACAATAGTGTCAGTCAAGTTTATCATGTGATGTAAACACTGGAGACCGACTGAGAAATAGGCATTTAGTGTCCCCAGTGATCTGATGCATGAAACATTAAGTATACAACGACTACTAAATGTGGTGATATTGGTTTCAAGGTAGATACCTAAAAACGGATCATGCATAATTATTCATTATGTTGGGTTTGAATGGGTAGACCTTGGGATAAGTTAACCTAAAATGAATTATAGACAAAATAATAATTAATTAATGTTGAGTGTTCCATATTCCAGGTTTAGGAGCTCTAACTATTTGTTATTTTATAGATATGGATCCAGGCCAATGCGCCCAACAGGTTTGTGTAGAATATGTCCTGCAGGCTGTGCGATTGCATCTCAAAAGGGTATAGGTTGTCGACGATGATACATGAAGGAGGACACTTGGAGAGTTTCAGTTCCATAGTCTATAAAACTACGAGGGCTACATTTTAGATATAGTCAAAGAAGACCGGTGGGAGGTTGTTGAGATAGACTTCTGTTTGATCTGTGATATGTAGGAACACTTGGTGTCTTTGGTTGTGACAATGCATTGTGGGGGAACAAGGAAGAGGTGGTTCTTGTTGCTCGGGGATCACTAGGAGTTAGCGATCTTGTAGGGGGATTTTTGAGACAAGTTCATAGTCGAGTTTCTTTCTGCCACTGTGAAGGTATCCAATTTCCATGAGATTCTTACCCTTTGATAGGGGATCTCCAGTGTGCAAGAGTTTGGATTCCATTTTAGAAACCTTTTACGATATGCTTCAGACCAGTTGCCGGAAGATGAGGCAAGGGTGAGGCATTTCAATGAGGCTTTGCATCTAGAGATCCAGTGCCAAGTCACCCCATTTATGATGAAGACATATCTTGAGGTGCTGGAAAGGTTAGAGGTTGTCGATAGGACATTATCCAGTACCAAATAATCAAGAGAGTGGGGCCTTCAAGATTCTTCACAAAGTAGAGCTGTGGTCTGGGATTCTTAGTTTTTAGGGATGAAGATTTTTCGTTCAGTCATGGGTAGGTCCCAACCCTTAGTATCTCATTTTCTAGGGGAGGCCTCTCTCATGACTATGCCAAGGGAACAAGAACTGGATTTTCTTATAGAGTTTGAGGTCATCGGTAGAGAGAGTGATTGGCCTTTCAGAGAAGTCAGCTTGTGTCAGGTATTCCGCTTCAGGTCCCTCTATTGTGGTAGTTCGAGCTGAGGAAGTAGTAGAAGGTTACACCAGCTTTGGATCATGATAGAGCATATGGGGAAGGTGGAGGAAAACTCTGGGATTCTTCCCATCATCAGTGATCAGAGTGCATCCATGGTGGTTGTCATCATCAGGGCTAGAGATTCCATGAAGCAGGTCGTGGTCAGCTTCATGATTGAGCATTTCCAGCATTAGTTAAGACAAATGTCATTCAAGGTATCCTTTTCTTATTTTTTTTACTTGGGTGTATGCCTTGTTTGATTTAGGAGTGACACAATTCTTCATATCACCTTCCCTTTTCCATTTTTTGGGACTTGAGTTAGAGATTCTCTTAGTGCCCTTGGCATTGACTACTCCAGTTGGAGGTCGAACTGACTTGTTTGAAGTACGTAGAGACTATGAGCAAGTTCTGAGAAAACGATGCTCTTGGGGAGATTTCAAATGTTTACGGATGAAACCATATGATGTCATCTATGGAATTTATTGTTTGTTTTTTATGTAAGCTACCATGGATTTCTTTAGGAGGAAGGTTGTGTTCATTGATAATGATAGAGAGTCAATGGTTTCTGTTGGTGAGCGAGACCCTCATATGGGTCATAGGCATGTTATTTCCTTATCATCCTTGATGGATGAGATGATTCTAAGTTCATCGATGGTTCAGTAGTTTACGTTTACTAGGGTCGTAGTAGAGTACCTTGATGTCTTTCCAGAAGAGGTTGTAGCATTACCCCCTCGACAAGTGATCGAGTTTGGGATCAAGCTACATCTAAGAGCATTTCCTATATCTATGTATCCATATAGGATAGCCCCTTATGAGTTATAGGAGCTATGTATACAACTCAATATTATATTATAGTGTGGTTTTGTTCAGACGAGTGTTTCACCGTGGGGTGGAACAGTTTTTCTTGTGAAGAAAGCTGATGGAAGTTTGTGGTTTTGTATCGATTATCATCAATTATATAAAGTGACAATGAAGAATATCTATCCAATTATATGGATTGATGATTTATTCGATCAACTAAAGGGTGAAATTTGGTTCTCAAAGATCGAATTGGGATAAAGATATATTCAGATGTGAGTGAAGGCTGAGGATATCCCAAAGACTGCATTCTATTGTCGTCATGGGCATTATCATTTCATTGTAATGCCATTCGGCGTGGCGAATGATCCAAATATTTTCATGGGATTTATGAACTCCATTTTCTATGAGTTCCTAGATAAATTTTTAGTGGTTTTAATCGATGAAATCCTTGTGTACTCCATATCTAAGTAGGAGCATGCAGAGCATATGCATGTCATTTTGGGAGTTTTTTTCATAAATAGAAATTTGGGAAGTGGTTAAAGTGTGATTTTTGGGATAAAGAATCCCATTTTATGGGGCATGTTGTATCATAATAGGGTGTAGATATTGATCCATCTAAGATAGTAACAGTTTTGTCTTGGGCAGCCCCCAAGACAGTGGAATAGGTGATAAGTTTCCTTGTTCTCGTAGGATATTATAGGAGGATCATAGCCAATTTATCTTAGGTTGTGACTCCTATAGAATCATTGACCAGGAAGGATCAAGAATTCATGTGGATTGATTTGTGTCAAGAATCTTTCTAGAATCTGAAGGAGAAGTTGGTTAGTTCTCTGGTTATTTGTATGCTAGTAGAGAGAGATTAGTTTGATGTTTTCTATGATGCTTCGAGTATGGGGTTAGGCTGCATTCTAATGCAGTAGAGATAAATTATTTCTTATGGTTCTTGGTAGTTGCGTCCCCATGAATGTAACTATTCATCCCATGATATTGAGTTAGCAGCAATAGTGTTTTCTCTAAAATTGTGGAGACATTACATCATTAGTGAGTGATTTGTAGTTTTCACTGATCATAAGAGCCTGAGGTATTTTTTCTCCCAGCACGACTTGAACTTACAGTAGCTTCGGTTGATGGAGTTATTAGAAGAATAAGACATTGAAATCCTGTATACACCTCGAAATGGGAATGTTGTAGCTGATGCACTGAGCATGAAGTCGCGTAGTGATGTAGTGTGAGAAATTTGTGATACTTGGAGAGCAATGGAAGAACTTTCAACATTTTATTTGGATATGGGAGAAGTAAGGGGAAAAGGTTTTTTGTTCAAGATTAAGGTTAAATCATATTTGGTACATGAGTAGAAGAGTCCCAGTTGGGGGATCTTGAGGTGAAGGTGTAAAGAGACCGAGTTGCTTGTAGATTGCTATCTTTTGTGAGTTATCTCCCAGAAGATAGTGTTTAGGAGATGGTTGTAATTGTTCTATGGTTTCATGAATTCCTTTTTGAAGTGGTTGATCCCCATTGGTGGTGATAACCTTGTTAGGTTTCTAGAAGGGTGGTTGTTTAAACCGTTTTTTATGTTTCATATCTGGGTCGGTTTTGGATTCTTGAGGATGAAAATGTTTTGAGAGGTATATGATTTTATGGCATAGACCTCTCAGGTCCATTCCTTTGTGAAATATAGTGTTTGGGGTGTTTTTGGAGATCAAGGTGACTTATCCCAAACAACATTCCAAATTTCTAAACTGTTTCATGAAACAGTGTCAGGAAACAGTGTCACTTACATTTTCTAAATTTTAAAAACTGTTTCATGAAATGGTGTTACTAAATGGTGTTACTTTACCAAATGTCTAAACTATTTCATGAAATGATGTCACTAACTTTTACCTATTTCCAAACTATTTTATGAAACTGTTCCATGTAATAGTGTCACTTTCTTTTCTAAATATCCAAATTGTATTATGAAATTGTGTCAAGAAACAGTGTTGCTTCCTTTTCTAAATTTCCAAACTGTTTCATGAAACTGTGCTATGAAAAGGTGTCAATTCCTTTTCAAAATTTCCAAACTGTTTCATGAAACTGTTTCATGAAATAGTGGCATAGAAATGGTTGCAAAAAAATTGTCACACAGAAATGGTAGCACAAAAATAGTAGCACCGAAATGGTAGCATAGAAATGGTAGCACAAAAATGGTACCACAGAAATGGTAGCACAAAAATAGTAGCATAAAAACTTTAACACTAAAACGTTATCACAAAAATGGTAGCACAGAAACAGTAGCACATACACATTATCACCGAAAAAGTACCACTAAAACGGTAGAATAGAAAAATTAGCATAGAAATGGTAGCACAAAAATGGTAGAATATAAAAAATGTCACAAAAATAGTAGCACATAAATAGTAGAATAGAAATGGTAGCACAAAATTGGTAGCACTAAAACAGTAGCACATAAATGGTAGCACTGAAATGGTGGCACTGAAACTATGTCATGAACAATGTTTCTATAACTATTTCATTTCCTTTTTTAAATTTATATATATTTCTATATTTCTTACAGTTTCTCCTATTTGACGTTTCCTTTGACATAAAATTCATTAAAAGTATTGTTTTAAGGTATTGAAGGACGATTTAAAGCCCATAACTCCTATCTTAATTTTTCATATTAGTCAGGAAGCCTTTACATGGTCAAAACACATGATATTTGATAAATATGATCTTAATGAAAAATCCAGTGTATGTTAAACGCCCACTCTGTTAAATCTTCTAAAGGGATGATATATCTTCCTCCCTTATTCTTCCTTATTATTTCTTGATAAGAGACACATGAACCATTCCTTCCTTCCCATAGGAGTCGTGCAATGAAACATTTATCCTTATATTGGTACCCCTTGAAGTTCTCCCAACTGCAAGCGCACCCCCTATTTTGGTGAAACCAAGCAGTGTTGATCGGTGTTAAATATAAGGTATGATATAACATAATTTTTATGGGTTCCTCTCCTTCTATTTCTCCTTTCCCTATTTTTTAATGTGATCTTCATGTTCCTAATGGAGTTTTCTTGGGTGTTGGTTGGTGTGGTGGTGTCTCTGTATCCTCGGGTGGATGTAGTCTTCCAGGAGGGGTGATCATGATATGTTTTCTTGAAATGTTCTAGTTAAAAGAACCTGAGAAACCGTTTGAGGTTGGCTATTCACAGATTTAATATTCTTTTATGTGATACTATAAAGTTAGAATGTTTTATCCCATTGGATAATAATTAAATTTATGTAATAAATATTTTGATCGGATAAATAAATCTGTATCGATCGTATCTTACTGCCTCTTGTTTTTCTAGATAGATTTGTGTCTATGTTTTCCTTGTTTAGCCAGCTGTTCTTGATAGAAATTGATAAACAAAGTAAACTGGGATTAATTGTAATTATTTTTCAAGAATAAATAGGCATGTAAATGAATCTAGTGTTTGTTTTAGTAAGCATTTTAATTGGGTGCATTGGCAACCTCCAAGTATTGGGTTGAAGCTTAATGTGGATGGCTTCTTTTTGAATGGGAAAATGTGTGTGGGGTGTGTGGGGGGGGGGGGAGGGGGATCTATTGCGGGACAACAATGGATCTATTATGGTAAATTTTAGTTTATTTTATGGACCGGTGAGTTCATTGGGTGCAATGGTGTGGGTGTTTCATTCTAGTCTTATGCTTTGTAAAAGGGATGACTTGATGAATTTGGAGGTTGAGTCAGACTCTAAGGTGCAGATTCAAAAATTATAGGGGGAAGGTGCGATAACTTGGGGTATGACCAACCTACTTCATGGATGTTCATCAGAAATTACTCATGGATGGGTGGTATGACATATCCGTAGAGAGGATAACTTCGCTTTTGACTCTCTTTCTT
Organism: Viscum album; assembly: GCA_963277665.1. Classification (NCBI taxonomy): domain Eukaryota; kingdom Viridiplantae; phylum Streptophyta; class Magnoliopsida; order Santalales; family Viscaceae; genus Viscum; species Viscum album. Next base: position 1,233,650,265 of record OY728135.1, on the reverse strand, counting down.
GCGGTAGTTTTCTCGAAGATCCATTGATTATTTTTTATAAGTGGGATCATTACTTCAGGAATGCATTAGTATTGTTCTGGGGGATGCTTAAAGGCTTCATCATTATAGACCACTTTGATCTTTTGTTTTGTGTAAGGTTATTTTTATATTTGAATAAATATAAAATTTCATTAAATCAATAATTTATGAGCTAGAGGCATGTTGATGCTTGTTTATAATGAAATAAAGGCATACCAATTAACTGTTTAGTTAATTTTTGATAGCTTAATATTTCGGTTTCTCATATTTTGAAACATAAAATAAAAAATCAGTTAATTTTAGATGTATTAAAGAACCAGATGTTTGATAAAATATAGTGTCTGATAGGGTTCTGAGTTACCCTCTTTCTTGTAAGGTCGAGTGCCTTATGCTTTGAAGCCATGAGTGCTCATTATGTATAATGGTTGGATTCCTTGTTTAAGGACCATGTGCCCAGTTGACATGATGTTTGTTTCCTGATGCTTGTGTTGTGATGTTATCTTGGATGTATGTTGTTAGACGTGGGGATAGGTAAGACAATTGGTTGGGGAAGAAGTTCATGCTAAGAGTGGAAAGACGCATCGAGTTATGCATGTGGGTGTTGGGGAGGACACCAGAGATAATGAAACATGTTGGATATGAATGATTGGATGCTTTCTGAATATTTTTTGTTGTTTATATACTTTACTTTCCCCACTACTCAAGGAATCTGGTCTTACATACCCTCCTTCCAAAAGGGGAGAAGACACATGAGTTATTCCATGTGCTTCTGTGTTTAGATTCTTGAGGGAGGATGGGTCTATCCTCCAGCTATATGTGGAAAATACATGATGGGTAGTTCATCTACTCACCAGGTTGTGCACCATTATGTTTAGAATCTTATAATGGGTTTTTAGAATTCCTAGGAATATGGGAAAATAATAATGCTGTTAATAAATTATTAAATAAATAATGTTAACCCATGGGGTTTGAGATTTCTGGGAGCAATGATGAGGTAATATTTTTGAGAAAATATGGAATTTTTTTTGGTTATGACTAGAGGGTATAAAACTTTTGTGTGATATTAATGAAATGTTATTTGGAATAATTAATAGTTGATTAATGTTTATAGAGTTAATTAACATATGGTGAAACCGATAAAAATGGATAATGTTATTTAATATAGATCTTTTAATGGTTGTGTACTTATAGGATACCTAACATTAGTAGTAATAGATGGGAGTCCAAGAGATGTAAGCTAAAGTTGAGTTTAAGACTAGATTCTGCCCATAGTGTGGTTGTGAGTTATAGTATATTCGATAATTTTTGTGTTTCTATACTCTACTCCTCCCCAGTAGTTTGGAAAACTGACACCCTGGGGATTCTAATCCTTTATGGGGTGTTTTCCCCAACATTCTAGTGGGAGGATGGATAGATGACTACCCCCTTTGGAAACACACTCTTATCTTGGTAGTTACTTGTGCAAGTAGGCACAATGGTTTGTTTTCCCCATATATGTGTGTAGAGTTCTGTAATGCCATATGGTTATTCATACACATATATTCTGGATATAGTTTACTATGGACTACTATAGGTTTAACATGTATAGGTTTTGATTTCATGAGGATCCTTACTCGGTGTATGGGATGCAATAGCTTAAGGTATAATATATGACGTATGATTCATTTTATGTGATCTGTGGTGGTTGTAGGATCGAAATAATGATGTAGGTGTTCAATATACAAGAGGGGGGGGGGGGGTGAATTGTACAGTTTAAAAAATTTCCTTTGGAACCTTTAAAGTTGATTATGAATAACTATATTTTCCATAGATAAGTAATGTTTTAAGTTTAACAAAGCTAAACTATGCAAATTCACAACACCTCAAACACCAATTGAAAAATTGGAATAAGGAATGAAGTTATAGACTTCAATTTCTATGTACTTTCTTAAAACTAGAAAGAGATTCCGAAAGTAGATTCCAGAAATATGGATCCGTAAATAGAAACTTAACTAAATATTACAATATGAGATTCTACCTTAAAGCATATAGAATCTAAATGAAACAGAGTACAAGTAAGGAATTATAAAAAAGTTATACTTTCCTTACAATACAATATGCAGCGGAAACAAACAGGTAGTAAAACTACAAATAACAAAATATAAGTCTTTTAAACCAAAGAGAAGGGTATCCAACAACCTTGGATAAAGGTCCCTTGATTCGTACTTTCAAGCAAGTCTGTCTTACCCACACCAGGGTAAGCCCTTGATATGAAGATTGGAATCTCTGTCTAGCTATCCCTGCAAGCCCTCAACTTCAAGGTAGTTGGAACCTCTGTATTCCTCAGCATGGTAGCCCTCAAACTTTAAGGTAGTCGGCACCTCTATCTTCCTATCCTCAGAAGTCCTTGAATGTAATCACCAACATTCAGAGTCCCACGAAGCAAAAACTGAACGAGCGGTTCAGTACACAGAAAGCATGAAAAGATTTCTCTCTCTAGAAATCTCCTTAGCAGCGTGTGGTCTCTAGATCGATCAACTTCATTGTATATCGATCTCTTTCAAATGAGCTCATATTTATAGGCTCGATCGGCCTCCTTTCCAATGGTCATATCTTACTTAAAATTCGGAGGGACCTGTACACATGTCACTTAACCAACGGTTAGTTTATAACGGAATAGACGACATCGTTTTATAACAAAACAAGTGTAACAGAAAGTACGAAATCATTTTAAGTCTAACTCAAAAGTTCAGAGTGAAGATTCAGAGTGTAAGAAAAAAATATTAAAGAGTAGAAAAATTATAAAATAGTAAGAAAAATGAAAGTTCGGAGTCTAACCAAAAATAATATTCGGAGTCTAAATAAATTCGGAGTGTATAAAGCAAAGATGATCAGATTCTGTTTAATAAGTGAATTCTGAATGAGAATTCGGAATGAGAATTATTAATCAGAATTCGTAATGAGAATTCATAATCATGATTCGTCATTAGATTTCGGTGTCAAACTTCATGAGAGTTCGTATCCAGAATTTGGAGTGGAACTTTATTAGAGTTCGTATCCAGAATTCGGAGTGGAACTTCATTAAATTTCTCATCCAGAATTTGAAGCCTAAAACAGAATGCTTCATATCAATGTTTTAAACGATTCCAAGAATATAGAAATGAATTAGATTCTTATACTTAAGAAATATATGGATGTAGATAATGAAAATATGATAAGGATAATTTTCCTTATAAAAGAAAATTTCCTTATAAAAATGATTTTCCTTATAAAAGCAATTTTCCTTATAAAATCGATTTTCCTTATAAAATAGATTTTCTTTAAAGATAAGGTGTTTGTGATTTTTAAAACAAGAAGGAATGGAAATGTCATAAGGAAAACCATATTGACTCAACAATCTCCCCCTCTTGGGAAAGCACAAACATCCTTACGAAAAAGAAAGACTAAGGAAAAAAACATTAAAACTTATCTCCCTTTGCTTATGGATGTTGATGAATACGACTAACTGCCCCTTAGGCTTTGAAACTCTAAGGATCATATTCTAGATTTCTGGAATGGTATTCCATTAAGAATAATAATGTCTTCTATAAGGAAAAACTCCCCCTTAGATAAACTCTATTAGAGTTCTTTTTCTTTCTCACCCTTTGTTAAGGTTCTTTTAACTTTTCCCCCTTTGTTAGGGTTCTTTTTCATTCTCCCCCTTTGTGATTTTCAAAAAGGATTCTAGGGAATGGAAAATATAACAATGTACCTGAAAAATTAGTAACAACAACAAAAGAGACGAGCAAGAAAGATTTTCATTAGGTTTGAAAGATTAAAAACAAAGAAGCTAGGATACAACAAAAAGATCAGATTTGTCTATTTTGGATCTTTTTCCTTCAACATAAGACCCTTAATAATAGTCTTTATTTTCTTCAAGTCTTTATGGTCTTCTTCAGCTTGCTTCTCTAACACAACTATTCTTGCACTTTGAGCTTCAAGCTTTTCTTCCTGGGGTTCAAGCTTTTCTTCCCGAGCTTTCAAAACTTGTTCTTGCTTTAACAACTTCTCTTCAATCTCAATCCGACAATCCCTTTCATTCCTCCAGTTTTGAGCAACAGAATTCAGCTTCCCATTCAGATCTTTGTCTCCTTGAATCCAGAAATTCTTTTCAGCTGTCAAATTTTCTTCAAAGGAAGAAGTAAGAACACTTAGCTTCCTGTATTCTGTCTCAAATTCATCTTTAACATTATATTGAAATTCATACAAGAGCCTCATCTCTTGTACAATTTTCCTCGACCAAATAGTCATTTTCTTACAAGACCTTTTGTGGGCTTCATAGACGATAAAAAAAGATTCGAATTGAGCCTCCATCTCTACACATCTATCCATAAACATGGATACGAAGTCTGTTTTCTGATTCAAATTATGTTGGAGAATCTGGAATCTTGAATCAATACTTGAGAAGGTCGGAATAGAACCCACCAACTTCCTTAAATACTGAACAACGAAGTCATGTCCCAACGAAGATGACTCCAAATCCGAGGCTCTGCTTGGAGAATTTTCTTCTTCTAATTTCTCATCCTTCTTCTTAGAAGAATCACCAACTTCCCTCCTCTTTAAATCTACTGAGCTTGGGGTATCGATAAAAAATTTATTTCCCTTGTCATTTTTCGGAATGGATTCCTGTTCTAGGGTTTTCTGTTCACTATCAGACACTTGAACAACATTTTCATCATCATCAAAATATTTTTGAGCAACATCCTCTACGTTCTCAATTTGAGCAATATCATATAGAATATGTTCTTCCTCTGCATGATAAGATACTTCTTGATCTCCTTTTTCCTCACCCTTCCCTGGAGTGACTATCTTAGAGGACTCAGCTTCTGAAGTTCGGAGCGACAAATGTTCCGAAGGTGTCTCCTTATAATCTTCTACTTTCTTAAATAGATCTCTGGTATCACCACTACCTTCAGAAATAGCTTCATCCTCTTCCGCTTTCTCAAACTGATCAACTTCGTTAACAAGCTTAGCTTTTACCTTCTTCGGAGTAACATAGTTTCTTCCTGGAGTCTCAGGTAGAGATTCCAAAGAGAAAGATCTCGGGACTGGAATGTTTTCGGAGGCCATCTCATTAAAATTTAATAAATTCTGAACCACCTCAGCTTCATACATCTTCTTCTTAAGCTTCTTTTGTTTCACTTGTTTTTCTAGTTCAACTGCTGTCTTTTTCCTTCAAGGCCTTAGCCTCCGCAGGGTCCAAGCCAAACTGAGGCTCCCCTTGCACTCTCTTCTCTTTGAATTCCCTCCACTTAGAAACTTCCTCATTAGGATAATATTTCTTCTTTTTCGGTTTTGGAGGTGCGGAATGAACTTTCTTCGATTTAAGATTCTATGCCTCAACTTCAACTTTTTTCAACTTTCTCTTCTTCACTGGCATAGAAGATTCAGGTTCAGCAACTTTCGGAACCGCTTCTTCTTGAACTGGAAAATCAAAGAACTCACCAGTCATCTTGTCGAAAGAAATGTTCATCCTTTTAAGGGTATCATCACTCACCAACATAATTTTTCAAACTCTTGTCTTAGACTTGCAAGCCTCCTTGAAGGACTCAAGGCACCAAACTATTTACTTCGAGATTATTGCTGGATACATTACGATCTGAGCTCTCAGATTCCATTTCTTAAAATTCTCAATGGTAATAAGAATGTGTCTCATCAGATTAAACTTCCTTAGATTTATCAGAAAATATAGAATAAAGATCTCGCTCTTCTTCAAACTGTCTTTGTCACCCTTTCTCGGTACGATAAAGCCTTGTACCCATAATTCTAGAATCCGAAAATTCGTTGACAGACTAGCAATCTTCGGAGCCTTGTCATCTGACAGTCCGAGAGTCTTCAAAGCCTTTTCCTTGTCAAAACTTCCCTTTGAATCCGGAAAAAAATGAGTGACGAAATCAGCTTCTCCTTCATTTGTCAGCCCTACCAAGTTGGCTGCCTTGGCATAAGAAAGCTTATAAGTCTTTCCATAAGACTTAAATGACAATTTCTCCCTACCATCTTCCTTAAAGAAGGAAACTGTATCATAGAACTCTAAAAGAAACTCCGAATATACTTCATCTTGATTTCTGGGCTTAGAGATAGCAACATCTTCCCATCCATTAAGCTTTATGTTCTTGGATATAAGAGAATCATAAATGTTTATGAAATTAGGATGAACCAACCTTTCTATATATACTAACCACTAAGAAATCGGATTAGAGGTTGACATGTCTTGAGAAGCTACTTCCATAGACATTCGGATCTGAAGACTTCTGGGAAGTTCGGAACAATGATTTCTGAATATCAGAATGGCTTTAAAACGGAGAGGCAGAGTTTCAGGATGCTGGAGCTTGAAAACCCGATGTGGGATGACCAATTGGGGTCCACTTTAAATAGGCAACGGTATAATGGTTCATCTTCCTCGGTTGATCGAACGGTTGTAAAAAACTGAGATCAGTTCTGACGGTTGAAAACCAATTCTCAAGAAAACATGACCCTGATCTTTTGAGGTTTTTATTAAAACAAGGATTTAAGAAAACTATAATCCGAAAACAAAATATAAGAAAACACCAGCAAGTAAATTATGATTATGAAAACTTTAGTAAGGAAATCATACCTTTCGGATTGGATTAAGAGGATTATTCGTAATGGGTAACATCCTTCTTTACTATGAAAAAACATAGTTTAAAAAACTCACTACGAAAAACAAACTCAGTACGGAAAACCCAGTACGAAAAGAATAATAAAAAAAAACAAAAATTCATCATAGGAATTTTAGTATGAAAATTTCATTACAAGAATTTCAGTATGAGAATGTCATTAAGAATGTCTCAATACAAAAATATCATTATTAAAGTCTCAGTACGAAAGCCTCATTCCGAACATTTTAGTAAGAAAAAAAATTTGTATAAACTCATTAAAAAAATAAAGAAAATAACAAACATATGTACTCCCCCTATGAAAGGGAGTTTATTACTTTAAGGAGATTTTTTCAATAGAAAGTTAATTAAGAAAGATTACATTACGGTTATCATTCCTAACTTCTGTTCAATGTATTCAAATCTATCAGAAGGCAAAGATTTTGTGAAAATATCAGCAAGTTGATCTTGCGTTCCGATAAACTGAAGAATAATATATCCTTTTTGTGTGTGATCCCTAAGAAAGTGATGCCTAATATCTATGTGTTTTTCACGTGAGTGATGTGTAGGGTTCTTACTTAGGGAAATGGAACTTGTGTTATCACACAAAATTTGAGTTTTAGTAAAACTCAAGCCATAGTCTGTGAGTGTGTGTTGCATCCACAACACTTGAGCACAACAACTTCTAGCTACTACATATTCGGCTTCAGCAGTGGAAAGTGCTACAGAATGTTGCTTCTGGCAAGACCAAGAAACTAGTGAATCTTCTAAGAAATGACATGTTACGGATGTACTTTTTCTATCCATTCTACATCCACCAAAGTCAGCATCAGAAAAGATTTTTAGAACAAAATAATTTCCAGAAGTATAAAATAATCCTAGATCCATTGTTCCCTTAATGTAGCGAAAAATTCTTTTTACTACCTTTAAGTGAGATTCCATAGGATTGGATTGATATCTTTCACATAAGCATACTTAGAATGTTAAGTCTGGTCTACTAGCTGTTAAGTAAAGTAAACTTCCTATCATACCTCTAAAAGATGTTTGATCTACTGGTTTCCCAGCTTCCTCAAGATCTAGAGAGTTTGATGTACTAATAGGAGTACATATACTTTTAGTATTGTCATAACCATACTTTTTGAGAAGATCTTTAATATACTTATGTTGAGATATGTAGGTTCCTTCTAGTTTTTGGGAAATTTGAAAACCAAGGATATAAGTTAACTCACCCATCATACTCATTTCAAACTCAGATTTCATTGGACTTACAAAAGAGTCAGTTAAAGATTGCTGAGTTGAACCAAATACTATGTCATCAACATAAATTTGAACAATCAAAACATTTTTCTTATATTTATTTATAAAAAGGGTTGGATCTGAATTTCCCTTAACATATTTATTTTGAAGCAAAAATCATGTGAGTCTATCACACCAGGCTCGTGGGGATTGTTTAAGACCATACAGAGATTCAGTAAGTCTAAAAACATGATCAAGATGTTTTGTATCTTCAAATCCAGGAGATTGTTCAACAAAAAATTCCCCTTGAACATAACCGTTAAGAAAATCACATTTCACATCCATTTTAAAAAGTATAAAATTAAAGAATGCTTCAAAGGAAAGTAGAATAATAATAGATTCAAGTCTAGATACTGGAGCATAGGTTTCTTCATAGTCTATTCCCTCTTGCTGATTATAGCCTTTAGCAACAAGTCTAGATTTATTTCTTACTATGACTCCATTTTCATCACATTTGTTCCTGAAGCCCCTCTTTACTCCAATAACAGAAGTTTCCTTAGGTCTTTCAACCAAGATCCGGACTTTTTTACTTTCAAATTCATTTAGTTCATCTTGCATAGCTTTGATCCAATCATCATCACCTAATGCTTCATGAGTTCTTTTTGGTTCTAATTGGGAAATAAATGATAGATGTTCTATTTCATTTCTTAAGGAACTTCTAGTTCTTACAGGTTGATTTACATCACCAATGATATTATCACTAGGATGATTCTTAACAAACACCTGATTTGGGTTTTGAAAAGCCTTTTCATCAACATTGGGTAGAAAATCCTCTGCGGTAAATGTTTCAGAAGTATCTTCTTGAACATTTTCCTTATCAGAAGGATCTTCTATCAAAGGTTGACATTTAGTTTTTGAAAACACATCCAAGGATGAAGATTTGGATGATTTAAAAACAAAAGGATCTGACTCATCAAATTTTACGTGTACTGTTTTTTCAACAGTACAAGTATTTTTATTGAAAACTCTATATGCCTTAAAAGTTATGGAGTAGCCTAAGAAAATTCCTTCGACATATTTTGGTGAGAATTTATGTAGATTATCTTTAGTATTCAAAATTAATACTTTACAACCAAAAACCTGGAAGTAGGAAAGTCTTGGTTTTCTACCATCCCATAACTCATAAGGAGTTTTATTAAGAAAAGGTCCAATCAAAACTCAATTTATAGTATAGCAAGCAGTACTTACAGCTTCAGCACAGAAATGCCTAGCGATAGAATATTCACTCAACATGGTTCTAGTTATCTCTTGAATAATTCTATTTCTTCTTTCAACTACACCATTCTGTTGAGGAGTTCTTGGTGCTGAAAAATTGTGAGTAATACCTTTTCTACTACAAAAAGTTTCAAAATCAGAATTTTGAAATTCTCCTCCATGATAACTATGAATAGTTTTCAATGGAAGGTTTTTCTCATTTTTAACTTGATCTCTAAAACTTTTGAAATAAGAAAAATCTTCAGACTTCTTTTCTAGAAAATAAACCCAATTAAATCTAGTGTAATCATCAACTAGAACAAACACATATTATTTTCCTCCAATACTTCCAGTTTGTGTTGGACAAAAAAGATCTATGTGAACTAACTGTAATGCATCAGTTGTTGAGACTTCACTGATTGATTTAAAACTAGATTTATTATGCTTTCCATATTGACAAGGATCACAAACTTTAGAAGAATCAAATCTAAGCTCTGGTAGATCCTTAACTAGTTTTTTCTTAGAGAGTTTTCATAAGTTCCTAAGGTTACAATGACCTAGTCTTCTATTCCATAACCAGGAATGATCTTCCCTTGCACTTAGGCAAGGTAAATCTTGGCTCCTTAGGTCTTCTAAATTTAAGGTGTAAACATTCTCTTACCTATTGGCTGAGAAAATAAATTCTTCCTTGGAATTGTGAACTAAGCACTTATCATTCCTAAAATTCACAAAGTATCCTTCATCACATAACTGACTTATGCTAATGAGGTTTTGCTTAAGACCCTTAACAAAAACAACATTTGAAATCAGGGTTTTACCAAGAAGAACAATATTACCTATACCAACAATTTCTCTCTTAGCATTATCTCCGAAAGTTAACTTTCCTCCTTTCGTTTTGATAATCTTTTCAAAATAGCTTTTGTTACCAGTCATGTGCCGGGAACATCCACTATCCATGTACCATGTGTTGCTGTTGGTACTCTCTTTATTTTCCTGATATCAAGAAAAGAATTAGACTTTCAGAATCCAAACTTGTTTGGATCCGAGAATTCCAGATAATAAAATTTTAGGTACCCACATATTCTTAGAGAAATAAGCTTTGTGAAATCCTAGAGATTGGGTTTTATTTAAGGAACAATTCTTTGCCTAGTGACCACCACATTGACACTTGGTACAAAATGGGGCACTTTGAGGAACAAAATAATTGTTACTAAAAAATGGTTTTTCATGGGTATAACCAAATCCAGATTTATTTCTAAAAGGTCATATTTGGGAATACATTTTATCAAAATTTTCCTTACCATGGGTAAAGTTTGATAAAAACTTCTTTAAGGAAAAAATTTCAGAATTGAGTTTTATAACCATGTTTTTATCTTCAAAATCATTATATTTAAAACTAGAGCTAGGATCGAAAACATTTTTCTTAGAAATTTATTTTTCTAACTCTTTAGAAAGTTTTTCTTCTCAGAACATACATCCTCAAGATTTTTTGAAATACTTTCAAAATTAGCATTCTTCCTATCAAGATCTTTAGAAAGATCTGATATCTCTTTCGTAAGAAGATTATTCCTAGAGTCTTCCTTATCAAGTTTTTTATTGAGTTTGGAATTCTCAATTTCAAGAAGTTCAGAAAACCTAGAAACGTCTTCGTAAGTAGGTAAAGTATTTTATTCATTAGAAATGGATTCTTCATCAGAAGAGTTATAATATTCTCTATTATTAAAATTTAAAGAAACATTGGTCAATGATTCAAAATTTCATACCTTAGCCATAAAACAATGATTGTTAGTAGGTAGTCTGGCTACAAGACCAAGATTCTTCTATCATGAAGATTCATAATTAGAAGATTCATCTGAAGAGTCACCACCACTGGCACTCCATGTATCACTAGCTTTCAGAACATTCTTAGCTTTTTCTTTATAAAACTTCTTTCTGTTCATGTCTGAATGCCTTTCTTTCCTTTCTTTCCTTTTGAGAAAAGGGAAATCTGGTCTAATATGTCCAGCTCTCTTGCATTCATAACACGTGACCTCTCCATCTTTCCTATCTTTCCTTTCCTTTTTCTTATACTTGTATTGGAAACTTCTTTGGCCAGCTATCTTGTTCATCCTTCGAGCAAGATTTTCTAACTCATTTTCAGAGACTTCACTCTCGCTAGATTTTGATTGGAAAATAACTTTCTTAGACTTGGATCTTGTTACCCTCTCAAGAGTCTTAGCTTTCATCTGATTTGATGTTGTTGTGAAAGCAACAGTACCATTTCAATTTTTCTTCTTGATGTTGTCAGCATCTCTCTTCATTCTTGTTTCATGTTGAAGAAGAGTTCCAAATAGCTCATCAAGAGATATTTTAGTGACCTTCCTATTCTCATCTATAGATCTTCTTTTGGATTCCCCCTAATTGGGCATAATATCAGTTATCTTATCCACAAGTGCTTCATCATCTAACCCTTTCTCTCCTATAAACTGTAAACTGTTGACTATAGTCATAAATCTTTGTTGAACTTTACAAATCGGTTCACCATAAGGAAAATTGAAGCCATGGTATTCAGCTCTAATCATAGCTCTCCTAGTCTCAATCACTTTAGAAGTTCCAAAGTGTGTAACCTTTAACTTCTTCCAGATACAATTAACTGCTTTACAAGAAGAAATTTGGCTATATATATTTCTAGTCATTGAAAAAAGTAAGGTATTGCGTGCCTTATAATTGAGTTGATAGTCTTGCTTTTCCTGGTTAGTGAAAGTTCTAACTTCCTTATCAGGAATTTTATAATCTCCAGTAAGCATAACAAAGTTTTCCACTCCAGTATTGATAACAGAAATCTTCATTCGATCTCTCTAGTACTCAGAGTCATTACCATCAAAGATTGGTGGTCTTGTAGGATTTAGATTATCAATGGAACCAACATTGACTCCAGCCATACTTAAAATAACTTTCGGCACAGAAACTTGTTAGTAGAAAAAGTTCGTAATCACAAAGTTCGGAACAATAATTCATAATGACAAAGTTAGGAATGACAAAGTTTGGAATGATAAAGAACTTTCTAATCAAGTATAAAGAATAAAGGAAAATGAACAAGAAAAACTTATACGTGAGTATAAGTATTTCAGAGACCTCCTATGATACCAATTGTAGGATTGAAATAATGATGTAGATGTTCAATATACAAGAGGGGGGGGGGGTGAATTGTACACTTTAAAAAATTTCCTTTGGAACCTTTAAATTAGATTATGAATAACTATGTTTTCCTTAGATAAGGAAAGTTCAAAGTTTAACAAATTTAAACTAAGAAAATTCACAACACCTCTAACACAAATTGAAAAATTGGAATAAGGAATGAAGTTATAGACTTCAAGTTCTATGTACTTTCTTAAAACTAGAAAGAGATTCTGAAAGTAGGTTTCAGAAATATGGATCCGGAAATAGAAACTTAACTAAATATTATAATATGAGATTCTACCTTAAAGCGTATAGAATCTAAATGAAACAGCGTACAAGTAAGGAAGTATAAGAAAGTTATACTTTCCTTAGAATACAATATGCAGTGGAAACAAACAGGTAGTAAAACTAAAAATAACAAAATAGAAGTCTTTTAACCCAAATAGAAGGGAATCCAACAACCTTAGAAAAAGGTCCCTTGATTTATACTTTCAAGCAAGTCTATCTTACCCACACCAGGGTAAGCCCTCGATATGATGATCGGAATCTCTGTCTTGCTATCCCCGCAAACCCTCAACTTCAAGGTAGTTAGAACCTCTATCTTCCTCAACAAGGAATCCCTCGAACTTTAAGGTAGTCGACACCTCTATCTTCCTATCCTCATATGTCCTTGAATGTAATCACCAACATTCAGAGTCACATGAAGCAAAAAATGAACGAGCGGTTCAGTATGCACAAAGCATGAAAAGCTTTCTCTCTCTAGAAATCATCTTAGTAGCGTGTGGTCTCTAGATCGATCAACCTCATTGTATATCTAACTCTTTCAAATGAGCTCCTATTTATAGGCTCGGTCGGGCTCCTTTCCAACGGTCATATCTTCCTTAAAATTCGGAGGGACCTGTACATGTGTCACTTAACCAACGGTTAGTTTATAACGGAATAGAAGACATCGTTTTATAACAAAACAAGTGTAACAGAAAGTACGACATTGTTTTAAGTCTAACTCAAAAGATCTGAGTGAAGATTCGGAGTGTAAGAAAAAATATTAAAGAGTAGACAAATTATAAAAGTGTAAGAAAAATGAAAGTTCAGAGTCTAACCAAAAATAATATTCGGAGTCTAAATAAATTTGGAGTGTATAAAGCAAAGATGATAAGATTCTGTTTAATAGGTGACTTTGGAATGAGAATTCAGAATGAGAATTCATCATCAGAATTAGTAATGAGAATTCGTAATCAGGATTCGTCATTAGATTTCGGTGTCGAACATAATGAGAGTTCATATCCAGATTTCGGAGTGGAACTTCATTACAGTTCTCATCCAGAATTCAGAGCCTAAAACAGAATTCTTCATATCAAAGTTTTAAACGACTCCAAGAATATAGAAATGAATCTGATTCTTATACTTAAGAAATATATGGATATAGATAATGGAAATATGATAAGGATAATTTTCCTTATAAAAGCGATTTTCCTTATAAAAACGATTTTTCTTATAAAAGTGATTTTCCTTATAAAAGTGATTTTCTTTATAAAAGCACTTTTCCTTATAAAAGCAATTTTCCTTAAAGACAAGGTGTTTGTGATTTTCAAAACAAGAAGGAATGGAAAAGTCATAAGGAAAACCTTATTGACTCAACAATCTCCCCCTTTTTGGAAAGCACCAACATCCTTATGAAAAAGAAAGACTAAGGAAAAAACATTAAGGCTTATCTCCCTTTGCTTATGGATGTTGATGAATACGAATAACTCCCCCTTAGGCTTTGAAACTCTAAGGATCATATTCTAGATTTCTGAAATGGTATTCCATTATTAATAAGAATGTATTCTTTAATGAAAAACGCCCCTTAGATAAACTCTCTTAGAGTTCTTTTTCTTTCTCACCCTTTGTTAAGGTTCTTTTTCCCTTTTCCCCCTTTGTTCGGGTTCTTTTTACTTCTCCCCCTTTGTGATTTTAAAAAAGGATTTGAGGGAATGGAAAATATAACAATGTACCTGAAAACTTAGTAACAACAACAAAAGAGACGAGCAAGCAAGATTTTCATTAGGTTTGAATGATTAAAAACAAAGAAGCTAGGATACAACAAAAAGATCAGATTTGACTATTTTGGATCCTTTTCCTTCGACATAAGACCCTTATGAATAGTCTTTATTTTCTTCAAGTCTTTATGGTCTTCTTCAGCTTGCTTCTCTAACACAACTATTCCTGCACTTTGAGCTTCAAGATTTTATTCCTGGGATTCAATCGTTTCTTCCTAAGCTTTCAAAACTTATTCTTGCTTTAACAACTTCTCTTCAATCTCAATCCGATGATCCCTTTCATTCCTCTAGTTTTGAGCAACCGAATTCAGCTTCACATTCAGATCTATGTATTCTTGAATCCAGAAATTCTTTTCAGCTGTCAATGTTTCTTCAAAGGAAGAAGTAAGATCATTTAGATTCCTATCTTCTGTCTCAAATGTATCTTTAACATTATCTTGGAATTCATCCAAGAGCCTCATCTCTTGTACAATTTTCCTCGACCAACTAGTAATTTCCTTACAATACCTTTTCTGGGCTTCATAGCTGATAAAAAAAGATTTGAACTGAGCCTCCAACTCTACACATTTATCCATAACCATGGATACAGAGTCTGTTTTCTGATTCAAATTATGTTGGAGCATCTGGAATCTTGAATCAATACTTGCGAAGGTCGGAATAGAACCCACCAACTTCTTTAAAGACTGAACAACAAAGTCAGATCCCAAAGAAGATGAATCTGAATCCGAGAATTTTCATAGAGAATTTTATTCTTTCAAATTTCTCATCCTTATTCTTAGAAGAATCACCAACTTCCCTCCTCTTTACAGCCACTGAGCTCGGGGTATCGACAACAAGTTGCTTTCCCTTGTCCTTTTTCAGAATGGATTCCTGTTCCGGGGTTTTCTGTTCACTATCAGACACTTGAACAACATTGTCTTCATCATCAAAATCTTTTTGAGCAGCATCCTCTACATTCTCCATTTGAGCCATATCATGTAGAAGATGTTCTTCCTCTGCATGATAAGCTACTTCTTGTTCTCCTTTTTCCTCACCCTTCCCTGGAGTGACTATCTTATAGGACTCATCTTCTGAAGTTTGGAGCGACAAATGTTCCAAAGGTGTCTCCTTATAATTTTCTACTTGATTCAATAGATCTCAGGTCTCACCACCAACTTCTACAACTACTTCATCCTCTTCCGCTTGCTCAAACTGCTCAACTTCCTTAACATGCTTAGCTTTTACCTTCTCCGGAGTAACATAGTTTCTTCCTGGAGTCTCAGGTAGATATTCCAAAGCGAATGATCTCGGTACTGGAATGTTTTCGAAGGCCATCTCATTAAACTTCAATAAAGTCTAAACCACATCAGCTTAAGACATATTCTTCTTAAGATTCTTTTGTTTCACTTGTTTTTCTTATTCAACAGCTGTCTTTTCCTTCAAGGCCTTAGCCTCCGCAGGGTCCAAGACAAACTGAGGCTCCCCTTGCACGCTCCTCTCTTTGACTTCAATCCTCTTAGCAACTACCTCATCAGGGTAATCTTTCTTCTTTTTCAGTTTTGGAGTTGTGGAATGAGCTTTCTTAGATTTAAGATTTTATATTTCAAATTCAACTTCTTTCAACTTTCTCTTCTTCACTGTCTTAGAAGATTCAGGTTCAGCAACTTTCGGAACCGCTTCTTCTTGAACTGGCAAATCAAAGAACTCACCAGTCATCTTGTCGAAAGAAACGTTCATCCTTTAAAGGGTATCATCACTCACCAACATAATTTTGCAAACTCTTGGCTTAGACTTGCAAGCCTCCTTGAAATACTCAAGGCACCGAACTATTAAATTCGAGATTATTTCCGAATACATTACGATCTAAGCTCTCATATTCCCTTTATTAACATTCTCAATGGTAATAAGAATGTGTCTCATCATATTCAACTTCCATAGATTTATCAGAAAATCTGGAATAAAGATCTCTCTCTTCTTCAAACTATCTTTGTCACCCTTTCTCAGTATGATAAATCCTTGTAACCATAATTCTAGAATCTGAAAATTCGTATACAGACTAGAAATCTTCAGAGCCTTGTCATCTGATAGTCCGAGAGTCTTCAAATCCTTTTCCTCCTCGAAACTTCCCTTTGAATATGAAAAAACATGAGTGATGATCTCGGCTTCTCCTTCATTTGTCAACCCTACCAATCTGGTTTCCTTGGCATAAGAAAGCTTATAAGTCTTTCCATAAGACTTAAATGACAATTTGTCCCTACCATCTTCCTTAAAGAAGGAAACTGTCTCATAGAACTCTAAAAGCAACTTCGAATATACTTCATCTTTATTTCCGTTCTTAGACACATCAACATCTTCCCATCCGTTAAGATTTATGTTCTTGGATATAAGAGAATCATAACTGTTGAAGAAATCAGGATGAACCAACCTTTCTCTGTATACTAACCACTGAGAAATCGGCTTAGAGGTTGAAATGTCTTGAGAAGATACTTCCATAGACATTTGGATCTGAAGACTTCTGGGAAGTTCGGAACGGAGATTGCTAAAGATCAGAATGACTTTAAAACGGAGAGGCAGAGCTTCAGGACGCTGGAGCTTAAAAAACCGATGTGGGACGACCATTTGGAGTCCCCTTTAAATAGGAAACGATATAACGGTTCCTCTTCCTTGGTTGATCGAACGGTTGTAAAAACCTGAGATCAGATCTGACGGTTGAAAACCAAATCTCAAGAAAACTTGACCCCGATATTTTGAGGTTTTTTTTAAAACAAGGAATTAAGAAAACTAGAATCTAAAAACAAAATATAAGAAAACACCAGCAAGTAAAGTATGATTACTAAAACTTGAGTAAGGAAATCATAACATTCAGATTGGCTTAGGAGGATTATTTGTAATTGGTAACATCCTTCTTTACTATGAAAAAACATAGTTCGCAAAACTCACTACGAAAAACAAACTCAGTACGGAAAACCTAGTACGAAAAGAATAATAAAAAAAACAAAAATTCATTATAAGAATTTTAGTACGAAAATTTCATTACAAGAATTTTAGTACGACAATGTCATTATGAATGTCTCAATACAAAAATCTCATTATGAAAGTCTCAGTATGGAAGCCTCATTCCGAACATTTTATTACGAATTTTTTTTTTGTATAAACTCATTAAAAAATAATGAAAATAACAAACATATGTACTCCCCCTATGAAAAAGAGTTTATTACTGTATGGAGATTTTTTCAACAGAAAGTTAATTAAGAAATATTACCTTACGGTTATCATTCCTAACTTCTATTTAATGTATTCAAATATATCAGAAGGAAAAGATTATGTGAAAATATCAGCAAGTTGATCTTGTGTTCCAATAAACTGAAGAATAATATCTCCTTTTCGTGTGTGATCCCTAAGAAACTGATGCCTAATATCTATGTGTTTTTCACGTGAGTGATGTGAAGGGTTCTTACTTAGGGCAATGACACTTGTGTTATCACACAAAATTTGAGTTTTAGTAAAACTGAAGCCATAGTCTGTGAGTGTGTGTTGCATCCACAACACTTGAGCACAACAAATTCTAGCTGCTACATATTCAGCTTCAGTAGTGGAAAGTGCTATAGAATGTTGCTTCTTTCAAGACCAAGAAACTAGTGAATCTCCAAAGAAATGACAAGTTTCGAATGCACTTTTTCTATCCATTCTACATCCACAAAAGTCAGCATCAGAAAAGATTTTTAGAACAAAATCATTTCCAGAAGTATAAAATAATCCTAGATCCATGGTTCCCTTAAGGTAGCGAAAAATTCTTTTTACTGTCTTTAAGTGAGATTCCTTAGAAGTGGATTAATATCTTGCACATAAGCATACTGAGAAAATTAATTCTAGTCGACTAGCTGTTAAGTAAAGTAAACTTCCTATCAATGCAGTTTTTACTTAATTTTGGTACTTACAGATTTCAATTTTAGTTGTAGTAGTCTTTCATGACATTTACTATGAGTACTTGATATTTCTTTTTTATTGAATTTTAATTTGGAGTTGGTTGGTGCCTGTCTTATCCCTCTTTTTTTCACGTGTTCTCTTAGAGGGTAACATCTCCTATTTGTGTGTTTACTATACCCATGGTGCTTGTCTCTAACCCAGTGCCTACTAGAGGTGGGACTCGGGGGGGTCACTATCTCCATTTTCATATTGTCAACCAAGGTGGGGTACTCTTTTTTGTGGAGGGGGTCATAAAAATATCATATTTATGATCATCTTATTGGGTAATGGATGACAAGACTATGCTCTTTATGGAAAACCTTATGGGAGATTCCTATTTGACATTAGAAAAAATTATGCTGATGTTAAGAAATACCAATGTAATATATGTATCATGAGTCCATTCATGTATTGAAATAATCATATTTATCATAGAAAATTCATTTGTAATGAATGTGTTCCCAGATGTCTATTAGAGGTCTGTGGGAGCACAATTATTTTCAAGGTAAATATGTGTTACAATATATAAAAAATAATTAACTAGTATTATGTTTAATTAAGACTAAAGTTAATTTATCTAATAAAACATATGTATTAACCCACATTATTGGGAAATAAATCTATTGTAATAAATAAATAGGTCACTTAATCTAAGTCAACATTCATATCTAACATACAATTTAAAAAGAAAAAAATGGAACAAAACTCTTGAATTGTTTCTTGTGTCACATGGAATTATTATGATATATAAACTATATATACGAAAGGGTACTTTGAAAATCTATATCATATTCCATGATATGTATGCATGTTTTATATTTCATTTGTATAAAGATTAGAATGAAAATTTCAAACAAGACAAAGAGAAATGCATTATATGGTAATAATAATTATCTAATAGTGTCTGGGAATGAAAAATTGGATGTCTTCCTAGTAATTAGAGAAATGAGAATACTAGTTTTTTAGGGGATATAAAACTAATCTTATTTAGATAAGTTAATATTGTATTGTAATAATTACTAGGTAATTTTCATGTTTTAGGCATGTTTCAACTCGTGGTTTCTATATCTAAATTAGATCAAGTATGTTGTGGATATTGATGTATCTTAATAACAATGTTTAATAACGTTTTTTTCTATATTATAGAAATTATAATGATATAGAAAAGTTTAATCATATTATGATGTACTTATTTATACTTTGACATTATCCAAGACATCAAGGATAAAAATAAAAAATATATTTACTTAGCCATATCGTCTATTGAGTGATTTTATAATGGTTATGTGGTTGAAGTAAGAAGATCATACATATATAGCGTGGTGTGATCAATAACTATATTTATATCTTAATGGAAACCTATTTGGAAAATTAGGATAACTTGTTGAGATGTAAGTAACTGTCTCTAGTGTAAGTGGTAGTCCATTAGTGTTGGTCCCCTTAAAATAGCTACTATAAACAATATACTACTAAAATATTCATGGATTATAATAATAATCTTATCATAGGATGACAGTTCTTCTACCTGACATCCATGGGATAATTCCATAAAGATACCCATCATAATAAAAGGTCATAGATGTTTTGTAATTTGATGATAACTTATAATTACTTTGAAATTATTATTTAATATATTTTATGTAGCCAGATGATATCATGTGATGAGACCCAAATGATATAATGTATGAGGTATGGAGACTCATGGGACATTAAGACATTTTCAATTTGTGTACCGTGTTAATAATTTTTAGTTTGTAAGATTATGAGAACATGACCTGTCGGTATTAATTGTGCATTTATATGTGTCAATGGATGTTCCTATCCATGGAATTGTATAATGGTCCTTATTATTTTATATTATTATCAATGCATATCATGAGTTATGTACATTGATGTATTTATGAAAACCATGATGAAATTTTCTCATGGAAAGGTAGTATACAATGGGTACGTCAAGAGTGATATTGAATTAATGAGTAATGAAAAAAGGATTTGCACCTTTTTTTCTC
This sequence comes from Viscum album, assembly GCA_963277665.1. Taxonomy (NCBI): domain Eukaryota; kingdom Viridiplantae; phylum Streptophyta; class Magnoliopsida; order Santalales; family Viscaceae; genus Viscum; species Viscum album. The sequence goes on along the minus strand of OY728135.1, from coordinate 1,233,629,970 downwards.
TAATATAATTTTTTATCTCAAAACCATTGATATAAATTACCTATATGATTAATTCAGTTTCCATAAAAATCTATCAAAATGTTTATTTTTGAATATTCAATGAAAGAGACATCAAACTCATAGGAAGATGAAACTAGTATGCAACCTACATGATTAGAGATATATATCCAAAAAGTTTATATTACAAAGTGTACATTCTTCGGTGATTACTATCATTATAGAATTTAAATTCTTTTTTATGGATTCATTGGCATGTGAATAGATTCTAACACTATAATTTTTGTGTAATAACATAATCACACTAAGAAATAAGCCTAGAGGTTTACACATTAAATGTATTTAAAACCACAGTTAAATTCATTATGAATTTAACATGTTTAATAAATATTATCCCTATATGAGGATTAATAATTGATTATGTTTATTTGATAACATATAATCTGTCACAAATTATTCAAGATAATATTATGGAAGTCTAATATTAAATAAAATTTTACTCTATATGTAATTTTTAATTATGGGTATATATAATATTTATTTATTATGGTTTATTTTAATTGTAAATAATATTTATTTTTTTGGTTACATGAATAATTAATAATCATTTTCCCATTTTCATAAATATAATATCTTTTTATTTATCACAAAAAATATAGTGTTTTTTTTATATTTATATAAATAATCATTATTCATGGTCTAATAAATACTGAGAAGGATGCACGATATGTTAAAGGCCATATGACAAAAGAAATATTAGATATTGCTTTATTTATTTGGGGAAAAAATATTTATTTTATCAGTAAGTTTAGAACATGTCATGTAAATAATAATAATACAATTATTTCAGATATGGGGTTTACTAGTGAGTTTTATTTAAAATAATAATAAAGAATTAAGTGATATTTTTATTTATCTAACCCAAGATCTATTTAACCTTGATTATTGCATCTCTAGACATAATGGTTATTTTTCACAATGAATGCCTAGAGATAATTTTATCCAAACCTAGATAGATCCTCTCATAGAACATTCTTAATAATGGTGATAAATCCTTATCCACCAACCTATCAATATTAGAGAGCCCAAGTTGAGTCCTTCCACCTGAATTGGTTCTTGTGGTGGTCATTAATGAATGATAAATGTGTCAGAATGTTTAGTGAAAGAACACAAGGAATTATTCTCTGACATTGAGATGTTTGTTGTTTATGTGTGGATCACTACCAGAGAGATTCTACTCTTGAATCCTCTCACTGCAATGAATAAATGACAAGAATTTGTATTCTGATTCATCAATGAAGAAATAAATTCAATGTAAGGTATTTATTTAGGAAAATAAATTAATTAAAAAATATATGTGATGATTATTACTTTTTGGTTTCTAAGTCTATGTTAAATAATCATCATATTACTTTTATTGGACTTTACTTTATTCATTATTTACATCTTATATTATTCTTTTTTATGATAAAATTCCAATTGGTAACTACATTATATGAGCTTCCATGATGCATGAAAGCATCATTTTTGATAGTCCACTATACATCCATGGCATGGTATTCATTATTTTCATGGGTTGAAATAGTAAAAATTGAGGGAATATGGATGATATCTGATGAAATGGATTCTCAGGTATTACTTTTTTTAAAGATGGTTAGATAAATCAATATTCAACCTTAGGATTCTAATGTAAAATTATATTTTAGGAATGAAATAGAATATCCATTTTATCTAAGTGAATTCATCTTAGAGGATATTATAGATCCTATATAAAATATATATTTAAACTTAAAGGGTATCAAATTACAGATGAATATGTGGAAAATAGAGTATCATAGTATTCAAAATTTGAATACCTGAACCCCTAAAGTGAATTTAGTGGGAAACCACACCATATTTAAAACCCATTCAAAAATTTTGGATTTAAGGTATTTTATTACTATGTAATGTATACCACTATGATTGATATAATTATTTAATGAGAATGAGTGGTAGTGTAATCATCAAATCATGAATCAGTGGAATCTGAAGAAAATTTTATAGAAGTTCAAAATTTGGTACTCCAAGAGAACTCCATTTATACAATCATAGTGTTTGAACACCAACAGTTAACTAATGAGGGATGTACATTATTGATGATATTGAAAAGAAAATAGTTTTATATAGTATTTCTTTGGTTTCAATGGTTTTAATCCCATAAATTTGAGTAATTACTATGTATATATCATATTTATTAGTTTTAGGAATAATCTAAAGTTTAATTATTAAATATATTAAAATATGATTTTTAATTATTTATTTCATACATGTAATTTTTTAAAAAAATTATATACTAAAATTTTGGTGGTTTCTTATTATTATAGGATGTACTAGGTGATTTTGAAGGCTCAGAAATGATTTCAAAAAGTTCAGAGTTTATTTTAAGGATACCAATATGTACTATGCTCGAGTAAAAAATTTAGCTAAGGAAATTGTCTTATGTTACCTGCATAGGAGAATATTTGAGCTGTGTAAGAGAATTTATTTTATATATATGATAATTATCATATACATAAGACATTTTATGAGCCTATATGATATTTTAATATTCCGTTTGATCTAGGAGTTCTAAATTTGAGAAAGGATAAAATAATTTACCTATGAAATTTCAATAGGCACGATAGAAATTTAATCTTCATGTAGTAGAATTATCATAAATGTAGTAAATTTAAGCTAGGTATAGGATATTTTGAGAAGTGTTCCTGATATTTGAATAAAATTTATTTTATTAAAGGGAAATGTCATAAGGCATAAGAGATTTCGCCTTTGTATAGGATAATTATACTATGCGTAGGACATTTTGGATTTATATAAGAAGTTTACTCATGTAGGGTAATTTTATTTGTGAAATGATGATAATTTTTAGGAGAAAAAAACATAAAATACATCCATTAAAAACATATAGATTCATGATAAGACTTTAGTGTGCCACTTCATCATGCATAAAACTAATCATAGGATGCCATGTGGATCATAATATAAAAATTATTTTGACTAAGAATATGAAAATAAGGCAATTTATTTCCATAAAGATAAGATCATGTTGATATTTGAAGGCAAGTGGAAGAATGAAACATTATAAATATTTAAAGAAGAAAAAACCATAGTGGTTTGACCAGTCCCAATGATAAGGAAGTTTTGACTCTATAAAAGAAACATAATGAAGAATATATAAGAGACATGGATCATGCATGATGCTCATGGAGAACAAAATATTTATATTATTATATTTTATTTATATTTTGTAATTACATATTGCACCTCAATTATATATATTACCCTTTGAATAGAGGGGTAAAATACGAGTGATCAGGTAAGGGAAGTATATCCAATATAATTCTTGAGTTCTACACTAAAATAATGATAGTCACTTCTATTGTTTGATTTTAGTTTTCGGTGTATTTTTAATATATTTAATAAAACTGTGTTTCGGGTTTTGAAAATTTTCATTGTTTACTAGTTAGGTTGATAACATATAGTTTCCCCCACACTCAATCATTTTTTCTCAATGTAACATGCTGAATTGGTTGGAAAGTGTCTATTAATTAGTGATAAATGCATGGTGGTTGTGGATTATATGTAAATTTACATGGAAAACAAATGCCTGATTGTGTATTTTCTTTTTAGTTTTGGAGTGGTTTGCTATTTTTTCACTAACACGTAGAGGGATACTGTAATGACCCAGACCCAAGTATCCTAGAGCTAGTTGTTAATTAATTACATTGGTACTAAATATAATAAATCTTTTTTAAAATGTATAAATAGTTTAATAGTATTTATTAACATGATACAAACGCGAATCCAATATTTAATTTGAAAAATATAAAATAAATTATTGTATTTTATTTGGGATCATTTTTATTCAATGTAGAATATCCCTACATATTAATCATAAAATATTTCATGGTATCATAGGAAAAGGAATCATATCAAATGGGTGAGACCAGATACACAGTAAGGGAATGCATTCAATAGAAGGTAAAGAAGGCATAAATAATATGGAAGGAATAAATGATGATAAAAAAATTCCATATAAACAACTAGATGAGTTTATAAATAATCCATTGATATAAGAAGTATTCAAATAAACTTGTGAAAATCAATAAATGATTTCATAATGGTGGAATAAAAAATGTCATAATCTAAAACTTACTGTTGAGACCTTGTGCAAAGACATCTAAAAATATCGTTAAGGCCGCGTGCCAAGAAATCTACATAATTTAGAAAGGATATAACAAAATACCCAATATAGTTTATATCATGAGGCATAATATTTCATCTTGGAGATATGTAATTACTGTATCGACCAATTACATAATAATTATAATGAATCTATTATATGAATAAACAACATAACTTAATCCATATGCATTAAAAATAAATAACTTTTAGTATTGAAAGAGATATCAAATGAAGTATTAGTAACCACCATAGTTAAGATGACCATAAACCATCAAAATAAATATTGAAGATGATATAATAAGAGTATAACATTATTAAATTATAAAAATAAATAAATCACGTAGAAATAGAGGAATGTGCCTTTAAAAGCTCACCGAAAAATATCTTTGATAAAAATTCCATATTTAACTTTGATAATAATTATTTAAAACGTAAAAATTTCCCAAATGTTAAGGAAAACTTTTTCCATGAAAAGAACCTTGAAAAATTTTAATGGAATATTCAATTAAATGAGAAGTATTAATGGATTTAAATTCTATTCATGTTGTATAAGTAAAAATAACATTCAATTCAACACTTTTTAGAAATTCCAAAAAGTAAATCATTCATAGAATGAAAATAATATTCCTTTATTTTTTTGGTAAAAAGACAAAAATTGGTAAAAATATCTTTAATAAATCTTTGAAGAATAGTAAAAATATTATTTTAAATATTTTATGGAAAATATATACAAGATAAATATTCCCAACTGAGTGGAAAAATAAGGTTTTTTCTTTAAAAACTATATATAAATATCTTGAGTACTTAAAGAGTAAAATTGAAAAGAAAATATTTAATTTATATAAATATATAGAGAAGAGGAAAAGGAAACTAGTTTAATATAGAAATATCAATTATCCCAATAGATACTTAAATATAACAAATGCCGAATAATGATGATATTGGGAGACAAACCCTTACCCTGGGTTCAAGTTCCATCATATGTGTCCAAAATTTATGTATAATAAATATTGATTTATTATAAATATATTAAATAACCATTATCATATATATTATTCCATATATTATTTTTTTATAATATTTTATCACCCATTTAATAATAATTCTTTGTTAAAATCACTATTCTAGGTAATAACTACTTCCTTTTTCATATATGTTTTGGTTTGGTAGTTTTATTCCTTTTATTATTATCATGGTTACATTATATCTTGAATTTTGTCCTTGAAATAAATATCATTTACATTAATTATATATGTATATAGAGTAATCGCTAATGTATATAGATATAAAAATGAATTACATCATTCATGGATATGACATGTCGTACGTACGCCTGAATGCTGACTTCACTTCTTGATAGACATAAAAAAATAATGGTAAATAATAAATCATCTTTAAAAAATAATTATTATAAAAATTTAAACATATATATTAATTAAACAAATCTTTATTATCATCTATATAAAACAAAAATTAAAAATAGATCACATCAGTTCGTAGAGGTATTAATCCACATGCAGCCATAAACAATATTATCAGTTTCCAACAGATTATAAGGTAAGAAGTTAGTTAAGATTTTTTAATTCCATAAAAATATTTATATCATAAACATCATATAAAAACATTAAACTCATCTCAACACCCATATATAAAATATATTTACACCAAATTAATTGTAACGCTATGTGGAAACGATGAGTTGTACATACACACAAGTCATATTTTCACATTCCATTTGATAGAAAATAGTGTGGATAATTGAGTTTTTATAATAATAATAAGATTTAACTATAATGAGGATAATTAATTTATTATTTTTTGATAAATTCCATAGATTTTTAGGAGGTATAAGAAAAAATAAATTGAAAGCGGCCATCGAAGATGATTGCCTCTTCTTTAAGAGACCTCAATTACCTTCATTCTTATAGAACACATGTTGGTATTTTGATGATAAAAAAACCTCCAAAACATAGATAAGGGTGTTTATTAGATAATTTGGTAGCTATTTTATAATATATGTTTCTCTAATTGGTTTATAAATGTAATAGAAGGGGTGTCCTTTTATATGGGAGGGAAAGTACAGAATAGTAATTATTTAAACATTAAAATATAACTAAGTCATTCTCAAGAAAAATGATTCCAAATGGACGTATATTTGAATATAAGGTAGAATATAGTTGAAATATAATTAATATATAAAATTATGATTGGGTTATTATGTATTTTAAACCCTATAGTTTTGTTTAACCCCTTAGTTAACCGATTTTAACCATAACCATAGTAACGTCCTTTTCACTCTTATGGGGATATAATTTTACATAAAAGGTGTAACTTGGTTAATAAAATAAAAATAGACCCAATTTTAAACCATATATTACCAAACATGTCCTATTTCAATATTTTTTGTGTTATTAAATAATTTAATAATATTTCTTTTTTATAAAATATCATTAACATCAATTTTTACACTATTCATTTAATTTGACCTAAAAGACATAATTTTTTTGGTAATTTAGATATAATTTTTTTAAAAATAAATAATATTTTATATAAACCTATAAATAATTGGAAAAATATAACTCATAAAAATTATATTTCTTTTAATATTTTTAAAACCATTTATTTTCTTTTTCTATTAATTGGATAAAAACTGTATTAGTCTTGCACACAATTTTAAGATAGTTATTTAATCAAAATAAATTATAAATAAATTAATATAATGAATATAATTAAATTATTCACAATACAAAAATATATATTTTTACCACTTTTTTTCCCAATGTGAACACATAAGAGATATTTAGAAGTAAGAGAGAGACTATCGTATTTTATTTGCCTTAAATACTATATAAGTAATTTTTATGGAATGCTATGTGTCAAAAATAAATTTTGGTCCTATGGTGATAATGGTCGAATTAAATTCATCCAATATGAATTAGGATGTAAAATTATTACCTTATCACTTAGTTTTAACATTGATTAACCAGACTTACCCTTTAATGAGGTGAAATTCTTTATCATGGTTACTAATCATATTGACCAAAAATAAAATATGTCATTTATTAAAATTTAACATACTAATTCCAAATATGGCATCTATTTATAAATATTCAATTTCTATAAGTGGTATAAATTAATTCTAAAAATAAGCATGAAAAATACGATGAAAATTGATTTTTATAAAATACATTTTAAGCATAAAACATATTTTATACTTATCAAATGGATAAAAAATAATTATTGAATGTTGAATAATTTTATTGTATATTTAATATAAAATTTTCATCAAAATCATTAAAAAAATACTGATTAATTTAATTTATTAATATAAGAATACATTGCTTGTATAAAAATGGTTTTTTAGAAAAACCACACATTTACATTCAAATATTTTTTATTTCTATTTAAAATGAATTAATAATAAATGAATTTATTTTATACATTAATTTTTTATAATTTATTTATTACTATTCATACCCTTAAATTAAATTCGTTGGTTATAATGGTATACTACATTATGTTTCATTTGGACTTGGGGTTGTGTGTATTACAAGAAAAAATAATAAAACAATTTATTTTAAAGATAATTATTTATTTAAATCCCACGGTGTTACACTCTACCCAAATTACAAATAATTTCATCCTTAAAAACCCATCACGTATATATAAATATTGCATAATATCTATAGTTCTTTACATAAATAGGTTCTTAATTATCTTATTCAAATGTATGGTTATTCCCTTGAACTTTAACCAGGTGGGTTTTCTTGTTTTGTAGCACATTATCTCTATGATCAAAGATTTATATCGGGTTTTAACCATAGGAAAGATCATGATCCAATAGTATATACTCTATGTTTAGTACATTTGAAGGATTGGGTATGTACTTACTTAAGAGAGATACATTGAACACATCGTAAACTTGAGAGAGATTCTTCTGGTGCACCAAGCTATAAGATTCCATCCTAATGTGATCAATAAATTTAATGGGACCTATAAATATAGGGTTCAAATTCCTCTTTACTAATATTATAACCTTCTTACATAGAGAAATTTTAATAAATAACTTCTAACCAACACAAATTCCAGATCCCACTAATGATTGATAGCATAACTTTACTGTCGACTCGGAGATGCCTTGATGTGATGTTGAATGACTCTACATTTATCTACCATTTACTCACCTAGATCAGGAACTAAAATATTAATTCTCCAAATTCATTAGATCTTGTTGGAGTTATATACTTATTTATATCAATGAATTCATGAATGATTGAGTGAAAGCTATTGTTGTAAGAAAATTCAACCATATTAATGCATTGATCCCAACCACCTATGAAATTGATAGAAAAAAATCACAAAATGTATTATAGTGTTTTAATGGACCTATTAGATTCAATACCTATATGAAGATGATAAGTAGTACATAAGATCAAATTTATATCTAGAGATAACTAAATAATTTTATATAACTTATAGGATAACCTTGAATCCTGATCAGATATAATAAGAAGTGGTACTCCATGAAACATACCACCTAATTAATGCATATTCTTACAATTTGACCAAGAGATTAACATTCTCTAATATAAATTAAGTGTGCTGAATTTTTAATGTGATCTGATACAAAACAAATAACATTATGGCCATTTGATGTTATGGGAAGTATGAGGACAAAATATGTGATAATTTTAAACCATTTCCATTATGATATGGGTAATGGTAGTGAAATAAAATTTGAATTTAGTCTCTTAGACTTAACTTTTTGACAAACTAGACACCAAGAAACAAACTCTATAATATCTATCTTCATGTTTTCCCACCAAAAATACTCTTTAAAATATCTATACATATTCACACTTCTATAATGAATAGAGGATTATTTACTATGAGCCTCATCCAATACATCCTTCTTTATGTCTAGTAATTATGGGGCACATAATTTATTCTTGAACCTTATCATTCCAATATGTTTATGGTTTAATTTAGGATTATTTCATACATTCTACTATAATTCCACATCCTCCCTATGAAACCTTTTAATCTTCTCATGGGAGGATGACTGAAAATCATTCTTGGAAAGATATTTACTTTCAAAATTAATCATGATTTCAAGATCCATCTTATTCAGATCTATAAATATTAGTTCTATTTAAATTATCACGATGGAAGAACATGCATTTTCTTTCTTACACAGTGCATCATCCACCTTATTCACCATCCCAGGGTTATAATGTGTTTTATAATCATAATATTTGATTAAATCCTACCATATTCTATATAGAATATTCAACTATTTATATTTAAATATATACTATAAGATTTTATTATTAGTATATACATCACAACTTTCAACATATAGATAATTCCTCAATATTTTTAAATATAAATTTACCACTACTAACTCAAAATCACGAGTTAGGTAAATTTTCTCATGAACCATCAATTATCATAAATAATATTATATAATATTATCATTATACATGAGGAAACATCATAGTTCCTTATTTTATGAATCATTGTAGATGAAAAACCCTCATCCAGTACATGGTAGTGTAAGAACAAGTTCACTGAACAACCTTCTATTCAATTATTTGAAACTCTTCTCAAATTAATCTTCCCACAAGAAATTAACCACATTTCATGTCAACATGGTGAGTGGATTATATATTCATGAAAATCTATCATGAATCATCAGTAGTATCCAACCAACCGAAAAAAATATATTTCTATTACTGTGGTTAGTCAAGGCCATTCCACAACAACATCTCTCTTTGAAGGATCCATTTTTTTCAAAACAAGCTTAGGGTCTAGCCCCTTTTATTGAAATTAAAACATGTGGTGTAATAGTTATCCCATAATAATTATCATGGAAAATTCCAATAAAAACAAACCCAAAGGTAAAATGTTCTCCACGCTCTTCCTTACTATTTTAATATATAAGAACATCACATTATAGACTACCTAAAAATGATTAAGGTAATATCTAAATAATATTTTCATTAAATTCATGAATATAATAAGATCATTGGTAAGTCAAAATGGAGTTACTATAAATTCATAATGACCATACCTTGAATAAAATGTTATCTTAGGTATAACCTCCTTTTTTATCCTTAATTAATGAAATCTAGATCAAATATTAATCTTGATAAAATATAGAGCTCCTCATAATTGATAAAATATATAATCAATATGTGTTGGAGGATACTTGTTATTAAAATTAATTTTTTATGTTCTTGATAATCAATGGAAAGACACATTGACCCATCTTTCTTCTTGAAAAAAATAGGTGCACCCCATGGAAGAGCACGTGGGAGAATGAATACCTTATCTAAAGTACCATAGATTTTATTCTTCAACTACTACAACTCAATAAGAGACATTATGTATATATTTTTAGAAATAGGTATAGTACTAGATATGAGTTCTATTGAAAACTCAACTTTAAATTTTGAGGAAATACTAGACTAGTCCTTAGGAAAAAATTCTACATATTCCTAAATAATAGGAAAATTTTCAATGGTGAGTTTCTCCCAAACCATTTGAGATAAATAGCCCAATTGAATTGGTATAAAAGACCATATAATAGAAGTAATTTCCATTTGGTTTTCAGGTTTATTGTTTAACTGATATATGATTGAATATTGATTATAATATCAAATGTATCATCCCTTCCTCAAAACAAAATATGGGATTTATACTGGGATATTCAATATATAACCAAAATTATGTTAAATTCAAATAGATGGTGAATATGAATATTTTTAAGAGGAACCATCCCACTAAATTTTATTAGGGAGAAGTTATAGGATTGATACTTGGTCATCCTACCATTAAGATATTTTACCATCGAGTCAATATCTAATCATTAAGGTGGTGATATGATACCCTTATATAATTCTTCATATAAAATAGAGTGGGAAGAACCTAAATAAAAAAAACATTTCCAATCTTTTGCTAGACGATAAGTATTGGTTTACCCACATCCCTAAAAACATTGGCATCAGTTTTAGTAATTTGATATGTTTTACCTTCACCCCTTGGTTTCTTTTGTGGTATGTTCCCTTAATTTTTACAAAATTGGTTGGATTAGTTCCCCATATCCTTATAATTAAACCAATATTCACCGATGTGTTCTCCTTTACTCTTGAATTAAATTGAATGATTTTAGTTTTCTTCACACTTGAATCAAACTCCTTTTCCTTTTAGGCATGTAAGAAGTTGTTTCCTTCCACAAGTGTCATCGGTTGGAAAATTCTTCATTATCTTCTGCCAATTATCCATTTTTTCTATATTTTCATCTTCTTATCTTAAATTACATTTAATCTATAAGACGATAATAATTATTTTCTATCTTGGTAACACATGATACTATATCTTCATTTGATGAGAATTTTGGGAGACTAGTTCCTTTGGAAGGATTGTATTTAACCAATCTTAATCTTAATATTGTGTACATAATCTGCAACATAACTCGATAACCTTGTAAATTTTGCTTCATGCATAGAAATATTTTCTTCTTCCTTTTGTCTTATACTCAATAATTTTATCTCTATATCTAACCATTGTTCATGAGGAAAATTCTTTTCAATAGAAGTTCCATAAAATCCTTATATTCTATAATCTATATTTCCTCCCCATTCTTAGTGTTATGAATCAATGAAAACCATTAATCCAAATCCTCTAAGAGATGATAAAATTACCTGAAAACATTCTCCCTTTCATTAACTCCAAAATTATGAAATATTTATTTATGAAACCTTTCCACTTCTCAGCTAATAATGGATTTTAATTACCATTGAATTATTGAGGTGTATAATGCATGAAGTTGTTTAACATTGTTACACCATGTTATGGATAAGTAGGCTGCTCCATACGGGAAATGATTTTTATCATAACCTAATCCATCTTACCCCAATATAATTTGAATTTGATTATATCTAACTTAAGATCCATCTCCAACTTCATTATCTTTCCCTGGAAGGAAATCCATACATGGATTATGTGTATTGACATGGTTTCAATTCCTTCAATTATGAACCATTTATAAATAGTGGTACCCGATATATTAGATCATAAAATTATGAATCATAATTTATAATTTCAAAATAGTAAAATAATTAATATAAATTGAAAATTTATATATAACTAATATCGAAATCATATTCTCACGGACTATCATAGGGTAAAGTTTCCTAATATAGATTTCCTTAAATCTGGTTCCCAATATTTCTTTTAAACATGCTATAATACCAATAGTAAATACCTTGTGTGATAACCCATATATTCTATACACATTATTTTAGGATTTATTTCATAAATATACACTTAATAAAACCCCATAAGATCATGATTCCTTCTGTATTAAAAAAAGGTTCATAGAATACGAAATTGAAACATAAATACAAATATGTAAACTAAAAATTCATAATAAGCCCTTACATTTCCTTGATCTTCTAAAAATACATAGGATAAACTTGGAAAAAACATAAGAAAGGGGTGAGATATAATTCCCAATAAGGGATTGATCAAATAATAACATGACGAAAGTAATACATGTTACACAATAGGAATATCAATGAGACATAAAAGGGTTGTACTTATAAACATGAATATTATAGTGTGATATGAGATGATAATAAGAAGGAAACATGAGAATTTTTAAATTACATAAAACAGAACATAATCATAAGTCAAGGCTAACTACCAAGACAACATCACATGGTGTATAGAGTCCCATAATATATAAGGTTCACTCACTAATCCCATAAAAAATGTCTCATGATAGAAAAAAATTACCCATTTCATAACTCAAAATAGATGGGGGTATTTCTATATCATCACCTATTCCAGTTCCCAGGTCTCTTCCTCAAACTTGTGGTTCTTCTAAAACATTTTCCACCAGTGAGTTTTCTAGTTTTGTAGAACTTTGTCTCTATAATCTGAGATCTTCACCAAATGCCCATCATTTGAATTATCAATATCCAATGGTACCTGCTCTTAATTAAGTACATTTTAGGGGTTAGGTATGTACTTTATTATAAGGGATACAATGAAAAAATCATGTACATGAGAAAATTTACGTTGGATTTCTATTCTATAGGCACCACTCTGATGTGATCAAGGATCTAAAAAGAGGGGATATATCTATGACTAAGATTTCCCTTCTTCTAAAACCTCATACATTTCTTCCATGGTGATATATTATGGAACAATTTATATCATTCCTCAAAATCCTGGCATTTTTATTGGTATTATACCTAGATTTTCTATTAGATTTGTGTAGATTTTAAATGACACTAAATGGTTTGAACCTTCTTTGTCATTTTTTGAATAAGTTTAGATCCCATTGACCTTTACTCTCTAGATTCATCCCAGTATGTTGGTTTTAGGAACTTTTTCCAATACAGAGGCTTATAAGGTTATATTTGAATTATAAAATTCAATCTTATGTTATATAATAACTCCACTAAGGGAAGGTTATGATCCCAACATCCTTTAAAATTTATTGAATAAGTTCTAAACATATCTTCTAGAGTTTGAATGGTTCTATTAGACTGAACATCCATCTGAGGGTGATAATAAGTGATGAAGTTCAGTTCTGTATGTAACATTTTCTAATGAATTCTCCAAAACATTAACAAAAAATTCAAATCATGATCATATATAATAGAGAGTGGAAATTTATATAGTCTTACAACTTCCCTTATAAATGTATTGGAAAGTTATCCAGGAGAAAAATATTCCTTAATAACAATGAAATGTGCTGACTTGGTAAGGTGATCGACTACCACCCCAATGTACTTATTTACATTAGGGGTCCTAGGGATTCAAATGATAAGATTCTTAGTTATTTCTTCATTTTTTCATTCTAGTATGGGAAATGGTTTCATCATACACTTATACTTTTTTTATTCATCCTTGATTTGTATTTATACCAAGTAATATGATACAAATTCTAAAAACTACCAATTTTTTTCCCACCAATTTTTTTTCATCAAATATCTAAACATATTATTACATTGTTGATTAATAGTGAATGATGACCTATACCCTTAATTCAGATGTTCCCTCTTTAGTTCTGGTTCTGATGGGACACAAATCTGTGTTACAAACATTAAAACTCCATATTTAGAATAGTTGAACTCAATAACATTGTCTAAATTTTTATTTAGAACATAATAATCTTTCTAGACTAACTTGATCCATTAAATAATTGAAAGTTGAGAATTTACTTGGGAAATATCAGATTAATACTCATTTATTATTCCAATTTTCTTCCTTTTCATGTCTAAGAATATTAGATCCTTTTCAATATTTATCATGGATAGGGTTATAGGATCCTTTTAACTCATGGAATCTACTACTTTGATTTATTTCCATTGATGGTAGTGGATTAATAATTCATAACCCTTAACTATCTCAAACCACCTTCATTGGAACATATGAATCTACTTTTTTGTGAATATATACTTTAGGATTTTATGATTGATATACGTGTCAAAATTTTCTCCATAGAGGTAATTCCCCAAATATTCCACATGAATATACCTACAGAAAATTCTAGATCATGAATTAGGTATTTATACTCATGAATAACTAATTATTGGGTGGAATATTCTATCACACTTTCATCTTTCATGTGTATATAACCGAAACACTATTTGGATGCATCAATGTACGTTAAAAATTATTCCCCACTAGTGGGAATTGTGAGAACATGTGAACTAATTATCCTTTTATTCAACTCATTAATGTTCTCATCATATTCATCCGTCCATGAAAACTTGAAAACATTTTGATTTTTCCTAGTTAGTGGGATCAATAATCATGATATGTTTCTCACATATTGATGATAATATCCACCTATACAAGGATGCTATGGATTTCCATCATAAATGTTGGTCTTGGGCATCCTTTAATTGCCTCTATTTTATAAGGATATATATATATATATATATCAATTTATTGGTGACAAAATTCCTTAGTAAGGTTACTTTCTCCCTCTAAAAATTACATTTACTATACTTTACAAATAACATTTCATTATGCAAAGTATTTAGTACATCATTAAAATTCTCCTAATGTTCTTCCTTTATTTTAGAGTAGATATGAATATAATATATAAATACTACTAATTGTTTTTCAATAAAATCCAAAATACTCTTTTAATCAAGTCCAAGATGATTATTGGATCATTAGTGAGTCTAAATGAAATTAGTAAGAACTCATAATTCCCTAAATTATACAAACAATAGTCTTGGGGATACAATCATTCTTCATCATTACTTGATAATATCATGAAAAATTATCAACCATAGAGAAGTGTTGTGTGCCATGTAGATCTATCTAGATAAATCATCAATCTATGGAAGAGGATACATGTTATCTATAATGATTTTGTGGAGTCCACTATAATCAATGAAAATTCGGATTGACTCATAATTCTTTTTGATGAAGAGGATTAGTGGACCCCAAAGTTAATCACTTGGGCATATAAATCTCTTTTCTAGGTTCTCTAATAGTTTTTTATGTAAAGACTCGGAAATTTGAAGGAATTTTTTTTCTTAATTTCTTTGGAATTTTACGAGTCTGTAGCTTCTGATGACACCTGATTCCGAGGCCCGGTGTGCCCAGAATCAATTTCTGAAGTTTAGCTCGGGTATGTTCAGTGAACGAAAGAGCATGTTTTTCTATCATTTGAACCGGTGCTCGGAATTGAAATCCAAGGGCACCGATGAACTCATAGCGCTGGTAATTTTTTAAGGGGACCTTTACCACAGTTGTGTTTTAAGCGGGTTGAGATTTATTATTTGGGGAATTAGTTTAAAATAAATAAAATTGTTAGAACTATTTTATTTTATAACGTTATAAGCTAAACTCTCCCATGGGAAGTTGTTGGTGGGGCCCTTAACCACCCAACATCCCATGTGTGGATAAATAATAGGTGGGGCCCACATGATACCCAACCTTTCATCTCCCTTAACCCTATTTAAACTCCCCAAATAACTCCCTTAAGCCCCCCATTAAACACCCTTGTTTAATGCTGACAACTCTTCCATCATTTATGAGTTCTTCCACCTCCTCTCCCTCTATTTAATTAATTTCCAACACATTTCATTAATGAGGTGGTTTGAATGTTTGAATTTGAAACGGATTTAGTTAAATAAAATAATATGGTTGCTTATTATTTTATTTTGGGGAAGGCTTTTGTTGTGTGGGAGCTCTTTAGTTTTTAGGGAAGAACACCGACCCTCCGAAGAAGAACAGAGACTTATTCGACGAAGAATGCCGGTTCCACGAAGATCGACAACGCACTTCCTTTTCTTCCTTGACATCAAGGGAGGAAATAGAATCATGGGGAACTCACCAAATATGACGGTTATTTCCCGACAATGACGGGGCAACAACGCTTTCTGCATCTACGACGAAAGAACCATATTCTAGGTAGGGGTTATGTTCAATTTTAATGGATTAATATTGTTCCTCAGTTTGTTGTTGTATAATATTATTTATCTCGGCCTATTTCTATCACATAACGCGGTGGGCGCGGGCCCTCCATTTGATCCTGTTTATTGATGGAATTGATGATCGGTGGCGGAACACGGACGAGGCCAGTGGGGAAAGGGTCGCCGTCGCACATGCTAAGAAAAGCTGCGGCCAAGAGATCCACGGTGGAGGAAGAACGGCGTTGTCGCGCCGTACTAGGGATGCAGAGCCCCGAGCATCATAGGTCGCGGCAGTGGAAGCCTACACCGTCGTGCCAGCTGTGCAGCGGGAACTGCGGCCCGCTTTATGGGCCGCTTTGGTGGAAGGACCGGTCATCTCGTCGGCCGGCCGGGCGAAGGGGAGCCGCGGTGCCAGGAGGGCTCCATGCTGGAAAACCAATTGGCCCGTTGGCCTGCTGTGCTAAGCAGGTCCGCGGTGCTATGAGGGCACTGTGCCGAAATAGCCGTAGCCCTCCGTGCGGGCCGCTTCCGCCAGAAGGCCAGCCGGCGTAGCCGGCCGGTTTGGGAAGGGCGGCGTTGCTTGGCGCCGCCGGTTCGGACCACCAGGGGGGGGGGGCTCAGACTGCTCGTCTAGCTAGCCGAGCCCGCCAGGCCGTGCGCCTAGCCAGGTCGCGCCCCGCCGAGCCGTGCCCCTCAGGCCAGGCCGTGTGATTCACCAGGCCAGTCTGACCCCTTTTCCGGGATAGACCCACCAAAACAGAGATGACCCGACCCGTCAGCCCATCAGACCTAATGGACCGGACCCTTTTTCACATAAATTTGAATATCATGAAGATCGAACGTCTGATCGACGTGCCTTCTACAGCACTGGGACCCTCGTGACGAGGCGGTCCTTTTTGGATACTCTAAGTGAGTTTTGGATGACTTTGGAAAAAAGGTCGGGTTTGGAATGAATGTAATTTCAAACAGGCCCTCGGAGCGGAAACACTTATAACTTAAGGACCGGACGTCTGATTGACGTTACATCGACTATGTTGTATTACTCTTGATGAGACGATTATTTTGGAATATTTAAAATGAGGTTTGGATGTAGTTGGAGTATGGTTGAGTTGGATTGTACCCGAAATCCAACAGGTCCCCTGTAACAGAAATGCTAATAACTTACAGACCAGGCATCCGATTGACGCGACATATGTTGCGTTGAGACCCCAATGATGAGGCGGTCCTTTGAGATACTTTTTCTTGGAACTTGTGAAACTTGGAGTTTAAACTAGTAGCTCGTGGAGCGGATCCTCCTGGAGATGAGCATATGGAGTACGGTGACCTTGTAGCTGGCTGAGACCTGATGTCTGTTTGTCCGATTCGTATCAGAGTGACTTGAATTACCCAGTGGGGTGCACTACTGTGTTGGGGTGGCTTACCCAATGGAGGGGAGAACTATTGTGTTGGGGTGGTAGACCCACGGTAGTCGACAAGAGGAGTACCTCTGTAGGCTAGTAGGGGGAGCGCTACTGTGTTGGGGAAGCAGACCCATGGCGGGGAGCACTACTGTGTTGGGGTGGCAGAACCGCAGTACTCAACAGAGGAGGAGTACCTCAACAGTCTAAGGTTAGTGAGTAGAACCTCGGATTCGTGACAGGACAACTGTTCTCGACAGAGGAGGAGTTCTCCAACAGCCGTGTTTTTGACATCATGAATAAAAATCCTGGTTTGAGCCGAGTCATTGACCTTTGTTTTTTCCTCATGATTGAGATGGGTTATTTGATAACTTAGGTATATATATGGGCATATACCTAAGTAAAGGTTATATGTTGAGATCTTTCTTTGTGGTTTAACCTTGTTGTATTTTAGTGAGACCTTGAGGGTCTCCGGGTCCCTACTGAGTATCGTTATACTCACCCCTGCATGGGCTATGCCCACACCTCGTTGTGTTGGATGCAGACAATGAATAACACTGACCGAGTTAGAGTGTATGAGGACTGGATGGTACCCGAAGGTGAGCATTTGGCGTAATGGCACATGGAGCGGACCGATAGACGCGAAGTGATGAGGAGGATATCTATACATACCCTTCAGGTAGGAACCCGGAGGACAATCCAAGAGTAGCTTCACCTTTCAACTATTGTCTTTATAGATGTACTTTTCTTTCAGTTGTAGCTGTACCTTTCTATTGGGCTTGTATTTCTGGACCTTTTTTACTTTCAGCACTTTTGTTATACTGCATTACTTAGTGCTTGATTTTTCTTGTACTCTGGTTGTGTGTGTTTTCGTTTCATAAAGGCAATGCCTTCCCTTTTTATCAGGATTTACGCCTTTTGGGCTAGTTGCCAGCCCCTGGCCTATGAAAGGCGGGCTTGGGGTAGTCACGGCACGGGCCCCGGGGATGGGTCGTGACAAATTGGTATCAATGGAGCAGGTTATACCGCAGAACATAGAACTTTAATATTTTATTTCTGTGAAGCAATAGTGTTAAGGGTACCGAGTGTGGCTTCAGTTCAGGGAGTCCAGTGTTGGTGCGGTGGCTGACATATCCATACACTAGGACCCCGAATTCTGATTTCCGACTCAGTTCACAAAAACACTGATTTCTTGTGTGTTTTCAAAATTTTCTTTAAGTTAGCTCAACCAGGTCAGCTCACCAGGTTTAAATAACTTGACCATGTCGCATCTGTTCAGGATGCCTCCACACAGACAGTGAGTTGGAGTTCTGATAGAGTACACTATGACGGCCCACCGAGCGACGAGGCTCCGGTGCAGGGCCCTCTTGCTATGTTGTCACCTTCGGGTGGTGTACCCACAACATCAACACCCATTAGGCAGTAGATTCCACCAGCCGTACTAGCGGACGATGCACGCTGACAGAGCGTGTTGCACAAGTTCCAGCAGTAGAGGCCTCCGAGGTTTCGAGTCGAGATAGATTCCTAGGAAGCAATGGACTGGATGGAGGAGATTTCTGGATTTCTACACCTAGTTTAGACACCTGTAGAGCAGATGGTGATCTTAGCTACTAGTGTTTCCCAGTGAGTGACCATGTTGTTGGTCCGCATAGTGATGAGGCTTTGGTACGTGGACCGATGCCAGAGACAGTACCTTCGGGTAGTGTGCCAGCTATATCACTACCTGTAGGTCAGTAGTCTCAACTGGCGGTACCGGTAGATGAAACATGTAGGATTAGTGCCTTACACATGTTTCAGCATCAGATACCCCTCAGGTTCTAAGGCGAGCCCGACTCGCAGGTGGCTGAGGACTGGCTTGAGGAGGTGGCTGAGAGTTTTCTAGAGCTTATACAGCTTCGGCAAGATGACATGTTAGTAGCTGAGTATTCATCGAGGCATACCGATATTTCCTGGTACTCGATGAATATGATACGATCAGTACTTTTGAGCTCGAACCTTTGATCGAGGTGTGTTTATGGATATTCGTTCCAACACATTTTTCCTCTATACATTCCTACTTATGCTAGGGTGCTAGAGAGAACCTTTGTGGTTGAATATTCTTTGGCTGAATGAATACTACTAGAGAATGCTTGCAGTGGGAAAGCAGGGAATTGGAACTAGTCTAAGAGACTTGGGCATGTAAAATGTTTCAAGAAGAGGAAGTGTTAAGGTCAGATGAATCTGCAGAGCAGCAGATGTGGAAGTAGAGCTTGGAGGGTAGCATGTGGTGATGTAAATTTTGACATGTTACAACCACCCACCTTTGTAGTCCTCACCAGGCTCAGGGAGAAGGAAGCCAGGGGAAGAGAGTAGATTCATGTGGTCAAGGAGTATGACCCAAGGGCTCTAGGAATGATTCGAGGTATGGTCTGTGTCCACCAATAGCAGCCGTAACAACAAAATTTGATATGAAACATTCCTTCCTTCCACGAATCTTGTCCCAGGCCTAGAGTTTCTGGTTAAGCCATTGACTTGACCCTCACGTCTGGAGATACCTTTGGGAGGAGACTCGATAATCACACTTACGCCGACCATGTGATCTGACCCTTGAGGTGATTGTTTTGGTTGGAACCTCTTGGTGGAAGCATTGAGGCCTTACGACGTTAGTTTGGGTATGGACTGGGCAACCACAGTTTATACACAGTTTGATTGTATTAGGAAAAAAGGCTGTGGTTTACCTACAACATTGTGATGGGATTTCCTTGGTCGGTGAAAAGGAAACCCCAGGTAGCACAGGATGGAATCATGCATAAGTGGGTGCAGTCGATCACTCATGAGTTGGCCAGACTTAGATTTGAGCCGGACTTCTCTGGAGTTTCTGCACTGCTTTTAGCATTGACGAAGAAGGGGAAAACCCTTCATGTGGTCAGAGTGATGCCGGCAGAGCTTTTCAGGAGCTGAGGAAGAGGTTGACCAGTATGCCCATTTTGAGGCTACCGGAGAAGGTGCAGATCATCCAGGGGAGGATGAAGACTGCACTGAGTAGAAGGAAGACCTATGCTGATAGAAGACAGAAACCACTGGAGTTCGAGGATGGCAATCATGTTTTCTTACGGGTCTCACCTCGATGAGGTCTATGGAGATTTGGCCAGGGCAGCAGGTTATCTCCACAATTCTTTGGACCTTACCAGGTCCTCAGCAGAGTAGGCGAGGTGGCATACTGCTGGCCTTTTCACCTCAGTTTCTCTGGGTTTACAACATCATCCACGTATCTCAGCTGAGGAGATGTGTGCATGACCGATCCATCATCATCGACCACTGAGAGCTGGACATCGATGATGGGGCGAATTTCATGGTGTTCCAGTAGAGTTTGAGGATCGACAGAAGCGGGACCTACGGGGACTGTTGATTCCTCTTGTGCGCTTTCGCTGGTAGCACAAGAAACCTCTAGGAGAGCACACGGGAGAAGGAGGCTTAGATTCTTGCTCTGTACCTCCTTTAGTTTCCCTAGTTTGTGTTATAGCTATACGAGGACGTAAATCTCTGAGGTGGGAGTAATGTATAGACGCCGAAATTTCAAGTAAAACTTTTTCTTAATTTCTTTTCCAATTTTACGAGTTTGTAGCTTCTGACGACACCTGATTCTGAGGCCTGGTGTGCCCAGAATCAATTTTCAAAGTTTAGCTCAAGTACGTTCAGTGAACGAATGACCGGATTTTTCTATCTTTTGAACTGGTACTCGGAATTGAAATCCGAGGGCACCGATGAACTCGCAGTGCTGGTAATTGCTTAAGGGGACCTTTACCACAGTTGCATATTAAGTGGGTGGAGATTTATTATTTGGGGAATTAGTTTAAAATAAATAAAATTGTTAGAAAAATTTTATTTTATAACTTTGGAAGTTAAACCCTCCCATGGAAAGTTGTTGGTGGGGACCACAACCACCAAACTTCCCATGTGTGGATAAATGAGAGGTGAGGCCCACACAAGCCCCAACCTTTCATCTCCCTTAACCCTTTTTAAACTCCACATATTACTACCTTAAACCCCCCCATTAAACACCCTTGTTTAATGTTGACCACTCTCCCAACATTTATGATTTCTTCCACCTTCTCTCCCTCACTTTAATTAATTTCCAACAAATTTAATTAATGAGGTGGTTTGAATGTTTGAATTTGAAATGGATTTTGTTAAATAAAATAATAAGGTAGCTTATTATTTTATTTTGGGGAAGGCATTTTTTGTGTGGGAGCTCTTGAGTTTTTGGGGAAGAACACCGACCCTCCGACGAAGAACGGAGACTTCTTTGATGAAGAACGCTGGTTCCAAGAAGATCGACGAAGCACTTCCTTTTCTTCCTCCGCATCAACGGAGGAAATATAATCACAAGGAACTTGACAACGACGATGGTTCTTTCTCGACGTTGACGGAGAAACAACGCTTTCCGCATCTACGACGAATGAACTATATTCGAGGTAGGGGTTATGTTCAATTTTAATGGATTAAAATTGTGACTTGGTTCGTTATTTTATAATCTTGTTTGTCACGGCCTATTACTATCGCTTAACACGGAGGGCGCGGCCGAACAAGCACGGACCGAAGACCCTCCATTTGATCCTGTTTATTGATGTAATTGGAGATCAGTGGCGGAACACGGAAGAGGCCGACGGCGCAAGGGCCGCCGTCACACATGCTATGAAAAGCCACAGCCAAGCGAGCCACAGCAGAGGAAGCACGGTGCCGTTGTGCCATACCGGGGATGCAGAGCCACGACCAGCGTAGGTCGCAGCGGAGGAAGCTAGTGCCTTCGCACCAGCTGTGCAGTGGGAACCGCAGACCGCTTTGCGTGCCGCTTCGGTGGAAGGACCGGCCGGCCCGTCGGCCAGCTGGGCGAAGGGGAGCTGCAGTGCCAAGAGGGCGCTGTGCTGGAAAACCCGCCGGCGGGGCGGAGCAGGTCCGCTGCGCCAGGAGTGTGCCGCGCCAGAAGAGCCACAACCCGCCGTGCGGGCCGCTTGCGCCAGAAGGCTGGCCAGCCTAGCCGACCAGTTTCAGAAGGGCGGCGTCGCTAGTTCAGATAGCAGGAGGGGCCGCGCCCCCCTCGGACCGCTCGGCCGGCAGTCCAAGCCTGCCAAGCCGCGTTCCTAGCTGGGCTGCGCCCAGCCGGGCCGCGCCGAGCCGCACCGAGCCGAGCCATGCTGGGCCGGGCCGAGCCGGGCCGTGCTAGGCCGCTCCACTTCGGGCCGGGCCGCGCCCCTCGGGCCAGGCCGTGCGACTCACCGGGCCGGTCCGACCCCTTTGTCGGGACGGACCAGTCAAAACCGAGACGACCTGACCCGTCAGCCCATCAGGCCTAACGAACCAGGACCTTTTTCACTTAAATGTGAATTTCATGAAGACCCCGTGTCCGATCGATGTTCCATCTATAGCACTGGGACCCTAGTGATGAGGCGTTCCTTTTGAGATACTCTAAGTGAGTTTTGGACAACTTTGAAAAAACGGTCGGGTTTGGAACAAATGTAATTCCAACTGGGCCCTCGGAGCTGAAACACTTATAACCTAAGGACCAGACGTCTGATTGACGTGCTGTCGACTATTTTGGATTCCTCTTGATGAGACGGTTCTTTTGGAATACTTCATATGAGGTTTGGACGCAGTTGGAGTATGGTCGGGTTGTATTGTATCCAAAATCCAACCGGGCCCCTAGAAGAGAAATGATAATAACTCACAGACCGGGCGTCCGATTGACATGCCGTCTATTGCGTTGAGACCCCTATGATGAGGCGGTCCTCTGAGATACTTCTTCATGGAACTTTTGACACTTGGAGTGTCGACTAGTAGCTCATTGAGCGGATCCTCATAGAGACAAACAAACAGAGTTCGGTGACCTTGTAGCCGGTTGAGACCTGATGACTGTTTGTCCAATTCGTATCGAAGTGACTTGACTAGCCTAGTGGGGGGAACTACTTTGTTAGGGTGGCAGACCAATGGTGGGGAGCGCTACTGTGTTGGGGTGGCAGACCCGCGGTACTCGATAGGAGGAGTACCTCTGTAGGCTAGTAGGGGGAGCACTGTTGTGTTGGGGCAGCAGACCCATGGTGGGGAGCACTACTGTGTTGGGGTGGTAGACCCGTGGTACTCGACAGAGGAGAAGTACCTCAACAGTCTAAGGTTAGTGAGTAGCACCTCAAAGTCATGACAGGACCACTGTTCTCAACAGAGGAGGAGTTCTCCAGCAGCCATGTTTTCGACATCATGAATTAAAATCCTGGTTTCAACTGAGACAATGACCTTTGTGTTTTCTTTATGATTGAGATGGGTTACTTGATAACTTAGGTATATGAATTGGAAAATACCTAATTAAAGTTTATCTGTTGAGACCTTTCTTTGTGGTTTATCCTTGTTGGATTTTAGTGAGACCTTGAGGGTCTCGGGGTCCCTAATGAGTATCGTTATACTCACCCCTGCATGGGCTATGCCCGCACCTTATTGTGTTGGATGCAGACGACGAACAACACTGACCGAGTTAGAGTGTACGAGGACTGGACGATACCCAAAGGTGTACATTCAGCATGATGGCACATAGAGCAGACCGATAGACGCAGAGTGCTAAAGAGGATATCTGTACCTACCCTTTAGTTAGGAACCCGGAGGACGATCCAGGAGCTGCTTCACCTTTCAACTGTTGTCTTTTCAGATGTACTTTTCTTTCAGTTTTAGTTGTACCTTTCTGTTGGGATTGTATTTCTAGCCCCTTTGTACTTTCATCACTTTTTTTATACTTCTTTACTTAGTGTTTGCTTCCGCTTGTACTCTGGTTGTGTGTGTTTACGTTTCATAAAGGCAATGCCTTCCCTTTTTATCGGGATTTACGCCTTTGGTTCTAGTTTCCATCCCCTGGCCTATGGAAGGTGGGCTTGGGGTAGTCACGGCACGAGCCCCGAGGAAGGGTCGTGACATTTTATTTATTTTCCCATGTTCAAAAATGACCATTTTATTTAAATTAATTGTTATTAGAAAATCTTTAGGTAAAAGTTAGATTGATAACTCTACCTATTAACTAGGGTAATGATAAGATAATGCTCTATGAAACACATTATATAATTACTATAAAATGTTCATGTCATCAAGGATGATATTTTATTTATTTCCAATCATTTGTGATAGATATTCCCGCTCATAAGGAAGTAATATATATTCTTGAGATGATGATGTAAAAAGAGATTCATCATACTCCCTTAATTTATATAGAATCAGAGTGTGATTTGAGATATGGATGGTGATATCCTTCTCTCAGCAATTTATGTCAGATCTATACGAGGAAATCCAATCCATGTCCCTAATAGATTTAAATTTTAATAAATAAATTGTCATAAGATTGTATGGGAAACAATAGTCACATAAAATATTTGATGTTCAACAATAAATGATAAGACTCCCTTTCACTATTTTATTTTTGGTGCAATAATTTAATTCATCAAATATAGACGTTGTGATGAGAATTTTCATACTCTAAAACACAAAATACTGAACCTATGAACATTGAAGGTATAACTCATAAATTATATATATTACTTAACTTATTAGTTTTTGGGTTTCAATCTAGTTTAACATTGATATATTTCTTAATATAAGGTATTTGGGCATTTTATCCCCTTTATAATGGTAGGTAATGAGATTTTGAATTTATAAAAGCATATTACCTAGGATTGTTGAACTAGGTAGGTATAAAGGCCTATTGTATGTCTCTTATTGATGATCAAGTTAAGCTCAATGAACCCTTTTTAAGTTTATTACACTTGGGTACAACTACTCATGTTCTATATCTACAATTAGTATCCATATATGGATATTTTTTTGAAGCCAATTACTCTATAATTTACCAAAATTTTGGTATTTTTTCAAGGTTTAGTCTTATACCCAAGGATTTCAATATATTTTTATAATCCCAATCCCCAAATAACTTGAATTTTCAATGGTACAGACCATAAAAAAACATGTCTTTCATACAATTTGTTTCATGATTTATTGTATAACGATATACTTAGTACAATGCCAAAATACCATCATACCAAGTGTATTTTTGTAGATAGGTACACTGTATAAAAATATGAAATAGGAATTCAAATATGTAAACTGAAACTTCATAACATTCCAATAAATTTCTTTGATCTTCTAAAACTACATGAGACAACTTGGGGACATACATATGAAATGGGTGAGCTATAAATTTCAGTAAGTGAATAAAAAAATAATAAAATGATTAAGGCGATACATGTTTGTAAATAAAAATATCAACAAGACATAAAAGGGGTCATAATTATAAACCTGAATATCGTAGCATGGTATATGATGGCAACATGAATGCAATATGGGAATGTGGCAACAATATAAAATATGAATAAGCATAAGTCAAGGATAACTTCCAATACAACATCACATGGTGGATAGAGTCCCATCATGGATTAGGTTCACTGATTAATCCAATACATAACATCTAATGAGACAAAAAATTACCCAATACATTAGAGGGATGTATAATTCTTGGTCCACTCATCACATTTATATTATGTACATGCATATGTGTGCATTATAGTTCTTCTAACATAATGATATATTTTATAATTTTTAATCCAAAAATTAATTATTCTAAGTTAAATAAATGTAATTAACAAATAAATTATGTATATTTACATCAAGGTGAATACCGTTAAGAGAAAATGAGGATGGGTGTTCACTACATAAATAAGTGGCATGAAAAATCGAAGGATAATTTTGGCCACATAACGGGGGAACATAAATATTCATGTAAGTGTTAAATGAGAGTGAAATTGGTATCACATCACCTAGACATCATAAGTAAAGTAATAGGGATATGGAAAAATATTTTCCAACATGAACAATTATATAAAAGGAGTAATATAAAGACAATTCTTGAATATAGAGGTGAAAGAGAAGGTCCCTTACCATGAGAGGGCTCTACTATAATCTTGGGAAGAGATTCTTAATTATTTGGAGAACCTAGAAAGGGATCTATAATAGTAAGGGGAGAGTAAATTAGTACTCTAAATATTTTAAGTGAAGAGAAATGGGAGGTTGTTTGAGTTTATATAGAAAAAGAAATGAGAATTATTTGTTATTTTCAAAACTTATGTTTTGAGTTATATAAGATAAAGTAATAAAATAAACAAACCTTACCCTGGGTTTTCCTATTTTTTCTACCAAATAAGTGTTCTTTTCATTGATTTATAAGTCTAAGATCATAACATTTAAAAAATACCCTTAACGATGTGTAAGTGAGTCATGTTTATAAATAATTGATTTTAAAATAGTAAAATATAATATTAGTTTTGGTGGATTCATTAAGGGTTTAAAAAATTGATAAAATAACTTCAAAAACAATTTTTTTAAAGGAGAAAGACATTTTTTGTCATGGATACTCTATTAAATTTGTTACATCACTTTCTGAATTTTATGATTTTATAATACATAAGGTTTAGTTAGATCATATTTAATTATTATAGAAAAACATAATGTCTATGAAAATTAAGAAAAATTCAATGTTGGATAATTTCAAAGTGATTATTTCAAAAAAAATCATCCAATTAAATGTTTAAATTTTAGATTTTACATTTTGAACTAAAAATTCTTATTTATTTCAAAATACAAATAATTTGACAGTAATATTTTTATGACACTTATAAAAATTAAATTACACTTCATTATATTATATTTTCATTTATAATAAAATAAATTATATTTAATAAGAATATTTTATTAAAATAAAATTTATTTCAAAAATAATTTAATTTATCACAAAGAGTGTCTTGATTGAAGATATATATTTCCCAAAAATATTTTTCTTTCTATCTATCAGAATCTAATTTTTATTAAACATTACTATCTAGTAATTAAAAATTTGTAATAAAAGAAAAATATAATAATTAATTTAAGTTAATGTTATTTGGGTCTAGATACATATCCCTATATTACACTAGTGAATGCCATAAGGGAAATGGTTGTGACAGTGATATTTTCTTAGGATGGTTCAGCAAACATGGTATTGGTCGTAACCTTGGTGATTATGAACTTATCCCAAAAGTGTTTCTCTTATGATTTAATTATTGAATCTCATATTGGGATTGGTCAAGGGAAAATACCAATGATGAAATATCCCTGGGAAGCTCTGATAAATGGGCTTTGTAAGGTATAATACTATTGGATGAGGCAATTAAGTCTTTCATCTATTCCAATTAGATTTATCATAACCCTTAATATATAATAATTATAACGAGAACTCTAAAATATACATATTATAAATGGTTATGATGTGTAATTTCCATTTAAATATGACCAGATATAATTTATAATGGACCAAAATAATAAAAGGGGTTCATGTGTTTTATAAACTTTTATTATTTAGAAATAAAATTATTCATTTGAAAATGGAATTTCATTTATAAATTTTCAATTAATTACTCTACAACCCTGATATACCAGAGTTGGTCATTACATTATTACATTGGTAATAAATACCAGAAGTGATATACCAAAGGATCAAATAGTTTAGTAGTCCTGGGAAACAAGATACACACTTGAATCCAAAATTTTATTTGAAAACATAAAATAAAACATTGTATGATCTTTAGGATCACATTTATTACCTTTATAATATACCTATCTATCAATAATAAAACATTCCCTAGCATACTATGGAAATGTAAACAAAATAAAGGGGTGAGATCAAATGCCCAGTAAGGGAATGTATACGATGGAAGCCTAATAAGGCATAAATAATATGTCAGGAATAAATGATGATTAAGTAATAACATATAAATAATCACATAAGTTTGTAACATATAAATGGATAAAAAAACTATTCAAATATAATCATGGAAATCAATAACTGATTCTGAAATTATAGAATGCATAATGGAAGACATCTAAAACTTATTATTTAAGAATTGTGCCAAGACATCTATACAGATGGGAAAGGCCTCAACCAAATTACTAATACTATTTTTCTCATGAAACCAAATGATTCACTTAGGGGATTTGTTATTCTATACCGCACCCATCATTTAATAATTCTAATGCATCATCATATAAATAAAGAACATAACATAATCAATATGCCTCGAAAATTGATAACTATCCATATTGAAGGAACTATCATATAAAATATCAATAAATTCCATATAAAATTTGATTATAAGCCCTAAAAATAAATATGGTGTTTGGTATCAAATGAGTATAACCCTAATAAATAATAATATTCAACAATATATATTTAAATAGATGAAAATACTTTCCAAATATTACTAGAAAATTCCTTCAGGAAGATGCCCTTTTTCAATGGGAAATCACATATTTAAAAACAAAAATTTTCCCAAATATTAAGGAAGAAATTTTATTTTAAGATAACCTTATAAAATAAAAAATTTATATTAAAATAAATGATCTATCATGATGGGTGTAAATTCCATTAATACTGTATATGCTAAAAGATATTCATTTAAAACTTTTATAAAAAAGTCAACATGTACCTCATTTAGAAAATTTCAAGAAGATTATTATAAATTATTTTTTTATAAATTAAAATATGGGTAAAAATATAAATAATAAATCATTTTATAATATTAAAAGAAATTCAGTAAAACATTTAACGTAAAATATGGACATAGAAGAGAAATATTACAGACCAAGTAGAAGAACAAGGTCAGTTTTCATTAAAATTTTATTTCTATATCTTTAGTATTTTATGAGAGGAAATTTAAAAAAAAATATTAAACTATATAAATAACAAGAGGATAATAATATTTATCAGGTTTAATATGGAAATATGAATAATTCCCCTAATGAAGATTTAAATATATACATCCCCAAATAATGATGGGATTGAAAAATAAACCGATACCATAAGTTCGTCTTACTTTATACATGTTTAGAACTCCAATATAATAAATTTAGATTTTTTATAAATCTATTTTAGAAACATAAGAATTTATATAATACCATATATTATTTACTTATAATATTTTACCATTCTTTTATAAAAAATTCTTCGTTAAAATCACTGTTCTAGGTAATAACTACTTCAGTTTTCATGTTTCTTTTAGATGGGCAGTTTTCACCATTTACTTTTATCATGGTTGAATCATATGTATAATTTTAAAAATGATATAAATATAAAATATATAAATTATATACTAATTTAGAGTAAATTATAAAATATATAGATAGAAAAATTAATTTTAGTATTTATGTAGACGGTAGGTCGTACGTACACATAAACACTATTTTCACTTTTTGATAGATGAAATGAAATAAAGGTAAATACTAATTAATATTTATAGATTAATTAATTTAACATATAAATAATATTTATTAATTAAATATACCCTTATTATAATCCATATTTAATGACAATGAGAAATGAATCATATCGCTTCGTGGAGGTGGTGGTCCACACATACCCACGAGTGATGTTTTATTTTTTCAACATATTGGATTGTAAGATGGTAGATATGATAATATAATTAATTAATAATAATTACTTCATAGATATCGTATATATACATCAAACCCATCATAATACCCATCCATAAAATATAGTGATGAAAAATGAATTGTATCTCTATATGGAGATGGTAAGTTATACATATGTACGTGTGACACATCCACTCTCAATTTGATAGAAAGAGATTGGATAGTTGTGTTATAATAATAATAACAAAATTTCAGTTTATTTAGGATACTAAAGTTATTATAGATGATAAAGAACATCGATTTATAAGATGTAAAAGAAGAAATAAATTGAAAGGGTTTGGGTAAGACGATTACCTTCCATTAGGGAGACATCATATATATCCTTTCATATAAAACCTCAGGATGGTATTTTTAGTATTCCAAAAAATACATAACATGGGTTTATAATGGAAATTTTTGGGATTGGTTAGGATAGGTTTCTCAATGTGGTGTAAATAAGTGAAGGAAGGGGTGTCCTTTTTATAAATGAAGGAAATAGAACACTAGAAATTATTAAAAAGATTAAAATATAACTAAGTAAATCTTAAGAAACCTACATCGATATATCTGTATATTGGAATATGAGTTTTTATATGGTTTAGATATCATAGATAAATAAAATTTTTATTCTTTCAAGATGAATTTTAAACCTTATGTTTTGGTTTAACACTTAAGTTAACCTATTTTAAAATTAACACAGTAATGTCATTTTTAAACTTAAGGGTTTATAAATTTATTTATAAGGAGAAAATTTGATCATAATTGGAAAATGAATGAAATTTTAGACCATATATTTTCCACATTTTCCTCTTTATAAATTTTAACTATTTTAAATTTATTTAATAAAACATTATTTTGATAAGATATCATTAGTGTAAATTTTGACACAATTCATTAAATTTAACATAAAAAACATCGAAAATTAATAATTAAAATATAATACTTTTACACATAAAAAATATGTTATATTTATATAAAACAATTCTGACACTATAACTCACTCATATTATATTACTATTAATATTTTAAAAATCATTTTTTTATTAATTAAATAAATAATGTATTAGCATTTTTTAAGCATGTGAGGTAATTATATAATCCCTAAATATTCTAAATAGTTTACCATAATTAATATAATTTAATTATTTGAAAACAAATTTATATTCATTCACTGCTTGATTTTTTTCATATGTGAACACAAAATAGATATTTTAATGTAACATAGTGAAATTTTATATTTTTCTTTGATTTAAATATTATATATGTTATTTTTAAGAAAAACTATCCATTAAATAGATCTATTTCTATAATAATATAAAAATGGTCTAATTAATATCATCTAATAATAATTAAGATAAATAACTATGGACTTATCAATTAGTTTTAACCTATATTAACTCAATTTTCCCTTTACCGTGGTGAAACATTTTACCATGGTTACTATTCTTATTAACAAAAAATTAATTGGGACCTAATTTAAAATTATAAATATATTTATTTAAAATATTGAATCCATTTTTTGAATATTCAATATCTATAAGTGGTATAAATTAATATTAAAATTAAATGTGTATGATACGATGAAAACTGATCTTTAGGAAAATATATTTTTAAGCATAAAACATTGTTTATTATTATCCCATTATTAGAATAATATTAATTGAATATTAAAAAAATTATTGAATATATAATATATAAATTTAATTAAAATCATTAACCAATAGTGATGAATTTAACTTATTAAGATTAAAAAACATTATACGCATCAAAGTAGTTTTTCTGAAAAACCTCTCTTTTACTTTAAAATGTTTTTTATTTCAATTTCTAATCAATTTATATTCAATAAATTTATTTTAAGCATAAATTTTTCATATTTTAGTTTTTCATATTTAAACCAATCAATTTAATGGAAATGTTATAATGGTATTCTTTATTACTATTTATTTAGACTCAGGATTGCATGTATCACAATCTATAGGAAAAAAATAAATGTTTTATTTTAACAGAAATATATATTAAAATATCATGGCTCTATAGAGACTAACTAATTAGAAATAAGAATTTTATTTTTTTCCAAAATAAACTTCAACCAGTGGTGATCTATGAATCAATTAAGGAATCTTTCATTTATTAATTAATATAAAGAAATGTAAAACTTCATTGAAGAATAATAACATTGAAACTGGAAATCCAACCCAGATCCCACCACTTTTTTAGAGACCCAATCATTTTATAAATAAATATTACATATTAGTAGATGAATATAAATTATATATCAATATGATCCTTGATGGAACTGTACAGGTTTAGTATCTTTGGAAACTCGAATATAAAATAAATTGATAGATAAAATATTTACAAAATCTCCCACTAATTAATTCACAACTATAACCATTTTTTGACATAATATATATAAAATATTTCTTTATATTTAGGTGAAAGGAAACATAAGAAAGAATGAACTCATATTCTTAGTAATTGTAAACATGAGAGATATTAATAAATAATCATATATCCTTTTATAATCAACACAAGGGTTTGTCAATATGTAATTATCAACAAAAAAGCATACCCAATCAATTAAAAATCACCAATCATGTTTCATAGAATAACGATTTGACATTAAAAATAAAAAATACATGTTTACAAAATTAAGATAGAAATGGAATTCAAATCTAAAATTTTAAAGCATAACTAATAAGATATATATATATATATAATTTTTTTAACATAATAATTCATCCAAATTTTCTTATTTTAACATATTTAAAATATATTTTTTAATTTTTTTCTATTACTTGAACATGCACTGTGTTGTCACTACATTAATATTTATGATAATTATACCATCACTAAAAATTAAAAATAAATAACCATGATAAATAAAATTAAATAATTTTTTTAAAATAAAAAATTATAACTAAATATAATTTTTTTTATCCATATGAAAAAATATTTTAGATATTAAAATAAGGATAGTGTCATTTTTTATTAATTATTAACGTAAATAAAATTTCAATCCATTATCAATGGAAAGTGGATCAAAATTGAAAATAAATAAAATTTAATACGATTATAGTAACATCCTAGGTAAATAAAGAATATTAAATTCTCATATTTATCAATATTTTTGAATAAAATGTTAATATTACTTTAAAGGGAATTCTATGCTCGATGGCGTACCCAATACGCAACAATGCGCTTCTATGAAATCTTACATTGCACACTAATAATAAAATAATATTATTTTAAATGGTAGTTAACGACAAGCCGTGGTAATGGCGGGAATGAAAATAACTAACTACAAAATGATTATATATGTTTGTCAAATATTTTTACTTTTATCCAATAAATTTTTGAGACTTAAATTGCGAATGAATCCAATTTTAAGCGTAAATATTCTAATATTATTTAAAAGGCTGATTAACAGCCTTTTGATGGAGAACCCTTTTTAAATACACCTTTTGACAATTTTATATGTTATATTTGACAAAATAAGATCCTTATTTAGAATTGGGACATCAAAATTTACTTTCTGTATGTTTTTGGTATTTTTCTGATAAAGTTCATTTTTTTAATGAATAGTGAATGATGTTGTATTTTAATTCAAAACCTCATTTTAATATAATTTATTTATATGGTTAGATTATATTCTAATTTGTTTTAAAGTTCAATTAGAATATATTTTTATCATTTATTCCAATGGTGTTCATTGGAATTAATTTCACTTTGAAATTGGACATAAACAAGTGTCAATCTTTAGATATATATTGTTTCTTAAAAACACGCTATTTGTTTTGAGAATGGGAATTAATTATTAAATTAATTAATGCAAATTATATGTTTTGAATTTTTTAAAATAGACATCATTTTTTAATTTGGAATATCAAATATATCTTAGGATGAATTTTTGTTATTTTTCTGAAAAACCTGAATTTTTGATGAATAGTGAAACCATTAAGTGGTAGTTAAAAAACTGATTTTTCCTTTAAATGAAAATTAACCACATCTATGAATTAAATTTTAAAAATATGACATTCATGGTTGTCATAATTAAGTAAAATATAGTTCAATGGGAAGAAAATAATTTTTGGTGAATAGTAACTTTTGAGTTTTATTAATCGCGATTAGAGGTAATTAGTGTAATTTAAGGTAAAAATAATATTTTAATAATATGAAATTACCTTGATGCATGTCATAAATTTATTGGATGAGTCATGTCTGACCAAGAAAATCCATGGGTCAACCTGGGGACCCCATGGAGCCACTTGTGTATGAAAATGACATTAATAACTTTTTATTTAAAGTTAAAATAAAAATATCACAAACATGAATTGTTTTACTAATTTTTTTTACTTGGGGTTATATAAGTTATATTTTTGACTATAAATATTAATTATAAAGATAAAACTATTTCCTAAATCATGGTAATTTTTTTATTATTTTTAGACATTAAATAAATTTATTTATTTATGACACCACGATGATGTAGTGATTACATCATTAATGAACGATTTAAATAAAATAAAATGATAATGTAAAATCTAAGACTTAAACTTATCAAAAACCTATTGGATGGGTGTATTTTGAACCCTTATCACCTGATGATAAAAATATATCATTTGGGGACCTTTAAAATCCGAAAATTATTTCATAAGAAAGTAACATTTCATGACCTTCCAAGAGTGCCCCTCCTCCCTCTTATAAAAGGCGCCCACATCTACTCCCTTACCCACACCTCTCAAGCACTTGGATCGTACAAACTCTGCTCCTATTGTCTCTCCATATCCCTCTCTTCATCCAAACAATCTTACCTTAGGCAGAAAGCTCTTCAAGAAACCTTTTGGTTCAAACCAATGGGAGTTACCCAATTTAAAGGTAATGTATTCTCTTATGTGTATTTGTTTTATTTTGCTTCTCCAACCCCCTGAACTAATTTAATTCATTTATTTTGTAACAAAAACATTATCTTAAATATAATAGGATGTTTTTATGAGAATTATTCAAGTTACACTTACACATTGTTCCATCTAATGGTTGAATAACAAACTGTTTCCGTGGATGGCGAATTACTGCCTCACGAAACAATGATTGTTCAATTATCTCCTACTACATCTCATGGTGGACATTATGATATCACTGTATTTTATATATGATATATATGGTATTTATGTTTTATATATGCTTCTGTATTTTATATTTAAAACATACCTTTATGCTTTTCATGTTGTGCAAATGCGATAATTTCATTCGAGGAAGTGTGGACTACCGCCCCCTCAAGTGATGTGACTCGTTCATGCAATACATGGAATGTATAAAGAATGAAATTAATGAACTTATTTGACCTATATAACATATATATTATACTTTAATTATAATATATATATCTCTAATTTAGTTTTAATTCCATTAATATGACAAAGAAATGAAAGTAGCTTTCATGCGTACGTACGGCCTACCATCTCCATGAACAGTGAATTTCATTTTAGATATCCAAATGTTATGGAATAGTATAAAATGAATTTATACTGGATATATAGGATATTTAAATCATTAATACTATTCTGGAGATGATTTAGTTATAACTACATGGAAAATTCTTTTCAAACAAGTTCATTTTTGACGCATGTACTGAACATCGACAAAAATGTCTGATATGAACTCTCATAATTAACTAATTATTATAACATTATAATATTTTATATGAATTGAATAATAAAATTTAAAGGAGTTATTTAAGAAATTATAAATTTACCAAATATTATTATTCAAAAATATAAAGAAATGAACAAGATAAGTCAGACTTGAGGTAAGGGGTCCGAACTCTCTCTTTCATTTCAAGTACTCTCTTTTATGTCATTTATTTTATGATCCATGTTATTATGTTGGGGGATGTTATTTTATATTAACCATACTGTAATTTTTATTTTCATATGATTATAGACCCCCTATTACTCTCATCAATTCATTTTAATAATTTTTAAGTGGCGCCGTTAGGCTGCCTAATTTTCGTAAGGGATTTCTTATCTCGCTTTTAATTCCATGAGATCTCCATTGGTCGCCTCTTATTTATGGAATGTGGTGTATTGTGTAGTTAAAATTGATATATATTACCTTTATTCTATTTATATTCAGGTTGTTCTGAAATTAATTCGGTGGTTATTATCTTTTGGTCATACGACTCGATTGATTACAACGAGGTAAAGCGTTTTTATCTCACTTTTTATTCCTGTGAGATTAATGCTACATTTTCCACTATTTCCTTTTGTGTGGTGTATTTAGTGCTCATTATTATAATATTTTTGTAATATACTCTAGTTCATGGGTATTTACATCTTCATTGTATGACCCTTCTTTCATGGGGTGTACGTTTCGAAAGTTACCCAAATCGGTAAAGGAACCTTTCACCCGACACTTTTTTAAAAAGACTTTTTTGTCATGTATTTTAATTTACATCTTGTTATGTTGGGATATTTTCTTATATATCATTATTTCTATAAATATTATGTCCAAGTGATGGGATTCAATTTTCTCACTCATCAACCCTTTTTCTAAAACTTTAAGTGACGTCGTTAGGCTGTCAAAGTTTTGCGAGGGAACTTCTTAACCTAATTTCGATTTTTTGGTTTAAACTTGTACTCCTTGAATATGTAATTATATGAATATGTGTGAATGAACTATGATTTTTTTACACATAATATGCACTTATATTTGGTGTATTATTTTTTCACACATAATTATGTAATTGATTTATCCTTAATCAAAGGATACAATCTTTATAAGGTATTTCATCTCAATTTACATTCCATTGAGACTTCATTGTTGTTATGTGACAATTCACTTTGATATGGTGTATATAATTTCCTTTGAAATTTAATAGCATGAATACGTTTATTCTCTTGATATTATAAAGTTTTGAATAAATGTTATTCCTTTAAAAGGTTCAAAGTGGTATGGGACACATTGATTAAAAAATCTCTTTATTAAATGGTTTTGAAAATAGTGTGATAAATCATTGATTTTGATGATATCATGAAATCATATATTGTGATTTCAAATGAAATGTTAAGAGTAAAATGTTTATATTTTCAGTGTTTTTTGTGCTATGATTTTTTAATGGTACTTGGACATTTGACGGGTGGTTACGTGATTTACCAAATGATGGGTGGTGCTGTGAAAACCAGGACATGTGGTTACATTATAACCTCCAATGCATTGGGTATTGAAGTCAACCGTATGGCTATTCCATTTAGTGATATGTCTGGAATTTGTCCGTATGGTTATTCTATTTAATTATGTTTATGTCCCAAGTTACCTTTATATGTTATATGTTCTTTATATGGGTTTTATGGTAATCTTTTGGTTACAAAAGGGTAAGTAATGATTTTTTATTTAGTGAAGAGTATTTACTACTTCATAAAGGTGAAAGGTATTACTTATGATAAATTATTCATGATTTAATAATTTTTTTGAAAAAACTAACAGTTTTCCTTCTTTATGTATCTTTTATTGGGGTTTTGATGCTCATCCCAGGTTTTTGAAATGTTTTCCACATGACTTAAAGATGAATAGGGTCAAGGATGGGATAAAGGAAAGACATGCTATCTAAAACATGGTACTAGAGATGTTTCTTTTTAAGAGTTTTTATTTTCTGGAAACTTAATAGAAGTGTCTACTTTGTAATATTTTGAGATACTTATGTCCTCATTCTCTAAAACTCTAAACCTGAAGAGATAATCTATGTGAATTATTCATTTTATTCATGATTATGTAATGTTTTAAGGTCGAGTCCTTATAGTTGGTATCAGAGGCCGGTTTAGACAACTTTAGGGATTGAGAGTTTTCGTTAGACACATGGTTAGTCTCTATGTCTATTATTTCAGTTAAATCCTTGTTTTATAAAATTTTCAGATCAAGGAAAGTCAGTTACAAATAGGAGAAGGATCTCAAACGACATTCCTATCTCTTCCAGATGACTTTCATGAAATAATTATTGCAAAGTCATGTTCAGATGATTGTGAAACTTTTTCTAGTATACAAATCACTTGAAAGTAGTTGTTTGATATATCAAACACCTCCACTATACCTTGATATCATTGTGGATCATGGTTTGTATTTAGTAAAATCCTATTTTCACAATATTATCATATTTTCAAGAAAGGTAAATATTATCAAGGAATTTTTTAAATATTTAACCTTATCACAAGATTTTGAAGCATATTATGATTTTGAAAAAGGTGCCGAAGAAAGAGAACCTTACACAGCCTATTTATATTTTATATTAAAATATAATCTCCCAACACATGCTTATGGTATTTTAAATGGACCATTGATTGAAATTCTCAACTGAAATTCGGTCCGACTATTTTATAAAAACCATGTTTTATTATATGTTTTGAAATTTTATGTCGTACATGATTATTTTCCTAAACTATTTTTCTATAAACACCCATATGACCCAAGTTTTTCAAGGTGTATTTGGATGAAGGAAGCAAATGATTTTGAAGGATCCCTAAATCATTGTTCCAATGCATGAACCTTCTTCATACGAGAACAAGATGGTGATGAAACCATATGGACACCATGATGAAGTTATATTATTATTTCTATTAATAATAGTTTTATTTTATCTTTTGGGGGTGAAATAAAATAATGTAAAATTTATATAAGGCTTCATGAATTAAAAGGTTGAGGTATTAATGTGTTGGGATGAAAATGAAAGGTATAAGAAAAACATTGAGGTTAAAACATGTTAGGGTTATTTTTGAGTCTTATAAAAAGGAAAACCCGTAATATGGGTGACAACACATCACGTTCAACACGACCATGGGAATCGAACCCACAACCAAAGTGCGACTGGAATTTATCGCCTACCACTGGACTACGTGAAGTACCTGGTTAGTATGACTAATTATTTTTAGTTAGATGAACTTATGAATCAGGAATAAGTTTATTTTGGGTTATGTATGGAAATTATTAACCTATAATGGAAGATATGTGATTAGGTTAATTACTTTTCTGTATGAGACTTTAAGAGTAACTGATGTTATTTGGAGATAAATGTTAAGATTTACCTTGGAAGACTATGTGATTCAATCCTTCATAGATTTGGGTTTCAATCATAGTTTGGTTTATTTTTGATGAATTTTAAGGGCACTTTTGTATTGAATGGTCTCTGTTGAACTTTGGGATGTTCGACAAATTTTGAAGATTAAGAGTAGTTTTTATTTTTGTAAAATATTTTCTTTTTTTGGGATTATCATATCATATAATAACAATTTTGGTTCTGGTTAAGGTCTAAAGACATGGGAAATATATAGTTACCTTTTTTGGATTTTGTGACTCTCTATAAGTTTATTATAGCACTCTTATTGTGAACAAGTCATCCTAAATACTCACCTTTTGGAGAAAATATGGGTTTGTATAAGAAATCTAGTAAAATAAGAAAGTCTACACGATAAGTAAGTATGTTTCCTTATGATTTAGTTAAGCTCATAAATAAATTCATCAATGAAAAGTAACTTAAAACAAAAACTTTGTCTGTTAACTTTTCCTACTGGGGAATCAAATACCGTTTAACCCATCAGAAGTTTGTGATTTTCTGGTGGTTAAATTTCTCTTAGACATATTTTCACATCACTCTCCATCATAACATGATGTTTTGTTTTCTCCTACAAATCCATGTTTTCATGGAATCCTAGTATTAGTTGTCTTGGGTGACCTTTTTACTTTTATTTCTTTCTTTTAAAGTGATAGTTTAATTTACTCTTTTTTCCGATGAAGGGCTTTCAATGAAATTTTCGAGCCCAATTTTAAAATTGTGAGGACACAATTCCCAAAAGGGGAGAAGGATGTTACATCCTAGGTAAATAAAGAATATGAAATTCTCATATTTAACAATATTGGTGAATAAAATGTTAATATTACTTTAAATGTAATGCTATGCTCGATGGCGTACCCAATACGCAACAACGAGTTTCTTTGAAATCTTACATTACACACTAATAATAATATAATATTATTTTAAATGGTAGTTAACGCCTAGCCGTTGTAATGGTGGGAATGAAAAAAACTAACAA
The DNA here is from genome assembly GCA_963277665.1 of Viscum album. Classification (NCBI taxonomy): domain Eukaryota; kingdom Viridiplantae; phylum Streptophyta; class Magnoliopsida; order Santalales; family Viscaceae; genus Viscum; species Viscum album. The sequence continues at coordinate 1,233,589,320 of OY728135.1, read as the reverse complement.
AAAATGATTATATATGTTTGTTAAATATTTTTAATTTTATCCAATAAATCTTATAGGCTTAAAATGCGAATGAATCCAATTTTAAGCGTAAATATTCTAATATTCTTTAAAAGGCCGTCTAACCACCTTTTGATGGCGAAAACTTTTGAAATCCACTTTTTGAAAATTTTATATGTTATATATGACTAAATAAAATCATTCTTTAGAATTGGGACATCAAAATTTACGTTCTGTATGTTTTTGTTATTTTTCTGATAAAGTTCATTTTTTTATGAATAGTGAATGATGTTGTATTTTAATTCAAAACATCCTTTTAATATAATTTATTTATATGGTTAGATTATATTTTAATTGGTTTTAAATATCAATTATAATATATTTTTACCATTTCATCTAATGGTGGACATTGGAATTAATTTCACATTGAAATTGGACAAAAACAAGTGTCAATCTTTTGATATATATTGTTTCTTAAAAACATGCTATTTGTTTTGACAATGGGAATTAATCATTAAATTAATTTATTAAACTTATATGTTTTGAATTTTTTAAAATAGAAATCATTTTTTAATTTGGAATATCAAATATAGATTAGGTTGAATTTTTGTTATTTTTCTAAAAAACTTCAATTTTTGATGAATAGTGAAACCACTATGTGGTAGTTAAAAAACCGATTTTTGGTTTAAATGAAATTTTACCACATATAAGGATTGAATTTTAAAAATATGACATATATGGTTGTCATTATTAAGTAAAATGTGGTTCAATGGGATGAAAAGAATTTTTGGTGAATAGTAACTTTTGAGTTTTATTAATCGCGAATAGAGGTAATTTGTGTAATTTAAGGTAAAAATAATGTTTTAATAATATGAAATTACCTTGACACATGTACTAACCTTATTGGATGAGTCATGGACGACCACGAAAATCCATGGGTCAGATTGGGGACCCCATGGAGCCACTTGGGTAAGAAAATGACATTAATAACGTTTTATTTAAAGTTAAAATAAAAATGTCACAAACATGTATTGTTTTACTAATTTTTTTTATTTGGGGTTATATAAGTTATCTTTTTTAGATATAAATATTAATTATAAGTCTAAACATATTTCCTACATCATGGTAATTTTTTTATAATTTTTATACATTAAATAAATATTTTTATTTATGACACCATGATGATGCAGTGATTACCTCATTAATGAACGATTTAAATAAAATAAATATATAAGGTTAAATCTAAGACATATACTTGTAAAAAACATATTGGATGGGTGGATTTTGAACCCTTATTACCTTATCCTCGAAATATATCATTTTGGGACCTTTAATATCCAAAAATCATTTAATAATAATGTAACATTTCATGACCTTCCAAGAGTGCCCCTCCTCCCTCTTATAAAAGTCCCCCACCTCTACTCCCTTACCCACACCTCTAAAGCCCTTGGATTATCCAACCCATGCTAATATTGTCTCTCCACATCCCTCTTTTCATCCTATAAGCCTTACCTTTGGCAGAAATCTCTTCAAGAAACCCTTTTGGTTCAAACCAAGGGGAGTTACCCAATTTAAAGGTAATGTCTTCTCTTATGTTCTTTTGTTTTATTTTGCTTCTCCAACCCCCTGAACTCTTTTTATTACTTTATTTTGTAACAAATACAGAATATTCCATATAATATGTTTTTTATGAGAAGTATTCTAGATAAACTTACAAACACATCTATGTAATGGTTAAAGAACATACTATTTCTGTGGATGGAGAATTACTGCCTCAAGAAACAATGATTGTTCAGTTATATCCTACCGCCTCTCATGGTGGCCATTATAATGTCACTTTATTTTATATATGATATATATGGTATTTATTTTTTCTATATGCTTCTTTATTTTATATTTAAAACATACCTTTATGCTTTGCATGTTGTGAAAATGTGATAATTTTATACGAGGAAGTGTGGACTACCGCCCCCTCAAGTGAGGTGACTTGTTCATACAATACATGGAATGTATAAAGAATGAAATTAATAAACTTATGTGACCTATATAAGATATATATTATACTGTAATTATAATGTATATATATATATCTCATTTAGTTTTAATTCCACTAATATGACAACGAAATGAAAGTAGAGTTCATGCGTACATACGGCCTACCGTCTCCATTAACGGTGCATTTCATTTTCTATATCCAAATGTTATGGAATAGTATAAAATGAATTTATACTGGATATATAGGATATTTAAATCATTAACACTATTCTGGAGATGAATTACTTATAACTACATGGACAATTCTTTTCAAAAAATTTCATTTTGGACTCATGTACCGAACATTGACAAAAATGCCTGATATGAACTCTCATAATTAACTAATTATTATAACATTATAATATGTGATATGAATTTAATAATAAACTTTAAAGGAGTTCTTTAACCAATTATAAATTTACCAAAGTTTATTATTTAGGAATATAAAGAAACGAACAAGATAAGTCGGACTTGAGGTAAGGGATCCGACCTCTCTCTTTCTTTTCAAGTACTCTCTTTTATGTCATTTATTTTATGCTCCATTTCTTATGTTGGAGGATGTTCTTTTATATTAACCATAATGTAATTTGTATTTTCGTATGATGAGAGACCCCCTATTACTCTCATTAATTCAATTTAAGAATTTTTAAGTGGCGCCATTAGGCTTCCAAATTTCCGTAAGGGATTTCTTATCTCACTTATAATTCCGTGATATTTCCATTGGTCGCCTCTTATTTATGGAATGTGGTTTATTTTGTACTTAAAATTGATATATATTATCATGATTCTATTTCTATTCATTTTTTTTGTAATTAATTTTATGGTTATTATCTTTTGTTCATACGACTCGATTGTTTACAATGAGGTAAGGGGTTTTTATCTCACTTTTTATTCCCGTGAGATTAATGCTACATTTGGCACTATTTCCTTTTGTGTGGTTTATTTACTACCCATTATTATACTATTTGTTTAATATACTCTCATCAATGGATATTTACATCTTCATTGTATGACCCTTCTTTTATGGGGTGTACGTTTCAAAAGTTACCCGAATCAGTAAGGGAACCTTTCACCCACCTCTTTTTTAAAAAGACTTATTTTTGTTATGTCTTTTAATTTACATCTTGTTATATTTGGATATGTTCTTCTATATCCTTATTTCTATAATTATTATGTACAAGAGATGAGATACACTTTTCTCTCTCATGAACTCTTTTTTTGAAAATTTATGTGACACTGTTAGGCTGTCGAATTTTTGCAAGGTATCTTCTTAACCCAATTTCGATTCTTTAGGTTGAACTTGTACTCCTTGAGTGTGTCATTCTATGAATATGTGTGAATGTCCTATGATTGTTTTACACTTAATATTTACTTATATTTGGTGTATTATTTTGTCACAAATAATTATGTAATTGATTTATCGTTAATCAAAGGATACCATCTTTATAAGGGATTTCATCTCAATTTATATTCCATTGAGACTTCATTGTTGTTATGTGACAATTCATTTTGATATGGTGTATATACTATCCTTTGGCATATAATATCATGAATACCTTTATTCTTAGGATATTATATAGTTTTGAATAAATTTAATTCCTTTAAAAGCTTCAAAATGGATGGGACACTTTGATTCAAAAATATATTTATTAAATGGTTTTGAAAATAGTTTGATAAATCATTGATTTTTTCAATATCATGAAATGATATAGTGTGATTTCAAATGAAATGTTAAGAGTGAAATGTTTATATTTTCAAAAAAATTTATGCTTTTATTTTTTAATGGTACTTTTACATATGATGGGTGGTTATGTGATTAACCAAATGATGGGTGGTGCCGTGAAAACCAAGACGGGTGGTTATGTTATAATCTCCAATGCATTGGGTATGAAAGTAGGCCGTATGGATTTTCCATTTAGTGATATGTGTGGAAGTTGACCATATGGTTATTCTATTTCAGTATGTTCATGTCCCAAGTTACATTTATATGTTATTTGTTATTTATTAATTATGATAATGTATTCATGATTCACTTATTGTTTTTAAAAAACTAATAGTTTTCCTTCTTTGTGTATCCTTTACTGGGCCTTTTATGCTCATCCCATGTTTTTGAAATGTTTTTCACAGGACTTAATGATTAATAGGGTCTAGGATGGGATCAAGTAAAGACATTCTATCTAAAACATGGAACTAGACAAGTTTCTTTTTAAGAGTTTTTATTTTATGCAAACTTAGCAGAAGTGTCTACTTTGTAATCATTTGAGATAGTTATGTCCTTTTTCTCTAAAATTCTAAACCTAAAAAGAACTTCTATGAGAATTATTCATTTAATTCATGATTATTTAATTTTTTAAGGCCATTTCATTATAATTATGGTCTAAAGTAACCTATAAAAAATAATATAATGTTTTTAGTGATTTTTATTATATATTCTAAAGTTTTAATCTTGATTTATGCGATTTTCCAGTACCGATTTGAAAAATATTATGGTTACTATTCATAATGACTAAAACTAAATAAGACCAATTTTAAAAATGTTATCCTCATGAATTTAAATATGGAATAAAGTATTTAATATCAAATTTATACAAGTATAATAAATGAATTTAAAAAAAATGTATAAAAATGAGGAAAATAGTTAAAAAATGCAGTTTTGAAGCCTAAAAATGAACTTGCAACAAAAATAGAGTATAATGAAAATTACTATATAATAAATTATATTATTTCAATTTTTAAAATACGTATGTTAATTTGATATATAATTAATATATAATTCCACTATTAAATTACATTATATAGTGAAATAAAATGATTATTTTACAAAAAATGATAGTTTTCACTATTCATATGAATATAAATATTTTTAGAAAAAATCCAAAAACCCACACTAAGATAATATTAACATTATTATTTCAAAAATAATGTTAATTTCATATAATATTTTTTTAAATGATATAAATTATATATAATTTCAAATCAAAAAATGAAATACAACTATTTTCGAACAAGGCATATTTTTGAAGCATAAAATGACTTTAATGAAAACTGAGTACTAATTTATTATGAATTAATAATTATATTTTCAACATTTAAAACATGTATTCATATGTTTCAAACAATTATTATTCATATTTTTTCATACCAATTTAATATATAGGTTATAATGGTAAAATTTAAATAATAGTAATTTAATAGTATATCATAGTTGGCTTAATGCTCGGTGTTGCATGTAAAGAAAGATATGTAGAATAATATTATTTTAAACCGAATTCATGGGGTGTTACATTATCCCCAACCATATAAATAAATTAGTTCCTCATGATTCCTCTCCAAGAAATAAATGGTTTACTATTTGAAAATATTTTTTTTGAAAACCCACATCGTACAATAGAATAATAAACCTTCCATTGAAAAAGGTAAGTGGGAAATATAAAGGGTACCTAAAATAACACATAATACAATTTATTAGTAATGATATATTTATATGGAATTGAAAATTTATAAATTGTGGAGAGTTATAATTTATAAAAAATATATAGTGATAGAAAATATAGTAATGAGAAAGCTACTGACCACAAAACCACAAATTAGTGAGGGGTGAAAACGACCATCAATTCACAAGAAGTAACTATATGTAAGAAAATATATTCATTTTCAAGGTCCTTTTCCATATATTTTGAGGTTTTAATTTACCATGGAATATGAGAAAAACATACATTATTTATTCAAATCCATAAACACAATTTTATCCTTTAGTTTCTTATTTATATTAGTTTCCCCATATTTTTATCCCACATTCTAATGATTAATGAAAAATATGATTTTTAAATTCATGAAAAACTAAAATAAACTTATAATAGATCATAATATCTAAAAAATAATGAAAATATATTCCTTTTATCTTTATTCAGTTATTAAAAAAATTCTAGTACATGCTAACATAAGTAATATGAATAAACATTTTTTTAAAGATTAATCTCAATGATTTAAATATTAACACCCAAATAAAGACATAATTGTTTCTAAAAATAGATAAATTCTAAAACCCTTCAAATGATTATTAACCAGTATCCAATACCCAAAAATTTAGGATAATGGTCACCACATTTCCAAATTCAACTAAAATTTAATCCCAAAGCAACAAAATATATCCCCTAATGTGAAATACCAAACATGTGAATATGCTGATAATATATTATACTAAAAAATTCTAATATCCTAAATCACCATACAACTATATTGAAAACATATATGATTTGAAAAATTAATTTTTTTTTATTCCTTAAATAAAATCATAAACTATCCAATATATTCTATAAATCCCAAAATTCAATAAAATTTATTAATGATAAGATACATAAACATTTATTCAAATCACTAATCAATTTCAAGGTGACCAATACAATCCAATTTACTTTATCAATAAAAATAAACAATTTATCCCAAATAAACATTATTATCTCTACATATGGCATATATTAAGGGTTATCTATCATTCAATAATTTATTTTCAACAAATATCACCTTATAACTAAACATATTTTATAGGTTATCTCTACCATTCAATATATATTTGAAAATTATTAAATAAAAACTAATGAAAAATAAACCTGGAATGTTTTAAGATTTTTATAACTAGAAAATGATCGGTAAAAAATGCCAAAAACAGAATTCTAAAATCCTAATACATAAAAACTTCAATAATTTCAGTTCAACAATTAGACTGTCATAGACTATTCCTTGTTATAAAAGATATCCCATCAATTTGGCCACTAAATTAAATAATTCCCATATTCCCCATATAGAATACATCATACTATAAATGGTACCTTGGGATAAACTTAATTTTACTCAATCAAACACTTCATTTTCTTCTCAGTAATTACTTTCCCTATGCCCTTATTTTACATACATAAAAAAATATTCTCATTCTATTGAGATATTTCCTTAGGTTATTCTTCCCATATACATGAAATATAGGAAGAAAGATATTATTCTATATATGGTATTCATCAAATAAACTCCCATGAGACTCTATTTTTCACTTATTAGGTGTGTTGGGAAGCTCACCCAAGTTTAGGTTATTAAACATATAATGAGATATATGTTAAGAAATAATCACAAGGTTTTATATTCTAGTTCCCATTTCATTTTTTTTCTCATGAGAATAATCATTGCATAATTCATCAAATTAATCATTAAGATGATTCCTTCTAGTTCCAACCATTGGCTATAACCAAAAATAACTGTTTTAGAGACAATAATCCTAGTAAAAAACCACACAATCCAAAAAATAATTTATAATACATATAATCCATTACATATTACTTTCAATATTTTACACTTTAGGTTTAACCTAGGTTACTTATTATGATTATCTATTCAAATAATTTATAATGGTTTATAATGAAAATTTGAAATAACCACATTACACCCCCCTAAGAGTTTCTAAATAGGTTTAATGTACTTATCCCAAGCATTTTTTACCCTTAGTGATCAAGTTAATACCCAATCCCCACAATTTATATTTTCTACCCGTTGGTGTATATATCCCACAACTTCACCCACTTTCTGGAATGAAATCAGGGATGTATTTTCTAAGAAAACCATTTTCATTTATTTATTATAACTTAGGAGTTTATACAATACATAGGATTATCCTATGGTTTCCCACTAAGGTTTTCTCATCCTAGTTTACAAAAATAACTAACCCCATATTTTATACCAAATGAGGGAACAAAATAATTTCATACGTAAATATTACTTTTTTTAGATAAATATTCATTACATATCATTGTGATCCACACAAGAACTAGAAAGGTTATGTTTATTTGGGAACATGTATATATAATTAAATTAAAGATAAAATATTTACATCTTCTATAACTAATTTCTTCACACCCATGACCCTTTTTAGGAATAATATACATAAAACTTTTTTTCAAATCAAAGGGAAATGAAAACATTACAAAGGATCAAGTTTGGTTATTAGTATGTGTAAACATGGGAGAAATAAATCAATGATAATTTATAGTCATATCATAGGTATAAGGGTATAACAACATATAATTATAAAAATAAAATCATTCCCAAAAAATTAAATATATTTTATAATGAGTAATTACATAAGGTTTTATCATAAAAAGTATTTAAGTCATAAAAATATAGAATCATAAATAATCAACCATGAGCCATGTGATCATATCATAAGAATATAAATTTGGAATAACATAATATTATAATATTGTGATCATTTATAAATGGTTATAGGTTCACTCATTAAGGTAAGTACATGAAATTAGGTACTTGAATACAAATTTGAACATGAAACCTGGTCCGTATATAAGATTATGGACAAGAAACTAGGTTTATGCATGAACTTATGGACATGAAACCTGGTCTATTCATAATGTTGTGAACATTAAATAATGTTATTGAACAACATCATGATCCCATGATTTATCAATCTATACCTAATTCATTTTAGGGCTATAAAGGACCCACTAATTATATTAATTTAGACCATAAATGTTTTGCAAGATCATAAAAACATTCACCATTTCATCAATGATTAACCCCTGGAGAAGAAAACATGTTTCATCAATATATATTCATCATAATAATGAATTATATAGAGAAATAATAAATATAGTATCATTAAATCACATCCATAGTTATGTATACAAAACATAAATAAATTTTTTCATAGAAATAAATTCTTTTAAAAGGGAATTGATACATTTCATGGTGAAATATACCCTTTTGATTTTGAAATCATTTATTTAAAATATAAATTTTTCTAGAATGTTATGAAAAAAAATTCTTTAAAAATAAAAATGTAAATATGTCACAGAATCATGAGAGTAAAAAAATCATGATGATTTGAAAATTTATTCATGTGATGTTCGTTAAAACAAAGATTCCATCCACACATTTGGTAAAAGTACATTGATTAGAAAATGATAAGAAGATTACTTTTAAACCTTTTATATATATTAAAATATTAATTAAAATTACATTAACCAATCATTATATAATGGTAATAATATTCCCCAAAAAATTAAATAATATATGGATAAGGAATAAAAATCCCTCAACCAAAAATAAAATAAGGTAAGTTTTTCATAGACACATTTTCTCAGTCATTTTAAGTAAAAAAAAGATAAAATGGAACAATTTCATTAAAATTATATTAATAATTAATTAATAATAAATTTTATGGGTTTAATGGAAAATATTCCCTCTTATAGGATGTTTTCCTAGACAATATTTAAAAGAAATTAGATTCTAACAAAAACCATTACCACTTTATATCTTTTGTATCATAACCCCCATGAAATAAATAAATTCAATTGAAAATATACATATCATAAATATAAATGGATTAATGATATTTAAAATAAATGGGAAAAAAATATACACCAAATGAATAAATAATTGGTGAATATGGTATATGTCACATGTAAACAAAAGTGAGACGAGAAACCCTTACCTCATTTATCATCTTGATTCATACATGTTCAAATATAATGTATATTAAATTTAGATTTCATATATTTATATTGAAAAAACATATTCATACTAAAATAACTTTATATCATTCCTCTATAATGTCTAATTATCCCTTTATTAATAATTTCTTCATTAAAATGAGAATTCAGATGAAAACTCATTTGTTTTCTGTGTATGTTTCAGTTCAATGGATTTAGTAACTTAACCTTATGAAATAGATTAATAATATGAATAATAATAAAAAAAATAGATAATTATAATATTTACTAATCATATCCACTTTTATAATCCTTTATATAAATTAGTGCTGAAAAATGAATTAGTTCACTCCATGGAGATGGTAGTTCTTACGTACGCACGAGTGAAATGATGGGATGCTTACCTCTTCTTTGATGGGTGAAAGGGTAATTTAGTGAATGAGGTATAATAAAAAGTAAAATGAGAATGCTTGGTTAGGATGCTTACCTCTTCTTTTTCAGAACCTCCATTGGATATATCATTAAGGACTATATGGATTGTATTTTAAGAATAAAAAAATAGAACATATAAAATTAATTTAATAGATGGTTTGGTTTAGTTTTGGTTTAGATAAGTGGATAAAACTTTGTGAATAATAGAGGAGAGGAGGTTCCCTTTTATATGTGAGTGGAGAGTCACCCTTGAAATTACTTAAAGTATTTAGTTAATTGAAAATAATTCTCATGATCAAGTATAAATAATTGATATATATATATATATATATATAGAATATATGACCAGAATCAGTCTAAATACTCCAATAAAATTAATGGTATAAAATAATACATGATGTTTTAACCCATATGTATTACTTTTGACCCACTAATAACCCGTTTGACGATTACTATGATATCATTTTTTTAATAATCAGTGTTAAAGATAGTTAATATAAGAGGTCTAGTTATCCCTAAGTAGATAAGGGAAGATATTATTGACCATATTTTACTAAATTGATAAAATATAATATTTTTTAAATTATAATTCATTTAATAAAATATTATTTAATATAAGATACCATTAATGTAATTTTTGAGACTATTCCCATAGTTTGTCTTCAAAGACATAAAGATAAAAATAAAAACAAAAATTTATATTTTTTAAAATAATATGTTTTGATTGTCTAAAAAATTCATGTTCTATAAAAACTCATCAAAATTATATTACTTTTTAAAATTTTAAACTCATTTATTTTATTTTGTTTCTATTACTCGAACTACCACTATACTGTAATTTCATAAGAATTTAAGGTAATTATTCCATTAAAAAAAACATAAAAAATTTTACGTGAAAAAATAAATAAATTAAAATATCAAATAACCATTTATAATTGAAAATAACAACTTTTATCTCTAAGAAAAAATAGTATAGATATTAAAATGAATAGAGATGCATTTTGTTTCTATTCATTACATAAAATAGTATTAAATTCATTATCAAAGTAAAGTGGTAAAAATATTTCCAATTATTTAAACATAATGTTATTAAGGTATAATAGAACAAATAAAATTAAATAATAGAGTGTTATTTTGGATATTTCTCAGCCTTATCCCATAGTTTTAATACAATTTTACCCATTTTACCCATACCAAGGTAACAAATGTATACTTTAGTTACTATTCATAGTGAAACAAATAAAAGGGTCCTATTTACAAAATTTAATACTCATGATTCTAAATATTTTGTTTATTTTTTGTGCTTCAATTTCTAGAAGTGTTAAAAATAAATTTTAATATAACTTCAAAAAATTAACTGAAATCCAATTTTTAGAAAAATATATTTATAGCCTAAAAGATGAACTTACACAAAAATCAAGTATAATGTGATTTCATATATGATTAATGATATTATTTATATTTCAAGACAAATTATTTTCATGTAATATCATATTTAAAACATTATTTAGATTTTAAATTACTTGATTTAATAAAAATAATTGGTGTTTCACAAAAATTATTATTTTTAATTATTCACATAAATATAATTTTTTTGAGAAAAAATTCAAACAATTACCTTTAATATAATAGTGAAGTGATGATTTTAAAAAGAAAATCAATTTTCACAAAAAAATAAAACAAATTGAAGAAATTTATTACAATTTCCTTGTAAAAATTGAAATAAACCATTATTGAAGAACGTATATTTATGAAGCATAAAATGACTTTACTAAAAATGTGTATTTATTTATTACGAATTAATCAACTCATTTTAATTATGTAAAAACAATATATATATATATATGTATATATATATATATTTCATAAAATTATTATTTCTATTCATACCGTCAAATTTAACTTCTAGTTATAATGGTCACATATAATTAATAATAATTTAATAATATATCATTATTCTCTTAAATATCTGTGTTTCATGCTGATAAAGTTATCTAGAATAATTTTTTTCGAAACTAAATATTCAGGGTGTCACATTTTACCACATTAAATAAATTTAATCCACACAACATTGTCTTGGTAATCATAACTTAAATATTTTAAAGTAAATTTTCTCAAAACCCACTTCATACAAAGGAATAATAAAACTTACTTTGAAAACAGGATGTGGGAAATATAAAGGCTAACTAAAATAAAACATAATATCATTCCAATATAAGGATAACATTAGTTGGAAGTGAAAAGATGAAAATTAATGATGAATATAATTTATATAGAATAATATATAGTGATAAATAATATAGTCATGGTAAAGTTAATAACCACAAAACAAAAAATTATCGAGGGGTGAAAATAACCATAAATTCAATATAAATAACTGAAAATAGGAAAATATTTTCATTTTAAAGGTCCCTTTTTCTAGAGTTGAGGAATTATTTTACCATTTAATGTGAGAAAATATACTTACCTAATTTCATCAAATCCATAAATATAATATCATCCTTTAGTTGTGTGCTTAAATTAGCTTTAAACTATTTTCATCCAATTTTATAATGATTAATGAAAAATATGATATTTTCTTGCATGAATCAGTAAAATAAACTTATAATAGATCATAATATACATAATCAAATGGAAATAATTTTCTATTTTATCTATTCAATTATTGAAAAAAAATTGGATCGTATAAGCTATAATAACTAAAAGTAATAAACATGATTTTCAAATATTATTATCAATGATTTAAATAATAAAACCCTAATATCTATGTAATTGTAACTAAAATTAACTAAATTATAAAAATCCTCAAAAATTCAAAACCTGTATTAAAATCCCCTAAATTTTGAAAAAGGTCACACAATTTCCACAATCAAGTTAAATTTAATTCCCAAAAAATATAATGTATCTCTTAATGTCATATACCAAAAATGTGAATACCATGTTTATATATTCTCTTAAAATTTCTAATGACATAAATCCCAAAAAAACCACAATGAAATCCTATATACATCCATAAATTAATAGTATTTGTATTTCTTAAATAAAATCACAAACTATCAAATATATTCTATAAACCCAAAAAATGCAATATTATTCATCAAATATTTTATAAATCCCTTTCTCAACAAATACCTAATATATTTAAAGATTAAAAACACTATCTATGTTATTTCATCAGTATTAATAAACTCATCATCCCAACTAATCATTATTATCTCCACATTAGTAATATATTAAGGGTTATCTATCCCTCAATCATGTATTTCACAAAAATGTTATCTTACTACTAAATAACATTTCTAGGTTATCAATACCATTTAAGCTATTCTATAAAATACTAAAATAAAAACTACTACCTAACAATATTTAGTTTCATTATGATTCTTATAAAAATAATATCATTGATACAACACTTAGAAGACATAATTTTCAAATCCACTTATATAATAAGCTCACTCATTTAACTTTAACGAATAGAATATCATAGAATATTCTTTGGTCTAGGAGTTATCCCTTAGATCCGGGAATTGACTCTAATAATATAAAAGTGTCCAAAAAATAATACATTAAACTAAAATTTTGTCACATTAGTATGAACTTAATTTTCCTCCAACAAACTATTCATTTATCATAAGAATTATTTTTTTATTTATTTTGTTCTATTACACACATAAAACATATTCTCATCAGATTGAGTTATTTATCTTTGAGGGTATTCCCATATACATGACATATATAGAGATTAATCTTCTTACATATATGGTCATTGTAAAATTAAATCACATGAAACTACATTTTTCTATTATTAGGCGTGTTTGGAAACTCACCCTGGTTTAGGTTTTGAATCATATAACAAGATATCTAATTAGTCATAATTATATGGTTATACATTACAACTCCCATTTAATTTTTTATCATGTGGAAAATTATTCCATTTTCCTTCACATGTAGCATTAACAAAATCTGTTCTAGTTATTTCCATTGACTACAACCAAAAGGTATAGTTTGAGAAATAATAATTATATTGAGAAACCATATAATCATGAAAATAATTTATAGTACATCTAAATAATGAAACCTTATTTTAAATATATGAAACCACATGTTTATCCTAGGTTATCCATGGTCTTCATATATTCAAATCCTTAATAATGATTTATAAAGAAAATGGGAATTAACACAATAATATATACCCAAAAGTGTTTATCTAGGTGTGCAGTCTTAAGACTACTCATTATGCACTAGTTATGATCAAGTTAATACCCAATAATATCCATTTAGTGTTTTTACCCCTAGTTTCATCTATGTTATAGCTATAGCCATATGCCTGTATCCATATAGAGATGTATTTTCTAGGAAAACCACCTCCTTTATTCACTATAATAAGGGTATTATTCTACTCTAAGTCTTTTCCTTTGGGTTCCCACTAATTGTTTCTCATCCTAGTTTCCAAAAATAACTAAACCCTACTTTGATACTAACTGATGAAACCCAATAATTTCATGTATAAATGTTACATGTTATTAATTGAATATTCATTACATATCGTTATGATCCATGTATGAACTGTAAAGGTTTAGAATCTTTGGAAACTTAAATATATAAAATACTAGTATATAAAATATATCTAACAAATTTATTCACACCTATAACCCCTATTAGGTATAACATACTTCAAATATTACGTCACATCTTTGGGAAAAGGAAACATTCAAGAGGGTGAGCTTAGAATCTTAGTAAGGGTAAATAAGAGAGATATCAAACAATGATCACATGTAAGAGTATAATGATAATAAAGGTATGAGAACTGGTAATTACCCATATAATATCAAATCCAATCATTTAAATATATTTATTCACGATTCATGGTATAATTATTTATCATAACAAAAAGAAAAAATTTATAACAGTGGGATTCATAAATAATCAATCATGATTTGTGAGAGCATATTATAAACATAATAAAATTACACAATAATAAGATTATAATATTGTAATAATTTATAAATAGTTATATGGTCACCCATTAAGTTAAGGATATGATATAAGGTCCTTACATTCTATTATGGTCATGAACCCAGGTCCACATGTAAACTTATGAACATGAAACCAGGTCAACACATAAACATATGTACATGAAAATATGTCCACACATAATTTTGTGAACATGAAATCATATTCACACATAACATAGTTATCTCATGAGTTATAAAGATAAATAATAAATATAGTATCATTATATCTTACCCATAGTAAAGTATATGTAACATAAATGGATGTTTTCATAAATCAAAATACATATAAAAGATCGTTGGAGCAATTTTTGAGAAAATACACATTTCATTCTGAAATAAATTATATAAAATTTAGAAACTTATATTATATTTGGGAAAACTTAATATTTTAAAATAACCATGGAAACATGTAAAGGAAGATTCAAATTAAAGAGAATCCATTATGGTGAGAAAACATGTTTGTGAGGTATAAGTAGAAACAAAGGTTCTATCTTGATATTTGGTAAAAAAACCTCATTCTGAAAATGAAATGAATATTAACTTTTAAACCATTTATATAAAGTAAAATATGGGTAAAAATGGATTTCATAAATCATTTTAGAATAGTAAAAATATTCATTAAATCATTTAAAGAATATATGGTCATAGAATAAAAATCCACCAATGAAAGATGAAATAAGGTCAAATTTTCTTAAAAACACTTTCTGAATAATTTTAAGTAAGAAAGGGGGAAAAATAAAAATATTAATTTAAAATTAGATGTATAAGTATAAGTGAATAAAATAAATGGGGTTAAAATTATAAGATTCATAAAATTTCCTTCAATGAAAATTTAGCATAGAAAATCCTGAAAATAAATATTATTGTAACATTAACCGTTAACTCCTTGGTAAATTTTCAATAATACCCCATGAAATAAATAAATTCAAATTAAAAATTAAATGAAATAAAATAAAATATATTTATTATATTTCATATAAAAGTGTAAATATATGTACCACACGAATAAACAAGTTGTGAATATGACATTTGTCTCCCAAAAATAATAGTGATATGAGAATCCCTTACCTCAAGTCTTGTTTTGCGTTATAAATGTTAAAATATCCCATATAAGGAATATTAATTTAATAAAAATATAATAAATAACAAAATACATACATAAATTAATATTTATTATTTATTTATGATTTCAAATTATTTTTTAATTAGTAATTTCAATATTAAAATGATTATTTGGGTGAAAGCTATTCAATTTTCCATACTGGTTCTGGATCAATGGTTTTTTCAGTTTCACCTTTAACATGGTTTCATCATATCAAAAATATTATTCATGAAATAATTATTATATTCATTAATAATATTTAATTTTATAATCATTTATATAAATAGGTAATTGAAAATTAATTATATCACTCTATGGAGATAGTAGACTGTATGTACCCATCAGTGATGTTTCTATTTTTAAAGTGGATAGAATAAGAGAAATTTAGATAATAAATAACATTTAAAAAACATTAATAATATCTTAAATATCATATTCATTCAGTGAAAACATCATTATAATCATCAATGTGAAGTGGGGATGAAAAATGAAACACATCATTTCGTTGAGGTGGTAGTCCACACATACACATGAGTGATACATTCATTTACCATTATATGGGAAAAGGAAATGAATAAGGTTACTAAATACATACAATAATATCTCAATATATGGGATATACTGATTTTATTATATTTAAATGGTTATGATGTAATTAAAGGAGGTACAAAAATAAGTAAAATGAAAATGATTGTTTAAGACGATTAACTTATATTTGAAGAATCGCCCTTGGATCTAAAATTAAGTACCCTTTAGATGTTCCTATAAGAAACAAATATGCTCTAGAATGTATATAAATATGTTTAGAATAGGGTTTTTAAGATTTTTTCAATTTAAGATTCTCAAACATTTTGAAGAATGGAAGAGAAGAGATATCCTTTTATAAGTGAGAGGAGGGTCACCCTTGAAACTACATAAATTATTAAATTAATACAAATTAATTTTAATGTTAAAGTAGGAAAAATTAATATTTTTTAAATCCACATTTAGTATGAATATAAATAATATAACAAAATAAAATTTACAAATGTTTAGTTAAATTTATAATCCTTATCTCTTAGTTTTTATCATTTTTGTAATTACCACAATATCAAATGTTTTTATTATTGAGGAGTCAAGAGTGTTACAATAAAAAGAAAGGTGATACAAAAGGGTAAAATCATTGATATAATCAACCATGTACCATTCAATTGTCTGAATATAATATTTTTATGTTTTTTTAATCGTTTAATAAAATATTATCTAACATAAGATTCTAATAATTTCATTTTGAGACTATTCACATAGCTTGAATTTGAAGACATTAGTATTGAAATTTAATTCTAATATAAAATTTTATGACAGCAATAATATATTAAGTTTTTATAAAAAAATCGTGGCGTAAAATAATTTATCTAAAATTTGTTTAAATACTTATAAGGTCATTTATTTTTTTCCACCACCTGAACAAGGAATGTGTCAATATTGTATAAGAATTTAAGGTAATTATTCCATCATTACTGATTAAAATTAAACTACCATGATAGAATAAATTCATTTATATTTCAAATAACCATTTATAATCAATCAAAACCACTTATTATCCCTATGAAAAATTAATATAGATTTAAAAACTGAGAACTATTTTGTATTAATTCTTAAATTAAAATAATATTAAGGTTATTATCAAAGGAAAGTGAAAAAACTACCAAAATTATGATAATCTATGGATAATTTATAAATGAACATATCCAATTAAAATAAGTAAATTTTATTGGAGATTTATAGGTCTTATCCCAAAGTTGTCACCATGTTTTCCCCATTTTACCCTTATTGAGGTGACACATTTTTTCTGTGATTAATATTCATAATGGAAAAAATAAAAGTAACTCATTTTTGAAATTTCAAACTTTTAATTACAATTATTGAATACATTATTAAATATCAATTTTATATAATTATTAAAAGTAAATTTTCATGTAAATTCTTAAAATATAATGACAAAAAGTTTCCATAAAAATCTGTTTTTAAGTATGAAAATTAACTTATACCACAATCAAGTATTTTTACAATTACTAGGTAATTTATTAAATTATTTATATTTAAATAATAATTATTTTATTTTAATATAAAATTCAAAACATAATGGTTCTTTCAAATGACATTATTTAGAAACATGAATTCATAGTTTTACAAAAAATCAACATTTTCACTATTCACATAAAAATAAATCATTTTAAATAAAATAAGAAAAAATCACATTAAGCTAATATTTATATTATGTGTTAAAAATTATATTAATTTAACCACATAAAATATATAAAAATGTTAAATGTTAACTATAATTTCCATTAAAAAAATATACTAAAACCATTTTTTAATAAAACATATTCTAAAAGCATAAAAAGGCTTTACTAAAAACTGACTATTTATATATTGTTAATTAATAAATAAATTTGACTTATTAAAAACCATTATAAGTATTTTTCATAATTATATTATTCATATTAATAACTTCCAATTTTATTATTAGGATAAAAAATTACATTTAAATAAAAACAATTCAATCATGTATGACATTTCTCTTAAAGCCTCAAGTTGCGTGTTAAGAAAGATATGGAGCGTAATATTATTTTAAACAAAATATTTAGGGTGTTACATTATCCCCCATATATAAGTTTCATCATCACATTTGTCATCATGTTAATCAAAGGTTCAATATTTGAAAAAACCTTGTTTGAAAACCTACATCATACAATGGAATAATAAAAATTCATTTGAAAATGGGAAGAGAATCATAAAGGTCACCTCAAATAACACATAATCTGGTATAAGGATAATGAAAACATTAGTATTAAGTGAAAATATGGACTTAAAAGAGAAAAATATTTTCAAAATAATAATAGAGAGTGATAGTGGACATAATCATAAGACATTGAATAAACGCAAAATCATAAATCAGTGAGGGGTGAAAATGACCATCAATTATTTAGAAGTAACTATAAAAGGGGAAAAATTATTTCCATGGTCATTTATCCTAGAGTTGTGGAATTATTTTACCATGTAATATGAGAACATATATTTAATTTATTTCTTTAAATCCATAAGTGAAATTCAACCCTTCGTTGTGTGTTTCTATTAGTTTCCACATTTTTCATCCCATATTACAATAATGAATGAAAAATATGAAATTCCCATTCTTGAAAAACTAAAATAAATTTATAATGGGTCATAAGATTAAAAGAATAATTACTTGATGTTAATATTATCTCTATTCATTTATTTAAATGAAAAATGGCTTGTACAAGCTAAGATATCTATTATGAATAAACCTTATTTTGAAATATTAATCTAAACGATTTCAATAATAAAACAAAATAGTTAATTAATTACTTCCCTAAATAGATAAATTGAAAAATACCTCAATTTGTTTTTAAATAGTATTTACAACCCAAAATTTTGAAAAAGGTTACGAAATCTACAAAACAACTTAACTTTTATCCATAAACAATATAATGTACATCTTAATGTAACATACCAAACATGTGAACACCATGATTATATATCCTACTAAACAATTCTAACAACCTAAACCACTATAAAACCACAATGAAAATATATATTGTTCCACAAATTATTTATTGCCTTTTTTACATAAATAATATCACAGTCCTACAAATATATTTCCTAAATCTTCAAATGAAGAAAAATTATCAATGATAACATAAATCAAATTACAATCAAATCACTAATAAATTTTATGCTCCCCAACACTATATAATTTAATTTATCAATATCAATCTACTATTTACCCCAACTAAACATTATTATCTCAACAATATGCATATATTATTTTTTCTCTATCCATCAATCCTGTATTTCGAAAAAATTTCACCTTACTACTAACTAAATTTTATAGGTTTTTGTACCTTTCAATATATTATTGAAAATATTTATAAAAATACTAACATATAATAATCATTATATGAATAATGATTGTTGTTACTAGAATATCATTGACAAGTCACTTTTAACATAACTCTAAAATCCCAAAACATAAACTTATTCATTATTTCACTTTAATGATTAGAATAACATAAGACATTCCTTGTTATAGAATTTAGCATTTGGATCAAGTAATTGACTCAAATAATAACCTAATTCCCCACACATAATAAACATAACTATAATTTATACCTTTTGACAAAAATAATTTTCCTCCTCTTAAATATTCATTTTTCCTCGGAAATTTATTTTTATATCATTTTTCTCTATAAATAATACATAATCTCGTTCCATTGAATAATTCCAAGCGAGCTTCTGCCATTATACATCATATATATGAATATTAGACTGCTTCCCTTTATATACTTCATCAACCAAAATTCCATCAAAATCTATTTTTCTATTAATACATGTTCTAAGAAAGTCACCAAAGTTGTTTTTATTAATCATATAGTGAGATATATGATTAGGAATAATAATAACGTTTTTTATTTTAGCTCCCACTTCATTGGGTATATAATGATGGAAATAATTCCACTATCTATCACATATGTATTAACATGATTTCTTCTAGTTACAACCATTTCATACAACCAGAAAATATAAACTAAGTAAATTTAATCATAGTGAGAAGCAATGTAATCAAAAAATAATAATTTATAGTATGCTTGTATCATGAAACCATATTTCTAATTTATGGCACCCAAGGTTTCACGTATTCCACCCATGGTTATCATCAATTTAAATCCTTTATAAATGTCTTTAAATATAATGTGAATTAACTGAGGAATACATCATCTAGAGTGTCTATCATGGTGTTAATTCTTAGGCCCACTCATCATAGACTAGATAACCAAATTCATAGCTGTTATGAATTTTTGCATCTATGTGACAATCACATCTACTTTCCAGTATCCTCAAATGGATTTATTTTCAAGTAAAAACATAGGCCTTTATTCATTAATGCATATGATATTATCTAATGCCTAAGATCATCCAAAGGATCCCAATATTATTTTTTCTAATCCCAATTTTAAAAAAAAACTAAACTATACTCTCATACAAACTAAGGTGACCCAAGAATTTCTTATTTATTTATTTAATTTTATTAGAAAAAATATTTATTACATATCATTTTGATCTATGACAGAACTGTAAATGTTTAGTTTCAGCAAAAAAATGTATATATAAAAAAATTGTAGATTGGATATTTATATCACATCTCTATATGTTCTTCACATTCAGAACCCTTATTAGTCATAACAAACCAGGATTTGTCACAATAAATGGAAAAATTCATTGTAGTGAGGAATTATAAATAATAAATCATGAGCTATAAGAGAATATCATAAACATAATAATGTGGCACACTCAAATGGTTATAACATTTACAACATGTATGAAAAGGAATAGGCTCACTCATTATATAAAGGATGTAAAATTAGGTCCTCACCTAAATTTATGGACAAGAAATCAGGTCCACCCATAAACATATGAACATGAAACTAGGTCCACACATAATCATATGGACATGAAACTAGGTTCATATACAATATTATAAAAATTAAATCATTTTCATGAAAAACATAGTTATCTCATGATTTATCCATATTTACCCATTTAATTAGAGTGATATGACATACCCAACATCACATAATGTTAAACAATAAATGTTCCACAAGAGAGAAAAACATTCCTCATTTCATCATATCTTAACCCATAAAAAATAAATATATTTTCAGTAATGTCTTTGCATCATAGTAATAAAACATCCAAACAATGAATATAAATGATATAATTTTATAATATCCCTTGTAATGTTTATGAAACATCAATGGATACTGTCATAGATAACAATACCATTAAATGATCACTAGAAAATTTCATGGGGAAAATACACATTTCAGTTTGAAATCACTTATTTAAAATCTATAAATTGAGAGAATATTTGGGAAAACGTTTTATTTGAAAAGAACCATAGAAAATAGTAAATAATGATTCAAATAAATGAAAATTCATTAGTATAGGATTATCCATTCATTGGGAATATGTTAAAATAAATATTACATCTACACCATTGGTAAAATGTTCCTCGTTCAAAAAATTACAGGAAAATTATTTTTAAATATTTTATAAGAATTCAAATATGGTACAAATTAATTTAATCAATCATTAGAGAATATGATTTTATTAGAAATATTTAAAGAAGATATTGAAATGGAAGGAAAATATAGTGACCAAAGAGGTAATAATATTGGTTTTTCTTAAAAACATTTTATCAGTCATTACAAGTACAAAAGGGATAAAAATGAAAAAGTACTTGTAAATTCAATGAATAACCATATTAAAAGAAAATATATAGTTCTTAAAGTATATGAATCATAAAATTTTCCTCAATTGAAATTTAACATTGATAGTCCCAAAGATGAATGTTGATTATAAAACACTGAGATTTTGTGAAATATTTTTCTTAATTAATTTAATAATTTTGATATTTTCATTTCACACCACAATAAATATATCTTTTCTTATAAAAAAACACTAAGAGTGGATAGTGTTATACACAAATACATGTCAAACTTATTCTACTCACAAAACAAAGATTAAATTATGGTACATGAAACACTATGTTTGTCTTGTATTATACCAAATACTATATGCCTTTGATAGATTGTCATAAAAACATTGTCGAGATTTACTAACATACAAGATACTATTAATAATATTATTAAAATATTATTATTTCCACCATCAACATGTTGGAATAGAAGTGAACAATAAGATTACCTAACTAACTGAAAAATATTTTTTTTACTTAAACCCTTTAAGGAAGAGTGTGAACCCGCACAACCCATAAAACAAAACAGGATCCCAACTTACAACATCACAAAACAGTCACCTTCAAAACAAACCATAGAGAATAGAAAACCATAGAATTAAATATCATAATACCCATACTCGTCTCTACATCCCACACTTGACTCCTCCACCGCATTAGCCAATTCCTATTCAGAAGCCGATTTATTCCGCCTCCAAAAGACATCACTTTGGTAGCGGTTTCTCAACTGGTCCTATGAGGACTACACGGGACAACGTTTCTTGACCAGGGTTTCCTTTTTGAAAGTAAGAATTACCCCGCTATCACACTTAAAGGAGGATATGGTACTCATTGGTCGCAGAAGGTAGGAGTAGTCCCTTCTGGTTCTTTAGACAAGGTTTCTTCACACTGATTCATCCTTTTATTCCCATTCTGCACAATATCACTGAAGGAGCGACCATCTTGACCACTCACATTTTCTTTATCATCCCCATAGAGGACCCTCCCTTTTCCAAATAGGTTCATCAAGACATTATCCTTGAATCCCTTGGTATTCCCCTATCCTGGTCCTGTGTTTTGCTCTCAATCAAAGAAAGGCACCTGACCGTAATAAGGGGCTCTTTCACGGCCATTAGAGCTTCCACATGACCCAAACATCCAGAATTGTGCCCTTCCATGGAGACCCCACCATTGTATCCTCCTACCACATTATCATTATTCACACCCACTTCCACCAAGCCTTCAGAGAGACCTTAAAATCTGTTGCTCAAAGAAATAAAGGGCATGGACAAAGGGTCCAAACCCTTATTTTCCCCATCTCTGCTAGGATTTCCCACCTTTGAAAAAATAATTCCTCCCTCACCCCCACTATCTAGTCTTTGATCACATTCTCCCGCTCTGAGAACTACTCCATAAAATTGAACTTATAGAGGCCCTCCAAATCCTTCCTCATCCTAGAAAGAACTCCAACAAAAATCAGATTAGGTTGAGGAGTCGTAAAAATTGGCAACTCAAATGCATGAACGTCCTTGATAGGTGCCTTGTGAGAACCATCCAGAAGGTCTTCCACCACTGGACTTGATGGTAGAAGACCCCTGCCTTTTTCTATTGGACCCTAAGTCTCTTGTTCCAGACCTGAAGATGCGCCAACCTCATGATACTTACCATTTAGATCATCCTTCCTTATTACAACAACCTGTTCAATCCTTAAAAAAACCTCTATCTTAGGATTTAATGATCTCATTTGGAAAACATCCAACGAATGGCCCAAATGATTGCAAGATGAGTAGAAATTAGTCCAATTCTCATAAACCACATGTTGTTTACATCTTTATTCCTCATAGATAGTAATCCACACAAAATCAAAATGAAAAAGAGATGCATCCATTTCAAAACACACTCAGGGGTTCACTGGGTGACACACTGCTTCAATGCGACTATCAGAGTAGAGGTATCCTCCTACAATATTACCTAACATTCAAATAACCGAGGCATTCTGAAAGGGCAAGGGAAGTTTAGGAAAGCTTACCCAAACCACCATGGAAGGCACGGTCGCGATTCATGTGAAACTCAAAGGACCAGTGCAAGAGGAAGAAATGAAGACAGTAGAAGTTACGAGATGCCCTTGACCATGCTTGGATGAGATCCGCCTCCGATTCAAACCGAATCATAATATGTCGGACGTCGAGAAATCCCACAATTTCCCATTATTGAAGGTCCCAAGATCCGGAGATGAACCTATCAAAAGAAACAACTGAAGGTCTTATTCACCTGAAGCGAGCCACCAGGGTAAGAGTAAAGAGCGTAGTGGTTTCCGAAAACTCATAAGTTGATAGTTGAAGGTTGGGGAAGCCATCTAGAAGATCTGGAGCTTTAGGACTTAGCGAAGCTTTCAGAAATGGTGGATGGAAGTCCGAGTTGGGTAAATGATGGAAAAAACCTACTCTCTCATGTAACAATGCTCCCCCCTCCCCTGCCATGGGAGGAGGAGCTGGTGCGGTAATCGCCATCATCACCGAAGGAAGAGAGCAATGCTAGTGCAGAACCGAGACTCCCTCATTTTATTAAATCCTTATAGTTTTCAATCTTATTTCTATAAAAATATATAATAATATTATCTAAATTATAAAAAAATAATTTTTACTTTTATATAAAATGAATCCTTTAATTTTCAATTAGTAGAAGTAAAAGTAATAATTATTTGAAAATAATGAACTTAATTTTCTAAGGAAACAACATTTTCAATGTTCAAACACAATTTTATCTTAATACATTAAACATAACACCTTATACTTATGTTATAAATAAAATATATAAAATATATATTTAATTAATGTTTTTTACACTCCTCAAACATATTTTATGGGTATAATATAATAATACAACTATTTCTTGAATAAAAAGATCTATTTCTCAGAAAGATTATTTTACCATATTTTAATAGACTACCCATTTTAAATATAATTTTTAACACTATTAAATTTTCTATTTTAAAAAATAAAGTTATGTTTCTGATGAAAAATATTAAAATTTACTTTGGGTGATTTTTTTGTATTTTTTTGAGAAGTTTCATTTTCTGATAAATAGTAAAAAACAGAATTTTAATTCAAAATAAGTTTTTAATATAATTTATATTTGTAAATTAATATATATTATTTTGGTTTTAAATTATAATTTGATAAATTGGACATTAATTAATTCAATTTCGGTCATTGGAATCAATTTCACAATTAAATTTCATATAAAAACTTTTTATACTTTTGAACATTTTTACTTTAAAATATCGCTTTGTCAACCCGTTTGTAGGATTAATTTAAAATTAATTTCTACCACTTTTGTAATTGGAATTTAGAAAAATGGCTTCAATATTATGGATTTAAATAATTTATAATTTATAATAAGATAAAAATATTTAATAAAATAAAGATCAGTGTAAGTGATTAAAATTAATTACAATGAATAAGAGAAAAATTAGCTTAACAAAAGATTAAACCTTAAATTTTAGTCCCTAAATGACCTAGAAATATTCCAAATTCCATTTTATGTTCTTATTTAGACCCTATTCTCCATTTTATATAATTATTACTATTATTGGATCCACATGACATGGGAAAAACTGGGATGAAATTCCCTTTTCTAAAATTAACAAAAATACCACTCCTCCACTATAAAAAGGAACTCACCTCTCTAAATTATTCACACCTTTAAATACCTTCTCCTCATGAAAAATATTTTAATATAATCTAATAAGATCTGAAAATTAATTACATAATCCTTACATAGAAATTAAATTTTACCAATGAAGTCGTTAAGTGCAAACCAAGAGGAGTTACCCAAATATTTGGTAACATCCATCTTCAAGCTACTATGTTTTATTTTTATTATCAACCATCTAAAATATTATTATTCCATGATTATATAATAAAATAATTACCATAAATATAATGAGATATTTTTAATATATGGTTTAGAGCTA
This sequence comes from Viscum album, assembly GCA_963277665.1. Lineage (NCBI taxonomy): Eukaryota > Viridiplantae > Streptophyta > Magnoliopsida > Santalales > Viscaceae > Viscum > Viscum album. The sequence goes on along the minus strand of OY728135.1, from coordinate 1,233,562,973 downwards.
CACTTAAACAAACGTTCATCTAATCTGTAACGAACATTATGTTCTTGCGTACGGAGAACTACTACATCACAATATAATGTTGTTTGTCTTTGCATTACCACATGAAATGGTTCGTAATTACGATCGAAAATATTTTTATATAAGATACATATAATATTTAAGGTGTATTTATTCTTATGTAATTATTATATAAAATATACCTTTTTTCTTTCCATTTGGTGTAAATACGATAACTTCATTTGTGGATGTGTGGACTACCTCCCCGTCAAATTGATGTGATTCATTGTGTCTTTAAATGGAATATATTAAGGATGATTTTAGTAAAATGATATGATATATATGACATATAAATTCTAATTAATTATGATATATATATATATACATAAATGTCAATTACTTTTTTTTCAATTTTATAATAAGACAGAAACAACGGTCATGCGTACGTACGACCTACTGTCTGGATGAACAATGTATTCCATTTCATAATTCTACATTTTATCAATTATTATTAATATTTATATACTGAATATATATAATAATAATATAATTATTTAAGTCATTTAATTTAGTAAATCATGATCTAGGTAAGTGTATTAAGAATGACAAGTCAAAACATATATGAAAAATAACATGGGTATTACCCCAAATGTAACATTAACATTTAATTATTAATAAACTGGTAATATTAATTCATATTCAAATCATATATGGTATTATATAAAAGGAAATTATTTATGGTATATTTATAATAAAATTATATTTATTATACAAGAGGTTTGAATGTATACAAGTAAAGTCAAGACATAAGGTAAGTGTTTTCTCATCTCACTTTTTATATTTGTGAGATACACCCCTTATTCACAACTCATTTATATTCTATGGTGTGTATACTTCATAATAATTTATTTTATGATTCCTATAACTAAATTTATAGGTATTTATATATCTGTATTATGATATTTCCTTCATATGGTTTATGTTTCAAAAGTTACAAAATCAGTAAATTGTTTTTTGTCTAAAGTTTCCTTCTTTATATTATGAACCTATTTTTTCTATGGGGTGTTTATATTTTATTCGACATGTTATACAGTGATTATATTTATTTCCGGATATTTTAAGCTTCATTTTATTTTATTCTCTCATGTAGTGTATGATTCTATGTTACCAAAGTGGAAATAATTATTTGTCACAATTTCATCATTTATTGGGACTGTATATGATTATACATCCAAAGATGAAATTGTATGATCCATATCTCAAAAAACCTGATGAATTTTCCTAACCTATGTCTATTCATGTTATGTCCAAGTAAAATTGAACTTTTCTACTCCTTGGTAATAATATAATTAAGAAAAAGTTTTTATAGAAATACGACTCTACTTCTCCTTTCATTGGAAAATATATGTTCTTTCAAAATTGTGTTTTCTAAAAAAATCATTTTTTAATATTATCATGTTATGTTTAGAATAAAGTTTCTCCCATGTTTTATATTTTTTTATTAAAATGTTTTAAAAAGAATCTTCTTGTGATTTTCACATCAAGGTACTTTTCTGAACTTTTAAGGTTCTAAAGTAATGTTCATCATGTGAGGACATAGCCACCAAAAGGCCATAATTTCTTTAAATATTAATTTGTAAGTCTAGAAAGTTATTTTTTAAAGAATTTTTTTTCTATTTTTTTGAAATTTAATTAATTTAAGTTTTTTTTCAAATAAAATGTTTTTGAAAAATGTTTTTTGTTTAAAAAGTGTTTTAAATTATTTTCGAAGCTACCTTTATATGTTATAAAAATGATATTTTCAAATAAAAGGATTTAAATGAAATTAATATTGCTTTATAAGTTTTCAAATCCATTTTTGAAGAAATTTTATTGCAAAATAACTTATGTTCGAAAATATATTTTTTCATAATAAAAAAGATATTATCCTCAAGAAATGATTTCCATGAGATTTTAAAGTGTTATTTAAAATTAAAGTATTTTAACATGGTTTTATAAAAAGTATTTTAAAAGAAGTGATATTTTCCTTAATAAATGTTTCGTATGATCTTTTAAATTCGTTCTCTATCTATGTTGACATACATTGATATAGTTTATGCCTTACTGGGAATAAGATCTAAGAATACCATTCATATTATCTCTCTAAATGGTTTATGTTTTGATGGAATAATTTTTATGAGACTGTTTACTATTTCATGGGTTATAAGATTGTGAAACACACTTATTTTCATGTGTTATTATTCGATAAAATGATTATAGAACTTATATTTTTTCAATGGTTGAGATACGATTACATGTTTACGATACCTATATCATTTCATGGGTTATGATATGATGGTTTATAATGTTGTGTTACATGTATGTATGATTTTATTATGATATGGGTGGGACCCGTATCTCAATCAAATACATTGGGTAAATATTTATATCTCATGTGTTATAGAGGGATGGAATGAGAAGTGAACTCAGTTTAGTATTATCGGGATAGAATAAGGAGTGAACTCGTTTCAGTATGATGGGGATAGAAAGAGAAGTGAACTTTATTAGGTAATATAGGGATGGAATTGGAAGTGAACCCAGTTTAATTATTCAAGGATTGAATAGGAAGTGAACTCGTTTATATAATACAAAACTAGAACAGAGAGTGATCTTGCATCCTTAAAGGGAATTATCTGCTAAGATGGTATTGGGAGTAAACATTGACTACTGATATGGTTATAGGAGTGAAACATGACTACCAATATGGTATGGGGAGTGAACTTATGCAATTAATATATACTTGAAAGTGATTTCTTGACTATTATGGAAGTAATTTTACATTCTTCCGTGTCTTCCAAAATTCCATGTCTTATTCCTATGTTATGATTTCATGGATTATACACTTGATTACCTTATGATTCAAGTATTATGAACTACTAATATTTATTCCAGGACTCATGTATATGATCTTTGATATGTAAGATATGATATTTGAATTTCATTATCATGTTCTCATACCCTTATTCTCATGTTATTCTTATGTATCACTTTTGTTTACCCTTAATGAGATTTTGAGATCACCCATTTCTTATGTTTCCTTTACCTAGGTTATGTAGAATGGTTTTAAGTAGATGTACTAAAGGAGAATATATTTGTGAGAAACAATGAAGATCTTTCACAAATATAGAATATTTTAACATGTTTCCAAAGACACTAAACTATTATGGTATTCAAGAGATTATTTTTCGTAAGTTGGTGAATATTCATATAAAATAATGCATTATACATATTTGTTAAGCTGGGGTCACTATAGTTGTTATCAAATGAATGTTTTAGTAAAAAAATAGAAATTAGGATGAGGAAACATTAGTGAGATCTGTAGGGATATTTCTATGGATGTTTCTAAGGATAAGTATAAGGATATGTTAAAGTGTAGGAAAATTTCCGTCGAATTTCGGTAAAGGATAGAGTGAGTTTATTCCTAGAAATACATCCCTATATAGATATAACAAATTTATGTGGCTCTCAAAAATATGTACACAAGGTTAAAAACCCTGGAAAGCCCACATTGAGCTAGACTCAATTGATAACTGTTGTATGAAATCAAGCCTTGTCGTACACCTGTCTTGACACTCCTGTGGGGTATTCTTTGGGAATTCAAAAACTCTTTATAAACCATTATGAAGTATTTGAATAAATTATTACTATGAAAGAATTAGGTTAAAAATGAGGTTTTATATATTAAGAAGAAAATTTTCATTATATAAGAATCTTATAAGTAGTTTTTAATGATTATATAGTTCCCAAATATGATTATTCTTTCTTACTCTATCCTTTTTGGTTTTATTTAATGGTTATATCCTAAAGTAACTATGTTAATGGGGAATGAAATGGAAAATGAAATGGTTCTACTCCTAAGAAATAAAATTTTATGAGATATAGAACAAAGATATTCATTTCTGTGCTCAAACAAATTTCTCAATCTATAAATCATTGTGAAAGTACAAATGTGGTAAGAAGGGAACACTGTTTAGTTGAGTCCTTTATAAGAAAATTCCCACATTATTTCTAGAGTTATTATGACCTATTAGTTGTTGAGTAATGGATCAGTACAACTAAAAATATATTTTCTATTCTCCAATGTTTAGAGTAAGAAAAAGTCACTGTGGCTATATACCTTTTGGATGTTTTGGTGGATCAATGGTTGAATCTGATTAAGAATATTTGGTGACAAGAGTAAATTTACTATATATATTGGTATGAGTTCATTAACAGATTTTAAAATAAGTAATTTCCTCTTATTATTCGTATAATGATGGTAAATAAATTCATTGAGCTTAAGCATAAGGATGAGGATTCTATTGGTTCATATAAATCAATTTTTATAATGATTTTGAGGTACTTTTCAAGGATTATAATCGAACATAAAATCAAAATTGATAATTTATTTGGTGACCAAAAGCATAGTCATCAAACAAACTTGGTTATTACAGACATTAGCATCTATGAATATGTTTTTTGATGTGATACTAAGGGGGAAATTGGGGTTATATTTGATTATTAATATCATAATGTTAAAAATAAATGGAATATAGAGTTCAAATGAAAATATAAAGACCTTGGATAGAAAATGATGAGATCTTATTTATACTCAAAGTGAGGGATGAAGTATTGAAGAAATTATATTAAGGGGACTTTTGAATATTCGAAGTGTGTAAGTGATGTTCATTATGAAACATTTTCCTGAAGTGATGGGAAAAAGCTAGAAAATGATGTGAATAGAGAGAAATATTCACATAATCTCCCCCACACTATAGTTTTTAATTTTTAGGGAGTTTGGGCATTATGAAAATCAATTCCCTAATACAATGGTGAACGTGGATGATAATCCATAAAACCACTAATAAAGAAGGACAAATGTAAATATTATGCAGTAACAATGGATGAATAAAATTATAATACCTAGGGCACACTAATCCTTCTCTAATTTTTAATTTCATGTTTTTCTTTATGAATAAGCACTATGGAAATATTAATTTTCATCCTTTGGTGAAATTTCCTATAATTGTGTCCCTCTACATGGGTTTTATTATAATAAAATTACATTTTATATTCTATCAGTACAATGATAGAAAAAAGTTATACAATACAAATGTTTCCAACATATGATAATAGCATATTTTAGGGAATGAAGGGTAAATTATATTTTGGAGGGAATATAAGAATGAAAATTTATGAAATGGATTAAGTTATATGTCGGTTGATTTTTTAGAGATTAAAGTGTTAATTAATCATATGAATATTTATTCATATTGGATAACCAATGCAAACATTTTTTGTTTGATAAATAATGATAGATAGAATGGATTATAATTATATTTATGGATCACACGATCTTTTAGTTATTTAGGAATGAAAAATTTATCTTCATTCTATAGAGTAATAGATAAAGTGGGAATTGATCATGGAAAAACCAATGGGTGAGATTTTAAACATGGAATGGAATGGAATCCAGTAACTATATATTCTTATGTAAGTTTATCAAATTTTGGAAAAAGGATATTGGAACCAAAAATGATATATTAGTTTTTTAAATTGGTTAGGACTGAAGCATCATTTATTATTAAATCAAATAAAAGACCTCTTTAACTGGGTAGAGGGAGTCCCATTACATAGCCCGCAGGCCCAATGGGCATTTATCCCATTACAAGACCCGTAGGCTCAATTTTTTTGGCCCAAGGACCATTCTGTGAATAATAATGCTACATCACACTCCTGCTATAGTACAACATAGTACACACCACCGCTCCAGTGCTCTGCCACTACAACAGTGACCTGCCACCGCTACAGTGCCCACCGTTTCTATAGTACCACCACTGCTACAGTACGCTACAGGACTCTCCAACTGATCTTGATAATTATATTTGTATTCCATGTACATGTTTTTATTTTCCACCTATGTTCTCTATTGTTGAAACCTATTTATTCTTTACATGGGGGGAAACATTATGTTTCCAACAATCCTTTATTAAAGAATCTTTTTTATTTGTTTTTATGATGTGGGATTATATGAACATAACTTTAATGTGTTAAATATTTGATAACCCAGTGGAATTTCTAGGGTGAATTAATTCTATAGGGGGGGGATGGAATTTAACAACCTAAGACATTGTGAAATATATATTTTTGAATTAATTTATTCTTTTATATAGTTATCATTTCACACAACACTGAATATAAATTTTGTTATACAAAAGAACTAATTGTGGCTTGTGTTATACGCAACACCAAGTCAAACATGCACTAAAAATCACATGTAGATTAATTTTGGGTATATGAAACACTATGTTTTCATTTTATTACACACAATACCAAGTCCCTTTAATAGCTTGTATTACACGCATGCCAAAGTTTTACCAAACTACAAGATATTATTAATAATATTATTAAATTATTATTATAGATATCCCATATTTGTTAGAATGGAAGTTCAAATATGATTAACTAAAATTTTAAAATATGACTTAAAATTATTTATAAAATTTTCCATTTTTATGAATTATTAGAAGCGAACGTAAGAACTATTGGAAAATAATGAAATTACTTTACAAAGAAAAACCATTTTTTATGTAAAAACTTAATTTTATATAAATAAATCAAAAAAACCCAATTTTGAATAATATTTTCAATGGAATATATATTATATATTAAATAACTATTTTTTATACTCATCCAATATATTTTATAGGTATAACATAAGAATAAATCCAATTTTATGAATAAAATGATGTAATTTTATAAAGGGTAATTTTACCGCATTTTAATGGTAAACCCATTTTATCTTTATTTATTGAAACATTTATAATTTTTATTTTAAAATAAAGTTCCTTTTTTATGTGGAATATCAAATTTTACTTTAGTTAAATTTTGGGTATTTTCTGAGAAGTTTCATTTTTTGATGAATAGTGAAAACTGTAAAATTTAATTTGAAACATATTTTTAGTATATTTTATTTATATATTTAAATAATATTTTATTTTTATTTTAAATTTTAATTGGATAAATTTTAAACCAATTAATCTATTTTAGGTTATTGGAATCAATTTTACATTGAAATTGGATAAAAATATTTCAATTTTTTGAACGCTTTTACTTTTAAAACCCACTTTCCTATCTCATATTTAGGATTAATTTTAAATGACTTTCTACCAATTATATTATTAGAATTTGGAATATATATCCTATATTTTTAATCATAATAATTTATAATTTATAATAAGTTAAAATTATTTTTTTACCAAAAATATTAGTGAGAGTGAATAAAATGAATTATATTGATTAAGAGAAAAATTAGCTTAATAATGGACTAAACCTTAAACATAATACCCAAAATGACATATAATCTTTTAAAAAGGAAGTTTCATATTAGTATTTATTCCCTATAATTCCCACAATATAATTTGGAACATTATTTGAGCCATTTTACGTGGTAAAAACATGGGTGTAATTCTGTATTAAAAAATTTGCAAGATTGCTACTCCTCCCCCACTATAAAAATACACCCACCCATCCCACTTATTAAAACCACTAAAGACATTTTTCTCAACCAAAATATTCTAAAATAATCACCCAAAATCACTATATTAATCCAAAAATCCCCCATATGGGAATAAATCCAACCAAGGAATCCATTTGATGTAAACCATGAAGAGTTACCCAAATAAGAGGTAACATCCTTTCTCAAGCTTCTTTGTTATATTTTCATTATCCAACCATTAAAATATTTTTATTCCATGATTATGTAATATATAAGTATCATAAATATACTGAGATGTTTTTATTTTATGTTTTTTACCTAAACATACTAATACTTTAATCTAATAGGTAATGAAATTACAATTATTGTGTACGACGAACTATCACCTCATGACATAATGTTGTTAATTTTTCATTTACAACTGATAATGGATGGAATGTATGATTGAAAATTTATTTTTATAATATATATATGATATTATTTTTTATTTATTCTTATATAATGATTATATAAAACATACCTTCATGATTTCCATTTTTTTAAATACTATAATCTCATTTGTGGTCATGTGTACTACCGTCTCCTCAAAGCGATGTGATTCATTCACACTTTTAATGGAATGTATTAAAGATGCGGTTTAGTGAAATTATATGATATATTTGAAATAATAATTCTAATTTAATGACCTTATATATATATATATACATACATTTAAATTACTTTATTTTTTTCAACATGACAATAAAATGAAAACACCATTCATGCGTACATATTACCTACCATCTCCATGAATGATGTATTCCATTTTATAATTCTATATTTTATAGATTATTATAAATATTTATATAATTAATATATATTACAATCATATGTCGTTTTAAAGTATTTAAATATTTAAATCATAATTTAATTAATAGTATCAATAATGAAAACGTGAAATGTATAAGAAAAAAATGCAGATATTACCCGAAACGTAACATTAACTGGGAATTTTTAATAAATGGGTACTAAGAAGTAATAATAAAATAATATATAGTATTATATTTAAGAATATTTTTCTTTTTTATATGTTTAATAAACTTACATTTATTATACAAGAGGTTTGAACAATACGAAGAAATTCAAGACATAAGGTAAAGGTTTTCTCATCTCACATTTTACGTATTTGAGACACAAAACTTATTCACCACTAGTTTATTTTTTATGGTGTATAAAATGAACAAGAATGTGTTATATTATTCTTATTCTTGAATTTATTTTTATTTAAATATATATCTTAAGATATTTCTTTCATGGGGTTTATGTTTCAAGGGATTCCAAATCAATAAAGTGATTTTTTGTCTCTAGTTGCCTTCTTTGAGATAAATGCCATGTTTTGAACCAATATTTTTCTACAGAGTGTCTATAATTCCATTTGAAAAGTTATATCATGAATATAATTATTTAATTATATTTTAAGTCTCATGTAATTTTATTATCTCATGTATATTATGAGTTAATGTTATATAAGTGGAAATGGTTTATTGCTACAATCACATCATTTATCTCAATTGTTACAATTATGCTTCCATTTATGAAATAATATGATCCTTATCTCAAGAAATATCATGAATGTTATTACCCTATCTTTATTAATGTTATATACAATTAATGGTACCATTTTCCCACTCTTTATCACATAATATATATAACACCCCGAGATTTTATGAAAAATATTCTTTTTAATTTCATTAATGTCTTTTGTTGTACGCTACACCAAATGGAGATTTCACAACATGCATCCTTGACTTTCCTTGCATTACACGCAATCGCGACATTTCTCGATAGCGTGTCTAGTACGCAATACTGAGTTTCACTAAACAACGATATGCTATTAAAATATTATTAAAACTAGTCGTTATGAATAGTAATAAACACTTTTTGAAATTGTGTAATTTTTATTTTTCAAAATGGAATTCATTTATGGATTATGAATATCGAAATTAGCTTAGGGTGAAATTTTGGTACATTTCCGATAAATTTCATTTTCTAATGAATAGTGAAAATTACTAAATTTTAATTAAAAACAACCTTTTTAATCGAAATAATTAATAGTGATAAATTATTAATTTGAGTGGTTTTAAAGTATATTTAGAATATATTTTTACAATTTAATACAATGTTGGTCATTGGATGTAATTTCACATTTAACCAGACATAAACAAGTGTCAATCTTTTGGTAGTTATTCTCTCTTAAAAACACGCTATTTGTTTTGATGAAGGGAATTAATTTTTAAATCAATTAATGCAACTGATATGTTTTGAATTTGGTAAAATAGACATCATTTTTGAGTTCATAATATCAAATATATCTTAGGCCTAATTTTTGGTATTTTTCTGGAAACATTCATTTTTTGATGAATAGTGAAACCACTAAGTGGTAGTTAAAAAAATGAATTTTTCATAAAACTTAATTTTACCGCTTCTCTGAGTGGAATTTCAAAAATTCGAGAGACACGGTTGATGTCAGTAAGTAAAATGTGGTTCAATGAGATGAAAATAATTTTTTGTGAATAGTAACTTTTTACTTTTTTTTACCACGGTTAAAAGTAAATAGGGTAATTAAGGGTAAAAATGATATTATTATTACCCTAAAACATGTCCTAATTCTATTGGACAAGTGTAATTATAACCAAAACATCATTAGGAATAAAATATGACCATTTAGGCCCACTTGGATTAGATTAGGACATTTATTATTAATTTATTTAAATAAGTGTTAAAATAGTTAAAATCAATGTTTAATAACTAAATAATTTTTAATATGAGGTTATACATAAGATAAATTCTACTATAAATATTCATTAGAAAGATAAAAATATTTCCTACATAATGGTTTTTTATTTGTAATTTTTAAACATTAAATAATTTAATTTATTTATGACACAACGATGATGCAGTAATTATCTTATTAATGAAATATTGACATAATTGATTTTATAAATACCCATATAAATGTAATTTGAGACTTTTTATGACTCACACTAATTTTATAGGTTAATATGACATGTTATTGTTGATTTAAGTAACTTGGTTCGAACTTATCAATCTTTTATAAATTTCATAAAAATCATGTACCAAATAGTGTCAAAATTGACATAAATAAGTTTTTAAAACAAATATTATATTATTAATTGTTATTTTATTCCTAATAATCTAAGGTTCGGCCAAATGACTTAGATAAGGTTATATATATTAATAATAAACAACTTGGGGTTCTTTTGGCTTGATATAGTATGTTTATTAACCATATAGTGTAAGAAAACAAAAAGACACGGTAAAAGTTAAATTATTTAACTTAGAGTTAAATCTAATTGATAAGGTTAAAATAATAACCTAAACTTGTCTAAATCTTATTGGATGAGAGAATTTCGACCCATCCCCACTTTAGATTCGAAATAAGACCCTTTGGAACCATTATTAACCGAATTTGACCTTAATATAAAATAATATTTTGAGATTTTCCTAAGGTGCCCCTCTCCTCCCTTATAAAAGGGCACCTCCTCCCTCTCCTCCTCACACCAATTTGAGCATTCAAGCTCGGCCGACCCCTGCCAAAATCTCTTCTCCACTCCCCTAGTATCATCCTAGAGGTCCTGGTATTCTTCAAAGACCATACTTAGTTCTTTAAGTGGAGGTTAAGAAAAGGCGCGTCAAAAAGAGGAGGTTCGGATACGTACAAAGAATATCGGACATAAGGTAAAGGAAATATCACAATCCCATTTTTATCCGAGATTGTTTATACTTTGGTGTTTACTGGGGTGTATTTTATCATCCACATCCATGTTTCTTCAATATGTAAAATTATTCCCATCCACCTATACTTATTCCCAATTTTACCCTTCGGTGAGTTTTTAGTAAAGGATATGAAAGGAATCTTTTGTCATTTTTCGTACGAGGTACTTTTTGACTTTTCCGACAAAAGTATGAAGAATGTTTTTTTAACTTATACGGAATGAATGTATTTTTAAAACATTATTTCCAAGAAGCTTCCTTTACAAGTTTTCAAATTTATTTTTAATCAACTTCTTTTAGTTTAAAATTGAATGACATGTTAAGAAATGAAAATGTTTTTCAAGTAGAAAGGATATTTTCCTCAGGAATGAAGTTCAAGTGTATTATCAAAATTATTTTCCATCTATGATAATAAAGGCTTCTGTTTCTATCCCTATTATTACATGGATTTGATTATGTTGTGATGGAAATATTTTTATGAATTCTTTTATCTTATATGAATTGTTTTATGATGTCCCGATGTTTAAGATTCCCATTTTTATTACATGGGTTATGCAATGATGTATGATTTATGATTTTGTAGCACACATAAGAATGATATCATTATGAGATGGGTGGGAACTATATATCCCTCCAATGAATTGGGTAAAGATTTTATATCTCATGAGATAGACATGGCTGGAACGGTAGGTTATACCTGTTCAGTGAAACAGGACTGAAACGAGGGTGACTCGGTTCAGAAATGGACTTTGTCCACTAAGATAGTCTTGGCAATGAGTCTTGACTAATAAAATATGATTCTCTCTGATTATGTGTGTATGCCACAAAGTTTCATGTTTTAAGTTATGATTATTTGGATTTCATTTCACTACTATGATTTATACCATGTTACGAAATTATTCTATCTTTTGCAGGTTATGATTTCCAAAATGTTATGTTCTTATGAATATGATGTGATTGATATTTCTTTTGTTTACCTTTACTGAGCTTTTGAGCTCACCCTTTTATGTTTTCTTTTCCCCAGGATATAAGGAAAAGTTTTAGGTATTAAAAAAAGGAAGATCTTTATGAGAGATGTTGAAGATCTTTCACCACGATTAGAAGATTATATTCCGAGTTTCCAAAGACACTAAACTATTACGATCCTTGTGTGTGTGTTTTTGTTATGTACTAAGTATTCCGAAAAAGTAATGTAATGTCCATGTACATAAAGCTTCGGGCCTCTACAGTTGGTATCAGAGGAAAGGTTTAGTCTTCCTTTGGAAACTAGGATGTGAGAACGTTAGTGAGATCCCTAGAGATATTTCTAAGGTATGTCTAGGGATGTCTCTAAGGATAAGTATACGTATAGGATATAGTCCTAGAACTACGGTAACGATCTTAGAATTTAACCTAAGATGTTAGATATTAAGGGTACTCCCCTTTATTATGTTGTTTTCCCTAGCATGATTTTTGCCTCTCACACTATTCTTTGTGGGTTTTAGACGATGGCTGGAACCCGAAGGAACCGTGTTGATCACTGTAATGGACAATGCAATGATTTTCCTCCTGATCAAACAAATGTTATGGGAGATGGAGTGAAAAATATTATTGCTGTACTTACACAAGCTATGAATCATTCTGGACTTCCAAATGAGCAGAGAAGGGAACAATATTCTATTGAGTCCTTCATGAGGCAACTTCCACCTTCATTCAGTGGGTCTTCCGATCCACTTGTTGCTGAACAATGGATCAGTACCACTGAAAAGATATTCTTAGTTCTTCAATGTTCTGAACATGATAAATTCATCTTAGAAGTATATCGTTTGGAAGGTGAAGCTTATCAATGGTGGAATCTTATCAAGAATACGGGGCCAAGAGATGAAATTGAGTCTATGGAATGGGACGAGTTCAGGAACTTGTTTTTCAGTAAGTTCTTCCCTCGTATTCTTCGAACAAATATGGAAAAGGAATTTCTTGAGCTGAAGCAGAAGGATGATGAATCTGTTTGTATATACGAAGCGAATTTTACAAGACTTGCAATGTATGAATCTGGCATTATCATCCAACTTGAAAGTAAAGTTGATCGATTTTTCTGTGGCTTCAAACCAAGTCTTCAAAGGGCATTAGCTATAAGAGACTTCAGTAGCTATGAAGAAATTGTGCATTGTGCTATCAAGGTAGAAATGGAAGTTGGTGTTACATATCCATCTCATGGTTTTGACATGAAATGAAATATGGAGTTCAAGGAGAAATCTCAGAATAATGGTGAAAAGAAGATGAATGTTTCCTTATGCACAAAGTGTGGAAAGAATCATGGTGGAGATTGTTTTAAAGGGACTAGAAAATGTGTTAAGTGTGGAAAAGAAGGTCATCGAACAGCTGAGTGTCGAAGTAATGGAAAAAGTGTTTCTAATGATGTGAATAAAGAAAACACTGTAGAGAATGCACCACCAACACATCAATGCTTCAAGTGAAAGGAAATGGGGCATTATGCTAATAAATGACCTAATTCAAGGGTTAGTGATGATCGACATGAGAAACCGCTTAGGGAAAAGGACAAAGGGAAGTCACATGCGATCACTATTGGCGATGTTGAATATGACAACGATATGGTGGAATGATTAAGTGTTTATGTAATGGGATTTCAAAATAGTATCATGGAATCTCATTTATGGTATTGTGGAATTTTGGAATATCTATGTATTGGTTTTCAATAATTATATGATACTGGTAACCAGGAAAAAAAAGTGATTGAAATATTTTTGGAAAGTAGATGATATGCGCATAATGAAGGGACAAGAATATAATGGGATGTTTGATTGTATTCATGAGCTCATGATTGATATAAGGACTAAGTTTATAGAATTTTGAGGATTTTGGTATGTGGAAGGAGTTATCTTTTGACAACACTCATGTTTTCACTAAGATTCAATGGGTATTCATTTTTCAAGAGATTACATGATTATAGTATTCACATGACTGGAATGTGACGAACAAGATACATGAGGGATAAATTATGGCATTCACGTGATCATTTTCTCTATACTATGAGGTTGGACCGAAGTATTTTAGATAAGCCTAAAGATTGGAATGGATTATGTTGGACATAAGTTAGTATTGTTTAAGGACAATTTTTTTTGATATTGTTGATGGGATGTTATAATAATGTAGTTTTAGAAAAAGGACAACCTGCAGGATGTGAGACAACCCATCGCGTCGGCCAAGGCTGTGGGAATCGAACCCCCAACTAAAGTGCGACGAGCCTTTATCACATACCACTGGCCTACAGAAAGTCCCTGGTTAGTAGAAACTAGTTTTATTTTATTAAGCGGTATGATATATGAAGTATAAGTTCATTTTTGGAATCGTATATGATTAACCTCATCAAAGACGGACTTATGTATATTTTATAACTATTCCTAAACTTTTGATTGAAATAGATGGAATGACCCATCATTCTATAACATGATCTGTTAACACTTCACGAATAACAAATTAAACTTCATTTCTTTAAGAGATGAAGTGGAAATTGTTCAAAGCACGAACAAAAGTGAGATTGTACCAAAATCAAGTAAGTATTTCTTCTAATTCAAAATTTTAACTATAGGGAAATGATATTGAAAACCAAAAATGTTGTCCTAGTGATCTTATATCTGATGAATCAGATGGTACCCTAGATCATCAAAAATTTATGGCTTTGCGATTGTTGGATTTTTCATAGCCATGTTCTCTACCACTCTCCATCAGAACATGATGGTTAGATTTCTCTTCCATATCCATATTTTCACCTATGTGGAAACCTATTGATTAGTTTATCTGGGTAACCATTACGTTTCATACTTTTGTTTTTAAAGATTGGTTTTGGTATTTCTTTTTACGATGTGGGTTTATATTAAAGAAACATTCGAATAGTAAACCATTTATAACCCTGACGAATTTCGAGGGCGAAATTCATTTTAAGGGGGGTAGAATGTAACACCCCGAGATTTAATGAAAAATATTCTTTTTAATTTCATTAATGTCTTGTGTTGTACGATACACTAAAAGGAGCTTGCACAACACGCATCCTTGACTTGCCTTTCATTACACGCAATCACGACCTTCCTCGATAGTGTGTGTAGTACGTAATACCGAGTTTCACTAAACAACGATATGCTATTAAAAAATTATTAAAACTAGCCGTTATGAATAGTAATAACAAATTTTTGAAATTTTGTAAATTTTATTTTTCCAAATGGCATTCATTTCTGGATTCGGAATTTTGAAATTAGCTTAGGGTGAAATTTTGGTACATTTCGGATAACTTTCATTTTCTGATGAATAGTGAAAATTACTAAATTTTAATTAAAAACAACATTTTTAATCGAAATTAATAATAGTGATAAATTATTAATTTGAGTGGTTTTAAAGTATATTTAGAATATATTTTTACAATTTAATACAATATTGGTCATTGGATGTAATTTCACATTTAAACTAGACATAAACAACTGTCAATCTTTTGGTAGTTATTATCTCTTAAAAACACGCTATTTGTTTTGATGACGGGAATTAATTTTTAAATTAATTAATGCAACTGATATGTTTTGAATTTGGTAAAATAGATATCATTTTTTGTTCATAATATCAAATATATCTTAGGCCTAATTTTTGGTATTTTTCTGGAAACTTTCATTTTTTGATGAATAGTGAAACCACTAAGTGGTAGTTAAAAAATGAATTTTTCAGAAAACTTAATTTTACCGCTTCTGAGAGTGGAATTTCAAAAATTCGAGAGACACGGTTTATTTCAGTAAGTAAAATTCGGTTCAATGAGATGAAAATAATTTTTTGTGAATAGTAACTTTTTACTTTTTTTTACCATGAATAAAAGTAAATAGGATAATTAAGGGTAAAATGATATTATTTTTACACTAACACATGTCCTAATTCTATTGGACAAGTTTAATTCGATCAAAAACAACCTTAGGAATAAAATATGACTATTTAGGCCCACTTGGATTAGATTAGGACATTTATTATTAATTTATTTAAAGAAGGGATAAAATAGTTAAAATCAAATTTTATTAACTAAATCATTTTTAATATGAGGTTATACATAAGATAAATTCGACTATAAATATTCATTAGAAAGTTAAAAAGATTTCCTACATAATGGTGTTTTATTTGTAATTTTTAGACATTAAATAATTTAATTTATTTATGACACAACGATGATGCAGTAATTATCTTATTAATGAAATATTGACATAATTGATGTTATAAATACCCAAATAAATGTAATTTGAGACTTTTTATGACTTACAATAATTTTATAGGTTAATATGAAATGTTATTGTTGATTTAAGTAACTTGGTTCGAACTTATCATTCTGTTATGAATTTCATAAAAATCATGTACCAAATAGTGTCAAAATTTACATAAATTAGTTTTTAAAACAAATATTATATTATTAATTGTTATTTTATTCCTAAAAATCTAAGGTTCAGCCAAATGACTTATATAAAGTTATATATATTAATAATAAACAACTTGGGGTTCGTTTTGCTTGATATAGTATGTTTATTAACCATATAGTGTAAGAAAACAAAAAGACACGGTAAAAGTTAAATTATTTAACCTAGAGTTAAATCTAATTGATAAGGTTAAAATAATAACCTAAACTTGTCTAAATCCTATTTTATGAGGGTATTTAGACCCATACCCACTTTAACTTCTAAATAATACCCTTTGGAACCATTATAAACCTAAATTGACATTAATATAAAATAATATTTTGAGATTTTCCTAAGGTGCCCCTCTCCTCCCTTATAAAAGGGAACCTCCTCCCTCTCCTCCTCACACAAATTTGAGAATTCAAGCTCGGCCAACCACTGCCAAAATCTATTCTCAACTCCCATAGTATCATCCTAGAGGTCCTGGTCTTCTTCAAAGACCATCCTTAGTTCTTTAAGTGGAGGTTAAGAAAAGGCGTGTCAAAAAGAGGAGGTTCGGATACGTACAAAGCATATCAGACATAAGGTAAGGGAAATATCACAATCTCATTTTTATCCGAGATTGTTTATACTTTGGTATTTACTAGGGTGTATTTTATCATCCACATCCATGTTTCCTCAATATGTAATATTATTTCCATCCACCTACACTTATTTCCAATTTTACCCTTCGGTGAGTTTTTAGTAAAGGATATGAAAGGAATCTTTTGTCGTTTTTCGTACGAGGTACTTTTTGACTTTTCCGAAAAAAGTATGAAGAATGTTTTTTTAACTTATACATAATGAATAGATTTTTAAAAAATTATTTCCAAGTAGATTCCTTTAAATGTTTTCAAGTTTATTTTTAATCAACTTCTTTTAGTTTAAAATTGTATGACATGTTAAGAAAGGAAAATATTTTTGAAGTAGAAAGGATATTTTCCTCAAGAATGAAGTTCAAGTGTTTTATAAAAATTATTTTCCATCTAAGATAATAAAGGTTTCTGTTTCTATCCCTATTATTACATGGATTTGATTATGTTGTGATGGAAATATTTTTATGAATTCTTTTATCTTATATGAATTGTTTTATGATGTCCCGATGTTTAAGATTCCCATTTTTATTACATGGGTTATGCAATGATGTATGATTTATGATTTTGTGGCACACATAAGAATGGTATCATTATGAGATGGGTGGGACCTATATCTCCCTCCAATGAATTGGGTAAAGATTTTATATCTCATGAGATAGACATGGCTGGAACGGTAGGTTATACTGGTTCAATGAAACATGACTGAATGAGGGTGACTCGGTTCAGAAATGGACTTTGTCCACTACGATAGTCTTGTCAATGAGTCTTGACTAAAAAGATATGATTCTCTATTATTATGTGTGTATGCCACAAAGTTTCATGTTTTAAGTTATGATTATTGGGATTTCATTTCACTACTATGATTTATCCCATGTTATGAAATTATTCTCTCTTTTGCAGGTTAAGATTTACAAAATGTTATGTTCTTATGAATATGAAGTGATTGATATTTATTTTGTTTACCCTTACTGAGAATTTGAGCTCACCATTTTATGTTTTCTTTTCCCCAGGATAAAAAGAAAGGTTTTAGGTATTAAAGAAAAGGAAGATCTTTATGGGAGATGTTGAAGATCTTTCACCATGATTAGAAGATTATATTTCGAGTTTCCAATGACACTAAACTATTACGATCCTTGTGTGTGTGTTTTTGTTATGTACTAAGTATTCCGCAAAAGTAATGTAATTTCCATGTACATAAAGCTTCGGGCCTCTACAATATAATTTTGAAAATTTGACTATATTTATCCTTTCGGTTGAAAATATGTGTTCTTTGAAAATTGTGTTTTATAAAATTTTTTTAAAAATGATTTAATATTATCCTATGATATTAATATAAATTTTACCGAAGTTTTATTTTTTTTAGAAATTTTTTTTAAAAGGAATATTCTCGTCATTTTCTGATCAAGGAGCTTTTCTAAACTTTTAAGGTAAAAATGGAATATTCAGCATGTATAAACTTACCTGCTAGCATGATGATAATTTTATAGAATATTCATTTGTATGTTTAAAAGGTTATTTTTTAGTGAATTTTTCCTAACATTATAAAAATTTTATGAATTTGAAGTTGTTTTGAAAGAAAAATCTTTCAAAAAACTTTTATGTTTGAAAAGTTTTATAAATGATTCTCAAAGATTCATTTACATGTTTTCAATGGGGTTATTTTACTAGAAAAGGATTTAATTGATTTCAATATTTCTTTGTATGTTTTAAAAGGAATTTTAAAATAAAAAGGTTTTCAAAATAAATTATGTTTTAAAAAAAAAAATTTAGAGGAAATGATATTTTCCCCAAGAAATGTTTTAAATGAAATAATAAAGATTTATTTGTAATAATTTTATTCTGAAATGGTTTATAAATAGAATTTTCAAAGAAGTGGTATTTTACAATAGAAATTTTTAATTTGATCTTTCAAAAACATCCTCCATCTAATATGAGATAATTTTTTATAGTTTATGATTTATTTGGTATATTATCTAAGAATACAATTCATATTATATCTCTAAATGGTTTATGTTTTTATGGAATGATTTTTGTATAACCCGTTCATTTTTTATGGGTTGCATTATTATCAAACCAGTTTCATTTAATGGGTTATTATTTGATTAAATGATTATAAAAGTTATATTGTTTCTATAGGTTAATATATGATTTCATGTTTAAGACATCCATTTATTTCTGGGGTCATGATATGATTGTTTTTTTGTGGAACATGTATGCATGATTTCATTACGAGATGGGTGAGACCTATATCTCCCTCATATGCATTGGGTAATAATTTGTATCTCATGAGTAATAATGTTCTGGAATGAGAAGTGAACTCGGTTTAGTATGATAGGGATGGAATGATGAGTGAACTCGGTTCAGTGTGATAAGGATGGGATGAGAAGTGAACCTGATTTAGTAATACATATATTGAATGGGAAGTGGACCGGGTTAAGTAATACAGGGATGAACTGGTAAGTGAACACAGTTCAGTAATATAGTGCAGGAACGGGGAGTGAATGCGGTTCAATAAAGTATTTATTTTGCTAATATGGTCTCCATGGTGATCATTGGATACTAAGATGGTTTTGGGAGGGAACCATAACTACCAAGAAGGTATATGGGGTGAACTCATACTACTAAGATATACTTGTAAGATATACCTTAACTACTATGGAAATAATTTTATATTGTTATGTGTCTACCACAGTTCCATGTCTTATTCTAATGTTATGACTTTATGGATTATACTCTTGATTCCATTATGATTCATGTCTTACGAACTTACAGTCTTTATTCCATGACTCATGTTTATGATCTTTCATATATAGGGTATGATCTTAAAATTTCATTCCCAAGTTCTCATTAAATTATTCTCATTTTATTCTTATGTATTCCATTTTTTACCCTTACTAATCATCTATGCTCACCCATTTTTAATGTTTCCTTTCCCGAGTTTATTAATAATGTTTTAAGTTGATATACTATAAAAGAAGATATTTGTGGGGAGCACTAAAGATCTTTTACAAAGTGATAATATTTTGTTTTTTGTTTCGAAAGACACTAAATTATTATGGTATTTTGGCATTTATTTCTTAAATGTGATGAATATTCATCTAAAATTATGTAATATCCATGTATGATAAGCCTAGATTGCTATAAGTATGTAATATAAATCCTTAACACTTTGGAAAATTTTGAATCATAAATCACATGAATGAAGTGAATTCAAATGAAGATTTAAATAACATGAATAAAAGTGATTCTTGATATCTCATATCAAAGTGGAATTATTTACACCACATGAAGAAACAAGTGGTGAATATGACATATGTCTCATAGAAACAAAAGTGAGATAACAAACACTTAGCTTAAGTACTATCTTTATTTATAAATTTTTCAAATATACATTTTATCACATATATATTTATTATATATATATATATATTATAAACTCATATTATACATAAATTATGAAATATCATTTTAAAAAAAAATTAAAATTATCCTTTAATTAATAATTTCTTCATTTAAATGAATATTTTAGTGAAACCTAGTAATGTTTCCTTACGTGTTTCAGTTTGATTGTTTCAATACATCCACCTTGGTTAGGGTTTCATCATCAAAAGAATATTAATAATGATGTAAATATCACATTTATTTATTATATACACTTTTTTAATCATTCATATAATGCAATTATTAAAAATTAATTATATCACTTTATAGGGAGAATAGTTTGTACACACACACCTGAGTGATGTTTCCATTTTTGGATGGATGGAATGAGAGAAAATTAAATAATAATTCACCATTAATGAAAGATAATAATATCATTAATATGATATATATATAGTAAATTCATCATTATAACCATCAATGTGAAGATGTTATGACAAATGAAACACATTACTTCGTGGAGGTGGTAGTCCACACGTACGCACGAATGATACTATCATTTCCAATTTGAAGGAAAATGGGATGAATATGGTTAAAAAATTAACATAATAACATCTCAGTATATGGTAGATATTTATGTTATTATATTAGAATGGTTATGAAATAATTTAATTAAGTAGAAGAGGAATTATAAAGAAAACACTAAGTTATGAAAATTACCTCCTCTTAACCTCCTCCAGATATCTCTTTATAAACCCTCAGGATGGTATTTTAAGAAGATAAGAAACTCTAGAATGTATAAAAAGAAGTTAATATGAGGTTTTTGTAGATTTTTT
Source organism: Viscum album (assembly GCA_963277665.1). Taxonomy (NCBI): domain Eukaryota; kingdom Viridiplantae; phylum Streptophyta; class Magnoliopsida; order Santalales; family Viscaceae; genus Viscum; species Viscum album. The sequence goes on along the minus strand of OY728135.1, from coordinate 1,233,541,417 downwards.
CTAGATAATTGGCTCAAAATTTGGGAATAATGGAGTCAATTATGTGGACTTTTAAAATTGAGGGGAGGGGAAACATTGGATTAAATAATGTTATTAATTAATTTAAAATAATTTTCACATTAAATTGGAAAAAATAAACATATTTTTAAAATAGGATAATTAATACTCTAAATTATCTTTATAAAATAAAATTTTTATAGGTTTATGGGATGTTTTAACCCTTATCTCTTAGTTTTAGCCCCTATTAACTATTTTTGGCGATTACACTAATATCAATGTTTTTTTACAATTTAAGGGTCAAGATAGTTACTTTAAAAAGACCAGTGTCCCATAAGTAGATTTTTTCTATTATAGACCATATACCATTCAATGATAAATTATTTATGAATTTTAAATAATTTAATTAAATAATTATTAATATAAGATACCATTAAAGACATTTTCAGGAGTATTCATATAGTTTCAATTTAAAGACATCCATATTGAAATCGAATTAGAATATAAAACATTAAAAAATAAATAATATGTTATGTTAGTCTATAAAATTAGTGTAACACAATAATTAATCAAATTTCATAACTTTAATATTTTTAAAATCATTAAATAGATGTTTTTTTATTAGTTGAACAAGAACCGTGTGAGATTTTCATAAGAATTTAAAGAAGTTATTTCAATAATAATAATTTAGAATAAATTAACATGATAAAATAAACTAATTAATATTTTAATAAAACATTATAAAATAATATAGACACTTTTTATCCCAATGAAAAAAATATTAGAGACATTAAATCAAAAAGACTAATATTATTTTATTTATTCATAACTTAAAATAATATTAAGGGCATTATGAGAAGAATTTAAAATTATTTTCCAAATATTCAATGATTATATTATTAAGGTGGAAAATAATGCGTCAACTTATGTAAATGATTTTTTGGGTGATTTATAGGCCTTATCTAATAGTTTTAATGCCATTTTATTTATTTCACCTTTACTAAGGCGACACATATTTACCACTCTTACTATTCATATTGAAAAAAAGGTTTTTATTTAAAATAATAGAAATCACTGTTTCAAAATATTGAATATGTATTTCAGGATTAAATTTCAATATTTATAATAAATAATTTTTAATATAAATGAATAAAACAAAATGTAAAACAATTTTTAGAAAAAATAATTTTTAATCATAAAAATAAACATATACAATAAATCATGTATAGTGAAATTTCATATATAATTAAGTAAATTATTTATATTTAAATTACACTTATGTTACTCTCAAATCAAATTAAAAACATAATAAGAAATTTCAATTAAATATTCCATTGAAAATAAATGTTAGTTTTACAATAATTGGAATTTATCAGTATTCAAATAAAAATAAATCTTTTCAGAAAAAACCCCAAAAATCTAACTTAAGAAAATATTGACATGATAATTCAAAAAATTGATATTAATCTCATAAAATAAAATTTCTAAAAATGTTAGAAAGTAATTATAATTTCTGCAGAAAAATGAAATAAAACATATATTAAAGAAAATATATTGTTTATGAAGATAATGAATTTATTTAAAATGAAGTATTTATTTATTATGAATTAATCAATACATTTACATTATAAAATACTATTAGAAATATCTTTCCTAATCTGGTTATTCTTATTCATACCAGGTGATTTAATTTAAATGTTATAATGATCATATTTAAATAATAATAATTCAATTTTATATAAGAATTTTTTTAAATATTAGTGTTTCTTTTTAAAAAAGAAATTAAAATTTAATTCTTTTAAACTAAAATTTTAGGGTGTTAGAACATTATTTATAATTATGTTTTCAATATCCTTGATTCAATATTTTTTGTTTTCTCGATATCCAAACAATTTTTAAATACCCCCTTTTCTTAAGTGAATATAGTGTTTTGAGCACTCATATTTTGAGACAACCCCAGGTTTATCACTACTACTATATTTAACATTTGTAGAAATAGTTTCTTTTAGAAAACCCCATGATATTTTTGGAGTTTGTTCCCAAGAAGAAACTTCTTTTTTAATATCTGTAATGAACAAGTACCCCTGTAATGAACAAGTAACCCTAGAACAAATAAGTACCCCAGGAACATTGCTTACATGATTAGGAAGTGTAAACAGCTTATAGGCACCTGTATAGAGATGAATCACACATGGAGGGAAGTTTACACGACATCATATTTATTGGAATTTACAGATCCCTCGAACAAAATTATATCTTACTTCCTGCACTTGGGTTCTTTTCCCACCAAGGGAGTCAAATTTATTGTTAATGAGGTTTTGGGACATTACTACTTTAGAAACCATGTGATTCATATTTTTGAGGTTTGTATTCAACCAAATCAATATAAATATTAGTATTCAGTACGTCACTATATAAACTACTTATCACATCATGATAATTCTTCTACGTGACATGGTATGTGATAATGTCGTAAGAGTATCCATCACACTAAAAGGTCATTGTAGTTCCCCTCTATTTTGAGAACCGAAAAGTGTTATGACACAATTATTAAATATAGGTTTTATAGATGGATGATATCATTTGGGAGACAAAAGTTTTATAGGCTATCAGGGATGGAGACTCATATGACTTTGAGGAACCTTCTCATGGTGTAGACCATTAGAAATATCCAGTAGGATATTATGAGAAGGAGACCCACAAGTAGGAAATCCACATATTTATGTGTCATTAGATGTTCCTATTTACAAGCATGTGTATTGGTCCTTAGGCTTTAATATGATTATTAATGGGTATTATGAGTCATGCACTTATATGTATTGATGAAAAACATGACAACAAATGTTCATGGAGATGTAGGATATGTTGGGAACGTCACGAGTAATATTGAATTAATGAATAATGCAAGAAAGGATTTATCCCTTCGGTTCTTTCATGAAAGTTAACATATCAAGACCTTTGATGGAAATGATATATCCCAAATAAATCAATGTCTATAGTGATCAATAGGAATGTTCTATTTATGAGAAGTCAAACAAAGAGATATCGAACATATAGGTTAATGGAACTAGCATGCAACATTCTCAATTTGTGATATTGTGATAAAGGATTGTCTTATACAGTAAGAATTCGTATGAGGTGACATGTTGTTGTGGAATTAAATTCATTCTCGGTGGGTTAATTTCCATGTTGCTAGATGCCAACCTTTGACTTTAGGCTGCTTCACCTAATGCCTCTAAGAAATAGATCTAGATGGTCATGCACTAAGTATATCTAAGAATATCAGTTAAATAATATATTAGTTAACCAGTTGAAAAAAAATTATTCCCATACGTGGTTTAATAATTATTCAAGTATGCTTGATCACATTTATTTTGTCACTAGTTATTCGAGATAATTTATTGTGAGTGGAATATTTAATAAATATTGATTTTGTATTTATTCAATCTAATATTTACATATTTATTAGACAATAATGCAGCGATATTTATTTAAAAATAAACCGACATTATTTAATAACTGATAAATATTATGTAGGAATGATTCACCATGTTTAATGGTCCTGTGAGAAATGATAATATTGAATATTATTTAATTTAAAAATATTTAATAATAAATTGAAATTTAAGAACATGTTGAGAAATAATAATCTTACTATTGTTATTTGACATGTGGTACTTCTAGGATTAAATAAATAATTAAGGCCACCAATGAAATTATTTTATTTTAACCCTAGTAATATAAATACCCAATTATGTCATTTTTTCTCATTATCTGATTCGGTTGTGTACAACAATAAAGGAGAATCCTGTAAAGCCTAGAGAGAACCCTCTCTCAAAGAACTCTCCCAAGAATGGATAGAAATCCTCCTCCATCGGATCAAGGAGAATACCTTGGAATCGATTCTCAAAGTGATCACGTAGGATGATGTATGTGGAAGGATCTTCTCTTCTAGGACCTAGAGAATGATTCAATGACGTATATAGATTCCTAGAACTTGTATGGACCACTTCTAGAGGAAACCTACAGTTGATTTATATAATGAAATGACGATGCACCATATATCTATCACCAGATTCATCAACAAATAAATAATTCTTTAGAGTTAATTCTATATCAAATTAAATTAATTATAAAAATATGTGTTGATCTCCTCTCTCTCAGTTTTGGAGAAATTATTATTTTTCAATTTATTTAACTCAATTTCATGGATAATGATATTCTTCTTCATATGGATCTCAGATTGATCATTGATTATGGAAAAAATAAGTTGGTCACTTCCCATCGCATGCTTCCACTGCACCCAAAACCTTTAAGTGGTATTAGAGCAGGCACAATATTGTTTAAAAATATTTAAAAAGTGTTGGTAATTTACACATTTGTGATTTAGTTATTCAATTCATGTTTAATCATTCTTTTAATCTAAACTATGATATCTTCAACTTCCTCATTTGTTTCTCATAGATCTAATTAAGATGTTTAATTTTATGATTAAAATAAAATCGAGGAACTCATCAAGAGGGGCCAAGGATTCTACCCAGATATCACAATAGTACACGCCGTGTAACTGAAGTTATATGTCTAGTATTTGTGTTCAATGAACTTGGAGTTAATTGAAAAATTACATAATCAGTGTGCATTAATGACACACGGTGTAGTTAATTCTTATACTACATGTTGACCGAGAATTATTGGTGCACGGTCAGCTAGAGCACACACTGTATAGAACACATAAATGATGTCTATTACCTTTAAGTAAAATATGGGACATGTATTCAATACATGGACTACTGAAATGGTGACTATCTAACACAGAGTTCACCTAGTGTGTGGCCCATTATACATGCCATGTACTCTAAATTTTTTAATGAATGTTTTACATGATGAGTCCCTAAACATGTACCTTAGATAGATAATAAAGGGTGTAGACACCATTTAATTTTACCAAATTATGTAGATTTAAATTTTATTTATTTTTCTATGAAAACATTGGGACATGTACTTGTGTATGGTCATAATGATAGGACACACTATGTGATAGGTTTTAATATATATATATATATATGTATTCAAATGTTTAATTAATATCTATGTAATGTTCGTATCTACATATCATGTATGAGTTATATCAAATGTTGTTACTCTACGTGCATTGAAGCATAACACATGACCGAAAGAACATGTAATTTTTGTAATCATCAATGAAGTACACATTGTTAATGTATGTTATAAATCGCGTATTCTATATTTCACAAGAGTAAAATATTTTATAAGTATAATAAAAGTTGTGTAGAATCAGAAGGTTTTTCAACAAGTTACCTCCAAGGTACAAGTTATGTATATAATTTATTTTAAATGAATTTATTTAATATATTTAAAAATATGATGGATGGGGATAGAAAGGAAATTCTAATAATAATTAATATAAAAAGATTGATTAATTAAATATAATAAATAATTGATTTGAGTGTGATTTATCTTGAATAATAATGACTAATAATTTAATTATAGTTTTATTGAATCTGTAATTTGTTTCATGGATGTGGATGATCATAACCTAGACCGTACTTTTTGTATTCTATTGGATTTATTTAATTTATTATATGATTAAATTACTATCTTGCATTCTTTCCCACCATTCATTGTGTAAGGCCTGTGTGCCCATGGTTTCTTTTATGTAAACCTATTTACCACCTCACCCATGTGTGAGTAAAATGAATTTGTAATGGATGTACCACCCAATCTAGTGGAGGCAGTTCAAGTATAGAGTTGAACTAAAACCAACCAAAGGAGTTACAAAGGTGGATAGATGGAATACTGTAAATGAGAACCACAATTGGTTAAAGGTGTTTCTCCCCTAGTTCAGTGGTTAGTTTACCAACTACAATATATACTAACCATTAGTATAATCTCATGGTCTTATGCTTTATTTTCCAGTTGCATGGTTATTTCATTATGGATGTTTTGTCATGATCACATAAATAATAAATTAAGAAGAATGCAAGATGGAAGTAAAATATACTAGATTATGTGTAAATATTATCTAATACATGGTTACTCACTTATGTAATCCCATTTAATATTAACAAGCATGTGATAAAGAAAAATATTGTCAATTAACACAAAAATGAGAAAATACCACAATAAAATAACAAGTCAGTATAACCTTCCACTATATTGGATATAATTAAACCACAGTTTAAAGTGATTGACCATCCAAAGTTGGGGGGATTTCAATTAAAAAGGAATTATAACATGGGGTTTTGGGTTGACATAACTTGGTTCACAATAATTTTTGACTACCAAAGTAGGACTTAGTGCGACTAAGAGGAAAAGGTTGAGGAAATATAAATTAATGATTGCGGGATTGGGGAGTCCACTTAGCAGATCAAGAAACAATGAGTTAATGAAATTTGAATTTGGAATGCCTATCTATAACCATTAGAGTTTCTTGACCAACCAAAGTTGGGGTAATGAGAAGGGGAATATAGATCCATTCCACTTGAAGGTCCTAGAAACAAGATATTCCAAAGGTAATGGTGATAGCTATTATGTTTGGATAAAATAGTGGGAGACTAATAAATATAATATTTATTTATTTGTCTAAATTTTATTAGATAATGTACTAAATTTCTTCTTGTCTCTTATATAGAAACGAAATTAAAAAGGAAATAAAGCATACAATTGTGATCCATAATTCATATGGAAAACCTTCTAACTAACACAAATTTCCAGGAGTGGAAAAGACACTTATGATTCATCCTTCTCCATGAAAGGAAATCGTATATTCTGGAAGAACCATTACCAGCTATATCTGGAAGTGAGTCAAGTGATGAAGAACTATATCTATATAATAAACATATTAATGATTCTATAGATGTTCAATGCTACATGATGTCATCCATGTCTAATGATATTTTGAAGAAACATGATGATATGGATGCCTATAGCATGATGTCTCATCTTCCGGATCTCAATCAAGATAAGGCGCGACAAGATAGGTACGATATATCCAATGATTTGCTCATAACTAATATTGGATGGTCTATGCTAGCTAGGAATCAGAGAAGATAGATTTCTCAATGTATGGATCTCAGATTTGGAAGATTAAGAGGGTATGGCCTAGCCATCGATACCAGGCCCATGCTTTTTTGCATGGGACAACTTGTTGAGTAGCCATGCTTGGATGAAGGCTTTCCATAACGATGTTGATGCTGGGGAGGGGAATTTTTAGTATTCTTGTTTTTGGATCAGGTTATGTTTATATATGTTTCTCATTGAAGTAATGTGAGGTTTCTCCTTTCTCATTAAAAGGGGGGGTTTATCTTAAAATAAATAAAAATTAAGGCCTTCAGGCCATTCAGTCAGTTGCGTACATAACTCATACTTTTATCACTTCCCAAGACCTTCTATAACATTATGGTGAATTATAATTTGAGAAATCATGATAAGAGTCTCCCAAAACTTATAAAATTCATTCCCAAAGTGGATAAGGACATGGGGAATGACAAACCCATGGTACTTATGGTGAATAAGAGAAGGAAGAAAAATAGGGGCCCAAGACTTATAAATAGTATAATGCTATCAAGCACTGTCCTTCCAAGAAGAAGAAGATCTAGATAAAGGGAAATGGAAAGGAAGCAGTATGTTTCGCATGTGGAAAACCAATCCATTAGAAGAGGAAATTCAACCAGAAGCTATTGGATACTAAAGGTTCATTAGATATTGAGTGAAATCAGTTTATTTCTAGACATTAGGTGTTAGATATAGCTAGTTGTGCTCACATCTATATCCAAAGGTAGAAACCAAATATATTTCAAAATATTTCTATAGGATATGTGGATCTACGAGATGCCAATGGTGCGAGGCTGGATGCTTTGGCCATTGTTGACTACCACCTTTTATTTCAAAGAGGAATTACTTTGGTTTCAATAGATTTTTATTATGTACCTATAATTAACAAGAACATAATTTCTGTTTCATAATTAGATATAGATCTTTTTATTTTCAAATTTGTAAATGAAAGTAATTTATTTTATAAGGAAAACATATTTTATGGTATGAAACATTTAAATAACTGTCTTTACGTATTAAATAACTAAAATAAAGTGTTATAAATTGATAACAAATCATGTTCAGATGGATCATATGACACCCAACTGTGGAATCACTGTCTTGGTCAGGTAAATGAGAAGAATTTGAAAAAGCGCTATCAAGATGGTTATCTAGACTCTTCTGAGCTAAAACCACTTGATATATGTCATTATTGTTTGAATGAAAAATAACCAATCCACCATTCAGTGGATAGGACGAAAAGGCCCCAGAACTTCTAGGATTGGTACACACTGATGTGTGTGGACCATTTTTCGTAGAACTAGAAGGTGGATATTATTACTTCCCAAAATTTACTGAGGGATTGAGTAGACATGGATATATCTACCTGATGAGGTATAAGTGAGAGTCCTTTGTGAAATTTAAATAATTCACGATTTATGTAGAGAATCAAATTGGTAAGAAGATAAGTAAGATTCGATCGGATTGAGGTGGTGAATATCTTAACCAAGTGTTCATTGACTTTCTACAAGAGTTTTAGATTCTATCTCAACTCACTACACATTATATGCCATAGTGGAATGGTGTTAGTGAATGGAGGAACCATACGTTGTTGGACATGGTAAGGTTGATGACGATTCATCCAGATCATCCATTATCCTTTTGGTGATAGGCATTGCAAACTATAACATACAAATTAAACTAATTACCAACTAAGGTGGACAATTGAATTCCCTTTTGATATATGGAGTGCAAAGAAACCTATTTTTTCTCATACATGTGCATGGGGTTGTGAGGAATTTTTTTTGGATTTATTAGAGAATAAACTAGCACCGCTGGGTATGAGGTGTATCTTTATAGGGTATACTAATGAAACAAAGTGATATTACCTATACAACCCCTCAGACAAGAAGGAGAATGTCACTAGAGAAACCATATTTCCTGAGAGGGAGCACATCCTCAAACAGGATTATGGGAGAAAGATCAACTTCTATGAATTTGATGCTCATGATACACTGGAGTTGGTGTAGGAACAGAATATATAACCCCCCATGGAATAAGTACTTCCTAAAATAGAAGTAATGTGTATGAGGTAAGAAATGAAAGAGAACTAGAGGGATATTCTTTTTTGGTCACTGAGGATAGTGACTCATTATTGGTTGACCATGAGGAACCTCTATCCTACAAATAGGTATTAGAGAGCTTAGAAAGATCCAAGATGGTAAGAATCCATGAATTATGAAATGGATTCCATGTATCAAAACCATTTTTGTGTTCTTGTCAAGAACCGATTGATGTAATGCCTATTGGATGTAAATGTGGTTTCAAAAGAAAACTATACATAGAAGGTAAATTATGTACCAATAAAGAAAGGCTAGTGGATAATGGGTTTAAACAATGTCAAAGAATTGACTATGATGAAACCTTTTCACAAGTTTCCATTTTTAAATACATTATAATCCTACTTTATATAACAACTTACGATGAATATGAGATTTGAAAGATGGATTTCAAAACTGCATTCCTTATGGGGAACTATATAGAAGATTTCTACATCACACAACCAGATGAGTTTGTGACTCTAGGTAATGCCAAAATGATTTCCAAATTGTATAGATCCATTTATAGATTTAACAAAGAACCTTGGTCATTGAAAATTCAATTCGATGAAGCCATAAAATAATTTGGATTCATTGAGAAATAATGTGATCCATGTGTTTACAAGAGTTTTAGTGGGAATGGGATCTTTATCCTAGTAGTATATGTTGATGACATATTACTTATTGGAAATGGTATACCAGTCTTACAATCTATTAAGGATTAGATAAAAAGTGTTTCTCCATGATGGACTTAGGCGAAGCAGCCTATATTCTAGGGATAATGATTATTTATGATAGATCCACAAGGCTTCTTAGACTATGTCAAAGAACATATATTGACCAGATACTAAGCATATTTAGAATGGAATAATCCATGAAGGGATTGGTTAGAGTTCCACATGGTTTATATCACTCTAATAACTTGTGTCCTTATACATTTCAATAGAAAGAGATAATGAGTAAGATCGCATACGCCTAAATGATATGATCAATAATGTATACATATTATGCACTAGAATTTATTTTTCCTATGAATTGAGCATGGTAGGAAGATATCAAGAAGATCTAGGAGAATAGCATTGGAATGTTGTTAAGGATATCTTTAAGTATCTAAGAAGAAATAAGGATATATTCCAAGTGTATTGATGAGACAATGAGTTTGTCATCTAGGGTTATAATAATGTTGGTTTTCAGATAGAGAATAATGATCTAATATTTCCATCATGATATGTTTTTTGTCTTAATGGAGGAGTTGTGAGATGGAAGAGTTCAAAGCAGTCAGTTTTCACTGATTCTATAGTGGATTCTGAGTATATAACAGTTTTTGATTTAACCAAGGAATCCATTTGGATTAAAAACATTGTCCTGGAGCTTGATGTGTTATATAAAAGTAAATATCCTATCAAATTTTTTGTGATAATACTAAAGTGGTGGAACTTGGAAAAGAGACAAGGTCACACCAATGGACAAAGCCTATAATCTAGAAGTATCAAATCTTGAGGGATTTCTATCAGAGGGGTGAAGTTGTAGTGAGAAGAGTACCTATGGAAGAGAATTTGGTGGATACCTTGACTAAAGTCCCATATCAGATGAATCATGAGTATCATGTGAGATTTATCATAATAAAGGTTTTTATTAGATGTCTCTAGTGAAGGTGGGAGTCTATTGAATTTTGTGCCCAAGAACCAACTTCTTATTCATTTTTGATAATCATTTATTCATTGAATTAAATATTAATAAACTACTTTTCACATCATGATTGTTCTTCTTCATGACATAGTATGTGATAATGTCTTAAGAGTAGTCGTTTCACTAAAAGGCCAGGGTAGTTCCCTGCTATGATTAGAACCTAGAAGTGTTAAGACACCATTCTTGAATATATGTTCTATATTCAGATGATATCTTTTTAGGGACAAACAATGATACATTTCATCATAGTTAGATACTAAAAGGACTTTGAGACACCTTCTCATGGTGCACGCCCTTGGTAATATCCAGTAGGATATTACGAGAACGAAACCCGCTAGTAGGAAATCCACATTTCTATGTGTCATTGGATATTCCTATCTATGGATGTGTGTATTGGAACATAGAATATAATATTAATATTAATAATTATCATGAGTCACACACTTTGATGTATTGATGAAAACCATGATGATAGATGTCCATGGTGAGGTAGGTTATATTGGGTGTCTCATGAGTAATATTGCATTAATGAATAATGTGAGAAATGATTTATCCCATTTTTTCTTTAAAAAATTTAATATCTTAGGACCTTTTATGGAAACGATATATCCTAAATAAACCCATGACCATGGTGATCAATAGGGATGTTCTATTTCTTGAATGTCAAAGAAATAGATATCAAGCATATAGGTTGATAGCACTCGCATGGAACCTTCTTAGTTCAAGATATTGTGATGAAAGGATTATATTACATAGTAATCATTTGTATGAAGTGACATATCATTGGGCCATTAACTTCTTTCTCTATGGGTGCCTTGGTGTGTTGCTTGATGCTAACCTTAGAATTTTGGGTGCTTCACCTAGTGCCCTTGAGAAAGAGGCATAGAGGGTAACACATTAAGTGTATCCAAGAATCTTAATTAAATAATATATTATTTAACATGTTGAATAAATATTATTGATGTTTATGGTTATATAATAATTCATGTATTCATGATTTAATTTATTTTTTTACTAGTTTTTCAAAAGAATATATTGTGAGTGAAATATTTAATAAATATTTTTTTTCTATTTAGTGAATATAATATTTATTTTTTTATTTGAGAATAAAGTATTGATATTTATTTAATAAATAAGTAAACATTATTCAAGTCCCTATTAATATTGTGGTGGATTGGAAGACCACATTTAATGGTCTTGGAAGAAATAGTAATATTGAATACTATTTAATTAAATAATATTTAATTATAATTATCATGTTAAACGCATGTCGAAAAACAATAATAATAATAATATTAGTTGACATGGGGTATTTCAAGGATCAAACAAATAATTGAGTGAACTTTTGAAATAGTTATATTTTAACCCTAGAAATACAATTACAAAATTATGTCATTTTTTCTCATTAGCCTATTTAGTTGTGCACAATAATCTTATTGAATCCTCTCAGCCTAGAGAGATCCCTTTCCCTAATAATTCTCCCATGAATGGTTATAAATCCTCCTCTATGAGATCAAGGGAAATGCTTTGGAATAGATTCTCAAGATGATCAAGGCAGACGATACATGTGCAAGGATCTTCCATGTGAGAATCCAAAGATGACTTCAGAGATGTATGGAGATTATTGATACACATGTGGATCAACACTAGAGGAAATCCACACTTGGATTCTGAAACACAATGATGACGCACCACATATCTATCACTGAATTCATCCACCAAGAAACAATTCCTTAGAGGTAATTCTTTATGTAATTAAATTCATTATAAATAATAAGTAAATCTATACTCTCTCTCCATTCTAGAACAATTATTATATCTCTATTTATTTGAATAAATTTCAAGGATTATGGCATTCATTATCACATAGATCTCAGATTGACCATTGATTATGGAAAAAATTAAAATTGGGCACCACTCATCGCACACTTCTGCTACACCCAAAACCTTCAGACATGTCACATTTCAAAACATTGTATCGTTTCTGGGGATGGAATACTAATTATGTAAACTATAATTTACATGAAAAGAATATATGATGAAAAACTATTTAATTATTTCCTTTATATAGGATGAACATTACAAATAAACCTAAGAATATTGAAATTATGATCACATTTTCAGAATAATTCCCTCGTAAAGTCATGTGACCCATAAAGTGTTCACTCTAAGCCTACCAATATGAGAAAAAATCGCAACCAGGACTTATGATAATTTTTTCACTACAATTCTTTCATTAGAACAATAAAATTGATATGTCGTCGCATCAAAATGACTTTGAATTGAAAAATTATTTCATAAAACTTTTACCAAAACTTCATATATTAGAAGGTTAATATAAAAATATAAACATAATGGAATTCACACTTATCAGCTCAATATTGAACCCATGTAGAGTGGATATCGAATATATTTAGTGGATGGAATTTAACTTTTCACTTGAGGGAGTAACAATGGAGTGGCTATAGAACTTAAAACAAAGAGAGTTTCATAAATAATAAGACCTGAAAATTCATTTTTATTAAAATTTTCCCCCAAATATAAAAGAATAACCATTATGAAAGATATATATTCCATTATGAAATCATTGATGAGACACTATGAGTACCAGGAGAGGTTTAAAAAGTTGTGTACTAGTATTCTGTATCAAAAAAATAAAGGAGAACCACTTTTTTATCTTGTTTTATCAAGTAATGGAAGAAAATGCTGAGTATTTTCTAGATGTATCATATATAAGGGATCTTAGATAGAAATAAACAGTAGAATCTAAGGGAATAATTAATAATATTATATAATATTTAAAATAATTTGTCATAAGAGGTATAATTGTAAGAGATATCCATGAGGTAAGATCTTCTCATTCATAAACCTTGATAGAATCTAGACCAAAATTAATAACCATCTTCATGAGAAGAATTTAATAAAACTAAGAAAATAAGAAATAAACAACATCCAAGGTGCATGGTCTTTGTTTATCTCCAACCCATTTTACCAACCAGTGTTATGAATTTTAGGGTAAGGAGAATTGTGCAGCAATATTCGTGCCTAGGAAATGTCCACAACAAAATCAAGGATAAAATGATAACTTTTAATTTTAATATAGATGTGGGAAATAATAAAAGCATTATAGAACACCTTTTCAAAATCAATACCAATAACAAAAAACCTTCTTAATGTAATACCAACCCCCCCCCCCACCATTTGAAAAACCTTACAAGTATCATTATTACCAACTAGGCTTCTAGATACCCCCTTATTGAAAGATAAATCATTCAGTAATCCCAAAACATGTATACAACTTTATATATAATAATAATAACATCCAAAATATGATAATCTTATGAATGAAGTGAGAGAGTTATGAATCTAGATAAGTAGTATTTTAGAGATTCTATCAAAAAATATGAGAAAACTTCTAGCCCAATCAGTACATAATCCCAAGGTAAATGTGAGCATGATAACCATAAGTCAAAAATAATTAAATCACCAACCACACCCGAAGTAGAACCAAATAAACTAGAACATGAGGAGAAATAAGATGGAATATCTGGATAGATTTATTAAAAAACCTCTTAGATGAAATGTTAATATAATAAGGGAAGAAATAGAAATAGGAAAATTAGGTAAAGAATAATAAAATTCGAGAAACGCACCTAAAAAGGTAGAAACTGGATACGATTTAACTACCACCCTTCTATCTAGAACTATTCAATCCAAAAAAATCCAATATAAATAATTTAAAATGTAATCTATTGGGACATTATAGAAATTTATGATCAATACAACCATTCAAAAAGGTTATAAATAAAACCAGAAGAATATCAAGTTACTCAAAATAACGTTCACCTAGAAGATAAGTATTTAGTGGGATGAAAGAATTAATTTGGGAAGAAGTGTATCAGTTTTGATCAGGAAAATAATTATAACTAAATATTAATATCCAGGGATATTATCTATCCCTTAAACCACTGGATATAAAACTTTTATAATGACTTATGTGATTTATGTGGATAAATTATTGTCATGTATACTAGGGTGTATACCTATTTAAAAATAGGAGATCTAAAGGCCATTAGAGTAGTGGTATAACTCTCAAAAATTTCCCATTCATCTCCAAAAGGTGTTTTTATGATATGTTAGTTGGATTTCAAGATCCAATTTTCCAAATAAACTTCTTTGTATTGAACATGTAGGATGATTGAGCATTGGTACACTCACACTTCATTATGGGGAGAACTTTATTCATGATAACCAAAAACATCATCAATGTGTATGAGGGAACCCTTACCATAGAATCTAGAGACAACACCATCTGTTTTAATATTTTTTACTCCATAAGGAACCCATCAAGGGAATATTAAATTCTTACCATTTCACAAATTTAAGATACTAAAACCATTGAATATTTGTGAACAATAATTAATTTTTTAGCTCCAAGGAAATATTTAAGGTTTGATAATTACTTAGAGGTAGAAGATATAATGGAAGATGAAAAATATATTTCTAAATAAAAGGAATAAATAAATTATGAATTATTTTATGGATTATATTGTTTATTTAATAGTGAGGAAATTTATATGTAATATTTTGTGTAGAAAATGTATGTTGTGGAAGTGGGGGAACCAAATTTAATTTCATCTTCAGAATAACCACAAGATATGAAATTAAAATCTTTTCCTATTGTTTTTTTATATGTCTACATTATGGATGGAGTAATGTTTCTGAAATAATTGATAATAACTTGTTCACTAACTATGAAATTGAATTTATTGATCTTTTTGGATAAAATCTACCAGAAATCGATTGGATCTTAGGTGACATTCTATGTATAAATACAAAAATGTAAAGCCATATAACTTTACATGAAGAGAATTATAGACCTATTAGGAAGCTCCAATGATATATTAATACCACCATAATGTAGTTAGTAAAATATAATTAGAGAGATTATTATAAGCTTATATAATATACCCTATTTCAAACATTAAATGGCTCAAAACCTTTCATATTGTTCAAAAAAAATTCGGACTGACCATTTTGAGAAATGAAAAAATAAATTGATACCTATTTTAATTATGAACACTTGGAGTGCGTGTAAATGTTATTGGATGTTGAACAAGATAACCAAGAAATATAATTTCCTCATATATTTTACTGATAATATTTTACAGATATTGGCATGTAAAACTCGTTATTATTTTCATGATGGTGTTGATGGTTACTTCTAAGTTCCCATTACTCTATGGGGGTAGGATAAGACTTCCCTTACCTTTTACCTTTAGCAAATTTTTTATAAAATAAATCCATTTGGATTGTTTAATGAGCTATGAAAATTTCATAGGGTGATGAAAAGATTAAATTTTTATCAGAGTAAGGAATTTACAGAGGTATGTTTGGATTACATTACCATATTTACAGATTCATTTGTTCATTTAATGAAAAATATGGAATTTATTTTGAAAAAATTCATTAAAAATAAATATATTCTTAAATTTGAAAATATTCATTTTATGGTAGAAAGGGGAATATTCTTGGGTATATCATTTCACAAAATACAATTAGGTTAATAAATATAAAATTGAAGGGATTAATTAATTTCTTCATGAAATTTATCTGAAACTTTTTAGATCTTTTCCAGGAAATAAAAGATTTTTATGAATGTTTATTAATGAATTAAGTTATAATTTTCATAACCTTTCCATGTTTCTTTTTAAAGAATATAATTTTTATTTTAATGTTGAGTTCATGGAATATTTTGATGAGTTGAAGATAATATTAATCATAGTACCAGTGATGTAGCCACAAAACTAGGATAACCCCTTTGACATTCGTTGTGATAAATTAATCCACGCTAGGGTAAAATTCATTTACCACATGAATAAAGTAAAAAAAAATAAATTTAATATGATTACACAGAACTATATTTATCACAAAATAATTAAAAATCCATAGAAAAATAATTTATAGAAGTTTCCTTTTCTTTAGATAAATTAAAATCTTATTTTCTTATAGTAAAGTTACACTAAATTTTCATCACATAGTTGATAGGTACATAATGAATAAGTATGAATAAAATCCCATGATGGTAAGATAGATGTTTTTAATTAATTAATTTAACATATAGATCAATGATAATAAGGGAACTATGATCCAAGTGATGGATATCTAGAGTAGAATACCCAATATATTACAGGTAGAGATTCCATACAAATAACCACTAGATGACCACATCCCATTTGAGTAGACATATTGGTATAAAGGATATATACCCTAGTATGATATCATGATTAAATAGTATGTAATATTTCAAGTTATATCTCTTTTAATTCCCCTATAATATTCAAATACTAAAATCTTAATCAAATTTTACATTTTGAAAGATCCATACATATAGAAAATCTACACTGATCAAGTTATCAGATGATTTTTTATATAAGTTAAATATATTTTGTTTTCATATTTTTACAAATATTATCTTGTGAAGGAAATTTTATACCGTAATGGAAAATAAGAAAATTAATAGAGTAAGAAATTTAATAAATTAATTTGTTTAAATATGAACATGAATTTTGTAAAAAAATTAGGAAGTTATGATTCAGTGAAAAAATTTCAAAGAGGAAAAATATGGGCCAAAATCAAATTAGCTTTTGTGAAATAATTAAATGATGAATAATAGATATTATGAGAAATTTTCGATGTATTTGGAAATTCTTACATCATTCTTGTAGTTTACTATGTTTCAAAATTAGTGGAATCCAATGCTATAAAAACTAATCATGCTAATGTTGTGTAATATTTATTTTTATAAAAACATGTATTTCCATTTTGGAGTTCCAATATCCATCATCAGTTACCAAGGAACCCATTATTACAATAAGATAATGAATTATTTTATAAGGAAATTTGGAGGGAATCATAAGACATCTACACCTTATGATCTATAGATAAATGGGAAAACAACAATTTTAAAAAGAGAGACCAAATGGATTTTTGGGAAAACAATTAAAAATAAAAATTATTTGATCAAGTGGATAGAGGAAACATTATTGTATTATAAGATATCCTATAATACTCCCATCAGAATGGTGCATAGAAGAAATTTTGTGGAACGAGCTTTTACCTACCCGTGGAGTTTGAACAAAAAGTACATTAGGTTATGAGATATTCAAATATAAACCTAGATAGTGATATAAAATATAGAAAACTATATATATGGGTGTTATATAAAATTATTAGAGACTATTGTTTGGACTCAATAAATTACAAATAAATAACTAGAGTGGATAATAATAAGTTTATCCAAAAAAATACTTATATCTCGGGAACCAAGTGCTGATATACAAGTTAATTCTCATATTGATTCAAGGTAAACTTCATTCTAGATGGGATGGTCCATTTATAGTTACTAATGTATATTATTAAGGTGAAGTATATATTTACAATAAATTATCATCCATTAATTTTCAATGGGCAAAATCTAAAAATATACAATAGAATTCCACCTAAATAACCATTCGAGAAGATTACACTCCTCTAACATATTTATCACTGAGAGCCCTCAGGTTGTATCTTTATTTAACATTTTATAATTTATATTATTCCATTTAAAATCTACTTAAATATTAAAAATTATTGATTTCATTGTGAAAACTAAATCATTTAACTGTTTGGTAGGGAACCATTATAGTTTATAAATTTTATAAAAAACATTATTTTTCTGTAAATTTTTAAAAACTTTTGTGTATTTTATTTTTATTTTTATTTTTAAACATGTTTTTAATAAATTTATTTCCCTTGAAACATTGAATCTATGAAAATTTTGATAAACTAATTTGACCAATTTACTCACCTTAGATGAATACAAAAATAAAATATTTATTAAAATTTTAATGGATTAAAATTAATGAAAAGCCCACTGATTTTCCAGTCACATGCCATGATATAATTTCTTAAATTTTAATCAATTATTTGAGAGGATTATAAAACAAATTTGAAATATTCTTCACAATATCCATTTTCTTGATAAAACTAACACATTCTTGAATAACCTTAACATTCTGAGAAATATAGTCAAAACCAAAGACTATTCAAGGACATTGTACCACACATGATATAGTCACTCGTTTGATTTCAAATATACCTTTTTAATGAACTCTATATTAAATAAAACTTTTTCATTTTAATATTTTACCCCATATTATACATGAAAAACATATATATTCAACCAAATTTCAATCCAAAAATCTATATCTACGTTGTTATAGAAGATAATACTAGATCCAAGTTTAATTCAAGTGCTAGGGAAGGGAGAAATTGACCTTAAATAAGCTATTTGTTAGATATTATTGTCTTGAAGTAAAGTTATACAAACATTATATTAATATTATATGAAGAAAATAATTATCGGAACTATAGGAAAATATCCTTGATTTTATAAAAACATTCCAAAGTATGTCTACCACTGTTTTGAAGTGAAAAGACCCTTTATTTCTCTTTGAAAATTAAAATCTATAAAAAATTATAGATTGGAATTTAGGTTGAATCAATTCCACCCCAGGGGGAATAGAAAATAAATATGTAATCAATGATGAATGTTATCATATGTAGACTAACCAAGAAGCAGAAGTGGATTTTAGAGGAAAACTGTAGATTAAATTTTCTAAGATATCATGACATATATTAAGCTCTTCTAGAAAAGTTATTTGGAATAATTTCTAAAGTTGTTTATTATAAAATATTATTATCAAATTAAAAGGAAGGGAAATACTTCCTAATATGTGGTCATGTTGAAATCACTCAAATAATTAAAAAATTACAAATTCCCAATCTCCCTTTAAGATATGAACAAATGTAGATTTTTCTGTAATACATACTGATGGGAAAAAAGTGTAGAATTTTTATACTATTGAAATGATAAAGGGTGTGGACTATCTTATCAAATCTCAATGGTTTAGATGTATTTCAATATAATATTGAGATAATAGAGGAATCCACTATAATACAAAACTAAAAAATGTTCATTATGCTTCAATAGAGACCTAAAATTACTAATCTTCCTCAAAATATTATCAATAGTAACCACAAAACATAATCTACAGAATAACCCTAAAAATCCATCAAGATATTTAAAAACACTTTACTCATTATTTCGGTTTAAAAAAAATCTTTAATACTCTGGAGAAACATGAATGAACATGTAATGAGATTAACATTTCAGGAAATTAAAATTTGATTCATGGGTGAAATATTTTTTGGATGATAGGTGTAAGTTAGCTTGAGAGGATAATGAAATTAGAAATTAATTCCTTTCACTTAATGATGAAAATAAAATCACTATCATTATGTTTCCATTATAATTTGAGAACCATAGTTTTTTAGTAAATATATCACATGGGTAGTGCATGAATTTTTCATGGGTAGTCTTTTTTAAGATAACTTTTATGGGAGTCTATTGTTTATGTGCGATGGAATTGATAAGACAATATTTTTAAATATTTTTTTTGTGTTTTAATGATTTTAATCACCCCATTATTTTTAATTCTTCTTTTCATTATAACATTTATCATTTTTATGGATAATATGAAATTTAATTGTTAAATAGATTAAAACATAGATTTTAATTGTTTATTTCGTATGTCGAATTACAGGAATAATGAATACACATTAATTTGGGTGTCTTTTTGGTATTAAAGGATTTATATAGGTGATTTTTAAAGTGTAGAATTTATTTTAAGATGATCGGTACTAATTTGAAATAAGTTTGGAAGGAATATGAATGAGTTGAAAATATGGATAAGTAATTGTCTTAGGCCCCAACATAAGATAATTTATGAGATATGTAATATTATTTGTGAGTTTTTATGAGTATAATACAATATGTAATACATTTTAGAATATCATAGGTTAATTTGATCTTCCATATGATATTATTGTGTCATATTTAAAAATGGAAAACGTTATATGTGTATGATATAGCAAAAAGAGTTTATTAAATTTCAACTATACATAGGATAATTAACCAAAATGTATAAAAATTCAAAAGGTCATAGGATATTTTTAAGATTTAATTTTATAATTGAGTAAATTGAATTTTATAAATGGAAATATTCACACAATGAAAGAGATTTTACCTTCGTCTTAGAAAATTATCCCATTGATGGGATATTTTCCCATGTGTAGGAATTTTTCAGACATAGAATAATTTACTTTTTGAAATGTGGATATTTTTTTGGAGAAAAAATCATAAAATAAAGTCATAGAGAACTTTAGGATTCATATTGATATTTCTATTCACCATATAGGCATATGTGAAATCAATTAGTAGATAACACATGGATCATTATTATAACAATCTGACTTGAATCATAGGGATTAAGATATAATTCCACAATACCTTTGTCATTCCTCCCCATATATGAAATGATACTGATTAGAAATAAGGGGTTAAGGTGGAACTATGCTGAAACTATACCTTCAATAAGAGTAATAAATAAAAAAATAAAAAAATAATCATGTAAATAGTGTACAATTAGAGTATGTGGAGAACCAATAATAAACTAATTATATAAATGAATGTGGAAACAATAGACCAACAATTACACCTTGAAATTGGGACACTAATCTCCCACTGACTGATCACTTATATGGGGTATAAAATAATAAATGTAAAGAGGATCTACAACTCCAAAACACACATCATTCTAGTCTTCAGACTCATAGCTATCTATCATACTTGATAATCACCCCCAAGACCAAGCCCAACCCATACCTGCAATAAGTTAGGGCTACTCAAGTACCTAAGTTTTATGGCCGCCCAAGCAGGGTGTGAGTACAACTCAGTTGGATACTACCAACATGGTCCCATACTAAAGTATTCTTATTTAGTGTATATGCATGTGATAAGATCAACATGAAGTAAACTGGTAAAATATTACATTGTAATCATAACATAAAATCACCAAGCACACACTATCAAAAAAAACATTGTATCTAGTGGCCGTGAACTTAACAAACTTCAAAAAACCCTGACTATAGTTGATTTGGACCAATTATAGAAGGTTGATCATGGATGTTGCAATTGATCAAGAACTATCCATAAGGATGGAGACATGATATTTAGTGTCCTTAATGTATATAGATGAACATTCTACTCTACATCCATAAGTCATTGAGTTCTAAAATAGTACTTGGTATCTTCAAGATATCGAGTTTCAGACCATACCATAAGGCTATCTTGATCCAACAATCTTCATCATTACACATCAGGTTCACTCCCCCTTTAAGGGGTAATCATATTAGGATGGTACACCTATTATGAGTACCATGAAAAAACCTAAAAGAGAATGGTAGAACACATAATTGGGAAGAATTTAACAAGATAAAAAGATCATATAATATCATCATGAGTATTTAGTAGCAACATAAAAATACATTTGATCATAATAGAACATGGTGGAACAAGTTACACATGCATACACATGAAAAAAACATCATAAAGGGTCTCACAATCTATGAATAAACCTCATGTGATCACTATAAATCATTGACCACAAGTCATGACAATAAAGGTATCACATCAAGGAAAACAAGAGTGCACATATAAACATATCATGGAACACCTTCCTGAGTTGTAATAACTATACAAGGGATCAATATCCAACATGGTTAAAAAGACTATATGAACATACTCATGAAATAATTGATCATAAATAGTATCAATGGATCTAGGTATCACATGACATAACACAGACCCCAAGGCTTCCAATTATATTAAGAAAGGTTCATAAAATTAATTAAGACTTAAGGATCATTAATAATTTAAGCATTAGGTATGTTTACTTTAATTATTTTAGAATTATCATTAAATAATTTATCATCACATGAATAATAATTCAATAATGAATTAAGTGTAATTTTTCCAATGTGGAGAAACATATATCATTTTCCAATAAAGCATTCACAAATCATAGGGAAGAGTCCACAAGACCACCTTCCTCAAATAGATCCAACTTGAAACCATGTAAATACCAACAAGTTTATCTGAGTCCATATGTGCCCATTTATCATCCATATATTTTTATAATGTTCTAATCATTCCCAATAATTTTAGTTAATTAATTATAACTACATTTAAATTAATTTAATTAATTACAAAAACTCATATAAATGGGTGAAAATCACACATGCTGAAAGACATGTCAAATATAACTGCCTAACCTGAACCATGACCAACCATCCATGGAAGGCTCGTCTAACTCTTTTAACTTCATTATATGAAAAATACAAAAATGAGAAGTAATAAAAAAAATTATAATTCAATATAATTAAATTGGAACCTTATGACAAACTAAGAAAATGTAATAACTCAGAAATAACATTTTCCAACATAGTTTTCCACTCCCAATAGACTTTTGATTCTTAGATAGCCAAAAAATATAATTCAATTAAATTATATGATGGATTATTTAACTTAATTTGACCATAAATAATAGATTATATCATAAATATTATATCTTCACCAAAACACCTTTCAATGAAATGCATTCATCATCACGCAAGATCCTCTAGCCAAGCTGATCTATATCCCTATCAAACATAGACAATTACATTAAGATCCGAGGAAATTTACATCTTATTCTCTATTTTAAAATAATACAATGATCAATCAGGGATAATAGAAATCAAGGAGATGATGATAAAAACACAAATGAGACATCAAAAGATCTAAAAATAATTAACATAGTAGGATAGTCATCAATGATGAATGAAATAACAATTCACTACTGTATGGGGAAGGATAAGGCCAAGATTGAAGAAAAGTGGTTTATAACTTGAGTTTATATTGGTTATTTCCAATATCCACTTATAACCCAAGAGTATGGAAAATAAATTAACATTGGAAGCCTTTAGAGTCTATAGGTTTTATAGGTATGAAGAATTAGAATAATAAATAACTTAATTCTGGGCATTAAATAAAAATAATTAAGATTCAAAGCATTAAATTCATGTGATCATTTTCTAGTCACACAGTTATCCAAACCATTCACGTGATATGTGAGGCTAAAGTCTCTCATGGGAAACCCACAATGTTTTTCAAACTATCCACCAACCGTGATGTTTTCCACTAGAAGGTCTCATATGGGTGTAAGGTAATTTTATACAGTTTTTAATCCATGCACCTTAACTGTGTGACACCCAAGTGATTATTCCTAAATCCTCAACATTCCCATAGAAGAACCACATAATTTATCCTAACCATTAATAAAATATTAACCTTTAATTGGTTAATTTTCATTCTTCCTTTTTTTGGGTGATTCAAATGAAGAAAGGGATATTTATCTACCAAATAAAATATGTTAGAGAGGTACAAAAACAATTTCCAATGTAAGATTATAAACCAATTTAAACATTGAAGGAAACCCATATTTAATAGTATAAATATGAAGACAGAGATTTAATAGATATGCCACTCTAGAGAAAAAATATCAGCAACCTAATCTACCTGATATCCACTGATCCAAACATTGTGTTTTCCACATGTTAAGCTCCAAGATACCAAAGATGTTCTAAGGAAAGGAATATGATATATGTGATATAGATACTTTGATATACCAACCAACCGATGAATCATGGGATGAATTATTTTATAAATTCACCAAAAATGTGGGATATAAAAATATCGATTTAGTAGGTTTTGTGGATGAACAAAAATATGCTTCAGGAGGTGTGTTATACATTTGCTGATTTTTCATTTATTATAAATGTTAAAAACATGATTTCATATCCCTAAAAATTGTAGAGGTATAATATGTGGAGAAAACTCAAGATTATATATAATTGGTAAAGATTTAACAATAAATGTATGAAAATAGTATTTATGTGGTATATATGATTCCAATTTTTTGTTATAAATATAGTATTTTAAAAAGTAGAAAAAATATATTTAAACACTCAAGGACTAATAAAATTGAATTAAATCATTTACTGATATATAACGTAGAGAAATAACTTGTTAATATGGTGTATGTGCCAATATGAGATCATGCTGTTTATATCATGATAATAAATTTACCAAAAATAAATTTCAAATGTCATAAGTTGGCTCTTGGAGTCCAACTGAATGCATCTCTATAGATGTACTAAATTATGGGACGTCCAATCCCCTATAAGAATTACTTCAAAAGAATGGTATGTTTTCTTCCTTGATCTTATGTTAAATTTTTCTAACTATCCTGTGTGTATATTCAAGGAAGCGATCTTAGGGTTTATTGAAAAAGCGAAGGATTATTTGTTTTCCTCAAGGGGAGAATCACCACTTAGGTGGATAGTGATCTGTTTAAAAATCTTGGGGTTGAAGGAATGTGATAGATATTTAATTTAGGTTATCACATTCAATGTAATGATGTGTTATATTATGAGAATCATTTCATTCAACTCATGTTTCTCACATCAAGTGATGACTTATGTGATCTACGATTTTATGATCAATAAATAATTTATGCAATCTTTGATGTTAATAAATATTAAATTTCTTCTCATATGTTTTTGTGCATCCTCAAAAAATAAATATAAGATTTTGTTTTATTTTTTATAATTTTAATCAAACCCAAAAATGGAGATTATTTGGAAAACAAAATTTTTATGTTTTTATATTTTTTGATTTTTGACATGTTAAAGAAGTGTTCACGTGATTATTTTTTGAATTCATATTATGATAGACCCCATTCCATTTAACAGGCTCCACGGTGTAAGATGTGTTTCCTTTGTGAAGTATACACCATTGTACAATTACATATATATATATATATATATATAGAAGACCATTTAAATATATAAAAGGTGACCTAAAATAATTTTCAAACATAAATCATGATTTTTATATAAAAATTTTGTTTGGGAGGAAACATAAATATGGCCAATCCCACTCATGTCTAGAACCATATTAGTCGTAATATAAGCTGGTGTCCATGTATAGGCATCACATAGTTGAGCATGTGTGTAGGGGTGTGCATGTGAGAAAGCATTACTGTATGCACATGTTCATGAGTGTTCTGACCATGATGTATGGGAATCCATGAAAAGTGGTTTATTATACACTCATGTGCGTTATAACACATGAGGCTATAGGTGGTAACCATTTACATTAAATATTTAATGATTTTGTAGAGACATCAAATATTATATAAGATTGGAATTATAGAAGAAACTATGATGTGGGATACATAGTTTTTTGGTCATGACACATTTAAATGAACTACTACATAAGACTGTTTCATATGAGTTTTGATGGGTCATGGTGCCACTATAAAATTTGAGGAGTTTATTATGTGTATTGATGGATACATAGAGGTACTTTTTGAAAATGATATTTGGACAACACAACAAAAAATTTCATTATAAAGGGTCTATATTTAACAGAACCAAGGATATTATGGATCTCTATATCCTTTACAAGCAACACCATAGAAAAATTGGATATTCTGTATAAATTTTTGTGATTTAAGGAGTTAAAAGAATATTTTTAGGATAATTTGATGTAATATAATATTCAATTCTTGTTTTTTCTCGATGTAGTCATCTACAGGTTCTGTAACAACCCATAATTTTGAAATTATATTTTTTTCAAAAATAAAATTGTGTTATATATATTATATAATAATATATAAATAAAAAATATAGAGAAAACAACAAAAGTTTATATTATTAATAAATAATATTATATTATTTAGCATTGAAACTAATTAAAATGCCAAGCATTACAACTAAAAAAATATAAAATACAAAAGGTAAAATGAGAAAATATGGATTTCCCCAATATGCTAGAATAATCGCCCCCACAACTAAATCTATTCAAATGAAACAAAATATTAGTAAACCAATAAGCATATAAATAAATGAAAATAAAACCCCAAGTAGAATTTTAGTGAATTTTTAGTGAAAGAATGAAGTGGTATTTATTGGGTATAAAGGGAAATGTGACCACCTGGTTTTAACTATTATATGTTTCTTGGTCAAATATAACTATTTCTCAATATGACTATTGGAAAATAGAAACCTTGTTTTATAAATTTACAATTATAATTACTATTTATATGTAGTAATGACACAATTTAACTGAGTCCAGAAGGAGAATTAAAGGCCTCAACTAGTAATGTTATGCCTTTTGAAGTCCATTTTCAGAACTTTAGTAGAAGGTATCATCACAGGAGTTATCCTTTTACTAAGCCCAATCCTACATTTAACAATTTAATCTTAAGTGAAATCTAAAATGGGAGTAGTTCATTTCAGTGGTTATTAAAACCCAGTTGATATTAGCCAAGCCACGTTATGAAAGTACCACAATTACACACCATACCCTTAGGGAATATATAAGTGTAATAAGGGGTAAGATGTCTATGAAAAAGTTACCTAAAGTGTAATTTACTTTATATAAATAAAATAATTATTCCACTAATTCCTTTTAAAAATAGTTTTTATTAATAAAATATATGTTTATTTGAGATGATTTTGAAAAATTGATTTATGCACCAAAATAAAAAATAATTGTATTTTTTTAAGACATACATTTTAATAATAAATAAATGTATTCAGAATAATATTTTTTTAATGAAATAATATTTTAAAACACTCTTATTTAAATACTAATGATAAAATAAATTTATAATGGACAAAGAAATTTTTTATATGTGTCAGAAATTTGACTGTTCTTGAAAAAACTATATTTTTAAATACATAAGGATTTTTATATTTTAATGTTAAAATTCTAATTTCTAGAGAATTATTAGATAAAAACATTATATTTAAAATAACCATATAAAAATTAGGTTTGGGTAAATTTATGGGAATTCTCTAAAATACTTTATTTTCCAATGAGTTATAAAAACATATTTTTGGGTTTTAGGAATATTTTAGGACATCATATTTATGTCATAATTATATAATAATTAAATAAACACAATACATGGACTAATATATATATATATATTTATTAATGAATGATTTTTTAATAAATTTCATTCAATTTCAATACCTATAACAGAATCTCAAAATTCTAAAATTTTAAATTTGATTTTTAAAGAATTATTTTGTGGAAAATTTAACATTCCACGTCCAAAAGAGTACTAAAAAATGTTTTTTGGTTATAGTGTATTATAAAATCATAAAGGATGACTCAAATGTCTAAAAAATGAATTAACACCATGGAAAATCCAATGGTTTAGTTTTCACAACCTAAATTTACAAGACCTATATTTATAAATTAGTAAACAAATCCATCAATTTGGATATAAATACCCACCCATTTAAAATTTATTATTCAATCACAATCCATCCTATATGAATTTATGGTGCTTTTTACTCCCAATGAGTCCCCCATGTTTTAGGAATAACTATTCCATGTAAGGGAATTCTACATTTCACTTTCCCATTTAGGTTCTATTTTTTATGTGGTATGAATTATTATTTCCAAAATAAGTTTTTTAAGCTTTATATTATCCCATTACTATAATAATACTATTTTATCAATGGGTGTACTTCACTATCCCTCACTTTACCCTTTTCTAAAACCATGTTTTATACCCTTCATGCTTCAAAATTTAATTCTCTAATTTCTATCTTTTACATAAGAAATTATATTTTCATTTTTATTTGAATATATAAAACTCTTTTATTTTCAATAGGTATTCAAATATATGTAAACATTAATTTTTTTAAGTATTTACATATATGAAACATAGATTTATTTTATTAGGTTTAAAATGACCCAATTATTATGTCTTTAAGCACTTTAGTATTCCATGATTTTGATAAGAGACGAACTATTTATTCTCTATAGGTTATTAATGAAATGATTTATTATGATATACGTGGCTCAAATGAAATTAATACATATTAAGGGGGTTCTATATTAGTTCTCTTATGCATTGGGTAAATAATTTAATCTCTATAGATTAGACTTTTTATGATACCTTGGAGAATAACCATGATAATTATCATTTATGAAACCATGGTGATTAACCTTGGTTATGTGATTACTAACACGTCATTTATATTTTGTAGCCACATTTTCATGTTATTATTGTAAAGATATGTCTATTATTCATTTCTTATTTTTATGGATCATGTTCTTAATGATATGTCTCATGATCACATACTTTTATCTCCCATGATTATTTCCTTACCAGAATTCACACTCACTCTTTCCTTTGATGCATATCCCCAGGACATGTGATGAAATAAATCTAACTTTGGGTTAACCCTTGAAAATTTATTTCTAGTGGATTTATATTTATTTTTTACATTTCATGTATTATGTTACTTATTTCTAAGAAATTGAACTTTAAAATATTACATGATTTTTCCATTGTAATAAAATGTAATGTAATAAAAAGGAATAATTCCAAAGTCTAAAATAACATGACTCCACAAGCCTATATCTAGGGAATTATTTAATTAAATTGGAATGATCATTAGAAAATAAAAATCCCAAAGGTCTGATCAATTTAGTATCCTTGAAAAAGAATGATACAAACATAAGTTTCACATTACATCATTAAATAAAAACAACATAGTATATCTGTTAAAATACTCATATCTCTTAGACTATCACTACAAGTCAGTCATACTATATCTATTTGGATCCTAAGGAAAAATGAAATATAAGAAGGTGGGGAGTTCAAATGCTCAGAAATGGTAAAAAATATTGTAGAAAGTATAACCAAAAACTTTTTAAGGAAAGGTATATAACTAAAACACAAGCCTTTAAAACATAATACTAAGAATAATATGAAACTATAACTCACATTAATATTTAAACATTTACATGTATATTATACTAGTTGAATAATGACATGTAATATCAATAAATAATTTCATAATGATGGAATGCATAATGTCGAATATCTTAACCACGTCGTTATGTTCTCGTGCCAAGACCATACATAAATGGGTAAAAACCAAAAATATTATGTCTTATGAGACCTAATGATGTATCGTGGGGCTATAGTGGGCCCCTTCCCTCACATACTATGTCCAATGCATTCCTCATATGAAAAGGGTGAAACATAACAAACATAAACATTCATATTAGAAATATCATATGAAATGTCAATAATTTAACTATAAACCATAAATTGTATCAAAATATAACATCCACAGTCAAACATATCATAGAAAATTAAATTTAATATGGTAGATTGTATTATAATAAAACAACCTCAATTAAGCATAAAATAAAACAAAGGATGTTGACATATATGAAATATTTCTTAAAACATTATTTGAAATTTTCTAAGAGAAGTCCCCCTTTTTGTTGAAAATAGTTATTTAAATTTCCATGCAATTTAAAAATAAAATAGTTTCACAGAAAATAATTTTTTATTATTATAAAGGAATCTTTAAAATGTTAAGGCATTATGATGATGTAAAATGCTACTCAGACCATATAAGTTAAGAAACATTCTTGTCGTACTTTGTTGAAAAAGTCAAACAAAGTACCCCATAAGGAAAATGAAAAAAGATCTATTTTTATAAATGATAACATGATTAAAAATTTATTTAATTTTTCTTTAAAATAATATTAAGAATGTTTTGAAATAAGTTTTTTTAAGAAACACAGACATGGATGATAAATATTTCCTAGAAAATACTTATGTATAAACAATCGTTGATGACAAAGAGATTGCGAAATTAACCCTTACTAATTTATAATTAGTCAAATCATATAACTCATAAAATAAATAAAATTATATGAATATCATATCCTTCATAATAAGAATCATAAAAACATTCATGTGTAGCATAAATAAAACAAAAGAGAAATAGGTGGTGTATAAGGCATATGTCCCATAGAAATAAAAGTGAGACAAAATAATCACTTACTTCATACTCTCATTTAGTTTCAGGTGAATTCACCTCATGTATAATTTTTAAATAATGTTATTAATTTATTCCATAACATTATACGTGATTTATAATATCATATATGTTCCTCTTATTTTTATTTCATAATAAAATTTCATTATATTCATTATTTCGGGCTTGAACTACTTTATTTACTTATGTTTATTTTTTCACGTTAGTCTTTTTTCTTATGAATCAGATATATATTATTCATATAAATATTGGTATTAAGTTCACAAATATTATATGCATTAATTATATACATTTTCGTAATCATTCGTAAATAGTTGTAGTGGAGGATGAATCTCATCACGTCGTGGAGACAATAAATCGTACGCACGCACTAGAAACAGTATAATTCCATTAATGGTTAAATAGTATGAAATTGTGTGATATATTAAATATAAAGAATAATTATGATGTTATATTCATTATTTATATCCATTATACTAATAATTATACCCATCCAAATTAATTAGTGTTAAATATAAAATTACACCACTGTCTGGAGATAGTAAACCGTATGTACACACAGATGGTGATATTGTTATTTGTAGGATGAATAAATAGAGGAATATTGTTTTAACCTAATCATAATATCATATCAACATGTATATGATACTATAGTTACTAATTTATTAGGAAACAAATTACAAAGAAGAATTAGAAGAAAGAAATTAATTAAATTGAAATGGTAAAACACTAATCTATTCTTTGAGTATGTCTTTTTGATTTGCAAAACAATAATTATTATGTTGGATTTATTCTCAAAGTTTGGAATCTAGGATGATGCAAGGTATGTTTTGGATGATTATTGTGTGGTTTTTTTCCGATCAAAATGGATTTAGATGTGTGAATAGAAAGAATGAGAGATGCCCTTTTATAAGATATATGAGGGGCACTTTAGAAAATTCCAAAACAATTAATTTATTATAAATTAATTTTTAATTCTAAAAATCTAAAAAGTTATTAATTTTGATGATAATATGATGATGGGTTTAAATTATCTAATCTACTTATTTTTAGACATGTTTGGATTTTATTTTAATACCTATATTTTTTATTTATCTTTAATTAATATATTTAATTTTAATTATTGTTATAATATTCTAAATATTAAAAGGTTATAAATATTTATTTAAGTTGTGTAAATTTTCCATAAATAGATATTTTATGATATTTTAGAACTTATAATTATCAATTTTTTGTTTTTAAATATTTATAATTTATTTATATAATTTAATAAAATGTTACTTTTACAAAATATCAATAGTGTTAATTTTATCAGTATTCATTTCTTTGACATAAATTAAAAAACAAAAAGAAATATAAATTCGAAAAAAACAATTTAATATACTATAAAAATGTCATTGTATCCTAGTAAATTCATGGATAACCTTAATTAGTTCAAATTATATTTTTTTAATAATTTTAAAACCATTTCTTTTATATTTCTATTAATATAATAATTTCTACGTCACTATTGTGTCATCACTAGTGGTTCTTATTTAATGTCTAAAAATTATAAATAAAATACTATGATGTATGCAGTTATTTTATCTTTCTTGATGATATTTATAATCTATGTTATCTCTTGGTTATCTCTATATTAGAATTATTATGCTTATAAGAAATGAGAGTGTGACATTTTGTCTCATTATTGATTTTAATAATATACATGTCATATTCATAGACAAGTGTCCATTAAATTATTAAATTTATAACCTTAAATGATAAGGGTCTAATTTATTCCTAAAATATGATTTTAACTAGTGTTAGGGTAATTTAATAAATAAGTTTTGTCATTAATTTCCCGATTTACCCTTAACCACAGTAATAAGAAATTACTAAAGTTATTATTCATAATGTTAAAAAATAAAATAAACCGATTTACATTATTTGGATGCACTGATTCCAAATATGAAATCCATTTTTTAAAATTCAAAACACATAATATTTTTTAATTAATTTAAAATTTATCCTTGTTGGAAAATTGAGAAAACAATTTCTTTAAAGTAAAAACCATCAAAGGATTAACATGTGTGTATATAAAATTTAAATGTGAAATTAATTCCAAGGAAAAAAATTAGATTAAATATTAAAAACATAATATAATTATAATTTAAAACTAAATTAAAGGAAAATATAATAATATAAAGAAATTAGATAAAAACGAAGTTAAATTAATTGGTTGTAGTGTATGCTACTGAATTGTTTAAAAAGAAGCGTATCATGGAAGATTGGGTTGTTACATTACTCCCTCAATAAAATAATTTAACCCTTAAAATTTATATAATATAACTCCATAAAAATATTTGATTGGTTCTTTATCATAACTTCTTCAGGTTCCCAAGTCACCTCTTCCATTTTATGGTTTATCCATAGAACATTTACCAGAAGAGACATCTAATTTCTCTACACTTATTCTATGGTATGAATAATCTTGACATGCATTTCACAATAAGACTAATTAGGTTACAATAATATTTCTTCAAAGATGAGCACATGTTTTGGGTCTATAAATTTGTTTCTTAACAACGATATGCGGAACACACTACAATCTTTGGAGAGACTTGGTGACATTTCCAAACGGTAAGCTACAACTCCAATTTGTTCCCAAGTTTCCAAAGGTGCGATGTATCAGAGACTTAATTTACCCTAATTACCTAATCATATAATACCCTTACATAGTGATACCTTTAATAAATTCTGTTTTCCTACATGAAATTTTAAATCCTTCCTTTAGTTATCATCATAGATATTTTTCTTACATTGATTTATTTTGATATGGGTTTGAATAATGTTCACCATTTTCATTATTTCCTCAAATGGTTATGGTCCTACATGTTATTATTCACTGAAATCTTCCTGAAATGTAGGTGTATGAATTGTAATTCCATATAACTATTTATTTACTACCATCTAAATACTTGAATTGAAGCTATTGCAATAGGAAAATTCTACCAGAGGTAAATACTTATTCCACATACCTGAAAGTCAAGTGAGAAAGATGTCAAAATGTCCTATAATGTTTTAATAGTCCTTTATGATTATCCATCAGTTTTAGGGTGGTAGGTAGTGGTCAAATGAAGCTTAGTATATAGGGCCTTCTATAGAATTTTCCAGAATCTTAATGTAAAATAAATTTCACAGTATGAAACAATCGATATAGGTACAGAATTAAGTCTTAAAAATTCATTAATGTAAAGTCTTTCTAAACATTCAAGTTTTAAATATTCTCTTATAGAAAGAAAAATTTTCTGATTTAGTAAAAAAATAAAAAATAACTCATGTCACATAATTTCTTCTGGGAGTATTTGGTAGCCACATGACAAATTCCACCATAATATCACCCCATTTCCAATTAGGTATACGAAGGGGTTTCATGAATCCTC
Organism: Viscum album; assembly: GCA_963277665.1. NCBI lineage: Eukaryota > Viridiplantae > Streptophyta > Magnoliopsida > Santalales > Viscaceae > Viscum > Viscum album. The sequence goes on along the minus strand of OY728135.1, from coordinate 1,233,507,285 downwards.
CAAGATGTTCTCTTATAACCTTCACCTATTGAAAAACCAAACATCTTGACACATAATTATAAATCCCCATCTTCTTGTTGTCCCACCAAAAATGTTCCATCAAACCTATATACAGCTTAGTGCCAATAGGGTGTATTGATAAATTGAATCTATTAACATCATTTGATAATTCCCTTTTTATCTTAGGTATATAGGGAACACACAATTGATTTAAAAATTATAAAACAAAATCTTCATATATAAATTCTATCAATATTCCATCATTCACAGCTTTAATTTTCTTATGAAAATACTCATCATTAGGGTAAGATCATTTTATCCCTTCCAGTAAAGATGTTTTGGAAACTGTCACGAACCAACATGGGTCGACCCCGAACCGGTCACCCGATTCGATCCGCGGCATGGCCCGAGAGGCGTTTCCGATCCTCCCAGGATGGCGACAAGCGCCAGGGCATCACAGAGTACACATGGGAATGATTTCACCCAATAAAAATTTACTAAGAAGTAGAAATAAATAAACTACAAAAAAAATAAAACAACCAAAACATAACTAACCTGACCATGAACCAAACTCCTCGTGACCCTAATAGTCGATCGTCAAACTACAACCAACTCTCGTCCACGGTGAGCAAGCTCGATTCAAACCTGTAACAGAAACTAAAAACAAGAAAACACTATAGGCGTGAGTATTAAAACTCAGTAGGCTAGCCCGATAAATCTATTCCCAAAGAACTACCATTAAAAGAAGAATTTACCAACTTCAAGTTTGAACTACATCATAGAAAATATGGATTTTTACACACACACAATTTCCATTTTGAAAACGAGTAACAATCCATTTCCCTTTGTAATTTAGAACAAGTTTAATGTTGAATGAAATTGGTGAATTGCATTTTTAAAACATTTTGCGAACAATTTAGAAAACCAAACTTTAGTTGTTGGTCAAAAGGAAAATCACACACAACACACACTAAGGGCAATGGGAAAAAGTGGCATTCAAGGGACAACATCCAAACTCGACCTCTCAATCGTCTACCACATACAAATAAACACTAAAAGAGACATGGGTCGAACCTAGGAGATCTTGAAAAAACCAGAACGTACTATACATGTGACTCATCCTGACAGCATGCCCAAACTCGATGACGTCATAACGCCCATACTACTACCCGGTATAGCCCTACATGGCCTAACCGAGGGGACCAATCCCCATAGCAGCAATAACTCAGTATTCCCCTGCTATGGGGCCACTAGCCAGTGCGTCGTCTAAAATAGTGCATCAATCGTTCTCAGAAGATTCACTCACTATTCCAGGTACCCATGTCAACACATATAATAAAAGAGGGGTGTGACCACAATGTAAATCAAGCAGTCACAAAGCACTAACATAAAATATATCTCACGCAATCAACGCACACCAAAGATCACCCCCCCGAGTGGGTTTTCCAAAATAATTTATTCTATTAATGTGCCAAACGAGCCTTCACAAATTTTAAAACAAAACCTCATTTATCAAGAAAACCCAAAACACTTTTTCAGAACAAATCACTTATCATTAAAACTAGATGTACGTTTCAATTTATGTGAATTATGTTTAAAGGCCAAATGAGCATTCTTTCAAAATTGGGTGTCCTCCCGTCAAGAAAATGTTCCAAGTGTTCGGTACAAAATAAACGTCTCTTTTTACACTAAATAATCATTTAAAATTTTATTATCTAATATTACTTATCATTCATTAAAATTAACAAAACATCAAGAAATTAATAAATTCTAAATTTAAAGGTGAGTGCAATGGGGGACCTACCTCAACTCGTAGCTCGCACGTGACAACGCGACACACCTGGCACAGGCGCACAAGAACACACAAACTGATGATCGCGGTAAAGCGGGGTTACCCTGAAAACGCGCTGCAACAACACAGATAAATAAAATACATGAACACTGACATAAAATAATCCATAAGAACAAACAACACAAAAGAACCACCTCGACCTACTTTCAATGCATTACTTGTACCGTTCATATTATTTAATAAGTCATTTTAAAATTTATAAAACCAAAACCGAAGAGACTCAAAGTTTTACACACCCAAAACCAATTTCAAGACCACACACACTCAAATGAGATTTCAAAAGTGTGACATACACCATATCAACATTTTGGGAAAACACAACTCCATTTATAGAACACATTTTCACCGTTTATGAAACTCAATAAATCATAAATAAAAATTCATGTGATAGTTTAAAAAGAAGTCACTTAGCTTTACCTACTCAATGCACACGATGTCTTCAATACCAAACACACAAAATATACCATGTCAAAATGAAATTCACAACACTAGCACAGATTAACAACCAACTACACAATTTATTCAAACGCAAACAATTGACTAAACATAAACTTCTAGAAAAACGCATCCATACCATGTGGGAAAGCTACTAACCCAATAAGATACATGCTAAACTCCCATAAAACCAAATATGAACCAAACAAATAAATTAAAGAATATAGCAGATTAATCAAACAAGCAAGAAAAATTGTTGAATAATATTTAAACGTTGGAACACCTACCTCGATGTAGTAATAACCTCGAAAATCGATGCAAAACTCCTGCCGCACGTCGATTGCACTGAAAGGGATCTATAACACACCTTAAGACAAGGTATTGGGTCGAGGATGTCAAAAAAAGTGCTAACGGAAAGCTGAATCCTATCAGCATCACCACAAAAAATTGAATAGCACACGGTCGAAGGAAACAAACCTGTGGAAAGGGTGTGTGAGGCCGTCCAAAGCTTGAAAAAGGCTGTCGAACCTTGCGCGGTGCTGAAAAAAAGGGTTGGGGGTCGCCGGATGTTTAGCCGCATTAGAAACGAGGTGTGCAAGCATGGGGGTCTTGCGGCAGTGCTGGGGCCAATCGATGCGTGCTGCAAGTAGCCGGCAGGAGGCGCACCTGGATTGTGGAAATAAGGAGGGCTGCAGCTGGGGGTTGGGCATGCGCATTAAGGGGTGCGAGCCCGGAGATGAAGCAACTGGACGTCCAGCACAGGACAGGAGGAGGGCCGACATCGAGGGAGGTGTGGTCGTGGCCGATCAGGAGGTCGAAGGAGGCATGAGCGGAGCTTGGGGGGAATCAAAGGAAGGTGGCACTAGGATGGGGAATAGATGGTAGCGAAGGTTCTTGATGAGGAGTTCAGACAGTAGGTGAGAAGGGGGTTTAAGACAGAAAGCTGGGAGATAAAGACAGAACGAGGGAAAGAAGCGGTGTCCGGGGAGCCTAGAAGACGGTGGCATAGTGGTTGAGAGCGAGTCAGAGGCTGAGAGGATGGGAGGTGGAAGTGTTGTGCAAGGGAGAGAAGGTCCATGCTGGCCGGAGGGGCGTCGGAGGATGATGCTGCAGGGCTAAGACACAAGGAGAGGGCAGCAGAGGAGCTGTGGTTGCGGGGCAGCGGCAAGAGCGTCGGGGCACCGGGTGCTGGGATGAGGTGAAGGTGGAAGGCCTCGGTGCAGCGACGGCCGAGGTGGATGGGCAAGCCGAAGGAGAGATGTTGAGGGAGGAAAAAAACATGCGGGGGAGAGGGAGAGCGAACAGAGGCGGCATCTGCAACACAAGAGGGAAAAAAACGTGGCCTGTGCTAGGGTTTGGAAGAAAGAAAGAGAGGGAGAAAAAAAAGTAAAAGAAAAAGAGAGGAAAAAAGAATAATAATAAATACAATTAATAAACTAAAAAAACAAATAATTGAAATAATAAAACATCAATATATAATAATAATAACAATAACAACAAAATAATAAAAGTAATAATATTCAATTCATTTATTAATGATTTTGATATAATCAATTATACTATCAAATATGAAGATAATAACTTCAATCATAGTAAAAATAGAAGAAACTTATATATATATATATATGTTCGTTTCATGTTATTTTAATGTGTCTGCCCCCATTTCACTTTATTTTTATTTGGACACCACAACTGCATGGGTAACCAAGATGACCGCATGGTTTTTAATAATCGTGTGGTGCCAACGCATTGACCCAAATACCAATAATAATAGTAATAAATTATAACATAATGATAATAATAATAATAATTATTTAATTACAATTATAATAATAATAATACGAATAATGCCTTATTAATAATAATAAAAAAACTTTAATAATCATAATGGCAATAATATAAATAATAAGAATACTCAATATACTTTTAAAAATAATAATAAAATCATTTACAATAGAAATTTAAAATAACACACTAAATTTTAAAGGTTACTCATTTTAAATTTTCCAAAGATATGTGAACTGTGTCGTTGCCTGGAGAATCCGCATGAGGTTTCCAAACCGTTCCCTTCCCGTACGCCCAACTACGACAACCCAAAAACGCGCACTTTTTTTAACATGACTCAAAAGTTTTTCGTCTGTGACTCAACCCGAACCCCAACAAAAATTAAAAAAGGGAAAATAAAATTATAAAATAAAATAAAATATGGAGCGGGGTGTGACAGAAACCATTTGAAAAAATTGTATTGCTTCACCTTTGAAGATAATTCATGTATCCATCATTATTAGATCCATGAACATATGATCCATTTCAACTCTCACTCTATTAATAACTCCATGGTCTTTCCTACTAAATGCATCCACCACCTTATTTTCCTTTTCTAGGTGGTAGTGTATTGTGAAATCAAAATCCTTTAGTAGCTCAAGCAATCTCATTTGTCTCATGTTGAGTTATTTCTATGAGAAAATATATTTCAAACTCTTGTGATCTATATATATCTTGCATCTTTTACCATAGAGATAGTGTCTCTATATCTTCGGAGAAAATATTACTGCTGATAACTCAATATCATGAGTTGGTTAGTTTTTTTCATGAATTTTTAATTTCCATGATGTTTAAGAAATAACTCTATCATTCTACATAAGAACACATCCAAGTCCATTCCTTGATGGATCATTATAAATCACAAACCCATAATTTCTTGATGGTAAAGTCAAGACAAAATAATTGTCTAATATTATATTAAATTCACCAAAAACATTCTTCAAATTATTTTCTCCAAATGAATTTAACCCCTTTATGTGTGATCTTGGTTAACATATTAGACAATCAAGAAAAATTCCTGGTAAAATGCCGATAGTTACTTACTAAAAAAGTAAAACTGTATACCTTAGTTATAATAATTTGTGCTAACCATTATTGTATTACCTTTGTATTTAGAGGATCAACATAGATTCCATCCATTGAGACAATATGGTGAAGAAAATAATTTTCCTGAACCCAGAATTCACACTTACTAAATATCCCATATAGTTCATTTCTTGCAAGAGTTTTTAATATGCAGGTGGTTATTATGGTATTCGTAGATTTTAGAGTATATGAAGATATCATCATTAAATTTTAAGACAAATTCATCAAGATAATCCTTGAACACTCTGTTCATTAGATCTATAAAAACATAGGTTGTACTATTAAGTCCAAACGACATTACTCTAAACTCGCAATCCCCATACCTGGTTCGAAATGATGTATTTGGAATAAATTCCTTCTTTAAACACAATAGATGATATCCAAAAATATATCCAATTTTCAAAAAATATTTAGCTCCATTAAGTTGATTAAACAATTCATCAATGAAAGTAAGTGAATATTTATTCTTTATTGTAATATCGTTGATTTCTTTATATTCAATTCACAATATCATTGATCTATATTTCTTCTTAACTAATTTAACTAGGGATCCCCATGAAGAAACACTAGGGTGAATTAATCCCTTATTACACAACTCCTATGGTGATTTCTTCATCTCTACTAATTCCACAATGACCATTCTATAGAGAGTTTTTCATATTAGCCTTTCATCAGTCATTAAATCAATAGAAAAATCAACCTCCTACTCCAGAAGATGTCCATGTAAATCCTATGGAAGTACATCAATGTATTCTTATAAAATAGGTTCATCCTTAATTAGTAGGTTTTAGCTTCTCTTATTCCAAAAGAATTTCATTTATAAGAGATACATGAGGAAGATCTTGATATGAATCAGATGATGAAGTTTCATCTCTAAAGATAAGAGATTCTACATATTCCTCGAAAATCATAACTTTATTATTCTTGTAAGAAAATTTTGCATCATATTTTGATATCCAACTCATACAGAGGATTATATTAAAGCCAACCATAGGTATGCTGATAAAGTCAGTAGATAAAGAACATTTTATATTCCAAAATGGGTACTGGATAAAACATCTTTTTTTTCTATGAGACTTCCTTTAGGGGGTTTTTCTAACAAATCCCACGTTAATGTGAATTAGAAATATATAATTTTTAATGAAAACTGGGACGATATAAAGGAATGTGAGGATAAAAAATCATATAAATCCTTGGATGAATTTGAGGAAACGATTAAAGTACTTTCCACCACATCATAAGGAAATTCAACCTCATCAGTTTTGATTGAAAAATCTTTGCCTTTCTCTCTTATCATTTTAGATGGAAAGTTTCATTGACACATAGGACAATCATTTTAACAATGTCCAATCTCTTCACAATTGTATCCTTAGAAATTGGTTGCTTATTTTTTTCCCTTACACTCATGAGATCGGTGGCCTTTTTATCCTAACTTGTAACAAACTCACATCTCCTTTAGGAAACTATAAAGGTGTTTCATCCAAAAATTATTTCACAATAGAAATTAAACTTTTAACTCATCCGCTTATTTCCTTTTCAGAAGTGTTCATCGGCCCTTTTATTCTATGGATTGACTTTAAAGACATAAGACATAGAGAATTAATTTTCTATCTTGATAACACATGAGTATATATCTTCATATAATGATAATGACTGTGAGACTAATGCTTATCAGAGGAATGGTTTTTACCCATCAAATAATCGATTAATATTACTTCTTGGGATACATATATAGTCTTTCGCATGTCTTGAAAACATTGGGAAGTTAGATTCATACTTTGAAACATTATCATCCCTATTCTACCTTAGTCTCCTAAATTTCCTCTCTATATCTGAACATAGATCAGGAGGAAAGTATTTTTATAGTATGATTTCTTTAAAATCCTCCCATTCCATATTAGTTTTCTCTTTACACTCTTTAAATTTTTGATTTAATGAGCACAATTGATCTAAATCTCAAGAGAGATGATAGACTTCCATAACAAATTTCCATTTCGTTACTCCCCAAAGTAAGGAATATTTTCTCTATTGAACTTATCCATTCCTCAACAAAAAATGGAATTTTTTGGCCCAATGAATGTTAGAGGTTGTTGTCTCGTGAAGCGGACTAACATTGATCCATCACATTGTGGATCAAGATTTTGTATATGGGTAAGGTTATTATTCATAACCTAAGTCATTTTTCCAAGTATAGTAATAAGTTGTCCACCACCAGTCTCAACTCCTACATCGATATCATTTTAGTGCATATGAGGGAAATCTCAACTTGGATTATGTGAATTGATTCACTTTTCAATTTCTTCCACTACGATTCATTTCTATATAATGACATTCACTATATTAAGTTATAAATCATAATGTGTGATTTCAATATATGTAACATAAATTGATTTTTTTTTTTGCATATCTACTCTCATAATAATAATCATGTTTTTGGGGACATATTTTCTATTAAATCATTAATAATGGGTCAGAAAGAAAATGTGAATTATACAAAGAATATCCACTTGGAGTGTCAAACCAGGTGCACAGTAAGGCCCATTTTCATGTACTTGGGTACCCTGAGTCATGCCTGAAACTCTATGTTGGAGTTATTAAGGCTAGGTACATCTGTTTTATAACCAATTCCAATTGTAATATCTAGATAGGGATGTAATTGATAGGAATACACACATAAACTATACACTACCAAAAAATTTGTACGAATTTATATACTTATCTGCAAAGTCTATCTTAGGGTAGCATCCCCTAATTATAGTCTTTTCTAAATATATTTTATATGATTTGTATTAAAATTCCCCAGATACCAACTATAATTCCTTGACGCTAGAATCCTAGAGGCAATGAATTATTTTATTAAATTTTCAAGATCATAAGAAAATTAAATCTCAAAGGTCTGATAAGTTTAGTAGCCTTGAAAAAACTAGATACAAACATAAGTTTTACATTACATTATGAAAGAGAAAAAAAGTATCTACATTAAAATATTAATATACCTTAGACTATCCCTACAGGTTAGTCATAATATAACACTTCTTATCCTAGGAAAAAATGAAATATTAGAAATGGGTGGGCTTAGATGCTTAGTAAGGGTAAATAATATATCAGAAAATTTAAGATTAAATGTTTAAGGAATAGATAATAATTAAAAAAGACTTTAAAACATAATCCATATAATAATATGGCACCTATAACTCAAATAAATTCATATAAACATTCACATGGGTATTCTACTAGTCGAGTAATCACATGTAATATCAATAACTAAATTCACAATGAGGGAATGCATAATGCTAAACATCATAACTACATCATCAAAAACTCATGCCAAGACCACTCATAAATGCGTAAAAGTACAAACTAGTTTATCCCATGAGATCTAAGGATGCATCGAGAGGATATAGAGGTCCCCATCCATCACTTAATAAGTCCAATTAATTCCTCATTTGAAAAGGGTGAAACTAAACCCACAAAACCATTCTTATTAAAACTAGCATACGAAATGTTAATACTTTAACAATAAACCATATATAGCATAAAAATAGAACATCCAGAGTCATAGATATCATATAACATTCAATATAATATGGTAGATTGTATTATAAGAAAACAACATCAATTATGCATAAAATCCAACGAAGGATGTTGACATAGATGAAAATGTTCTTAATAAAATCATTAGAAATTTTGTTTGAGAAATAGACATTGTTTATTGAAAATATTTATTTAAAATTCCATAAAATATAAAAAGAAAATATTTTCATTGAAAATATTCTTTTAATCTTGTAATCGAAGCATTAAAATGTTAAGGCATCATGATGGCAGAAAAATCCGCACAAGTCGTATAAGTTAAAAAAGCATTCTTACCATACTTTGTCAAAAAAGTCAAATAAATTACCTCATAAGTATAAAAAAATAATCCTTTTTAAAAAGTAAAATATATGTAAAAATTTCAAAAAAAAATCTTAAAATATTATTAAGAATTTTTTTAATTTTTTTACAGAACATGGACATTCATGTTATATATGTCCCAGTAAATACTTACATATTATCAATCTTAGATAATAAAGAGATTATGAAATTAACTCTTACCAATTTATAATTAGTCGAATCGTGTGGCTAATAAAATAAAGAAAATTATATGAATATCATAATATTTATAATAATAATCCCAAAAAAATCATGTGTAACATAAACACAACTCAAAATAAATAGGCTGTCTATACGGTAGATGTCCCACAGAAATAAAATTTAGAAAAAATAACCCCTTACCTCATAGTGTCCTTTAGTTGAGGGTTAGTTACACTCCTATACAATAGTTAAATAATGTTATTAAGATATAGAAAAATGATATCCATGATTTATGATATCATATATAATCCTCTTACATTATTTAATTAATAATATTTCATTATTATCATTATTTCGGGCGCGAAGGGATTTATGTTATTATGTTTATTTTTTCATGTAAGTCTTGTTTTTTACCCATAAAATATATATTATTAACATATAGAATAGTTACAAGTTCATAAATATTATATACCTTAATTATATACATTTTCAGAATCATTCATAAATGGTTGTAGTGGAGGATGAATATAATCTTGTCATGGAGATGGTAGGTCATACGTATGCACGAGAAACGCTATCATTACTTTAATGGATAGATAGTATGAAATTGGATAGTATATTAATTACAAAAAAATTGTTATCATGTAATATTAATTATTTATATCAATTACATTCATCATTATACTCATCCAAAAAAAGTATTATTGAAAAACAAATTACACCACAATGTGGTGACAATAAGCTGTATGTACCAACACATGGTGACATTTTTATTTGTTAGATGGATAAAACGAGGATATTGTTCTGCCATAATAATAAAATCTCAAAATTTATATGATACTGAAGTTTATAATTTAGTATGGAAACATCATAGGATTACTAAGTAGATTAATAAATGAAATTGAATTGAAATGGTAAAACAATTACCTCTTCTTTGAGTATTTCCATTTGATTTTCACAAAATGACTTCTTAGGATGGATTTATTCTAAAAGTATGGCATGTAGGATGTAGTGAGTGTTTTTTAGAAGATTAGTGGTAATGGTTTGGATAATTATAAAGGATTGAGATGTTTGAATAAAATAGAAGAAGAGGCATCCATTCATAAGAGTGGGTAGGGACACATTAGAAAATTCCAAAAATATTAATTTATTATAAAATTATTTACGATTAAAAAAAATCTAAATTGTGAGTTATTTCTAAGATATGATAAGGATTGGTAATAATACTCTCAAAAAATTAAATTTAGTCTTGTTTTATTTAATTTTAGTGGTTATTATTTTTATTTATCTATAATTAATCTATTTAATATTAATTGTAGTAATAATATTATAAATATTAAAAGGTTATAAATATTTACTTATGTTTTTTCAATTGTATATAAATAAAAACATTATGATATTTTAGACATTATAAATATCATTTTGTAGTTTTTAAATATATTTATGATTTTTAAATAATTTATTAAATGTTATTTTTATAAAATATGAATAATGTCAATTTTGACAGTATTCATTAATTTGGATTAAATTAAAATTAAAAATGAAAAATAAATTAGAGATAAACCATTTAATATACTCTTAACATGTCATATTAACCTATAAAATTCTTGGAGAACATTAATTAGTTCATATTATATTTATTTTAATATTTTCAATACCATTTATTAGATATTTATATTAATAAAACAAAATTGTCATCAATATTGTGTCATCATTAATGGTAATTATATAATCTGTAAAAACTATAAATAAATTACTATGATATAGGTATTTATTTTAGATTTCCATATACTACTTAAAATCTCGGTTATATCTTGGTAATATCAATATTAAAATTATTATACTTATAAGAAATGAGAGTGGGACATTTTTTCCCATTCATTAGATTTAATAATATCCATTCCATATTCATGAAAAAGTTTCTATTAAATGATTAAATTTTGAACATTATATGATAAAGTTCAAATTTAGTCATCCAATACATTTTTTAAAGGTGTTGGGATAATTTTATAATTTATTTTTACCATTAATTACTGGATTACACTTAACCATGTTAATGTCACTATTTATAAGGTAAAAATATAAAACAAACCCATTTAATTAATTTCATCCCAATATTTCTAAATATGGAATGTGATTTTAAAAATTAAAAATAGAGATGTTTTATTAATTAATTAAAAATTAATCCCTGTTGAGAGAACAAGAAAATATGTTTTAAAAAAAGTAAAAACCATCAAAATATTGACATGTGTTTATATCAAATAATAGTGTGAAATTAATTACAATGACCAATTTTTTTTAAATAATAAAAAATTAACTTATTTATTCATTAAAACCAATATACTGGTTAAATTTAATAATATAAATAAATATGATGAATAAGCAGTTTTGAATTAAAATGTATTACTTTTTAATATTTCTTGAAATATAAAAGTTAACAAAAAACCCGAAAATTTTATCCAAACTAAATTTTGATACCCTGCTTCTAAATAAAAATTTTATTTTATCAAATGTAATATATAAAAGTGCCAAATATTGAATTTAAAATGGGGTTTCCGTTAAAAGGTGGGAAAATTGTTTTTAGAAAAAAATTTCCTTTTAATGTGTAAGATTGGATTAATTATTATATTATTAATATAAAATAATTTGGATAGATTTAAAACCATTTTATTATTTATATAATATTTTAATTTCATAATTTTTTTAATAATTTTGATAATCGATTTTTTTAAACGGCAAGCTCAAAAGTTTACAATGCAAGCTATTGAATTATATCAAAAGAAGTGTATTGGTAAAGTATGGGGTGTTACATAATTGAAACAAAAGATAATTTTAATTATTGGTGGAAATTAAGATATGAAATCTTTATAATGAACATTAGGGAAAATTCTAAATATAGGTATTCATTAGGGTATTTTGGTATGTATTATGTATATGGTTTGCAAAAAAAATAATGTTTGTTTGGATACTACAAGTGGATGTGGCTATGCCATAGATTTACCTTGGGGTAACACCTAAAAACAACGCATTTATATAGACTTCATCAGGAACTGGTTCACAAAAATAGACCTTTATACACGCCAAGTTGGACACTCCCAGGGGATATATTTTCTTAATCACAAGATTTTTATAAACCATAATGAAGTATATATAGAAAATGTAATAATTATTAGAAGATATTAATTTACATATTTAAGTATGATGTAATAATATATAAAACAAACTTATAATTATAATAATCCAAAAATAAAAATGTTACTCATTAAGGTTTTCTTCTTTTATAAAAGAATGTTTTTATATATGAGGTAACACGTAAATGATGAGTGCAATGGATGATGCACTGATAGAGTTGCAATAAAATATAGAATGTAAATCTTCATGAGGATAATAAATAAAATAATTTGAGTTATGAAAAATAAAGTGAATCAAGTCGAGATAGTAGAATCACCTCAAAGAGAACAAATTTATGACGAGTCCTTTATATGTCGATAACCACCTTATTTTTGTTGTCGTACCTACTAATTGATTTATGTTCAATGTATAAGATCTATAGAAATTATTATTTCTATAATCCATTAATAAAATATATATAATTTGACAATTTATGTATACCACTTAGTAGGAGAAGCTGATTAGTGGTGGGAATTGATTAGAAACACGAATCCAAGAAGGGATAATGATGCTATGGAGTGGGAAGAGTTCAGAGGAATATTGTTAAAATTATTTTCCCCATTCAATATGAAAAAAATGGAGATGAAATTCCATGAACTAAATCAAAAAGAAAATGAATCAGTGTGAAGCTGTGAGATGAACTTTGGAAGACATTCTTGGTACACCACTATCTTTGTTATGGATCGTAAGGGAAAGGTTTAATGATTCTTCATTGGAATGAGACCCCATATATGGGGGAATCTAGAAAATAGAGTCTATGAATGATATGTGGAGATATTATGAAGTTATATAAAGGTATAATTGAATTTTTGAGAGACTTAGTGTTCAATTAGATTTAATTAATATAAGAAAGAAGTGTAGAAAAATTAGGAAGTTCTTTTATCACGGAAGAGGGGGAATGAATTTTAAATTTCCCACATGAAACAAATATACGAAAACGCATTTAGGGGACTAAATTATGTGGATTTGAAAGTGAAAAAATTGAGATAGATATGGATATAAAGATAAAAAATATCTTGGTGAGGTTAATCTACATCTTCTAAACACTAATGAAAATGGGAAGATGGTGAAAGATGTAACATCCCAGGTAAATAAAGAATATAACTTTTTCATATTTATTAGAATTTGTGAAATAAATATTAATTTTACATTAAATGGGATTCTATGTTCTATGGAATACCTAATATGTAATAATAGGTTTCATTGAAAACTTACGTTGCGCACAACATTGAGTAATATAGAAAAATAATAATATAATATTATTATTTTAAATGGTAGTTAATGCATAGTCATTGTGTTTGCAGGAATGAACAAAACTAACCATATTATGATTAAATATGTTTCTCAAATGTTTTTACCCTTACCCATTAAATTTTAGAGGCTTAAAATGATAATGAATCCAATATTAAGCATGCAACAAACTAATATTCTTTAAAAGGTTGTTTTACCATCTTTTTATAGAGAACCATTTATAAATATAGTTTTTGTCAATTTTATATGTTATATTTTACCAAATAAAATTCTTCCTTAGAGTTCGGAAAAAAATATTTAATTTGGATGAAATTTTGGATTTTTTTTGATAATGTTCAATTTTTAATGAATAGTGAAAAATACTGTATTTTAAATTCAAAACTACCTTTTAATATTAATTATTTTTCTGGTTAGATTATATTTCTAATTGGTTTTAAAGTGTAATTTGATTACATTTTTACCATTTAATCCAAAGTTGTTTGTTAGAAGTAATTTCATTTTGAAATTGGACATGAAGAAGTGTCAATCTTTTGATAGTAATTATTTCTTAAAAACATGATTTTTTGTTTTGACAACGAGAATTAATTTTAAATTAATTAATCAAAATTCTATATTTTGAATTTATTAAAATAGAAATCATTTTTTAATTTGTAATATAAAATATATCTTAGGTTGGATTTTTGGTATTTTTCTGAAAACCTTCAATTTTTAATGAATACAGAAAACACTAGGTAGTAGTTAAAAAAAACTTTTTAATTTAATTGAAATTTTACCGCTTCATTGAATAGAAATAAAAAAAATCTTACATATATGGTTTTCATCGGTAAGTAAAATATGGTGTTATAGGATGAAAATATTTTTTTGGTGAATAGTAACTTTTGACTTTTATTTCTTGCGGTTAAAGGTAAATAAGGTAATAAGGGAAAAAATAATATTAAATTACCCTAACATGTGTCTTAATACTTTTGGTAGATACATTTCCGACCATGGGCATCTTTGGTTGGATTTTGGGACCTTGTGGAGCCACTTAAGAGTAATAATGACACTTTAAATTAATTAATTTAAAGTAAAGACAAAAATGACTTAAACATATATCTTTTAGTAAATCAATTTTAACATGGGTTATATAAGTTTTCTATTAGACAATAAAAAATCATTTTAATGGTAAAAATATTTCCTACATCAAGGTATATTTTTTATAATTCTTATAGATCTATAAATAAAATTATTTATGACACAATAATGATGCATTGTTTACCTCATTAATAAATGATTTAAATAAATATGATTATAAATATTAAAACAATATTCAAAACTTGTCAAATTATTATTGGATGATTTTATTTCAAAAAAGATTCATCTCATATTTTACTTTAATAAATTTGGACCTTCAGAAACCGAAAATCATTATATAATAAAATAATATTTTCAATCTTTCCAAAAGAGCCCCTCACCCCCTTATAAAAAAACCTTACCTCTAACCCATTATTTACACCTATAAAGCCACTTGTCTCATCCAAACTCTACCCAAATAATCTCTCACGATCCCACTATTCCAATTAGAATCCTTCCCTTAGGCAGAAGGAAGTTCAATAAAGCCATTTGGTTCAAACCAAAAAGAGTTACCTGATTTAAAGGAAACGTCTTCTCTAAAGTTATTTTATTTTATTTTACTTCTCCAACCCCATAAACTCTATTTATTTATTTATTTTATAACATCACCAGTATCTTAAATATAATAGATTTTTGTTATGATAAGGATTCAAAATACACTTACACATACCTCAATCTAATAGGTAATGAACATACTGTTTTTGTGGACGACGAACTACTACCTCACGAAACGATGATTATTCAATCTCTCATGTCACCTCTTATGGTGGTCATTAAGATTGAACTGTATTTAAATGTGATATATATTATATTTAAATATTCTATATACTTATATATTTTTCATTTATATCATACCTTTATGGTTTCCATATTGGGTAAATATGATAATTTCATTTGAGGAAGTGTGGACTACCGCCCCCTCAAAGTGAGATGACTCGTTCAATCCATATGAGAAATTTTTAAAGGATGGAGTTACTGAAATAATATATTATATTATAATGGAATTACAATATACCTATGTATCATTAAGTTTTCATTCAATTAAAATACGAAATAGAAATGAAAATACTGTTCTTGCTTACGTACGACTTGCCATCTCCATGAACGGTGCATTTCATTTCTTGTCTCCAATATTATTTACTATTATAAATGCATATATATAATGGATATATCTGATACATATGATATATAAATCAGTAATATAATTCTAGATATAATTAAATTTTGACCACATGAACAACTTGTAATTATAATAAGTTCATTTTCGACTCAAGTACCAAATATCGACCAAACAACCATTATTACCTTAAATGATTTCATAATGTTTATTACATGGTAATAAGTGATATTAAAGGAATAATAAACATGAAAAAGGTTCTTAAGCAAGTATTAATTAACCTTATTTTATTATTCGGGAGATTAAAGAACGAACGGGTCATGTCAGACGCAAGGTAAGGGGTTTTTAATCTGACTTTTAATTCCTTTAAAATTTCCATTATTCACCACGTATTTATTGAAAGTGGTGTATTGTGTACTACCATTTGATATATTTTATCATTATTATCTTTATATTCATGGTATTCAGTGATTTATTTGGTTGTTATAAACTTTTGGTCATACGACTCGATTTATTACAATGTGGTAAGGGGTTTTCATCTCATTTTTTATTACCATGAGATTCATGCTATGTTTGCCACTATTTCCTTTTGAATGGTGTATGTACTACCCATGATTTTTTTATTTTTATAATATACCTTAATTTATGGGTATTTACATCTTGATTGTACAATCCTTCTTTCATGTGTTGTATGTTTCGTAAGTTACCAAATTTGCAAGGGAACTTTTTAACCCAATTTACATTACTTGGGTTAATATTCTAATTCTTAATTATGTCATGCTATGATTATGTGTGTAATCACTGTTTATTTATTTATGTTGTAATTTCTCCCCTTTTTGTGAATATAATTTTGATACACAAAATCACTCCATTGATAAATTCTCATGTCATCGATATGATGTTGATAAGAGTAATTTTAACTCAATTTCCATTCATTGAGTTAAACATACAAGTCATTAGCGTTGTTTTTACAAAAAAATTTGTGAACGTTCTCTAATTTGTTTACACTAAATATCCAATAATATTTAGTGTATTTATATTTGTCACACATTATTGTGTAATTGATTTATCCTTAATCTAAGGATATGGTTTTTATAAGGGATTTCGTCTCAATTTACATTCCATTGAGACTTCATTGTTGTTATGCACCAATTCACTCTTATATGTTGTATATAATGTCCTTTGGATTATTATATCAAGAATCTGTTTATTCTCATGAATTATAATGTCTTGATTAAATTTTATTCCTCAATTATTTGTATTCAATTGTCTCTCATTTTGTTAAAAACCCATTAACTAAAATATCATTTTAAATTTTTTAGAGATTTATTCTTTTAAATACTTCTCAATAATGTCCATGTTTTAAAAATGGTTTTTAGAATTTATTTATATGGACCTTATTTTTTTCAATTGATGATTCATTTAAAAGTTTCAAAGTGGTATGGGAAACTTTGATTCAAAAATCTCATTATTAAATGTTTTAAATGGTTTCTGAAAATGGTTTGATAAAGAATTGATTATGTCAATATCTTGAAATAATATTGTAACAACCCGAATCTTTGTTCAAGTATGTTTTTCTTTTCTAGTCGTTTTTGAGAAAAAGAGGAAATCTAGAAATTTTGGAAGTACAAGCCATGTATTTTATAAGTACACGCAGTGTACTCTGATGCAACACCATGCCATGTGCTGGCCGTGTTTGGGCCACACACACAGTGTGTAGGGGTGATGGGGAGGCCGCTTAAGGTTGATTAAGGAAAGGGCAAGTACACACCGTGTACCCCTGAAGTACACGCCATTTAGTTTCTTCTTTTTCATTAAATGGACCGGGGTCGCTCCTGACGGAAAAAACTCGCTTCTTTTAGGTCATCTTCATCTGAGAGAACCCATTCGGCTGTGGAACTTCTCCGAGCCCCCACGACTCAGTCTGTTCTCCAAATCGACCGCCGTCAATTGCCTTGGGACCGCAGCGGTAAGCTATTCCTTATCCTAGAGCTTTGTTTTCCAATTCCTCATAATTCTCATGATATCATGGGTTGAAATTTTGTGCGTTTGTGTAGATCTACACCATTATAAGTATAATCAAGCCTTGTGGTCAATGTATATTGATCTTCTAGCATCAAGGTAGGTGGTTTGTGCCTTAACTTTCGTTGTCTGTGAGTTTTATGTGCAATTCCACCAATACCCGTGAATGGGGTATTGAGTGTTTACCTTTTTGACCCTGTTGTTTCCTTGACTTGATTATAATCTTGTGTAGAGGTAAATTTGATCATGATTTTGTGTAATTTCTATGCTGGGATGCTTTTCCCATGCCATATTCTTGATATAACCTTCGGGTTTTGTTAGACTATGGCCGTTATACCTGTTTTTCTTTCCTTGTGACCATAGAATGGAATGATATTTCTAGACATGCTTGTTATGCTGTAGACTGGTTAGCCAAGTAGCTCTATAAGTCTAATTTGACCTTATAACATTATCATGCACCGACTGGCATGGGACTATGAGAACCTGGTGCTATGGACTATAAGGGATAGACCGAGTGAGCTTCCCAGAGAGTCTTGGATATTATAGGCTATACGAGGATAGACCGAGTGAGCTTCCTCATAGAGTCTTAGTCATTATCGACTACAGGTGACAGACTGAGTGTGCTTCCCAGAGAGTCTTGGATATTATAGACTACAGGAGGGTAGACCGAGTGAGCTTCCTCATAGAGTCTTTACTTTGTTTGAATTTATACAAAACCTTTTGAGGCTAGAGAAGGAATTGACTGAGCGAGCTTCCTTAGAGAGTTTGTGATAGACCTGAGACTATATGAGGAATTGACTGAGCGAGCTTCCTCAGAGAGTTTCTAGACCGTGGGGCTATAAGAGGGTTTGACCACGTGATCTTCCTCATAGAGTCACTGACCACCCTAGACTAGAAGGGGAGTTGACCGAGCGAGCTTCCCTAGAGAGTCTTATAAATTCGTATGACCAAACCAGAGTGGTTAGGCTGAGTGCACTGCCCAGAGGGTTGTGGGTACTTCTTGGTTAGGACCAGAGGGGTTCGCTGCGAGTACTTCCTAGAGGGGTTACTGTTGTGGTTAGCTATTTGCTTCACTGCTTCTTATTGTTCTGTGGATTGATTACTATTGCATATCATCCAGTTACTACTTACTGTTACTGCTTGCTGTTTATTGTTACTATTTACTACATACTGTACTATTACCTACCATATGCACACCGACTGTTAGGAACATATCTTCAGGTTCTTGCCTACTGGGATTTAGTATCACACCCTGTTTGGGCCCTAATTTTGGGCCCAAGAAGACTCTGTTGTTGCAGGTATAGACAAGGGAAAGATCCCTTCAACTTCTGGTACTTGATTTCATTGGAGGAGGAGAGCATGGGACCAAGCTGAGGCTTTCGATGATGAGGAGTTGCTTCTCTGTTTACTTTTCTTTGTACTTTAGTTTAGCATTGTATTTAGTGTTGTGACTTGTTTGGCTGCTTTCCTAGACATATGTATCATGCATCATTTCATATATACATGTGTTCTCCAGCTTTTTATTGTTGTAGTCTTTTATTGTTTATTGTTTTTGGATATTCACTGCTTTCGCTATTGCATGTTTTTTTTACTTCTGCTGTGTACTCTACCAATGAGGACATAGATTCCCCACTATCACACCCAAGGCCCTCACTACTAGTCGGCAGCCTCTGGCATTTATGGAAATGCGCTTGGGGCCATGTGACAAACCAGGTATGGGACGCCTCTGGGTGGCTTCTGGAACCGAGATGTTTCAAAGTGGTATTACAGGAATTCTTTTCTCTTGATTTACTGTTTGGATCCTTTAGTCAGGGATCAGACAGATTCAGTTCTTGGTAATAAGCTATGCCCGGGAGTAGCTAACTCGTTTATAGGGAAAATCCAATCTACCTCGTTTATTTCAGTTCTCTGGTTTTAGATTTATGGTTGATATGATTTCACCTAGAGTGATTCACATGCCTAGTGTTGTTATTGTTGTGCTATTGCGGTTCTATTTCTGTCGCAACCCAATGAGATGAGGGTATGCCATCTCATGCGTCATATAGGAACTTGTTAGAAATCACATGCCATGCATTCTTTCCATGCTATCTAGGGTGAATTAACGATTTCATGTTGTTGTGATAGACGTTGTGTATATTATGCATGTTGTCGTGATAGATGCTTTGATAGAATCCCTCCAGTTTGATAGAGAAATTGTTTGTATTGTACCTTGCTTAAATGAATGCCAAATTTTATTTCTTGAGGTGTTATGGGCCCTCATGAATCGGAACGTGGTGGATCATTGACTTGTTACCCATGTATTTGATATGTATAAGATGTCAATATTTGATTCGCGGGGAGTTTGGTCCCTCACAGATCGGAATTTGGCACCTCTATGTTTGTTTTTCAGTGTTTTCTGGGATTCAGTGCAGTTTCTGAGCTACTGACATGAGAAACCCAGAATACACGGCGTGTACTTGATTACATGACATGTAGTTTTAGACCGTGTCACTGATTGTGTGAGCAGAAACACGGGGTGGTAAAAAAATTTCAGGAACACGCTGTGTACGGTAGTTACACGTCGTGTAGTAGTGAGCCGTGTACCCAGCCAGGTCACTATCAACACGGGTTGGGGAAGCTCATGCAGAACACACCGTTTTTGGTAAGAACACATCGTGTATCCCTGTTCTAGGTACCCGGCCGTGTCAAAAACAACACGGGTCAGTGTTATCTCTCTTATACATGCCATGTTTGTTCGGAACACGCTGTGTAAGGTTCCGCCATGTAGTCGGTCGTGTAACTAACAACATGGTTCACTGAAACCTTGTCTAGTACACGCCATGTCCTTAGTGAACACACTGTGTAGTCTAGGGTTAAGAGGACCATGTGAGTTAGACATGTAAGGAGACTCGGAAAGGGAATGGAGTTAAATTACATTCTATGTGTGGTGAAAAAACACCGTGTATTCGGGCGTGTTACACGACCAGCTGTGGCTGAAGTACATGACCATGTGTCTAGCTTAAAAGGACACACTGTGTAGTTTCATACACGCCGTGTAGTCGTGTTTTGTAGAAATTGTTTGTTCTTTTTCCCTATTCCCATTTTTTACTCTTGTGTTCTCAGTCTTTGATAATCCTGATTTAAGGTGTGCTTTTGTTTTTTAATAGCTATGCCACTAAGACATCCTCCATTTGTTTGTCAGCTGCCAGATGGTGATCATACACCAGATATGGCTGATCAGGAACTTCCCGCAGATCCTCCTACTGTGCCAGCCATGGTACCAGTAGTTATACCCATTGCAGGCGCCAATGTGCAGTTCAGGGAGGACTTCCTGAGGATGATGCATACCTTTCAGGGAGCACCGCCTCCTGCCCCGTCGATGGCTGTGTTGACATTGGTTTTCCGGCAACAACATCCTCCTACTTTCTCAGGGGATAGAGGACCCCAGGCTATAGAGTTGTGGTTAGAGGTCCCGGAAACGATCTTCGAGCATCTAGAGATACCTCCAGAGAAACGGGTAAAGCTTACTGCTTATATGCTCCGAGACACCGCCAAGTGGTGGTGGGAGGTGATCTCACAGTTAAGGCGTGAGTAGAGTATGACTTGGAATGAGTTTTGGTGCATCTTCTACGATTTGTTTTATCCAGAGACCTAGAGGGCCGACCAAGACTGAGAGTTTATGAGTCTCGAGCAGGGTACTCTTTCTATCATGGAGTACTTGTCTCGCTTTACTAAGCTGCAACGCTTCACGTCGATTCCAGTAGGTGATGATTTGTTCCTTTCTAGGAAGTTTGAGGACGGTCTTAGGCAGGAGATCCATTCCCTAGTGAATATCTTCAGGTTGACTTCGATCTCCTATATCTTCAACCAGGAACTGATTATTGAGAACTATATAAGGGATTCTAGAGCAGTGAGCCAGGGCGGTATGACATCCAGAGTCAGTGTTCCTCCCACTAATATCAGGAAACACCGCAGGGAGTCTACTTGAGGAGATCAAGGTAGGAAGAATGTATCTTCGGGTAGCCAGGTTGTATGCTACCAGTGTGGTAGGACTGGGCATACTAGGCCTCAGTGTCAGAGAGACCCGATAGAGTGCCGATCTTGCGGCAAGATGGGCCATCTTCAGTGTTTCTGTCAGATCTTCTTACCGACAACAGGCGGTAGGGGTTCTTCTATGTCCCCACGAGAAGGATACATATCGGAAATTTCTCACCATTCTGGTAATTGGAGTTCTTCTAGCCATTCGGGCTGAGGTGGAGGTCGCGGCCATGGTGGTTAGTCATTGGGTTACCATCGATAGTAGAGTGAATCAGCTCAGAGTTCTCAACCAGGGTTGTAGGGCCGCGGTTTAGGCCAGACATTCATGGTAGAGCAGACCCATCAGGAGCAGGATCTCGAACCTTCTACAGTTCGATGTACGATCTTAGTAGCCTCCGTTTTATATTCAGCTCTTTTCGATACTGGTGCTTCTCATAGCTTTATCTCTATTTCTATTGTAGAGAGCCATGGGCTCTGTATCTTTTCATCTGCTGATATTTTTACTGTTGATACACCTTTGGGGAAGAGGACATCTAGCGTACATCAGTGCAGAGAGTGTCCTCTTGAGGTTATATGGTGTCACTTCTTATGGGACCTCTATGTCCTAGAGATGACAGGATATGATGTCATTCTTGGTATGGACTGGTTAGTTCCATTCCATGCAGTCATAAATTTTTATCACCGTAGGGTGAGTTTTGTATCACCAGAGGGTGGATATTTTCTTTATAGAGGTGAGTGGGATGTCCAGGATGGGAGAGCTGGACTAGAGCATCATGGTCTAGGAGGAGTTATAGCCCAAATTGCCAGTATTTATCTGGATGACCAGGGGACTTCACAGTTAGACTTTACTCTAGTGGTGGATTGTTTTAGGGATGTATTTTCAGAGGACTTTTCATGTTTACCTCTAGAGCATGAGGTAGAATTCTCGATTGAGATCGTGGCAGGAGTGGCACTCGTGTCCATTCCTCCAATAGGATGGCTACACCTGAGTTTCAAGAGCTCAAGAAGCAGTTGTAGGTGTTGCAGGAAAAGGGTTTCATCTGACCCAGTACTTCTGCATGTGGTTCACCTATCCTGTTTGGGAAGAAGGCAGATGACACTATTAGGATTTGTGTGGATTATCAGAAGATGAACCAGTTGACGGTCCAGAACCGATATCCCTTGCCAAGGATCGATGACCTCTTTGATCAGCTTCGAGGGGCCTAGGTGTTCTCGAAGATATACTTGAGGTCTGGTTATCATCATTTGAGCGTTAGACCATCAGATATACCCCTTATAGCCTTCATAAGAAGGTATGGTCTATACGAGTATACAGTCATGCCATTCGGTCTCACGAATGCTCCAGCAGTTTTTATGGCACTGATGAATCGAGTGTTCCATACATACTTGGACTCTTTCGTGGTGGTCTTTGTGGATGATATCTTGGTGTAATCTCATACTTGACATGACCAAGATAACCATCTTAGATCGTTCTGAGTACACTAAGAGAGCATCAGTTATATGCTAAGCTCTCAAAATGCAACTTTTGGATGGATCAGATTCACTTCTTGGGTCACGTTATATTAGATACAGGTGTATCTGTAGACACATAGAAAGTGAGAGCTGTAGTTTTCTGGGAGTAGCCGAAGAATGTATTTGAGTTGAGGAGTTTTCTATGCCTGGATGGATAATACATGCGTTTCATACAAGACTTTTCATGCCTTGCAGCACCATTGACAGGTCTGACCACGAAAGGGGAGAAGTTCTTATGGTCAGATTCTTGTGAGTAAGCCTTTTAGGAGATGAAAGGGAGGTTAATGTCAGCACTGATACTAGTCTTTTCAGATCCGGGAATGAGCTATGCAGTCTATTGTGATGCTTTAGGTGTCAGGTTGGGAGCTGTGCTTATGTAGGGAGATGGAGTCATTGTGTACAGGTCTCGACAGTTGAGGCCACACGAGAGTAACTACCCGACACACGATCTAGAGTTGGCATCTGTTGTTCATGACTTACTGTGTTGGAGAAACAATATTCTCGGAGAGCACTTTGTGGTGTTTACCTCACACAAGAGTCTCAATTATATATTCACTCAGCGTGATCTAAATCTGAGACAATGCAGGTGGGTCTAGTATCTTCAGTCCTTCAACTTTCAGCTTGACTATACACTGGGAAAGGGAAACGCAATGGCTGATGTGTTGAGCAGGAGAACTCAGATTCAGGTAGTTCAGGAGCCAGCAGTGAGTGACATCTTATGGCTCTGTTCACTGAGATGCACTTGGAGGAGCACGACAGATAGGGACATACATTTATTTATTCTGTAGCTGTTACCTCTACCCTTCTCGATCGGGTATGGATGAGGCAGCTATCAGACTCAGAAGTCCTAGTCCTGTGGGAGGGTGTGTTAGGAGGGGACCCTCTTCCTCGACGGACAGTGGGTGATGAGGAGATCTTGCATTTCTAGGGATGCGTATGGGTGCCAGTAGACATACGTGAGGAACTGATGAGGGATTTTAATTTATCAGTTTGGGCAGATCATCCTGGTGTCACCAAGATGTATCGTGATCTACACCGCTAGTATTGGTGGCCAGATATGAAGAGAGATGTTGCTGGGGTCACCTTGAGATGTTCTACTTTTCAGTAGGTGAATGAGGAGCATCAATGACCAGCAGGGCTTTTACAACAGCTACCCATTCCCGAGTGGAAGTGGAACGATGTCGCGATGCACTTCGTGACTGGTTTACGGAAGTCACCTCGAGGGAGTGATGCTGTTTGGGTTGTCGTCGATAGGCTTACGACGGATGGCCAATTCTTTCCAATCAAGGATACCTTCAGCGTTGATGAGCTGGGACAGTTATACATCCAAGAGATTATACTTCTGCATGGAGTTCCACACTCGATTGTTTCGGACAGGGATGCATGTTTTACTTCTCGGTTTTGGCAGGGGCTTCAGAAGGATTTGGGAACCCAGTTACATTTGAGTACAGTATACCATCCCCAGAAAGATGGCCAGTTTGAGCATACAATCCAGGTGCTTGAGGATATGCTCTGAGATTGCATTCTAGACATCGAAGATTATTGGGAGAATCATATTCCTCTTGTGGAGTTTGCCTATAACAACAATTTTCAGGTGACTATTTAGATGGAAACTTATGAGGCTTTGTACTGTAGACCATGCTAATCACCTTTGTGCTGGCTGGAGGCAGGAGAGGCAACCTTGCTGGGACGTCATTATATTTAGGAGACCTCAGAGCAGATAGAGTTGATTCAGAAGAGGATGGCTGCAACACAGTCTTGACAGAAGTCTTATGCTGATCAGTGGAGACAACCTATGGTGTTCGAGGTCAGGGATGAGGTTTTCCTACGTGTCACACCGAGGTTGGTACACAAGAGGATTCATAGATAGGGTAAGCTTTCACCGTGGTACATCAGACCATTTTAGTTATTGGAGAGAGTTGGGCCGGTTGCCTATCGGTTACATTTACCTCATAGGTACAGGGATATGCATGACGTCTTCCATGTTTCTCAACTCTGATGTTACTTTTCAAAACCATATCATGTCTTTCAACCCGAGTAGGTTGACCTTGAAGAGGACGTGTCGTTTGAGGAGCATCCTATCCGAATTTTCCATCGTAGTACGAAGGTTCTCCATGGACGTTCTATTCCTCTGGTACAGGTGTTATGGTAGCACGGGTGAGTACATGATGAGACCTGGGAGAGGGAGGCCGATGTATGATCGCAGTGGCTGGAGCTATTCGGGGTTTCTTCTTCTACGCCTCGCTAGGAAAATTTGGGGACAAATTTCTTTAAGGGGAAATGTTTGTAAGAACCTGAATCTTCGGTCTGGTATGTTTTCCTTTTCTGGTCATTTTTGATAAAAAGAGGAAAATTGTGAAACTTTCGAGGTACACACTATGTACTTTATAAGTGCACGCCATGTACTCTAATACAGTGCTAGGCCATGTGCTCGCCATGTCCAGGAGACATAGACGGTGTGTAGGGGTGGTGTGGAGGACGCTTAAGTTGGAGTGCATAAAGGCCAAGTACACGTTGTGTACCCCGGAATTACACATCATGTAGGTTTTTTTTTCATTAAACGGACTGGGGTCGCTCCTGATGGACAGAACTCGCTTCTTCTAGGTCGTCTTCATGAGAGAGAACTTGTACGACCGCAGAACTTCTTCGAGTCACCGTGCCTCCATTCGTTCTTCAAATCGATCGTCGTTGATTGCGTTGGGACCGCAGCGGTAAGCTCTTCTTTCTCCTAGATATTTGTTTTCCAATTCTTCCTCTTTATCAATATATCATGGGTTGAACATTTTGGGAATTTTCATATATCTACGCCTTTCTAAGGATAATCAAGCCTTGTGGTCAAAGTTTATTGATCTCCTAGCATCGAGGTAAGTGTTTTGTGCCTTACCTTTCGAAGTATTTGAGTTTTATGTGCAATTCCTCCAATACCCATGGAAGGGGTATTGCGTGTTTACCTTTTTGACCCTGTTGTTTTCCTGCCTTGCATGTATGTTTGTTAGAGGTAAATTTGATCATGATTGTCTGTACTTTCTATGTTTGGATGTTTTTCCCATGCCTTGTTCTTGATATAACCTTTGGGTTTTGTTATCCTTTGGTCGTTATACCTGTTTTCCATGCCATGTGACCGTAGGATGGAATGATATTTCTGGACATGCTTGTTATGCTGTAGACTGGTTAGTCAAGTAGCTCTATAGGTGTACTTTGTCCTTAGAGAATTAGTATGCACTGACCAACACGATACCATGAGAACCTGATGCTATGGACTATAAGGGATAGACCGAGTGAGCTTCCCAGAGAGTCATGGATATTATAGGCTATACAGGGATGGACCGAGTGAGCTTCCTCAGAGAGTCTTAGACATTATAGACTATAGGGGATACACTGAGTGTCCTTCCCAGAGAGTCTTGGATATTATAGACTACAAGAGGGTAGACCGAGTGAGCTTCCTCAGAGAGTCTTTACTTTGTTTGAATTTCTTTAAAACCTTTCTAGGCTAGACAAGGAATTGACTTAGTGAGCTTGCTTAGAGAGTCTGTGATAGACCTGAGACTATAGGAGGAATTGACTGAGCGAGCTTCCTTAGGGAGTTTCTAGTCCTTGGGGCTATAAGAGGGTTAGACAACATGATCTTCCTCAGAGAGTCCCTGACTACCCTAGACTATAAGGGGAATTGACCGAGAGATCTTCCCCAAGGAGTCTTATAAATTCGTATGACTACACCATAGGGGTTAGGCTGAGTGTACTTCCTAGAGGGTTGTGGGTACTTCATGGTTAGGACCAGGGGGGTTAGCTGCGAGTACTTCCCAGAGGGGTTCCTATTGTGGTTAGCTATTTTCTTCAATGTTTCTTATTGTTCTGTAGATTGATTACTATTGCATATCATCCTGTTACTTCTTACTATTACTGCATTTTTTTTACTATTACTCTTTACTACTTACTAAACGATTACCTGCCATATGCACACTAACTATTAGGTAAAGATCTTTGGGTGGTTTCCTACTAGGATTTAGTCTCACACCCTGTTTGGGTCATGCTTATGGGCCCAAGAAGACTATGTTGTTGCATGAATAGACAAGGGCTAGCGCCCTTAGGCTTATAGTACTTGATTACTTTGGAGTAGTAGAGCATGGGACCAAGATGAGGCTTACGATGCTGAGGAGTTGCTTATCTATTTACTTTTCTTTGTACTTTGGTTTAGCATTGTATTCATCATTGTGACTTGTTTTGATGCTTTCCTAGACATATATATCGTGCATCATTTCATATATACATGTGTTCTCTAGTTGTTTATTGTTTTAGTCATCCACTGTTTATTGTTTTTGGATATTCACTCCTTCTGCTATTGCATGTTTTGTTTACTTCCGCTGTCTACTCTGCCAATGAGGGCATAGTTTCCCCACTATCACCACCATGGCCCTCGTTGATAGTCGGCATCCTCTGGTGTTTGGGGAGATGCGCTTGAGGCCATGTGACCAACCAAGACGGGGCGCATTTGGGTGGCTTCTGGAACCATGAAATTACAAATATATTGTGATAGCAATATGGAAATGTTATCTTTCATTTAAGCTTGTTTTTTGTGTTATGACTACATTATGGTTCCTCTACATTGTTTACGAATACGAGTGGATCTGTGATAAACCTAGGGTGGTTGAGCCCGAGATAACTCTCCAATGCATTGGGTAATGTGACAGAGGTAAACATTAATGTTTCTCCTATGATATTTAAGGAATATACTGTGATGAGTATTCAAAATTTAACTCCCTACGTAGTTGTGAAAGCTACAATGTAAGTTTGATATAGATTCCACAAGTTACCTGTATGATTTATGATTTCTGCGTGTTATTCATAAATCTTATGATTTCATGAGGTATGTTTTGTTTTAAAATGATGGTTTCATTGAGTTGTATTTGTTGATGGGTTAATGTTTCTTTTCCTTATTTTATAACCCTTACTGATCTTTTTATGATCATCCCATGTTTTGAAATGTTTTTCGTAGGACATAAAGATGAATAGGGTCAAGGATGGGATCATGGAAAAGTCATGATGTCTAAAACAAGGAACTAGACATGAGTTTTTTTCCAGAGTTTTTATTTTATGAAAAAATAGAAGTTGAGTAGAAGTTTCTACTTAGTAATTTTTTGAGATGTAATGTAATAGTTATGGCCTAATTCTCTAAAAATCTAAACATGAAAAGATCCTCAATGCCAATTATTAATTTAATTCAAGATTATGTAATGTTTTAAGGTTGGGTCCATATAGTTGGTATCAAAGGTCAATTTAGATAACTTTAGAGGTTAGGGTGTTATGTAAGCATAAGGGACATGACCATAATGGTAATAATATTAGAAAGATCCATAGTTATTTTAGATAAATTGAATGAGTTTCAGATAACATGAATAAGTCTATATTTGTATTTACCATCCTCATAAGACATTATATGATGATTTTACTTATATATTCAAAATTAACTTTTTGGTTTTAGAAAATGGTTGGATCTAGCAGGAACCAAAGTAACAGTGGATGTGAAGAAAACTGTGATAGTTTTTTAAATGAGCAACTGAATGAAAAGGGAGCTGCAATGAGAACTCTTGTGGTTATTCTCAACCAACTATATGGAGCCATGATTTAACACATGAACCTTGGTGATTTATATAAGGCATTGTATATGCGAGAAACAAATCCCTATAGATGTTAAGGTAATAGTAATAAAGTTAAGTATGTTCAAAAACCTATTTGTAAAAGATGTGGAAAGAAACACCTAGAAAAATTATTCAAAGGGAGGAGAAGATGCTATAGATGTGGGAATAATAGTAATAAAGAAAGAACATTCATTTTAAAAAGGAATCATCAAGTTGACTCTAGGAAAGGGAATGAAGTTCTATTTGAAGGATCAATTGAATGTTTTATATGTGGGGTGCGTGGTCATTATACCAATAGATGTACTACAAAGAAGTTTCAGGAATTGGATCACCGAGATCATACAGATATATGTTTATCGATACCTAATTCCATTCCAATTGAGGATCAAGAAACTGAAAATGACCAATGAAAGGTATGGATTATTTCATAACATATTTTTTTATATTATTGAATCTTAGTATATGATTCATGATTTTATTTGTTGGAAAGAAGTATTTCAGAATAAGTTGTTAATGAATGGTTAATATATCATGAAGAAAATTGAATGAGTAAGAGGTCAACATTTAAGGGAATCAATAGTTGTGGAAGTCTTTAAGATGATGAAATGATTAAAATTATTAAGGCACTTTTGATGATGGGATTACATTGGAAGACTTTTTATAGTATGTATAACCCTGAAGTTTAATATATGAAAATATTATTCAAGGAATAATTATCTTTTCTTTTGATGAGTAACGATGGAATTTTATTTTGGAAACATCTATGTTTTTATTAAGGACATATGAGGATTTGGGTTATTTATAGAAATGATTAACCTATCATAGAGAATATTTGATTTGGTTAATTACAATACAGTATGGGGCTTTAAGAGTAGCCTATTTTATTTGCAGATAAATGTTAAAATTTATTGTGGAAGACTATGTTATTAAATACTTCTAGGTTTTGGGTTACAATCTTATTTTGGGTTACTTTGAAGAATTTGAAGGACATTTGTTTATTGAATGGTATTTTCCAAAATTTGGGTATTGTTTGTTGAATTTTGGGGATTAAGAGTATTATTTATTTTTATAAAGTATTATCCTTTTTTGGGGATTATCTAATCTTGTACTAAAATTTCTGGTTTTGGTTGATTTATAAAGTGAGGGGAAATATAAAATTAATCTTTTTTGGATTATCTGATAATCAAGATGTTTATTCTAGTTCCTTTAATTTGACCAAGTCAGTTTGAATACTCATTGTTCGGAGAAAATATGTGTTTGTGATTGATATTTATTAAAGGACGAAAGTCTACATGAAAAGTAAGTATGTTTCCTTATGTTTTTAGTTATGCTCATACATAAATTACTCCACTTTATGAAAAGTAACTTAAAACAAAAACATTTTCCATTAAATTTTCCAACTGGGGAATGAACGACCGTTTAACACATCACATGTTTGTTATTTTATGTTGGTTAACTATCTCCTAATCATATTTTCTACCACTCTCCATCAAACCTTAACCGTTGGTTTCTCTTCCATATCCATGTTTTCCTACATGGAATCCTAGTATGGGCTATCTTATGGGACCTTTATATTTCTCTTTCTTTCTTTTCATGTGATATTTTTATTGACTCTTTTTTCGATGTGGGACTTTCAATGAACTTTCCAAGCCCAATTTTAAAATTGTGAGGAAGCAATTACCAAAAGGGGGAAGGATGTAACATCCTAGCTTAGTAAAGAATATTACATTTTCAAATTTATTAAATTTTTTGAATTAAATATTAATTTTACATTAAACGGGATGCTTTGTTCGATGGAATACCTGATACGCAACAACAGGTTTCATTTAAAAATTATGTTTCCCACAACGTTGAGTAATACTAAAAAATATTAATATAATATTCTTATTTCAAATGGTTGTTAACACAAAGTTGTTGTATTGGAATCAAAGAAAAAAACTAACCATATTATGATTAAATATATTTTTAAATTGATTTTACATTTACCGCATAAAGTTTAGAGGATTAAAATGAGAATGAATCCAATATTAATCATGTAACACTCTAATATTCTTTGAAAGGTAGTTTTACAGCCTTTTGATGGAGAACCCTTTTTAGATATAGTTATTTTCAATTATATATGTTCTATTTGACAAAATAAAATTTTCTTTAGAATCGGGACATTAATATTTACTTTGGATGATATTTTGGTATTTTTCTGATAATGTTCATTTTTTAATGAATAGTAAAAAAATACTATATTTTAATTCAAAACATGCCTTTAATATAATTTATATATATGATTTTATTATATTTATAATTTTTTTATAGTTTAATTAGATTATATTTTTACCATTTAATTAAATTTTGGTCATTGGATGTAATTTCACTATGAAATTTGACATAAACAAATGCCAATCTTTTGATAGTTATTATTTTTTTAAAACACGCTTTTTTGTTTTGAGAGCAGGAATTAATTTTAAATTAATTAATGAAACTTCTATGTTTTGAAACTTTTTTATATAGAAATAATTTCTGAATTTGTAATATCAAATATATCTTAGGCTTAATTTTGGGTATTTTTCTAAAAACCTTCAATTTTTAATGAATAGTGAAATCACAGAGTAGTAGTTAAAAAACCGTCTTTTTCATTTAAATGAAATTTTACCACTTTTTTGAATTATATTTACAAAATCCAAATTACATGACTGTAATCCATAAGTAAAATTTGGTTCAATAAAATGAAAATAATTTTTGGGGAATTGTAACTTTTGACTTTTTATTTACCACAATTAAAGGTAAATTGGGTAATTCAAGGTAAAAATAATATTATCATAATATTAAATTACCCTAACATGTGTAATAATCCTATTAGTTGATAAATTTATGACCACGGGAATATTTGGGTCGCTTTTGGGACCCATGGACCCGCTTAAGAGTGATAATGACACTTTATATTAATTAATATTAAGTAATGACAAAAATGACATAAACATATATCTTTTAGAAAATTAATTTTTTCATGGGTTGTATAAGTTATCTCTTAGAATATAAATATTACATTGAAAACTACAAATATATCTAATATCTTGGATTTTTTTTTATAATTTTCAAACATCATATAAATAAAATCATTTATGACACAATAATGATGCAATGTTTACCTAATTAATTAATGATTTAAGTAAATAAGATTATAAAGATTAAAATAATATCCAAAACATGTCCAATTATTATTGGATTATTTTTTCTCAAACAAGATTCATACTATATTTTAATTTAATAAATCTGTTTCCTTTAGAAACTGAAAATCCTTATTTAATAAAATAATATTTTAAATATTTCCTGAAGAGCCCCACCTCCCCCTTATAAAAAGACCTCATCTATAACCCATTAATCACACCTCTCAAGCCCCTTGACTTGTCCAAACTCTATAAAAATAAGCTCTAAATATCCCTCTATTATACCTAGAATCCTTCCCTTAGGTATAAGGCACTTTAATAAAGCCTTTAGGTTCAAACAAAGGGAGTTACCCGATTTAAAGGTAACATTTTCTATTAAGTTATTTTATTTTATTTTACTTCTACAACCCCCTAAAATCTATTTATTTCTTTATTTTATAACCAAACCAGTGTCTACAATATACTAGGTTGTTTTTATGAGATGTATTCAAACTACACTTACACACACCTCCATCTAATGGGTAATGAACATACCGTTTCTGTGGACGGTGAACTACTGCCTCACGAAACGACGATTGTTCAATCTTCTCCTATCACCTATTTTGGTGGTCATTAAGATGGAACTGTATTTACATGTGACATATATTATATTTATATTTCCTCTATACTTCTGCATTTTTTATTTATATCATACCTTTATGGTTTCCATAAAGGGTAAATACGATAATTTCATTTGAGGAAGTGTGGACTACCGGCCCCTCAAAGTGATATGACTCATTCATGCCATATGTGATACATTTAAAGGATGGAATTACTGAAATTATATATGATATTATAATGGAATTATAATATACCTATGTATTATTATGTTTTAATTCAATAAAAATACGAAATATAAATGAAAGTTTCATTCATTAGAACGTACGGCTTGACGTCTCCATGAACAATGCATTATATTTCTTATCTCCAAATGTTATGTACTGTTATAAATAAATATATATACCAGATATACCAGATATATATGATATCAAAATAATTAATATAATTCTAGAGAGAATTGAATTTTGACCCCATGAACAACTTGTAATTATAAGAAGTTCATTTTTAACTCAAGTACAAAATATTGACCAAATGTCCATTATTAACTTAAATAATTGAATAATGTTTATAACATGGTAATAATTGATATAAAAGGAATAATAAACTTGAAAATGGTTTTTAAGCAATTATAAGTTAACTTTATATTATTATTCAAGAGATTAAATAACGAACAGGTTAAGTCAGACATGAGGTAAGAGGTATCTAATCTCACTTTTAATTCCATGAGATTTCCACTGTTTGCCAATTATTTATTGCATGTGGTGTAATGGGTACTGCCATTTGATATATATTATCATGATTGTATTTATATTAATTGTATTTTGTGATTTATTTGGTGTTTATTAACTTTTTCTCATACGACTCTACTGATTACAACGTGGTAAATGGTTTTCATCTCACTTTTTATTCTTGTGAGATTCATGATATGTTTACTACTATTTCCTTTTGTGTGGGGTATGTACTTCCCATGATTGTATCCTTTGTATAAAATAATTTAATTTATGGGTATTTTCATCTTCATTTCTCAATCCATCTTTCATGTGGTATATGTTTTGTAAGTTACCAAATCGGTAAGGGAACTTTTTAACCTAATTTCCATTCCTTTGGTTAATATTCAAATTCATAATTTTGTCATGCAATGATTATGTATAGAATCACTATTTCTTTATTTATGTTGTAATTTACACTCCCCTTTCTGTAGATTTACTTTTGGTACACATAATCACTCCATTGATGAATTCTCTGGTCATCGATATGAACTTGATAAGAATAATTTTAACTCAATCTCCATTCATTGAGTTAAACATCCAATTCAATGGTGTTGTTTTTAAAAAAACATGTATTAATGTTCTATGATTGATTTACACATAATATCCCATCATATTGAGTGTATTTACATTTTTCACACATTTTAATTTAATTTATTAATCCTTTATCTAAGGATACGATTTTTAAAAGGTATTTTGACTCAATTTACATTCCATTAAGACTTCATTATTGTTATGCACCAATTCACTATTATATGGTGTATATACTATCCTTGGGCATATTATATCATGAATCCCTCTATTCTCATGATACTATAGAGTTCCAATTAAGTGTTATTCCCCAATTATTTTTATTCAAGTGTCTCTCATTTTGTTAAAAACTCTTCAACTAAAATATCATTTTAAATGTTTTAATGATTTATTCTTCTTAATATTTCACATTAATGTCCATGTTTTAAAAATGGTTTTTATAATTTATTTATATGGACATTAATGTTTTTAAATGATAATTCATCTAAAAGTTTCAAAGTTGTACGAGACACATTGATTCAAAAATCTATTTATTAATGTTTTAAATGGTTTTTGAAAATGGTTTGATAAAGAATGGATTATGTCAATATATTGAAATTATATATTGTGATAGAAATTCGGAAATTTTATCTTTTTTTTATACTTGTTTTATGTGTTATGACTAAATTATGTTTCTTCGACATTTTTTACAAATACAGGTGGTTCCTTTATAATCCTTGGGCAGGTGAGACCAAGATAGCTCTCCAACACATTGGGTAATGTGACGGTGGTAAACATTAATGTTTATCCTAAGAGATTTAGGGAATATAGTTTCATGGGTATTCCAAATGTAACACCATATATAGTTTTGAAAAATACAATGTTATTTTTATATGGATTCCATAAGTTTCCTTTTTGATTTATAATTTTTGTGTGTTATTTATAAACCTTATGATTTCATGAGGTATGTTATGATTTAAAAGTTTGGTTTCATTGATTTGTATTTATTGATGGGTTAATGTTTCCTTTCTTTATATAATAACCCTTACTTATCAATTTATGCTCATCCCATGTTTAGAAATATTTTTCATAGGACTTAATAATGAATTGGTTCACAAATGGGATCAATGAAAAATCAGGCTATCTAAAACATGGAACTAGACATGACTCTTTTTTTCAAGAGTTTTTATTTTACGAAAAAATGGAAACTGAGCAGAAGGGTCTACTTTGTAATTTTTTGAGATGTAATGTAACAGTTATGTACTAATTATCTAAAACTATAATCCTGAAAAGATCCTAAATGTGAATTATTAATTTAATTCAAGATTATGTGATGTTTTAAGGTTGGGTCCTTATAAAAGCCCAGTTAGAAGTTCAATGATTCAAGTGTTGAAAACCTTGGAAAATTTCCAATCAATGTCTAAATCATAAGATAATAGAAGGAAACCACCTTCAACCTTAGAATATTTTAAAAGAGAAAGGTTGAGAATATTTTATCACAATGGTTGAAGTAGTGGATCGAAATGATGTGGTGGAAAGTACAATCATTATTCTCTCAAAGAGAGTAAGTACTTTGTTTGATTAAGGTTCTACACATTCCTTAATTTCATCCATGTTTTCTATGAATATAGATTCAATCCCTGAACTTTTAAATTTAGAGTTACCCGTCAAGAATCAAATAGGAATAATCTCATAATAAATATTGTATAAAAACTATAGTTTTAACTTTTGAACTTACAATGTCATTGAAAGTATAGTAGTAATTCCCAAGGTGGAATTCAACACTATAATAGGGTTGGACTAACCCTCAATGTATAATCCTATGATCAAAAAAAGAATTAAGGAAAATTCAGTAGCCTTTAATGGAAAACCTATAGTCATTTTCATATGATAGATATCCCAAACTGATCATTGTATATAAGCACCTCCCATACCCTTCTTTATGGACATGATTAGTGAAGAGGGGGAAGGAAATGAAAGTATAAATATAGAGAATGTTCCCATCATTTAGAAATACAGTGATGTATTTCTTGAAGAGTTTCCTATACCTACCTAATAAAGATAGGTAGAGTAATCCCTTTAAATCATACCTAGATCCAAGATGATATTGAAGACCACATATAGAATGGAAAATATGCAGTTTGAGGAATTAAATAAAAAACTTCAAGATATTCTAGATAAGGGATTTATTAGATCTAGTGTGTATCCTTGGGGAGAACCTATTATATTTTTAAATAAGAAGGATGGATCAATGCAGGTAATAATTGATTATAGTGAGCATAAAGGGATCACAATGATGAACATGTACCCTCTTCCAATGATTCATGACTTATTTTTCCAGATTCGTCGGGTACAATATTTTTTGGGAGAAATGTGATACATACACAAATGAACAATGTCTGATGTATATATCCACACAAAAATAATTTTACACGAGACAAAGGATATGGTCATAACTTTATAAATACTGAATTTTAAATTCATTATCACCCCATGAAAGAAAACAAAGTCATTGATTCATTAAGTAGGAAAGACCATATTGTGCTGGTAATGATGAGGACTCCAGGAGATCCTGTGATCAAAGACCGAGTAAGGTTGTACATGGAAATCATGAGAGAAGGATAATCATTAATCCTATACCAAATGAGTTCTAAACCATAATTACTAGATAATATCAACAAATGTCAAATAGGGGATCATTTGTTATGAAATATGGTATAGGGTTTGAATAATGGAGAGTTTCCTTTGTAAAAATTTGATCAATATGGTGCAATGAAATTTCATATAAGTCTTTATGTTATGTCTATCCTAGAGATTAAAAATAACTAATTGATTAATCCCATATCTATATATTCTTTATACATCATGGTGTCACTAAAATGTATAGGGACCTTCATTATCTTTATTTGTTAGATAATATGAAATGAGAGATTTCCTATTGGACTATAAGGTTCTTGGTGTTTCAGCAAGTGATGGTGGAGTTGAAACTTCTAAAAGGGGTATCCAAACTACTACCCATACCAACATAAAAGTGGGATAATATAACTATGGATTTCATCACCGGTCTCCTAATAACACTCAAAGGAAACAATGCGATATGGGTTATAGTGGATTGACTCACCAAGACTACCCATTTCATATCTATTCAAGAAGATTTATCTCTGTATGGGGTGAAACATTCAATAGTTTATGATCATGATCCATTGTTAACCTCTATCTTTCGGAGATTTATTTATTATGCTTTGAATATTGAATTGATTTTTAGTATGGCCTATCATCCCCAATCTTATGGACAATCTGAAAGGAATACTAAAACACTTGACAACATACTACAAACATGATCAATAGAATTTAAATGTGGATGGTTTCAACACCTCCCATTAGTCAAGTTATCATAAAAAACAACTTCCACATGAGTATTAAAATGAAACCATATGAAGATCAATATGCAATGTGATGTAGAACTCCAACATGATGGGATGAAGTTGGTGAGAGAAATCTACATGGGGCCGATATTGTACAGGAGATAACAAAAATGGTTCATTACATCCAAAAAAATATAAATTATGCTTAGAGTCCATAGAATATCTATACTAAATATCAATTAAGGTACTTGGAGATTTATGTTGGAGAACATTTTCTCCTTCAAATATCACAATGGAAGAGAGTCATGAAAATTAGAAATAAAGGAATGCTTAGGCCTAGGTACATTGGCCCTATTAAAATCCATGATCTCATAGGAGTAGTGGCCCTTCGACTGGCACTTCAACCAAATATTTCTCATGTTCATGATGTATTACATGTATCTATCTTGAGGAAGCTCATACCAGATCCCTCACATGTACTAAATCCATACATGGTACAACTGTAACATGAACACTCTTTTTTGAGGAGCAGTTAGTAGAGACATTAGACTGTAGAGACAAGTTCTATATAATAAGACTACCCACCATATTAAAGTATTGATGAAGAACCATTAATATAAACAAGAAAATTGGGAAATAATGTAAACAATTAGATATCAGTAACCTCACCCTCTCTTAATTTAAAGAATGAGATGAAATTTTGGTTATGAAATTTCTTATTGGGGGGATGTAACGACCCAAACCTTTAAATTGTTTTTTTGGAATAAATGTGTGTTATATATTATATAATTTTTTATAGATAAAAATATATATAGAAATTGAAAAAATTATATATCATTAATAAATATCATAACATTAGTTACTATGAATCCAATTTAAATACTAAATATTACAAATGGAAAAAATATCAAAAAGAAAAGCTAAAAAGTAAAAATATGGATCACCCCAATCTGATAGAATCATCTCCCCTAGAAAATTTTCTATAGAAATAAAATAAAATACAAGTAAACCAATAAAAAATTAATAAATGAAAATATAACCCAAAGTAGATTTGTAGTGAATTTTGGTTGAAATAATGAAGATTTATTTATATGTTATAAAGGGAAATGCGACCTTTGGAATTTGACCATTATATGATCATTGGGAAAATATGATCATTTTCTATTATGACCATTTTTCAATACTAATGTTTAAAAATAAACCATTTTTTGATAATTTTACTATTATAATTATTGTTTATAAGATTTAATGATGGAGGATAATTGATTTAGTGAAGAGATATGATGGCCTCAAACTGTAGAGTTATTCCTTTTGAAGCCCGTTTTTCTGAACTTGGGAGTGATGTAGATTCCCTAGGGGTTTCCCTTGATCAATCACCAGACAAGATTTAACAAGTGAAGCATGAATGAAATCTCATATGGGAAACTTTTAAGTTTATGGAGATTACCACTCAGTCGATGTTAGCCAATCCACCCCATGAAACTATAACCAATACACACCTCACCCTTTGGGTTCATTTGAGTGTAATAAGGGGTGACATGTCCTAACCTTTGTTAATTATTGTCTAACTTCCTTTTTATAAATTAAATTATGATTCAATAAATTCCTTTAACAATAGTTGTACTTAATAAAATATATTTTTGATTGAGACTAATTGGACAAATTGATTTGTGGACAAAAATAAAATAGTATTTATTTTTTTAGAAAATATATACATTTTTATAATAAAATAAGGTTTTTTAATAAATTTTATTTTAATTAACTATTATTTTAAAACAAAATTACATAATCATAAATGATAAATAAAATTTATAATGTCCTAGGAAAACTTTTATATGTGTCAGAAACATGACTATAACAAAAAAATGATATTTGTAAATAAATAAGGATTATTAAATTGAAAATTTAAAATAATCACATTTAGAAAATTATTATTATAAAATAAAAATTATATTTGAATTCAGCACATGGAAATTATGTTAGGGTGAAATTATGAGTGTTTTCTAATTTTTTTTATATTTTTTGTGAATAGTAATAATAAAGTTGTGGGTTTTTAATATATCTTATGAATTCATTTTAATTTCATAATGATGAAATAAATAATTAAAATAAATAAACAACAAAAAATATGTAAATTTTTTAATAAAATTATATTAATATATTTTAACCAATTCACATACCTATAAGTGACTTTCCAAAGTCTAAAATGTAATCTTTTATTTTAAAATCATTTTTTGTGGAAAATATAAATTTCCATGTCCAAAAGAGTTAAAAAAAATTGTTCTGGTGGATTAAAATATCATAAAGGGTGACCCAAATTTCCAAAAACATGAGAAAAAACCATGGGTAAGCCAACGATTTTCATTTTCCACAACCTAGATTTCTAAAATATATTTTGGGAATTATTAAACAAATCCCCCTCATTTTTAAAAATTCACACCCATTTGATAATTTACCATGACTCTCAATCCATTCCATATGAATTTATGGTGACTTTTCCCCCCAATTACTTCGCGAAATTTTTTTTTAATCCTTCAAGGATACATCCCCATTTTTTAGGAACAACTCTTCAAGTTAAGATAAATCACCACTTCTATTTTCCATTAAATTTCCCTTTTTATGTGGTATGTCTTATAATTTCCAAAATCATTTCTTTTTATAATTTATATTATCTAATTACTATAATAATTGTCTTTTATCAATGGGGGACCTTATTTCTCCCTCATTTTCTTTTTTCTAAAACCATTCTTTATACTAATCATGCTGCAGAATTTTCTTCACAACTTTCTCTCTTTTAAATAATAAATTATATTTTCCTTGATTTTTGAACACCCAAACCTATTTGATTTGTCAATGGGTAATAAAATTATTTTGAACATGACTTTTCTATTCAGTTATTTACTTATATGTTACCCATATTTCCTTTTATAGAATGAAAATTATGTAATGATCATGTTTTAAGCACTTTTATTCACGAAGATTTTGATAAGAATCCAGTTATTTATTCTCAATGGGATATTAATGAAATGATTTATTATAATCTATGTGGATAAAAAAAATTATACATATGAAGGGTTTCCCCAATTAGTGCTCCAATTCTTTGGGTTATGAATTTAATCTCTAGAGATGAAATGTTTTACGATACCTTGGGGAATAACCTTGGTAGTTTTCATTTATGACACCGTGGTGATATGCATGTGAATGTATCATTTAATTTTTTTTATCCAAATATAAATGTTATGATTCATGTTATTATTATAATGATATTTCTCTTTTTTTAACATTATTGTTAATCCCCATGTTCTTATTGATATGTCTCATGATCACAGGATTTTGTCTCCCTTTTATATTCCCTTACTGAAATTCATGATCACCCCTTTACTTGGATGCTTGTCCCCAGGATATGAGATACAGTAAAAGTAACTTAGGATAATCTCATGAATATTTCTTTTGAGTGTATTTAGAATAAAATTTTATTTTGTCATATATGATGTACCATATTTCTATGAAAACACACATTAAAAGATTCTCTATTTTGTCCCATGTAATGGAAAGTTATGTAATAAAAAGGTGGGATTCCATAGGTACCCAATACATCATGTGATAGACTACACTATTTTTTTAAAAAACATTTATAGATATATCGTAGAATCCCTGAGAACACTATAACCAAAAACATTTAGATAGCTATCAGTTTCATCCATAAACTGAAATATGGGGTTATTTCTTGGATCTCTAGGTGTCTAATTTATATTTAACAGTAAATTTTAATCCCATTAACTATAGGGGACACTTTTAGTAATACTAGAAAAGGATATTTAATCAAAACCATAGGATTTAAAATAAAAGAGAGGTGAGACTCCAAATGTTATATAATATTTTGGAGGACATATTGTGGTTTTTTTCTAGCTGATAAATAACACGGAAAAATAATGGAATTATAGGATATTTATCATACAGGAACATCATGATCAAGTTAAGTATAAAAACAACATCCAATTTTTATTATTCATGCCTTAATATTATTAAGAAGATCAATGAGGTGATAAAGGGAACAATGAGTTCTTCTATTTGTCAAGAGGTCGTGATATTTCTCATATTTCTTAAATAGGGAGTTCAAAGGGTCTGTGAGATCACTCTATTATATAATCGAAAAAAGGATTTTTCTATATTGTATTTGGTGAGTGAAAACATTTTTGATCACATCGTTTTCAGACTATTCCAATTATGGTGAACAATGAAAAATTATTTCTGTTTCATTTATTTATTTCATAACTTTTCAAGGGAAAGTAAGGGAGAGAAAATGAGTGTTCCACATATTGGGGGTGTAATATCTTGATCAAGACATTCAAGGATTAAAATATAAAATACCTTTATTCATCCCCTTCTTATCATGGTAATTCCATTGATATAAGATCTACACTAGTAACCTATACTTCCCACTGGAATGGTTTCCATGACTCACCCATCCAATCTTCATCACGTGATTTGGAACTTTCCTAAAGAACCAATGTATCATCTCCCCTAAGTATTAAAATAGAATAAAATTCTTTGAAACCACTATGTAATACAAAATTTATTGAACAACTCTCTATATCTTGGGTGAGGATGATACTTTACCACTAGAG
The DNA here is from genome assembly GCA_963277665.1 of Viscum album. NCBI lineage: Eukaryota > Viridiplantae > Streptophyta > Magnoliopsida > Santalales > Viscaceae > Viscum > Viscum album. The sequence goes on along the minus strand of OY728135.1, from coordinate 1,233,465,147 downwards.
TGCCTCCCTATATGCCAATGAATTTTGACTTGTGTCATTGGCTTAATCCATATAATAGAGAGATCATGTAATAAAATTAGAGTGTAATAAATTATAGTAATAAAAAAAACATCAACTGAACATGACCAAGGTATGTATAATAAAATAAACACAATTCTATATTTCATTTCTAGTATATGTTAAATATTAGTACCAAATGATCATCTATGGAGCCGATCAGATATATAAAATAAACCAAAATTTGATGAAAAAAAGATCTATTTCCATCATTGAGCCTCACCTCATCCATATCTCCAATACTCATCAAGATACATTATCACGATCCACCCCACATCCTATGCTCTTAATTGAACAATAAACATAAGGTTTGTATGTAGAATAGGTTGATCATATATTGCGTGACTATATAACTTAAAAAGCTCTTACCAAGAGCCCCTAATATGGGCCTTCATATTAATGTGTATTCATGAGGAAAATGGATTCATAAGTAATCCTGATTTCCCGGTTTCAATCCACTAACTTGTCCAATATAAACCCCATTCAGGTACACATACTTGTCAGGCCATCGTGTACTAACTAGGACATTGTAGTGATTGACCATACTTGCTTCAACACCATGCCATTATTAAGTCATAGCATTATTCAACACAATATATCCCATACTTTAAGATTCATTGTAGGGTATCATCAAAGTCCTCAGCCTTTTATGGAAGGTTCATGATAGAGAATTTACCATGTCTTTACTTCTACCCAAATGAAGTGTTTAGGGTCCAACATCTAAGTCCCATACCATCCCTTATTAGTCATGGGAGGTCATCCATCATGTCTGGGACTCTACCTTGTCATCATGGTAGGGACCCTCTTCCTTTTTTTAGAACAGCCACCATATCACTCAAGATAGGGTTCATTATCCTCATATCACACCACAACACCACCAGAATAACTTTTATACTCATGATTTTCCACTATCCCAACTATTTCTTTCTCACTCATGGAAAGCTCCACATCAACACCATCCAACTCAAGGTGAATACAACTATCTCAAGACATACATTCTCATATAAGGTATATCAAAACATCATAAAAATCTTAGACCAAATCTATTTCATGGTGATCATAACAATGATACGTCACTCATATTGGAGATAGGTCTCAGGATAAATCCCATAGATAAGAGTATATTGACTATGGAAATCACATTCATGCATTAGAAAAAATGTCACACAAACCACTTCACAACTCACCAGCACATCAGTAGAGTTCTAGTTACTTTGGACATATCACCTTATCTATAACAACTGGAACCAACCCACATTTATCTCCCCATGGAGACCACCAAACTTCAAGGTTCATATTGACCTTATCCTCAATAGGTGATATCAAATTCTAGTAATATACCCATTTCCATACTGATCAGAATCCATCAAATAATCCCCTCAACATATGTGGAGTCTTGTTTTACCTCTATTAAGGGAGATCTGTCAACCTGAAACCTGGAGAAATTTCCTCTCTATTATGCATTCCAACTCCTCAAGGACCCATATCACACTTCATATAATCCAAAACTCTCCTCCGAACATAGTATGGAGTTTTTAATCATTAGTGATATGTGAAACAACAATTTTCATCATCATTCAACCTCAAGCATTACATTCATGACCAATAGACCTAAAAACCAATCATAGGCTTTTATAAATCACTATTTATACCTCAAGACCTACCCAAGGACTCCTTTACTCTCAATCAACAGTCTGTCAACTTGGAAACATCTATATAAGGAAATCACAATTAATCTTAGGTTCACTAGGAACCAAATCATACTCAAGGAATCCCAGAACCATCCAATAATTTTACATAAGAGACTCTAAGTCCCTAAAATCCGTAACATAAATTATTTAATTAAAAAGTATGCACACTCATAAATAATAAGACATGTGAATTTGTATCATATTTTTTCATACTTCAATCAGAGAGTTAACCACTCACTGATATTCATTGAGTCTTTCTCAAGACAATATACACTCTCATGAACCTATATCTCACCAAAAAAAATATTAATTAAAACATTTTATATTTAATAATACAATTTAATTTAAATAGGAATATTCACTTAAAAACATACAGTTCATTGTCTCTACATAAAAAAGGCTTTTGATGGTGTATGATAAACCTTTACAGACCAACTCTAGCCAATCCACCCAAAATACACAAAATCATTTCCGGATTCCACCATGATTTTGTGGAATCATCACTAAAAATCCATCCCAAATTAAACTAAATCTAAAGGGTTATTTAGGGTGAACCAAAAGGGATGAATAATTGAATAAATATCTTATAATAATTGTCGAAACATCACTAAAATGATTCTATAAAATAGGTAATTAAAGGGAGAAGATAGGGGGATATCTATCCAAAATGGATCACTCTCCAGGGATGGTTGACCTAAAAATATGGGGTAAGACCATGAAATTACCTATACATCCTTATTAAAAAACAATAAAGGTCCCTTCTTATGGTTGAATATAGAGGCGATGACACAAGCCCCTTACCCAGGATGACTTATGGCATAATCCCCATAACTACAGCTCAATGGAAAACCCATGGATCCCCAGCTATAACATAGAGAAAAGATCCATGATAATACCCACCATAAGGGTGGGAAACCCATCCCCGATTCCTCTTGAGAACTCACAAGGGAACTACATTTATGTTGTGTCGTGTTACTTCCCACACCACCACAATAGTTTATCCCTCTAGGATTTATTTTGGTTTCCTCTCTCAAAAAACCACCTTAGATAAATCCCTTAATTTTGACCCCATGCACTCTTTAGTATTAATCAAACACATAATGGTGCTCATCATCCATGTCATGGTGGAAGCATGTAGGTAAAATGTTAGTTTAGGATTACCTAGATAATTCCTTGATGCTCACTCAAGCATCTGAACCACTAACTAGGCCTCATTACCCATCCCAAAAATATATTCTTTCGATTTTCAATAACTTTGATTCCCAATATGAGTCTTTATTCATGGAACAACCCAAACTCCAAACCGAAATTTTGAATTTCCTATGAATTTCCGATCTCACGATGACATGTGACGTTACATATATTATTTAGGAAATAATAATTCAAAATGGACATAAAAAATTATAAATTTATGAAAATATAGTGAAACTGAAACATAATTTTGGAGACTTGTTTGAAATTGGATTCTAGTATAGGATATGAGACTAATAACCCAATATAGATTAACAAGCATGTTATACATGGAGGGTAAAGAAAAGAAAATTTAATATGGGAAATTAATTTCATTTGGGAAAAAAATAAGAGATAATGGAATCACTTTATAACCTAAAATTTCATGAATGAAGATATACATAGTTCTAGAGAAGACAAAAACCCTAATGTAAAATTGGATGTTCAAACAAGTTATTAATTGATGAGAACTCTAATTATAGAGTGTAATATATAAATTAAATAGAGTGAAATCATTTAACGTGGCATGAAATAGGATATTTATGCATTATTATGCTTCGTTTCATAACAAGAATTATGTTATACATAGTTTTTAAAGTACATCATGACATGTGAAACTTGATTTGGATAAATAGAAATCTAAAATGGAAGACTATTATGTAATAAAATACCATTGAGTAAAAAATGTGTTTAGAAATGTGATAAGTAATTTTGGAATAACCATATATCTTATGGAAATAGGAATCAATCCACATGTATTTCTAGAAATTAGTGTTTATAGGTAAGATAACATGGGGGTTTTATCCAGGATGAAGTAACATAAACTAAAAGTGAATTAGTGAATGTATAATGCTATAATGGGTTGTGAGATAAAATGGAGGATTGTGTCTAGGCCCATGATAAGAGATCAAAACATCACGACATATCCTTTTATAATGTGAATTCATCCATATGTACTTTTAAAGAAACAAACTTAAAAAATAGGCCAAACAAGAATAAACAAGACATAGACATTTATGGGTGTGATATGGGAAGGTTATATAGAGTGAAAAACATTGTTTGGATTAGTATAAAAGATCATGGAATGACAATATATCATATGGTAATAATAATCAAGATACATGTATTTTTATAAATGGTAGATTATTTATATAGGTGACATGAACACTAAATACTAAGAATAGAAATACAAATATATCTCTCAAATACCCTATGGGAATAAGGATCTTACAAAAATCATAATCCTTCATAATAAGAGTCACATAGTTCATGGTTATGTGGGATATACCACTCCATGATTTATTGGGTAATCCAGGATGGACCAAGTGATGTATATTTTAAAGCCACAAAAAATTACCAGACAACATACAGTTCAGGGTCATGTGTTAAGCAGCTCATGTCTTGTAGTTCAAAGTTTCATAACATGGAAAAACATTATATTGTTTAAGGTTGTGTGGTAATGTAATTTAAATCCAATGTTCATCTTCATAAAAAATATTTCTTCATGAATAAAATATTAATAGAAGGTGATATATACTATCTACAAGAGTTTATTATGGAGTACACTCTATTAGAGTAGAATTTATATATGATATAGCTTCACTTCCATTTTGAATCTAATTTAAGGGTTTTATTCCATGTATCCCTAGTGTATTTAACACCAATATCTATTCTACATGAACAAATGATTATAGGTTAAAATTATTGTTTAATGGTTGATCTATATAGTTTTGGTGAACTAATAATTCATATAGTGCTAAAATTATTTTAACATTAAGATATTCCAACTCATCTGTTGAAAAGTTTTACTTCTCATACTTAGTGAATTGATCAAAAATAATATCTTGGAGTGAAGGTAACTAAATATAAATAGGAAGCACCCAATCATTCACATACACTAGTGAATATGCGGTCCTTGTGTAAGAGTATATCCAGTGGTGTGGTAGGTCCACAATGGATTGAGGAGTCTACTAGGATAAAAATCCTAATCATTATCCCCCACCTTTTATAGGTTATTTGATAATGTCTTACTGGATTCCGTCATTTTTTAGACAAATTCTTCCACTAATACACATAAATATTTGTGTCATTGTCTTTGATAATAGTATTAGGAAATCTAAATTTGTTGAATATGTTGGACTTTACAAAACTAATCATTAATAAGATTCTAGTTTCCTTCAAGTGTAAAATTTCAACCCATTTTTGAAATTAATATATGGCAGTGATAATGAATATGACCTTTCTAATAGTAGTACAATAGTAAAAATCTATAACACATATTCCCTATAAAAAATTTCAAAGAATACATTATAACTTATAGTAACTCCAGGGGTTGATTAATAAACTAATCATAAATAAATCATGAATGAATATTATTTTATAGTTCCACACTAGAATCTATCATTGAGTGATAAAATTACCCAAATAAATTGATTTAGTGGGACTTCATAATTCATGTTTGATGTAAAACACATGTGATAACATATATTTTTTCAAAACATTGTTCCAAACATGCTCAAATATAGGGTGATTATGATGTGAGATGTTTTTGTATCCTCTTATAAAAATCTATATTTTTCTCTTGTTATGAATAATTATATGAACCTATTTCAAACAATAACACATCCATTCAATGTAGCCATGAAAAATAAAACAACAATAATAAATATTTACTCAGTTCACCACTAATATACACTCCATGGAGAAAACAATAATGATATGTCAATATACCAAGTAAACCACTAATAACTATTTTAATTATAATATTTTTTTAAAGGAGCACCACTAATTGAAGGGGCAGTACCTTCACTAATTTCTCCACACATTACATCAAGGGAAGGTGCCTAAAAACTATTTATATAATTGTTTCGTACAATGATAACAAAAATATGATCAAACACAAGAACCAGTTATAGTATTTTCATTAAAATTTATTCTCTTTAAATAATAACATATCATTTATAAGTTCTTCATAGTATTAGTTTTGCTTTATAAATTCAATATATATCAATGTTATTCACTCTAAAAAAATTATATTTTTAAAATATATAAATTTATTCTTCAAATTTTAGTAAATTGAACTTATAAATGAATACTACTTCTAATACCATTTGTTAGAAGTTTTATACAATAAATTTATCCATTATAAAGAAATTAAATTGACTATTAGTTTATGAATGAAACCCAATATTTAGATCATCCCAAATCATTATGTTTCCCACATAACTACCTACCATGATATACACTTAACTGAACCACCACATGGTGATTCCCAACTCACCATCTTGACTTTGCATACTTAGGATTCCATATCTCTATGTCCTTATAAATGTAGTCATTTTGAATTTTAGAAAAAATATACATATCTTAATCTAATATGGATTAAATATAACTTTTATGAGAAATAGTCTTAAATTATTCAAAATGTATTACTCTATGGATTCCATCATCAATTTATATCTATTTTTAGTTCAATCATGAAAATATATATTCCACTACGGTCCCCACTATGGAATGGTTAGGTTCTAAATCATCATCTTTTCCTTAAACATATATTACCACAACAGCTTTGAAATCACCCATTTTCAGCCTACCTATGGATTATAGTTAATTTTCAACAGAACAATGCATGTTTTAAGACTTAGTACACATATCCTCTCTGCTTCAAGTTCAAATTCTAGGGAAACCATATCCTCACCTACATAAAAATTTTATAACCATTCATTAAATTCCACATTTTCTATTCACTATAGGAAAATCTATGGAATAATATTTCTACCCATGGATAATAAGTAAATTTATAAATAATAATTCCAACTCCAAGCTCACATAATTCATCATTTTTCATAAAAAACTCCACTACATCGTGTTCAACATCATTATATATTTGTGTGAACATAAATCCTCAATAAACCCTTTAAATCATGAAAATTCTTCCCTAACAGTATTCATGACTCTCGCCTAACTAAATAATACTTAAAATAATTACAATTTATCCTTTATTTTCACAAACGCAATACTATTTCTAAATTATAAGGTTATGTTACAACATCATCTTGACTTACTAACCAGGCTATCAATAATCTCTCCCTTTTAGTTTGCTAAATAAATATGGGAATGTCAAGACCAAAAAATTACATAGAAGAATAAAAAGTTATAGAATAAATCTTGCATTACATATAGATTTTGTTATCAGTGATCAATACATGAAATAAAATATAATGAGTGATTTATATGCTTATCATGTATACCTATTAGAATTTTCTCAAAGAACCACTTGTTGTTCAATGTGGAAACAATATATAACTTTATTTGTCATCATTCATAGTGATATCCATCTAGAATGTCACCATGGATTTATCTTTTTAAAATAAATTCCAATGGATTTTATATATCCCTTTCTCTTACACCAAACCCTCCCCATTAAGGGTATGTGTCTCTCCCTTAACCTCATAATGTTGTTATACTCTCCACTTATTGATGAATCCATCTTTGATACCAGTGAAATTAAAATAAAATTTCAACAATTTATCCACCTATGAAGATAACCTCAAATGTTTAAACTTTACAAGGACTGAGTAACAATGTTAAACATTAAAAGAATACTGGGAGATTGAAGATAAGGAACCACCTCAAGATAATGGAGGTGGTTGAATATTTACATTAAATAAATTATTGTAAAAATCTATTATGTCTAATATATTTATGGAAATATTTGTTACTTATTTATTCATTCCAATATAGTACAGATTAATTAAGCCTTAATATACATTTTATAAATTAAATTAAATTTAACTTTGATATGGTTCATATAAGAAGGTTTTACCAGATTTTTTAGTAACATAATAATAATTTAATTATAATAATAGATCACTATATAAACCTTCATGTCATCCTCATATCCTTTAAATTTTTTTATCTATAATTACAAATTTCATTCTTTCATAGATTAAATATATTGAATTTAAAACATTCTGGGAAATATAATCACCTTTTTTTACTTATATATCCAATGCATATTTTCTTGGTAATGAAATATTCTCTGATAGAGGATTTTATATCCATAGTTATTTCAACCAAATCAGTATTTTATTTTTCATATAAATATAAATCATTATACACATTAAACTGTAGTCTATAATCAAGTGTCCCAATAACGTAGATCATGATTAATTTTATAGTAGCGAGATGTTACTCCTCTAAATAAATTTTATGTAGAGGTTCCAAATGTATAGAGAAGAATTTCTTGTGTCGTTTTATATCTAGTATTAAAAACTTCTAATTCATATCTCATATAGTGTAGGGATAACAAATCACAAAAATCAATCATTTAATTTTCTAGTTATAACTGTGATTTATATTGAAACTAATTTTCAGTCATGTATCTTGTACTTCTTCTGCAAATAATTTCCATATTTTTCTTAATAAATAGAAGCATAACACTCATTTTGAGTCATTTATATCCCATGAAAATATGTGACCTCATCGATCATATACATATCAAATTTCATACTCATTAATTTTGAATAATATTTTTCTAATTTATACCCACTTATATAAAAAATAATATCATCAAAATAGATAATTAAAATAAACCACTAATCTTTGGATGATTTTACATATAGGTCTTTATAGACATAATATCTTCTAAATTATATCTTCTTAAAGTATGAGTCTAATTAATCATAAAATTATCAAGGTTCTTGTTTTAAGCTATAAAAATAATTATTTAATCTTCTAACCTTTTCCTCACAATCACCAATTTTAAGAATAACCAATATTTCAATATATACATTATTCAAGGAAATTCATTAATTAATACCATATTAAAAAACATTTTCAATAATTTAAATCCAATTCAAGTATCAATTTTAAATAAAAAAAATGATTCACGTTTTTCACCAATTAAAAAAACTCATCCACATATATGACTTCAATTTGAGGATATCCCTTACACACCAATATCACCATATTCAGAATCAGTTTACCATGTTCATCATATTTTTTTCAAAAAATACCACATTGTTCAAATGCTATTATGATCATCTATCCTCTTCAAAAGTCACCATGTATGAATTTTATGTTAACCCTTCTTTTTATTATATAACCTTTTATTACAAGGGACAAAATAGGGGATCTTTTAATGTTTAGTTTCTTTGAAATAAGGTATATAATACATGAAAACATAACACGTTTTTCTAAATCCACTTGAAAGAAATATTAATGGGTTCATCCCAAGATACATTTACTACATAAAATATCCCGGGAACATATAATAAAGTAAATGGTGAGCATGAATCCCAATAAGAGAATAAGAATGGGAGACAACGGAATATGGGTAGGAATTTTTTTTTATTTTATAAAATCCACTTTTTGGAAAGTGGTAACCATACAAAGACACAAATCATTACATATTCAAAATCCACCACATCTCAATTTCAAAATTCAAACCTTCAAAAACAAAACAATCGCGCACTGTGAGCCTCGAACCGAAGGCCTCGAATCACGATTCCTCTCGATTTCTCCGTGGCCTCGAGCCACAACCTACCTCGAAACAAATACCACGTGGTTTCGGACTTATACTTATCAACCTGATCGCCGGCGAGCTTCATCTTCACTATCGTTGTCCCCGTCCAAAACAGAACAACAAAAAGCGATTAACAAACTCAAACACAAAAAAGAAATAATGAGTTTCTTTTCGAAATCATTTCATAAAAAAGTTCTTAAAGATGTGATCATTATTTCATTTTTAACCTAAAAAAGTAAATGTGGGATTTATATTTATAAATACCCGAATCATAATGTCTTGTTTACATATATATTAATAACCATTGAAAATAAAACAGATATGAGTATTAAATAAAAATAAGATATAATTTCTTTAATAAAAGAGATAAATTTGAGATGTAAATTTGGCACCATGATAGGTATGAAACATGGTTTTCGAAAAAGGTAAAATGAGGGAGAGAAACATCACCAATTGAATAAAGTATATTAGTATAGAAATATGGTAATATAAAGTGGAAAAAATAAGATATTTTCAAAATTAGAAGACATACCATATAAAAAGGGAACATGAATGGAAAATATATATGGGGATTTCGCTTACCTATAAGAGTTATACATAAAACATGTGGATGAAACCTTGGGGGATTGAAGAAAACATGGAAGAATAATCAGGTTGAAAAAAGAAAAAAAATCATTTATGTTGTTTTGGAATTATATGGGAATGGTGAAACATGTTAGTATTTATAGAAAAAGTGGGGGTTTGTTTAATAGCTTCCAAATATAGGTATTAAGAATCTTGGTTATGGAAAATTCAAAAACCATACACTTATACAAGGTTTTTTCTCATGGGTTTTGACATTTGACTCAAAATATATGATATTTGAATCTTCTATAATGGAAAATAATTTTTTAATAATCCACTGTACATTGAAATTTAACTTTTCAACAAAATAATGCTTTTAAAATGAAATTTTCAATTTTTATCTTTGGAATGTCACTTGTAGGGTTGGAAATTGATTAAAATATAATAAAATATTTTTTTAATAAAATAAACTATTTTAGTTCATGTATTATCATATATTTATTTATTAAATCATTATGAAATAAATATAAAGTCATAAAATATTCCCAAAAAGCAGAATTGTATTTTTACTATTCATGGGAAAATAATGTATTTTATAAAATTGTCATAAATTCACCCTATCCTAATTTTAATGTACTTATTTAAAATATAATGTTTATTTTATCATAATAATTATCTAAATGTTATAATTTTATCTTTTCAATATTAAAATCCATATTGATTAAAAAATAAGCGTTTTTAAGGCACACATAAACTTCTGGAACATATAAAATATTTCTTATTCCATTATTAAATTATTGAACAATTTATATATAAATAATAATGTTTAATACAATGTTTCATTAAAACAAATATTATTAAGTATAACTTGGAATATTATAAAAATGTATTCCTTTTATATGAAAATATAATTATATTTTATTTGTATTCAGAAATCAATTTATAAAATATTTCTCGATTAAACAAATATTTTATAAAGAAAAACAAGCCTTAAATGATGTAAATAATTTAAAAATTATATTTAAACAATTTAAATTTCACTTTGAGTAACTAAGTCTTGGATAAGTAACCCCTTATTACACTCACAAACGACCTAATTGTCAAGTGTATGATTATGGTAGTTTAATGGGGATGGATCGAGTAACATTGAGTGAGTGGTAATGTCTACTGAATTGAATTTCTCTCTCATTCAATTTAATTCAAGATTCACTTTTATAATATTTTCTTGGTTTTTTTCAAAAGAAAACACCAGTGATTCTACCTCCCTCTCATGTTCTATCAAATGGGTTTCAAAAGGCATAACTCTACTGGTTGAGGCCATCATTTCTCCTTTTTTGCATCAATTATCCCATATCATTACTAATTATAAACACTATTTATAATTGTAATATTATCAAAAAAGGTTATTATATCCAATGATACTATTGACTAACAATCATATTTGACCAATAGTCATATAACGATTGAATCCCAATGATCACATTTCTTTTTATCCCCTATAAATACCTCTTCATTATTTCAATACCAATTCACTACAATCCCACTTATGTTTGTATCTTCATTTATTTAAGATGTTTATTGGTTTACTAATATTTTTCTTCATTTATATTGTGTTTTATGTTGGGGGAGATTATTCTAGAAGATTAGGGATATCAATATTTTCTCAATTTAGATTTACTGTTTATATTTTTTCTCAAGTTGTAATATTTCAAATTTTAATTATTTTTGTATCTCACTAATGATATCGTTAATGTTATAATTTTTTTATGTTTCTCTATAATATGTATGATAATTATTAAAAATATGACACAAATTTATTCAACAAATACACATCATTTAAAAAGTACAGGTCATTATATTCTTCCCCCATAAAGAAATTTCATTCGTGAAATTTCAAATCATTCTCTCTATTGAGAAAAGGTGAGGGTACTTTTGTCTCATAGTTTCTCCTAGATCCCACATCTCCTCTCTATATATATATGGTTATTAAACAATATTATAACAAGGTGGGTAGTATTTTTTTGAAGAAATTTTAATCTAATGACTAATATCTCCACCAGATTCTCCTCATAAAAGAGTTAGTGCTCCAATTATACCACCTAAGGATTTAGTACATGTGAGAGATCTAGTATGTACTTCCTAAAGAGAGATACATAGAATATATCGAAACATGGGAATAATTTATTTGATGTGCTACACAATAGGATAATAGTACTATGTAATGAAGGATTTCAAAGGGGCTAATGTACCCAGAGATAAGCTTCCCTTTATTTATAAATCACACGACTATCTTCCATGGTGATATCCAAATGATTTTTTTCTGCAACATCTAACCCCAATTCCCTTCACCAATTTTCATAATAGCTCTTATACCAACATTGAGTATCCAGTATCGGATTTTGGATCGAATAAACCTTTTCCATCATCTCTTATACAAGACCGTGCCCAAGTATCTCCCTCTCACAAACATTGTCACAACATGTCAGTGTTTTACATCACATACCTTATAATGCTTCATATAGTGCCATTTGAATACTCGATTGGATGTTAGTGCTATATGAAAACTCAAATAATGGGATGTGTTGATCCCATTAACATTTAAATTCCATTGAGCATGTTCTCGTCATTCCCTTTAGTGTTTGAATAGTCAATTTAGATTGGCCATCAGTTTAGTGATGATAGGCCATACTAAAATTCAATTTAGTATTCATTTTATTTTCAAGACTTCTCTAACAGATATATTTTAACATTGGATCATGATAAAAAATAATAGAAATTCCCACCCCCTGAATCCTCACAACTTCCTTTACATTTATCTTAGAATGTTGGTCAAGAGAGAAATCTTCCTAAATAGTGATGAAATGGGAAGTATTGGTTAGTTTATTCAATATATCCCATATCTCATTATTTCCTTTGGATGATCTAGGGAGAATAGTGATGAAGTCCATGATTATATTATTCCACTTTAATGTTGGTATGGTTAGTCGTTTCAATACACCTTTTGAAAGTTTTGGTTCCAACTTCACATGCAGACAAACCAAGTATCTTGTAGTGTAGTCGAAAATATCTCTTTTTTTATTATCTGACCAATAATGTTCTTGAATTTACATATAAATTTCAGTGCATTCATTATGTGTATATAATGTATGGAAATGAGGTTCATCCATTAGTTCTTCTTTTTTCCCCCAGATAGATGGAACACATATCCTTGTATGGATTTTCAGCATGCCTTCATGATCAATATTGAAATCGAGAAACTTCTCATTATTCATATCCTCCATATTCTTTTGTAACAAAGGATATTGTATTTGATATTTCTTGATATTCTCTAGTAATGATGGTTGAGAAATCATTTTGGATAGGATTTATGTCTTCCCTTACTTCATTATCCCCAAGTCCATCCGTACTAGTCCCTTGATCAAAGGATCTCCATGAATCCTCACTATTTTCATCACAATTGGGTATTTCCTTCTTAATGCATCATCAGATTTGTTTTATCTTCTGGGGTAATAATGAACTGAATAGTAATGCTCATTAAGAAGTTCTGACCATCTCATTTTTCTCATGTTCAATTTATTTTTTATGAAGATATATTCTTCTAACTTTGGTGGTATGGGTATATATCGTATTTATCCTCATAAACATAGGGCCTATATATTTTCAAAGAAAAAATATACGAAGATAGCTCCAGGTCATGTGTAGGATAATTCTTATTAAAAGGATTCATGTTATGAGATGCATACGAAATAACCTTTTCATATTTCATGAGGTGGAAACCAAGGAATTTTAGATATTCTGAAGTGTAAATTAAAAAAGTCTATTAGATATATGGTAGAGTTAAAACAAAGGCCACAATAAATCAATTCATTAGTTCTTGGAAACTTACTCCACACTCCTTTGTCCAGATGAACTTGTCCCCTTTTTTATTTCACTTAGATAGAGGATTATAATGTCATGAGTTGTTTTACACAAACCTCCTATAGTATGCTATTTAAATAATAAAACTATGATTCTCAATTAGCATTATAGGATGATTCCAATCCTCAACAACCATTGTATTTTCAAGGTCAACATAGACCACTTCATTTTTTAGAATGTTCCATAAGAATAAAAATTAATGTATCCAGAATTAATATTTAATAAATTTTCCAAATGTATTCTACTTCATTAGTTTTTTTAAAATAACTCTCATATGATCCTCAAGATCCTCACAAATTTTCGAATATATCAAAATACTGTCAATAAAAACTAACATTAATTCTTCAATATAGTCTTTAATGACTATATTCAACAAATTTATAAATATAGTAGGAGCATTAGTCAAGCCTAAGGGCATAACAAGAAACATATAATTACAATATATTTTTTAGAATACATATTCCTTCTTCACCCTCAATTGTTGATACACAAACTGGTGGGAAATCTTGGAGAAGAATTGATGCCAACAAAGCTAGTAAAATTAATAATCAGTTCTTATAAGGGCGTACCTTTATTCAATGTGATACCATTAAATTATCTATAATATAATCATAAGTTCATTGACCCATCCTTATAATTAAAAAATGGAATATGTTCTCCCAAAGGAGACACACATGGTTGAATAAATCCCTTCATCATAAGGTTGTGAGGTTTTTTCATTAGTTAATCTTACTTAAAATTTTCCATTCAATACAGGGTATATGATATTGTCTTGGACCTTGGTTTGAGTTCAATAGATAACTCTACCTCTCTTTTTGGGGGATGTCTAGGAAACACTTTAGGATATATGTAAGTATATTCCTAAAAAATTGGAACATTATATATCTTCCTGATTTCGTTTCCTTCTCCTAATTCACCGATAATCTCTACAATGAAGTCCATGGGTTGTGTTTCTAGAGAAATATTAGTTCGGAATATCTCTCCTATAAAAATTATTGTATGTTTCCTATTAAAGACTGTTGAATTTTACTTTCTTCTCCAGTTTATATTAGCATTATACCTTGAGAGCCAGTCCATCCCTAATATAGTGTAATGTTCTACTATGGGGATGACTACTAGATTTTTGATGAGATTTTACTCACCAAAGTTCATAAAATAGTTTCTATATGTTGTTGATGGTAGGATAACACCTCTAAGAATATTAACTGATAAATCTAATTTTAATAGTTCAGGTATTGATTGAACATTTTATGCAAACATGTATAAAATTAAGGAATGTTTAGTACAAAAATCAAAAAAATAATTTGTTAGATTTGAGAGAACAATGAGTGTACCTCACACCACATAATTTGGATCCTCTACTTTATCCTCCTTGTTAAAAAATGATCTACCTTTATATCTTGACCTATGTTAATGTTGATGATTATTTCCCTCTATTATCTTCTAATTTGGACATTGATTGGAAAGGTTACCAAGTTTTCCCCACTTGAAGCATTGGAATTCTAGCTATCAATGCACTATCTTCCATTTTTAGTTAGAGTTGAAAAGTTGAGGCTTCATCTGAACATGATAGTTTTGAGCTATATAGACATCTCTTCCACACTTTTAGAAATTCTCACTTATAAGAAATAAATTCCAAAATGATTCTTCCCATATTTTTTATGTTTAGGAAGTTAAACTATATTTATTTATTTTCCATGATATAGATTCTTTCTTGAGTGAATCTCCATTTAACTTTTCTTTTCATTCAATCACTGTGACCCCTACTTATCTAAAAAATCCAATTCATCCTTCATAGCACTTCATTCTATCTATTAATAGATCTCATAGGAATTATTTTCTAGATTCCTCTATATATGGGGTATTAGTCCACTAAATAATAAATTAAACTTTCCTTTAAGATCCATAAAAACTCTAGATGTGTATCAAGAAAGTCTTGTAAAGTTAATCTCATTTCTTACCATTGATTCATTTTCTTTATACTTTAATTCTTTGAGTTACTTATCCGTTTTGGTTTTCATCAAACAAGGTAAATAATTATTGAAAAATGTTCCACAAAATTCATCCCACACTATAGAATCAATATCACTTATTGGATTTGTTTTTTTAATAATTGTCCACCCCTGATCAACTTCTACTTCTAAGAGGTATAATGCTACGGTGAATTTCTCAAGCTATGGACAATAGATTATATAGAAGATCTTTTCTATAGAGATTATCCATTTTTTCAATAATCAATGGGTTGGTAAAACAACAAAAAGAAGGTGTTCAATGAAACATAAAGGACTTAATGTAATGATTTTTCCTTTCACATGAGTTTGGTATCTCAAATTGAATCATGTAATTATTCATAACTTGGGTTATTTGATTCATCATCCCCATTATATTTTATATTCCATTTATTATTTGAATGACATCAGTTCATTTCCTGTTGCACTCATAATTCAAGTGGTTCCTTCTATTTATCACCATTATTTTCAAAAAGAACAAAATTTTAGTGAGGAGCATTTTAGTTTTTAGAATATTATAATTCTAAAATTGATTTTCTTTCTTAAAACATCATGCCTAAATATGTTATTAAAGTCCTCTAATAGAAATTAAATTTTCTATATATAATCCATAATGGTTTATAAAAATATTTTTATTAACCCAACATATCCCCCCTTAGAGTGTATGAAGAGGTGTTCAATAAGGCCTATTGTCTTGCATCAATTACCGATAGATTCTAGATCAATGCACTTTTTTAGATGTTACCCCTAGGTGCATCAGTTCCACAGCTACATCCACTTATAGTGCTGAGACACTGTTGTATTCTCAAAGAAACCAATGACTTACAACGTAATGAAATACTAGAATGTATTTTAATAAGTAGACTTTTCAATAGTATTCATTCAAAAGTTTTAAAGACCTAATTTCCATAAATAATTAAACTATCCATTTATACAAACTATGGAATCCCACATTTTTGGTACATAAATTTTCATTAAGTTGAAAAAACAGGATCATTTAAAGTTTATTTAATTTGAAATTAAGTACATAATAAATGAAAACATAAAACATAAAACAATATTCTAAGTCCACTTGAAATACATATTTAGGGTTTCAGCCTAAGTTACATTTAATGCACCTCATATCATTGGTATATACATAAAAGGAAATAGGAGATCATAAAGCCTAGTAAGTCAGTAAGCAAGGGAGATAAAAGCATGTGATCAATAAAAATATCAATAATAATATGAGGATTAAAAATAAGGAATAAAAAATGAACATATAATTATAATATAAAATTAAGTATAACATGGATATGTGGATACAACATTTAAATGATACATTTATAAGCATATCACCAAGTTCTATCATCAAGGTGTCAAAAATTAAAATTATCCATGTTATTAAACTAGGAATCATAAAACATTTCGTCTTTAGAGATTAAAATCCTTAACAAAGGCATTGGAGAAATATCAAGGAAAATACTTCATATGTATTAATTTCATGTGATCCAGATAGAGAATATTAAATCATTTCATTAATAACCAGTGGATAATAATGAACAAGTTTATTTTAAAAATGATGGCGCACAAAAGTGCTTGAAGACATGTTCATTGCATCATTTTTAACCCATAAAAAGAAATTTAGGTTGGATATATATAAATATCAAAATAGAAGATACATTTTTTTCCATGCAGTTAAATAACCATTGTAAAGAAATTTTTTTTTGGTATTCAAATAAACAGGATAATATAATTTCTTTTGTAAAAGAGAGAAATTTGAGAAGTAAATATGACAGTAGGACATGTATGAAAGTTGATTTTAGAAATGAGTAAAATGATAGATAGTGAAGGTACCAAAGTGATAAAATACTATTATTATAGTAATGGTATAATATAATGTGTGTAAAATAACATATTTTGGAAATTAGAAGGTATACCCCATAAAAATGGAACATGAATGGAAAAGAGAAGTGGATATTCTCTTTACCATGAAGAGTTGTTCCTAAAACATGAGGATGGAACATTATGGGATTTTGGACACCTTGGAGGGACTACATAGGTGAAAAAATCAACATAAAAGTGTGTTGTATTGATTGGTAGTGAAATGAAATTGTCAAATTGGTTGTTATTTATAGAGAAAGTGGATAATGTTTTAATAATTTTTAAATATAGTTCTTGGAAATCTAGGCTATGGAAAAAAAATTCTTACCGAAGTTTTTTTGTTATGGTTTTGGAACTTTGAGTCTCCATTTATGATATTTTAATCTATTGAACTAAAAATAATTTTTAACACTCATTTGGACATGGGAAGGTAAATCTTTGACAAAAAAATGCCTTTGAAATTAAAATATCTATTTTAGACATTGGAAAGTCACTAAAAGGTTTGAAAATTGATTAAATTATATTAAAGTAATTTTTATTTGTAAAATAACATATTTTAGGCCTTATATTGTGATTAATTAATTATTACATTATTATGAAATAAATATTTTGTTATAAAATACAACAAAAACCAAAAACTGTATCTTTAGTATATATAAAAAATGTTGTATTTCAGAAAAATCTCATAAATTCACCATATCCTAATTTTGACATGATAATTCCAAATATAATGTCTATTTTTTCAGAATAATTCTATAAACATGAGAATTTTGACTTTTAAGTATAAAAATTCAAAGTTATTTAAAAAATATATTTTTAGGCATAATCAAATTTCTTACACAGAAAAAATTTCCTAGGAAATTATAAAATTATGTTAACATTTATATTTAAATATGAGAGTTTTAAAATACCATTTAACAAAAAAAAATTATTTATAATGCCTTTTTTGTTCAAAAAATGTAAATATTTTTTTTAAAAAAAAATTATGTTTTATTTGTGGCCACAAATTAATTAATCAAATTCATCTCAATTGAAAATATATTTTAATAAGAAAAACTATTCTTAAAAATAATTTATGGAATAATAATTTTATTTAAAAAATGGAAATTACACATTATGTAACAAAAATCTGGATATGTAACCCCTTATTACACTCTTATACGCCCTAAGGGTATGGTGTGCGATGATGATATATTAATGGGGTTTCTAGGCTAACATTGACCAAGTGGTAATCTCCACTAACATAAAATTAACCTTTAGATGATTTCAGTCAAGCTTAAATTGTTAAAGGCCATCTTAGGCATGGTCAAGGGAAAACCCTATTGATGCTACCTCGCTCCCAAGTTCTAAAAATGGGATTCAAAAGTCACAAATCTACTGGCTTATGACAAGGTTTATCCTTTCTACATCAATTATACTATTTCATTACTACTTATAAATAACAATTATAATGGAAAAATTATCAACCCAAGGTATAGTTTTTGAGGTTAATATTGACCAATGATCATATAATAGTTTTATCCCAACGGTCACATTGCACTTTATACCCTATAAATACACCTTTATTCATTCACTCAATATTCACTACAATTACACTTGAGGTTATATTTTCATATATTAATATGTTTATTTATTTACTAGTTTTTTTATTTATATAGAATTTTATGTGGGGGAAATGATTCTAGAGGATTGGGGTAATCTATATTTTCCTATTTTATCTTCAATATTTTATATTTTATGTATAATTATAATATCTGGTATTTTAATTTGTTTTTTAGTTGAATAATATAATTATATTTATTAATGATATATATTTTTTCAATTTCACTATATTTTTTACATTTATAATATTATGTAATATATAAACCACATTTAAATAAGAAATAAATAACATTTTAAAATTTTAGGTCGTTATAATTTTTCTCAATTTATCTTAGCTATTATTTCATAGATTTGACTAAAAATTAATCCTTAATTTATTCTTCCAATGATTATGGATCCTGCTGAGATAATAAAGTAATATGCTCTAAAATCCTCATTTTAATGTTCATATTATTGTATATTTGTTATAGACTATGTTTAATTCATTAAACTTGTATCACCGAGGTACTATTTGTTTTAATGATTTACACTCTTTGTGATTTTCCTCTTCCTATGATTTAACTTCAAAATATTATTCATGATATAGATTATTTATTCTAGAAGATTTTTTTTCATTAATATCATCTTCATTACAAATATTTTTCAGATTGAAATTTCAATATTTTCTACCATCCTCTTCTTTAATCACATTAACATCATTTCTATCAAAAAATTAAATTTCTTATTGAAGCATATATAGGTTTTACACTTTTTAAAGTTACATAAGAAAACCCCTTCACCTGACGCATCCCAAAAATTTCTTGTTTTTTTAATTTATAATTTAATTCTGAAAAATCCAAAGGGTTATTTTATTGGATTAATTAAATAAAACATTTCTTAAGGTCATTTGTCCTCTATGAGACCTAATAAACCATAATTTTTTTTATAAACATCAATTGAAACTGCATCATTTAAATAATTATTCATGATAATACTCTTGATTAGGGTTACATTTTATATATTATTCACCATGTGATTTCATATTTCCAAAACATCATTTCTTGTATGCCTCTCAAAAATGAATCTTTATCCTTATTTCTATGATTTTATAATTAATTGTCACTTAAATCGAGGTATACATAGTGACACTGTCTCACTAATAAATATTATTCAACATACAATTTAATTTTCATCTCTAATATGAAATTATTTTATCTAATACATTACTTTTTTTTGTTTGTAAAAAATAATGAAAACAATAATTTTATATTCATGAAAAAAATGAAATGCATCTATCCTAGAGTTATTGGTTGTTTAATTGGACTTTAAACATTGGTATGAATTATTTACATGAAATTTGAAACACTCGTATTATTTTTTAGATAGGGATTTCTCTCTTATTATTTTTAAGATAGGAATTTATAAATATATGTCTCCTCAGATAAGTATTAAAATTCCTCTCTTGATAATTTTTAAAAATTATAAATTTCTTTTACAACCTGTAGAAAAAAAAATTACTTATTCTATATTGATGTATATACCCAGGCCTCCAATTCCATAATTTTTTCTCCTCATATACATAAAATAAACTTGTGTTCACCTTTCCATAAACATGATACATGTTTCAATTCATCCTAAAACCCTTAATCAATTAATGTTCATCCTTGACTTTGGTAAGACAACCATTTTGGTCAAATTTTACTATATGTCCTATATCATAAAGTTGAATCATGGTTAAAAGATTTTACTGAAGTACATATAAATATAACACCTTTGTGTTTTCTAATTTATATACAAAATAATCATTATTCTTCTTCGTTTTTTTTAAATAAATATATCGTTACAAAATAAATCCATTATATGAATATATAATTTCACATTCTTTATAATATTCATTATCCAGATCATGTGGGATGAGAACACACTCTTAACAATCCATGGGTTTTTGTTTTCCATTTCATTTATTGAAATATCAACTAGGATTACTTTTAATTTTTATATTTAATCCTTGAAATTATAAAATGTGTTAGGATATAATAAAATATATTTTAATTTCTTTTAGTGTATACAATGATGAAAATTTCTAATTTTTCCAATAAGGAAGTTTTTTCCCGAAATAATTTAGTCTATAGGTATTCTACCCATTATAGTTGTACTTACATATATACTATTTTCACTTGTTAGTTTCCAATTATCAATGAATTTATGGCAGAAACTATATGTATAAATAAAATATCCCTAAAATTAATTTCATATATTAAATGTAAGATATGTACTCATTCTTTTATAAAGACATTTGGGTTCTTATTCTTTCATATAAATCTCTATATTTCAAAAATATGTCACTATGTGTCCATGGTAACCATTAATTTATCACTTCATTAGGGGGAATATCTAGTCTTATCACTCAACATATTTCCCAACTCTGAATAAATCATTGATTTTGATAACCCCTAAATTATTATGATTTATTAACAATATTTTTCTTCCCTACATATTTCAAATTTTCTACCAAATTTATAATTTTTTTATATTTTAATATAATTATAATCTTCCCCTCAAAAATTGTCCTTTGATCAGTCAATAATTTTTCAATAATTATTGTACCTCTTTCATTCTTTTCTTGTATTTTCTCAACTGAGAACATACAAAACTGCAACCAAATCACAAAACCTCGAATTATGATTTAGAAAAAAATATTGTTCCTTAGTGTCAGCACTTATTCTTTGAGATGAACAATATTATTTTATTTATCCTTGACATAGTAATTAATATCATTCATGAACTTACATTTTTCATTAATTTCTTGTTTTAATTATCTACTTATCTTGGTATTTCTTCAGAAACTATTTTTCCCAACACAACATTCTCTGACTGTGTGAATTTGTATTTCATCTACTAAATATAATATAATGAATCTTCCAATAATCCGCCAATATTCTTAATTTTTTATCTATTGATTATATTACTCCTCAGGAGAACCATTGTGTTTCTTTGTTAGGTTAGAAACACATTCGAGTAAAACTTTTCCCTCATTTTTAGAATGTTATTTCTCAACCATATCCATCATATGATAATATAAATTTGAGCTAAATTTGGTTTCACCTACTTCAAATAAAACATAATCCCCATCCTCTTCCATAATCACCATGATCATCCACTAAAACCTTCATCTAGCTGTGTTTTTATATTTAAATATTCATTTATGGAGAAAATTCATTGGATTTTTAATATGTATTCATCTTTAATTTATTCTCCATAAATCCATCCTAAACAAATCATAACAATATTTCTAACATTTATTTAATGAAATAATTATAATAATAACTTTCCCTCAAAACATCATAGCCAATAATTAAATTTCAATTCCACAAGTGATAAAAATTAATCAATTTTATCTTAATTTTCATATCTATATTAATTTATATAATTCTTCTACATATATTTGAATTTAATCTCCTTAAATAATTACAGGTTATTCATTTTATCATTATGAACATCACATATGAAACTAAGATTCTATGTAAATCTTCAAATGATAATTAGGCTAAGTTACTCTCCTCATGCACAGATACCGTGATATTATACAAAGGTTGAAATATCTAAAATATTTTCAATACAATATCTCGATTATTAATTTTATCACTAAGACCATGAATAAAATTAATACCATTAAAATCATGGTCGAATAATTCTTTAAGATTATTTATTGGATGTGTCTTCAAACCATCAAACATATTTGGAAATACTTGAAACTTCAGATCATTCACTTTTTATAAAATTTATTTATATTTCATAATTTATCCCCAAATTATTTTCGAAGAAAAACTCATCACATTCATATATTTCATGTGAAAATAGTCCAAATATAAAATTTTATGACATTGAATTATTTTTCAACAACATTCAATATATTTCTTTGAATTAAAATTTTCACAATATCACTAACTTGAATTATATTTAAATAAGAATAGAAAACATACATCCCATGAGACTATAAATGCGATATCATATAGTTTTTCTAGATCAGAGAATTAAAAGAATAAAATAAATTAACTATTTTGACATTAAAAATATTCCCAATTCTAATAATCATCCACTAACAGACTTAGTATGAAATGAATTGTGGATCTAATACCACTTTTTATAAATATAGGTTCTAAACAAACCCTAAGAGGTTGTGTAAAATATGGTGTGAGAATATTTTTATTTCCCCATTTTCTAAAAAAAGATCATGTTCACATGCTATATTGAATCATATGAACCTTTCACAGCCAATAATACTTCCATTGAATCCAATAATTAAATGTAAAATAATTAAAATAATTGTTTTAATTGTTTTTCCAGTAATGGATACTCAAAGGAGTGAATATTTATGATGTGTTTTTGAACTGATAGAATCATTACACAATATTTTAAATAAAAGAGTCTAGAAAGTATCACTAATAATAAAAGTATCACCCATTTCACATATCCATCCAAACACTACTTCAATACAAGTTATATAAAAAACATTTATATGAAGGTTTCTCACAATGAAAATAAAAAAAAGACTGAAAACTAAATTAGCGTGGGAGTTATCATTGTGCTTCAAAATTATTTCTAACTCTTGATCATAAAAAATTTCTTCATATTATAAATTCTTATAAACATATTTTATATTTTCAAATATATTCTCTCCATGAAAAACATATACTTTAAATATTTTAAACTTCATCAGCAAACATTAATTATTTGATCTTACAAACGAATACTTCATCAAATTACATGTTTCAATAATTTATTATACTTTAAATCCATCCATTATAAAAAAATTAATGTCACAATTATGTTTCATTTTATTTCCAATATCTAGATTAGATAATATATTCATATTTTCCACATAACTATCCATAATTTTATAAAATGAACTACACCATGGTGTGGTGATGTCCAATTCCCTATATTAACTCCATATACCATTCATTACACATATATAAATCCTTATAAATTGATCTATTTTTAATTTAAATGACAATACATATCACGAACCATAATAACCTAAATATCTCTTGAATATGGAATAATATTCATTTCATTAAAAAGAATTACTTTATGAATTATTCCCTAGATCTGTATGCATTTCTAATTCAATATAGAAAATTTGAAATTCCACTAACATCACCATTATGACTTGTCTTATCCCTATATTCTAATTTTATATTTATAATTGATCAAAATATTGTATTCAATAATGCTCATTTCCAAACTCCTAGTTTCTCATATATATTTTGAAGAGACCACACTATTTTCTATAACATGGTTCACATATGATCCATATTTCATGTTTAAGTTCAAGGTCCATGATAATCTCCATCAAAATTGGATGCCAATTATTCATATCACTATTTTTATCATCATTATACTATCCTATGTGGAATAAAATATCATCCTATGGTAAATTAGGAATTTTTATAGACAAAATAGCTTACTCTATACCCCTAGAATCCTTACCTTGTCTTATTTATCTATAACACACTATGGTCAAACCCATTATGATTTAGTGTGATATAACTTCATCAATAACAACTTTAAATTAAGGAATATCTTCTCTAAGATTCTACTTGACTCTCACTAATCCAAATAACACGTTAAAAACTTAATTTATAGAGTTGATTAGAAAAAAACACAACACTAATTCAAATATATAAGGTTATGTTCCAATGTTCCACTCATGTACTAACTTAGGATCTAATAATTAACTTCTTAAATAGAATTGAGGGTTTCTTCTACTTTAAACAATCAAAAATGTCTTAATCCAAACCTCATTTATAGATTATTTAATCATATTTTAGGATTTTATAGTGGTAGAAATGTATTACCCATTGGAAAATATATTTCTTCCTAGCTCACTAATAATAAAAAAATTCTATTTTATAGATTATTATATTTTATAAATATCCAGTTGACTTGTTAATCTAATAATAGGTATTCAGTTCTATCTTGATCCAAGGTTGTATTAAAAATATCTATCTCCTCTATAGATTTATTAATGAAATAATCCACATCCATCTGATATGAAATATGGATGATTATTTCAGCTTGATATAACTTGGTAAGAGTAAAATACAAGTTGAACAACATATATACTTGAGCATCATAAAACCATGAGATATAAGAAAAAACTATTTTACATGGAAACCTCACTACTAAATCTGATGTGTTTCCATGAAAAGGAATCAATTATTCTTTCTTTATTGTATTCTCCCTGTTTATTTTTTGATTGTCAATTTGAATCACCTTTGATATTAAATTTAGTGACTTGAATTTACAAGTAGAATTACTATACTATGATGAGGGCTTGGAATTCAACATCATTATTGGAACAACCTTTGAAAAATATGAAAGAGTACAAAATGAGTTCCTTTAGTGGAGAAACAAATATTATTCTAGAACAAACTCACATGATTTTAATTCTGATATCCTCTTCCTTATTGGGATTAAAAAAGAACCATAAAACTAAATTTTTTATGTTTTATAAATTTCATTGATATAAAGTCCAACATCATTATAGAGGTATATATCTAAAGGTAATTCTATTAGTGTGAGGTGTGTTTCTAAATCTTATACTCATGCTCGTCCTTTAGTCACCATCTAGAGGGTGAATTGAATGTTGAACTATTAGAGATTGATAAATCATATTCATAATTATTTATTCAATATTTATTTATTTAGGATTTACATGAATGGATCAATTTTGTATAAGAGGTGAACCATGTGATGTTATTGGTAATAAAACAACTTTTTCACAACAAATATTAATGCAATGTAATTTTTTTCAATAGTGGTGTAAATTATTTAAAACACCAACATCATCTGACTAAGGTAATATAGGTTTTTTTCTTAGTAGAATTATTAATTTAGAAAAAAATAATTCTAATGGAAAATTTATAAGTATACACATAATGGATGTGTAGTTTTCTATCCATATGAGTCATTAAAATAGTTAAAAGAAAAAATTACTTCTTGATTCTATAAATTTGTTTTTGTAAATATCTATCCAATTAGCATGTTACTCTCTTTTTCATTAATTTCATAAAGTTAAAATGTATTATAGATAATTTAAAATTGGAACACCTGATATAGGTGAGATATCTTTTGTATTCTTATCAATTATTAAAGATTTTTATGAATAATAATTTCAGGTATCACATTGGATTATTAGGGTTGAACTCAATGGCTAGATTATAGAACATAATTCCATAAAATTTTTATAATTTGAATTTGAATTTGAATTTTAGTGGTTTTATATTTAAACTATGTTACTAGGGTTGAGAAGGAATCTTTTCAAGGTCAAAAATGTGGTATAGATGCTATTATGTCCTGAGTAATTGGAAGTCCTCATAATACTCCACTATAATTCAATAAAAGTTCTTGAAAATGAGATAAATAACCCACTAATATGTTTCCTATAAATTATTAAAACTGATGGAAACCAAATTGTAGTAATACACCCATTTGGGTGTCTTAAAGGTAATTTCCTCCATATTTTTACGGTCTATTTTGATTTAATTATAGCTAAGATACCCATTTCAGTAAAAGAGTGTGTAAAAAATACTATCGTATGAATAAATAATTCTATTATTGAAACTGGTAAATCATCCCAGGAAAATGATGTATAAGGCCCCTAAAGCTGATGCATAATTTGATATATAATATCTTATTTTAAGGGATAAATGTCTCCACATCACTCAGGGTATTTAACAACTTGGATAAGTCATGATTTGATTAACATTTACAATGTTTATTCCCGTATGGAATTATAATGTAGACACATCCTTCTCACTATCCATTTGAAACCACAATGCTTAGTTGGTAGCCCTAAGTAATGGATGACTACATAAGGATCTACTCTTGAAATTTTCGTAAATATTCACATGAATGTACCCTAGTGTTTATTATATACGGAAATTAATTATTTTGGATTTTTTGAATTCATAGTTTCACTACTATGAATTTTTTTGGCTTTATTGTTTTCCCATATTCACTTTATTGAGCTCTTCAAAAGTGGTATAAATTTTATATTCAAATTTGGTAAGGGTGCCTCAGAGAACATCTTCACCAAAACTTGGAAGTGAGGATGGACCGACCTCTTGATCCTTATATGATTTAATAGAAATTTATCTATATTTAATTTTAATACAATCGTCACAAATTGATAAAATTTTATTAACACTATTGATATCATGTTATTGGTGATAACGGATCTTAAACCTTTAATTTTGTACTGCTAATATGTTCTAAACTCACTAGAATATCTTATTTGTTTTGACTAAATTTCCATTAGACATATATATTAATAAATATTCTCTAATTAAAGAACAATTTGAAAAGTTTATACATGAATATTATTAATTTTATTTCATGATTAGTAAATTTCACAAAATACCACTCATTATCAACCAGAGGATTAAAAGTTAATATGATGATCGTTACCATTTATCAAAATAAAAAGGTGATATCCTTGGATGAATTTTTTAACTTTAATATGATGAATAGTTATCTGGGAGCCCTATTTCACAACATTCCAATAGCTGATGGGAACTACCTCCTAGGGGTTTCCATTTATGTTCTCTTCTATTTTTCGTCACTTATCTTATCTTTTACAGTGTTCTATATTAATATATCGATCTTAATACGAGTAAAAAATGTAAACATCACTATTAAGAACTCTTATTTTTACATTTATAGTTTAATTCAATAATTAATGATCGAAGAGGGTACCACAATATGTAAATGAATCCAAGACTTACCAACATGGGATTAAATAACTCCCTTGATGAACCACCATGAAACCAGAGTTGGGGACATAAACACCAAAACATGTTTTCAATCAAATATTTATAATGGTACTTTGTCCACTCATTTTATGAACACAATTCTTAACTATAAGGATTTAAGTCAACTTCTTTGTATCCTAAGATGAAGAGGGTTTATGTTAGAATAATGTTGCTTCCTGG
This sequence comes from Viscum album, assembly GCA_963277665.1. Lineage (NCBI taxonomy): Eukaryota > Viridiplantae > Streptophyta > Magnoliopsida > Santalales > Viscaceae > Viscum > Viscum album. The sequence goes on along the minus strand of OY728135.1, from coordinate 1,233,436,709 downwards.
AAGATTTTATACCAAGCATAGGTATATATTGATTTAATTAACATTATTATATATATATATATATGTTTCATGTTCACATGAATACCTATTTATTTTAATTTCTATATAAATGACAGGTTTTTATAAAATTTATGGGATCCAATTTAATCACTATTCATCTCAACATTTTCTACTTCTATCTCAAACCTTTGAGGGTTTTACTAAGACCTTATAAGGGACTATCTAAATTCTTTTCATAAATAAAGGGTGTTCAAAATTTAGGTTCACATTATAAAAAAAACCAATTACTCCACACATCATACATCTAATCCAATGGTATATGATTCTCTCTATGTGTTTGCACTTGAGATTGGGGCATAAATATATGAGATAAATATAATGCTGAAATTCTTAATCCTTGTATTGGGAAATTATTAATATTTCATGGTTATGGAAAATAGATATCACAATATTATGAAGTTGACTAAGATATTTTATTTTATCTAACCAATCCACTAGATGGATTGGATCAGGGTAAGCATTTGAGGGGCTCAAATTAATTTTTTTACTATAGTTAGTTTTACTGAATCATATTTCTATTTATTTTAGTGAATTGCATTATATATTTAGGGATGATTTTGGGACTTCTAGTTGTGTCTGCAATATTTCTTCCTCTATATTTAATACTTACTTGAAAATTATTAAGAAATATTGTTTATAAAATTATTTTTTTTTCAACAAAACTTTTATCTTATCAAATGATACTGATGAGGTGAACAAGTGATATTTATATTTTGAGGTTTCTATTTTTTGGGGTGCTTTATATCCTCAGATTGATAGTTTAATAAAGTTAATTAGAGTTTATATATATATGGGATCTTATAGAGGCTCTTTTTAGTGATCTTTAAGACATTAGAGCCTATTTTAATGGCTTCTAGAGGGTATGGGAGTAGAGGGAGTCACTGGTAGGGATATAGAGGGAATTGAGATGTTGAAAGGATGATGCAGTCATGCCACGATGATTAGATGATCACAATTAAATGAATTTTGTCTCTAATTATCAAATACATATGAATTACTATTTATAACCTCATTGAATTATTATTTTTTCATTAGGATATGAATCTTATATATATGTGAATTTTTCATTGAAACTATATTATATAAATTTTCCATTGTCTTATTTTTTAAGATAATTTATTTAAATAATAATCATAGATCTTGTGTAACAACATTATATGGAACTGGAAATAATTAAGGTGATAATTTATCCTAACGTCACTATATTCCATAACCAATAATGACATTTTTTTCAAGAGAGGAAATAAAATAACATTATAATTGATCAATATTGACGAAATAGACACTATTTTTTCATATTCTAAAAATAGTTATTCATTTTACCCTTTTTCATATTATATTTATTTATATTATTTCATGTGTGTTGGTACTACATCAATCGAAGATGGGAAACTATATTCAATATGATTGATTTAGAGAACATGGTCCATGCCATTTCCAGGTCCAGAGTGATAACGTCCAATTCAACCTTTACAAAACTCATTTTTATGTTGGAAGTTATTTTTTGGACTTTTTATGGATTTAATTATAGATTCCTCTAGAAACTATTCAAATTTATTAAATGTTTACAGTCCCTTAGGATAAATTCTATAAGATTAAAATTTAATCCAACCCCTACTGAAATTTTTCTAAAAAGCCCTCTTGTAATATCTCTTTGGGAAGTTGTATCTCTATAGAATATGATAGAACTTTATATTTGAAATTTAAATCAATATATCTCTAATTATATCATTATTTTCTATTTGAGAGGACATGAATACTTATCTTGATCAACATGAAATTTAATTTAAATAGAAATTGATTATTGAGATCCTCCCAACTAGAAGTATAATCCATCATTAGGTTACTATACCAAAAATATAGAGGTCCCTTTTATATATAAAAACACCAACGTTAGGTAATCTCTTAATATATAATGGTTCCCAACATCTGGCAACATCATGAAGAAAAATTAATGGCATATTTCTCTAGGTATTCATTTTCATCAAATAATGAAATGTTTTTATTTATAATGGTGAGTAGTAAAGGGGTTATGTATATCATTTAAGGGGTTGATTTTTCCTATGGTTCTTCAATGTATCGAGATTTAATATACTTTAATTAAGTATTAATTTATAAATTATCTCTAGTTATGAAGTTATATTTTATGCAAATGTTTTCTTGATGATTCACTTGAGGCTAATATTAATGACATCCAAATAGAGAAAACTTCTTATAATATATTAGTTTGATGATTAACAAATTGTGTGAATGCGGTCTTAGGTTAATTGAACAACTTGATTATGATTTTTTGGGTTGAGTAGTCTCATATTACATAGAAAGATAAATTAGATAAGATAGTGTTATATCATGGATATTATGTCTAATTGGTATATTTATCTTATGTAAGTAAATAATAATTTGTTGGAATTTATACAATGGTCTCATTAATTGGGATTTGTTTCACTAAAAAATATCTACTCAACAAATTTAGTTGGTTGATGGGATAAGAATGTTGAAATGAATTTTTATTTATCAACAATAGACCAAGAATAAGTATAAGGTAATCTAGATTTGGATTTTAATTATTGATCATATATTTGATTATGGGTTTGTACCCCTTCTTCATGTATGTCAATATTAGAGATTTTCCATAAAAATGTACACATATCTTCACCCCCAAAAAAAATTCCGTAATAAGGGGAGAGAGAGAGTAACCGCCTGAGTCCTTCCTCCAACCGGACTTGGGTTGGCGACTAGCACTGAGGGTATAGTAAAAATGAATATTGAAGGAATTAACCTCTATGCCAAAAAAGTAGAAGATAGATATAAGAACGGTACAAAAACCAAAACATACTCAGACATATATATAAATAAAACCCAAGTACCAACAGGCAGTGTCATAAATTACCAAACAACTGAAAGGAAAAATACGCGTATCAAAAGGGTAAATATGGAAGAAACAATGAATCCTAAACAGCTCATGCTAAATCCCAAGATAGTATCGTCCAGACTGATCACCCACCTACTCTGGTGATCCATAAAAAAATATTATATATACACAAGGAGAGAATAATATTATACTCAATATGATCCTCCCTAGAGACTCTTATGTAAAAGATAAAGAAATTAAGATAAAACACATCAAACAATAGTGAAACTAACTTCTTACCTAAATGATTATACAAAGTTTCCAAACTCACCATGGCTATATTTAACCAATTGAAGCATACAAGAGATCATATAATATAAAAATATAATATCTAGGGTTCCCTGCTCTCACTTTGCTACTGGTTTTCCACTCTACCCGAATGTTGCATGTCCTGAGCCATCTCTTTGAAAAAGTAATCCAACCCAAAGAAATAAGGGAAATACATCACAACATGAACCTCATGCATAATATAACCAGACCATCCCACTACATATCTATATAGTAAAAAAGTTGTATCATGGGAGCCATCATAGCTCATATGATGTATATAAAACATTCTGTATTATACCTCAATCGATTAAAACCCATACACTGAGAAAATACCTCATGCCATCACAACCCATACACGTTATAACTATAATAGTTATTTGGATAATATATATAGCAATAAATTTTTGTGAAATAACCACGAACCAGCACAACCCTCTACATAAATATATTGGGAAACTGACAACCATATATACCAAGGCAAGTAACTACCAAGAGAAGAGAGCGGGGCTAGAGGTGGTAGTTATTTATCTGGCCTCCCACTAGAATTTTGGGGAAACACCATTCATGAGTCCATTGGGTGTAATTTTCCCTAACATACATTGGTGGGGAAACTTATAAAATAATAGAATATACATGATATGATATAGCTCAAAACCCCACCATGGGAATAACCTAGACTTAGTCACAAATGTAGCTAATGTCACTCAGACTCTCGGATGCCACTTCTAATAATAGATATCCTATAAGAACAAAAGGATATAAAAGGGACACATTAAATTAATTATTTTATTTTATCACTTATTCTTGTTAATTAATTCATTAGAGTATCGTTCATGCCCGCTTGACATAATCCATACCATGTCCATGGTTAATCAAGATTAACATATTTTTAAAATTTTCATTCCATCATCAACCAACCCATGGGTTAAGAATTAATTATTCATTTATATCATCATTCCATATCTAGGTACTATAGGAAAACCATCCTAATATGCCACAAAGAGGAATCATGCAACCAATAATCTCCAACTTCCTCACGTAGAGAGGAAATAAATGAAGATAGAAACATGAAACCCAACCATTGACCATTAAATAGATTCAAGAGAGCATACAATCTCTCAGTATCCCATCAAGGGGTAATCCCAGATTTAACCCTTCCCATCACCTCTAGGGCTATCCTCAACACCCACATGCATATATCAATGAATCTCTCCAACATAGGCATCATCTGATACCACATCATCGAGGACACCCTACCCCCATATCACATCAGCCATACCGGTCTCACATCACATATGGGACTAAATGCCCCATATTACACATCGACCCTCCATAATCAGCCTTTCCTAGCTCATATATAGAGCACATCACAAGACAAAAAGAACAAATAAGAAATCAATAGATAAACTAGGTCTCGAAACATGGTATTCAACCTCCTTTTGAAAATGAGAAAATTAATCCCAAGAAAAACATTTTTATCACACAACTAGTTCTTATTCCATAATGAATTAATCAATTAATTTTTTAATAAGTTCCAACTATGTGAAACCTAAGGTAACAAGCTATAACAAGATATCAAAGTAAAAATATTCTGTTAGAATTTATTTTGGTTTCAAAAAGATTGACAAGTACCACTATCAATTACAATGCCTTTTTAATTATCAGCAAGCATAAAAATGATTCATATTATATAACAATTCTAATTAAACATACACGTTACCTAAATTTATTATCATTAAATTACATTAACTGCTGAATTTAAAACATTCCTCTTTAATTTTTTTAAGACAATTTATTATCATTTAATTACAAAATTACATTTTTATCAAGTTCATCATGATCTTCTAAGAATAAGAGCGTGTTAATAAATAAAGGAATAGATATCACACTATCTAGAAAATAATGAGGGAAACCCGTATGAGGGTATAAAGCAACAACATTAGGAATTTGTGATCACAACCAATTACTTTAAACTGGTAAATTAATTATTAGGTTAATTTCATTTCCATCTAAATAGATAAGCAACATTCAATTTACTATTGCACATAAATGAAATATGAGAATTAATGAATCCCATAACTAAAAAGTTTCAGTGTTCATCAGATGAGAACGAACCATGTATTGGACTGTTGATCACATATCTTATAATAACTGATTCCATCTAAGTATTTTTTGATAGAAATACAGTAAAAACCAATTAAACCACGTTAGAAACATGGGAGATAGTGTGCTATTGCAAGGAAATGAAAAACAGGAGGGAACGAGACCCAACCGATAGAAATTATTAAAAATGAAGGAAGAAAAAAATTCGTAACAACACATATCTCAATGGATCAAAGGTAAAATCCCCATTATTGATTCCCATTGTTGTAATATCTAGAATCTCTATAAGGGAGCCATTGGTCACATGGAATCAGGACCATCCATAGGGTTTTTGAAACCAGAGCAGCTGAAAACATTTGTTAAAGCACCACACATGATATATACATGGTGGGTAAACCATTTTCACATTGGGTAAATGTATGGTCTCAAACATCACCAAAATATTTTTTTTCTTATTTAACCCCAAAATTCTTCCCATCATGGACCATCCCTTCAAAATTCGTAAAACACACATACACAATGCATAATATTTACAAGTTGTGTATTCACCATGCTTCAAGAATTTCATAGACAAACCCTCTAGAATTATTCTAAGCCTCCTCAGGCTACTCATTACTTGAAAAATAAAAAATTGTTAGATCTCATGGATCAGATCCATTACCTTAGAAAACTCTCAAAGCATTTTTTCCCTTGAGAATCCAAAACCAAACCAGATAAAACAAGAAAAAGGGGGTCGTCTAAAAAACCACCCCATAAGATACCTATCAAATATCTCACCACCTTAAGAGATAAACCACCTCAAACTGAGGGAAAAGAAAAAACCACTAAATAACCATAACTAGCTCCTGAACACTCTCCTTTGGGAAATACCTCTCAAAGGGAAGTAAATCCACAATAAAAAACTAGAGTAAGCCATCTCATTAACCAAAGGATAAACATACAAAAAATAAATAAATCATAAGAGAATAGTCTAAACAACTGAAAGCTTAAGATATGAGTGTTAATCTATGCCTAACATTGTTAGGTACACTCCTCCAGACCACTATGTCTCAAAAAAACACAAAACAAGGGAATAAAATTCCCATGAAATACCCTCTCATAGAGGTCATGGATCTCCATAGGTCTCTCCCTAGAAGGATGTATCTTTTTCGACATCAATATATCCCCAATCAATGATAATAGATTCATCATGAAGATTAATATGATGTTGTGACAAAGAAAAAACTTAATGTATCTAGCTCATCTATGGGGGAAGTTCTATATCATAGACCATGGCTCCAACATGAGCCAATAATTCAAAAGTCCCAAAAAAATAGGGAAAACATTACTCCCATAACCATAACTTTTCTTCACAAGATGAGGAGACACTTTATAAACAGGTGATATCCAACATAGAACTCCTGATGTATCCTCTTATGATTGAAATGGTATTTCTAATGGTCCTTCACTTCCTTCATCGTATCATGAATTACATAAACTATCTATATCATATTTTGTACTAGTTCTAGACCATGAATTACTACCTATTTAACCCCAGTATATCATAATGGTGAATGGAAAGGTTTTCCATAAAAAGCATCAAACAATTCCATACCAATGGTAGAGTGGTAACTATTTTTTAAGAAAACATGAACTAGGGTAGGTGCCTCATCTAAGAACATAAAAAATATAAGACATAAGAGAAAAAAATGTCTTCAATATTTCGGATGGTCTGTTCTATTTTCCCATCCTTTTGAATATGAAAACTATTGATTAGGTATATGTAAGATCTAAAAGAATGCTAAAGACCTCTCAAAACCCTAGAGGTAAAATGAGGACCTAAATCTGAGATTATCTTCCTTTGTACCCTGTGGATTCATCCCTCCTACTTTAGATACTACCTCATCAAAAACTCAACATGCTTTGACTAATTGATATATATAAATTGGGGTGGTTACGTTAGAATATCACTATCAACCATATGGAATCATAGCCTCCCTAGGATATAGAAAGACCTGTAATGAATTCCACTAATATTTACTCCTAATTACACTATAGAACATCTAACAGATGGATAAATCCCATGGGAACATAGTGATAGACCATCAACTTTTGGTAGAATAGACAAAAATAAATAATCTTTGCAACTGCAAACTTCAACCCTGAACACTAAAACATACCTCAAAAAGCTTGCTACAACTTAGTCATGTTGTGATGTACCAACAATGGGGAACTATGGAAATCATGGTGAACCATCTCATGCATATCTGATGGAACAAAAATGCTTCCCTAGAATAAAACCTGGTATTGTCTATCCTCAATCCAACCATAACGGGAATCTCCAAAAATAACTCGATCCCTCCATACATCCACATAAAAATCCCCCAAATAGGAAACCACCACCTAATGAACCAAGACGACTGAATTATTATTATTAAAAGAAAAAATCTTCCTTCAACCTCTCAAATATCAAGATACATCCCTGAGAGTTATTCCATTAATTTCTAGGAATCCCTAGATTCACGCATGGAATCACTAAGTGAATTATTTCATTGCAAATCAACTAGAAAATTTTTATTTTTCTAGAATATATGAAATTTCAAATTCACAATCCTTTAATAATTCCATCAACCCAAATTGTCATAAGTTCAAGTCATGCTATGATAAGACATACCTCAAGCTCTTATGGTCAGTAAAAATCACAAAATGCTCACCAATGAAGTAATGTAAGGAAAAATTCTATAAAAACACACATACCGCCAACTCGAGATCCTCAATGGAATAGGCAATATCATGGGGACATAACAATAAAGTCACATAAGAAGAAATAGATATCAAAACCATAGAAAATTGCCCAATACAAGTTGAAAATCATAATAGAAAATCTCAAATTTAACTCCCTCTGTTGGAAAACAAAGGATTGAATCGTTGAATAACATATCCTTAATATAATTAAAAACTATGTAAAAATATTCATTTCATTAGAATACCTTATCCTTATAGGTAAAGGATGTAAAAGTAGTCACAACCTAAGAGAAATAAGATATGAACCTCCTATGATAGACTGAAAGACCAAGGTAGGTCTGAACCTCTACCACTATCTTGGGGGATTCCCAAGACACAACTACATCAATCATTGAATGGTACACAATGAATTTATACTATTACAACACATTACCTAATAAATATACTTATTGATCCATGAACTCACAGTTCGACAAATTCTTAAACAACTACTCACGATGAAGAACTCCCAAAACTGCATGCAAATACTCAACATGCTCCTCCTTTGATGCGATGGACACGGGGATGTCATTGATAAAAACCACCAAAAACTTATCAATGGAACTATCTAAACAATACCTTCATAAACACCATGATAAAAACTGGTTCATTCATCACACTGAATGACATCACAATAAACTCATTATTCCATTGAATACTACAAAATGTAGTCTTTTGGTCATCCTTATCCTCCACATGCATTTGATGAAATCCTAATTATAAATTTATCTTTAAGAACCAAATTTATCCCTTTAGATGATTGAATAAATCATCAAAACAAGGGAGAGTATAGTGGTTCTTCAATATCACTCAGTTCATGTGATGATAATTGATATATAGATGAAAACTTCCATCAGCCTTCCTTAAAAAAAATCTATTCCACCCTATGGTGACACACTTTTCAAAATAAAACCTTGATGAAAAAGAACAAAAAGTTTTACACATAGCTCTCACAACTCATAGGGCACCATCCTATATGGAAACATCAACATAAGAGGCACACCTGGTTTTAAATCAATCCCAGACTTGATATCCTATCATGGGGGTAACAGTAAAACCACCTCTATAAAGACATTTTGGTAATATTCTAGAACCCAAAAAAAATTGATTGATAAACCTATGAAAAACTCATAATTAACATGGACATCTAGATGATAAGGATGAAACAAACCTATGACACATCTGAGGGTCTTTCTCCCCAAAAAAATCTATAGAATCTCCATCAACATCATTGAACACAACCTGCCTCCGGATGTAATACACAAGAGCCTGCACAGAATACAATATCTCCATGTTAATGATGATGTCATATGGATGTGTCTGTAAACATAGAAAATACTCCCAAGAGTAGTTTTACCCCAACACTAGCTCCCATTCTCTACTTACTTAATACAATTCAACTTGACTTTCCACCAGCATAGTCAATTCAAAGGGAACTGGAAGCCTCTCTACCTCAAGTCCCAAATCCCTGAAAAGGGTGTGTTATATAAAAGAGTACATCAATCATGAATCAACCAATTTATACACCCAGGTAAAAAATTTGGAATGGGTACCTTGAACTAAGTATAACTTTCATGGTGTTGGAAATACAAAAGTATGATGTTGACCACAACGTTCTCTATGACCTCTCTAACCCTACAAGAGAAACCCTCCACGGCCATGCTCTACTATCTGGGGATTAGAAGCATCTCAAATATGTATTACAATTTCCCTATATCCAATCTTTTGATCCCAAAATAGACCACCCTAATGTTGTTGCCTCTACCAAAACATCTTCAATGGAGGAGCATATAGTAGAAAAAATTGAACACAGTGACTGCTTAGAATGGTTAGATACTCTCACCAGAGATGAAATAAACATCTATAAGAAAAAAATGGATTTTATCCCATGGAATAAGATTGATATTCATTACCCTCAGATAAATGAAATGATGATGTCTCAAACCTACCATAACAAACAGAAAAATTTTCTTTCTAGGAAATTGGGAACCCCAAAAAAGAGCTTGTCTTCATGAGGAATCGAGAATATTCCCCTCTCATGACGAACCAAATCTGGCCAGCAACCTCTATATAACCTCTTATCTATCTAGAAAATCAAGATATATATTCAGCATAAACAAGGTGACTAGGATCTAGATCCTTGGATGCAAGTGCTCCTAAAAATTCCTCACATTGTCTTCCTCATATATAAATATGTTTGTAGAATATTGTATAAGGGTCCTGAAATGGATCCCAAAATCTCACACACTATAATGCCCTTGTCTAAGGGTATGAAACTCATGGTGACTAGATTCCGTCGATCTCAATAAAAGAAACACTACTCTGAACTGGTCTTAAAACATATCCCAGGAGACCACTAAATTCCCATGATCCCTAAAGAACTGAAACATCCATTTCCTCTCTAATCCACCCAACATCCTCACATAAAATTAATCACAATTCTCCTACCAATAACATATTAAGTTGAAATCTATCTCAACCTTATCTAACCAGTCATCCATGGCTACATCTGAAATGGAGCCCTCATACTTCTGTAGACTCTATATTTGAAACTCTTGGAGTGACCTCTTCCAAGTTCATGGACCTCAACCCCTAATATATTGTGACCATAAATCAGATACTACTGAATATATTTGGCATGGACCTAGAGAGGATGTCAAGCTAGAGCTACACTTTCAGAAATAATGAACAGTTATAGATCATAATCCTATAATATGTAATATTTATCATTAATTGATTGATTGAATAATTATCTTATTAAGGTTTTACCCTATCCGAAGGTCAACCCATTTAAAACACAGGTGAAAAGAATAATGATTCATGATACTTTCCTAGTTATACACCATGAAACCAATATGAATTCATTTAGTAGTCTTGGTAAACATAAAGGTCTATGCATCAGATTACAAGGGTTGATAAATATATATGTCTCAACCAGTCTCCCTTGTTTACATCATTTACTAAATATAGCTACAAATGTATCCCTACCAACCGATGAAACATCACATGTGCCTTACTCCAAACTCTATCCTATCTCTCAAACGAAACCATCGATACCACACTATCATGACCCCCTCCCCCACTAAGATACTACAATTAGAGGAGAGAGATGATGACTTCCAAAGTCCAACCTCTAGTAGGCCCCGTGTTGGAAACTGTAAATGAGGGTATATTAAATCTAAATTTGAGAGGAATTACCCTCTAATAGAAACTTGCAAAAGATATAGATAATAAGGCTACAAAAACTAACACCTTATTATAAATATATATTATAAAAACCCAACTGAAAACATGTAATTTCATACAATAAAAAACAAAATAAAAGAATACTACAATCACCAAAAGGGTAAATACTTCAGTGACCACAAATCCAAAACAACTCCTACTAAACCCCAAACAAGTAATGTCCATCCTGATCACTCACACACTCCTGATGACCTGAAAATATTTTTTATATTTTTTGAATGAGAATAACAATATACTCAACAGGATCCTACCTAAGGCCTCTCATGTAAAATATAATGAATGAATGATAAAGCACAATGAACCATAGTAAATCTAACTCATCACCTAAATAGGTATACTACATTCACAACCTCTCCATGTCTATATATTACCATGTAACACATATAAAAAATAATAGTAATATAATAATAAAATATCAAGGGTACCCCACCCCTACTTTCCCACTAGTTTGTCGCTCTGCCCCAATGTCGCATGTCCTGAGCCATCTCTCTCTAAAACTAAGCCATCCTAAAGATACTTGGGTAAGGCATCAAAACATGCACCTATTTCATCACATAACCAAAAAAATCCCATCACATTTCCATATAGTAATAAAGTAGTTTCTCTTGAACCACTATAGCTCATATAACATATATAAAACATCGATTATTATACCTTAATCCATTACACCATATACACTGAGTAAGTACCATAATACATCACAACCTATAGACATCATACCTATAATATTCATTTGTATTATATATTTGGTTATACATGTGTGGGAAATAACGAAAATCTATCCCATACCTTTACAAACATATATGGGGAAACTAACTTCTATGCATACTGGCATATGTTACTACCAAGAGAATTGAGCGGGGACAAAGGGGGTAGTCATCCATCCATCATCCGGCTGGAATTTTTGTGATAACACCCTCCAAGAGTTCATTGGGTGATATTTTACCTAACCAACATGGGTGGGGCAACATATGAAATCACATAATATACATGATATAGTAATGATCACAACCACATAATGGGAATAACCTAGTCTTTTACTCAAACACAGCTAGCATCACTCAGACTCCTATCTACTACTATTAAGAATATATATACTATAAGCACATAAGAATCTAAATAAGATACTTTAAATTAATTAATTTTTTTTTCACTTCTTTTGGTAAATTAATTCATTAGTGTAAAGTTCATTTCATCCTCATAGAATCTGAACCAAGTACATGGTTAATATTTATTATCATCTTTTTAACATTTTCATCGCATCATCAAATAACCCCATGGGATAATAATTAATTATTCATTTACAGCACCATTCTATATCCATGTACTCTAGGAAGACCATCTTAAGCTACCATGAAGAAGAAAAGAGAAACTAACCACCTCTAAATACCTTAACTAATGGGGAAAGAAATGAACATAAAAAATGAAACCTGGCCATAGGCCATAAAATATATTAAAATTAGCATAGAAGCTCTTGAAATCTCATCAATGGGTAAGCCCCGATTTTACCCATTCCATCAACTCTGGTGGAATCCTCAAAACCAACATGCATATATCGATGAATCACTCCACTATAGGAAACACCTTCTTCCACATCATCTGTTCCTCCTCTCCCACATATCAAGCCAGCCATCATAGGCCTAACCTTCTAAGGCCCACATCACATCTGGTCCTCTCCACCCAATATCACACATCAGCCCTCCAAGATCAAACTTACCAAGATCGTATGCAGAAAACATCACAATGGATTATGAAAAAACAATCAATCAATAGAGAAACTAATCTATCAAATATGTTATTTAGCCTCCTCATGTGAATGGATAATCGAGGCCCTAAAAATATTTATCACAAAAAGTTATTCTTATTTCATCTTGAATTAACCAATTCATTAATTTACAGGTTTCCATTATAGGAAAAATAAGGCATCAATATATAACCTGTAATCAAAGGAAAATCATTCTAATAGTATTTATTTTAGTTTCAACAAGATAAAAATTTAAAATTCTTAATTAAAATGACTTTTTAATTAGAAATAATCATAAATATTTTCATATTATCTATCAATAACAATTAGGCATGCACATTTCATCAATTTGATTATCATCAAATTACATTGAACATAAGATTACAAACATGCCACTTAATTTTTCTTAAACAAATTAATTTTTGTACAATTAAGACACTATGTTATTTACAAATATCATGTGATTATAGAAGAATAATAATGTACTAACAAATCTTGGTGTAGATACCACACTACCAAGAAATCCTGAGTCAAACTGCTATCATTGTATAGAGGAACCACATCAGAGACATGCAATAAAAAATTCATTAATCTAGATCAATAATTATTTGGTTAATTTCTATTCCTACCAGAAGGATATATGATACCCAATTTTCTATTGCCCAAAAGATAAATAAGAGATGAAATTAATCCCCTACATCAAAAGACATCAACGTTCTTCATACGAGGATAGGCCACGTCGTTGACTTTAGATCACCTCTCCCATAATAAATGTTTCTATATGAGGATTCCATGAAAAAACCTCACCAAAAAATAAAATAAAAACAAATTAGAAACAAGGGATATGATATAATATCTCCTGGATTGGAAAAATAGAAGGTAAAAATATCAAACTGGGAGAAACCACAAGAAAATAAATGAAGAACGCACCTGGGATCAACATGGATTTCCACATACCGAAGGAAGAATCCTAATGATTTATTCCCATCAACGGGATCTCCAAAATGTCTAAAAGGGATACATAGGTCTACTAGCATTAGGAGTAGCCATAGGGTTTGTGAAACCTGAGTGTATGAAAACATTTATAATATCTCCACACATGATATTTAAATGGAATGTAAACTATTAACCTTTCATGTAAATAATGGGGGTTAAAAGTCTCCAAAAGTAATTTTTTCTTATTTAAACCTGAAATTCTACTAATAATAAACCATCCCTGAACAAGCTGTGAACAACACATACACAACATATAAGATTTACATGACATCTATTCACTATGCTTCAAGGATTTTCAGCGGAACCCTTCTATAATTATTCTAATCCTCTTCTGGGCTCTCCTAGATGTCGAAAATCAAAATGGATTAGACCTTATGGATTTGGGCCCTTACATTAGATACCACACAAAACATTCTCATCCTCATGAAAATGAAACCAAAATAAAGCGAACAAAAAAATGGGGCTAATCGAAACAACCACCATGCAAGATACATATCAAATATCTCATAACTATAAGAGATCAACAACTTCAGTCAAAGGGAAACAATGTAAAACCATGATAACATTGCACCCATATCTTGAAAATTTTCTTGGGGGAGAGTCCTATAAAACATGTGTAAATTAAAAACAATATACTAGAGGAAACATCCTCATAAATCAAAGGATCAACATCCATAAGAGAACAATGCTACAAGAGAAGAGTCTTAAAATCTAACAACAAGGGATACTGAGTGCGCATCTTAGACTCATATTCTCATGTACTCTCTTACATGCCACCATTACATCATTGCTTTTTATTATTTTGGAACCCCCAAATGGTGGGAAACATCAAAGACAAAAAAAGCACAGGAAAACAGGGAAAACATGGGGGAGCCCCAAAAGAAACTACAGAGGCCTAAATTAGTGAAGACCTAGGGTGTCACAACTAATCAGGTTCTTAGCATCAATAGTAAAAAAGAGCATGTCTTTAATGAGAAAGACCTGAATTTTTTGCAGAGCCATGGCAGCAAGATGATCAGCGACCTTATTACCTTCCCCCCATGTGTGGGAGAGGATAGTGCCATTGCAGATGAGCCTCTTGGACCTTCTCAGGGCATAGTGGATGGACCATGGAACACTTCACTTGCCATGCATAGAGTCATGCAGGATGAGGGAGTCAGTCTCAACCCTGGAAAGATCAATATTGTGGCATTTGCAGAGGTGGAGGCCCGTCAACATTTCCATGACCTAAGCCAGAAGGGAGTGGCCTCTTCCAAGGTGAATAGAGAAAGTGAGAACCACCTGGCCCAAAGGATCCCTAAGAACACCACCACCCTTCATCTCATTCATCGAATAGAAGCAATCAAAGTTGAGCTTCAAACTAGACAAATGGGGTAACGACCGCACCCGGTGCCCAGTAGGAGAGGAGAGGGCCACCGGAGAGGCCACATGTAGGGTTCTAAGTGAGGGGGCCTCATGCCACTTGTTGAAAGCACGAACCATGTCCATAAGCATGAATTTAGTCCTGGCCACAAAGGCCCTTCCAGCAGTCAGATAACCCTCATATCTGACTCTATTCCGGTCCATCCAGATGCACCAGCAACCCGAAGCAAGAATGATACCACGAGCATTCCTCTCTGGCCGAACATCCCCAGTGCCATGGAACCGTTGGTCTAGAAATGGGAGGCCCCTCAATGATGAAACCAAAACATCTGTGAAGTCACCAAAAGCCTTCCATACAAGCTGCACCCACTCGCTATCGAATAAAAGGTGGGACAAGATTTCCTCTAGCGGGATGCTACAGTACATGCAGCGAGAAGCCATGCAGATACCAAAGGGCCTCACGTTCTCATCCATTGATAAAGCTATGTTACTAATAGACCATATAAGGATGTTTATTTTGGATGGAACCTCCTAAACCCATAAGGGAGAACCCCACTATTCTTGATGACCATCACCAGGATACACACCCCCACAATCCTTGGCTGAAAAAACACCTGAGGGCGACGTAGAAAAAACACATTGGTCTGGTTTCTCTGTTATACTGATCATGTCGAAGGCCAGTCATTGGTCTCTATCCTGGACCGCATTGATAAATGATTGGAAGTGACTTTCCTCATTGAAGGTGATGTGCATAGCCAGACATCATGAAAACTCAAGGATGGAGCCCACCCAATTGTGATGCCAAAAGAAGATGTTCTCCACCCCCACAATCCACCTAGAGAGCGAGCGAAGGGTAGGGATATGGGAGCCAACAGAAGCACAGAGTGATTACTTTCGCGCATTGGGTCCAAACCCCCAATACTTCAGCTGTGAAGACATGAACCTGCCCTAGAGAGAACGAACCTCAACCCCCTCCCATGCTAACTTTTCTTGCATGCCAGCCAATGCCTCTGAAATTCTCTTAACAGAAAAACCAACCTCCTGGACCGGCCTTACAAGCCTCTGCCATGAAACCCAGTGCTTCCTCCCCTCCTCGTGCGCATCCCATATGAAAGAAGAAATAATGGAACCAAGTTTAGCAATCACCCCCTTCGGGAATTTGGAGGCTGAGAGATCATGACAAGGAATGGAGGAAAGAACATTGTTAACCAGGGTAATCCTTCCCCCAAAGGATAAGAAGAGGTTTTTCTAATTAGGGATGAGCCTTGAGATTTTCCCCATAATGGTATCAAAATACTGAACGCGTGCTCTACCATGGGACACCAGAGAACCCATATACTCCATGGGAAATGAGCTGTGCTTCATGCCAAGGGTCCTGCGCAAGGAGCCCACCCTACTTGCATAACAACGCCCCAGGACATATAAGATACTTTTTATAAAGTTCACCACTTGGCCACTCCATCGAATATACTCCGCTAGAACATTATTAATCCCACTGATAGATCTCAAGCCAACATTCAAAACACAATGGAGTCATCTGAAAATATCGAATGAGTGATATTTCATGCCATTGGATTGCACCGGTATCGGCCAATAGAGCCATGCAAGAAGGCCTTTTTGAGGAGGCGACTCAAGACATCTTGGGAGAGTATAAATAGGCTTGGGGAGAGGGTATACCCTTGCCACAGTCTGCGCACGGCCTTAAAAAATCCATAGTTCTTTCCCATGAAACGGATTTACAGCCATGGGGAGCAGAAGCAGCGAAAAAGAAAATCAGCCGCCCAAATAGAGAATCCCATACCTATTAAAACCTTGAGGATAAACACCCATTCCAGCTGGTCGTATTCATTTTCCATATCCAGTTTGACCACTATATTACCTCCACACACTCTATAATTCAAGCCATCAATGAGCTCTTCGGAGAAAGCAATGGCCCCTTGAATGGATCGATTCTTCACAAAACCATGCTTCTCAGGAGAAATCCAATGGGCTATGAGGAGAATCAACCTGTTGTTGAGGATGGAAGAAAGTATCTTGTATGGGAAGTTGCACATGCTCACCAGACTGTAGTGTTGAAGAAGGGAGGGGTCCTTAATTTTTGGGACAAGAACCCCAGTGGTGGCACTGGCACTTCGGGGGAGACTCCCTCCCTGGAAGATGTCATGAATGGCCCACACCACATCATCCTTAACCGTACTCCAAGAAGCCTGGAAGAAAGTCCCCGAGAACCTGTCCAGCCCTGGAGCACTATCTGGATTCAGCGAGTACACAGGCCCAAGGATCTCTTCCTCACGTGGCATGGCCACAAACACATTATTATCCAGTGCCAACACCACTCTAGGAATGGCCTCTATGAAATCATCGTGACCGCTAGGATAGCCAGTTTCCATACGGGGATTGGGGACAACAAGCAGGTCCTTGAAGATTTCCTCCACTAATCAACCCACAACATTTGGGTCATTAGTGAAGGATCCGTACTCCAATTGGATGTTTGACTGAGAATACCTGCGGTTTTCCTTAATGCAATCATAGAAATAAGAGGTGTTGCGGTCCCCCTCAAGCAACCATCTGACCCGCAAATCATCATGGGTCGTATGTTCCTCCCTAAGTTGGATATAGTCTAGCTGATCCTTCTTAACAGACAGCTCCCTAAACATTTCATCATTCCACTCCATTTCCAAACTGGTCTCAAGTCACTCAATCTCCACATTGATCCCATCCATGTCACATGCTATAGGGGGAAGCTTGTCAGCCCACACCCAGTGGTTAACCTTGAGGAGACTATGTTTATTATGTAGGAACTCCCATGAATTCCCATGCATAGGTCTATTCCACGAGGCTGAGATAGTGTTTTGGAAGTTCAGATGCTTAGTCCCCAAGGAGGATAATCTCATACCAAACCTTCTGCTCTAGCCCAGAGAGATCTCGAGAAGAAGAGGGGAATGGTCAGAAATATTACGTTCTAGGTGAGACACCATGGCCTCTGGGAAGGTGGAGGTGGCATGAATGTTAGCAAGGCATCGATCAAGCCTACACCAGGTGCAAAGGGAGCCCCTCTAATTGTTGCTCTAGGTGAAGCATCTCTCCAAGAATCCCAGATCCATTAACCCCTTACGAGATAGGAATTGGGTAAACTCCAGGCTAGCACAATGGTGGAAGATCCCCTGCCCTTCATCTCACTAGGATCCAAAATCACATTAAAGTTGCCCACTACAAACTAGGGAGAGCTCCCACGGTCGAAGGTCTCAAGCTCATCCCAAATCAGGCCACGTACATAGATGTCACAGCTGTCATACACGAAGGGGAAGAGTAAGAAAGCAACCCGAGCTTAATCAATGTACTGATACACTGCTCTGAGGAATGGAAAGGATCCACGCTAACAACCATGTTCCAGAAAATCCAGATAGAGGGGCATTGGAAGTCCGCTTGCAAGAAACCAGACATCTTGATCCTTTGAGCAAACTCAGATATTTTTCACCTATCTTGCTTGGGTTCCAAAACAGAAACAATGGAGATATTCATGGACTGAACTTCATTAACAATGAAATCAGTTTTAACCTAGGCCCCCAAGCCACAGGCATTCCACATAAGGAGTTTTAACATTTGGAAGTGGAGCGCCTGGAATTGGCCCTAGGTAGGATCGACCTTTTGCATGGAAGGGGAGACTGTCTATGTGGGAAGTGTTAACTGAAAAACCAAGGATCCAGCATGAGATAACACTACAAAAGTATCAAAACCCCTAGATAAAGTGTAATCCCATTACAAAACCTTCACTATCCACGATAAGGAGTCCCCTTTAGAAACACATGTTCTCAAAAATTGAACTCGAGATGTCTCCTCCAATGATTGAAATTGGATTTTTGATGATATTCTACTACCTTTATCCTCTCATGAATTACATAAACCATAATTTCATATTCTGTAATTGTTTTTCCCCAGGAATTATTATCTCTTTGACCCCAGTCAAGAATAATGGTGAACAAAATGGTCGGCCATACAAAGATTCCAATTTCACTATACCAATGGTGGAGTATAAAATTTTATTTTAGGATAACTAGTCCAAGGAAAGGTTACTCATTTGTGAACATCCAAAATCCAAGATACAATAGTGTAACAAAACTTCAAGAGTTTGGATAGTCCTCTCTATATGACCGCCCTTCTGAAGAAAAAAATCAGTGCTAAGTCATATTTCAGAACCAAAAACATGTTGGATACCTCTCCATGCACAATAGTTAAATAAGGATCTCGATTAGAGATGATCTTTCACAGGACCCCATGGAGTTGAAGAACCTCATCTAGATACTTCCTATAAAAACCTCGACTAATCTCGACTCCTTGACTATTATAATGTGGGGTGATTTTATCAAAAGATACACAATCACATATATAGCATCAAGACTTCCCTATGATCAAGGTACATGGGTAATAAATTCCATCAAGATGTCCCCCAATTCACTAGGGTGCATCTAATTGTAGGATCAACTCACAGAGAACACAATGCTCAACTATCACCTTTTGGAAGAGAAAATATCGAGAAAAAAACATCACAACCACACACATCAACCTTGGATACACAAAATTACCTATCAAAGCATGGTACATCATGGTATTTGTAAGATGTACCACTAAAGTTCAACTCTAGAACTCATAGATAATAATATCATGCATTAATTAATGGAAAAATGTGTACATGGAATAAAACATGGTTTTTTCCATACTCATACAAATGATTAAGGGTAATTCCAAAAACATATTTGTCCCTCTAGACATCCACCACAGAATCCCCCAACTAGGAATCCCTTATCTAATAAACTAAATATGACTGCACTATCATCTAGAAAATTCAACCTCTTCCTCTAAAATCTCACATATCAAGATGCATCAGTGAGTGTTCTTTCTTCACACTACAAAAATCCCGATAATCATGAATGACATCACAATGTGACTTCCAATTCACCACAATAGCTAAAACATTTACCATTAATGGAATTTATGATATCTTGAAGTCGTAATCCTTCATGAATTCCACCCTCATATGATTTCACAAGTTCAATTCATGCTAGGATAAGACATACCTTAGGCTCTTATGGTCTATAGAAACTATAAAATGCTCACTAATGAGGTAATGTCACAAAACAATTTAAATAAAACACCACTAAATTCAACTCGAGATCATGAGTGGAATAGTTAGTATCATGGACACATAACTACTAAGTCCCATAATAAACAAGTAATATCCACTACATTAAAGTATATCCCAATACAGGACAAGAATCATTAAAGAAAACCTTAAACTAAACTCCCACAGCTAGAAAAAAAGAACTAGAGTGATGAACATCATCCATTTCAGGTACTAAAAAGATATTTGACAATAGTAATTCAATAATAACACCTGATCCTTCGGGGTTAAGGATTTTATAAGAGTCACTACCTAATAGAAATTGGTTATGAACCTCATATAAATTCCATCAAGTTCTTGTAAACTCCAAAACTCTACCACTATCTTGGGGGCTACCTAAGACACAACTACCTCTTTTATACAAGGATCCACAAATACACACTGATGGGAAACCAAATTCCCCAATAAATGGAAATCAAAATCCCTTAAATCACACTTTAAAAATATACTAAACTACTTTTCAGGACAAAGTACTCCCAAAAAATCATGTAGATTCTCTACATGATCCTCTTATAATATGGAGCACACAAGGATGTCTTTAATGAAAAATACCATGAAATTATCCATGTGATCTCTGAAAATTATGTTAATCAAACCAATGAACCCATATAGAGAATTAATCACACTAAACAGAATCACAACAAAATCATAATGCCCATTATGATAATATGAAGAAGTCTTATGAACATACTTTTCCTTCAACCACATCTGATGATATCTATCCAAAAAATAGATATTTGAAAACCAACTTAATCCATTTAGATGATTGAATAAATATTCAATCTATTAAAGTGGATTGAGGTTCTTCACTGTCACTTGGTTCAATTGACAATAATAGTTACAAAGATGGAATTTACAACATCCTTATTCAAAAAAACTGGTACACCCTAAGGATACACACTCAGTTGAACAAAACATCACTACAACAGATCATTGAGCTATACTCGTAGATATTTAATCTCATAATGTTATATCCTATATTTATATATCATGATGGGAGATATGTTTTTTTTGTAACTCGATCCCAAACATGATCTCCCATCAAGGGGGTGACACTAAAAACTCCTCCATAAATACAGCCAAACACAATTCTACAACCCTAAGAAACACTAACTTCAGAACCTTCAATGAAATAAATATCAACTCATCCATATAATTTTTTAAGGAAGGAACACATCTTTTACATATCCAAGGGTATTTATCTCCAAAAAACACTACCAGATCCCCATCAGTATCATAGAAGAAAACCTACCTCCTGATGTAATCCATAATAACCCAAACCGAATACAACTGATCCATGAAAAGATGATTTCATATGGAATTATCTACAAAAATTGGAAATATTTTCAAGATCAGGGCTTCCCGAACACTAGATAGCAGTCTCCAAATTCTTCATTTATGTCAAAACAGCCTCCAAATGGTGTAGTCAACGCCAAATACATTTGAAGATAATCTACCACAAGTACCAAAGCATGAAAATGTATAGTTTATATAAGGTAGTGTTTCACTCCTAAATAAAAAAAATACCACACACCAAAATAGAAAAAATGCTAAGGGTACCTTGAATGACATCTAACGCACCAAGTGCTAGCAATGCTAAATCATAAAGCTTACAATGACTAGCTTCAGTGCCTCTCTGACCCTTCTGATGACCACCTCTATGGGTTCACTCCGCTCACTAATGATGAGGAGAATCTCAGGGATTTCCTCTACCTACCCCATATCATCTCTTTTGATCCGAAAATATACCACCCCACTTCTTCTGCCTCTATTAAAACTGCCTCAAAAGAGGTATTTAATGAGAAAACATTGGAACATGTCAATTGATTAGAAAGGTTAGGCACTCTAATTTTTTTGACCATATTATCCATAATAAAACATTTTTATGATCCGTTGAAATAAATATAATAACATTCACCCTAGGGAAATGAGATGGTGAGGGTTGGTATATACCCACAGCTGACCAAAAACTCTTCTTTCTAGGAAAATTGTAACCTTAGACCACATCTCAAATACATGATAAATCTTGATGATTCCACTCTCATGATGACCTAGTTATGGCCAGTGCCATCCCTATAACATCTTCTATTACAAGAACCTAAATATACATCTTCATCATAAACAGGGTAACGTAGAACATGATATATGGTTACAAGGCCTCCTAGAAATTCCTTTCTCTAGCCTCCCCATCTAGAATTAGGTCTGAAGCATATCATAAATGGGTTATTAAATGGATAAAATACTCTCACACACTGGAGTTCAATTTCCAAAGGGTAAGAAACTCCTAGATATTGGCTGTGTTCAATGTTGAATGAAGAAACTCTTATATAAACTAGTCCTAGTAGTTGTTTGATGAGATTTCCAACTGCTCATGATCCCTAAGGAACAAGAATCACCACTATCTAACTGGTCTATGAAGAATGATCACAACCTAGGAAACCTAGTGCTCCTAATAAACAGAGATCGAACTGAATGATATCTTAATCTCCTCCATCCAGTCATCCATACTTCATCTGAAATAGATCCCTCAAACTTCTATAGATTTTATCATTGAAACTATCAAAGTGTCCCCCTCGAAGTTCCATCATCATCGATGTAGAGACCCAAAGCTTGAAATACATGGAAATTACATTACCTTTGCAGAATACTTAATACATAACAAAATTAGACACACAAGGACCGTAATAATTTAGTGTCTTTGGAAACACGGAACATAATATTCTAATCGTGGTGAAAGATCTTCAACTTCTCCATAAAAATCTTCCCCTTTTTTTCTTACATGAATCCTTTCTTTATATCATGGGGAAAAGAAAACAAATAATGGGTGAGATCAAATGCTTAGTAAGGGTAAGCATAGAGAACATAAAACAATCCATAAACATTTGAATGAAACAAACTTGAACATAAAATCTAGACATCAAAACCTTGAGCAAAGACATAAATCTTGGAAGTAAATAAGGAATATATCATAAAGGAACATAAATAATGATAAAATTGCATGGGAATAAAACATGTAATTATGGCATCCATTAAGAACATGTTATGATTTCCATAGTAGCCAAGACATTGATGCCAAGACCATATTAGTAGACAAAGTCCCTTTCTGAATCGAGTTCACTCCACGTTCCAGTCCTATAACACTGAACTAGATTAACTTTCCATTCCAGCCATGTCTATCTCATGAGATATAAATATTTTCCCAACGCATTGGATGGAGATATAGGTCCCACCCATCTCATAATGAAATAATTATTACTTGTGCCACAAAATAAACTTAAAACATTCATCATAACCCAAACAATAAAATGGGTTTCATAAACATCATCCCATCATTACATAATCCATATAAAACAAATGGATATTTCATCATAAGAAAAGTGAAACCATGTAAGTCATTGAGACATTATACTTGAAACATAAACATATGAAATATTGTTATCTTAGATGGAAAATGGTTTTGATAAAACACTTGAAATGAATTAATGAAGAAAATAACCATGAAATCTTGTAGAGTAATCATCATGAAAATAAGGCGTTATAAAACAGAAAAAATCCGTTCAGGCCGTATAAGTTAAAAAAACATTCTTCTCGTACTTTTTCCAGAAAAGTCAAAAAAGTACCTCGTAACGTAAAAAAATAAAGATTCCTTCCATAACACAAAGTAAAAGTCAAAGAGGGGTAAAAATGACTTTAGAAATACATGTAATAAGAGTAAACATATTATGAAAACATTTTTAGAAAACATGGACATGGATCATAAACATAACCCTAGTAAATACTTACGAATAAACAATCTCAGATAATAATGAGATTGGAATAATTATCCCTTACCTTAGGTCTGATATGATTCGTATGGAACCGAAACCCATGTATAATGATTTAAATAATGTCATTGACTTATTAAATAATCATATTCATTGTTATTATATCATATATGTTTCAATTATGACTTTATATTACCCGTTCTTTTACAAATTTCATGTTAAAGTAGCGTTTTGGGTAAAATCATTTCATTTATCATAAGTGTTTCGACTTGTCGTTCTTGATATTATTACTTATATCCTGATTTACATAATTATAGAATGTAAAACATGATTTATATGTAATATATATTCATCATATACATATATATTATATATAGATAAAAGGAATGAAATACACCGTTAATGGAGACGGTAGGCCGTACGTACGCATGAACGATGTTTTCGTTTCCTTATTGAATTGAATGAAAATAAATAGATGACATAAATATATATGTACATAGATCCAGTAGAATTATTATTTCATATATTTCATTACTATACATTATATAAACTTTATAATCATTCATGTATGGTTAACATGGAGAATGAATCTCATCGCGTCGTGGAGATGGTAATCCGTACGTACGCACGAGCGATGATATCGTTTCCATAATTATTGAATAGAATTGGAGTGGATGGTATAATATATGAGATTCAGTATGATGATATAATAACCATATATAGTTATTCTTTACACGATTATACCCATCCATGTAAGGTGTTGGTGGAAAAATAGATTACACCACGACGTGGAGATGGTATTCCGTATGTACGCACGCGTGGTGATTTCATTTTCCATAGGATGGATAGAAGGTGAAATGGGGTTATTTCATATTTATAATAACATATAAGTATATGAGGGATACTGATGTTATTAGATAATAATTAAACAACAAAAGAAGTGGGAGTAGAAGTAGAATGGAACTTTGAAGAAAACGGTAGAAGTTATTACCTCTTTCTCGAAGTGCCTCCTTTAAACTTTCTCTTAGGGAACTAGAGTTGGTCTTTTGAGAATCCCAGTACCTCTAGTAGGTTTCTAAGGAAGTGGGGAAGTGAAATGGGCAGGGTTTGGCCGAGCTTGAAGGCTCAAATTAGTCTGAGGAGGAGAGAGATGAGATTCCTTTTTATAAGGGAGGAGAGGGGCACCTTTGGAAATATAAGAAAATATTAATTTATATTAAATCCAAAACCCACTTAAAAACATCCAAAATGACTCAAGTATGAATATTAGATGAGATAGGGTTTTAGTCTTATCATCCAATAATATTTATACATGTTAGTAATTTATTTTAAACACTATCAACTTGATTTATCCTTATTTAATCAATTTAATTTTGTTTGTGGTAATAACATTCTAAATTATAAATTATTACAAATAATTACTTATTTGTTGTGAATTGTCCATAATTGGATACTTTATAACATTTTAGACAATATATATTTAAATTTATAATTTTTAAATATTTTAATGATTTTTAAACTATTTTATAATATGTTATTTTTATAAAATTACAATAGTGTCAATTTTGACATTATTTATTTATTTGAATTTTAATAAACAATATAACGAAGATATGTTCGAAATAAAAGCCTTAATATAATCATAACATGTCATATATATCTATAAAATTAGTTGGGAACATTAAATAGTCTATATAATATTTATTTTAAAATTTTTAAATCCATTTATTTGATATTTCTCTTAATAACATATTTATACATCACTATTATGTCACCTTTAATGATAATTATTTAATCCCTAAAAATTATAAATAAATTCATATGATTTAGATACTATTATTATATTTCGGGAGACTATTCATGTTTGAAATTTCATGAATTTTATCACTAAATTAAAATTAATATACTTATAAGATTTAAGAGAGTGACATGTTGTCACTTTCTCTGGTTTTCATAATAATTAAATTATTTTCTAGGAAACAAGTCCATAAAATGAATCTATTCCGACCCTTAGGTGATATGGTTCAGCTTTTAGTCATCCAATATAATTTTCAAAGGTTTTAGGGTAATTTTATAATCTTATATTTACCCTTAATTATTCGATTTACCTTTAACTATAGTAAATAAAAATCACCGTAGTTACTATTCATAATGCCCAAAAATAAAAAGTATCTTATTAACATAATTTGGACCCACTTATTCAAAATATGGAATCCATTTTTCCAAATTCAATACACAAAAGTTTCAGAAATTAAATTAAAATTAATCCCATTGTCGAAAGAATACAGGTTCTTCTTTAAAACATTGCAAAAGATTAAATTGATTTAACCTACGAATTCAAGGTAAAATCAGTGATAATAACATACATTATATTAAATTGTAAAAATATATTCTATTTCTACTTTAAAACCATTCAATATTATAATTTAACCATATAAATTATTACAATGAAAAAAGTTGATTTTAATTAAAATATAGCGGGCTTTTACTATTCATTAAAATATGAAAGTTATCAGAAAAATATCAAAACATTATCCAATGTAAATTTTTATATCCTGACTCAAAATAAGTAGTTTATTTTGTAAAATTAAACTTATAAACATGTCAAAAACTAGATTTAATGTGGGTGCGCCATCAAAAGGCGGCAAAACTGCATTTTTTTTAAAAATACTTATTTTACCCGAAAAATTTATTTTGTTCACATAAAATGTTTTCAAAAATTTATGTGATGAATAATAATGTTATAAAATTCAAATTGTAGTTAATAAAATTCATAACGGATATTCCATAATAATATTATAACTGTATATCGTCGTTTAGTGAAACCTGGTATTGCGTACAACACACTCTATCGAGGAAGGTCACAATTGCGTGTAATACAAGCCAAGTCAGGGTTGCGTGTTGTTCAAGACTCTTTTGTTGTTTTGCTATAACAGAATCCAAAACTTTTCCATTTTTACAATGAATATATATATATATACACTCAATGTTGCGTAGAATGACTATTATCAAATGAACTCGAAATTGTGTGTAACACAATCTAAGAATAGTGTTGTATATACTGTAAGATAATACGGTGTTGCGTATAGCACAAGATAATATTATTGTAGAATAAAACACATGAAATCATCTAAATTAAAAAGAATACTTATCATAAAATATGGGGTTGTTACATTCTACCCCCCTTAAAATGAATTTCGCCCTTGAAATTCGTCGGGGTTATACATGGTTTTCTACATGAAAGTTTCTTTAATTGAAACCCACATCGTAAAATGAAATACCAAAACTTAACTTTAAAAAATAAAGTGTGAAACGTACAGTTACCCAAATTAACTAATCACTAGGTTTCCACATAGGAGAACATAGGTGAAAATATGGATATGGAAGAGAAATATAACCATCAAGTTCTGATGGAGAGTGATAGAGAACATGGCTATGAAAAATCCAACAATCACAAAGCCATAGATTTGTGATGATCTAAGGTACCGTCTGATTAATCAGATATAAGGGAACTAGGACAATATTTTTGGATTTCAAGATCATTTCCCTAAAGTTGATGAATTAAAATAAATACTTACATGATTTTGGTACAATCACACTGTTGTTCGTGAATTGAACAATTTCCACTTCATCACTTAAAGAAATGAAGTTGAATTTGTTATTCGTGAAGTGTTAGAGGATCATGTGATAGAATGATGGGTCATTCCATCTGTTTCAAACAAAAGGTTATAAAAAGTTATAAGCCCATCTTATGGTGATATTAATCATATATGGTTCCAAAAATGGACTTATACTTTATTTATCATACCACTTAATAAAATAAAACTAGTTTCAACTAACCAGGGACTTCTTGTAGGCTAGTGGTAGGTGATAAAGTCCCATCACACTTTAGTTGTGGGTTCTATTCTCATAGCCTTGTCTGACGCAATGGGTTGTCGCCCGTCCTGCAGGTTGTCCTTTTTCTAAAACTACACTATTATAAAATTCTAGAAATAATATCGAAAAAAGTTCTAGCCATAAACAATACTATCTTATGTCCAACATAATTCATTCCAATATTTAGGATTATCTAAAATACTTCTGTCCAATTTCATATTATACATAAAACAATTACCAGAAATGTCATCTGCCGAGCATGTGAATACCATCATTTATCACCCATATATCATACAATATATCTTGTTGGTCAAATTACAAATATGTGAAAAGAATAATCATTTATTCTCTTGAAAAAATGAATACCCATTGAACTTTAGTGAAAAAATTAGTGCTGTCAAAAGTTAACACTTTCCACATACCAAAACCCCAAAATTCTACACACTCAAACCATGATATAACTATTTCCTTATATCAGTCATGAGCTAATGAATACTGTCAAACATTACATTTTCTCCTTATCCCTTCATTATTCACATATCATCTTCTTTCTAAATATATCTCAATCACATTCCATGGTTACCGGTACCATAAAATTATTGAAAACCATAATAGACCAATACATAAATATACTAATATTCCACGATACTATATACAACATTATTTTGGAATCCTATTACATAAACACTTAATAATTAAACCAAATCATTGTCATATTCAACATCTCCAATAGTGATCACATGTGACTTCCCTTTGTCCTTTTCCATATGTGGTTGCTCATGTTGATCATCATTAACCCTTGGATTAGGGAATTGATTAGCATAATGCCCCATTTTATTGAACTTGAAGCATTGAAGTGTTGGTGGTGCGTTCTATCTAGTCTTTTCTTTATCATTAGTAACCCTTTTCCATTACTTTGACACTCAGCTGCTCGATGACCTTCTTTTCCACACATAAAACATTTTCTAGTCCCCTTACGAAAATCTCCACCATGCTTCTTTCCACACTTTGAGCATAAGGAAACATTCATCTTCTTTTCACCATTATTTTTGAGATTTCTCCTTGAACTCCATCTTTCATTTCTTGTCAAAACCATGAGATGGATATGTAACACCAACTTCTATTTCTACCTTGATAGCACAACGCACAAATTTCTTCATAGCTACTGAAGTATCTTATAGTTAATTCCCTTCGAAGACTTGGCTTTAAGCCACTGAAGAATCAATCAACTTTACATTCAGGTTGGATGATAAAGCTAGATGCATACCTTTAAAGCCTTGTAAAATTTTCTTCGTATATACCAACAGATTCATCATCCTTTTTCTTTAGTTCAAGAAACTCCTTCTCCATCTTTGTTCAAAGAATACAAGGGAAGTACTTATGGAAAAATAAGTTCTTGAACTCGTCCCATTCCATGGAATCAATTTAATCTCTTGGCCTCGTATTCTTGATAATATTACACCATTGATTAGCTTCACATTCCAAATGATATACTACTGAGATGAATTTATCATGTTCATAACATTGAAGAACTGAAAATATCTTTTCAGTGGTACTGGTCCATTGTTCAGCAACAAGTGGATTAGAAGACCCACTGAAAGAAGGTGGGCGTTGCCTCATGAAGGACTCAGTAGAATATTGTTCCCTTCTCTGCTCATTTGGAAGTCTAGAATGATTCATAGCTTGTATATGTATAGCAATAATATTTTGAACTCCATCTCCCATAACATTGGTTTGTTCAGGAGGACAATCATTGCATTTTCCATTACATTGATCAACACGGTTCCTTGAGGTTCCAGCCATCGTCTAAAACACAAAAAGAAAAGTGCGAGAGTCAAAAATCATGCTAGGGAAAACAACATAATAAAGGGGGATTAACTTCAATATCTAACATCTTAGGTTTAATTCTAATATCGTAACCATAATTATAGGATTATAACCTATACTTATACTTATCCTTAGGGACATCCCTAGACATACCTTATAAATATCTCTTGGGATCTCACTAAAGTTCTCGCATCCAAGTTTCCAAAGGTTGACTAAACCTTTCCTATGATACCAACTGTAGATTCCCAAAGCTTGACGTAAATGGACATTAAATTACTTTTTCGGAATACTTAATACATAACAAAATCAGACCGACAAGGACCGTAATAGTTTAGTGTCTTTGGAAACTCAGAACATAATCTTCTAATCGCGGTGAAAGATCTTCAACTTCTCCATAAAAATCTTCCCATTTTATTTTCTTACCTAAAACCTTTCTTTATATCCTAGGGAAAAGAAAACATATAAAGGGTGAGCTCAAATTCTCAATAAGGGTAAGCATAGAGAACATAAAACAATTCATAAACATTTGAATGCAAAAAACTTGAACATAAAATCTAAACATCAAAACCTTGAGAAAAGGCATAAATCTTGGAAGTAAGTAAGGCATATATCATAAAGGAACAACAATCATGATAAAATAGCATGAGAATAAAACATGTAATTGTGGCATCCATTAAGAACATGTTATGATTTACATAGTATCCAAGTCATTGCTGCCAAGACCATCTTAGTGGACAAAGTCCATTTCTGAATCGAGTTCACTCCTCATTCCAGTCCTGTAACACTGAACCAGATTAACTTACTGTTCCAGCCATGTCTATCTCATGAGATATAAATATTTACCCAATGAATTGGAGGGAGATATAGGTCCCACCCATCTCATAATGAAATCATTCTTACTTGTGCCACAAAATAAACTTAAAACATTCATCTTAACACAAAGAATAAAATGGGTTTCATAAACATCATCCCATCATCATATAATCCATATAAAACAAATGGATATTTCATCATAAGAAAAGTGAAACCATATAAATCATAGAGACATTATAATTGAAACATATACATATGAAATAATTTCATCATATATGGAAAATGGTTTTGATAAAACACTTGAAATGAATTCATGAGGAAAATATCCTTTCTTCTTCAAAATAATTTTCTTTTCACAAAATTCCATGAAATTTTAAAAGAAAAGGATTTTATTCAAAATAATCGTGAAATATTGTAGAGTAAGCTTCATGAAAATAAGACATTATAAAACAGTAAAAATATGTTCATGCGGTATAAGTTAAAAAAAACATTCTTCTAGTACTTTTGCCAGAAAAGTAAAAAAAGTACCTCATAACGTAAAAAAAATAAACATTCCTTCCATAAAACAAAGTAAAAGTCAAAGAGGGGTAAAAATTACTTTAAACATACATGGAATAAGAGTAAACATTTTATGAAAAAATTTCAATGAAACATGGACACGGATGATAAACATAACCCCAATAAATACTTAAGAATAAACAATCTCCGATAAGAAAGAGATTGGAATAATTATCCCTTACCTTAGGTCCGATATGGTTCGTATGGATCCGAATCTCTTGTATAATGATTTAAATAATGTCATTGAATTAGTAAATAATCATATTCATTGTTATGATATCATATATGTTTCACCTATGACATTATATTACCCATTCTTTTGTAGATTCCATGTTAAAGCAGCGTTTTGGGTAAAATCATTTCATTTATCGTATGTGTTTCGACTTGTTGTTCATTATATTATTACATATATCCAGATTTACATAATTCCAGAATGTAAAACATGATTTTTATATAATATATATTCATCATATACCAATATATTATAGATCGATAAAAGGAATGAAATACACCGTTCATGGAGATGGTAGGCTGTACGTACGCATGAATGCTATTTTCGTTTCCCTATTAAATTGAATGAAACTAAATAGTTGAAATAAATATATATATACATAAATAAAGTAGAATTATTATTTCATATATTTCATTTTTATTCATTATATAAACTTTATAATCATTCATGTATGGTTAACATGGAGAATGAATCTCATCGTGTCGTGGAGACGGTAATCCGTACGTACGCACGAGCGATGATATCTTTCCTATAATTATTGAATAGAATTGGAGTGGATGGTATAATATATCAGAATTAGTATTATTTTATAATAACCATATATAGTTATCCTTTACATCATTATAACCATCCATGTAAGGTGTTGGTGAAAAAACAGATTACACCACAGCATGGAGACGGTATTCCGTACGTACGCACGAGCGGTGATTTCTTTTTCCATAGGATTGATTGAAGGTGAAATGGGGTTGTTTAATATTTATAATAACATATAAGTATATGAAGGATACTTATGTTATTACCTCATAATGAAACAACTAAAGAAGAGGGAGTAGAAGAAGAATGGAACTTTGAAGAAAACGGTAGAAGGTATTACCTCTTTCTGGAAGTGCCTCCTTTAAACTTTCTCTTTGGGAACTAGAATTGGTATTTTGAGAAGACCCGTACCTCTAGTAGGTTTCCAAGGAATTGGGGAAGTGAAATGGGAATGGTTTGGCCGATATTGAAGGCTAAAATTAGTGTGAGGAGGAGAGGGAGGAGATTCCCTTTTATAATGGAGGAGAGGGGCACCTTTGGAAATATAAGAAAATATTAATTTATATTAAATCCCAACCCCACTTAAAAACTTCCAAAATGACTCAAATACGAATATTAGATGATATATGGTTGTAATATCATCAAACAATAATATTTAGACATGTTAATAATTTATTTTATACATTATCAACCTGATTTATCCTTATTTAATAAATTTAATTTTATTTGTGGTAATAACATTCTAAATTTGAAATTATTAAAAATAATTACTTATTTGTTGTTAATTGTCCATAATTGGATGCATTATAACATTTTAGACCATATAAATTTAAATTTATAAATTTTAAATATTTTTGTCATTTTTAAACAATGTTATAATTTGTTATTTTTATAAAATAACAATAGTGTAAATTTTGACATTGTTCATTTATTTGAATTTAATTAAACAATATACAGAAGATATGTTCGAAATAAAAGATTTAATAGATTTATAACATGTCATATGTATCTATAAAATTAGTGGAAAACATTAAATAGTCCATATAATTTTTTTTTAATATTTTTAAATCCATTTATTTGATATTTCTGTTAATAAAATAATTTCAACATCACAATTATGTCACCTTTAATGATAATTATTTAATACCTAAAAATTATAAATAAGTTCATATGATGTAGATAATTTTAATAGATTTCTGGAGACTATTCATGTTCTATGTTTCATGAAGTTTATCACTAAATTAAAATCAATATACTTATAAGATTTAAGAGAGTGATATGTTGTCACTTTCTTTGGTTTTAAAAATAATTAAATTAATTTCTATGAAACAAGTCCATAAAATTAATCTATTCTGACCCTTATGTGATATGGTTCAACTTTTAGTCATCTAATAGATATTTGGCAGGTGTTAGGGTAATTTTATAATCTTATATTTACCCTTAATTACGCAATTTACCTTTAACTAGGGTAAATAAAATTTACCGTAGTTACTATTCATAATGCCGAAAAATAAAAAGTAGCTTATTAACAGAATTTGGACCCACTGATTCCAAATATGGATTCCATTTTCCAAATTCAATACACAAATGTTTCCGAAATTAAATTAAAATTAATCCCGTTGTCGAAAGAAAACATGTTTTTGTTTAAAACATTGCAAAAGATTGAATTGATTTAACCTACGAATTAAAGGTAAAATCAATGATAATGACATAAATTATATTAAATGGTAAAAATATATTCTATTTATACTTTAAAACCATTAAATATTATAATTTAACCATATAAATTATTACGATGAAAAAAGTTTATTTTAATTAAAATATAGCGTGTTTTTACTATTCATTAAAATATGAAAGTTATTAGAAAAATGTCAAAACATTATCCAATGTAAATATTTATATCATAATTTAAAATAAAAAGATTATTTTGTAAAATTTAACTTATAAAAATGTCAGAAACTAGATTTAATGTGGGTGTGCCATCAAAAGGCGGCAAAACTACATTTTTTGAAAAATACTTATTTTACCCAAGAAAATTATTTTGTTCACATAAAATATTTTAGAAAATTATAAGATGAATAATAATGTTATAAAATTCAAATTTTAGTTAATAATATTCATAACGGCTAGTCCATAATAATATTATAACAATATATCGTCGTCTAGTGAAACCTGGTATTGCGTACAACACACGCTATCGAGGAAGTTTGTGATTGCATATAATGCAAGCCAAGTCAGGGTTTCCTGTTGTGCAAGACTATTTTGTTGTTTAGTTATAATAGAATCAAACCATTTTTCATTTATACATTGAATATATATATATACAGACACTCAATGTTGCGTAGAATGACTATTATCAAATGAACTTGAAATTGTGTGTAACACAATCTAAGAATAGTGTTGTGTATACTGCAAACTATTACGGTGTTGCGTATAGCACAAGATAATATTGTTGTAGCATATAACACATGACATCAAATAAATTAAAAAGAATAGTTATCATAAAATATAGGGTTGTTACAATCGACCTCTACTCTAGGGTGATCAACTCGAACATATTAATGAACATATTTTTCATGAACCTAATGAGGACATCGAATTGGATCCATGAATGAAATAATAATGAATATTTAGATCTCATAAAATAAAAATATTGAATATTTAAAATTAATTAATTAATTAATTAATTATTATGATAATGTTTTAACCTATCCCGAGATCTATCCATTTCAAGAACATGTGACAAACGGAATGAAGTGTGATCCATTCCTAAGTATATACCCTTAAAATATTATCACTTCATTCAGTTGGATTAGAAAACATAAAGGTATGTGGATCAAATCACAGGGTGCCCTAACTACCCAAGTCTCAATCGGTCTCTCATGAGTACATTGCATACTAAATATATCTGATAATGTTTACATACCAACTCATGAAACCTCACTCAAGAAAAAATCCAAACTCCATCCTGTCCCTCAAACTAAACCATTGATACCACTATGTCAGAACCACCTCCCCACAAAGACACAAGAATGAGAGGAGAAATATGGTTACTGCCTGAGTCCCACCTTTAGTAGGCCCTGGTTGGTGAATAAAACCCAAGGTATAGTAAACATGAATATGAGAGGCATTAACCTGTAGGAGAAACATTCATAGGATAGATGTAAGAAGGATACAACAACTAACACCTACTAAGACATATATATAAAGAAAACCCAATGGATAACAAGCAATGTCATACTGTACTAAACAACCAAAAGTAAAATTATAAGTACAATGACAGTAAACATGGTAGTGACAACGTACCCCAAATAGATCCTACTAAATCCTAAGCTAGTAATATTTAGACTAATCACCCACCTACTCTAGCTGGCCTAAAAATATTAAATATACATAGGATCAGAAAACAGTATACTCAGTAGGATCCTCAATGGGTCCTCTCATGAAAAGGATAATGAAGACATGCTAAAGCATAATGAACAATAGTGAATCTAACTTGTCACAAAAATATGTATATTAAGTTCCCAACCTCACCATGTACATTTATCCCTATGTAACACATCAAAGATATCATATAATATAATAATAAAACATAAAGGGTACCCCACTCCTACTCCCAAATTGGTTTTCTTCTCTATGATATCCTCAAAACTCCTGATTCATCTCTCTCCAAAAGTAATACATCTAGAAGAAATCTTGAAATGGAATCAAATCATGGACCTCATGCATCACATAACTACACCATCTAATAACGTTACCATATTGTAACCAACTATTTTCTCAAGATCCACCATATCTTATATGATGTATTTTGAACATCACATAACCACACCATCTCATCACACAACCATATTATACCAAATTAGTTTCTCTCACATTTATAATTATTTTAAAAAGATAGATATTAGACATTCACAATTAATAAGACTCTTCAATTATCGACATGCACAAACATGACTGATATTATTTATCAATTCCAATTAATCATGAACATTGCATCAATTTTATTTCAATCAAATTACATTAAACACCGAATTACAAATATGACTATGTAATTATGTTTAATCTAATTAATTACCTTTTAATTATTTGATTAAATTATTTAAAAATTTCAAAATTATTCAATAAGAATAATAATGTGCTAACATAGCAAGGAATAGATATCATACATTCTAGAAAATCATGAGACAGACCACTATGATGGTATAAAACAACCACATCGGCAATAATAGATCTCATTAAATTTATTTAATCTGATTCCATAGTTATCATGTTAATTTTGATTTGAAAATAAATAGAAAAACCAATATAAATTTAAAATATAACTTAGATGAAATATGAGAATCATAAAATGCCATACCTCAAAAGTCATCAACGTTCTTTGCACGATATGGGACCATGTTGGGGATCTTTGATCAAATCTCCCTAAAAAACATCATCCATTTGAAGATTCTATGACATATCCAAACTAATAACAAATAATGAAACCACATTAGAAATATGAGATATGGTCTTCCACCACATGTAATGTAACACCATGAGGTAATGAACTCAAACTGGGAGAAATCTATAGAAAAAAAGGAATAATGCACCTTAAATCAACACAAATTTCCATGGATGAAAGGTGGATGACCAAGGATTGATTCCCAAGAAAGAAATATCCAATGATCCTATAAGGGAGCTACTGGTCTCCTGCAATTGTGAGAATCTATAGGGGTTGTGAAACCCAAGATTCTTAAAATGTTAATAAAAGAACCACATAAGATATTTAAATCTTGTGTATACTATTCACACTTCATTTCTTAAATTTGGAGGATCATAAATTACAAAAAAATACATTTTTTTATTTAACCCCAAAATTATACATGTCATAAACTATCCCTACATAAACCATGAACTTCACATACATGACGTGAAAGCATTAATGTGAATGTATTCATTCTTCTTCCAAAATTTCACAACCAAACACCATCAAACATTTTCCAAGCCTCCTCTAAGCTCTCATAGACATGGAAACTCACGAAGGGTTTGACATCATGGATTTGGGTGGTTACATAACTGATTTGGATCCCAAAGTAATCATCTCCTCATTTTTTTTCTTCAACATTTGAATAACCATTGAGGTCCTATTAATAACCAACTATTACAATTTACCTATTTGTGGGACTTGCAAGTATATATCCCTTGTGATACTCTAGTTAATATAAAAGAAAAAAATTCTCATGAAAATTAATTCTGAGGTAATTTCATTTAACTACCACTAAGTGTGATATATGTGGAGGAGTTGGCTCATAATATTTTAGTGGCCTTTTCCCTATATAAATGAATTTTGAAATTATTTCAGGAGTCATAATAGTGAAAAGTTATTCTTGTAATTGATTTATAATATATTTAGTAATTATTAGGGTAAAAGTACACCAAAATTTGTTGGTATGGTTTAACCCAAAATTATTTTGGTAGCAGATATAACCCTTATAACTTATCAGGATCATATTTTGATGAGTATAGGATGTTGCATAAATTTTGCTGACTATAAGGACCAATTTATAAATATTATGTAATCTTGATTTTAAAGTCATTAATTAATTTTAATACATTTTAAGAACATTATGATTTAGAGTTTTAGAAAAATGGTCTAACAACCTTTTTTAAATAAATATTAAATCAAAAAGTGAACAATTAACTTTGTTTCCATTTTTCCATAAAAATAAGATTTTATGATATAATAAGATTTTTTTTGGACATATATTCAAAATTTTAATCTTGTCTTCATCGTTTTTTCTATTCATCAATAAAACCCAGTGAAAGATATTTTAATGCATTCTATGAGGAAAAAATATTAGTAAAGGACATATAAAAATTGACTTGTTAGTTCATGAATAATTATCCATGATTTTTTTTTTCAAAAGTAAACTTTGGGATAAAAAAAAATTTATACCCAAGAAATCAACATTTCTATCCAAAACTTTTGATAAAGTTTTTCATAAGGAATCTTACAAGAAAAATAAAAATCATAAAGGTTTCTTTTGAATCATGGAAAAATTATGATTTTTTTTCAAATAGTTATACATGTCAACCTTGTGAAGTAAAACATACATTCCTTTAAACATAGGATCATGGGTAGTCACATTTAAGAAAAAAAGAAATAACATGGTATCATGAGATCAAATCATCATAGGAAATGGGGTAGAAACACAAAACATGACAGAAGCATAAGTCGAGGCTTACTACTATGGAAATATCACAAGGTGGGAAAAGTCCCATTTTGTATTAGGTATACTCCCAAATCACATACATAACATCTCATAAGAGAAAATATTTACCCAATGTATTGGATTACTATTTGGGATCACCACCATAACACGTTCATGATTATATGTGATAGAAAAAGGAAATGTATAATTATGTATAAAAAATAATATTTATGCATGTAAAGAAAATGTATTGCCTAATTTTATCTTAAATTATAAACACAATATATTTTTTAATGAAGGGATTCTAGAAATTATCATAAGTCTTATATTACCCAGTAAAAGGAAGGGAGAATAAGATATGTATATATGTTAGACACACACACAAACATATATATATAATTTAGAATCATTAATTACTATTAATGGGAGATATAAAGAGAGTCATCAGTAATATTAATAAGGGGATGAAAATGATGGTTCAGAGAGATCCATTTAACCCATAATAAAAAAATTTCCAGAGATCAAAATATCCATTCCATTTAATTCATTTTTTTAAAAAACACATAGAATAAAAGAAAATAGGGATTTAATGAAGAAATAAAGTAATATTATAAAGAAACCCAAATATAAAGTAATGGATTTGGAATCATGAAAATTCTTTGATCCCATATAGGTTAATATAAAACATTACTTATGTGTTTTTTAAAAAATATCAAAATGTTTTATAAAAATATTCAATTTTCAAATCATTTGAAAGAAACATGAAATATACTTCTAATTTATATTAAGTCCATATAAATACATCTATAAAATTATTTTAAGAATATTCTCATGAATGAAAAATATATTGAAAATAAAATTTTGAAACATTTGAAACTAGGTTTTGATATTAAAGTGTCCCTTACATAAAATATTAAGAAGATTCATTTTTTAAAAACATTGTAAAGGTCAAATATAGTAAAAAATGACCATAAAAATCAACTGAATCATAAAAATGATTTTCTATAAAAAAAAATTAAAGAACATGGACATATACGAAATACTATTTAAAGGGACTCATTAATAGAAGGTTTTTAAAAAAAAGTCACTTACCTCGAGTCTGACTCATCACATACATTATCAACCTTCCTAAAAAATAAAAATTATTTAAATATTTACAAGCATAAGAATAATTTTCAATTTTATCATTCCTTTTTTAATTTAATATCACTTCATTTTCAATTACATAATATATTATGTTCAGTTGGATATTTTAATTATATTTGGATTTTATATGCAAAATAAACTAAGAAGGTTGGATATGGACAATGAGGTTTCTTTCTAATCATTTATAGAATAATTACAGTGAAATAATTATAATTTTCATAAAAAAATTATAATTTTTAAAACCTATAATGTAATATGGTTATGAATAATGAACTATGTTATAATCATGGATACGGTAGGTTATAAGTATACATGATGAATGTTTTCATTTTTTAATGATCATGATGGAAAGAAGGAATGTATTATTTTATTTTTTTCATAAGGATAATTATATCATTAATATAATTTTATTTTCGTAAATAAACATCTATATATCACCCATTTTAATATAAAAAAAATTACATCACTTAATGGAGGTGGTAATCCACACGTACACAGGAACGACGATATCATTTCTCAATGAATGGAAAGGTAAAAATAAATATGATATATTAATTTTATAGAATGATATATATTTAATTAATATAAAAAATATAAATTAATCCCATAATAATTAATATCCTTGAATTTTAATGATGTAAATTGAATTACATCGGTTCGCAAGGAGGTAGTCTACCGTACACATAAACAAATGTTTTATTTAGCATTTGTTGGAAGTGGAGATGGATTTTTTGTGATGAAATTAACATAATAAAATATCAGTACAGGGTAGATAATTATGTTATAATATAATCTTTTTTGAATAATATTGTATGGAGGTAGAATAATAAATAAAATAAAAATACTCAATTAATAACGTTGCATCTTCTTCAGACAAGATTTTAATGTTTACATCAAAATCCTTTCTAGGAGGTATTTATTCTAAAAAAATCATAATGGAAATTGTAAATATTGTACCAACTAGAAATATATTCAATACATGGATAGAAATAAACTAATTCCACTAATCCAATAGGATATAATTATTTTTTAACTTCAACTTTTATTCCTTGTCATATTATTTTTAACCTTAATTACCTGATATACCATCATCGTGGTGATAATTATTTATTATAGTTACTATTAATAATGACTAAAAAATAAAATGGGAATATTTATCAATTTTTTACCTCATTATTCATTTCAAATAAGTGGAAGAATTTAATTATTAATTTGACCAGTGATATTTGATGAAATATAGTTGTTTGAAAAAAAATGCATTTTTAGGTCTAAAAATGTACTTATATATAAATACATAATGAGGATTAATCAGATTAAATTAATTATATTAATTATACAAAATATTTATTATTTTAATTTTAAATCAACTGAAAATCATAAAGAAACTTATAAATTAATTAATTTATAGAAAATAAATGAGTTAAAAAAGCATTATTTTTCAATATTCACAAACAAATCAGCAATTTTAGAAAAATATCAAAATCTCATACTAATATAATTTTTATATTATGATTTAAAAAAATATTTTTTATAAAATACCATTTCAAAGAGTTCTTGAAATTAGTTAGAATATTCAATCATAAAAAAGTAAAAAATTAAATTTTTGAAGAAAAAATATTTTTAAAGAAAAAGAATTTTTTAAAATAAAATGACTTTACATAAAATTGATTGAATATTTACTAAGATATTTTCAATATTGGATAAATTTTTTTATATATTTAATAATTATGTTATTCTAAATCATACTTATGAATTTAAGGACAAGGTTATAAAGGTCATATTTAAATAATAAAATTTCATGGTTTATTTAGGTTTAGTGTTGGGTGTCATATACTCTATTAAACATAGTATTCATTTTTTTAAAATCATGGGGTATTGCATTCATGATGGATGAGAGGTGTGATCTATAAAATATTTTCCTAACATTAAATGTTTGTCTATCTATACTCTAGTACCTATTTTAATTTCTTATAATATTGATAGAAATGTATTTCAATTACTTGATCACATAAATTATATCACATAAATGATATGGAAATAGAGTGGTCTCATCAACCAATAAATTTGTACCATAATACTTAATATATAGTTTTTGATTTGTGTAAATAAAATTTTAAACTATATTTTATGTTAAATCCTATTAATATATGGCATGGGGAAATGAAATTCTTGAAATGTCTCAATATTTGAGGATTTTGTAAGGGTTATCCTCATTTGTGGTTTGGAAAAAAATTAATCTATTTCGGAAAGAATAGTGAATGTTATCAAATTGTTTTAAAGATTTAAGTTTATCTATTACCAAGAGGATAAAAAGGTAAACTGACACTCAAAAAATATGTTAATATTTTTATTCTAATTTCAATGTTTTATTTTTTTCAATGATAAAACCCATGTATTTAAATGTTTTATTAAATAATGAGAAATTTGAACTATAAAATGAAAATGGTAAAAATTGTTAAATTTGTTTAATTCTATAATTTTGGAAAATTTTATTCATTTATGTAATTCAATGAAAATGTTTAAAATATTGATCTAATTGATACGATTATTCTTTTGTAGGATTCCTTGATTTTTGGGATATAAATGTCCTTGATGGACCTCAAGTTAATTCAAACATATAAAGGCCCAAAAAATTAAATCAATGATAAAAACATTCCCTAAGGGTAGAGTGGACGCCACCTTTTGAAATGATGCATAACTCAAGATATAAAACTCCAATTGAGGCAATTCTAACTAGATATGAAAGAGAATGCATATCCATGTTTCATTAATAATTTTCATGGAGTAATTTAAACACTATGGAAGATAAAGCTATAAGTTTTTCGAAAAACTCTAATGAAAATTTGGAACTACTATTTAGAAGACTATATTTCAAATCCAGTCATTAATGGGGTCTACTATGTGAAATATTTAGGAGTGAAAACTCTAGAGATGAAAATATCACCCTTTCCTATAAAAAGAGTTCCATGCCCCTTCCAAAATCAATGGTTGACAACCGAAGGATGTCCCACCATAAGAGGATCCTACTACAATGTTTCATTAAAATTTTAATTGTATTCTTTTATTTGTTTTAGTTTTAATTTAATTTTATTTTTAATTATATCTTATTTAATTAAATAAATTAATTTATGTTTTTATTATCTTGTTTTCCATACACCCCTGTTTAAATTATTATTGTTTTAATAATTAAAATAAAAATAAAAATAATTATTATTATAATTTTAACATTATTATATTTTAATTATTTATTTTTCATATTTTTTATTATACTATTTTATTATTTCTATATCTCTCATCCCAAATTATATTTTTATTTTATTTTGTTTAATTTATTTCTCTCATCCCCATTCTTGTTATTTTTATTCTAATTATTTCTTTTATTTTATTCTCTTATTACTCCATCCAATCCTCCAAGGGATCTCTTACTCTTGGAAATGAGAGGCTAACCCGATGGCTTGGCCTAATTGGAGGTCAATGAGTTCTTGAATTTTCCATTAAGTTTATTTAATGATTGTGTTAGATTTGAGTAGCATGAATGGTATGGATAATGTCCCCTATATAGTGATTTCCTACTAATGACATGCAAATCAATCTATTTATATTATTTTATATAATTATCTTTTTCATATATCCATAGATTAACTCTTCATATGAAGGATTTGAGCTAATCAATGGATGAAACAATATCAACAGAGCTAGATCATGGATGACGAGACAACCTAGACCAATGTGTTTCATCAAACATGATTATAGGAGGAGGTGGAATTAATATTTCATAGGCTCTAAAATATTTCACA
The DNA here is from genome assembly GCA_963277665.1 of Viscum album. NCBI lineage: Eukaryota > Viridiplantae > Streptophyta > Magnoliopsida > Santalales > Viscaceae > Viscum > Viscum album. Next base: position 1,233,393,334 of record OY728135.1, on the reverse strand, counting down.
ATTTATAAATAACAAATAATAATAAAATAAATTATATTTCATGTTTGGATTATCAAACCAAAATCAAAAAATTAAAGGAGAAAAATGATTTAATCCAAAACTGAAACGAAGACCAAGTCATTTATTCCATGCTTCCTTATTTCTAGCATTTCATTGTAGTTTATAATTCTATATTTCATGTAATTTTATAAATAATAAAAAACACAAAAAAATTTCATTGTTTTCATTAAATACACAAAAAATAGAGAATTAGAATATGTGATTATTATAAACTAGGTAACCAAATTGAAAGTCTCCTCATGTGACAAAACCCTGGTCAGCCACTGTTCTACACCAGAAAAAGTTATATTACTTTTTCCCCACCCTATGATAGGCATGCGTCAAAACTAGCACCGTTTCTTAGGAGTTGATCATATTTTTACTTATATTGTCCTATTTAAAATCTTATATAGATTTTATTTATTTTATAAAAACATAATAATAACCATGTTATTTTTATGGAAATTTTTATTAAATACATGGAACAATTATTCTGCGATCTCAGCACCTGTATTTCAATGTGTTGAAGAGGTGGACCTCCTTATAAATATCAATGAACTCTATAAACTAACCAATATTATATTAAATGTTCAGGATATAATAATTTTACTTTATGAAGTTATAGATATGGTTAATAAATTCAAACATCATCATCAAAGATTTAAGACCAAGAGGTAAGTGCCACCAAATTAACCCAATTTCACAACAGAAAACAAAGATATCGAGGTTTATATTGAGGAGTATCCACAAAAAAACCATATGAAGATCCAAAAACACAAAGACCATGATGATCTAGAGTGGATTTTGGATGATTACATCTTTTATGATGATCTAATTATAGGATATCAACATGACATGGATGATTTATTTAATAAATTTGTGGGATAACTTATTGTCACATATCCTTACCAAGTAGAACATACATTACCATTGAATGTAAATCTATCCATGGAAGATGAGTAATCCACTCAAATGATGTAATTTGAAATAAATATGGAAGATACTGACTAAATTCTTCCACATGACACCATACAACTCCCAGATCGACTCATCATTGAGTGAAAGATTGAAACTAAACCAATTCAGGGACTTGATCTTTTCTCAAACTCCATATATTAAATTTTTATTTAAATTGAATAGTGTATCACTACCTATTGTTTTTATTATATAGAATATGGAAATATTTTTAATGAACTAGAGAAGGATGAAGAAACTGGACCTCCACCTATTGAGGAAGACATAGAGCTTCTTGATTTTATTGAACATACATTTGAGGAGCACCATCAGGAGATCCATGTTGTTGAGACTGAGGAAATAAGAAAATATGTTTCTAAAATTAAATTAAAGAAATTACTTATTAAATATTAAAATATTATCCAATAAAAAATACCTATAAACTTACCCTTTGTACATATAATTCATGTATCTCATATTAATCCAGTTCTGGAAGACCAATAAAAGGTTGCACAAGTTGCAACCAATGAAGAGGATGACTCACACTTCATACTAACCCTACCATGAAGGTTATACCTCATTCTTAAGGGGTTGATCTGGTGTTAACTACACATGTATAATTCCTCAAGACAAAGAATAAAGTACAATATGTGAAAAGAAACATGTTTTGGTTCAAATTACAGATGAATCATCAACCATCAGACTATGGAAAACAGCTGGTAATTCCCTACAGAGTTACCCAAAATTTAGGTCCCACTTGGTGGATTATACCAAGACATATACATTTTCTTTTATTTCTATGAATTTAGATTTCGATTTTAGTTTTATGAATTATTCTAGTATATATACCAATCCCTCTATATTTGTGAGATTTAGTGAGACGATCCTTGTTCCTAAATGAGTAATTTTATTTTATAGGTTCATGAGGGAATAAGGTATCCATCATGTTGTGAAATAAGAGGACATAAGACTCATGGGAAATGGAGTTAACATTTAACATTATCTTATAAAAATCTTATATTGTCTTTCCCAAAATAGGTTTTGAGCTTTAAAGTGAAAATTTCATGACCGCACTTGAATTCATATTTTAAGTGACCTTTATATGAGAAAATAGTTTCATAGGAATCCTATGATTCCTTGTTTTATATTATAATGTTAATATTATTAGATGAGTAAAATGGATAATTGGATGATTAAAGTTACACATGGATATTAAAATGAGGACTCACAATTTAAGTGTATTAATTGATTATTGTAAATAAAATTTTTCTACAATTTTTCATACGTAGAATTTATGAAATTTATGTGAATTGATTTTTTATTTTCATTCATTACTTGCGTGTTTGTATAATATCTTATTACCATTATTGATAGGATTTCTGGACTAACTACTTTGTATTTTATTCTTAATCATGTTTCTTTATTTATCTTGGGAAATGTCACCAACTAGAACATGTATTTGAACTAGTAAAAGGTATGACTATGTAAAAACACATTTAAAATGATTTAAGAATATTTTGATAAAACACTTGATATTAAAAGACAACCTTTAAATAAATCATTATTTATCCCGTAAATTTTAGGAATTACTTTGTTATGGATGAGACATGGTGCAATCCATTTTATCCATTTCTACCCACATCTGAGAAATTTGAAGATATTTTTATGTTGAAGTGTGGGGGTGAAGGGGATCATAGTTAATGGGAAGAATTTTATTCTAAGTAAGAAGTATAGGGTTTTATATTGTGGGAATAAATTATGTTTGTTGATTCATTCATAATAATTTGTTGTTTTCCCCTCGTGAATATAAAAAAAGGTAAATGAAAAAAAGAAAAAAATGGCAAAAATGTGTTGTGATTTGGGAAAAACAAAAATCACCATTAATAAACCTATGATTTCTATCATATATGGTAAGGTAGTGGATGTGATATTTATTCTAAGATCATTTTTTTGGAACATAATAAAAGACAAGTTTCTTTGAAATAGAAAAAAAATTAAATTATGAATGTATAGAAAATATCAATAGGGTTCTCAAATAATTCATTATGAATAATTTGATAATAATATTTACTATGAGTTTTGGGGATGTTGGGAGTTGTTAAAAATTAAAGGAGATAATTTCATAACATTTTTACTGTTAATATCATTTGTTATGATATAAGTGATAAAACACATCCCCGAGCCTTAATTTTTAAACATCATCTCCTACCAACCCTAAGCCTTAGATACATTTGAACCTTAATTACAAGACCTCATGATTTTATGTATATTTTTTCTTTACAAAGTGGAGGATTTAGTTCCATTAAAAGACTGTGGATACGGATAATGTTATCCTGATACCAAAAAAAATCTACTTGAATTGTATCATGAGATATGAGAGAAAATATTCAAAAGAAAGTTAGATCATAATTTGGCATGTTAAATAATAATAAATTGATGGATTTTAATGAATGAGAGGATAAGTTTCATTATTTTTCAAAGGGAAATAGTAAAAAAAATGGATTTTTTGTTTCATTTAAAAATTAGAAATTGAATTGATATTTTATTTGGAATTTGAAATTTTGATTTGACATTGATAATTTTTTTTATTGCATTGAAATTTGAATATTGATGACACTATTTCCCTCTTTAACTCCTTGATGAGATTTTATGCTTGAGGAAAGGCATGTATAAAGTTTGGGGGTATTACATAGAAAAAATTAAGTGCATATTTTTATTTAAATTTTAATTTTTTAGTGTTTTCAATGATAAAAATAATGGATTTCAATGTTTTATTAAATAACGCGTAATTGGAATTATAGAACGAAAATGGGTTAAAATGTAAAAATTGATTAATTTTTGAATTTTAATAGATTTTAATAACTTATTTAATTCGATCAGAACTTTTAAAATATCGAGCTAATGGATGTGATTATTTATTAAGATTCCTTGATTTGTAGGCTATAATAATCCCATCTAAAAATCAAGAAAATTCAAAAATCTAAAGGCCCTAAATAGCCAAACAATCTTAAAAATCATCCAAGTGGACATAGTGGATCCTACATCAATAAATGAGTCATTACTCAAGCTACACACCTATAATTTGGGTTATTCTAGTTTGATATGAAAGTGAACTTGTATCAAAATTTAACTAATAAATTTCATAGATTTATTCATTCATTAATACAAATGTATCTGAAATTTTGACGTAAAATTTCAAAGAAAATTAGGAAAAACTTTCAAGAAGTCTATATTTACAAATACAGTCTTAATGGGGAATACCATAAGGTGACATTAGGAGGAAAAATCAAGGAGAAAAAAATCTCACTATTTTATATAATAGGAGGGTCATGCCGCCTTCTAAAATCATTAGTCAACACCCAAAGAATATCCCAACAAGAAAGGAGGTTGTAAAACTATTTTTGTTTCATTTTTATTTCACTTTATTTTATTTGATTTAGTTTTAATTAAATTTTATTTTAAATTCCCTCATAGTTAATTTAAGAAATTCATACAATTTTTTATTATGTAGTTTTCTACATACCCCTTTCTCAATTACTCTTCTTTTAATTGTTATTATTATTTTATCATTCTTTTATATTCCTTATTTTTTTTTATTTTTTTATTTCCATTATTTTATTTTATTCTCTCTCTCTCTCTCATCCTAGATTTTACTTTTCATTATTCTTTTTATTTTATTTCTCTCAAACCCATTATTCTTAATTTTATTATTATTCTTAATTTTATTTTATTCTCCTCCTCTTCTATCCACTACACCAAGTGATCTCTTACTATTGAAAATGATAGGATGCCGACATGGCTTTTCCTGGTGGGAGGTTAAGTTGTTCTTGAATTTTCCTTACTGTTTATTTTATTTTTGAGAAAGATTTGAGTTGTATGAAATGTAAGGATAATGTCTTTGATTTAGTTAATTTATACTAATTACATGAAACTAAATCTATTTTATTATTTTATTAAAATCACTTTTCCCACTCTCAATTGGTCAGATTCTCATATAAAGGAATTTAGCTAATCAATGGAAGAGAAAACATCGATAGAGATAGGTCCTAGGAGATGGAACACCCTCAACCAAGGTGTATCACCAACCATGATTGTAGTTGGAGGAGTAATTAATATTTATTAGGCTCTTAAATATTTGAAAATTTTTAAATAAATAATATTAATTTAAACATGATAATTAATGTTGGTATTATGAAACGAAAGTCTATCAATTAAAGTAGAATAATGATTGAACCCAAAATCAAACCCAAGGCCAAGTCATTTATTCCTTACATCACTCTATTGAAAATTGAATAATATTTTATAATTTCATATTTCATGTCATTTGATAAATAATAAAAAAATTAATTTATTTTCTATATAAAATAAATATAATGAAGTAGAATTGGTGATTTTGATAATGTAGGTAAACCAATTGAACGGATCCTCATGTGAGAACACCCTAGTCATCCACTATGCTACAATTAGAAACATTATTTCTCTTTTTTCCATTCCCAACAACCAACATGCATCAAAACTAAAATAAATAATAAAATGGAAAGAATTTACTTATTTAAAAATAAAATTTTATTCATGTAAAAATAAAAGTTTACTTCCCCCTTTGAACATTCAATTCATGCAACCCCTGTTATTCTTGCACTGGATGAGTAAGAGAAAATATCCCAAGTAGAAACCAAAGAACATAATGATTCACACTTCATCCTACACCCACCATGCAATCTATACTCATTGTGAACAGGGGGGATCTCGTGCACACAATTTGTGGATAATTCTTAAAGAACAAGGATGAAGGAAAATCTAAGAAAATAAATATGTGGTGGTTCAAATTGAAGTAGTTTCACCCACCATAATAATTTGGATAACATATGGTACATCCCTCTAGATGTAGTAAAAATTTAGGGCCGACTTGGGGAATTATATAAAGATTTATATGTTTCATTTTCTTTCTAGTAATCTAGATTTCATATTCAGTTTTAGGAAGTATCCCATCATGTATCCCACTCCCTCTATATTTTTTAGATTTAACAACATGATCATAATTTTTAAATGAGTAATTTTATTTTATAGGTTCATTATGGCACCAGAATTCCTGAAAGTGGTGAAATAATGGGACAAATTCTTCATGGTAATGGTTGATAATTATTATTATTATTTTATAAAATATTTAATTTTCTGTCTGAAAACATGTTTTGAGATTTAAATTGAAAATTGAATGACGGAACTTGAATTCATTTTTGATATGACTTTTCTAGGGGACATGAGTTTCTTAGTAATCCTATGATTCCATTATTTATATTTAAATGTTAATATGATTTAACTAGTAAAATTTATATTCTATTGGTTAAAGTGAAGCATGGATATTAAAACAGGGACTCATGATTTAAAGGTAATTAATTGATTCTTGTAAATACAATTTCCCAAAAAAAATCCATGCTTTGAATTTACGAAGTTTTTTTTAATTTAATTGTAAGTGTTAATCATTCCTTTAGTGATTTTACAATAAAATATTCCCATTCTTGAGAGTATTTCTAGACCAAGTACTTCCTATTTTATTCCTGATCATATTTATTCAGTGATATTGGGATATTTCAACAACCATAACTTGTATTTGAACTTTTCAAAGATAGGAATAAGGATATACACATATTAAATGATTGAGGTATATTTTAATAAACCATTTATCTTTAAAATACCATCATTACATCAATCCTTATTTTCCCATAGAGACCTTGAATGACCTTGTTCATGATGATCCTTGTTTCCATCCATTTCACAAATTCATACAATCCTTTTAGTATTTTAATAATATTTTTATGTTAAATTATGGTGGTGAAGGGAATCATGGTTAAAGTGATGATCTTTATTATACGTAAGAGGTTTTGGGGTTCATATTGTGGGAGTAAATTAAGGTTCTTGATTCATTCATAATAATTCACAATTTTTACCCTCTTAAATTCAAAAAAAGGAAAATGGTAAAAAATAACAAAAAATGAGAAAAATTGGTCGTGATTTGTGAACAAATCACCAATACTAGACATATGATTTATATCAATTTTTTTTTGGTGGTGGATGTGATGTTTATACTAAGAAAATATTTCGAAATAAAATGAAAAGGCTCCTCGGAAAAGGAAAAAAATTAAATTATTAAAGTATAGAAAATTTAAAGAGGGTGAAAAAATCATTCATTATGCATAATTGGATCACTATCTTTACATTGTGTTTTGGGGATGTTGGGAGTTGTTACAAATTTAAGGAGGGAATTTATTAACACTTTTACTTTTTATATCAAGATTTAGGCTTTAATTGATAAACATTCTCTTATATTGTTAAATTTTAATCATCAATTCTTACAAACCCTATGCCTCAGAGACATTTGAACCTTAATTGAAGGCCCTCATGATTTTATGTGTCTTTTATGTTTACAAAGTGGAGAATGTAGTTCCATTAAAAGCCTGTGGATAAGGAGCATGTTATCCTGATATGAGCATAAAAACCCATGAATTGTATCATGAGTGATGAGAGAAATATTTGAAAAGTGAGGTAGATCATGATATTGAATGTCTAAAAATAAAGAATTGAGGATCTTGAATGAATGAAATGATAATTTCCTTCATTTTAATAGGGATAATTAAAATACATGGATTGGTTGTTTCAATGAAAAATAAGAAATAGAATTGATATTTTATAGGGAATTTGAATATTTGATTTCACATTGATAATTGTTTGATTGTATTGCATTGAAATATAAATATTGATAACATCAGTGCCCTATTTATGTCATAGTTGAGATTTTATACTTGATGAAAAGCATGGTTTATGTGTAGAGGTATTTGAAAAACCAAAATTCTATGCATATTTTTATTAAAATTTTATTTTTTTGAATGATAAATCCATGGATTTCAATGTTTTATTAAATAATGTGTACATTGAATTATAGAATGAAAATGGGATAAAATGTTAACATTACTTAATTCAGTAATTCGAACAGATTTTAGTCACATATGTAATTTTAATATTACTTTTAAAATATTGACCCAATTAATGAGATTATTTTTTAGGATTCCTTGCTTTTTGGGTTAAAATTTGTACTTCTTGACCTTGAGATAATTGGAATATTTAATTTATTAAATGTCAATAAAAGTTAAAAACCATCCAAGTGGAAAAAGTGAACCCTGCCTCTAGAAATGAGACATAACTCGGGCTACAAAATTCCAATTAAGGTTATTCTAGAGAGATATGAATGGGAACATATAAATTAATTTCAAAAATAAATTTCATGGAGTTATTCAGTTATTAATATGGATGTAGCGGAAATTTTGGTGCAAAATGTACCAGAAAAACTAGAACACATTTCCAGAACACTACATTTACAAATTCCGTCATTAATGGGGTCTTCACATGAATTTTTTTGAAGGAAAAATTCTTGATCAAAAAATATTACTTTCCTGATAATTGGAGGTCCACACCCCAATTGAAAATCATTGTTCGACACTCGAAGGAGATCCCACCAAAGGAGGAGACTACTGAAATATTTCTATTTCATTTTTATTTTATTTTATTTTCTTATTTTCCGTTTTAATAAATTTTTATTTTGACTTTCTCTTAGTTAACTAAACAAATTCATGAATGTTTTTTTTGTTTGGTTTTCCACATACCCCCTTATCAATTCTTCATCCTTTATTATTATTATTATAATTATAATTATTTTTATTAATTTTAAATTCATCTATCTTTGCGTATTTTTTTATTATTCTATATTGTTATCTCTATCCCTCTCTCATCCTAAATTCTATTATTCTTCTCTTATTTTTAATTTATTTCTCTCTACCCATTTTTTTTATTTTTATTTTTTTCTTTTCATTTATTCTCTTCTTATTCCATCCACTCCACCAAGTGATATCATACTCTCAGAAATGAGAGGATGACCTCATGGCTTAGCCTAGGCGGAGGTCAATGTATTCTTGAATTTTTCTTAATGTTTATCTCATCTTTGTTGTATATTTGAGTAAGATGCATGGTAAAGTAAATGTATCTAATTTGGTGACTTCCCACCAATGGCATACAACTCAATATATTTTTACTCTATTATTTAAATATATTTTCCATCTATCCATGGTTCAAATCTTCATATTAAGGATTTGAGATACTAAATAGACAAAAATAACATTGATATAGGTGGTTCTTGGAATATGACCCACCCTTGGCCAAGGTTTTTCATCAACCTTTTTTATAACTGAACGTGGAATTAATATTTGTTAGGGTCTAGAAAATTTCACAATTTCTAAATAATTACTTGTAATTAAAACATGATAGTTATTGTCTGAATTATAAAATAAAAAACAAACAATTAATGGAGAATAATGATTTAATCAAAAAATGAACCCAAGATCAAGTCATATCTTCCATACTTCATGCTGTTTAGAATATCATGATATTTTAGAATTCCATATTTTATGTCATTTGATAATAAAAAGAAAAAAACCCAAAATGATCGTCATTGTTTTCATTAAATACATAAAAAAATGTAAAGAATAAGAAAATTAAATTTACATAAAGTAGATAAAAAAAATTAAAGGCTACTCAAGTTAGACGACCTGGTTCAACCACATCACTACACTATGATAAATTACATTTCAATTTCTGAACCCCATGAATGGTGTGCATAAAAACAAAAATAAATAATATAGGCGGGAATTAATTATAAAAAATTAAAATTTTATTCATTTAAAAACACTTGTTCACTTCCCCTTTGAACATTCAATTAATTCATCCACTATTATGCTAGCATTGGAAGAGAAAGAATAGGTTTCAAATGTTTAAACCAATGAAGAAAATGATTCACACATAATCCTACCCCCTCTATACAATCTATACATCATTTTAATGCGGGGGGGGGGACTAGTGTACACTCTCCAGGGATCATTACCTAATAACAATGATGAAACACAATATGGGAAAAGCCACATGTTGTGGTTCAAATTAACAAATCTTTATCAACCATCAGACTTTAGATAACATTTGGTACTTCCCTTTAGAGGTAGAAAAATTCAGGGGAAACATGGGGGGTCATATCAGTAGTTATTCATTTTATTTTATTTATATGAATTTAGATTGCAATTTTAGTTTTAGAAAGTAATCCAACAGGCATCCCACTCACTCTATCTTTTTCAGCTTTAATGACATGATCATTGTGATTAATTGAGTACTTATAATATATAGGTTAATGATGAAACAAGGAGTCCCTGAATTGGTGAAATATGAGGACCGTAGCTTCATGGTAAAGAGAGTCAACTTTTAGTATTATCTTATAAACTCCTCACAATTTTTCTAAAAAACCTTTTCGAGCTTGAAAGTAAAAATTACATGACCACACTTGAATTCATGTTTTACTAGAATTGTGTAAGAGACATGGGTTTCTTAAGAATACTATTATGACATTTTTTAGAATTTAATTTTAATAATATAGAATGAGTAAAAGGTATAATTGGATGATTCAAGTGAGTCATGTATATTAAAATGAGGACTAATGATTTCAGGAAATTAATTTATTCTTATAAATGAAATTTTCCAACCATTTTTCATATTTTGAATTTGTAAAATTTATGTGAATTTATTTTTTATTGTTAATAATTCCTTGAGTGATTTTCCAATATCATATTCCCATTCATGAGAGTATTTCTAGACCAAGTACTTTCTATTTTATTCTTGAGCTTATTTCTTGAGTGATATTGGGATATGTCACCAACCAGAACCTGTATGTTAACTTGTCAAAGCTATTACTATGAAAAAACAGATTTAAAATGAATAATGCATATTTTGATGAACCAATTATCCTTAAAGTATCATCTTTACATCAATCCTTATTTATCCCAAAGAGACCATAAATGACATTTTCATGGATTATCCATGTTTCAAGAAATTTTAACCATCCCTACAATTATCTTAGTATTTTCATGATATTTGTATGTCTGAGTATGTGGGTGAATAAAATCAGGGTGAAATGTTTGATTTTCATTAAAATAATGAATTTTGTGTGTGTGTGGGGGGGGGGGGGGGTTATTGTGGAAATAATGTGAGGTTGTTGATTCATTTATAATTCTTTATTATTTTCCCAATTTGAATATAAAAAAGGAAATTGAAAATCAACCCAAAAAATGAGAAATATGCGTTGTGATTTGGGAAAACCAAAAATAGCCATTACATTACATTTGATTTCAATCATATGTGGTTAGGTGTTAGACGTGAGGTTTATTTTAAGAACAATTTTTGAAAAAGAAAATAAATTTAATAGGTTGTTTGAAAAGGAAAAAATTTACATTACTATAGTATATAAAATTTTAGGAGGGTAACAAAATCATTCAATATGCTTAATTTCACCATTATATTTACTTTGAGTTTTTGGTATGTTTAGAGTTATTGAAAATTGAAGAAGATAATTTCATAACCCTTTTACTTTTTATATCATGCTTTATCCTAGAAGAGATATACGTCCTCCTTGAGCCTTAACTTTTAAAAATAAATTCCTACTAGTTGTAAGACTTAGAGGTATTTGAACCTTAATTAAAATCCCACATGATTTATGTTTGTTTTTTATTTAAAAATTTCCAAACGTATTTCTATTACAATCCTATGTATAGAGAGAATGTTCTTATAATATGAGCATAACTCTACTTGAATATATCATGAGTGATGAGGGAAAAGATACAAAATTGTGGTATATCATGATTTGGCATGTTTAATAATAATGAATTGAGGATCTTTAATTAATGTAAGGATAAATTAAATAATTTATTTCAAAGGAAAAATGTATAATACATGGATTGGTTGTTTTATTGAAAAAGAGAAATTGAATTGATATTTTATGTGTAATTTGAAAATTTTATTTGACATTGAGAATTATTTTATTTTGATGCACTGAAAGTAGAACATCAATAACATTTGTTCCCATTTTAACTCCCTATTGAGATTTTATGTCAGAGGAAAAGCATGGTTTAAGAGTTGGGGTATTTCACATGCCAAAATTTTGTAGATATATTTTTTAAAATTTCAATGTTTTTAATTGTTTTATCATTGAACACCAATTAAAACCATTGAAATTTAAATAAAAATATTCACATAATTTTATTTATTATTTCATAAAACATGATATAAAAAGTAAAAGTGTCACAAAATTATCCCCTTGAATTTGTAACAACTCCCAACATCACTAACATTCAATATAAATCACTTGATCAAATTAATCAAAATGAATGATTTATCACAATCATAAAATTTTCTATACTTCAATATTCATTTATTTCTTTTTCAATGTACTTTTTAATTGTTTTCGTTTTCAAAATTTGAGAATAGAATAAATCTCCCATCAACCACCTAACTACATATGATTTAAATCATAGGTCTTTTAATGATGCTTTTTTTCTTTCTTCATTATCTATTTTTAATTTTTTATTCTTCATTTTTATTCATTCATTATTCATTTATTTTTTTAAAAATGAATGAATGAATATATTTAACTAAATGATGAATTCAAAAAAAATTAAAATTAAAATAAAATAAATGAAATAAATGAAAAAAAAATAAATGCAACATCTCTACCTCCTCCTTGGTGGGATCCATACTCTGGGAATCAACATATATCGTTCAACATGGGTGAAATCCTCCTTATATAGTCCAAGGGGGATCCATTATTCAATGCTGAAAATAAATATATTCTTAATTTACCTAATATATTTCCTCCTGATTCTATGCACTAAACGTTTTCTCACGTTTGGCACACTAAATGACTGAATATGGGAAAAAAATTTATTGAATGTTTCTCAAAATTAAAATTTATAGAATCCTTCCAAATTTCAAATTAATTGGTTGTGTATAGATTAATTATTGTTATAATAAATGTGTTTGAATTTTTTTGTTTGAGGATTCTAGAAATATTCCTTCATTGTTGATCATTAAATAGACTCTTTAATTAGTTCACAACTCTATTAAATTTAATAGTGAAATTCTTCTAGGATTCCTCTTTCAATTATATCTATAATCACCTCAATTGGTGGTGTGTAGCCCGTGTTATTCTTAATTTATATAAGTGGGGTGAAATCTATTTTTCATAATTATTATACAAATCAAATTACTATTTTGGGACATTAGATTGATGAATTAGATCATGGTCAAGAAGAAAAAGTTTAACCCCTGAAATAATGAAATCATAAAAAATATAATTAGATCAATATTTTAAATTTCTGCTTGAAATAAAAATGTAATAAAAATATATTAAAATTTCAGAATTAAGAATTTATATTATTTTAGCACAACACACCCCATAAAACCCTAATATGATTATAATAAAATCAAATTGTTAAATTTGGAGGGTAAAAATAATTTAAATACATATTAAAAGTTATGAAAATATTATCTCTATCATAAACCTGGTGTAATTTCTCATTTAAATCCATGAATTGATTTTTATACCACTTTAAATTCATGAGTAAACATTTAAAACAATTGAATATATCCCACCTATTATGACGGAGGAATTATATCTGTTAATACTTAATGAACTCATGGATTAAAAAATGAGTTGTGGAAAGGGACTAGCACATGACTAAAATTTTATCAATATCAAATTCCTTCATTGTATTATTATAATCTCCCTCATCTTATAGGGATGGATCGATAAATTATTTTAAACATATAATCCCAATTCTAAAAAAAATTTCAAGAGAGTCTGAGTTATTTTGGGAATCTTTGACTCTAATCAAGTTTAAACAATTTAGTAAAGGGATTGGTGAGGATCACATTCTCTATTTTCACAGTTACTAATAGAAAAATTCATCAACTAAATATGATTTGTCTAATAATTATGGATTTAATTTGAAAACATGTATCTATAGGGATGTAATTTTTGAATGACTTTGAGATGGTGGTGAGGAAATATGGTGAATTTATATTAAATTATCATATTTAGAACAGCCCTATGTAGAAATGAAGATAGGGCCTCCATATTTTTCTTATATTTCATCATAGAGAGTCATTCTATAATGATTTCCATTATTAGGACGTTTTTGTTTCTTAATTCATCATCTATACTAGGATAACCTATTCGGTGACTAGATATATCATTAGAGGGGTGTGGCGTCTCTATGAAATGTACCCTAGAGATGATCTATATAGTTACATGATTTTTTATTTCCATGAGGAGGACCTCCATGTTGGGTTTTTATCCATGATGAGCACCATGGAGTGGACCACTATTATTACTAAATTCTTTATTTTTATAGGGAGGAACTTCATGTTGGTTTAATATTTGGTCTTTATGAGAACCTCAATAAAGGAAACCATTGGGAGGAACTCAAAGGTTACTTATGAACTAAGTCTACCTAGGGATTGATATTTGAATTGAAGGACAATAATGGATCATCTATAAAAAAATATTATATCTATATCTTGTTTGAATAACAACGGATTATTATTTACTATTAACACAAAGTGTTGTTTCATATCTATATAAATGAAATGTTTTATGGAATTAGTAATATTATAAATAGTTTGTACATTATGAATATAGATAATCCAATATATAAAATTCATAATAATATTTCCATGGATGAATATAATCCATCCTACCATTGGAAGTATTTTGGTAAATATATAAAGGAGAAATTCATTCGAAGTCTCCATAGAGATGGATTTATCAAGTAATTTTATTATAAATTATTTTATAATTATAAATCTTTATTATTAATAAAAATTACTCAAGAAATGTTTTGTGTAAAAGGTGGAAGGGATAGAGGAATATTTTATCTCATACATAGTGACACATGGAGACCAACGAGTAATCCTGAAAATGGTGTGTTCAGGTACACTGTTACTTTTACCAATGAATTTTTTTAGTATGATTGTTTTTTGATGACGAGACACATGTTTGATTTTTTTTAAAAGATTAACGTGATTTAGTATTAATTTAAAAATTTGCTGGTAAGAACTATTAATATTCATTTGATAGATCGGGGTGGTGAATAAATGATGTAACAATTCACTAATGATCATAGAGATTGTGGAATTATTCCTCAAATCATTAAACCTGAAACCCGAAAATGGAATGGTGTGTTTTAGAGGTGGAATCATACCCTATTAGATATTTTTAAATTGATGATGAGTTAGTTTCACCTTTATATTTCATAATGAGTATATAATTTAGAAACATATTCATTCCAACTTAACAACAGTCTATCTAAATAATTAATAAAGATATCAGATGAGATATTAACTAATAGATATATAAGTATGTATAATATGATGATTTGTGGTAATTAAGCATATGTATTCCATTTTGATTTTAATAAACTCATACCTAATTAATAAAAATGATTAATTATTGGCAATACTAAAAAATAAATGAGATATTATTTATATAATTCTCCTAAAAACAAAGTGTTTATAGAATGATTTTGTGTTTTCCTTATGAAGGAGAAAATAATTTAAGGATTCCATGAGGGGACATTTGAAATTAAATAAGTTCAATACCGAAAAATAGTAATTGTTACTAATAGTGAAGTTGAGTTGGTTCCGTAAATAGTCATGGAAGAAAAACCAACTCAAGTTATACAAGGACATTAAAATATATATAGGATTTGTTATAAGTATGATATATATGGTTTCATTATGGAAAATTATGATGATGTAATATTTAGAGGTGATAAACCAATTACATTCCAATTTTATATAGAGTGTTCTAATCGGATGAAGTGGTTAAAATCTATGGTATCTTGTTTCATAGTTCTTTGAATCATGTGGTCTAGTTTTAAGAATAACTGTTTTTAGACAGTTTCCATAGGATTTAATCATGGAACTAGAGAAACCCAAAAACTCTTTATCCAAAAGGGGAATACTTTCCAATTGAAGGTGTTAGTTATGTTTGAACTTTGTGATACATAAGAATGTGTATTGGTCGAGAGGATGGGAGGTCAGACTCATCACACCCCTTTGGGGGGAATTATTTTCTACTTTGGGAATATCTTTATAATGTTAATATATTTTAGTAAATCCTTATTAATTAACCAAGTATAACATAATTTTTAATTGGAATTTTAAATCACTTATTAACATGTGTGAAATTCATAATTTTCTATATATATTCGAGGTTCTCCATTAATGGTATTCTCTCATGTACTACCTGAAGATTATTTTAATCATCGTTATGATGATACAAGTTTTTAAGACACTCAATGGGGAACTCTGGAATATATTTTCGTATATGTAGATGAAGGATTGTTTTGATATTGGGATCGTACCAATGAAATGGGCTTCCTACACATCACTGTGAAAGGAATCCGAACCCTTGTTGTTTGGTGCCACTTAATGGGACACATCATACATTTTTAGGTCATGTGATAAGGACCCAGTCCACCTAAATTCTCTTTTTTTTTATTTTCAATGAAGTCGCTTTGTCGGTCAGCGGTAACCAAAACATAAAGGGCAGGATACATATTGAAAGCATCCGAAGTACATAATTCAAAAATTCACATTAGCCAAGTATACCTTGAGCCATGTGTACCCACAAATGCCCAAGTCACTTTATGTCTCCTGCCATCGTCTTCACGAGATTGCCATCGTCACCCGTCCTGTAACTACTGTCGTCGCAATCACCACACCAGTCCCTAGAGAGCATCACCACCGTAAACACCGAAGCTCATACCACTGTCAATATTACACCACCGTAAAACACCATTTCATAGCAATCTCACCACATTGATACAAAAGAACCAACAATGAAAAACCATCAGAGACCGCGGTAAAGATCGCAACGAGACATCATCAATACCCATCCAAAATAACGTCGCCACCTTGTTCGAAGATCCACCTCGCGCCGTGCACCATGACCCCCCAAAGAACACATCGGCCTCACCGTTGAGGGTGATAACCACCCGCCAGAATTCCTTTCCAACACCGAAAAACACCAGATCATAAAAGAACAACTGAGGATATTCAGAACCATCACCAATAGAGTCATTGAAGAAAAATACATCTCCAAAGTAGAGCATCGCACAGACTAGAAAAACAAAAAAAAAACCACCAGCAAAACCCGACACCACTAGCCTACCGAAACCAAAGAAACCCCGTCACTTCCAAAACCACCGTGCACATTCCCAAACCTTCCGAAGAAAGCCCTAAGGGACATAGCCATGCAGGAAAAGCCGCATTGAACCCAGAACCACTTGAATATCACATCCCAAAGCTTCCTAGAGACCATCGCACCATACCTACTGGGTGAGGGGAAACGAGATCTAAATCCAGAGCAGATATGGAATTGGGCAAGCACAATATGAATTCCCATGAAATGTCATCCATCATTCACTCCCAAGAGCACCAACGTAGATAACCTACCAAAATAACTTGAAACCACCCAAATCAATGAAATTAGAGCCATAGATCCACACTCCGGCATCACCATCCCAATCCGACTTAGGCTCCATCGTGCTCGACCAAAATGGGGTCTAACGCGATTGGAAAACCGGAAAGAGCAGAGGAAGAAGGGGAAAAGGGCTTTGACCACAAGAGAACCAGAAGCGGAGGAAATCCTGGAGAAACAGACGATAAAGCCGCTGGCATGAAGGGGAAGATACCAAACATCAAGATGGAGAACCATCATCGAGGGAGGAGAAACACTAGAAAGAGTGAGGGAGACGCGAGAGTGCCGAAACCCAGGGGATTGGGTAGCCATATCTCTGATAAGGACCCAGTAATACAGTTTATTTACATGTGGTAAATACATCTATGGTAATTGTATTAAATGTTTGGTGTGAGACTTATGACGAAGCAGCCGAGGGAACATGGAAAGGATATGGGTTTTCAAGTAAAATTAGACCCTATTTGGTATATGGCCCAAGGAAAACACGGTTGATTTGAAGTAATGGGTTTGAACCTCAAGGGGGATTCTTATGTATCCCATGTGGATGGGAATAAAATCCCACATATATTGATACGTCTTATAGATGAGTATAGTCCTTTGAGTGAAATGAACTTGGACTTACTTCCTGTAAAGGATTCCGTGATGATTTGGGGGGTTTAATTTGTGGCTAAATCCTATAGAAGATGTCCATATTAAAGAAACTAAGTTCGGATTCCTGAAGAGGATAACCAATGAGTTCAGGCCCTGAGGAGGCTTCCTATGTTTACCAATTATGGTGGGAATTAGAGATCTCATAGTTCATTAGTTGTGAAAATTTTGTGAACATGAAAAATTTCAAACCCACGTGATTCAAGATCAGTGTGAGAAACAACATGATTTCAAAGATTCATCAAAGGCATCCACACATTTCCTCCTCCGCTGGTGGAAGAGGGAGTGCATATGGAAGCTTGTATGGATGACATCGAGGCGACCCGGGAAGATGGAGAGGTGACATTCCCTCCCTCTATTCTCATTTCATTGGACAAGGGTCCAATGAAAGGTAGGAGGGATAAAGGTTAGAGGCTTAAACTAGGATGGCAGCCCTAAAATTGACTGGTAGGGGAGGGAGAATTTTCCACTGTTTGAGTGGAAAAGAAATTGTGAATCATACCATCCCTACTAGAGACATGAGGTTTTGGGTCTTTGAGAAGGGAGAGGACCCAAATCCACCTCTAAACTAGAAACTTACCAACAATGTACCTGGGAGAAAGGTCCATGTGAGTGGGGATATACAAACCCATATACACTTCATGAATCCTATCCCTATTTTTTAAGAAGTGTGGTAAAACCTATGACTACAGATATACAAACCCAACTAGGAGACACACTGATGTGCCTTTCCTAAAGGTTTGATAAGTCAGGATGTTTTGGTGGAGGCTTCAACATAGTCCCTTTTAGATAATGGAACAAAGGAAGGAGGTACACTACTATAAATGGCTTTAAAGAGTGTACTGAAGTTGGAATGTTGACCTTATACCAAGCTCTACCACGTAGATACTTCATGAAAGTGTGTCGCATAGGTACCCGACATTGATACGATGCGCGGCTGTACCACCTAGTTGTGCCAGGAAGGTGCGTCTTGCCGGTGTGTTGCACAGGTGTTCCGCACTAGTTTGTATGATGACTGAATAATTTTTTTCACATATGAGAACCAAGATTATCTAAAAATTGTGAATTAATTTCAAAACATTCTTTTCCTATTTGATTATCTCTTCTGTCATTTTCTAGAGAGCTACCTGAGACAATTTGAGGGATCTAGGAGAAAGAGTTACACAATGGGAGATTCATGGAGTCTTTTAACTTTTTTAGTCTCTGAAATGGGAAGCCCAAGAGTCATATTTATAGGCATAAAGGGGACCTAGTTGAATGGAAATTTTCCACGCACGTCCTCTACATTGGTCCGTTGTATATATCTTATGCGTAGGGGTGTAGAAATTATATTTCCGCAAAGGTCCCCCACATAGTTCCCTTTATGAAATTTATCCATCTTATGAGTGGCATAAATTTTGAACCGTAATTATGTTTGGGATGGATGACTAGTCAAATTGAATGTCTTGAAGAGTTATAGACTTATTGGGGTGGTGAATACACCATTCCATCTCAGATGAAACATGTAAATTTAAATTTAATCAATCAAGACCTTTTCGTCATCGATCATTGAAATCCACTGCCTACACCTAGATGGGGGAATAATTCAACTTTTCAATTAGTATGGAGTAGTATTTTGACACATATAAATCCTACATGAATCTTCGCCCTTCATAGTGAAGACATATTTACTCATACTTGAAAATTTTTTTCTATGTGAGAATCATATTTTTACTCTATCGAAATGTGCATGGAACACATTTCATGATGTCTACAAAAATCCCCCCCCCCCCGAATTTAATTCATTCGGAATGAAAAAAATATTGTTCTAAGGTAAAATTATGGAAATTTTACACATTAAAATTCCATTTGGTTAGATTTTGAGCTACATCATGTTTGGAAGGATACTCCAATTTTTTCCAAAGCTATTGGGCTTAGATAACATAGTTTAACTATTACTAGGGTCGTATGAAAAACCCTAAAAACATTGTGTATTATCACTTCATTGTTTTTCTCAATATTTCCTAACCATAAAGAATGTAGGTCTTGCGAGCTAAAACTTGACTGTTGTTCAGAGTGCCTTTTACAGGTTCCCAATAAGGTGAGTACCACATATCTTGTAGTTGGAAGTTTAGAATTATGTATGTTGTAATATAAAAGGCTAGTGTTTATGGTCGAATAGATTTGACCATAAGTTTTGACAATATAACCCAAACAAGACATAGTGGATGATAATTTCTCTAATATTATTTTAAATATTTCTAATGGGAATCTTGATCCATGATTTTTATGTTCACAAAATCTAAAACTTGTATAAACATAATGGAAACTTCTTCCCAGAATGAAGTTACAATTATTTGAAAATTCTATTATGGGAACTGTATTATGTCGGGCTGACTAGGGCATATTTTGCATAGAATTATAGTGACATCTTTTGACTCACATGCTCCTTATGTAGGCAGATTATTAAAGGCCACCTAAGGACACATAATTCATAGTTAGGTGAAAGAGCTATTAGGAATTTATCATTTTACTATTGATAAATAAGGGGAAATATTATTTGGGTGACTCTAGGCCACGGTGGGTGGTTTTTCCAAGGACATTAATTTTGAAAATAAATGGTTATCTATGATGACATTGGTCATGAATAGGAAAACCATTTCTAAATAAATTTGGTGTAAAAGGAATGGTTAAAATTTATCACAAAGGGGGAAATCTAATATAAAATTCTAATTTTTTAAGTCGTGTAGTGAGGACATTGTACTGTGTAGTTTAAAGTCATGCAGTGAGGAAATTGTGTTGTGCTATTTTAAGTCATATAGTGAGGAAATTAGGTGGATTTAATTTAAGGTAATTATCTTTGACACAAGGTATGAGACTCGGCCAATTTCTTAATAATTTGTTTGGAAACATACTACCCTATTTAGGAATGGAAAGGAAAATTGTAAACTGTGATTTGGGAATTTTTGGATATGAAGAATGATATGGGAAAAGGGATAAAAGAATTAGAACACGTTTCTTTCCAAGAATGAAGATACCATTTTATGAAAAACCGATTATAAAAGCTGTATTATGAAATTCCACCTAAGGGCACATGCTGCATAGTTAGGAAAAATTATTTTCAGAAGTTTGAAATTAGTTAAAAGATAGAGAATGTTTATGGAGATTCAGATTCTCAAAATCATAGAGTTTTGTTTATGAAGAAATTTACCTGAATATGGAGAGAGTTTTTTAATAAATATTTCCAAATAATCATAGGTATCAGATTTCTACGAAGGTCAGACCCAAACGTAGGAAGTATGGGTTTTGTAGTTTTAGGTCATACAACTAGGACTAGAAATGGAAAAAGTATATGATTTGTGGTCAATTGATCCAAGGATATTTCATATTTCTTTAAACATGTGGAGGGAGAGATGTGTAAACCATTTTCTTGAAGATTTTTGGATTGGGAGAAAAAAAATGGGACAAATACATAAATAAATGTTTTAAAATACAGATTCTAGTATATTGTCTTCAATGTTTAAAGGGGACATAGATAGTATAACCATGAATGAAATTACCACCATTTCAAAAACCCGTTATGGGGGCTGTATTATATAGGGCCAACTATGGAATATGTTATATAGACAAATAGTGACATCTTTTGACTAACATGTATGTTATATAGGCAATTTATGCAAGGCCACCTAAGGACACATATTGCATAGTCAAGCGAAGTAGTTATCAGATATTAGATATTTTGTCACCAGAAACTAAAAGAAATATTATAATGATTTTAAAATATTCACGATTAAGAGTGTGAAATATGGAAGAGGGTTATGCTAAATGCGGATGATAAATATTTGAATCAATATTGGCCATGAGTTTTATGTCCTATATATAGCTCTAATTCATATGTAAAAATGGGGACGCTCTTTGTGTCCTTTGAAACAACATTATCTTGTGTAGTTTTAATTCATGCGTTGAGGACATTGTACTCTACAGTTTTAAGTCACGTTGTAAAGACCATTGATAACCCTATAATAAATTGAGACACCTTATTTATACAGAGAATACGTTTACCCAATTCTTAATCCCACAAGAGCTATACACTCTGTGAGAAACAAGGAGTAGTAAGGGTTTATTCTGTAACACAAAAGGTGACACAAGTGAAGAATAGGGTTATTTTGAATAAGTGAAGACTGAGAGAAGGAATAAGACTTGAGATCACTACGAATCTTTTTGGAGTCAAGAATCAAGTCATCTAGTGTTCTTAGATATCTATGTAGTTTAACTTCATGCGGTAAGGACGAAGATGAACCGACATGAAAAGAAAGACATGTTGTAGCTGGACCTAAAAATAATACCCAATTTTCAGTACATATATTGTCAGGGGAAAGAATCAAGCTGTACGTAGTTATTTAAACATTCATTTCCCACACCTATCATGTTTTATATGGGAGGTGTAGGTTATTGACACGTTCTGAAATAATGATTAAACTTAAGTCAAAAATGGTATAAAAATCAAACCATGTATCATAAAGGAACACTATATATTGATCTGTTTCATGTATAGGAGTATAAATGGAAATAAAATTTTATTTGGTTATGGCTGGGCCCAATATTGGTGATCCAGGCATCTCTACGCATCTCATATAGATGAGAATTAATCCACACGTAGTTCTTGAAATGAGGTCCCTATGCATATCTGATTCAGACATTAAGAAGAAAATGACTCATGTTCCGCTATGGAGTAGCAATGATATCAATGATTCTTGCATATGAAAGATCCTAATGTCTAGTAGAGAAGATGTTAAATTTATATTTTAATGTTCTATAATGAGGACCAATGATGTCATACTATTTAACATCATGCAACAAGTACAAAGATGCTACACATTTTGACGTTATGAAGCATGGATGAAAATAGTTGTTATGTAGTTTAACGTCTTGAAACTAAGACCTTGTGATATGTCGTTTAGATTCATGAAGCAAGGACATTGTACTATGCAATTTTATGTCTTGTAGTGAAGACAATTTGTGAATTACACAAATTATTTCTTCAAGAAACTCGTATTGTTTTGATTTGTAATAAGCACTCCATCCATTGAGATTAAGGCATAAGATTTATTTGAGTATACCTTATGTATGAAATAAGATCCTTCCCACTTTGGCTCAAGCTTTAGAAATTTTTTCCTGGTATCATTGGATTCTTGAGGACCAATACCAATTATCCTTGATGAAATGAATAGAGGATACCTTTTTTGTTAAAGGTTCGTGCTATTCTGTCCGGATAGACTTCTAAATGATGCAATGTACGGAATCATTTTTTATTTAATCGTTACATCTCTTCAAACTACTTATGAGAATTCTCTTCTGTAGACAACTAATAGCTGATTACAACCCCGAGTGGGGCAATTGGATTTCAATTAGAAAAACTAATTTTTTTCCATACACTAATGAATAAGGGATTTCCCGGGTGGCGGTATGGGTAATATTTTGATAATAACATAAAGCGTGGAAATATTTATTAGGCCAAGATATATTATCTATATCCACCATCTTATGGCGTATATTTTATAGGGTCTTATTCAAATCCTATATCTTTCCATTGCCCGCCGTATGATATTGAGATGAATTGTTGGATTTGACATTATGCTCCTGATATAACTTCTTTACC
Organism: Viscum album; assembly: GCA_963277665.1. Lineage (NCBI taxonomy): Eukaryota > Viridiplantae > Streptophyta > Magnoliopsida > Santalales > Viscaceae > Viscum > Viscum album. The sequence continues at coordinate 1,233,369,650 of OY728135.1, read as the reverse complement.
TCAACAGAACAAAAATTGGATCCATTTTCTATAAATATTGTATGAGGGACTCCTAATCTGGTGATGATGTTAGTTTTACCAAAACTATCAATGCTTTTGGATTTTATTTCCTTGAGAGGAATTTCCTTATACCATTTATAGAATACGCCATTAGTAGTAAGAATATACTTGAACTGCTTAGCCGTAGCTGGAGGATAAGGACCTACAACATCCATTCCCCATGTAGAAAATGGCCAGGAGTATTTACTTGTATTTAAAAACTCCTAGGGTTGATGAATGAAGTTGGTATTCACCTAGAATAGATGACATCTCTTCATAATATCTGTGAAATCCTACATCATTGAAGGCCCAAAGTATCCAAACCTTTAGATTTTATTATAAATTCTCCGCCTAGACTAGTGAGCACTAAAAGATCCTCAATGTTCTTCTTTCATGATAGTTTTAGTTTCTTCTCCATCAATACACATGAAAAGGATTCCATCAAAGCCTCTTTTGTAGAGGATCTTCTGGTGATCTAGACTGTCATAACGAGTAAAATTAGTTGTTCATCAACGAAATTTTTTCTTCAACCCTATTTGGTGGAAGTAATACATTACGAAGGAATTACATGATGGATGTTCTCCATCCCATGGTAGGAACATATGGATAATAAATAATGATAATTTCATTAATTTCATCCATTATAGTTTGAACGAAGCATGATACCACATGACAATGGTCTATACTGATAATTGTATCATCTCAGTTTGGATCTTAAAAGGCTCTATCTGCATTATCCAATGCATCAGATTGGGTGTTTTGTGATCGCAGGATATAAGACAATGTCAAATATAATGGAAATTCAGCCATTAATCCTCTAATATAATAACACAAAGGGATTAACTCTTCTTTTCTGATTGAATAATCCCCATTGATTTGTTTGATTTCCAACTCTGGATCACATTTCACTTTCGATTGGTTCACTTGTACCTGAAGTTCCAATTCCGGGCCTACTATGAGATCTTGATATTCAGCCTCATTTTTTGTTCCAGCTTCTAAAAGTAAGAACAAAAAAATAAAAACTTCTTTTTGACGAGATAACTACAATTCTGGACCCAACATTGTTGAGTTTAGGGATTTCTATTCACATCCCTGTTGGACTTCTTGAGGAACCATCCAAGTACATTTTCCATGTTTGGGAATCATCTTGAATAGAGAAGACCTCTTCATCAGAAATTTTAGTAGACAATAATGTATCTTCTACAGATGGGTGTTCAGTAAGGAAGTTGGCTAGAGCATGGCCCTTTATTGACTTCTGAGGTAGAATATGGATATCAAACTATGGAAAAAAAATTTCCAACCATTATAGACGCCATGTAAGAATAGGATGACTGAGGATAAATTTGAGCGGGTTATTGAGGGACACCAAATAAACCTCATAATGTTGCAGTTTGTGGCTCAATTTATGAAATGTAATGATTAATACCCTGTAGCACTTTTCAATACATGAATACCATGTTTCCAAAACAAGCATAGTTTGACTGAGATAGTGATGGTTGTTTTCAATTCCAGAATTCTTCTTATGGGTAATAAATCCACCCAATGATTGCCCTAAAGCTGTCACATAGAGAATAAGTGGAATTCACACAACATGTGGCATTAATACTGGTTTAATGAAGAGATATTTCCTGATGGTATAAAATTCTTCTTCGTAGTCTTCAGTCCATTGATATGTGACTCCCTTCTTCATTAATCTGGTGAAGGGAAAACACATTCCTTACAAATTGGTGATAAATCATCGAATATAAGTCATGTGTCCTTATATTACTCTTAATTTGTTAAAATTAATAAGTGGTGACATGATAGGTATTGATTTGTTTTCTCAATATAAACTTTAATTCCATGATGGTGTACAACGAAGCTGAGGAATTTTCTTGAGGTTACCCGGAAAGGCCACTTCGAGGGATTCATCTTTAAATTATGTTTCCGAAGATTACTGAATATGGTCTCTAGATCATCCAAGTGATCAAAAAGTTTTCTAGATTTAACCACCAAATTATCAATATAAAATTCGGAAAATTTCCATAAGAAGGGTTTGAAGATATGGTGCATAGCTTGTTGAAACGTTGCACTGGAATTCTTTAAGCCAAAAAGAAATTACCCGATAGAAAAATACACCTTGAGAAACTCTAAATTTTTTAGATTCTTAATCCCTTGGGGCCATGCTGATTTTATTATACCCAGATTAGTCATCCAGAAAGGAAAGAGCATTATAGCCCGTTGTTGCATCATTTAAAAGTTCTGTGATCTTAATAAGAAAGTCATATTTAGGACAATGCAAGTTAAGATATCAGAAATCCAAGAAAACTCTAATTTTCCCATTCTTATTTTTCACTAGGACAATGTTGTCCAGCCATTTAGGATATTGAACCTCCCTGACATAGTTATCCTTATAAGCTTATCAACTTCTACTCTAATTTTAGAGGCTTGTGTTGGGTGTGTTCTTCTTGCTACCAGCTTGAATCCTTGATGTTCTTCTTGAAAACCCAAATTTTGAGTAGCAACATCGGGGTTATGTCTAGGAATTTCTATATAATTACAAGAATATATATCACAATTTTGCTTTAAAAATGAATTATATGTATCTTTCTCATCAATAGTCATGGACACACTAACTAGAGTGGGGCATGGATCTTCTTATGTTCCTATATTTATTTCTCTGAGCTCATCCATAGTGGTAGAGACACTTTCCTCAAATTCTGGAGGATTATAATTGAGATCTTCATCTTATTCTACATTACTTGTTACTTCTACTATTTCTACTTACACCGAAAATGATGAAGAAAAAATTTCAGAGTTAAGGAAGTAATCAGTATTTTAATACCTTGAAGAAGAAGCCATCATTTCTGACCATACTAATGATGAAGGGTCTTCCTGTAGTAACAAAGAGGAGATGATGGATTGGGAATCAACATCCTTATCTTACTCTATAATTGATACAACTTCTTCTATTCTAATTTATGAATTAGAGGATTTTTGTATTTCGACAGATGAAATGAAGGCATCTCCATATATGATTTCATCACTTCATGGTGAATCAAAAATTTCTCCCATACTATCAGGCTCAGTTTCCACAATTGATATTAATGAAATCACAGGGCATGTATTTGGATTTGGTTTTACCATTTAAATTTTATTTGACAAGTAACTCATAATTTGTACTCAAATGTATGAATGGGTTTTCTGGGATATTTTCCAAGCCATTAAGAGCATTGATTTGGGTTACCTCCTTTTCCATGGACTTTGTTCCCTTTATGTGATAAAATTTGGCCTCAATTTATTGAGATTCACATGTTTTGAATGGACCCTTTCACCATACAATGTTCCTATTTGACCATTGAAACAGTATTTGAGGCATTGGTGGTATGAAGAAGGTATGGTCGCATGTTGACGTACCAGGGCCTTCCAAGAAGAATGTTGATGGTTTTTTCCTAACAAAAAACCATGAAATTGGAATTATACACAAGATCCCCAAATTTTTTACTGAGTGTAATCTATCCCATAGGTTATTTCACATTATTGTCATATCCTAGAAACATTAATATAGAAGGAGGTAAGTTAGATTCGATGCGGCTCAATCGATGAAGTGTACAAATAGGAATGAGGATGACTTCTAAGCAATTATCATTGAAGGATCATCAGATTTCTATGTCATTGACCTTTACAAATAGATACAAGGGTCTAATATGTCCATGTACAACATTACCTTCATCTTCTTCTATAGAAGAGATAACTGCATGACATTCTGCAGGATCATTCTCTATACAGTAAACCTCATGAGCAACAACATCATTTTAAAACTCGTGAGGTCTTGATAAAACATCAATAAGTGCTTCTCAAAGATATTTTGACAAATTTAAGGTATTAAAAATTGAGAATTTTGCCGGTACATGGGTATGCTGTTTCAAGAAATCATAATTTTGGTCCAACGGTCTATGTTTCCCAGCATGAAGATGGGGTTTTTCAGGTGCCTTGGAAGATGATGCTCTTGATGTGGATGTTCCCTATGTCAGAGTAGAAACTAGAAATACTTCTGGTATTGGTAGATTAGAATAATTGGGTCTATATAATTCTTGAGAGGAAGAAGGTGAAACCTTCAATTGGTCCTCCAAAATAATCATGTCAAGACCAAATCTTTCATGCATGGTAGAATCACCTTGTTCATGTTGAGCTCGGTGAAGGGCTCTCCCATGAGTTTTTGTTGCATATATGGAACCAGAAGGGGTAGATTTAAAACAGTTGCTTCTAGAATTCCCATATCTTACCCTCTATCCTCGACCTGGGACTCTTCCACTGGTTCCCCAATTAGGTACAGGGAAATCATTTCCAATATAATTAGAATCACTATCGACATAGAGATCTGATAAATGTATAACATTAACATAACCAAAGATCAATTATTCATCTGATGAGGATTTTTCATGACTGGTTAGTTTTGGTTATTCCATGTTGTGGGAAGTTGCACATGATTTTGAAATAGATGCTGTGAATTCTTCTAGAGTCAATGACATTTTTGGCCTTTACATGAGATCGTCTTCTTATAACTACTCTTTTCCCTTCCAATCACAACACATCCTTGAGTATTGAATTTTAAATGATCGATCACTTAATGAAGGTATCTTTTTTGTGGTAGGAGTGTTAGAAAACAGAATTGGTTGTTTTAACTATGTTCGTAGAATGGCATGAATTCAGTTAATTTTTTTCCTGATCATCCAATCATCATATTTCTACACATTTTTTATTTTGACTTCCTGCCATTCGCCTTCTTTATTTGGATTAGTAGTAGTAACACATGCTAGATGGGATGGAGAACCATTCATTTTTTCTTTTCTAGAGTCTACCATTATTTTCAAGAGGTACTTGAATACCTAACACTCTTGAATATGATTCCCCAACATTTTTTGAAAGGGGAAATAGTTCAAGAGATCTTCATCTCCTACTTTTTTTTGGTTTCTTCAGCCTTGTGAACTGAAACTAATTGTTTAATAGAGTTGAGATGAAGTAACTGGGAACCGTTTCATTATGAAAATAATAAAAATTATTATTTAACTCCTCAAACTATTTCCTCCTTTGATCTCCTTGATTATCTTAACGATGTAGTTGTCGCTGCTAACGCTCAAGAGGTGGAGCCCTTTGATATGATGAAGGTTTGGATGTTGAAGTAGGTACAAGTGCTTTCTTGAGTGTAACTATATTAGCATCTTATTTCCCTATTCTCCTTCATAGAGATGATGGAATTACTTGAGTATTAAATTTATTTCCCATAATGGAATCTTCTATTATTTGAAAAATTTAATAAAGGTCTTGAATCCCTACTATGTATTTCACAGGGATTAGTGGTGTACGTAACTCATCATGCATATTTTTCTACAAAAATTGGAAAAAACTCTTCCTAAGGGAGTGCTATATTAATGGAATATGTTAATCCTTTACATCGAGCAATGAAATCAGAGACGCTTTCATTTTTTATTTGTTTTTATTTTGTAAGATAAACAACTATTTTCTTCGGTAGTGTTGAGATGAATTGAAGAATGAATTTCTGATAGAGATCTTACCATCAGTAATTTATCATGATTGAAATCATGTATAGTAGAATAAAGCTAGTCTCTATAATGACTGCACAAATCACCTAATATTTACTGCTTCTTATTGTTGAAGAGTTCCCATCTTGAGATCAAAACGAGAAGAGAAATGTGTTATGTGTTGTTCCAGATTCCCTAAACCATTAATGATTGGGAATGTGGTATTCACAAAATTTGGTGGGGGAGGGATTAGATCTACCCATTCTTGGTAAGATTTATTTTTTAGTTGAACTGGCACACAATATTCTTACATGGATTTTAATCAAGTTTTTAATGCCTCGATTGTGTTCATAATCACTTAGGGAATATCCATTTGAGCTAGGCCCTACACAGGTACAGTAGCTAGAGCATGAACTGGTGCAACGACCATAAAAACCACTGGTGGTGGTGTTGGTATTTTCCTTGGATAACCTAGGGGAATAGGCAATAAGGATTAGTTTGATCCTTCCCTAGCTGTGTACCCAATAGAGGGAATTAATTATCTGCACTTTTAGTTATCACAAACCCGCTTTGTCGAGGAGCTCTTACAGGATGAGAATGTTCAAGATCTAACCAAGGATTATGTCTAGCAGAAATACTACTTCAATGTAACTCTGTATTGAGTCTTTTTTAACTCTTTTATCTCCTCTTGTTGTTGTCAAAATATCTCTTCATGTGAAAGAGATTCACCATCTTTAGTGGAAAAGTGAGATTCAATTTTACTTTTACATTTCCCCTTGTTATATGTCTTTCAGAGGGGTGGGAGTTGGTTATTTGAAGGTGTACCTAGATTCTGGGTAAGCCTTTGATTTTGGGTACACACACCTTCTTCATTTTATTCAGTGTGAACAATATTATGGATAATAACTTCATAATCTGATTCCCCGGAACTAGGATAATTTTCTGGAGGATCATCAGCAATAGTGTTAATAATATTCACTGATGCATAATTGATTTACTGAATTCAGTCAATATCATTGAAAGAAAATTTACTTATTTATCTTCCATGAGACCCTTCTCTCATATATGATGGCTTCCCAGGAGCTTCTTGATGGAAATTTACCCAAAGTGAATCCTTGGATAGTTTAGTTGGGCGCTCTCTTTGTGGCTTCTTCCCTAATCGAGAGAAAAATTACTTCCGTTGAGGAGGGGATAGTAGATGTGAAAAATCCCCTAACCCTATTGGATAATGATATTCCTTTTCTTCTTCTTCAAACCATTGAAGATTGTTTTAGGAATTCAAAGTTTAATGTAAACAATCCCCTAGCCTTTTAAGCCGGGTTGGCACTTGAACTATTTTGGCTGATATTGGCACAAATGCCCTTCTAATTTTTCTAATATTGGTTCAGACATTAGTTGGGTGCATTATTCAAAAATCATTCAAATCACATATTTTAAAAGATTGTTGTACTATTTTAGACATCTGAATTATTTGACAGCTGACATTCTCTAAGAGGGAGGCCTGGTGAAGATTCTCAAATACTTGATTTAAAAGTAACTCAACAACTTATTTTCTATGGGCTAACTCTGATAAGAGCTAGTTGAGGCCTGTTCTTATGTGTTCTTCTGATTTCATAAATAATCTGTTGATTGTAGCCAGTTGTGGGAAATAACATTGCATGAGATCACTATTGGTAGGCTTTACTGATTCTAGAGTGTAGTGAAATGAAATTCTCAATGTGCACCCCATCCTATGATATGAACACCATATGGGGTGATAGAAATTAATGGGCGTGGCCTCTTTAGAGAATTGAGTAATAAAAGCTAATGGGTTCTCTACTGCTTTTCAACCTTTGGATGTTGGGAAAATAAGAAAGATTCCAAGTCAATTTGGCATTGCAACCCTTCTATTACATTTACATGATTTTGATATTCATCATATGGTAATACTTTTCTTTTCAAATTTCAAAGATTATTCCATAATTTTGGAAAATAAAATGAATTCATTCTTCTGCCATCAATTCTAGAATATTATATTTGGAAGTTTACAAAGGCCAGAACATTACTAGTTTCTCTACTTTAGCTAATTGTTTTCTGATCTTTAATATATCTTCATCATATTTTATTAGATTTTTCTCCACTTGGTATGACCAAAGTGGTAGTTTATTAATTTCTTCATTCAAAACAATGAAATCAGTAGCTTTTTACTCGTCTGTATTAGAAGACAAGTGACCTAAGGGAGGTTCAGAGAATGATCATTCCTTTAAGATATCTTCTAGTTGAGAAAGTATTTCACCTGTTAATGACAAGGCCTGAGACATGACTGACCTGGTATTTGAATGTTCCTTGAGATAAGAGGGATTTCTCATTACTACATTTTCATTTATAGAATTATTTTGACAATGCCAAAAATCTATTACAGAGAGAACTTTCGCAGCGAGTTGTATCACGAGGAGGACCACCATGGTTGATATAGAAAGGGATAAATCTTATTGCTCTTTGGTCTTATAGCCACACTGAGGGTTTTCGTGCCTCTCATCTGGAGATAGGCTCTCAAGATTGAGAATATTTTCTTGAAGCAAGCCTTTATGATGAAGTGTCTGAGGGGTAACATCAGAATTAATAATACTACTCCCATAATTTGGTAATGAGAGGGTAGGATCTCAAGCTGCAACAGATACATGTCTGAGGGCTTCAAGAACTGCAGTATTAAGAGGATCCAAATTGTAGCTTTACTCTTGATTTTCCAACCATGTTTGGTGAGACTTCTTCTTGGATGTTCTCATACACTTAGTTGGGGCCACTTGCTAAGAAAATAGGTTATCAAGGAAAGGTTTATGTGCCTGCCATGGAGTGGTCACTAGAATGGACCGATTAACTCCAATTGGAATGGGTGTATGTTCCCAATCCTGTTGTCCGTATGATACGGGAGAGTATTCCCCATAACCCTCCTAGACTATAACAAAGGTGGGTTTCTACTCTGGTATGGCATTCCGATGTGTCATCCCAGGTGTGGGGACAAATTTATGTGTATGTTCTCCTAGTACTGTTGAAGTAGTTGTTATAATATTCTGGCATGCTTCCAGAATATGGGTAGAAATTTGTGTCCTCCCATTCTCCATTGAAAAAATATATTTCCTGACTTCAGCGGCTAGAAGGGGAATATACATCCATTCCGTATTGGTATTAGGTGCATGTTTCTACAATAGTCCTCTTATTTATTGTCAGTGGGTATTAATAGTACTCATGTATGGGTCAAGGGATTTGAGTCTGGCCCAGATTTGTCATCGGAGCTTTCCGAATGACTTCTTTGGGTGCTGCCAAACAAGACTATTGGAAGACCCGATGAATGCTGGCAGGTGTATGTGCCTACTAGATTTTTTCTTCCATTCATGGTTGATAGACTTCCTTCAATACTGGAATACGATACTAGTAGTAGAATTGGTGATTGTAACCAAGTGTATGTTCCTGTTTACCAATATCCACCACATTAGATTGATGAGATTCATTAAATTCAGTTAGAAAATCCTGCTGAGTAGATGATAATTTTAAACAGGTGCATGTTCTTGTTCACGGTACTCCATCCGATTTGCCTATTGGGATTAGTGAGTTGCTTTCAGATGAGTCAGCTGGGCAGTGGAATTAGAACATATGGTTGTATGTGCCTGCTTGTTTTTTCCCATCAAGTTAGATTGATGGACATCTCTGGACGGGTCAGAGGTGAGAAACTACTTCTTGTAGGCTAGAATTTGTCCCCATTTGTTTTCCTTGCATGCCCAGGTTTGAGGGACTTGGGACGAACTACAAGAGGCAACACCCCCATCATTTTGGGGGTTGAAAGCCACACAATTTTGCTGGCGGCAATTGTGGATGATAATCCTGAAGAAAAACTCTTGTATCCTTGTATTGAGCCCCTAACGGGTCCCTTGATCCACCTAACTATAGTATGGGAGGGACTAGTTATTGCGTTCTAAGGATAAGGACCTGAAACGGTAGAAAATGGTAGTTGGAACCATCTACTTCTTAATCATCTATCATCATTGGTCGGATGATTGGGGATTGTTATTAACCTGGAGAGCCTGTCGGGTAGCCTCCCAGGTTGGGATTGTAGTGTGCTGATGGTACTATTTTACTAGCACATTGGTGACCCAGTGTTGAAGACAGTGGGTGGGTGATGGTGTCCTTCCTGTTGATGAGGATCCAGCCTAAGCAGCGGTTGGGAAGTTTACAGATGTCATCTTAAAGAAATCCATTTTGGACTGAAGGGAGTTCTAATCTAAAAAACTGAGAACAACAATAAACTCCATTAAAGCAATATCAGATGGATACATGTGTGACTGATTCCTTTGTCCAGCAATTATTTATTAGTTGATAAAGTCCTGAGAGGTGGGTAACATTATTAACTTTGTTAAGAATTCACATCAGTTTCACCATTGTTGTTTCTTAGTATCTTGAAACATGGGTTCAAGTTTTAATAATCACTACTTTCAGGCAGTTTCCATTGGATTTATTAATAGAACTGGAATCAACCAACAATTATTTATCCAAAAGGGGCCTTCATTACAAAGTAAGGCATTCATTATGATTGAAATTCATGATACATAAGAACATTCATTGGTCGAGAGGATGGGAGGTTGGACTCATTACACCATTTTGGGGGGAAATATTGTCTACTCCAAGACTCTCTTTAAAAAGTTAAGATATTTTCATGAATCCTTAGTAATTGACCATGTATAACATATGTTTCCCTTATAATTTTCAATCACTTATTAACAAGTGTAGAATTATGAATTTTTCGTAAGTATTCAAGGCTCTCCATCAATGGTATTCTCTCATATACTACATAGAGATTATTTTAAACATCATTAAGATCATATTGGTTTTTAAGCCACTCAGTGGGGAACTCTAGAATTTATTTTCATCCAAGGAGATAAAGGGTTGTTTTGATATAGGGATCATAACCATGAAATGGGTTACCTACGTAACCTTATGAATGGAATCAGAAACCTTATATATCAGTGTCGCTTAATGGGACACATCATAACTTTTCGGTCATGTGATAAGAACCTAACCATATAGTTTAATGTCATGTGGTAAAGAAATCTATGAAAAATATGCTTAGTCATTGTTTTTTGTGGGACTTATGCCGAAGAAACCCAGGGAACATGGAAAGGATATGGGTTTCCAATTAAGATTAGAACTTATTGAGGATATGGCCCAAGGAAAACATGTCTGATTTGAATTAGTGGGTTTGAACCTCAAGGAGGATTCCTATGTATCTCATGCGGATGGGAATCAAATACTACATAGTTCGATAAGTCTCATTTGAGAGTATAGTCTATTGAGAGAAATGAGTTTGTGCATACTTCATGAAAAGGATGACTTGATGATTTGGAGGTTTTTAATTTGGGGATTAGTTCTATGGAAGATGTCCAAATTAATGAAATTTGAGTTGGATTCTTAAAGAGGATATCCAATGAGCTCAGGCCCTAGGAAGGCTTCTTATGTATCCCAATTATGATGGTAATCAGTGTTCTCATAGTTCATTTATTGTGAAAATTTTGTGACTGTGAAAAATATCATAACCCACGTGAGTCATGCTCGGTGTGAGAAATAATAGGATGTCAAAGATTCAACAAATGCATCCATGCTTTTCCTCCTCCGCTGGTGGAAGAGGGCATGCCTACGACAGTTTGGATGGATGAGGTTTTGGTGACCAAGGATGAGGGCGAGGCGATGAGCCCTCCATCTATTCTCTTTTCATGGGAAAAGGGTACAATTAATGAAAGGAGGGATGGAGGTTAGGGGCTTACACCCGGATGGCTACCCAAAATTGATCCGGGTAGGGGACGGAAACTTTTCATTCTTTTTAATAGAGAAGCTATTGTGAACCATACATTCTTGACCAGAGACTTGAGGTTCCCAGTGTTTGAGAAGGGAAAGGTGAGGACCCAAACTCTCTTCCATACCGGGAACATCCCAACAATGTTCATGAGAGAAAGGTCCATGTGACTACGGATATACAAACCCACAGATGCTTTATGAATCTTAACCCCATTGTGAAAAAAATCTTGATATCCTCTGACTACAGATATAAAACCCAAATAGGAGACACACTGATGTGCCTTTCCCAAAGGTTTGATAAGTTAGGAGGTTTTATTGGAGGCTTCAATTTAGTCCCTTTCAAGTATGGTAACTAAGGAAGGAGATAACCTACCAATAATTTCCTTAAGTAATGTAATTAATTTGCTATGTAGACCTTATACCAAGCTCTTCTGTGTTGGTACGTCGCACAAGTTTGTCGCATAGGTACCCTGCATTGATGCGCCGAACAGCTATAATGCATAGGTGTGTCGTGCAGGTGTGCCTCACAGGTTTGTATGATGACTGAAAAATATCTTTCAGATAGGTGAACCATGCCTATGTAAATTTTTTGAAATAGTTTCAAAAAATTGTTATCCCATTTAATTATCACTTCTATCATTTTTAGAGAGCTACCATTGAAAATTTGAGGGATCTGGGAAAAAGAGATACACAATGGGAGCTTCAGGGAGTCTATTAACTTTTTAATTCTCTGAAATGGGAAGCCCAAGGGTCCTATTTATAGGAATGAATGGGACCTAGTCGAAGGGAAATTATCCATGTAGGTCCTCTATGTTGGTTCTTTTCCTAGGTATTCCGTGTAAGGGTGTAGAAATTATATTGACGTGTAGGTCCTCCGTGTAGGTCCCTTTGTGAAATTTATCTATCTTCTAAGTGCCATAAATTTTGATCTGTAAAATTTTTAGGGCTCTACGACCAGTCAAATCGAGGGTCATGATGAGTTCTATACATATTGACGTGGTGAATACACCAGGTCTTCTCTGATAAAACTTGTGAAGTGAAATTTAATCAATATGAACCTTTTCATCTTTGATTTTTGAAATCCACTACCTACTCCTAGATGAGGGAATCATTCCACTTGACCATTGGTATGGAGTATTATTTTGTCACATAGAAATCTAGCCTGCATCTTCTTACTTCATGGTGAAAACATATTTACTCTTACTTGACATTTTTTGTATATGTGAGAATCATATCTTCACCCTACAAAAAATTGCATGGAACACATTTCATGGTGTCTACAAATCTATAATTAACTCCATGTAAAATAATAAAAGATTAAAACATGGTAGATGAACCTGAAGTTGTAAGAACCATTGGGTTTATGTGATTTTTTAAATAATAAAACTATCATGGATGGTATAACATTTACCTATAATGAATTATTGGTGTCAAAGTGTTGGAAACTGATTAATGGTATTAACAATAAATATAATTTTACTATGGGTGTGATGATAAATTATATTCAAATATTTCTTTCCATAGAAGATCATTTTGATTATGAGGTATATCAAATGGATTTAAAAACAACTTTCCCTAATGTTATTTTAGAAATGGATATTTATTTTACAAAAAATAATGTTTTTATGTTATAAATGATTCATCTAAGGTTTAAAATATTAAATGGTCCATTTATTGTTTAAATAAATATTCATAGAGTTGAAAATTTTAATTTTATGTTGTAATATAATAATTTGGTTTCATCAAGAACATTGATTAATCTTGTATGTACATGTGTATTATAGATAGAGTAGTTAATTTCATGATGTTGTATATCAATGAAAGACTATTTATCATAAATTAAGTGTATACATTACACTACATAAATGTGTGGCTGTGAAAACACATCATGATTAAAACATGGGTTGATAAGCTGATATACCATCCATTAACATTTATAGTGATAGATATCAAATGATACATATACTAAGTTCGAATATATTAGTAACCATTCCAAATAGGTTTGGAATGGATAAATATAAAAAGGTGTGTTTACTAGAGTTACATGGTATAAGTAAGATGAAGATTAAAGATCATTATTGTGTTTTAGAAAGGATTAATATAATTCCACATAAATCCTAGACATAATTCATTGTGTATTATATAATGTGTACTTAAACTGATATAACTTATGTTTTGAGTATCGTAAGTATATACCAATCTAATCCTGGCGAGAGTAACTGAAATTATATTAAGAACATCCCTAATCAACATGAGAAGAACATGGGATATTGTTTTGGACATTATATGAAAGGGTGATCATTGTGAAAGGGATCACAGTTACACTTGTTTCTAATAAAAAAAAGATGAACTAATATCATTATCTAGTTTCATGGTATCCTTAATGGTGAAGCTATTAGTTGTAAGAGTTCCAACAAAATCAAAGAAGACTCAACAATAGAGGCCCAATACATTGATTCATTAGATGTTATGAAGGAATATTTTTGGATCAAGCAGTTCATTTATGAACATAGGGTGGTACCAAGAATCAAGGTAGAAATATAGATTCAATGTGGTGATAATAAATCCAATGATTATACCATGGAACCCCTATCATTGAAAATAACTAAATAGATCCTCTTTAAATACCATCTCATTTGAGAAATCATTAAGAGGGATGTAAATTTTTGTGTGTTGCAACCAAAGAGAATGAAACCGATCCTTAGATAAAACCATTACCATAGTACAAACATGAAGGTCATGTTTAATCTCTTATTATCTGATACATGAGAGATTAGATGTAATGGTGGTAAAATGTAACATTACCTATAATAAAGGAAAACTTTTTTTATCGTTTATTCATGATTGATTCAATTACATTAATATTTGAATGATAATATCCCCTCAATGTATATCATTTATTCATCACTAATCAATTATCATTATAGAGTATTATAGATTATGATGATATGTTAATATTATAATTAGTACTGAATTGTTGAGATAAAATGTAAAAACATATTATGTTTATTGAACCTCAAAGTATATCTCATGAAATGGAATATATCATCAACATATATATGGGTGTATGAGTATTATAAATCCTTTGATTCTTGAGGTTGGTGAGATACCTAGCATGAAAAACTTCTTTCAATGATAGATTTCTTACATAAGACATAAGGATTAGATAATAACAGGGTGGTTGGATTTGATGTTGATAATGTCAGTGTTCATAGCATAACCATGATGGGAGTTTTACATTAATATAAAGAGAAAAGACATCTCAATCGTGAATGAATTAAACTAAGGAAATAAATGAACATTCTCAGTTTATTGAAATGTGATGTGTTTAAAAACGAGTATGAGGGACATGTGATGTGATTTTCTTATAGACGAATGAAACTTGATTTATTCGTCAGCCTGTAAGACTTTTTAATATAAATATAATTCTATTATATGGAACATGTTAAATTTTGATGTTCCACATCCAGTGATCAATCAGTGTTAGGGTAAATTTAATTATCTTGGTACCCATATTATGTATATGATACGACTTTTGGCTCACCTGTTCATACATAGATATGGGTATATTTAATTGAGATCACACCATACCCCAACGTAGCTTGAGTATAACAGATGATTTTCTAGAGGGTTCACTTTTTCTACATCTACGAAATAAGGATTTCATATTTGTTATCAATGATAAAAAAGACCCTAGGGTCATACCATTAGGCTTAGGATAAGTATTAAAATTTAAAAATGTGATTGTTGAAATACCAAGAGAGTTTTTGTAATCCATATTCAAAAAGTATGGATGGATTAAAAAAGAGTTGTGCAGTATTTTATAAAGTCCTTATAGAATGTTAGTGTGAGTTGTGGATTGTTAGAAAATAAACAAAAAATGAGGGATAACATATTGTATGACATCCCTTTATGTTTTAATTTTTAAAATGCATGAGATTAATATCCTAGGTTATGATATAATAATATCATAATAAGTATTCATAATCCAATTTGGCCTTTATCCTAGTGTGTGATAAGGCCTATGATATGTATATAAGTTAATTTTAACCATCACATCAAATTTTTTGGTTTTTGTATTGTTATTAATTAATTATTTTATATATTAATTGACTAACCTTCATAGTTTAATCATTTTATGTTTTCAAATGATAATGAAAATCTTCAACATGCAGTAACATATATTAGATTATTTAATATGGTTTAAGATGCTCTAAAATTATAACTTTGTTCATTTAATTAAGAGATTTTATTAATGTAATGGGATCTCACCATTGATGGGTACTATGATTCATGAATACCATTACCAAATATCTATTCCTAAACAAATACCATTTGTATTTATGAAGAAGGCAGTGGAATTCCTTTGTTGTTTGAGAGTACTCCTATTGTGAAAGATGGTCCTAGTTTGACATACCACTGGTGGAGCTGAGATACATTTGGATGTGTACTAGTGATCCCAATCAATTAAACCCCATCAGATTCTAGATATATTAAGTTTACACAAATTAAGGTATTCATGTTTTTCACGCTCTTCATTTAACACATCATTTATGTTGATGATATATTGGGGTATTACATAGAATTCGTCAAAATAAACTAATCATAAGGTGGTTTTATATAAACCATAAATTAAATTATGGGGAGGACCTATAAAGTAGGTACCATAAGGATGACCATTATAGTGGTTTCATTTTTAATTTCCATGAAGATGACTAATATGATTTTCCATCAATTTATCACAGGGTGGATCTCGGAAATGAATGAATCCTTTCATAAAGGGGGAAAGGTTAGTTGATTGGGTTATCAAAGTTTACATAAAAAATTGTTTGGTATTCTTTATGAGGGTAACAAAGAACTATATTAGATTACAACTAGGCAATGATGATGAATTTAAGGGGGGGGGATTGTATAAACATTAAACGACTCCTAGGTTAGGGTAGTAAGTTTCCCATAGTGGGTTCTATTTCTTAATTACTGAGTCTATATGATTGGGTTATGAGCCTCTATGGATGTTTTTGAAGAATATGTGGTTATATAATGATTAAACGAGCATGATTCATTTGATTCCTCCAAATAAACCCTTGGATAGTTAGAGGGATACAAGATATATTCATGTTAGGTCCTTAAAATTGGAGAGGCTATTATTATCTATCATTGGGGATCGACTCCAATATCAGGTAGAGGTTTCGATGTGGGTTTCTTCCCATTTTATCGGGTGGGAGATATAATTTTCAGATTTCATGCCTTCACCCCTTATAGGTTTTATGGGGTTGTTTCCATGTTTAATATTTCATCATAATGGTTATATTCTTCCACTAATGCAGTCACCATTTTGGGATATATACATTTTATAGATGATATTGTATAACACCTGATTAACTCTATGGAAGGTGTGTTTGGAAATATTTTTTTTTCATATTTCATTGGTTCAGTAATGCCGAGAAGGAATTAAGAAGATACCTATAATGTTAAAGTCAGGGATTTTTTTTGGAATTTCCAGTATAAAAACATGTAGTTTTACAGTTTTTTGGAAATTTACACATTATGTAACAAGGATTAATGATGTGTAGTCATGTCTTTGAAGATACCATTTAAAGGGTACACAATGATCAAGGTTACACAACATGAATATATTATCTAACATTTAAATACTAAAAGTCATATTTTCATATAAATGAGATAGGATTTTGAGCATATCTGGCGCTCAAAACTACATGATGTGTAATCTGGTTACACACCATGTAAAATCCCATGTGTTGGGGTTACATAAGAAGATCGAATGAATTCATTATTTCATTCCTCTAGGTTTACTTTCTATTGACCTAGATACTCTTACTATGTAATTTTGGTGTCATCATCATCCTCCAGATCATCCATTTTTATAATGATTGTGGGTTTGGTTGCAGTGAATCTCTATGGTTAAGTGGTCTCCATTTCTCTTATGTCTCTCCCTCTTTACAACATAGAGTTTGATAGATCATCTAGGGATTTATGGAACTACACTCAGTGATATTGAATCTTGATTCTAGTTTGATTTTCTAGATCATAGGTACCTTTTTACATTGTTGGTGAGTCCTATTGAGGGTATTGTGTTTCCATGATAATAATAGGTGGTTATGATTAAGATTGAACAATTGATTTATCCCTGATTTTCTTATTTTTAAAATTCCTTTCAATTGATTTTTTTAAATCCCAATTAGATGTGAATTAGTATTTAAATTGAGTTGGTATAGAATCTTAGGAGAACCCCCAATGCCAATTGAATTAGAATTTGGAGAATAATTTAAAATTATGGGAATTTTTTAATTGTTTTGACAATTGTTTTTTAGAATATGGATTAAATTGAATCGGTAAAAACCCCTGATTTTCTTTTTTTGTAAAAAGGCATGAAATTATGAAAAACCTATGTTTTGGTTTTGAATGTGAATTTTATTTTTTAAAAAGAAAATTGGTTAATTGAATTCTGAATGATGGTTTGTGTGAAATGATATTATTTTACTTTTCCTATATATTGGTTGAGCACATGATTTATTGATAAGTTAGTGGGTTATTTGGGACAATCACACTAGGATGGTAATTATGAGGAAATATATAGACAATAAAAAATCTAAAAAAACATTGTTTGGAAGTTCTTATACATGAATGGATTTTTATGAGTCTAATTCGAAGTGAGCCTAAGGGACATGGGTACACATATTTTCCTTGATCACAGATATGATATGTGTAAGGATTCCATAACTAGAAACTATCACACCACAAATCAGACAAACATGGTGCTTGTTCTGATGATTTTGGTTATAAATTACATTGATATTGAAATGAATTTACTCATACCAAGTGATTTATATAATCTATTTTACATAAAGTGTTCATTTATTCAACATTTGTCATTTTTTTCATAATTATGAAATGAAATGAATGTTTTGTTTTAAATATGTAATTTTATCTCCATTCCCTATTTTATTGAAATTTATTGGATGATTTTTTTATTATAGAATCATATTATGGAAAACATGGTGAGACCCTATTGGAAATTCATGCTCACACCCCTCCCTTTCCTTGGGGATTTTTTATATTTTATCATTCTACGCCCGAGTAAAGGGAAAGAGCCTCTTGGAGGATATAGACGGGCATGATCCCATAGAGCTTGAAGTGATGTTTACCTTGAGATGTTTCATTAATTGTTTCTATTTTTGAGTTCATTTATGATGCACTATTTGTGTTTTGATATACATTTTTAGATTCTGATACTATCTCCTTTTAGAGTTTTTTTATTATACTAATATGTAACATTACTTTATACCATTTTTTGGAAAATTCATTCCCATATTATTATTGTATGATACTGGGTACTAGTCACCAACCCATGGGGATTGGGAAAAAACTTTAAGATATATTGGGATTAGCTCAGTTACTAGAGTACCAAGGTAACTAGGATAGTACATGAAAAAGTGGTATCAGATGTGTAGGTTGAGCATCCTTCCTTGATTTCATTATATAGTTTGTAATATATTTTCAGGAATTAAGAGGTAGTTCTGAGTGAGTGTCTCACTAGGTCTTATAATAATGATCCTTATGTCCACATTTGTGCTTTGGGAAAGGCATATTGATGATTAGTTCTACTGTTTCCCCAATATTATATTTGGATAGGTAAAAAATCAAAATCTATTTATCTTATTTGTTTGGATTAATTTCATTATTTATATTTCTTAAGTATTTATCAGAGTAATATCCTAATTTATTGTATGTCATTTCATATGTTGTTTGGATTCATGAATTTTAGAATAAATATTAATAGGTTCTATATAGAAGCTTTTAATGAACCACAAGAAGAAAACCTTTTGTGGATTAGAATATCGTTGTGGTTTTTGTGTGTGTTTTCCATGATCTGGGACATACAACTACACCCATTCCCATTCATCCTCCAACAATTGAAACTTAGAGGGATGAATTATGTAATTGATCTCAGGATTTAATTCACCAGAATCCACTAGATTTATAAGTATCTAATAACCCTTAAGAGGCTAAGTAATGGTTGAGAAGGATTGAGATTTGATATTATTTCTTGGTAACCCCTGATGCTATTAAGGTGAAGTGTGTTACACTTAAGATCGATGGACCTAGTAGTAAAAGGTTAGACTCAATGGTGATGTTGGAGAAACATAAGGATTTAGTGTTGAAGGAAATGAAGGTTCTATTTACATAATAGTTCTTTCTAGAATCTATGGTGTTGGCTAAGGATATGAAGTTTTTGGAACTCAGGAAGGATGATAGAACCATCACAGAATATGAAAAACCAATTCATTAATCATTTAAAGTTTTCCCCAGAGATTATATAGAATGAGAAGATGAATACTTGATGGTTAAATTTGGTACACTGATATGATATTCATTACTAGGTTTTCTTACTGAATCATATTCCTATGCATACATTATTAATAGAGAGATTATGGTCAAACATGATTTGGATGGTATGTTATGGTTGACGGCAGTTCCATTTTCTCCCAGTGTAGTTATGTGAGTTCTCAAAAATGGATGAGAATTATTGTTGAGACTCATGGTGGATATCAATAACCGGGTTCTTCTAGACCTCTTAGGTGCGTGGAAGAGGTCCTTTAACTTTTTTCTAGTGTAGAAATAATGTGCCATTGAAATGGGATTTCATTGAGACACCCAAGATATGTGGTTACTGATTTCATTCAAAACACTTGAAGAAGTTTTTTTATATCTGTTAAACACCACATAGTGAGGCAGTCTCTTCCACTCAAAAAATCATTGTAGCTCAATCAGTTGAATCAAAATCTAAGTTGTTCAAGCCAAATACATCTTGAACAACGCTTATTCACATAGGGGGAGAGTCTCCAGAGGAAGAAGACAAGAGATTAGTGACTATGAGAGGAACCATCATTATATCTTAGTAATTAGTGACAACTTTATTTAGTATAGGTGCATCTCACTCATTTATATCGACACATATTGTGAACTTGATAAATATTCCTATGGAGGTTTTTTCTTATGTGATGGATATTACTACATCCCTTAGAATGAAGTGATAGTAGGGAGTTCATTATCCTACATGGGTCATCTATAAATTAGAGATTGATCTTACTTTGGATATTTTGGTTCTCGACAAGAATCCTATTGACGTATATTTTGTTAGGACCAAGTTGAAGGAAGTGATAGTTTGCATAGATTTTATTTTATTGATCTTGAGTATGTTTTAATAAAGGAAAGACACCTTGAATTTCTAAGAATTCGGAAGCTGGATGTTTAATGATTCGGAATCGAGTATATTGAACATTCAGAACCTGGTCTTCGAAGAATTCAGAGTCTGGAATTCAGAGTCTAGAATTTGAGAAGTTTGGAACTGGGAAATTGCAAATTCTCGAAAGTTGGCTGATAGAAGATATGAAGGAATTAAATCTGACGATGCTTTGCTGATCTTAATGTTCTCACAAATCCTGAAAAATATCATTATAAAAGATGGTTGGAGACGTGTTGAAGAATATCTTCGTAGAAAGACATTCGGAGTCGACTTGCTGAAGAAGAAGTTTGTAACAAGAAGTTCGGAGTCCACTTGCAGAAGAAAAGGTTCATAGAGAGATGTTCAAAGTCGACTTACAGAAGAAGAGGTTTATAGCGGGAATTTTGGAGTTGACTTGCTGATGAAGAAGTTCGTAACCAGAAGTTCAGAGTCAACTTCCTGAGTCAGAAGTTCATAGCGGGATGTTCGGAGTCTACTTGCTGAGTCAGAAGTTCAGAGTGAAGAAGTTTAGAGTCGACTTCCTGAGTTAGAAGTTCGGAGTGAAAAAGTTCGGAGTCGACTTCTTGAACCAGAAGATCGTAGCCAGAAGTTTGAGGTTATACCGAGAATTAAAAATCTTCGGTATCGATGAAAAAAGAGGATACTCACTAAGAATGAAGAATTTTTCATACACAAGAAGTAATGAAGAGTTATACTGAGAATTGAATTGGTGTCATGCCAAAGAATCAAGAAGGGTGCATCTGAGAATGTGATGCCGAGAAGACAGATGAGTGAATCTGAGAATGTTACACCGAGAAACCTACATAACAAGGTCGGATCCGAAAAATGAAAAAGCTTTAAATCAAGAAGTGGAAGAAGATTCAAGAAGATTCTATAAGCGTTGACAATGTCTTAATTACTCCGATATTTCAGGAGAAATTAAGATTTGGGTGAATTTAACTGAGCGGGAAAATATTTTGGTTTCCCTTCTAAGCACACTTTGGAGTACCTATAAAAGGAGATCAGAGTGCAATGTAAGGATTGCTGAAAAAGTAGAGAGAGAAGCTCTGATAATCTCGAGAGAGAAATAAGTGTCTGGCTAACTGATTTTTCATTGCAGTCTCAATTGAGACAAGAATTTGATAATGGTTGACACTGTATTGAGTTTCTCGGATTGAGAAAATTTGGAGTGAAGAATTCAGAGTGAAGAATTCGGAGTGGAGATTCAGAATGGGGAATCAGTACTGGCTGTCACCGTATTGAGTTTCTCAGATTTAGGATGACTCAGATTGAATAATCAGAGTGAAGAAGAAAATTTTGAGTGAAGAATTCAGAGTGAAGAATTTGGAGTGGAGAATCAGAATGGGGAATCAGTACCGGCTATCACCGTATTGAGTTTCTCTGACTGAGGAAGAATCGGATTGAAGAATCAGAGTGAATAAAAAACTCGGAGTGAATAATTTGGAGTGGAAATTCGGAATGGGGAATTAGTACTGGTTATCACCATATTGAGTTTCTCAGACAGAGGAATATTCAGATTGAAGAATCAGATTGAGAAATTTTGGAGTGGAGATTCGGAATGGGAATTTCGGAATGTAATTGATCTATCTCAAGCCCAAGGAGTCCTTACCTTTCTTCTGGGTAAGTAAGTGAAGATATGTGATGAACTTTCTTACACTTGTGTATTTTAAAGAAAGTGCAGGTAACATAAGTTGTTACAAGAAATGAGACTTTTCCCTATTGTGCTAAGAGGGTGCACACGCACTGGAGTGATTGTTTCATATTGCTTCATGAGTGTAAGGGTATATCCAACTCTTTGTAATCCAAGGATTTTTTTATTAGTGGATTGTATGGTGATGGATTGTTTCCAAACATACCAAGGACGTAGCTATTTTTATTGAATAGTGAACCTTGTAAATTGTTGTGTTCCTTTGGATGTGTGATTGTTTGTTTCTCAGCAGGGAAGTATATCCTTAACAGGAGCCAAAAGTTGTTATCATTTTAAGGGAACTTAAAAGAAGAAAAAGGGGCTCCACAAATTGAACCCTATCTCAGTGGTTCATTACTCCAAGTAGGTCCTTACAAGTGGTATCAGTGGCAAGTTGCCCTTGATTTCCTTGTTGATGGATAATCTGAATTGTGTGAACGATAAAGGTATTCCTGTATTCAATGGGAATTTCTATCACATCTAGAAGGATACAATTCTACTGTATCTCATGTCTATTATTTATGAGGTTCTTGAAGCTGCAACAGTTGGGTTTCCCCCCATTGGAGACAATTTTCCACTTACACCTGTCGACAAGAAGATTCTTGAGAATGATGAAAGAGCCAAGAATTCTATATTGTCTTCACTTTCTGAAAGTGAATTCTTAAGAGTAAAATTAGTGGCCACAGCCAAAGGTTTATGGGACAAAATAAAAAACATATACAATGGCAATAGAAAAGTAAAGAAGGAAAAACATCAAATCTAGAGATTGAAGTATGAAGACTTGAAGATGGGAGAGCATGAATCTATTGGGGATTTCGTCACCAGGGTAAATGATATTGTTAGTACCATCAGAAGTATTGGTGAAGAGCTGAAATACTCTACTATGGTGGAAAAGATCTTGAGGATTCTTCCTGATAAATTTCATGTGAAGGTACGTTCATTAGAAGACAGAGACTCAGTGACTCTATCACTTGATGATTTGCATAGTACACACATTACTTATCAAATGAGAAGGCAAAAATCTATGAAGACCAATACAATGTTTGAAAGAGAATTATCTTTCAAATCCATGAAGAAGTAGAGATCTAAGAAGATATTGACTGAAGATGATGGTGGTGACTCTAACACTGAAAGAGAGGTATGTAAATATCTTAACGATATTTTATCCTTGTTTTCAAAAAAATGTTAAAAGAGGCATAGGGAAATACCAGGGAAAACATACCTTGAAGTGTTTTGAATGTGGATGCATTAGTCACTTTGCGGCTAATTATACTTGAAGAGAGAATGAAGGAGACAGTGATGAAGAAGAAAGAATGCCATGAATGTTATGGAAGAAGCAGGGTGGTAAAGGAAAGTCAGGGAAATAAAATAAGTTTTTCAAATATAAGAGAAAAAGCTTCCTATCCATAAGTGAAGAATATGAAGAAAGTGATTCTGAATCCAAAAAGTCAGTTGAGCGTGGTGTTGAGAATAATTTCATTGCAATAGTGAATGATGAGGATTTCGGAAGCAGCAGCTCAGAAGAAGAAGAAACTTAGCTTGAGATGCATTGGAAAGAAGAATTTAAGGAATGTTAAGAAAAATCAGAAGGCTAGAGAAGCTTAACAAAAAGTTGGAAGATGAATGTTTCTTAGCATCCAATCAAGCCAATGATAAAGAAGAACATGAGAAATATCTTGATGACTTGAAGAAGTCTCTTAATGATGAGAAAAATAAAAATGAGCACATAAGAGTTTAGATGAAGGAAAAATAGGAAGAATTAGAACTCATTCAAAAGAATCTCTCTGAAATTGAATCAAAAAAAATTTGTTTTCAAAACTCAACTACTGATGTTGGTGAAAGCTCTCAACAAGCACATTCTGAGAAAATTCAACAGAAAAGTAAAGTGGTTGCTGTGAATAAGAAAGCTGAGAAAGTTACTTATGTGGCCAAGACCAGCATTTCTGGGAACTCTGAAGTTTCAAGGAAACCTAAGTCTAATACTGGTGAAAAACAAGAAAAATCAGAGAAGGTAGAATTCCAGCAGAGCAATCTTGCTAACAAAATAATGGTTGGTCGGGCTGAAGAAAGAGCAACAAAGAAGTATCAGAACAAAACCTTTAGTGGAAGGTACTCCATCTATGGGTATTGTTGGTATTGTTGTGGATTTGGGAATACATCAAATATGTGTTGGTTCAATCAAAATTATTACCACCACCCTACAAGTTATGAAATACAGAGATTGAGGGGGAGACAATCTCATAAAAGGAAGAAGTGTGAGAAGGTTTTCATGAAGAAAGTTGAGAAGAATGAAGTCAAGACAGAAAATAGGTTCCATCCTCGGGAAACCTTTTGTGAAAGGTGTGAACAACCTGGACACCTAGAAAAAGGATGTCTTGTGCTGTTACTGGCTCAACAAAAAGTACATAATTCTCAGAATTCGAAGGTAAAGAATGAAGTGAAAGATGAAAAATCTCTTGTAATTGAAACTTCTTTGAAAGTTACAAAGGAAGAACGACCTTGGATACATGATAGTGGGTGTTCTTCACATATGATAGGAGACTTGAAGCTGATAAAGAATATAAAGAAGTTTAAAGAAGGCACAATGAAATTTGGAAACAATGAATCATTAAAAATCAAAGGTGTTGGATCAGTCATCATTGGAAAGGAAAAAATAAAGTCCATGAAAACTCTATTTTTGGATGGGATGAAGAACAACTTGCTGAGTGTATCACAATTTGGTGATGAGGGAAAAAAAGTTATCTTCAAGAAAGATGGATTTATTGTGAAAAGTGAAGAATATGGGAAGATTGTTACAAGAGGCCAACGGACCAAAGAAATCTGTTTCAAGTTGGAAATTCACAAAACTCTTGTTACATGAGCATAGTGGAAGAAAATTAGATGTGGCATAGAAGACTTGGATACACGTGTCAGAGAAATATGAGCAAATTATCTCAAAGGGATAGTGAACGAGATATTCCAGATTTTCCAAGAAGAATAGATTAGTGTTGCACTACCTGTTAGAAAGGAAAGATTACAAGTTTTGTGCATAAGAAGGTTTACATTTGTTCTAAGAAACCCCTTGATCTAATACATTCTGATATATGTGGGCCGATGAGAAAACAATCAACAAATGGAGACAAGTACTTCATAACATTCATTGATGATTTTACTCGCATTACGTGTGTTATGTTTATGAAGCACAATTCAGACGCCCGGAAAATGTTTAAAAGATTCAGAAAGAAAAATGAGAAAGAATGTGAGAACTCTATGAAGAAGTTTAGAACAGATAATGATGGTGACTATAGAAGTAAAGAATTTGAAGACTATCTTGAGAATCATGGGATTCATCATGAATATAGTGCTCCATATACACCTCAACAAAATGGGGTTGCTGAATGGAAGAACAAAATCTTGCTGGAAATGGGAAGAACCATGTTGCTTGAACAAGGCCTTACCCATAACATTTGGAGGCAAGCTCCAAGTACAACTATTTATATTCAAAATCGATTTTTCTAAAGTCCTCAATCAAACAAGACACCATATGAACTTTTCTATGGAATTACTGCGAGTATGATGCATGCTAGTGTTTTTGGGAGCCCACACATTATAAAGAACAATGGTGGAAGCAGTGGAAAATTCGAGCAGAAAGGAGAAGACTGAATTTTTCCTGGATATGCACTAGAAGAAAAAGGTTATAGATTATTTAACAAAGAAACAAGAAGAATTGTGGGTGCAGTTGATGTAAAAGTCATTGAAACTCTGGGAAAAGATAAGCATGTCCATACAGGCAAGGAAGATGAGGAAGATGAAGTTAACGATTTGGATAAGGATACAATGAATTGTAATCCTAATCAAGATGAAGAATCAGATTCAGCCATATCACGTGATGAGGAAGTCACATGAAAAACTTATCCAAGGCTGATGAAATAAGTGCAAGCTCAGAATATTATTGGTGATCAACGTCACACAGTTCAAACAAGAAGAACAAGTAATTATATATCACATACTTCCTTGTATTCCAAAGTGAAACCAAATGATGTTAAATAAGCCTTTGAGAATCTAGAATGGTTCAAGCCATGAATGAAGAATTGAATCAGATTGAAAATAATGACACATGGGAACTCGGACCCAAGCCTGAAAGTAAGAAAATTATTGGCACCAAATGGGTCTTCCGGAACAAGTTGAATGAAGAAGGTGAAGTTATTAGAAATAAAGCATGATTGGTTTGCAACAGAAACTCTCAGATTGAAGGAATTAACTTTGAAGAAACTTTTTCTCTGGTAGTCAAATTAGAAACTATCTGATTCTTTCTTGCTATTACTGCACAACGAGGCTACAAAATCTTTCAAAAGGATGTTAAATCCGCATTTCAAAATGGTGATCTCAAAGAAGTAGTTTATATTGAGAAACCATGTGGATTTGTTGTTGGTAAGAATGAAACTTATGTGTGCAGTTTGAAGAAAGCCTTGTATGGGCTAAATCAATCTCCAAGATCATGGTATTCCAAACTGGACACTTTCTTAAAGGAGATGAAATTCAAGAAAGGGAGGGTTGACATCAATCTGTACATCAAGGAAAGCCAAGATCTTTCTCTCATTGTGATTGTCTATGTTGACGACATTATTTTTTCTGGGAATGATGAAAGAAGCTGTGAAAGGTTTGCTGAAGAAATGAAGAATGTCATTGAGATGTATCTGTTGGGTGAAATGAGATACTTTCTTGGGTTACAAATTTTTCAACAAAAAGAATTCATTTTTCTCCCCCATGAATAGTATGCTAAGGATCTTTTTAAGATGTTTGGGATGGAAAACTCAAAACATGTATCAAATACTATCTCAGTGGTAATGAAGCTAAGCAATGATGATGATGGAAAAAAAGTTGATTAGAAAGAATATTGAAAGCTGATTGGAAGTTTGTTATACTTGACTGCATTAAGACCATATATTGT
The DNA here is from genome assembly GCA_963277665.1 of Viscum album. NCBI lineage: Eukaryota > Viridiplantae > Streptophyta > Magnoliopsida > Santalales > Viscaceae > Viscum > Viscum album. The sequence goes on along the minus strand of OY728135.1, from coordinate 1,233,342,381 downwards.
TTTTGTGGTTACCTTATGTGCAAGATTTCAGAGTGCTCATAAATAATCACATCTTGTTGCTAGAAAAAGAATTCTCAAATACATAAAAGGCACAGAAGAATTCAGAATCAAGTATAGTAGCACAAATAACATTTATTTTTTTGGCTATTCAGATGCAGATTGGGCAGGAAACATTGATGATAGAAGATCGACATCTGGTGGAGTTTTCTTTATAGGAAAAAGTTGGGTTGGATGGCACTCAAAAAAAAATTCTATGACACTTAGTACAACTGAAGATGAATATGATGCTTCCACCATGGCCTCTACTCAACATATCTATATGAAGACACAGTTGGAATATTTTTTAGTTGAAGTGAAGTTTCCCTTGCTCTTGGGCTGTGATAATCGAAGCACAATTAATCTTACCAAGAATCCAGTCCAAAATTATCATTTAAAGCACATTGACATCAAATATCATATCATCAAAGATCATTTGGAAAAGAATGAACTGAAACTTGAATATGTTTCATCTACTAAACAAGTTGCTGACATTTTCATGAAATCTATGGAAAAGGAATCATTCTCAAGATTGAGGTTGAACATGGGTGTCCAACCTCTTTCTCTTCAAGGCTAAGGTATGTTGTTATGTCCCCTCTCTCTTATTACCTGTGGATTGTTTTTTTAAGGGGGATAAGTTGTTTATATCATAAATCTATTGTTTAATGAGAGAGTTGTGGGAAAGCTGTGAACTCAGCTCTGCTTGTGTATGTGAACTATTCTAACCATTTTTTGGAGTGGTTGTAGGAATGAACTTGAAGTTGTTTACAGGATGTATGAAGTAGAAGATGTCATTTTCACTATCTATAGAAAAAATGGTTTTTCTATCAATGATTCTTGTTTCCTACAATGAGTGATCTCACGTAGGCTTAGAATTATTGATAAGTAATCCATTTCTTGAAGTTAAAAAGTTTGGTGATTTATGAAAACATGGTTGACAACAAAATCCAAAGGGGGAGATTATTAGGACCAAGTGAAAGGAAGATATGGTTTGCATGGATTGTCTTTTATTTATCATGAGGATGTTTTCATAAAGGAAAGAAACCTTGGATTTTAAATAATTTGGAAGCTATAAGTTTCATGATTCGGAACCGAGTATATTGAACATTCGGAACCTGGTGTTCGAAGAATTCGGAGTGTGGAATTTGAGAAGTTCAGAACCGGGAAATTGCAAATTCTCGTAAGCTGGATGATAAAAGATATGAAGTCATTAAATCTGAGGATGCTTTTCTGATCTTAAAATTCTCACAAATCATGAAAAATTTCATGATAAAAGTTGGTTGAAGAATTTATGAAGAATAAGTTCGTAGTGAGATGTTCAGAGTCGAATTACTGAAGAATAAGTTCATAGAAAGAAGTTCGAAGTCGAATTTCTCAAGAAGAAGTTCGCAGAGAGATGTTCGGAGTCGACTTTCTGAAGAAGAAGTTCATAGAAGGATGTTTGGAGTTGACTTGCTGAAGAAGAAGTTCATAGAGAGAAGTTCAGAGTCGACTTCCTAAGTCAGAAGTTCGTAGCGGGAAGTTCGGAGTCGACTTGATGAGTCAGAAGTTCGGAGTGATGAAGTTCGGAGTGAAGATGTTTGGAGTCGACTTCCTGAACCTGAAGATCATAGCCGAATGTACGGGGTCATACCGAGAATTCAAAAACTTCTCTATCGATGAAAAAAGTGGAGACTCACTGAGAATGAAGAATTTTTCATACACAAGAAGTAATGAAGAGTCATACCGAGAATTGAATTGGTGTCATGCCAAAGAATCGAGAAGGGTGAATCCGAGAATATGATGCTAAGAAGACGGATGAGTGAATCTGAGAATGTGACTCCAAGAAACCTGCGTAACAAGGTCGGATCCGGAAAAGGCCAGCGCTCTTAATCAAGAAGGGGAAAAATATTTGAGAAGATTCTAGAAGCGTTGATAAAGTCTCAATTACTCTGATATTTCAGGAGAAATTATGATTTGGGTGAATTTAAGTGAGTGGGAAAATATTGTTTTTTCCTGCCTAAGAACACTTTGGAGGACCAATAAAAGGAGATCAGAGTGCAATGTAAGGATTGATTAAAAAGTAGAGAGAGAAGCTCTGATAGTCTAGAGAGAAAAATAAGTGTGTGGCTGACTGAGTTTTCATTGCAGTCTTAATTGAAATGATAATTTGACACTAGTCGACACCATATTGAGTTTCTCAGATTAAGAAAATTTGGAGTGAAGAATTCAGAGTGAAGAATTTAGAGTGGAGATTCGGAATAGGGAATCAATACTGGCTGTCACCGTATTGAGTTTCTCAGGCTGAGGAAGACTCGGATTGAAGAATCAGAGTGAAGAAGAAAATTCGGAGTGAAGAATTCAGAGTGAAGAATTTGGAGTGGAGATTCGGAATGGGGAATCAGTACTGGATGTCACTGTATTGAGTTTCTCAGACTGAGGAAGACTCATATTGAAGAATCAAAGTGAAGAAGAAAATTGGGAGTGAAGAATTCAGAGTGGATATTCGAAATGGGGAATCAGTACTGGCTATCACTGTTTTGAGTTCCTCAGACTGAGGAAGATTCATATTGAAGAATCATATTGGGAAAATTTGGAGTGGAGATTCGAAATGGGAAGTTCAGTCTGTAATTGTTCTATCTCAAGTCCAAGGAGTCCTTTCCTTTCTTCTGGGTAAGGAAGTGAATATTTGTGCTGAACTTTCTTACACTTGTGTATTTGAAAGGAAGTGCAGGTAACAGAAGTTGTTACATAAAATGAGACTTTTCCCTATTGTGATACGAGGGTGCACACACACTGTAGTGATTGTTTCACAGTGCTTCATGAGTATAAATGTATATCCTACTCATTGTAATCCAAGGATTGTTTTCTTAGTGGATTGTATGGTGGTGGATTGTTTCCAACCATACTAAGGACATAGCTATTCTTATTGAATAGTGAACCTTGTAAATTTTTGTGTTCCTTTGGATGTGTGATTGTTTGTTTCTAAGAAAGGAAGTACATATTTAACAGGATCCAAAGTTTGTTCTCATTTTATGGGAACTTAAAAGAAGAAAAGGGGGTAACCCTGATTCACCCCCCTCTCAGTGGTTCATTACTCCAAGTGGGTCCTTACAAATTTTAGGATGGATTGGTTCATTATAAAGCCTTGATTGATTTTTATCTTTTATGGGTGTCATTTATTACACCCAATGGTGTGTTCCATATCATTAAAGGAGAATGGTTTTCATGGCTGAGCATAGATAGACTTTATTATCTAGAGTTAGTGAAATTAATATTAGTGTTTTCTTTTGATATGGAGTGGTAGTATTTGAGAGGTGTTCTCCCTCCAGTTTTCATTTGGTTTACAGAAATATTTCCTTCTCACTTATCTGGATCTCCTCCAGCATGGGAGGTAGGGTTTTCTAAGGACATAGATCCTAGTACTCAACCAGTATCTAAACATTTTTACCACATGTAACCTACTGAAATGAAAGAGTTAAAGACTTAGTTGGAATATATGTTAGAGAATTGATTTATATGAATGAGTGTGTAACCTTGGGTGACACCTATTATCATTTCATGTAAACATTATGGAACACATAGCCTATGTGTTGATTACTAAAAACTCAACTGATTTATGTTATATAAAAAGTATCTTTTTCATGTATTAGTGATTTGTTTTTCTATTTGAATGGTGTTAAGTGATTAGGGAAGGTTGATATTTGATCTGGTTATCATCAATTGAGAATAAAAGAACACGACTTTCATAAAATTGCCTTCCAAAGAAGGTATAGAAAATTGGAGTACCTTTTCACGTCATTTGGTATAACCAATTCTCTTTTAGTCTTTATATATTTGATGAAAAAGATCTTTTATGAGTATCTTCATATGTTTATGGTGGTATTTTTAGATGAAATCCTCATTTTTTCTATGTTTGAGGAGGATCATGTGTGTCATTTTGAGACCAGTTTTGGACCTTTTGAGAAATAAAAAACATTATATCAAGATTTAAAAATTTGATTAATGGATTTAAGAAAGTGCAGTTCTTGGGACACATGGTCTCAGAATATCATATTATAGTCGATTCTAAGATGATGAAAGATTTTATAACATGATAGAAACCACACAATTTTTTTGATATTCAAAGCTTCGTGGGATTAAATAGATTTTATCACCATTTCTTAAATTATTTCTCGAAGTTGGATTCTCTAATGACCACTAAAACTCACAAGGGACTGCGGTTTTCTTGGGATGAGAAATGTCATAGTTCTATTTTTGAGCTAAAATTTCTTTCGTCTTCTGCACCAATTTTGACTCTTCTCGAGGATGGGCAGTGGTATATGGCCTTTTTTGTTTCATCAGGTCAGGTATGGGATGTGTTCTTATACTAGGTGATCATATCCTTGAATATGGATCTTAGATAGTTATTCCACATGAGATTAAATATATGACCCATGACATTGAACATGAATCTTTAATGCATGCAATTAAGTGTAAGAGGAATTAAATTTTAAAATATAGTTTTTCCATATATTTTGTCCACAAGTTATTGAGTTATATCTTCTCAAAAAATATTCTATTCCATATAAGAGGTGTTGGGTGGAGTACTTAAAATATTTTTGTTTTGATATTTCCAATTACATGGGAAAGGGATTTTCATTGATGATGTGTTGAGAAAGAAACTAATTACCCATGTCCTGAAAGAATCAATAGAAGAGTAGAACTTGATGGATATTTTTTATAGTTGAATATTAGGGTTCAGAAAATTGGGGACAAGGTTTTCTTATCTAGTGTTTAGTTGACCTCCAATCGCATCGAGATTATTCTTTAGGAATTTCATATTGATGATGAATTCTGTAGAATTACAGACTCTCTTTATGGTAGGGAGATTGTTGCATACTTTTCATTCTTCATAGAGGTTGTGCTATGTTTTTGAATTCATCTTGTCATGTTGTTATCCATGATAAAATATGCTGATTGGGGATTTCCATGATTCACAGTGTCTTTTGAACCTATGAACCACAATGAATTTTTATGATATAAGATGATGATTCTTTTGGCTAGGTCTGAGGTTATACATCATTGGATTTGATTCGCACTACTATACTTTCAAACTAGTTAGGGCCAAGAATCAGAGACCTTCAGGTTTTCTTCAACCAATTCTAGTGCCGACATGGAAGTGGGATGAGATTTATAGGGACTTTTTGTTGGTTTTCCATATACCTAGATAGAGAATAATTTGATATGGGTTGTGATTGATTGGCTAACCAAATCAGATTACATTCTAAAAATTCATGAAACAACCAATGTTGAGGAGTTTGGAAGTCACTATGTGAGAGAGATTTTTCATTTTCATGGAATTCCATATTTTATAGTATGTGATAGAGATACCTATTTTAATTCATTCATTTGGATAATCCTTTAGGAGTAATCAGTATCTCATGTTCCTTTGAGTACAACATACCATCCAAAAATGGAAGGAAATATAAAAAGGGACATACATATCCATGAAGACTTGTTGCATGTGTGTTTCCTCAATTTTAGAAGAGCTTGGGATGACCATTTGGGACCAGTTGAGTTTTATTAATACAATGGTTACCAGTTCATGATCATAATGGATCCTTTTGAGGCCTTTTATGACATTCCATGTAAATATCCATTTGTTTGGTCAGATATTGGTGAATATTTCTTGGTTGGTCTGATTATGAATCAATATACTTTAGAAACGATTCAGTTGATTTTTCATAGGATGCTAAGGACACATATTTGGTATAAATATTATGATTATCATCAGTGTAGACCATTTTGAGTTTTCAATTAGTGACTTGGTTTTCATAAAACTTTCACCTTGTTTGGGCCATTAAGGTATTGGGGGGTAGGGGGATCTTTTCCCTCATTTTGTGGGAAATTTTCAGGTTTTAAAGTAAGTGGGAAAAATATCTTACCAGTTACAACTTCCACCAATGTTGACCTTGATATATAATGTGTTCCATGAATCACAACTATGAAAGTATCATTTTGTTCCATCTCTTATTTTTACATAGAGTGATATTGATGTTGCGTCTGATTTATCTATGACTGAGAATTTAGTTAGGATAGTTGATCTTTAGACAACAGTTCTTCATGGGAGGATTAAAACTTTGGTCTAAGTGCAACAACATCATGGTTTTGATGTGCATGAGATGTTGGAATGTGATTCATTATTTAAAGAGTTGTGGTTTCCACTTTTTGATATGGAAGCTTCATAATAGGTTTTCTGGGTAAATATTTGTTTTATAGAGGGGAAGTTTTACAACCTAGTTACCTTTCCTTCAAGTTTGTTTTATCATTTGTTTCAGTTTTACTTTTTTTCTTTGAGTAATGTATAAATGGAATTGGGAGGATACCTATAATGGTGAAGTCAGGTATTTTTCTGAATTTTTATCAAAAAATCATATAATTTTGTAGTCTTTTGGGGATTTACATCCCATGTAATGGGGGTAAACAATGTGCACTCATCACCTAGAAAACACTATGTAATGGGTACACAAAATGCATGGTTACACACTATCTATAGATTAAACTCAACGTAAATACGAAAAATAATATTTTTAATAAAAGGAGATGGGTTTTATGGTATATCTGGGACTCCTCAATTACACAATGTGTTATTCGGTTACATGCTAGCTAAAATCCTATGTTTTTTATTTAAGAAGGTCGCTCAATAGAATTTCTTATTTCATTCTTCAATGTTTCATTACTCTTGACCTAGATATTATACCTAGGTGATTTTGGAGTCGTCCCCTACCTTCATATCACCCATTCGACAATTGATCATCTTGTTGGTTACGGTGCATCTCTCTGTGTAAGTGGCATCCCTATCTCTTATATCTCTATATATTTCCTCCTTGGAGTTAGATATATCATCTTGGGAGGAATTGATATTAACTCAGTGTTATTGAATCTTTATTATAGTTTGAGTTCCAATATCATCTTAACCTTTGTCCTTCATTGGTGAGTCCCGTTAAGAGCATTGTGATTCTGTGAAAAAGCTAGGTGGTTGTGTTTTAGATTAGCTAAATTATTTAAACATGAATATATTATTGTTTAAATTTTTTTTCAATTATTTTTACAAAACCCAATTTGATGACAATTTGGATTTATATTGATTTTTCATTGGAATTTTGGGACCCCCATATACTATTGGAATTTGGATTTGGGGTGTAAATTGAAATTGATGGAAATTGTGAAATGAATTGAGAACTGATTTTTATAAATTGGCTAAAATTGAATTGACAAAACCAATTTTTGGTTTTATTTAAAAAATGAATGAAATGACAAAAAACCCGTGATATGCATATGAATGTGAATTGTATTTTTGAAAAGGGAAATTGGGTAATTAAATTGTGCATGATGATTTATGTGAAATGAAATGATTTTCCCTTTTATAATTTATTTATTGAGAACATGAGATCTTGGGTAGTTAGTGGCTTATTTAGGATGAGGATTCTAGGATGGTAAATCCATGGAAATGGAATAAACTAAAAAAAACTAGTTTTTAAGATCTTATCCCTAATTGGATTTTATTGAGTCCTATTCAGTTTGAGCCTTAGGGATGTGTGTAAGCATATTTTTCATGATTATTGATATGAGATGTGTTAGGATTCCAAAACTATAAACTGTTGTTCCATAGGGATGATGAACCAAGTGCTCACTGTAATGATTTTAATTATAAATTTCCTTGATTATGAAACTAATTTACTCATTCCTAGTGATTTATATAAATTGTTTTATATAAAGTATTTATTTAATCCATGTTTGAAATGTTTTCCATCATAATATAATGAAAATCATGTTTTGTTTTAAATATGAAATTTTATTTCCATCCCAGTTATATTTAAATTGAATGCATGATTTGGTTTATTATTATGTCATATTTTTATGGAACGCGTGGTGGGACCCTATTGGAATTTTAATATCACACTCTATGTTTTCATTTAGATTTTTTTTGATTTTCTCTTACTAGGTCTGAGTAAATGGAAAACACCTCTTGTAAGAGGGGGATGTTCATGATCCATTGGGAATTGGAGTGACGTTTCCTTTTGTATGTATGAGTTATTTTGTGAATATTTGAGAAAAATGATGATATAAACTTTGAGTTTTGATATACCTATTTTCTTGGTACTGTCTACTTTTGGTGTTTTGAGTATAATGATATCTATCTTTATCTTATTTTTTATTTTAGATATTTTGTTCCCAGGTTCATATAGTATGATTCTAGGTGATAGTCTCCAACACCTGGGTATTGGGAATTCCCTTAGATCTTTTTCCAGATCATCTTAGTTATCAAGGTACCAAGGAATACAGGATGGTGTGTGACATATTATACATTGATGCAACAAATATGATGCAATTTCAACTAAAGTAACAATATAAGTACACAGTACTATGATTGTTGATTCACATTAACCTTAGAAACATTATAAATTCCGCTGATATAAACAGTTTTCCAATGTCATATGTTTTTATTAGTAGTGGGTTCTATTTATGTTCTATAGGAATGTTAAAAACAAAAAACCTATTAGTATAGTATCACAGATAGAGATGAATGGCCAATTTATCTATATAAACTGTAAATGATTTCATATTGGGATTACCATTTTAATTCTTCCAGCATTCCTTTTCACCCATCCTTAGTTTGGGAGGTGTAGTTAAGAGTAATTCAAAAAAAAGATGATGGGAGGTTAACTTATCCAAAAGGATATTGTTGTATAGCTCGTGACTCTCTTAAATATTGAAGATTATTTTTGAAATCATTTTCATTAACAATACTAGAAACATTTTTTTAATGTGATAGAGTAAAAATGATTTTTTTGAAATACAATTTCAGATGTAAATTTATTATAACACATCTATTTTAGAGTAAAATGATCATCATTAATTAAGAAAAAGTTTAAATCTATATAGAAATAAACACAAATGTTCAAATTCCTCATAGAAAATTGTATGATTTTATATAGAGGTGAAATGTTTAATGGAATTCATTTTGGAACAACATTGGGATTTCTAAATATCCCCAATAAATTTAATAAACCCCCACATTATTTAATATCAACAATGAAAGAAATACTTCATGTATTGACAATCATCCATTATAAAATTTTCTTGAAATTTCAGTCTAGGAAAAAAATGTACAATATGCAATTTACGTCCATAAAAAGATGAAATTACCCAAATTTTAACATTATAAGGTAAAGAAATTATGTCATTACTTTTAAGATCATGAGATAATAACCAATATGTATTCTGATTTAGGTTAATATGACTAGGTAAAAGGCATATTCGTCAGAGCTTTCAAATGATATGTGATTATTGAGTACTTATGAGCAATAGAGTGGCTGACCATGGTCATCTCTTAAAGGAGGAAGTAAATTTAACAACATATTAAAGGTATTTTGAAAATAAAATAAAAATAAATAATAAAACTAATTAAAATTATGGGGGTTTTTTGTTGTTTATAAATCTAAAATAAATTTTGGTAGAAGAAGATTGTATTTTATTTGTTTTTATTTTCAAAATGAAGTTCGATTAAAAAGACCCAACAAGAAAATGTTTTTTTAGAAAAGTTTTTAAAATGTGTAATTGATCTAACTTTACCAATTCACTCAATTATTTATCAATATAATTTAAATTTAAATTTACTTAATTATTATTATTTAATTTGTTAAATTCCTAACCCTACGATAATTAACTTTACCACAATGATGAAGTGAATTTAACCCTAGGCTAACTTTGGAACATACAATCAAAACACTCTATTTTGATTGATTTTCTAAGGTTATATTATGGTTAGTGGTAAATTAATGCACAGTTACACTCTATAAATTATAATTAATTGAGTTTAGAGATTATATTTTAACACTAAAAATTGATCATGTATGGTTTTGTCTTACCGATTAAGGTTGCGCTCTAAAAATTCACACAATTCCTGACCTCATGTGTGTTGTCTTAATAGTTCAATTTCATGATTAGTTTAAATAAAATTTAAAAATAAATTAATATATTATATTATGTTAATTATATTATATCATTGATACAAAATAAATTAATGAATAAGGATAGAGGTCGATCGATTATTAAAAAAAACTACACTTCTATGAGTGGTGTAGTCATCATAGAAACATTATGCAAGTGAAATGGTTTAGAAAGGGTATAACGCAATCTTGTTTCTACTATTGAATTCCAGACCGAAGTGGAAGATTAAGAGAAGAAAAAAATTTAAAATAACAGAATATGTGGAAGAGAAACTAAGAGTTTATTGAAAGCACCACAACAATACAACAAAGAATAGGAAAAGAAGATCATTTTGGAGGAGATCCTAGCTTGGTAGATTCCCTCCTCCAATTGTGAATTGAAATGGTTTAAAAGAAATTTTCTCTTCTCTCATTATCTTAATTCACATCCCAACTCCTATAAATGAGTGAAACACCATTTTATAGAGTGGTGTGGAGGCTAGGTTCAATGTGGTTTCAAGTGTGAATAAGGAATCTCAGACAAATATTTTAATCCAAATTTCACCGGCAATTTGACTAGCAAAACGCCTGAATCAGCTATCCTTCCAAAAGGATGATTTGTGATAAAATGCGTCCTAGAGATCCTCTAAAAATGTGTGACTAATACAGTCATATATGAAGAAGGTATGGCCCAAATACACAACCCATGTCCAATCTAGCGAGTCCAGCCCAACTTTGACTTCATGGCCCATTTTCACCAAACAAATGCATGATTTATCTCCAATGTCATCTATGAAAGTTGTACCCCATTAAGTCAGAAAATTATTTACAAAAGTTTAAGTTTAAATAATATATATGAAAATATTTATGTGTGAAATTCTACAATGAATTTTAAGGGGAAAAACTGTAATTTTTATCAAATTTTCAAATGAATGATTTAAGCCCAAATATTTAATAAATGAAGACATTTACCACAATGTTTGGAAATTATATCATTTATTATCAATATAATATTTAATAAAAATGTGTTTTATCAACTCCCACACACTTGCCCTTTTGCACTCCTGGGAAAAACCTATATCAATGTATTCAAAAAAATGTCATAGTATATGCCAAATCAAATATCTCAATACATAGTGAAAATATAGTAAAAGTATGAATCCCATCAAGAGTCAATATCAATAAATTTTAAATTTATTGTCTCATAAATTGGGTCAAAACAAAATTCGATGAGAATCATAACACTAATCATAGTAAAAAAAGTCATGGGTCATCCATGCCACTAAATCTCTCCGTGTGTGTGTGTGCCAACCATTACAAGATCATAAATCCACCCCTTACTCTGTATATTCAGGTCAAGTAAAAAAATTCCTCTTACCTAGTTTAATTCACTGAACATGTTCTATATTCCATTTCAATTTAAATTCAAGATACACTCACATAATAATTCCTGAAAGTCAAACCTTATGCTCCCGACCTAGATATCATCATATGTTGTACATTTCATCACTCCCCTCATTTATTTGTTTATTTTTTTTTGTTTTTTTAGTTTCACATAGAAAAAATCTCACACAAAACTTTCAACCCCTATTTGATCTCCTCAGGACACTAATTGTAATATTTATTACAAGATCAAAGGTCGATAAAGATTGGTTTTTGACCTGTCCAAAACACAAAAAATATTTTTTTGAGGGCGTACAACATTTGGATTATAGGTACACATGAATTGGTCAATTCAGTACAGTAATGAAACTGATCAGAATAGAAATGAACATATAGATCAAAACATGATTTTTTACCTAACATGACGATACCTTGAATTGAGTAGGACAAATTTCACAAGTCTTGGTTGAGTGAAAATTAGTGTGGAGAAATCAATGACACAATTTACCATTAACAAATATCACAAATAATGAAGTCAAAATCTAAACGGTTTTGTAATGACACAACCATTTATATGATCTATGACTTCCATTTTTATAAAAATCAATCCTTCATGATGAAATCTTACTTATGATTACAATTCTACCAAAAATTTTTTTAAACATGCACTTTACATATTTTCCACATGAGAATGTTACATGATATATTTGTTTCTTTTTTTACTGAATTTTTTTTTTGTTTTTCTTCTTTTGTGAAAATTTTAATCAAAAAAATTAATAGAAAATATGCACAAAACACACAAATGAAAATCCATAATATCTATTTCAAAATATTGTCCCCTCCCTTCACTTAAAATATTGCATTGTCCTCAATGTGAACCAATGGGATGATATATGCACATGAAATGTATAATTTTAAATAGGACAATGAATATAAAAGTGTAAAGTGTTAGGAACAACCTGACATGCTCAAGTGATGATGGGGTAATGCAGTGTGATGAAATCAACTGCATCTGTTGGAATCCCCTCGGTTTATTTATTCAAAAGTTGCCCGTTGACTGAAAAGATCCTTCGAGTATCCTTTTTTGAGATCTCCACTACACCATAAGGAAAAATAGTAGATATAATATAAGGACCTAACCATTTGGAAAGCAAATTACCAGAAAAAAACTTCAGTCATGAACAATATAGAATTAATTTCTATACACCATGAAATTATTTTTTCTGGATCATTTATTCGTGATCTACATTGGATATTTACTTGTAAAGCACTGAGTTCTCATATGAAGATAAAAGAATCTCCTAATGCTCTTGAATTTACAGCTTCCATTTATTTCCATCTTGGGTTTAATGATTGTTGCATCTCTTTATAGCCCTATAATCTTGATGCTCAACCACCACAAGGAGATGACCTGATTTCCCAAAAACAATCCAAAATGGGGAAATACTGATGGGTGAATTGTGTGCTATCCTATAAGTCCATATCACATCATTCATTCACTTTCTCTATTACTTCCTATTCAGATGCACAATTTTGGACAAAATTTGTTTCAAGTCATGATTTGAAACCTCATCCTGGCCATTTGTTTGGGGGTGGTATGGTGTTGATGTTTTGTGTGTCACCCCATACTTCTGAAGGAGGGAAGACAAATTCTGATTGAATAAGTGCGTCCCTTGGTCACTTATGATGGCCTTTGGTACTCCAAATCAACAAAAAATCTATGTGTTGATAAATTCCACTATAACATGAGAATCATCAGTCATGGTGGCCTTAGCCTCCACCCATTTACTCACATAATAAACAATGACCAAAATATACAAAAACCCAAATGAATTGGGAAAATGACCAATAAAATCGATGCCCTATACATCAAAAATCTCATTGAATAGTATGGGTTGTTGGAGCATCTCAAGTATCCTAAAAATGTTCCCTACGAGTTGTCAAGGACAGCATGACATACAAAACACATGGGCTTCATTGAATAAAATAGGCCAATATAATATAGTGTCTAAGAATTTCCTATCTGTCTATTGGGGTCCAAAGTTTCCACCACAAGAAATTTTATGAAAGAATTGCAGAACATACTCAAAATCATGATCAGGAACAAACCTCCTGATAACTTGATCACTACACATGCGCTAGCAGTAGGGGTCATCCCACACATAGAACACAGACTAACTCTTAAATTATTGGACTTTGATGCTTCTTTAAATATGTAGGAATTTTAGAGACCAAAAGGTAGTTAACTAAATCAACATAAAAAGGATCTGTACATGATATGGAATAAAGATGCTCATCATGGAATGTATCCCGAAGTGGTACCTAGTCCATGTTTGCATCCTCTAGTGCATGAGTAAGCCTAATAATGTGGGAAACCACTAGGATTTTCGACCCCTTCTTGTCATTTATCTTAATATCATATTCCTAAAGAAGGAGCATCCATCAGATAAGCCTAGGCTTTGGATCTAGCTTCTTCAAGAGGTACCTCAAAGCCTCATGGTCAGACAAAATAACTACTTTAGAGCTAAATAAATATGAAAAAAAATCATCTAAAGAAAATATTATAGAAAGAAACTCTTTTTCTATGATTTTTAAATTGGATTGGGATGAATCCAATGTCCTCGAAGCATAGGATATCACATGTGAATGTCCCTCTACCCTCTGAGATAAGATAGGTCCCACAACGAAGTTGGAGGCGTCCAACATAAGCTCAAAATGAAGATCCCACTGTGAAGGCTGCATGATAGGTGGAGTGGTCCGATAGTATTTAACTCATCAAAGGAATTCTTGCAAGAAACATCAAACACAAAGTCAAAATCCTTTTGATGTAATTGTGACATGGGAAAAGAAATATAACTAAAACCATTGTTTAAGTGGAAATAAAATCCAACATTCCCTAGAAAATCTATAATATCATGCACACATGAATGATAGGGTAGGAATGAAATAATGTCTACCTTAGATCTATCAACCTCTATCCCATGTTTTGACACCACATTCCCTAAGACCATCCCATTCTCTACCATGAAATGACACTTTTAAAAGTTCAAGACCAGATTCTTCTCAATAAAATGATTCAACACCTTTCCCAAAATATTTATACATTAATACAATGAGGATCCATACACTCTAAAATAATCCATAAATACCTCCCTATAGGTCTTAATAAAATCTGAAAAAACACTCCCCATGCATCTCTGAAAGGTACCTGGGGCATTTCAAAGTTAAAATGGAACCCTCTAGTAGGAAAATGTGCTAAATTGACAAGTGAATGTTTTCTTCTATTGATCCTGCAGTGGAATGGGAACCTGAAAACATATAGAAAATACATCTAAGAAAAATTAATGTGTTTTCCTTAATAGTCTCTCAAGCATTTTATGAATAAATGGGATGGAGAAATTGTCTTTGAGAGTGGACTGATTTAGTTTCATAAAATGAATACAGACATGCCAACTGTTTTTCACCCTCATTGAATGTAAATCGTCTTTATCATTTTTAACAACATTAACACAACTTTTCTGAGGTAGAACCAGAATTGGACTCACCCACTGGAAATTTGAAAAGGGATAGATTATACCTGTCTTGAGAAATATTTCATCTTCTTTTTTAACAACTTCCCAAAGAGTTGGACTCAGTCTCTATTGTGGATTCCTAAATGATTTATCCCCATCAATCAAAATAATCCTACGCATGAAAATGGATGGTATAATACCTGATATTTCTACCAAGGTCCACGAAATTTCTTTGTTGTTCTCCCTCAAAAGATTCAAATGTTATTCTTCCTGTTCAAAATGTAGATTGTTGACAATTATAACTGGTAATTTATCACCACTCAACAAGTAGGAGTGTTTGAGATTTGTTGGAAATAGATTGAGTTCCAGTGTGGGGGGGTTGGTGTATGGAAGGATACATTGAAGGAACTGAAATATGTGCACAAAGAGCATCAATATCACAATATAAATCATTACAATCAGAGAATAAAACATCAAATCCATCAGCATACTCAATAGCCTAGTCATAATTAGAGTTCACATGATCAAAATCAAAATATGAATCTATTTCAAAATAAAATCTAAGAGAAATTTGTACATTATAAACACATGTGTAAGTACTCTTAGAAATCAATCTATAAATAATGCTCATAAACTCCTTAAGAACCAGAAAATCAAAATCCATGGGGTTTTTACTTGGTGGTTCAAAATGAGAGATAACAAAAGCAGAATGGTCTTCTAAGTGGTATCTCATTGATTCCATGACATTAAATATCACAACTTCATCTCCAAATTCCATGGAAGGTGCACCCTCATTGACATTTATGATAGTTTTGGTAGTTTTAAGGGAGGGTATACCTATGATAATGGGAGGATGAGAACTTACCTAATCATTCTCCATGTTAAGCACATAGAAATATGCTGGGAAGATCAGGTCTCTTACCCGAAATAGTACATCCTCAAGGACTCCTGGTAGATTTTTGGTAGCTCTATTCACCAACTACACCACTACTCTCATCGGTTTCAACTCACCAACCTATAAAAAAGAGAATACAGAGTGAGTCATTACATTTATGGAAGATCCTAAATCACAAAGAGGATCAGAAAAGTGCAACTCTCATATGCTGCATGGGATGGTGAATGTCCCGGGATCCTTGCACATTGATGGCATTTCTAGAGTTGGTGCAATGAGTGCAGACACATTCCATCCAATATTGATCCTCTCATTTCCATTTTTCCCTCTTCTATTAGTAAAATGTTTTTAATGAATTTTGTGTACCATGGGATTTCCTTGATGGATTAAAGTAGAGAGATATTTACCTACACATTCCTGAAAGTGTCCAAAACATCTTTTGGAATCACCTCTTTATCCATCATCTGGATTTTTACAACATTGATTGGAAGTGGGAGGGGTTTAGGAGGAACATTATAAATCTTTTTATTACCTTTATTTTTCTCTTTGGATTTCTAATCAGTTAGAATGGATTTGGGATTCTCTTGAGTAGTGTTGAATCCCAGTGGAAAGATAGGTGCAGATGTATCAATTTTTTTCTTCCCACTTCTAAATGTGAGGGCACTAAAATTCCCCTTGGGATTTGAAGTAGGATGGGAAGGTAGATTTTCTAAATTCATACTTACCAGTTCATGGTGGTCAGTGGATATCTGGCTTATTTGAGTCTTCAACTCCCTCATCTTTGAACCTTGACTCTTCAACTCATTCTATTGATTAAGAACAATTTTCTTCAAATGTTCATTAGAATTAGAATCTACCATGGGTGGGGGATTCCCTTGTTGCTGTCTTGTAGATTCATGGGCTTCAAATATCCTTTGGGGTTGTTGGAAACCCTTCTGGTAAGGTGGAGGCTGGTGGATGTTTTGTTGAAAAGGGGGCCATTATTTTTGTCTACAACCATACCTCATGTCTGATTGATCCTTCCACCATTAGTTTTATGTTGGGGAAATGGTATCAAGATTTGTTGGGGATATAAAAGTTTTGGTTGCTGATATGGTCTCCTAGGGAATACCACTGCACAATCCTATGACTCTTGTAACTAGGGGAAACAATCAAATGGGTGGTCAGTTTCAGTGAAAATGACACAAGGCCTCATTGGAGTGGGTTGGAATGTTTTTTAAGCCAAAATAATCTTCCTCATCATAGTTTTCAGTCCTTAATACTTGGTTTCCATCAAATGACTCTCAAGAGAAGGTCTTACCTGATGTACTCCCCTGACATGTGGTGTTCCTTGATTGCCAAATTGTTGGGAGTTTTGGTACATCTTGTCAATTAATGCATGTGCATCTACTGGTGTCTTGTCCACCGATGCTCCTCTAGCCACGAAATCCCCCATGATCCTCTATATATGTGTGAGTCCTTTGAAAAAGTATTATACGAGGATTTTCCCACTGATTTGGTGATGTGGGAATCTTGGACACAACTTCTTGAATTGAAACTAGTACTCGTACATTTACTCCCCTTGGTCTTTCTTGATCCCATAGATCTCCATATGAATAGAAGTGGTACTTGATGCTATAAAGAATCAATGTAAAAAGATACGTTTTAAATCATTCCAATAGGTTACATCTTTAGGTTGTAAGTAATAAATCTAATATTTTGTAGATCCATCAAGTGAGAATGGTAATTCTCTTAATTTGATTTGATCTTTTGAAACATTTTTTTGGCATTATCAATACAATTTGGTTGAAAATTAATGTTTGGTGTAGCCAACTCTCGAATGGTTCTATTATGTACATTGTTATTGTTTTAAGTAATTGGTTCTTGTTTTAAGATGTATTTATAAGTGTTTCCAAATTCAATGTTCTTTGAGTGGATGAATTCTTCTACTGGTTGAATTCATAAACTTATCGTAGACTGAGAATGTATAATTCAAGCCTGAAGGCTACATTCAATATTAGGGTCAAGATATAAATGATTTGTAAAAATAGTTTGTGTCATAAATCAAATAAAAATGAAAAGAAAGAATGTGGACCATTGAAAAATAAAAATGAGAAGTTTGAGTTTATGGTCCAAAAAGAAGAAGAAGAAAATAAAAGAAGAAGAAAAAATCAGATTGGGTAAAGAAGGAAGAAATAAGAGAGTAGTAGAATAAAATGTAAAATAAGTACCTCTAATTGGTTTGAAATAATTACATGCCTCCCCAGAAACAATTCCAATTTGAAAGGCACTGTCTTTGGAACATTCAAAGTGATTGTTGAGTACCTACGTGTAGCAGAGTGGCTGACCAAGGTCATCTCACAAAAGAGGAAGTAAATTTAACAACATATTAAAGGTATTTTGAAAAGAAAATAAAAATAAATAAGAACACGAATTAAAAGGATGGGGTTTTTTTGTTGTTTATAAATCTAAAAGAATATTTCTGGAAGAAGACTATATTTGTTTATTTATGAAATAAAGTTCGATTAAAAAGACCTAATAATAAGATGTTTTTTAGAAAATATTTTAAAAGGTGTAATCGATCTAACTATTCCTATTTACTAAATTATTTATCATTTTCATTTAAATTAAAATTCTCTTAATTATTATCCCTTAATTTTTTAAATCCCAAACCCTATTAGAATTAACATTACCACAATGATTAAGTGAATTTATCCTTAGACTAACTTCGGAACATGCAATCGCAACACCCTCCTTTGATTGATGATCTAATGGTAGATTATGATTATTGGTAAATTAAGGCACATTTACTGTATATAAATTAAAATTAATTGATTTTAGGAATTATATTTGAACACTAAAAATTGACCCCGTATGGTTTTGTGTTACCGATTAAGGTTGCACTCTCACAATTCAGACAATTCTTGACCTTGCATGTTTTGTGTTAATTGTTCCATTGCTTTATTAGTTTCAATTAAATTAAAAACCCAATTAATAGATCATATTATTGGAATTACATTATATCATTGATTCAAAATAAATTAATGATGAAGGATATAGATTAACCAATTACTAAAACACTACTCATCCATGGGAAGTGTAGTCATCGTAGAAATGTTTTGAAAGTGCAAAGGATTAGAAAGGGTATAACCCAATATGGTTTCGACTCAAGATTTACTAACTATATAGGAAGATTAATAGAACAAGAAAATTGAAAATAACAGAACATGTGGAAGAGAAACTTAGATTTTATTGAAAGCACAACAACATAACAACAAAGAAGAAGAAAAGAATATCATTTTGGAGGAGATCCTAACATGGTAGCTTCCCTCCTCCAATTGTGAATGGAAATGGTGTAGAACCAATTCTAATCTACATCCTATATTCTAATTCATTTAGAAACCCCTTAAGATGTTAAAACACCATTTTATAGAGTGTTGGGGAGAATAGGTTCAAAGTGGTTTCATGTGTTAATGGGGTATCTTGACGAAATATTTTAATCCAAATTTCACCACCCATTTGACCCCTAAAACATGTGAAAAATCTTTAATTACATAATGGAGATTTGTGAAAAAATTAGCCTTCAATATCCTCTCAAAATTATGCCATAATCCAAGAAATTATGAAGATGTTATGACCCTAATACAGAACCCATGTCCAATCTGGTGAGTCCAGACCAACTTTGACATCATGGCCCATTTTGACCATCCAAATGCATGATTTAGCTCCAATGTCCTCAATTAATGTTGCACCCCATTATGTCAAGAACCTGTTTACAAAATTTTAAGTTAAATTAATAAATAACATAATATTTATTTTTGAAATTCTACAATGAGTTTTAAAGGGTAAAACTAGATTTTTCAACAAATTTTTAAACGAATGATCTAATCCCAAATATTTCATAAATGAACTCATTTACCACAATGTGAGGAAATTATATCCTTTATTATGAATAAAAAATTCAATAAAAATGTTTTTATCAAATCCCCCACACTTACCCTTTTTCACTCCAAAGAAAAACCTCGTATCATGTATTCCAAAAAAATTGTGACAAGATATGCATATTCAAATTTATCAATACAAAGTGAAAATATAGGAAAAGAAAGAATCCCATCAAGGGAAAATATCAATAAATTTTAAATTCATTGTCTTATAAATTGTGTCAAAAAAATCCAATGAGATTCATAAAACTAATCATAGCGAAACAAGTCATGGGCCTTCCATTCCACTAAATCTCCACGTGTGTGTGTGCCAACCATTCCACACTCATAAATCCACCCATTATTCAGTATAATCAGGTCAAGTAATACAATTATTCTTTCCAAGTTTAATTTACCAATTTTGTTCTACATTCCTTTGCAATCAAATTCAAGACCCACTAACTTAATCATTCCCAAAATTCAAACCTTAATCTCCCGACCTAGATATCCCCATATGTTGTACATTTCATTACTTCCCTCATTTAATTAATTATTTATTTATTTTAGTTTTAAGTTTCACTAAGAACAAATCTCACACTCAACTCTCAACCCATTTTTGATCTTCTAATGGCACAAATTGTAATATTTATAACAAGATCAAAGGTCGATGAGGAGTGGTTTTGGACATCTCCAATAAACAACCAATATTTTTTGTGGGCGTATAATAGTCAGATAATAGGTACACATGCATAGGCCAATTCGGTATAGTAATGACACCGATCAGAAGAGAAATGAATGTATGGATCAACCAATTATTTTTACCTAACTTGACTACACCTTCATTTGATAAGAAAAAATTTCACAAGTCATGGTTGAGTGAATTTGTTTATGGAGAAATCAATGACACAATTTACCATTAACAAATATCACAAATAATGATGTCAAAATCTAAAACATTTGGTAATGACACTACCATTCATATCATCGACGACTTTAATTTTTATTAAAACCAATACATGATGATGCAATTTTACTCATCCTTATAATTATACCAATGAATTTTGAAGACATGCATTTTCCATATGTTTCACAAGGGAATGTTACATGATATATATCTTTATTTATTTATTTTTTATGTTTTTATGTTTTTATGTTTTATGAATATTTTAACAAAAACATTTAATAGAAAATACACACAAAACACATAAATGAAAATCCAAAATATATACCCCAAATTTTTTCCCCTCCGCCCCACTTAAAATATTTCATTTTCCTCAATGTGAACCTATGGGATTATATATGCACATGAAATGTATAATTTTATATATGAAAAAATATAAAAGTGAAAGGATTAGGAACACCCTGATATGCTCAAGTGATTATTGGGTAATGCAGTGTGATGAAATCAACTACATTAGTTGGTGGCCCCTCAATATATTTCTTCAAATGTTTTCCATTGACTGTAAAGCTCCTTAAAGTGTCATTTTTTGAAATCTCCACTACACTGTAAATAGAAACATCGAATACAATATAAGGACCTAATCATATGGAACCCAACTTTCCGGGCATCAACTTCTGTCATGAACTATAATAAAGGGCTTTCTCTCCAACATGAAATTCTGTTTTTTGGATCATTTTGTCATGATGTACTTTGGATATTTCCTTTTAGAGCCCTAAGTTCTCATGTGAAGATAATCAAATCTCCTCAAGCTCTTGAATTTGTAGCTTCCATTCAATTCTATCTTGGGCCAAATCCATGTTGCATTTCTTTATAGCTCAATAAGCCCAATGATCAACCTCCATAGGGAGATGAAATACTTTCCCAAAAACAATCTTAAATGGGGACATACAAATGGGTGTCTTGAATGTTGTCCTATAAGCCCATAGCATATCATCTAAGTGCTTTCTCCAATCCATCCTATTCGGCAGCACAATTTTCTCTAAATTTGTTACAACTCTTGATTTGAAACCTCAAGCTAGCCATTTTTTTCGGGGTGGCATGGTGTTGATTTTTTGTGTGTCACCCCATATTTCTAAAGGATGGAAGCCAAATTCCGATTGCATAAGTGTGTCCATTGGTCACTGATGATGGCCTTTGGTACTCCAAACCTAAAAAAAATATGTGTCTTGAAAAACCCCCCTACAACACGAGAATCATCAGTCATAGCTGCCTTATCCTCCACCCATTTACTCACATAATCAACATCGACCAAAATATACAAAAACCCAAATGAACTAGGAAAAGGACCCATAAAATCAATTCCCCATACTTATAAAAACTCACAGAATAGTATGTGTTGTTAGAAAATCTCATGTATCCATGAAATGTTCCCTATTTGTTGGAAACGAGAGAATGACTTAAAAAACACATGGACATCATGGAAAGGTACCTCAGAGCTACATTTTAAACAAATAACTACTTTAGATCCCAATAAATATGAATGAAATTTATCTAAAGAAAATATTACAGAAAGAAAATCCCTTTCCTTGGTTGTGTAATTTGATTGGGATGAATCCAATTTCCTCGAAGCATAGACGATCACTTGTGAATGTCCCTCCACCCTGTGAGATAATACTGCTCCACCTGTGATATTGGAGGCATCACACATAAGCACAAAAAGAATATCCCATCATGGACACTATATGATAGCTGGAGTGGTCAGACACTATTTTTTCTCATAAAAGGAATTCTTGTAAGAAGCATCAAACAAAAATCCATATTCCTTTTGAAGTAATCATGACATAGGAAGAGAAATCTTACTAAAATATCTGATGAAGCGCCAATAAAATATTTCATTCCCTAGAAAGGATATAACATCATCCATACATGAAGGATACGGTAGGGATGAAATAATATCTACCTTATATCTATCAACCTCTTTCCCATGTTTTGACACCACGTGCCCTAAGAAAATCACATGCTATACCGGGAAATGACACTTTTCAAAGTTCAAAACCATATTCATCTTGATACAAAGATTCAACAACATTACCAAACTATTTATACATTCATATAATGAGGATCTATGCACTGTAAAATCATCTATAAATACCTCCAATATGGTCTCAATAAAATCATAAAAAATGCTCACCATGAATCCTTGAAAGGTCCCTAGGGAATTGCAAAGTCCAAATGGATTCCTACGATATGAAAATGTGTCAAATGGGAAAGTGAATGTTGTCTTCTATTGATCATTTGGAGCAATAGAAACCGAAAAATATGCATAAAATCCATTCATGAAATAGTAGCGTGTCTTTCCCACTAGTCGTGAAAGCATATGATCAATAAATGGGAGGGGGAAATGGTCTGTGTGAGTGGGCATATTTTGTTTCCTAAAATCAATACACACACACCAACTATTTTGCACCCTCATTGGATCTAACTCTTCTTTATCATTTTTAACAATAGTAACAATACTTTTATTAAGTAAAACCTAAATAGGACTCACCCACTGGAAATCTGAAATGGGATAGATTATCCCTACCTCGAGAAAATTTTCAACTTCTTTTTTAATAGCTTCCAAAATAGTTGGATTTAGTCTTCTTTGTGGCTGCCTAATCGATTAAGCCCCATCCTCCAAAAAAATCCTATGCATGAAAATGGAGGTGCTAATAATTGATATGTCAGCCAAGGTCCAACCAATTTCCTTGATGTTCTATCTTAAAATATTCAAAACATATTCTTCATGTTCAAAATGGAAATTGTTAGAAATTATAATAAGTAACTTCTCACCACTGAACATGTATGAGTATTTGAGATTTGGTGGAAATGGATGGAGTTACAGTTTAGGGGGTAGTGTATGGATGGAGGCATCGATGGGACTGAAATATTTGCATGAAGAGCATTAGTATCAGAATGGAAATCATTACAATTATAGAATAAAACATCAAATCCATCAGCATACTCAATAGCCAAGTCAAAATTAGAGTTCACATGACCCAAAACAGAATATTAATCTATATCAAAATCAAATCTAAGAGATTTTTGTGCATTATAAATAGGTGTTGAAGTACTATTAGACATCACACTAGAACCAAGGCTCATAATCTCACTAAGCATAGGACAATCAAAATTTGCGGGGTATTTACTTGGTGGTTCAAAATGAGAGATAACAAAAGAAGAAAGGTATTTTGAGGGGTACTTCATGGATTCCGTGACATCAAATATCACAACTTCATCTCCAAATTCCATGGAAAGTGTACCCTCATTGACATTTATGATAGTTCTTGTAGTTTTGAGGAATATTATACCTAATATAATGGGGTCATGAGAACTTTCATGATCGTCCTCCGTGTTAAGCACATAGAAATATACATGGAAGATCATATATCTTACCTGAACAAGTATATCCTCAATGACTCCTGCAGGATATATTTTCACTCTATTCGCAAACTACACCACTACTCTCATCAGTTTTAACTCACCAACCAGTAATGAATAGAATACAGAGTGAGGAATTAAATTTATGGAAGCTCATAAATCACAAAGAGCATTAGAAAAGTGAAAATCTCCTATGGTTCATGAGATGGTGAATGTCCCTAGTTCCTTGAACTTTCTTGAAAATGATGGAGTTGGTGTAATGAGTACTGACACATTTCTTCAAATATTGATCCTCTCATTTACCATGATCCCTCTTCTATTGGTACAGAGTTATTTTTAGAATTTCACATAACATGGGATTTTCATGATAGCTTTAAGTAGAGGGATGTTGATCTCCACATGCTTGAATGTGTCAAAAACTTCTTTTTTTTCACCACCTCTTCAATAATCTTCTTGGTTTATAAAAATCTGTTTGGAAATGGAAGGTATTTAGGAGGAATATCATCAATCTTTTTCTGACCATTATCTTTTGATTTTGGATTTATCATCAGTTGGTATATAATGGGGATTCTCTGGAGTTGAGGTTAATCCTGATGGAATGATAGGTGGAGATGTATCGGTTTTTTTCTTCCCACATCAGAATGTGACGGCCCTGATATTTCCCTTAGGATTTGGGGTAGGTTGGGAAGGTAGATTTACAGAATTCGTACTTACCAGTTCATGGAGGGAAATGGAAATCTGGATCATTTGAGTCTTCAACTCCCTCATCTCTAAATCTTGACTCTTCAGCTCATTATGCTGATTAAATAAAATTTTCATCAAATGTTCATTAATGATAGATTCTACCATGGATGGGGGATTCCCTTGTTATTGGCATGTTGATTCTTGGGATTCAAATATCCATTGGGGTTGTTGGAAACCCAACTAGTAAGATGGAGGCTTCTGGATGTTTTGTTGTAAAGGGGGACTTTGTTGTTATCCAGAGCCATTCCTCATGTCTGATTTATCCTTAAAATCTTTGTTGTATGTCTGCGAAAATTAATCAAGATTATTTTAGGGTTATGGAAATTCTTGTTGCTGATATGGTCTTCCATGATATACCAGTGCACTATCTTCTGACTATTGTTATGGGGGGAAACAGTCAGTTGGGTGGTCTGTTTCAGTGAAAAATCTACATGTCCTCATAAAAAAGGGTTGGGTTGTTTTTTGAGCCAATGAAATATACCTAACCATACTGGTCAATTCTTACAACGTGGTATCAATCAAATGACTCTCAAGGGAATAAGGTATTACCTAATGCACTCTCCTGACTTGTGTTGTACCTCCATCCCCAAATTTTTGGGTGTTTTGGGCCATCATGTCAATTAATTACTATGAATCTATAGGTGTCTTGTCCACCAATGATCCTCCAGTTGTGGCATCCACCATGCTCATCTCAATTTTTTTAGTTCATCATATAAATATATTATGAGGATTTTCCCACAAATTATTTGATGTCGGAATCTTGCACACAAATTCATCAATAGCTCACAATACTCATACATTGACTCCACTTGGGATTTCATGATACCAGAGATATTCTTACGAATATAATTGGTCCTTGATTCTGGAATAAAAATCTGCAAGAAAATATTTTTTAAATCATTCCATAATGTTACATCTTCAAGTTGTAAATAATAAATCCAATATTTTATATTTTCATCAAATGATAATGGGAACGCTCTTAATTTTATTTTATCTCTAGAAACATTTCTTGGATTTAAGGTTGACCAAACCACATTAAATTATTTTAAATATTTTTTCAGATCCTCACTAGATAATTTGTAAAATTTTGGAAGAAGGTGAATTAATCTAGATTTCAGTTGAAATCCTGAATCAATATTTGGGTATGAAATGCAATTTGGTTGATAATTAATGTCTACTATATCCAATTATCTAATGGTTCTATTATATTCATTGTTATTGTTTCCAGCCATTGGTTCTTGTTTTATGTTAGATTTAGAAGTGTTTCCAAATTCAGTGTTCTTGGAGTGGATGAATTTTCATATGGGTTGAATGTGGAAACTTCCTGTAGGCAGAGAATGTCTAATTTGTGCCCTAAGGCTACGTTCAATCTGAGTATCAAGATCTAAAAGATCCTTAGGATTAGTTCATTTCATAAATTAAAAAAAGTAAAAAATGGAAAGTGGACCATAGTAATATAAGAATGAGTAGATTGATTTGATTGTCCAAAAATAATAAGAAGAAAACAATAGAGGAATAAATAAATCAAATTGGGTAAATAAGAAGAAAACAAAAGAAGAATAAAAAAATAAAATTGGGTAAAGAAGAAGAAAAAAGAGATGAATAGAAAAAATGTAAAATAAAATAAATATCTCAAATTGGTTGAAGTAATTAATTTCCTCCCTGAAAACGACACCAATTTGAAAGGCGTTGTCATGGGCTCTTTAAAATGATATGTGATTGTTGAGTACTTAGGTTCAACAAAGTGGTTGACCAAGGTCGTCTATCAAAAGTGGAGGTAAATTTGACAACATATTAAAGGAATTTTGAAAATAAAAAAAGAAAACAAGAACACTAATTAGAAGGATAGGGGTTGATTAACTTTTATAAATCTAAAATAAATTTCCTATAAGAAGATTATTTTTTTTGTTTTTAGTTTTGAAATAAAGTTCAATTAAAATGACCTATAAAGAAGATTTTCTTAGAAAATATTTTAAAATGCGTAATCAATACAACTCTACTTATTCTCTCAATTTTTTATAATTATAATTTAAATTTAAATTCACTTAATTATGATCCCTTAATTTGTTAAATCCTGAACCCTACGAGAATTATCTTTACCATAATGATTAAGTGAATTTACCCCTTGGCTAACTTCAGAACATGCAATCGCAACACCCTACATTGATTGATGTTATAAGGTTATCAAATGTCAAGTGGTAAATTAAGGAGAATTTACTCTCTAGAAATTAGAATAAATTGATTATATGGATTATATTTTAACACTACATATTGATCTCGTATGGTTTTGTAATACCGATTAATGATGTGCTCTTACAATTCACACAATACCTAAACTCACGCGTTTTTTGTTAATTGTTAAATTTCTTGTTTAGTTTCAATTAAATTAAAAACTAAAATAATAGATCATATTATTTGAATTAAAATATATCATTTATTAAATATAATTGAATGATTAAGGATAGAGGTCAATTGATTAATAAAATAACTACTCTTCCATGGGTGGTGTAGTCATCGTAGAAATGTTATGCAAGTGCAAAGGTTCAGAAAGGGTAAAACTGAATATTTTCTCTAATATTGAATTCCATTGAAAATAATAAGATTAAGAGAAGAAGAAATTTGAAAATAATAGAAGTTTTTTACGATAAACTAAGAGTTTATTGAAACCACAACAACATTACAACAAAGAAGTGGAAAAGAAGAGCATTTTGGAGGATATCCTAGCTTGGTAGATTAAATCCTCCAATTGTTAATTGAAATTGTGTAGAACCACTTCACCTATTCTCCCAATCTCCTAAGGAAGGTCCCAACCATAAAAATGAAAAAAATTCCATTTTATAGAGTGGTGGAAAGGCTAGGTTCAAAGTGGATTCAAGTGTGAATGAGGAATCTCATCCAAATATTTTAATCCAAATTGCACCGCCAATGTGACCACCAAAATGAATTAATCATATTTCCTTACAAAATGATTATTTGTGAGAAAATAATTTTTCAATATCCTCTTAATATTTGGGCCCAATAAAAAAATTGATAAAGAAGTTATGGCCCAAATACAGAACCCATATCCAATCTGGGGAGTCCATCCCAATGTTGACTTCATGACCCATTTGTGCCAACCAAATGCATGATTTAACTCTAATATCCTAAATGAATGTTGTATCCCATTATTTCAAGAACATATTTTCAAAATTTTAAGTTCAAATAATACATATAAGAATATTTTTTGTTCGAAATTCAACAGTGAATTTAAATATAAAAAATTTAATTTTCATCAAAATTTCTAATGATTTATCTAATCCCAAATATTTCATAAATTAACACATATTCCAAATTTGAGGAAATTATATCATTTATTATTTTAAAAATATTCAATAAAAATTTGTTTTATCACTAGGATCCAGGTAACAATTTCCTAGGGATAACATGAGTTTGAGACTTATACATGAACAAACTTGGATAAGGAAATCCTGGTAGTGAATGGGGTTAATAGAATATAGGGTTATTCTAAAGAAGAGGAAAAAATTTATTAATCCATTAAAGGGTCCTATGTATAATATACAAAAATTGGGGAGCTGATATTAAAGAGTAATAAATGGAATTCCCATTTCAATCTCAATAGATATGTGGGTATTTAGTAATGGGGCATAATCTATGGGTTTCGGAAGACACGAGCTTGTTATTATTAAGGGGATACACATTCATCCATGCCTCAGTAGGAAGACAAATTCCATAGGGGAAAATATTTTATAAACTATGATATTCCAATTATAAAATGTTTAAATGATTACATAAGCTATGTAAATGTGGGAAATGGAACAATTTAGGAATTAAAGTACTATAGGTGAAGGGCTGGGAAAAGTTACCCCTTCAGGGTAATGATTTTGGTGAAATAGAATCATTGATTTTTAGAGTGAAACATGAAAAAAATGTAGTCACCCTAGTTTGTAACCTTGGAAAAGGTTGAACTCTTATATTGGGGTAGGATAAATACCTTTTGAATTTAATTGGGGTATTGTTCCAATTACATTTGTTCATCCAATTTTAATGTATTCCTAGATGTTTTTCGTTTACATAGGTCTAAAATGAAGACATGGTTGAAGTGGTTTATCATGATGGTATCATGAATACCTTCATATATCCCACATTCACAAATTTTACATCTTTCCACTAATTGTTTAATCCCAAAATCATGTGAAGGGGTTTATAGAGTGTTGTGTGCTAGTATTGGGGATGCCATCTTCCTTGGGTCATCCTATTTTCCAAGTGCGTCATTTTGTGTCCAATAAAGATTTATAATAGTTTAATTATAAGAAAAAACATTTCTTTCAAACACCCTTTATCTTGGTACATGTCGGACCTTATTCTAGGGACACCCTAATTCTTGAGTAGGGTGTGTGTTAATCATTAAGTAGGGAAAACTGATTTTATTACATCTAAAATCTATAAAACATTTTCGCAAGGGTGATGAATAATTTTTTTAAATAATTTATGAGAAACTATAGTGTATACGTCTATATTTTGTGGTGTGATATGGGATATTCAACTTCATGTGATTTACATTTATACGATGTGACATAATGGGAAGTATGTACAAGGTTGATGAAAATTTAGTACAAGTAGGATATTAATATATACACTCAATATTTCCTATCATTCATGGGGTGATATAGCATATATTCTTCCATGTGTTATATAAGGGTTTTGAAGTATATATTATATCACTTCTTGTAATATGCGTATGATATAGGATATCATATGGGTACTATATAAGAACTACATCCACATGATCTATAATACATTTAGGTAACACAACATTGGGTGATGCTCAATGAATATTTTTATAAATGTATTTTAATTTATAAATCATTCAATAATTAATGGATGCATATTAAGAGATATATTATAAATTTTATAATTTAAACTTCTTTTGACTAAGATTTGGTTGAATTTTTTGTGAATTACTTAGACATGATATTCCTCGTTCATTTAATTAATGGGTATTATATAAAGATTAATAAGCCACAATTCAATGGATTACAAGTTGATATAACTCCATTGTTGAAGTGCTATTTCCCCCCATACTTATAGAGGTGCTAGAATACCATGGTGATGAGGGGGGGGGGATTTATAAGATACATTATTGAAATGTTATAAAAGAAAGAGTATGATGATTTTCTCTTAGTGATCCTTATCAGCCTTCATGGTAATATAAATTTTTATTAAAAAAGTAAAGGTAACCACATTTATTTATTCTTCTAAACCTATATCAATAGATTATGGCATCTTGGGTTCTATCTGGTGCACTGGTACGTACAAGGAATCCCCAAACTCAATTATATAGTTGGGATGGATTATTCATTTAATTACATATTCTTAATAAATTAATATAAATAAAACTAAATTAAACTATATAATATTACTTCAATAAAATTATCAAGATATATAAAATAATTAGAAAATAGGTAAAAAATATCTCCTCATAAGGGACCATCATCACTCCTCTTATCATCTAAAATACATGTTTCCCAGAGAAACATGTTAACTGGGTTAAATTACAGGGTTAAGTATCTATTTATAGAAAACATTATTCTTTACGAGGTATGTGATGAACTCTTGGGAAATAAAAGATTGAATTTAGGGAATACTAATGTACCCTTGGGTTAATTTCTTAACAATTGTAACTATCATTATTGTCTAAAAATTTTATAATTTTCAGTATAATTTATTTTCAGTACAAGGAGTTAAAAAATAGGATGATATATTTTGACTATGATTGTAATAAAAGAACTTTTATCAAGGGAAGAATTAAATATAATGTGTATTCTCTCTAAGATAAAGGAAAAATCATTAATGATGATCCTTGGAGAATAATTATGGAGAAAGATCTAATGATTATATTTATAAGATCATTATAGTTATAAAATAATAATCTAATTTTAGTTAGTCTTGAATAAATCATTGATTTTAATCCTTGAAATATATAATTTTACATTGAAAAATCAAAGGAGGTTTGTAAGTATGAAATTGAGTTTTAAATATCAGTGTAATGGAAAATTGAATATTTTAAAATTTATATCATAGTTGCTAATATTTTTTAAATTACACATAATAGTTTATTAAATATTATAAAGGTCTTGTATCATTGAAATAAAAAAAATGAAATGTTTTTTTATGAATCGATTAGTGTTGCGTAGGAGTTTATGGAGTATAGTGTAATAAAAACACATGTTTTACACAGATCACATAAGTTTTAAATATGGGTCACATAATAGTGTTTTAAGGTGAAAAAGTGTAAAAAAATTCAATGGACACCAAATTATTTATTTATGTATATTTTTGGGAATATTAACTTATATATATTTCCATGATTTAAATGCTTAATGTAAACTAAAATTACTAGTTCATTTCATATAGATATATTTGGATGAAAATATTTTTAAAAGAATTTGATTTTGAAAAATTCATTTAAATAAATGATGGCCAAGACTTGTAAAATAAATTAATTGAAATATAAACCTTTTATAATTGATAAAATTTATAAAAAAAAGTTTTCAAAAAATGTGTCAATGTCGATATAGTTTTCATGGAAATTATAAATTAATATATGATTATTTTATAAAATGAATTTCATGAATAAAAGGATACCATTTGTGTGTGAGATAATGAGATGATGTAAGGATATAGATTTAAAAGTTTAGAAGGTACAGATAAATCTCTGTGAAGAAATGATTCTATACTCTCTGAGAGTATTTTGATGAGAGACATCTGATCAAATATTACAAATAATAAGTATAAAACTCACCAAAATCTAGAAAATTTAAATGCTTGATAAAGGATTATTTATGTCATTATTTTACAAGTATTTTCATACATGAAGTTTAGAAAATTAGAGATTAATTTCTATGTTTAAATATATTTATTGAGTTAATCCTTCATAAGGGAACTCTATTAGTTATTTTTGAACAATATAGATAACATCAATGAGTAATTTAGAGATCAATTAGTGATTTTTCCAAAAAATAATAATATAGTAAGGATTCTACAGAGTGAAAATTAGATTCCTGAAAAATAGGTGACATTGTAGAATAATTTTCAATTAATAAATCAAGGATAAAATCAACCCAATTCACAGACCTCTTCCAAAATTTAATTCATATAGTTATTATCCATGATATGGACATTAACATGTATAATAATGTTACAATAATTGAAAAAAGGATATGGATATTGTAAAAGGAATTCATTCTTAGTATATATGTTTTATTTATGCGTATCTTTTTTTATAAACTATTTAAATAATAGATTCTTTAATTTTAGCAAGTATTAAGGTCCAGTTTGGATAAAA
The DNA here is from genome assembly GCA_963277665.1 of Viscum album. Lineage (NCBI taxonomy): Eukaryota > Viridiplantae > Streptophyta > Magnoliopsida > Santalales > Viscaceae > Viscum > Viscum album. The sequence goes on along the minus strand of OY728135.1, from coordinate 1,233,310,296 downwards.
TATGGTAGAAATATTAAATACCAATTCTCCACCATTAGTGTTCATTTGTCACTTATAAATAAATTTCAATTGGTATTAGAGAATCATGGTTTATCTTTAAGTGTATATATTTGATATAGATCTTCAATTTAAATCAAGGGAATTAAAAACAACCCGATTCTATTTTTTTCACTAGAGTTATCAAGTATAAAATTGATTCACATTTATCTCTATATTGTTTCTGATCCTCGTTTAAATATTTTTGATTATATTAATTATATTAATGGGATAGGATATCCTATATTTGATGGAAAAATTACAATTCATAGAAGAATAGGATGTCCATCAACTCTAATATCTTAGTATGGAAGCGATTAGAATTGATTTGATTGCAGTTTAACCCAATTATATAAAACCCATACTTACTCAAACTATATAAAAGTGTATTATGGAATGTCTATGAATACAATACCAGATTTTATCTTAGATAAATAATTCACTAAGATGATTGGCTTGGTTACCATTAAAGATATTTTCGAGAATATTGAAAACAAAAATAAAGAAAACAGTAAAGATAAATAATAAAAAATATAAATATGTATAGAAAAGAACGAATATTTAAATATTAGTAATGATTAATATGTAAGTGCATTTTTATAGGAGTTAATTAAGTTGAGGGTAATATTAGATATTTAAGAGGAAAAAAAGAAGACTTCATTATTACTAAAAATCTAACTGAGATACTTCTTGATAGGTTTGGGGATAAAATTTCATCCTATGAAGATATAAATTTTAGTCAACTTACTCATGTTGATTTATAGTGCATAATAGGCATATGAAATTAGGTACTCATTTATTTTTAATGAATTGATTTAAAAACAGAATAAAGAAATTTTATTCAAGGATAGAAAAAAATTAAAATTACGGAGAAGGAAGATAATACAATTATGGTTTATAAATAATATTAGGATAATGATGAGAATTTAGAATATATATTATCAAATATTTTAAGTAAATTTTGGAAAAGTAAAAGAATATATAAGGTAAAATTCCCTTGTATGTTTTTTCTCATGTGAAAAAATTTGTAACATAGTAAGCAATTGAATAAAGAAGATATATGATAAAGAATATGATTTTTTTCAAAAAGTTCTAGATGAGTTTTTCTATAATAATTCTTGAAAGTCTCAAAAATTCAAAAATTTAATTCACCATCTTCAAAAAAATGATGTTTCCATAGAGAAAAATATATCATTTATACAAAGAAGAGAATGTAAACAAAAAATATTCCTATAATATAAAAAAGTATTGAACCTCTGAGAAAAAAAGATATTTTATTAGGAATAATTAACATGATAAATATGGTTTACGTAGTGAATATGTTGAAAAATTATTAGTAGTGAAGAAGACAAAGATTGCATATAACTCATTGTAAAAAAGAACTTGTTGTTAGCATGATAAAAATGCCATGATAAAATTGGAGGTTGAGAATCTAGATAAATATGTTTATTATATAAAAAAAATTAGGATTAATTTCAATAATGTTAATATGGTTATGTTAATGAAGTAAAAAGATTGAAATGTAAAGCTATATAAACTAATCAGATTAATAAGGAGCTTGACAGGGTGGTTTCTGTATAAGATAATGAACTAATGAAAACATAGTCTAATTTACATGATATTGGGAATATATTTAATAATTTAATAAATAATCCCAATAGTTATAACTATGTTTATAATGAATCTTTTAATGCTTCTGAGAAAATAATTTGGGATATAAATAAATAATAGGACTGTCTTAACATCTAACCAATTCTTAGGAGAAAAAAATGATTGAGATCAATAAATATGTGAGTGGATACAAGAAGCTATACAGATCCCTAAAAAATTAAAATTATTTAGAAACAATATTACTAATAGTTCTTGTTTGAAAATTAATTGAAGAGAAAATGTGGGAAAGGATAGTTGAGGAACATCCTTCAATACATTAAGGGATTTTGCAGACACTCTAAGAAAAATTATCCCCTCAACGTGAACACAATTTGATACATGTTTAAATCAGTAATAGAAAGACATATATTCTAGAAATAATCTCTCTCATAGTGGAAATGAATGGCTTAAAGCAAATTACCTATGTTGTCAGAATTCTGGAACAAATCATATATTTATGGTTATAATATGTCCTTCCAATAAATGAAAATGATTATTATAGATCAGTTGATTTCACATATTATTACAGACGTTAGGTATTCTAAATGGCTGTCACGACCTATCCCCAAGGGCATGTTCCATGACTTCCCCAATCCCTCCATCCATAATCCATGGTCTGGTGACTAGCTCCAGAATGGCATAACCCAAAAGGGAAGGAGTTTCCTTTAAACATGCACACCCACAGACAGGGCATACCACTCAAACAATTTACAAGGAAAAGAATGTAGTACAACCACCACTAAGTAACACTACTAATAGTAATGTGAGTAAACTGAAAGTAAATGGGCTAGATTACAAGACCAACTAAAAAGAAGAACAACAAAATAAATACAAGATCCAGAGGTCATTCGCCAAGGATCCTATCTGAAGGGTTGGTGCAGCTCTCTGTCGTATGTCACAACAGCACACCACATCTATTAGTCCAACTTCTATCACCGTCTAGTCCTGAATCCCCAAAGTCCCCATCACACCTGTCTGTCATCTGCACAAGACACCACAAGTGTGAGAAAATCCTATGTAGGGGTGAGTATAACAATACTAAATAGGGACATTTAGGCCCCTGAAGGTCTCTCAGTAATCCCAGAGGGAAAACACCACAAAAGAAATACCAATGAGGAAACACCACCTAGAAAGATCTCAAACACATATCACAAATTAAAATATACATCTCACACTAGGTATACTTAATTATAGAAGAAAAAATGATTAGTCATAAATCTAGATCATCGTATTCTGTCGAGAGGCTCTGTTTTTGACCCGTATAGGGTCGCAAGGTGCTGTCTTATAGAGGATCGCTAGGTGCTAACCCACAGAGGATCGCTAGGTTCCAACCCACAGAGGATCCCATGGTGCTTATCCACATATGATTTCTAGGTGATAAGCTATAGTGGATTTATATGTGATGACCCACTAATGATCACTATTCATTCTTCATGTTGCAGCCAGCCACTAGATTCACTCACTCATCACACTGGATTTTGATAGGATCATTTCCACAATCAATCGGCTTTATCGCAACCACCACGAAGTCCCCCATAGAGTAAATTGAAAGGATTGCCTCATCATAAGGGTCTCAAAGCAACAGACAGCATGTCGATCAGACTTCTAGTCTATAAGTTATGGGATTTTTAGTAAAAAAGGAACTGGTGTGATTCATGTCTGATCTAAACCGGATGTCTTCCAACATCAAATTAAAATCATGTGGAGTATCATAAAAGGACTTCCTCATCTCTAGGGTTCTCATGCCATAGAAAGTGCATCAATAGGATTCCCTGTCTGCATGTTATGATCGTATCAGTGAAACGGGGCCCATCCAGTCCAGGTCTGGTCCGACACGGTCGGAACGATCCAACCCACCCTTGTCCAGGGATCCATCTGGGTCCGACATGGGTCTAGCCCTGCCGACCCATTAGGCCTACAGGTCCGTCTTGGTAGGATGGGTCCGGCCCGATGGAAGGTATGGCCCATTGTCGCGGGCCCAACCCAGTAGGGGGGTCCAGCCAGTGGTGAGGGTCTGACCCAGTGGAGCAGGTTCGACCTGGCGGTGCGGGTCTGGCCCATAGAGCCGTGAGTCTGGCCCACTTTCCGACCTGATCCTTTATAGGTGGAATGGTCCACCGAGCTGAGATGTGGCAGACAACCATGTTCGGCATCCCTTATAACGACCCGACCATTTCTTACATTACTATTAAATAATTTCAAAGATAAAAAACGTAATAGTATTACACATAGATGATCCAAAGGGTTAGTGTCTTGGGAAAACTAGGACCACACATAACAAATACAATATCTTGCATTAACATTTATTTAATTTCTTCTTCTCTAGCTTTTTATTGGCTCTTTTCCTCTCCTTAGTACATGTACCCACCTGAGGATATACATCAAAAGGGGTGAGCTAGAAGCCTAGTAAGAGGATAGATAAGAACAGTATAGCATGGGGTGAGAATAATCATGACATATGCAAAAGATCATGAACATAAGAAGAAGCATAAATATAAGACTTGAAATGTTGGAATGCACAAAAAATAAAACATCATGTCTTAGTGAATAACTACCACAAATACTTGTAAACCAAGATAGAATCTTGTTCACACATTTTTTCACATTTACTCATGAGATTCATCACTTCACCCAACGCATTGGAGCGCAGTATAATTCAGGGCGCACCCGTCACATTCAAACATTCATATTGTGCTATATAATTCCGGGCGCACCCGTCACATCATAACATTATCATTTATCATACACGCCACAATGAACATATAACATAAATGAACATAACTAACCCAAGAAAATGAATGGGTTTCATCTGATAAGAACACATTTATAATCTTTGGGTTCCCAAAAGAAAGAGGGAATAACATACTTGATACAAGAATCATAAATCTTGAATGAGAAGTAAAAGGTGTGTTCTTGAAAGAAGAGTTCTTTTGGAAAACATTTTGTTTGACATAAAAAATAGTGGTAAACATGTATATCCCAGAAAAGGAAATATAATGATGAAAAAATGATTCTTTTGGAGTAACCATATCAAAAATGGAGTGATAGAGGGAGAACTCGAAGGACGAAATTTGGGTTCGAGAATTTCACCTTACCTTGTACCTGAATGCTTTCTTATCTTTAATGTACTATATAATGACATTATATTCATTAATTAGAAATCCAGAAACTTGTGTATATTATTATGGTTCATTATGGTTTCATTAAGTGATTTTATGTTCCTTTGGATGAGTCATAGAGTTTAAAACATTGTTTGGGAATGTTTCTTTTTATGGTTTTCTTGAGTGATTCACTTGTATTCTTAAATTGAAGTTTGTGTAGAACATGGGTAAACATACAGAAGTGATATTACATGTTATTAATGATATTAAAGGAGTTTTGATGATCTTTAAATGAATTACATTATATCCATGTGGATGAATCATTAGATAATAATTAAATGATGATTGTTTGGGTTAATTAGAGCGATTTTTCGATCATAACGAACTTGTTTTAACATATCACTCAGTAATATGGACATAGGTTATTTCCAGAACATTAAATTGGAGATCATACATATAAAATGTTCTGGATCAACCATAAAAATGGTTTCATGACCAGATTTGAAGGTAGAAATGGAAGATGAAAACATGTCATTTTTGAAGGATAAAAATTAACACCTCACGAACAACGTTCTCTTTAATAAAATAAAAGGAAGAGGGAAATGGGATTTGATGATATAATGTCCCATTAGAATCATAAAATTAAATTATATTTATAATACTAGATTTATAATACAATTTAGATGAAGATTGGTGGGGAGAGATCAAGAAATGAACTTGAACTTGAAAGGAAATTAAAGGAAAAGAGTGAGGGAAATTACCTCTAGAATCCTCCTCTTGAGAACCTCCTTAAGCGCCTAAGCATGGTCTCTTGATGAGACCAGAAGCTCTTGTACGTGGGGTAGGGGATAGGGAAGGTGTTTGGGCAGAGTTTTTAGAAGGCTTGGAGCTTGATAGGTGTGGGGAAATGAGGGTGTCAAGGGTGGTATTTATAGTGGAGGGGAGAGGTGTTTCCTTAATATAAAATTCTTTAGTTTATTAATTTCCCCTAAGACAAGGAACTGTGAGTCTTGGATGACCATGAATAGTACTGTTATCATGTGATCCTAAACCAAGTGCGTTTACATTATCATAAAATCACACTTGACTTGTAATTAGCTTATTTAGCTTATTTTTGTAAATTACGTTATTTCACTATTCATCAATAATTCAAGTATTTCAGAAAAATCCCAAATATTTACCCCAAACATTTTTCGACATGTAGAATCTATAAATGAATTCCATTTTTCAAAAATAATTGTCTAAATATTATTAATTTAATATTTAATTAAAATCATAAATTAACTAAAAACGGTTTTTAAGATTAAAACTAATTTTATAGTGCTTTCAAAAATAACGCAGGGTATTATAAAATTATCTAAAAACTATAATAAATTGATTAAATAATTTATGAATACATTTTAGGGAAATAAATATTCTTTTAAATTAATTAATTAATTATAATTAATTATTTATGACTTACAAATTACCAAACCGTTTACTAAGGTCAAATTATCACTTTCTAAGATGTATAAATTTTATTTAACTATTCATTGGTAATGTTACTCTTATGTTAGATGATTTATTATTCATAAGGGTCATATTACTATTCATAAGTGTATGTTACTATTCATAAGGGTGGGTCACTATTCACCAAAAAATTATTTTTGTTTCATTAGACTGTAAGAATCATGTTGAACACATCCATGTATGCCAGATTATCAAAATTTCAAACATAGAAGTGAAAAAATTTTGTTTAAAGGTCACTTATCACTTAGTAGTTCATTATTTGTGATTTCATGTTATTTTATGACATAAATAGAAGAAGGTAATTTCCATTAAAAAACATTGGGTCGTCACATTCATCCCCCCTTAAGAAATTTCACCCCTGAAATTTCACTTTACACAAACAGGTGAGGGTGTTTCCCCTTCATTGCCTCTTCTGGTTCCCAAGTTGCTTCCTCAAACTTATGGTTCCTCCACAAAAATTTGACATGATAGGTTGTCTTGTTGCATAGAACCGTATCTATCTGATCCAGAATCTTTTCTGGCTGCTCCTCAAAGGAGAGATCATCTTCCAGCTACACCACCTTTGACTTTACTACATGTGAGGGGTCTGGTATGTACTTCCTCATCACTGATACATGAAACACACCATGAAATTGAGCCATATTCGGTGGAAGTGCAAGAAGATAGGCCACGTCTTTTATGTGGCCAAGGATCCCAAAGGGGATGATATGCCTTGGGCTTAGCTTCCCTTTCTTTCTGAATAACATGACTCTCTTCCATGGAGATATTCGAAGGAAGACTTTATCTCCAACGTCGAACTCCAAGTCCCTTCGACGGTTGCCATCATATCTCTTTTACTAACTTTGAGATGGTTTGATGTGTTTCTAGATGACTTGATCCTTCTATGTCATCTCTTGAACAAGATCGAGTCCATGTAGCTTTCATTATCCAACTTCATCCCAATAGGTTGGAGTTCTACATTGCTTTACATAATGAGCTTCATACGAAGCCATCTGAATACTCAAGTGGAAGCTATTGTTGTATGATAACTCAACCAATGAGAGATGTTTATCCCAACCACCTTTGAATTCAAGAGAGCATGCTCTTAGCATATCTTCAAGCATCTGAATAGTGATTTTAGACTGGCCATCAGTTTGGGTGTGATAGGCCATGCTAAAATTTAATTCAGTACTCAAAGCATGTTGAAGGCTCTTTCATACTTTAGATGTGAACCTCGGATCATGGTCAGATACAATTGAGAGTGGAACACCGTGCAGTCTGACCACTTCCTTCACATATATCTTTGCAAGTTGGTCAAGCAAGAGATCTTCCCGAATAGCGATCAAATGGGCAGTCTTGGTGAGTCGTTCAACCAAAACCCATATCACTTTATTTCCCTTCAAAGTATTTGGGAGTCCTGTGAAAAAGTCCATAGTAACATTTCCCATTTCCACATGGGTATAGGAAATGACTGCATCATACCTTTGGAATTTTTTCACCCAGCTTTAACTTGATGACATTCCAAGCAACTTGATATATATTTTTCAAACTCATTCTTCATGTTATCCCATCAGAAGTGTTCCCAGAGATCACAGTACCTAATGGTACTCCCAGGATAGATAGAGAAAGTTGAGCTATGTGCACTATCTAAAAGCTCCTTCTTTATCCCAGGTGATGAAGGCACCCAAAACTGCCTTCCAAACTGAATAACGCCATCATTTTCAATATCTAACTCTTGCATCTTCCCTTACTTTACTGCAATCATCGTCTTTTGTATCTCCACATCATCCCATTGTGCTTCTTTAATCCTCTCCTGGATGGAAGGTGGCACTATCATTTGGGAAAGGTAGGATGTATCTCTTTCCTTTACGATTTCCAAATCCATTCTTTTCATATCCAAGAAGATATGGTCTTTCTCAATCTGCAACTTGGATAGAGTAGCAGGTTCTTTTCTACTTAGAGCATCATCTACCCTATTTTCCTTTTTAATATGATAGTAAATAGAGAAATCTTAATCCTTGACTAGCTCTATCCATCTCTTTTGACGCAATATGAGCTCCATTTACGTGAATATATACTTTAGGCTGTTTTGGTCGGTGTATATGTCACACTTCTCACCATAAAGGTAGTGCCACCAGATTTTCAAGTCAAAAATCAAGGCTGCTAGCTCTAGATCATGCATTGAGTAGTTCTGATCACTGATCTTCAACTTCCGTGAGGTGTAGGCTATCACATTGTCATTTTTCATGAGTACACAACCCAAGCCTTTATTTGAAGCATCACTGTATATCAAAAAACTTTCTCCACTTTTCGGTAGTGTGAGTACAAGTGCAGTGATCAGCCTTCTCTTTAGCCCCTTGAATCTTCCCAAACATTCTTCCTTCCAGACATACTTTACCCCTTTCCTTGTTAACATAGTTAGTGGGCTTGACAATCGTGAGATGTTTCTCACAAAACTTCGGTAGTACCCAACTAATCCAAGAAAACTACGGATTTATGTGACACTAGAGGGCATGGGCCATTCCTCAATCACATTTGTCTTTGAAGGATCAACCGAAATTCCCTCACTTGTGATCACATGTCCCAAGAATGTGACTTGATTCATCCGAAAGTCACATTTTCTAAACTTGGCGTACAACTTCTCCTTTCTTAATGTCGCCAACACAAGTCTTATATGTTCGTTATGTTCCTCCTTGATTTTGGAGTAGATGATAATATCCTCAATAAACACTACCACAAATTTGTCGAGGTAATGTCTAAAGACTCTATTCATCAAATCCATGAATATTGTAGGGGCATTAGTAACTCCAAAGGGCATCACCAAAAACTCATAGTGCCCATAACTTGTTCGGAAGGAAGTCTTCTGAATATCTTCCTTCTTCACCTATACCTGATGATATCCAGAACGAAGATACACCTTTGAGAAGTATTGATCTCTTATAAATGGGTAAAACAAGTCATCAATCCTTGGGATAGGATAATTGTTCTTTATAGTGATCTTGTTGAGTTCCCGAAAATTGATACATAGACGCATTGGTCCATCCTTCTTCACAAAGAGCACTGGTGCACCCCAAGGCGATGCACTGGGGTGTATGAACCCTTTTTCCAGATGCTCTTGCAGCTTCTTCTTTAACTCCACCAGTTCGATAGGATCCATCCTATAGGATCACTTTAAGATAGGAGTAGCTCCAGGTATGACTTCAATTGAGAACTCTACCACACGATCCGGGGGAATTCCGGGTAACTCATTATAAAATACATCGCCGTATTCCCTCACGATGGGCATTTCCTCAAGGTTGGAACATTCCTTCGACTCAACCATTTGGACGAGGTATGCTTCTTCACAGGGAATCAAAACCCACAAAATTTAAGGATTTTTTAAAGGAGATTCACGATATTCCTTGAATTTGTAGAGGAGCATGGGATGGTTCAGAATATGTAAAGATATTTTTCATTTCCGGACAGTTTATATGTGCTCTATATAACGAGAGCCAGTCCATTCCCATTATAGTGTTGACTTCCACCAAGGGAAGTATTATGAGATTTTCCAGAAGAATCTTCCCACATACGCCAATAGGAGAAGATTAAAACACTTGGGTTGCAATTATTTCACCACATTGAGTTTTTACAGATATCTCTACTTCAAGGTTTCAGGGCTTCGATTATATAGTTATAAAAAACTTGCAAGATATTAAGGAATGCGTAGAACCCGAATCAACTAAGAATTTTACCATTCTTGAGTGAATAGGAAGTATACCTTGTATGAATTCATTATCATGCTCCACCTCCACAGTAGTGATGGCATAAGCCTTCCCTTGTTCCTTTGGATTTGGTGACTGCTGACGCTGATTACCCTTGAGAGCTCAAGGTTTAGTGCACTGGTATGCATAGTGCCCTAGCTCCCTACAGTTGTAGCATTGAACCTGGAGTTGTTCTCTCCTTTCATCAGCTATATTCTCCTTCCTTTTTGTGCCTTTTAGACACTCTTGAGCATGATGTCCTTCTTTCCCACATTTGAAGCATTTACCTATCCCTTTGAAGAATTTACCATGGTGCAACTTCTCACATTTTTGGCATGTAAGTCGTTGAGTTTTCTTCCCACTATTGTCATTAGATCCTATAGCTTGAAACTCCATCTTTCTCTTCTTATCACCATAGCCAAGGGAACATTATCCAAAATCCATATCCACTTTGAGATCACATCAAACAACTTCTTCATAACACCCAAAGTCTCTAATTACAAGAGCCTTTTGAAGGTGTGGTTTTAATCCACTAAAGAATCTATCAATTGTGCTATCATTGTTGATAACAAAACCTGAATCATACCTTGTGAGCTTTGTGAAATATGATTCATAGGTTGTGATAGATTCTTCTTCTTTTTTCTTGAACTCTATGAATTCACTCTCCATCTTCATGCGAAGATTTTGTGGGTAACACTTATTAAGAAACATTATCTTAATGTCTTCCCATTCCTTCTCTTCAATTTCCTCCCCTGGCTTGGTGTTCTTAATCAAATCCCACCATTGATCGGCTTCTCCATCTAGACAATATATGGCTAGAGTGACCTTCTCCATATTATAACAGTGATGAAAAAAAATATTCTCCATGGAGTTGACCCACTGTTCCATAACTAGTGGATCAGAATATCCACTAAAAGTTGGTAGTCGTTGCCGCATAAAACATTCGATTTCCAGTTGCTCCATCTTTGATGAAGGAGGACATTCCCCATTATTATGGTTATTATTCATAACCTGAGATAATTGGGTAAGAATTTCCATGAAGTTTTTAACTCCACCTCCCAAATCATTGGGGATATCGTTCGGGCAATCGTTGCATTGACCCTCAAATGAGTTGTTGGCCTGACTTCTACTGGTTCCTACCATTTTCTAAAACAGAAAAGGATTGAACAAAACATAAGTAAACAAGAAATGAATAACATATTCTTTTAAAAAATTTATACCAAACAAATAACATATGGGATACCTATGTAAATATTCTTGTGTGCATATTTGTACTTAGTCTCATGCTACAGGTTTCCTCTAGGGTTCACTATTCCTAATTCCCAAATTAACTAAATCTTGCCTCTGATACCAACTATAACAACCCGACCTTTTCTTACATTACTATTACATAATTTCAAAGATAAACAACATAATAGTATTACGCATAGAGTATCCAAATGTTTAGTGTCTTGGGAAAACTAGTACCACATATAATAATACAACATCTGGCATAAACATTTATTTAATTTCTTCTTCTCTAGCATCTTATTGGAACTTGTAATCTCCTTAGTACATGTAGCCACCTGAGGATATACATAAAATGGGGTGATCTAGAAGCCCAGTAATAGGATAGATAAGAACAATATAGCATGGGGTGATCATAATCATGACATAGGCAAAAGATCATGAACATAAGAAGAAGCATAAATATAAGACTTGAAATGTGGCAATGCATAAAAAATGAAGCATCATGTCTTAGTGGTTAACTACCACACATACTTTTGAACCAAGCTAGAATCTTTTCCACACATCATTTCACATTTAGTCATGAGATTCATTACTTTACCAAATGCATTAGAGCGCTGTATAATTCCGGGCGTACCCGTCACATTCAAACATTCATATTCTCTATATAATTCCGGGCGCACCCATCACATCATAACATTATCATTTATCATGCTTTACACAATAAACATATAAAATAAATGAACATAAATAACCCATGAAAAATAATGGGTTTCATCTAATAATAACACATTTATAAAATATGGGTTCCCAAAAGAAAGAGGGAATAACATGCTTGATACAAGAACCGTAAATCTTGAATGAGAAGTAAAATGTGTCTTCTTGAAAGAAGAGTTCTTTTGGAAAACATTTTGATTGAAATAAACAATAGTGGTAAACATTTATATCCCATAAAAGTAAAGATAATGATGAAAAACTGATTCTTTAGGAGTAACCATATCAAAAATGGAGTGAAAGAGGGAGGACCCGAAGGACGAAATTTGGGTTCGAGAATTTCCCCTTACCTTGTACCCGAATTCTTGCTTCTCTTTAAAGTACTGTATAATGACATTATATTCATAAATTAGAAATACCGAAACTTTTTTAAATTATTATGGTTTATTATGGCTTCATTAAGTGATTTTATGTGCCTTTGGATGAGTTATATAGTTTGAGAACAATGTTTGGGAATGTTTGTTTTTATGGTTTTCTTGAGTGATTCACTTGTATTCTTAAATTGAAGTTTGGGTAGAACATGGGTAAACATCCATAACTGATATTACCTATTATTAATGATATTAAAGGATTTTGGATTATCTTGTAATGTATTATATTATATCCATGTTGATGAATCACTAGATAAGAATTAAATGATGATTGTTGGGGTTAATTATAGCGATTTTTCGATCATAACGAACTTGTTTTAACATATCACATAGTAATATGGCCATAGTTTATTTCCATAACTTTAAATAAGACATAATACATATAAAAGCTTCTGGTTCAACCATAAAATTTTTTCATGACCAGATCTGAAGGTAGAAATGGAAGAAGAAATCATGTCATTCTTGAAGGTGAAAAATTAACACCTCATGAACAACGTTCTATTTAATAAAATAAAAGGAAGACTGAAAGGGGGTTGGATGATATAATATCCCATTAGAATCATAAAATTGAAGTATATGTATAATAATGGAGTTTAAATACAATTTGTATGAATATAGGTGGGGAGAGATCAAGAAATGGACTTGAACTTGAAAGGATATTAAAGGAGAAGAGGGAGGGAAATTACCTATAGAATCCTCCTCTTCAGAACCTCCTTAAGGGCCTAAGCATGGTCTCTTGATGAGACCAGAAGCTCTTGGACTTGGGGGAGGGGCTAGGGAAGGTGTTTGGTCAGATTTTAGAGAAGTATTGGAGCTTGAGAGTTGTGTTGAAATGAGGGTGTGAAGGGTGGTATTTATAGTTGAGGGAAGAGGGGTGTCCTTAATATAAAATTAATTAGTTTATTAATTTCACCAAAGACAAGGAATAGTGAGTCTTGGATGACCAAGAATAGTAATTTTATCGTGTTACCCCTAAAAAAGTGTTCATTCATCATTATAACATCACACATCAATATATAATTACTTTATTTAGCTTATTTTTGTAAATTACGGTATTTCACTATTCATAAAAAATTCAAGTATTTCAGAAAAATCTGAAAAATCTACCCCAACCATTTTTCAACCTGTAGAATCCAAAAATGAAGTCCATTTTTCAAAAATAATTTTCTATGTATTATTAATTTAAAATTAAATTAAAATCATAATGTACGTAAAAAACAGTTTTTAAGATTAAAACTGATTTTATAGTGCTTTCAAAGATAACGTAGGGTCTTATAAATTTATATAAAAACTATAATACATCTATTAAATAATTTATTAATACATTTTAGGGAAATAAATATTATTTAAAATTAATTATTTATTTATAATTAATTATTTATGACTTACAAAATACCAAAATGTTTACTAAGGTCAAATTGTCACTTTCTAAGATGTCTAAATTGTAACGCCCCGACCCTAGATACCCAGAGTCAGTGCATTATTACATAACATTGGCATGATCACAAGAAAGATCAAGTCTCAAAAGACTGATTTGTTTAGTAGTCTTCGAAACACTAGACATATTCATAAAGTTTACATTACATCAATAAGTGAAAAACTACAACAACATATTGTCTTCATATCCCCTCATACTATCCCTGCAGGTCATTCATAAAATACTTCTTCACATCCTAGGAAAAATAAAACATTGAAAGGGGTGAGCTCAGATTCTCATTAAGGATAAAAATATAGCGGAAACTTTCATAAAAAAACATAAAAATTTAAGGCAATGTATAACTAAAACAAAATCCTTTTTAAACTTTAACTTCAGTATAACATGGAAAGGATAAAATGAAATAATTCCATTTACTTATTCACATGGATATTATACTAGTAGAATAATCACATGAAAATATTAATAACCACTTTCATAATGACAGAATGCATAATGTCAGACTATCATAACGACGTAGCCAAGGCCTCGTGCAAAGACTTAAAATATTATTTTGTCAAGGCCTCGTGCCAAGACACTAGTTTGTCTCATGAGACCTACCGATGCATCGAGGAGCTATAGCGGGCTCCACCCGTCACATACTAAGTACAATGCATTCCTCATATGAATAGGTTTAAACATAACATAAACATTCGTATTAAAACTAGCATATGAAATGTCAATACATTAACCACAAACCATGAATGGTGTAAAAATTGCACATCAACAATAAACATAACTCATTCGATACAATATGGAAGATTGTATTGTATCATATTACCCTAAATCAAGAATAATGAAGTATATTGACCTAGATGGAAATAATCATCAAAACTATTTGAGATAAATATCCCCTTTTTTCTTGAAATAATTTAAAATCCACACTATTTGTCAAGAATCCATTTAAAAATAGATTTTTGAATCAATGTGTCTCATACCACTTTGAAACTTTTAAAATATATTTTGATTTGAAAGATTTAATGTCCATATAGTTAAATCCTTAAACCATTTTTAAAACATGGACAATAATCAGAAAGATTTAGAATGATAAATCTTTAGAACATTTTAAAATGATATTTTAGTTAGAGTTACTAACCAAAAGAGAGACACTTGAATACAAATAATTGAGGTAATAAAACATTTTAATATCATGAGAATAAAGGGATTTATGATATACTATGTCAAAGTACATTATATACACCATATAAAAGTGATTTGGTGTATAACAACAAAGAAGTCTCAATGGAATGTAAATTGAGATGAATTCTCTTAAAAAGACCATATCCTTCGGTTAATGATAAATCAAAGACATAATTATGTGTGAAAAATTTAAATACACTCAATATGATTGGATATTCAGTGTAAATAAATCAGAGGAAATTCACACATGTTCTTGTAAAAACAACACCAATGAATTGGATATTTAACTCAACAAATAAAGATTGAGATAAAATTACACTTATAAAGTTCAAATCGATGACTTGAGAATTTATCAATGGAGTGATTATGTGTACCAAAAGTATATCCATAGAAATGGGAGTGGAAATTATGACATAATCAAATTAATAGTGATTCCACACAAAATATTGGAGTAAAATAATCAATGAAATATGCATAAAGCCAAATGAGTGGAAATTGAAATTTCAAATTCCCTTATCGATTAGGTAACTTACGAAACATACACCCATGGAAGAAGGATCATACAATGATGATGTAAATACCCATAAATTAAATTATATTACACAATGAATACAATTATGGGTAGTACACATACACCACATGCAATAAATAAGTGGTGAAGAATGGAATTCTAACAAAATTAAGAGTGAGATAAGAAACCCCTTACTTTGTACTTTTTCCTTGGTCGATAGTAGGTTAACATCTTGTATAATGGTGAAATAATTGTTATTGAATTATAAAAAAATCATTTTCATTAATATGATATCATATATGATCTTTTAACATTGATTTGTTAATAATATCTTAGTATTATCGTCATTTGAGGTGTTTACTTACTCATTTTCCTTTATATTCTTTGTTACGTAAGTCATTTTTGTTATGGATAAGTTGTATCATATTCATATCCTGAATTATATCAAGTCCTTAAACATTATTTTTAATCATAAAATCAGAATTATACTTGAATGGATGCGATGGAGAATGAATCTCATCGCGTTCGTGGAGACGGTAGTCCGTACGTACACACGAGCGACAATACCATTCTTTTGATGTCAAAATAATATATAATTGGATGGTATATCATATAGACAGAATAATTATAATGTTATATTTATTATTTACATGAATTACACATCATTATTATACCCATCCAAATAATAATTTATTGAATGACAATTACACCACGACGTGGAGACGGTAAGCCATACGTACGCCCGTATGGTGACATGCCATTCAAAGGATGGATAGAATACTAAATATGGTTGTACCATATTTATAATAACATCACAGTATATAGAAGATACTGGAGTTATTATTTTAGAATAGAAATAACAAAGAAATAAGAATTTTATGAAGAAAGGAACTTGAAAGAGGGTGGTGAAAACATTACCTCTTCTTCGGGTTCTTCCTTTGGATTTGATCGAAAGGGCTCCTTCGGTTGGCTTTCTGATCAAACTAAGGCCTCTAGGATGTATTGAGGGAAGTTGAGAGAGTATTTTGGAAGGTCTTGTCTAAGCCAAAAGGCTTTTAATGTGTGAATTAGTGAGAAGGGGGAGTTCCCTTTTATAAGAGGGGTGAGGGGCACCTTTGGAAAAGCTAAAAATATTATTTTTAAAAAAATTCATATTCAGTTTATAATGACTCCAAAGTAGATTATTTAAAGGTTAATGTGGGGATGGGTCGAAAACCACTAAACCAATAGAATTTAGATAGTTTTTGGTCATTATATTATCTGTATCATTAAGTATTAACTCTTAGTTAATTAGTTTCACTTTTAAAATGTCCCTTTGTATTTTTATATTATATGGTTAATAAACTTACTATATACATCCAAGAGACCCCCAAGTGGTCCATTAATGATACATCTATCATGATATAAGTCTCTTGTATGATCCTTTGATTTTTAGGAGTTGAATATAAATTAATAACATAATATTTGTTTTAAAAACTCCTTTATGTCAATTTTGACACTATTGAGTATTTTGTTTTTAATAAATTAATAACAGCATTATTACTTCGAACACAATTTATATAATCAATTCTAATATGTCATATTAACCTAGAAAATTAGTGTAATTCATAATAAGTCTCAAATTATATTTATTTGTGTATTTATAATATCAATTATGTTAATTTTTTATTATTATGGTAATTACGGCATCATTTTTGTGTCATAAATAAATTAAATAATTTATTGTCTAAAAATTATAAATAAAATATAAATATGCATTAAATCATTTTAACTTTATAATTAATATTTTCAATCGAATTTACCTTATTTATAACCCTATATTAAAAATTATTTAGTAAATAAACTATGATTTTAACTCTTTTAACTCTTCTTTGAATTAAGTAATAATAAATGTCCTAATATAATCAAAGTGGACCTAAATGATAATATTTTACTCCTAAGGTTATTTTTGGTCAAGATAAACTTGTTCAATAGAATTATGACATGTGTTAGCGTAATATTAATTTCATTTTTACACTTAATTACCCAATTTACTTTTAGCCATGGTAAATAAAAGTAAAAAGATACTATTCACCAAAAATTATTTTCATCTCATTGAATCACATTTTACCCCTTGATATTAACCGTGTCTCTCGGATTTTCTAAATTCCACTCACAGAAGCGGTAAAATTAAGTTTTATGAAAAATTCAGTTTTTTAACTACCACTTAGTGGTTTCACTATTCATCAAAAAATGAATGTTTCCAGAAAAATATCAAAAATGAGGCCTAAGCTATATTTGATATTATGAATTCAAAAATGATGTCTATTTTACCAAATTCAAAGCATATCAGTTGCATTAATTAATTTAAAAATTAATTCCCATTGTCAAAATAAATAGCGTGTTTTTAAGAGATAATAACTATCAAAAGATTGACACTTGTTTATGTCTGGTTTAAATGTGAAATTACATCCAATGACCAACATTATACTAAATGGTAATAATATATTATATATATACTTTAAACGCACTCAAATTAATAATTTATCACTATTAATTATTTCAATTAAAAAAGTTGTTTTTAATTAAAATTTAGTAATTTTAACTATTCATCAAAATATGAAAGTTATTCGAAAAGTACCAAAATTTCACCCTAAGATAATTTCGATATTATGAATCCAAAAATGAAGTCCATTTCGAATGAAAAAATTTATAAAATTTCAAAAAGTAGGTATTACAATTCATAACTGATAGTTTGATTGGTTGTGGTGTGTTAGAATATCAAAGTTCCCTACAATGCACGCCATTGAATTATTCAAAGGGAAACATACCGTGGAAGCTTGGGGTGTTAAATTATCCCCACCTTTAATAAATTTCAACCTAGATTTTTTTTAAAATTGGGCTTGAGAATATAATGGAATGTCCCACATCGAAAAAAGAGTCAATAAAACTATCACATTAAAAGATAGGAAGAGAGGTATAAAGGTCACCCAAGATATCCCATACTAGGATTCCATGTAGGAAAAACATGGATATGGATGATAAACTAAGTGTTAAGTTCTAATGGAGAGGTATAGGAAACATGATCAGGAGAAAGTTAACAATAAGAAAATCACAAACTTGTGTTGGAAAAAACGGTCATTAGTCTCCCAGTAGGAAAAGTAAATAGACAACTTTTTTTATTTTAAGTTACATTACATAAGGACGAGAAATTCATTTATGATATTGACTAAGAACGTAAAGAGATATACTTGTAGAGACCTGAAGCTTGACGTACATGAACATTACATTACTTTTGCGGAATACTTAGTACATAACAAAAACACACACACAAGGATCGTAATAGTTTAGTGTCTTTGGAAACTCGGAATAAAATCTTCTAATCGTGGTGAAAGATCTTCAACATCTCCCATAAAGATCTTACTTTTTTAACCTAAAACCTTTCTTTATATCCTGGGGAAAATAAAACATAAAAGGGTGAGCTCAAATTCTCAGTAAGGGTAAACAAAAGAAATATCAATCACATCGTATTCATAAGAACATAACATTTTGGAAATCATAACCTGCAAAAGAGAGCATAATTCAGAACATGGGATAAATCATGGCAGTGAAATGTAATCACAATAATCATAACGTAAAACGTGAAACTTTGTGTCATTTACACATAATCATAGAGAATCATTTCTTGTTAGTCAAGACTCATTGCCAAGACTATCTTAGTGGACAAAGTCCCTTTCTGAATCGAGTAACCCTCGTTTCAGTCCTGTTTCACTGAACCGGTATAACCTACCATTCCAGCCAGGTCTATCTCATGAGATATAAAATCTTTACCCAATGCATTGGAGGGAGATATAGGTCCCACCCATCTTATAGTGAATCCTTTCTTATGTGTGCCACATAATCATAAATCATACATCATTGCATAACCCATGTAATACAAATTGGAATCTTAAACATCATGACATCATAAAATAATTCATACAAGATAAAGGAATTCATAAAAAAAATTCAATCACAACATGATCAAATCAATGTAATAATAGGGATAAAAATAGAACCCTTTATTATCTTATAAGGAAGATAATTTTGATAAAACACTTGAACTCCATTCTTGAGGAAAATATCCTTTCTTCTTCAAAAAACATTTTTCCTTTCATAACATGTCATACGACTTTAAAATAAAAGAAGTTGATTAAAAATATTCTTGAGAACTTGTAAAGGAATCTTCTTGGAAATAATGTTTTAAAAATCCATACATGCCGTATAAGTTAAAAAAAACATTCTTCGTACTTTTGTCAAAAAAGTCAAAAAAGTACCTCGTACGAAAAACGACAAAAGATTCCTTTCATATCCTTTGCTAAAAACTCACCGAAGGGTAAAATTGGATTTAAACAATTGTAG
Source organism: Viscum album (assembly GCA_963277665.1). NCBI lineage: Eukaryota > Viridiplantae > Streptophyta > Magnoliopsida > Santalales > Viscaceae > Viscum > Viscum album. The sequence continues at coordinate 1,233,290,404 of OY728135.1, read as the reverse complement.
GTGGATGGAAATAATATTACATATTGATTAAACATGTATGTGTATGATAAAATACACCCCAGTAAATACCAAAGTATAAACAATCTCGGATAAAAATGCGATTGTGATATTTCCCTTACCTTAGGTCCGATTTGCTTTGTACGTGTCCGAAGCTCCTGTATAATGGTTTAAATATTGTCATTGATTTATTACAGAATCATATTCATTGTTATGATATCATATATGGTTCACTTATGACATTATATTACCCGTTCTTTTTTAAATTCCATGTTAAAGAGCGTTTTGGGTAAAATTGTTTCATTTGTCGTCCGTGTTTTGACTTGTAATTATTCATATGATTACTTAGATCATGATTACTTAATTCCAGAATATAGAACATGATTTATATATATATATATATATATATTCATAATATACATATATGTAATAAATCAGTAAATGGAAAGAAATACACCGTTCATGGAGACGGTAGTCCGTACGTACGCATGAACGCTGTTTTCGTTTCCTTATTGAATTGAATGGAATTAAGTAGATTACATACATATAAATATAAATAAATCCAGTATCATTATTATGTCATATATTTCATTAGTACTTATTATATATACTTTATAATCATTCATGAATGGTTAATCATTGAGAATGAATCTCATCGCGTCGTGGAGACGGTAGTCCGTACGTACGCACGAGCGATGATATCGTTCCCATGGTCGTGGAATTGTGTTGAAGTGTTTGTATACTATTTCAGTATCAATATCACTTTATAATAATCATATATAGTTACTCATTACACCATTATACCCATCCTTGTAAGGTGATGTTGGAAAATAGATTACACCACGGCGTGGAGACGGTATTCCGTACGTACGCACGCGCGGTGATTTCATTTTTCCGTAGGATGGATAGAAGGTGAATTAGGATTGTTTAATATTTATAATAACATATAAGTGTGTAAGTAATACTGATGTTATTACTTTATCATTAAATAACTAAATAAGAAGAAGTTGAAGAAGAAAGAAGTTGAAAAGATCGGTAATGGATATTACCTCTTCTTTGGAACGCCTCTTTGAATCCTCCACTAAGGGAACTATGATTGGTCTTTGAAGAAGACCAGGACCTCTAGGATTATTCTAGGGAAGTGGAGAAGGGATTTTGGCAGGGTTTGGCCGAGCTTGAGTGCTCAAATTAGTGTGAGGAGGAGGGGGAGGAGGTACCCTTTTATAAGGGAGGAGAGGGGCACCTTAGGAATACCTCAAAATATTATTTTATATTAATGTCAAAATCGGTTTATAATGGTTCCAAAGGGTCTTATTTCAAAGATAAAGTGGGGATGGGTCGAAATCATATCAACCAATAGGATTTAGACAAGTTTAGGGTATTATTTTAACCTTATCAATTATATTTAACTCTAAGTTAAATAATTTAATTTTTACCGTGTCTTTTTGTTTTCTTTCACTATATGGTTAATACACATACTATAAAATGCCAAACGAACCCCAAATTGTTTATTATTAATATATATATCCTTATCTAAGTCATTTGGCCGAACCTTAGATTTTTGAGAACAAAATAACAATTAATAATATAATATTTGATTTAAAAACTATTTTGTGTCAATTTTGACACTATTTGATATATGATTTTTGTAAAACTCATAACAGAATTATATGTTCGAACCAAGTTACTTAAATCAACAATAACATGTCATATTAACCTAGAAAATTAGTTTAGGTCATAAAAAGTCTCAAATTACATTTATTTGGGCATTTATAACACCAATTATGTCAATATTTCATTAATAAGACAATTACTGCATCATCTTTCTGTCATAATAAATGATAATTATTTAATCCCTAAAAATTCTAAATAAATTCCTATGATGTAGATAATTGTATTATATTTCTGGAGACTATTAATGTTCGAAGTTTCATGAAGTTTATCACTATATTAAAATTATTATACTTATAAGATTTAAGAAAGTGACATGTTGTCACATTCTTTGGTTTTTATAATAATTAAATTATTTTCATTGAAAAAATTTAATTAAATGAATCTAATCCAACCCTTAGGTGATATGGGTCGATTTTTATTCATCCAATAGGATTTTGACATTTTTTAGGGTAATTTTAAAATATTATATTTACCCTTAATTACCCGATTTACCTTTAACTATGGTAAATAAAATTTACCGTAGTTACTATTCATAATTCCCAAAAATAAAAAGTATCCTATTAACATAATTTGGACCAACTGATTCCAAATATGGAATCCATTTTTTAAAATTCAAAACACAGAAGTTGCAGAAATTAAATTAAAATTAATCCCGTTGTCGAATAAAAACGGGTTTTTGTTTAAAACATTGCAAAAGATTGAATTGATTTAACCTACGAATTCAAGGTAAAATCAATGCTAATGACATACATTATATTAAATGGTAAAAATATATTCTATTTATAATTTAAAACCATTCAATATTCTAATTTAACCACATAAGATATTACGATGAAAAAAGTTGTTTTTAATTAAAATATAGCGTGTTTTTACTATTCATTAAAATGTGAAAGTTACCAGAATAATATGAAAAATTTATCCCAAGTAAAATTTTATTTCATGATTCCAAATAATAATTTTATTTTGTCAAATTGAACTTATAAACATGTCAAAAACCAGATTTAAAGTGGGTGCGCCACCAAAAGGCGGCAAAACTGCATTTTTTGAAAAATACTTATTTTACCCGAAAAATTTATTTTGTTCTTATAACAAGTTCTAGAAATGTGTAAGATGAATAATAATTTTATAAAATTCAAAATTTAGTTAATACTATTCATAACGGCTAGTTCATGACAATATTATAATAATATAACATTGTTTATTAAAACTCGGTATTGCGTACAACACACGCTATCGAGGAAGGTCGCGATTGCGTGTAATGCAAGCCAAGTCAGGGTTGCGTGTTGTGAAAGAATCCTTTGTTGTTTAGTATAATAGAATCCAACCATATTTCATTTATACATTGAATATATATATATATATATACTCAATGTTGCGTAGAATAACTATTATCAAAATTGTGTGTAACACGATCCAAGAATAGTGGTGCGTATACTGCAAGCTAATAAGGTGTTGCATTTAGCGCAAGGTAATATTGGTGTAGAATACAACACAAGACATTAATGAAATTAAAAGAATATTTTTCATAAAAATCTATGGGTGTTACATTCTACCCCCCTTAAAATGAATTTCACCCTCGAAATTCGTCAGGGTTATAAATGGTTTACTATTCGAAAGTTTCCTTAATAGAAACCCATATCGTAAAAAGGAATACCAAAACTAATCTTTGAAAACAAAAGTATGAAACGTAACGGTTACCCAAATAAACTAATCATTGGGTTTCCACATAGGTGAAAATATGGATACGGAAGAAAAATATAACCATCATGTTCTGATAGAGAGTGGTAGAGAACATGGCTATGGAAAATACAGTAATCAAAAATCCATAAATTTGTGACGATCTAAGGTACCATCTGATTCATCAGGTATAAGATCACTAGGACAAAATTTTTGGTTTTCAAGATCATTTCCCTAAAGTTGAAAACATGAATTAGAATAAATACTTTCTTTATTTTGGTACAATCTCACTGTTGTTCATGCCTTGAACAATTTCCACTTCATCTCTTAAATAAATGAAGTTGAATTTGTTATTCGTGAAGTGTTAGCAGATCATGTGATAGAATGACGGGTCATTCCATCTGTCTCAAAAAAAAGGTTAGCAAAAATTATATACATAAGTCGTTCTATAGTGATATTAATCACATATGGTTCCTAAAATGGACTTATACTTCATATATCATACTGCTTAATATAATAAAACTAGTTTCTACTAAACAAGGACTTCATGTAGGCCAGTGGTAGGCGATAAAGGCCAGTCGCACTTCGGTTGTGGGTTCGATTCCCACAGCCTTGTCCGAAGCGATGGGCTATCTCCCGTCCTGCAGGTTGTCCTTTTTCTAAAACTACATTACTATAACATCCCATCAATAATATCGAAAAAAAACTTCTATCCTTAAACAATACTCACTTATGTCCAACATAATCCATTTCAATCTTTAGGCTTATCCATAATACTGCAGTCCACTCTCATAACATAGTGAAAATGATTACCAGAGATTTAATACCATTGTTGATCCCCATATATCATAAGATATGTTTTGTTGGTCACATTCCAAACATTCAAAGTCCTTAATAATGTATTCTCTTGAATACCCATTGAACCATAGTGAAAACTTGAATGTAGTTAAAAGTTAACACTTTTCACATACCAAAATCCTCAAAATTCTATATACTCAAACCATGATATCACTTAGTCCTTATATCAATCATGAGCTCATGAATACTATCAAACATTTAATTTTCTCCTTATCCCTTCATTATGCGCATATCATCTACATTCCAAAAATATCTGAATAACCTTTCATGGATACTGGTAAAATTAATCATACACTTTCAAAACACAAGGAAAGACAACAGTGTAACAATCCATAGATGTCTCTTTATTCCATAGTAGCATGAGATTACTTATACAAAATTACACATGATAAACATGTAATCATTCCACTACATTCTTAAACCATTGACCGAGCATCAAAAATTCTTTAATCTCAGATATCATTTGTAGTCTCATCATCATCATCAACATAAATACTACCCATACGAACATACTGATTCTCTTCATGAGACATTCTCTTAGGGCATTGGTTTGCATAATACCCGTACATTTCACATTTAAAACATTTAACCATTGTTGATGTCGTAGCAATACCATTATCCTCATCCCTGGTGTTAACTGCACCTTTTCCTTTGCACTTACTGGCTTTGTGTCCTTCTTTTCCACACCCAAATCATCTTCCAGTTCCTTTGAAACATTCTCCTTGATTCCTCTTCCCACATTATTTACATAGGGGAAATTGAACTTTCTTTCCTCTATGATCATCATGAAACTCCATCTTTCTCTTATTAGCCGAGTCAGGAAACTTACCAAATTTTACTTTATTGATCATATTATGAGATTGCTGATTCGGCATAATAATGATGTTTGGACTTAGAAATCCCATTTCATTTGGTTTCTCATGAAGAATATCATTCCATTGTCCATCATATCCTCCATTATCGTGAATCACGTTGTTTCCATACATTTTCTAAAACCCAAAAAGAATAGTGTGAGAGGAAAAAATCATAATAAAGGGGGAGTAACTTAAATATCTAACATCTTTGGTTTAATCTAATATCGTTACCATAGTTCTAGGACTATATCCTATACGTATACTTATCCTTAGGGGCATCCCTAGACATACCTTAGAAATATCTCTAGGGATCTTACTAACGTTTTCGCATCCTAGTTTCCAAAGGTTGACTAAACCTTTCCTCTGATACCAACTGTAGCGGTCTAGAATTACTTCTAGTGGACTACAATTGATACCTATCAGGGCACCCCATGGGCGGCTACACCCCCTGGTCGGGACACACCACCATCCCCAGTGGCAGCCATTTCCTCATGAAGCCCTTGGGCGGAGAGCCATGCTTCGTCCAACGCTCACATGTGAGAGTTCCCAAGGAACGGATACATTCCTACCTCCTTTGCCTCTAATACCAACTGTAGAGACCCGAAGCTTGACGTACATGAACATTACATTACATTTGAGGAATACTTAGTACATAACAAAAACACACACACAAGGATCGTAATAGTTTAGTGTCTTTGGAAACTCAGAATAATTTCTTCTAATCGTGGTGAAAGATCTTCAACATCTCCCATAAAGATCTTCCTTTTTTTAACCTAAAACCTTTCTTTATATCCTGGGGAAAAGAAAACATAAAAGGGTGAGCTCAAATTCTCAGTAAGAGTAAACAAAAGAAATATCAATCACATTGTATTCATAAGAACATAACATTTTGGAAATCATAACCTGCAAAAGAGAGCATAATTTCATAACATGGGATAAATCACGGTAGTGAAATGTAATCACAATAATCATAACATAAAACATGAAACTTTGTGTCATTTACAAATAATCATAGAGAATCATTTCTTGTTAGTCAAGACTCATTGCCAAGACTATCTTAGTGGACAAAGTCCCTTTCTGAATAGAGTAACCCTCGTTTCAGTCCTGTTTCACTGAACCGGTATAACCTACCATTCCAGCCATGTCTATCTCATGAGATATAAAATCTTTACCCAATGCATTGGAGGGAGATATAGGTCCCACCCATCTTATAGTGAATCCTTTCTTATGTGTGCCACATAATCATAAATCATACATCATTGCATAACCCATGTAATACAAATTGGAATCTTAAACATCATGACATCATAAAACAATTAATACAAGAAAAAGGAATTCATAAAAATAATTCAATCACAACATGATCAAATCAATGTAATAATAGGGATAAAAACAGAACCCTTTATTATCTTAGATGGAAGATAATTTTGATAAAACACTTGAACTCCATTCTTGAGGAAAATATCCTTTCTTCTTCAAAAAACATTTTTCCTTTCATAACATGTCATACGACTTTAAAATAAAAGAAGTTGATTAAAAATAAACTTGAGAACTTGTAAAGGAATATTCTTGGAAATAATGTTTTAAAAATCCATACATTCCGTATAAGTTAAAAAAAACATTCTTCGTACTTTTGTCGGAAAAGTCAAAAAAGTACCTCGTACGAAAAATGACAAAAGATTCCTCTCATATCCTTTACTAAAAACTCACCGAAGGGTAAAATTGGATTTAAACAATTGTAGGTGGATGGAAATAATATTACATATTGAGTAAACATGGATGTGGATGATAAAATACACCCCAGTAAATACCAAAGTATATACAATCTCGGATAAAAATGAGATTGTGATATTTCCCTTACCTTAGGTCCGATTTGCTTTGTACGTGTCTGAAGATCCTGTATAATGGTTTAAATAATGTCACTGATTTATTACAGAATCATATTCATTGTTATGATATCATATATGGTTCACTTATGACATTATATTACCCATTCTTTTTTAAATTCCATGTTAAAGAGCGTGTTGGGTAAAATTGTTTCATTTGTCGTCCGTGTTTTTGACTTGTAATTATTCATATGATTACTTAGATCATGATTACTTAATTACAGAATATAAAACATGATTTATATATATATATATTCATAATATACATATATATTATAAATCAGTAAATGGAAATAAATACACCGTTCATGGAGACGGTAGTCCGTACGTACGCATGAACGCTGTTTTCGTTTCCTTATTGAATTGAATGGAATTAAGTAGATGAAATAAATATAAATATAAATAAATCCAGTATCATTATTATGTCATATATTTCATTAGTACTTATTATATATACTTTATAATCATTCATGGATGGTTATTCATTGAGAATGAATCTCATCGCGTCGTGGAGACGGTAGTCCGTACGTACGCACGAGCGATGATATCGTTCCCATGGTCGTGGAATTGTGTTGAAGTGTTTGTATACTATTTCAGTATCAATATAACTTTATAATAATCATATATAGTTACTCATTACACCATTATACCCATCCTTGTAAGGTGATGGTGGAAAATAGATTACACCACGGCGTGGAGACGGTATTCTGTACGTACGCACGCGCGGTGATTTCATTTTTCCGTAGGATGGATAGAAGGTGAATTAGGATTGTTTCATATTTATAATAACATATAAGTATGTAAGTAATACTTATGTTATTACTTTATCATTAAATAACTAATGAAGAAGAAGTTGAAGAAGAAAGAAGTTGAAAAGATCGGTAATGGATATTACCTCTTCTTGGGAACGCCTCTTTGAATCCTCCACTAAGGGAACTAAGATTGGTATTTGAAGAAGAACAGGACCTCTAGGATTATTCTAGGGAAGTGGAGAAGGGATTTGGGCAGGGGTTGGCCGAGCTTGAGTTCTCAAATTGGTGTGAGGAGGAGGGGGAGGAGGTACCCTTTTATAAGGGAGGAGAGGGGCACCTTAGGAATACCTCAAAATATTATTTTATATTAATGTCAAAATCGGTTTATAATGGTTCCAAAGGGTCTTATTTCGAAGCTAAAGTGGGGATGGGTCGAAATCCTATCAACCAATAGGATTTAGACAAGTTTAGGGTATTATTTTAACCTTATCAATTATATTTAACTCTAAGTTAAATAATTTAACTTTTACCGTGTCTTTTTTTTTTCTTTCACTATATGGATAATACACTTACTATAACATGCCAAACGAACCCCAAAGTGTTTATTATTAATATATTTATCCTTATCTAAGTCATTTGGCCGAACCTTAGATTTTTAGGAACAAAATAACAATTAATAATATAATATTTGATTTAAAAACTATTTTGTGCCAATTTTGACACTATTTGATATATGATTTTTGTAATAGTCATAACAGAATTATATGTTCGAACAAAGTTACATAAATCACCAATAACATGTCATATTAACCTAGAAAATTAGTGTAGGTCATAAAAAGTCTCAAATTACATTTATTTGGGCATTTATAACATCAATTATGTCAATATTTCATTAATAAGACAATTACTGCATCATCTTTCTGTCATAATAAATGATAATTATTTAATCCCTAAAAATTCTAAATAAATTACTATGATGTAGATAATTGTATTAGCTTTCTGGAGACTATTCATTTTAGAAGTTTCATGAAGTTTATCACTAGAGTAAAATTATTATACTTATAAGATTTATGAAAGTGACATGTTGTCACATTCTTTGGTTTTAATAATAATTAAATTATTTTCATTGAAGAAATTTAATTAAATGAATCTAATCCAACCCTTAGGTGATATGGGTCAATTTGTAGTCATCCAATAGGATTTTGACATTTGTTAGGGTAATTTTAAAATATTATATTTACCCTTAATTACCCGATTTACCTTTAACTATGGTAAATAAAATTTACCGTAGTTACTATTCATAATTCCCAAAAATAAAAAGTATCCTATTAACATAATTTGGACCCACTGATTCCAAATATGGAATCCATTTTTTAAAATTCAAAACACAGAAGTTTCAGAAAATAAATTAAAATTAATCCCGTTGTCGAATAAAAACGGGTTTTTGTTTAAAACATTGCAAAAGATTGAATTGATTTAACCTACGAATTCAAGGTAAAATCAATGCTAATGACATACATTATATTAAATGGTAAAAATATATTATATTTATTATTTAAAACCATTCAATATTATAATTTAACTACATAAGATATTACGATGAAAAAAGTTGTTTTTAATTAAAATATAGCGTGTTTTTACTATTCATTAAAATGTGAAAGTTACCAGAATAATATGAAAAATTTATCCAAAGTAAATTTTTATTTCTTGATCCCAAAGAACAATTTTATTTTGTCAAATTGAACTTATAAACATGTCAACAACCAGATTTAATGTCGGTGCGCCATCAAAAGGCGGCAAAACTGCATTTTTTGAAAAATACTTATTTTACCCGAAAAATTTATTTTGTTCTTATACCATGTTCTAGAAATGTGTAAGATGAATAATAATGTTATAAAATTCAAAATTTAGTTAATACTATTCATAACAGCTAGTTCATGACAATATTATAATAATATAACATTGTTTATTAAAACTCAGTATTGCGTACAACACGCGCTATCGAGGAAGGTCGCGATTGCGTGTAATGAAAGCCAAGTCAGGGTTGCGTGTTGTGAAAGAATCCTTTGTTGTTTAGTATAACAGAATCCAACCGTATTTCATTTATACATTGAATATATATATATATATATACTCAATGTTGCGTAGAATAACTATTATCAAAATTGTGTGTAACACGATCCAAGAATAGTGGTGCGTATACTGCAAGCTAATAAGGTGTTGCGTATAGCGCAAGGTAATCTTGGTGTAGAATACAACACAAGACATTAATAAAATTAAAAGAATATTTTTCATAAAAATCTAGGGGTGTTACAATACTTAATTTTTATGTACAGTTTTATTCTTTAATAAATTTTTACCACTAACTCATTTTTTTTGAACAATGAGTATTCAAGAAGACTTGGTCACAATGGAAGAGATAGAATAAACTTCTATAGAAATACATGGTCCATGTAGGATAAACTATATATTTACCTTGTCTTTAGAGATTAATCAAAACCAAAATGGTTATTATAATATCTGATGATCCCCCAAATGGATATTCCATTAGAGAAGAAAAAAATACTAATCTTAATTTCAAAAATTAAACCATCAATACCCCAAAGTTAAATAAATACCATTCAATAATCAATTATCCTTAAAATCCTTCAATATAATCCAAACTAATATTGAAACCCAAAACTTATAAGAATGTAGTCATCACCATTAAATTGTATCCCCAAATGACATTAATTACTCTTAAGGTCACATACTTAAAAGTAATTAACCTAATCATTTCCATAAATAACCCAAATCACTATAAATCCACAATAAAAACATAGATAAAAATCCACCATTACTCCTCAAATGTAATACCATACTATTCAATTTTCCATGGGAATATAGTGTTCACAACAAAGCGAACAACTTCCAAAATAACATTTATCACTTAATCACCAAATCATTTTCCTATACTAAGGGTATTTATTTGATAAGACATAAGATCCCAAATCAAATTATTATTGATAAATAAAATCATTTAACTAAAAATAATAGTCACACTAACCAAGGACTTCACGTAGTCCAGTGGTAGGCGATAAATCCCAATCGCACTTTGATTGTGGGTTCGATTTCCACAGCTTTGTCCGACGTGACGGGTTGTCACACAGTCTGCGTGTTGTCTTTTTTAAAAAACTATATTTTATAACATTACCAAAATGAGATAAATTCCTCTAAATAACCGTAACATAATTTAACCACAAATATTATCTTATACCTTGAATTTTTATCCCAAATTATAATAACATATAATTTCCTCAAACCCAATGATCATATAAAACCAAATGGTTATTTATAAATATATCCACAAGAGAAAAGATAATTCTTCCTCAAATATCATTCTCACATGGAAAACTACAGGGTTAACAATACAAGAGAAAATTATTCCAATGTAAACCCATCAACAAGGAGCACTAATACTTTTTAAACATTTCTCCAACCATTTATTCCCACATAGCTTCTTCTTTGACCATGAAAATATCCTATAGAATAGGTCATTCACTCGGGTAATGGCCAGGTCCCCTACATTTACGGAAAATGACTGTAAATGGATTTTTGGGACCATTTTTATCTTCTTCTATAGTACTCTTCATTTTTATTCATCAATCCTTCACTTTATGTCCTTCCTTCCTGCACGTAAAACATTTCTTTATCCCATTGAGATACTTTCCTGGGTGTCTCCATCCACATTTCTTGCACGATGGAAATTGAGGATTCCTTTCTCCACGGTCTCCACTGCTGGAGCTCTTATCATTCATCAACTTTCTCTTCATTGTTGAGTCCGGGAATTGGCTAATATATATATTGTTGATCATATTTTTGGAAAATTGATTTGGCATAAAGATGATATCTTTTACACCTATCAACATTCCATTTTGTTTCTTATTGCCACCACCGTTCCCACCTTGTACATCATTCTCAAAGTCACTATGACTTCCTTGGAATCCAGCCATTGACTAAAACCAGAAAACATTGTGTGAGTAACAGTAGTCATAAAATCATTTAAATATTAAAATGTCTCCATATTCTCAATTTGAAACACATTAGGAATAACCAATTTCATTTACTCTCATTTTATTAATATAATACTTCAAATTTCTTTGTAAAGAAAATGTAAATTATCTTAAGCACATCCCTCGGGAGTGTCGTAACCAAGAGTGTAGTAAGACCCGTTGTCGTGCACCAGTTCCCGTTCGAGTCTAGATCAAAGTGGTGTTTTCGCGTTCTACCCCTAGGTACATCTGTGCCAGAGCCGCCTCTACCTGCTCGTATCTAGACAGGGATGTATTGCTCGGAAAACTCAAAAAATCTCTACAATACCAAAATTCTGGGAAGTTCTTCTATACTAATATTCAAAGTTCATCTCAGGTCTATGTGCACTAATTAGAGTTTATCTAAATATAGCTTCCAAGGATTGTACTAAACTTCCTCTGATACCAACTGTAACTCCCCGACCCTAGATACCCTGAGTCGGTGCATTATTACATAACATCAGCATGATTACAAGAAATATCAATCTCGAAAGACCGATTAGTTTAGTAGCCTTGGAAACACTAGATATATTCATAAAGTTTACATTACATCAATAAGTGAAAAACTACAACAACATATTGTCTTCTTATCCCCTCATACTATCCCTCAAGGTCATTCATAAAAAAATTCTTCACATCCTGGGAAAAATAAAACATTGAAAGAGATGATCTCAGATGCTCAGTAAGGATAACAATATAGCGGAAACATTCATAAATAAACATAAAGATTTAAGACAATGTATAACTAAAACAAAATCCTCTTAAACTTGGACTTCAACATAATATGGAATGGATAAAATGAACTAATTTCATTTACTTATTCACATGGATATTTTACAAGTCGAATAATCACTTGAAAATATTAATAAACACATTCATAATGACGGAATGCATAATGACAGACTATCATAACCACGTAGCTAAGGCCTCGTGCCAAGACTACAAATAAGATTTTGTCAAGGCCTCATTGCAAGACACTATTTTGTCTCATGATACCTACCGATGCATCGAGGAGATATAGTGGGCTCCACCCATCAATTTTAAAGTCCAATTCATTCCTCATATGAACAGGTTTAAACATAACATATACATTCGTATTAAAACTAGCATACAAAATGTCAGTACTTTAACCACAAACCATGAATGGTATAAAAATTTCACATCACAGTATATATAAGATAATAAATTTATTATTTAAGAATAGAAATAACAATGAAAGAAGATGTTGAAGAAGAAAGGAACTTGAAAGAGGGTGGTGAAAACATCTCCTCTTCTTCGGGTTCTTCCTTTTGATTTGATCAAACGGGCTCCTTAGGTTGGCTTTATGATCAAACTAATGCCTCTAGGTTGTAGAGAGGGAAGTTTATAGAGTATTTGGGCCAGGTTTGGCCGAGCCAAAAGGCTTTGAATGTGTGAATTAGTGAGAAGGGGGAGTGCCCTTTTATAAGAGGTGTGAGGGGCACCTTTGGAAAAGCTAAAAATATTATTTTATAATAAATTCATATTCGACTTATAATGGCTCCAAAGTAGATTATTGAAAGGTTAAGGTGGGGATGGGTCGAAAACCACTCAAACAATAGAATTTAGATAGGTTTGTGTCATTATGTTAACCTTATCTATATGTATTAACTCTTAGTTAATTAGTTTCACGTTTATAATTTCTCTTTGTATTTTTATATTATATGGTTAATGAACATACTATATACATCCGAGATACCCCCAAGTGGTCCATTAATGATACACCTATCATGATATAAGTCTCTGGTCTGAACATTAGTTTTTTAGGAATTGAATATAAATTAATAATATAATATTGTTTTTTAAAAACTCCTTTATGTCAATTTAGGCACTATTGGGTATTTTGTATTTGATAAATTAATAAAAACATTAATAATTCGAAAAAAATTTATATAATCAATCCTAATATGTCATATTAACATAAAAAATTAGTGGAATTTATAAAAAGTCTCAAATTATATTTATTTGGGTATTTATAATATCAATTATTTTAATTTTTCACTATTATGGTAATTACCACATCATCATTGTGTCGTAAATATATTAAATTATTTATTGTCTAAAAATTATAAATAAATTATCATTATGTTGGAAATCTTTTTAGATTTCTAATTAATATTTAAAATCAAATTTACCTTATGTATATCCCTCTATTAAAAATGTTTTAGTAAATAAACTTTGATTTTAAATCTTTTAACTCTTCTTTGAATTAAATAATAATAAATGTCCAAATTTAATCCAAGTGGACCTAAATGATAATATTTTACTCCTTATGTTGTTTTAGTTCGAGATACACTTGTCCAAAAGAATTAGGACATGTGTTAGGGTAATATTAATTTCATTTTTACACTTAATTACCCTATTTACTTTTAACTGTGGTAAATAAAAGTCAAAAGTTACTATTCACCAAAAATTATTTTCATCTCATGGAACCACATTTTACTCCTTGATATTAACCGTGTCTCTCTCATTTTTGAAATTCCACTCATAGATGTGGTAAAATTAAGTTTTCTGAAAAATTCAGTTTTTTAACTTCCACTTAGTGGTTTCAGTATTCCTCACAAAATTAAGGTTTCCAGAAAAATAAAAAAAATTTGGCCTAAGCTATATTTTATATTATGAATTCAAAAATGATGTCTATTTTACCAAATTCAAAACATATCAGTTGAATTAATTAATTTAAAAATTAATTCCCGTCGTCAAAACAAATAGCGTTTTTTTAAGAGATAATAACTATCAAAAGATTGACACTTGTTTATGTCTTGTTTAAATGGGAAATTACATCCAATGACCAACATAGTATTAAATGGTAAAAATATATTATAAATATACCTTAAAACCACTCAAATTAACAATTTATCACTATTAATTATTTTTATTAAAAAAGTTTCTTTTAAATAAAATTTAGTAATTTTCACTATTCATCAAAATATGAAAGTTATCCGAAAATTACCAAAATTTCACCCTAAGCTAATTTCGATATTATGAGTCCAAAAATGAAGTCCATCTCGAAATAAAAAATTTATAAAATTTCAAAAAGTAGGTATTACTATTCATAACGGCTAGTTTGATTGGTTGCGTTGTGTTAGAATCTCGAAGTTGCGTACTGTAACACCCCGAGATTTTATGAAAAATATTCTTTTTAATTTCATTAATGTCTTCTGTGGTACGATACAACAAAAGGAGCTTGCACAACACACACCCCTGACTTGCCTTGCATTACACACAATCGCGACCTTCCTCCATAGCGTGTGTAGTACGCAATACCGAATTTCACTAAACAACGATATGCTATTGAAATATTATTAAAACTAGCCGTTATGAATAGTAATAACCACTTTTTTAAATTTTGAAATTTTTATTTTTCAAAATGGAATTCATTTCTGGATTCGGAATATCGAAATTAGCTTAGGGTGAAGTTTTGGTACATTTCGGATAACTTTCATTTTCTGATGAATAGTGAAAATTACTAAATTTTAATTAAAAACAACCTTTTTAATCGAAATAATTAATAGTGATAAATTACTAATTTGAGTAAATTTAAATTATATTTAGAATATATTTTTACAATTTAATACAATTTTGGTCATTGAAAGTAATTTCACATTTAAACCAGACATAAACAAGTGTCAATCTTTTGGTAGATATTATCTCTTAAAAACACTATATTTGTTTTGATGACGGGAATTAATTTTTAAATTAATTAATGAAACTGATATGTTTTGAATTTGGTAAAATAGACATCATTTTTGAGTTCATAATATCAAATATACCCTAGGCCTAATTTTTGGTATTTTTTCTGGAAACATTCATTTTTTGATGAATAGTGAAACCACTAAGTGGTAGTTAAAAAAATGAATTTTTCATAAAACTTAATTTTACCGCTTCTGTGAGTGGAATTTAAAAAATTCAAGAGACACGGTTGATATCAGTAAGTAAAATGTGGTTCAATGAGATGAAAATAATTTTTGGTAAATAGTAACGTTTTACTTTTTTTACGGTTAAAAGTAAATATGGTAATTAAGGGTAAAAATGATATTATTATTACCCTAACACATGTGTTAATTATATTGGACAAGTGTAATTAGAACAGAAACAACCTTAGGAATAAAATATGACCATTTAGGACCACTTGGATTAGATTAGGACATTTATTATTAATTTATTTAAAGAAGGGTTAAAATAGTTAAAATCAAATTTTAATAACTAAATCATTTTTAATATGAAGTTATACATAAGATAAATTCGACTATTAATATTCATTATAAAGATAAAAAGCTTTCCTACATAATGGTTTTTTATTTGTAATTTGTAGACCTTAAATAATTTAATTTATTTATGACACAACGATGATGCAGTAATTATCTTATTAATGAAATATTGACATAATTGATGTTATAAATACCCAAATAAATGTAATTTGAGACTTTTTATGACTTAAACTAAGTTTTTAGGTTAACATGACATGTTATTGTTGATTTAAGTAACTGTTTTTGAACTTATCATTCTGTTATAAATTTCATAAAAATCATGTACCAAATAGTTTCAAAATTGACAAAAATTAGTTTTTAAAACAAATATTATATTAATAATTGTTATTTTATTCCTAAAAATCTAAGGTTCGGCCAAATGACTTATATAAGGTTATATATATTAATAATAAAAAACTTGGGGTTCTTTTGGCTTGATATAGTAAGTTTATTAACCATATAGTGTAAGAAAACAAAAAGACACGGTAAAAGTTAAATTATTTAACTTAGAGTTAAATCTAATTGATAAGGTTAAAATAATAACCTAAACTTGTCTAAATCCTATTAGATGAGAGGAATTAGACCCATCCCCACTTTAGCTTTGAAATAAGACCCTTTGGAACCATTATAAAACGAATTTGACCATAATATAATATAATATTTTGAGATTTTCCTAAGGTGCCCCTCTCCTCCCTTATAAAAGGGAACCTCCTCCCTCTCCTCCTCACACCAATTTGAGCATTCAAGATCGGCCAAACCCTGCCAAAATCTCTTCTCCACTCCCCTAGTATCATCCTAAATGTCCTGGTCTTATTCAAATACCATCCTTAGTTCTTTAAGTGGAGGTTAAGAAAAGGCGCGTCAAAAAGAGGTAATATCCATTACTGATCTTTTTCAATTTCATTCTTCTTCATATTCTTCTTATTTATTTGTTTCATGATAAAGTAGTAACATCATTATTTCTTATATAATGATATGTTATTATATGAAACAACTCTAATTAACCTTCTATCCATCCTACGGAAAAAGGAAATCACCACGCGTGTGTACGTATGGAATACCGTCTCCACGCCTTGGTGTAATCTATTTTCCACCACCACCTTAATTGGATGGGTATAATGGTGTAATGAGTAACTATATATGATTATTATAAAGTGATATTGATACTGAAATAGTATACATACACTTAAACACAAGTTCACGATCATGAGAATGATATCATCGCTCGTGCGTACGTACGGACTACCGTCTCCACGATGCGATGAGATTCATTCTCCACATTAACCATTCATGAATGATTATAAAGTATATATAATGAATAATAATGAAATATATGACATGTTAAATCTACTGGATTTATATATATATATGTATGTCATCTACTTACTTCCATTCAAGACAATAAGGAAAGGAAAACTGCGTTCATGCGTACGTACGGACTACCGTCTCCATGAACGGTGTGTTTCATTTCATTTATCTATCTATTATATATATATATACTGAATATATAAGATATATAAATCATGTTTTATTTTCTGGATGAAAGTAAATCATGATATAAGTGATAATAATGTCAATAACAACAAGTCCAAACACCTACGATAAATGAAACGATTTTACCCAAAACGCTCCTTTAACATGGAATTTACAAAAGAACGGGTAACATAAAGTCATAAGTGAACCATATATTATATCATAACAATGAATATGATTCTGTAATAAGTTAATGACATTATTTAAATCATTATACAAGAGGTTCGGATACGTACAAAGCATATCAGACATAAGGTAAGGGAAATATCACAATCTCATTTTTATCCAAGATTGTTTATACTTTGGTATTTACTGGGGTGTATTTTATCATCCACATCCATGTTTCCTCAATATGTAATATTATTTCCATCTACCTACACTTATTTCCAATTTTAACCTTAGGTGAGTTTTTAGTAAAGGATATGAAATGGATCTTTTGTCATTTTTCGTACGAGGTACTTTTTGACTTTTCCGACAAAAGTATGAAGAATGTTTTTTTAACTTATACGACGTGAATGGATTTTTAAAACATTATTTACAAGAAGCATCCTTTACAAGTTTACAAGTTTATTTTTAATCAACTTCTTTTAGTTTAAAATTTTATGACATGTTAAGAAAGGAAAATGTTTTTGAAGTAGAAAGGATATTTTTCTCAAGAGTGAAGTTCAAGTGTTTTATCAAAATTATTTTCCATCTAAGATAATAAAGGGTTCTATTTCTATCCCTATTATTACATGGATTTGATTATGTTGTGATGGAAATATTTTTATGAATTCTTTTATCTTATATGAATTGTTTTATGATGTCCCTATGATTAAGATTCCCATTTTTATTACATGGGTTATGCAATGATGTATGATTTATGATTTTGTGGCACACATAAGAATGGTATCATTATGAGATGGGTGGGACCTATATCTCCCTCCAATGAATTGGGTAAAGATTTTATTTCTCCTGAGATAGACATGACTGGAACGGTAGGTTATACCGGTTCAGTGAAACAGGACTGAAACGAGGGTGACTCGGTTCAGAAATGGACTTTGTCTACTAAGATAGTCTTGGAAATGAGTCTTGACTAATAAGATATGATTCTCTATGATTATGTGTTTATGACACAAAGTTTCATGTTTTATTTTATGATTATTGGGATTTCATTTCACTACTATGATTTATCCCATGTTATGAAATTATTCTCTCTTTTGCAGGTTAAGATTTCCAAAATGTTATATTCTTATTAATATGATGTGATTGATATTTCTTTTGTTTACCTTTACTGAGCATTTGAGCTCACCCTTTTATGTTTTCTTTTCCCCAGGATATAAAGAAAGGTTTTAGTTATTAAAAAAAGGAAGATCTTTATGGGAGATGTTGAAGATCTTTCACCACGATTAGAAGATTATATTCCAAGTTTCCAAAGACACTAAACTATTACGATCCTTGTGTGTGTGTTTTTGTTATGTACTTAGTATTCCGCCAAAGTAATTTAATGTCCATGTTCATAAAGCTCCGGGCTTCTACAGTTGGTATCAGAGGAAAGGTTTTGTCAACCTTTGGAAACTAGGATGTGAGAACGTTAGTGAGATCCCTAGAGATATTTCTAAGGTATGTCTAGGGATTTTACTAAGGATAAGTATACGTATAGGATATAGTCCTAGCACTATGGTAATGATCCTAGAATTTAACCTAAGATGTTAGATATTATGTATACTCCCCCTTTATTATGTTGTTTTCCCAAGCATGATTTTTGCCGCTCACACTATTCTTTTTGGGTTTTAGACGATGGCTGGAACCCGAAGGAACCGTGTTGATCACTGTAATGGACAATGCAATGATTGTCCTCCTGAACTAACAAATGTTATGGCAGATGGAGTGAAAAATCTTATTTCTATACTTACACAAGCTATGAATCATTATGGACTTCCAAATGAGCAGAGAAGGGAACAATATTCTATTGAGTCCTTCATGAGGCAACGTCAACCTTCTATCAGTGGGTCTTCTGATACACTTATTGCTGAACAATGGATTAGTACCACTGAAAAGATATTTTCAGTTATTCAACGTTCTGAACATTATAAAGTCATCTTAGCAGTATATCCGTTGGATGGTAAAACTGATCAATGGTGTAATCTTATCAAGAATACGAGGCCAAGAGATGAAATTGAGTCCATGGAATGGGACGAGTTCAAGAACGTGTTTTTCAGTAAGTACTTCCCTCATATTCTTTGAACAAAGATGGAAAAGGAATTTCTTGAGCTGAAGCAAAAGGATGATGAATCTGTTGGTATATACGAATCGAATTTTACAAGACTTTCAAGGTATGCATCTGGCATTATCATCCAACCTGAAAGTAAAGTTGATAGATTTTTCAGTGGCTTAAAACCAAGTCTTCGAAGGGCATTAGCTATAAGAGACTTTAGTAGCTATGAAGAAATTGTGCGTTGTTCTATCAAGTTAGAAATGGAAGTTAGTGTCACGTATCCATCTTATGGTTTTGACAAGAAACGAAAGATGGAGTTCAAGGAGAAATCTGAGAATAATGGTGAAAAGAAGATGAATGTTTCCTTATGCACAAAGTGTGGAAAGAAGCATGGTGAAGATTGTCATAAAGGGACTAGAAAATGTTTTAAGTGTGGAAAAGAAGGTCATCGAACATCTGAGTGTCGAAGTAATGGAAAAAGTGTTTCTAATGATGTGAATAAAGCGAACACTGCAGAGAACGCACCACCAACACTTTAATGCTTCAAGTGCAAGGAAATGGGGCATTATGCTAATAAATGCCCTAATCCAAGGGTTAGTGATGATCGACATGAGAAACCGCTTAAGGCAAAGGAAAAAGGGAAGTCACATGCGATCACTATTGGCGATGTTGAATATGACAACGATGTGATGGAATGATTAAGTGTTTATGTAATGGGATTTCAAAATAGTATCATGGAATCTCATTTATGGTATTGTGGAATTTTGTAATATCTATGTATTGGTTTTCAATAATTATATGATACTGGTAACCAGGAAAAAAAGTGATTGAAATATTTTTGGAAAGTAGATGATATGCACATAATGAAGGGACAAGAAGATAATGAGATGTTTGATTGTATTCATGAGCTCATGATTGATATAAGGACTAAGTATATAGAATTTTGAGGATTTTGGTATGTGGAAAGAGTTATCTTTTGACAACACTCATGTTTTCACTAAGATTCAATGGGTATTCATTTTTTTATAGATTACATGATTATGGTATTCACATGACTGGAATGTGATGAACAAGATATATGAGGGATAAATGATGACATTCACGTGATCATTTTCTCTATAATATGAGCTTGGACCGAAGTATTTTAGATAAGCCTAAAGATTGGAATGGATTATGTTGGACAGAAGTTAGTATTGTTTAAGGATAAAACTTTTTTTTGATATTGTTGATGGGATGTTATAATAATGTAGTTTTAGAAAAAAGACAACCTGCAGGATGTGCGACAACACATCGCGTCGGCCAAGGCTGTGAGAATAGAACCCACAACTAAAGTGTGACGGGCCTTTATCGCATACCACTGGCCTACAGAAAGAACCTGGTTAGTAGAAACTAGTTTAAATTTATTAATTGGTATGATATATGAATTATAAGTTCATTTTCGGAATCGTATATGATTAACCTCATCAAAGACGGACTTATGTATATTTGATAACTATTGCTAAACATTTGATTGAAACAGATGGAATTACCCATCATTCTATCACATGACCTGTTAACACTTCACGAATAACAAATTCAACTTCATTTCTTTAAGAGATGAATTAGATGTTGTTCAAAGCACAAACAACAGTGAGATTGTACCAAAATCAAGTAAGTATTTCTTCTAATTCAAAATTTTCAACTTTAGGGAAATGATATTGAAAACCCAAAATGTTGTCCTAGTGATCTTATATCTGATGAATCAGATGGTACCCTAGATCATCACAAATTTATGGCTTTGCGATTGTTGGATTTTTCATAGCCATGTTATCTACCACTCTCCATCAGAACACGATGGTTAGATTTCTCTTCCATATCCATATATTCACTTATGTGGAAACCCAGTGATTAGTTTATTTGGGTAACCATTACATTTTATACTTTTGTTTTTAAAGATTGGTTTTGGTATTCCTTTTTACGATGTGGGTTTCTATTAAAGAAACTTTCTAATAGTAAACCATTTATAACCCCGACGAATTTTGAGGGAAAAATTCATTTTAAGGGGGGTAGAATATAACACCCCGAGATTTTATGAAAAATATTCTTTTTAATTTCATTAATGTCTTGTGTTCTACGCTACACCAAAAGGAGATTGCACAACACGAATCCTTGACTTGCCTTTCATTAAACGCAATCGCGACCTTCCTCGATAACGTGTGTAGTACACAATAACGAGTTTCACTAAACAACGATATGCTATTAAAATATTATTAAAACTAGCCATTATGAATAGTAATAACCACTTTTTGAAATTTTTAAATTTTTATTTTTTAAAATGGAATTCATTTCTGGATTCAGAATATTGAAATTAGCTTTGGGTGAAATTTTGGTATATTTCGGATAACTTTCATTTTCTGATGAATAGTGAAAATTACTAAATTTTAATTAAAAACAACCTTTTTAATCGAAATAATTAATAGTGATAAATTATTAATTTGAGTGGTTTTAAAGTATATTTAGAATATATTTTTACAATTTAATACAATGTTGGTCATTGGATGTAATTTCACATTTAAACCAGACATAAACAAGTGTCAATCTTTTGGTAGTTATTATCTCTTAAAAACACGCTATTTGTTTTGATGACGGGAATTAATTTTTAAATTAATTAATACAACTGATATGTTTTGAATTTGGTAAAATAGACATAATTTTTGAGTTCATAATATCAAATATATCTTAGGCCTAATTTTTGGTATTTTTCTGGAAACATTCATTTTTGGGTGAATAGTGAAACCACTAAGTGGTAGTTAGAAAAATGAATTTTTCATAAAACTTAATTATACCGCTTCTGTGAGTGGAATTTTAAAAATTCTAGAGACACGGTTGATGTCAGTAAGTAAAATGTGGTTCAATGAGATGAAAATAATTTTTGGTGAATAGTAACTGTTTTCTTTTTTTTACGGTTAAAAGTAAATAAGCTAATTAAGGGTGAAAATGATATTATTATTACCCTAACACATGTCCTAATTCTATTGGACAAGTGTAATTCGAAAAAAAAACAACCTTAGGAATAAAATATGACCATTTAGGCCCACTTGGATTAGATTAGGACATTTATTATTAATTTATGTAAAGAAGGGTTAAAATAGTTAAAATCAATGTTTAATAACTAAATCATTTTTAATATGAGGTTATACATTTGATAAACTAGACTATAAATATTCATTAGAAAGATAAAATGGTTTTCTACATAATGGGTTTTTATTTGTAATTTTTAGACATTAAATAATTTAATTTATTTATGACACAACGATGATGCAGTAATTATCTTATTAATGAAATATTGACATAATTGATGTTATAAATACCCAAATAAATGTAATTTGAGACTTTTTATGACATACACTAATTTTCTAGGTTAATATGAAATGTTATTGTTGATTTAACTAACTTGGTTCGAACATATCATTCTGTTATGAATTTCATAAAAATCATGTACCAAATAGTGTCAAAATTGACATAAATTAGTTTTTAAAACAAATATTATATTATTAATTGTTATTTTATTCCTAAAAATCTATGGTTCGGCCAAATGTCTTAGATAAGGTTATATATATAAATAATAAACAACTTGGGGTTCTTTTTGCTTGATATAGTAAGTTTATTAACCATATAGTGTAAGAAAATAAAAAGACACGGTAAAAGTTAAATTATTTAACTTAGAGTTAAATCTAATTGATAAGGTTAAAATAATAACCTAAACTTGTATAAATCCTATTGGATGAGATTATTGCGACCCATCCCCACTTTAGCTTCTAAATAAGACACATTGGCCCATTATAAACCGAATATGACCTTAATTTAAAATAATATTTTGAGATTTTCCTAATGTGCCCCTCTCCTCCCTTATAAAAGGGAACCTCCTCCCTCTCCTCCTCACACCAATTTGAGCATTCAAGCTCAACCAAACCCTGAAAAACTCTCTTATACACTCCCCTAGTATCATCCTAGAGGTCCTGGTCTTCTTCAAAGACCATCCTTAGTTCATTAAGTGGAGGTTAAGAAAATGCGCATCAAAAAGAGGTAATATCCATTACCGATGTTTTTCAATTTCATTCTTCTTCAACTTCTTCTTCTTTAGTTGTTTCATGATAAAGTAATAAAATCAGTATTTATTATATACTGATATGTTATTATATGTAACAACTCTAATTAACCTTCTATCCATCCTACGGAAAAAGGAAATCACAGCGCGTGCGTACGTACGGAATACCGTCTCCACGCCGTGGTGTAATCTATTTTCCGCCACCACCTTAATTGGATGGGTATAATGGTGTAATGAGTAACTATATATGATTATTATAAATTGATATTGATAATGAAATAGTATACATACACTTAAACACAAGTTCACGATCATGAGAACGATATCATCTCTCGTGCGTACGTACGGACTACCGTCTCCACGACGCGATGAGATTCATTCTCCACATTAACCATTCATGAATGATTATAAAGTATATATAATGAATAATAATGAAATATATGACATGTTAAATATACTGGATTTATGTATATATATATATATTTATGTCATCTACTTACTTCCATTCAAGACAATAAGGAAAAGAAAACATCGTTCATGCGTACGTACGGACTACCGTCTCCATGAATGGTGTGTTTCATTTCATTTATCTATCTATTATATATATATACTGAATATATAAGATATATAAATCATGTTATATATTCTGTAAGTAAGTAAATCATGATATATGTAATAATAATGTCAAGAACAACAAGTCCAAACACCTACGATAAATGAAACGATTTTACCCAAAACGCTTCTTTAACATGGAATTTACAAAAGAAAGGGTAACAAAAAGTCATAAGTGAACCATATATGATATCATAACAATGAATATGATTCTGTAATATGTTAATGACATTATTTATATCATTATACAGGAGGTTCAGATACGTACAAAGCATATCAGACATATGGTAAGGGAAATATCACAATCTCATTTTTATCCGAGATTGTTTATACTTTGGTATTTACTAGGGTGTATTTTATCATCCACATCCATGTTTCCTCAATATGTAATATTATTTCCATCCACCTACACTTATTTTAAATTTTACCCTTCGGTGAGTTTTTAGTAAATGATATGAAAGGAATCTTTTGTCGTTTTTCGTACGAGGTACTTTTTGACTTTTCCGACAAAAGTATGAAGAATGTTTTTTTAACTTATACGGCATGAATGGATTTTTAAAAAATTATTTCCAAGAAGCATACTTTAAAATTTTTCAAGTTTATTTTTATCCAACTTCTTTTAGTTTAAAATTGTATGACATGTTAAGAAAGGAAAATGTTCTTGATGTAGAAAGCATATTTTCCTCAAGAATGAAGTTCAAGTGTTTTATCAAAATTATTTTCCATCTAAGATAATAAAGGGTTCTGTTTGTATCCCTATTATTACATGGATTTGATTATGTTGTGATGGAAATATTTTTATGAATTCTTTTATCTTATTTGAATTGGTTTATGATGTCCCGATGTTTAAGATTCCCATTTTTATTACATGGGTTATGCAATGATGTATGATTTATGATTTTGTGGCACACATAAGAATGGTATCATTATAAGATGGGTGGGACCTATATCTCCCTCCAATGCATTGGGTAAAGATTTTATATCTCATGAGATAGACATGGCTGGAACGGTATGTTATACCGATTCAGTGAAACAGGACTGAAACAAGGGTGACTTGGTTCAGAAATGGACTTTGTCCACTAAGATAGTCTTGGCAGTGAGTCTTGACTAATAAGATATGATTCTCTATGATTATGTGTGTATGCCACAAAGTTTCATGTTTTAAGTTATGATTATTGGGATTTCATTTCACTACTATGATTTATCCCATTTTATGAAATTATTCTTTCTTTTGCAGGTTAAGATTTCCAAAATGTTATGTTATTATGAATATGATTTGATTGATATTTCTTTTGCTTAACCTTACTAAGCATTTGAGATCACCCTTTTATGTTTTCTTTTCCCCAGGATATAAAGAATGGTTTTAGGTATTAAAAAAAGGAAGATCTTTATGGGAGATGTTGAAGATCTTTCACCGTGATTAGAAGATTATATTCCAAGTTTCCAAAGACCCTAAACTATTACGATCCTTGTGTGTGTGTTTTTGTTATGTACTATGTATTCCGCAAAAGTAATGTAATTTCCATGTACATAAAGTTTCGGGCCTCTACACGTACAATGCACGCCATTGAATTATTGAAAGGGAAACGTACCATGGAAGCTTGGGGTGTTACATAAATTTTATTTAATTATTCATAGGAAATTTTATTATTATGTTGGATAATTTACTATTCATAAGGGTCATATTATTATTCATAAGGGTATGTTACTATTCATAAGGGTAGGTCACTATTCACCAAAAAATTATTTTTGTTTCATTAGACTCCAAAAATCATCTTGAACACAGCCGTGTATGTCAGGTTTTCAAAACTCCAAACACAAAAGTGAAAAACTTATGTTTAAATGTCACTTATCACTTAGTAGTTCATTATTTTTTGATTTCATGTTATTTTATGACATAAATATAAGAAGGTAATTTCTATTGAAAAACTTTGGGTCATTACATCCCTCTTGCCTCATGATCAACGCGAGGCAGTCTCCCTATCATGGTCAAGAGACTATAGGAGCTCCACATTGTTGGCCATGCTAGACGACCATTTTTCATGCATGCGGGGTGGGTCTACGAGCCTCTCGCATGCGCCAAGAAGCGCGAGAGGGACCCTCATATAAACACCTCCAATGGGAACTATGACACCTCACCGTAGGGGCGCGCCGATGGGCTCGTAGCCATACTATGCCCTCAACCACCACTACTGGCACTGATGTGCCGACGGTACCTTTGACGGGCCTCTAGAGTCACTCTTGTGGTCTGTTTCTAAAGCCTCTTGAATCTACAGAAATTATAGGTTGTCATCCTCACTGTGACAGCCTCAAACTTTCTTTTTCTCCATCTCAAGAAGTCATCCATGAATAATGAAAAATAAACAACCATAGTGGATGGTCTGGGCATTGTTTAGGTAGGCCCACACCCTCCGCATTAATGTTTTAGCATGGGGGGAAGTATTAATCCACACAGTAATACTAAAACCCCAATTCAATGCCCTGAACAATATCCCCCTGCATGAACGATTGATTCACATTTCAACCCTTTACCCAATTGATTTTGCGTTCATTGTTTATTATAAATCACGGGGAAGAGGTCATCAAAAAAATAGAATGCATATATCCTTAACTTGTTAAAATTCTATCTTGAAGCATTCATGCTCGAGGTTTCATGAAATTGACGTCGCTTCTGGTTTCGTTCTTCGATGCACATCAAAGATGAAAATGTATGACTAACATTATTCATTCTTCATTAGAGTGTAAAACTGCTTGCGGTTCATCAGAGAATCCCTGTAGTTTAATTCCTCATTCTCGCATGAGTTGGAATAAAAAAAAGAATCATGTCGTGGTGTTTCTATTATGCTACGACATTGCGTCGTTGAACTGTTTCATTTATGAAACAACGTCATTGTTATGCTTACTTTATGGAATTTTTATGTGGTGTGATACGTGCCATTAATGAGCCTCATTAATGAGCCTTATTTCCACCTTGTCGTTGAACCGTAGCATCCCCGTCTGCCACCAAACTGTGAGTAAAGAAATAATAATAACTTGTTTAAATAATTTTATTATTTTTTTGAAAAGTCCGAAAAAATATATTTTCGGCTAGACCATTTCTAGTAAAAGTGAATTCATTTCTAGGTGAATATCAATGTTCCAAATTCAACAGATCCCTCATATTTTTGATCTGAGCACCTGTTCAAAATACTGAAAAACCCACTCGCACGTTTACTGAAAGTACCTTAACAAAATTTCAAAATTTTATACAGGGCTCTCCGGAAATTGTAATCACATGCCGTCAGAGATTACGGTCTGAGAATAATTCCATATAATTAAAAAAATTACACAGACATTCTGAGACATCATATTCTTCTCATCTTAGGGCTTTACCTCCCAGAAATCCAAAACAAGGGCTAACAAAACAAGTGGGGGTACTAAGCACAAATCTGAGCCTCCCGCTCATATGTGCTCTCCTAGAGATTCAGGTGATTCCACCGAATATGAACAAGAGGAATCAGTTGCCCATGTAAAAGTAACTCATGTTTATCCTCTATCTCTATTGGTAACTTTGCAATCGTTTCCCCATTGTCAATGTCCAGCTCCCCCCGGTCGATGATGTGCGGTGAATCATGCAAGTATCTCATCACCTGTGACACGTAGATTTTTTTTTCACCCAGTGCATATGTGGGGGATGGTCTAGTTGGTATTCCACCATTAAAACTATTTTTAGGATCTAAAAGGTCTGATGAACCTTAAAGATAGCTTTCCAACCTGGTCAAATCTCTGTAATCCTCGTGAGGGTGAGACTCGATGCAATACATGATCTACCTCGTCAAACTCCAAGGGTCATTGTATCCTATAGGAATAAGACTTTTACCATTTTCTTATAGTCCTCATCTGCTCCTAGATGATCTACACCTCCTTAGTGGTAGTCCATACCAACTATGGACCCATGAGTGTTGACTCCCCTGGGTCTGTCCAGCATATGGATGATCTGTAAGGTCACCTGTACAAGGCCCCAAATAGTTCCATAACAATAATGGAGTGATAGCTATTGATGTATGAAAACTGCACTAGTGGAATGTGGTCCTCCCAATTATAACCAAAATCCAAGACACTAGCACGAAGCATGTCCTTCAAGGTTTGTATGGTCTGCTCCATCTGACCATCTGTTTGGGGATGAAAAGCTATGCCCAAATGCAGCTGAGTCCTTAATGCCTCATGAAACCCCTTACACAACTAATATTTAAATCATGAAACATAGTCTGAGGAAACAATCAAAGGCACCCTATAGAGCCACACTATCTCATGGACATATAGGAATTCCAAGCCCTCTATTGGTCACTTCTCTCAGATGGGTAGAAATTGATCCAACTCAGTGAGTCATTCAGTGATCACCTAGATAAAATCATGGACCCTGGATGTACGTTGCAAGACTATCACAAATTCTATCGAGATACCAACCCATTTCCACTCTAGTACCTAGAGTGGCTGGGGCAAGCTAGCTAAAACCTGATGCTCGGTCTTCACTTGTTGACAAGGGAGGCATCCAGAAATGAACTCTGCCATGGGTTTCTTCATCCCTGGCCACTAGTACTGATGTCAGAGGTCCTGGTACATCTTCACCACTCCAGGATGTACCGCCAAAGGGGATGTATGGAACTCTCTCAACACCTCCCCCCATAATTCCATTGGTACTATGGTGTTCCCAATGAAAGGAATGGCGTGCTTCCCACTTATCGAAAATAAATTAGGATCCCATCCTGAGGATAACTAAGCACGTTGGGCCTCACAGTCCACATCCACCAGCTATGCCTCCCTTACTCGCTATAAGATTGGGTGAGTAATAGTTATCAACTGAAGGAAAGCTTCCCCATCACTATAAATGAAGTATATCTGCATTAGAGCTAGCTCCTCCATCGCCTCACTCAGTAGCTTCAAACCATACATCCTGTTGAGTGAATTCACCACCACTTCCCCCTTCCGAGGAGTATAGACAATCTCAAAGTCATAGTCTTGGAGGAACTCTAGCTACCGTCATTGTCTCAAATTTAGTTACTTCTATGAAAATATATACGTGAGAATCTTGTGGTTAGAGTATATGATAAACTGTTCACACATAAATAAGTTCCACCACATCTTCAAAGCAATGGCCACTAATGCTAACTCTAGGTCATGGGTTGCGTAGTTCTGCTCATGTTTCCTCACCTATCGTGAGCCGTAGACGATAAATGCTTACTCCTGCAACGGGACACAACCCAGTCTGGTCCCTGACATGTTGCAGTAAGATACATACACAACATCAATCTCTAGTAGTCTCCGGATAGGGTCAGTAGTTAGTCTTTACACCTGCCTCTAGAAAATCTACTGACATCTCTTCATCCATACGAAGGGTTGTACCTTCTTTTTCAAAGCTTCATAGGGTACTTATACTCTAGAAACATCAGGTACGAATCTCCTGTAGTAACCTGCCAACACCAGGAAACTATGTCCCTTAGTCATACTCTATGGTGGCTCCCAAGAAACCACTACCTCTATCATCCCTGAACCACTGCAAATCTAGCCTTTGAGATGAACTATCTTAAAAAGTGGATCTACCAATTCCATAACTAGAACATTGAGAGCTTACCATAATACTGGTGCTCTCAGAGTACATCTATAACTATCTATATGTGTGTAGCATGATCCTCTTCTGTTGTTGAGTACCCTGATATTTCATCAATAAGGACTACTGCGAAAATATTAAGGTAGGGTGGGAAGATCCTGATCATGAGTCCCATGAACATGGTGAGGGAATTGTTCACACTGAAAGGCATCCCTATGAACATGTAGTGTCTGTAACGACTCATAAATAATTTCATTGGTACATCCTCATCCCGTACCTGAAGCAGGTGATATACTGACCTGAGGATTATCTTCGAGAACCACCTATCTCCCTTCAACTGATCTAAGAGGTCATCATTCCTCGGTAGTGGATACTTGTTCTTCCCGGTCACCATGTTCAGGCATTGAAAATTCAAACATATATTCAAGATCCCATATTCCTTCATGGTAAATAACACTAGGTTTATCCACAGAGAAACATTGGGCCTTACAAACCACTTCCTCTGCAAGTCCTCCAACAATAAACTTGACTCACGAAGCTCTGCGGGAGACATCCAATACACATGTGTAGATATTAGTTCAATACATTGGTATAATTCAATGAATAATTCTACCTCTCTATGAGGTGGTATTACTTAGACATGTTATAGAAAGAAATACTAATACTCATCCACCACTACAGGAAATCTCAAACTCCCTTCATCCACCATACCGAGGGTGAGGCTAGCCAACTGGTGAGTTATTGGCTACACCCACCTCCAAGAAAGTCCATCTTGTACTCCAAAGGTTCCTTTCTCACCAGTGAAAGAAACCTGGTCCCATCCTCATGGACACACCACACTTTTCACCTAAAATATTTGATATGAGCATAGACTGTGGATCACCAGTCCATACCCAAGATGGCGTCATAAGGCCGTGGAACTACTACATGGAGATCCCAGCTAAAGCTCTTGTATCTGCGAGTAAGATGAAACTTACCACACTAGTGTGTAACCATCGAATATCCTCTCGTAGGAATCTTTAATCGTATAGATTGAGCCAACGACTCCACCAGAATCTCCAAGCCTCAAACGAGCTATGTGTCAAGAAAAGAGTTACTGGTACCTATGTCTATAATAACAAAAGATAAGGTGGAGTAGACACAAATAATACCTATAATAATATATAGATCACCGTGGTCATCGGCCTCCATCGCCTTAAGCAGGTCCCACCTCTACCCACCAACTCCTGGAGCTCACAGTGGACCTCCTGGGAGGGTGGTGGTGGTATCTTGAACCATCATCCACCGCCTATCCCTTGGCCTGCTCCCATTCCAAGTCCATTGCCCTGTGGACCTCCTCCCATCAGCCTCTATCACTGTCCTGGTTGTCCCCAAACTGCCTACTGGTCATCCGTGCGGGGAGTAAAATAATCACAAGCCATATGCTCCTATCATCTGAAATAGTAACAAACTCTAGCCCTTAGATGAACTCCCCCTCCTCACGAGATCTGCACCTCCGACCCTATGTTCTAGAGTAATCCTCTAGAAGGTCTAGCCCATTTAGGCCTCTACATCGTCTACCTACTGACAAGTTCGGATGACTCGACCACCTATCATCTAGTGGTGGATCCCACCATCGGTGCCTGGTCGGCTAAGAAGCTCTCCAACAGTTGGTCTTGCTCTAGTACTCCATCCTACATTAGGTTGCTGACCAAAATCATTGATTCCCTAATCTCCCATCGGTGTCCCTGCTCAATGGTCCAAGCCCTGAAGAATGGGTCTCATACCATGTCGGTGGAGTAGTGGGAGTGGTCGGTAAACCTCATTGAGTACTGGGACATTGTCAAGATACCCTACTGTAGGCGCATTAACTCATGAATACGCATTCAACATAGTGTCACTAGTATGCACTCTGCCTTTAAGAGGCTCTTGAAGACCATCTAAACAATGATCACCTCCTTTTGTTTCTAGAGCATCAAGATCAACCAAATCCTTGCCATGTCTTGAAAAAATCAAATGGCTAGAGCTACCATCAGGTCTGTCAGTGTCTCTACTAGGAGAAAAACATGAGTAACTGCTTCCATCCAATCTTCAGCTACCTAAGAAACCATCTCGCCTCAAAACCATAGAGGCCTATATATCCAGAACTCATGCAACATGCTTAGTTTGAATTCAATATCCTCTAGTGGGGAAAGTATCAACTGATTCTATCTAGGTGGTGGTGCTACTGGTACACCACTTGAAGGTGCTAGTGCTATAAGCGGTCCCTGAACTAATGCCTCATTGCTCAGTGGACCATCTTCATGATCTATCACTAGAATCTTCGATAGATTTCTTTGTGGAGGCATCCTATTGGGAAACAGATGCACCAAGGTCAAGAAGTTATACATAGTGAGCTGAATCAAAAGATATCAAGAGAAAAAAAATTCAAAACACATACACCTCATGTTTTTGTGTACTGTGTCTAAAAAAATAATTGAGGGTCTTGGTGTATGGATATATCGGATGCCACACCAACACTGGAGTCCCTAGCCATAAATCCAAACTGAAAACACTTAACACTTTTGCCTCATCAAAGACACATACTCTTAGTTCTTCTTGTAGAATCGACCGCCCTCTAATACCACATAGTACCGACCTTTCCCCTAGGGCCTGTGTGGTAAATACCCCATGCCCACCTTCCATAGGCTAGTGGCCAGTGACTAGCATGAGAGACGAATAACCCCAAAATGGAAGGCATTTCATTTAAACCTGTACACACACAGACAAGGCATACCACACAAGGAAACCCAAAAAGGAAAGAAAGTAGTACAACCATCATAGAGTAACACTACTGAGAGTAATGTGTGTAAACATAATTTTATGGGGCCACAATACAAGACAAATGGAATAGAAAACATAACAAAAGAAGTACATAATCTGGAGGTCGTCCGCCATGGATCCTACCTGAAGGGTATGTGCAACTCTCAGTCATATGTCACTCAAACACACCACATCAATCGGTCCACCTCTGAGAACCATCTGATCCTGGATCCCTATTATCCATGTCAAGTATGTCTATTGTCTACACAATAAACAATAGGTGTGGGAGATGCACATGCATGGGTGAGTATAACAATACCCAGAAGGGACCCCGAGACCCCAAAAGGTCCCTCACTAATCCTTGAGGAAAAACACCACAAAGGAAATACCACTGAGGTAACACCACCCAGAATGATATCAAAAACATAGAACAAAGTAAAGGATGAATCTCACAATTGGTATAATTAAGAACATAAGTAAATATGATTAGTCGTTAAACTATATCATATTATTTTTTGGAGCGGCTCAATTGCTAACCCAAACAGGATCACTAGGTGATGACCCCTAGAGGTTTGATAGGTGATAACCCACAGAGAATCATTAGGTTTTGACCCACAAATGATCACTAGGTGATGATCCACAGAGGATTGTTAGGTTCTGACCCATATAGGATTGTTAGGTGCTGACTCACTCAGGATCACAATTATTTCTTCACATCGTAGCCAGCCATTGGATTTCTGCACTTAGAACGCTATATTTCCAGAGGATCTTATCCTCAAACCATCAACTGTACCTCAACTACTACTAAGTCCCACGTAGATTAATCCCAAAGGACTGTCTCATCGTAAGGGACTTAATGCAACTGACGGTGTGTCGATCAGACACACGGTCTGTAAGTTATGGGCTTTTTTGTAAAAAGTCCCCCACTGGATTCGAGTAAAATCCATCCCAGCTGTACTCCAGTTTCCACCAAAATTCATGTCATGTATCACAAAAGGACATCCTCGTCGCATGGGGTCCTCGTGTCATAGATGGTGCATCAATCAGATGCATGTTCTACATGTTGTGATCATTTCAGTGAAACGGGGCAGATTGGGTCTGGGTCTGGTCAGACCCGACCAGACCCTGTATAGGGGTCCGATGTGGGTCCTGCATGGGTCTGGGCCAGCCAGCCCACATGCCAGGCCTAGTAGGACAGGTCTGACCTAGCGTCGTGGGTCCTACCCTATGGTGCGGTTCCACCCAACAGGGATGCGGCAAATAGCCGCGTCCGGCATCCCTCCAATCCTGCGGTCGACATAGGGCGGTCTCCTTGCCGCGTTCAAGACAACACAACGGCTCCATGAGGCAAGACATTATAGGGACACGTCAATCGGGTTTGCATTCTTCCAGTGAGCCCGTCTGGCTCAAGCAGTCCGCTCGTCCACATTGTGCTGACGAGCGTCGTGCCACATCACCGTCACGGCTCACCGACGGGCGCCCCACCATTCTATGCCTGCGTCTGCCATCGATCTCCACCGCCGGCACTGGTGTGCCGATGGTACCTTCTATGGGCCATCAGAATCACTCTGGTGGCCCATTTTCCAAGCTTCTTGCAACTTTTTAAATGCTAGGTTGTCACCCTCACTCAACAGACTCAAACCCATGTTGATGCTATCTGAAGAAGCATACATGAAGAACACATAATAAACAACCATGTCGGAGGCCCCGGGGCGATGTTTGGGTTGGCCTACACCCTCCATGATAGAGATTACCATGTGAGAAAGTATTAATCTACAAAGGAAGAGTAAAACCCCAATTCAAACACCCTCACAATATACCACCACAAGAACGAGTGATTCTCAGATCAACCTGTTAGTTGGCTGGTTCCATGTTCATCATTAATTCTCAAGAATGAGGATGAAATCCTCATAAATATAGAGTATATAACCCCTACCTTGTAGATATTCGATGTTGAAGCATTCTTCCTCGAGGTTTCATGATGTTGACGTCGCTTTGGGCTCCGTTCATCAAGGAATATTGAAGATGATAATGTCCTGCCAATTTTTAATCATTCATTATTGGAGAGGAAAAATGCTTGTGGTTTGTCAAAGAATCCTCTCCTTTTAATTCCATATTCTCCCACGTGTAGTGTTAAGAAAAGGAATCATGTTGCAATATTTCTGTTATGTTGTGACGTTGCGTCTTTACACAATTTCATTTATAAAACAACATCAATGTTACATTTACTTTATAGCATTGTTATTCTTCACGATACGATCCATTAATGAGCCTTATTAATGAGGCTGGTCACTTCCTAGTCGCAGCACCGCATCGTCGTTGTCCGCCACCCAATGGTGAGTAATGAAATAAAATTATTCCTTTAATTTATTTTATTATTTTTCTCGAAAAGTATGAAAATGAATTTTCTTTTTGGCCCTTTCCGACTGAAGTTATGTCATTTCTAGAAAAATCCCAAAGTTGCAAATTCAACGGTGCCATCCGATTTTTAATCTGAGGTCAGGTTCAATAGATTAGAAATCCCACTTGCATGTTTACTGAACGTATCTTCAAAAAGATTAAAATTCCATTTTGGTCTCTCTGGGCCTCATAATCTCCTTTCGTTGGGGCGTGTGATCTCATAATAATTCCATATAATTTTTTAAAAAATTACATGGTATTTCAAAGACATTACAATAAATACTCATTCCTTTTATTTATATTTAATTTCCATTTAATTTTTTTTCATTTTATTTATAAATAAGGGGGAAAATGTTAAATATATTGGGGAAATATTTTCTAGAGGGAGATGTGATTTTTGAGTAGATATTGAGCTTGAAATATTAATACTTCAGGTAGAGTTTAATGGGAAATATTGAGTATTAATTTAAGTTCTGCTGTTTACTATACTAATTTATGTGAGTAGGTTTTAATTTAATTAATTAGTATATATTTTTATGATGTTTTATTATTTCAAGTGATATTTATCTTGAAATATAGTGGAAATTCTACATATGGGTCAATTTATAAATCAGTATAAAATTTTTATTCAAGAAGTATCACATAGAAAATTTTAAATGAGACCCTACTTCCATTAATTAATATTAAATTTGGGAGTATGTTTTTAAATTGGGGAAAACAAAATAATCCCCAGAAAACAAATAGGGATGAAAAATAGTGATTGGATAAATGAGGACTCAAACCTTAAGATGTGATAGTATATCAATAAGGTAATTATAAGGTTTGTTTTAAAATATATTTCTATGTTTAATTCTGAAATTTAACCCTTTCAATTAACTATAAATTACGAGGATAAATACTACAATCAGTTAAAATTACAAAATATTAATTTTGGGTAAAATATCTAAATAATAATTAGGGAAAATTGGGAAAATATTTTGATATTATAGAAGAGGATTGAGAAGAAAATCCTTTATTATTTGAATCTATAGGTATTTAAATTTCAAAGAAACTCAATATGAAGAAATTGTCAGTATTATAATAGTATATAAAATTCTATATTTTTATATTAATGTGTCTTCAATAAAACATATATTGTTCAAAGTTATATCATCATTTACCCCTATTAACATTGGAAAAATCATTTTACATGATATCATAATATTAAAATGGATGAATATTTTTTATATGATAAGCATAAGTAAAATTGGATAATAAAAACAAGTAAATAATAATAATGAAATTTTGAAATATAATAGGTCACAGTCTCCTAGAAATTGTAAATCTATAAGTAACACTAGAAAAATAAAAAAAATGAAATAATGATGGGATTTAATAATGTACTATAAATAACTTTGAAAGAAAATAGAGTGATTTAATAATAAATAAATAAGAGGTATTTATTTAAAGTATAATAATTATCTAAACATTGGCATAGTAATAAACATTTTTAATAGTAACCATACAACATAGAGTAATAAAATGCCTAATAATAAATATTTACCTTTATTAAAATAAGAAAATATAAATATTGTAATACCATAAAAGTATTTTTCACACAAATATTATGACTTCCAAATAGATATTCTAGGATTAAGGCCTCTGGGGTTGGGGGAAAATAATAGAATGTTTTTAGGGCCCCCATTAGGTGAACTTAGACCTAAACATTGTAAATATTTTATGTGAGTTATGATTAGACATAAAATCTAATAAGCATATGGTTGAGGGGGAGCTCATTAGTTCATAATTTCATTGTTTTCTTATTTTATTTTCACTTTTATTTTTATGGATCATTTTGTAATATGGTTTTTCTCCACAACAAGTTTCGTTGTCTTTACTCAATGTTAAAAACAGTAAATTTTAATAAGGTATGTTTTAATTTTTTTAAAGTAGTAGTTTTTAAATTAAAATTTAAATGATTGAATTATCTAATTTAAAAATTTATCTTGATTAAACAATCATAATTTTTTTAATAAACTTGTAAAATTTTATTTGGATTATTTTTTAGTATTTTTCTAAAATGTTATAATATTAGTGGATAGAAAAAAACAATATTTTAATTATATGATTTGTTTTATACATCATTATGATGTAAATATGACTCAATATTTTTTATTTTTCTCACAACTTAATATATATTTAATGAGTAAAATAATTTATTCAATAATTTAAAACTTATTTTCCAAACCTGTAGATTAATTATAATTATCTACATTATATTTTTATCTAAAACAATACTATATTTGAGTATTTTCAATGAATTAAATTTTTCCAAGAGAATATTTTGTTTTGGATATGATAAAACATTAATAAATCATAGATTTTTTATTCTATCAGATTTATTATTCATAAGAATCAACACTATCTATAAAATCAATCCAAAAAATTAAATTATTATAAAATTTATTCAACGATAGTCCTCTACATTGCCTATAAATACACCCTTTACCTATTTTTACCTACATGTAGAACATTTTCATTTATCAAATATTGTAAATAATATATACCTAAAACCACTTATCGATATTTTTGATTCCTCAACATAACCAAATTTCTCTCTTAAGAAGGCTTAAGGCTCACTCCAGAGGAGGTTTCTAAGAGAGCACAGAAATGGTTTCAAAACCCATGTATTTTCTCACATATCCACCTCTTACACCTTCTATAACTTAAAATATCATTATAGTAACATGAAAAATAGTAATATAAATATATTATATTTATTTATGAAAATGTATATTTTTTATATTTTAATAATTTTCAATCCCTATTAAAATTTTCATGCATCCATGGTATATTTTTACTACACAACTGAATGATAATGTTCTAAATTCACACATACCTTTAATAATTTTTATTATAAATTGTTTTCAGGAAATTATATAATATAAATTATATTAAATTAATGAGAATTTTTAGATTATGTAATGAAAAAATTCACATGATATAAAATATATTTAAAATAAAATATGGCGGTTTCTGTAATTACTTAAAAAACAAACTTACGATGAAATTCCTCTCATTTTTTAACTATTTTTGAGTATCTATTGAATTATTGAAAATATATACTCATAATATAAAATGAATATATCCCCTAAAACTTTTATAGATTATGTAATAATTGCATAGTAACTGTGACACCCTGAACCCCCACTCCCTTATCTGACGCCATAATTTTATACTTTACATACTCACTTTCATACCAAGTTAAATAACCTGAATGTGTCCAACATTAATTTGAAATTATAAAACTATTATTTCACCACTTAAATTCCAAGGATATTTTAATTTTTATATATTTAGATAATTTGGAAAAAACAGAACATAATAAATCCAATGTATTTTTCAATAAATGGATATTATTTCTCTTCATATACAAAATTACTTAATCTATAATAATTATACCAAATTTCCCACAAATTCATTAACACACGATATCATTAGAAACATGTATTGTGTATTACTTTTTATCATGACCAGGGAAATGGAAACATAATAAATGGGTGATATCAAATATTTCATAGGAAAAATAAATAACTAAATCTCTAAAAACACAAGCATGACATACATAATATATTGAGAATAAATAATATGTATAATGAAATAATCAATTGAAACTAGAATAAATATATATCCTTGATAATAAATGAATATAATGATAGAAATAATTTTGGACCTCATACTGATGTAATGAAAAATACCGCCCATCAAAACAAGATTTCAAGGCTTTTTTTCCACGACACTATACTAATAAGGGGATAGTTATATACAAATACACATGTTGTTTTATCACATGGGTACTATCAGTGAATAAATGGGCTATATAATTCTAGGCCAACACATCACTTGATTAAGTCCAATAAATTAAATATATTTGTCCACAAGGCGTATCATGAAATTCCATAAAGAACCTCTGGATGAATAAAAACCTAGTTATACATATAATGAGTATTACAAATTGGTAATACTCACATAACCTATGTATTAATTCAAAAATCATCAAGAATATTAATATTTTTCCTTTTGTCAATAAAGGGATAACATGATCATTACCATCTGAACGAATAATCTGGATGGTTAAACAACATATAGTCAACCTATACATAATCATCTATATTAAAATAAAAACATACATAACACTAATACTTTTTCCCATGAAAAAATGATCATAACCAATCCAGGAAAATAATATGGATGTTTTTAAAAGAACATAACATTAGTGAAACAAAAGAAACATATAAGGGTGTGACATTAATTAAAGACACCATTTCAAAAATAATGCTTCTATCAATTTTAAAAAATAAGGGATCTAGCATAGAATAGATTAGTACTATGAGTTTAATCTCTATATTAGAGGATAAATTATTAAAAATAATCCCCGTTAGGGTAAATCAATTTGAAAAGTATAACTTAAATATTTGTGAAATCATAAAATTACTTTAAGAAATGTTTTCTAACATTGATTTAAAATACAAATAAACAAGTTGCATTAAAATGAAACTGTTGAAAATATGATTTGAATGATTTTTGAAAACCCTTACTTTGTAAAATTGTCTTCAATAATATATCCTTTAAATAATATAATTTTTATATTAGATAAATTTGGAGGAAAAAAACATATGAATGTGAAAGGGAATCCCTTTTTATTATTTTAATAATAATTTTATTAAAAAAAACACATTGTAAGAATAGGAAAAAATGATCATTTATATTAAAAATTAATTTTACCAACCATGATTATAAATTACCTTATAATAAAATATTAGGGTGGGAGAACCCAATCATGGAAAATCAATGTACAATATGAAACATTTTCACTCAAATTAATGAGATTTGTGTTATCAATGTCCCTTATTTGAAGCATTCTCCATGAAGCTCAAAACAGTTTAAATGTGGTTTATATGGTAAAAAAGTAAACAATGATAAAATTCCAAATAATATAATAAAATTGTATAATTCTCCAATAATATTTGAAACAAGTTCAATTGAATTAGTATAACAAAATAAATGAAAATTGAGTTAACAAAAACTCATATTGCCGAGGGAACACCTGGGTCAAAATACATTTGAATGAAAGAAATTAATTTTCTATAACTTATCAAATTAATTACAAATAAATAATTTATATAAAATTCATTGGATATTAAATCAATATAACAATATATAAATTAATCATGGTTTATAATATGTAACATATCCCAAAGAATCTGAATTGTGACCATGAAAACCCTTGGGGATGGAGTAGTAATTTAATCATTCCCTTTGAAATATAGGACATGTAATTGAACTAAAAATACAAACATGTAATGATAATTTATGATATGATATCTCAAATAGGTAAAAAATACATGAAATTAATTTAATTAGGTGCATAATACCATACATGTCTTAAAGAGTGGCATTTGAGATGATATAATTTTCCAGTAGTCACGACTTTCACGAATGTAATTTATCCTCAAGTACAAAAACCATATATATATAAATTAATTAATTAAAAAATTACTAATTTAAATTTTCATCCATAATATTCATAAATATTTAACTTTAATATTTATTTCACATATTTTTCATATTCGGTGTTTATAGTTTGGATCATTTTCACTAGTTTTATAATAACAGTTTCTATATTCCTTATTATTTTGAATTTTACCCTTAATAGTTCATTAAAGTTACTATTAATGGATGTTAATAATTATTTATTGTGTTTAAAAGTCATTTTATGAGTTTTATAGTCAATATACATGATTATGAAATCAATAACATTAATGTTTCAATAATTATTTATGATCGAATAGAGATTTCATAATTAATGAATTAAATATTGATATAACATCTAAAGAATAAAAAATAAATATTTATTAAAAATTTTATATTATATTATACATGTAATTATGTTCCCATAATCATTCATTATATAAATTCATAGTATTATTATAGTATGGTTAAAATAGACACATACATTAACATACGTTGATTTAATAAATGATTTTGAGGTGGGTTTGTGTAATATCATTATACTAGAATAATAATGACCTAATTTAGTGCTTATTGTTGTGATATGTCATATTTATAAATAATTATATGAATAATTAATGGATACGAAAATATTACATAATTTTTGTACTATATTAATATCTTTGAATGCATATTTAAAAAAAATTAAATTCACGATGATCATCGGTTGATCATATCATTAACATGTTATATAATTTTTCATAGAAAACATAAATAATATCATAAAAATTATATTTATCTTTAAACTCAATCCTTATATCTGTCTTTGTAAGGCAGTGAAGGCGAACGAAATATGTTGCGTAATGGAGGCAGTTGTCCACACAGCACGGAAATTAAGGTTTCGTCTTTCTTATGGTAATGGGGAAACGTGGTTAGTGGATATTTAAATTGTATACAAATATTCATTATTTTATAAATTCACAATTCATCATATTATATATTTAAAAAATAATCTTAAATGGAAATATAAAATGATATGATGTCAGCGAGAAGATTGAACACGCAATGAGAACTTTGGGTTTCTCAAGGAGGATTCCATGGAAAGGGATAAAAAGGGATAATATATTAGGAAAAGATTCTTATGAGAGTGAAATATGATTATAAGTGAAGGTAATAGTGAAGAGTTTTTGTAGGAAATGAAATTCATATTGTGGTATTGAAGGGGTGAGGAGAGACCATTTCATAAGTGGTGAGAGTGGTGTTTTTGTACATTTTTAAACATAATAGAAAGGAATAACATGTTCAACTATTCACGAAGCTCCAAAATATAGAAATAATGTTGTGGGGAAGATATAAGGTCAATAAAAACTCAATAAACATAATTATATACATATTTTTTTCATTTTTAAACCTATTAAAGCATTAAATTATTATTTTTACCTATATAAATTTCACTGTGATGGAAAATATTTACCTAAGGTACTATAATCATTATTCATAAAAATAAATTGATACTTATTATATAATTTTAAATTGAGGATTATAAATTATAATTTTATTTTTTATTCAATTTCTATATGGGTTAAATTATTATTTTAATATAAAAAATTTATAATATATTCAAAGACAATTGAGATAAATTTTAATTGAGTTCTAAAATATCATTCATAGGTTTGTAAAATATTATTAATTTTTTTGAAAGTATAATATATACTATAAAACTTATATTTTTTAAGATTTTAATTTCATATATTTCTATTTATATCTTATATATATTAATTTTTGATTAAAATTATTATTGTCAGTAAAAATAGTATATCGTATTATTCACCTAAATATCATTTTTTAGAAAAATTCAGAAATTTTATCTTCAGATATTATCTTAATGAATATTTCAATAATTAATTCTATTTTATGAAAATAAAATTATATCATTCATAAATTAAAATTTTAAATATTTTCATGAATAAAGTCACTTCTTAAATCTCATTGTGCAATAGTTCAGGATATAGGGTTTTCCAACAACAATTGGGTCTCAGGTTTTACATTATCAATTAACCATTACTATTACATCCAAGTAGATTTGGAATTGTGAATCAAGAATCCTTGGATGCTCAATGCAAAAAAGTCTATAAAATGAATAATACAGGGTAATAAATTGATTTAAATATATGTAATAAATATAAATAAGTTTTACAATAATGTAATAAATAAATTTAGTTTTATTCCATAGAATGTCAGAGAAATATCTAAAATGAGTCAGTTTTCAAGGCAAATGGACTCTCCCACTCTTTTCATTAATTTTGGTTATGTTCACTCTCTTTCTTTCCCTATATCACTTTTTTCCGCTTTCTCTATTCCTCATATGACCCATTAATATTCTTTATGAAAC
Organism: Viscum album; assembly: GCA_963277665.1. Taxonomy (NCBI): domain Eukaryota; kingdom Viridiplantae; phylum Streptophyta; class Magnoliopsida; order Santalales; family Viscaceae; genus Viscum; species Viscum album. The sequence continues at coordinate 1,233,247,289 of OY728135.1, read as the reverse complement.
CTTTTAATTTTTGGAGGATATTAATGTATTTAAAATTACATTCCTATAATATTTTAATAAAAATCCAAAAAAATTTACTATATATTTTTCTATTTAATTTCTTTTTCTCCTCAAATCATCTTATATTGTTGCTTCTATACTTATACTTTTTGTAAAGGATTTTAATATTTCTCTATTTGTAAATTGATTCATTTTAATATACACTATGACATATTCAATTCTTATTTATGGAATTCATGATTTCTTACATCCATAAAAGTTCTTTCCATCAAGGAAAGGAACTCCCCAACTATTGACTAAATTTGAATGCCCCATAATAAATCATCTGTAATTGTTTGATGTTTTTTGAGAAAAAAATTGATTCAACTTATTCTTTGCAGGACGAAAGAGTTCACTAAGATTAGAATGGTTGCGATTTAGGTGTCCCTTTTTATTTTATGAATATTACTTTTTAATTAAAACCATATAGATTTATTGTTCTTTTATCCACTCCTCTTGTTATCTCTTAGCCTTAACCAAGTTTAATAAATGTAGACATCAATTTTTATTTAGTATTTATGAGGTTTGGCCTTGAATTCCTACTTTGTGATATGTTTAGATTGTCTTAGACCTGGTTTATACACCAAAAATCACATTAGTACAATATATAATCCACCTCCAAAAAATATTAATGTGATATCACTTAAAATACCTAAGAGACAATCTTTTGGAATTTTTGGTAATCAAATGTTCACAACAGCCACATCCCAACATGTTATTTATACTGGTATCCTATCAATTGAATCTATTGCTTGAAAAGGATTATCCTTGATAACTTCTAGTGAAATATTTATAATTCATGCTGATAGTTCATCAAGGTCATTTGATGAAATCATTTTCGAAAAGGTATTTAACTTATTCGGTGATAAATAGTAAAAACCGCTCTCCTTCAAGTTTAAAAACCCTCTCTCCTTGAGGTTTTATTCAGATTTTTATATAAATTCTTGATGATAAAATAATGTCAAGGTAGTAGTAAAGGGTTCTTACTCTTTACTTCCTTCTCAGCTTCACAACATCATTCGTGTTGGAATCCATATCCTTTTTATTCAATGTATAATCTATCCTGAACAAAATTAAGCCTTTCTTATTTGGTATATAAAACATATTATTATAGGGTTTTAGTATTGGGAACTATATAAATATCATATTTCTTATTGTATATATATATATATTCGTATGAAAATATCATCAATAATATTCCAAAATTTACGAGGAATATCCATGATCTTAATATACATGTATCATCTTCTCATTTAAATTATACATGGTATAACTAATTTATTTATCATTCAAACACCTTTAAATTTCATCCATGTTATCCTAGTAAAATTACTTAAATATCTAGATTACATTCATTCGTTTATTCTCCATGAAAACTATTACTTTAAACCATTTTAAAATATCTACATTCAAGAGATCATGCATCTTTTTTATGTGAACCATCAACTTATGGTTTGGTTTTCATGTTAGAATTTTCTTCATTTCTATAGTCATCTATAGAATTATTTAAGTCCTTATGGAATATGATAAATTCTTACAATAATATGTTAAGTAATATTATCATATTCAAAAGAATTATGCCCAAGTTAAATGATTTATCTTCAATGACTTTTTATCAGCATAAAAGGATTATGATGAAGTCATATGATACAATGACTTATGATCAAGTACTGTGAAGAAAATTTATATGTTCAAAATATCACTATCAATTTCTTACACTCATTACTTTTACATTTTCAATAATATGGATTCTTGAAATATCAAACCAAAGTTGACCACGATGTATCCCTCATCATTTTTCTTCTCAACCACTATTCTCTTAATCGACACACCACACACATCTTTGCGACATAACGTAGCATGCCATTTATTGTAGGTAAATTATAACGCTAGAATGTTCAAGAAAACACTGAGAGATACTTCACTATGGTGTTTCCATTATTTATTAAATTTCAAAAAACTTCCATGAAGATCAAGATGTCCAAACAAATAATTCAAAGAGTGTATAATTGTGCAGTCGAAATCATTTAATAGTGAACACATATTATTTATTGGCATGGTGTTTAGGATTTTATTCCTTTTATGATCTTTACATTTTGATTACAGAAACCAGAATCACTATTTAATTACTATGGACCTCATATCCTATATAAAATCATATTCAATTTGATGATTCTCACTCAATATTCATTTTCATCATAATTCTTTCTTGAATCACAACCTCCTTGTAATGTTTAGTCGTTAAAGAAAAAATCAAATGAATATTATGATATAATTATCCTTTCATTAAAAATATTCTCTTAATATGTACATATTATTAATTTTGAAATATACTCCTCATTTAATTATTCTTATATAGGTAGTATGTTAACTTTATATAGCTCCTAGACACCTTTACACAACATTTGGCCTATGAAGATGATGCTTTCATAATTCCTAATTAATTTTTATAAGGAGAATGCTATTGATAAAAATAAATAATAATTTTTATATTGGATTGTATGATGATTATGAAATTGTTCAACTTCAATAAATATATTTATGTTTTTTATGAAACATCACGCCTTTTCTAAATCAATACCAGGCCATCTTAAATAGATTCAGAACAAATTTATCTTATCTTGATCACTTATCAACCAACTCAAAACACATTCAAAATATAATATAAAATATTTAATCACTCATCAACATTATTCCGAGGCATGATGTTTTGTAAAAAATCATCAGAATTAGGGAATCTCCACGAACTGGACCATTTAGTTGTTCAAAGAAGAACCTCGCACTAATTTCCTAGTAATTTATTGTGGCACCACAAAATCTTCTCTTTCATATCTCGATACACATATTATTAAAAACGTATATCTTCCTTGTTGGAAAAGAATAAAACTCAAAACATGTATTATTCATTATTAATTTTTATTTATGACTCCTTAAGAGGGTATATCTTTGAGGTACTATAATTATATAATACAATTTCTAGACTAATTTCCCCATCTTAAATAGCCCTCACTATCAACCTTATTAATTTTTTTAGCATTTTAATACTTATTATTTTATTCCATATATTTGGTTCCAAGATACTATATATTCTTATTAATTTGAATGTGATGATAAATTAATATATATGGTAGAGGTTACAAACTTAACCCCTAATGAGATCCTTTCCCTTGATACAACAAACTAAAATAATTCAAATTAGAATATTGAGAGAAATATTTCATAATGGGTGATAAAAATATTGTTTGAGAAGTAATCATCAACTTTTTATGGAATCTAGTAAAGTGTATCCACCTCACCATAGCCTCCTCAAGGGTGAAGCATAGAGATAAATGGATTTATGTTTTTTTAAATATATATTTAATGATGAAATTTTTGATAAACCCCCTTGGTCTAACCCCTACCACATGATCAAAATGAAATCAATATTCCTACAAAACCCCCTTTTAAAACCCCAATTTCCATAATTTTTAACAGGATACATGCTATTGTTCAATGGTAAAATACCCACATTCCAAACGATGAATCATTTCTTGTACTTAAATGCATTGTATTAAAACCATGCATAAAAAAATACAATTCAACTAATAAATATTTTTCATTTTATCCTTTATGATTTTATTTTCATCAAATGGGCCCCAATAATCTTCATACATATAAAAAACAAAATTCTCATGAAATAAACATGTAAACTATATTTATTTGATCCAAAATATATCAATAATGTTATTCTATAATTTTTATATTCCATGTTTTTCACTTATTAAGATTTGAAAAAAAATTAGTTATATCAAATGATGAATTAACCAAAAAAATATATTATAAATAATATTATCATACCAATGATTATCCAGTTTTATAGAGCATTATTTTTTGACTTCCTAAACTACACCATTTTAATGAAACAGATATCACAAGGACAATTAAATTTACGAAAACATGAAATTCTATGTCAACAATAATAATTTGGTATGTGGGTCATTAAAAAACTCTCCCCATTTATTTTCTCAGCCTTATGAGTAATTATGGATAATATACAAAGAATAATTTTAATCAATACTATTGAAATTATTATTTTTAATCCCATATGTTCTTTTAAATCTAATTGTGTTTCCATAACATCAAAACCCATGACATCATCTTCCCATGTAATTATTTTACATAATGGTTTATGATTTGAATAGTTTATCCTATTACTAAGGAATATTACTCTAATTACACCTCACCACTTATAATCACATGTGAATGGGATATTACATATATTATAATAGAAGATATATGAGATGCATAATGTATACCAATACATCATCCTAAAAAAAATAACTTGTTGGATTCCATCTTGATCCACTCTCGGGTCATTAAATGACTCCAAAATCTCAAAACTAAATTTACTTTCTTCTCGATTTATTAATATCTAAACCATATTGAAATTGGAATAAATACCTAATCAACAATTTTAGACTCTAAAGATCAATTTATTTGGTCCATGTATGATCTCTGTCCCATTTGGGCTATATTAAACCACCTTTTTATTATCTAAACCTGATCTATATTGTCTTATATATAGTTAGGCCCCATATGAAGTGTTTACATGACCTCTATTAAAAATAGTAGTGATCTTCAAGTTATACCATACACATCCTTGAATGATTCCATTTTTATCAAGGTCTAATAAAAAAATTAAATTAAGATAACAAAACATCATGGACATCCCTTCCATCCACCACTATAATCTAAGATTCATGAAGATAACATTCCATATAATACACCAATAGTGTAGTAAAAATACCCATAAATCATGTGGGGATAATTTTTAATCATCTTCACATATATTTCTAACTCCATTTGTAATCCCTCCAAAAAAACATATAGTTACTCAATGAAATTTCATAATCTCTCAAATATAAAACCTTCTAAGCTTATCAAATGACTGTATCTATCATAAGGATAATGATAAAGATTAATTTTTTAGGTTTTTAATGTTAACCTACACCATATATATTCCATATGATATATTAATAATCATGTAACAAACTTTTTTATAACCACAATCCACTTATATATTGGAATGGGAAATTGTTTTACCATACACACTAAGCTTTAATACTCATCCTTTACTCATTAAAAGTGATTCACTATTCTACAAATCTAGTTATGTTTCACTTTATACACAACTACCAATACTGTATCCAAGTATCATTTTAAATATTGGTTAGATCAGGATAAATACACTAACTAGAAGAGTTAAATTCATGTATCGCTTCCTCCCTCTTATGAATAGTTACCACCAACATATCACACATATATATAGGACTAACCCACAATCCTGAGACCAATCCTGAAAACACTCACCACCATTAAATCTCATATACACCATAACATAATCATAGAACTCCACACAAGCTTCCATCACCCTTCAAACTAATTTAAAAGTCACATTCAGTGTTTCCAAAACTAATTATCCCAAATTTTCAATCATACCTAAATTTATTTGGGAAAAGAGACACAAAAAAAGTCATTCTTAGTCTTCCTCATAAAATATATTCATTTGAGACTCCCTACATAAATAATTTACCCTAACATTACCCTTACCCATCGTTCACAATATCAAAAATTTGAATGAATTTAAGAAAACCACCCATCTCTTCTTCTATAGGATCATGTAATTCTATAATAAAAAAATTCTTAAACTATTATAATCAATATGAAAAGACACCTAATACTAAAATATTCTATTATATCACCATATTTCAACAGAAAAGAAATACATATGCCTTAGGAGTGATATTGAAAATTTTCCAACCAAGGCCTGTGAAAACCATGAACATGTCAAGGGAAACACGGGTCCATCAATTTACCTCCCCATCCACTAGAGGCTTCCAAATTGTGATGATAGTATAAAAGAAATACAAAGATACTATAATCTTATTATAATAAAATAAAATAATAATTAATCATAGTATCATAAAATTATATCAGAGTGAGTGTATAGAATTTCATCTAATTCCTAACTGTTAATAATATATATTCATGTGTAATGATGAAAAAATATGTATCGATGTTTTTAGTGTGTAAAAATATTAAAATTATCACATAATTGGAAGAGAAATTACAAAATAATTTTTTTTGATGAATGTATATAAATGTAAGGACCCAGGAATTTATATAATAATAATAATTTTTATTTCTATTAATATTTATGAATAATATATTAATATAATGATAAATAGGTCACTTTTTCAGATAGAATACTCAACACACAACAGTTGTTTTCATTTAAATCTTGCGCTGCATACCACTTTGAGTTATACCAAAAAAATAAAATAATCATATTATTATTTTAAATGGTAGTTAACACATAGTCGTTCTATATCTGGAAGTGAACATGACTAAATATGTTATGATTACACATGTTTGTTATTTTTTTTATATTTTCCAATAAATTTTAGTGTTTTAAAATGAGAATTAATTCGATTTTAATCATGAAATACTTTAATATTCTTTAAAACGGTGATTTACAACCTTTTGATGGTGCACCATTTGGAAATATAGTTTTTGTCACATTTAAAATTTATATTGGACAAAATAAAATTCTTATTTAGATGTGGGACATCATAATTTACTTTTGATGAAATATTTGTATTTTTCTGATAAAGTTCATTTTTAATTAATAGTGAAAAATACTACATTTTAATTCAATACTTATTTTTATTATAATTTATTTATATAGTTATATTTTCATTTTACTTGGTTTTAATGTGTAATATGATTATATTTTCATCATTTAATCTAATATTGGTAAATTTATGTAATTTAACTTTGAAATTGGACATAAACTCATGTAAATCTTTTTGAAGTTTTTACTTCTTAAAAAATGTTTTGGTTTTGACAATGGAAATTAATTTTGATTTAATTTTTATAAATTGTCTGTTTTTAATTTGAAAGAATGTATTCCGTATTTTGAATATGGACTTACAAATTATGTAAATAGGGAACTTTTATGTTTAGAAATTATTAGTTGTAACCTCAGTAAATAATTTTTTTACAATGGCTAAAAGATAAATATGGTAAATAAGAGTAAAAAATAATAGTATAGTAATATTAAATTACCCTAACACATGTAATAAAAATATTTAATGAGATATTTACAACCATGTTAATCCTTGGGTCGATTTTAGGACCCCATGGAGCCACTTGTGTGTGAAAATGACATGTAATTTATTTTAATTTAAAGTTATGGAAAATATAACCGAAACATGTATCTTTTACTAAAACAATTTTTATATGGGTTTATACAAGTGATCACTTAAAATATAAATATTAATTATAAATAGAAAAATATTTCCTACATCGTGGTATTTTAATTATAATTTCTAGACATAAAATAAATAAAGTTATTTATGACACAATGGTGATGTAGTGGTTACTTTATTAATGAAAGATTTAAATAAATGAGATTATAAATATTAAAATAAATTTATTTGAAACTTTTAATTCCATAGAAGAATTTTATGGAATTTTATGACTTTTTATTTTTGAATTAATGATTTTATGTCAAATTAATAACGTTTTTATAGTTTTTTAAAGTCATGATATGAATTGTATTTAAATTGACATAAATGAGTTTTTAAAACAAATACTATTTTATTAAATGATATAATAGTCCTAAAAATATAATATTAGACCATAATAATTATATAAGTTTTAAAATGTCATTATTGAACCACTACAATTTTGATTGAAATTTTATAGTCACTATATTATCCATATAATATGAATATACAAGAAGACATTGTAAGAGTCAAATAAGGTAAGTAAGGTTAATTCTAAATGATAAGGGTATATTTGAAAACAAAACATTGAAAAAACCATTAATTGAGATTATTTATAACAATATCCATCTTATCTTAGAATTAAAAGAGTTTTGGACCTTTTGAAAATCAAAGTTTAGTTTATTATAAAATAATCATCCAAACATTCTTAATGTACCCATCCTCCTAATTTTAAGAGGACTCCACCTATAACACATTATACACACCTCTCAAGCCCCTTGTATCAACAAAAAATATCTCCAAAAACCTCCCAAAATTCCCCCCTTACTTGTAGAAGCCTTATCATATAAAAAAGGAAATTCGAGAAAGCCCTTGGGCTCAAATCAAAAGAAGTTACATGGTTTGAGGTAATGTCTTCTCTCATGTTCCTTTCCATTATTTTTCCTTCTCCAATCCCTATGATCTTATTATTCATTGTTTACATAACGACACCAATATCCCCAAAAAACTATGTTGTTGTTCTGAAAATTATTTGAACTACACTTACGCACACCTGCATCTAATGGATACAAACATACTATTTCTGTGTACGACGAACTACTGCCTCGCGAAACAATGATTGTTTGATTTTTCCCAACCACCGCCCATGATGGCCATTATGAGGTCACTGAAATTATATATGATATTTATTATATTTATTTTATATACATTGTTCAATAATTATCATTTATAGCATACCTTTATTCATTTCATGTGGTATAATTATGACAATTTCATTTGAGGAAGTGTGGAATACTGCACCTCAAAGTGATATGAATCATTCATGCTATACATGGAACATATAAAGGATGTAATTAAATAACTTATTTAATAGATATGAAATATATATTATACATTAATTATAATATACCTATGTATCATTTGGTTTTCATTCATTTTAATATGAAAATTAAATGAAAGTAGCATTCATGTGTACGTACGACTTACCATCTCACTAAATGGTGCATTTCATTTTTTATATAAGAATACTATGGAATATTATAAATACATATATACTAAATATATTTGTCATATATGATATCTAAATCATGAATATCATTATATAGATAATGTACTTTTGGCGACACATAGAATTTTTAATTATAACAAGTTCATTTTGGACTCAAGTACTAAACATCGACAAAACGACCGATATGGACTTGAATAATTATATGATGGTTATTGAAAGTTAATAAATGATAAAAAAGTAATAATAAACTTGAAAAAGGTTCTTAATCAAGTGTAAATTAACCAAAATTTATTATATAGAAAGAACAAGGAACATAAGTTACAATTTAGACTCAAGGTAAGGGACATCATCTCAATCTCATTTCACTGAGAATTATTTTGATAATATAAACCTCTACTTTTATACTGTGTATAATAAACCCCATTTAATTTTACATTAATTCAAAGAGAATATTTCTTCTATGAATAATATTACTAAATGATAAAAGTGAATGTTTTTAACGTATGTGGCAACAATGACCTCTCTACCACCGTAACCATTATTTGGATTCCTCTATAAGAAATAATGTTTTTAAATGGAAAAAAATCCCTTATTCCTTTTTTGGGTGTTTTCATATTGAAAATGGTTTTTGAAATGGATTTTGTATTTCAATATCGTGAAATGATTTCTTGTGATTGAAAATGAAATGTTATTAGTGAAATTCTGAAATTTGAAATATTTTATGTGTTATAGTTATATAATGGTACTCGGACATTTGATGGGTGGTTACGTGATAAACAAATGTTGGGAGGTTACATTATAGAGAAATTTAGAGGTGGTTTTATGATAATCCGTGGATGGGTGGTTACATTATATCTTCCAATGAAATGGTTATGGAAGTCGTCCTTATGGATATTACATTTAGTGATTTGTGTGGAAGTCAACCGTATGGTTATTCCATTTAAGTATCTTGATGTCCCTATATTCCTTTATATATTATATTTTTTATAAGGTATTTATGGTAATATTTTAGTTACAAAAAGGTAAAGTAATGAGCTTATATTCAGTGAAGTGTTTTTTATCCTTTTTTAAGGTGAAAGTTATTACCTTATGATAAAGTATCCATGGTTTACTTGTTATTTTGAAAAACGTACAGTTTCCTTCTTTATGTATCCCTTACTGAGCTTTTTAGGCTCATACTATGTTTTGAAATGTTTTTCACAGGACTTAAAGATGAATAGATTCAAGGAAGGGATCAAGTAAAAGTCATGTTTTTTAAATCATGGAACTAAACATGTCAGTTTTTTAAAGAGTTTTTGTATTTTGAAAATAGTAGATAGTGAGTAGAAGTGTCTACATGTAATATTAAAGTTGTTATGTATAAGTTTGGACTTAATTCTATAAAGCCCTAAACTTGAAAATATCCTCATTGTGAATTATTAACATAATTAAATATTACATAATTTTTAAGGCTGGGTTCTTATAGTTGGTATCAGAGGTCTGTTAAAATAACTCTAGAGGAAATGTTGTTACTTTAGTATAAGTGACATAACAATAATGGTTAGCATATTATAAAGAATCATAGTTATTTTAGATAAACTTAATGAGTTGAAGATAACATGTATAAGTATATCATAGTGTTTACCCTCCTCATAATATATTATATGATTACTTTACTGATATAATCACGGTGACCTTTTTGGTTTTAGTAAATGGATGAATCTAGCATGAACCAAAGTAACAATGGATGTGGAGGAAAATGTGGTGGTTTTTTAAATGAGAAACTGAATGAAATGGGAGTTGAAATGAGAACTCTTGTGGTTATTCTTAACCAACAATCTAGAGTCATGATTGTCCACTTGAACCTCGTTGATTTTTATGGCATCATATATGTGAGAAACATATCCTAATGGCAGTTGAGGTATTAATAATGATGGTAAGTATATTGAAAAACATATTTTTCAAGTATGTGGAATGAAATACCAAGTAAAATTATTCAATGGGGTGGGAATATGATTCCTTCATGTTAATGAAGGTCATAAAGTAATAACCTTCCATGGAAAAATAAAGCACCCAGTTGACTCCAAGAAAGGGAAAGAAGTTCTTTCTGCAGGATTAATTAAATATTCTAAATGGGGTGTGCATGGTAATTATACAAATAGATGTCCTATGAATAATTTTCAGTAATGGAATAAGCCATATCATACAAATATATTTTTACAAATTATGAATGCCATTCCAATTGATGATGAGAAAAGTGAAAATGACCTAGGATAGGTGTGGATTATTTATTAGCTCATGTTTTAACATTACTAAAATATTAGGACTTTAGAATGATTTTGTTTGTATGAATGAAGTGTAAAATATTGATATAGAAAAGCATGGATAAAGAATCATGAAGAATGTTTGATGATTAAGATGTTTAGGAATTGAAGAGTTATGTTGGATCTAGGGATGATGATATGAATAAATTTATTAATGATAGGATTATTTTGTAATACTTTTTCTAGAATGTGTAACCCTGAATTTTGATACCCAAGAATTTTATTGAGAGAAGAATTATCTTTTGTTGTGTGGACATAATGGATAACCTTAGGGGTTCTTGTGATCTTTTGTTATGATAAAATAATATTTATTATTTTTTGGGATGCAAAATGTGAGGTATGAAATAAACAATGAGGTTAAAACAATTTATGGATATTTTTAAGGATTTTATATCATATTATTAATGTTATTATAATTATCTAGTTTTTGAAAAAGGACAACACACAGACCGTGTGACAACCCGTTGCGTCAGACAAAGCTACGAGTATCGAAACCACAACCAAAGTGTGACTGAGATTTATTACCAACCTCTGGACTACATGAATTCTATGGTTAGTATAACTAATTATTTTTAGTTAAATGATTTTATAGATCATGAATAAGTTTATTTTGGGAACTTCGGTTTTATCAAATAGATATCATTATTATAGGAAAATGATTTAGTGATTAAGTGATGATGGTTAAATTGGAAGATGTTCTCTCGTTTGGGAACACTGTATACCAATGAAAAATAGTGTACTAAGGGATTTAATTTGTGGAGTAATGGTTGAAATTTTATTATATAAGAATTTATGTTTTTATTGTGGACATATAGTGGTTTGGGTTATTTATAGAAATGATTAACCTATCATAGAGAATATGTGATTAAGTAAATTACCCTTGATATAAGATGTTAATATTAGTCGATCTTATTTAGAGATAAATGTTATGATTTACTATGGAAGACTATGTGATTAAATTTTTCTGAGTTTTGGGTTCAAATCTTAGTTTCAATTATATTGATGAATCTTAGGGTTAATTGTGTATTTAATGGTCTTTGTTGAAATTTAGGTACTGTTTTTTTTGAATTTTGAAGATTAAGATTAGTATTTCTTTTTTATATAGGATTATCCTTTTTGGGATTATATGATCTCTTACTAACCATTTTTTGGGTTTGGTTAATGTCTAATGATAGTGAAAATATAGAGTTCATCCTTTTTAGATTATGCGATTCTCTAGATATTGATTCCATTGCTTTGGATGTGACCAAGTCATCTTGAATACTCATAGTTTGGAGAAAAGATGACTTTTTGGTAAAAATTTTGTAAAGGTTGAAAGTGTAAATGACAAGTAATTTTGGTTCCTTATATTCTTAGTCAAGATCTTAAATAAATTCCTAAACATTATGAAAAGGAACTTAAAACAAAAACATTGTCTATTTACTTTTCCTACTAGGGAATCAAAGACAGTTTAACCCATTATATTTTTTTAATTTTTTGGTGCTTAACTTTCATCTAAATCATTTTTCTATCCACTCCATCAGAACAGGACACTTAGTTTCACTTCCATATCCCTTTTCTCCTATATGGAATCCTAGTATGTGTTATCCTAGGTGACATTTGTACTTATCATTAATTATTTTACTATTATTGTTTCACGGAATGTTTTTCCTGACGGGGACTCTCAATGAAGTTTCCAAGCTCAATTTTGAAATTATAAAGAAACAATTTCAAACAGGTGGGAATGATGTAATGATCCAAGTATTTATATAATATTAATTTTTTCATTTCTATTAATATTTATGAATAATATAATAATTTAATGTTATACAGGTCACTTTTTCTGATAGAATACTCAACATGCAATAATGGTTCTCCTTGGAATCTTACATTGCACACAACATTGAGTTATACCAAAAAATAAAGTAATAATATTATTATTTTAAGTGGTAGTTAATGCATAGATGTTGTATTATTGGGAATGAACATAAGTATCTAAATTATTATTGCACATGTTTGTTAAATGTTTTGACATTTATCACATATATTTTAGAGGATTAAAATAAAAATGAATCTTGTTTTATGCATGGAATACTTTAATATTCTTTAAAAGGACGATTTACTGTATTTTTATGGAAGACCATTTTTAAATTTAGTTTTTTTTCACTTTTATATATTCTATTTGAAAAAATAAAAATCTTCTTTAGAAACAGGACATCAGAATTTACTTTGGATGAATGTTTTCTATTTTTCTGATAAAGTTCATTTTTTAATGAATAATGAAAAATACTGCATTTTAATTCCAAACTATCATTTAATATAACTTATTTATATAGTTAGATATTAAATTTAATTAGATTTAATGTGTATTTGGATTATATTTTTATCTTTTTATCCATTTTTATTCATTTTATGTAATTTCACTTTGAAATAGGACGTAAACACATCATTCTTTTGGTCGTTTTTGTTCTTAAAAACATGATTTTTGGGTTTGACAATGATAATTAATTTTTAATAAATTTATTCAACTTCTATGTTATGAATTTGGAAAAATGGATTCAATATTTTAAATAAGAAGGTCCAAATATTGTAAATAGGTATCTTTAAATTTCAGACATTATGAATAGTAACTTTAATAGATATTTTATTTACCATGGTTCACTAGTGCAGAAAACATTTTTTACGTCGGTTATTTTTTATTATTTACGTCGGTTTTTAGGCGACGTTAATACGGACGACGTTATAAATAACGTTTTTTACGTCGGTTATTTAAAACCCGACGTAACATCCCTAACATCACGGTGGTTATCACGTCGGTTCATATAATAACCGACGTGATAAATATGCGCGGGGGGGTTTATCACGTCGTTTATTTTTTAAACCTACGTGATAAAATGCCTGGGATATCGTTTATCACGTCGGTTATCACATAACCGACGTGATTAACCCTTCCCCTGGCCGATTATCACGTCGGTTTCTTAAATAACCGACGTGTTAAAAAGCCCTGGGAAACGTTTTAGCACGTCGGTTATATTAAGAACCGACGTGATAAAAGGCCCGGGAACGGTTTATCACGTCGGTTCTCGAAAAAACCGACGTGATAAACCCCTACCGATTATATACCACGTCGGTTATTTTATAACCGACGTGATAGCGATATATATATTTTTTAAAATAATTGCACTGCTCTCACCAAAAATCAACCAGAAACCAAACAACAAAAATAACCATGCCAGCCCTCCCCCAAGCCCCAACTGAACCCCACCCTTATCTATACCCACCTAACAACCTGGCCAGCCCTCCCCCACCACAACCCTTGGACACCCCCACCCCTTCGACAGCCCCCCCCCCCACCCTCATTTACACCCCCACGACCCCTAGTACAGCCTCAAACACCCATTGGACACCCCTCCCATATCCCTTGGACACCCACCACCCCTTGGACACCCCCACCCCTTGGACAGCCCCCCCACCCTCATTTACACCCCCAAGACCCCTAGTACAGCCTCAAACACTCATTGGACACCCCCCACACCTTGACAGCCCTCCCAGACCCCTTGGACACCCCCCCGACCCCTGGACACCCCCCCGAGCCCTAGGACAGCCCCAAACACCCCTTGGACACCCCTCCCATATCCCTTGGACACCCCCCACCCCTTGGACACCCCCCCCACCCCTTGGACAGCCCCCCCACCCTCATTTACACCCAACCAGACCCTTGGACAGAACTCCCAGACACCTTGGACACCACTCCCATATCCCATGGACACCCCCACCCCTTGGACACCCCCCACCCCTTGGACAGCCCCCCACCCTCATTTACACCCAACCGGCCCCTTGGACAGAACTCCCAGACACCTTGGACACCACTCCCATATCCCTTGGACACCCCCCACCCCTTGGACACCCCCCACCCCTTGGACACCCCCCCACCCCTTGGACAGCCCCCCCACCCTCATTTACACCCAACCGGCCCCTTGGACAGAACTCCCAGACACCTTGGACACCACTCCCATATCCCTTGGACACCCCCACCCCTTGGACAGCCCCCCACCCTCATTTACACCCAACCGGCCCCTTGGACAGAACTCCCAGACACCTTGGACACCACTCTCATATCCCTTGGACACCCCCCAACCCCTTAGACACCCCCCACCCGTTCGACAGCCCCCCCCCCCCACCCTCATTTACACCCCCCGAACACTAGGACAGCCCCAAACACCCCTTGGACACCCCTCCCATATCCCTTGGACACCCCCCCACCCCTTGGACACCCCCCCACCCCTTGGACAGCCCCCCACCCCCTGGACACCCCTCGACCCCTTGGAAACCCCCCTACCCCTTGGAAACCCCCCCATCCCCTTGGACAGCCCCAAACACCCCTTGGACACCCCTCCTATATCCCTTGGACACCCCCCCCCCCCCACCACTTGGATACCCCCCCACCCCTTGGACAGCCCCCCCCCCCACCCTCATTTACACCCAACCGACTCCTTGGACAGCCCCAAACACACCTTGGACACCCCCCACCCCTTGGACACCCCCCCACCCTCATTTACACCCCCCGACCCCTAGGACAGCCCCAAACACACCTTGGACACCCCCCAAACACCCACCCACCCCCTTGGAACCTCTCCCCCCATACCAAAATCCAGACCAGAAAAACCATCAACAATAGACCAAAACAAGAAGTAGAGAAAAATTAAACATTCACTTATATAACATTCAAAACTTACACTGTCAACTTCAAAAAAAAAACTAAATCCAACCTAAACGACTACGAAATACACAATTACATTGACAATATTCAAAATTACATTTTACATTACAAACAACTAAAAGTCAATCAAACCTGTAAAATAATTTGACCACTCCACTTGTAAGTGTTTGATATCTTCAGCAGTAAAGGGTTGAGGGTCATCAAAAAGCTACAAAGGAAAAGGATAGTAGTCAACGTGTATAATGAATAAATCAAATTGAAATATTATGAGAAAGAGGAAATCTTACCAGGTCAAAACTCAGAACTGTCCCAGTTGTTATTATTTTATACATAAATCTTAACATGTAATATCCGGATTCGATGATGCCTTGTTGCTCATGACATTTCTGTTTGAATGAGTGTAAATTCAATATATTATTTTTATGTAATAAATCAAAATGTACAAATTATAAATGGATATTTACCTTCACATGTACATATTTGATCTTTTAATTCCTTTTCTTTGCGCTTTTTCGAAAGTGGACCCATGCCCTATTAGAAAATAAAAAGAATGGGGTAAATTTAAAATTCATTATAATATATAAAACTATTGTGAAATTGAAACTTACGTTTCCAATATATTCTTAAAACTTTCTCGCACATCATCATGGAGAGAGCATATCCAATAAAGTGTTTTCTCCCTAGGGAAAAAAACCCCTAACATCCAATGATCCCTGATAAAAGGAAATTTAACGTTAGTGGTTTTTTATGTCAAAAGATAATTAACTCTTTGAGAGGGATGTGTTTCATACCTCTCACAAAAAGGCATCATCCAACACTGTGTGATTACATTCTTTTCAAATCTATCAGCAATATAAAGCATTCTTTGTTCCTCATCCAATGCACATGCTTCAGGGGAAATCAATTGTGGGTCCACGAATCCATATACATCTGTCAGCTCATTCCTCTCACAAATTTTATACAGATACCTAATACAAAGCAGACATATGTATACATTTTTAATAAATATAACGCAAGGAAAAGGTGTTAAGACTTACATGATAAAAATTTTCTCCACGTTGATGCCCAACTTATCTCCAGTGACAAACTCCATGATATCAGTTTTTATAATCCCCACACTTAGTTCACGTCCACAGACATGAGCTTCCATTGTAAAGTCAGAATGATCCGCCAACAAATTTGAATATCTTGACAATTTTTCAAGACTGCTAGTATCTGCATCTGATGTCATAGCTATCTGTCTTTGTTGTTGTCTATACAGTATTTCTTTACTTTTGAAGTATTCCTGTAAAAATAAATTGAAAAATATATTAGTTTTCAAATGATAAAACATTAATAAAAATATAAAATAAAAGATATAACATCCATACCTCTATGGTAATGAGTCGAAGAAGTATGGATGGCCAAAGTAAAAAATGGCCGATACTATGTCCAACTGTCGTCACCTCATCTGTAGGTAATGGTATCTGAGCTGATCTATCTATAATATCCTGTACAGTGACCCTCTGATTCTCTACCTCTAACTGTTGATGATGAACTGTATCTCCTATACAATATACCATCCCATATGCAACTATATGATGTTGAGGATCATCAACATACAACTCACAATAAGTAGGTAGCTGCGGCGGAGGAGGAGGATCAAAAATGGGGTCCGCAGGCTGAGGTGGGGGAGTGGGAGCTACTGGGAGAGGTGGAGTGGGAGCTGCACCCTGAAATTGTCTTTGCAAGTCTGCAAACATAAACTGCACCGATGCTCTAATCTTGTCCTCCATTGTCGCATTAATATTATGGACTTCAGCCTCCAAAGATTCTATTTTTTTTATAAACTTCCTCAACGTTAGAAGTTGAGGAACGTGGCAACACTTTTCTTACCGATACACATGTCGGATATCCTCTTACACGGCCAGGATGTTCGGGCATTCCCAATGCCACAGATAAAATATCTTCCCTCCCAGATGGTGTAAATGTCCCATGTGAAATCTTCTCCTCAAGAGAGTCCTGTAATAATTAATTGAACATTTCTATAATGATTGGAAATATATGACGAAAATAGTAAACTTAAATAAATAAAATAGATATCTTACAATCCTATCAACTACGAGTCTCGATTCTTCCGAAAGATATTGTCCTATTTTGCCCTTCCGAGCTCTTTTCCATTTCTCATGTCTAGATGGAGGGGATGGAGGGGCCACCTCTCCAGAGCTTGAAGACTCAGCTCTTAGTTGTTGAAATTTTTCTGCCATCATTTGTTCTTCCAATAATGCATACCCTCCCCGAGATAAACTATGAGGGTATACAT
This sequence comes from Viscum album, assembly GCA_963277665.1. Classification (NCBI taxonomy): domain Eukaryota; kingdom Viridiplantae; phylum Streptophyta; class Magnoliopsida; order Santalales; family Viscaceae; genus Viscum; species Viscum album. Next base: position 1,233,229,168 of record OY728135.1, on the reverse strand, counting down.
TTTTAGATTGGATCTCTAGATGAGCTTTCCTTGTTTGCTGTAAATTAAGAATAAGTAATCATTAACAAAACAATAATAAGATCATTTATATAAGAAAGCTTATAAAAGTTTACATTTCCCTTACCAAAAATGATTCTTTTCTTCTACTTTCAAAAAATTGTCTCCATGTGTCTTCATCTATAAAAGGATATATACGACATGGATTCTCACGACTCCTATGACCATAAATGAAATCAGATGAGAGGGTTGATTTGAAATCCCTACATCTCCTAGCATCCAACGATAAGAAATTCTTCCTGACTCCTCCAGTGTCAGGAATATCAAATGTCATCTGATAAAAAAGAGGTTAAAAATATTATATATACTAGAAACATTTAAAGAACAGTCAAACAATAGCAAAAGATCTTACCAAAATGGTCTCCCACAGCTGAGAAATTATCGCCTTATCCACACATCTCCAATCATCATAGAGAATGCTTACTTTTCTCTTAGCCTGAGTTGCTACAAAACCCTTAAAATCTTTAGAATTTGGACCTCTAGGAAGATCATCATCATCAAACTCCACGACTATCCTCTCCTCCTTCGTACAGGCAAGTGATAATTTTGGTAAACGTGTGCACCCACGCTTACCATCCTTTGAACTCTTTTTCATAATAGGAGCATGTGAATGTTCCTCCCCAGATGTATGACCAATATGCTCATCTCCAGAATCATGTGGCTGATCAACTGATTGATCTGTCATTTTCCTTCAAATCAAAAAAACAAACATTAGTTCACAAATAGAAAAGTGTACTAAATTACATAATAGTAAACATTGGTAATATGGTAAGCATGTTAATCAATGATAAACATGGTAAACACAGGCAAAAGGTTGCCAAGGAGTTGGCCCAAGAAATCTGAAAAGTGGACACACTGAGTCCACCGGTCAGCCGGTGTGAGCTCACCGGCCAGCCGGAGGACCCAGGCAGTAGACTTGCCCACTGCCTGGTGCCACCGGCCGGCCGCTGGCTCACCACCGGCCGGCCGGTGGACCAGACAGAGAGCCTTCCTCTGTCTGGACCACCGGCCGGCCACGGGTGATCCAGACAGAGAAGAAGGCTCTGTCTGGTCCACCGGCCAACCGGTGATCCACCACCGGCTAGCCGGTGCGCCCATGACTTCTTCTCTTTACGGTTTTTATTGTTTTATCGTTTTGGTTTGATAAATGTTTTAATAAGTAAAAAATTTACAATATCTAACATTATATGAAAAAACTAAATGTAAACAAGAAATAAACTTGTGTTACCTGTAATTTTAGGAATATACAGTTGGATTGTTTTCCCAAATTCCTTCGTCGTGATCGTTCCTTATGGCACAAACCATGTCTTCAACATACTCATCATTATGTTCTGTTAATCTTTCCATGGAAGTAGGGATCTCACATAAATCAGCATCATCATCAAATTCATCCTCACCAACATATTGTTTTTTCCCTTGTAAAACAACAGCCCACTGCATATCTGATTGATCTACTACATAGAAAATTTGTTTGGCATGTGTTGCCATTATAAAAGAATCAGCTGTGTCTTCCAATCTATTCAGATTAACAAGTGTCATTCCAAATTCATCGTGTCTGACACTGTTGTTACCGATAAACCATTTACAGTTAAAAACAGGAACTTTAATTTTAAAGTAATCAGCCTCCCATATGTCTTCAATCACTCCATAATATGCACTTGATGGCGAAATTGGGTTTCTGTCCTTAGCACTCGAAAAATGCATTGCTTCTGCAAACACCAATACACCACTATTCTGAACTGCACTTCTGTTGTCCTGAGCTTTCGTATGAAATGTATATCCATTAATGTCATAAGCGGACCATGTTATCACATTTAAAGATGGACCACCCACTATCCATTTTAATGTCCTTGATACATCTGATCTACCAAGCAAGGTATTTTTAAACCATGGAAAAAAAGTTTTGTTGTGCTCATTCAAAATCCACATTTCTTTCTTCTTTGGATGACATTGTTTCAACTCATTAATATGCAATGTGATATACGGTTGAACATCAGCTATGTTATTCAAGATGTATGATTCTAACTTCTTCATATGTTCAGCTGACAGTGATTTGACTTTCAAGCCACGAATCCCCTTTCCCTCATTATTAACCCATTCATGGCGAGATGGAGGCAAACCTATGTGTTGCGCAGTAGCCAAGTAGCTCGTACAAAACTCTGCTACCTCCTCAGAAATATACTTTTCAATAATGGAGGCTTCAGGTCGATATGGATTTTTAACATATCCCTTTAATATTTTCATATACCATTCAAAAGGATACATCCAACGAAGATATACAGGTCCACAAAGCCTTATTTCTCGAACCAGATGAATCATTAAATGCACCATCATATCAAAAAAAGTTGGAGGAAAATACATTTCCAAATGACAAAGTATAAAAATAGCATCCTTTTCCAAAATGTTCAAAGCATTCACATCAATCGCCTTGTTACTAATTGAATTGAAAAAATAACACAACCTCATTATAGTCTTTCTGACACGGATGGGCAATATTCCACGCAGTGCAACTGGTAGAATTTGTTGCATCATGACGTGACAATCATGTGATTTCATACCTATCAACTTCAAGTCTTTCAATGAGACAAAATTTTTTACATTTGAAGAATAACCTTAAGGCACTTTGAAATCATGAAGACACTGACAGAAGCTACTTTTCTCCCTCTTCGATAATGTATGACAAGCCGGGGGAAGAAATGTTTGTATTCCTTTAGGAGTGGGAGCTAACTCCAAACGTATTCCCATTGATAGTAGGTCTAACCTTGCATTCAACCCATCTTTTGTCTTTCCTTTAATATCTAGCAATGTTCCGATCAAAGAATCACAGATATTCTTCTCCACGTGCATGACATCAATATTATGTTTGACTTCATGATACCTCCAATATGGTAGCTCAAAAAATATTGACCTTTTCTTCCAAATATTTCTATCATTACCAGATTTCTGTGTCTTTCCCAATGTCACATCAAGGTTTTTCACCCTCTCAAAATACAATTTTGGGGATAAAGGTATTGGAGCAGTATCAAATTCTTGTGAGCCATTGAATGCCTTTTTTAGTCTTCTATAAGGGTGATCCATAGGCAAAAACTTTCGATGACCCATGTACACTATTTTCCTCCCATGATGCAATTGAAAATATGACTTCTGTTGTTCGCAAATTGGACATGCTTTATGCCCTTTAACACTGTATCCAGAAAAATTTCCATATGCTGGGAAGTCATTTATAGTGAATAGAAGCACTGCATGCAGTTGAAAATATTCCATTTTATAAGAATCATACACCCTAATACCATCAGCCCATAACAGTTTCAAATCATCAATCAGCGGTGACAAGTATACATCAATATCATTGCCGGGTTGCTTTGGACCAGAGATCATGATACTCAACATGACATATTTGCGCTTCATACAAACTTCAGGAGAGAGGTTGTAAATTACCAATGAAACAGGCCATGAACTATGTGTGCTACTGAGGGTTCGGTATGGATTCATTCCATCTGTGCACAAGCCTATTCTCAGATTTCTAATTTCATTTCCAAATGTAGGGTACTGGGCATCAATTTTCTTCCATTGTGGACAATCAGCTGGATGACGTATTTTTCCATCACATACCCACTCATCAGCATGCCATCTTAACCTTTTTGCATCATGTGAATTAGCAAATAAACCTTTGAAACGAGGAATTATAGAAAGATAACAAAATACCTTTGAAGGTAGCTTTGTAATCTCTACATCAGCTTGTGATTTTTCTTTCACCTTATACCGTGATGTCCCACATTTAGGACACTCTTTCAGAAATTCATATTCCTTCCTATATATAATGCAGTCATTCGGACAGGCATGTATTTTCCTGTATCCCAATCCCATCGGGCATAATATTTTTTTGGCCTTATAATGTGAATCTGGAAGATCGTTATCTTTTGGAAGAATGTCTTTCATCAATTGTAGCAGCTCTGTAAAACTTCTGTCACTCCATCCATGTTTCGCCTTCAGGCTAATCAATCTTAACACCGCCGAAAAAACTGTAAAATCTGTACAACCAGGATATAATGGTTTTTCGGCATCACCATATAGACGTGCAACTGTCGGTTCTATCTCAATTTGTTCTGCTACAATATCGCGAATCATTTCTTCAATTCCATCGGAGTTACCATCTTGCGATTCATTATCATCAGTGACATTCTGTCCAGTTTCGCCATGCCAAATCCAAGGGTTGTAACTCGGATTGAAACCATGACAAATCAGATGATCTTTTATCTCCCTACTTTTCAACTTCTTCATATTCAGACATTTCAGGCATGGACAGAAAAAAATGTCACTACTTGGAACATTTCGTTTAGCAAATTCCAAAAAGGCATCAACACCTTCCTCATATTCATTGCTCATTCGATGTGCCGTAATCCAACTTCGACTCATTATTACCTATAACAAATAGCAAAAATATATATATTTTTTAGATAAGACAAATATATGTTTATATGAAAAAATCATAATTTGAATGTAAACAATTTTGAAATATAAAACAAATCGATGTGTAAACCCCCCTGGACACCCCCCGACCCCTCTGGACAGCCCCCCACCCCTCCTGGACACAACCCCCCACCCCCGACCTGCTTGGACACCCCCCTGGACACCCCCAACCCTCTGGACAGCCCCCCACCCCTCCTAAACACCACCCCCACACCCTACCCCCTTGGACACCCCCCCTGGACACCCCCAACACCCACCCACACCCTTGGACAACCCCCACACCCACCCACCCCCTTGTAAACCCCCCTGGACACCCCCCGACCCCTCTGGACAGCCCCCCACCCCTCTTGGACACCACCCCCCACCCCCTACCCCCTTGGACACCCCCCTGGACATCCCCCAACCCTCTGGGCAGCCCCCCCACCCACCCGGACAACCCCCAAATACCCTCTGGAGAGGCCGCCACCCACTTGGACAGCCCCCCACACCATCCACCCCCTTGGACAGCCCCCCACACCCATCCACCCCCTTGGACACCCCCCTGGACACCCCACAGACCCCTCTGGACAGGCCGCCACCCCCTTGGACAGCCCCCCACACCCACCCATCCCCTTGGACACCACCCTGGACACCCCCCGACCCCTCTGGATAGCCCCCGACCCCTCTAGAAAGCACCCCCACCCCTCCTGGACACAACCCCCCACCCCCGACCTGCTTGGACACCCCCCTGGACACCCCCAACCCTCTGGACAGCCCCCCCCACCCCTCCTAAACACCACCACCCACCCCATACCCCCTTGGACACCCCCCTGGACACCCCCCAACACCCACCCACACCCTTGGACAGCCCCCCACACCCACCCACCCCCTTGTAAACCCCCCTGGACACACCCCGACCCCTCTGGACAGCCCCCCGCCCCTCCTGGACACCACCCCCACCCCCTACCCCCTTGGACACCCCCTGAACATCCCCCAAACCTCTGGGCAGCCCCCCCACCCACCCGGACAACCCCAAATACCCTCTGGAGAGGCCGCCACCCACTTGGACAGCCCCCCCACACCCATCCACCCCCTTGGACACCCCGCTGGACACCCCACCGACCCCTCTGGACAGGCCGCCACCCCCTTGGACAGCCCCCCACACCCACCCATCCCCTTGGAAACCACCCTGGACACCCCCCGACCCCTCTGGACAGCCCCCGACCCCTCTAGAAAGCACCCCCACCCCTCTTGGACACAACCCCCCACCCCCGACCTGCTTGGACACCCCCCTGGACACCCCCAACCCTCTGGATAGCCCCCCACCCCTCCTAAACACCAACCCCACCCCCTACCCCCTTGGACACCCCCCTGGACACCCCCAACACCCACCCACACCCTTGGACAGCCCCCCACACCCACCCACCCCCTTTTAAACCCCCCTGGACACCCCCCGACCCCAAATCCATGCACCTATGCCATGGTTGTGTGTGAATAAAGTAGTAACAACTGTAAAAGGGCAACCCATCCAAATGGACACGCCCCAACCCTCTCGGGGATTTATAGAAAACGATGAAAAATTAGTGAAATCATAAAATTACTCAATATTGCAAGTTGAACAAATAGATCTAGGGATGATAAATAAGATTATGGTGCCAAAACGAGTTAAAAGGGTTCGCAATCGAAGAATCTTAGCTAGTTTCAACAAAAAAGTCACAACACATTTATATATACTATCCGCGAAAAAAAAACGAACGAGTGGGAGGATTACCTGAGTGCTGCGAGTTTAGATGATTGATCTGAGGAGATTAAATATGAGAAACGATGATCGCAAAACGAATCTAAACCAACGAAATGGACGAGCCGATTCGGGTTTACGCGCGAGAGAGACGAGTCGCGACTGTCGAAGGTAAACTCGCGAATGACAATCCACGGGTCTGGGTAAATTTTTAAATGAGTTATCACGTCGGTTATTCAATAACCGACGTGATAATGTTTTTAAAAACCTTTATAACGTCGGTTATAGAAATAACCGACGTAAAAACCTTCCTCCGATTCCTTTTTGACGTCGGTTATTTTATAACCGACGTTATAAAGGGCTCAAAATCCGCGTTTTTTTACGTCGGTTATTCCATAAGCGACGTAAAAAACATATGCAGATTCGTTTTTTACGTCGGTTATAAAATAACCGACGTAATAAGGCCTTCGAAAACCGCGTTTTTTACGTCGGTTATAAAAATAACCGACGTAAAAAACGAAGCCGTGCGATTAATAACGTCGGTTATTTTTATAACCAACGTTAAAGGTGTACCGAACACAGGTTTTTACGTCGGTTATTAAATAACCGACGTAAAAAACCTTGTTTTACATATTATGACGTCGGTTTTATATAACCGACGTAAAAAATGGTGACGTAAAAAACGTTTTCTGCACTAGTGGTTAAAGGGAAAACTTGGTAAATAAGAGTACAAAATAATATTATAATAATATTAAATAACCCTAAAACTTGTCATAAAAATATTGGATGAGATATTTTTGATCATGGGCATCCTTGGGTCGATTTTAGGACCCATTGAACTACTTGTGTGTGAAAATTTCATTTAATTACTTTTAACTTAATGTTAAAGAAATTATAACCTGAACATGTATCTTTTACTAAGACAATTTTTATACGGGGTTATACAAGTGATATCTTCGACTATAAATAGTAATTATAAATCTAAAAATATTTCCAACAACATTGTATTTTATTTATAATTTTTAAGCATAAAATAATTAAATTTATTTATGAAAAAATTGTGATGTAGTGATTACCTTATTAATGAAAAATTTAAATAAATTAGATTATAAATATGAAAATAAATTTATTTTGAAACTTTTTGTGCCATTAACGAATTTTATGGATTATTATGACTTGTTATATTTTAATTAATAACGTTTTATTGAATTAATAAAGTTTTTATTGATTTTTTAAAAGTCATTATATGAATAGTATATAAATTAACAAAAATGAGTTTTTAAAAAAATATTTTTTTAATAAATGATATAATAGTCCTAAAATTATAATATTTGTCCAAATCACTTAGATAAGGTTAAAAATGTAATTAATTAACCATTTAAGGTTCTATTTTCATTTTATAGTAACTATATTAACCATGTAATAATAATATACAAGAAGACATGGTAATAGTCAAATAAGTTAATTAAGGGTTAAAGCTAAATGATAGGTTTAAATTTGAAACCAAAAAATCTCTAAAAACAATTTGTTGAGAGGATTTTAAACAATCACCATCTTATATTCAAATAAAATTTGTTTTTTACATTTTGAAAATCTAAATTAAGTTTATAATAAAACAATATTTCAAACATTCCTAAAGTACCCATCCCCCCTCTTATAAAAGGACACGAACTTTAACCCATTACACACACCTCTCAAGACCATTGGATCATCCAAACTATGCTACAATAATCTATAAACCTTACTACCTTCCATATAGAATCCTTTCTCTAGGAATAAGGAAATTCATTAAATCCATTTGGCTTAAATCAAAAGAAGTTACCCGATTTGTGGTAATGTCTTCTCTCAAGTTCCTTTCTATTATTTTTACTTATCCACTCAATATTCTTTTATTATTGTTTTTTACATAACAAATAAAGTATCCTTAATATAATATGTTGTTTTTATGAGTATTATACTAACTACACTTACACAAACTTCCATTTAATGGATAGGAACATATTGTTTATGTGTACGACGAACTGCTACCTCACAAAACGACGATTCTTCGATTGTCCCCTAAAACATCTCATTGTGGCCATTATGATGGAAATAAAATTATATATGCTATATATGATATTCATTTTATCACTATTCTTCTGTAATTATCATTTATAACATACCTTTTTGTTTTTAGTGTTTTTTAAATATGATAATTCATTTGAGGAAGTGCAGACTACCACCCCCTCAAAGTGATATTACTCATTCACGCTATAAATGGAACATATAAAGGATGTAATTAATGAATTGATGTAACATATATAAAAAATATGTTATATTTTAATTATAATATACCTAGCTTTCATTTATTTTTCATTTTTTAAGTATGAAATATAAATTAATGTAGTGTTCATGTGTACGTACGGCTTACCGTCTCCCTGAACGGTGCATTTCATTTCTTATATACAAATGATATGAACTATTATAAATACATATATAATGGATATATATGAAATATATGTTTTCCAAATCATGAATATCATTATGGAGGTAATATACTTGGAACCATATGGACGATTTTTAATTATAACAAGTTCATTTTTGACTCAAGTACTTAACTTCAACAAAATGACTGATATGAACTTCAATAATTATATGATTGTTATATCAATGTGTTATGTTATATAAAAGGAATAATAAACACGAAAAATGTTCTTAAGCAAGTATAAATTAGCTTAAGTTTATTAGTTCTGAAGAAAAAGAAACATACATGATGATTCAGACTCAAGGTAAGGGACTTCGTCTCAATATCCATTCATTGAGGCATATTTTGATAATATAAAGATCCTTCTTTTATAAGGTGTATTATAATCCCATTTTAATTTTACATTCATTCAATGAGAATCTTATTTCTATGAATAATTTTACTAAACAAAAAAAGGGAATGCTATTAATGTATGCGGCGACAATGAACTCTCTCTCATTATAAACATTACTTGGAATCCTCTATAATCCTTAATGTTTTTAAAAGGAAAAGAAATCATTTATTCCCTTTTTGGGTGTTTTCAAATTGAAAATGGTTTTTGAACTGGATTTTGTATTTCAATATCTTGAAATGATTTCTTATGATTTCAAATGAAATGTTATTAGTGAAATGTTGATATTTATAAATGTGTTATGTGTTAGGATTATATAATGGTACATGGAAATTTGTAGGATGGTAACATTATAAACCAATGATAGGTGGTTATGTGATAAATCATTTATGGGTGGTTCCACGATAAACCAAGGATGGGTGGTTACATTATAACCACCAATGCATTGGGTATTTAAGTCTTCCATATGGATATTTTATTTAGTGATATGTATGGAAGTCGATCACATTGTTATTACTTTTAAGTATGTTTATTTCCCAAGTTACCTTTGTATGTTATATGTTTCTTTATATGGTATTTAGGGAAATATTTTGGTTACAAAAAAGGATAATCAATGAGATTATATTTATTGAAGTGTTTTTTCTACTTCTTAAAGGTGAAAGGAATTACTTTATGAAAATGTATTCATGATTTTCTTTTTGTTTTGAAAAACTAACAAGTATCTTTATTTATGTATCCCTTAATGATCATTAAATTCTCATACCATGTTTTGAAATGTTTTTTCCCAAAAAATTGAAGATGAATAGGGTAAAGGAAGGGATCAAGGAAAGTCATGTTGTTTAAATCATGGAACAAAACATGTCTATTTTTTTAAAATATTTTTTTATTAAGAAAATAATGGATAATGAGTAGAAGTGTCTACTTGTAATATTCAAGATGTTATGTATAAGTTATTACATAATTCAATAAATCTATAAACATTAAAAGATCCTTAATGTGAATTATTAACTTAATTCAAGATTACGTAATGTTTAAGGCTAAACCCATATATATAAAAAACCACCTCTATCATCACACAAGTCTCCCATTCTCATCCTTTTACCCCATCTAAATTCCCATATAACATGTTACCCAAAAATCAGTATAAGGGTTTATATGCACACCAGTGTGATCATATAGGGTTTGAGCAGAAAAATAGTTTGGGAACAACCTATATTAATACTAAAACATGTCACAATATATAGTGTATTTATGTATAAAAATTAAATAATTAGCAATAACTAGGACCAAAACAACCATGTTAGGTCACTGTGTGTTAACATAACTACCATGACACTTGACCCATATTGATTTAGACATCGTAAAAAAGGATTTATGAAGCCACATATAATATGAAATTAATTTGAATAAAGAGTAAAACTTATCTATACTCACATATAGATGAACACTTGCTAAAGTGTGTAATATAGGCAGTATCAGGTGTAAATATTAATTGTGGATCCTCCCATTGGACAATTATACACCTTGTACTCTATATGAAAAGAACTTTGGCGGTGTACCTATACATCCTAATCCATGGGGCCCTATTACACCTTTTTTAACTAAGTCCTTATAGACTGGGTAAAAATAGGGAAATAATAATAATAATGGGTAACAAATATATAGAATTCTGTAACAAAGTAATTGGGGATCATCTCGATCCCTTATTATCTTCCTATAACAAATAAAGAATGAGAATTGGTGTGGTGTAACTCAATACCCTAATACAAAGGAATTTATGACACAAACATATAATGTATTGTTTGAAAACATGATAAGGATATAAAGTCAATATATACATTGAATATATTTCATATACCTAATATTTCATCTATCCAGATTTTTGTACATTGCGAAACACTATAGTAAAGCATATTAACAACTAAACATTGCCAATATTAACATGTATCACTACAACAAGTCATAAAAAATATATAATATGTAGCCAAAATCACCCATGAGGTTTCAAATTCTCTTAAGTCATGAATAATATACCATAACCAAATCAATAGTCTCACATTTCTATGTCAACAGACTATCCATCTCATAGATGGTATAAATTACCACAAGGTTTCAATAAACTCACATCTTCAACTAATCATATCACAGTGAAAAAGAATCACTCTAAGTATATTTCAAAATAATAATACATCATTTTACATGATTACCATGCACTACAACCCAACATGGTATATGGAATATCCTTATATTTTCTACCCATGGTATCTCACTCGAAGGACTATTCATGACGTGTCCAACTAATACCCAATCATTACGAAAGTCAAGTAACCCAAAGACACTCACATATAAAACCACCCATATATATCAAATTCATTAATATTTTTCAATCCTCATGAGGCTCTCCAATAGTGGCCCATATTTATCTCTTACCAATCCCACTCGCAAAGAGATATATAAGCTCAAGATGTCCTATGGACTTAGTTACCTTTATTTTAGTACCACTAGGTAAACCCGAGCTTATTGATTACCCTTTTTTAAAACCTATATGTCTCCTATAGTTAAGGATTATTTGTGAGGAATGGATAAGAAGTGTCTGTCTTTCTATTTCACATCACACGAATCCACTCTCTACAATAGTTTCATGGGTGAAGGAAAATTCTTATAACAATTCCTATATAATTCACAAGGATCAACAGTAATTATAACCACTAATGATGTTTATAACAACACAAATTTATATAAAACCATTCATTCAGGCTCAACATAGGTTATTCATAAATTTCTATATGATCCAAGACCATTTTAGGTCTTGTTGAAGATAAATACAAATCATGCCAGTTATTGACATAGCCATTCGATATCTCTAAAATTTCCAAACCATGTGTCAAATGCCTATTTAGATCCTATAAGACATTACCCTTTCTAAATAAAAAATTAAATTATCACCCAACCTCTTTTAATAATTCCTAAACACATACTCTAAGGTTTACACATACATGTCACCTTCATATGAGAATCTTAAGGTGAAATATGGGAGGGACCAACTACCATGAGATTATTAAAGATAACTCATCCAATAATAAGCCTTGATTTGACTATGTTCTATTGAAATTAATAAATCTAAAAAATATGTCCTAAAACATGGATTAAATACAAATAATTATGAGATTAGGGGAAAATGAGAGGAAAATTTTACCTTGAATTTTCTTTTCTAATAGAAATTTATGGCTTCTAAAGGTGCATTGACTTGATGAGAGATAGTTATTCTAGAGATTTGAATATTAATATGGAGGGTAAATGGGATGATAAGGGAAAGATAGGGATAATTCATAATTCCAATAAAAGGGTGTGGATTTATTTTCATTTCAACAGTTAATTAAATTAAATTATTTTTATTTTTAAACATTCATACAACCACCGGGTATCATGTGGACAAACTATAGGGATAACCTTCTTTTGGAGACCTCACTGTTTATTCGATGGATATCGACAAATTCTCTAATAGAATTTTCTATTGGCATACATGATATTCCACACCTATGACCTCCCACCAATTCCCCAAAACACTTAAACACATGTAAAAACATCACTTTGGGATTTCCTATATCACAAAATTTAAATCTGAATCCAAATTCTTAAAAAACACTTCTACAGATTATGAAAATTCATACTTGATTTGAAGTTAAAAAATTTGTAATAACATGGATTATTAAAAACTCACCACTACAGGGATTACCATCCATAAGATACATGTAGGATGACTCTTCAATTCATCATCCATTTAATAAGGTATGACACTAATACCTAATTTTAATCCTAAAATAGAAATGGATCACCAAAATATATACTTGATATGGATAATTTTTTTCAATAATAAATTCTATTTGAACTTCAATATGAATAATTCATTACCAAAATGATCAATCCAACATGAAAACCATATATTTATACCTAATTACATTGGTAAAGACATAATTTTCTCTTAGTGCCTTGACATCCTCAAAAAATATGCCGACCCACTATGATATCAAGTCCTGACACATAACATGAAATTCAACCCAATGTTATATTGAGAATACCCAATTTTCACTCAACCTAAAAATCAATACATCTCTTGTTAGTTAAAGAATTAATTTCCATTATCAAATTATATTATTGAATTAAGAAATATGATATAGTCCTAGAAATATTTTTGATTCATCATTCCTCTTTCAAAGTATTGGTAATGAAAAATAACCTCCCAATTGGCTGCGATCTACATTTCTATAACCGTTGATATGAACCACCACCCACCTGATGCATGGGTCACTCACCAAAAGTTCAATTGGATGCCTCTCACAAGAATATTATCCATATTTTTGTCTTCATTAATATCATATTATTTTAATATAAAAACCCAATTGGGGTTCTCCCATGTGATCCTTTCTTATCTAAATTCATCAAAATTAATTCACCAGTTTTACTTTTGGGTCCCAATACATCAAACAATCCTAAAAAAGCCTTTTATAATTTTTCTAACCATCAGTCACTATCATCAACTAGAAAAATGATCTACCCCTAGGGGTATTTAAAACTTCATCCATGGAAATAATACCTACATAACCAAATGTTGCACAACTACTATATGTTAATACCCTAAGAACAGTAGGTACTACAACATAATTATCATAATTATATTATAACACTATACTAATGCCTAAAATATCTCAGTTTGAGGCATTCTATTTGTACAATTTAGATAAGTCTCAATTCATGGATTAATGTCTCACTTCCCAATTCCAATTAACCCCATGACCACTACTAATCTGTTGAAAAAATTCACACAACCAAGGATTTAATGAATAAGCTATCACATATATCCTACAATACCCAAAGTACAAAAATTATTAATGTGGTAAGTTGAATAATATCTTACCCTCTATCTCCCTTCACAAACCCACAATCAAGAGTTTCAAATATTCTGAAAATTTCAATTTCCTAGGTAGTTTCACTGAGTCACTACTCATTAGAGGATATCTATTACAATACTTGACTTTTTAATTTCATGTTGATTCTAATTTATTCTCATGATGTTAATTTCTGAATAGACAATATATTTTATATTAGACCATTAACCAACCAAAATCTTAAGATCCCACAATTTCTTATAGATAATATCCAATTTCATTCCAAGACATGATTTTCATATTATATTATATTATCTCTATCCAAAAAACCACCATGTCACATATAAAATTTAAAATTAATGATCCTTAACAATATTCTTGATCTTATTTAAAAGAATAAATCAAGATTCTAAGACTAAACCACAAGTTCAATATTTACCCCTTACTATTCCTCAAAAAACAACATATATATCATTAAGAATATATTATAATCTCATTTATAACACAACTAATGAAACACCTATACAAAACTCAAAATTAAATATCACATCATTTTAGGGTAACTCTAACATCTGAGTCATTTACCCATGATCCTATCTACATAGTATTATGCATCATATGAACCTTATATCATTAATGATAAGTAATCTCATACCACAATGAAAAAGAGGAACTATGACCCCACTTGCCTCTTAGGTTCATGAGCGTCAACTCTTGTACACATTAACAACATTAATCATCCATATAAGCAACAAAAAAAATTATCCTAACCTCCATTTTAGCACACACCCTAAAGAGTTGAATATCACCATCCTTAAACAACATCAACAACATATTTATATATTAGAGTGTCTATATCCATTAAAAAACTATCATACTGGAACTAATCAATACCCTTGGAACTCATACATAGAGTGAGCCACTTATTGGTAATCACCTACTAAGATCATGAGTGTAATCAATTCACTATTGAAACACACAAACTCATCATAATGGTTCCAATTAATCTATTATCAACTAATATGTTATTTTTTAAAAAATAAAATAACTTTTCATCGATGTTTTATTTAATTGTAACCTATTTTCCATAATAATTTTCCAAAAATTTCATTCTTAAAATAAGTTTTCAAATATATTTTCTATTGTTGAAAACCATTCTACATTGACAAGAAGTCAAACACATGTCTCGAATACCTTTATTACTTGTATGATGCATAAACAAAATTCAATCTACCCACCCTATAATAAATATAAAATATCAAATAAGAACCACACACCATAAAATCATTCTTGAATAAGAAAATAAATCATAACAGTGAAATAAACAACAATCCCATTCGTTTTATCTTCTACCTTCCTTAAATTGGTGTTAGCTACACCCTAGGATAAGGTCCATCCTAATCTTTAAAAACAACATCCTAACCTCAACTAATATTCCCAAATAGATATTCAACTAAAATATTACATTGAAACCATTTTTTTTAATTCCATGACCCTATCCCACCCAAGTTATAGATGTTCTAGGGGAACCATGTGACTTTAGGTGCATGTCCTTATGGGATAGATGCAAATAAATAGTAGAAAGATTCTATAAGCAATATGAGGATACTAAAATATAGATATTATATTATACAATAATAATAAATAAGTGAATCAACATATCATATAAAAGTCTGAAAATGGAATTTAAGACAAAGGAAACCATTATTAATATATAATAATGAGTAATAATACAAAAAAATAGAATCATTCCATGATTAGATATAAATATCATAAGTATATTCTTCTAAGATGATCAAGTAATAAAAAAATAGAAGGATATAGAAAAAAAACCATGTACCTCAATGGTCAATTATCCCATACTCATCCAATTACCCTAGCCAAATCCATTGTATAACATGTTTTTTGAAAGTAAATACGAGGTTCTGCACACTCATCAGGGTTCCTGTGAATGACACAAGAATAAAACTTAGTAGGGAACCACTAATAGGGTTCTGAAAATATATAATGATATATAGTATATTATTACATTTAGAAATAAAAAAACCAGAAATGAATAGAAAACCTACAATCATATTTGGTTATCATGGTCCTACTACGATACCCTAACACTTGACCCTATCTACCTCAAAAAATACTAGAACATATCTATCAAAGACACATAAAATATGAATCACAAACATGTAAGGTATAAAACATACCTAGACAGTATATTGTAAATCCATTGGGTAAATAAATAATGTGAACCAATACAGGGTAAATAGAGAGGCTAAAGAATCTCTCACTTAACTATGATCTACCCAGTGCTCTAGGAGATTGGTGTATGGGCAGTATAGTTCAACAATTTGATCCCTAAGGCCTTATGAAATGTCAAACTTGGACTACAAAAATATACCTAGATTAAATAAAGGAATAAAATTTTAGTAATGTGTATCCCTTTTATAGAATCACATATTAGAGTAACTGAGGGTCATCATACTCCTTTTTGATCATCCAAAAAATATAGAACAATGATGTAACAACCTAAATTGTTATAAATAAAATTATACTTTTTGATTTATTTAAATGTATTATTACATATTATGGTTATAGAAAACACATGTACTTATTTGGTCTTATTATATCATATTTAAATAATCATTAATCATCATTACCATTTATAATATATCAATTGAACAGTGATCCCCTGATTAGTATAAATATATGGTCTTAAATAATCCAATTGACAAAGAAAATGGAAGTGATGGCCTCAACTAGTAAAATTGTACCCTATGTGGCCCGTTTATCATATATTACATGGGAGATATAATATATTCGATTTTTCCTTGACCAAATTCAAGATAATATCCATCAATTTAATAATAAACAAAACCTTTTATGGGATAAGTTCAAGCTCATCGAGATCATGACCTAAACTATGTTTGCAGAAACATGCCATGAAAGTCTCACAATGATGAACCTTACCCTTAAGTCATTTTCTGATGTAATAAATGGATATGTATCAAAACTGTAGAAATATGAGTATGTACATTATTTTATATATAATAATGAATATATTTTCATCTTATTATCGTTACATTATAATTGTTTATTATTTTGATACAATAAAACAAAAATAGTATTTTTGGGTAATATTTAATTTAAATTAAATATTTTTTTTTGTAATTTAATGGATTATTGAAATATATAAAATTTAAATAAAATATTATTACAAAATAATTTTTATTAAATATAATATTTTATATATTTTTATGAACTCAAATATAATTCTTATATGGGTTCGAAAACAATTATTGTGAGAAAACCCAACATTATCAGTAAATGTTGGATATTATTTTAAATGTGAATATTAAAATATCTATAAAATTATTTAGGTAATATTAATATTATATTTTGAATAATAATGTAAAATTATACAATGGTTATTTTTTAAAAATTTCTAAGATGGTCGAATTTTTGGGTAAAAATTAAATACTCTAAATATGTACCTTGTGTATTGTGACAACATAATGACCAAAAGGTACTGTAATAAATACTATAAATAGGATCCACGAACAAATATATGTTTTCCTTTAAAATTATTTTATTTTATGCTTATTTGATTAATTTTATTAAGCCTTTATGTATTCTCCAAAAATATTGATATATTTTAGGGTTTCAAAATCATTACTTTAAGAGAATGATTAAATTCCACATAATAAAGGGAATTATTTTTTTATGTTCACCCGTTGGTCTTATAAAATAATTAAAACCACTCCCATTTTGTAGTAACCATGGAAAAAATGCATACAATGTTATTTTATTATTTTATTATATAGAGTCCAAAACCTATGTTTTAGAAATAATAAATAAATACCCACTATTTTCAAATATAAACTCGACAAATATCTAATTTCACTAAACTAAATATCCATGGATCACATCCTCACTATTTAATAACCATAATAGAGTCCTCCCAAGGTGACCCATATCTCTCAAGAATCACCCCCTAAGCATTTGGAGTCACACAGTCAATTAATGTATCCTCAAATTCTCTTCTTTATTCATGTTTTTTATTATCTTATGCCATATATTTATAATTAATACTATTGAGAAATGTATTTACATGTCTATATTACATACCATTTTATTGAAAAATTATTAGGGACAACTTTCTCTATCATCATTTATTTTTATGAATTTTTTAGTGATGTCTTTATGCTGATAAAATTTCACCATGATTTCCCTATAAAAAACTATTATGTATTGAAAACCATAACCATTTCATGTCAAGGGTGTTAAACATTATAAAATTATAAATATTTTAATTGGTAATTAAATTTATGTATTATATTCACTATTATTCTGGATTAAATTATCATAATGATTGAATCCACATTGTATGATCAATGGGGCACACTTAAGCATGGGAAAAAATGAATGTGACAGGTGTACCTATAATTATATAGCCCTCTAATGAATTGGGTAAATTTTTATCTCATGAGATGTCATGTTGAGATTGAGAGAAAACCTAATTACTTTATTGATCTTTTTCCATAATGATGTCTTGGATGTGATCCATGACCTCTGTTTATGATACTACGTTTTATGTTGTTGCCCCAATTTCAATATTACGTTTATAATTAGTGTGTTATATCACGTCTCATTGATCATGTTTATGATTCATAATATTTGTCCACTTTTGAAATGTCTATTATATAACATGTATTTTTATCTTCATTTTATTCCATGTTTATTACCTTACTAGGATTTATAGTTCACCCCTTCCTTATGTATGCCCCATGGTTTTCCCATGTAGTTTTATGTGCGAGAATGTTGTGAAAGTTTTCAATGAAGATGGTGTTTTCTTGTTTTAAGTTGTTACATAATGTACCTAATTCTTGCATACACTCGACTTATAAATATTTAGGGATTTATTTAATGTAAAATTATGTAATAAACCATGAATTAATGTGAAATAAAGAGTATAGTTTTTATAGTTCATATCAAAGGAATAGTTTAGTTATTTTGGGGTTTAGGATTAGAAAACACAAGAGAAATACATGGTGATAATACTATGTATAAGAAAAAATCTTTAAATATCGATAAGTATAGAGTAATATATCAACAGAATACCTCCTTATCCAGATACTACAAGTGGATGTGGCTTTGCCCCATGTGTTTATAGGTGTAAAACCTAAAAACAGCACATTGATCTAGACTCAATCATGAACGGGAGAATGAAGATGGGCCTTATTGTACACTTGGATTGACACTCCTTGGGGATACTATTTGGTAAATTCAGAACAACATTTCGATAAATTATTAAGGGAATAACCACCCCCCATAAGAATATATGGAATCAAATAGATCACAGATAACATAGATTGAAGCATAGAAATTAATATGTTATGAAATACATTATAAGTCATAAATTTAATTTGATTGGATTACCATTTATATATTTAATGGTTTAAAACACTCATCCATAATTTTCCTTTTATTTTGGAAAATGCTCAGAAGTATGAGTAATCAGGTAAACAATCAATGTGATGGGAATTATGATGACTACCCCAACGAGATTCCCAACCCGATGGGGGTAGGAATATCAAATTGTGATGATACTCTCTCACCTGAATCAGGTTTTGAATAGAAACCTAGATCAGGAAGAGTGCCCAAAACCACTATGAAAGAACAAGATTCAGTTGATATCATTATGTGACAAAAACCGCTGAATTTTAATAGATAATATGATCTACTAATCATGGAATAATGGATCAACTCTGTTGAGAAGATCTTCTACATTCTTACTTTATTTGAGAAAGATAATGTTATTGTAGATATCTATCATATGGTGGGATAAAATTACAAATGTTGTACATTGATCAAGAATATAATTATTGATAAAGTGATCGAAGCAATGGGGTGGAAGGATATCCATAAAATGTTTGTTCAACAAATATTTTCCTCACACTCTACATCTTAATATTTAAATAGATTTCCCCACCCTCAAAGAAAAATACAAGAAATCTTTGAGGTCATATGAGGGAAAAATAAAAAGACTTGAATGATATGCCTTTAGATTTATTGTTTACCCATAATAAATGGTTGAATACTTCTTTTTGGGATGAAACCTAGTATAATAAAATCCCTAGTGATCGAATACTTTTATATCTATGATGAAATTGTCTGATGTTCCCACAAAGTCGAAATAGATATCCGAAAATCTAAAGGATGTCATGGGGATAAGAAGTGGAAAGTGGAGAATACTTATTCTCGTCTAATGGAGAAATCTTATGGTGACACGAAATTTCAACATCACACTTTTCAAAGGCACAGAAGGAAGCATCCAAGAAATTTCATAATGGGGGTGATGAAATGATTAAGGTGCGGGAAGGATGGAAACCTTGATAGTGATTGTCGATAGGAGAAACCCACTAATGAAAAGGAGAAATAGAATGCTCCAGTATATACCCAGTTCATTGTTCATTACATCATATATAAGGAACCAAGGAACTCTTAAAACCAATGCACTAAGACTAGACCTTTTGGAGACAACCAATAACCTCTCAGGCAGTACAGTATAGTTTTTTCCATAATAATCGATGAAGAGGATTATGAAAACAAAGTGTTGACAGGTACACTATTTATTCATTCATTAATAGTGAATGTACTTTTTGATTTTGGGTTTCTGAATTCTTTCATACCAAGAAATTTTATTACAACTATTCAAAACCCACCACAAAGTATGAATGTTATGTTTTTAGTGAAAATAGAAAATCTTGAAATTATTACATCCCAAGTATATAACCCCTACCCAATCAAACATTTTTGATTAACTTCCTATATAACCTTTTAATACCCTCTTTGATGGAATTTTATGCAATTTTGGGTATGTATTAGCTTTACCTATATTGAGCCTATATAAATTTCTAAAGGAAGGAAATCACTCTCTATGTCATCATTTGACCCCTGATTTAGTAAAAGTGCAAGGGGAGGAAGAATATTCTTTATCAAAAATATATCATGAAATTTGGTTTTATTAACCTGTGATAAATAATATATAACTGAAATTACCGAGTCTATAAAAATAATCATCCTTTAATCCACTCCCATTATGAGTGAATACACTGATTTTTTTCTCGAGGGATTTTTTTCTTCCACCTAGCTGAGTGGTTGAATTTTCAATCAATCCTATGACTCAGGAATTTCCATTATCTAAGATTTTATATAGAATGGATATCATGGATGTTGTGGAGTAAAAGAATTAATTATATAAGAATCTAGAAAACGGTTTCATATGCCCATGTGCTTCACAATGGGGTGCACCATTCCTTTTTTGTCAAGACGATGGATGGGTAAAAGTGACTTTGCATACATTATTGGGAGGACAAAAAGATCACGATAAAGAAAAAGTAACATATTCCACAGATTGGTGACTTGTTGAATTAGCTACATGGATCACAACACTTATCCATGGTGGATCTATGGTCAAGATATTACCAAGATATGGTGAATTAGGAGGATATCCCCAATATTGATTTTCTTACAAGGTACATGCACTACGAGTTCAATGTAATTCCATTTTAACTCTATAATGTTCCAGAAATTTTTATAGACTTGATGAATACGGTTTTCATAGAATACCTTGAAAATTTTGTGGTTGTATTTATAAATGATATTATGATATTCTTTAATACCATTGAGGAGAAAGTGGTAACTCTAACCACAATGTTGAAGGTCTTATGAAAGGATAATATTTATTCCAAGTTTAAAAAATGTGAGTTCTTGTTGAAGGATGTCTCAGTATTAAATAATATCATCACACAAAATGATATATTTTTAGATCCCATCAAAGATAGAAGAAATTATTGGATGTTCTAGGCCAAAAACTATGATATATAGCTATAGTTTACTTCAATTAGAAAGGTATTATATCATATTTGTGAGAAATTTACCATAATTATCAGATCCTATAACCAAGATAACTCAGAAGGGAGTCAATTTTTCTTAGAATGATGACTGTAAAAAGATATTAAAAGAGTTAAAAAGGAGTCTTTTCACTACACCTACTATTACACAACCCACAAGTGTAGAAATTTTCAAGGTATTCAGCAATGATTCAAATAATGTCTTGAGTTGTGTGTTAATACAGAATGACAAAGTGACAACCTATGCTTCAAGGCATTTTCATCTTCATGAATAGAAATACCCAACACAAGATCTGATGTTTGATGCAATGATCATTGCTTTGAAAATATGGTGGTATTATCTCATTGGGGATAATTGTGAAATATAAATGGATCGTACAAAGCCTCATATATATATTCAAACAAAAAGTGTGGAATATGAACCATTAAATCTAATCAAAGATTATTACTGCCCATTTCGCTACCATCTAGGGAAATAAAATAAATTGGAATATTCTCTAAGTAGAAAGGATCGAACAATTCTACCATTGATGAGAATTGATAGGGACCCAATCTTTATAGATTCTAAAGGATAGACATGGAAATCATAAAGTAAGAAACATCATCAATCTTTTCACAAATGATTGATTAACCATATCGTTTGAAAAGACTAAATGTACTCAAAGAGTTGATGCTGGAATTTAAAAGAAATTGGAAACTATAAGAAAGGTAACATCCCTAGAATTAAATGTTAATGAAGAAGGAGTAGTGAAAACTTGGTCAAAACTATCATTACCATAAAATCATGAGTTAAGAAAGGAGATGTTGGATGATGTACATAGATCAAGCTACTCTATCCACTTAGAAGCACAAATATGTATCGTGATTTTCAAGAACACCATTGATGGGAAAATATGAATAGGGATATCATGGAATATACATCACGATGTATTGTATGTCAGCAAGTGAATGTGGAAAGGCAAAATTACAAGGGGAAGATGCAACAATTACCCATCCCAATATGAAAATATGAAAAAATCACCATGGAATTTGTCATTACTCTTCAGAAGAGTCAAGAGTGAATAATTCTATAAGGGTTGTGGCATATCATCTTAAAAAGACTACACACTTTATTTAGATTCGAGAGGATTTCTCACTGGATCAACTTTCACATATATATATATATATATCAAAAAATTTGTGAGGTTTCATTGAGTACCACTATTGATTGTATTCGATTGAGATCCCAGATTTACCTCAATGTTCTTTTAAAGTATCCATTAGGATATAAACACTAATATAAACTTTATTATGACCTATCATCCTCAAACTCATGTGTTCTCTGAGAAGAATATTCAGACACTCGAAGACAAATAGAGATCATGTTCAATAGTCATCAAAGAAGGATGTTACAAACATCTTCCTCGGGTTGAGTTATCATAACTCAACAGATTTTAATCTAGAATATAAATATCCTAATATTAATACCTTTATGGGAGGAGGTGAATAACACCATCATGCCAGGATGAAGCTGGGGAATGAAAACTGATAGGTCCTAAAATCGTAGTGGAAATGTTGGAAAAGGATAGAACTATTCATTAACACATCAAGGTTGCTCAAATTTAACAGAAGAGCTATGCTAATAATATTTGATGAGACCTAGAGTTTTATATTGGAGACATGATATTGAACTATATATCTTCACGGAAAAAATTGATGATATGTGGAAATAATGTAATGCTTAGTCAAATATACATCAAGCGCTTTGTGATCATGGATTATATCTGAGAGGTGGCCTACTGACATACCCTTCCTTATAACCCATCTCAAGTACATGTTATATTCCATGTAACCCTCTTGAGAAAGTACATACCATACCCATCCCATGTTCTAAATCTAGATGTGGTACAATTGAAGAATGATCGTTCCTATAAATAGTAGTGAATGAAAAAATTAGACCATACATGCAATGATCTACAAAATTAGAAAATTCACCTGGTCAAATTATTGTGGAGAAACAAAAAGAGTGACGAAGTAATGTAGGAATTGGAGGAGGGGATGAAACAAATACCTCAATATATTTTAATATGGGAAAATAAAATTATTAGGTTGAAATTTCTTAAGTGGAGAGATTGTAACAACCATAATGGTTATAAATAAAATACCCCATTTTATTTATTTAAATTTATTTTTATGTATTATGGTTTTAGAAAATACATGAGCTAATTTTTTCATATTATATCCTTTTTAAATAATAATTAAGAATCATTAACCTATATAATATATCTATTTAATAATGATCAATTGATTAGTATAAATATAGGGTTTTAAAAAATCCAACCAAAACACTAAAAGGAAGTGATGAACTCAACCCATATGATCATACCCTATGAATCCCATTTATCAAATATTATGAGGGATATAACTTCCCTAACATTTCCCTGGTTAAATACCAAGCTGAGATCCAAAAAAATAAGCATGATATAAACCATTTATTCTAACATTTCAAACTTATCTATATCACAACACGAACAATGTTCACCGAACAACCACATGAAATTATAACTACCGTTCACCTTAACCTTAGGGAACATAATGGTGTATTAAAGGGATTTGTATGAAGACCCTAGAAAAATGGGTATGCAAATTTTTTTTAAAGAATTATCAAAAATATTTTCATCCTATTTTTTTAATTTATAAATGATTTTTATTTCAATTCAATAAAAAAGATATATTTTATTTGGGTAAAATTGAAATTCAATTAAGGAATTTATTTTATGTGAATATATGTTTTTCTTAAATAATTATTATTTTAATAAAATATTATTATTAAATAATTTTTCTTAAATATAAATGATCATATAGTTATTGATGATGTCAAATGAAATTTTTATATTGGTTCAAATGCTTTTATTACTAAAAAACATATCATTTCAATCATCATTGGTAATTATATTAAAATAAAAAACTTATATATTCTGAAATTTTTTTAGATAAAATGAATATTAATTTTTGAATCATAATCACTTAATTATTGAATTGTTAATTTTTCATTATTTTTGGAGATAGTCGAATTTTCGGTTAAAAATTATATACCGTATAAAAATACCTTGTGTATTATGACATCATAATAACCAAAAAGTTATTTTATAAATACTATAAATAGGATACGATAAAATTATATGCTTTACCTTTAAATTTTTTTTATTATAGGTTGTTTTGGTTAAATTTATTCATCCTTTTTGAATTCTCCAAAACTGTTAATATATTTTTATGTTTTAAAATCATTTCTTTCTCAGAATGACTCACTTAAACATAATAAAGGGTACTATTTTATTAAGGTCTACCAATGGACATATAAAATAATAAAATCCAATCCCATTTGGTAGATTCTAGGGGAAAACCTTATTAATGTTTGCGATTTTTGTTATTTAATTATACAGAGTGAAAAACCTATGTTTGAAAAAAATAAAGAAATCCCCACTCATTTCATTTATAAACCCACAAAAGGTCCCACTTATTTTCACTCAAATCCTTGCGGAACTACCTTACTCTTGTCCCCTCCCTAGAGTCCTCTAAAGGAGCCCTCATGTTCTTAAGAACCTTCTCCAAGACATTTGGAGTCACATACGAGAGTATGGGATCCTCACATACTATTCTTTATTAATGTTTCTTTATTATCTTATGATTTATATTTCTAATGACTAATGTTTGGGCATGTATTTAAATACCTTTATTACTTAAAAATTTATATAAAATTTTTGATACATCAATTTCTCTCTCATCCACCCATTTTATGAATTTTTATGTGATGTCGTTATGCTGTTGAAAGTTCATCGTGATTTTCATTGCCATAAAAATTATGTAATGAATTCCATACCCATTTTCGATTAAGGGTGTTCAAATTTATATTCTCAAAATTCTGTTAATTTTGACTTAAATTTATGTATTAAAAACACCTTATTCATGGAATAAAATATGATGATGAATGAATCCATGTTTTATGATCAATGTGGTTCACATAAGCATGAGAATGTAATGAATGTGATGGGTATACCCAAAATTATATATAGATCCAATGAATCCAGTAATTTTTAGTCTCACGGGACTTCATTTTGGGACACGGAGTAAACCTAATTTATTTATGGGACTTTCTCTATCATTATGACTTGGCCTCTATCCTTGACCAATGTTTATAATGTAGTGTTTTATGTTTTTACCACATTTCCCATGTTTCATCTATTATTATCATGTTATATCATGTATCATTGTTCATGTTAATGATTCCTAATATTTTTATGACACAATGATATTCCTATTATCTAAAATGTATTAATATCGTCATGTTATTTCAAGTTTATTAACTTACATGGAATTATTTCTTACCAATTTCTTATGTTTTCCCATGGTTTTGCCCTGCAGTTTCGAGTGTGATCTTTTTAAGGATGTTTTCATATAATTTGTTGTTTTTATTATTTTATGATGTTATGTAATGTAACTAATTTCCAAAGGCACTGGAATTATCAATCTATTAGTTGTTATTAAGTATTACCTAATGTAACTAATCCTGTATTAATGTGAAATAAAGAGAACAGTTGTTATAAATGAGAACCTAGGTTGTATAACTTGGAACTCCAATATATATATATATCTATAGGCCATAACCTCATCAATTAAAACTCCAAAACATGATCATGATAAGTATATATATATATATATATATAATGGGTATAACCCCCACTTAAGCTCTCATATAGACACATATCGATACCAATTTCTCTGTTAGAGGGTAACCCTTGATTTTCTCCACACTACCTTCTCGAGAAGTATAATTATACCCAATCATCCAAAATAAAATATGTAGTTAAAAAATACCCATAATGATACTGAATACCGTAGACCATCCAAAATGTTCCATACCTGACTCACGAATCACTCTTAGATATCTCAACAAGCTATTCCCTTCTTTCATGAAAAACATTCCCATAAGGATTCAATAAATTCACTTACTCACATAACCAGTAAGTCGAAAACACTCTAAGGTGATTCTAAAAGTAAATGAGTAATTTTTCAACATGTACCATATACTATTTACCATTATGGACTAAGAAATATCATAATTTCATTTACCCATGGTATAACACTCAAATAACTATCTAATCATATTCCACCTCTTACTCATGGTTTAAGAATGTTAAGAAAACCCCAAAAAATGTAATAAACCACACATATGTGTCCCTTTCCTTAATATTAGCCAAGACTAATGAGGCTCCCTACTAGGGTTTATATTTTTCTCAATCCAATGTGACTCTCAATGTGAGATCCATACTTTGGTGGTCTCATGGCATTGGTTTTCCATCTTTGAGTTCCACTTAGTACACCCAAGATAAGTGATACAAGTTTTTAAATCCTCTAAGGACCCTATCGTTAAGAGATACATATACCCAATTTCTACTCTTGTTTTATCTCTCTTTATCTCCCATTATTCTATTTTATAATCTCTTATATTTTAAATTTTCAAAGAATATTCAAATATTTTTTCCCACATTACTCTAAATGCAAAAAACTAGTTAGAACCTATACCCAAGTTTCTATCCTCTCAAAATGATATAAAACACATCATTTATTATTTACCTAGGACATTCTTAATTTACTAATTGAGTTAAAACCATTCAATAATTCATTAAACACAACTAGTGGTCACACCCCTTAGCAATATAGCCACAAATATTCTCTAAAATATATATACAATATCGGAAATACCAATTCTACTTATTAATGTATTCATCCTAGACTAATAAGCAATTCTACAATGACCTAGTTCCTTTATTGATTTCCAATACCTGAATTTCATAGTTCTCGCATGAAAGTCACAAAGAAACACAAATCAAATGATGAAATTTGTGAGGGAGTACCTAATGTGAGATTATGAAATTTTACTTATATTATATTACATATTGATTCTAACTTTACCACCAAAAATAAAAAACTAAAAAATAGGCCATATAATGATGTTTATCCTAAAAAAGTGGACACATGAGAGAAATAATGAGACGAATAATATGAACTACATTGTCCTTGTAATTAGGAGAATCCTGCAGCAGAATGAATGTTAATCTGATGAGTTTTTATATTCCCAAAGATTTGAATAATAAAAAAGGGTTGGGGGAAACTTGAGTTAGAATTACGTATTGGGACTAGATTTGGAGACTAATAAAGGAGTTGGATGTGGGTTGATTATAACTAAAATTATTATTTAATTTAAATCAATACTATCTAAAAAACAACATATATTTTTATTGGGTACATGATACCCCCACTAAGGATACCCTATTTTTGGGGGCCTCATCAGGTACCGAATGAACCTATACCATATACATGGAGAGGGTTTATATAGGGTAGCTAGCTCTGCCACCCCTTCAACCCACAGTCAACGCCCCAAGCACAACAGAAACACCCAAACACAAGAAAGTGAATCTCTTTTAGATGTTCAAAATCTTATAATTATAATATCATTCCAATTATAAAAGTAGCATATATTTAGATTCATAAAATTCAAATGTCCCCATTATAACCGACTCATAATGACACAGATCATCACCCAAAATGCATAGCTTACCAAGATCAGGTACAGTTAATATTATTACTCATTTAAATTTCATTTTATCTACTAGAAAGTTAAATTTTTTTAATCATATGACTAAAATATGACAACCCTCTTGGTCAAGGATATTATTAGTGTTGATATCTGAGAAATAGTTTAGATAAATCTCTTATAGTAACTATCAAAATGGGGAAACAATAATCCTCAAACACATGTATATAAACATTTCATGACATTATATCCTATACCGTCTTATAATACATCGTAATTTGTTCCTTATACAACATGTATCCCAATAAATCCAATTTTATAATCAAGAAGTTACACTTCTTTAGCTTCACATATAATTGATTCACACAAAGTGTGGTCAGTAAAACTATATTTTATTCTTATGCTACTCACATGAACAAGTGTACATAAAAAAATCATCGATGATCACGACAAATAATAATTCCAAATATGGATAAAATATTTGACTGATCAAGTCCATAAAAGTCTCTAGTACATTCTTTATCCAAAAATTCATTACTAAAAACTCATACAACACATATTTATTATTCTATTACACCGTAAACACATCCATAACTCATATACTATTCTATTGGCATCCATATATCTACTTAACACATTTTTCTTCATTGGTTACAGCAAAACACCATAAAAGTGATGTTTATAACCCTCCATAATGAATTAAAAAAAATAAAACCTTCATTTAATCATCACTATCAATTAACTTAATGATCTAATGATTTTTATCCATCTATTCATCCACATCCTATATTTCACTATCTCTATAATAAATCAGAGGATGTTGTTTCTAAAAATCATTGTTGATATTGGATACTATGGAATTTCCCTAAGGAAATATCATATCTAATAAGTATATAAACCATGTTAATATCATCATGAGATACTCAACTATTGGATGTTCTAAAACTATATCTAATACATCCTGATTATCAACCCCTCTCAATGATCCTTTGGTATATTCCAAGGCAGCATGACATCTCAATTTTAATTCCAAATAATGTCATAGTTACAATGATCATCAATTTTATCTATTCAATTTCTATATCAAGATATATATTAAAACATTATTCCAAAAACTATTATACCAAAACATATCTACACCTATCAACCCTTGATAGTATATGAAATATAAATTCAAAAATAATTAACCAATTTAATTCCTTATCCCCTATTATACCACACAACTACTAGCATACCTGGTTTTATAATTATCCAAGCCTCTAACAAATTAAATCACCACTAATAATTAACTTTGATTAATCCATTTAATAGTTTAGTACATAATTAAATTATGTAAAAATATCTCATGTAATCCTAAGTGCTAAATGTGATGCATGATATCACCAAATCTCACCTCCTTAGCTAATTTAAATCCCATAAATATCACTATTTTAAAAAATACATAAATATTAGTGTTATATCCCATGCCACATTGGTAACCTGGACTTCAACTACATAAATTTTAATTAAGAAAAACTATAATTTCTTTCTCAGTCATAAGAAATATTGTTTCTTGTTTGCCAATATTTTAAAACAAAAAATAAATAAATACAGATATCTGATACAATTTAGGCTATAGATGAGACCATGAGCATGTGATGTAATATAACCTCATATATGCCTCTCCATACATTAGAGGGTTCAGATTATTAATGAGGGTATATTCCATGTAATATAGAGGTTATTTCATTGATATCGTTACCTTAAATAATAAGAAAAATTATCATTATATAAATAATATCATTATATAATTATTATGATAAAATTGAAAAAATATTAATAGAAAAAGATTTTATATCTAGAAAGTGCTAAATGATCATAATAGAATCATATACACATAAAAACATCTAAAAACACACAATGATCATCATATATACATTATTAACAAAATGAAAAAATATCTATAGGCTTGTGGAATACTACTCACTAGTCTCCAATTACCCACCCCTAGTTATCCATTAACAACCAGTTTAACCTATCATAGATCCATTTTTCTTATCCACATTAAGAATCCAAAAATCTATACATCCATAGAGGTTCGTATACAGGTTTTAAGTCCATAATTCTAGTAGGATATCATTAGAAAACCTATAAAATATTCATTAATATACTTTTCATACATTTGATAAAATATAATAACTCACACTAAACATAAACAGGTATTTCTATTAAGTGTGTTTTATATAGACCACCATGGTACCCAACCCCACCAACATTGGTCAATGTTGATTTATTTGTCATATCAAACTTCAATAGGTTATAATATAAACTGATCCACCATATACCACCATAGAATGATCTTAATGGTCTATAATAATTATTGAAACCAGTGGATTAAATCAATTATCCCCCTGAGTGTCTTGTAACTAATCCTAGTATCCCCTCTCAAAAACCCTAAAAAACTCACCCCACTAGTCACATGACATAGACACAACTTTTCATAACTTTAAAACATCACTAGTATATACTAACACCAATAGTAACATCTCTTTGACCATATTGATATAAATTGATCTCATTGATCACATTTTTTAATCCAAATCATTCTATACTAATCCCTGTGGAAACCTATCTTAGACTACACTAATCCATATTAACCACATTGGTAATATATCTGAGACCCCATTTGTGCTAATTTAATAAACCCAATTATCACTCAATTGAACCCCCAATGGTTTCACATTCAATGGTTGAAATGGACCTCCTCATTCTTGGACCCAATGACTCACCCAAGTACATTATAAATATAATTAAAAATTCAATTTTATAAATTTAATATGGTCAAATATTACAATTATCAATCAAAAAACACATTTAAACTCAATAAGAAACCCTCAATGAAATAAATAACATCACAATATTTTCTATTATTCCTAATTGACCCCAATGGTCAATTTATCAATTAGAATACAAAAATATTTTTGGACATTTGAGAGAATATTTCATAGAGCCACCTCTTGTCTATCCTACCATTATAAGAATAATTACCCCGACCATAGTTTTTTAAACCAGATTCCCAATTAGTTTTCTAACCTCTCAAGACTTCCTCTTTGTTACCTATGTTATATTATGTTTTATATGCATTAATACTCACCAAAAGCAAATAATAAATCCTTAAATTTAGTAAATGTCACTTACCTTTGTTCTAATAGTATCCTTTCCTT
This sequence comes from Viscum album, assembly GCA_963277665.1. Taxonomy (NCBI): domain Eukaryota; kingdom Viridiplantae; phylum Streptophyta; class Magnoliopsida; order Santalales; family Viscaceae; genus Viscum; species Viscum album. Next base: position 1,233,197,496 of record OY728135.1, on the reverse strand, counting down.
AAAATAAATATCCTAAATCCGCTCTAATTAGATGGACGAAACAATTCCTTCAAAAATAGTAAAAAGAAGTTTTTTTTAAAGAAATCTATAAAAACTAGGGATAAAAAACAATAAATAATACCCTTATCCCCATATCTATAATAATGGATGAAAAAATTAATTACAAATAAAATATTAATTGGAGAAAAATAGTGGCGTAAAAAAATAGAGTAAGAGACCCATTAGGTTGACTGATATTGCGAATAAATTATATAAGAAATATTCCATAAAAATATAATTATAAAAATATAATTTCCAAAAATTTTAGTGGAAAATATGGTTTAGTTTCATAATTAGATAAATATGAAACCTACTAAAACACTCCTTATACTAACATGAATAGTATATATATATAAACATTCATCCAAACAATGTATTTTATCTAGTAGATCATATAATACATATTTTCATTGCTTAAAAACACAATTTTGATAATTGATTCCTCAAACTCCTTATACATCTTATAAACCTAAAAATATCAATGAAACACCTGTAGACTCACATTTCGTTCAATCTAAACTCTCTCCATTGAGTTTTCATATATTGTGCATATTCAAAGCTTCGGACTTACTAATACCATTCCAAACTAAATCAATTTAACTAAAACAATAACTAACCAATACATGATAAGTCCATTTGGTATTTCTATACCAACCCCATAAATTTATATGGATCAATTAATTTTTAAATACACAAGCCATACAAGTTAAATAAAAAAAGAAGACCAATTAAATGTAAGGAATCCTTAAAATCAAATTAAGAAGAACTAAATATGGTATGTAGGACACTTAAAATTATATATTCCTTAATTTCACATATATAATTTATTGTATCAATATATTTCTTCATCAAAATCCCTCACAACATATTGAAGATTGACATCACGACCCATATAATGCATTAGTTAGATCAATTTTTTTTGATTGAGTAGAAACTATTATTGTATGAGAATTTTACTAAAGAAATATTTTTTATTCCAAATTCCTTTTAAATAAAGAGAGAAATATTTTTACACATTATCTAAATCATGGATATTCCTTTCATTATTTATATTAGTATGAGTATGATATGAAATTATAATATTTATATATTATTTTAAATAAATGTGATGGGACTACCAAAAAATGGATGTAATCTATGGATTATAGTTTAACATGATTAATAATAACACACTATAATGTGTCAAAATATGTTGAAAATAGATAATATTAATGTGATCAGTGAATGTATCCTCCCATATACAATTCAAATGGGAATTCATAGTACGTATATCAATAATAACCCATATGGAACTCTTTCCATTAGGTTTTTTAGGAAACTTGTAATGAAATACATCATTATGTTATCCTAATTTCATAAAAGTATAAATAATGGTTATATCCATCTAGCATGAAATATTCACTTTTTACTCCAATTTTTAAAATACTATATTTTTTATATATATTCAATAATCTCCATCTTTATTTTATTCCCCCAATAATGTTTTATTAGAAATCTAGACATATTGGTTTTTAAAGGTGTATAAGTAATTATGATTTGTGATATTCATAGAGTAAATATATTTTTTATATTTGGAATGTAATGTAATTTTTTTTTGATTAAATATTAAATTTTCATCTTTTTAAATGATAAACATATAAAAAATTATCAATCTTTACTACTTTCATCATGTTTTGTAGTGGATGTTCATCCAGTTGAGATTACATGATCTTTTATACTAAAGATAATTACGAATTATTTTAGGTTACACATTATGTTTTCACATTATTAAAAAATTTAATTTTTTATATTTTTTAGATATTTAAAAAAAAGACCGTGTTTAAATTTTCATTATCATAAAGACATCCATATTTTTTTCATTGTTCATCTACCATATTTTTTTTATTTCAATGATAGTGTGAATGGTATAGTTATAATCATTAAAATTATTAAGCAATCTCTTTCACCGCATATTTATTTCATTATTTGTGAATATGTACATTATAATTGTTTCAACCTATGTATATATAATTAATTCTCATAAAAATTCATTGTCTTTATATATATAAAGAAATGATTATAACATATAGTTCCAAGTCACTAGTTGGAAAATTTTACTCATTATTCCTTAATATAATATATTTATAGGCCATAAATTTTTATTTTTTATAAGGAAACCAAAAAGAATTATCTTTAAATATTATTTTGTTAATAGATCCTTCACTGACTCATGGTAAAAACAATATAGGTTAATTAACTAACCTTCTATTCAACTCTTGGATGATTTCCTCACACTCTATTGTCAAAATTAACAAAACCACCTTATTTAGTAAATTGGTCAATGGGTTGGAAAGTCATGAATTTTTTTCCATAAACCATATATAATAACAATATAGTCCAAGTAAACTATGTATCTTTGGAACCATTATAGGATTAAGTCACACTTACACAACCTTTTTCTTAGAAGGGTCCACTAATATTCCTTCATTATTTAGAAATTTTCATAAAAATATCAATTGTTTTATCATTATGTTATATTTACTAAATTTATTACATATAATCTATTTATAAACCATTTATAGAAATATCATTATGTGATAAAAATATTACACTTAAAATTTCAGACATATCAAAATATAATCAATAAATACAATAACAAATTTATTAAGGTAATATCCACGATATTCATAAATATAATTAGGGAAATTTTTATCTAAAAGGGTATAAAAACTAATTTATTTTGGAATGTAGTATTTTGATGTTATATTTACTCAACTTTAATAGATGAGACATAGATAAAAAATCAATCTTGATAACCATAAAACAATCAAATGAATCATAAATCCTTGGATGTGGATAATTATTCGTGATGGTGATTCCATTAATTACTCTATTACCAATTCCTAAACTCATACATACACCCCAATTCTTGAAAAATATGACATTTTCACCCCAATTAGATATATAGGTACAAATATAATACTTTTACAAGAGTTTTTTTAAAAAAATTATTCATTAGTTATTAGCACTCTACAGGTGCTATAATATAAAAATTATATGATATATGGTTTTATATAAGCATGTGTTTAATTGAGAATTATAACTACTAGTCTAGCAGAGGTACATGTTGGACAAATGGGAATACATCAATCTGTTCCAAAATAATTGTTTTCTCCTCTATATCAAATTTCACATTTTTCCCACATTCCTATCGCCAAATTTTCATAATTTATTACATAGGGATTGGTTATGGTCAAGAATTAAGTGAACACATTTCTCCTTGGAAAATGTTGACATATTTACCTCTCTAGAAAAATGTAATTTACTTACACCATAAATTGATTTTTGAAACATACTTTGAAAAAAATCAGTATAATAATTATATTTTTAGGAATATTACACCCATTTAAGAAAATTATGGAATTTTAAATAGCCTTATTGATTTATAGACCCTCTATAAGTTTAACTAATAAATTATATTATATGTTATTAAGAGTTTATTTAATATTATTTATAAACTTATATGAAATAAAGGATGATGTATAAATAGAATAAAATAATTTGTTACCTAGATTAAATTTCATAATGAGAGTAATAACAACCGGGTCATTTAGTGACTCAATCTTTTCTTTTGTGACTACAAAATAATGACCCAATATCTTGGGGATTTATTTGGGGGGATGTGAATTCCCCTAAGAAAATTAAAACAACACACCATGTTTTTTTTATTCCACCCTTATCCCTTTATAAACATTAAATATTGGATTTTGTGGTTTTACATCCCCATGAAAATTGAAAGATGGGTTTATAATTTTTTTATATTTTTCACAATATATTTTCAAGAAAGAGGATTATTTGGGGCTTCTCCACACACTTCCAATGTATAAGTGGTTGAAACTTCATACATTATCTTTTATGAAGTGATGTTTTTCTAATATTTTCCTGCATACAAATCTTCAAATATATTTTACCTCAATATCAATAAGAAACTTAAAAATATATTTCCACACTTATGGTGTAACAAACTACAGCTTCACAAGTATCAAAATAATAGATAGCCAACGCATTCTATAATGTTTTTTTAGGTCATTGAAAATTAATTCAATATTACTATAAATACAAATGGTAGATGAATATAAGGATTAACTATTATATTTATCACCATATATCACTATTATCTCATCCTTATTCTATATGATTTAGATAATATATTTTCAATCCCATCCCAAAGTGTGGAAGGGATATTGTTTCTTGAAATAGTTACTTATAAGATTCACACATCATTAATTCAATATCATTTGTATTATTTACCACTAACAAAAAATTATATTCTTATCCCAATGGCTGATAGATCACAAACTATACATTCTTTATCTCCATTCAATTTAGATAAAAAATTCATTCTATAGTTAGTGACTAGTAAGACTATTGACCGACTAAATGAGGGTGATTAATTCTTCCTAAATTGGTATACCCCAGATAGACCATGATGTAGAAATTTTAATGGTTGTGTATGATTTGTAATTATTTCCCATGAAATAAAAAATGTGATAAAATATAATAATTATTTTATCTAAACCCATGACATTAGGTTTAACTTTTATGAAATCCTTTAATTGTTTATTTCGATGGTACTAATTGTTGACTCTATTTGTTCATATCCATCATATTACCACCTTTTTGAAAATTGATAAAATAAATGGGAATATTAATAATTAATATACTACCATATATATATTTGGAAGCCTATATTATTCAACTAAACATGAATCCTAATGGTGTACTTATTCTCAAATCAGTGTTTTCCACTAAGGTTTCATTATATTAATCCCAAATGGGACAAGACACTTATCTAATGAAAAGTGAAATGACCTAGGATTGTTCTATATAATATAGTTCTAAAATGTTATAAATTTCACTCATATATGAAAAAATATTATATTCACATAAATTTTAAAAATAAATAGAAGAAACAAAATGGCTTAATATTGTTCTGGGGCTTGTTTCAAAATGATTATTTCAACTTATTTAGGAAATAGATTCCTAATAAATGAAAAAGAATAAATTTTATTTAAATATACTGTATATTTTTTTATTGAATTTTATTCTTCCTCTTACTACTCATAAGATTATTTATTTTTTGGGGATTTATATAAAAATAAACGGAAATCATAAGAATATAGATTAGGGGTTCATGAGAAGATATTAGTATGTCAAGGAAGCATCCCCTAAACAACATGGAATATATCATTAAATATTTATAAAATTTGGGTTAGAACATAAATTAAAAGGATCTATTAGTAAAATATGAATCTAGTTATCATTGAAAAATAACCAAGGCTCATCACCAATGTTTTATAAATATATTACCAAGGACTATCCTTTAGGTATCCTATAGTCATGTATAACTACCAGGGCTTCATATAATAATGTATCACCATAATAATCATTACCCATCAATTAGGTTGAATATATAGAGAATATATGAAATATATACATGATCATATAAAATAAAACACATATAACTTGATACCAATAATAATGATTATTCCACAAATGTTGATACAAATTTTGGGAATCCTTGGTTAATTGAGTGGTATATGTATCTCAGTGAATACCATTAAATTATGTAATGAGGTATGGGTTATTCACATTAAAGGCTTCTTAACAGTAGTATACATCATGACTCAGTGGTGCTTTAATTGATATTGATGATTTTATAAATAACTTTATTGGTAGAAATGTCATCATTTTAATTGGATTATATTTTATAAATGATTATATTAATAAATGAAAATTTTGGAGTGTAATATCTTGGGATAGGCTTTATGATGTCTTAATTTGTGCTTATAATTTTGATTATATTCCAATCATATGGGATTTTTTATGTTCATAATTATGGAATTGTAATTTTAATTTTTTTATTATATATAATGATATGTTTAAAAAGAAAATATATAAAATATATTCTTTCATGAATTAGAAGCATATGTTCAAAAATTAAAATATCATATAAATAAGATCTCATATTTTAAATCCATCAGCTAATATTTCTTTAGAAGAAAGTTTCATTTAGTGTTTTCATTGGTATTGGAAGACTTTAGGACCTCAATGGAATAATGTTATTTATAAATAGATAATCATCCCCTCTTATTGGATCATTATTAAGAAACATTTAAGAGAAACAATGATAAAGTATTCTCAAGGGAGAGATGGTGGTCCTTCAATGGGTTGGATTATCAACCCCAATAGAATATTTCAATATAAGTTAATATTATTTTTTGTTATAATATACGGTTTATGGAATAATTAATTTTTAAACTAGATTTTAGTCAATTAAAAAAATTTAAATTCAATTTTTAAATGAAACTGGTTGATAACTCACCATTACTGGTTATTCATTAGTTTACACACCACAACTACATGATTCCTAAATGAACACTACCTTTGGTATAATTAACTTAGAATGTACTAGCGTGAGTTACATATGATAAAACCTATATTGTGAACACTAATATCTTAGAATTTATAAATATATGAAGATCCCTTACTAAAAACCATAGGGGAGAAAAAATCATTGTCAATCTGAGATAGAAAAAAAATACGTTCTAGATTAGGGTGATGGTTTTTATATCCCAAACTAGAACATAATAGAAATATAAATGAATAGTACTGAAGGTCGAGTGAATTACAGTGGTACAAGGGGGAATAATCAACGTTTGGATGAACTTGTATTGTTGATTTATAGCTAACATCGAGGAGAAGTTTCATATCCCACATTACATGTGCTAAAGTATGATATAATTGGTCTTTTAGGTCCAATGTTTTAAGAACAAGAATAGATATTTGGATGGACCATGTGATTGTATGGGCTCGGGAAAAAAGATTCCATGTTGAATTTCAACATTATTGGATGTATAACTCATAGAGGGGACGGCCAATAAAACCAAGAGGATATTTTTGGTTGATAAAAACCCACATCCATTAGTATATAGCTGATTATATTTCATTTTTATAAGTTAAGCAAAATAAAAAAAATTAATCATATGTTCTTCTTATATAAAAGAATAATCCAATTTAATAAAATTTTAATGCATATCAGGAAAGAAAAGTTATAAATTTCATTTAATTTAATTTAAATAAATTTTTTGGTATTTACCATCGAATATCTAAATGACTCATAATATAAAAATTATAATAGTATAATTTTTTTAATTTCCTCCATTAGAACAAATAAATGTCATTTATTTTTTTTTATATCTTTTAATACAACTTTTTCTTTAAAGGATGATTTTTTACATAGAAATATACTTTTGTATTTGAACGACATATGTAAAAATTATGAAACAAGGTGATATTATAGTGGGTGTTCTGATAATGATTATAAATATGATGAAACATATTAGTCATTGATTTACCTCAACATGATAATTTTTAGATTTTATTAATAGAAAATATTAATGGTGAGCCTTCAGTGGGTTTATGTGCTATATACACCAAGTGAATTGAACAATTTCGGGAATTATTTTGGGAACCTCATTGATAGTTGAAATAATTCAACCCAAAAATTTAATAAATATATATTAATATTAATTTTATATTATTTATTATATATGTTTAGTTTAAGTGGATTTTGTATTTATATTATGTTGGCTTCATCCAATGGTTATCTACACAACCCAATTACTATAATGTGTTACAAATGACACTAGTCTTTTATGACATTTTATTTCGGAACCATATCAACATCACTTGATGACCAAGGAAGTTTTATATCCCTTAATATTTGTTCTCATGGTAGATGAAAAATTTATTAGTCTAATGATCCATTTCCTAATTCATATTGAATTGTTATTTTATATAATGATTTTATGATTTAATATTTTTCTACCTCAAGCTAGAGATAATGTGATATAACTTTGTGAGATTTTTCCTCATAGGGATGAATTCATGAATGGTTTGATATAAGACCATCACTATTTTATGTTATTTTCATGATAGATATTTATTAAATGACCACTCTAGTTTTTCTAATCATAATTACAATACAATTATAAGAGTATAATGTTCATGTGTGATGTTTTTTATATTATTGAGTTATGTACAACTTCATTCCAAACATGTGTGCAAGGAGAGGATCCTTTATTAAAAAAGGTGAACTTCGACACTCCTTCGACTAGTGTATCTCTCCACTTAGAGTGATATCCCTCCACATGTGAAATCAAGTACCCCATTATCTATTATATGCACGTTGGGGCATTGATTTTTTACAATAATCTTTTGGACAATGTTTGATCTTCCTATATTGTGATAGGTTATAAACCAATCATATATAATAGTGTGGATGTTCGAAACCTATTTTAGTTTTTTTACATTTATAATATTTTTTATTTGAAGAGAATATTTCTAGTGGTCATGGGTAATGATTTTCTTTGACATGCTAGACATTTAGAAAATTCATTATAAACATTTATAATAATGTAGTTTTCAATTAGGATATATTGTGTGACCTTGAGGATGAGATACACTTTCAGTTCATAGTTTTATAAGATTAACCATTAATGGAATTGAGTTTTGAGGTCTGGACCATATATTAGGATGTGTGACAACCCAATATATAAAATTATGGATATTTATCGGTATGGCTCTGACCCTTATGGTTTTTTAAAATGTGTTCCATAAATTAAAGGTACACACACCACCCTACTTATAAGGCATGATTCATTACCCTTCATAAATGGTATGGGATATCATATATTTTTAATTTTTAGAGGCTTAAACTTTATATCATGTAAAAAGAACATAACCATTCCTACTATAATAATCAATAAAATTTATGAAGTACTTAAAAAAATACATTATTGTAGACTCGTTGGTATATAGACATTAATATATATAAGTTCATAAACACCACCAATCATTTCACATTATGTACAAAATGTTTTTTTAATTATTTCTAAAATACATGTCTCACATTTACCTAATGTATCATAATCTAATTATTATCAAAGTACATCCCAATAGACAAGTTGAATTCATTTAAATTTATATAAATGATATAATAATTCCAAAGATTCATGGTCATAAAATCAACAACAATTACCTTATTATATTGAATATTATAGAATGAATAATTAATTTCCAAATGTATAATCCATTTAACATTTTCCATATTTTATAAAATAGTATATTCATGTATATAGAAAAACTCATATCATAATCAAAAATAGAAATCAATTTCTTATATAAAATATATGAAAATAAAAATTATATTTAGGGATGGAACATAGTAATGGGTTTCTAGTTCTAGGATTAATCCATTTGAAATATGTTTTCCTTATGTTTCTATATGTAATATAATAAATATCTTCCTATTTCAATGATATAGAATTACATATCATTTCATTAATTCACCTTTATTATTTACTATACGTGTATTAGTACATATATGTGACAAAGACCAAATATATTTTTTCCACCAAGATCACTATAACCATGTGGGAGGGGGTGAATTTTTGTGACCTTATCTTTACCAATTAATTTTTTTACCCCTTATTACCTCTGAAAATATTTAATGAATGGATCTCTCTCTTTATCTCTCTCACTCTCAGTTAGTTAACCATCAGTTTTTAGGAATGTAATCTTAGTAATAAATAAAAAAATAATGGAATAAAGATATTTATTAATTTGTTTCACCTTTAATGATGATTAATATGTCCATAGTTTATGGTGGTCATTATCCCACTCAAAAATTAATTCCATTTTTATATCAAGAAGAGGGACATTAAAGGGTATTTCCTCAAACATATATTCCTAACATCAATAATTTTAGATAAAGAAATATACATTCTCTTTCATAGACTATGGAACTGACTAGGTATTCCTCTATGGAAACAACATTATACTGGATAATGTTTAGAAGGGAAATAATAGAATCTTTTAGACCAAATTGTATATTATCTTCTTCATTAATGTGTAACAATCACAAGGGCTATCTAAAATACATCAATCTAAAAAAATCTTAAGTTTGTAGTCATCATTAATTTTTACCACACTAATTTTTTACATCAATATTCACCATGGTTATCTCACTTTGTTTGAGGGATTATGATATAAGGAATCGTATACCTGTCTTCTATTAGTCTTATTACTTGTTTTTATGAAAATTAAAATATAATATGTATGTCTCTATCCCTAACACCCTCTTATTTTTCTTATTTAATGCATAATGGTGGTCTCTCACAATAGCATATGATATCTTATTTTCTTTTACACTTTTTACTATTTCTAACAGTATAGTTTCAGATCTCTCGTCTCAATTTATATATAATATTATTCACCTAATTCTACTCCTTATAATCTCATTATTATCACATCGGGTACTATCAATATATGTGTATGTGAAATTATTAAAATTAGTAGCAAGATATTATTATTCTAAAATCTACATAACCTTTGAATTTATATAGTCAAATAATATCATTAATAACCCATCAAAAATATTTCGGTCACTCCAATAAATCTTTTTCACATTTTCAAATTTTCAATAACAGATAATTATCAAACCTACAATACATATTCTAGACCCTTAATCTAATAAATAATTTGTCCACAACATATAAGATGTTCATATTAAAAATAATACCATTTCAATGTAATATCAACTTTTTGAAATTCAACGAGTGAGATTATGAAGTGTTTTATTTATTGGAAAAAAGTAATAAATCTATGTTAGATATATTTGATTTTCTTTCATAGAAAGAAAGTCAAATATTCCATATTTATAATGTTATAGTTTTTTTGAGGAATTAGTTTCCAATAATATATTCCTAAATAAGAGTAAAGGATGTTCTATAAGAAAATATGGAGGTTTTTACACATGAATTTGTTTTGGAAGTGTATATTTTGGATGTTTTCTTAGAAGTGGATATTATAGAAGTTAGTATAGATGTATAAGATCCAAAACTAAACTATAGGTTTATAACTCAATATGTTAGAGGACATGTAGAGGTTTTAGAAGTAAAACAACATTCTATATATTATTTTTGAAGCCTAAGTTATATTCAAGATATTGGGGGAAGAAACAATGACATGAATACAAGTGTCACTCTATGAAAGGAGTTACTATAAAAATGGTATTGGAATTGAGTTACTTGTATATATAATATTCATTTGTGAATATGTAATAGTAACATTGGATGGAAAATAAAATTTTAGAAAATGAAAAACACCCCATAAAATACATAAAATATTATTGTAGTGATGAATATTAAAAAGTCACATAACTCACATAATTCATATAATTAATTTTCTACGATACATGAGGGTAATGAGGGTCATTATATAGATAATGAAAAAGTTTTTAATGTTCACATTGATATATAAGTTACATAAACTTGATAATTAAAATTAATCCAAACGATGCAAAAGAGTTATTTTTAATTTTCAGACTAAATTATAAAAATAGAAAAGTCTTAGAGAAGCCTCACTATGATATGTAATGTCCATCAACAAGATATATAAAGGTAGACCAAATGAAAAATTGGTAAAGTGTTTGAATATATTTTTAAACATAATTGTGATGAACCTTACATGTAAGGGTTTTTAATAAAGTGTAATTTGGAAAAGTCTATATAGAGATGTGATACATAAGTGTAATTTCCATTTCATATTATAGAAATTTCCATGATAAAAATGAAAAAATATAAGGTTCATTTAAAATTCAGTGGGAAAATATATAAGAGTAATTTAATATTACGTTTGAGGTGAAGTGATTTCCAACCATGGATTATAATATACATTATCAATCAAAAAAATACAATTGTTAATGTGACATTTGTGGATGTCTTTAAACTCTTGGATGGAAAACTATGTCATGATGAATATATTACCTATTTCTATGGTTTTTTCTATTTACAAATTTCTACACCATAGAAGAATAAATTAATTCCACAATAGTTTCAAACTTTTATTAGAGTTTTATAATCATGCCTTGATATTCACTAGAGTTAAACATAAAATATTATTTAGATTATATAGATCATGTTATTGAATAAGAATCTTAACATGAAATAAATAATTATTTTTCATTTTATATTATATAAAAATTTGTTTTATTTTCTAAAATGAAGATAAAATTTATTTGGATTTGAGGGAAGAAATTTTTAAACTAATTTTGTGGAGATTCCAAATTACCATTTTGTGACTATAATGATTAAGTAAAGGAAAGTGAAGTACAATAGAGGGTTAAACATAATAATATACATGATATTGAAGAATATGTTTTTGATGGAGATGATTGAAGGAAGTATTATAACTCCTTGAAGATATTGAAAAATAGGGAATTTTGGGATTTTATTACTTCTTGGGGAAGGTGAATCTGAATTCATTATGATATTAACTATAAAAATTACTACAAAAACAGGTAAGGGAAGCACTACCACTTTATCAATGCTAAAAAAAGCATTGATAAAGGGGGCCTTTATCAGCGCTAAAAAAAGCACTGATAAAGGGGGACTTTTAACAGCACTAAAAAATGCACTGTTAGAAGGGACCCTTTATCAGTGCTTTTTTTAGCACTGATAAAGGCCCCCATTATTAGAATCTTTTAGTGCTGATAATGGAGAGTCCTTTATCAGCGCTTCTTTTAGTAGCAATGATAAAGGAGGGATTTATCAGTGATTTTTCCTACTACTAATAAATTTTATGATTCAAAAAAATCATGAAAATTAAAATATTGTTATATAAGTATTTTTATATTGATATAAATATAATATATATTTTTAAATTTTTTTTAAATAAGTATAAATAGACTATTACATTTAATATATAAGAAATCTAGTGAAATTTCCATTAAAATATTTTAAAGAATATTATTAATTAATAATTTACTTATTATTAATGGGTACAAATCATTTAATAATAATTTAAAGACCCAAAAAATTTATAAAGATCTAAAATAAGTTGAAAATGTAACTCAAACTTCAAACGACCATAAATTTTCATCTGAGGGTATTTTTGATCTCTACATCATATCAAATCGAATCCTACAATGAGATATACGCTCTAGTGAAACAAGCGATGCCTCTGTCACATTTTTCGAGGCCCAAAATGCCTCCAAAACTGAGTTTTTACTCAAGATACCCCGATTTTTTAACATGAAAACAAGTATAACTTTTGATCCGGATGTCTGTTAGGCTTGGAACACATATCATATCGAATATTGTTCAATTTTCTTCGATTTTAATAGTTTTGGAGTTGAAATGGGCTTTGGATTATATGTTATGTTTGTTTTAACATTTTATGGATTTTCAAATACAAATATATATGTATTTTTTCGTAAATATGTATTTGTCTGTGTGTGTGTGGGTGTCTCTGTGTGTGTGTGTCTATATTGTATATGTGTATGTATGTATTTATTTGTTTAATTATAATCACACTTAAAAAAATATTTCATAAATGTGTTTAAAACTAATCATAAAAATATATATTAATATATAAATAAATATACAGATAAAAAATTATAACTAAAAAAATATATAAATAAATATAAAAATATATTTATATACGAATGAATATATATATACTAATATATGAATAAAAATATTTAAATTAATATGAATATATATAATAATATACGAATAAATATATATATATATATATATATATATATATATATATATCGATATATCATTAAATTGAGAAAGAAACAAAATGGTGTAGTGGTAAAGGTGCAGCTACGAAAGGGGGGAGGTCGCGGGTTCGAGTTCGGGAGGAAGAAAAGGGATGCATGTGTGTGTGGATGTACGGGAAGGGCAACGTGTGGGAGAGTGTGAGTGGGGACTACCTAGCACTGATAAACGGGGGTCAACCGTTGTTAAATGATCTCCCCCACCACTCGAATTATATAATTATTTTTTATTTATTATGACTTTTATCAGCACTTTTTAAAATCCCTAATAAAAGACCCCTTTTATCGGTGGTAAAAAAGCGCTGATAAAGGGGTATTTTATCAGCGCTTTTTTTAGCACTGATAAAAGGGGCCTTTATCAGTGTTTTTCGGAGCACTGATAAATGGGACCCTACTTTATCCTTTCCTCGATTAACAATGCTTTTTTAGTGTAGTTAATCGAATCTTCTAGCGCTAATAAAGGCCATATTTCTAGTAGTGAAGCCTATGAAGGATAAGTACATGAAGATCAAAGAGATAAAATATTCAAATGGTTCATTTAAAACATCAGTTATACTATTTTCTATTGTCTTCCATTCTAAGGATATTTTTCTTTCCAACAGTTATCGAGAAAATGAGAGTAATTAATTGAATAACCCTTGGAGTTAGTGAACAAGACATAAATCTTGAAAGGAGAGTAAACATAGTCCTAGGAGTGAAATAATAGAAACCCACCATGAAAAAATTATTTTAGTGAATTATGATATATCAATAAATTCCCATTATATACTTCATAGATTAACATAGTTTTATTAAACCTTGTTAAATTATTTTTTCTTATGTGAATGATTTATTTATAATCTACAGGATTTAAATTGAAGAGTGAATGTTAATTAATCATTTCTTATAATGATTAAGGGAATATTAAATGTGAGATAACACTTTGATTATAAATATTAGAATATATTAAAAATCAAATTACTAACATAGAGGTTAAGATTAGATAGGTCGGTGAGAGTTTGATGTATAATAGATAATGTTTGAAAGAGTTTCTTATCTAGATTCACCCCCTCTTAGGGTATCTATAACTAATTACACAAATCCGATTGAAAAGTGATATCAAATAATAGGTTCTATTTTTTTTGTTTTTTCTCTTAACTGATATAGTTGGTTCTTACAATAACCATAGGATTTCAGATTTTGATGGGAATAACATTCAGATGTAAAAGAATTAGATACAATGATACTTTTGGCCTTTAGGTAAGGATGTTTTTATATATACTAATCTTTCTAAATCAATCAGTAGGAATAATGGAGCTTTATCCAAGAGAGAAAAAAACATGAATGTAGATTCCAATGGGATCAATTAATTTGGGAGAGATTTTTCAAACCAAATCAATAAGATGGTGATGATATATAAATCCTCGCATTCCATGAAGGAAAAGATTCTTAATATCTATACAAGTGAATCTAAATTATGGGATGATTTTTTTTGGTTTGTTGAAACAAGAATGAGGAAAATAGGATGCACCCAAATTATTCATTTGATTCTATATTTGACTAGTTATATTTTATTATAAAATATATGTGTGAACTCAAAGAAACTCCTGATTATGTGAAAACCATTAATAATATCTTGTGCATATTAACTCAATAATTTTATTGACATGTCATGATTCATGAGGATAAAGAATTAAAGTAGATAATGTTAGATTGTCTTCAAAATAACATTGCTTCATGTTAGATAAGGAACAATTATAACTAGACAATAATAATAAAAGATTATAAGGAGGTGGAATTTAGGTCATTGAAGAATCTCACCATGGAAATAAATTAGGATGACGAAGAAGAATTTATCATATTTATCACCTTAAATCTAAAAAGTGGAATTAGCAGGTTAAAATGGAAAATACAATTGGTGCACTTTCAGTGTAGAAAAATTGGTTACCTTATAGAAATGTGTGGATATATGGTTAATTATTATGAACATAATCAACAATAAATCATCAAATAACATAATGGTAAAGAGGAGTACTGATAATAATTTATTTTTAGTATAATAAAAAAATTTATGAGAGGATGATTGGTCATAAAAAATAAAAAAAAGAATAAATTATGCACTGAAAGGAACTCAAAGAAGATATTCTTGTGGCTATTATAGATGATTCAAAAAATATAAATGACAATGAAGGAGAAGTTTAAGGGAGAGTTGATATCAAGGCAGAATTTTAGGCTACACTAAATGAGATTGATTTTTGGGGAACCAAAATCAAGAATTTCAATAGAGTATTTTTTGATTTGAATCACTATATGCAGAAAAATTAGAAGAGAATTCTGAGTTGAAAATAAAAAATGATCATCTCAAATTTAAAAATAAAAATAACATAGAGAAGGTTGTTGGATAAAAATTTGAGATCAAAGAGAAGACCTATTTTATAGATGGTTTGACTAACACAGTTTTAATTAATTGAAATTTTGGACCTAGTATAATATATTTTATGTTCAATAAATTTCACTACATGATATACCGCATGCAAATAAACAAAAACATAAAAATATAAAACTATTAATAAAACATTAATAAACACTAAGAGAGTAAAACATTAAAATTTATTAACTTTTGAAGGTAAATAATTTTCACTAAAATAAATTTTCATTAAATTATATTTTTTTAAAAGATAAAAAAATTAGATTTTAAATTAAAAAATGAAAATATTTTTTAATTACTGACATCAAAATTTTCATTGTATATTGTTTTGAGAATTTGTTCCTAAAAAGGATGTTTTTGGTCATAAATACAATTTTTTTAAAAAATATAATTATTCTAATTTTATCACTAAGCATGAATATAATAGAATATTACAAAATCATTTAGGTAATAAATTTTTTTTAATGGAATAAAATTATAAAATTTAATAAATTATTTATTCTTATAAATCATATGTCCAGAATTTTTAGAACTAATTAAAATGTTAGTTTAATAAAATATAATTTTGGACTTTTATGGAATTATGTATATTTTAGGAGAGATAGGTTTTAGGATTTCCATGAATAAATAATAAATTTATTTGTCTTATAATAAACCAATTTATTTCATGAGAATTTATTATTTTATTAGATATGTAATACACGTAGATTTTAATCCTAAATCACACTTTTCTTAAAAATAATTTTACCATGAGTAAGTATGTTTATTTTAAATTATCTTTTAACAACTTTTTAAATTTTATTTAATTACTTTATTTAAAAATTTAAAATAACAATGCTACAGTTATATAATGTTCCAGTCTCGATTTACTCATTAAAATTACATTCTATGTTTGTAAATAAATTATCTAGGTAAATTTAAATTAAGGTAAAAGTTAAAAAATAAAAAATAAAACACCATAAAACACTAGAGGTTATATCATAAATGTGTTGTTAAGGTGATATTACAACCAAAACCACAATATCTCTTCGTTTTCACAATTTAACCATTGAACCATGAATGGTAACTTTATATTTTTAAAAATATTTGATTTTATCCCAATACAACTCTTATTTTGACATATATAATGTCAAAATCCCCACCAATTCGCGACTCATTTTGCATTTAAATTTTACCTCGAAACCATTAAACATTTCTTCAGACATATACCATTCACATTATAAATATATTATGTTCACCAATATTTATCTTAAGGTTTTCATCTAAAAGGATTCTTCACATATATACCATTCACATTATAAATGTCAAAATCACTCTTCTGACATTCATATTACTTTCTCTTAGACATAATGTTTCTCTAAAAATTTCTAAATCATCAATAAATATGTTCATATAATGATATAAATTACATTAATATATTATAATGTCCTTATTAATTGAAAAAAAAAATTATTTACCCATTTCAATTCACTTAGAAAAAAAATAACGTTAAATGTGAATTATGTAGACTACCTCGTTCAAGAAGTAATGTATTTCATTTTTCATCTATTTTTTTATTTATGAATAAAACTTGAATATGATTCAAAAAATTATAAAATCAAAAAAAATATCATTATTATTCTACTATAGTGATATTATACGCTTCCTTAATCATACTCCCTAGTTGGGATATATTATGTTAATTTTTTGGGTTCGTTTAATCACATACATTAATAAATGATATTAAATTGTACCTTGGATGGATATGGGATATTAAATACTAATATTATTATAATTCAATATGATATTAAATATTTTTTCTTGTTTTCGGAATTTTTATATTAGGTTTTTAACTTATTATTGAAATATCATCTTCAATTATGAAAATAATTAAAATAAACTGACAAGGATTAAATTATCATACAAACACAAGGGAAATATATATTATATATAAATATAATATGATAGTGAATTCTCAATATTAAATTAAATATAGAATAATAGTATTTAATATATGGTATTTAATAAGTTTTATTTGATTATTTAGGATGATAAGATCGCATAACGAACTAGTCTGAAACAAGGTACGAGTTTCATCTCAAAATCTAATTCTCTGAGACACATTATATTTTATACACCAAATTTATCTTAAATGGTGTGTGTAATGACTATTTAATATATAATATCCTGAATTATTTTTATTCTTGTAATTTTACATTTAACTTAAAGATCAATCCATTTCAAGGGGTTTTTATTAGAACATTTCTTAAGTAGTAATTGTTTGTGCTACCTCAATTTTCATCCATTGAGCTACTAAATTTAATATTATAGTCTACTATTAAAATTTTAATTAATTATTCCTACTGAATAATTTTTTATTTAAAACATATTTTATCTGGACTGAATATTTTTCATTATTTTCTAATTATTAAACTAATATTTTCTTAATGATTATGTTGTTTGTAAGGGGTTTTCACGACTCAAATATTTCATTATTTCATAATAACGCCTATTAGGATTTTATATATAAATATTGATCCACTATAAACTATGATGATCTTATGTTTTATTTCCACATTACTTTCCTGGTAAATATTTTCTCCCACCCAATTTTTCTTACTTGAATAATATTTTATTTTTTAAAAATGAAGTTGTGTCAACAATAATTCTTATCTCTTTTATTATATTTATAATTCAAATTCAAGTTTTTACTTCCTGCAAATGTTATCCTTTCCCTAGTGTAAAATCACAAAAAATTTATATCCAAATATGTTTTTATTCCCATTTACTCATTTTAAACCAATATTTCCCTAATCCTTTTAATGTTGTTGGTTTTCAATAATTGTTATCTCAATTTCAAAGGATTTTCCTTTCAATGATCAAATATTCTTCCCTTTTATTTCACATTTTGAGATATGATTTATTTCTTTTAATGGAATCTTAATTGATTTTTTTCATAATATTATTTAAGTTGTTTTATTTGTATGTAAAGAAATTATTTTTAGAAATTGACTCTGAAAGAATGTCACTTTAAGGTGATATTAAGATTCATTTTTTAAGAAAATCATTGTTTTGATTTGTCTTCCAATTTAAAAGGATTATTCTAAATTAATGTACTGGTTATTATATGAATATATATGTTCTCTTTTTAAATATTA
Source organism: Viscum album (assembly GCA_963277665.1). Taxonomy (NCBI): domain Eukaryota; kingdom Viridiplantae; phylum Streptophyta; class Magnoliopsida; order Santalales; family Viscaceae; genus Viscum; species Viscum album. Next base: position 1,233,178,244 of record OY728135.1, on the reverse strand, counting down.
CTTTTCAGTGATCATGTATTTGGTATGAATTTACCATGTTTTCTATGTGATACCAATTGGAATACTTATGAACCCCATTTTATTCTCATGGGGTATTTATAATTAGATGAACGATTTGATCTTACATGGCACTCATATGTATAGATGATGATGGGTAGGGTAACATATCAACCTATAATGCATTGGTTATGATTTTATATCTCATGATATAATAATGGTAATTGAGTAAGGAATGATCACACCATTATGGGAATCTATTTGTGATGCCTGCCCCACTTTGGGAATCAGGAAGTGACTTCGGCTCTACTATGGGAATTTAGTGGTGATTCCTAATACACTCTGATAGTATTACCTATCTTTATGTTTTTTACATTACTTTTACCAAAGATATTCTTTTTTTCAAGTTATTATAAGTGTTTATGAGGTTATGTTTTCTTAATATATTCTATTTTCTTATTTCATGATTTCATGTTTTGATTGATTTTAATTATATGCTGGTAAGACATAATTTTTATAAAAGATATTGGGTATTATGTTTATATTCCATGATATACAATGGTAAATCATGTTTTATAATCCTAACATATGATCTGATAATATTTTTATCCTATAAGTATCCCTTAATCTTTTTTTGTCTTGTTAATGATCAAACATGTATGAATGGTTGATAAGTATCCCTTACCGAGAATTTGATCACACCCCTTACTTATGTATATCGTACCAATATTATGATGATTATTATAACATATGATATGTTTAGAAGAGTGTATAGAGGAGTAATATTATAGGTAAATTTCAAAAACTATTATCAAATACGATTTTTATATTGTTAGTCTCCACGACAGTAATACTTTCAGTTTTCTAGTAGTGTGACATTTGTAGAGATGTATTAATTAAATGTTATTAAAATGAATATTATATTTATGGTTATATTGGGTTACTGATTTTGATATCAGTGGTGTCATTAAGATTTTTTTGGGGTGTTGTTTAGATAAAATGAGGTAAAACCCTTGCGAAAAGTACAAAGTATGTGTTTAAGTATATGATAAAATCATGATGTTCTGGTAAAGTAGATATTGTATAGTTCTCCTATAAATTACACCATTGTCTTGATACTATAATTTGATAGAGGCTCAAATATATATGAACATAGTGTTAATAAACACCAAAAGGGTAGATTGGTTATTAAATTTTTCATCACCATGTGTGAGACAAAGAGGCCTAACTACACACCATGTTTGACACCAAGATATGATATGAATTGGTTAATTACATTTTATTTATGAAATATAATGACTTATTTGATTATTATGTTGACAAATTATGTTAGATAACCAAATAAAAAAATTACCATGGATAAAAAAGATTGAATCCTAGAGTTTATTAATTTTGAATATGTAAATAAGTTTTGATTTAATTATTATAAGATTATAGTTTCCCCACCATGATATTACTAAATTTTGTCCCAGATAATATATTTACTATCTAGAATGTCTAGAACAAGAGGAATAAAGGTAAAAAAATTTGCAATGGGAAATTCAGTGATTGTCCTAATGAAAAACAAAATGGGACGTGATGTGGTGTACATAACTTCATTGAGTTTTTCACCCAAATGTCACAAGCCTTTAATAATAAAAATAATAGCATTGATCTCCCAAACACACTAAGAAGGATAATCATAACATCATGTATTTCATTCAACAAATTTCACCATACTTGTGTGGCTCTTCTAATCTGATTATTATTGGGAAATGGATTAATTTTATGGAAAAGATATTTTCTATTCTCTAGTGCTCATATCTAGAGAAGTTCATTTTCGTTGTCTATCATGTATATGTGGATGCTGAAAAAAAGGAGAATCTCATTAAGAATATAATAGAAAATGTGAAATTATAATTTTAAAATGGCATGAGTTCATGAAATTATTCTTTATCAAAGAATTTCTTAGACCTACTTACAATAAAATTGAGTAATAGTTCCATGAGATAAATAAATGCAGGATGAATCTCCCATCACTTATGAAAAAAAATTCACAAGTCTCATGAGGTATGCCTCAAATTATATCTCAAACAGCAAAAGAAATATGAGCTATTTCATCAGTCTCTTAAAACCAACTCTTCAAATGTTTTTAGCGAGAGGATACTTTGGAAACTAAAAAGAGATTATTTAATGAAAATTAAAGGAAGATATGAATATTGGGGACTGAAATTATCTTTATTATAAGAGAAAAATTATATAATATTTTGAAAAATATTATTATAATCCATATAGGGGAAGTAAATTTCAACTACCTACTTGTTAAAAATGATGGAGGAAGAACTCGGTTAATATACAAAAAAGGAAGAGATGGTTTTTTATGTTTTTTAGGGCATGAAATATTTCCAAAAATTGTTTATGTAATGTTAAGAGGATAATTAACACCTTATAGGACAATATGGCTCCAACAAAAATTCCACCATCGCTTCAATTCATAAAGTGAAAAGAGTTTGTGAAATAAGTATATCACTTCCATAACCCTAGAGCTAGTGAAGAAAATATTCCCCAAAAAACATCCTAAAACAATGGAGAAATGAACAGCATATTCTATCTCAAATAGAAAATTAGATCATGATAATGAAGTGGTACAAGAAACACACATTATCTACTCCAACACAACAAATTACTTATGTTATATTGGTTCATCACATTATTTTAATACATGAATGTTTTCTAAGAATATTGATTCACCTACTTAGTACTTAGATAATTAAATGTCTATGAAAAATCTGGGTGGCACAATGATAGAGTATATGATATATAAATCATACTTTATCAATATTTTTCTAAAGTTATTTCTTGAAAATCATAATCTTTTACATGTGTATAAATTTGATGAAATTTAGTGCATGGATTTGTCATCACTTCATAGTTAACATATTTGTTTCTGGGATAAAGAAATCTCATTTAATTTACCCAACCATCCTACGAAACAAGGAAGATTATGTGCATCATTTGGAATAAATTTCTATAATATGGTTTACAATACCAAATAATAAGGTACTCATAGATCAAATTATTTTGGTTGAATTCAAAATTGATTACATTCCTATTACACATGAGTATACAAATGCATTTTTACATGAAATACCTAGTATTCCCCCTTGAGTGTGTGGTTGAGTTTTCAATCGATCTCATAAGTGATTCTATTCTTATCTGAAGTATTCCTTATATAATAGACCCTATGGAGTTATAATAATTAATTAAAAAACTTGAATAGAATCTGGATAAGGGCTTCGTACACCTATGTTCTCCACGCTTGGGTGGAATAGTATTTTTTTCTAAAAAAAGTATGGGTTAATGTGCTTCTACATTGACTATAATGAACATAATAAGATAATAATGAATAAAAAATATCCCCTTACCCATATTTATGATCTATTCTATCCAATGGCCTGAAGGCCTTCATTTTCTATAGATTTTTTATAGTCCACCTTTCAAGGGGTGAGGTGGAACCCTTACAAGGCTCGTAGACATAAGTTTTACAAAGCCCGTAGGAATTAGAGGAATTCATTTCCCATAGGCTTCAAGCATTACATACAAACAAGAATAACTACATGGAACTGCTCTTCCCTAGATTCTTCATCGTGAAATCATCTCTCCACCTTCTCATGACTATTCAGCTGGGCATTCCCATGCATGCACAGGCTTGTCCCGATGGTAGGTGCCATACCCTCTCATTCTTGCAATCCGTTTAGCTTCTGCTGTGGTGAATGCTCCTTTCCTCATCCTCCTCTGTTGAGCATGTTCCTTGTAGGTTGTCTGGTTTTCATCTAGCACTTAAGGTGTCCTGAATTCCTTATTACCCGAAGGCCTGGGTGGCCCAAAGGTCTAAAAGGACTCAGGGACAAAATCGGTGGCCCGAAGACCCAAACAGGGGCATAGTCTTGGATGCTATAGTTCCAAACAGTACTTTCTACAGTACCTGCTACAGTACTACATAGTTCCCACTACAATGCCTACTATAGTACTGCTACACTACCTGGAAATTATGCCACCACCAAGATTTGATCCTGGGTCTCTTTGATGCACATACAGAGTCCTTACCAACTGGGAAAAGGCTCATGTTCTATTCAATCAACTATGAGGACCTCAATATTTTATGAAGATTTACCTTCGATCCATATATTATAAATCAAGGGTAATAATGGAAGATATTCCCATGATATATTGATACATAAAGAATAGACACTATGAAATTTTAGTGATAATATTTGGAATTAAAAATTATCATGTTCTCATTATGGATATGATTAATATAGTCTTTATATAATACCTTTCAAAATTCATAGTATTCTTTATTAGTGACATTTTCATATAATCTAATATAAAGTATGAACATGAGGAGCATTTGAGAGTTGTTCTAAAGACCTCATGAAAGGATAAATATTATTCCAAGTTCAACAATTGTTAATTTTGTATGAAAATTATCCTTCATTGTTCATGTTATCACCAGTTAAGGTATATTTTTAGACACATCAAAGATATATTTAATTGAAAAATAGCAAAGTCCAACATCTATGATAATGATACAAAGTTTTTTTGATTAACAATATACTACTATAATTTTGTGAGAATCTTATAATATAATCCAAATCACTAACAATGTTGACATGCTATGGAATAAAGTTAAATAAGACAATTTCTTGTGATGAAATATTCAATGATATTATGAATTTATTGGTTAATATTCATGTACATAAAATACCAAATAGCTGATAATGGTTCAGGATGCACAATAGTGTTTCATTGAATGGGTTGGGATGTGTTAATATATGAAATGAGATGTTAATTTATTATAAATAACATCAATTAGTGAATAATGAGTAAAACTACCCAACACATGTTTTGGAGTTGGCAAATGTAGTATCAATGACAAAACATTGGCGGCATCATCTCTATAGTTATAAGTTTTATATTTATACTCACCATAAGATATTAAAGTATATATTCATAGAAAAATATAGGAACATGAACCAAAGGAGTTTGTTAAAATTGATCATGGAATATGATTTCTCAATGCATTTACACTGTGGGATGAAAAGCAAAGTGGCTGATTCCCTGAGTAGGAAATATTATTCTATATTATCCATAATGAGGGTTGAAAAAGAATAAATAGTCATTTATTTTCAATGGATTAATCTAAATATAATTAGGGAAGGAGATAATTTTATCTTCCCTAAATTCTTTCTCAACCACCAATTCTTGAAAAGATCAATTAATCATTTAAAGATTATGTAAATATTTATATAATGAAAATGATTTTTCAATTTTCCAACTTTAATAAAAATGATGTTATAATGTTTTGAACCCAGATATATGTCCCCTTAAAACCAGAATAGAAGAAGAAAATTTTGGATGATACTCAAAACTCATCCCCCTCTATTTTTTCAGGAATCATGAAAATGTATATAGGTCTAAATAAAATATTTTTGTGGGATAACAAGAAGATGGAAATCACAAAAGACACATCTCGATTCTTGGTATACCATCAAGTTATGATTGGAAAAAAAGTATAAGGGTATGTTGAAACCATTTCCCATACTAGTATAGAAATGGGAATCAATTTAAATGGATTTTGTTTTGGAAATACCTAGGAAATATAAGGTAAATAATACTATTAGGATTTTAGTAAATCATCTTAAAAATTCTGAAACTTATATTTCAATTAAACACTATTTCTCTTTTTACCAACTCTCCATATTATAGATATAGCTATTAGAAAGACTTTAGGAGGCGCCGTTATCCATTTTATAATATTGAGATCCTAGGTTTACCACTAGATTATGGAGATGTATTTAAAAAAGTTTATTAATAGTTGAGTTTCCAAATTTCTAATCATCCTCAGGTTGATGGTTTGTGTGAGAGGATTATCCAAATTCTTGAGGACGTGTTGAGATATTGTTTGATGAAATTCTAAGGATTATAGGATCAATAACTCCTCTTAATAGATTTATCATATAAAAAAAGATTCCATTATATAATTTATATGGAATCATATAAATCTCTATATGGGAAAATATTTAGGACTCCAACATACTAGGATGTGTTTTGAGAGAGGAAGATGGTACTCTATGATTTTATCAATGAAATGATAGATAATTTTCAATGAATTCAACAATAAAATTAAGAATCCCAAAGTCGATATAAGAGTTATTCATATAACTGTAAATGATATCTATTGTTAGAAGCTGGAGATAAGGTATTCTTATGTAAAACTCTTTGGAATCACACTATGACATTTTTGATGAAAGAGAAGATGATCCATAGGTATAACAATATCTTAGAGATACATGAACATATTTGGTTAGTAACTTATAATTAGAAATCCCTCCTTACCTTTTCGATGTACATGATGATTTCAATGCATCACATTTGAGAGGTACATACTAGTCACTTCATAGGTACTAAACATGGAAGCTGTGCAACTGTAAAATGATCTCTCGTATGAGGAGAAACTTGTTGAAATTATGGAACAAAGAGATAAGTTGATTCTAAATAATACCACTCATTTATTCAAAGTTGTATGAAGATATACAATGTTTTTATATTCCATGTGGTCACTCAAGTATATAATGAAGAAAACATAACCTCACTTGTTTCCTTCATCGTAAAAAAATGAGGATTAAAATATTGCAACACCCCGAGATTTTATGAGAAATATTATTTTAAATTTCTTTGATGTCTTGTGTTGTAAGATTCACCAATATTAGCTTGTGATGTACACAATACCATATTATCTTGTAGTATAGGCAAGCACTAATCTTGGATTGTGTTGCACGGAAGAGCAACCTTCCTCGATAGCATGTGTTGTACGCAATACCGAGTTTCACTAAACAAAGATATATTGTTATGAACTAGCCTTTATGAATATTATTAACTACATTTTTAATTTTATTACATAATAATTCATCATACACATATTCTATAACATGGTATGAGAACAAAATAAAATTTTCAAGTAAAATAAGTATCTTTAAAAAAAATGCATTTTTGCCGCATTTTGATGGTGCACCGACATTAATTCTAGTCTTTGACACGTTTATAATTTCAATTAAATAATATAAACTTATTCATTCAAATAAGGATATAAAAATTTACTTTGGATAAATTTTTTATATTTTTCGGTTAAGTTTCATATTTTGATGAATAGTAAAAATACGCTGAATTTTTCTAAAAAAACATTTTTCATCAAGATAATTTATATGGTTAAATTATAATATTTAATGGTTTTAAAGTATAAATATAATATATTTTTAACATTTAATATAATTCAAGTAATTATCATTAATTTTATATTTCATTCGTAGGTAAAAACATTTCAGTCATTCATAATGTTTTAACTTTTAAAACCTGTTCTCTCAATAGCGGGATTAATTTTAAATTAAATACTGCAACTTCTGTATTTTGAATTTGAAATAATGGATTCCATATTTGGAATAAGTAGGTCCAAATTATGCTAATAGGCTACCTCTTATTTTTAGACATTATGAATAGTAACTATGGTAAATTTTATTTACTACAGTTCAAGATAAATCGGGTAATTAAGGGTAAAAATAAGATTATAAAATTACCCTAACACCTTAAAAAATTCAATTGGACGAATAAAATTAGACACATATCAACTAAGGGTCAGAATAGATTCATTTCATGGAATTTATACCATTATAATGATGTAATTATTATTAAAACCAAAGAAAGTGACAACATGTCTCTCTCTTATATCTTATAAGTGTAATAAAATTAATTTGGTGATAAAAATCATAAAACATAAAACATAAATTGGATACAAAAATATAATAAAATAATCTACATCATGTGAATTTATTTATAATTTTTAGGGATAAAATAATTATCATTAAAGATGACACAATAGTGATGTATAAATTATTTTATTGATTGAAATATCAAATAAATGGTTTTAAAAATATTAAAAATAATATTATATGAACTATTTAATGTTCTAACTGAATTTTTAGACAAATATGACATGTTATGAATCTATTAAATATTTTTTTTCGAATATATCCTCTGTTTGGATTTTATTTAAATTCAAATAAATGAGTAGTGTAAAAGTTGACACTATTATTATTTTATAAAAATAACATATTATTAAATTCTTTAAAAATCACAAAAATATTTATAAAATTTAAATTTAAATTTATATTCTCGAATGTGTCATGAAGTATCCAGTTATGGACAATTCACAACACATAATTAATTATTTGAAACAATTTAATATTAAGAATATTATTATCACAAATAAAATTTAATGGATTAAATAAGGATAAATCAAGTTGATATGGTTTAAAATAAATTCCAAACTTGTCTAAATTTTATTGGTTCATTATATTACAACCATATATCATCTCATATCTGAATTGAGTTCTTTTATGAGGTTTTTATGTGGTGGTTGAATTAATATTTTTGAGGTTTCCAAAAGTGCCCCTCTCCTCCCTTATAAAAGGGAACCTCCTCCCTCTCCTCTTCACAACATTTTGAGCCTTCATGCTTGGACAAACCCATTCTATTTCTCTTCTCAACAACACTAGAAACCTACTAGAGTTCATGGTCTTATTCAAAGACCAAGTTTAGTGCCCTAAGAGGAGGTTAAGAAGTGGTGCATTGAGGAAGAGGTAATATCCTTTAACGATTATTTCAAATTTATTTCTTCTTCAACTTCATCTTCATTATTTGTATCATTATAAAGTAATAACATCAGTATCACTCATATAATGATATATTATTATAAAGATGAAACAACCCTATTTCACTTTATATCAATCCAATAAAAAACGAAATCACTGAGCATGCGTACTTATGGCTTACCATCTCCATCCTGTGGTGTAATATGTTTTTTCCAACACCACCTTACTTGGATGGGTATAACTTTGGAAATAATAACTATATATGATTATTATAACATGATACTAATTCTGAGATATTATATCATCCCCTAAAATTCCATTCAATAATTATGGGAATGATATCATCGCTCGTGCGTACGTACAGATTACCGTCTCAACAACACGATGAGATTCAGTCTCCTTGTTGACCATTCAAGAATTATTATAAAGTATATGTAATGAATAATAATAAAATATATGAAATAATAATGCAACTATATTTATGTATATATACATTTATTTCATCTAATTACTTCCATTGAAGTCAATAATGAAAGGGAAAAAAACGTTCATGTGTTCGTACAACCAACCATCTCCATGAACGGTGTATTTCATTTCGTTTATCTATCTATTATATATATATAACAAATATATATGATATATAAATAATTTTTTACATTATTTAAGTAAGTAAATTATGATATAAGTAATAATATCAATAACAACAAGTCCAAACACGTATGATAAATGAAACCATTTTACCCAAAACGCTGTTTTAACATGGAATTGACAAATGAACGGGTAATATAATGTCATAAGTGAATCATATGTGATATCATAAATATTATGATGGTTTTGTTACAAGTTAATAATATTTTTAAACCCATTATACAAGAGTTTCAGACACATACTGAAGTAACTGGACATAAGGTAAGGGATAATAATTCCAATCTCGTCCTAATCTAGGATTGTTTATTCGTAAGTATTTACTGGGGTTATGTTTATCATCCATTACCATGTTTTCTAAAAATATTTTCATAAAATGTTTACTATTCTTCCATTTAAGTTTAAATTCATTTTTACCCTTTTTTTACTTTTACCACATTGTATGGAAGGAATCTTTCTTTTGTTTACCATACGAGGTACTTTTTGACATTTCCGACAAAAGTACGATAAGATTTTTATTAACATATATGGCATGAACAGATTTTTATGGTTTTATAATGCCTTATTTTCATGAAGCTTCCTCTACAATATTTCAAGATTATTTTCCAAAAAAATCATGTTCTTTTAAAATTTCATGGTATTTTGTGAAAATAAAATGATATTGAAGAATAAAGGATATTTTATTCAAGAATTCATTTCATGTATTTTTTCAAAACTATTTCCCATATAAGATCAAATTATTTAGTATGATTATGTTTCAATTATAATGTCTATATTATCTATATGGTTTTATATTTCCTATGATGAAGTGATATCCATTTGTTTTATATGAATTATGATAATATGGGATGATGTTTATGAAACCCATTTTAATATTTGGGTTATGATGAATGATGAATGATTGTTTTGTGGCACATGAAAGAATGATTTCATTATGATATGGGTGGGACCTATATCTCCCTCAAATAAATTCGGTAATGATTTATATCTAATGAGATAAACATGGCTGGAATGGAAAGTAAAATCCCGTTCAGTAATATAGGGTTGGAATGGCAAGTAAACCCGGTTCAGTAATGGACTTTGTCCACAATAATGGTCTTGGAAGGAATGTCTTGGCTACTATGGAAATAAAAACATGTGCCTAATGGTTTAACATAATTACATTTTTTATTTTCCATACAATTTCAACATGATTAATGTTACTTTATGATATATGCTTTATGTACTACCAAGAATTATGTCATTACTCATGATTTTGATGTTTTATGTTCATGTTTTTATGTTCACATGTTTATGGGTTGTTTTATGTTCTCTATAATTACCCTTACTGAGCATTTGAGCTCCCCCTTGTTATATTTTCTTTTCCCTATAATTAAAGAAAGGTTTTAGGTAAGAAAACAAAAGGGGTAGATCTTTATGGGAGATGTTGATGATCTTTCACCATGATTAGAATTTTATGTTCCGAGTTTCCAAAAAAACAAAACTAATATAGTCTTTGGGTGTCTGTATTTGTCATGTATTAAGTATTCCGCAAAAGTAATTTAATTTCTATGTACATCAAGATTTGGGTTGTTATAGTTGGTATCAGAGCGAAGGATTCGTTAACCATTGGAAACTAGTATTCAAAAACAGTAGTGAGATCCCTAGATATATTTTTAAGGTATGTCTAAGGATGTCACTAAGGTTTAGTATAACTATAGGTTACAGTCCTAGAATTATGTTGATGGTCGTGAATAACCTAGGGTGAACGTAAGGTGTCATGGATTAAAGAATGTGTGATAAGTTAGACTTTTTACGATTAGGTGGTTCTTCATTATTTTAACTATTTCTTACACCATTGTTTATGGTTTTAGTCAATGGAAGGAACCAGAAGTAATTGGTTAAACATTGAATCCAATGGAAAAATTGTTGACTATGAGCATCGAAATTGCGTAATGCCTAGAATGAAGGATATTCTAATGATGCTGAATCAGTCATCGCGATATATGATTAACAAGGTGAACTTTAGTGGTATTCCTAATTCATCAAATAAGAGGAAGATGGACTTTTATGCATGTTCGCATGGTGAGGAGCATAGAGAAAGGTATATTGATTTTTCTAAAGAAGGGAATAAGAACCTTGATGACTACATCAAATTGGAGGGGAAGATGTTATCTGTGTGGGGAGAAGGGTCAAAGAGTGAGAGACTATTATGGAGTTCAATTTCTTATCTGTGGAGAATATGGGAATTACCAAACTCAATGCCCTGACCTAAGAGTTTACTTCTAAATCAAGGAAGGGATTATTCCATAACAATCATTAAAGTGGATGGATTGAAATGTTTTTGTATTGGAATTCAAGAATAATGTTGTTGAGGTAATTTTATGGTATATTGAAATATCTATTTATTGGTCCATTGTGGTTTTCCATATGAATATGGTACCGGTAACCATGAAAAGTGATTGAAATATTTTTGGAAAGCAGATGATACGCGCATAATGAAGGGATAAGGAGAAAATAATATATTTGATAGTATTAACAAGCTCATCACTTCTATAATGACAAAGTGATATCATCGTTTAAGTATATTAAATTTTTGGGATTTTGGTATGTGGAAAGCGTTAACTTTTGACAGCATTTATGTTTTCACTACGGTTAAATGGGTATTCATTTTTAAAGAGAATACATGATTAAGGTATTCACATGTTTGGAATGTGACCAACAAGATATATCTTATGATATATGGATGATAAATGATGATATTCATATGCTTTGGATATGAGCTCTCTAGTAATATTTTTCTATATACTTTGATATTGGAAAGAAGTATTTTGGATAAGCCTAAATATTGGAATGGATTATGTTAGAAATCGGATAGTATTGTTTATGGCTCGAACTTTTTGATATTATTTATAAAATGTTTTAATATTATAGTTTTAGAAAAAGGAAAACCCGCAGGATGGGCGACAACCCGTCATGTCGGAGAAGGCTGTGGGAATTGAACCATCAAACGAAGTGCGACAGACCTTTATCACCTACCACTGTCCTACAAGAAGTCCCTAGTTTATAGAAATTAGTTTTATTTTATTAAGTGGTATGATAGATGAAGTATAAGTCCATTATAGAATCATATACGATTAACCTCACCATAGCTGCACTTTGTATATTTAATATCTTGTGCTACCATTTTTTGTGCTAGAGACAGATGGAATGACCTATTATTCTATCGCATGATATACTAATACTTCAGGAATGAAAAACTCAACTTCATTTCTTTATATAGGAGATTAAGTGGAAATTTTTTAGGGAATGACCAATGATGATTTTACACTGAAATCAAGCGAGTATTAATACTTATGAAAAAAATCATCAACTTTACGGAAATGATCGTGAAAACCAAAAAAAAAAATCAGCTACCCTCATATCCGATGAATCATATGGTACCTTAGATCATCATAAATTTATGTCTTTGTGTTGTTTGGATTTTTATAGCCATGTTCTCTACCACTCTCCATCAGAACATGAAGGTTAGATTTCTCTTCCATATCCATATTTCCACCTATGTTCTCCTATGTGGAAACCCAGTGATGAGTTAATTTGGGTAGACGGTAAGTTTCATAAATTAGATTTTAAAATTTAGTTTTACTATTAATTTTTTTGATGTGGGTTTCTATGAATGAAACATTCAAGTAGTAAACGGTTTATAACCCCGAATAATTTCATGGGAGAAATTCATTTTAAGGGGGAAGAATATAACACCCCAGGATTTTATGAGAAATATTATTTTTAATTTTGTGGTTGTCCTATGTTGTATGCTTCACCATGATTAGATTTTTTTTATACATAACACTGTATTATCTTTTATTATACGCAAACAGTATTCTTGGCTTGTGTTGCACGCAAGAGCAACCTTCCTCGATAGTGTGTGTTGTACGCAATACCGAGTTTCACTAAACAACAACATATTATTATGAACAAACCATTATGAATATTATTAACAACATTTTGAATTTTATTACTTAATAATTCATCTTACACATATTTTATAACATGTTATGAGAACAAAATAAATTTTTCAGGTAAAATAAGTATTTTTCAAAAAATACAACGTTGCTGCCTTTTGATGGCACACCCACATTAAATCTATTTTTTTAAACATTTATAAGTTCAATTTGACAAATTAAACTTATTCATTTCAATAAGGATATAAGAACGTACTTTGGATAAAATTTTTATATTTTTCCGTTATCTTTCAAATTTTGATGAATAGTAAAAATATGATAAATTTTTCTTAAAAACAACTTTTTTCATCAAGATAATTTATATGGTTAAATTATAATACTGAATGGTTTTAAAGTATAAATAGAATATATTTTTACCATTTAATATTATTCAAGTAATTATCATTAATTTTACATTGAATTCGTAAGGTAAAAACATTTCAATATTTTGAAATGTTTTAACTTTTAAAACTCATTTTATCAACAAAAAGATTAATTTTAAATTAAATGTAAAGATCCGGAAATTTCAAGGAAATTTTTTTCTCAAATTATATGGAATATTAAGAGTCCACCGTTTCTGATGGCACCTGATTACAAGGCCCGGTCTGCCTGAAATCAATTTTTGAGTTTTTGTTCAGGTACGTTCATTAAACGTATGTGTAGTTTTTTATCTTTTGAACCGGTGTTCGGAATTGAAATCCTAGGACACCGATGAACTCTTAAAACTGGTAATTGCTTAAGGGGACCTTTACCATAGTTGAATTTTATCGGGAGGTGAAGTTAAATTTTTTATGATTCATTAAAAAAATATTAAAAATTATCTGTACATAATTTTTATTTGATGGTGGTTATTTCCTCCCAAGAGGAGTTGGATATGGGGGCCAGACCCCACATAACCTCCCATGGGATGATAATGATGGAGGGGAACACATGATCCCTCACCCCTTCAACTATCTTCTTTAACTCCCTTTAACCCCCTCTCTTAACTCTCCACCTCCCACTTTAATTATAACTCTCTACCTCCCTCCTGTCAATTAATTATACCAACACCATCAAAAATTTATTGTCCAGTATGAAATTAATTATTTGGCTCAACCTTTTGAATTATTTTGAAAATTCATGTTGTGAATAAAATAATAGCTTAGGATATTATTTTTGGGGTTGGCTTTTTTTGTGTTTGTGAGGCTCTAGAGAATTGCAAGGATAGTGTTTCTCTCTCGACGAAGAACGGTGACGTTCATGAAGAACGATGCCCTCTTCAACGAAGAACGCTGATTCCACCGAAGAACGATGACATGTATTATTTCCTCTTCCTCCACAACAATGGAGAAGATGCCGCTTCCTCTTCAGGCACAACCTGATGTCGATAGAATTGACGTCCATAATCCATGATGCCCGACATCCGTGACACTCGACTTCCATGGCTCGTCGACGTGCAACATTCTTGAGATCGAGGTAGGAGTTTGTATACTTTTTAAATTGAATAAAAATTATACACCCGTTCTTGATTTGTACTTCAGAAACATCTTTGTCTCTTGATATCGCCTAACGTGGAAGGTGTGGGCCAAACAAACATGGCCCGATGACTCTCAATTATTCTATGTTTATTTTTGGCGACGAAAGCGGTGTCAGAGAGGTGACGGCGACCGGAAGAGATGACTACCGGAGGCGGTGGCCACGTTCCGGCCACATGGAGGAAAGCCGCAGCCCACAACCACGACCGCTCGGTCTGAAGAATCGGATGTCCATAGCTGGCCGGGTTGGTGGACTGCAGCACCCATAGGTGCGGTATTGAGGAGTAGCGGCCCCCATTTGCGGGCCGTCTACTGAAAGAACCGGTCGGCTTTAGCCACACGGACCGAAGAACTGTGACACCCCCTTGGTGCCGCCCTATGGATAAATGAGGCCCATGCTGGGCGGGCCGCTTCAGCGGGAGAACCGGATGGCTCGGTAGCCGGCTGGGCGGAAGGAACTATGGCGCCTAAGGGAGCTGCGTGCGGAGGATCAGCGGCCCGCCCGTGCAGGCCACTCACGCCGGAAAAACCGGCCAGCTTCGGCTAGCTGGGATGGAGAGGCAGCCCCACTCGGTGCCACCATTACAAAACCGAGGGGCAGCACCCCCATGCATCGCCCTCGGCCAGCTAGCTGAGACGGGGCCGACTACCGAGCCAGGCCGCATGCGTGCGGGCCGGGCCGCCTGCGCGCGGGCTGAGCCGCCAGCCGCGTGGGCCGGGACTCCCTCACGCGGTCTAGGCCACATACACCGGGCGGTGCCATTCCCTACCAGTCCAGACCCAGACCCAGGTCAAGTCCACCCTGTTCAGGTCGACCTAGTGCGGGTTGGGCCGGGTCGGACCGGACCCGGACCCCCCTCTTCGGACCGTTTTCAGGTTTTCACCCATAACATGAGCTAAGGACCTCTGATCGACACAATGTCAATTTCATTGGATTCCATTGATTGAGATGGTCGTTTAGGTATATCACACTCAAGAATATGGTGAATTTTGGGTACGGCCTGGTTGGTTCGATCCCGTAACCAACCGGGCCCTTGGAGTAGAAACACTTATAACTTAAGGAACAGACATCCGATTGAGGTGTCGTCAACTACGTTGGATTCCTTTTGATTAGAAGATTATTTTGGAATAAACCACTTGATATTTGGACATATTTGGAGTATGTTTGGGTAAATTTAATCATAAAACCCAACCAGGACCCTTGAGCGAAAAATCCAATGACTCACAGACCGGGCATCCGATTGATGAGATATATGTTGCGTTGAGACCCCTATGACGGGGCGGTACTTGTGATACTTCTACGTGAGACTTTGTAAAACATGGATTATCATCTTGTGTCAAGTGGAGTGAACCCTCCCGTTGACAAGCGATCGTATTGGAGAGATGTAGTAGTTGGCTGAGACTTGACGACTGCAGATCGATCAACTCGGAGTGATTCGGATGGCCCAGTTAAGAGCGCTTGGTTGTAGCAGCAGACCCACGTTGGAGGAGTGCTTGGTTGTAGCTGTAGACATGTAGTACTCGAAAGAAAGAGTACCTATATAGGCTATGAGGGGGACCTCTTGGTTGTAGCGGCAGACCCATGGTGGCAAGCACTTAGTTGTAGCAGCATTCCCATAATACTCAATAGGTGGAGTACTTCAGCAGTCCAAGGTTAGTGGGAAGCGCTTGGTTATAGTGGCATACCAACTGTACTCAACAGAGGAGGAGTTCTACAGAAGCTATGGTTTCGACTTCATGAATTAAAATCCTGGTTTGAGCTGAGTCAATGACCTTTGTGTTTTTCTCATGATTGAGTTGGGATACTTGATAACTTAGGTATATGTATGGGCATATACCTATGTAATGGTTATCCGTTGAAATCATACTTTGTGGTTTATATGTTTTGGATTTTGTGAGATCTTTAGGGTCTTGGGGTCTCTACTGAGTATCTTTATACTCACCCCTACATGGTCTATGCCCGCACCTCGTTGTGTTGGATGCAGACGACATACAGTACTGATGAAGGCCGAGAGTGCCAGGATTGGACGGCACCCGGAGGTTGACAGTCGGTGTGATGACACACGGAGCAGACCGATAGATGAGGAGTGACGATGAGGACATATGTACCTACCCTTCAGGTAGGAACCCAGAGGACGATCTAGGAGCTGCTTTCACTATTCAGTTGTTTGTCTATTTCAGTTGTATTTTCATCAGTTGTAGTTGTACCTTTTTGTAGGGCTTGTATTTCCGACCCCTTTGTACATTCCGCACAATTTCTATACAGCTTTTCTTAATTTTTTATTTTGCTTGTACTATAGTTGCGTGTGCTTAAGTTTTATAAAGGTAATGCCTTCCCAATTCTAAAGAATTACGCTTTTGGTGCAAGTCGCCAGCCCCTGGCCTATGGAAGGCGGGCATGGTGTAGTCACGATGCGGGCCCTGGGGGACGGGTCATGACACTAAATACTTAAACATCTGTGTTTTGAATTTGTAAAAATGGATTCCATATTTGGAATTAGTATGTCCAAATTATTCCAATAGGCTACTTTTTATTTTTAGAAATTATGAATAATAACTATGGTAAATTTTATTTACTACTGTTAAAGGTAAATCAGGTAATTAAGGGAAAACATAAGATTATAAAATTACACTAACACTTACCAAAATTCCATTGGATGAATAAAAGTCGACCCATATCACATAAAGGTATAAATAGATTCATTTCATGGACTTTTGACCCTGAAAATGAATTAATTATTATTAAAACCAAAGAAAGTGACAAAATGTCACTCTCTTATATCTTATAAGTGTAACAATTTTAATTTGGTGATAAACATCATAAAACATAGAACATAAAGAGTATCAGAAAAGATAATACAATTATCTACATCATGTGAATTTATTTAGAATTTTACAGATTAAATAATTATCATTAATGATGAAACAATAGTGATGTAGAAATTATTTTTTTGATTGAAATATCAAAAAAATGGTTTTAAAAATATTAAAATAAATATTATATGAACTATTTAATGTACTGCACAAATTTTATAGAAACCTATGACATGTTATGAATATAATAATTTTTTTTATTTGAATACATCCTATGTGTGGATTTTATTTAAATTCAAATGAATGAATAATGTCAAAATTGACAACAATTGTTATTTTTTGAAAATAACATATTACTAATTTGTTTAAAAATCATAAAAATATTAAAAAATTATAAATTTAAATTTATATGGTCAAATAGGTCATAAATTATCTAATTATAGACAATTCACAACACATAAGTAATTATTTATTACAATTTTAAATTTAGAATATTATTACCACAAATAAAATCAAATGGATTAAATAATGATAAATCACGTTGATACGGTTTAACATAAATTCCAAAATTGTCTAAATTTTATTGGTTGATGAGATTACAAACCTATCACACCTCATATTTGAATTGAGTCATTTTTTGGAGGTTTTTATGTGGGGTTTGAATTAATATTTTTGAGGTTTCCTAAAGTGCCCCTCTCCTCCCTTATAAAAGGGCACCTCCTCCCTCTCCTTTTCACAATATTTTGAGCCTTCAGGCATGGCCAAAACCATTCAATTTCGCTTATCCTCTTCTCTAGAAAGCTAATATGGGTCTCGGTCTTCTTCAAAGATCAACTTTAATTCCCTCATAGGAGGTTAAGAAGAGGTGCGTCGAAGAAGAGGTAATATCCTTTACCGATTATTTCAAATTTATTTCTTCTTCTACGTCATTTTATATATTTGTTTAATTATAAAGTGAGAACATTAGTATCAATAATATAATGATATGTCATTATAAATATTAAACAACCCTATTTCACTATCCATCCTATGAAAAATGGAATCATCACGCGTGCGCATGTACGACTTACTGTCTCCACGTCGTGGTGTAATCTGTTTTTTTCCAACACTACCTTACATGGATGGGTATAATGGTAGAAATAATAACTATATATGATTATTATAACAAGATACTAATTCTGAGATATTATATCATCCACTCCAATTCCATTCAATAATTATGGGAATGATATCATCGCTCGTGCGTACGTACGGATTACCATCTCCACGACGCGATGAGATTAATTCTCCATGTTAACCATTCAAGAATGATTATAAAGTATATATAAAGAATAATAATGAAATATATGACATAATAATTCTTCTGGATTTATGTATATATACATTTATTTCATCTACTTACTTCCATTTAAGTCAATAAGTAAAGGAAAACATCATTCATGCGTACGTACGGCCTACTGTCTCCATGAACGGTGTATTTCATTTCATTTATCTATCTATTATATATATATAATGAATATATATGATATATAAATCATTTTTTAAATTCTGGAAGAAATGAAATCATTATATAAGTAATAATATCAAGAACAACAAGTCCAAACACGTACGATAAATGAATTGATTTTTCTCAAAACATTGCTTTAACATGGAATTGACAAAATAATCGGTAATATAAAGTCTTAAGTGAATCATATATGATATCATAAATATTATTATGGTTCTGTTACAAGATAATAATAGGTTTAAACCCACTATACATGAGTTTATGACACATACTAAATAAATTAGACATAAGGTAAAGGATAATTATTCCAATTTCGTTCTTATCCGGGATTGTTTATTCGAAAGTATTTACTAGGGTTATATTTATCATCCACGTCCATGTTTTCTAAAAATGTTTTAATATTTTTTTATAATTCTTACATTTATTTTTAATGAAATTTTTACGTTTTTTGACTTTTACCACATGGTATGGAAGGACTATTTCTGTTTTTTTACCATACGTGGTACTTTTCGACTTTTCAGACAAAAGTACGAGAAGATTGTTTTTTAACATATACGGCATGAATGGATTTTTACTGTTTTATAAAGCCATATTTTCATGAATATTATTCTATAATATTTAATTATTATTTTCAACAAAAATCATGTTCTTTAAAAATTTCATGGCATTTTGTGAAAAGAAAATGACTTTGAAGAAGATAGAATATTTTCCTCAAAATTCATTTCATGTGTTTTAACAAAACTATTTCCCATCTAAGATGACATTATTTAGTATGATTATGTTTCAAGTATAATTTCTCTATTATTTAAATGTATTTATTTTTCATATGATGAAATGATATCCATTTTTTTATTTGTATTATGTTAAGATGAGATGAGGTTTATGAAACCCATTTTATTCTTTGGGTTATGATGAATGATTTTTGATAGATTTGTGGGACACGAGAGAATGATTTCATTATGAGATGGGTGGGACCTATATCTTCCTCCAATGCATTAGATAAAGATTTATATCTCATGAGATATATATGGCTGGAATGACAAGTAAAATCAGGTTCAGTAATATAAGGCAGGAATGGTAAGTAAACTCAGTTAAGTAATGGTCTCTGTCCACTATGATGGTCTTGGAAGGAATGACTTAGCTACTATGGAAATCATTACATGTGTTTAATGGTTTACCATATTTAAATGTTTTATTTGCCATGCTATTTTATGATGACTAATTTTCCTTTATGATCTATTCCTTATGTACTACCAAGATTTATGTCATTACTCATAATTTTTAAGTTTTATGTTCATGTTTTTACGTTTAAATGTTTATGTGTTGTTTTATGTTCTCCATGCCTACCGTTAGTAAGCATTTTAGCTCACCCTTGTTATGTTTTCTTTTCCTCAGGATATAAAGAATTGTTTTAGGTATGAAAAGAAAAGGGTAAGATCTTTATTGTAGATGTTGAAGATCATTCACCATGATTAGAAGATTATGTTCTGAGTTTTCAAAGACACTAAACTAATATGGTATATTGGCATCTGTTTTGGTCATGTATTAAATATTCCACAAATTTAATGTAATGTCTATGTACTTCAAGTTTTGGTTTTCTACAAATATCTTAGGGGATAGATTGTAAGGACCTGAAATTCAAGACCTTATAAAACTAATCTCATTCTCAAAAACATGGGTTGAATGATATACTGAATGTAAAGATTATAACAACATATTTAGAGAGCATTATTAAAAAATATATAACAAATATTACTATATTAAAAAACTAAAAGTATCTTTAGAAGATAAATAATTTCCAATAAAGGCAATTTTTTTATATTTTTTTAATTTCTTTTAAAATTGTATATAAAAAATATCATAATTTAAATATGATAAATTAAAATTAATTTTTTAATTCCTCACATAAAAATTTTCTTACTATGAATTATTTATTTGTTTCTAAAATGGGTATTTTTTTGAATAATATGGTTTTTTTTAAATTAATTTTTTTCCGATTTTATCATTATTTAAGGGTAACCTATAATTTTAAAAAACCTTATGTATTAAAATATGTATTTTAATAATATAGTTATGAGTTTAAATATATTATTTGAGATTATAAATCCAATGTTTATAATTTTTAGAGTTAAACTAAATTGTTAGTTTAGTAAAATTAATTTTCATTCTTTTCTTAAATCAAATAATTTCTAGGTGACAATCATTTTTTGATTTCTATGAAATATTTAAAAAATTTATTTGAATTTTAATTATCCATTTTTTTCATGGTGATTAATAATTTTAATAATTATGTCTTACACATGAATTTTAATCATAATAATACACTTTTCATAAAAAAAATATTATTGTTTATGCTAAAAGAATATGCTCATTGTGGGAGATGTTGAGGAATACTTGAGTAGTTAAGGAGAAATCAATGAAAAGATGAGATAAAAATATATCAAAGCAGATGGATTCATGAAGTTCATAAACTTTTTGAACAAACAGTTCCACATAAAGGTTTTTCTGGCAGTATAAAGAAAATATAATGCATAGGATGCAAAATTTCGCACAATGTATATTGAGTCATGAGGGTCATCCCCCCAATTAGAAACCTTTATATAACATGTATCAAAAATGAATACCATTTAATGAAATACACTCAAAATGATACAATAACTATAAAGATCTCCCTCTGCCCCTCATTTAAGAGGAGAAACCATTAGACTTGCACTAGAATCTATGAATTTGTGAAACATCATCCTTTATGAGGGGATGAAGAAATAAATTCTTATAAGGACTCATATTTCATGAAAAAAATACCATGAGATATTAAAACTAAAATTTAATGGTTGAGATTAATTTTGAGATGGTTCATGACATTCTTGATGTATGAAATCCCCATAGTCTTCTACGGGTTTTGTAAGATAATTACCCTTCACAAAACTAACTCAATCCTAACCAATAATTTACCATGAGGTAAGACCATAAAATTTTGTGAATCTCCCCCAATTAAAGAAACCCCAAAACCTCATGAAACCATATCTTTGTGAAACCCAATTTTAGGTTCCCAACACATTTCCTCTTTTCAAAGCACATACCTTCAGGAAATTTGAGTGATCATGAAATTTTTACCTACTCAAACTTTGTCCACTCATGTAATAAACTTCCATACAACCAGTTTCATTAACCTTGACATCTGGACACCATTTATTAAGAATGGCCTAGATGGTTTCATCACCTATTTATTCTAATAAAAGGAAACCTAATACTTTTTGCTGCTAATAATAGACTACTTAACATCAATATCCTCATTTTCCACATCCCCATGGAAATATTTATACCCTACGACACTGATAGGTTCCTATATAGTAGACATGTAAGCCGCAAAGGTGCTATAATAAAGGGAATCAACATATATTTCCATATTATTAATCCTACTGATAGATCATTATCTTATAAATGGTAATGGTCTCATTGAGTTTGGGCCCTAGCAACATTAATGTTGCTTGATGTAATATTGTCTATCTCCATCTCCAAGTCATAGGATGTTAAAATTCACAAAAATGTCCTCAGCACATGACATAAAACTATTTCCCTACCATGTATGGTGAATTATTTTTTACCTTTGTATGAATAGAATCGGGCACCCCACACCTTCCACCCATTGTAATGAAAACATTATTACCCATATATAATCATCATGGGTTAACTAATCCATCCCCACACATGGGATAAGACCCCCAAATTTGGGATGAAACTCCCACACCAGTGATGAAAACCATACACCTTGGGTAAAATCCCCACTCTTGGGATGAGAAACCTATACCTATAATGAAACCATCAAACAACAGGGTAGTCCTATATAGAATCCTCAAACCATACCTTATTGTCTATCGTTCCGCGATACAAGCATCCTTATTGCATTATGTTAAACTACATGGACTAGTACAGTCACATAACCAAAAAACTATAGTGTTGATGTATGTAGGTTTTTTTCCCTATCACCTATTAGGTTACATAAAAGAACAGCACGTGGTTTAGTCTTGACACACTAGCACACTTGGGAATGATACATTATGTTGAATCCCAATTCCCTAAAACCACAATTAAATCCAAATCTACTCCCCTCTGGATGTCAAAAATCCAACATGTGATCATTTCCACCCTTAGGTAAAACTCAAGACAAATTATCTTCCCCCTAAGAATTTAAATTTATGACATATATATCCATAAACTATTTTAAACCTACGAAATACCTTCCCATAAGAAATTAAATATGTTTCCTACATTTCCCCACAAGATGTTTGATTTTTTACCAACATGTCCCCAAAAGATGTTACACTTATGAAATACCTTTCCACAAAAGACGTTACACTTATGACCTACTTATAAACATGACATGTTAAACCTATGAACTACATGTCCCAACTATAATTTAAACTTGTTCCCCACATTCCTACATAAGGTGTTAAACCTGTGAATGACATGTCACCACAAGATGATAATCTTGTTCCCAACCTTTCCCAATAATATTTTAAACCTATCACCAACCTTTCCCCACAAAATGAAAAATGAATGAATAACCCCAAAAATATATATAAGGAAACATAAAAATGAAATGTTCATGGTATTACAAAAGTGTCCATCATTGGATGATTCATGTTTTGGGTATATGTTTCCCCATAGTGGATACATGATACCTCGAGTTCTCCACCAAATATTACTATCACATGAGATTCCCTCAACATTAAAATGGAAATATATTTAAAAATATCAAACATGAAAATGATTTACAATCATCATAAACTCCAAAGCAAAGTATTCTTCCTTGTTGTGATATAGTAAGAATCGTAATTATCCAATGTCTACTTTGATATGGAACTGTAACTAGATTCTTGAAAATGCATTAAATCATAAAGTGAGAACCAAACTAGACAACGAGAACCAAGGAGGAATCAATGGAAGGAAAATATGACATCCCATTATCATATTCCAATCAATGAGACTACTCATTAATCATGGTGATAGAGGTTTTCCACCTTTGAGAAGAGGTAATATAGGGATTCACACCCTATAATGATCTACAACTTGGCCAAGGACGTGGATCACTATAGTTGTGGCCCAAGAATATACATCACCCATACCTTGATTTGTGACCCTGATAGAAAAAATCCTGAAATATATAGTGAAAAAAACATGAATTTATTTTTCCAAAAAATGGCGGAAGATGATGAACATTGGGAATCACCAGTTCCGATACACTGTTTGTGTGGAACTTTTTTCATTCTTCAGGGGATAATCAGCAGCATTAGACATGTTGGGGATAAACTTCACTAGAAATGTATCAAATATTTTCCTAATATATTCTAATGGAATCAATATATGGTAAATACTCAATGATCTACCAATACCAATAGGATTTTGGGTAGAAAAGTTATTATCTATAAATACCACATGTATACAATTTAACAGTATTAATCACCACTCCCATAGCTCCAAGGCATCCTCTCCCCATCACTCCTTTTGAGATCATCCAACAAATGGTTACCAATTCTCTCGTTCACTGTTATAAATGGGAAGGGATCGTCCCAACTAGGGAAATTTCATAATAATACTTCAATGATGTACTTCCACACTATTTCCACTAGCTCCAAGGGCCATGAAGGGGGGAATCCTTCCCCCTATTTATAAAGAGAACAATTTTGGGAGCCTTTCCCCAAAAATTTTGGATAGCTCCTTACCCTACTCCAAGGAGGTAGGGAACACATTTTTAGAAACTACTATGTTCACTTACTGGGGGATTTCTAGTTGGTCCCCCTAAAAAATATTGTTGGAAACATAGAGTGGCCCCGGGATGAAGAATATGTTGATTATGTCCTTTACCAGTTGTTCTTGATCCAGAGAACTTTGCACAAACCTCTATGTTAGAGAAATAACCCTACGCACTAGGAGGCCTCTTTGATAGCTGAAATGTTCCTTTAGACATCCAAAGTGCCTCCAATACATGCAACTATTATGCATGGCCACGTTCTTAACCTGTTGGGATTGAGGAACCACCCATATATCGGGTATGTTAAATCAACTCACCCATATTTGGGAGCCTATAATTCTCCTCATGGACCACCCCATGATATAGAATTTCACCGAAAAAGGTCGACACCGTTACAAATATTTCCCATGCCCTAACAATACATCCTAGTGTAGGAGGGAGTACACCCACCATGTGGTCTATACCTATGGTGCTTGTGGTAAATTTAATGGAAGAGTCCCACATGGCCCTAAAGGGATCAAAGATGGTGAACATTTTGTAGCCAGAGGTAGGACCAGGGGAAATGTAATATCAAAACCATACTCTCAAAGTCTGAGATGATGGAAAACTCAGTGGAATGTCCTATAGATCTACCATGAAATCTCAAGGTAATGACCACTCAGTTAATGTTGGACATCTATGAGATAGACATACACACGGTCCCTATATCCTTCTATAAATACCGTCTGGTGAAGAAAGACTTGGATACCTTGCATTAGATTTTTTTATATCCATCCTTAACACAATCAGATTCCCTCATCTCTACATCTACCTTTGAATATTGAGAGATTTAAATGCCTAGATTGGAACCCTATGATGAATACAATAATTCTACCAATCCACAAGGGAAAAGATAATTAGATTTTCTTTATCATCCTAATTCCATGACACCTCATCTTATATAGATATATTCATTATGATGAACCTAAATCTAGAATAAATTCAGTCATTTTGGGAAAAATTGGACCATGTGGCACTACCTCTATCTAAGGGTATGCATCTGAATCGATCCTCATCACCAACTCAAAAAACAATTCAGCCTTCAAAAAATGGAGAATGGTGAGATCAAAAGTAGGAATATTCCTTAAACGATGGGAATAAAGAGGAAATATTGGGGAAGATTATGTCCAATGTCTAGCTACCCTCCTTGTTTTGGTTTCCCCAGACCCATAGTTCATCATCCCAGAGTCCCTCACTCAAGACCATGCAACATGTATCCATTAGAATATCTTGGAGAATTCCAAACACCTATAGTAACAATAAATG
Organism: Viscum album; assembly: GCA_963277665.1. Taxonomy (NCBI): domain Eukaryota; kingdom Viridiplantae; phylum Streptophyta; class Magnoliopsida; order Santalales; family Viscaceae; genus Viscum; species Viscum album. Next base: position 1,233,152,043 of record OY728135.1, on the reverse strand, counting down.
ACTTATCATAAGATTCAGGATCACCTTGAGGTAGTTAAATCACAATCTCGGGGTGTTGAAATTATGGCACTCCTAATAGATCAACACCATAATTTTTTATGGGTACCACTTGAATTTCTAGAAGACATGAATCAAGATACTAACAAAGATATTAAAAATTATGCAAGAATTAACCACCCACGTGAAGATGATTGGTCACGAGAAATATTATGTCACTAAATTCTTCAACCCTTATTGGAGATATTGCTACAATTAGGATAACCATCCTATTGATGGTCATGTCCCATCTCTAGCCATCACTACAACGAATGTCATTGAAATAAAAACTCTTTGTGGTCATAAAAATATAGATAGTGACATAAGATATGAGGAATATCTATTCCATGGTGGAACACGTCATTAGATAGACCTTCTTGTGGGTACCTATACTCTCCAGTAGAGAGAAACACTATGCCTCAAATTTCTAACTAACAAATCACTACCTCCTTTACATTGATATATTGACAATAGAGATGGTACTGATAACCCAATAATCACATGTGATATTTTTCTATAAAAAGATGTAGATGAAAGAATTACCACATTTCTCTAGGGGATTGAGGGATATAAGAGGATTACTTCCAAACTCATTACCAAGAAGTTCTTATAACAATAAGAATTTTAAGCAGACCCCATGCCGCCACTAGTTGAGAAACTGATTCTCCTCATTCATATACGTATATTTGAGGCAGTTTTCTTTTCACATTATATCAAGGTAGAGGCATGCAACTATAGGGAAAGACAACGTATGACTCACCCACCCCAATAAAACAATGTAAATTCTAGATTCTACATGGTGATCATTTATTTTTATGATAGAGAAGGTTGTTAAATGAGTTATTGACCACCAACCATCACAAAGATAATATAATATATTCTCTCACAACCCTATATATGGTGTTGGAGGTGAAACAGTTTGTTATCCTTCTTGAAGTAAAGCCGTATTTGGCTTTGGTGGACTACATGTTCCCACCTACCAAATTTGGTGATCTTTGATTCATCTTAATTAATGGGAATAATGATCCATTAAAAAATTTCAATCACTTTATTTCACTTGTGACTCGATGGTAGAAACCCCTTAGCAATAGGATGTAGCCAAACATTACTTCTAAATCCAAACTCTGGAGGGATCCAATTTCACCAAGTATGGTCAACTTCCCCATGATCAGTAAATGGATGAGAATACCTCTGCAGTTTCATTAACAAATCATTTCCACCAAGCTCAAGGCCAAAATCACTAACCTCTTACCATGTAAGAATAGGCTTGATGAGTGGGTTTCAAATTTAATTTCCAAATGGAAAAGACTCATGTACTCCTTTATTACGAAACATTATAAATAGAGTTTATTAATAATTTTTATAGAGAGTTCCTTTGATGATGTGGTTCCCAATCTCATCTCTTGGAGGTATCCTGGTATATTATAGGAATTAACCGAATGGGATCAATGTTTGGAGGATACCTTGTAGTGAACCAAGAATTAGTAATTCCCATTACCTCTTCTAGTACAATCATGAAATCTTGTCTATGTAGAGGTTTATTCCACCATATATACATAGGCCCTAGATACTATCTACCCCCAGGTACCTCTACATGATAGGCCTCACCAAGTGTATCCCCACCATGTGAATGATACTCAAGCCCCACATCAGGGTTAGTCCAATGAGTTCCTTTTATAGATTGGAAGAACTTTAATCTTCATCAAGGACTCTTTGGATTTGTGTAATTCATATGTTACTTGGAGAAGAACATCTTAAATATTCTTGAATGTCATAACCCTCAATAGTATGAGATTATTGATCATGTGAAATACATCTCTTACAACAGGGTCCTCAAACAGACCATCAAAGAGTGTTTCCTCTTCAAATATTTCCTTCATAAATAGGTAGATAGTGTTATGGTCATGTTAGGTGAGGTATCATCAAAAATGACATATGGCATTACCAATCACATAAATGATGAAGGGGTACTAGTGAATGGAAGAAGGTGTCCAAATGAGGCACATATAAGTACAATGATGGACAATCCCATATGATATTCTCTCTCAACCATCTTGTTATGCAAGCCCTATTGAGATAGCCAACACCTTATGTGGTTTCCACACCCACTCCATCCAGCCCCTTGGAAAAACTCCCAATTAGGCTTAAAAAGAATAGTTGTTAGTAATGTCATGACAACTAGATCCCCCCATCAGTTTTGTGTCTATTTTTCATACATGGTGAGTTTTTGACACAAAAAATGGAAGAATCAATATGAATGCACCTAGTACTATAATATTACAATGATGGATAACAATGATATTACTTAGTTAATGGGGTCATACTACTAGATCATTGAATGATTCCTATGATAAAGGATGTTCTATATCTTTTTTAGGTACATATAGCTTCCATCATTGAGGGAGGGGTAGGTGTCATGCCCTCAAATGGAGTTCTCAGTTTGAAACCCCAGAAAGGAAAATTCATTCCACTGAGATCCAACAACATGAATCAGATAGGAATGAACAAGAATATCCCTTAACAATGATATCATCTAGTGCATCCCATTCAACCAAGTATATTGTTCGATTTTGGGACATAACTATAATATCATAGAGATAAGACACAACTGGATAAGGCTTGAACTCAACCATCATGTGATCAACCATTTCTATCTAACAAATAGTGGGAAATGATGATCACCAATCAAGACCTAGAATGTTAATCAACTGTGATTGTAATTCTCTTAGCCAAAGAGTGGTTTCCACAAGCAGAAATATTCCCCTATCCTAAAAATTTGATGTGTTGAAAAATATTGCTAGCATACCAGTGAGACTCTCCATTATTCATGCACTCCACATTTCAAAATATATTTTTAAGTATCTCATAGAGGCCTTAAATATCTATCAGTAATTTGGGATTAATGTGGCTTATGCTAAGGCCTATCAAGTATATGCGGTGAATCTGAAAGGGTTATACGATATTTTACTTATCTAAATAGGATGAGGGTTTCTTCATTCAGGGAAACATAAACCTACTATATTTCATAGGAATATTTAGTGGCATTGAAATGATCCTTTTGTTGGTAGACACAAGCTCTGGGATCAAACTCATCCAAATCTACATGCTCACAAATAGGGGCTGAATGAAGTGGATCTGAATCCCATTAACCAAAAAATTAAATCGCATGAAAAGTGAGATCAGAATATATGTGGAATTATCTTTATATATACACTGTTCAGTGACCTGTAATTAAGCCCTATGTTCATGGTTATTTCACAGGATAGTAATTACAATGACCAGATAAGAAACCCTTTGTATATCCAGCATGTTGTGGTCATATCTTCGTATCATCAAAATCTCATGTACACCATTAATGGTAATGTATGGTTTCTACCTAGTGATGTTTCCCAATTAAATTCATATGATTCCTTCTACCTATATTAAAAATATTATAATATAGAGGAAGATAAACTTTAGATCGATGGGGTTGAACATATCAATGATCTTAAGGATCTAATTACCACTTTACTGGATCCTTGGGTATATTTAAATGAAACCAGCATGATTTCAATCCATCAGTTAGAGCTAATTATCTTGATATTTGGGAACCATTTCTTCATATTTATAAAAAAGGAATGTTTACATATCACCACGTATCCCAATATCAAACATGCACTATTGAGGCCAGAAAAGTCTACTAATATTGCATCTTGGAAGTTCCTCCACTTTCCCATATACCCATGACAACAATGAATGTTCTAGAAAGATGGGTTGAATCAATGGATGTCCACTCATCATCACTGTTTTGACATTAGGTATGTACACTACATTGAGAACAATATGGACATGGCCCCCCAAATTTCACTGCTACAAGCTCAACATGGAAGGAGTCCCTCACTAAAGACCTTCCCTTGATAAGGAAAAATGTAGTATCTCTACAAATTCTCAATTTTTGAAGGTTAACCCCTTTCCAAAAACCCCAACATTAGATGATGAGGATGACCTAGAATACACAAATACTGAATTATAAGAAGTTGTCTCTACCACAATTCTCTCCAAATCATTTTCTTGGTATTTTCATAAAAGCCACTTTTAGGGTAGAGTGGGAACCAACCGAATCACACCCTACAAAAGAGGGAAGGACTTTCGAAATAAAAATTTCTGGGGCACAAGACCCAGAAAACAAAATCAAAAGTCGGATCACGTGTGATTTTCCGGAGAAACCTGCATTGAGGCATCATGTTGAGTCCACTGCATCATTTGAAACATCTCTATCATCGTCTTCATCATCAAATCACCGTAATCATCACGTCGTTTCCTTCCATTCAAAACATCGTCGCCATTTCCATCGCCTTCCCGATAGAAGAGTCATCGGAGGTCTTTGCATCTTGAACAGATCAAAAACAAACACAGTCATCGGCCGTTGCATCTGTCGCAAGACCTCTCCTTGTAGTCTCCGCTACCGGCACAAACAAATCACCAGCATCAAGCAACCAAAACAGCATCCATAAAAACCAGCACCTTCATAGGTCGTCAGAATCGTCGTCAGAAGACAACCCCACCATCACAGCAGGGAACCTCCGACACTGCCGCCTCCACCACCACAACATCCAAACTCCATCACAACAAAATTAAAATGAAACAGATGAAAATGAAAAAGCTAAAACCAAAATTTCTAGATCATTCTCCACCACACAGCTACGCCGAAAGAAAGTCATGTTGCAAAAAAAAATCAAACTAACATCATGGTCCATCACCACATACAAACCCACCAGATAAGACCGAAAAACCCCCAAGGAACTCACATCCACCATATATCGAAGCTACGACCCCCAAACCATCGAGAAATCTGAACCTAAGACCAAAACCTCACCGCCATCAAACCCACGAACACACCAATGGCGCATGCCGGAACATCCAACGACCTTTGTTGTAGGCCGGTCTTCCGCTCGTGACTCCAAGTGGGTCACCTTGGGTGAAAACAACCTCCAAGGAAGATGTACCCTGCACATTATGTCAGAGTTGAGAAATAATTTGAAATGATTATCCTGTGGATATTTACCATGAAATTAAAATAACCATATATTTTGTACAAATTTTACTATTCATGAAGAAGAATGAGAATATAAAATCCTATATCTACTTTCTGGACCTCAACCACCACTGTATGAAGGATGACATCCCCTATTAGTGAAAGAGATTCTAATCAATTCCACTATTGGTTTCCAAGACTTTTCTATCATGTATGGTTATTCCTGATATAAATATATCCACATAGAACATGATGACGAGGAATTAAATTTCTTTAGAAAATCATATGACACCTTTTTTATCGGATGATTCCATTTTGTTTAAAGACTGTTGGCCATACCTACATGCGATTAGTGAACCATATATTCTAGATGATCTACGAGACACTAGTGGAGTGTTATATGGATGACCGTGCGGTCAACTAAAAAAACATCAAGATCATCTCAAAGATAAGGAGAATTTTCTTGAAATCCTCTAATCCAATCTCTTGAAAATAAACCCATATAATTTCACATTCTATGTCACCTATGGAAAGTATCTTAGCTTTATCAGAGGATGAATAAGAGTTAGGTTTGGAACAAAGAAGATCATATATATCATCCAAATTCCTTCATTAGGCAACCATTGATAATAGTGTATTCTACATTACTATATGGAATATATCCGGTGATTTATTGGAAAAGAAACTAGTTAATGAAAAGAATTCTATAGGATAATGAAGAAAGGAACCGTATACCAATGGAATAAAGAGTTCCTAGTCAAATTTGAGGACATTAAGTACTACCTAATGCATCCTTTAGTCCTGATTTTACCCAACCCTATCAATCCATTGGCCCTTTGTGTGACAACCTTGGAGCATTCTCTTACAGCTCTACTAGATTATAATAATAATGAGGGTAGGGAAAACAACCTTTATTTTCTCAGATTCATGTTTCATGAAAATGAGACCAGGTATTCTCCCATTGAGAATAGCTACTTAGCTTTGGTCTTCGTGGTTTAAAAACTTCATAATTATCTACAACACCATAAAATATAGATGGTGTCCCTGGTTGATTTTCTAAAGTACAGACTCAATTACCCCATACGTGGTGGTGGATTGTCATGATGGGAAGTGATCCTATAGGAGTTCAATACTGAGTTTTCCTCGAGATGGATGTCAAAGGACAATAGTTGGAAGACCTCTTGGTTTCACAGAAGAACCATAATGAGCTTCCCTGGGATTTCAATTTCATATATGAGGCCATACTCTCCAAGTATTAGTCTATGTTGTTTTGGATGATTCATTTTGATAGTTCCTCCCACAGTCCAATCAGGAGAAGACTCAATAAACCCAAACTCAATATAGTAGGCCTAGGGATTGTCTTTATCACTCCCATATATTAAATATTTTCATATTAATTTCTATTTTTATAAATTTTTACTAACAAATATGATGATTATCGGTTCTCTTATCACAATCCTTGAGTTAGCCATTGTGATTGATGTTACTGGGATATAAATATTAGTGGAGTTATGATATTTTATTAAATAGATCAATATTGACTACATCATTAGAAAATAGGAAATAATATTTATGCTCAAGTAGAACCAAGAGCTGATAGGTCAGTTCTCCTCGATGGTGTTGGTGACTCATGTCCCCTAGTATCAAAATGAATGAGCTAATTCCCTCTCATGTTTTATCTCTTCTATCACAATGCCTAATCATGTTGATTTGGTTATCCATGTGTCCTGTCATAGATTTATTTCCCCCATAACCTATAACAATGAAGGAAAAAAGTGAACAAAATATCCTTCACAACTTCTATATTGGGTCACTCAGACTTCCCAATTTTTGAATAATAGCCTAGTTAGATGAATCGCTCTATTGAGTCACTCTAGAGTTATACCCTCCATCCAGACTGATCTAATAGAGAGATAATATTCTGACTTACGTTAAAATAAATCCACTAGTATTACTCTGACCTCAAGTATACCATATATATGTGTGGTTTTGATATAATCCTTCTCCATTGTATCCAATGGGATTTGATTTTCATGTCCCAACAGAAATCCATATCAGGTCATGTGGGGCCCGATAAGCATGATTGAGTCTTTCTCACAGAATCGAAAGGATAGGGTACATTCAACCAACCATGCACAATGAATATATGAAATTAACTATATGGGACCCTACATTCCATGTTCATGAAAAATTATTACATTAACCACTAGATATTATTCACACCACCAAGTAATCGTAGGCCATTGTGGTATAATGGAATGACGTTGTCGACCCCAACCCACTAGAAACTAAATGACAACACGAGTTCAATCTATGTACCACCAACTTATTATCAAAGTAGGGGGATTATATCACCCTCCTTATGTTAAAGACCCAATTATTGATTACGTTTTTTATTTCCCACACCATCCACCAATTTGGGTTTCCTTAGTCCATTCTCATAGAAAATGACACTACCTTTTGAACTACCATGCTAAAGATGTTATACGTCAAGTACAACATTCTTTCCAAACAAAATTACTTATATCATTCCCAAGAAATCAATAATATTTAGACCTTAAAAAATCCCCTCTCTAACATCCTATAGCAGATGGTGGGACATAATATAAAGAGTCTTCTTAATAAGTTCCCCATTTCCGACTTGGAATAACAAACAAGAACTCGTCATTCCACATAGGTGAACTGATTGCCCTTATTGTATAGAATAAAAGGGGTTTTATCTATAGTGGTTTGAATACTATCACCTCATATGGCCATTTGGAATTGGTAGACACTAGAAAAAAGAGAAGATGTCTGTTTGGATGAGTTGAAGTTGTTGAATAAAATATTCTTCAAGCATTTCATTACATAAAATTAAATAAAAACCTGGTAGCACAATTCTATAACAATAAATTTTTTCTTCATTACTTCCTTCAGGATGACATTTTTTAATCCCTGAAGACACTGATGATACCCAGGAATAAGTCACCAAAACAAAACCCCAAATGGGTATGACCTTATGTTATTGACAAGGCATTCTATAAATGCGCATATTAATTTATCACCACGGGAAAAGAGTATATCAAACCTCCCACAAATTCTTTTTTCCACATCAATTATTTTTCAATAAAGATCATAAATTAGACTACGATGAATGAATTTAAACTCTAAATACAATATTCAATCCATATGAAGTTAAAATATACAACAACATCATTGTCACATGATGTTAAACTATGAATTTACCCAAAGTAATATAAATGGGATCACTAATCTGATAAATGTGAAATGATTAGAAATATTTTTGGTTTTATTCCCAACCCTATGGGATACATAAAGATACTTAAACCCCCTTGTCTCTAAGCCTAGGTGAAAATTCATGCCTCCAAGTGAAAATCATATGATTCCTCAAATAAAAAAAACAGGAATCCTTATTCATCAATAATAGTATACCTCATAAAATCATCATGATATGATGATGATAAGTCCATATGGGACTCCCCATTAGGTTTATTCCCCACTAATATTCCTCATTCCACATTTTCTTGAAGAAATACCCATATACATATCATTACTCATCTCAACAAGTTCCCAGGGGCCTCCTTCTATGTTTTATGCCCCTATCTTATTCAATTGGATTATCAGTAGTCCAAAGTTCCCTAATTAAACAACATGAAGAGGAAATTGGAATATTTTACATGCAAGCCTGTAATAATCTCCCATTAATCACAAGACACCCCCTATCGTGTACACAAAAATCACATTCCTCAACCCAACAGTAAGCCACAAAAAAACAATATATATCCCTATTAATCCTGATCACACCTTAAAGTTATGTAAATGACCATCACATACCTCTATCGAATTAGCGAACTGATATTCCTTCATGTCATAACAAAAAATAAATAGAGGATGATGTTCAATTAAAAGGTATATCACCCAATGTTATCATCACATGAGGTTAAACTATGATCTTACCATACGTAATATACATGGTATGCCTTATATAACTAACATGAGATTATCCCCAGTTCTAACTATGTGAATTTAAATAATGAATCCTAACATCTTTTGTTGGTCTCCTATAGTACCACCCAAAAGAAAAATATACAACTTGAAACTTGATCTCAATGGATGCATTAGGATTCCCAGATATCACTTCCTTGGCCCAACCTCATCATTAATCTATTTCAGGGATTTTTACCCCTTAGAATCATGTAAAATATACATTAATTGTTGAACCCAAATAATGTGTTATAACACATGGTGATGTAGCTCCTATATTTTTAAAAAAACTAATTTGAGAAACTCCTCGTCTCCACCTTTATACTTTAATCATTCCTTGTTATGGATCCTCATCATCCTATCATATCTGAATGGGATCCCTTTAGTGATTGATCGTGGAAAAAATAAGGTTACCTCCAACAAAGGTTCATGACTTGAAGGCCCCCATTGGAAAAAAATTGAGGTTATCATGTTTCAAACATGGTCAATAGTTGATCTAGTATTTTTATCCCCATCATTGATTGATGTGGTTGTGAGACCTGTGTCTCAAACATTTTCATAGAAAATACCATTACCATCGGTTCCCCCCCATTATGAGGTCTAGATATTAAAATTATCGGTTCACCTTCGTTTCCACCTTCCTTTGTTATGGTGAAGTTTTTATACCCTCATTATTAGTCCTTCATATTTTTGTGCACAACAACCATGCATTTCATCCTCATTGGAGCTTTATAAAGTAATATTATTTCACCCCTTCTCACACTCACCATTATTGTAAGGGAGAACCCTTCCACCCCATATTTCTCACACCAAGATAATGTCAGGTGGGCTTAGGAATCATAGTGAAATTTTCTCCCAAGCACAGTTGAAACACACAAAGCATTCCATAAAATGGAACAAATTCCACTCTAGTCCAAAATTCACAATCTTAAACAATGAGAAACATGTATCACATGTCTCATTTTGTACTAGGCCTCTGTCAAAATTTTTCATATCATTATCTACTCCTTCGTTCCATGTAAAAATAATTCAAAACATCCTACATTGGTCTAAGCATCATGAATTTACACTATGTGAATCATCACTCTATATTTTATGTGGTTTATGTCCTATGTGGCTATAAAAAGATACCTCACCCTCTCCATCTTACCTTAACATGTGATATTAATATTATATTCTGATGTTCTCAAAATATGACATTTAAATACATGGTTCCCATCCCTATATAGAAATTTAAAACTACATATTACCTTCAGTATCCACCTGAGATGGATCCCTCTTATTGGTGTTGGTCACCTACCTTTCCATATTGAGGAACTACAGAAGGAAAAATTCCCATTTCATTTCATGGGATAAATAGAGATGTTTGTATCTTATATACTAGGACCAATCCAGTCAGTAACCTACCCTAGCACTTCCATCCCCATGAACCGTGTTGAATATCCCCCACTGATGCACACTCTATGTATACTCAAATGTACGGTGGAATAAAACCAAGGGTGTTTAAATTATACTTGAATATTTCATCAACTCATTTTTATGCACTGAACCTTCCCAAATTTAAATATTCATCATTCTTTAGACCTAGATGATATCACCTAAAAATAATGGAGTCTAGCCAATATGAATCCCCTACCATCCTGGGGTTCAAGCCTTGAATTCTTTTTCAAAACAAATAGTAGTATCATGTACAAAACACGATCAATGGTGGATGCATTTTTTTCTCCCCATTCACAAATACTGTGGTGATGAGGTCTATGTTTAGAACATTATTAATAGTAATCTTCACCCATTTTTCATCCAAATCATGATTCAAATAGTGTGATGTCTTGATTTACATAATTTCCAACATTCATTGTTTTAGTTGATTTTTGACACCCCTAGTATTATCCCTATTTGTCCATACACATGGATGTGCATGTAATCATTTCCAAGATTCCCAAACAATTCCCTTCCATTCACTATTGTGGATTGCTACTATGTGAATAGGAAGGCACTTTACCATTCCTTATTTCCCACACCAAGCATGGATCATGTGGGCTTAGAATATTTTATAGTAGTTTACTCACATTTTCTAAGATACAAACATCATAGTACACACATTATGGCCATAAAATATTCATATTTAGTCTTAGAGACATTTGTGTGGTTTAGGGACCCCATAAGACTCCTTTCTCATTGTGGTTTCAATCTCCTTCACACTACACAATCCAACATGAAACAGTTCATTATAGTCCAAGCTCTATGACCTTAAACCAAGAGTCTTGTTCCAATCTCTATGAAATTAAACTAAATATCTTGATCTAACCTCTATGACCTTAATCTAAGAGTCATGGTACACACTATATGACCTTAAAAAAGAATTCTGGTCATAGATATTTGGATTTAAAGGAACATGCCATTTCCATAGTATATAAAATTAAGCTAAAAAACATGAGAAACTATTGATTACCTACTTCATACCTAATTGACCGATGATCGCACTTTATCTACTGGATTATTCAATTTATGTTAAATTGGAATGCTCCCACATACATATTCTTGATGTAAAATGGTGTAACCTTGAGAGAGTATGAACTGAACCTGAGCACCATGTCACACCATTAGAACACTTTGTGCCCTCTTAATAAAGATCAATATCCAATCCACATGTTCAAATTGTACCCCTTATCATGATAGATCATAGTAAAAATATATTTCCCTTCTTCTAGGGTTCGCGCCATAGTTAAATCACTTCAATCATCTCCAAATGGACCCCTTATGGTGATGACATATGCAACAAATTAGATTTCCTCCCAGATGGTCACACATCCTGATTGAGAAACCCTAAAAAAGAGTGGTTATGGAACACGTGTTCCAAACATGATCAATTATTATTCTCAAATCACATATCTCCACCCATTTATTTGTTTTGTCGATGTCACAATTTACACATCTCTAATTTTCCCTCCCTATAGTGTAACTCTAACACCCTTTGTATTATATATTCATTCACCCTAAGTGATGATGATATGTATCAAATCTCCCTAATTACTTCACCTCAGTTTCCAGAACCATTTGTCTTGAAGAGAACCAACACAACATTTTGTCCTGATCCTCCATTTATAGGAAGGTATTCTCTGGTTAATATGTAATCATTTATTTTATTATTGTATCACACTCTAAGAATGACTCACATAGGCTTAGAGACATATATTTGATTTTATAGTGATTATGATTGAAACATATGAGGAATGAATGGGAAAAATGATACTCTTATATTTTGGAGGTGTGGGGAAATGGGGAGTTCCATCCATATATTGGTGTCCCTACTTTATATAATAACAAATAAATCTCCGTTAGTATTTGATCCAGTCATCAAATTCCCTAACTCAAACTACCTCTGTCGAGTAGCCGCCAAACTCTTCTTCCGCTCAAGACGAACCAACATTTCATCCTCGATGATAGGAAAGACCTCATTAGATTGGATATAAACACAACCTTGTACAACCCTACACTCTACCACTTGGGATTATTCTTTGGATGTATCAATCTTCTCCATCACCAACTGCACCGTTAGTGGGCTAATGATCTATCCTTTGGAATTGGATATGACCTCATTTTATTGTGCCTCTCCTTCTAGAAGAGAAAACTCCTGTTATAATACATATATAATTTTTGTGCCCTCATATTTTTTATACCAGGTGGTGTTGAAACTATTTCATGTATATATATTCCTTCTCAATATTAATATCCTAAGCTAAAACATGGATTCCAATGGAGTCCGCCCCACTATTTACAATAATAAATAACCAATGGAAGAGGGAACCCACACACTTTGAAAAATAATCCAGAAGACTGAGAGTAATGAAATTTCATACACTTATGCATACCATAAAACAGAAAATTTAATTCAACTGAACTAAATCATAGTTGGAATCTTCAAAGTCCTCAGGAAGTACATTCCCTTATGTATGGAAGATCGCTAACACATCAACTGTATGGTCTTCAAAAATCATCTTCTCAAATGGGAGAAGTCTTATGATTTAGGAAACTTCATTATCAGCAGGTGATTCACTTTTATAAAGGGCCTCCCCAACCTCCTATGACACCTTCGGGATATGGTTTACCACTATAGATTCCATGAACACCTCTATTGGGGGAGTAATTTCAGCCACCTCTGTTAAGTCATCAAATCCATCCACCATCTACAAAAGAGAATCTAGAGTAGTCTTGGACATTCAAACTGCTTCATCTATCCCTTTTGAGAATTTAATGTTTGTAATTACCACCTAAACAGTAGATCCCACTGGTTTAGGCATCACCACTAGAGACTAATCCCCCAACAAATATTTTCATTTCCATTTAGGACCCATGTTTAGTCGTCCATAAATAGTACTATGGAAGTAAATAGAGGAGATGGAAAAAGGATAAGACATATAATAATTATAAATAAAGTTAAATGGGTAAGTGTGGTTCACTAGGAGCCCTTCCAGGGATGACATATTGACAACAATGGTTTCATCATTAATCAGATGTCTCTCCTCTATAAGACAACCCATATATATTTTAAAATAATCAATTAAAAGGTAGTGCAACACAACATTTTAATGCATGTATTCAAACTAAAGAGGGAGATAATTATTTAGTACCATGTAGTACTTGGAATAGTTGACTGACCGATCTGTCCCGAGGCTAATCCTTAATTAGAAATTGGTGATTATATGTGATTGTAGGGCCATGGAAGAATGTCGAACCTATCCCTTCATGGTCCGAGTCATACTCATAGTCCTCGAAATTTGTTATGGATATAAAACACTTTTTAATTATATTAAATCTACATAAGGACAAGGAAAATAGGTTAGAAATCCCAAATTGATGGTAATTGGTAACAATTATTGGGAATACAAGATGTTTACCTGATCAGCAATGGGATCCCCACTCATGGGGGAGTCCCTATAAGAATCACTCCACCAAGATTTATACTCAGCCAATTAATTTCCCCTAAAACAACAATAATAGATTTAACCATAAGGATATCTATAGGGGAAGTCATTCTTAACAACACCTTCACCCAATTGGTTCGGGGTCACATGATGCCACAAGAATGAATCATTCCCTAGAGATATATAATGTATTGTTCAACATATACCTGAGATTCTAATGACTACCTTGGAATGACCCAACCCAAAGAGGTGAATTCTCATAACCCAAATGTTCATCCATATCACTTGGGGGACCATAGTTGTCAGAATACATCCCAATTTCTCTAAACCCTTGAAAAAATAGTTACATTAGGGGCATAAAAGTGGATTCTCTAGAACCTCATCTTGTTCCCTTGGAATCCACATAAGTTTTCCACCTTTATCCCAAGGTTTCATTTCATGGATCCTAGGGCATGTTAATATAACCATTCTATAGTTTCACCCCCAACATGTTGAGGAACACGCGGGGTGATAGATGATTCCCTCCCCACTAGTCCAACTCGTCCATCTCAACAATTTCCACTGGTTTCATCATACCCACAAACTCACGATTATGGGGCCACTTCCTTGGAGTTTTCACGAGAAAATGACCACCTCAGAATCTCTCCTAGGTATACACTCTCCAATCATAGAACAAAATCATTGATACCCCCATATATATTGTTTGAGTGGTGGCAGTTCATTCCATCCTCTACCTTTTTTCATGAAAATAGAAGACATATTTTTTGATGAACTGAGTGGTGGAACTTTAATCATAAATCTATGTAAACCTTCTTGGTATGTCTATAAAGACATAATAATTTCAAAATTTTATGGTATATGTACCCCTTATATTCTACACCTTTTCCACAAGTACCCCACTTCTGAAGTCTAAAATTTTGGACTACTTTTCCACCATCCCCATGTCATTTTGTGTACACACCCCTGTTAGAATAAAGAATTAGTGTAAGATGAAGTAGTCCCATAGCCTGATCCTTTCCATCACATCAACTGGATTCATACTGAGAGGCCAAATCTTGGTAATGTTCATCATTAATTATAGGAAATTGACAATGGGAGGAGAGATCTGACTCAAATACATCCCCCCCATTTATGTGATGACACTATTGATCATATGGAAGGGACCAAACACATAGAAGGGTTTCTTCATGTGGTGAAACCATTTTTATATAATTTAATTTTCTCGTATGATTATATTGATATGATTCCGTACATTCAGTATTACCACCATAAAATGTGTCTTTGGAACAAGGGAATCCATCTTTCAATTAGTGTTGTGATGAATCCTTTTAGGTTGAATGTGGTGGATTAAGGATTCACATTATACCCCCACTCATTCCACTGGCTCACCTACATGATCTTATAATATGTGTTACTTCCCTCCCTATGATGGTTTTTGGTTCTAGATATTCCTCCCTAGTAGAATATCCCCAAAACATTCAGAAAATGTTTAAAAACTTTTGGAATGGTAAACCCATGATCCAAGGATTTTTCTCATCCCCCAATTACACCAGATATAGTAAATAAAATTATTATAGACTCTACTTCTTATCCTAAAAAAATTATCTATGGGGAATAATTCATCATATATTACACCCTTGAATTGGGATCTTAACAATTTTTTAAGATCCCACAATCCAATTAAAAACACACCATGGTGTAGGTGGAATGTAGTGGTACCTATTAACCACCTTCTCATACACTATATTATAATATCTAGGTGGTAGCATATGTGGAACTCCGATGTCCACTCTGCTTCCTATGACCCTGGCCTTTCTAGTTTTTCCATGAATTCATTGTATGATTTTCATTACCAGTATACCCAATCCCACTTATTAATGAATTCACCAACCTAGAATAGATAGAATTATTCCATCCACCCTTCATGGTTATCCTCCTATCCCACCATAAAAATTTTCTCATATTGGGGGGATGTCTCTTTGGTGAGAACCACCCTGATGAAATATTTCACAAGGATCCATAGTGAACCAGTGCTGATAGATGTGTGGTTCTTCACCCAGTGAGTTGTGGAATCCTAGTTCGATCTGTACAACCCATGCATCCTTTTGAATTAGTAAGTGGGATCATCTTGATTAGCTCTAGGGACGACCACATTATTCATCATCATGAAGTTATACAACAATAGTCACTTACATACTAAATATTCCTAATTCACCTCTACCAATAATTTTTTAAGATTATCCTGATCTCAAACTATTTTGATGTACTCCCCTATCATGAGGTTTCCATCCATCTCCCATTAATGATAATCAACAACTTCCGTACCTTCGACATCCCTCTTGAAGACATTGATTTTTTGGAATCCTAGTTCAATAAAGTTTGGTCACAAAAATTGTTTCACAAAGATATCGTTTGCGAAATTTTACAACCTCACGAATGTCTGTTCATAAAATAATGGGTATGGAAATGAAAATTTTTCATGTGAAGGAAGGATCTAATTCAAAGAATCATCATGAACATATTTAGTTTTATGAAAATATATTATGGTAATATCTTTCAATAAAATATCATGGTCCCCTCTGAGCCCGTCCTCCAATTTTTAATCCATAGGGTTGAGATGATTTTTTTGAGAAAGTGGATTAGATTGCTAAATTTTGGGAATTCACCTCAGAATCTGACACTCCTCTCATATGTTAGCTCCCATTCAGAGTGGGAATTTTTTTATATTGAAAACCCCTCATTATGGGAGATGTTATGTAATGTAGGGGAAAATAATAAATAATATAGGCCCAATTATGTTAAAAATATACTAAATGGACATGAATCATGATGTTAATAACCTTAGATAATAAATATTTCCATTTTAAGTTAATTTGGGTACCAAAAATTGGATCTCCTACGTAGGATGCTAACTTTTATGCAAAAAATGATGAGTCATGAAGGTCACCAACCAATTCCAAATATTCATTAAACATGTCTCCAAAAGGGAAGCTTTTAATAAAGGGATTTCTCGATTTAGAAAAACCTATAAATACCTCCCTCTATGCTGTATTTATGGGGACATAACCTTTGGACTTACACCAAAAGTTCTAAATTAGTAGAACACCATACTCTTTGAAGAAAAGAGGAAATATATTTCAACATGTTTAAATGTTTTAAGAACAGCCTCCCATGGGATCATAAAAATAAAAGGCTAAGGTTGAGATTCTTTTTTAAATGGTTCAGGAATATCTCAATATTGGATATTTCCTTGATATTATTAGGGTTTCATGAGATAATTATCCTTCAAAAAACCAACTCTATAGGAACCAGGACTTTACCCCGAGGCAAGACAACTTAATTTTGTGAAGATCCCCCTTTAATGAAACAACACACCTTCATGAATCCTATACCATCAACAAACCCACATCAAGGGCCGCTCTATGTTTCCTCCTTTTATCATACATACATTCATGAATGGTGAGTTCTCAATGATCCTGTACCAACATAAACATAGTCCAATCATGTAATATTGTTTCACAAAACTAGTATAATCATCCATAGTGTTTTCCAATTACATCATGAATTTCATGGTTGTTTTCAACACCACTTTATCATATAAATAGATTTCCCAATGAATATTTCTTGTAATAACAGGCACTGTAACATCATGATCCCCATTTTCTACTTCAACATTGTAGTGTTTATGCCATATTCCACCCAGAGGCACCTATCAAATATAATTTTAATCCATAAAAGTGGAATCATAAAAATAATAATGTTCATTTTCATATTGATGAGGCCTAATGATTGATCTTTATCTCTTATCTGGGAATTTTTTTCCATGGTGTGGTCTCCAACAACATCAAATCAGCATGATGGGAAACTTATTAACCTATCATCCTAGTCATATAATATTAAAATTCATGAAAACCTCCTTAGAATGTGACCGAAAACATGATCACAAAACTATGTTGTTAAAAACAGATTCTCTATGAATTAATGGAATGGGATGACCCCATACCTCCTACCTTGTGTGATGAACATACTATTCCACATGTATGATTATCAAGGGGTGAATCTTCTTTCTGCACACCTAGGATGAAACCCCCACACATATAATGAAACCCCAACACCTATAATGAATCCCCACACTTGGTATTAAATCCCAATACTTGGGATGGAAACCTCTGCACATAGGATGAATCACCCACATATTGAATGAAACCAAAAATCATTAGGTCTATCCTATAAATAATATTCACACCATCCATTATTTTCAATCATCTCATGATGTGATCATCCTTACCGCATGATGTTAAACTACATGGACTAGTTCGGTAATCATAAATTAAACTGTTCCATTAGACTATGTATGTTATGATAATATTATCCTAATTGGGTAAGAAGGATTCCTTCATGAGGTTAAATCATGGAATCCGAACACACTTGGGACTCTTCCTTAAGGTTCAACCCCAATTCCCTAACACCACTATTAAATCATCTTATCTTCCCCTTGGGTGGATGTAACTCCAATGTTTGTCCATTCACCATAAGACGTTAAATATGTGTCTTACCTATCCCCACAAGACATTAAAAATGTGACCTACTAATCATCACAATATGTTAAACATGTGAATGAATTGTCCCCATAATTCATTAAACCAATGACCTACTTGTTCCAATAAGATGCCAAATATTTGAACAACATATCCCTACATGAAATTAAAAATCTTGCCTCCCTATCATCACAAGACATTTAACTTGGGACCTACCTATCCCCACAGGACATAAAAACTATTTCATACCTATCCTGACAAGTATTCAAACCTATGACATACTTTTCCATAAAATACATTAAACCTATTCAATACTGATTCCCATCATATTTTAAACATGTGAACTACCTATCCCCATAATTCATTATACCTAACACCAACCCCGTCAAATATATAGGAACCCCTACCCCATGCAATGTGCATGGGATACAGGAGGAATCAAGCCTTGGATTCCAAATGTTCATAACATAAGATTCCTTATAGGTGATACATGATGCATCTAGTTCATTGCACACGATTTCTCTCACACGAGATGGACTCAACATCAGATAGATAATATTTTTATATACATCAATCAAGCCCATGATTCTCAATCATCGTCATCTCAAAATTGATGGAATCGACTCGATTGTTATAGTATGTATCATTATTATCACCATCCATGTCAAGATGGAACTTGGAAATAGATTCATGATCATGTCTTAAATCATATACGAAATCCGTGAATATGAAACAAGCTCTGGGGAGGAATCCATGGAAAGAAAATTTGATATCCCATTAAAAATTCCAATCAATGATACAACTTATTTAATCATGGTGATGGATGGTTCATGCCTTTAAAAAGTAGAAATGCTGGTATGCACTCCTCGGAGGGAGCTGCAATGAGTCCAAAGATGGTGATCGCTCTAGGGGAGGTAGAGGAATGCTTATTTCCACACCTTGATGTGTGGCCTTTGTGGAAATTTTCATAAAAAATGATTAATTTTTTTTTATTTTAAAATTAAATTTCTATACCTTTAAAAATTTTATTTATTAAAATTTGTTTTTAGTTTTAAACTAAAAGTATCAAATTATGTAAAACGTTTAATCATAAAATTTTTCATTTAAATTATTTACTATGGTTGAAAATTAATTACCAAGGTAAAAGTTAATTAGAGAAAAAGTTAAATATTTAAAATAAAAAGTAGAAAAATACTCATGTTTTCATGGAAATTAGTGTTTGAAACTATATTAGACCCACAATCACATTATATCCCCTTATTTCCATTTCTGTATCATTGCCCATTTAATAATAACTTTACATTACTGGAAATGTATGTGGTACTGGAAAAACTACAATTTAATTCACTTACAAATATCTAAGACCCCAAACACATTAAGACTAAATTTTCCTTCAAATTAATCCTTTAAACTATGAAACTTTTCTCTTAATATAATCCTCTCCCAATTTTATAAGCCCCTAGTCACCATTAATTTTATTAATTCCTTCTTCACTAATGAGTTTTCCAAGAGAAAACATAGGCTTTATTTGTGATTATTACTTTCTCTTAGTTATTATATTACTACAATCTTTCATAATTCATTAGCTAAATTATTAATATAATGAAATTAACCTTATTATAGTAATAAAATTTAACAATATTAATTTAACAACAAATATTTACTCGTTTTTATCAATTTATAAAAATAAAATAATTTTAATCGTGCGTTTTGTGGTCTACCGCCTCCATGAAGTAACACCCTTTTATTTATTTATAAAAAACATCAAATATGATTTCAAAACATAAAAAATATAATTTAGAAAACTATTATTAAATTATACTGATATTATAAACTTTTTTGACCATATATATCAATCGAAATTTAGCATGTTCATGGTTCGATGGGTTTAACCAACTACTTGAATAAATAGTATAAAAATAAATCATGGACGACTATTGGAACTTAAAAACTAATATTTATATAATATAATATGGAATGAAAAATATTTTGTGTTTTTAAGTCATTATATCTTGTTTTAACTTTTTATTACAACATAATATTTGATTTTGAAAATAACCTAAAGATGAAGACACTGATTCAATGTTCACACAAAACAATGAGAAACTATATAATAAATATATACAATACAATAATAAATGGAACATATTAAATTAAATATATAGTAATATTTTGAAACCCAATGATTTTATAATATATTTATTTTTAAATAAATTTTTTTCATTGATTGCATGCATTAAAAATTACATGGTATTAAAAGGAAGTGTGGTATACAATTAAAATATTATTATGTAATGTGACAGATATTTCCTAGGCATAGGATTCATGAAAATGAATTAGAATAAATATGTTATTTAGAATTATTTAATACACTTCTACAAAATGAATTTATTGGTTATCAATTGTTTATAAATGAAAATAAAATCATTTAAATGTTAGTGGATTTTTTTTTCGCTTCAAATGAGTGTTATACACAAAATATGTTTTTATCATAATAAATTAATTTAATATCTACTTATGAATGATTTTAATTAAAATATTAATATTTATATATCATTTTTTTAAATTCATATATTATTTCATAAAATTAATGGAATAATAAAAATTCTGATTTTATACTTAAAAATGATTTGTTTTTCTTAAAATGGTTTCAGTTGCATTTTTTATGCTTATATTAAAATTATTTTCATCAAAATATTTAAAATATAATATAATTAAATGTATTATATATTATAAATCACAATAATTTATATTATTAAATAAATTCAATATATTGTTTTGTCATTATTAATAGTAAAATGGTAAAATTTTGTTACCATAGTTAGGGTTAAATAGGTTTACATGGGGGTTAACCTAAGAGAAAATGTATAAAATATAAAAAAACAATTGATTTAATTTTATTTTTCTGATGATTTTTATAACTTATCCTTCCTATCTTGTTATATTTTATACTTATTTTCCACTTTACTTGAGTAAGTCATTTTTATATTTTAATCTTTTGATAAATTCCAAGTGTGTCATCTCCATCCCATATAAAAGGACACCACCTTTAATATATACATAAAAATATAAATCCATATATATTCAAAAATACGTATAAAAATACCTTCATAATATCCAATACCATGTCCTAGAGGTCCTACTGTGATCAAAACAATATCCTTTCAAGGATTAATGTGTAATCCAGAGCATCTTTTTCATAGAAGAAGTATAATTCTTAACTGAGTATTTTTAATTGTATCGTTTTCTTATACCTACTATAAATATATGGAATATATTATAAAATAATCACTATATTATTCTAAATATAATTATTTGTTATTATTTTTATGGTTCAACCAGTTCCACCTATTTTTTATGAAATAGGAAATTAAAGTGTGTCTTGTGCGTATGTGTGGACTACCTCTACCATGTTGAGATATGATTTCATCACCAACTCACACAACTATTTTTTATTATGGATTTAATTTATATACATGATATTTATGAAATAAATATACATCTTTATTTCTAATATATTATCTACCTTATTACCATTACATTAATTGGAATGTGATAACATCGCTCTTTTAGACATGTGGATTTCCCCATATATGTAGTAATGTGATTCATATTTCATCAAAACATTATGGGAAAAATAACTAATGTGTATAGGAGTTATAAATGTGATTACTATTTGAAGATTAGTTTTCTTTAAATGTTAAAAACATGATTGAGGTGTAGGTTACATAACTATCGAATAGAAACATGTGTGGAAAACAAACTAGTTTTAACTCAAATGTTCATTTTAAAGAAACAATTATTAATAAAAGGAACATTTGAAATTATAAAGAAATATTACATAGAAATTTGTGTATAAACATGGATTTAAAATATATTTATAATAAATATATCTGTATTATATAGGAAATTTGAACATTTATAATGTAAGATTATACATGAGGTAATGGATTTATATTACAATCTCAATTTTTTTATTGTATATGCCAAATTGACATTGATATGAATTACTTGGTACTTATACTTTGAAAAAAATATATTTTATTCTCATCAGTTTCTTATTTGATTTTTTATTTTCATAACCCTTACCAAAGGGGATCGTTTTATGGATACCCATTCCCACCACCAATAGGCCAAGGGAAATCAGCTAGCACCAGGAAAGTATATCAATATTATGGGTTGATTTAGATTATTTATATGTACACATGAACACATATCAAAGCACATACAATGATGAAATTTAAAAACCACTAAACACCCATGCATGAATAAAACTAAATCCCATAACTAGAGTTCGATAGGATGTAAAGTAATGTAAACAAGTACAAATATACACTCACCACAATGAGACTAAAAACCAATCCAACCTAAAAGTATAGATAGGGACTCTTTTCAAGATACAGTAGGAAGGCGCCTCAGTCTATCTAGCCTCACTAAACACCATATGGTATTGGTTTGTCTAGGACACTATCGAAGGTCAATCATCTTCACAGGACATGACAAATGTGGGAAATTATTATGTAGGGGTGGGTATAAAAATATCTAATAGGATACCCCAAAACCAAAAATCAAAATATGAAGGACTAAAATTCATATCTACACAGGTATATGTCTATAACGCATATAAAAATAATAT
Organism: Viscum album; assembly: GCA_963277665.1. NCBI lineage: Eukaryota > Viridiplantae > Streptophyta > Magnoliopsida > Santalales > Viscaceae > Viscum > Viscum album. Next base: position 1,233,128,910 of record OY728135.1, on the reverse strand, counting down.
GAAGATATACTCAACAAAGACACACAATCCCAATGATAAATTCAAAACATTAATGTTAGCATAGGATTCTAGCTTTATGATTTCACAAGGAACTCATCAAAGAGAACACACTCCATGATTTATATATCACTGATGATTTCCATATTAGAGGTTGTTCTCATAGTTCCTCACCAATATAAGTGTACACTCAAAGTCTGAAGTGATACTCCCATGGCCATGGGGGTATACCAAAATATCAATTTATATTATCCTTCTATGTATAGGATCTATGCCTATGTAGTTTTTTTCATAATGATAACAATACCACCACTGTGGGAATGAAGATGAATAGAGGTTCTCAGTATGGGCCTCACAGAAGGATTCCAAAAAATTATCCTATAAGTCCTTCTGAAGGGATTGCTAACCTATGGGTAGGAGGCGATTCTATGCTAACCCTCAGGTAATTGAAATGGGGAATGTAACGTAACAAAAAAATCACGATATAGAGGAAAATGTTTCTATGACACATTTTTATGAGTAACCGGCATGTTGTATGGTTACACATATGTCCTTTGACCCCAAGTCATGCCCATGTAAAAAAATTGTGTCCCTATCTGTGCAACTGTACACTGTGTGTGTCTACTCATGTAATCTTTTTTTTACCATTACATGGATTAACCCATGTACATTCCCTCCTAATCTGGTTTTAGTAGGAGTTCAAATCATAGCCCCACATGTGTACTCTAACAAGTGTCTTTGTACCCTTTAAGGTAGGCGTCAATCCTTTGAGAAGGGGTTAGATGTCATGTGATACTTATCTCCATCCTGAAACCATATATTCTTCCAGAAGGGTCCCAAACAATGTGTAATCTTGGATTATATTGAATTTCGATTATGTTTTTCTAGAATCCACAGTTCTTCCATTCATATGCACTTGTACCGCCGACACCTCCAAATCTTCCATCGAACTCACTGAAATTTATGTATCCATTACACTTAGGCCTCTCTATCACTGTTATCTATAGTCCAACATTAGAATCAATTTAGAAATTATTTTACTTTCATCCCATTACCATTCACATTACCCAGTTGAATCCAGGGCCTCCAATCCAAACTGATTCATTTTTCCACTACCATTTTTGAACCGTCATCACATTACCAGATCTACAATATCAAATAATTTAACCAAGAAATGTGTAAAAAATGATCAATTTTTTCAGTAAACATTGAACATAAGTCCAAATGGATCCACCCATGATGAATGGATAAAAATGGGATAAATTCAAAACCAAAACCATGAGGACTGAACCTCCCCAATGTTCATGATAGCCTAAACATATCATTGTTATAATAAAAATGATGGATCAAATAATCACAAATAAATTCTCAAAATAAATCCATATAATAATTACATCATTCTAAATGACTGGTCCATGAATCAATTTGTTGTTTAATTGATTCAAGTTTATCACAGAAAAATAAAATGGTGAAATAATCCAATCAAAACAGCATCCTACCCCAATTCAGATCGATCATTGTTGAGGAAAATAGTTGTGTCATGATCGTTCAAGAGATACTCTCATTTTGTCTTGCATTGGTCGCCGATATTTATTTAGGTAATCATCCTCTAACATAGTACCCTTCCCCGCTCCCCCATAGATCTCCAATGATTTACATTGTTATGTGGATAATTCTAAAAAATTTCCATAACTATGTATTCAAAGTTTAGATTAGGTCATTGTGTGAGTAGTTAAATAAAATTATTTTATTTTATTTATGCCTGCAAATTTTTTTTCCACAAGTTCCCCACTCTAAAAGAGTTTTTTTTTCAAGCCCATGTTAAAACGTATATTATGAACTCAGCATATCCCTCAAATTTATGATCTATGTAACCATTTATATTTATTCTACTTTTTTAGGAAAACCATGTGTGCATGCTATTTAATGAATTTTATATATTTCAAACATTTATTCTGGGTATACTAGGCCTTAGAATCACATGCCATTTTAGTTTTTCATTTAAAAAATAATCCATACAATATCAAAAAAGAATACATAGAAAATATATGTATCTATAGTCTTCCCACCATGGAAATTTGTGTCCCCAAAAATCCAAAATATGTGACTACCCAAATAGATGTGGGCATTGAGCTGGTATATGACCATCCAACTCTTAGGTTCTATCCTAAATATTATTGATCTTCCAATAGACATGAATTAAATGAATTTTTTGTCTAAAAAGGATAATCTACTACAAATCCTCAATCTTCATAGAGTATTCAGCAAAGGTATCTCCATTCTTTATGTCCAGCTCACCCTAGTCAATAACGTGTGTTGGGTCAATCATGTGCCTCCTCCTCAATGACACATGGAAGTTGTCTTGTACCTAGTCTAACTGCAGTGGTAATGAAAAGTGGCATGCCACCTCATCAAATATATTACGTTTCTAGGAAGGGTCCACGAATCTCACAAATAGTTTTTTACCCTGGCCAAATATATGTAATCCACGTTAAGGTGAAACTCATTGGAACATGTGGTCAATATATTCAAACTATAATGGACTTTGTTTTATATCTATTTAATGATTATGATGGCTTGGTGCAGAATTCATATGCTCTAAGATTATCTTCACCTTCTTGGTATTTTTTCACTACAACTCTGGGCCTATTAGTGCAGACTCTCCTAGGTTAGTCCAGAAAAGTGGTGACCTATAGGGTCACGCATTAAAATCATTGAATGATTCAATATCAATGGTGGAATGGTAGCTATTGTTTTATAAAAACTCCACATGTGGTAGGTAATTCTCTAAAGTATGACCAATGTCTAACATGTTAGCTCAATACATTCCCTACAGAACCTGAATGGTTTTCCCTACCTGACAATTAGTCTGGGGGTGAAACGCTATGCTCAACCTTTACTGTCTCCAAAATTCTTCCTGCAATATCTTCCATAATTGATATGTGAAGTGAGTATCATAGTAATAAACGATCATAGATGGTACTCCCTAGAGTCATAATATCTCATTCACATCGAGGTTTATGATTATATCTATTGAATTATACTCCTGAATAGCTTGGAAGTGGGTCGACGTAGTGAGTCGGTATACAATCAACTAGATGGAATCATGTCCCCTAGATGTGAATTGTAACCCATCATGTATTCCATGGATAATCCATCCCACTTTTACTCTGGAACATTAAGGGTTTGAGATAAACCCATTGTAACTTGGTTCTCATCCTTCTCATGCTAACATGTAAGTAATTAAGAGACAAAATCTACAACCCAATTCCTTATACCTGACCACCAAAATTAACTTCAGAGGTCTTGGTACATATTTGCAACACCTAAATGTACCTATAATGGAGATGTTTAAAACTCCATCAGAACATCATCCTTCATCATAATTCATACAATCTTGTGTCCTCTGAAGAGAATGGTGTGCTCCCCACCTTCAAAAAATCCACCAGTAACATGTTTAGTGGATATATGAGTATTTAGTGTCTCATAGTAAGTATACCTAAGTTGTGTCTCTATGAATCACTATAAGATCTAATGGGGTAAAGCCATCATTTATAGGTCATATACTCCATCTACATATAGAAAGTATAACTGCAACAAGGCCAACTACTCTGATTCCTCATCCAGAAATAGTGAACAATATATCCTTCTAGGATAATCTTCTACATCATTCCCCTTCCTAGGAGTATAGACAATCTCAAATTTATAATCCTTGAGTGACTCTAGTAATCTAATGTATCTCATGTTTAGATTATTCAAAGAGAATAAATACTTGATACTCTTGGGATTAGAATATAAGATAAAACACTATCCCATCTGGTAGTGTCTCCATGTCATTAGTGCAAAGACTACAACTACTAACTAAATATCACATGTCACATAGTTATTCTTAGGTGTTCTCAACTAATGTGAACTATAGTCAATCACTAAAATCATAAAAATTAGAACACAAACAATCATGGTACATTATGAACAACATAACACCACATACTTGGAACCCTCCTCTAAAAATATCAAGACAGGATAGCTCATTAATCACTTCCTCAGCGATTGAAAATCCTACCATCACCTGTCAGTCAATATGAAAGGATACCCCTTTGGGTAAAATATTCCATGGGAGATGATATAATAGATAAGTTATGTATGAATCTTAGGATATTAATTATAATTTTTTTAAACGTTTTAATATGTTTTTTAATTGATTCAAAAAGGTTTTCTATATGGTGTATTTGGAATGAAATTTTTTTAAGTTGATATATGAAATGTTTTCATAAGAAATAATTTTTTTTCTATTTTAAAATTATATTATTCTTCCATAGTTAAGTAAAAAATCATAAATCACCCTATATGATTATTATAAAATATTTTTTCCGGGTTATCATGTTTTTTTGTGTCAATTGGTCATGTTTTTTATGTGATACCATTTTTAAGAGTTATGAATCCCATTTTTCCTCATTGGCTATTTATGGTAAGAGGAATGCTTTGTTTTTAAATAGAACTCGTATATGTAGATGATAATGCATGGGTTTCTTTATCACATTCTAATTAATTGGTTATGTTTTTATAAATCATTAGATAACTATGAGAATAAATTATTAAATGATCACTCCACTCTGGGAATTAGGTAGTGATGCCGGATCCACTATGAGAATCAGGTTTTGATGCTTTCTCTACTACAGGAAAAAAGTGGCGATGCTTTCTCCAATATAAAAATCATTACTATGATTATTTTTTATACATAATTTTCCTATTATATTCTTTATTTCCATTCTATACCAAGTGTTTTTGATATTCTATATTCAAATGATATTCATATTTCTAATGTAATGATTTCATGTTTTGTTTTATTTTCATTATATTTAACTAATCCATGTTTTTGATGACCTTTTAAGTACTTACTTTTCTATTTGATGATATATAATGATTAATATTGATTTATGGCTATCATTTATGACCCCATGATCATGTTAACATATATTTATCCACTTATCATGTTTTCCCTCGTGTTTATAATCTAACAGTTATGATTAGTTAACATGTTTCCCTTACTAATCATTCAATGTCTCTCTTTTTTTATGTATCAATTTACTATGTTATGATGATGATTATATAAAATCAAATTTTCAGAAAAGGTTCTAGAGGAGTACAGTTGTTGAGAAATTTCAACAATTTTTATAAAAATAAGATGTTTATATACCATGTGTAACATCCCAGGTAAATAAAGAATAAATAATTTTCATAATTATTAATATTTACGAATTAAATATTAATTTTATTTTAAAGGGGTTTCTATGTTCGATAGCGTACCCGATACGCAACGATGAGTTTCTTTGAAACTTACGTAGCACACTAGTAATAAAATATTATTATTTTAAATGTTAGTTAACAAGTAGTCGTTGTACTGGCGGGAATGGATAGAAATAACTAAAATATGATTAGATATGTTTTTAAAAGGTTTATACATTTACCCAATAAAAGATAAAGGCTTAAAATACGGAAAGAGTTCAATTTTAGGGCATATATACTCTAATTTTCACTAAAGGTTCACTTATCACCTTTTAATGGTGACCCGTCATTAAATATAGTTTTGATCACTCTTATACATTATTTTGGACCAAATATAACTCTTCTTTAGAATCGGGACATCAAAATTTACTTTGTGTAAATTTTTGGTACCTTTCTGATAAAGTTCATTTTTTTATGAATAGTGTAAAATGTTGTATTTTAATTCAAAACCTCTTTTTAATCTAAATTATTTATATGATTAGTTTATTATTTTAATTGGTTTTAAAGTTAAATTAGAAAATATTTTTACCAGTTAATCCAATGGTGGTCATTGGAATCAATTTCACTTTGAAATTGGACTTAAACTGGTGTCAATCTTTTGATACTTATTGTTTCACAAAAACACGCTATTTGTCTTGACAGCGGGAATTAATTATTAAATTAATTAATTTGAATTATATGTTTTGAATTTTGTAAAATGGACCCCATTTTTGAATTCGAAATATCAAATATAGCTTAGGGTGAATTTTTGGTAATTTTCTGAAAAACTTCAATTTTTGATGAATAGTTAAACCACTAAGTGGTAATCAAGCAAACTGATTTTTCAGTTAAATGAAAGTTTACCACTAATGTGTATTGAATTTTGAAAATCCGACATACATGGTTGTCATTAGTATGTAAAATGTGGTTCAATGAGATTAAAATAATTATTTGGTGAATAGTAACTTGATAAGTTTTTAATCGCGATTAGTGGTAATTAAGGTAGTTTAAGGTATAAATAATGCTTTAATAATATTAAATGACCTAGACACATGTCCCAACCTTATTGGTTGTGTCATGGCCGACCAAGAAAAGCCATGGGTCAACTTGGGGACCCCATGGAGACATTTTGGTTGGAAATGACATTAATAACTTTTTATTTAATGTAAAAGTAAAAATGACACAAACATAATATGTTTTACGAAAACAATTTCTACATGGGGTTATGAAGATCAGATATTTGATTATAAAAAGTCATTGGAAAGATAAAAATATTTCCTACATCATAGTATTTTTTTATGATTTTTAGACATTAAATAAATAAATTATTTATGACATAATAATGATGCAGCGATGACATCATTATTTAACGATTTAAATAAAATGGAAAGATAATGAAAACTCTAAAACCTACACTTGTCCAAAACCAATTGGATGAGTGTATTTCGAACCCTTATCACCCTATCCACGAATTATATCAATGTGGGACCTTTTAAAACTGAAAAACATTTTCAAATAAAGTAATATTTCTTTACTTTCCAAAAGTGCCCCTCCTCTCCTCTTATAAAAGGCCCCCACCTCTACCCCATTTCACACACTACTCAAGCGTTTGGCTCGGCCAACCCCTGCCCGATTACTCTCTCCACATCCCTCTCCTCATCCTAGAGGATTCCCTTTGGGCAGAATCCTTTCAAAGGAAGCCTTTAGGCTCAAATCAAAAGGGAGTTACACTTTTAAAGGTAATTCATTCTCTCTTGTTCATTTGTTTTATTTTGCTTCTCCAACCCTCTAAAATCTTTTTATTTACTTCTTTTGTAACAACACAAGTATCTTAAATATAATAGGATGTTGTTATAATATTTATTTGAGCTACACTCTCACACAACTACATCAAATGGTTAAAGAACATACGGTTTCCGTGGATGGCGAAATTCTGCCTCCCGAAACGATGATTGTTCAATACTCATTTAACACCTTCAAAGGTGGCCATTATGATGTCACTATTTTTATATATGATACATAATATGTTTATTTTTTCTTTAAGCTTCTGTATTTTTAATTTTGGGCATACCTTTATGGTTTCCATTATGGGTAAACACGATATCTTCATTTAAGGAAGTGCGGACTACCGCCCCCTCAAAGTGATGTGATTCGTTAATGCCATATGTGGGACGTGTAAAGGATGGATTTAAAGTTATTATATATGATGTTATACTGGAATTATAATATACCTCTATATAATTATTATTTCTTTCCATTAAATTATGAGATAGAAATGAAAGTAGCATTCATGCGTACGTACGGCTTACCGTCTCCATGAACGGTGCATTTCATTTCTTATCCCCAAATGTAATGTACTATTAAAATTACATGTATATAATGTATATATATAATTAATGATATATCTAAATGATGAATATAATTCTGGAACTAAAATATACATACCTCTCATTTAGTTTTAATTCCACTAATATGACAAAGAAATGAAAGTAGCGTTCATGCGTACGTACGACTTACCGTCTCCATGAATGGTGCATTTCATTTCTTACCTCTAAATTATTATGTATTATTATAAATACATGTATATGCTAGATATATATGATATATATGATATCCAAATCAGGAATTTCATTCTGGATATAAAGAACTTTTGACCACACGAACAACATGTAATTGTAAGAAGTCAACTTTCGTCTTAAGAACCAAATATTGACAAAACAAACATTATTAACTTAAATGGTTACATAATGTTTATAACATGGCAATAAGTGATATAAAAGGAATAATGAAGTTTAAAAAGGTTCTTAATCAAGTATAAATTAACTCATGTTTATTATTCAGGACGTTAAAGAACGATAGAGTCAAGTCGAACACGAGGTAAGGGAACTTCTTAACCCAATTTCCATTCTTTGGGTTAATCTCTTACTTTCAAATTATGTCATGATATTATTATGTCTTATTTTGTATTTTTACTTTCTTTATGTGTACCTATAGTGAATACACATAATATATCTATTTTATTTTAAAAATGATCTTTGTAAGGTTCTTCGTCTCAATATCCTTTCATTGAGGCATATTTCATTTTATACACAACTTTCTTTTATACGGTGTATAAACCCTTTGACTTTTACTTTTATACAAAAGGAATCTTTTTCTACGAAGAGTTTTACTAAACGAAAAAAAGAAATGTTTTTTTAACGTACGCGGTGACAACGACTTTTTCCGCTGCCGCGAGTATTATTTGATCTTTGGCTTCCTCAACAAGCCGTAATGTTTTTAAAATAAAATAAATACCATATACTCTTTTATGTATTTTGGTATTGAAAATGGTTTTGATAAATGATTCTATTATGTCAATATATTTATGATATATTGTGATTGAATTGTGGAAATGTTATCATTCTTTTATATTGGTTTTATGTTTTATGATTTTATATTGGTACTTGGAAATTTTAACGGGTGGTTACGTTATAAACCATATGACGGGTGGTGCCGTGAATACCAGGACGGGTGGTTACGTTATAACCTCCAATGCATTGGGTATGGAAGTCGGCCGTATGGGTATTCCATTAAGTATGTATGGAAATTGGCCGTATGGCTATTCCATTAAGTGATATGTGTGGAAGTCAACCATATGGTTATTCCACTTAAGTATGTTTATGTCCCAAGTTACCTTTATATATGTTATGTGTTCTTTATATGGGTTTTATGGTAATACTTTGGTTACAAAAAGGTAAGTAATGATACTTTATTCAGTGAATAGTCTTTACTACTTCATGAAGGTGAAGGTATTACTTTGATAGAGTATACATGGTTTACTTGATTTTGAAAAACTAACAATTTTCATTCTTTGTGTATCCCTTACTGAGATTTTTATGATCACCCCATGTTTTTTTGAAATGTTTTTCACAGGACTTAATGTGGAATAAGGTCAAGGATGGGATCAAGGGAATGCCATTCTATATAAAACATGGAACTAGACACGTTTCTTTTTAAGAGTTTTTATTATTATGGAAACTTAGTAGAAGTGACTACTTTGTAATCTTTTGAGATGTAATAGTTATGTTCTAATTCTCTAAAACTCTAAACCTGAAAAGATCCTCGACGTGAATTATTCATTTAATTCAATATTAAGTAAGTTTAAGGTCGGGGCCTTATAGTTGGTATCAGAGGTCGGTTTAGACAACTTTAGGAGTTAGAAAAGTGTTAAATTATAATATGATTGAAATGATATAGCATTTACGGATTACCATGTTGCTTCGCCTAAGATATTTCTGTGTTCAGAATGGTTTTCCGTAGAGGAAACAAAGCAGCTATGTTGGGATGACATCAGGAGGAAGATAACCTTCCAAATCAGCAACCTGAGATGGTCAGAATCGGAACTGAATAGTTTTTTGTAGTGATAGCACAGTTGACTCAGGCTATAAATGGTGGTGGTATCCATGCACGAGATCAGCCGGATCAACCGCAGAGGAACATGTCAGTGGTGGAACATTTCATGAGGCAAGATCCCCCATCATTTAGAGGATCATCTGACCCTGTGCAAGTTGAAGGGTGGATTAAAGCACTGGAGAAGATTTTTGATGTCATGGGGTGTTCAGAACCTCAAAAGGTTAGTCTTGCTGTTTACCGTTTTGAAGGTGAAGCTGATCAGTGGTGGTCGATGGTGAAAAATATAAGGGATAGTGATGAGATTGAGGATCTTCACTGGGACAAATTCAAAGGTATGTTTCTTGAGAAATATATTCCTAAGGTGGTTCATCATAGGATGGAAAAAAAGTAACTAGAATTGAGGCAGGAGGATGATTCAGTGGCTGCTTATGAAGAAAAGTTCACTCGATTGGAAATGTATGCTCCAAACTTCATACGAGATCTTGATAGTAAAATAAACCGTTTTTACTCAGGGTTAAATCCAAAGTATCGAAGGGCTTTAGCTTCTCGTGAATTCAAAAGTTATGAAAAACTTGTTCGATGTGCGGAGATGGTAGAAATGGAGTTTGCCGTTGATCAGGTGTTCTATGACAAACAACAGAATAAGAGATCTAGTTGGCAGGAAAAGGGGAAGAATTCATCAAAGAAGCAAGGAGGTAAGAAAACCAAATATCCATCCTGTGAGAAGTGTGGTAAAATGCATCCTGGAGAATGTTTATCCAAGTCTGGTAAGTGCTTTCGGTGTGGTAAGTCTGGTCATATTGCTCGTAACTGTAAGGAAGATGATCAAGCAGGAAATGAAAAGCCAACGGTAAGATGTTTTAAGTGTAATGAAATGGGTCATTATGCAAATGAGTGTCCAACGAAGAACTCAACTAGGGGAATGCAGCCAGACTACAAGCAGAAAGGGGTGGTGAAATCCTTTGCAACAACTTCAGCAGATGTTGGGCCATCGAATGAAGTGGTATCAGCTCCAGGGAGCTCAGTATTTTTCGAAGATTGACTTGAGGTCGGGGTACCATCAGTTGAAAGTAAAAGAAGCAGACGTTCCGAAGACTGTGTTCCGTACTAGATATGGCCATTTTGAATTTGTAGTTATGCCTTTTGGGTTAACCAATGCACCTGCTGTATTCATGGAACTTATGAATAAAATTTTCCATGAGTTCTTGGATAAGTTTGTGTTTGTGTTTTGAGGTTTGGGAAGAGGTTATGTGTGCCTTGTGATTCACAGTTGAAGAGAGAGTTGTTATGTGAAGCTCATAGTTCTCCGTTTTCAGTTCATCCGGGCAGTACTAATATGTATAGAGATCTGCGGGAGTATTACTGGTGGGATGGAATGAAAAAAGATATTGCTGATTTTACTGTGAAGTGTTTGACATGTCAACAGGTTAAATCAGAGCGGCAGTTACCGAAAGGGATGCTTCAGCCTTTACCAGTGCCAGAGTGGAAATCGGAAAACATATCCATGGACTTTGTTGTGGGATTACCGAGGACATCTTGAGGTAATAATGCAATCTGGGTTATTGTTGATCGCTTGACCAAATCTGCTCATTTCCTTTCTATACGAGATACTTTCTCTCTAGATCAACTTTTCCGTTTGTATCTTAAAGAGATAGTCAGGTTACATGGAGTTCCTCTCTTTATTGTATCTGATCGTGATCCCAGGTTCACATCTAAATTTTGGAATGGCCTTCAGAAGTCTTTGGGTACTGAATTAAATTTTAGTACATCTTTTCATCCTCAATCCGATGGGCAGTCAGAACGAACAATTCAGACCTTGGAGGATATGCTACGAGCTTGTTCGATGGATTATCAGGGAATTTGGGACCAACATCTTTCTTTGGTTGAGTTTTCTTATAATAACAGTTTTCGTTCCAGTATACAGATGGCACTATTTGAGGCATTATATGGGATGCGGTGTCGAACTCCAGCATTTTGGGATGAAGTGGGTGAAAGGAAGCTGATGGGACCAGAATTGGTAGCAGAGATGACAGAAAAAGTTCAGCTGATTCAGAAACACATGAGAACAGCTCAGAGCAGGCAGAAGAGTTATGCGGATAACCGGAGGAAAGATCTATCTTTCGAGGTAGGTGATCATGTTTTTCTCAAGGTTTCTCCTTGGACAAGTGTGATGAGATTTGGTAAGAAAGGAAAGTTGAGTCCAAGGTTTATTGGACCATATGAAATTCTGGAGAAAGTTGGATCAGTTGCATACCGAGTGGCTTTACCTCCGAGTTTATCTCAGGTACACAATGTTTTTCACATTTCGATGTTGAGAAAGTATATTCCAGATCCATCTCATGTTTTGAGTCCAGAGGTAGTTCAGCTGGAAGAGAACCTATCTTATGAAGAACAACCGGTCCAGATTTTTGACCACAGGGAGCAAGTGTTACGGAATAAGGTGATTCATCATGTAAAGGTTTTGTGGAAAAACCATGTGATTGAAGAGGCAACGTGGGAATCTGAAAATGCTATGAGGGATAAATACCCCCACTTATTTCGATAAGTGAATAAAATTGCGAGGACGCAATTCCCAAAAGGGGGGAAGGATGTAGCATCCCAGGTAAATAAAGAATAAATAATTTTCATAATTATTAATATTTACGAATTAAATATTAATTTTATTTTAAAGGGGTTGCTATGTTCGATAGCGTAGCCGATACGCAACGATGAGTTTCTTTGAAACTTACATAGCACACTAGTAATAAAATAATATTATTTTAAATGTTAGTTAACAAGTAGTCGTTGTACTGGCGGGAATGGATAGAAATAACTAAAATATGATTATATATGTTTTTAAATGTTTATACATTTACCCAATAAAATATAAAGGCTTAAAATACGGAAAGAGTTCAATTTTAGGGCATATATACTCTAATTTTCACTAAAGGTTCACTTATCAACTTTTAATGGTGAACCGTCATTAAATATAGTTTTGATCACTCTTATACTTTATTTTGGACCAAATATAACTCTTCTTTAGAATCGGGACATCAAAAATTACTTTGTGTAAATTTTTGGTACCTTTCTGATAAAGTTTATTTTTTTTATGAATAGTGTATAATGTTGTATTTTAATTCAAAACCTCTTTTTAATCTAAATTATTTATATTATTAGATTATTATTTTAATTGGTTTTAAAGTGAAATTAGAAAATATTTTTTTCAGTTAATCCAATGGTGGTCATTGGAATCAATTTCACTTTGAAATTGGACTTAAACTGGTGTCAATCTTTTGATACTTATTATTTCACAAAAACACGCTATTTGTCATGACAGCGGGAATTATTTATTAAATTAATTAATTGGAATTATATGTTTTGAATTTTTTAAAATGGACCTCATTTTTGAATTCGGAATATCTAATATAGCTTAGGGTGAATTTTTGGTAATTTTCTGAAAAACTTCAATTTTTGATGAATAGTGAAACCACTAAGTGGTAATCAAGCAAACTGATTTTTCAGTTAAATGAAAGTTTACCACTAATGTGTATTGAATTTTGAAAATCCGACATACATGGTTGTCATTAGTATGTAAAATGTGGTTCAATGAGATTAAAATAATTTTTTGGTGAATAGTAACTTATTAAGTTTTTAATCGCGATTAGTGGTAATTAGGGTAGTTCAAGGTATAAATAATGTTTTAATAATATGAAATGACCTAGACACATGTCCCAACCATATTGGTTGTGTCATGGCCGACCAAGAAAATCCATGGGTCAACTTGGGGACCCCATGGAAACATTTTGGTTGGGAAATGACATAAATAACTTTTTATTTAATGTAAAAGTAAAAATGACACAAACATAATATGTTTTACGAAAACAATTTCTACATGGGGTTATGAAGATCAGAGTTTTGATTATAAATAGTCATTGGAAAGCGAAAAAGATTTCCTACATCATAGTCTTTTTTTTAGGATTTTTAGACATTAAATAAATTAAATTATTTATGACATAATAATGATGCAACGATGACATCATTATTTAACGATTTAAATAAAATTGAAAGATAATGAAAAATCTAAACCCTACACATGTCCAAAACCAATTGGATGAGTGGATTTCGAACCCTTATCACCTTATCCACGAATTATATCAATGTGGGACCTTTTAAAACTGAAACACATTTTCAAATAAAGTAATATTTCTTTACTTTCCAAAAGTGCCCCTCCTCTCCCCTTATAAAAGGCTCCCACCTCTACCCCATTTCACACACTACTCAAGCCTTTGGGTCGTCCAACCCCTGCCCAATTACTCTCTCCACATCCCTCTCATCATCCTAGAGGATTCCCTTTGGGCAGAATCTTTTCAAAGGAATACTTTAGGCTCAAATCAAAAGGGAGTTACACTTTTAAAGGTAATTCATTCTCTCTTGTTCATTTGTTTTATTTTGCTTCTCCAACCCTCTAAACTCTTTTTATTTACATATTTTGTAACAACACCAGTATCTTCAATATACTAGGATGTTGTTATAATATTTATTTGAGCTACAATCTCACACAACTACATCAAATGGTTAAAGAACATACGGTTTCCGTGGATGGCGAAATTCTGCCTCCTGAAACGATGATTGTTCAATACTCATTTAACACCTTCAAAGGTGGCCATTATGATGTCACTATTTTTATATATGATATATAATATGTTTATTTTTTCTTTAAGCTTCTGTATTTTTCATTTTGGGCATACCTTTATGGTTTCCATTATGGGTAAACACGATATCTTCATTTAAGGAAGTGCGGACTACCGCCCCCTCAAAGTGATGTGATTCGTTAATGCCATATTTGGGACGTGTAAAGGATGGATTTAAATTTATTATATATGATGTTATACTGGAATTATAATATACCTCTATATAATTATTATTTCTTTCCATTAAAGTATGAGATAGAAATGAAAGTAGCATTCATTCGTACATACGGCTTACCGTCTCCATGAACGGTGCATTTCATTTCTTATCCCCAAATGTAATGTACTATTAAAATTACATGTATATAATGTATATATATATTTAATTATATATCTAAATGATGAATATAATTCTGGAACTAAAATATACATATCTCTCATTTAGTTTTAATTCCACTAATATGACAAAGAAATGAAATTAGCGTTCATGCGTACGTACGGCTTACCGTCTCCATGAACGGTGCATTTCATTTCTTACCTCTAAATGATTATGTATTATTATAAATACATGTATATGCTGGATATATATGATATATATGATATCCAAATCAGGAATTTCATTCTGGATATAAATAACTTTTCACCACACGAACAACATGTAATTGTAAGAAGTCAACTTTCGACTTAAGAACCAAATATTGACAAAACAAACATTATTAACTTAAATGGTTACATTATGTTTATAACATGGAAATAAGTGATATAAAAGGAATAATGAAGTTTAAAAAGGTTCTTAATCAAGTATAAATTAACTCAAGTTTATTATTCAGGACGTTAAAGAATGATCGAGTTAAGTCGGACCCGAGGTAAGGGAACTTCTTAACCCAATTTCCATTCTTTGGGTTAATCTCCTACTTTCAAATTATGTCATGATATTATTATGTCTTATTTTGTATTTTTACTTTCTTTATGTGTACCTATAGTGAATACACATAATATATCTATTTTATTTTAAAAATGATCTTTGTAAGGGACTTCGTCTCAATCTCCTTTCATTGAGGCATATTTCATTTTATACAAAACTTTCTTTTATACGGTGTATAAACCCTTTGACTTTTACTTTTATACAAAAGGAATCTTTTTCTACGAAGCGTTTTACTAAACGACAAAAAGGAATGTTTTTTTAACAGACGCGGTGACAACGACTTTTTCCGCCGCAGCGAGTATTATTTGATATTTGGCTTCCTCAACAAGCCGTAATGTTTTTAAAATAAAATAAATACCATATACTCTTTTATGTATTTTGGTATTGAAAATGGTTTTTATAAATGATTCTATTATTTCAATATATTTATGATATATTGTGATTGAATTGTGGAAATGTTATCATTCCTTTATATTGGTTTTATGTTTTATGATTTTATATTGGTACTTGGACATTTTAATGGGTGGTTACGTTATAAACCATATGACGGGTGGTGCCGTGAATACCAGGACGGGTGGTTACGTTATAACCTCCAATGCATTGGGTATGGAAGTCTGCCGTATGGCTATTCCATTAAGTATGTATGGAAATTGGCCGTATGGCTATTCCATTAAGTGATATGTGTGGAAGTCAACCGTATGGTTATTCTACTTAAGTATGTTTATGTCCCAAGATACCTTTATATATGTTATGTGTTCTTTATATGGGTTTTATGGTAATACTTTGGTTACAAAAAGGTAAGTAATGATATTTTATTCAGTGAATAGTCTTTACTACTTCATGAAGGTGAAGGTATTACTTTGATAGAGTATACATGGTTTACTTGATTTTGAAAAACTAACAATTTTCATTCTTTGTGTATCCCTTACTGAGCTTTTTATGATCACCCCAAGTTTTTTTGAAATGTTTTTCACAGGACTTAATGTGGAATAAGGTCAAGGATGGGATCAAGGGAATGTCATTCTATATAAAACATGGAACTAGACACGTTTCTTTTTAAGAGTTTTTTTTATTATGGAAACTTAGTAGAAGTGACTACTTTGTAATCTTTTGAGATGTAATAGTTATGTTCTAATTCTCTAAAACTCTAAACCTGAAAAGATCCTCGACATGAATTATTCATTTAATTCAATATTAATTAAGGTTTAAGGTCGGGGCGTTATACAATGTCTATAATAATCTAAAACATTTAACCCTTTGGATTATGCCACTTTAGTGTGATTCATTAATTAAATATTTTCACCAAATAATTATTTATGTATGTTTTTGTTGGTTCATCCTAACAAATAAATATTGAGTCAAAAATATCATTTTGTTTGAGGGTGAAGTCATCCGTCTATGATGAAGAATTGAAGATCACGAGAGACTCTTGACTCCTGGTATGATATAGGGAAATTAGACAGGGATGGAAAGAGAAAACTTAATTAGAATAATAAATATCTAATTATATAGCTATATGATTTTCTAAAAAATCAAAATAAACATAAAATAAAAAATATTTTATGGGTATTGATCATAAGAATAGGGATGTAGCGGTTCGTACTATGTCACAAGCACACACTCCAATAATGAATGTCGAGTTGAAGGTTAATAAAAATTATAACACTAAGAATCCACTAAGTTTGAAAGGAGATAGATAAAAAACAAACAATAATATACATCATATTAGGTGTCATTATTTTGGTATGATAAGAAAAATTAAATTTTTGTGTTCCATAACCATGATGAACCATTGGGCACAAGAGTAGAAAAATAAAAAAATAAGAACTCAACATATTTGGTGTTCTTTAGATGGCCAATGTTTCTTTTTTGGAGGATATGGTCACATTGAATATTATTTCCCATTAATTGTATTGACAAAATTTTATTTTAAGACCAAATTTCCAAATAAAAAACACCTCTTGCATCCATGAAGTAGGATTAAAATGTAAAATCTATTTCCATATTTATTAGAAAAATTTGGTACATCATATTTAGAGGAGGAACAAATATATAAGTCATCAATGGGTTTTAATTAGAGGAAAATGAAATAGATGGTGGTATATAGTGTCCCAATATCATTTTTAATTTATGAAAAAGTGTAATTTATCATATCACCATGTATTTCAAAGATTTAACTATTTTTTAATTGTTGTATGTTTTGATCTAACATGAGTTAATATTTTATTATTCTTATGATGTCCAAATAA
Source organism: Viscum album (assembly GCA_963277665.1). Lineage (NCBI taxonomy): Eukaryota > Viridiplantae > Streptophyta > Magnoliopsida > Santalales > Viscaceae > Viscum > Viscum album. Next base: position 1,233,111,415 of record OY728135.1, on the reverse strand, counting down.
GCTTTAGATAGATGATTCTCAGGTTGAATTTCAATGATATATTTTGTGATAAATCTGAATGATTCATGTGGAATTTTTATATGAAGATCCAAATGATGGTATCCCCACCCAGCAAAAAAACACCTTAGATCATGGAATGTAAAAAATTTGTTTTATCAAGATGGTTCCTAGTGATTATTTGTAAAAATAAAAGTTGGTCTGGCTTATACACATTTTAATTCATTGTTTATTCACTAATGTTTTTAAAATTTGAGATTGAGATCAAAGGATATGTTCCTTTTTAGACATTTAAGGATGTGATTTTTTGAAACTAAATTTGGTTAGTGTAATTAGAAAACATTATGCAATTATCTTAATATCTAATTTTCGATACCAAATTCAAACTTGGTAGGTTTATAAGTTTTCTAGGGATCATTGATAACTAATATGTTCAATTAAAAAAATCATCGAGTATATTTTCTTATTTGATATATTTTATTGATATTAAAAGTTATATATGGAATTTTGGTAAGAAAAGTGAATATTGATATGAAAATTACAAGTGTCTTGAATTTTATTTCAAGAGGGGTACCATAGTCTCTCTAATTTAGTTTATGAATTATGATAAAAATGGGGAGAATATATATTTGTGATATATATATTATTATTAGATATAAAGGAGAACAATTACATAGAAATAATAGAATAAAATGGTAAAAGTGACCAATATCTATATAAAATGTGTCAATGGATTAGAGATTGTTTTGTTTTTTATAAAGAAGAGATAGGTTGGATGACATAGAAGTTGAATGGAAATTATCTTATTTGTCAAGGTAAATGTTTTCATAATATGATAAATCTATTAATATTTTTTAAAAGATATGGTTTTTATTTGACTTAATAAGGGGATAATAGAGCACCATGAATCTAAAGAGTTGGAACTAAGGGGAAAATATATCATCACATATATCATGTGGAATATTATTGGTCTCATGATGTTTTGTTAGGGATTAATTCAAGAAGATAACTTTACAAAAAAACCAGAGGGGGAATATTGTTAGGATTCAAATAATAACGTTAAAAAGTGGAAAATTTATTAATATCCAAATAAATATAGTAATTTTTTGACATTGTATGATTTTTATTTAGAAAATAATTATAATATTTTAATTTGTTACATGATGTAAAATTTATGAGGTATTTTTTATAGATGATATTCTAGATTATAATGCACGGATTTTATAGAATAAAAGGATGACGTGTTATATAAATGAAACTGTTTTGGATTTGGATGTTCTTAAAGTTACCATATAAGTTGATATTATGAATTTTATTCTATAAATGGAATAAATAGAAGTAAATTATAGGTTTAGTATTTTTTCAGAAGGGGATTTATGGTGGGGATGGTAGAAAATTAGATTTCTAAAAGTTATTTTGGAATGATCAGATATATTCTAGAAGTTACTTGATAAAATATGACATGAGTAAATGCGTCAAACCATGAGAGAAATCACCAGAAATGGAAAATTCATGGAGTTCCTTTTTATATAAAAATATAATTTTTTAAAACATAAAAGCATAATTAGAAGGAATATAGAAATGATTCCAAATAAAAACACTTTAGGTGATACAAAAAGTTTTTTTAGAGAGGTGAAAATGACAAATACATGGATCTCTATTAAAAAATAATAGTTTTTTAAATAGATAAGTAAAAGTGAGAATTTCCAAATTCATGAAAATAGAAAACTATTGAAGGTACACTATGATAAAAAAGGGTACACAACCAATTATATAATAATAATCATGATGATATATAATAGTTATTTGGAACTAATTGACGAGATAAAAACATATATTTCATTAACCTGATATGTAAATCTAGGAAATTTATAAAATTTAAAAAGTATTTGACTCTACTATGATAAATAATGTTAATAAAGATGATACCTAAGGGCTATTCACGTAGTAAAATTTGGTAAAGTACACATACAGTAGTGACATGAACTACCCATCTATACAATACATAAGAATCATCTCTATGAAATAAGGGGTATTATATTTGGACCATTTTCCTAGAAATGGGAGGTATATAATGGTTATATCTAGTTTTTTGTGTGGTTAAGTTTCATCCATCAATTTGTTATGATATATATTATAAATTGTAAAATATTATTGTTAATATAACATATTGTAGAAGCTTTTTGACCAAGAGAAGGACATACACAGCATAAAGAATAATAGTCATATTCCAATGGTTATATCTATTTAGATATATTTATGCTACTAGAGAATATTATCACACCATAATAGGTGTAATGTTAATGAATATTTTAAGAATCACACTAATATATTCAAAGGAGAAAAATAAAAATTATTATTTAGATCACAAGGATATGGTTTTTAACTAATAACCATGATTTAAATAAGGATATTTGATTAGCACTCAATATTGGGAAATATATTTTTAACTATAGAATAAAGAATAAAAATTATATGGATTTTAATTATTAAATAACTATACTTATGGTATATAGTTTCCATATTCAAATATGAGAAATATTTTATGTGATTCTTCTATCATTATAAACAATTATAGAAAGAAAAAAGAAGTATTTATTAGGGGTGAACATATTGAAATCTCTATCAATAATGAATAAGAATAAGGGAGATAATATTGTGGATGTATTTTTAATCCTTATAGTTATTTCAAATTAAGGAATGAGGAGATTCTATAGAATCTCATAGAAGTTGAAATTTAGTTCATTATGGAATTCAAAATAGGGTTTTTAAAGAGCGACACATTGATATTAAGGAGCATCAATCTAGACAAGTTTCATAAATAATAATGGTGATAATATTTCTTGTTAGGATATATTCTAAATATATTTTCTTTCTAATAATAGAAATAAATGGTGAGGATTAATATGAGTGAAACTTGGTAAGTATTTCACCATCCCTAAACCATTCAAGGGAAGTTTCCTCATTCTTAGGAGTGTCATTTCGTAAACACACCTCAAAACAAATTGTTTTTTATATTACGAAACATTAACACATTATTTTTATATACTCTATAGATTAACTTACTGTCAGTAAAACAAGTCAAGTACTTGTTTCTTGTGTACACAGTTTATTTATATTAAAAATTCATAATATATTTAGTGTGGGATAATTAGTCATTAATTAATTTTTTTCTGGAAAAATATAAGTTGGATAAAAATAAAATTGTCATTATAATAAGAGCATAATAATTTCTATAGTTACGATGAGGTCCAGGTTTTCTAGGTTGCAAAGAGTCTGAGGAAAATGGGATTAAGGTGGAATGAGTTTAATATCCTAATTCCCCCCTCCGGGCATCTTTAATAAAAGGCTCTAGAGGACCTAACACCACTTCATAGAACATGATACTCATATATTACATCTTATCGATCAGTATGAATCATGGATAAAAAGAACCAAAATCATTGTATTTAAATCATTGAAGGGAAACATAGCATGATAAAATTTTGAAATTTTGGGTAATATCATTTTTTAAAAAATTAAAAACCATGCATGAGTGATAGAATATTTTATATGACACTTTAGTGAGCTCAACATTAACTTTTGTATCATTTTTAAAATCATACTAAATATTATTTGGTCTAATATTAATCTTATTTATACTATAAATAATATTATATTTAAATTATATTATCTAATTTTCCAAAAAATATATATTAATTAAAATCAAATATAATCTATATTCACCCAATATCATACATATCTTAGAATAATCATACATTTACTACTTAGAAATGTGAACATAAACTCAACCCTTACACAATTGACCATCATATATGTTTTTAAAATTTTTAACACTGAATATTTAAGCACTAGGGATTTATTATTACATTAAATATATCCATTAATTTGGGAAATATATGTTTTTAAAATTTCTAAATGTTCCAAATATAGAAGTATTTCATTAGGATAAAAATCTTGGTTTATCAAATATATTGTATATTAATCATCATATGAATTATTTAGATCATGAACATTCCCAATTGTAAATGGTTAATCGATAGAAAAATTTTGATAGTAGATTTTGGTCACTAGTTCATCATCTTAATTCTTTGATACATATGAGGCTGAAGTTTTATGTATCCTTTTAATGGTGTATTTAAGAACCTGATCTTCATCATACATGATTGGTTTAAAATATTCATTATTGTATCATGCTAAAATATAATTTTATTCACCTATTCTCTAGATGGATCCCTTCTATATTATTCTTATAGATTTCATTTTCTTTTTCATTAAAATCTGATTTGAGATCATTTATATATAAATAGTCGATACTTATTATCCAAGATGCCAATTTAGGATTACATTGGATGAGAAACACAAAATATTTCACATTTTTTAGAATCCAATTAGAGGTGGAACCATTTCAATGATACAGATTACTATTCCACTAGTGGGTGGTAGAGGGGGTAGGGATGAATCAATGTGATCAACTTTTTACCAATTAAGGACATTCCCATATTTTATGTCTTTACCAATTTGGTGAATGGATCTCTCACTATCTCTCTCCCTCTCTCCAATATATCTCATATCACCTTCAGTTTGAATTAAATTAATATAAGTGAAAAATAAAAATATCAAGGAACTAAGAATTTTGTTAATGTGGTTTTACTCGAATATGGATGACTACATCCTAGGTGTATAGTGGTTTTTATCTAACTCACTCACTGCATCCATTTTATTATAAAAAAATTGTAAAATATCTATCCTTGAACTTCTATTCCTATAATCAACTATGTTACATGATAGAACCTACTTTCTAATATTAAATCTTTAGTACAAACCATATAATTATCATCAAACATTATATTTGGGTGGCTCTTCTAAAAGATCTATAAATAGGAAAAGACGTATTTCTTATAGAATAAATAGAAACTTATCCTCTTGTTCAATGTGTTGTAATCATAAGGGAATCCTCTAGTAAAACAATATTGAATGGGTTTCCTAGTTTTGTGTTAATCTTTATGTGATGCCTCTATTAGTATTTGTAAATAAATCATTACCATGGTTATCTTACCATTTTCTAGACCTGATGATATAATAAATCACATGTTAGACTTCTCACTATCATGTTCCTTATCAATAATAATACTCAATATATAATATGCATGATGATCATACTCTATTTTATCTTCTTATTCTTCTTCAAATAATCAATAATATCTCTTAGAGTAGTGTTAGATCACATATATTCTTTGAAACACATAAATAACTAGAATAATAGTCGGTTAAATCATTCACATTAATTTCTTGACGTGATTATTTTTCTTTTTATATGATTATAATATCATTATCATCAAGTGAGATTATTTCATTATTTAAAAATGGAAACACTATAAAATTCACAAAATGATAATCTAATTATAAAATTTCTATATCCTTTTAACTTTAATTATTTAAAAATATCATTATGAATCTACCAATAATATCTTTGAAATTCCCTTAAATCTTAGCCTCATTGTAAGCTTTGTGATAATATAAAATTATGGTATCTGTATTATTTTATCATAATCCATAAAACATATTACACATTAATCAATATTATAATGAATGTATGTATTCAAAATATAAAATTATTGTGTAATATCCTCTTTATGGCACCAAATTCTCATTTCACTCCCCTTATGACATCTCTTGAATTAAAAATAAAAAAATTAAATTATTGTGAGACTTAAATTTTTGAATAATAGCTCAACATCATCACATTTATAACACTAGCGATTTCACATTTTTTTGAAACTACAAAAACATACATAGGAAGTATAATTTATTACATATTAATTTAGTGAGATCAACATTATCTTCCATATTACTTAAAACATTATAATAAATATCATGTGTTTAGATTTATATCTAACATATACTCTATAAAAATTTACTTATCCCCTATAATTTATTACACTTCATAATTGAAATATTACATATGCACTCAAAATCTTATTCATGCTCAAAATATCATAAATATCATAGACTAGTCTTTTATTTGGAATGATGCAGTGAAAGTTTCAAAATTTATATTATGTATACATTAGAATATGTTATCTATAATCAAAATGTATTTATTACCATATTAAATTTGTTTTATATCATAGTGTAACCTCCCAAGAACCATTCCATCTCAATATAGTGTCTTTTATCTCCTCATGATAACATTATAAATCTCTGTGAATTTGAAATTTTTTCTAATTTTTTAAATCTGAGGAATATATTATGCATGTATTCAATTATCCTCATAACTTTTAAACATCAAATAAACTCAAAATTTCTTCAAAAATTATCATGGAATCTTGATCCACTAAATCACCCTCTAAATATATCATCCAATTATCTTCGTCGCATTTTATTTTTCTTTATCATATGATATTTCCTATGAAGGATCATTACCTATATAATAACTATGTTTTATTCTCCTCCAACCATAACCATCTTCTCATTTTCCTCTGAGAGATATAATTTTAAAAAATTATTAATACTCTTTGTAACCCTTGTTAGTTTGAAATATTTCCATTATTAGTGGATATAATGACCTGTCATATTATTATGCACTATGATCATGAATGATATCATTATATTCCAAGAAATAACATCCAAATCATATTTTTTCCTATTATTCAAGAAAGTATAATAGTATCATTTTCATATGGGGTAGTAAATATCTCATATATTTAATTCCAAAATATAAATGATGATAATAAATCACTTAAATATCATGTAATTCTTTCAATGTTAGCCACATCTCAATATATATTGACACATTTCATGGATACTTAACTCAATATTTGGATCACACATGATTGGGTACACCAAAATCCTTCCAAGATTCACTTCTCAGCACATATTGAAATAATGATTATTGAAAATAAATAAAACTCATCACCAAGTGGGTTCATCAATATCCAATACACATGAGTTATAATATGGAAAATATATTTCTATAACATTCAGATCCTAATTCTTAAAATATGTCTCCTTGATAATTCCTATCAAACATATATACCAATATTCTAAACTATAGTCTCAACATATAATATGACTCTTAATGACATTAAAAATGTCTTTGATATCATAAAATAATTCATATTTTATGGATTAGTCTAATTAATTTTATCAATTTTATATGGATTTTTATTAAAAAATTCCCATTAAAATTAATACCCAATATAACATATCTTTTATTATATCATTATCCAAATATTATAAAATATTGATCCAAGTTTAGAATACCACCCAAAAATAATCTATATAGATAGAAAATTATGTCAATCATGTCACATACGACACATGTACAGTTAGGTAAAAAGTACTTATCAAAATTCATAATATAAATTTTTCTATATAAAATCCTATACTTTCATATCATTTAGAGTTATCCAGATAAGAACAACCCAACACTCGTAATGTTACATGGTTACCAAACTGTAAGGTTTATCCACATCCTTCATGCTTAAAAAATATAATCAATGGGAACCAATATTTTTGGGTTACATATATAAAACGATTGAGATATAAACAAGTTCTTACCTTAGAAGGAATCTAAAATTTTTTATTTTAAGAGGTTATCTTAGTATCACCATTTCTATATTTATACCACGTAAATCTTTTTATCTCATGTAATACATTAATTCTTATAATATTTTAGTGATATAATATTAAGTCTTACACCGTTAACTATATTATTATATTCTAAAAGTATTAAAGAATAACTTATAGAAATAATATTTTTTGATGCTTACCCAAAATTAAATAAAATAATATTCACATATATCCAAATACATATCATGTATAATTTTTATATAACTTGTTATTTTAATGGATAAGAATAAAAATAAATAAAAATCTTACTCAATAAGAATTACAGTGTAATAGGTATCCAAATAATCATATATCTAAAAAAATGATAAATTCTAACCAGTGTAGCACAACCCAAAGTCCAAGTATTAATAGATTAATATTGAAGAGGGATATATATTACAATAAAATAAAAATACCTATTATGTATAAATAATAACCAACATTTATTGTTAAATTTATAAAAAAAATCATATCCTTTGCTCAATTGTATCAAATATTATATTGTACATAGTATAAAACTCCTTAGATGAAAAGTATCTAATTTATAAGAATATATTTAAAAATTTGGAATAAATGAGTACTGAAATTCATAATATAAACAATTTATATACATAAAGGTTTAATATGAATTAAAATATTCATCAAGAGAAATTATAATATCATTGGATAATGTTATATCTATGAAATTTCCTTATTGACTCTGCCTTATTTCTATGATTTATTTTTTTTTCAAAAAATAACGAATGTTTTTTTGTGAATATTTTGATGAAGTATTTCATCAATGTTTCATTGAATTTACCAAGCACAGTAGTGATAAGAATAATTATTTATAAGATAATTGATGTTGACTAGTATGTTGATAAATATTAGAGTTTCCCGAAAAATATATGATTGTTATATGAGATAAACTGAGAATAATATTTTAGGACTAAATGTTTTATCTTAATTGATAGAAATTATTTGGAATTACAATCACATGACGATCCACTCAATTATATCAATGTATTAAGTGGATTTTCTTAAAACAATTACAAACACATGTTTTAACATGATATAGAAGTATAAAAGTATTTTATGAAGTTGAGGGAATTATATAAAAGGGATAAGGGTTTGTTAGGTCAGATATTTAACCTTGAGGTTTTTATCTATAGATTGTATCTACTATTTCATTGGATATAATGAGTTTCAAAAGATTCTAGAGGGACATCCAAAAATTTGGCCCACTCAATGGTGAACCTGCATGTTCACATGAGAAGTCTTGGAATACTAGTAAGGACTAGGACAATATCATAGGTGGTAGAATCCACCTTGAGTAGTATAGTTATGGAAAAAATACATTATATGATGGTGTGGGAGTGAAGGATTCTTGAACCACCCCGTTGTTTAGCACAAATGAGATGATGTAGGTAACAAAATCTAATGCACTTCATAGAGTGTCTGATAAATCTCTTTGTGAAATAAATCTGAGCCACATTTTAGGAAGGTTTTTATGTTAGACTAAGTTAATTAAATAACTACTCACCATCATAATGTTATATATATACATATGTGAAGTAATATAAGATGATTTTTTTCACTTTTAATATTCTTCCTTTTTCTTCAAGGATTTCTTATGAGGATGTATATCTATATGTATAAGCCTTACTCCACATCTTTAAAGTGGTTACCAAGTGAGGTGATCTCAGTTAATGAGGATGAAAGTGAATAAAAAGAAGAAGAAGAATAGAAAGAAAAATACTGGTTAATTCATAGAGTTTGGGTGATGAGAATTTGAGTTTCCTAACATATTACTTTGATTATTTTATAAGTTATAATGTCATAAAGAAATATTGACATACTCCATATAAAATTTTACAATACATATCAAATATTGTGATGTATATATATGTGATAAAATACGAAATTTCATGAGGTTATCAAGTATCCATGATTGAAGATGTGTAGTGATTGAGAAAAGTGAATAATAAATGGTAAATTACTAGTGGTAACTATGGTGACTTTTTTTAAATAGGTTTAATAATAAAGCTTTAAATTCTTGAGGAAATATGTAAAGCTGATGAACTCCACTCCACAATGGTGAATATTTCAGGAGAGTAAATTCTTTATGAGTGGTATAATGAGAATATGAGAAGAACCATGCCAAAAAAATTGAGTTTCATGTGAAGTTACCATCCATGAGAAATTATAGCTCATTTATACCGCAGATGTGGTCTAGGATGTGCTGGTTTTATTATGAAAGCTTTTTTGTGGGAAATGATGAGGGGGATTATATCATGGTATATTTTTGCTAGATTTTTAGTTACTTTTGACACTGGAAGATATTTTGGTTCAGAATAAATATCTCCTTATATCCAAATGGTATGTTCTGATACATTTTTGAATAATATATACAAATATTAAATGAGTTTAAAGTGGTGGATTTTTTGGAAGATATTTATAAAGAATTAGAATATGTTTTTAAGAAAATTAAATAGAAACACATAGGATATTAAAGTCTATAGAATATATTTAATATATGTTTGATAATATAAAGATTTTCTTAATGATGAAAATAATATAAACTAATGTAAAGGACTTTATATTATTGTAAAACTAATATTGTGGAGTTTTAGATTTCACGTATCATGATAAGAATATACATCAATGATATGAAAATGAAAAGGATGAGAAAAAAAAGATGAGATGAAATATGAATATGCTCAAAATATATAATCTTTTAGTTTAAGGAAAGGAAGAGATGGAACCGAGACCAAAAATTAGTATCATAAATTATGTATCATAAGAATATGTGAAAACCCACTTGGAATGGACCTCTTTATTTTTGATAAGTCAAATGAAATGATCTAGTGTTGAAATAGAAGTTCACTTATTATTTTAAGAATAGGGATGATAGTTTTGATTGTTGTGAATGGGGTAGAAGATCATTCAATATATATATTAGAGACACAATACTCTCATTACTAGTATACATCAAGGCTAAATCAACATACTCTTTTATTCGGAGAACCAAGACAAATTATAGGGTTTAACTGGTTGGTGCCTATAATTGTATGGATCAAATTCCATACCCTTTAAAAAGTTACTTCTGATAATATATTGGAATATTTTCATATAGGATAATAACCACAATGTATTATAGAGACAATCATCCAAATCAAGATAAACCTCATCAATTATTCAGTTATTCTCTTGTATTTATTATTAATTATATATCTATATTCTAATAAACTAAATGAGAGATAGAGATAGAGATATATACACTCACTAAACAAGTGAAGAATCTATATATGGATAATAATTAAATTATATTAAATTTATATTGACCCTAATAACCCCCCCCCCACTTGGTGTTTGACATATCCCTATGTAGTCATAACATTTAGTATAAAATACATGATTATAACTCTTTTTGGAATTTTTCATATCTTGATGTTCTTTTCTTAGATTATGTTTTCAAAGGATACATAAAGTGCATATTTTAATAATCCCATGAATATCCAATTAAATAAATTATTGAATGTAAATATACTAAGGAAATTAAGAAAAAAGAAAATTAGTAAAAGGAAGTCATAAATTCTTCATCAAAGAAAGTTGATTCTCTACTATTTGGAGGAATCAAAGTGGGATAATTTTAAATAATAAATTTCCTCTCTAATATATTAGGAAATATATTATATCTTATAAAATGATGAACAAATGTCTTATATCATTGGTTATATTCTAAATAAAGAAAATTAAAGCATCAAAGAAGAAGTTCTTGTAGAAAAATACACAACCAAAGAGATGTTGAACCTTTTTTACTTTAAATAATCAAATATTGTATAGGATAAAAATAATGTATAAATTTATTTCCAGATAATTCATGTTGAAGAAACATGAATTTATAGGGAATATCATAAAAGATTATATTTTTCCTGATAAATCAATTTAATGTTTAAAATATATATTAAATAAATTCTCCAAAGAAAATACCTATTATATTTATAGAACATATTGAAATATGTTATATGATTCACCCACCTTAAAAATGAGTATAAAATGACGGATAATTCTTTGGAAGAAGGGGTAACAACTTGTAATAAGATCTCTAAATAGGTAGGGGATATGAAATAAATATATATAATGGGGAAAAGTGATCTAGATTTAAAAATGAATGGATAGTTATAATCCATGAAAGAGAGTAATCAATGAAAATTCTTGAATAAAGTCCCATGCATTGGAGGAGGTAAATTATATATAGAATGGTCAACTGATGATCACATATGATAAATTAAATAAATTGATTATATATTAAAATTTATAATCTGATTTCCAGAATACCAAAACATAGGAGGAAAAATTAAGACAATGTTGGATCATAAAAACATTGTCAATATGAAATTCATTGAACATGACAATAAATTTATAAATTTTGACATATCCCAATAATGGTCTTCACAACAAGGTAAAAGGAAATTGATTTCCACATGAAATTATAAGAATGTATTTGGAATTAAATTACCTCTATATGATATAAATAATACTCATTTATTATCAAATGATCAATCACAATAATTTAAAAAATGAAATGTGCCATCCATCTCAAAATGTAATGATTGCTCTAAATTTATTCTATAATGTGTACATATTTCCATTTAAAATTTATAAAAATATGGATGAAGAAATGTGATGAAAATCCTGCCATAATGAAAATTATGGATATAAGATAATATAGAAGGGATTTGTTTTTCAAAATAAACCCCACTATCAAATTTAAATTCTTAAAAATAGTAAGCCACTTGTTTTTGAATATATTGAAAATATGTTGTTTGTGGAAAGAACCCTATGTTTATTGGTTATATTTGTTACTGGATCAAATTTTTTCACATGGAATTAGATTTCTATTATAATGTTTAATATTATAGAAATAGAATTGTGCTTATAAAAATAGGTATAAATTCTAAACTAATGAAACAAACACATGAAAAAATTGATAATATATATACTATAGAAGTATTTAAAGAAAATTCAAATTTATATGGGATATGCAATGGTAGTGTTCACATCAGTGATGTGTGTTTATCTAAGAACATGTACAAATAAAATAAATGATCATAAAAGAGAATTATGTAAGGAGTGATATCCTTCGTAAATATGTTAAATAAATTTACAAACCAGAATACTCCCAACAATTTATAAAAGAATGGAATTACAATAAGGGGAACAAGTTACTTCTATTATGGTAAAAGATGAAACACCGTGAATAAAATATATAATTCCATGGAAAAAAAATTAATGAAGGTAAGATAACAATAAATTTAATAATATTCTAAGAGAAAAATAAAAGGATAAAATGTGGGACAAAATTATGTGAAGAAATGTGGAAGAAACAATAATGTTGAACACTGTCCCAAGGAATGTGTGATAATTTAGCCATCAAAATTGGAATAAGAGATCATATTGGAGTATGTATGAGAAATCTATAGTTAAAAAAGAACCAAATTATTATATATGATTACACCAAATTTCACGATAGGTTGTCAAAAAATTACCACAAAAGGAATTTAGAATACAAATGTGGGAAGTGTAAGTAAGATGGACACAAATAAAAAGATTTTTTTAATTATTAAAACCACCTTATAAGTATTAATTAAGGACATGGAAGAATAAAAAAGTGATTAATGTTCCTTTATATATCATGTTAAAATGAATTTACCTTAAAAAAACTATGAATGTATCCATGCCACCCAATACATCCTTAAATTATAAAGATGTCAGTATGATGAGGTCTCCCAAATTTGGATTTGAAAAGGATAGAGTTTAATACATAGGGAGATATTATTATCCATGTTTCTCATAGTAAGGATTAAATAAGGTTCCACATTTTTCCTATATTATTTTTGTAATATTTTTATTCTAAACAATTAGGGAGTTGATGGTGAAGATGGATCTCAAGAGGAGAAATAAAGTTGAAGAGTATTCTAGATATAGTTTTCACGATATCATGAAGTCTCCATAATAGTATGATTTATCAATTGATATTTAAAATATCCAAAAAATAAAATATATACATTGACTATATTAATAAGTAATATCATTTAGTAACACTGAATTTCTACTTTAGATGTTTCCCTAACCACTACATTCACATACATCTATATTTTGGAAGGTGATTTTGAGTTTTTATTTGAAGAGGTTATGTATTTATACTCTATAATACATTTTTCAATAATATAGTTTAGATAATAAGAGGGAAATTTTTTTTAACAATGACATAAAATAAGAATGTTTAGAAAAGTTCAAATTTTGTATGTTCTCAAAATATGATAAAAATTATTTTAAATGATATGATTTGTGTATTCAGACAAGGGAAAGTATTCAAAGTTCAAATTATTATAAAAAGGCATATATTCATCAATTTATATCATCTAATTTAGAATGAATAAAATTTATATATATCATGAGTAATGAACATTGATAATTTAATGATCTATTATTAAATTTTGGTTTTTATGGACAACATTGTTTTCAACATTAAAACAAAATTATTTCTCCACTGAACAAGGCTAAAAAAGAATTTGGGTGAGATGATTGATGACATAATTATTAAAGAATTAATATATGTCACCCTCTATCAAAAACCTTTTATTTATTATCAATAATGGGGAGGCAAAAATGAAAAACATGATTGAGAAATAGGGATAAAAGAAATAATGATTTTTAAAGAAGAATAATTGGTTAACTGATTGAAAAATGATTTTATATCATGGGTATTGAAAACATACAAAGGGAAATATTTTTTTCCCCACTTTAATTTGGGATGATTTTTTAATTATGGAATGTAATTAATTTGATTTCAATATGTTGATAACGTATTTACTGTAAATTTATTTAATGTTCCTAATAAAACTATAAATAGTAAGAATAATTTGAAGGGGAATTTTAGTTCATGGGTATATTGATAAATATTAGAGTTCCCAATAAAATGTAACAGTATTATTTTAGATGAATTGATAATGATATTTGTGGATAAAATGATTTCCCTTAAGGAATTATTTTTTATATTACTGTAACCTAGAGATACACTCATTCATCTCAAAGTATTGAGTTATTAATTTATTTGGAGAATTACTTCAGTGTGTTTTTAACAAGATTGAGAAGAATACTTATCATGGATAAAGTTGAGGAAATTAAAAAATGGGATAAGGGTTTGGATGGTTGTAATTTTAGAATTAAGGTTTTTATATATTTATATTCTCTAAAATTACATTAGATCTCTTTGTTGGTGAATTTAAGGGGGATTATAAAAACTATTCAACAAAATTTTTAATCAACAAGAACATCATGTATACCAGGTATCAAAAATAAACTGGGCTAAACTCAATGATGGAAGAATGTAGGATTGAGAAATAAGGTTATTGAAGATAGCCTATATAGTTAGGTGTGTTGGTGAAGGGTTCTTGAGACACCATACTGGTCGTCAAATATAGGATACTAGAGAGAACCAAATCCAATTGATTTAATTAAGGTATTGATGGACCACATTGAGAAGTAAACCAGTTTATTTTCCCAGTCAGGATCTAATGTGGGACTAAGTGATTATTGGAAATCATAACATGCTTATATATATACACCAATTATGTAAGCTAATATGACATTATCTCTTGCCATTTTGAATTTTATCTTACTTGATTATATGTGAGAGAACCAATCCATGTTTACAATCGTCATTCAAAAACACCAAAATGGTTACAATATGAGATGATCTCGATGAGGGAGTTTGACAATGGAGAAGAATATGAACAATAATAAAGATATAGGATGAGTTTTTAGTGTTCAAAATGTGATACATTTATTTTCCAAGAATATGAATTTGACGAGTGTAAGAATTATAATGTCATATGAAAATGATATGATTTTACAGAGTGATTTTTTTATAAATATCAAACATAAAAATGGTGGGTTGTGCGATCAAAATCGAAATTTCACAAGGAAATTAAATAGACATCATTCATGTGGTGTTATGATTGGTAAACTATTCTAATAAATAAGAAATGATTATAGGATATATTGTCATGGTTACCATGGTGAGTTTAAAAAGTACATTTAATTAGAAATATTTAATGTAGGAGGAAAAACATCATCCTAGTGAAATATATTCTATGACACTGAACATTTTAAGAGAGTATCACCCAAGTAAGTTGTAAAATGATAAGATGATGAAAAACTTGTCATAGTTGTAAGTTTTTCATGTCAATATACCACCTATGAGAAATGAGGAATCCTTCATGCCATGGAGTTAGTCTTAATAGTGAGTATTTTGAAATAGAATCTTCCCTATTGAAAATGATGAGGTATACCATCCAGTGGTTTTTTTGTGAGAATTTTGAGTGTCGTTAAGTGTTATAATATTTTATAAGGTTGATCACATATTTCTACGTGTCATAGGACATGTGGTGGTTCTATATAATTCTTGAATATATGGAAATATCAAATGAATTGAAAGGAGTGGATTTTATTGAAGATATTTATAATGATTTTAAAGCTGAGTCTAGAGATACTGAAATGAAACATATAAAATATTAAATTATGAATTTATGAATTTATTATTCCATTTATTTATATGATTTAAAGTAATTTATAAGTGATGATAATTATGGAAACTAAGGCCAAATATTGGGATTTTGGAAGACTAGGATTATGGATTCCCATATTATAGTGATAATTATAAAAGTATATTACAATTATATAAAAAGGTAATGTATCAGAAGAAGAATATGAGGAGAAATTTATGAGTTCCCAAAAAGTAAATCCTTGTAGCTGAAGACAACTGATAAAGGATCCCAATTATAAAAATCAGATTCAAAACTTTTGTGTTGAATGAAGATTGAGAAAACTAAATTGGCATGCACTTCCTTATATTTTTTAAGTCACTAGAAATAATCCATTATTGAAAAAGAAGATTCTCTATTCATTGGAGGAGAATAATTATTGGAAGGCCTCTTAGATGTTTCTATTGTAGAATATATTCTAGATGAGATGATGAGGGATCCTACAATGAAAATTAATTTGATGTATAGTATAGAAAAAGGATGAGGTTGGAATATATGATAGCTACAATTGGGGAATAAGATAATTCACATTATCCCAAAGAGACACAAGAGTATCATTTATAGTTTAATTCATGGTCAAACAAGCTCAATATTATATTTAGCGAAGTGAAAGATTCCGTTAAAATATTTTGGTGCTAGTTGTTGAGTCAATAAGGTTTTCCTTATGACTTTTCAATTCCTTCTTATTTTTGAAATTCACAAACATCTTACTTTTAGGAAAATTTCTTTCTTAAGGAAAATTGCTTTTATAAGGAAAATTACATTCTTAAGGAAAATCGCTTTTATAAGAAAAATTATCCTTATCTTATTTTCATCCATATTTTTCTTAAGTTTGAGATTCATATTCATTTCTATTTTCTCAGAATCGTTGAAACATTGATATGAAGAATTCTGTTTTAGGATTCGGATTCTGGATAAGAACTATAAGGAACTTTCATTCCGAATTCCGAAAATGAACTCTGACTATGTTCTATTCCAGATTCAGGATACGAATTCTTATGAAGTTCGATAACGAATTCTCAATACGAATTCTAATGATTAATTCTCATTACGAATTATGAAGAAGAATTCTCATTACGAATTCCAATGAAGAATTCTCATTACGAATTCTGATGATGAATTCTCATTACGAATTCTGATGACGAATTCTCATTAAGAATTCTGATAACGAATTATCATTCCGAATCCAGATGATGAATTCTCATTATGAATTCTGATAACGAATTCCCATTCTGAATTCTCATTCCGAATTCACCTATTAAACAGAATCTGATTATCTTTGTTTTATACACTCTGAATTAATTCAGACTCCGAAAAATATTTTAGTTAGACTACGAACTTTAATTCTGCTTACTTTTCTATAATTTTTCTACTCTTTATTTTTTTCATTACACTCCGAACCTTCACTCCGAAGCTTTCATTCCAATTTTTTTTATGTTAGACTTTAAAACGATGTCGTACATTCTGTTACACTTGTTTTGTTATAAAACAATGTCTTCTGTTTTGTTATAAACTAACTTTTGTCTAAGTGACATGTGTACAGGTCCCTCCGATCTTTAAGGAAAATATTACCATTGGAGAAGGAGCTGACCTTACCTATAAATAGGAGCTCATTTGAAAGAGCTATGTTCTGAAAGGCTGACTGATCTTCGACTCATGTGATTACATGCTTGAAGTGATTTCAAGAGAGAGAGTCTCTTATTAACTCTCAAAGCTTTGCGCGACTCCGAATGTTGGTGATTACATTCGAGGACTTCCGGGGATAGGAAGACAGAGGTGCCGACTACCTTGAAGTTCGAGGGCTTCCTTGCTAAGGAAGACAGAGGTCGCCAACTACCTTGAAGTTGAGGGCTTGCGGGAATAGCAAGACAGAGACTCCGATCTTTGTATCGAGGGCTTACCCTGGTGTGGGTAAGACAGACTTGCTTGAAAGTATAAATCAAGGGACCTTTATCCATGGTTGTTGGATACCCTTCTCTTTGGGTTAAAAGACTTATATCTTGTTACTTGTAGTTTAAATATTTGTTTTATTTCCGCTGCATTTGGTATCTTAAGGAAAGTATAACATTCTTATACTTACATACTTATACTCTGATTCATTTAGATTCTATATGCTTTAAGATAGAATCTCATATTGTAACTTTTGTTAAGTTTCAATTTCCGGAACCATATTTCCAGAACCTACTTTCAGAATCTCTTTCCAAGTTTGCATTCGGTGTTAGAGGTGTTGTGAATTTACTTAGTTTAACTTTGTTAAACATAGCCCATTCCTTTGCTTAAGGAAACCATAGTTAATCGTAACTAACTTTAAAGGTTCCAAAGTAATTTTTAAAGTATACAATTCACCCCCCCCCCCTCTTGTATATTGAGCATCTACATCATTATTTCGATCCTACAATTGGTATTAAAGGAGGTCTCTGAAATACTTATACTTACAAATAAGTTTTTCTTGCTCACTTTTCGATTCCGAACTTTTCTATTCCTAAAATTTCCAATCCGAACTTTGTTATTATGAATCTTTTGCTACTAACAAGTTTGTGTGTCGAAGGTTTCTAGTATGGAAGGAATTAATGTTGGTTCGATTGATAATCTAAATCCTACAAGACACCAATCTTTGATGGTAATGACTATGAGTACTGGAGAGATCGCATGAAGACTTTTGTTATCAACACTGGAGTAGATAATTTTGTTATGCTTACTGGTGATTATAAAATTCCTAACAAGGAAGGTAGAACTTTTACTAACCAGGAAAAGCAGGAATATCAGCTCAACTATAAAGTACACAATACTCTACTATGTTCAATGACTAGAAATATATATAGCCAAATTTCTTCTTGTGAAGCAGCTAACTGTATCTGGAAGAAGTTAGAGGTTACACACTTTGGGACTTCTAAAGTGATTGTGACTAGAAGAGCTATTCTTAGAGCTGAATATCATGGCTTCAATTTTCCTTATGGAGAACCTATCTGTAAAGTTCAACAGATATTCATGACTATAGTAAACAGTCTACAGTCTATGGGAGAGAAAGGTTTAGATGATGAAGCTCTTGTGGATAAAATAATTGATATTATGCCTAATGAGTGGGAATCCAAAAGAACAGCTATAGATGAGAACAAGAAGGTCACTCAGATCTCTCTTGATGAGATTTTTGGAACTCTTCTACAACATGAAACCAGAATGAAGAGAGATGCAGACAACATCAAGAAGAATAATGGAAATGGTACTGTTGCTTTTACTACAACATCAAATCAGATGAAAGCTAAGACTCCTGAGAGAGTAACTAGATCCAAGTCTAAGAAAGTTATTTTCCAATCCGAATCTTGTGAGAGTGAAGTCTCAGAAAATGAACTAGCAAATCTTGCTCGAAGGATGAACAAGATAGCCGGTCAGAGAAATTTCCAATCCAAGTATAAGAAAAAGGAAAGGAAAGATAAGAAAGATGGAGAAGTTACTTGTTATGAATGCAAGAGAGCTAGACATATAAGACCTGATTGCCCTATGCTCAAAAAGAAAGAAAGAAAAGAAAGGTATTCAGACAGGAAATGAAAAAGGTTTTACAAAGCTAAAGCTAAGAATGTTTTGAAAGCAAATGACACCTGGAGTGCTAGTGGTGGTGACTCTTTAGATGAATCTTCTGATTATGAATCTTCAGGACAAAAGAATCTTGGTCCTATTGCCAAATTACCTATTGATAATCATTGAGTCATGTCTAAGGTACGAAATTCTGAATCATTGACCAATGTTTCTTTAAATTCTAATGATAGTAAGTATTATAACTCTTCTGATGAAGAATCATCTTCTGATGAAGAAAATACTTTACCTACTTATGAAGAAGTCTCTAGGTTTGTTGAACTTATTGAGATTGAGAATTCCAAACTCAATAAGAAACATGAAAAGGCAAACTCTAGGAATTCTATTCTTACAAAAGAGATATCAGATCTTTCTAAAGATCGTAATAAGAAAAATGCTGATTTTGAAAGTATTACAAAAAATCTTGAGGAAGTAAGTTTTGAGAAGAATAAACTTTCTAAAGAGTTAGAAAAAGAAATTTCTAAGAAAAATGTTTTCGAGCCTAACTCTAGATCAAAAACTAATGATTTTGAGGATAAAAACTTGGTTGTAAAACTCATGTACGAAATTTTTTCCTTAAATAAGTGTTTATCAAACTTTACCCATGGTAAGGAAAATTTTGATAAGATGTATTCCCAATTACGACCTTTAAGAAATAAATCCAGATTTGGTTATACCCATGCAAAACCTATTTTCAGTAACAAATATTTTGTTACTCAAAGTGCCCCATTTTGTACCAAGTGTCAATGTGGTGGTCACTGGGCAAAGAATTGTTCCTTAAAAAAAACCCAATCTCTAGGATTTCACAAAGCTTACTTTTCTAAGAAGATGTGGGTTCCTAAAATTTAATTGTCTGGAAATGTCGGATCCAAACAGGTTTGGATTCCGAAAATCTAATTTTCTTTTTGATTTCAGGAAAACAAATAGAGTACCAGCAACAATACATGGTACATGGATAGTGGATGTTCCCGGCACATGAATGGTAATAAAAGATTTCTCGAAAAGATTATCAAAACGAAAGGAGGAAAGGTAACTTTTGGAGATAATGCTAAGTGAGAGATTGTTGGTATTGGTAATATTGTTCTTCTTGGTAAAACCTTGATTTCAAATGTTCTTTTTGTTAAAGGTCTTAATCACAACCTCTTTAGCATAAGTCTGTTATGTGATGAAGGTTACCTTGTGAATTTTAGGAATGATAAGTGTTTAGTTCACAGCTCCAAGGAAGAATTTATTCTCTCAGCCAACAGGCAAGAGAATGTTTACACCTTAAACTTATAAGACCTCAGAAGCCAAGATTTACCTTACCTAAGTGCAATGGAAGACCACTCCTAGTTATGGAATAGAAGACTAGGTCACTGTAATCTTAGGAACCTATGTAAACTCTCTAAGAAGAAACTAGTTAAGGATCTACCGGATCTTAGATTTGATTCTTCTAAAGTTTTTGATCCTTGTTAATATGGAAAGAAACATAAATCGATTTTTAAATCAATCGGTGAAGTCTCAACAACCAATGCATTACAGTTAGTGCACATGGATCTTTTTGCTCCAACACAAACTCGACGTATTGGAGGCAAATACTATGTGTTTGTTCTAGTTGATGATTACACTAGATTTACTTGGGTCTATTTTCTAACAAAGAGGTCTGAAGCTTTTTCATACTTCAAAAGTTTTAGAGCTCAAGTTAAAAATTCGAAAAACCATCCATTGAAAACTATTCATAGTGATCATGGAGGATAATTTCAAAATTCAGATTTTGAAACTTTTTGTAGTAATAAAGGTATTACTCACAATTTTTCAGCACCTAGAACTCCTCAACAGAATGGTGTAGTTGAAAGAAGAAATAGAATTCTTCATGAGATAACTAGAACCATGTTGAGTGAATATTCTATTGCTAGAAATTTCTGGGCTGAAGCTGTAAGTACTGCTAGCTATACTATAAATCGAGTTTTGATTAGACATTTTCTTAATAAAACTCCTTATGAGTTATGGAATGGTAGAAAACCTAGACTATCCTACATCAAGGTTTTTGGTTGCAAAGTATTCATTTTTAATACTAAAGATAACTTACATAAATTCGCACTAAAATCTGATGAAGGGATTTTCTTAAGATATTCCACAACTTCTAAGGCTTATAGAGTTTTTAATAAAAAATACTTGTACTGTTGAAAAACAGTACATGTAAAATTTGATGAGTCAGATCCTTTTGTTTTTAAACCATCCCTACCTTCTTCCTCGGTTGTGTTTTCAAAAACTGATTGTCAAACTTTGATAGAAGAACCTTCTGATAATGAAATTGTTCAAGATGATACTTCTGAAACATTTACCCCAGAAAACATTCTACCCTATGTTGATGAACAGGTTTTACAAAACCCAAATCAGGTGTTTCTTAAGAATCATCCCAGTGATAGTATCATTGGTGACGTAAATCAACCTGTAAGGACTAGAAGTTCCTTAAGAAATGAAGTAGAACATCTAGAATTTCTTTCCCAATTAGAACCTAAAAGAACTGATGAAGCTTTAGGTGATGATGATTGGATTAAAGCCATGCAAGATTAACTAAATGAATTCGAAAGGAATAAAGTCTGGACCTTGGTTGAAAGACCTAAGGAATCTTCTGTTATTTAAGTAAAATGGGTTTTCAGAAATAAATGTGATGAAAATGGAATCATAGTAAGAAATAAAGCTAGACTTGTTTCTAAAGGCTATAATCAACAAGAGGGAATAGACTATGAAGAAACCTATGCTCAGTAGATAGACTTGAATCTATCCGTATTCTACTTGACTTTGTAGCATTCTTTAATTTCAAACTTTTCCAAATGGATGTGAAATGTTCTTTTCATAACGGTTATGTTCAAGAGGAAGTTTTTGTTGAATAACCTCCTGACTTTGAAGATACAAAACATCCTGATCATGTTTTTAGACTTACCAAAGCTTTGTATGGCCTTAAACAAGCCCCACGAGCATGGTATGATAGACTCACTGGATTTTTGCTTCAAAATAACTATGTTAAGGGAAATGCAGATCCAACTCTTTTTATAAAGAAAGATAAGAAAAATGTTTTTATTGTTCAAATTTATGTTGATGACATCATATTTGGTTCAACTCAGCAATCTTTGACTGACTCCTTTGCAAGTCTAATGAAATCTGAGTTTGAAATGTGTATAATGGGTGAGTTAACATTTTTCCTTGGTTTTCAGATTTCTCAAAAACCAGATGGAACTTACATATCTCAACATAAGTATATTAAAGATCTTATTAGAAAGTATGGTTATGACAACACTAAGAGAATAAGTACTCCCATTGGTACCTCAAACTCTTTAGATCTTGATGAAGTTGGGAAACCAGTAGATCAAACATCTTTTAGAGGTATGATAGGAAGTTTACTGTACTTAACAGCTAGTCAACTAGACTTAATGTTCTCAGTATGCTTATGTGCAAGATATCAATCCAATCCTAAGTAATCTCACCTAAAGGCAGTAAAAATAATTTTTCGCTACCTTAAGGGAACCATGGATGTAGGGTTATTCTATACTTCTGGAAATGATTTTGTTCTAAAAAGATTTTCTGATGCTGACTTTGGTGGATGTAGAATGGATAGAAAAAGTACATCAGGAACTTGTCACTTCTTAGGATATTCATTAGTTTCTTGGTCTTGCAAGAAGCAACATTCTCTAGCACTTTCCACTGCTGAAGCTGAATATGTAGCAGCTGGAAGTTGTTGTGCACAAGTGTTGTGGATGCAACACACACTCACAGACCATGGCTTGAGTTTTACTAAAACTCAAATTTTGTGTGATAACACAAGTTCCATTTCCCTCAGTAAGAACCCTGCACATCACTCCCGTGAAAAACACATAGATATTAGGCATCACTTTCTTAGGGATCACACACTTAAAGGAGATATTATTCTTCAGTTTATCAGAACGCAAGATCAACTTGCTGATATTTTCAGAAAATCTTTGCCTTCTGATAGATTTGAATAAATTGAACAGAAGATAGGAATGATAACCGTAAGTTAATCCTCCTAAATTAACTTACTGTTGAAAAAAAATCTCCTTACAGCAATAAACTCCTTTTTTATAGGGGGAGTACATCTGATTGTTAGATTAACAATGTTTTTCAAAATTTGTTTTCAAACTTTTCGGAACTACAATTACGGAATGGAATTCCCAGAAGTAAAATTTTCCAGAATACTTCTGGAAGGGAAGTGTTCGTATTAAAAATTTCCAGAATGGAAAATTTCGTACTGATATTTTCATAACGAAATTTTCGTACCGAATATTCCATAATAAGTTGTTTTCCCGTTTTCAAAATTTTGTACATTTTTTTATTATTAAGTTTTTCTATACTAAGTTTGTTTTTCGTACTAAGTTTTCCGTAATGAGTGTTCCGTAATGAGTTTTTCGTACTAAGAATATTTTCCATAGTAATGTTTTTGCGAATTCTGTCTTCTCATAATAAAGTTTTTTTTATATTACCCAGTACGAATAATCCTCCTAATCCAATCCAAAAGGTATGATTTCCTTACATCAGTTTTCGTAGTCATATTTTACTTGCTGGCATTTTCTTGTATTATGTTTTCGGATTATACTTTTCTTAATTCTTTGTTTTAATAAAAAAACCTCAAAATGATCGGATTCAAGTTTTCAAGAGAATTGGTTTTCAACCGTTAGATCTGATCTTAGCTTATCACAACCGTTAGATCAACCGAGGAAGTTGAACTGTCATCTCATTGCCTATATAAAGGGGACCTGAATACTCATCCCACATCGGTTCTCAAGCTATCGCATCCCGAATCTCTGCCTCTCGGTTTTAAGGCCGTTACGAACTTCAGTTGTCTCAATTCCGATCTTCTAAAAGGTTTTCAAATCCGAATGTCTGTGGAAGTTGCTTCTCAAGATATGTCTTCATCTAAGCTGATCTCGAAGTGGTTAGTTTATAGAGAGAGACTGGTTCATCCGGATTTCTTCAACAAGTATGATTCTCTTATTTCTAAGAATATCAAGCTTAATGGTTGGGGAGATGTTGCAGTGTCAAAACCCGGGAACCAAGATGAAGTGTATTCAGACATACTTGTTGAATTCTATGAGATATTTTCTTTTCTTCAGGAAGATGGAAAGGACAAATTGTCTTTTAAGTCTTATGGGAAGACTTATAAACTTTCATATGACAAGGCAGCCAGCTTGGTAGGGCTAAAGAATGAAGGTGAAGCTGAGTTTGTTTCTCATGTATTGCCGGATTCTAAAGGTAGCTTTGACAAGGAAAAAGCTTTAGAAACTCTCAGACTGGATGATGACAAGGCTCCGAAGATTGCTAGTTTATCTACAAATTTCCGGATTCTAGAGCTATGGGTACAAGGTCTTATCGTACCAAGGAAAGGTGACAAAGATATCTTGAAGAAGAGTTAGATATATATCCAAGATTTTCTGATAAATCTGAGGATGTTTAACTTGATGATGCACATTCTTATCACTCTTGAAAATTTCAAGAAAGGAAATCTGAGAGCTCAGATTATCATGTATCCAGCAATCCTCTCGAAGTTGATAGTTCGGTGCCTAGAGTCTTTCAAGGAGGCTTTCAAATCTAAGCCCAGAGTTTGCAAGATTATGCTAGTGAGCGATGGTACTCTTAAGAGAATGCTTGTAGCTTTTGACAAGGAGTCTGGACAGTTTATTGATTTACCTGCTCAAGGAGAAGCAGTTTCGAAAGATGCTGATCTGGAATCCTCTAAGACAGTAAGGAAGAGAAAGCTGAAAGAAGTGGATGTAGAAGCAGAGAATCCTATGTCTAAGGAAGTCCATTCCGCACCTCCAAAACCAAAGAATAAGAAAGCCTATCCAGATGAAGTTGCTGCGAAGTGGAGAGCAGATAAAGAGAAAAGGAACGAAGGGGATCCGCAGTTCGGATTGGACCCTGCGGAGGCTAAGGCCTTGAAGGAGAGAACTGCAGATAAGCTTGAAAAACAAATAAAGGAAAAGAAGCTCAAGAAGAAGATGTCTGAGGCTGAGGTAGCTCAGACTTTGTTGAAATTCAATGAGATGGTTTCAGCAACTATTCCTGTTCCGAGATCTTTCTCCTTGGAATCTCTACCTGAGACTCCAGGAAGAAATTTCCTTGCTCCAGAAGAAGCTGTTGCTAAGAATACTGAGGAACTAGAGCAAGTTGAGCAAGTGGAACAAGAAGAAGATGGTGCTGAAGGAAGTGGTGAAACCGGAGATGCGCTGAAACAAGTAGATGATTACAAGGGGACACCTTCAGAATACATATAACTCCGAACATCAGAAGCTGAATCTTCGAACCTAGTTACTCCAGCAATGGAAGAAGAGAAAGGATAAGAAGAAGTTACTTATCATGGAGAATAAGAACAAATTTTACTTGATGTTGCTCATAAGGAAAACGTAGGGGTTCATGTTCAGGAAGATGCTGACGAGGAAGTTAATGTTGTTCAAGTTTCTGATAGTGAGAAGTGAACTCCGGAATAGGATTCAATTCCAGAAAAAGACAAGGGAAAGAAAACTCATGCTGATACTCTGAGCTCAGAAGTGAGAAAGAGGAAGGAAGTTGGTAGTACTTCTAAAAGAAAGCTTGACCTTATTGAAGAAGAAAATTCTCTAAGAAAAGTTTCAGATTCGGAGTCATCTTCGGTGGGGTATGACTTTGTTGTTCAGTCTTTGAAGAAGTTGGTGGGAACCATCCCGACCTTCTCAAGTATTGATTCAAGATGCCAGATGCTCCAACATGCTTTGAATCAGAAAAAAGAAACCGTATCCATGGTTATGGATAAGTGCGTTGACATTGAGGCTCAGTTCAAAACCTTCATTGTTGGAAACTAATCTCATAGAAAATCTTGCAAGAGGATAACAAATTGGACGAAGAAGACTGTTGAAGAGATGATATTATTTGATGAGTTTCAAGACAATGTCAAGGATGCCTTTGAGACTGAGGACAAGAAGATAAATGACCTAACTTCATCCTTTGAAGAGAAGCTGACAGATGAAAAGAACTTCCGGATTCAATAAGTCAGATATCTGAATGGGAAGATAAATTCTGTTTCTCAGAACTGGAAATTTGAAAGAGATCATTGGATTGATTTTGAAGAGAAGATGAAGGCTGAGGAAGAAAAGATCAAATCTCAGGAAGAAAAAATTCAAGCCCAGGAAGAAAGAATTGAAGCTCAAAGTGGAAGAATAGTGGTCTTAGAGAAGTAAGCTGAAGAAGATCATAAAGACCTGAAGAAGATCAAGACTATTCTTAAGGGGCTCATGTCGAAGGAAAAAGATCCGAAATAACTAAATCTGATCTTTTTGTTGTATCTAATTTTCTTTGTTCCTGATATTTCAAACATAGTGAAATTTGTGCTTGTCGTTCCTTTTGCTACTAATGTTTCAGGTACTTTGTTATTTTTTCCCAGTCCCTCTATTTCTTTTTGAAAATCAAAGAGGGGGAGAAGGAAAAGATCCTTAAAAAAAAGAAGAAATTTTATCTAAGGGGGAGTTTTTTCATCAAAGAAGACTTTATTTTTCGTAATGAAATGTCACTCCGGAAATCTAGAATACGATCCTTAGTGTTTCAAAGCCTAAGGGGGAGTTAGTCGTATTCATCAATTTTCTTTAAAGACAAGGGAGATAAGCCTTAATGTTTTTCTTTCTTCTTAGAATTTATTTTTCGTAAGGATATTTGTGCTTTCCAAAAAGGGGGGATTGTTGAGTCAATAAGGTTTTCCTTATGAGTTTTCCATTCCTTCTTATTTTTGAAAATCACAAACATCTTACTTTTAGGAAAATTTCTTTCTTAAGGAAAATTGCTTTTATAAGGAAAATTTCATTCTTAAGGAAAATCGCTTTTATAAGAAAAATCATCCTTATCGTATTTTCATCCATATTTTTCTTAAGTATGAGATTCGGATTCATTTCTATTTTCTCGGAATCGTTGAAACTTTGATATGCAGCATTCTGTTTTAGGATTCGCATTCTGGATAAGAACTATAAGGAAGTTTCATTCTGAATTCCGAATATGAACTCTGACTAAGTTCTATTCCAGATTCAGGATACGAATTCTTATGAAGTTCGATAACTAATTCTCAATACGAATTCTAATGATTAATTTTTATTACGAATTCTGAAGAAGAATTCTCATTACGAATTCCAATGAAGAATTCTCATTACGAATTCTGATGATGAATTCTCATTACGAATTCTGATGATGAATTCTCATTAAGAATTCTGATAACAAATTATCATTCCGAATCCTGATGATGAATTCTCATTACGAATTCTGATGACGAATTCCCATTCCGAACTCTCATTCCGAATTCACCTATTAAACAGAATCTTATTATATTTGTTTTATACACTCTGAATTAATTCAGACTCCGAAAAATATTTTGGTTAGACTACGACCTTTTATTCTGCTTATTTTCTATAATTTTTCTACTCTTTATTTTTTTCATTACACTCCGAACCTTCACTCCGAAGCATTCATTCCAATTTTTTTTATGTTAGACTTTAAAACGATGTCGTACATTCTGTTACACTTGTTTTGTTATAAAACGATGTCATCTATTTTGTTATAAACTAACCGTTGTCTAAGTGACACATGTACAGGTCCCTCCGATCTTTAAGGAAAATATGACCGTTGGAGAAGGAGCCGACCTTACCTATAAATAGGAGCTCGTTTGAAAGAGCTCTGTGCTGAAAGGCTGACTGATCATCGACTCATGTGATTACATGCTTGAAGTGATTTCTAGAGAGAGAGGCTCTTATTAACTCTCAAAGCTTCGTGCGACTCCGAATGTTGGTGATTACATTCGAGGACTTCCGGGGATAGGAAGAAAGAGGTGCTGACTACCTTGAAGTTCGAGGGCTTCCTTGCTGAGGAAGACAGAGGTCGCCAACTACCTTGAAGTTGAGGGCTTGCGGGAATAGCAAGACAGAGACTCTGATCTTTGTATCGAGGGCTTACCCTGGTGTGGGTAAGACAAACTTGCTTGAAAGTATAAATCAAGGGACCTTTATCCAAGGTTGTTGGACACCCTTCTCTTTGGGTTAAAAGACGTATATCTTGTTACTTGTAGTTTAACTACTTGTTTTATTTCCGCTGCATTTTGTATCTTAAGGAAAGTATAACTTTCTTATACTTCCTTACATATACTCTGATTCATTTATATTCTATACTCTTTAAGATAGAATCTCATATTGTAACTTTTGTTAAGTTTCAATTTCCGGGACCATATTTCCGGAACCTACTTTCGGAATCTCTTTCCAAGTTTGCATTCGGTGTTAGAGGTGTTGTGAATTTACTTAGTTTAACTTTGTTAAACATAGCCCTTTCCTTTTCTTAAGGAAAACATAGTTAATCGTAACTAACTTTAAAGGTTCCAAAGGAATTTTTAAATTATACAATTCACCCCCCCCCCTCTTGTATATTGAGCATCTACATCATTATTTCGATCCTACAATAGTAATTATATTGGTTCAAGGTCATACCCTTTCTTGAGATTCTTGTGATAATGAATAGGAATCTATTAACGTGGGATAATAACTATGACACACTGGGGATATAGTCATCCTTAGGGAGGAAAACCTTGTCAATAATTATACAATTCTCTTTTTCTAATTTTTAATTCAATATATATATTCATACCAACCAAAAGATAAATAGAGAAAGATCCACTAAGATAAAAAGTAAAGTGTTGATAAAAGGGATAAATGATAAATTGAATTAAAAGTATACGAACACCAATGCAACCATATAAGTTTTGGACACCTCGCTATGTGATTGTAACATGTCTTCTTATTAGAAAAATTTTATAATGCGGTAAAACATTTGGAATATCTCTTAACATTGACCCTAATCATGAAATCAAAATCTTAAATGAGACTTTCCTGAATTATGATTCTCTATTTTAGTAAAATTTTGTGGAAATGTTTTATTCATTATATGGTAAGTGTTATCTCATAAAAAATTAAATTTCCAATAATAACCAAAAAATATATTTTTTAGGATAGTTCAATACCAAAATCTTTTTTGGATAGTTCAATGCATATAACATTTTTCCCCTGACACTGTACACTATAGTTTTTATAGATTGTGAAATCCTAATATATCACTTTTCATTTACTTACTAATCATGTATTTCATGTATTTTCTATATGTAATGATCTTTTTTATTGAGGAAAACTTTATATGAGTTATGTATTTTATAGGGAATCTTTATACCCAAAATATATTAGAATACATCCAATAACAAAATATATTTCTTATATTAAAAGAGAAGAATCAATTAAAATTAAGAGAAAGATATTCATATTGAAGAATCGAAATGAATTTTTGAAGTTGAAATTGTTTAAAATTACATTAGAATTTGAAAAGTTCAATAAGTGATAATGGTGATGATTTTTAAATTGGTCAGTAGTTCAGAAAACAAGTTTCATTGGTTATTTACAGAGTTTTTACAGCATTGGACGAATTAGAAAATATGATTAACTTCCAATAGTTAAGAAATATGTTTTTTGGCCTTAATGAAACAACATGACCATGAAAAATATTATTTTCCATAGTGAATATTTTTAAATGGTTGGAATAATTGTATTTTCACTATGATGAATTTTGTAATGGGTTTTCACTTCATGAGGACATTGTTTAAGAATTTATTAGTTTAAATAGTAAAAAAATCCACCTACTAACTAATAACAAGATAGATCAACCTCCATCATATGTACCATGACTGAGGGAGCTAGGAAACACAAAGACAGAATTCAAAGGTGTTCCCATATACGCACATATGTGATGTATACCCACTATTTAGGGTGCAAAAATGGTAAAAGTAAGGGGTGGCATTAGGAAGTGCCCAGGTGGGAAGTGTGCTATCAGTAACCGCTTCTGGGATGTTGAAGCCAATTAATTTATTATAAGGGAGCATAAAACCACTTGTAGTTTTGATGTGGGATATATTTACTGTATCCTTGAATCATTTGTGATCATATGATCAGTTGATTTATTTTTTATATCTATCTAATTTTCTCTTCAACTATTTCATATTCTCTAGAAATCCATCAAATGATTGCTTCACATCAAGATCTCTATAGACTGAAATCGATAGAAGCTCGATCTGGGCCTTTTGATCATCATACATGCATTCTATGAATTTTAATATGATCAAAATAATTTTATAATTAATTTTAATTTTTATATTAAGAGAAAATTGAAGATATGATATGTGTAGAAAATATGAGTTTTTTATAATGTTGACTTCTTATGTCATGAAAAAGAGGCAGTGTGTACATGGAACGCCGGTTAAACATCACCAATAAATATAACTCTAGGTGTTCAATTCTAGTGAGGAGTTTTTTTCTGATAGGATCTTGTTTCTGGTGAAACCAATACACTATGGGCATTGGGTTCACATAAGATAAGTTTTGCAGTATTTGTTTTTTCCTAAACAAGAATAGAATGCTTGTGTGTTCGACTTGTGTTTAGCACACTCGTACAGCTGCGTGATGAAACTGGTTTCCATGAAGCAATCCGGTTTGCACACAATCTGTAACTCCATTTTATTGTGTGAATAAATAGATAACACATTCTTTTCAAATATGATTTAATAATTTCAGTGTAATTATTTCATGAAAAAATGTGACGTGTTTCATACATTGGAAAAATAAAATTGTTGTTTGAAAGAATCTGTTTGATTTGAGTTGTGGACACTATGTTTAAATCAAATTTAGGATTGCGTGTAAGAATAAATTATTGTTAATAGAATGTTTGAATTATTTTTTAGAATATATACATATAATTCATAAAAAATTAGTAATATATTAATTTATTTTCATGTACGATGACAATAAAGGGGTCATGGATGGTTCGACGCATGTGTGAATACACATACACTTAGAAACAATCATTGTGTGTGTGTGGAAAGTGATAGTGAAAATATTTTTCAATTATTTAGTGTATGCATGGAAGTGTGTAAACCAATTTTCACATCACTCGATGAAGAATCTGGTAATATGTGTTCCCATGAAGTTAATTCATTAATAATAAGTGAAGATCCAATGTATTTACAGTAGTGGTCATGAAAGTTAGTATGAATCATATGTATCATTGAAAAAAATAATTGAGTCATTTTTTATAAACATAAAATAAAGCTAGATTAAAATGATAATACCATGATATTATTTAAATACATGAATGATGTTTCATGAAGTTCAGGTGCCATATACATTTCATTGTAAGTAGTGATATTTGAGACTGATATTAGGATAGTGTTTCTATCACTGATAAAAAAAGAATTTTATATCCATGGTTTCGGTGTTTAGTGAGGCTAGGTCTTCTGTAGAAGAAATAATTACATGAGAAAAATTATACTGAGCTAACTAGTCAATTAGAAGAGATCAGTATTATTTGTGAAAGAATAACACTAGTGAAATGTTTCTTGAATTTCACATGGGCTAGTTTGATCTGGCATGCTAATGGAGGATGATTATAAGTTCATTCTACCAGTCGACGAAATATATTGTGAATCATGATTGTGAAGTCCTTAGTGGGACTCTGAAGTTGCTTAAGTCTCTAATGGGAATCTGGAGCTGGCCTGTGGGATGCTGGTAACACTATGGGATGCGGTTTAAATATCCTCTCATGGGACTTTGGAGTCACTTGTGTAGGCAGGAACATGTGTAATCTTGTGGGAATATAGAGGAGAACATTGTGGGACACAATAT
Organism: Viscum album; assembly: GCA_963277665.1. Taxonomy (NCBI): domain Eukaryota; kingdom Viridiplantae; phylum Streptophyta; class Magnoliopsida; order Santalales; family Viscaceae; genus Viscum; species Viscum album. The sequence goes on along the minus strand of OY728135.1, from coordinate 1,233,078,927 downwards.
TGATGGAAATGAGACTTTCCCTTCTGTAATCATCTATATTTATTAAGGATTTTATAACCAAGGGTATAACCAGTTGCAACATGGAATTTGGTATTTGTACTGAACTTTGTAAAAAATATGGGGTGTTGTGTATTAAATTACAATATATATTTCATATAGGATTAACTCATCTAACCATGTGACAAAGGTTTTAAGGGGCTTATGAAAATAAAATAATTTAGTAAAAACAAGCCACACCTAATTTACCCACCATTTATTAGTGTAACTACATGATCCTTTTGGAAACTTTAATTTGTATCCGAGCAAGACCACCTATGATTTTATACACTATAATTTTATTCTTGTTTCTTAGATGAATATGATATGTAGATGTGAGTTTGAATAAAATTGAGAAGATATTCAAATAAGAAATATTATCTCTACTCTTGATGATAGAAATGATAGGTTTTTAGAAAAAAATAAGAAAAATAAGAAGAAAATTGTGGGAAAGAAGCTGAAGAGGACTTTAAATACAAATAATGATCAACTGTTAGCTGAATGAACACATAGTGAATATTTTTTAGTGAAATCAGTTGATTATAATTTAGATGAATCATGTTCAAGATGTGATGAAGATGTGATAAATTCTAAAATTACAGAACATATGAATAATTTTCCAAAAGACGTGGAAATATTTATGATCAATGTTTTCAAGGGAATTCATGATGAAAAATTATATTTAGAATAAATTATATCTAGATGAAGAGGCTAATTATATAGAATAATCATTGATAAAAAATGTTTTCATAACCAACACTCTCACAAAACTGTTAAAATAAAAGGAAGAAAAAACATCTCCTTTCAATGAAATATATGTTGGTGCTATTGATGAATTGAAAAGTAATGTTTGAGATAAAGATGTTTTTTAAATTTTGGTCTCAAATTTTATTAAATATAATCCATCCACTTGATAAAAATCATATTATATCTATGAATTTCAATGTTTCTTAGAAGACTAATAAAGTGGAAACTATCAAGGAGCATGATAATTAGTTAATAAAGAAAAATTATATGCATGAAGATGAAATTCAAAATATGGTGATTCTATGAGAGGAAAGAATGAAATCTATTGATGATGAGAATATTTCTCTTAGGTGATATTATATTAAATTAGAAGTGAAATTGAGAAATATGGAAGTGAAACAAGATGAGACTTCACTAGTTTCTATGGGAAGAACTATTACCTTTGATTAATATGATAATATTTCAATTAATAAAATAAATGAATCTAGTGACAATTAGATCTTGAGATTGACCAAGGATAAATAAAATATATAATCATTAAATAAGGTAATGATTTTCAGGATAAATATATGTTTAATAATGTAGATATGATGACTAGTGTATAATTAACATTAAAATGTAGAAAAACATTGGTGAAGAAAAATTATTGTCCCCCATATAAAGTATGAAAGAATAAACGTGCTACCCAAAAGTAGAAAAATGTAACATATTTCCAGAATGTGTCTTAAAAAAGATATCAAGTTTTTTTAGGCACTCTTGGTTTTGTTTCATTTCTTGTACATCATTTAATTAATTATTATAAAAATATTTCATTTTATAAAAATTATAGAATTCCTACATTTATGGGTAGGAAAGATGAATTGAAGAGGAAACCATTATAATATAAGTATTATGCATAAAAATAGCCTTATTTTATGAAGAATAGATGTGATTACATTGAAATTTTATCTGATTATTGTAACAGAAGTGGTCATTGTTAGGATGAGTCATAGTATGTACCAATCATGAAAAAATAACATCTTGATGAGAATAGAAGACCACAATAAAAAATGACGTAGATATGAAATGAAGATGATAGGTTAACCTTGGGTTGTGAACAAAATAAGATTGTTATTAAACAAACAACTCCCAAGATGTTGATGATGGATGATGTGAATAGTGTCCCAGCAAAGAAATATGTTTCTAGTGTGGTAGAAAATTCCACATCGTGGACCAATTTCAATTAGACATGAACATCCAAACTAAAGGAAGAAAGATGGAATTAAAGAGAGAGTCAATCTAGAAGAGAAACATACAAGATTGATTTGGCGAAAGACATCTCTAATGAAGAATCTGAAAAATATCTAAAATAAAAACCTTAAAGGGAAAAGTGAAGGATTATATGGATTTTAGTGTAGAGAAATATAATTCCACAGACACAGTGAAGAATGATCATGTTCCAAAATAATGTTTGATTTTATATCTAGAACATTTGCAAAAGGAATTAAAATTGGAACAATTAGAGAAAAAAGAAACTTATTTATTAGAAAATTTGAAGAACTGTTTTCATCAAAGAATGCTATTGGTTGGATAAGAAACTCTCATCCCCATTTCCTTAATTCAAGAGTATTTAATAATCACTATATTTCTATATATATTGTGTTTTTTCTTGTAAGTGATTGAAGGTGAAGCAAATATTCTAAGAAGACATGAATTTGATTTTGTCTATGAATATATTGCAACTAGGAAGTTGTCCATCATGGAAGACTATTGGATTTTTTTCTCTATTAAATTGATAAAATAATATCATGAGATATTTGGAGTTAATTATTGATGAAAATAAATCTTATAAAGTATATTTTTATTGCATATCTTGTAGGGGATCACAAAAGATCAACCACTAGATATGTTAATTTCTGTTGATATCGAATGAATATCAAATGCATTATTGAGGTAACATAATGGTAATTATCTAAAATAAAAGTCTGGAAATTGAATAATATCATCATTTGTGTATATTGGTTTCATTCTATAATGTTCATGTTTAAAAATAAAATCTAAAAATGGATTTAGTTATTAATTGATGAAAAAGTGAAAGGTAATTGAATGGTGAAATAAATTTTTGTTCATGAATTCTTCTAGTCAATTTTTTGAGATGTATGTATGGGATTATTGGAAAATCATTTGAGAAATTACTCAAAATTACATTTAGTGAGTAGTATCACATGAGGATGTTCTGTTCATAACATTGATGCTAAATTTGATCAATCTTGTTTTATATGCGAAGAATTTCTCACATTGACTTAAATATGATAAATTTTTACACTTCCCTAAGCTACTAGTGATTCAATCCTTATGAGAAGTAAATCATACAATATGATTCTTATTATAAAAGGATGTTCTGAGAATTTCAATTTTGGAAATGAAAATTTCTTCCCATACTTTTTTCTTTGGATTTATTGACAATATAGGGGAGAAGATATCAATTACTTTTAAAAGTAATTTTTCATTGATAACAAATCATAATGGTGAGATTGAATAATAGAAATGGTTTTTTGAAGTTTAAATTGTTTTCAATTGCTTAAGAATATAAAATTATAAATGACGGATAAATGTGATGATTTTTGAACTGTTCAATAGTTAATAAAACATGTGTCATTTGTAATTGACATAGTTTTTACAACATTGGATGAATTGGAGTTTATGATTGAACTCTAAATAGTGAAGAATTGATTTAGTTTACCTTGAGGAAATAATATGACCATTAAAATATTATTTTCCACGATGAGTATTTTTAGAAGGTTGGATTAATTGGATTGAAACTATGATGATGTTTTTAATTGGTTTGGTGTTAATAAAGAGTTTGGATAATAATTTATTGGTTTTCATATTAATAATAATCCAACCTACTAAATAATCATAAGACATATCAACCTCCACCATTTGTACCATGGTTAAGGGAGATATCCAACCCAAATCCAATAGGATACGATGCACCCATTATGTAACATATGTGGTAGAGAGCCACAAAGTGGGGTGGAACAATGATTAAGTGAGGGGAACCATGTGGGATAGATTTTCTATATCCCTGAATGATCTTTGAAAATCCGATCGCTCAGTTGATTTTTCACGGCCATCCAATTTTCCTCTTCAGGAGTATCATCTTTAGCATAATTCCACTAAAGGAGTTCTAATCATTAGGATCTCCAAGGACTGATGTTGATAAAATCATTATTAGGCCCTCCAAATCATCATAAGAGTGTTATTATATTTTTAAGATGACTAAAATCATTTGGAAATTAATTTTAATAAGAAAACAATGAACAATGGAAAATAAACAATCCATGTAAAGAATAAGAGTTTTCTATAATGGTGATTTATTATGTCCCAGAAGAGAGGAAGTGTGTACATGGTAGGTCGATTGAATGTGTCATTAACATATCACCCAAGGTGTTTGACTCTAGTGCTATGTTTTTTGAGAGGATATTGTTTCTAGTGAAACAAATCCACTGTGAGCGTCTTGATTATAGAAGATCAGTTTCAAACTATTTGTGTTTGTATGAAGAAGAAATAAACTTGTGACTGTTCGACTTATGCTTATCACACTCAGACAACTTCACGATGAAACTGGTTTCCATGAAGTAATTGGGTTTGTATGGAATGTGTAACTCCCTTATATTATGTGAAGAAACAGAGAACCCATGCTATTCACATAAGATTTAATATGTTAGTATAGATATTTCATGTTGAAAGTTGAGGTGTCTTATACACAGGATAAATAAAATTGGTGTTTGAAAAATATGTTTAAGTTGATTTTCACACACTAAGCCTAATGCCATTAGGGTTTTCAATTAAGAATCACGTATTTTTAACCATATTTTTTCATGATTTGTGTTATAAGTTTTGCATACACTACATGAAGAATGTGTCATCTATGAATTTATTTGCATGAAATAGGATAGTAAGAGGGTTAATTCATTCTTAAATGCATTTGGGAATGTACAAACAGTTAGAAAAAAACAGTGACTATGTTAACAATGATTTTTCAAATATTGTACAAGTATTCAGTGTGTTCATGGTAGTGTGTAAACAGATTTACACATCACTTGAAAAAGCATGTGGAAGAATGTCTACACAGGAAGTTAATTCACTCATAATAATTGAATATCTTGTGTATTTGGGTTAGTTGGCTTGAAATGAAGTTTGCAACATATGAAAAATAAAAAAAATTTGTAATGCATTTTGTATGAACATGAAATAATTATAGCATAAAATGAAAAGACCATGAATATTTTAAATATAAGCATGATGCTTGATGAAATTCACATTAAATGAACATTAAAAAAGGAGTAGTGATATTTGATACTGAAGATAGGGTAATGTTTCTATAAGTGATTCAAAATAATTTCATATATGATTTTTTAGTGTTAGGGATGGTAGGTTCTTCAGTAGATGAAATAATCACCCACACAGGACTGTACTAAGCTAGCTGATCATTTACGGGGATCATTATTACTTGAGAAAGAACAGTTTTAGAGAAAAGTTTCTCAAATTTTTCATGGGATAGTTTGATCCCACAGGATTAGGGAGGAAGATTATAAGATCATTTTATCAGTGGGTTAAATATCATGTGACTCGTGATTGCGAAGTCATCAGTGGGACTCTAAATCAGTCAATGTCTCAAGTGGGACTCTCGGGAAGGACTTTGAGATATCGATAAGACTATGGGATGTAGTATAAAGGTCCTACCTTGGGACTCATGAGTCCCTTGTGTAGGTTGTAACATGTGTATTCTTGTGGGACTTTTGATAGTAACACTATGGGACTCATTTACGAAGTTAATATGACTTTCCCTCTTCTAATCATGTATATTTAGTGAATAATATATGACCGAGGGTTCAACCAGTTGCATCAAGGATATTTATATTATTACAGAACCTTGTAAAAAATATTATGTGATGGGTTTTAATTTACATTCAATATTTCATACAGGATACACTCATCCAAAAGGTTCACAGAGGTTTGAAGGGGTTTAAGAAAATAAAAGATATTAGTAAAAATCCAGTCACACTTAATTCAACCCCTCTCAGTGTGACTGCAGGATCATTATGATATTTAACATATATCAATTTTTCACTTAACATTTTATTTACTAGTGTGATTGATGAAACCCCCTCAGTAATAATAAATACACTCTAATATTCGTATATGTGTTCCTACATATATGATCACTAATAATAATTTTGATAGAACCTCATTTGTCTCTAGTATAATTCTAGTGACACCCTCAGTTCATGGAATGAATGAGAAAGTGAAATAGAATTATATTTTTTCTATATAATCAACATACCTAAAAACAAATTAAGGATAAATTCCTTTTTTAATTGAGTATATTAATTAATAAGCTTCAAACATTCCTAATGTTTTGGAGAAATCTTGGTTTTTTTGTGAATATAACTCTTATAACACGTGAGCTCAATTGTGAAACTGACTGTTGAACTATTTAATGAAAACATTCCCATAATTTCATCATCACATTATTTTTTATAATTCATAATGGTATGATAATCTATGTGGAATAAATAATTATTCCAAAACAAAAATGATACTCAATATTATGAGCGCAACATGGGTAGAAGTATTCATAATGTTTTACATGTTATATATCATAACCATTCATGATACGGTATGGATATTTATTTAATAGTTATTTCAATTTATAAATATTTCATAATTGTTCCATTGGTGTCATATATATATTTATATTCAGCTTCACAGAACAATATATTGTTTTTTCTCACATTTCATGTCCATTAGTATGCGAATCCACTATTATTTCAAGATAATAATTATTAATGGAAATTATAAAACCCTATTAAATGTATAATCTTAGGTTATAAATACAAATAATGTTGACATGATCATTCCAACATGTATATTAAAAACCGCTTCAAAAAAATTGATTTTAAATAAAATTCCACACGCATAGTACTCTTCATTACAAACTATCTATGAGACCCAACATATTTAATATGACCTAAAAATTTATTTCCAATGTAGCATAAAAATTCTTCATATGTCTTCTTATGGTGTAGTAATGTAATTTTATAAAACATAAAATAATATAATTTCAAATAATAATAATTAAATTTGTTTATTTTTAATTAATTTTTGGGCCAACAATCTTACTAACATGATATCTCTTCCAAGACCTACCTATTCCCCCATTGTCTTCCTTTATCATCCTTTATAATTTAGTATAATAAAAAACCTTAATGCTGCAACTTCATGTTATGGTATTATTAGTATTTTTTCATAATTTTATATTCCAAAATTTGAAAAAAAAATATTACAATGTATTTATTAAAAATATTTTTTACTTCTAAGATCCAATACTCATTCTTCATACATAAATAATATGAATCCCACTCACTTATATTCTATGAATCAGTAGGTTCTATAATAATTTATGAAAATCTTTCTATATAGATAAAAAGTACATGTTTATCAATATTAAATAATAAATCTTGTTTATCCAAAGTGGGAGTCAAATCCCCATTTTCAATTTGTATATATTATTAATGTTTCTTTGTCCTTATCTTTATTCTTTTATTGGCCCTATTGTAAAAAATTATTCTATATAAGTCTTATAAAACAATTAAATTTAATCAAAGGTTCAATTAACTTATGTAATTCATTATTTATTATATTTGTTACCTTTTCCTATCTAGGAGTAAAAATTGTCCCCATTAATCATTATCCTTCATGTGTCACATGAATTAATCCCTCTTGTGAAGAAAATCAACTAGTCTCATTATTAACGGTATTATGATGGGTTTAAAGGATATATTAACCCTATATAATGTTTTAAATTTCCCCCCCAAAATCATCCCTAAATTCAAAAAAATATTTATTTTTTATTTGGATTTCATGAAGGATTAAAAAATATCAAATATTTTTCATTTTCTCACATTTTTTAATTAGGCTCTATTCCATTTGGTCCTTTGGTATTAATCTAACATATAATAGTGATTATTTTTTAAAACATTCTTAGATGACACCTCCATATTTCTAATGATGAATTTATGAATATTTATTCTTTCTTTCTATCCCATTAGACAAAGAGAGAGGATTTTAAAACTCCTTAAAATGTCTTAAATTTTTTTTATAATATTAGAATGGTTGTTGATTTTAAAATTATTATATCCCTAATCAGATGTCACCATTCCCAAATATAGAGGTAAAAATATAAAAAAATCTATATATATATGATCAATCAAGTGGGAAAACAAAAAATAAGTAAAAAACGTAAAATAATGAATACCTCAATAACTATGATGAGTAATCCACAATATTGATTTTGATTTACATTCCTCGTTGGATTTGAAAGGAATCCTACATCAAAACAAATCTTTTGTTAAAATTTAATCACTAAATGCATTGATAAGGACATTTATCTTTTACGTTTTTTGATAGATAAATGTAAAATAGCTCTCTGAATTGAATGAGTGATCTCTACTATAAAAATGATGAATATGAACTTTATTATTTAGAAGTATTTTATTGAATTTATTATCCTATTAAATTCAATAGATTCTATAAATCATGAAATGGAAATAACTTTTGTCTCTAAATTATAATGATTATAGTGGATCCTCATTTATTTATATGATTTTATGCTCTTTTTACAATCAAAACCATTTTTAAACATCGCCACATGATGTATCACTTCCAAAATAAAGCATGGTAATAATTATAGTAAAATTAGTCAAATGATATCCTATATTATTCAATATAAAATAAATTTTATGATATAATAAAACTTGATAAAATGATCCATGACCTCGTAAATCTCAGCACAATATGGTTTATTATATAGAATATAAATATGGTAAACTCTTTTGTATATGATTAAAATATAAAATCTCTTAAATTTTGGACAAACATTCTGTAAAAAAATAATTATTTTTTCATGGCATACAGTGTAACCATATGGTACATTATAAAATTGGATATAATTTTTAATTCCCTAATCTATAATTTTATGCCAAATGTGACCTCTAGAATTTTTTTAAAATAATCTATAAAGAGTTTTTGTGTGATCTCTATGAAATACACTTATATGTTCATATGAACTTGTTCTCCGCATTATGAATACTAATAAAATGTATATATTCATATATAATCTATTTTCCCAAGATATTGAGTTACCACTAGACACAGAATATGTCAATATAGTATATCATATATCATATGATATTGATTCTAAAAAACTGGTTGATTAGATTGAATAAAAAAATCACATTATATTCATCCAGATAGTTTTAATTATCCTATGCCACTCAACTAAGCATGGTAAATTTTTTCCAACGTCTAATTCAATATAGGACCTAAATAAAATACTTGTTATACAACATATAAAATACCATATAGGTCAAACTCAGTAAATATCATGATCAACAATATACCAAAACACCACTGATTATCTCAATTCTAATATGAACATAAAAAAGTTATAGATGAATAAAGGTCTACTTGCTTTATATATTTTCAAAGTCAGGTAATAAACTCCCATGTAAATTATATACCGCTAATAATATCATTGATAATATGAAATTTAGTGTGACATACTTTTATGGGTTTGTCCAAAATAAGACAAATTATTCTCTTATGTATATACTCCATGTCATTTAAAAGATTATACTAAATTAAACCATTACATATATTCACAACCTACAATAATACATGTAGATTATCAATTAGAGAAAACATAAATTCATAAATTGAGGGAATTTTATAATTCCATTGTTTATATAAGATTCAAAATACACATAAATGCTTAATAAATAAATACTTTATTAATTTTAAAAACTTGATACATTTGTATTGAAAAGAACCATTAAAAAATTTGTAAAATGTTTCTAAGACCAAGGGAATGAATATTATAATTATACCACGATAATGGATTTATCAAATGATATCCCAAACTACTTTCTACAACCAACCAAAATATATTTACATCATATATCTTGACAATTTATTTAATGAAATGGATTTTTATGGATGTGTTAGCTCATTTACTGAGAGTATGATTACTTGGAAAAAAAACTTTCTCTAATTTTATTAAAATAAAAATCAATTTGTTCCCAAATAATTGGAACCACACTATGTTTATTTATGATTTTAATGATCCAAATAACTTTCATCACAACATCAAACATTGATATGTACTCCACCGTTATAGTAAAGTGTATCACAATGGGTTGTTTAAACATGTTACAATTTATAATTCTACTAATGATGAAAAATAAAATGAATATTGATATATCATATCATCCATGTTTTCTTAAATGATAACATTGGTGAAACCCCTTTTTATAATATCATCCTCATCTCTATGGTCCAAATTATATCCATAGCTCATCATATGTTCATAAGTATATTATTATCTAAAATTAAATGTTTCTCACTGGTGTTGAGTTTATATACACTATTTATTCGCAAAAAATAAGAAACAAATCATTGATAACACAATATATAATATTTCATGTATCTTGCAGTGTATGAATAAAGAATATTATCCATGTCCTACCTTTCTTAATATTAATGATTAAATTGATACTTCCTAAGAATCATGCCATAAAATACTAACAAGGATCCATTTTCGTGTTCTCCTAGATAATACTATTTACCAATTTACTAATATAATTATTAAAACTCAGACCCTAAATTAATATATATATATATATATATAACTATATATAGGATTCAAAACAAATTCATTTCATTGAGATGAATTCACATAACTGTGTGTTTAAAGTATGTAATGTTGGACATCATTTATAATGATTATTATATAATATATATATAACCAAATAAATACCATAACACACCCACTAACCCACATGTATATTAAATCACCATCCATATTTATGATGTGACCAATCTTTTTTATTATCTCATCAAACTGATTATTTCTACTTTGATATGATTATCTCTTTATATAAATGGAATATTAAAATTTAAATACCTTAACACCATCATTTGGAACTTGAAAACCCTTAGGTTTTACCATATATATATATATATATAGGGGGATGAGCCCGTAAGGGGCGCCGATGCGATTAGGGTTTCCCCTGTCGCCGCCTATCTTCATTCCGCCTCGGGTCCGCTTTGGAATCTCTTCGACCTTCTGCTCGGCGCTCTCTGATGGCGGTTCCTCTTCCATTGGAGGCGTCAAGATTTCAGGGCGCGGCTGCTTTGGCATTTCCCACCGGTTGGTGGCCTATCTCCGCTCTTTTGCTGGGTAGGGCTTCATTTGGCGGCGCGGTGAAGCTAGTGGTCGTTGTTCCAGCCTCTCCTGGCCGAGGGTCAGCTCAACGGTTCTGTCTCAGCTGGAAGCGTGTACGGCGATTTGAGGTGGTCTTCGGGTGAGATCAAGAGGGCGGCGACGGGATCTGGCTCTGGCTTGTGTTTGGCGTTTGCCGGTTCGTGACTCTGGGTTCGCGTTCGCTCTGCGTTGCGGCGACGGTGTAAACAAGATGCAAGGGGATCGTCATGCATCAGATTGGTGTTTGGGTTTGTTTTTGTTTTCCGTCTGTGGTTTTGGATTTGGACCGCTAATGATGAAGGGACGACAGGCGACGGTGGAACTCAACGGCATGCTAGTTGATGTGGATGAGGTCGTTCGATTCGCGGCTGACTGTGGTTTGACGTCGCAGATCGGGCATTTTGGTGGATCGTGGCGCTTGAGGTCGACTGTGGTTGTTTTATGCTTTGATATTGTTTTTATGGTGGGATGTGATGAAGATGGCGGTCTGTCGTTGTCCCGGCGTGTCTCGCCGGCGATGTTGGATTCACGGTGATGCCAGAGGGGGTCTCGCTGACGATGAACAGTCTGGTTGGTGACGGTGAAGCTGATGGGTTTGATGGCTGGGTGAGTTTCGAGATGTGAGCGGCCCGAGGAGGCATGGAATGGTGTGCGGTGATGGCATGCTGATCGAGGACAGCTGGATGGTTTTTTGAGTTTGAAATTTGAAAGTTGTTTTGAAATGTATGGCGCGGGATGTTTTGTACTGGGTACCGGCAACCCTTAAACCGGTTTTCTTCCTCTTTTTAATAAATGGTCAGAGGGTTATCCTCTGACAGCTTTTCTGGTATATATATATATATATATTCTACTAGATTTAATTTAAGGAAATTTTTTGATATACATTAGATATATATCATAGTCTTAATGGGATGTTATAGTAAGAAACAACTAAATGGACATTATAATTTATACCACTAAAAATTTCACATAATAGTCAATACCATGATTTTTTTTCTATCCATTTTCTACTATGTAATCTTTATAGGTTGTTAGTAAACCATCCATGTTAATTTTCTAAAGGAAAACTCACATGCCCCATTTGTGTCTTACCCCTTCAGGTGAATCCACCAAGGTCCAAACATAGTTATTGTATTTAGAATCCATCTTGGATTTATGTCCCTATATCCATATATTTTCATAAAAACACTCATTATCATATTTTTATGTAGTAGCTTCATAATTTTTTAGTATTACTTTATCAACATTTACAATACGACATCCATATCTCTTAGGTTAATAATGAATCCCAGAATACCATCACATTTATTTTGTAATATGATTTGATTATATTAACATATACTATTTTGAAACTAACCAAATATATTTTTGAGGAACCATTCATATTTATTGGTTTTAAAATTTTCTATGTTTAATTTTTCTCCTACTGACTCCTTGAGTGATATATTCCTTATTAAAGAAGATACCAGTTTGGGATAAAAAAACATTGTATTCAGTTGGATTTTAAAAATAATATCTCTTATATTAATTATTATAAGAAACAAATAATTAATGTTCAGAAATAGAGCTTTATATTATCTATAAAACATCATAAGTATGATTCATAGCCTCAAATACTTATAAATGAAAAATTATGCCACAAACGTATCCATTTATCATATAACATCTTTATGACTACTTTTGATGGAATTTAATTAAAAATGAATTCTATTGTTTTCAAATAATATCTTCAAAATAATATAAGAAAGCCACCCTAACTCTTTATTGATCCTACCACATAATTTTCTTTGTGATTCATCCTCTGAGAGACATCATTTATCTATAGTGTTTTGTAAATATTGTGCTATGAAACAACTATAAATATCATAAATGATCAATAAATTATTATATTATGTGTTTTTCACCCTAATCTTATTGAGTAATTTTTATATTTTCTATATGATTCTATAAATAAATAATGATATAATTGAATTTCATAATATTTTTAAACTTACGTTTCATAAGAGACACATAATAATACCTTATGAAGTCAATAATAAGGGCATTATTGTACCCATTCCCACCACTGTCTTTTGTACTCATTTTCTTATATACATCAATATGTATTATTTTGAAAAGTCTGCTATCCCACTCACAATTTTTATTAAAAGGTTATGTTGATATTTTTTTTAATAAAAAATGTCATTAATTTTAAAAAAATCATAATCATATGATTCCATCAACCAATATATTTAGATTAGTTGAAAGTGTTTTTCATTTATATGCCAAAGAAGAAAATTCCAATGGTAAATAGTGTTAGAACCAACCACCTTGTCCAACATATTTTTTAATATTAAATACCATATTATCCTTTTCCAAAATGTATAAAATGATGAAAAATGAAATCTGTAATCTAGAAACTTTCATCCATTTATATTGAATAAATATTTTCTTAATTATGAATGAAAAATATTTCTTATACAAACAATATATAGAATCCAGGTTTAAATTTATATATTTTTTAAAAAAACGTTTTTTAAAATTCTAGAATTTCTCCACCATGTTGAACTATAATATATTTTCCTAATTACAATGTCACAAAACATTCTATATTACAATAATATGGATATAATTAAACATTCATCAATTCTATTCCATTATTGTGTCTATACTCATCCACACAAATTTTGATGCACAATTGGTATCTAACACCCATATTTAGAATTTGAGATATTTATTTCTATGATATTCATATATATATTTGAAAAAAATTATTCCCCTTGAAAACACTTCTTAACCAAAATTACCAATCAATTTAACTATATGACTAATCAAAAATAGATTTCAAACTGATATTTATGATTCATATAGAAAACCTCCCAGATAAACCTACCATGTCACCCAAGTTATCATGTCATATTCCCAAAAGTGCATTCCCAATCACCACTGGATTACATCAAGCCCTAGGAAATCCTACTGTGTCTGAGGGGTAATAGTTTAACCAAAAAAATACTAACAATAAATCAGGTGAATCAAACTAGAAAGATGGCATGATGCATACACACATTGGACTTACTCACATATAAAATAAATATAACCAAATAATAAGACAATGCAAACATGGAATAAGTAAAATAACAATGAAACTAACATTTAAAATAAATCCTCATATCAGGACATTACAAGGTCTCTATATAAAGGAAACCAAAATTTAATTTTTTTTATAAATTGTAAAAAATATATACATAAAAAAAATAATCAATGAACCAAGATAACCCAAAACACTTCTATATTAACCACAATCACTAAACATATCTAAATATCTAACAAATATTTCAAGAAAACTATATAATAAGGAATCAAATACTGAGAACCTATATAGAAACAAGAGATCTACACACACATAGGTGTGTATGTATCATGTGAACTAAGAAGCCCAGTTAGATTTCAACAAAGATCCTATAAAATTAACATTATTGAACATTTCAGAAATAAGAGTTTAAAATTAATTTCGAATTTATATTATCATATGAGAAAGAATAAATAAAAATACACAACATATTACTTATCAATTTTCCAAATCATAAGGTTAAAATCTTATTGGAATCAAAATCCCTATCAATCTTGGAAACCAAAACATCAAACATATAAATAGTTACATTTTTCTCTAATAATTCCATTTAAAAACCCATTTCATTTATTGACCATGTTGGGTGGAATCCTCAATATATAATGTAAAATACATGGAAAAATTAAAAGTGAAGACTTCAATGATTATTTAAAAAACATAACTATCATAATTAATTTAATAATTTCATCAAAAATAATTTTTAAAACAAATTGAAAAGTAAATCTAACTGTTAACAAAGAATGCATATAGATCAAGTAGGATCCATCACATTAATAAATCATAATAAATATAAACAATGATTTCTAAGTGGTTCCAAAAATTCTAGAGTGCATAAGGGGATACAAGAAAAGGTTTTCATAATGAATCCACATGGTAAGTACATACTCAATAAAAGAACCATCAGAGAAGTATCACTAGGTCTTAACATGAGGAAATATTATATTGAAATAAAATCCAAGACATTAACTATATTTTTATCCTTATATTCATTTTAAAAGATAGACATTTTAATTTTCCCAAACACTTTGAATCCATATAAAATCTTTTTAGTTATCATGAACTAGAACCCAAGAAAAAATTCTTAATGATAACTAAATAAAATATTAATATTGTTTCACAAACCAATAAATACTGTTATATATTGATATAACATCTTAGAAAATAAAATTTTAAGGATTAACTTTCCCAAACAGGTGGAATAAATGAATTTTACAAAAAACCCCCCTCATCCAAGTGGTAGCCACCCACCACAATTGGAAAAAACAAAATGATAAAAGATTAATAACATTATAATCTCTAAAAAAATAAATACCTAAGGATAGATCAAACCAAACTCTATATTAGACCATAATATCCATTAGGGTTTTTTTGAGAAAAAAATCTAGGGGAGATGAAATTAGGGAGAAGTGGATAAGAATAATGAAGAAGAAATGAGTTTACCATCCAACACTGCTTGACATACATGAGGAATTAAGCTTGTATGCAAGGACAATAATATATTATATATATAAATAATATGGTTAAAGGCCAAAAAAATATTTAAACAAAGAGGGGGGGGGGAGGAATTTGAATTTCACAATATAGTGAATCTAGAAAGCTCAGATGGTTTGAAAACACGGTTTAACAAACCATGCACTAATGATATAACTCATAATAGAATATAACTATAAACTCAGATTTCATAGAAATATAGTTAATAAAACATGAACCATCAATTCCCCAACCACTACAATTGAACTACAATACTCTTTGTGGTTTACTCACATGGTTATACAAATTTTCCTCAAGTCAATCAAAAGATACCCCATATCTAATGATATATGTTGAGTGTCTATTAAAACCCTCTCCAAGATTTTTTAACCATTAAAAATTATGGAATATCATATTTTAATGCATCTCATATGGTTTCACTCTAAATTTATGTTTTTTACATGACTAATCCACATCATTTTTTTACCATGAAACACATAATTATTCTAAATAAAAAATCAAAGTTCACATTTAAATCCGCCTGAAAATATAAATTAACTCAATATTTTGTTATATTACATAAAATTTTTTAATATAGGTTTCTAAATTCTCCCAACTAATACACTTTACAGTGATATAGATTTATCATAAAAAATTACAAAGAACCATGTAAGAAAAACCTTTATCCTAGTCATTAGTTTAGTTTTGTACTATATAAAAAATACCAAGTGGATAAAAATGATCTATATCATTAAATAAAATCATATAAATTTCAACCATACTAGTTTTTTTCAACAATATATCTACCCCAACAGTCAATTCCATCTAAATAAATTATGTGGTGGGTTAGTGAGAGAAGTGAATTGATAAATCCATAAACTACCCAAAATAAATAGAAATAATTCCTAAACATGATCAGAAATATCTATAAATGATCCAAATCACTCTCTAGAAACACAAAACCCAATTTTCACTATGTATGTAAATAGTTATCACCAATATTTTTAATTAATCAAAAAATGGTTAGACAGAAGAAAAATTTTATTACAATAATGATTAATAAGAGAAACCACATATCGATGCTACACTAATGGAAACAAAAATTCATCACCAAGGAAAGAAACATTTAAGAAACTAGCTCTTAACCCTAAAATAAGAAATTGAAAATGATATATAATAGACCATAACACAGGCTACAAAATATATCACCATACTATAACATAATAATGATAAATATACATCAATATAAAATGCGACTTATTATAGAACAACATGGGCTCTAACCATGGGTCACAAGCTGGAGAGAATAAAATATGGGCCCTCATTCATAGAACATAGACTCTTGGTGAACTTTATAGAGACCTAAAATGAAAATAATTTATACTAGGGGTACCATTTTTAGTAGAATATAAACTGTTACATAACATATCTCTGTTACCCATGAAAATACCCATGGATTTCTATGAGAATCTATCCAAAATCCGAAACTAATCATGTGGATAACATCATAAATAATTCTCAAGAGTCGTATCAATTCAATGAGATATGAGTATAGACACAAAAAATTTAATCATCATATATTAATATTATTATGTAATTCCACTAAAAGGATAAAACATTATGAACCAAATTAAATACATAAAAAAAGAATTACCACAAAATCATAAACTATATATAATGAACACATTTAAAATAATGATGGAGGAAACATCTCTAGAATCAAACCATTTATAATTACCTGAAAATTTACCCTAAACTCATCATGTATAAATCCAAAAAAATGATCATATACTCCCATATACATTTTACACTCCCCCACCATAGATATTTTTACTAAGAAAATTATTAAAGATAACCTAAATAGGTACATTGAAGAAAATACTTCAAAGTTATAAAAAAATAGGGATTATAACTCCTAGGTGTCCAATATTGGAAATTGATAGGAGAAATAATATTCTTATAGGAAACCAGTGTGCTATGGGATTGTTTTCACTCATTATCCTGACTATATGGAATTAATGAATAATCCGTCATAGGTTATCTAATCTGATCAAATTAATCTAATAATGGATTTTTTTTAAAAAAATTATCAACAATTCAAGACAAATTTAAATACAAGAAATATGAGGTTTGAAATGAGACATATCTCCATGAAATGAGCTTTCAGAATGTTATCAGTTATTAATTTTGGATAATGGAAAAACAACTCAAAAATTGATCAATATACTGCTTTACCTCTCCCTCTCCCAATAAATGCTCATGAATTCAATGTATTTATCTACATTCAAATTATGAGGATTATTCCACTAAATAAAAATGGTCATGAATATTTCACAAGAAATATTTACATACAACTAAGAAGATATTATAGTCTTCCACCAAACTAATCTAATACATTTAATAAATCTTAAAATAACATTCACCTACAAGGATTCATATGTTTGAATAGAATTAAGTATTATCTCAATCCTCTATAACCACTCTATCCACTCATGTTTACCTTAATATCTATGTAAATAAAAAGGATGGTGTTTCAATAATCCTTAGTTAATAATAGGTTCTAGGTATACCGAATTATTTGGAGTCTAGGAAGAGACATCAACTGAAATATTCACACCCAAACAACAAGAGGAATCACCCCAAGGATCATCGCTAATGATCTAATTTCCATATTTTATTAATAAATTTATAAGAGGAAAACTCTAAATAATAATAAACATGAACCAAAAAAATCAATATTGGTAATTTAAAATAAAATTAGTTTGAAATAAAAAATGGAATAAATCAAAAATAAATACTAACTAGGATAAAACAGCTTGTAAAAAATCCATTTAAACCAAAACCGCCAGATGATAATTATAAAAAACAATTTTTTTTAAAAGATAACTCTGTAACACCCTGAGATTTTATAAGAAATATTTTATTTATAATGTTATATGCAACTCCAAAGGAATCTTTCACAACAAACAATACTCACTTGGCTTGCATTACACGCAATCACGACCTTCCTTGATAGCGTTTGTAGTACGCAATACTGGGTTTCACTAAAAACTGATATATTATTATGGACTAGTGTTTATGAATATTATTAACTACATTTTTAATTTTATAAAATTATTATTCATCTTAAACATATTCTAGAACATGGTAAGAGAACAAAATAAATTTTTCGGGTAAAATAAGTATTTTTCAAAAAATGTAGTTTTGTCGCCTTTTGAGGGTGCACCCACAATAAATCAAGATTTTTACATTTTTATAAGTTCAATTTGACAAAATAAAATTCTTATTTTGAATCAGGATATAAAAATTTACATTGGATAAATTTTTAATATTTTTCTGATAACATTCATATATTGATGAAAAGTAAAAATACGCTAATTTTTAATTAAAAACAACTTTTTTCATTGAGTTAATTTATATGGTTAAATTATAATATTGAATGGTTTTAAAGTATAAATATAATGTATTTTTACAATTTAATATAATGTATGTCATTAGCATAAATATTCCAATGAATTCATAGGTAAAAACATTTCAATCTTTGGCAATGTTTTAACTTCTAAAACCCGTTTTCTTAACAATGAGATTAATTTTAAATTTATTACTGAAACTTATGTGTTTTGAATTTTTAAAAATGGATTCCATATTTGGAATCAGTGGGTCCAAATTATGTTAACAGGCTACTTTTTATTTTTGGGCATTATGAATAGTAACTACAATAAATTTTATTTAACCTAGTTAAAGGTAAATCTGGTAATTAAGGGTAAATATAAGATTATAAAATTACCCTAAAACCTGAAAAATCCTATTGGATGACTAAAGTAGGCCCATATCACCTAAGGGTTGGATTAGATTCATTTAATGGACTTTTTTCCATGAAAATAATTTAATTATTATTAAAACCAAAGACAGTGACAACATGTCACTTTCTTAAATCTAATAAGTAAAATAATTTTACTTTTGTGATAAACTTAATGAAACTTCGAAAATGAATAGTCTCCGAAAATATAATACAATTATATAAATCATATAAATTAATTTATAATTTTTTGGGAATAAAAAATTATCATTAATTATGACACAATAGTGAGGTAGAAATTATGTTATTGACTGAAATATCAAAAAATTGATCTTAAAACTATTGAAATAAAAATTATATAACCTATTTAATGTGCTCCACTAATTTTATAGATTCATATGACATTTTATTAATCTATTAAAGCTTTTAGTTGGAACATATCTTCTGTATATATGTTATTAAAATTCAAATAAATGAATATTGTTAAAATTGACACTATTGTTATTTTATAAAAATAACATATTATAAAATTGTTTAAAAATAAAAAAAATATTTAAAAATTATAAATTAAAATTAATATGGTCGACAATGTAATAAAGTGTCAAATTATGGAAAATTCACCACACATATGTAATTATTTATAATAATTTAAATTTACAATATTATTACCACAAATAAAATTAAATTGAAAATAAGGATGAATCAAGTTGATAATGTTTAAAATAAATTACAAACATGGCTAAATTTTATAGTTTGATGATATTACAACCCTATATCATCTAATATTCGGATATGAGTCATTTTGGAAGATTTCAAGTGGGGTTGGGAGTTAATATAAACTAATATTTCTTATATTTCTAAAGGTGACCCTCTCCTCCCTTATAAAAGGGCACCTCCTCCCTCTCCTCCTCACACCAATTTTAGCCTTCAAGCTCGGCCAAACCCTGCCCGTTTCACATACCCACTTCCTTAGAAACCTACTAGAGATATTGGTCTTCTCAAAAGACCAACTCTAGTGCCCTAAGAGAAAGTTTAAAGGAGGAACTTCGAGAAAGAGGTAATACCTGCTACCGTTTTCTTCATGTTCAATTCTTCTTCTGCACCCTATTCTTTAGTTGTTTAATTATGAAGTAATATCATCAGTATCCCTGATATACGGATATGTTATTATAAATATGAAACAACCATATTTCACCTCTTATCCATCCTACGGTAAACAAAATCACCGCGCGTGCGTACGTACGGAATACTGTCTCCACGTCGTGGTGTAATATGTTATCCACCACCACCTTAAATGGATGGGTATAACGGTGAAAATAAATAACTATATATGATTATTTTAATGTTTTATTGATTCTGAAATATTATACACACACTTAAATACAATTCCACGATCATGGGAATGATATCATCACTCGTGCGTATGTACGGCCTACCGTCTCCACGATGTGATGCGACTCGTTCTATATGATCTTAATTGAATAATGATTATATAAATGAATTGAATGAATTAATATGATATATATTACACTAATACCATTATTTAAATGATATATCGATAACCTATAAAGAGTAACAAGAATTTATTCGACAAAACACACATAAGAACACAAAGCAATAATCACCCGAATAACAAGTAGCAATGAACTATTACTACTAAGAAGATACAAATATGACCATATATGATATAATAATAATTAATATGATTCTTTAATAAGTCAATTGACATTATTTAAACCATATTACAGGTGGTTCGGATTCATAAGAAGCATATCAGACCTAAGGTAAGGGAAAATCTCGCAATCAAATTTTTATCTGAGATTGTTTATACTTCTGAATTTACTAGGGAATATTTATCATCCAAGACCATGTTTCCTCAATATATAATATTATATCTATCCTAATACAATTTTTTAAATCCAATTTTACCCTTTAGTGAGTTTTTAGTAAAATATATGAATGGAATCTTTTAACATATTTCGTAGGAGGTACTTTTTGACTTTTCCAGCCAAAGTACGAGAAGAATGTTTTTATACATATACGGCATGAATGGATTTTTAGAAAATTATTTCCATGAAGCTTCATTTACAAGTTTTAATGTTTATTTTTAATTATCTTCTTTTATTTTAAAATCATATGACAAGTTATGAACGGAAAAATGTTTTTGAAGTAGAAAGGATATTTTCCTCAAGAATGAAGTTCAAGTGTTTTATCGAAATTATTTTCCATCTAAGATAATATATTGTTATATTTCTATCCCTATTTTTACATTGATTTGATATGTTATGATGGTATTATTTTTATGCTGTCCTTTTATATTAAATTGATTATGTTATGATGGCATGATGTTTATGATTCCCATTTTTATTACATCGGTTATGCTATGATGTATGATTTCTGATTTTGTGGCACACATAAAAATTGTTTCATTATGAGATGGGTGGGACCTATATCTCCCTCAAATGCATTGGGTAAAGATTTATATCTCATGAGATAGACATGGCTGGAACGGAAGGTTAAACCGGTTCAGTGAAACAAGACTAAAACGAGGAGTGAACTCGGTTCATAAATGGATTTTGTCCGCTAAGATAGTCTTGGAAATGAGTCTTTACTACTAAGAAATGATTTTATATGATTATATGTGTATTCCACAAAGCTTCATGTTTTATGTTATGATTATTGGGATTACATTTCACTTCTATGGTTTATCCCATGTTATGATCTCTTTTGCTGGATAAGATTTTCAAAATGTAATGTTCTTATGAATATGATATGTTTAATATTTCATTTTTTAACCCTTAATGAGCATTTGAGCTCACCCTTTTGTATGATTTCTCTTCCCCAGGTCAGGAAGAAGGATATTAAGTAGGATATGCCAAAAATGGATGCTAGATATGATGAAATAAATGGGAGACAATGTATATGTTTTATGAACAAGTTTTTTATGTTTCCCAGTTTCTAAAGACACTATACCTATATGGTCCTTTCATGGTTTTGGTATATGTTTTAATAAGTATGCTTCAATTTTGATGTAATAACCACATATGTAAAGTATGGGTTGTTATAGTTGGTATCAGAGGAAAGGTAGAGTCAGCCATTGGAAACTAGGATGTGAAAGCCTTAGTATAAAACCTAAGAATATGTCTAAGCATATAACACAATCTTAGTGTTTTAGAAATGGCCATGAAAAACCTATGATAAGACCTTAAGTGTGAAATTTTATTATTGATTATGTGGTTTTCCTATTATAATTACTGTTTCTCACACTATTCTTCTTGGTTTTAGTCAATGGATGGAACCCGATGGAACTGTGTTAATGCAGAATGCGACGGGCAATGAAATGATTATCCCTCGGAGAAATCAAACATTATGGGAGCTGGAATAAAAAATCTTGTAGCCATGATCACAAAACTTTCCCAAGATATGAATTGTGTAGGACATCCAATTGAGCAAATGAAAGAGAAACATTCCGTTGAATCCTTCATGAGGCAGCGTCCACCCTCATTCAGTGGTTCTACTAATCCATTAGTGGCTGAAAAATGGATCAATACCACTGAAGAGATATTTTTAGTTTTTCAATGTACTGAACATGATAATGCAATCTTAGCAGTATATCGTTTGGAAGGTGAAGCTGAACAATGGTGGAATCATATCAAGAATACGAGGCCAAGAGTTGAAATTGAGTCCATGGAATGGGACGAGTTCAAGAACTTATTTTTCAATAAGTATTTCCCTCTTATTCATCAAACAAATATAGAGAAGTAGTTTCATGAACTGATGAAAAAGGATGATGAATCCATTTGTACCTATAATCCAAATTTTACAAGAATTCCAAGGTACGCTTCTGCAATTATTATCCAACCTGAGAGTAATATCGATCGATTCTTTAGTGCCTTAAAACTAAGTCTTCGAAGGGCATTAGCCATAAGGGGTTTCAATAGCTATGAGGAAATTGTTCGATGTGCTATTAAGGTTGAGATGGATATTAGAGTAACCCATTAGTCACATGGGATTGATAAGAAGAGGAATATGGAATTCAAAGGAAAATCT
The DNA here is from genome assembly GCA_963277665.1 of Viscum album. Classification (NCBI taxonomy): domain Eukaryota; kingdom Viridiplantae; phylum Streptophyta; class Magnoliopsida; order Santalales; family Viscaceae; genus Viscum; species Viscum album. Next base: position 1,233,055,407 of record OY728135.1, on the reverse strand, counting down.
AAAGACCACACTGAAAAGAAGATGTGTTTTCCCTTATGCTCATAGTGTGGAAAGAAACATGGAGAAAATTCTATTAAGGGGACAAGAAAATGTTATAAGTGTGGAAAAGAAGGTCATTGTTCAATTGAATGTCAAAATAATGGGAGGAAGATGTCTAATGATGCAAACAATGGAAGGGATACACAGAAGGAACCTACTACACTTCAATGTTTCAAGTGCAAGGAGATGGGGCATTATTCCAATCAATGAACAAATCCAAGGGTTGATGATGATGATCAACATCAACAAACTCTTAAGGCCAAAGACAAAGGAAAGTCAAATGCAATTACTATCAGCGATGTGGAGTACGACAACGAAGTGGTGAGAGGTACACATACCATCCACTCTAAAGTAGAAAACGTTTTATTTGATTCTGGATCCACAAACTCTGTTATTTTTGAAGAATTTTATAAGGGTATCACCATATTACTTCAACAATTAGATGTTGAGTTGGCTCTGACAACTCCTAATGAAACAACAGTTTTATAAAAAGTTTACAATTCTTATCTGATTGAAGTTTGTGGGAAAGTGCTTCCTGCAAATCTTGTTATCCTTTCTATAGTGGAATTTGATGTGATTCTTGGCATGGATTAGCTTTCTTTATATGGAGCTCAAATCAATTTCTAAATAAGGGAAGTCACATTTCATATTCCAGATCAATCTATGATCGTCTATCGATGCAAGGATGAACATAACCTTCCAAGGGATATTTATTCCATCTTATGGGTCTTGATTCCACTAAATGAAGGTTATTTATCTCAAATGGTTAGAGGTAAACTCAAGATTAATAATATTCCAATTATACGAGAGTTTGATGATGTCTTTCCAGATGAATTTCCAGGTCTTCCACTAAATCATGAAGTTGATTTTTCAATAGAACTCGTACCGGGTGATTTTCATATTTCAAAGACACCTTATAGAATGGCCCCAATTAAGTTGCAGGAATTGAAGAGGCAACTACAAGAGAACCTTGATAAAGGATTTATACGCCCTAGTCCATCACCTTGGGGAGCACCTGTTCTATTTGTTAAGAAGAAATATGGATTAATGAGACTCTGCATTAATTATCGAGAACTTAACAAGATCACTATCAAGAAAAAATATCATCTCCCATGCATTGATGACCTATTTGACCAACTATGCGGAGCTAAATACTTTTTCAAGATTGATCTTTCTTCAGGGTATCATCAATTAAGGGTAAAAAGGGAGGATATAAGAAATATGGCTTTCCGTACAAGGTATGGACACTATGAATTTATAGTGATTCCATTTGGTCTTACTAATGCCCCTTTTATCTTCATGGATCTGATAAAAAGAGTCTTTAGAGACTATCTTGATCAGTTTGTGGTAGTCCTTATAGATGATATTCTTGTATATTCAAAGAGCAAGGACGAATAATAAGATCACTTGAGAATCGTATGAAAGACCCTAAGAAAGGAGAAGCTTTGTGAAAAATTTACCAAGTGTGAATTTCGGCTTTTAAAAGTTTCATTTTTGTGTCACATAATCTCAAAAGAGGGGATATCTTTGGTCCCAGCAAAAATATAGTTTATCTAAAGATGGTCGAGACCAACAATAGTAACTGAGATCTAAAGTTCTCCTGGTTTGGCTGGATATTTCCAATGTTTTGTGAAATATTTTTCAAGGTTATCTAACCCACTCACCATGTTGACTCAGAAAGGAGTTATGTTTGTTTGGACGGAGGAATGTGAAGAGAATTTCAATGAGCTAAAAAGAAGGTTAGCCAGTGCACCTGTGCTCACACTACCTTCAGTGGAGAAAGGTTTGTGATCTACAGTGATGCATCCAAGAAGGGACTGGGGTGTGTTCTCACGCAAAATGATATGGTGATAGATTATGTCTCACGACAGTTGAAAATCCATGAGTGATATTACCCAGCTCTTGAATTGGAGTTAGCTGCGATAATCTTTGTATTAATGATTTAGAGGCATTACCATTATGGTTAAAGGTGTGATATTTATACTGATCATAAAAGTTTAAAGTATATTTTTAGACAAAATGAGCTTAATATGCGCCAAAGAAGATGGTTGGGGATGATTATGGATTACGACTGCTCAATTAATTACCACCCTGGGAAAGAAAACAAAGTGGCGAACGCATTAAGTTGACAAGACCATGCTAGCTTATCCATGATGAGGATAAAAAAAGATCCAATATTTATGGATTTACAAAGGATGGATATTGGAATTATAATGCAAGGGGATAAATCGTATCTTTCTCAAATGAATGTTCAACCATCTATACACATGAGGATTAAATAGAAATAGAAAGAAGATGTAGATTTACAAAAGAAGGTGAGAAATGTTCCTGAATTAAACCCTGATTATGCTGGGAAAATAAGGTTCAGGAACCATGTCTGTATACCTCCCATACAAGAATTAAAGAAGGAGCTGATGGATGAGGATCATAGTTCTTAATATTCTATTCATCCTGGAAGTACAAAGATGTACAGGGACCTGAAAGAGTACTTCTGGTTGGATGGCATGAAAGGATATTGTGCTGAATATGTCTCTCGATGCTTGGTTTGTCAGCAAGTTAAAGCTGAGAGACAAAAGTCTAAGGGAATGTTACAACCATTACCCATACCAGAATGGAAATAAGAAAACATCACTATGGACTTGGTCACTGGACATCCTAAAACATCCAAAGGCAATAATTCTATTTGGGTTATATTTGATCGTCTTACGAAGTCGGCACACTTCATTGCTATTAGAGAAGATTTTTCCCTTGATCAACTTTCCAGGATATATGTAAAGGAAGTGGTAATATTTCATGGAGTACCACTTTCCATTATATGTGATCTGGATCTGAGGTTTACCTCGAAATTCTGGCGAAGTCTTCAGCATGCTCTAGATACATAGTTTAGTTTCAGCACTGCTTACAATCCTTATACAGACGGTCAGTATGAGAGGACAATTCAAACTCTAGAAGACAAGTTGAGAGCTTGCTCTATGGATTTCAAATGTGGTTGGGATCAAAACCTATCTTTGGTGGAATTTTCTTATAATAATAGCTTTCACTCCAGTATTTATATGGCTCCTTATGAATCCCTCTATGGAAAGAAATGCATAACTCCAACTTGCTGGGATGATGTTGGGGAATGAAAGCCATTAGGACCAGATCTTGTTGATGAGATGGCAAGAAAAGGTCCGATATATTCAACAACACATAAGAGAAACTCAAAGTCGACAAAAAATATATGCCGATAATCAACGAAAGACCTAGAGTTTGAAATGGGTGATAAAATGTTCATACGAATATCTCCCTGGAAGAGGGTAATGAGATTTGGAAAGAAGGGAACGTTTAGCCCTAGATATATCGGTCCTTTTGAAATACTGGATCGTGTTGGGAAGGTAGCTTACCGATTGGCACTTCCACCGAATCTCTATCAAGTTCACGATGTGTTCCATGTATCTCTCATTAGAAAGTACATACCCGATCCTTCACATGTGCTCAGCTCAGAAGTTGTACCGTTGGAGCAAGATCTTTCTTATGAAAAATAGCTGATAGAGATTCTGGACCGTAGAGAAAAATTCCTACGGAACAAGACCACTCACTTGGTGAATGTTTTATGGAGGAACCATCAATTCGAATAAGCTGCATTGGAACATGAGAATATGATGAGGGAGAGTTATCCTCATCTGATTGTAATGAAATGACGAATTTCGAGGGTGAAATTCATTTTAAGGGGGGTGAATGTAACACCCTGAGATTTTTTGAGAAATATATTTTTTATTATTGTATACGCCACACCAAAGTAATCTTTCACAACACACAATATTGACATGGCATTCATTACATGCAATAGCGACCTTCCTCGATAGTGCATGTAGTACGCAATATCGGGTTTCACTAAACAACGATATATTATTATGGACTAGCCGTTATGAATAGTATTAAAAACAAATTTTTTCATTGAGATAATTTATATGGTTAAATTATAATATTTAATGGTTTTAAAATATAAATATAATATATTTATACCATTTAATATAATGTATGTCATTAGCATTAATTTCACATTGAATTCATAGGTAAAAATATTTCAATCTTTAGCAATGTTTTAAATTCTAAAACCCGTTTTGTATACAACGAGATTAATTTTAAATTAATTAATGCCACATATGTGTTTTGAATTTTGAAAAATGAATTCCATATTTGGAATCAGTGGGTACAAATTATTTTAATAGACTACTTTTTATTTTTGGGCATTATGAATAGTAACTATGGTAAATTTTACTTACCATTGTTAAAGGTAAATCAGGTAATTCAAGGTAAATATAAGATTATAAAATTACCCTAAAACCTCGAAAAATACTATTATATGACTAAAAGTCGACCCATATCACCTAAGGGTCAGATTAGATTCATTTAATGGACTTTTGTCCCTGAAAATAATTTAATTATTATTAAAACCAAAGAAAGTGATAACATGTAACTTTCTTAAATCTTATAAGTATAATAATTTAAATTTAGTGATAAACTTAATGAAACATCAAACATGAATAGTCTCCAAAAATCTAATACAATTATCTACATAATATTATTTTATTTATAATTTTTAGGTATTAAATAATAATCATTAATTATTACACATTAGTGATGTGGAAATTATTTTATTGATTGAAATATCAAATAAATGATCATAAAAATATTAAAATAAATATTATAAGAACTATTTAATGTGCTCCACTAATTTTATAGATACATATCATATTTTATGAATCTATTAAAGATTTTATTTTGAACATATCTTTTGTATATATTTTATTTAAATTCAAATAAATAAATAGTGTCAAAAATGACACTATTGTTATTTTATAAAAATAACATATTATAAAATTATTTAAAAATCACAAAAATATTTAAAAATTATAAATTAGTATTTATATGGTCGACAATGTCATAATTTGTCAAATTATGTAAAATTCACAACACGTATGTAATTATTTATAATAATTTAAATTTTGAATATTATTACCAGAAATAAAATTAAATTGATAAATAATGATAAATCTAGTCGATAATGTTTAAACTAAATTCCTAACATGTCTAATTTTTTTTGGTTGGTAATATTACAACCCTATCTCATCTAATATTGGGATATGAGTCATTTTGGATGTTTTTATGTGGGGTTGGGATTTAATATAAACTAATATTTCTTATATTTCCAAAGGTTCCCCTCTCCTCCCTTATAAAAGGGCACCTCCTCCCTCTCCTCCTCACGCCAATTTGAGCGTTCATTCTCGGCAAAACCCTGCCCATTTCACTTCCCCTCTTCCTTAGAAACCGACTCGAGGTACTGGTCTTCTCAAAAGACCAACTCTAGTGTCCTGAGAGAAATTTTAATTGAGGCACTTCAACAAAGAGATAATACCTTCTACCGTTTTCTTCAAGTTCCATTCTACTTCTACTCCCACTTCTTTAGTTGTTTAATTATGAAGTAATAAAATTAGTATCCCTCATATACTTATATGTTATTAAAAATATGAAACAACCTTATTTCACCTCTTATTCATCCTACGGTAAATAGAATCCCCCCATGTGCGTACGTACAGAATACCGTCTCCACGCCGTAGTGTAATATGTTTTCCACCACCACCTTAATTGGATGGGTATAATGTTCAAATAAATAACTATATATGATTATTGTAAAGTGTTATTGATTCTTAAATATTATACATACACTTCAATACAATTCCATGATCATGGGAATGATATCATCGCTCGTGCGTACGTACGACCTACAGTCTCCACGATGTGATGTGACTCGTTCTATATGATCTTCATTGAATAATGATTATATAAATGAATTGAATGAATTAATATGATATATATTACACTAATACTATTCTTTAAATGATATATCTATATCCTTTAAAGAGTAATAAGAATTTATTCGACAAAACACGCATAAGAACCTAAAGCAATAAACACCTGAATAACAAGTAGCAATGAAATATTACTACTAATAAGATACAAATATGACCATATATGATAACATAAAAATGAATATGATTCTGTAATAAGTCAATTGAAATTATTTAAACCATATTACAGGAGTTTCAGATTCATACGAAGCATATCGGACATAAGGTAAGGGAAAGTCTCACAATCTCATTTTTATCCGAGATTGTTTATACTTCCGAAATTATTGGTGAATATTTATCATCCACATACTTGTTTACTCAATATATAATATTATATATATCCTCCTAAAATTGTTTAAATCCAATTTTACCCTTTTTTTAGATTTTAGTAAAAGATATGAAAGGAATCTTTTGTCGTATTTCGTACGAGGTACTTTTTGACTTTTCTGGACAAAGTACGAGAAGAATGTTTTTTTAACTTATACGGCATGAATGGATTTTTATAACATTATTTCCAAGAAGATTACTTTAAAAGTTTTAAAGTTTATTTTTACTCAACTTCTTTTAGTTTAATATTTAATGACATGTTAAGAAAGGAAAAATGTTTTTGAAGTAGAAAGGATATTTTCCTCAAGAATGGAGTTCAAGTGTTTTATCGAAATTATTTTCCAACTAAGATAATATAGGGTTATGTTTCTATCCCTGTTTTTACATTTATTTGATTCTGTTATGATGGAATTATTTTTATGATGTCCTTTTATCTTATATGGATTATTTTATGAAGGCATGATGTTTCAGATTCCCATTCTTATTACATGGGTTATGCTATGATGTATGATTTATGATTTTGTGGCACACATAAGAATGGTATCATTATGAGATGGGTGGGACCTATTTCTCCCTCAAATTCTTTGCGTAAATAATTATATCTCATGAGATAGACATGGCTGGAACGGCAGGTTAAACCGGTTCAGTGAAACAGGACTGAAACGAGGAGTGAACTCTATTCAAAAATGGACTTTGTCCTCTAAGATAGTCTTGGAAATGAGTCTTGACTACTAAGAAATGGTTTTCTATGATTATGTGTGTATTCCACAAAGCATCATGTTTTATGTTATGATTATTGGGATTATATTTCACTTCTATGATTTATCCCATGTTATGATCTCTTTTGCAGGATATGATTTTCAAAATGTTATGTTCTTATGAATATGATATGTTTGATATTTCTTTTGTTTACCCTTACTGAGCATTTGATCTCACCCCTTTGTATGTTTTATTTTCCCTAGGTCAAGAAGAAGGATATTAAGTAGGATATGCCAAAAATGGACTCTAGATATGATGAAATAAATGGGAGACAACATAGATGATTTTTGAACCAGTTGTTTATGTTTCCCAGTTTCTAAAGACATTATACCTATACAGTCCTTTCATGGTTTTGTTATATGTTGTAATAAGTATGCTTCAATTTTAAAGTAATAACCATGTATGTAAAGTATGGGTCGTTAGAAACACATTTTGAAAAAAATAAACCATTAAAAAGACTCCAAATCTTGAAATAATTCAATATAATTTTGAATACACAAAAAATATATCTCACTAATTCACCACAAATTTAAATCTCAACTCCCTACTAGAGAATTCAAAACATTTACACAAAATAATCTTCAATTTTAAAACACTACACTAATGTTTCTCTATAACTAACCACTATATAAAACATTTCAACAGTGTCAATATTATTCTATAAGTAAACTATAAAACCTATTTAAAGATAATATATTCCATGGAATTACTTTCTTAAATGAACTATAAAAAGTTTGTTTGAAATTAAAATACATCATGAAATTCACTTTTTCACACACAACAGATCATTCACAAGACAAAAATAAATATAATTAGTGCTTGGAACATAAAATAAAATTCACTCCAATATTATTAAAACATAATCAAAACATTATTTTATACAACTATAAAACTTTTAAACCAATTTAGGAGAAAATCCAAATAAAATTATTTTGAAAAAAAATGGATGCATAATCGCACATGACATTACCGCCTAGTTTCAAATAAAAATCAATAACCATTTAAAACACCTATAATTTTTTAGAAACCATGTGCATGTTTTATACATGGTTTTCTAGACCGTTCACAAAAAAAATTAATCTCGGATTCTTCTTCCAATGTCAATCCAAAACACAGTGATAAAATAAAATTATCTAATATAACCTAACAAGGGAAAAAAATATTCATTTCACAAGAAGATAAACTAAAAATAATTAAATTTATAATCAATTTTAAGACACAAATCGTGATTTCTCAAGGAATCCCATGTTGTATCATGAGTGGTAGTGATCATGATCCCGATCATGAACTACCTCATGGGTTCCCAAATTAAGGCCATTATACTATACAGACACATCCAAGTAACAAAACGGTTCTATGATACTATTTTTTATAAATTATCCAAACTCGACCTATCATGTCACTTGGTCTATAAGTAATAAGACTCTAGGTGAATTATCAATCACAAAAATATGGTTATTTGCATCCGAGAATCATACTATGCACGTGTTGGAATGGTTTCAACCTTGAATAATAATATTAAAGTAGTGTAATCCAATATGGAATTCGTTATGCTTGTTAATACATTAGAATAAATTGTATTAAAAATGAAAAATATCAAATTATAAGAGAATATAAATAAGTTATAATCAATATAAACATAAAACAAAAATTTAAAATAAAACATTTGATAAATACATAGACAATTTCTTACAAAAAAATAACCAAAATTTAAATAAATTTGTTTAACACATGTTTCAATTCATAAATGTCCCAAAATAAACCCAAAAAATGATATACCACAAAACACCACTATGTGACCCATATTAACTCATCACATACAAAAATCCATCATAGTTTACATTAACATCAAATAATATAGGAACAAAATCATGTAACCCATATGTAAAGCATGATATATACACAAAAAATATGTTTTTATATTTGATCTGAGCAAAATAAGGATAGTAGGATTTCACCTAAAGAGTCAATAAAAGTATATTTATAAAAATTTTCATAAATACTACTTTAAACATCATTTAGAAAAAATGATCAATTAGAAAGTAACAAATTTCTTAATTTAATTGTCCATTTTATAAATTATTTTATAAAAACTTATTTTTAAACAAAATAACTATTAATTATGGAAACTAAGACTTCCAAATTATAAATATGAGACAAAAATTATTTTAATAACACTTTCAAAAATCAAATTATTTATCAACCAGACAGTGGAATCCACCTTTATAAAAAGAAGACATTTTAAAACCTTAAAAGGATATAAATTCATGTTTATGAAAACAAAAAAATATTACTTCTAAAAAATTCCACAAAACCTTTTAAAAAAAGATAAAATGCACAATAATCTATAAATAAAGGATGGAATATAGATAAAAAAGGAATAATCGTCTTAACAATACATAAAAAAATAAACAAAAATAACTATGTTATTCATGAAATCCACAAAGAGTAGATATGGATACAGAAAAAGTTTACCCTGACAATCCTTAATATAATACCATCAACTATGGTAGAAGAATTATAAGAAACCCATTAGGACATAAAATAATTATGTCTAAGAAATATATTAGTGGGATCAACTATGAGTATTATGTTATCTTCTAAAATGATATTAACTATTGAATCAATCTCACCAGGTAACTCCCCTAGAAAAATAAAAACATATACGAGAGGGATGTTAGCATGGGAAAAACCTAACTTCTGTAGAAAACATGACCCCACAATAAGTTACATGGGATTCTCATGATATCGTTAAAAATGGAGGTAATAAATATCAAAATAAATAGGAAATTGTCAACATATTTGTCACAACCCGTCCCCGGGGCCCGTGCCGTGACTACCCCAAGCCCGCCTTCCATAGGCCAGGGGCTGGCGACTAGCACCAAGGCGTAAATCCCAATAAAAAGGGAAGGCATTTGCCTGTGAAAAGAAAACAAGCACCACAGAGTAAGCAAGCGGAAAAGTAAACACTGTACAAGCTGTGCTGAAAGTAAAAGGGGCCGGAAATACAAGCCCAACTGTAAAGTACAACTGAAAGGAAAAAACAGCAACTGAAAAGGGAAAAACTGCAGTGTCGAGCCGTCCTTTGGAAGTCCCACCTGAAGGGTGGGTACAGATAGCCTCCACTGCTCCTCGGGTCCACCTAACCGCTCCGAGTACGTCCGCCCAGTGGTCCACCTCCAGGTACTGTCCTGCTCCGCACGCCTCCTCCACGATCAGCGCTGTCCGTCGTCTGCAACCAACACCATGAAGTGCGGGCATTACCCGTGCAGGGGTGAGTATAAGCTACTCAGTAGGGACCCCGAGACCCCCGAAGGTCTCCCGAAATCCACAAAGGATAAACCACGAAGAAGAGATACAATCACGAAGCAACATCTGACATGGCCTAGGTATATGCCCATACATATACCTAAGTCATCAATTCCCCGATCGGCTCCAACGTCCGAGCCCCTAGCACAACCCAGTCCACACAGGAAAGCAAAACGCATACCCACGCAGGATAGAACAACACAATCCACAAAGGTGAGTAAACAGTAAATCCGCACAGGATAGCTCAATACAATCCACAAAGGAGAGGAAAACGTAATCCACACAGGAAAACTCAACAGATAACTCTCATAGGTATATGCCCATACATATATCGAAATTATCAGATAACCCATCTAAATCAAGAGGAAACACAAGGATCATTGACTCAGCTCAAACCAGGATTTTCTTTATCAAAAACGTAACTGCTGAAGAGCCCCATCTCTGAAGTGTACAGTGGTCCTGTCACGACTCCGAGGTACTTCTCACTAACCTAAGACTGCTGAGGTACTCCTCCTGTCGAGTACCGCGGGTCTGCTGCCAACTACCGGGCGCTCCGTCCGCTGAGGGTCTACTGCCAAATACCGGGCGCTCACCCAAATAGCCTACAGAGGTACTCCTCTAGTCGAGTACCGCGGGTCTGCTGCCAACTACCAGGCGCTCCATCTGCCGTGGGTCTGCCGCCAAATACCGGGCGCTCCGTCCACTGGGCTAGTCGACTCACTCCAAGTCGAGTCGGTCGAGCAGTCTTCAGGTCTCAGCCGGCTACACGGTCTCCGTACTCCGTACGCTCGTCTCCAGTATCGCGGGTCTGCCGCTACAACCAAGCGCACCACCTCTATCGAGTAAAACAGAAGATTCAGCTCACACAGGTATACTTCTTCGGATGACGATAAAGATGATCCCTGATCCATATAAGTCGTCGGACCCACGAAGGATCGATAGGTAACTAATCTCTGCAGTGACCCACACAGGATCGGACCCACACAGGATCGGGCCCACGCAAGACCTGAAGCCCTGATCCACGTAGGATCGCTGAGTGCAGTAGTCGTCGCAGTCCGCTGAGGATCTCTGCACAGTCGTCGCCGCAGTCCACTGAGGATCTCTGCACGGTCGTCGCCGCAGTCCACGGAGGATCTCTGCACAATCGTCGCCGCAGTCCACTGAGGATCTCTACACGGTTGTCGCTTTCGAAGTAGCAGTCGCAGCCAGCCTAGGGTTCTCGAACACAGCAAGCTCGTTCGGGAGGGTCCGCTCCACGAGCCGAGAGGCTCATACATCAACTGACACAAAGTCCGAAGTTGATGTATCCAAAAGTTTTGTATCATCAACAGGAACTCAACGTCGTAGACGGCGCGTCAATCGGACGCCCTGTCTGAGAGATATTGGCATTTTCGTCCCAGGGGCCCGGTTGGTTTATAAGAAAAAACCAACCCGACTGCACTCCACCTGCGTCCAAACCTCGGGCGGAGTATTCCAAAAGATCCGTCTCACTTAGAGGAAATCAACCAAGCTGACGGCACGTCAATCGGACATCCGTAGCTCAAGATATGAGCGTTTCCGCTCCGAGGGCCCAGTTGGTTTCGTGTACGAACCAACCCGGCCGAACCCCAAGTATTCCGAAACTTTGAGTGCAATAAACCGAAACGACCGTCTCGATCCAAGGATCGCGTTGCCGCTGACGGCGGGTCGTTTGCAGGCCCATAGCTCAAGATACGGCCATTTGAACGAAGCCCGTCCGAAGACGGGGGGTCCGGGCCCGGGCCGACCCGGCCCGACCCCCCCTGGTTGGCCCGAACTGGGTCGGGTCCGACTCGGTTGGCCCGGCCCGGCTCGGCCGAGCGGTCCACCGGCCGAGCGGCCGAGCGGCCGACGCGGGGGAAAGCCGCCGCCCCGCGTGACACCCCCGCGGCACCCGCGGGGTGTCAGCCAGACACCCGCGGGGTGCCGCGTGACAACCCCGCGGCACCCGCGGGGTGTCGCGCTGGACACCGGCGGGGTGTCGCACTGGACACCCGCGGCACCCGCGGGGTGTCGCGCTGGACACCCGCGGGGTGCGGCCGCCTCCGGCCGCCGGCGCTGCCTCTGGCCGCCGGCGCCGCCGCGCCGGCGGAGTCGCTCTGGTGACCCGTTTTCCTTCCCGTCTGCGTCGTTGTTCCTCCCGGGTTCCGTTCTATACTGCAGGATCATCAAACACCCGTTGCGGCACGTTCCGTCGTCGCCCGCCAAATCCTCAAAACACGAAGAACGGCGGAGGGTTGCCGGGCTGTGTTCGTTTGACCCGCACCCTCCGCGTTAGATAAAAACAACAGGAGAAATTGTTCAACACATGAACCGACAATTCTAATAAAATAAAATTGTTCATTTGAAACCGGATCTTAAGTTTTTAAAGAACGTTCACGGGAATATAAAGAGGGGTATTCCAAAATTATAAAATCCCTACCTCGTCGTTCGTCGCGCGCGGGTGTTCTTCGCGGAAAGGATTGTCGTGGAAGAGAGGGATCGTCGCATCGTCGCGGGGAGGCGTTGCGTCGTCGCGGAATCCGGCGTTGAGTCGGCGAGCTCAACGAACCAAGAACAACAGATTTAAATTATTAATATTTAAATCTGTGTTTCGTTAAAAACCAAAAGAAAAGAACTTTTGAGAGGAAATCCGAAATCACTCACCTCAAACGGTCTGTGATCGGAGATCGGAGCGTGGAAGAACGTCACGGGCGGAAGCGTCGTCGATTTCCGGGTTCGGCGTTCTTCGCGTTCTTCGTGTTCTTCGCGAGGGAGAAGAAGAACAAGACTCCTCTCAAACCTTCTCTAAATATTTGGGTTGGTCTTATTTTATTAATATGCCAACACGCGAAACAGGTTAAGAAATGATTGAATTAATTCGTTGAATTAATTCAATGAAAGAAACAGGCCATTAAATTCATGAAAGAAACAGCCCATTCAATTCATGAGAAAAACAGCCCAATTAAATGGTCTGTTAAGAATTTAGAAAACGCGTCGGTTGACTTTCATTAAGATGTGTTTTCACGGGTGCGTTTCTTAGCGGAAAGAAACGGCGGGGCTCGTGCGGGCCCCACCTCACAAATATCCTACCAAGGGGGTAGGATATTTCCGGATAGCATCCTATCCAGTTCAACTCAGTTCAAGCCGCCTTTAAGTGGCTTCAAGTGGCTTCCAAGTGTCTTAATTGAAATAAAATAAAGTTGTCGCAAAATTATTTTATTTCTTAACTTTAAGCCCGAAAATTAAAAACCACACCCGAGCAAACGCAACTCCGGAAGAGGCGTTTCTAAGTGAATACCGGCGCTGCGATTTCATCAGTGCCCTCAGAATTCGATTTTGGGCACCATTTCAAAAGTTAGAAAAACTCGATCGCCCGTTCACTGAACGTACCCGAGCCAAACTTTGGAAAATGATTCCGGGCACACCGGGCCTCGGAGTCAGGTGCCGTCAGAAACTGCGCTCTTGTAAAATTCCAAAAAAAATTAAGAAAAAAAAAATTTCCTTGAAATTTACGGGTCTTTACATTACTCCCACCACAGGGCTTTACGTCCCCGTAAAGCTTCAACACAAACTAGGGATACAAAGGCGGTACTGAGCACACATCTGAGCCTCCCGCTCCCAAGAGCTCTCTTGGAGGATCCCGTGCTGCCATCTGCTGCGCACGAGAGGAATCGATCGCCCATGTAGGACCGCTCCTGTCGATCCTATATCTCCACTGGGACCTCCATAAAAGTATCCCCATCATCCACGTCTAGTTCCCCATAGTCGAAGATGTGCGTCGGGTCGTGCACGTATCTCCTCAGCTGGGATACGTGGAAGACGTCGTGCACCTGGTGCAACTGAGGTGGCAGAGCCAGGCGATAAGCCACCTCGCCAATCCTGCTGAGGACCTGGAAAGGCCCGATGAAGCGTGGAGACAACTTGCCGCCTCAGCCAAATTTCCGCAACCACGTCGAGGTGAGACACGCAAGAAGACGTGGTCGCCATCCTCGAACTCTAGTGGCCTCCGCCTCCTGTCAGCATATGACTTCTGCTGGCTCTGTGCTATCCTCATCCGCTCCTGGATGACCTGGACCTTCTCTGACGTGGCCCGGACCATCTCTGGTCCCACAAGAGCTGCAAGATTTCTTCTTTGCCGATAAGAGAAAGCTGGTCTCATCCCCTGGATGAACCACATTCTTTGCCTAAAACAGTCAATCCTAACATGGATGATACTAATCCATACCAAGGATGACGTTGTAGGGCCTCGACGCTACTACTAAGAGATCCAACCGTTACTCTCGCCTCCAAGGGTTGAGTCACACTGTCGGCATCAGTGTGTGGTAACTGGGTCTCCTCCAGTAGATGTCTCACAAGTGAGGGTCAAGTCAACAGCCAAAACTGGAACCTCTTAGTAACATCACGAAAGAGGACAGGAACGAAAATATCACAAAGGTATGCGTCTTTTATTATTGCAGCTCATAATACAAGACGCTACACAAAAGCAACAAGGAGCCAGAAGTACAAAGGACGTATCCACTAGTTCTGCTCCTGTCCATCTGCTCCCAAAGCTCCATGATCGAAGGCCTCGGCTGCCTGAAGCTGAGCTCTCGCATGTTCACCTACTCCCTGTGGTCGGGGCGGACCTCCTGGTGGTGGTGGTGGCAGAGCCTCAAAGCGTCGCCCACCTCCCGCTACGCGGCCAGCTCCTCTGCCTCGTCCGCCTCCTCCCGGCGGACCGCCACGGTCGAACCTCTGCCTCTGCCTGGGAGGTTCTTCACTTAACTGCTGATCATCAGCATGGCGGGTCGGACAGTCACGAGCCATGTGACCAATCCCTCCACAGGAGTAACACTGCCCACTCTCGGCACGCCTGGCTCTGACTCCACCCCGGCTCCCCCGCACAACTGAGCCTGAGTCGTGCAGTCGGCCACCGGTAGGTCTGGTCTGCCTGGAACCCTGAGTCATCCGTCGGCTACCTGCTGCTGATGACTCCGCTATCTGCCGCCCTGCGGCAGGTCTCGCTGTGGACTCAGCCAGGAAGCTCTCGATCATAAGGGCTCGCTCTAGCACTCCTTCCTGGGTCGGGATGCTGAGAGAGATCAGCGATGCCCTGATCTCATGTCTCAATCCCTGCTCGAAGGTCCGGGCCCGGAAGAAGGGGTCCCGTACCATGTCTGTCGAGTACCGAGAAAGGTCGGTGAACCTCACCGTGTACTGAGCGACCGTCAAGCTGCCCTGCCGCAGCTGAAGAAGCTCCTGGATGCGCACAGCACGGAGGGTGGCCGGGACGAACTCTGAGCAGAAGAGGCTCTCGAAGTCCGTCCAGATGAGGGTGGCCTCATCGTGTACCTGGAGCATCAGGCTCCACCAGCATCCGGCTGCTGCGTGCAGTAGGCTCGCCGTGAGGATCACCATGAGGTCTGCTGGTGTCCTCACTAGCCTGAAAACTCGGACAACCGGCTCCAGCCAGTCCTCGGCTGCCTGGGGGTCCGACTCCCCATGGAACCTGGGTGGTCACTGGCGCTGGAACTCGTGCAGAGCTCCGAGGCGTCGTGCGTCGTCAGCTGCCAGTGCTGGAAGCATCGGGGGCTCGGCGGGTAAAGGTACCGCCGGTGCCTCTGCTGTCAACGGGCCCTGTACCGAGGCCTCGTCGCTCGGCGGGCTGTCGTTGGGCCCTACTCTAGGAACCCTAGCTGGCTGCTATCGTCATGCCATCCTGAAAAGGAAACAAGTATGCCACGGTCAGAACAGTATACCTGGTGAGCTGACACAAGTAATCACAAAGAAAACTTGAAACACACATGCAATCAATGTTTTCGTGCATTAAGTCGGAAATCAGAAGTCAGGGTCCTGGTGTATGGATACGTCGGCCGCCAAACCAACACTAGACTCCCTGGACTAATAACCACACTCAATACGCTAAACACTATTGCTTCACATAGAAGAAAGATTAGAGTCTACGGTAGAACCGACCGCCTCTGATACCAATTTGTCACGACCCGTCATCGGGGCCCGTGCCGTGACTACCCCAAGCCCGCCTTCCATAGGCCAGGGGCTGGCGACTAGCACCAAGGCGTAAATCCCAACAAAAAGGGAAGGCATTTTCCTTTGAAAAGAAAACAAGCACCACAGAGTAAGCAAGCGGAAAAGTAAACACTGTACAAGCTGTGCTGAAAGTAAAAGGGGCCGGAAATAGAAGCCCAACTGTAAAGTACAACTGAAAGGAAAAAACAGCAACTGAAAAGGGAAGAACTGCAGCGTCGAGCCGTCCTCTGGAAGTCCCACCTGAAGGGTGGGTACAGATAGCCTCCACTGCTCCTCGGGTCCACCTAACCGCTCCGAGTACGTCCGCCCAGTGGTCCACCTCCAGGTACTGTCCTGCTCCGCACGCCTCCTCCACGATCAGCGATGTCCGTCGTCTGCAACCAACACCATGAAGTGCGGGCATAGCCCGTGCAGGGGTGAGTATAAGCTACTCAGTAGGGACCCCGAGACCCCCTATGGTCTCCCGAAATCCACAAAGGATAAACCACAAAGAAGAGATACAATCACAAAGCAACATCTGACATGGCTTAGGTATATTCCCATACATATACCTAATTCATCAATTCCCCGATCGGCTCCAACGTCTGAGCCCCTAGCACAACCCAGTCCACACAGGAAAGCAAAACGCATACCCACGCAGGATAGAACAACACAATCCACAAAGGAGAGTAAACAGTAAATCCGCACAGGATAGCTCAACACAATCCACAAAGGAGAGGAAAACGTAATCCACACAGGAAAACTCAACAGATAACTCTCATAGGTATATGCCCATACATATATCGAAATTATCAGATAACCCATCTAAATCAAGAGGAAACACAAGGATCATTGAATCAGCTCAAACCAGGATTTTCTTTATCAAAAATGTAACTGCTGAAGAGCCCCATCTCTGAAGTGTACAGTGGTCCTGTCACGACTCCGAGGTACTTCTCACTAACCTAAGACTGCTGAGGTACTCCTCCTGTCGAGTATCGCGGGTCTGCTGCCAACTACCGGGCGCTCCGTCCGCTGAAGGTCAGCTGCCAAATACCGGGCGCTCACCCAAATAGCCTACAGAGGTACTCCTCCAGTCGAGTACCGCGGGTCTGCTGCCAACTACCAGGTGCTCCGTCCGCCGTGGGTCTGCCGCCAAATATCGGGCGCTCCGTCCACTGGGCTAGTCGACTCACTCCAAGTCGAGTCGGTTGAGCAGTCTTCAGGTCTCAGCCGGCTACACGGTCTCCGTACTCCGTACGCTCGTCTCCAGTATCACGGGTCTGCCGCTACAACCAAGCGCACCACCTCTATCGAGTAAAACAGAAGATTCAGCTCACACAGGTATACTTTTTCGGATGACGATAAAGATGATCCCTGATCCATATAAGTCGTCGGACCCACAAAGGATCGATAGGTAACTAATCTCTGCAGTGACCCACACAGGATCGGACCCACACAGGATCGGGCCCACGCAGGACCTGAAGCCCTGATCCACGTAGGATCGCTGAGTGCAGTAGTCGTCGCAGTCCGCTGAGGATCTCTGCACAGTCGTCGCCGCAGTCCACTGAGGATCTCTGCACGGTTGTCGTCGGAGTCCACGGAGGATCTCTGCACGGTCGTCGCCGCAGTCCATGGAGGATCTCTGCACAGTTGTCGCCGCAGTCCACTGAGGATCTCTGCACGGTCGTCGCTGTCGAAGTAGCAGTCGCAGCCAGCCTAGGGTTCCCGCACACAGCAAGCTCGTTCGGGAGGGTCCGCTCCACGAGCCGAGAGGCTGATACATCAACTGACACAAAGTCCGAAGTTGATGTATCCAAAAGTTCCGTATCGTCAACAGGAACTCAACGTCGCAGACGGCGCGTCAATCGGACGCCCGGTCTGAGAGATATTGGCATTTTCGTCCCAGGGGCCCGGTTGTTTTTAAGGCAAAACCAACCCGACTGCACTCCACCTGCGCCCAAACCTCGGGCGGAGTATGCCAAAAGATCCGTCTCACTTAGAGGAAATCAACCAAGCTGACGGCACGTCAATCGGACGTCCGTAGCTCAAGATATGAGTGTTTCCGCTCCGAGGGCCCGGTTGGTTTCGTGTACGAACCAAGCCGGCCGAACACCAAGTATTCCGAAACTTTGATTGCGATAAACCGAAACGACCGTCTAGATCCAAGGATCACGTTTCCACTGACGGCGGGTCGTTTGGAGACCCGTAGCTCAAGATACAGCCATTTGAACGAAGTCCGTCCGAAGACGGGGGGTCCGGGCCCGGGCCGACCCGGCCCGACCCCCTCTCGTAGGCCCGAACCGGGTCGGGTCCGACTCGGTTGGCCCGGCCTGGCCCAGCCAGGTCCGGTCCGGCTCGGCTCGGCCGAGCGGCCGAGCGGCTGACGCGGGGGAAAGCCGCCGCCCCACGTGACACCCCCGCGGCACCCGCGGGGTGTCGCGCTGGACACCATCGGGGTGCCGCGTGACAACCCCGCGGCACCCGCGGGGTGTCTCACTGGACACCCGCGGCACCCGCGGGGTGTCGCGCTGGACGCCCGCGGGGTGCCGCCGCCTCCCGCCGCCGGCGCCGCCGCGGCGGCGACCCGCACCACCACCGGCTTCCGCGGGCCACCGGAGTCGCTCCGGTGACCCGTTTTCATTCCCGTCTGCGCCGTTGTTCCTCCCGGGTTCCGTTCTTTACTGCGGGATCATCAAACACCCGTTGCGGCACGTTCCATCGTCGCCCGCCAAATCCGCAAAACACGAAGAATGGCGGAGGGTTGCCGGGCCGTGTTCGTTTGACCCGCACCCTCCGCATTAGATAAAAACAACGGGAGAAATTGTTCAACACATGAACCGACAATTTTAATAAAATAAAATTGTTCATTTGAAACCGGCTCTTAAGTTTTTAAAGAACGTTCACGGGAATATAAAGAGGGGTATTCCAAAATTATAAAATCCCGACCTCGTCGATCGTCGCGCGCGGGCGTTCTTCGCGGAAAGGATTGTCGCGGAAGAGAGGGATCGTCGCGTCGTCGCGGGGAGGCATCGCGTCGTCGCGGAATCCGACGTTGAGTCGGCGAGCTCAACGAACCAAGAACAACAGATTTAAATTATTAATATTTAAATATGTGTTTCATTAAAAACCAAAAGAAAAGAACTTTTGAGAGGTAATCTGAAATCACTCACCTCAAATGGTCGGTGATCGGAGATTGGAGCGTGGAAGAACGTCACAGACGGAAGCGTCGTCGATTTCCGGGTTCGGCGTTCTTCGCGTTCTTCGCGTTCTTCATGTTCTTCGCGAGGGAGAAGAAGAACAAGAATCCTCTCAAACCGTTTCCAAAGATTTGGGTTGGTCTTATTTTATTAATATTCCAACACACGAAATAGGTTAAGAGACGATTGAATTAATTCGTTGAATTAATTCAACGAAAGAAACAGGCCATTAAATTCACGAAAGAAACAGCCCATTCAATTCACGAGAGAAACAGCCCAATTAAATGGTCTGTTAAGAATTTAGAAAACGCGTCGGTTGACTTTCATTAAGACGGGTTTTCACGGGTGCGTTTCTTAGCGGAAAGAAACGGCGGGGCTCGTGCGGGCCCCACCTCACAAATATCCTACCAAGGGGGTAGGATATTTCTGGATAGCATCTTATCCAGTTCAACTCAGTTCAAGCCGCCTTTAAGTGGATTCAAGTAGCTTCCAAGTGGCTTCCAAGTGGCTTAAGTGAAATAAAATAAAGTTGTCGCAAAATTATTTTATTTCTTAACTTTAAGCCCGAAAATTAAAAACCACACCCGAGCAAACGCAACTCCGGAAGAGGCGTTTCTAAGCGAATACCGGCGCTGCGATTTCATCGGTTCCCTCAGAATTCGATTCCGGGCACCGGTTCGAACGTTAGAAAAACTCGCTCGCCCGTTCCCTGAACGTACCCGAGCCAAACTTTGGAAAATGATTCCGGGCACACCGGGCCTCGGAATCAGGTGCCGTCAGAAACTGCGCTCTTGTAAAATTCCAAAGAAAATTAAGAGAAAAAAAATTTCCTTGAAATTTACGGGTCTTTACAATATTTATCAATAATAATGAGAAATTAATAATTATGGTAGCACCTTTAATTAAATCTTTATAAAAAATTCATTTTTCACATAATAGAAGTAAAAGATAAAAATTAAATTCTTATTCTATAAATGGAAAAATATATATTTAATAAATAATACAAGGGTATACAACAAGAGTTTCATTATCATTAGGAGATAATAATTTTAAAATGTACAGAATGGGCCTTAGTGTCAAACATGTAAAATCATGATACAAAAATACTTTAGAAATCACATAATGGAAAACACTTTAATGATAAGGATTACCACCCATTAGAGTCAATTCAAAATCCATATGTCTTTTAAAAAAACAAACCCTAAAAAAGTTGAATTGTTACAAAATTGATACATGGGTAAATCTCAAATTAAAACATCAAGTTCATTCGAATATATCTTCCCATAAGCTTTTATAAATACTTTTCAAAAATAAACAATAATTTTAGGAATATTGCCTGAAAACCCTTGAAAAATTATTCATACCGAGGATATAAAACATGATAAATATTTCAAAAACATGTATAGGGTATCGTGAAAATATATAAATTTATACAAAATAAATTTAGAAATATAAACCATTAATAACATGTAAGATAATTTAATTATAGAAAAACACCTTCTTCATCAAAGAAGAAACCACATTCCAATAATTAAAAAATCCAAAGAAAGAAGTGTGATGACCACTATGATTAATAAACAACAATATCCATAAGGTTAGATCAACTAAAACCCTATAATTTATCCTCATAAATATTATGGTATATGGGAGAATGGAAAACCGATTGGTATTGAAGATTGGTAGAATACAAGAATAATAAGGAAGTAGGACAAGATGTCTACAATCCCAAACCCATTGAAATACAAGGTGAATAAATCTTAGATACAAGGAGAATAAGAGGAGGATACCTCGTAGGATAACACATGGACCACCAGAAACATATGATAATCAGGTATGAGAAGGACATGTTAATTCCAGTTGGGGGAAATAGAGTTTACACATCAATGAATTTGTGAAGTTTTCATCGGTAGGACACATAGTTCCCCAAGCCATGTGATTACTATGAAACTAAAATAAAAATATTTATTATTCATTCCATGATTTGGTTATATGGTTTATCTATGAATGTTATAATTATGTATAACTCATTGTAATTTAGTTGTAGAACTCTACATAATTTCCTTGAATGATTTTTTAAAATGTTTCCAATTCACCTATATAACACCCTATATCTGTGGATATCTATATAGATTTGACTAGAGGACATTTGAGGGTCATGAAATCATGTACCACAGGGGAAATACATATCAAGGGGTCTCCCACATGCTTTCCCATGAAACATAATGTTTACTGTATGATAAATCCTATATATTTGCTTACTGTTAAATAGAAAAAAGGACCAAAAAAGTCAATTATTACAATAAAAAACCTCTAAAAATACAATATAACTCATATTGATATTATATTTAATATAATATTCATATGGGAGTGTGAAAATACATGTCATAATGTAAAAAATACATTTATTTGGGCCAGTATTATGTTTTATATAAATTAAATAATAACTTTTATCGATAGTAATCCCACTTGATTGATAAATCCATATATTATATCTACCGGTGTGACACAATCCACATTCCACTAAATATTGATCCACTTTTTAACTTTATTCCAAATTTATTTATTTAGGTAGGTCATAATTCCAATAAAATCACATATGAATCATGATTAGTTAGATTGAAATATCCTTACCCAATTCATCATATAAATTATCCTGTCTCTATTCCTCTAGGAATCACATCCTTGAAAATACACACACCTAACTGTAACCCAATGCTTATAATTGAATATGGGATCCTAATACTATTAAGGTCTCTCATACACAACATAACAAAAAAAATATAATCCCTTGGTATCAAATATTTTCCTGACCAATTCCCTTGGACACTTGATTACATGATATGTTTTTTATAAGGAATCTCAAACACAATATTTTTAATATTTTCTTCGTCTCACCATTTCCATGAGAATCATACGCATAGTATATGTTACTATTATATCCTATAAGATCTTTATTTATCATTTATTACTTATATATATACTTTTTGTAATTATATTTTTAATCCCATTTCACTAAGATATCTTCTAAATAACTATACCAAAGGTACAATAGGAACACCAAATCCCTTCATCATTGAGATGATGAGGTAGGACCATCTACACTAAAAGTATAAAAAAATTAAACATAATGAGATAAGAAAAATAAAAATCTAGTGACAAAACTAGAATAAACATTTTCAGACACCACCTAAGATTATTTAAAACATTGAGGCATGATATAAAAAATAATGATAGATATAAAGTACTCTATATAGAAAAATCAGTAAGGAAAGAAAATCACCACATCAAAAAAGAAAACTAATGATTATTAATACATAATGGAAAACAAAATAAAATTTTAAATAACATTCATAATTAAGAAGGTGGAGTGGAGGAAAGACCATGGGTGTCCCATCAAAGCCATGAATAATGATGATGTTGATAAGTTCAAGGGGTAAATGTAGGCAGTAAAGAGACAAATAAGAGAAAAGTGATCTCTCTTAATTGTTATTTTCACAATCTACAATGAATACTGTATTTTTTTGATTTAGTATCATATATTCCAAATTATTACACCAAATCATATTAATACATAATTTCTGATACAACACATGATACATGAAACTTATTAAAAATTTAAATTCAATTATATCTGCACATATAAAAACGCATCACAAACTAAATGAATATGAAACCATTTCCTATAATGGTTTGGAGTTACATGATATATATATATAATATCAAGTATAGTGTGACATATATCCAACACCCACTTTGCAATATAGAGCCTAAACTGCCTAGATAGTTATAAGGGTCAACCAAAGTCAAACTACACTTAAATCAATACTTATGATAGCCAAAATTTCAATTAAACTAGAACACCTAATATATATATATCATAGTCAAACTTTAAATAAAATTTTTAATTAAAATAATATATCATATACTAATTTTAATTAATGTAAATATTTATATTGTAACTTGAATATAAATCTGATAACCATCACAAGAAGATTATAATAAACATAATAATTAGTTTAAAATAAATTATAACAAGATTCATACTATAAAAAAAATCAATGAAAGAAAATTAAATTTTGATTTCATAAATAAATGAAAAGTTCAAATATTTATCATAATGTTAATAATTTTTTTCTTAAATATAAAAAATCTCTTTTAATATGGTTTAGTTTCATATGTATTTGATAAAGACCCTTCTAGTCTACTTCATTAATGGTTTTTGATATTTTTAAACCCTCAATAAAACTATATATGGGAACCATAAAATAATTTATATAGTAAGTCCATTAAAGGCAAAGAATTTAATGAATCCTATACCCTAAAATATTTAATTTTTTTCATTTATATGAATTTTTTTTAAAAGATCAAATATTTATCAACGAGTTATTATAATTTTCCATATCATGGTGGTTTCTTATGTAAATTTCTTTTCTATGACCAATGACCATTTTATTAAAAAAATTGTATGAAAATATTTGTTTTATTATTATGTTTTTCAATAATAAAACCATGAACTTATAAAACAATCTATGTGATTTTTTCAATAATATACATAAAACATGATTTTTGTATATAAACTATAGTCATGGTTTTGAAAAAACTACAAATTGGTTTTAAATTTTTGATCTTAATCTTATAAATGATTCGCTATCATTCACTCTAATACCATTTAAGGGGGTTTTAGGGATTCACTATTCTAATATACCATGTAATAAATATAAAGAAAATCTATAAACAATATTTACATGAAGAGAAACCAATGAAATCCTATGAAAAACATAAATCAATGTACACCTCACCATCCATGTTGAATCCTTTACAATAGTGATCTTAAGGGAGATAAATAAGTTGTAATTAAATTATCCAACTTACAAAGGTTTCCACCAACAAAATTTGAATATCTGAATGCTTTAGTACGATACCTTCTATTTATAGGGGTGTTATTACCTTCTATATAAAATAAAATTAAGAGAATTGTGTGAGTATGATTTAACATTATAGAGTGATCTCTATTTTAGTAAAAAAATGAGTTCCATCAAATTAAATATATATAAATCATTCACCGAATAAAGGATCGTATTGATGTCTATACAGTTCATATTTTAGGAAACTATTGAATCATTTTCTAACTATTTCAACAAATACAATGTCTCATAAAGAAATTAAGTGGTTGGTAATATCCATTACAAATAAATACACCATTTAAAAATAAAAAATGGATGTATCAAAAGATGAATAAAACACGATAATCATTGTATAAATGAAAGATGAATCATATTTGGTAGTAGGAGGTTTAGTCACATCACCCCATATCAATAATTTTCCTCTTAGAAATGTATTACCGTTGTACCTAGGGTTTGCACACAAGTATGTTTCAAACTAATTTAAAGAAAAGTGATACATTGGTTAAATGAAATTTATAAGCTTTATTAAATTTAGAATTTAAAAAAATTAAAAAATTTAATGGAAACTAAAATAGATTAATATTCAAAATTAAATTTTGGGATTTGAAATAGAGTCAGATTGAAAAAGGAAAAAAGATAATAGCATTATAAAAACATTTACCATCAAAGACCACATTTATCCTTATCTAGATATGAATTATAAAATTTAATTTCCCAATGTATACATAAATATAAAAACTTTTCACCTAAGACATCCTAGTTTGATCAAATTAAATACCTATAAAAATAAATTTTAGTAGTAAGAGTATCCAATTTTATGATATTACATCTATATGAGTAAGAAGTATCATAATCAAATTAAATTTTCATTTACTATCCGGGATAAATTTTAAATGAAGACATGGAATGAGATTCTAAGAGATGGAATTCCTCAAAGTGATGTTATGAGATAATGAATGAAATAGGGAAGGCATTATAGGTTTTTGTATTATCCTTAGGAACCTTAGGATATATTTTGGGAGTTTTGGAGTTTTCTAGGAATAGTACATGGATTTGTGTTCATAGTTTAAGAAAAACCATGAAACACCCAGATGTTTAAGGTGTTTTAAATTAATTTTGAACTAATAATGGTAATGATACATGGTTAGAAAAGATTTATGGTAATCCAAGTGAGAAAAAAGTAAAAACCATGTAAAATGTTGAAGTGTATAGGAAATGGTGCGTGACCTATGTACAGTTTTAGATACCATTCACCTTACTACAAAGGGATCTAGTATTATTTTCCATAGTTGGTTCATGGTTACAAAATCATGCAACAAAACTAGAAAAGGGGTGTTTATTTTGTATAGTTAGGGCCTCATTTATTGCAAAAGTTTTTTCTAAATGTGTGACTAGAATGTATAACCACCCAAAACATCAATAAATGGGTGATTCTACTAAACTTACCCCTTAGGATTCTAGGCCACTCCACCCCCTTTCTTTCCATTTTTTTGTAAATGAACTGAGGGTATTACTGACCCCTTCTTCAACTAGTTAATAATGGGTTTCTCAAATTGGTTTTTTAGATTTTAAAATATTCCATCTTGTAATGTTACTTTATGAAATAGTGTAAATATGTTTTCAACATCGATTTCTAAAAACATACATTATAAATACATATATGGATGAGGATTTTAACATTTTTTTTTAAAAAGTTGACATTCAATTTTTTATAACATTTTTGTTTCATAAACCATGTGATAAATCCTATAATTGAGGTTTTTAATGTTGTTTTTTGAAATTTTTTTGTTAAAACCTAGACTAAAAATTCATATTTTTGAGATGGGTTTCCCTTTCTGTTTTAATATAACCGATGTAGAAAACATTTAATCACATTATTTTTTTGAAAAAATCACTGTGATTAATGGATTATCACATTGATTATTTCATAACCAACATGGAAAACATCCTAGAAATTCATATATCTTTGTGGTTTTCTTTTTTAGTTGTAGAAAAACTATTATGCGAGACCAATTCTCATGTTTTTTTTAGAAAAACTGACATGATTAAAAAAATTATAAATTTTTTATTTTGGTTTTAAAATTACCAATCCAATAAATAATTTCATTTTTAAAAAATAAATATTTTCATCCCCCCATTAGTACAATAGCATACTAAAAATATAAATACAACAGTAACACAAACATTTATAATGTGAACATTTTACAATGTATATTACAAATAAATTAAAATCCAATCATACATGTGAAATATTTTACCCATTCACTTTTAAGTGCCTAAGATATTATATAATATATTTAGGAGGGTCATTAATAATATATAAATGAAAAAAAGTATTTAAAATGTGTTTTGAATAAAGTAGTTGATAAATTAAAGGAATAGTTTATAACAAAACATGGAATCTTATATGTGTGTTGGTAGAAATTAATTCGTACATAGATGTTACATAACAATATATATAATCCTTTAATCCTTATTTTTGATGAAACGTCTATTGGAAAATAATTTTCCAATTCAAAAAAAATTATGTCACTATAGCAAAAATGTAGCAATTGTAAATGAAAAGTCACCTTTTCTCATATGTATTTGATCTTCTCTATAATATTTATTTTTTGTATCTCTAATTTAATACCACACCCTGTTTGAAAATAATATATTAGAAATAATTTTAAATTTCATTATAATAAATAAAACTATTCAAATATTCAAACATATATGTCAAATAAAATCGTGAAATTATCTCACACTTCACTGTGGATAGAGAATATCCAATAAAGTGTCTTCTCTCTTGGCAAAAATAAAACAACATCCATTGTAAAATAAGATAAAAAATAAAATATATTGTAATTGGTTATCATATTAAGATATATAATGATTTATAATATATATGATTCATACACTCGATGATAAATAATCATCCTACACTAAATAATTATAATAATTTCGTTTATTTCAATACTATAAACTATTATTTATACATCAATAATTATCATCGCTATAGGTGAAATAAATTTTGGGTCTATAAATACATATACTGATCTCATATCATTCTTTATACAAATTGTATTAAGATAATTAATACAAAAAAACAATGGTATAAATTTTTCATTAATTAAAATAACTAAAAGATAAATGTTCATTGAATTACATAGAAAATACTAGCATCATGTTAATTCCAAAATAATATTTAGTTATATCCTCCCTGATATATTTTTTAAGAAAATTTAAAGTCATTAAATGCCAAAAATTTCATCTTTAATTGGAATTTCATAAACATCCAACAAAAAATTTGAATATGTTAATAATCTATCAAGACTAGAGGAATATGTATTTGTAATAACTTGTCCCCCAGGGCCCATACTGTGACTGCCCCAAGCCTGTCTTCCATAGGCCAGGGCCAGGCGACTAGCACCAAAGGAATAATTCCATAAACCTGGGAAGGAATTGCCTTTATAACTGTAAACACACACAACAGATCACATATCTGGATAAAAAACACTAAGTAAAAATGTATAACATGAGTGTGATGAAAATTAATGGGGCATAAAATACAAGCCAAACTGTAAATTACAAGTAACTGAAAGTACAACTGAAGAAATAAAAATAGCTAATGGGTCGTCCTCTGAGGGTTTTACCTGAAGGGTAGGTACAAATCGCCTCCTCAGCACTCCACGTTTGTAGAGACCCGAAACTTGACGTACATGGACATTACATTAGTTTTTCAGAATACTTAGTACATAACAAAAACAGACACACAAGGACCGTAATAGTTTAGTGTCTTTGGAAACATGGAACGTAATCTTCTAATCGTGGTGAAAGATCTTCAACATCTCCCATAAAGATCTTCCCCCCTGTTTTCATACCTAAAACCTTTATTTATATCCTGGGGAATAGAAAACATAAAAAGGGGAGCTCAAATACTTAGTAATGTTAAGCATGGATAAAATAAAACATACCATATACATTTGAATCATAAAAACATGAACATAATGTTTAAACATCAAAATCTTGAGCAATGACATAAAAAATGGAAGTACGTAAGGCATAGATCATAAAGAAACAATAAGAATGATAATATAGCATGGAAATAAAACATGTAATTGTGGAAACCATTAAGCACCTGATATGATTTCAATATTAGCCAAGGCATTGCTTCCAAGACCATCTTAGTGGACAAAGTCCCTTTCTGAATCGAGTTCACTCCTCGTTCTAGTCCTGTATTACTAAACCGGTTTAACTTTCCATTTCAGCCATGTCTATCTCATGAGATATAAATCTTTACCCAATGCATTGAAGGAAGATATAGGTCCCACCAATCTCATATTGAAATCATTATTACTTGTGACACAAAATAATCATACATCATTCATAATATCCCAACGAATAAAATGGGTTTCATAAACATCATCCCATAATCACATAATCCATATAAAAGAAATGGATATCATTTCATAATAAGAAAAGTGAAACCATGTAAATCATAGAGACATTATATTTGAAACATACACATATGAAATAATGTCATCTTAGATGGAAAATGGTTTTGTGAAAACACTTGAAATGAATTCTTGAGGAAAATATCATTTCTTCTTCAAAATCATTTTCTTTTCACAAAATGTCATCAAATTTTAAAATAAAAGGATTTTGTTGAAAATAGTCATGAAGTATTTAGGAGGAATATTCATTAAAATAAGGATTTATAAAACCGTAAAAATTTGTTCATGCCGTATAAGTTAAAAAATACATACTTCTCGTACTTTTGTCAGAAAAGTCAAAAAGTACCTCGTAAAAGAAAGATTCCATACATACCATGTATTAAAAGTCAAAATGGGTAAAAAAGAAATTAAACATCCATGAAACCATTTTTAGGAAACATGGACATGGATGATAACAATAACCCCAGTAAATACTTACGAATAAGCAATCTTAGATAAAAAATGAGATTTGCGAAATTATCCCATCCCTTATGTCCAATATGATTCGTACGTATCCAAACCTCCTGTATAATGATTTAATAATGTCATTGACTTATTATAGAATCATATTCATTGTTATTATATCATATATGATTCCCTTATGACTTTATAATACCCGTTCTTTCGTAAATTCCATGTTAAAGAGTGTTTTGGGTAAAATCGTTTCATTTGTCGTCTGTGTTTTGACTTGTAATTATTCATATGATTACTTAGATCATGATCACTTAATTCCAGAATATAAAACATGATTTATATATAATATATATTCATAATATACATATATATAATAGATCAGTAAAAGGAAAGAAATACACCGTTCATGGAGACGGTAGGCCGTACGTACGCATGAACGCTGTTTTCGTTTCCTTGTTGATTGGAATGGAATTAGGTAGATGACATACATATATATACACATAAATCCATTATCATTATTATGTCATATATTTAATGATTACTTATTTATACTTTATAATCATTCATGAATGGTTAACGTGGAGATTGAATCTCACCGCGTCGTGGAGACGGTAGTCCGTACGTACGCACGAGCGATGATATCGTTATCATGATCATGGAATTGTATTTGAGTGTATGTATACTATTTCAATATCAATATCAATTTACAGTAATCATATATATTTGTTATGTACACCATTATACCCATCCAAGTACGGTGGTGGTGGAAAATAGATTACACCACGGCGTGGAGACGGTATTCCGTATGTACGCACGCGCGGTGATTTCGTTTTCCGTAGGATGGATAGATGGTGAAATAGGGTTGTTTCATACTTATAATAACATATAAGTATATGAGTGATACTGATGTTATTACTTCATAATTAAAGAACCTAATAAGAAGAAGTGGAAGAAGAATTAATGTTGAAAGAATCGGTAACGGACATTACCTCTTCTTTGAAGCGCCTCTTTGAGATGTCCATTTAGGGAACTAAAATTGGTCTTTGAGGAAGAACAAAACCTCTAGGATGTTTCTAGGGAAGTGGATAAGATGATTTGGCAGGGTTTGGCCGAGTGTGAAGGCTCAAAGTGGTGTGAGGAAGAGAGGGAGGAGGTTCCCTTTTATAAGGGAGGAGAGGGGCACCTTTAGAATAACTAAATATATTATTTTATTATAAAGTCATATTCGGTTTTTTATAGCTCCAAATTGAGTTATTTCGAAGATAAGGTGGGGATGGGTCGAAATCCTACCATCCAATAGAATTTAGACAAGTTTAGGTCATTATATTAACCTTATCTTTTAGTTTTAACTCTTAGTTAATTAGATTGACATTTACCATGTCATTTTGTATTTTTATATTATATAGTTAATAAACATACCATATACATCCAAGCGACCCCCGAGTGGTCCTTTAATGATACAACTATCATGATATAAGCATCTTGGATGAACCTTATATTTTTTGGAATAAAATAACAATCAATAATATAATATTTTTAAAAAAAACTATTTTATGTCAATTTTGACACTATTTAATAGTTGATTTTTGTGAAACTCATAACAGAATTATTACATCGAAAAACGTTAATAAAATCAATACTAACATGTCATATTAACCTGTAAAATTAGTTTAATTCATTAAAATTCTCAAATTATATTTATTTGGGTATTTATAATATCAATTATTCTAATTTTTCACAATTATGGTAATTGCTGCATCATCATTGTGTCAAAAATAAATTACAATTTTTATTGTCTAAAAATTATAAATAAAATCTGATTATGTAGGAAATCTTATTATCTTTCTAATGAATACTTACAATCTAATATATATTATGTATAACCATATATTAAAAATGTTTTTGTAAATAATATTTGATTTTAACTCTTTTAACTCTTCTTTGAATTAAATAATAATAAATGTCCTAATCTAATCCAAGTGGGCATAAATGGTCATATTGTATTCCTAAGGTTGT
The DNA here is from genome assembly GCA_963277665.1 of Viscum album. Classification (NCBI taxonomy): domain Eukaryota; kingdom Viridiplantae; phylum Streptophyta; class Magnoliopsida; order Santalales; family Viscaceae; genus Viscum; species Viscum album. Next base: position 1,233,024,070 of record OY728135.1, on the reverse strand, counting down.
TTCTGGTCGAATTATACTTATCCAATAGAATTAGGACATGTGTTAGGGTAATAATAATATCATTTTTACCCTTAATTACCCTATTTACTTTTATCCGTGGTAAAAAAAGTAAAAAGATACTATTCACCAAAAATTATTTTCATCTCATTGAACCACATTTTACTTACTGACATCAACCGTGTTTCTCAGAATTTTGAAATTCCACTCACAGAAATGGTAAAATTATGTTTTATGAAAAATTCATTTTTTTAACTACCACTTAGAGGTTTCACTATTCATCAAAAAATGAAGGTTTCCAGAAAAATACCAAATATTAGGCCTATGCTATATTTGATATTTTGAATTCAAAAATGATGTCTATTTTACCAAATTAAAAACATATCAGTTGGATTAATTAATTTAAAAATTAAATCCCGTCGTCAAAACAAATAGCGTGTTTTTATGAGATAATAACTATCAAAAGATTGACACTTGTTTATGTCTGGTTTAAATGTGAAATTTCATCCAATGACCAACATTGTATTAAATTGTAAAAATATATTCTAAATATACTTTAAAACCACTGAAATTAATAATTTATCACTATTAATTATTTCAACTAAAAAGGTTGTTTTTAATTAAAAATTAGTAATTTTCACTATTAATCAGAAAATGAAAGTTAGCCGAAAAGTACCAAAATTTCACCCTAAGCTAATTTCCATATTCCGAATCCAAAAATGAAGTCCATTTTGAAAAATAAAATTTATAAAAATTCAAAAAGTGATTATTACTATTCATAACGTCTAGTTTTAATAATATTTTAATAGAATATCGTTGTTTAGTGAAACTCGGTATTGCGTACTACACACGCTATCGAGGAAGGTCGCGATTGAGTGTAATGAAAGGAAAGTCAAGTATGCGTGTTGTGCAAGCCCCTTTTGGTGTAGCGTACAACACAAGACATTAATGCAATTAAAAACAATATTTTTCATAAAATCTCGGGGTGTTACATTCTACCCCCCTTAAAATGAATTTCTCCCTCGAAATTCGTCGGGGTTATAAATGGTTTACTACTCAAAAGTTTGTTTAATAGAAACCCACATCGTAAAATTGAATACCAAAACATGGATTTAAAAACTAACGTATGAAATGTAACGGTTACCCAAATTAACTCATCGTTGGGTTTCCACGTAGAAGAACATAGGTGAAAATATGGATATGGAAGAAAAATCTAACCATCAAGTTCTGCTGGAGAGTGGTAGAGAACATGTCTATGAAAAATCCAACAATCACAAAGCCATAAATTTGTGATGATCTAAGGTAACATATGATTTATCAGATATTAGGTCACTAGGACAACATTTTTGGTTTTCAAGATCATTTCCCTAAAGTTGATGAATTAAAAGAAATAATTACATGATTTTGGTACAATCTCACTGTTTTTCGTGAATTGAACAATTTCCACTTCATCCCTTAAATAAATGAAGTTGAATGTTTCATTCATGATGTGTTAGTAGATCATGTGATATAATGAAGGGTCATTCCATCTGTTTCAACAAAAGGGTAGAAAAATTTATAAGTCCATCTTATGGTTAGATTAATCGTATATGGTTCCAAAAATGAACTTATACTTCATATATCATACTGCTTAATATAATAAAACCATTTTCTACTAAACAGGGAATTCCTGTAGGCCAGTGGTAGGCGATAAAGGCCAGTTTCACATCAGATGTGGGTTCGACTCCCACAACCTTGTCCGACGCGATGGGCTGTCGCACGTCCTGAAGGTTGTCCTTTTTCTAAAACTACATTACTATAACATACCAAAAATAATATCAAAAAAAAGTTCTATCCTTAAACAATACTAACTTATGTCTAACATAATCCATTCCAATCTTTAGCCTTATCGAAAATACGTCGGTCCAAGATCATAGTATAAAGAAAATTATTACTTGAAATGTCATCAACCAAGCATGTGAATACCATCATTTATCCCCCATATATCGTGTTGGTCACATTCCAATCATGTGAATACATTAATCATGTATTCTATTGAAAAATGAATACCCATTTAACCTTAGTGAAAACATGAATGCTGTCAAAAGTTAACTCTTTCCACATACCAACATCCCAAAATTTCTATATAATCAAACCATAATATCACTTAGTCCTTATATCAGTCATGAGCTCATGAATACTATCAAACATTTAATTTTCTCCTTATCCCTTCATTATGTGCATATCATCTACATTCCAAAAATATATGAATAACCTTTCATGGATACTAGTACCATTAATCATACACTTTCAAACTCAAGGAAAGACAACAGTGTAACAATCCTTAGATGTCTTTTTATTCAATAGTACCATGAGATTACTTATACAACATTACACTTGATAAACATGTAATCATTCCACTACCTTCTTAAACCATTGACCGAGCTTCAACAATTCTTCCATCTCACATATCATTTGTAGTCTCTTCATCATCATCAACATAAATACTACCCATATGGCCGTACTGATTCACTTCATGAGACTTTCCTTTAGGGAATTGGTTTGCATAATGCCCGTACATTCCACATTTAAAACATTTAACCATTGTTGATGTCGTAGAAATACCATTATCCTCATCCATGGTGTTAACTGATCCTTTTCATTTGCACTTACTGGCTTTGTGTCCATATTTTCCACACCCAAAGCATCTTCCAGTTCCCTTGAAACAATCTCCTCGATGCCTCTTCCCACATGATTTACATGAGGGAAATTTAACTTTCTTTCCTCTATGATCATCATGAAACTCCATCTTTCTCTTATTATCTGAGTCGGGAAACTTACCAATGATGAGATTATTGATCATATTATGAGATTGTTGATTAGGAATAATAACGATGTTTGGACTTCCAAATCCCGTTTCATTTGTTTTCTCATGAAGAATATCATTCCATTGACTGTCATATCCTCCATTATCATGAATCTTCCTGTTTCCAGCCATTTTCTAAAACCAAAAAAGAATAGTGTGAGAGGCAAAAATCATGCTAGGGAAAACAAAATAGTAAAGGGGGAGAACCCTCAATATCTAACATCTTAGGTTAAATTATAAGATTGTTACCGAAGTTCTAGGACTATATCTTATATGTATACTTATCCTTTGGGACATCCCTAGAAATACCTTAGAAATATCTCTAGAGATCTCACTAACATTTTCGCATCCTAGTTTCCGAAGGTTGACAAAACCATTCCTCTGATACAAACTATAGAGACCCAAAGCTTGACGTACATGGACATTACATTACTTTTACGGAATACTTAGTACATAACAAAAACAGACACACAAGGACCGTAATAGTTTAATGTCTTTGGAAACTTGGAACGTAATCTTCTAATCGTGGTGAAAGATCTTCAACATCTCCCATAAAGATCTTCCCCCCTTTTTTTCATACCTAAAACCTTTCTTTATATCCTGGGGAAAAGAAAACATAAAAAGGGTGAGATCAAATGCTCAGTAAGGGTAAGCATGGATAAAATAAAACATACCATATACATTTGAATCTTAAAAACATGAACATAATGTTTAAACATCAAAATCATGAGCAATGACATAAAACATGGAATTACGTAAGGCATAGATCATAAAGAAACATTAATAATGATAAAATAGCATGAGAATAAAACATGTAATTGGGGCAACCATTAAGCACATGATATGATTTCCATATTAGCCAAGGAATTGCGGCCAAGACCATCTTAGTGGACAAAGTCCCTTTCTGAATCGAGTTCAGTCCTCGTTCCAGTCCTGTATTATTGAACCAGTTTAACTTGATGTTTCATCCATGTCTATCTCATGAGATATAAATCTTTACCCAATGCATTGGATGGAGATATATATCTCACCCATCTCATAATGAAATCATTCTTACTTGTGCCACAAAATAAACAAATGTCATTCATAATAACCCAACGAATAAAATGGGTTTCATAAACATCATCCCATCATCACATAATCCATATAAAAGAAATGGATATAATTTCATAATACGAAAAGTGAAACCATGTAAATCATAGAGACATTATATTTGAAACATACACATATGAAATAATGTCATCTTAGATGGAAAATAGTTTTGTGAAAACACTTGAAATGCATTCTGGAGGAAAATATCCTTTCTTCTTCAAAAACATTTTCCTTTAACAAAATGTCATAAAATTTTAAAAGAAAATGATTTTGTTGAAAATAGTCATGAAATATTTTGGAGGAAGCTTCATTAAAATAAGGCTTTATTAAACCGTAAAAATCCGTTTGTGCCGTATAAGTTAAAAAACATTCTTCTCGTACATTTGTCAGAAAAGTCAAAAAGTACCTCGTAAAAGAAAGATTCCATACATACCATGTATTAAAAGTAAAAATTGGGTAGAAAAGAAATTACACATACATGAAACCATTTTTAGGAAACATGGACATGGATGATAAAAATAACCCCAGTAAATACTTACGAATAAGCAATCTCGGATAAAAATGAGATTTTCGAAATTATCCCTTACCTTAGGTCTAATATGATTCGTACGTATCCAAACCTCCTGTATAATGATTTAATAATGTCATTGACTTATTACAGAATCATATTCATTGTTATTATATCATATATGGTTCACTTATGACTTTATATTACCCGTTCTTTTGTAAATTCCATGTTAAAGAGTGTTTTGGGTAAAATCATTTAATTTGTCGTCTGTGTTTTGACTTATAATTATTCATATGATTACTTAGACCATGATTACTAAATTCCAGAATATAAAACATGATTTATATATAATATATATTCAGAATATACATATATATAATAGATCAGTAAATGGAAATAAATACACCATTCATGGAGACTGTAGGCCGTACGTACGCATGAACACTGTTTTCGTTTCCTTATTGAGTTGTATGGAATTAAGTAGGTGACATACATATATATACACAAAACTCCAGTATCATTATTATGTCATATATTTCATGATTACTTATATATACTTTATAATCATTCATGAATGGTTAACATGGAGATTGAATCTCATCGCGTCGTGGAGACGGTAGTCCGTACGTACGCACGAGCGATGATATCGTTCTCATGATCGTGGAATTGTATTTGAGTGTATGTGTACTATTTCAGAATCAATATCACTTTAAAATAATCATATATAGTTATTATGTACACCATTATACCCATCCAAGTAAGGTGGTGGTGGAAAATAGATTACACCACAGCGTGGAGACGGTATTCCGTATGTACGCATGCGCGGTGATTTCGTTTTCAGTAGGATGGATAGATGGTGAAATAGGTTTGTTTAATACATACAATAAAATATCAGTATATTAGTGATACTGATGTTATTACTTTATAATGAAACGACCTAAGAAGAAGAAGTGGAATAAGAATTAAAGTTGAAAGAATCGGTAACGGACATTACCTCTTCTTTGAAGCGCCTCTTTGAAATATCCTTTTAGGGCACTAAAATTGGTCTTTGAGGAAGACCAGAACCTCTAGGATGTTTCTAGGGAAGTGGAGAAGATAATTTGGCAGGGTTTGGCAGAGCTTCAAGGCTCAATGTGGTGTGAGGAAGAGAGGGAGGAGGTTCCCTTTTATAAGGGAGGAGAGGGGCACCTTTGGAATAACTAAAAATATTAATTTATTATAAAGTCATATTCGGTTTTTAATAGCTCAAAATTGAGTTATTTTGAAGCTAAGGTGGGTATGGGTATAAATACTCCCATAAAATAGAATTTAGACAAGTTTAGGTCATTATATGAACCATATCCTTTAGTTTTAACTATTAGTTAATTAGATTGACATTTACCATGTCACTTTGTATTTTTATATTATATAGTTAATAAACGTACCATATACATCCAAGAGACCCCCAAGTGGTCCATTAATGATACAAATATCATTATATAAGAATCTTGGCCTAACCGTATATTTTTAGGAATAAAATAACAATAAATAATATAATATTTGTTTTTAAAACTATTTTATATCAATTTTGACACTATTCAATAGTTGATTTTTGTAAAACTCATAACAGAATTATTAATTCGACCAAAGTTAATTAAATCAATCCTAACATGTCATATTAACCTATAAAATTAGTTTAATTCATAAAAATTATCAGATTATATTTATTTGGGTATTTATATTATCAATTATTCTAATTTTTCACTATTATGGTAATTGCTGCATCATCATTGTGTCATTAATAAATTACATTTTTTAATGTCTAAAAATTATAAATAAAATCTCATTATGTATGAAATCTTATTATCTTTTTAATTAATATTTACAATATAATTTATCTTATGTATATCCCTATATTAAAAATGTTTTTGTAAATTAACTTTGATTTCAACTCTTTTAACTCTTCTTTGAATTAAATAATAATAAATGACCTAATCTAATCCAAGTGGGCCTAAATGGTCATATTTTATTCCTAAGGTTGTTTTTGGTCTAATTTCACTTATCCAATAGAATTAGGACATGTGTTAGGGTAATAATAACATCATTTTTACCCTTAATTACCCTATTTACTTTTAACCGTGGTAAAAAAAAGTAAAAAGTCACTATTCACCAAAAATGATTTTCATCTCATTGAACAACATTTTACTTACTGACATCAAACGTATTTCTCAGAATTTTGAAATTCCACTCATAGAAATGGTAAAATTAAGTTTTATTAAAAACTCATTTTTTTTTAACTACCACTTTGTGGTTTCACTATTCATCAAAAAAATGAAAATTTCAAGAAAAATTCCAAAAATTATGCCTAAGCTATATTTGATATTTTGAATTCAAAAATGATTTCTATTTTACCAAATTAAAAAAAAATTAGTTGCATTAATTAATTTAAAAATTAAATCCCGTCGTCAAAACAAATAGCGTGTTTTTAAGAGATAATAACTATCAAAAGATTGACACTTGTTTATGTCTGGTTTAAATGTGAAATTACATCCAATGACCAAAATTGTATTAAATTGTAAAAATATATTCTAAATATACTTTAAAACAACTCAAATTAATAATTTATCACTATTAATTATTTCGATTAAAAAGGTTGCTTTTAATTAAAAATTAGTGATTTTCACTATTCATTAGAAAATGAAAGTTAGCCGAAAAGTACCAAAATTTCACCCTAAGCTAATTTCCATATTCCAAATCCAAAAATTAAGTCAATTTTGAAAAATAAAATTTACAAAATTTCAAAAAGTGGTTATTACTATTCATAACAGCTAGTTTTAATAATATTTTAATAGAATATCGTTGTTTAATGAAACTCAGTATTGCGTACTACACACGCTATCGAAGAAGGTCGCGATTGCGTGTAATGAAAGGAAAGTCAAGGATGCATTTTGTGTAAGCTCCTTTTGGTGTAGCATACAACACAAGACATTAATGAAATTAAAAAGAATATTTTTCATAAAATCTTGGGGTGTTACAACGTTTATCTGTCTCCTCAGTGTACCATTACGCCATATGGTCCACCTCCGACCCCTCCAGTCCTGGTACTCCCAACCTTAGTCAACACTGTCTGTCATCTGCAACCAACACAATGAGGTGCGGGCCTAGCCCGTGCAGGGGTGAGTATTATAATAATAAGTAGGGACCCCAAGACCCTCAAGTATCTCAAAATCCAACACGTATAATCACAAATAATGTAATCAATAGATAACCCCACTCAAGTATATGCCCATACATATATCTATGTAATCATGTAATCCATCTCAATCATGAGGCAAACACAAAAGTTACTGACTTAGCACACACATGTATACAACTAATGTAGAGAGATAGAGATGATCAGATGTAGCCACTGAATCATATATTCTGTCGAACCCACATAGGATCCTGGAACAGAAAACTGAGCCGTCGAACCCACATAGGATCTAGGAACAGTAGTCGGAGCAGTCGAACTCACATAGGATCTAGGAATAGCAGTCAGAGCTGTCGAACCCACATAGGATCCAGGAACAGTAGTCGGAGCTGTCGAACCCACAAAGGATCGAGGAAGAGTAGTCAGAGAGCAGCCATCCACAGGGTTTCCACACAAGGCACGATTTATTCTGGGAGGGTCCACTCCTCAAGCCTAGTGTCGATATATCAAATTCCATGATGTCCCATGTTGATGTATCCAAAATATATGTCCTTCAATAAGATACCCAACACGACAGACGACACGACAATTGGATGCTCAGTCTGAGAGTTATTGGAAATTCCATTGTGAGGGCCCAATTGGATTTATGTTTGATCCATCCCGGCTTTACCCCAACTGTGTCTAAACCTCATGTGGGTTATACCAAAAGAACCTTCTTCCTCAAAGGTTTCCATCAACGTAGATGATTCGTAAATCGGATTCATGTAGATCAAGTTACAAGAAAAAGGGTAAAAATATGTCAAATGGGTTCGAGTCTGGTCCGTGGATCCGACCCAGTCCGCGTGACCGACCAGGCCCATGGGGGCGGCCCGACCTGCACTGGGGTCGGCCCACTCTATGTTTGACCCACACGAGGCCCGCCACTGGCAGCCCGTGGGGTTCGCCCTAGCCGCGCCAAGAGGGGTGGTTGCACCCCCTGGATCCCCGAATGGCTTAGCCGTTCGGGGAGTTATAAACCAGTGCCATGTGGCGCTGTTCCGCTTCATGTGGGACCCACACGACGGGTCCCACTCCTCCCGGCTGGCCAAGCAGCCATCCGCCTCCCACGCGGCTCGGTTGTGCGGCGCCTCATCTTGCGACCTAGTGGATCTGGCTGCTGGTCCTTCATCATCGCGACCAAGGCCGCGACCCCCTTTTTCTCCACTATGCAGAACGGTTGTGCCATGCCTTCCCTGGAAACTCGCGGCTCAAGCCACCAGTTTTCTTTGTGGCCGGTCTTGCACCAGCCACCGTAGCATGTCAGCCGCGAGCTACTCCTTCGGTGGCGCGTTTGCACCGCCGCTGTCCACGCGGTGATGTTAGTCAGTTCCAACTGTCAGTGAACTTTCCACGGGTCACCAGATAAGTTCTGGTGGCCCGATTCTTATTTTGGAAGCAGATGTTCACTCCTCCGGACGATGACTTTGATCCGTAATCATTGTTGAAGAAAATCACCCAACCTAGACTCATGCCGCGATTATCCTAAAAATCCACAAAGTAGGGTGGATGGGTTTGAATGTGTTGGTTCGGCCCGCACCCTCCATGTTAGAGTGATATCATGCGGCTTTGATTCTTAATCATTGCAGTAAAACAAGGAACGTGCAACCATTAACAAAGCTTGAAGCCCTACCTTTGTTTGTTGACAGAGTCACGGGAAAGAAGGTGGTTTTGTCATCATTCATTGCATCCTCTACACACTTCCAATCCAAGATTGTCTATTAGTTCATTGATGATAATGATGAGGAAAGATCGGTCGAAGATATCCCACATCGAATGGGGTTCCAAGGAAGAAAGTCAAAGGAGATCATTCTTCATAGTCGAAGGCGTTCTTTGTTCTTTATTGGTGAGGGATTTTCTCCCTAAGCTCTCTCCCTTCTCCCAAGCTCCACCAAAAGACAAATGCCAACCAAAATAATGGATTATGTAAATGAGAAGGATTTGGAACATTAAGCGTTAGGGGAGTTGAAGAGGCTCCACTACACTTAATGGAAGGTGGAGGGTTTCTACCATTGATGTGGAGTTTCAAGGGGGTTTAACCGTAGGTGGTCCACACATCAATTAACATGAAGAGAAGGTTAGTATCAGGTGGGACCCACCACTATAACCTCTCATGGGAGGCTAGGGTTTCGTGGTCCCACCTCCAACTTCCATGTGGAGGTTTTAACCAACAAATAAAAATGAAGACACCCAATTTATTTTTATTTAATTCATTCCCCAAAAACCCAAAAACTATCATCTATTCTTGACCAACTATCATCGAGTTGAAAGTCTTATTAAGTGAATACCGGCACTGCGAGTTCAACGGTGCCCTCGGATTTCAATTTCGAGCATCGGTTCAAATGTTATAAAAACCCGCTGGTAAATTTACTGAACATACCCGAAGAAAATGTCAAAAATTTATTCCAGGAACACCGAGCCTCGGAATCACATGCCGTAAATATTCACAGACACTTAAAATTCCAATATATTTAAGAAAAAAAATTCCCAAGAATGTTTTGGGTCTTTATATTCTCCCCACCTCAGGGCTCTACGTCCCAGTAAGCCACAACTCATAACTAAGGGAATATGTGGGGATACTGAGCACGCATCTGAGCCTCCCACTCCCATGTTTTCTCCTGGAGGTTTCGTTGCTGTCATCGAACACGCACCATAGGTATCAACCATCCATGTATGAACCGCTCTTATAGATCCTCAATCTCCACTGGAAAGTCCTTGAAAGTCGCCCCCCGTTAATTTCCAGCTCTCCATGGTTGATGATGTGAGAAGGTTATTGCACGTATCCCCTCAGCTGAGATACCTAGAAGACTTTGTGCACCTGGTACAACTGAGGCTGAAGAGTTAAGTGGTAAGCCACATCGCCAACTCTGATGAGGACCTGAAATGGTCTGATGAATATTAGAGGTAACTTTCTGCCTCAAGAAAATCCATGTAGTCCTCGTTATGGTGAGACACGTAGAAAGACTTGGTCGCCGTCCTCGAACTCCAGAGGCCTCCATCTCCAGTTAGCATGTGACTTCTTCCTACTCTGTGCAGTCTTCATCTGCTCCAAGATGATCTGCACCTTCTCTTTGGTAGCCCGTACCATATCTTATCCCACTAGTGCTGACTCACTGGGGTCAATCAAGAACAAGGGTGATCTGCAAGGTCTCCCATACAACACCTCAAAATGTGCCATCCCAATGGTGGAGTGATTGCTGTTGTTTTATTAAAACTCCACCAAAGTTAAGGGATTCTCCCAGCTGTGACCAAAATCGAGGACATGAGCACGCAACATGGCCTCAGTGATCTAAATGGTCCACTCAGTCTGACCATCCGTTTGAAAATGGAAGGCAATGATCTAATGAAGTAGCGTCCCGAAGCCTCCTCCAACCCCATCAATATCCTAGAAGTAAACCGTGCATCACGATCAGAGACAATAGAAAAAGTTAATCCCTATAAATTTACAATCTCATGCACATAGAGGGGTCCCAAGCCCTCTACTGAGCCCTGCTCTCTGATCAGTAGGAAGTGGGCTGACATGGTGAGTCGGTCGACGATCACCCAGATAGAGTCATGTCCCTTGGATGTACGAGGAATTCCTATATCAAAGTCCATGGATATCCCATCCCACTTCCACTCTGGGACCTTTAAAGGCTGAACCAAGCCTGCTGGTTACTGATGATCCACCTTTACATGCAGACAACTGAGGCATCGAGAGACAAAATTCGCTACTACCTTCTTCATACCTAGCCACCAGTGCAATCATCGAAGGTCTTGATATATCTTCGCCACTCCTGGAAGTACCACTAGAGGAGATGTGTGGAAGTCCCTCAACACTTCCTCTTGAAGTGACACTGGTACCATGGCACAACCTCTGAAGAGGATGACGTGCTCCCCACATTCATAAAATCCATCAGGTGCCTTCCCAACAGATATCTGATCACGTCATGTCTTGAAGTCAGTGTCTCTGAGCTGTGCCTCCCTAACTCACTGAAGAAGGGGAAGAGTGACTGTAAGAGTATGAAGGAAATATGCTCTATCTCATTCCACAAAGGATATTCGTAAATAAGCCAGTTTCTTTGACAACTCTCCTGACAGCTGAATGCCTGATCTCCTACTAAGAGAATCTTCTAAAATCTTCCCCTTCCCAGGAGTATAGACTATCTCGATGGTAGTCCTGGAGGAACTCAATCCATCGTTGTTGTCTCAGGTTCATTTCCTTATAAGGGATGATATACCTATGACTCCGGTGGTCAGAGTACACAGTAAAACATTCGCCCATCAGAATATGTCGCCACATCTTTAAGACAAAGACCACTGCAGCTCACTCCACGTCATGGTTAGAGAAGTTCTGCTCGTTTTGTCTCAGCTGTCGTGAACCATAAGTGATCACTTCTCACTCCTGTATCAAGAACCATCCATGTCCCGTCCTATATGTGTCGCAGTAAACAACATACTCTACGACTTCCACTACAAGCCTCGATATGGGGGGAAATAGTCATCCTCTGCCTCATCTCTTGAAAGGTCTATTGGAATCTCTCCAACCACACAAAGGGTTCCCCTTCTTCATCAAGGATGATATTGGTGCTGCAACTCAGGAGAAGTTTGATATGGACCTCTGGTAGTATCCAGCCAAACCCAGGAAACTCCGCACATTCGTCACACTTCTGGGTGGTTCCCAAGCAAGTACCACCTCATTATTTGATGGATCTACAACAACTCCAGCCTCTGAGATGACATGTCTCAAAAAGTGAACCTCTCATATCCAAAACTAGAACATCAAGAGATTACCATTAATCCGGTTCTCTCACAGTGTGTCCAGTACTACCCGCAAATGGTGGGCATGCTCCTCTTTAGTAGTCGAGTAGATTAGAATGTCTTCGATGGAGATTACAACAAAGCGATCGAGAAATGGCTAGAAAATCTTATTCATGAGACCCATGAACACTGCTGGAGCATTGGTTAAACTGAAAGGCATAACCAAGAACTCGTAGTGGCCATACCGACATCTGAAGGCCATCTTCAGAACATCCTCGTCACGAACTCTGAGGTGGTGATAGCTTGATCTAAGGTCTATCTTCGAGAACCATCATGATCCTTTTAACTGATCAAAGAGGACGCCAATCCTTGGGAGTGGATACATGTTCTTCAAGGTCACCTGGTTCAGGCGACGGTAGTCGACACAAACTTCATGCTTCCATCCGTCTTCTTGGAGAACAGAATCGGGGCTGCACAGGGAGAGACACTGGGCTGGATGAATCCCTTCCCCTGAAAGTCCTCTAACTGTACCCACATCTTGCAAAGCATCGCGGGAGCCATCCAATACAATGGTGTAGATATTGGTGTCGGCCTGGGGTACATGTAAATGTAGATCTCTACCTATCTGCAAGGAGGTAGACCTGGGACCTCATCAGGGAAGATATCCATGTACTTGTCCATCACTACAGGATAAGTCTGAAACTCCACATCAACTGATCTGAGGGTAAGGAAATCCAACTGATGAGTGATCGACTGTACTCTCCTCCAGTAAAGTCCATCCTGCGCTGTAAAGGCTCCATTCTCGCTGGTGAAGGTGAACCTGGTCCCATCCGTGCGAACAGACTGCACTTTGTGCCTAATACAGTCGATCTAAGCATGAACTGTAGATAACCAGTCCATACCCAAGATGACATCGTTAGGACTCAACGCTACTACTAAGAGATCCCAAATAAAGCCCTCGCCACCTAGAGTAAGCTCACACTACTGGAACCAGTGCATAATTGTCGTATCTTCTCCCGTAAGAGTCTCCAGCCGTAAGGATCGAGCCAACGGTTCCGTCAGAATCTCTGAGCTCTGAACGAGGGTGGTGGAAATGAAAGAGTGACTGGAACCTGTGTCTATAAGAACTATAGTTAAGGTGGAGTAGACACATACTGTACATCTAATCATCTCTGGAGTTCCATGATCATAAGCCTTAGCTGCTTGGAGTTGGGCTCTCGCCTGTCCACCTTCTCCCTACAGTCGGGGTGGACCTCCTGGTGGTGGTGGTGATAACACCTTGTAATGTCATACACCACCATCTATATGACCAGATCCTCTACCACATCTGCCTACGCCCTATGGATCGCCTCAATCAATCCTCTACCTCTACATGGTGGGTCCCTCTACTGTCTACTGATCATCAAAATGGAAGGTCAAATAGTCACAAGCCATGTGACCCTGCCCGCCACATGTGGAACACTGCATGTTCCTTGAATGACTGGCTCTATCTTGTGTGCCTCTCACAACCAGACTCGTGTCCTGAGGTTGTCTACTAGATGGTCTTGTCTGCATGGATCTCTTCAACATCTATCTGTAGTTAGCTGCAGAAGACTCCACTACGTCATGCTTGATGGTGGGTCTCGCTACATGAGACTTCTTAGTAAGGAAATTCTCCACTAAGAGGGTTTACTCTAGCACCCATTTCTATGTCAGGATGTAGAGGGAGATCATCGAAGCCCTGATCTCTCACTAGATTCCCTGTTCGAAGGTTCAGATCTGGACGAATGGTACCCACACCATATCTATAGAGTAACATGAGAGGTCGGTGAACCTTGATGAGTACTGCGCAACTGTAATGTTGCACTGCTGCAGATGAAGTAGCTCCTGTATCCACACAACAAGTAGGGTAAATGGAAAAAACTGCACCTGAAACATGCTCTCGAAGTCTACCAAGAGAAGTGTCGCCTCATCATGCACCTGGAGCATCAGGCTGCACCATCTTCCTGCTGCTTCCGGAAGGCGACTCGTGGAAAGAATCACCATAAGGTCGGCTGGTGTCCCTACCAGTATAAAGACTCTCACTACAACCTCCAACCAATCCTCAGCTGCCTGCGGGTCCATCTCGCCCCTTATCCTAGGTGACCTCTAGCAGTGGAACTCATGCAACCCACTCAGGCGGCACACACTCTCTACTATTGGGGCTAGTGGTATTGGTGTCCCAACGGGTAGTGGTACTGTTGGTTCCTCCGCTATGATAGGGACCTACACCGAGGAATCGTCGCTCGGTGGGCTATCATCTTGTACAACTCTCAGAACCCTAGATGGCTGTCTGCGTGGAGGCATCCTGAAAAGAAATAGGTGATCCGTGGTCAGTATGTTATACCTGGTGAGATGAATTAAGATATCACAAAGAAACCAATTGAAACAAACATGTAATCAATGTTTTTGTGAACTGAGTCAGAAATCAGAAGTTAGGGTCCTGGTGTATGGATACGTCGGTCACTGCACCCACAATTGACTCCCTGAACTGAAAACCACACTCAATACCCTTAACACTATTTTTTCACAAAAAAAATATCAGAGACCAATGTTATGCGGTATATTCGACTCCTTTGATACCAATTTGTAATGACCCATCCCATGGGACCCATGTCGTTACTACCCCAAGAATGACTTCCATAGGTTAGGGGCTGGCAACTAGCACCAAATGAATGTTTCACTAAACTTTGGAAGGCATTGCCATTATAAATTTAAAAACACAACAGAGCACAAAACTAGATACAAAAAACTAAGTAAAACTGTATAACAAGAGAGTGTTGAAAAGCAAAGGGGCCAGAAATACAAGCCCAACTGTAAAGTACAGGGAACTAATAGTACAACTGAAGAAATAAAACAGCTGATGTGTCATCCTTAGATGGTACAACAAGAAGGGTATGTATAGATCTTCTCCTCATCACTCCATGTTTGTTCGTCTCCTCCGTGTACCGCCATGCCGTATGGTCCACCTCCAGCACTGTCCAGTCCTGGTACTCCCAGCTTCAATCAGTGTTGTCTCTCATCTGCAACCAACACAATGAGGTGAATGAATATCCCATAAAGGGGTGAGTATAACAATACTCAATAAGGACCGCGAGACCCTCAAGGCCTCTCAAAATCCAATAAGGATAACCACAATGTATTTAATCAACTGATTACACCACTAAAGCATATGCCCATACATATTCTGAAGTTATTAAGTAATCCATCTAAATCATGTGGTAAACAAAAAAATTACTCACTCATCTCACACAGGTATACAACTTTTGTAGAGAGATAGATATGATCAGATGTTTCCACTGAATCATCTATTCTATCGAACCCATGTGGGATACTAGAATAGAAAATAGAGCTGTCGAACCCACACAAGATCTAGGAATAGTAGTCGGATCTGTCAAAACCATATAGGATCCGAGAACATTAGTTAGAGTTGTTGAAACCACGCAGGATCCAGTAATAGTTGTCAGAGCTATCGAACCCACACAGGATCCAGGAATAGCAGTCAGAGAGCAGTCATCCACAAGGTTTCAACATAAGGCACGCTTGATTCTGGGTGGGTCCGCTCCTCAAGCCAAGTGTCGATACATCAACTTCCATGAAGTCCCACGTTTATGTATCCAAAATCTCTTTCCATCCATATGATACCCAACGTGATAGACGACACATCAATTGGACGCCCAGTCTGAGAGTTATTGGCCTTTCCATTCCGAGGGCTTGGTTGGATTTACGTTCGATCCAACCCGGCCATATGCAAACTATGTCCAACCCTTGAGTGGTGTATACCAAACGAAACTTCTTCTTAAAAGGTTTCTATCGCCGCAGATGGTTTGTCAATAAGAATCTCGTAGCTCATGTTACAAGCAAAAGGGTGGAAATATGACAAACGGGCTGGGTCCGGTCCGGCCTAGCCTGACCGACCCGACCCAACCCGAGTCCAGATTAGGGTTCGACCCAGTCCACATATATGACCCTGTCCTCATATCTACCCCGTTCTGTGGGACCGAACTGGCCCACGGGGGTGGCCCGGCCCACGCTGGGTCAGGCCCGCGTGAGGCCAGCGGCTAGCAGCCCGTGGGGTCCGCCCTAGCCGCGTCCAGTGGGGAGGTCATACCCCCCTAGATTCTCTAAAGGAGTTTCCGTTTGGGGAGTTCAAAACCGAAACCATGTGGCTCCAGTCCGCATCATGTGAGATCCATGCGATGGGTCCCGCTACTCCCGACATGCCGAGCTGTAAGCTACCTCCCACAGGGTTCGGTTGTGCCATGCCTCCTCCAGTGACCCGACGGCTCGAGTTGTCAGTCCTTCATCTCCACGGCCAAGGACACGACCCCCTTTTTTCTCCACCATGGGGTGCGGTTGCGCCGTGCCTTCCTCGGAAACCTAGAGGCTTGATCCACCTGTTTTCATCACGGCCGGCCTTGTGCTGGCCGCCGCTGCACCGCTGCGGCCCATCGATCACGAGATACTCCTCTAGCAGCGCGGTTGGGCCGCCACCATCCACATTGTGACTTTTGTCGGTTCCAACTGTCGACATAATTTCCTTGGGTCACCAGATGAGTTCTGGTGGACTGATTGTCGTTCCGGAAGCAGCCACACACTCCTCGGGATGCCGCCTTCGATCTGCAATCATTATTGAAAAAAATCACACAATTTGGACTCATGCTGCGATTAGCATCAAAATACACCAAGTAGGGCAGAGGGGTCTGGCTATTTTCATTCGGACCGCACCCTCCGTGTTAGAGCGATAACATGCGACTTCGATTCTTAATCCAGGAAGTAAAATGAAGAACGTGTAACCATTAACAAAGATTGAACCCCTAGCTTTGTTTGATGATGGAGTCGCGGGAAAGAAGACGATGTTGTCATAATTTGTCGCATCCGCTACACACTTCCAATCCAAGCTCGTCCATCGGTTTTTTGATGACCATGAGGAGGGAAGATCAGTCAAATACATCCCACGTCGAAGGGGGTTCCAAGGAAGAATGTCGAAGGATATCGTTCTTCGTAGTTGAAGGATTTCTTAGTTCTTCGTTGGCGAGTGCTTTTCTCCTTAAGATCTCTCCCTTCTCCAAAGCTCCACCAAAAGACAAATTCGAACCAAAATAATGGATTATGTAAATGAGAAGGATTTGGCACATTAAGTGTCAGGGGAGTTGAAGAGGCTCGACTACAATTAATAGAAGGTGCATGGTTTCTCCCATTTATGGGAAGTTTCAAGGGGGTCTAACCTCAGGTGGTCACCACCTCAATTAACATGAAGAAAAGGTTAGGATTGGATGGGGCCCACCACCATAACCTCTTATGGGAGGTTAGGGTGTGGTGGTCCCACCTCTAACTTCCATGTGGATGTTTTATCCAACAAATAAAAATAAATCCACACACTTTTTCTTATTTAATTTATTCCCTAAAAATACAAAAACTATCTTTTACTCTCGACCAACTACCATCGAGGTGAAAGTCTTCTTAAGTGAACAACAGTGATGCGAGTTCAATGGTTCCCTAAGATTTGAATTCTAAGAACTAGTTCAAAAAGTTATAAAACCCTCTCATACGTTTACTGAACGTACCTGAAAAAAACATCAGGAATTGATTCTGGGCACAACGAGCCTCAGAAACATGCGCTGTCAATTTCCAAAGGCTCATAAAATTCTCATCTATTTAAGAAAATAAATTCTAAAAACGTTTATGGTATTTATAGTATTTGAATTCATAATTAAATAAATTAGCTATTTTTTATAGTGTATATCTTTAACTATAATTTATTCCTATAAAAAGATAAATATTTAAAATTTAAAAAGTAAAAAAAATTACACCTATACGAAATAAGGGATATAATCTACACATACCTGAATTTTAATTGGTCAAAAAATAATATATGCAAAAAATAAATAATCGATAATTATTGGTCCAGTAGTATTGAACTCATTTTATAAAATTGGTATTTTTTCTAATCAATATTGGATATCATTAACAGTGATCCTACGATTCTCTATCTCCTCCTATTGATGATGAATAATGTTTCTAATATAATATATAATCTCATTTGAAATAATTTGACACAGGGTATCCGAAACATATAACTCACAATAAATGGGAAGCTGCAGGGAAGGATGTTCTTGAGTTGTATAAGTAGGAGGAGGTGGAGGAAGTGTATCAGTAGGAAGAGGTGGAGGAGTGGTATATACAGGCAGAGGTGGAGGAGTTGGATTAATATCTTGAAACTGTCTACACATGTTTGAGAACATAAATTGTACCAAAGCTTTATTCTATTCCACTATTGTCTCACCCATGTGATAATTTTTTTCTTTCAAATATTCTATTTTTTATTTTATAAACATCCTTCATTAAAAATGTCTAAAAACAAAAAAACACTTTTTTTTTCTAACACACCGGCTTGATTTCCACATACAAAACCTAGATGTTCAATATTTTCCAATGTCCTAGGTAAAATATGCTTACCAACCTCAGCCATGAAGGGCCCCTTTGTGCTCTTATCCTCAATGAAATATTGTATAGAATATTTGAAAATTTTATTAGTGGATCACAGAATATAAATATTTTATTTAACTTAAAGAACATAAATAAATTAAATAACTTCTAACAATCATCTCAACTACAACTGTTGACTCATTCGTAAGATATTTAAATATTTTTATGATCTAGTTTGTCTTTAATTTTCCATTTCATGTTGGGGGGAATGAGGGTCAACCCCTATAGAGCCATAAGACATAGCACTTAGTTTTTTAAAATATTAAAAAGTAATGTTTTCATACAATAACATATACCCTCATTGAGTTATAATATGTGGTTATTTTTGTAGTTTGGATCTCCTGATGGTACCTACTCATTTTTGTAAAATTAAAAATAAATAAATTATTAATATAAAAACCCTAAAAAAGATATCATTTCACATACCAAAAATGATTCTTTTTCAACTAATTTAAAAAAATGATTTTATGTATCATCATTATTAAATTGATATATGTCATGTGGATTTTGATGTTGTTTATCCCCAAAAAATGACTTTTTCTCACAGATGATTTAAAATCCATTCATATCCTAGTTGAAAAGGCTAATTTTTTCTTCTTGGCTTAGACAATTTGGAGTATATCATATTTCATCTGATAAAAAATTTAAAAACTATATTATTAAAACCATTTCTTGATAAGTAAAATAGAAAATAACAAGATTTCCAAAATTATCTCCCATAAATGAGTTATAGTCACTTTGTCAGCACTTCTCAAATCAGAAATCAAAATACTATTTTTTTCAATATCATGCATTGAAATAAAATGGGCCCCTGGTAATATAATTATCCTAAAAATCAACTTATATCATCTAGTTCAAACTATGTGAAACTTCTTATTTTGTTAAACATGCAAATCCATGTTTACAAAATCGTGAACTATAATGTAATGCTATGGGTATTTGGAGTGGGTAAAAATCCCAACCCATTTGAAATTTTGGAGTTTGGTGGGTATTCCAACTCTCTTCTTGTGTAATAGAACATAATTATAGGTATTATATAAACCCAAAACATTGTTTATATATGGTTTGAGAGGCTTGTAAAATGACTCAGCTGTTCAGTTGGGTTTTGAGGGCATTAGAGCCCCAGAGGCCCTATTTTGCAGAAGTGTAGGCTAAGGTGCACAGTTAGATTAAGCCATACGACCTCCTAGTAGAAATAGTGTATACCAATTCTTCACTAAGAATGGTTTTGGGAATCCATGCATGAGGTGGTGTATGGCCATGTGTGAACCTATACAATTTTTTAAAAGGGATTTCAAAGGTCTTGTTCACGGTTAGCGAAAACTATGCACACACTATATGGGTAGATCCATTTGGGAAGTACCCTTACACTATAGGAACATGATTTGTGCACAGTTGGGGTAAACAGTTCCCACTAACCATGTGGGGAATGGATCATAAAGATAAGAAGTTGTAGAACTACCTTATGATTTGGAAAACCATGTGAGCTAATTGTGCGTCTCATTAAAGAGGTGAAATGACCAAACTACCCCTCCCTCCTTAAACATAATTTCATCAAACTTCTCCTACCAATCAAGCCATATAGAATGGGGTACAACATGTTTTCTATTTCGTTATCTTATGAGAATAATTTTACATCTAACCTACAATCTTAGATCCATCTGTTACACTGTGTCTGTCTCAGTACGGATATCATCCCTCATACATCACTTCCGATTTTCCATTTTCCCTTGGGCACCTATATACATATGCGTTGTTTTACCCTATGTTCAGGGAATTCTTCAGAAATGTTTATTTCTTCCATATTAGTCAGAGATAGAGGATAAGATCTGAGATTCCTATATCTACAACAACAAGGTAGGTGGTTCATAATTGTTTTTATAATTTCACAAGTGTTGGGGGTGGGTGTTTGGATTTTATTATGCTGTTGTGTTTACTAAGCGATACCCTTATAGTTTAATTAATGATTTTAATTATTTAAATTTTACATTGTAGGATTCCTATGGGAATGATTTTATGAGTATATAAAGATTTAAGATATGCGAGATGCTTGGAATTTGCATAGTTAGGCTGGGGATTTGACTTTTATATTAAATTGATTTGTTTTTTCAAATTTGAGCTGTTTAAGTCAATTCTATTGAATTGTTATATATACATGAAATGCTTGTGATGATATCCAAAGGAACTGTACATGCTCGGTAAAACCCTAAGATTTTATGAGATAGATTCTTTTTAATTTCACAATTTTATTTGTGTTGTATGATACACCAAGATTATATTTCGCTATATGCAACACCATATTAGCTTGCAGAATAAGCAACGCTATTCCTATCTTGTTTTATACACAATTTAAAGTTATTTTTATAGAATTCATTTCACAGAACAATGAGTATATATTTTTATAAATGTAAAAATAACTATGTTTTTATTGAGTTATATGAAACACGAATGGAAGATTTTACTAAATGAAATAATGAATTGGTTTTCATTACATGTAAGAGTGAGCTTCCTCAATTTCTTGCATTGTACAAAATACCAACTTTCACTAAACAATGATCAATTTTTGAAATATTATTATTTAATGGGATATAAAATTTCTTTTATGAATAGTACTAACCATTTTTTTTATTTTATATAACATTAACATTAATTTTATCTATTTTCTCGACATTATATAAGAACAAATTCAATTTTTCGAAAAATAGATGTTTTTTTAAAATAATGCAGTTTGCCACCTCTTGATGGCGCAACCATTGTAAATCTATTTTTAACACTATTATATAACATATTTGACTAAATAAACTTCTTATTTGGAATAGGGTAATCTAAATTTACATTGGGTGAAATTTGGGTATTTTTATTATAAAATTCCTATTTTAATGAATAGTAAAAAATACTGAATTTGAATTCAAAATTACATTTTAATCTTATTTATTTATATAGATACATTAACTTTATAGTTGGTTTTAAAGTGTAATTGTATTATGTTTTAATAATTTAAGACATTTTTTATCATTGGAAGTTATTTTATATTTAAATTGGATATTAACGCATGACATTCATTTGATAAGTTTTTACTTCCTAAAAACCCGCTTTTTGGTTTTGACAACGAGAATTAATTTTAAATTAATTTCTTCCTATTATGAGTTTTGAATTATGAGAAATAGGATTCCATATTTGGAATCAATGTGTCCAAATTATGTTTATAGCTTACTTTTTCAGATATTATGAATAATTCCTAATGTAATTTTCATTTACCACAGTTAAATATATATCGTGTAAACTAGGGTAACTAACAATATGATAAAGATAATAAAATTACCCTAATACATTATAAAATCCTATTGGATGAACTAAAGTCAACCAATATCACTTAGGTGTTGTAATGGAATCATTTAACAGACTTTATTATAGGAACGTGATGTAATTATAATTAGAACAATAGACGGTGAGAACATGTCACTCTCATATATCTTATAAGTATAATAATTTTCATATAGTGATTAAAAAACAAAAATAAGGGCATAAATGGTCTGAATAAATATAACCAATTTATCTAAATCATTTGAATTTATTAATAATTTTTATAGATCAAATATTTTCCTTTAATGAGTACACGATAGTGATGTAGAAATTATTTTTTTGATAGAAATATCAAATAAATGGTTTTAGAAATATTAAAATAAATATCATATGAACTAATTAATGAAATCCATGAATTTTATAGGTTACTATTAATTTTTTTGAGTGTATTAAATATTTTCATTCGAATTTACCTTCTCTTTAGATTTTATTAAAAGTCAAATAAATGAATATTGTCAAAATTTAGACTATTGATATTTTGTAAAAAAACATATTACTAAAGTATTTAAAGACACAAAAATATTTAAAAATTACAACGTTAAATTTATAAGGTGTAAAACATTATTAATTATCCAATTATGGAAAATTTACAACCCATAAATAAATATTTATAACCATTTAATATTTAGATCTTTATTACCAAAAATAAAATTAAAAATATTAAATTTGGATAAATCAAAATGATAAAGGTTAAAATAAAATAAAAACAAATCGACATTTAATTGGTTGAGATAATGTCAACCCATACTCATATTATCTTTGAAATAAATTATTTTGGGATCATTATAAAAAGAATATCAATTTATAATAAATTTATATTTCATGACATTCCAAAGGTGTCCTTCCCCTCTATTAAAAAAGGGCACAAATCTTTCTCTTTTAATCACACCAAAAAACCCACTTTTATTGGACAACCCCTGCCCAAATATCCTCCCAAATTCCATAACATTATTATAGAGAACATCCTTTTGAAATAAATCCATATTAAGTAGTCCTTTTGTGCATACTAAAATGAGATACCCGAAAAAGAAGTAATTGTTTTATCACCTTTTCAAAATTATTTTTTTTCTTCTACATACTCTTCTTATTTTATTCAATATTAATGTAATAAATACAGTATATTCTACACTATGATAGTTTATTAACATTATGGATCAACCTTATACTTCCTTTTATCCATCATACAAGTAACAATATCCACATGTGTTCGTGTGTATGGCTTAGTGTCTCCACATTGTGGTGTAATTGTTATTCAACAATAAATAATTTGGATGGGTATATTGATGAGTATAATGGATGTAAATAATTAATTTAACTTAATAATTATTCTATAAAATTCATATATAATCTAATTCTATAATATTTAACCATCAAGGGAATGATATCATCGCTTGTGCGTACATACGACTTTCTGTCTCCACAACGCGATGAGATTCATTCTCCACGTTAACCATTCTAGAATGATTATATGGTATATATAATAAAGAATCATGAAATATATGACCTAATTATGCTTATATATATGTATGTCATTTACTTGCTTCTATTCAATTCAATAATGAAACAGAAAATCATTCATTGGTACCTAAGGCCTACCGTCTCCATGAACAACGTATTCCATTTCATTTTTCTATATATTATATAGATTTATATACATAATTTATATGATATATAAATCATTTTTAACACTATTTATGTAATTAAATCCTGATATATTTAATAATATGAATAATAAAAAGACAAAATATGGACAATAAATAAAATTAATGTTACGCAAAACTTTACTTAAACAACGAATTGACAAAAAAATGGATAATATAAAGTCCTATGTGAATAATATATGATGTCAAAAATATTTTTATGGTTATGTAAAAAACATAATAACATTTTAAACCCACTATATAGTTGTTTCTGACACATATATAAGAAATTGGTTCTAAGGTGAGGTAAAATATATCAATCACATTATCATCAGAGATTTTTTATACGTAAGTATTTAATGGGGTATATTTATCATCCAAATCTATGTTTACTATAATATTTAATACTATTTTCATTATTCTACAATTGTATAATTTCAGCTGCACCCATTGGTAAATTTTTATTAAATGGTATGAAAGGAATCTTTTGGTGTTTTTCGATACGAGGTACTTTTTGACTTTATTTTAAAAGTAGGAGGATAATATTTTTAACACATACGGAATGAACATATTTTTTACATTGTTATAACACCTTATTTCTTGAAATATTAATCTGTAATGATTCATTTTTATTTTCCACTAAATTATTTTATTTTAAAATTTCATGACATTTTGAGAAAATAAATCATTTTTGAAGAAGAAAGTATATTTTCTTCAAGAACTATGTTCAAGTGTTTTATAAAAATTATTTTACATCTATGATGACACAATTTAAATTGGGTTATTTTTCTATCCCTATTATTACTATGATTTTATTCTATTATATAGGAAATTATTTTTATAAAATCCATTTATTTTATAAGGATAATGTTATGATGGGATGATTTTTAATAAACACTTTTTATTTTCTGGGATATTCTCTGATGAATGATTTATGTTTTTATGGAACATATATGAATGATTTTATTATGATATGTTGGGGACCTATATATCCCTCCAACGCATTGGGTAAAGATTTATATCTCATGAGATAAAGATGACTGGAATGACAAGAAAACCTAGTTCAACAATTCAGGGGTTGAATGACAAGTAGATATGGTTCAGTAATACATAGCTATAAAGGTAAGTAAACCGGGTTCAGTAATGGAAATTATCCATAATGATTATCTTGGAAGAAATTACTTGGCTTCTATATAAATAATATTATGTGATTTTTTCCACAATTCCATGTTTTATGCCAATGCAATTTTATCATGGTTAATATTATTTTATGATTTATGCATAACCTACTTCCATGATTCTTTTCTCAAATCATGATTATGATATTTATAATATATGTTCTTGTTTTTATATTATTATTTTTATTGTTTGTTTTATCTTCATAATTATTACCCCTACTGAGCATTTTAGTGAACCCTTCTCATGTTTCTTTTCCCTAGGGATTTAAAGAAGGGTATTAAGTAAGATGTGTCGAAAATGGGTTCTAGTTATGAAGGATAAAGAAGGAGACGATGTAGAAGTTTTATAAACTAGTTGTATATGTTTTCCAATTTACAAAGGCACTAAACCAATACTATCTTTAGGCATATTTTTTTAATGTATGAATTATTCCACAAAAGTAATGTGACATCTATGTACATCAAGATTGGTTATTTACTTTCTTAGACCAAATATTGGGATAACATTGGATATCTATTTAGGTGATGTGACTTTCAGTCTACGTGTGGCCTAAGATATACATATTTTGGTGATGTTGATCATAGAATGATGAGAATTGGTTATTGGTTTGAGGTGGGAAGTTCCTCAGTTTATGGGCAAGAACATAGTATTTTTTTAGATAGAATGACCAACAAATTTTATATAGATGGTCGTTGTGGCATAAGGTTCCGGTTCATGTGGCTTAGGTTCTAACTGATGATTTTTTCTCACTAGTGTTATCAAAAACTCCATATGAAGTCTTGTAGACAGAGGTTGACTTGTTGCTGAGATGTGTTTCACCACTCATATGGGTATAGGATTCTAGTAGTTTGTAATTAAGAGTTTCGGTTGGAGGATATTGTCATACAAATCCACGAGATGGTGAGGATCCATCAGATGATTGTGATGATGTAGTTTGTTAGGAGATAAGGATTGTAATGAATGATGTAGATAGGTTAGGATTATTTTTTGTGGATAGATATCACCATTCCATAAAACACTGGTTGTTAAAAAGATAGTGGTTATTATTTGAAAAATATATATCACTATACATTTAGGGGTAGACCATTAATCTGATGGGTGCTTTTGAAAAGGGGTCTAAGGGACCAGATTCATTGATTGGGAATTCCTTCGGCACATTAGTTAGTTGGATTATAGAATGAGTTTCTAGGTGACATTGGATGTGGAACACGAGAGTTCACTTGGGGTTATTTTACATCAGGGGATGACTTGGGACATAGGTTAAGGATCCTCTCCCCATCAGTTATTCCGGAGATGGTTGAAGTAGGTGATAGCTTCATGGTGGCTATTGAAAAATAAGTAACCCTGTGTTTATTTTAAATCCAAACACTAATTATATATTAAGTTCACTTTACACCTACTTTATCACAAATATAATGTAGGAGAATTGTGGTGGTTACCTAATTAAATTTGTTCCCACACCCTAAATGGATCCTTCCAGACACATGAAGACTTCATGATTTTGCATTCAGGTATGGGTTCATGATTTGGAGTTGAGTTCTAGTGGCTGAGTTTCATTGGATTTAAGTATAGGTACCTTGAGGTTCCTACCTCATATGTAGTTACTTTTGAGTTTTCCTTTGTTTCTTTTGTATCTGGATGTTATATATATATGTACACACTGAGGTCAGCCCTAGAGAATCCTTCTTTATACTGATATGCATGACCTATAATAGAAACATGATCTACAAATGGTATCCTCTTGGGTTATATCTGATAATTGTATTGTTTCGGAAATTTATCTTTTTCATTGCTACAGTTGTGGATTATTATTTCTGATATTGTATGTAATTACTTGTTCTTCCACCTTGTGTGGGTTATGGTTCGATTATTTCAATCTTTTTATTCCTCTACAATATTTATCTAGACCACTATTATTTCATCACCAGAGGATATTGTCTCATGAATATCATCCCATTTCAAACTTGTTCAATGTTAGTATCCTTTCGTGTAAAGAGAAGTGTGCCTAAAGCAAGGGACACTAGGCCCAAAATCAATGTTTGGGTGGCTGATTGAGCAGGGGAGCAATAAATTTTATCAGAGAAATTATTGACAGGGAATTAGTAGTGTAATTAAGATTAATAGTAATGATATAAACTTAATTTAATTTTTTTTGGTCTTACTATTTGGTCTATAGTATACTGGAGATTTGGAACATTTGGGAACGTGGTTTAGAACTCATGTTTAGGTGCCTGCATTCCTAGCCACATGAGACGAACTGAGTTTTTAATGTGTGGGAATTTTTGTTTTGACGTTTCTAATTTATAGTTTATATGATTTCTACCTCCATTGGTATTCTATGATGTGAGTTTTTTTCATGTGATTTATGGTGTGGTATGGAAAATAAGAGATTTAGAACTATGGCATAATATGGGGAGGGGTTTTGTTATGCATTTTTATTATTTTTATTAGGCACATAGTTAGATTTGATATTTATATATATATATGAAAGTTCCTCTATTAAGATTCTTAGTTATATGTGATATGTGAACCTTGTTTACATGGTCTAGGATCATATAAGAGAAGTTACGTATAATGGTATGTGGTGATGTTGGTCACTAGGTTGGCGAATTGGTCATCAATTTGAGGGGAAACAGTTAGTTGAGTAGGGAGTAGATTGTGATATATTTGATACATTGATTTTATAGAGGTAGGTAAGGAGGACATGAGGCTTGGATGTGTTGTGACATGGTTGTGGTGGGGAAGGTTAAGGGAAGTGAGATTTCGCTTCCTGTTGCTACTTTACCTATAATATATATATATATATATATATATATATATATATATTATAGGATGCCTGAACATATAATTGTATTCAGTGGGTTTCCACCTAGATGGATCCAACAGAGAATCATGTGGGTGGTGATAGGGTGTCGTAGGGGAACAAGATGGTTGGGATCACTAAGGGTTAACAAAATCATGCACTGTAGGTGTGAGATTTGACTCAGATTTTAGTGAAAGTTGTCCAGCTTCTAGTTCTGGAAGGTTTTTCTATCAAGGATTGTAGAGAAACTCATAGGGGGGCTTAG
The DNA here is from genome assembly GCA_963277665.1 of Viscum album. Lineage (NCBI taxonomy): Eukaryota > Viridiplantae > Streptophyta > Magnoliopsida > Santalales > Viscaceae > Viscum > Viscum album. The sequence goes on along the minus strand of OY728135.1, from coordinate 1,232,995,926 downwards.
GGTTCAGATCATTTGATGGTGTATATGATGCTGGAGTTCCAGATGTAGAACCCACTATTATTTTAGGGTTAGGGTGTACCATAGGAAGTCTATAACTGAATAGAGGCAATACAGGAGATTTTTGAGTAACGATAGGGGCCTCCATGGTGGAGGGTGAATATGGAAGCAAACATGATCATAGGATTGGAAGATTGATGTTGTGTTGTGTAGGTTCACCTAATAATATATAAGGGATTGTCCTGAAATTACTTTGAGGATAGGTTATTCAAGCAATTATTCTTGGAGATACTAAAAGAAGAGAGGGCTTTAGATTTTTTGAGCCTCCATGGGGTGACATGTATGTCATGTAATATGTGGCGGTATTCACCAATTTAGAGTGATTTTCACCCAACATGGTGGGAGATGACCCCTTGAGGATGATGTATTTCAATGATGGGTTACAATATTTCATTCGAGTGTTGGTTAACCGCTTCAAGTTGGAATCATCCTCAATGGTGGTGATCTACGAACTCATAGTTGAGGGAACTTGATGGACATGTCAAACATGATCCAGGTGAAGACTTCAACTGATTTTAGTTGCAATGATTTAGATATTAATAAGTGAGGGATAGGTGAGTTACAGTAGGTAAATAATGCCAATGACTAAGGTATACCAACTCCGAGTTGGTCTTCATTGGTGTTCTTCTATTGTGGGATGTAGGGACATATCCCGACTCAATGTGAGGGCCTCCAATGTTGTGTCAGGTATTTAGATAGGGTATACATCTCGAGAGGTTCTATTGAAATCCCTCTGAGATAGCCAACAGTCTGTGAATGGGTTATACTCAAGGATCTAATATTAGATCGGGAGTGTAATAAGGTGATGGACGCTAAGGATTAGTTTCACATGGAGATCGTTTAAGATATAGCAAGACCCAATAGTGGGGTTAGTAGTTGGTGGCTGGTGAAACACCATAGGGAGGCCAAGCTTCATACAACCAGACATCAAGATAGGTGAATTCCGTGGATAAGCTAGCTCCAGAGCATACTGGAGATATGATGATAGATAGAGGTACGATGGGGTTATATCCATGATTTTCGTAATTGTTCTAGAATGGAATATTGGATTTATGCCTATTTTTGGTGAAAGACGTTCATGTGATGTATATATGGAAGAACCAAACACCGGTTAGTAGGTTAAACTCATTTCGAGATGTGTTATCTATATATATTTGAGTTTTGTGGTGTTGGGACATATATGTGAGCATTGTTAGGTGAATGTCTATTAAGGTTTTTATGCATCAGGGAATTGAGGAGCTGTGGGTTACATGAGTTGCATAAGAATTTAGGCAGTATTTTGATTCCAGACTTGACTAATGTGTGGGAAACTATAACTGTTTTTAGGATCTTGGAATATGAATTACAACCTTGGTTCATTACGAGACATGGGAATGTGCTGGGAATCAATGGAATGTGAGATTTATATGGGTGTTAGGTATGAAACAGAAGCACCTGAGGAGGTACATGAGTGAAGATGTGACATGGGGGGAAATTGAGTCCAGGACAAGGTTGATAGACCATTTTTATTTGAGTTTTGGGTTGGGATATGACTAGGGTAGGTAACTCTTAAGGTGTAGAGACCCTTTAGGTAGTTAAAATATTCCCCTTATGAATGGGGTAGATAAGGTTATTTGAAAAATGATGTGTAGGTTTCCTAACATCTTTGGCTTGTGTTTGATAACTCATGGATGAGTTATGTTAAGGTGGGGATATTATAATTTCTCTGGTATTTAGAGTGGGTGGAAATCCACCACCATTCTTAAATTTTTTAGTTTTTTTGTATTCAAACTCTTTAATTGTTTAACATAACTCAATTATGAGTTTCTCATAAACCCAAAACCTTTTTTAGATGTGTTTATAGGATTGGAAAATTCCTTAGGTGTTTATTTGTGTTTTAGTATTGTCGATGTCCTGAAGGCCTAGTTTTGGAGAAGTTTAAGATTAAGTGAAATAGTTTGATAAAACTGTGTGACATTTTAGTAGAAACATTACAACCCAATTTGGCATAGATAACGAATTGGGGAAACCATTCCTTAGGGGGTGCACAACCATATATGTACCACTTCAGTTTTTTCATAGGGATTTTTCATATACTACTCATGGTTAGGGAAAATAGTGCCCAAGCCATATGGGTATTTAATTTTAGGAAGTACCCTCAAACTGTAGCATGCACGGTTTTTGCACTGTTTAGGAAAACCATGCATACTAACCATTTGGGGCTTGAATCCTAAGGAGTATGAGCCGCATGGTTTCCACATAGTTTGGGAAATCATGTGAGATAACCAAGTATCTCATTAAAGATGTAAAATGAAAAAATTATCCATCCATTTTTAAACATATTTTCTTCCTTTTCCTCCTCCAATTCGAGATGTACAGTAAAAGGTCCTTCATTTTTTCTATTCTTATATATTTTGGACTAGATTATCCATATGATCTCTATTATTCGATCAGTCAGTTTCCCTAGATCTAGCTACGTATGGCTCTACTATTTCTTGTTTATATTCCTATTTTACTTTGCCTCATGGACCTATAAATCTATATAGTCCATTTTCACTTATTTTTAGGGTGTTTTTTAGAAATATAATTTTCTTCGATATTATTTGGTGTTATAGGCTATGATTAGATGTTATTACGTCTATGAATCCAAGTTATGTGGTTCATATTTTTCTTTGTGATTTAATGAGTGTTTGGGTGTATAGATTTTAGATCTACATTGTGTTGACTGATAAATATCCTTTTAGTTTGTTGGTTTATTTTAATTAATTTAACCGAACCTTTTAGAATGCCTAAGGGAATGGTCGAATAGATCTACAAGTTATTAAGACTTACAAGAGGCTTAGTCCTTGGGCAGTTAGGTCAGGGATGTTTCCATTAGATTAAATTGAATTATTTTTATTAAATGTATTTTTTTATTGAATTTGATCTATTTAATTTAATTACATTGAATGGTTATATAAATGAAATACAGGTGATCAGTTCTGAGGGAACTGGATTGGCTCAGCCCAATGATTGAAATAACATCGACTGTCTATTGAGGTGATGTGATGGTCAGGTTGGGTGTGGCCTATGATATACATATTTGGGTGATGTTGATCGTAGGATTCAGTGACATCATTATTAGTTTAATTAGTAATGGTATAAAAGTTGTAGGAATAGACCATGACATGTTGGATGGCATGACCATTATATTTGAGTTACCGGGTAATTTGGTAATGAGGTTTCATTGATGTGGATTATGTTTTAATTGGTGATTTATGCTCACCCATGTTTACTAAAGAATCGTATGGAGTGTTGTGCACATGGGTTGACCCAGTGATGAGGTGGTTTTGACCACTCCAATGGGTAGAGGCCTCCAATAGTTGTGGTTTAAGATTTTTGTGAATTTTTATAGGTGTAGAAATCTATATTATGAAGAGAATAATTTATATGAATTTCATGAGGCTGTCGATTGGGTGTTGAGTTTCGCCAAGCATGAGGATTCTAGTACATGATGATTTTGGTGGAATGATATCAATTTCCATTGGAATGTCATTGATTGAGTCAAAAATGGTTGTAGGTTGAATAAAAATATCACTATACCTCTAGACATTGGGCCTCAAGCCGACTGGTTCTTTCGAAAAGGTGTTTGAGAGACCATATTCTTTGATTGGGCACACCTTGGAGATATCAGTTGCATGGTCGATGGCATACAGTGTCAAGTTATGTTGGAGGTGAAACATTTTTTTTCCTGGGGATATTTGATATTAATGGATTCCTTGGTCCATAGGTTCAAAATCCTCTCATAATTAGTTATTTCAGTGATGTTTGAATCATTTGATAACTTCTTGGTGGCTATTGAGAACTAGAGAAGCTTGCAGTTATTTTAAATGCATATGATGCTTACATATTAATTTCAGTATATATTTGATTGATCACAAATGTAAGGTGAGAACATGTTGGTGGTGACCTACTGAGACTCATTCTCAAATCCAACACGGGCCCCTCCAGACATGTGTAGATTTCATGATTTTGCCTTCGGGTAATGGTTTAGGCTCTGGAATTGGATCCTAGTTGTTGACTTGTATGCGATGGAAGGATATGCCCTAGAGGTTCATGAATCAAGTAGGGTTACATTTTATTTTTCCTTTTTTTCTTTTGTATAATCATGTTATATATGTATATATACACTGAGGTCAACCGTGGGAGACACTTTTTTCTTAGTTATATATACAAATTGTTTTAGATGCATTCTCTACAAATGGTATCCTATTGGGTATCCATGAAAATGGTATTTTTTGGATTTTTACCTTTTCTAATGTTGTTTCTGTGGATTAATACTTCCACTATTGTATGTAATCACATTTTATTTTTCCATGGGAAGGTCTTGGTGTAAGCCTACCGGTCTTCTTGTTCAACTATTATATCTATATATACCACTATTATATCATCACTAGAGGGTATAGTCTCCCCACTATCACCAATTTTCAACCTCATTGCAAGTTGAAAGATTTTTTTGTATTGGGAGGTGCACATATGGGCAGTGGTTTTCATCTCGAAAGCACTGTTTAGGAGGATAATCAGGCCAGGGCACTACATTTACCCCTTATAATGTATATCAATCATGTGTAGAAGGATGGGTACGAGACTTAATAGTAGTATGTGTACAGTCCTCCCCAGATGTATGTGTACATTCCTCCCTAGAAGTATGTAGTTCACTAGTGTTTTCATCATAGTTATCCTATAAATCAATGTAACAAACTATTAGTACAAAAATAAAAAACATAGTAATAACATAAAAAAGTAAATAAAAAGTGAAAAATAATTGAAAAAAATTTAATCAAAACCAAAACATTATTAATGATATTTATTAAAATAGTTGACTTAAATTATGGTAACATTAATGAGAGATAAAATGATATAAATAAATGAAAAAAAATCCAAAAATAGTGTGTAAATAACAAAGAGTTAGTACACAAATATAAAAATATGCTTATTAAATATTAATGAAAATAATAAATAAATAACGGTCTAAAAAAAGTAAACTAAACTTAACACATTATTAATAATATTTGTTAAGGTATTTAACCAAAACAATAATAATATTAATGAGTGGTGAAATGAAATAAAATAATGAAAGCAAATAAAAAAATTACTTTTGAATAGTAAAAAATCTACAATGTATTACACCATCTATTACATAGACAAAAAATATTATTTGAGTATACTATATTATATATTTTTTATATTGTTTCACATATTAGATTAAAATTATGTATTTTCCCTAAAATAAAAAGTTAGATGATTTAATTAAGGGTAAAAATGGGACACTAAACTAAATAAAAATAATATAAACAGCTATTTAACTCATTAGTATTAATATTTGTTTCAATAAAGAAATAAACCTAATATTTCAATAATTTTATGAATTCTAATGTAGTTAACAAGAAATAAATACATTATACCTATAATATAATGATAGTCCTAAATTATTTTTTCCCTAAATTCATTCATCCAGATCATCTTGTGTGAAAAAACCATTTCTATGATATGATCGTCAATATAATTTGTTAATATTACCATAGAAGTAAGTATCACACAAAAATCGTAATTTTAGTCAAGTTTTTCCTCACCAAAATATTATTTTCTTTCCTTGAAAAATGATACACCAATGCATATTAGATAAACTCAGAACATAAAAAGTTATTTTTTCATTTGTTTCCATGATAAAATGATTGTATGTGTTTTCCAATATATTTATATAAAATACTTTAATACTGAATTCATTATTTATGACACTATTATTACCGATAATCCATTGGCATTTAAGAATTTGAACTCAAAATTTAATGTAACCAACCCCCCATATTTCATCAATGGCTCAGAAATGTACACATAACATGAAGATTATGTTTTTGTATTTTCCCCTCAAAAATTGAATTCTTTTTTATGGCCACCAATACACTACTATTCTGAGGTGCACCTCTATTATCTAGATACTTTGTATGAAATTTATAACTATAAACGTCATACTCAGAACATGTTATTATATTTAAACATGGACCACATTCTAATTATAAGAGTTGGTTCTCTAGAACCAACAATTTATACTTTGATTACATGAGAATTTAATGTATTTTAATATTAAACATCCTATTACATATTGTTAAATTTTCTACATGACTATGTTGTAATAATATCCTAGAGTATTTGTTGCAATGATAAGGTCATGGTAGTTCCCCACTATAATAAAAACCTTGAAATTATAAAACAATATTCATAAATATAGTTCTATTGTTCGATGAAATACTATGATGGGACACATGTCATGTAGACCATCAAGTGTGAGAACTCGTAAAAATATGAGGCTTCCTCCCATGAATTTCATACTTGGTAATCTACGTGATAGGAAATTATGAGAATAGACCCACATGTAGAAATTATTCCGGTTTTGGTGTCATTAGATATTTCTATCTATGAGTGTGTGTAATGATCCTCAGACATTAAGATTGTAATTAATACATGTTACGACTCACACACTTTTATTTGTTGACAAAAACCATCACACAAACAGTTGGCAGGAATTTGGGTCTGTTGGGTGCATCACGAGTGTCATTTTGTTAATTGATAAGTTGAATAATTATTTGTCCCTTCCATTTATGGATGTTGATATCTTATCCATTTTATTGAAATAGAACCATCATGTGAAATTCAATGTCCATGGTATAAAGATGATTTTATTTCAAGTTGTCAAAGAATGATGTATCAAGCATAAAAGTTGATGACACTATCATGAAACCTTCTTGATGATATATTTCGACAAAGGGATTATATTACATAGTAAGTGTTCGTATGGGGATTTCATTGTTGCAAAATTAAGTTATTTTTATTGGATGCAATGACTGATTGCTAGATAGTACTCTTGGACTTTAGGTAAGCTAGCCTAATGCCAATGTGAAAGAATCCTAGTGTGTCACACAATATGTGTTTCTGGGGGACTATGTTAAATTATATATGATTTTAGTTAATAAATATTATTCTCAAGACAATGGAATAATTTTGTTCAATTTAATATGATTGCATAAATCAAATAAATATTTACTTACTAGATTGTGGGTAAAATATATTTATTTATTTTGTTAAACATTTAATAACTATTTATTTACTATAGTGTAAATAAAATATTAATTTAAGAGAATAAATTATTTATTTATTTATTCGGGTGTTCAATAATTATAATTGAAGGTAGAGAGGACCAAGGTCAGTCCAGTACTAAAATAATTATTTCCAAGATGATAAATAATTGTTTAACTAGTTTGTATAAATTAAAATTACGCTGCTATTATTTAGTGAAATAGAATTTTATTTATAATTACATTTGCGCAAGTTGGCACACCATAAAAAATGACACAATATTATTATTAATAGCATGGGTTTTCTCTAAGGTTATTATTATATTTAATTGCTGTTACAAAATTATATATTTTAACTGATGTCTTGCATTAATAAATATACACAAATGTCTATTGTTCCATGGACTTAACCGCACACCTAGTGAATTGATAATTATTGAGCTAAACAATTTCTATTTAAAATATTCTTCCCTCCCATCTTATGAACCATAGATGTTCTTCAAGCCCATAGAACAAGCAATAAATAATGACTGAAAAAGAAACTTTTTTCACCAAACTAGCACTTGAAGAATGAGCGATGTCGATCAGAATCCATCAATGCACGCGTGGATCACTACTAATGGGATTCTAGTTTTGATCCATGCAAGCGCAATAAGATAATCTAGAAGGGTAACTCTGGATGCTCAACATCATTAACAAAGAAAATACTGATGATCCAAGAATTATTTTATTTATGAAATTAATTAAATGAATTATAAACATGAGGTGAAAGATCCTCTTTAAGGGTTTCAGGCCTCATCCATCTTTATCTAAATCATTTATTTTATTCCATGGAGATTGGTGTTCATCATTATACTGATCCTCTGGAATAATCTTTGATCTTGGTAAAAATCAATGTTGGGTTCTGTCCCAACCATGATTCTCTTATGCCTGAAACCTTTCAAGTGGTAAAAAGGGGTTACATAATTGTTTATAATTATTTATATATTTTGTTGATGATTTACATATTAAAAATTTTGTCGTTTCAATTCAAGTTAATCATTCGGTAAATCTAAATCTCATGATCTGTTCCTCCTCTTTAGTTTATCATTCACCTTACAGAAATGGTCTTTTATTTTAATTTTAATTAAAATAATACAGAGGAGCTCATATATAGGTTGAAAAGGTTCCTTACCATACAACACAAGAATACACGAAGTTTATTCAGATGTACACGCCATGTAGCCAAGGTTCAATGCACCAGGTCTAGTCTGCCAAACCAAGTCATGTCATTGGAGTTTGACTAAGTCTTAATGACTATGTGTGTTGACCAGGAACAGGTGGCACATGTTTTCTAGATTACTCACCATGTGGCCCCGCAGACACGATGTGTTGTCCCTTTTGGTTAGGATTAGACCATGTACTCATACACGGATATCCCTGCTGAAGACCATGTAACGTGGAACTACACAGCATGTGGCCTACTGGTCATGTTGTGTATCTGAAGATTTCAAATGTAATCTCACATTCCATTTACCTAAATGTGTATATCGGATGGATAGTGAAAAATAGTTCACTTTGTGTAGTAGGAAATACATGTCGTTTACTCATCCAAATTACATATATTTATTGAAATTTATTATTATATTATACAAACACTTGAGATATGTACCATCGTGCATGCGTAAAGCTGAGGCACAACTCGTGATAAGTGATATATATATATGTGTGTTTAATTTAACTTTAATTTAATGTTTATTTCTACTCATTTGGTAGTTATGAATAGGAATTCAATGGGTTTCATCCAAGGTACAAGTTAAATACAAAGATAATTTTAAATGAAATTATTTTATTAAAATTATAAAGGATGATAATCTCAAGGAAATTCATAAAAGGGTTTAAGATAAAAGGATTGATTAATTAAAGATGATAAATAATTAATTCAAGCATCATTTATCATAATCAAGATTAATTAATGAAATGAATGGTAGTTTATTTTATGCATAAATATCATTTCATGTATAGATGATCATGAGCTAGACCAAGGCCTTTATTTGTGGGTGGATTCCTTTAATTAATTTATTTAAATTAAATTAGTTTTCCTACGATCCTTGTCATCAGTAATATGTAGGGTCTTCGTGCCCAATGTTTCTTTTTTGTGAAACCCATATTTACCCCTCACCTGCATGTGAGTTAAAAAAAGGCATATGTAATGGATGGAACTCCCATGCAAGTGGAGGCAGTTCAAGATGGAGCCGAGACGAAACCAATCTCAAGTGATACAGAGGTGGAAAGGTTGAAAGATGTAAATATGAACCCAAAAGGATCAAGATGTTTCTCCCCAAAGATAGGGTTAGTTTATCAACCGCTATATAAACTAACCATTAGAATATATCATGATCATTCTCTTTGTTTTATTTCTGTTAGATTCATGGTTTATCACTATGGATGTGTTTTCACAATCACACAATTAATTAATTAAACAATCATGGATGATATAACTAAAATAAACTAGACTTATGATTAAATATTATCAAGACATGGTTAATCACTTATGTAAGTTACACTTAATATTAACAAGCACGCCAAAACGATAATAATAAATTCACGCATAAGAGATAAAAATACCTCAAATAAAATATTATGTCATACCAATCCATCAGTTACTTGATTAAGGGAAAAATCAATAAAACTATGTGTTTGACCGACCCTTGTTTGGGAACTTACTTTTATTCAATAATCCCAAATGATAGTTTTTAGGTTTACTTAAGCATATTACATCAAGAAGAGTAGCACTTTCTAGAGTCGCTGTAATATTGGAGGGAAGAGTTAAGAAAATCCAATGTCACGATTTCCGGATTGGGGAGTCCACACAGTAGATCAATGAGATTCAAGCCCACAGTTGTCAAAGACCTACCAATCTAAACACATTCTAATATATTGTACCACCCTTGTTGGGGTTATGCAAAGGGGAATATGGATCCTTCCCAATAGAATGTCAAAGAAACTAGACATTCTGAGTTTAATGGTTGGGGATATTGGGACTTGATAAAATAGTGGGAGACATAATAAAAATTTATTATTTCTCATTAAATATAATCAATAAAGTACTAATTATTGGATCTTTTAATTGTAGAATAAAAATTACAAGCATGTTAACCACACTATCCATGTGATCAATTCTAGATAAAGACAACATTCCCACTAACAATAAATTATAGGAATGGTTTAGACACATTCAGGTTGTCTGATTCCATGAATGGATGTCTTATGTGCTAGAGTCGGCATTACCTAATCATCTTGCAATAGAGGTGAGTGATGAGGATTTCCTAGTATATGAAAAACATATGAACGACACATCCAACATTCAATTTTTGATGTTATGATCAATGTCTAGTGAGCTAATGAAGTCTCATGAAAACATGGATTCTTATTGCTTGCCTGAGCACCTCCGTGGACTTTACCAGGAGAGAGAATGATAGGAATGGTTTGAGATCCCTAACATACACTTTCAGAGTAAGCATGGAGAAGGTAGCCCAGCTAGGTGTCATGTAGTCAAGCTCATTAGCCATTTTGAGTGCCTGGGGGTTATATGGTTTAAACTCCCCGAAGAACTGGGCACCGATATCATTCTCTCATCACTCCCTCAGAGCTTATCTAACATTGTTGTCAATTTCAATATGAGAATCATTGAGAAGTCTCAATCTAAAATTATTATCCCCATTCACCAATTGGATTAATATATGAAGTGTGAGAAGCCTTATGTGCTTATGGTGAATAAGAGGAAAGGGAAGGCGAAGAGCTTTAAGCCCAGATATTCTTCATGACCTTCTAAGAAAAGGTAGATAAAAGGAGAGGCAGGGAAAGAAGAGGTTGTTTGTTTTGAATATGGAATGAAGGGCCACTCGAATAAGAACTGCACCCAGCCTAGGAAACAAGAGGAAGCATCAAGTGTGTCTGTTATCGAATAAAATCTATTTGTTTCTACAAATTGCTTATTAGATATAGCTTTTGGTGCTCAAATATGAATCCCAATATAAAAACCATGTATATTCATGATTATTGACTGAGGGGTGGAAGATCTATGAGTATCCTATGGATCCAGACTTGTTGTTGTAGCTGTCAGGGACGACCACCTAATATTTACAACTCGGATGATCTTGGTGATATAGGGTTGTTATTCTGTGTTTTCTGTCACTAAAAACATTTTTTATATATCTAGATTAGTTACATATGTCTTTGTTTTCATTATTGGAAATGATTATTTCTTCTTCTATAAAGATATCATTTTTTGGGTAGGGAACATTTATAAAACGGCCTTTATGTGTTGGAATACACAAAACAAGTAATGACAATCGATAACAAAGATACTTCACATGAATCGTACCACACCCAACTTTGTAATCACCAGCTAGGTCATGTAAATGAGAAAATCATTACAATGTTACATCAAGATTAATATTTAGATTCATTCGAACTAAAACCACATGGTGTATGTCATGGATGTTTACAATACAAAATGACCAAACCCCCATTTAGTGAGAATGGTAAAAGGGCTAAAGAACATCTGGAATTGGTTAATACCAATTTGTGTGGAGAATATCCATTTGAAGCAAGGGCATGATACTCAAACATTATAAATTTTACTAATGATTTTAGTAGATATGGATATATATACATAATGAGGTATAAGTCGGATTCTTTTAATAGGTTCAATGACTTCATGAATGATGTTGAGAACCAGCTTGGTAAGAAGATTAAGAAACTCTGCTCGGACCGAGGTGGAGAATATCTTTATCAAGACTTCATTGATTAATTATGAAGTTTTAGGATCATATCCCAACTCACCCCTCGATACATTCCCCAGTGAAATTGTGTAAGAAAAAGGAGGAAATTCACCCAGTTAGACATGGTGATATCAATGTTGAGTCATTCAAGTCTTTCATCATCCTTTTGGGGAAATGCGTTACCAGCAGAGGGGAACATACTCAACCAAGAAAAAACTAAATAAATAAATGGTATTCAATACGAGTTTTGGAGTGTAAGTAAATCCATATTATCTAATTTACATGTGTAGGGAAGTGATGAATTTTTTAAGACCTCTTCAGGTAACAAACATGCACCCCGAGGCACAAAGTGTACCATTACAGGATACCCCAAGAAAACAAGGGGATATTACTTATACAATCCCTTATAAGAAAAAGTATATAGAGGAAAGACAATCCATATTCCATGAGAGGAATAATATCTCCAAAAGAGAGAGTGGGATCAATATAGAATTCGATGAAGTTGAGGCTCAAGGTACACAAGAGTTGGTACAATAATTTATTCCACTAAGCCTCGTGGAAGAAAGAATAGGTCCAAAGACACAAGATCTACGTAAGAGTACAAGAGAGGTTAGAGAACTGAAACAATATGTTTTTCTAGTAACCAATGATGGAGAAACATTATTAGTTGGTAATAATGATACACTAACCAATAAGGAAGCAGTAAGTGGCACAGATGTTACCGAGTGGAAAGAAGCCCTAAATTCTGAAATGGATTCCTTGTACCAAAACCAAGTCTGGATTTTTATAGATCCTCAAGTTGATGTAAAGCTTGTTAGTTGCAAATGGTCATTAAAGAAGAAATTGGACATGTAAGGATGAATTAGCACCTATAAGGCAAGAATGCTTGCAAAAGATTTGAAACAACGTCAATATATTTACTACAAAGAAACCTTTCCACTAGTTGCACTGCTAAAATCCATCAGAATTCTATTGGCCATTACTACTTACCATGACTATGAGATTTGGAAAATGGATGTCAAAATAGCCATCCTTAATGGTAACCTTTAGGAAGATGTCTACATGATACAACCTTAAGGGTTTAGGACTCCAAAAGATTCCATTAAGTTATGCAAGTTAGAGAAATACATTTATGGATTAAGGAATGAATCCTACCCATAGAACGTTCATTTTGATGAATCCATAATGAAATTTGGTTTTATCTAGAATGAATGTGAGCCTTGTGTCTACAAATAATTTGGTGGAAGTGTAGTCATTTTCATAATAGTATATGTTGATGACATATTACTTATTGGAAATGATATAACTATATTAATGTTTTGTTAAGGAATGGTGGAATCAATGATTCCCCATGAAGGGCTTGGTCAAGGAAATATATATTCCTGGGAAAAAGATCAATCATGATAGATCCAAGAGATTGTTGGGCATAAGTCAAAGTACATACAATGATAAGAAACTGAAGAGATTTAGTATGGAATAATCGACAAGGGGATTGTTGCTAGCATCACATGGTTTTATCTTTCCATGAAAATGTGTCCTCAGAAACATGAGGAAAGAAAGTTAATGGAAAGGACTACATATGCATCAACGATTGGGTCAGTCAGGTATTCTAGGATATGTACTAGGATGGATGTCGCCAACATGTTGAGTGCAGTAGGTAGATATCATACTGACCCAGGTGACCACCATTGGATGGTAGACAAGACTATCCTAAAGTATCTGAGGAATACTAAGGATATTCTCCTGGTTTATTGAGGAGATGAAGAACTATTCATCAAAGGATATGTTGATGCTAGTTTCCAGTCTGATCAAGATGACCTGAAGTCACAAAAACGATACATATTCACTTTGAATGCAAGTGCAGTGAGATGGAAGAGCTTGATGTAGAGTGTGGTCACAGATTATGCAGCAGAATCTAAGTCTATCACAGCTTCTGGGGTAGATAAAGAAGCAGTTTGGATACAAAGCTTCATCTAGGAGCTGGTTGTAATACCTAGCAATAAAGAACACATCACACAATACTGTTATAATACTAATGTGGTGGATCTCGCAAAATATCCAAAGTTGCATCAACAGATGAAGAACATACTTCATAAGTATCATCTCTTGATGGAATTTTTTGAGAGAGGTGATGTTGCAGTACGATGAATTTCAATAGAAGACAATGTGGAGGACCCCTTGAGGCCTGACTCAGTAGAAACATGATCACCATGTGAGGTCTATGGGATAGAAAGTTGCAGGTTGTTGGATCTAGTCTAAGTTATAGTTTGTAAGAGTTGGTGTCCTAGAACTAACTGGTTGTACATTGATTACACTAACAATTAATATAATTAAATATTAAACATGCTATTACATATAGTTCATTCTTCTGTATGACTATTATTTAATAATGTCCAAGAGTATTTTTTGCATTGATAAGGTCATGGGAGTTCCCCGATATGATAAGAACATTGAAATTATTTTACAATATTCTTAAATATAGTTCTATATTTTGATGATTTACTATGATGGGACACCTAGAATGAAGACCTTCAGGTGTGAGTACTCATAAGAATATGAGACTACCTCTCATGAAGTTTTCACTTGTAAAATCACTAAGATAAGAGATTATAGGAATTGACCCACCAGTAGGAATTCCACAAGATTTGGGTTCATTAGATATTTCTATCTGTGAGTGTGTGCAATGATCCTTAGACTTTAAGATTATTAATAATTGGTGTCACAACTTGCACACTTTGATTTACTGACAAAGACTGTCACACAGATAGTTGGTGGGAAGTAGGGTATATTGGGTGTGTCACGAATGGAATGTTATTAAATGATAATTCAATTAAGGATTTGTCAAAACTATTTATAAAAGTGTATATCTTGAACATTTGATTGAAGTTGAACAGTCGCACGAAATTCCTTGGCCATGGTGTAACAAGGAATTTATTTCAGGTAGTCAATGAATGACATATCAAGAATAAATGTTGATCACACTATCATGAAACCTGTATGATTAGATTTTGTGACAAGGGGATTAAATTACACAGTGAGCATTCATATGTGGATGTCATTGTATCGACTTTATGTCTTTTTATTTGGGTTCCTTGATCCTCTGCTAGAGAGTAATCTTGGACATTAGGAAAGCCTTCTTAATTCCAATGGGAAATATTCCTAGAGGGTCACACACTAAGTGTTTCTAGTGGTCATGGTTAAATTATATTTGAATTTAATTAATAAATATTATTCTCATGACAATGGTATAATATTATTCATGTTAAAATGATTTTATAAATTAAATATATATTTATTCACCATATTGTGGGTAAAATTTAATTATTTATTTTATTGAACATTTAATAATTATTTATTTACTATTTTGTAAGTAAAATATTTATATAAGATAATAAATTAATTTTTATTCATTAAAGTGTTCAATAAATGAATTTGGAGTTTGAGAGTACCAAGGCCATTCCGGTAGTAAAATAATTATTTGGAAGATGATAAATAATTATTTAACTAGTTGGCACAAATTAAAATAACGGTAATATTATTTTGTGATGTAGAATTTTATTTATAATTCTGTTTTACGCAAGTTGCCACACCATAAATAATGATGTGGTCTTATTATTAATTTCATGGATTTTCTCTAATGTTATGAATTTATTTAATTGATGTTACATAGTTAAATATCATAACTAAAGCCCCATGTCAGTAAATAGACTGATACGTCTATTATTCCATGGATCAAACTGTATACCCAATGAATTCAGACTTTTTGAGCTATGAAATTTCTCTCTTGAATCCTCTTCCCACCCCTCTCAACAGAGAGAGATATGTTCTTCAAGGATGAAGAACAATAGATCAAGAATTACTAACACAAGACACTTTCATCACCACGCTAGGACCTAAATAATGAGTAGTATCGATTAGAGGCAATCAGATCATGTGTGGATCACCCATAGAGGGATTCTAGTTTGGATCCTTGCAATAGAAATAAGATAATATGGAAGGGTCATTCTAGATGATCAACATCATCAACGAAGAGTATACCGATGATCCATATATTTTTTTCTTTATTAAATTAATCAAATTAATCAAATTAATTATAAACATGATGTGAATGATCCTATTTTAAGGTTTTGGGCCTCTTAATTCTTTATCTAAATCATTGATTCTATTCCCTAGAGACTAGCATTCATCGTTGTATTGATCTTGGAATAATCATTGATCATGGTATAAATCAAAGGTGTGTTCCGTCCCAACCACACTTCTACTGCACCCGGAACCTTTCACTAACTATTTCAATTTTGGTTATGGATATAATATACCATGAACGATCTCTTTAAACATTATAAAAATGATTTTTTATTCTCATTCAAAATCCATATATATTTCTTCATTGTAAAAAATCATTTTAACACTTTAATATAAAATACAATATACGGATAAGAATCATTTATGTTATTCAAGATCTATAAATATAACTTCTTAATATGGTTAGATATCAAAGATTTTAATTTTTAAACCATGGATACCAATTCCCCCACAATTAACAAATTCAAGGAATGTTGTAAGGAAACTGATGTCCTCCATTGTAAGACACTAACTTATACAATACTCTAAAACCTCCTTAGAAATGTATTTCTCAAAAATAGAGTCTCCTAGATGATATGGATTCTTAACTTATACCTATAATATATTCAAAATAATTCAAAAGGATACATCCATTGTATATAAATAGGTCCTAAAATTGTTATTTATTGCACTAAATAAACTACCATATGCACCATGATATCAAAATAATTCGAAGAAAATATACTTCCAATTGAAAAATTATAGAAATCACCTTTATATAAAAATTATTTAATGAGTTATAATCAACCAATTTTTCACATATTGAATTTATAAGATAAGACACCTTTCTGATATTCATTCTAATGTGGATGAGAAATATTCAGGTAATGAAACTGGTAGGAGCTATTTGATGTTAATCTGTATTAACATTATTGATAAAACGTAAAATTCATTTCAATGTGGATAAAATATTTTTCATCATAACTATTTAAACTATCAATTTTTTGTTATATTTCAACTAACTATACTTTAATACAATGAATAATTTATTCAATTTGATTAGTTGTATCATATTCCAAATCATCACCCCAAACAAATATAGAATAATAACAATTAAAAAGGTGACACTAAAATGAAGAAGGTAGAAGTTGTAGCTGATAACAAATGATAGTGGATGATGATGTTGGATGAAAGATGAATGATATTCAAGTACATGGATCAAATCATGAAGATATTTTAGGCTATAGATTTATTAAAAAAAATATTTGAAGCCACTAATTGAATTTGGAATGTTTAGGGTTCACCATTGGAGAGAAAACTCAAGGACTTCGTGTGAACGAATGACACAAAAATGACCTATCTCAATCCCTAATTAAAATTATAAATCTTTTTCGCATTGGTTATTTAATAAATGATATGAAAACGATTATTTTTTAAATTTTTTATTTAATAACCAATGTGAATAATGTGATTTTACCCTTTTTTTGTTAAATAAGCTATAAAAAATTAGTATTTATTTTCAATGTTAGATTTTTAATAGCATACTTATAAAATAATTTTTTTCACCTTGGATATTGAATACCCATTGTGAAAAATATTCTCGTTTATTTACTATGTCAGTTATTGAATAAGAGACATGTTAAATCATATTTTGATGTCATTTATCTATAACCGATGTAAAAAATGTGTTGGGATACATAAAATATCTACTAGTGATCATTCTCCCACCCCTTGATTTTGAGTGTATTAAAAGTTATTCACTGGAATTATGAGGTAATATATAAGTTTTTATGGAATATTTTATTATTTCTTCTTCATCCTATAAAATTTTAGATATAACTAATTTAGTTTTAAAATATTATTCCACTAGAGCATGGTCGAGTGATCTATTTCTCATGGGGATTTTTGTCAGATTGTGTAGAGGGGATCTGAAGATGGTTTCTACATATTATTTCATAGAGTTTGGATAAAGTATGCATTCGTAGTGAATGTTTTTATGTTATTAATAAATTTTTAGCTTAATCAAATATTTAAATGGTATCACCTCTTAAGAACTTACATGGTAAGGGCATTGGAATTATATTGTGGAAAACCCATAATTGTTACTTGGAGCATTGAAAGGAGGTGAACACCATGTGAGAGTGGAAATTATTATTCCTTTTCAATTAAAGTGGTTAAAATAATTGATGAGGTAGGCAGTATAATATCTTTATCCATAGTGTCATTAATTATATTTAAATGTCAATATAGTATTTTTTTTATATCCCTTGAGTGGTATGTTTTATCTCTTTATTTGGTTAAATGTTTTTATCATTATATTGATACCATATTCCTTCTACATATCCCATAAGATCCAAAGGTGTTGTAAGATCTATACTATAGCCACCCATGGGGTGCGCTGCGTTATGGAAAAAAGTAATTTGGTGTTGTAAAGTATATATTGAGTGGGTTATGAGCTTAAAATGATTAAGAACATTAGTTGACATCAGTAAAGGGTTAAGGGGTACATAGAGGGACATTTAGATTAGTGTTTTATAATATGGTGTACAGATGAAATGGATTTTTTATGTGTTAGGACATTTTAAAATACCTATGAGGACTCAAAATAGTTTTAACGATTCATTTGGGATTTTTCTTGATTTTTTGCCTGAATTGGTGAAATATAAATCCTAAAGTGGACATTGTTTTAAAATGAGGTATTGAAATTAAGGTCATTTTAGACGGGGATTTTAAATTCCTGTCAAAAATTGATTATAAATGGGTGTGCATATTCCCCCATGGTGAAAATGACTCATTGATTCAATAAAACAATTTAATAGAAATAATGGTGTTGGCCTTTTTTGGTTATTAAAGAGGAAGATAATGTTTTAGGGTGATATTGAAATGTTTTTAATGGATATTTAAGATTGTTAATCTTTTAAAATAGTTTTGGAATGATGTTTTGAGGTGTAAACAGTAGGAAATAGTCTAATCCATGTTTTGGTGTAAAAGGATCATTTGGATCAATGAGAATTATATAGGGATTTAAAAGTGTTAATTTTTTGATATATTTACTTTTTTTTATGGTCAAATGTTGAACCTTGGTTTTTAATGTGTTCTGAGATAAATTTGATGTTATACATAACACTCTACATATGATGTTGAGATATTGGAAATTCTAGTTCCACATATATGGTTCTAGATGTATGAGTTGATTCTCGACATTCAAGTTTGTGATTTTTGATATAATATTTTGACATATATGAATATAGGTGTCTAGCATGATGTTCAACATTCAAGGTTGATAAATTATGACCTTATGTTCCATTCCCAATGATGAGTTGTTAGATATGATGGTCTATATCAGTAACGTTGTATATTTACATGGTTTAGGTGTTTGGTTTAAGATCTTTGAATAGATGATACATATGATAGATGCCTCCCAAATTGAATGATAAATGAAAATAAATTATTTTGACTTATAGTAAATTTTACGATATGACATGTTTATATGTCTGATTTAGGTTGATATAATTTTGGTTGAATTTTTTTCACCTTATAACCCGAGGAACAATGGATTCCTTGACAAACAATAGTTTTCCTTGAGATTTTTTTCTTTTCTAGTATTATTTTGATATTCCATTATTTGATTTCATGCATTATTGAACTAAATAGTAATTTATTTTTAAATTGTTGGTGGTGTAAAAGTGATATTTACTCAGATATTTCTTATTTCACCACTTCACAGGGGTAGTTGACTATCTCTCACATGTTATTACAGGTATAGGTTCGGGCTGTGGCCCATGTTGAATTTTTAATGATCATGTAGATTATATCATATAGTACCACTTTTTTGGATATTATGTTATTAATATTATAAAGAATTATTATATACCCCCTTTACTGATTATATAAGAAATGTGCATAATTTGTATGAACAATTAAGGTTTAAATTTTCAATATAATTTTACAGCACTATTTGAATTCATCCAGATTCAAGTCTGTTTAATGTATTTATAACAACTATAATCCTAATGATAAAAATTTTAGGGTTCTAGTTTTTTATGATTTCTCATTCAATGTCCAAAATTTCATTATAAGTGATCTTGGGACAATTCTGCCTTTTAAAGGGTCATATAGAACTCACAAAAAGGTCCAAAGATATTGTGAAGAAACTGAATAAGCTATGAAGATTGAAATACTGGGATCAATCCAGCAGAAAAAATCATTTAAATCTCCCCCAATGGTTTGGGGACATGTCAATTAATATTGGATAAATATTTCAAGGCCCAGCTCCAAATACAAGGGGCTCAACTAATGAATCTAACCCCAGCCCACCATTCTAGTAGGGAATTAAAATCTGGTCACTATTCACGAAATTTCTCATGATCTATTAATCAAATAAAGATGATATTTTTCATTGTAAAATAAAAAATAAGGTCAGCTTACATTATTTTAGAAATAATTTCTATTTGAAGGCATCTTCCTATTCATAAATTCATTCACATTTCTTCCATCGAAGACCAATGGTTAGAAATGGAAACTTTAACATATTTTGTTAAATCCTCCATAACATTGGCTACAAAGTCCAATGGCTACTAAATTTTTTGGGATGACATTACACATAAATTTATACAACATGGAATAATAAGTCATATCGTGATTCAGTTATCTGGATGGAACAATTGGCAATGAAAGCAGAGTAGAATATTTGGAATGCAAACTGTCCACCTCCTTGGGATATAAATACAACCCCCTCTTCTCCTTTTATGTTGTTGGAATTTCTGTAGAGAGGAGCATACATTGGCATGAAAATATCTTTTCCAAATCCTTGAGAGTACCTTCCATACTCATGTTTAAACTTGAGAGACCTTTCCTCCTCTCTATGTTTTAATTTTCTTTTAAAGATTCCGTTGTTTTTTATTTCACAAGTGTTTGTCTTTGTAATTAGGATTTAATGAAAGTTTCATCTTCAATATCTATTATTCTCATCCACATTATGTAAAACAATACTAGTGTTCTTAAAATAGTTTTAATATAGTTGAATCCTCTTCCCTTTGTAAGGTAGGATTGAAAATGAAAATAACACAAGAGGGGGGGTGAATTGTGTCTTTTAAAACAATTCCTCGATTCTGTATTAACAAAACAGTAGACACAACATGAGATGTTTCTGTAACAGATAATATGCAGCAGATAGAATAGAAAACAGGACAAAGCAATTTATATTGGTTTGGGGCACGAACATCCCCTAGTCCACTCCACTAATCACCCTCTCTGCAGGCTTGGTGGATTTCACTAGTAAGGTCCTTGTATCATAAGACCATTCCACAACTGAGTAGAGGTAGTTGTCACCCTTACAAAAAAGGCATTATAGAACAGAGCCTTCTGGTTCATTACAACAGAGAACTGAAATCCACAGCTTAGTGCGAGAAGCTGATACTCCACCATGACTGAATACAAGCATCCGATACTCATGATAAAAGATGTTTGTTTATAGAAAATGTAATTCCGCTCACAGATACAGCAGCACACAACTAATAAAATATGGATCTTTTTCTTCAGAAAAGAATAAACCATGAAGGATGTGTGAAGAGATCTGGATTCACAGAAGATCTTTGAATCTTTATGAAGAGCAACAAAAACAGATCATCATATTCACATAAATGAAAAGATATATTTTTTATGAATTTCGGGTTCCTGTGATGCTTGATCGCTATAGAATTGAAAAAAAAACATCTCACCGATGATTGATTGATTTCATAAACAAGAGAGTCTTCTATATCTTTAGACAAAAACTCAGAAGGATTTATCATGAGCAGAAACATTAGCATGGTTTTTCAGATCTGTAAAAGATGCCTAAGAAAAAGAAAAGATCAAATCGGAGACGTTGTAACTCCCCATAAGAATAGGAATGAAAATATCTACTCTAATTGGTTCATTGAATCGATCATATAATCATTCTGAAACAGTCAGTAACGGGCATTAAATCGTACTAATATTCTATAGAGACCATTGCATGAATCTCTAATAAAGACGTAAATTCAAATACTTGGTGTTGAAAAGTCAAACGTAAGGTTCCTTTACTAGAGGATAAAACAGCAAACGTATGGTAGATCATGAATGTCTTTTAATGATCCATACGTGTTTCTTCTCAAACTTATGGTTGATCGTCCATACATTTCTATCAAAACGTAGGGTTTAATACAAATGTGTGGTTCATGATCCATACATTTTGTAACATAAACATAAGGTTCATTATGAACATAAGGTTCCTCAACCATACATTTCAGATTTTTTCGCACTTAGGGTTCCATCCAAATGTACGGTGTGTTCCATAGGTTACTTTTTTTGATGAATAAAATGAACAGTATATTCAGAAAAATGAAAAACGATGAACAATGTTTCTAGAATACACTTAAGAGCGTACTGTACACTTTAATGAATTACTTTCAAATAAATATTATTTATAAAGAATATAAATTCCCTGAAATATAATCAAAAATAAATCATTAGAATAAAAAACAAGGGTATTTGTTAACATCAAAATCATCATAATATACAGAGTATTGTTGAGACAACATATGCCCAACAATCTCCCCCTTTTTGATGATCACAAAACCCATAAAATAAAACTATAATCACAGCTAAATAATTTATATATTTTGTAAACATAGATAGTTGTAAATATAGTGTCTAAATTTATCCCCCTTTTTGTGATATAAAAAAGATAGTATAGATTTAAATTATAACACATATAAAATTTGAACTGATTAGAATTGAATGTTACAATTAACTGTAATTAAATAAACAAAAAATGGAATTTTGAATTATAGATAAACATTCAAACACATATAAATTAGATATATTTAGGGAACCTTAATAGATAAATAAATGATTTTTTTATAAAACATTACGAGATCAAGATACAAGAACTGTCATTGTCATAAAGGTTAAAAGATGGAAGGGATTGAGGATTGGCTGGGGAGGACTTCTGTATGAATTCAAACATATCTTTCAACTATGCCAACAATAATCTCAAATTCTGCATTAGAATCTCTCCAAGTTGAATGATCAACATTTTGGAGTTATTGTTAACATGCAGATTCTCCATGATATTCACTCTCAAAAACTCACGAAGACTAATCTCTTGCTTCATGAACTGCACTAGCTTCTCTAAAAAGGTGTTCAACAAGGATCAAATACCAGGCTCTGATTGAGTTAACTGGTCAACCAAATGATTTTGGTTTTCTATAAGAATTGACTGGGGCATGCTGTTGCACTAAATATATTCAGGTCTGATATTTATATTTTCCAGTACTGGTGTAATGGATTGAAATCTGGGAATGAGATCTGGAAAGGTAGGGGAAGCCGATGTAGATGTAGTAGGCTGACTAGCACTACTTCTCACCGAGGAGAATTGGTTTCCCAAATACCATTTGAGATCAACCAAGTATATCTTAGACATAGACCCAGACCTGATATTTGCCAATTTCATCCATCATTTCCCTCATGAAGGCATTGAATTCTCTCTTGGAGACTGAGTTCTCCTCCTGATCTTCTAAGCTCTTCCTTGCATCTTCCAGCTCTTGATTTAGAGATTCATTATCTTCTTGAATTTTATTATACTTCACCACTACTTCATCCACATGTTGTGATATAGAGACAAATTTATCCTCATCTATATTCATAGGCTGATTAACAACAATGAATGGTGTGGCTTTATCCAATGATTTTCCAGCTAAACTTTTATCTGAAAAAGACTGGTTCTCTAGAACTTCAGTATGTACTCTCGAAGGTTGATCTGGCTGTCCCATAATCTGATATACTATCATTGTTTGTCTCTCAGTCACTGACTATTGAACAATCTATCCTGCTTTCTCAGCTCTATTTTCAACAGTTTTCTCTCTCACTACTTCTGTGTGAACAATTATTGCTTGAGCTTCTATTTCTTGAACTTTCTCAAGAGGAGTGATTTCCTGTGCTCCATTACCAATCACATGCACAATTGAAATCTCTCTATCTTGACTTTACACTTGCTTCTCTTCCTCCACAAGTTATTCATCATGATTAAACAAGTGTGTTTCTTCTTCTAAAGCCAACTCTTACTATGCAGCCTTTGAATCTGTCCTTATCTTGGGATTTTGAACAAGTTGTTCAACATCATCTTATTCTTCTTGGGGTATCATACTTGAGTCTTATCCATGAGGGTTTAGAAACCCATCAGTTCTAGACTCATCTATCCCATATTTTCAAGAACATATTCTCTCCCCCTGAGGTCCAGAGCTCTGGTTTTCCTCAGCTCCTATAGGATGAATCTTTCCATTGACGATGATCCAGAAAAATCTGAGTTTTCTTAGGGAGCCTGCATTCAGCACATTGCTTTGATAACACTTGAATCTTTCCTATACTATTCATCCGCTTTTTCAACAGGATCCTTGAAATTATCCATCCATATGGATAAAAGGTCATCCTCACATCAGGTTGACAGAAGTAGTACATATATCTGAATAATTATATTGGGAAATTTAGCTTAATATCACTCAGAAGTAGAAACATGATGTACATGTCTGGGAAGAGGATCTTCTCTATCTCCGTTACTCTAGAATAAATTTTTGTTTGAATGATGTTTACCAGGATCTTGTGGTCAGCTTCAATATCTTTTACAAACATTTTCCTAATGTTAGTTGAGTTGAACAGAAAATACATAATGTCTTTTGAGGTGTGGGTCTGATCTCTAATCGATTTAAGGTCGAAATGAAATACCCCTTCATGCGAATATCATAAAGTCTTCGACACTTCAGTTGATGATATTTAGAAGTCCTTATTATCAATATTAGAATACATCATATCTTCCTCTTCCCCGAAAATAATCTACATGCTACCAAAAAAATACCTCAAATCTTCCTCCTTAAAGAATTTTGAAATAGTATTGTCGCTGAAGACAGTTTCAAGTCCATGAAAAGCTAGGGCTTGTTTGAAAAGAAGCTTTGTCTGAACCAGCCACTCGAAATCAATTACCATCCCATGTAGAATCTTTCTTAGTGTAAGTTTCTGTCGCTTCAAATCACTTTTTTCTCCTTCCTCAACATGCATAGTCTTCTACATTTCTGATGGTTCTGAAATCCAAATGTTTGAATGTTTGAATATTTCGGTGTTTCTGGTTTGGAACGGTAGATGAAGGAATCTGTTTAGTCAAAAGGTTTTGGGAAAATAGAGTGTAAGGTAGAGGAAAGGTTTTTCTGACAGATGACGTGTTCTCATTTCTTGTGTCATATCATAATAATTACAAAAATATTTAAATTAATACACGGTTTAAAAACACACATTTAACCTCTAAAATTAATTAAAATACAGAATGAGAAAAGAAAAAACAAATTTTCAGAATAAAATAAACTTAAAAATCCAAAAAAATTGAAACATATTTATTTTAGAAATTAAATAATCCTAACTCCCTCTTTATAAAATCAAAACATGCAGTGGGTAGTGGTTTAGTGAAAATATCAGCTTATTGATTTTTAGTGCTAACAAATTCTAAAGATATATCCTTTTTAAAAACATGATCTTCTAGAAAATGATGTCTAATATCAATATGATTGGTTACTCAATGACTTATTGAATTTTTTGAAATATTTATTGCACTGCTATAATCAAATACTATAGGTATATTAACACAATTAAGTCCAAAGTCAATCATTGTGTTTTTCATCCACAATGCTTATGCACAACAATTTCATGCAGACACATATTCTGCCTCGGCTGTTGAGAGTGCAAATGAGTGTTAGTTTATACTTGACAATGACACTAATGATTTTCCTAAGAAGTGGCAGGTTCATGATGTACTCTGTATATCTAATCTACATCCTCCATAATCTACATCTGAGTATGTTGTTAAATTAAAATCATAATTTTTTGGATAGAGAAGGGATTGAAAAATAGTTCCTTTAAAATATCTAAAAATTCTTTTGATAGTAATAAGATGAGATTCTTTAGGATTTTATTGAAATATTTTATATTAACATATAGAGAACATAATATCTGGTATCCTTGCAGTAAGATATAGTAACATACCAATCATACCTCTATATAACTTTTTATCCACTAGTTTTCCAGTTTCACCCAAATCAATCTTAATATTGGTACACATGGAAGTTGAATATGTCTTGTTGTTTTCAAGACCAAATATTTTCAATAGATCAATAATATATTTACTTTGATTTAAAACATTTCCATAGACCTTTTGATAAATCTAAATCCCTAAAAAGAAATTTAATTCTCCCATCGTGCACATTTCAAATTATTTTTGCGTAAGTTCTGAAAAATCATTACAAAGCTTTTTTTGTTGATCCAAAAATGATATCATCAACATAAATTTGTACTAATAGAAAATTAGAACTTAATGATTTCTTAAAAAGAGTTGGATATACCATACCTACAGTAAAACCATTTTTCAAAAGACATGAATTTAATCTTTCATACAAGGATCTAGGTGATTGTTTAAGGCCATATAGAGCATTGGAACGTTTAAAAAGTGAATCTGGTTTTTGAGGATTTTTAAAACCATGAGATTTCCCAACATAAAATTCCTCCTTTAAATAACCATTTAAAAAGGCAGATTTAACATCCATATGATATAATTTAAAATTCATATGAGATGCATAATCTAAGAGAATCCTAAGGGATTCTAGTCTAGCTAAAGGAGCAAAGGTCTCATCATAATTTATACCTTCTTCTTAACTATAACCTTTTTCAACTAGTTTGGCTTTATTTCATGTTATGATACCTTGATTATCTTTCATATTCCTAAATACCCATTTAGTTCCAATGACAGGAAAACTTGATGATCTTTCCACTAATTTACAAACATTATTTCCTTCAAATTGATTTAGCACCTCTTGCATAGATAACATACTTATTTCATCTTCCAAATATTCTTCAAAGGTTTTAGGCTCTAATTGAGATAGAAAAGCAGTGAATTCAACTAGGTTTCCTACATTTCCTCTGGTGTTAATACCTGAGTCTATGTTTAATATAACTATTTCTAAAGGATGATCCTTTAAGATTTTGGGATTTCTAGGAAGAACACAATTAGGTTCATCAATTTCATGTTCTTATAAACTAGAATGAATTTAATTTACATCATCTTCAAAATGATTATTGAGATTTTCAAGTCTCATGTTGTTTGCAGAATCAGAAAACTCATCAGCTTGATCTTTCACTTTATTGAAATGGCCAGTTTCATCAAACATCACATGAAATGATTCTTAAACAATCCATTACTTCTTATTGAGAATTATATAAGCTTTTGAAGTCACATAATATCATAAAAATATTCCTTCATCAGCTTTTGAATTGAACTTACCAAGATTATCCTGGGTGTTCAGGACATACACTTTGCATCCAAAAACATTAATGTACTTTACTTTAAGTTTTCTATTATTCCAAAGTTCATAAGGAGTATTTTTGAAAATAATAATAATTAAAACTCTATTCATAATATAGCATGCTGTACTTACAACTTATACCCTTAAATAGGTAGGTAGGATATATTCATTTAGCATGGTCATAGACATTTCTGGTAAAGATCTATTTCTTCTTTCAACAATTCTATTTTGTTGAGGTGTTTTTAGTAAAGATAAGGTGTGTTTAATACCCATGTTTGAGTAAAAAGAGTTGAAGTATTGATTCTTAAATTCACTACCATGATCATTTCTTAATGAAACTATCTTAAAACCTTTTTCATTTTCAACAGTTTTACAAAAACTTTCAAAAACAGAAAAAGCTTCATTCTTAGGTTTTAGAAAATACACCCAAGTAAATCTAGAGTAATCATCAACTAAGACATATACATATTGTTTACCAGAAAAACTTTCTAATATATAAGGTCCAAATAAATCCATATGAATGAGTTATAAGGGTTCTTATGTAGAAATTTTGATAACAGATTTGAAGGAAGATTTGTGTTGGTTACCAATTTGGCATGCATCACAGAATCTATTAACCTAAAATTTAAGACAAGGTAAACATGATACTAATTTCTTCTTGGATAATTTATATAAAGAATTTATATTACAATGTCTAAGTCTTATATGAAAAATCCTAGACTCATTTATTTTAGCAGTTAAACAGTTCACTTTTTGTTTACACATAAATTTTAAATCCACAGTGTAGACATTGTCTGTTCTAGGGTCTTTGAATTTAAGTATTTTATATTTAAATATAGAGAATATGTTTTTTGAAAAATAAACATAGTATCATTCATCACAGAGTCGAGAGATACTTATCATATTGTGATTTATGCCTCGTACATATAGTACATTATTAACTGAGATAGAATCTGGATCTCCAACTGTCCTAAGTCCAATAATTTTTCTTTTAGCATTGTCACCAATGGTGACTAGGCCTCCATCTATTTTTGTCAGGGTGTGTAAATTTGAAGAGTTTAAACTCATATGTCTTGAACAACCACTGTACATATACCACATGTCTTTTCCTCTTTTGTGAGTTGTTACCTACAAGGATAGATTAAACCAGAGTTTGTTTTGGTACCCATATTTCATCAGGTCCAGTAGTGTTAGCTTTCAAAGACTTTAGAATCCAAACATATTTTTTTTCTCAAAGTTATTATAATTAAATCAAGATAAAGACATTGAGTAATGAACATGATTGATAACATATAATTGAGGCTTTCTAAAATAAAATTCATTAGAATAATGTCTATTAATACCACAGTAGAAACAATTAACTGTAGGAATACTTTTTCTTTTAGTTCCAGGAACAAAATAATTCTTGTATAGTTTGGGTTTTTCTCCATTACTGCCTATGCCAGATCCTTCCTTTTTAACCTCATTTTTTATTAGTATTTAATTTAGTTTATATTCTCCTTTTGTAAACACAAGATAAGTAGATTTATAATTTTCTTCTTCTTTTTGTAGAACTTTAATCTTATTTTCATGAACAACACAATTTGTAGTTGTTTAATTGAATTTTTAAACATGCTCTTGATTCTGTTTAACTAAAGTATCTCTTTCATATATAATAGAGCTGTGAATATGATTTAAGGATTTTTGCTTCTTTAACAAGTAATCATATTTCTCTTCAAGAATTTTACAGTAGACAACCATTTTATCATTTGATTAACTAGTGTCAGAATATAATGAATAATAAGTTTGTACCTCATCTTCTTTAGCCATGAAGCTCATATTCACCATCATATTTGACATCCTTTCTGTCTTAGAATCAGATGAGCTATTGGAGTCTCCTAAGACACTATATGTAGCCTTCATTTCTATCTTATCTCTATTCTTATAGTCATCATCCTTCTAATATCTGTTTTCTGCCTTTCTCTTCTCTCCTTTCTATTGAGGACAATCAGGTCTTATATGACCCAATTTTTTACATTCATAGCATCTTACTTTCTTTGGATCTTTCTCATCCTTTTTGAAGGTATTTGTGAATACTTTCTTCTTTCTATAGAACTTGTAGAATTTTCTGGCTAGTTGAGCCAGTTTCAATTTCAGAGTCAGATGAGTCTATATATTTTTCATTATTCACTTCTTGTTTCATTTTCCTATTCTGCTTCTGAGATGTTACCTTTAAAGTAGTGTTGTACTTTCATACTAGAAACTTGTGATCTTCAGCTTTATTTTGAATTTCAGCTTCATACATCATTAAATTTCCAATCTGTTCTCTCATGGTCCAATCCTCGACAGGTGTTTATTGTCGAATTGCTGCTGATATGCCATTCCACATTATAGGTAGAAATCGTAGAACTTTTAAGGCATGATCTGATTGGTTGATAGGTTCAACTAAGGATGTCACATTGTTGATAATTTCTGTCAATCTTCCATTCATCTGAGTGATTCTCTCTCCATTAATCATTCTGAAAGTATCAAACTTTAATTTTTCTATTGCATATCTCATTTTCCTGACATTGTCAGTACCTTCATAGACTATTGCAATTGTCGTCCACATTTCATAGGCTGTTGGGCACTGTGTTGCACGATTGAATTCAACTAGTCTGAGACAACAAATGATAGCATTCATTTCCTTTGAGTCTGTATCGTATTCATCTTCTGTAGTAGTATCCCATGTTTTGGGTTTGACAGGAATCTTATAGGGAGATATAATTTTTTAGTAGACTTTGTATCCAAGATTCCTCAAATATATAATCATCCCTGATTTCTAGCAACCATAATTATCTCCATCAAAGTATGGAGATCGAACCACTAACATACCTTCCCTTAGTTCAGTCTTTTCCATCTTAATGTAGATCTTATGCTTTTAGCTTGTTAAGGCTCTGATGAAAATCTTATGTCTTTGATACAAAATGTTTGGTCGGATTGACTATGATAATAACACTAGAGGGGGGGTGACTTGTGTCTTTTAAAATTATTTTTTGATTCTATCCTAACAATATAGTATAAATATCTTGAGATGTTTCTATAACTGATAATATACAACATATATAATAGAAACCATGACAAAGAAATTTATAGTGGTTCAGGGCATGAATATTCCCTATTCTACTCCACCAATCACCCTCTCTATGGGCTTAGTGAATTTCACTAGTAAGGTCCTCTCATCATAAGACCATTCCAAAACTGATTAGAGGCAGTTGTCACCCATACAATAAAGGATTTATAAAACAGAGCCTTCTGCTTCTTTATAATAGAGAACCAAAATCCACAGCTTAGTGTGATAAGCTGATACTCCACCACGACTGAATATGAGTAGTCGATACTCACGATAAAAGATGTTTGTTTATAGAAAAACAAATTCAGCTCATAGTTACAGCAGCAAGAAACTAATAAAAGATGGATCTTTTTCATCAGAAAAGAATAAACCTTGAAGGATGTGTGAAGATATCCAATTGCACATAAGATTTTTGAATCTTTAAGAACACCAACAAAAACAGAGCGTCGTATTCATAGAAATCAAAAGATAGATTTTTGATGAAGTTCGCATTCCTGTAATGTTGGATCATAGTAGAATTGAAAAAAACATCATAGATGACTGATTGATTTCATAAACTAGAGAGTCATCTATATCTTTAGATGAAAACCCATAACGATTTATAACGAGCATAAACGTCAGCACGATTTTTTCAGTTCCGCAAAATATCCCTATGAAAGAGAACATATCAGATCAGAGACGTCGTAACTCCCCTTAAGAATAGGATTGCAAATCTCCACTATAATTGTTTCTTTGAATCAATCATAAAATCAGGCTGAAATAGTTAGTAACGGGCTTTAAATCATCCTGATATTTTGTAGAGACCATTGGATTAATCTCCGATAAAGACATAATTTCAAATCCCTAGAATTTAAATGTCAAACATATGGTTCCTTCACTAGAAGGAAAAACAAAAAACATACGGTTGATCATGAATGTAAGGTTGATGATCCATAGGTGTTTCTTCTCAAACTTGAGGTTGATCATCCATATGTTTCTATCAACACGTAGGGTTCAATACAAAAGTAAGGTTCATGATCCAGACGTTTTGTGATACAAACGTGAGGTTCATTATGAACATAAGGTTCTTCAACCGTACTTTTTTTATTTTGTCGCACGTAGGGTTCCATCCAAATGTAAGGTTTGTTCTATACATTACTTTTGTTGATGAATAAAATGAACAATATTTTCAACAAAATGACAAACGTTGAACAGTGTTTCCAGAATACACTTAAGAGAATTCTGTACACTTTAACGAATTACATACAAATAATTATAAATTATAAAGAATATAAATGCCCTGAAATATACTCAAAATAAAATCATTAGAATAACAAACAAGGGTTTTTGTGAAAATAAAAATCATCATAAAATGCAGATAATTGTTTAGACAACATATGCCTAACACCATTATTGTGCTTTCTCATTCAATCTAAAGTCTTTATTTAATATCCTTCGCTGTTTGTCTGTGTGTGTGTGTTTGACAAACAACTCTTTTCTTATTCCTTTCATTTTATTTAGATATTAATTTATCACCATAAACATATATTACCAAATTACTACGTATATTGATGGCTGAGTAAATATACCATTGGGGTGATTCGTTATTTAGATGTATTAAGTGATTGAGATCTTTTACTCGATGAGTATTCATAAATTTTATATTGTCTATATTAGACTTAACATGTTATGGTTTAAAGACTTGTTTTGTTTAACATGTGGTTTACATGGCTTATTGGAACCATAAATACAATACCATAAACAACCTCTGATTGAGACTAGAACACTAAGTTACGTTAAGGCTTGGATTAAAGCATTGACACTTAGGAATTACAATCAATAATATCTTGTTAAGTGGGTGTTAATTTAAATGAAATATAAATCAATTCAAAAGGATATCACAAGCTTATATCCAAAATAAATGAAGTCAACAAAATATTTATCAAATTGATAAATCAAACACCATTCATTAATCACTTAATTTATGATCTCCAAACAAATCACCCCAATCAAAATACAATCAACTAAAGACAATAAATGAATTTTTTATAAAACATTACAAGATCAAGATACAAGAACAATCATTGTCAGAAAGGTTAAAAGATAGAAGGGATTGAGGATTGACTTGGAAGGAATTCTGTATGAATTCAAACATATCTTTAAACTCTGCCAACTATAATATCAAATTCTGCATTAGAATCTCTCCAAGTTGAATGATCATAATTTTGGAGTTATTTTTAACATCAAGATTCTCCATGATATTCACTCTCAAAAACTCACAAAGACTAGTCTCTTGCTTCATGAACGGCACTAGCTTCTCTAAAAAAGAGTTCAACAAGGATCAAATACCAGGCTCTGATTGAGTCAGCTGGTCAACCAAATTCTTTTGGTTTTCTATAAGAACTGACTGGGGCATGCTGTTGCACTATAGATCTTCAGGTCTGATATTTATATTTTCCAGTACTGGTGTAATGGCTTGAAATCTGGGAATGAGATCTGGAAAGGTAGGGGAAGCTGATGTAGATGTAGTAGGCTGACTAGCACTACTTCTCAGCGAGGAGAATTGGTTTCCCAAATACCATTTGAGATCAACAAAGTCTATCTTAGACATATACTCGGACATGATATTCGCCAATTTCTACTATCATTTCCCTCATGAAGGCATCAAATTCTCTCTTGGAGACTGAGTTCTCCCCCAGATCTTGTAAGCTCTTCCTTGCATCTTCCAGCTCTTGCTTCAGAGATGCATTATATTCTTGAATTTTATTATACATAACCACTACTTCCTCCACATGCTGTGATATAGAGTCAAATTTATCGTCATCTACATTCATAGGCTGATTAACAACAACGAATGGTGTGGCTTTATCCACTGATTTTCCAGCTAAACTTTTATCTGAAAATGACTGGTTCTCCAGAACATCAGTCTGTACTCTCGAAAGTTGATCTGACTGTCCCATAGTCTGATATACTATCATTGTTTGACTCTCAGTCACTAACTATTGAACAATCTATTCTGCTTTCTCAGCTCTATCTTCAACAGTTTTCTCTCTCACTACTTTTGTGTGAACAATTATTGCTTGAGCTTCTATTCCTTGACCTTTCTCAATAAAAGTGATTTCCTGTGCTCCATCACCAATCACAAGCACAATTGCAAGCTCTATAGCTTGAATTTCCACTTGATGCTCTTCCTCCACAAGTTATTCATCACGATTAACCGAGCATGTTTCTTCTTCTAGAGCCAACTCTTAATCTGTAGCCTGTGACTCTGTTCTTATCTTGGGATTTTGAACAAGTTGTTCATCATCATCATCTTCTTTTTATTGGGTATCATACCTGAGTCTTATCCATGAGGGTTTAGAAACCCATTAGTTATAGACTCAGCTATCCCATCTTTGCAAGAAGCTATTCTCTCCCCCTGAGGTCCAGAGCTCTAGTCTTCCTCAGCTCCTACAGTTTGAATCTTTCCATTGATGATGCTCTAGAAAAATCTGAGTTTTCTTAGGGATCATGCATTCAACACATTGTTGTGATAAAACTTGACTCTTGCCTATACTAACATATTCATCTCCTTTTTCAACAAGATCCTTGTAATTATCCATCTATATTGATAAAAGGTCATCCTCACATCAGGTTGACAGAAGTAGTACATATATCTGAATAATTATCTTGGGAAATTCAGCTTAATATCACTCAGAAGTAGAAACATGATGTACATGTCTTGGTAGAGGATCATCTCTATCTCCGCTACTCTAGAAGAAATTTTGGTTTGAATGAAGTTTACCAGGATCTTGTGGTCATTTTAAATATCATTTACATGCATTTTCTTAATGTTTGTTGAGTTCAACAGAAAATACATAATGTCTTTTGAGGTGTGGGTGTAATCTCTAATCGATTTAAGGTCAAAATGAAATACCCCCTCATGCGAATAGCTTAAAGTCTTCGACACTTCAGTTGATGATATTGAGAAGTCCTTATTCTCAATATTAGCATACATCACATATTCCTCTTCCCCGAAAATAATCTTCATGCCACCATAAAAATACCTCAAATCTTCCTCGTTAAAGAATTTTGACATTTCATTATCGCTGAAGACAGTTTCATGTTCGTGAAAGGCTTGGGCTTGTTTGAAAAGCAGGTTTGTATGAACCAGCCACTTGAAATCAATTACCATCCCCTATAGAATCTTTCATAGTGTATGTTTTTGTCGCTTCATATCGCTTTTTTCTCCTTCTTCAACATGCATAGTCTTCTACATAACTGATGGTTTGAAAATCCAAAGGTCTGAATGTTTGAATATTTTGGTGTTTATGGTTTGGAACGGTAGAAGAAGGACTCTGGTTAGTCAAAAGTTTTTGGGAAAATAGAGGGTAAGGTAGACGAAAGGTTTTTCTGACAGATGACGCGTTCTCATTTCCTGTGTCATAGAATAATAATTACAAAAATATTTAAATTAATACACGGTTTAAAACACACATTTAACCTCTAAAACTAATTAAAATACAGAACGAGAAAAGAAAAAACAAATTTTCATAATAAAATAAACATAAAATTACAATAAAATTGAAACATATTTATTTATGAAATTAAATAAACCTAACTTCCTTTTTATAAAATCAAAACATGCAGTGGGTAGTGGTTTAGTGAAAATATTAGCTTATGGATTTTTAGTGCTAACAAATTCTAAAGATATATCCTTTTTAAGAACATGATATTCTTGGAAATGATGTCTAATATCAATATTCTTGGTTCCTGAATGACTTATTGGATTTTTTGAAATATTTAATTCACTACAATAATCACATACTATAGGTATATTAACACAATTAAGTCCAAAGTCAATAATTGTGTTTTTCATCCACAATGCTTGTGCACAACAACTGCCTGCAGACACATATTCTACCTCGGCTGTTGAGAGTGAAACTGAGTGTTAGTTTATACATTAAAATGACACAAATGATTTTCCTAAGAAGTGACAGGTTCCTGATGTACTCTTTATATCTAATCTACATCCTCCATAATCTACTTTTGAGTATGAAGTTAAATTAAAATCTGAATTTTTTGGGTAGAGAAGGGATTGAAAAATAGTTCCTTTAAAATATCTAAAAATTCTTTTGATAGTAATAAGATGAGATTCTTTAGGATTTTATTTAAATATTGTACATTAACATATAGAGAACATAATATCTGGTCTCCTTGCAGTAAGATATAGTAAGATACGAATCATACCTCTATATAACTTTTTATCCACTAGTTTTCCAGTTTCATCCAAATCAAGCTTAATATTGGTACACATGGAAGTTGAATATGTCTTGATGTTTTCAAGACCAAAAATTTTCCATAGATCAATAATATATTTAGTTTCATTTAAAATATTTCCATAGTCCTTTTGATAAATCTAAAGTCCTAAAAAGAAATTAAATTCTCCCATCATGCTCATTTCAAATTATTTTTGCATAAGTTCTGAAAAAAAAATTACAAAGCTTTTTTTTGTTGATCCAAAAATGACATCATCAACATAAATTTGTACTAATAGAAAATTAGAATTTAATGTTTTCTTAAAAAGAGTTGGGTCTACCATACCTACAGTAAAACCATTTTTCAAAAGAAAAGAATTTAATCTTTCATACCAGTCTCTAGGTGCTTGTTTAAGGCCATATTGAGCATTGGAAAGTTTAAAAAGTGAATCTGGTTTTTGAGGATTTTTAAAACCATGTGATTTACCAACATAAAATTCCTCCTTTAAATAACCATTTAAAAAGTCATATTTAACATCAATATGATATAATTTAAAATTCATATGAGAAGCATAAGCTAAGAGAATCCTAAGGGCTTCTAGTCTAGCTAAAGGAGCAAAGGTCTTATCATAATTTATACATTCTTCGTGACTATAATCTTTTACTACTAGTTTGGCTTTGTTTTAAGTTATGATACCTTGATCATCTTTCATATTCCTAAAGACCCATTTAGTTCCTATTACAGGAAAACTTGATGATCTTTACACTAATTTCCAAACATTATTTCTTTCAAATAGATTTAGATCCTCTTGCATAGCTAACATCCATATTTCATCTTCTAAAGATTCTTCAATGTTTTTAGGCTCTAATTGATATAGAAAAGAAGCGAATTCAACTAGGTTTCCTACATTTCCTCTAGTGTTAATACCTGAGTCTAGGTTTAATATAACTGCTTCTAAAGGATGATCCTTTAAGATTCTGGGATTTATAGGAAGAACACACTTAGGTTCATCAATTTCATGTTCTTATAAACTAGAATGAATTTCATTCATATCATCTTCAAAATGATTTTTCAGATTTTCAGGTCTCATTTTGTTAGCAGAATCAGAAAACTCATCAGCTTGATCATTCTCTTTATTGAAAGGGTCAGTTTCATCGAACGTCACATGAAATGATTCTTAAACAATCCATGACTTATTATTGAGAATTCTATAAGCTTTTGAAGTCACATAATATCCTAAAAATATTCCTTCATCAGCTTTTGAATCGAACTTACCAAGATTATCCTTGGTGTTCAAGACATACACTTTGCATCCAAAAACATTGAAGTACATTACGTTAAGTTTTCTATTATTCCAAAGTTCTTAAAGAGTTTTTTTGAAAATAAGAATAATTAAAACTCTATTCATAATATATCATGCTGTACTTACAACTTCTACCCATAAATAGTTAGGTAGGATATATTCATTTTGCATGGTCATAGACATTTCTGGTAAAGATCTGTTTCTTCATTCAACAATTTAATTTTGTTGAGGTGTTTTTGGTGAAGATAAGGTGTGTTTAATACACATGTTTGAGTAAAAAGAGTCGATGTATTGATTCTTAAATTCACTACCATGATCATTTCTTAAAGAAACTATCTTAAAACATTTTTCATTTTCAACACTCTTACAAAAACTTTCAAAAACAGAAAAATCTTTATTCTTAGGTTTTAGAAAATACACCCAAGTAAATCTAGAGTAATCATCAACTAAAACATATAAATATTGTTTACCAGACAATCTTTCTACTCTCTATGGTCCAAAAAATCCATATAGATGAGTTCTAATGGTTCTGATGTAGCAATTTTGATAACATATTTGAAGGTAGATTTGTGTTGCTTACCAATTTGGCATGCATCACAAAATCTATTAACATAAAATTTAAGACAAGGTAAATCTGATACTAATTGCTTCTTGGATAATTTATTTAAAGAATATATATTACAATGTCCAAGTCTTATATGCCAATTCCTTGACTCATTTATTTTAGCATTTAAATAGTTCACTTTTTGTTTACACATGAATTTTAAATCCACAGTGTAGACAGTGTCTGTTCTAGGGTCTTTGAATTTATGTATTTTATCTTTAAATATAGAGCATAAGTTTTTTGAAAAATCAACATAGTATCATTCATCATAGAGTTGAGAGATACTTATCATATTGTGCTTTATGCCTCGTACATATAGTACTTTATTAACTGAGATAGAATCTGGATCTCCAACTGTCCTAAGTCCAATAATTTTTCTTTTAGCATTGTCACCAATGGTGACTAGGCATCTATCTATTTTTGTCAGGGTGTATAAATTTGATGATTTTAAACTCATATGTTTGTAAAAACCACTGTCCATATACCATATGTCTTTTCCTCTTTTGTGAGTTGTTACCTATAAGGATAGATTAAACTATAGTTTGTTTTGGTACCCATATTTCATCGGGTCCAGTAGTGTTATCTTTCAAAGACTTTAGAATCCAAACATATTTTATTTTCTCAAAGTTATTATAATTAAAGCAAGATAAAGACTTTGAGTAATGAACATGATTGATACCATATAATTGAGGCTTTATAAAATAAAATTCATTAGCATAATGTCCATTAATACAACAGTAGAAACATTTAACTATAGATATACTTTTTCTTTTAGTTCCAGGGACAAAATAATTATTGTATAGTTTGGGTTTTTCTCTATTACTGCAAATGAATGTTCCTTCCTTTTTAACCACATTTTTTATTAGTATTTAATTTAGTTTATATTCTTCTTTTGTAAACACAAGAGTAGTAGATTTATAATTTTCTTCTTCTTTTGGTAGAACTTTAATCTTATTTTCATGAACAACACAATTTGTAGTTGTTGAATTGAATTTTTCAACAAGCTCTTGATGTTGTTTAACTAAAGCATCTCTTTCATTTATAATAGCACTGTGAATATGATTTAAGGATTTATGCTTCCTTAACAAGTAATCATATTTCTCTTCAAGCATTTTACAGTAGACAATAATTTTGTCATTTGAGTAACTAGTGTCAGAATCTAATGAATAATAAGTTTGTACCTCATCTTCTTTAGCCATGAAGCGCATATTCACCATCAGATTTGACAACCTTTCTATATTAGAATCAGATGAGCTATTGGAGTCTCATGAGACACTCTATGTAGCCTTCATTGCTCACATATCTCTATTCTCGTAGTCATCATCCTTCTAATATCTGTTTTCTGCCTTTCTCTACTCTCCTTTCTATTGAGGACAATCAGGTTTTATATGACCCAATTTTTTACATTCATAGCATCTTACTTTCTTTGCATCTTTCTCATCCTTTTGATGGTCTTTGTGAATCCTTTCCGATTTTTGTTGAACTTGTATAATTTTCTGGCTAGTTGAGCCAGTTTCAATTTCAGAGACAGATGAATCTATATCTTTTTCATTATTCACTTCTTGTTTCATTTTCCTGTTCCGCTTCTAAGATGTTACCTTTAAAGCAGTGTTGTGATTTTTTACTAGAAACTTGTGATCTTCAGCTTTATCTTGAATTTCAGCTTCATACATCATTAAAGTCCCAATCTGTTCTCTCAAGGTCCGATCCTCGATAGGTGTTTATTGTCGAATTTCTGCTGATATGCCATTCCCCTTTATAGGTATAAATCTTAGAACATTTAAGGCATGATCATATTGGTTGAAAGGTTCACCTAAGGATGTCACATTGCTGATAATTTCTGTCAATCTTCCATTCATCTAAGTGATTCTCTCTCCATCAATCATTCTGAAAGTATCAAACTTTAATTTTGTTGTTGCATATCTCATTTTTCTGACATTGTAAGTACCGTCATAGACTACTGCAATTGTCTTCCACGTTTCATAGGCTGTTGGGCACTGTGATGCATGATTGAATTCATCTAGTTAGAGACCGCAAATGATAGAATTCATTTCCTTTGAGTCTATATCATATTCAGCTTCTATACTAGTATCCCATGTTTTTGGTTTCTCAGGAATCGTATAGGGAGATATAATATATTAGTAGACTTTGTATCCAAGATTCCTCAAATATATAATCATCCCTGATTTCTAGCAACCATAATTATCTCCATTAAAGTATGGTGAATGAACCATTGACATACCTTCCCTTAGGTCAGTCATTTCCATCTTAATGTAGAACTTATGCTTTTAACTTGTTAAGGCTCAGATGAAAAGCTCATGTCTTTGATACCAAATGTTTGGTCGGATTGACTAAGAAAATAACACAAGGGGGGGTGAATTGTGTCTTTTAAAATTATTTTTTATTATGTCCTAACAATATCGTAGAAACATCTTGAGATGTTTTTGTAACTAATAATATACAGCAGATATAATAAAAAACAGGACAAAGCAATTAATAGTGGTTCGGGGAATGAATATTCCCTAGTCTACTGCACCAATCACCCTTTCTATGGGCTTAGTTAATTTCCCTAGTAAGGTCATCTTATCATAAGACCATTCCAAAACTGATTAGAGGTAGTTGTCACCCTTACAACAAAGGATTTATAAAACAGAGCCTTCTACATCTTTATAATAGAGAACCGAAATCCACAGATTAGTGCGATAAGCTGATACTCCACCACGAATGAATACGAGTACCCGATACTCACGATAAAAGATGTTTGTTTATAGAAAAACAAATTCAGCTCATAGTTACAGTAGCAAGAAACTAATAAAAGATGGATCTTTGTCATCAGAAAAAAATAAACCTTGGAGGATGTGTGAAGAGATCGAATTGCACATAAGATATTTGAATCTTTAAGAACACCAACAAAAATAGAGCATCGTATTCATAGAAATCAAGAGATAGCTTTTTGATGAAGTTTGCATTCCTGTAATGTTGGATCACTATAGAATTGAAAAAAAAATCATAGATTACTGATTGATTTCATAAACCTGAGAGTCATCTATATCTTTAGATGAAAACTCATAAGGATTTATAACGAGCATAAACATCAGCACGATTTTTTCTGATCCACAAAATATGCCTATGAAAGAGAAGATATCATATTAGAGACGTCGTAAATCCCCTTAAGAATAGGATAAGAAATCTCCACTGTAATTGTTTCTTTGAATCAATCATAAAATCACGCTCAAATAGTTAGTAATGGGCTTTAAATCATCCCGATATTCTGTAGAGACCATTGGATTAATCTTCGATGAAGACAGAATTTCAAATCCCCGACATTGAAAAGTCAAACGTAAGGTTCCTTCACTAGAAGAAAAAACAAAAAACGTACGGTTCATCATGAATTTAAGGTTGATGATCCTTAGGTGTTTCTTCTCAAACTTAAGGTTGATCATCCATATGTTTCTATCAAAACATAGGGTTCAATACAAAACTAAGGTTCATGATGCAGATGTTTTGTGATACAAACATGAGGTTCATTATGAACGTAAGGTTCCTCAACCGTACTTTATTGATTTTGTCTCACATAGGGTTCCATCCAAACGTAAGGTTTGTTCCATACGTTACTATTGTTAATGAATAAAATGAACAGTATTTTCATCAAAATGACAAACGTTGAACAGTGTTTCCAGAATACACTTAAGAGCATTCTGTACACTTTAACGAATTACTTGCAAATAATTATGATTTTTAAAGAATATAAATGCCCTGAAATATACTCAAAATAAAATCATTAGAATAACAAACAAAGGTCTTTGTGAAAATCAAAATCATCATAAAATGCAGAGAATTGTTTAGACAACATATGCCTAACACCCTTATTGTGCTTTCTCATTCAATCTAACGTCTGTATTTAATATCCTTCGTTGTTTTTGTGTGTGTGTGTTCGATACACGACTCTTTTCTTATTCCTTTTTTTTATTTAGATATTAATTTATAACCATAAACATATATTACCAAATTACTACATAAATTAAAGGCTGAGTAAATCTACCACTTGGGTGAGTCAATATTTAGATGTATTAAGTGATTGATATCTTTTGCTCGATGAGTATTCATAAAGTTAACATTGTGTATATTGGACTTAACATGTTATGGTTTAAATACTTGTTTTGTTTATCATACGGTTTACATGGATTATTGGAACCATAAATACAATACCATAAACAACCTCTGATTGAGACTAGAACACTAAGTTACATTAAGGCTTGGATTAATGCATTGACACATAGGAATTCCAATCAACAATATCTTGTGAAGTGGGTGTTAATTTAAATGAAATATAAAGAAATTATGAAGGATATCACAAGTTTAAATCCAAAAAAATGATCTCAACAAAATATTTATCAAATTGATAAATCAATCACCATTCATTAATCACTTCATTTATGATCTCTAAACAAATCGCCCCAATCAAAATACAATAAACTAAAGACAATAGACTTTTAAAAAGTATCATCGCTGAGGTTTGGACTGGAGTCCTGCTATGCACATTTGCAGAACATCAGAGCATTGAATGGTTGATAGGTGACAATCAGATGTTCATTCAAATGCTTCAATTTCTGGATATGGTGCAATAAATTAGTCATTAGTTTCTGGTTATTGTAAAAAAGCAATAAAAAACAAAAATAAAAAAACGCATTATCATAAAAATCATAAACGAAAAAAAAGAAAAACTTGTCTTCTTCTTTCTTTAAAAATCTCTTTGAATAGCCAATAGCTTCCCATAAAATGCCTCAGATTTATTTCACCATGAAATTTAGTGAACATTTTTCCAACATAGGAGGAACATAAGAGATAATCAAATGATTCAAGAACAAGTCATCTCCAACCAATTGAATTAGATATGGATAATACTAGGGAACAAACCCTTAAAAAACATGATACCCCCGATATTAACTAATAGCCTCTTGGTATTAAATATCCAAATGTAGAGGTGGACTTCGAACTAAAATCATTTTTGATTCATATTCACCATCATTTCCACAGTCTAGACATTGAGGATCCACATCTTCATCTTAAAGAGTTCCAAGTAGTGTTATCTACCAAAAATACTCAAGGGGCTTCTGAGGAACAAATAAAACTACATGTATTCCGTTTCTCCCTAGATAACACTATTATGTTATGGCTTTACTACCTCCCTATTGGTTCCATAAAAACATGGAATGACTTGAAGTTACTCTTTTTAGAGAAATTCGCTCCTACTTCTCATACTACTTTTATCCGAAAGGAAATAAGTAGTATTACTCAATTCGCAAATGAATCACTCCATGAATACTGGGAGAGGTTCAAAAAGATTTTTTCAACCTGCCCACACCACAAAATCCCTGACCAAATCTTTATCCAATACTTATATGAGGGGTTATTGGATATGGAGATCACTCTCATTGATGCCGAAAGTGGTGTTGCTCTTGTTTATAAAACTCCTATAGCTATATGAGATCTTATAAGTAACATGGATGTAAACACACAACAGTTCCATACTCGAGAACATGCTCAAGTAAAACAATACCAAGATAGTCAATCGATAGAGTCGAACAAGATGACAGAGTGGATGAGTGAACTTACAGGTCTTGTACGATGACTTGCTGCAACATCCAAATCCACAACCCCATCTTCTCCATAATCTCTATACCTAGGACCTATTAAGAATGGTGGAATCTGTAGCTCCCCATCTCATCCAACAGACACATATTCATAACTTCAAGAGGATACATCTGATTCATCTAGACCAATGGAGCTCAATGCATTATATGATTAGCGAAACATCAACCCTCAACAATTAGGTCATTTTGTTAGAAACTTCAACCAACCCCATTCGGATCCCCTCTCTTTTGCCTATATCTAGGGACTTAGATATGAGAATCCCATTTCTCATCTCCCTCAATACCCTCATCAAAACTCAAAAAAATTCAAATATTGTCAAAGTGTTGCTAACTTCCAACAACCTTACCCTTTTGTTCCTCAACATCAAATGATCAATCCTCATCTTCCTCCTCCTGGATTTGACAATCCTAGTGAGACATCCCAATTACCAAACCAATACAATCACTTTACCAAGAACCAAAAAAAGGTAATAATGATCCGGCGCAAGCTTATTCTTCCAAGAAACAATGAGAAAGTGCAGTGGATGATCCTGCCTCATTAACACGTTACAACCTTAAAAGCATTGAAACCCAAATTAGTCAACTTGCATCCCACCCGAGCTAGAAATGAAAATAAAATTCTTTCAAACTCCCAATTCAGCCATTACCCAACCCCAAGGGTAATGTTAGTGCAGTTTCACATAGATCAGAGAAGAAAATTTCTATGCCTCATGATAAGTCCTCCAACCCCCCTTTTAATTTTTACCTAAAAAATGTAACGAAAAATAAACTTGAAAAGGAATATGAATCCATTCCCTTGCCTCCTTCAATTCCACATAGTATCCCCATTCCTTTTCCATGAGCCATTTCTAAGCCAAAGAAGACCTTTGAACCCGATCCTAAACATCCCGACAAGTTTAGACATGTTGAAGTCAACATAATCCACTTAGATTCTGTAAAAAATTCCTATGTATGCCATGTATCTTAAGTAATTGTGTACTCATAAGAGACAACTTAGGACCATTGAGAATGTTCCAACACAATAGTCTATCCCCATAAAGTGTAAAGATCATGGGACCTTTACGGTTCCATGCAAAATAGAATGTTCCAACATTTATGATGCACTCATAGACCTAGAAGGCTCGATAAAAGTCATGCCTAAATCTATATTCTCAAACCATGGTCTAGGTACCTTACATCAAATAGGTGTTGTCATCTAGTTATCCAATCAAAGCACAACCAGTACAAAGGGTT
Source organism: Viscum album (assembly GCA_963277665.1). Lineage (NCBI taxonomy): Eukaryota > Viridiplantae > Streptophyta > Magnoliopsida > Santalales > Viscaceae > Viscum > Viscum album. Next base: position 1,232,951,488 of record OY728135.1, on the reverse strand, counting down.
TAATAGAGTATTTCCTTGTTCGATTCAATGATCTAATCTTCCCACCAGACTTCTATGTCCATTACATGGATGGTGAGGAAACATATTTAAAATATCCTCTGATTCTAGGATGACCTTTCCTTATCACATCTAAAACAAAAATTGATGTCATTTCTAGCATCTTATCCATGGAATTTGGTGGCCAACAGGTCCATTTTAATATTTTTCATTCTATGTGACACGCATCAGAGAATCATTCAGTATTCTCTATCCATGCTTCTGAGAGTCTCTCTAAGAGTGTGTTGAATCCCATTATATCATGTTCTTCCTTTTTTATTGTTAGAGAAGTTTGTGAATATTGCATACCCATTAACCAAGTCATAAATGGAAAAGTTTATGTTGACATTAAAAATGGAAACTCCATTGATCTAAAGGATATTGAAAACTCTTTGGAATATCATCTCACCTCTATCCTCCACTACTCCAACATGGATGGTAATGGGGAAAATTAAAAAGAATGTTCATTTTTTTATTCAAATATTATTATCCAACATTCATCATTTCCTATCCATTATTATTAAAATTCTGTTATATGTGAGGTGAACCCTGAAAAAATGTTTTTATATTGTCCCGATGGGAGTGAAGGTTATGATATTTGTTCCATAATTAATAAAGTGATCACTGGTGAGGTTGAAATTGACCATTATTTGGAAAAAAACATTAATATAAAGGATTATAAAGAATATATTCAGTCTTATGACTCCACTAATCCTCATTACTCTACATCGGTAAGTCATGAACTAAATGAGACAAAAAAAATGGATCTCATACCCTGGTTTCATTTCATCTGAAACATACATAAATGAACCATCATAATTGAAGAATATTCCTAAATTTCCATGAATAGAAAACTAACACTTTGTGGAAAACATCATTACTCATGTTGAAGTACAAAGAGAAGATAACAATATTATCTTTACACCCCCATTGAATTTCAAGAACAAAATAAAGGAAGGGGATAAATTATCCCATGAAAAATCATACATACCAAAGAGGAAGTTTTTCAGGAAGGACTCTGGAGTTGAGAAAACAAGTTTCCCACCATCGGACAATCGATATTCCACTACAACTATCCAACTATAGAAAAATAAATGCAGTGCTTCTTGGGAGGCAACCCATGTTTTCTTTTACATTAATGAAATTTTAATTTCTTTTCAGTTTTTTATTAGTTGATAAATTATTTTTGTTTTTAAGGTAACATCCCACATAAGGATCATCAACTGCCACTGAACCATCATAGGATGGGGAAGACGAACCAAAATATCCAAACTAGGGGGAACCTCTTTCCATTTAACCCACTCTTTATCTCCTCCTCTCTCTCCCTCTTTCTTCTTCTTGCCCTCTGTTTCATTTTCTTCTACTTTCATTATCAAACCCTTTTAATTTTCTATTTATCTTTGTGTGGATGTGTCTTTATAAAATACTAAAAAAACCTCTTAAAAAAATACTTTAAAAAAATTTGTTATATCAAGATACATACTTACTCACCTACCAATTTTCAAAATTTTTCCAACCATTTTGGGGAGTCAAAATACAAGGTTTTATTTCAAAGGTTTTTTGGTTTCTTCATAAATTTGGATAAATAATATTGTGGAAGAACCAAAAAAAATTGAATGCCCAATTTTTTGCTATGGAAATTGAATTTCCATCATCGTGAGGAACAACATTAGAATTAATTCCAAGGTCACATATGGACATCTTTTCAAAATATGTTTTTTCCACCCCCAATTGTGAGACTTGAGTTTGTGGACCTTCGAGCTGAATTTCATAATTTAGTGTGTATTAATATAATAGTGGAATTTTATGAACACCATGAGACTTATAATATAAAAATAGCCTCCATTATCAAAAAATTAATCCTCTTTTTTAAATCCCCTTAGAGCCTAGGAAAAACTTTTCATTGATAGTCACATTATAATCCTAATAACTTATCCCACCAAATATAAACATGGATTTTCATTGCATTATTTTTTTTAATTTAAGTGTGGGGGGAATGGCTTTTATTTTGGGTACTTATTTCTTGATTTAACCATGATATCAAATTTTTAAGGTCCTACATCCATTTTAGTATGGGGGATAGGTTTTCCTTCAGTGGGGTTTGGGAATGTATATATTTTTATTTTGTACAAATGATATTGAAAAGTGTTAAAAATATATATATATAATAAAAAAATAAAAAATGAAAATAAGAATGGGTTGTGTCTTAGGAGGTTCAAAATCACTCTTCATCAACCTTTGATCTTATTATAACTATTAATATTAGCGTTGTTAGGAGATCAAACATTGTTTGGGAGATGAGTGTGAGATCCATTTCATGTTCAACTTTCAAAAAAAATACAAAAAGAAACAAGAAAAAAAATGAACACTAATGTATTTGGGAGAAGTTTATTCGTTTGAAAATATTTATTCGTCTCATACAATTAAAATTTCCTTCCTCTTTTGTGTTTTATTTCAAATTTTCATTCCCTCATAAATATTTGTTTCCATTTACTTTCATACCTTATTTCAAAATAAATATGTGCATTGGTTTTTTCAGGTTTGGTTTTTAACCCCTTTTTCCTATCTTTTCGATATCATCTTTCTACCATCCCATAGCCCCAAAAACCCCAAAAAATACATTTTTATTTTTGATCACTTTAGGATAGGGTGTGGAAGCTAAGATCTCTTTAAAACTATATGATTTTAACTTTTGGATGGTGAAATAGTGAACCACTATAATGGAATTTTATCATCTTGAGAGGTGTGAGTTTTGAATGTCCGCATTTTCCATTTCTAATGTTGAGGATGAAAAAAAAGTTATTTTCGGAACATTGTTTCTGTGAATATATAAGTTGGAATTCATTATGGATAAGTGAAATAGTCTAAACCTACCCTGAGTGGGAAATACAAAATTTTAATATTTTTTGGTGAGTGAAAATGATTTTTCAAGGTTTTATATTTGTTGTACATGAGGACATGCACAAGACGAAGTGAGGTGGATTTGATGTTATTAAGCTTTTGATGACATATTATATACTCCCTTTACTGATTTTATATGAAATGTGCATAATTTGTGTTAAACATAAACATTAAAATATTAAATATGATTTTAGAGCAATATTTAAATTCATCTAGATTGAAGTTTGTTTAATTTTGTTTAATAATAACTATAACAATAATGATCCATGTCGTATGGTTCATTTTTTTAGGATTCCTTAGAAAATATCAAACATTTCATTAGAAGAGATCTTGGACTAATTATCCCTTTTGAAGGGTCCTATGGATAACACAAAAAGCACAAAGAATTTGTGATGAAACGGGATAATCTATGAAGATTGATTTACTAGGATCACTCTAGATGTTCAAATCCTTTAATTCTCCTCCAAAGGCCTTAAGAAAATTCAATTCATCTTGGATAAAAAATTCAAGACCCAACTCCAAATAAAAGGGGCCCAAATGATGAATTTAAACCCATACCATCATTCTGGCTGGGAATTAAAATCAAGAAACTGTTCATGACATTTCTCCTGATCTAATCATCAAATCAAGATGATATTTTGTAGTGTGAAAGATGAGATATGGGTGGATGACATTTTTTAAGAAATAATTCTAATTTGAAGGAATCATCCAATTGAAAAATCCATTCACATTTCATGCATCAAAAATGCATTAACTGAAATAGAGAGTTTAGTAGTTTTTATAAAAACTGTCAGAACATTGGACATTAAAGTCTAATGGCCGACACAATTTTAGGGATGACAATAAAAATATATATCTAAAACTTGGAATAAGATATAATCTCATGATTTAGATGTCTGTATGGAAAAATAGGGTATGAAATTGGAGGGGAAGGTTTGGAATACAAACTGTCCACCTCTTTGGTCTACAAATACAACACCCTCTTATCATTGTGTGTTGTTGTAATTTCAGTAGAGTGGAGCATATTTTGGTACAAAAAAATATTTAAAAAAGTATAGTGAGGACCTTACTTAATAATTTTTTAAATTGAGATACCTTTCCACCGCTCTTCATTTTAATTTACTATTGTTGTTTCCTTTATTTGTAATTTCACAAGTGTTTGTCATTGTACTTGTATTTTAAAGAAATATTTTTCATAAATATCTATTATCCTCATCCAGGATATGTTAAATAATATTAGTGGACTTAAAATGGTTTAAATACTACTAAATCCATTTCCCTTATTGTGCTTTCTCATTCAATATAAAGTCAGTATTTAATTCCCTTCACTGTTTGTGTGTGTCTGTTCGAAACACTACTCTTTTCTTATCCCTTTCCTTTTCTACAGTTATTAATTCATCACCATAAACATATATTACCAAATTAAAAAAAATATTAATTTATTACTTAATATACCATTGGGTGAGTCCTTGTATAGAGGTGTTAATGGATTGAGAGCTTCTTCTTGATGAGTTTTCTTTAATTTTACATTGTGTATGTGGGACTTTACATGTCATGGATTAATGACATGTTTTTTTAACATGTGCTTTCCATGGATTATGGGAACTATAAATACCCTTCAATTAAAAATATTTGATTTATATTAGACCCCTAAGTTGTGTTAAGGCATGGATTAAAGACTTAACACTTATAAATTCCAATCAACATTATCTTGTGAAGTGGGTGTTAATTTCAATGCTTTATAATGCAAAGATCAAGGATATCACAAGCTTAACTCCCTAAAAATGAACTCACCACAATATTTATCAAAATTATAAATCAAACACCAATCATTAATAACTTTATTTAAGCAATGCAAACTAACCCCCCAATCAAAATATAATAAAAAAAACAACCAACTATTAAAAAGTATCATCACCAAGGATTCGACCTGAGTGCCACTATACACATTAGGAGAGCATCGAAACATTGAATGGTCAATAAGTGGAAATCAGCATCACTTCAAGGAAACTATTCATGTTGTGTGGCTCATAGATATTAGTAGATCCCAATTTATATAAATTTTAGTTGTTTATTATATATATATATTTGTTTTATTATCCTAATGGGAGATCAATGTTATTTGTATGGAATCGATTTTTGGGCCCAGACTATGTTTCATCTCATTAAAAAATGTTTCTTTTTTGTTTGTATATTATTTCTACATAATCTAATGTGGATGATGATATTTTTTTTATTTTTTGGTTTCACAATTTGATATGGAGGTTTAGTCTCCACATAGTACCATCTTTGATCCTATATAATAGATGTTATACTTTGGCATGTGATGAGGTGCACTTATGGTATTGTGGAAAACTAGATTGGGGAACTTGTTTGGTGGATTCCATGTTGGGACATTGCAATGTAGATTCAGGGAAGTTTACCATCCAATTATTTTATAATTTGTGTATTGTTATACTGGAGGTATAGAAATGTGACATAGCTTGTGATAGATATAAGTCTGTTATGTCAAGAACACCTATTCCAACAGTATGTCCAAGTTACCAGTGGAAATAATTGATGTTCTTAGTCTTTTATGTTATGATTGTATGTTATTTTTTCATTGGGTGACATACATATGGTTTGGATATTTTTATTTAATATATATTTATAACTCTTATATTGTAGAAGAAATAGGAATATCATGAATCATGGTAAGAACATAGATGCACATGTTATATGAAAACTAGTTTGTAACTTTGATGTTGAAATAGGGTAAAATATGTAATGTTTGAAGTACTTCTATTATGATGTTTTTTCATATATATAATCGGTGGAATCCTACTCAACTTGTCTGACTTTTATATGGATTCAATTAGAAGGATGTTTATGTGGATCTACATTGAAATGATCGATGATGAGAATGTTGTTACGGTGCTTATGCACAAAAGGTATAGTGACCCTAGTGGGTTAGTACAGTATAGGAATATAACATACTGAACCTTCTAGTTGGTTTTTTAGGATTTATTGTGTGTTCTATTCCTCTTGGGAGAAGTTTTACGTGTCGATGTTTGTAGGAGATGGGTTCCTCATTTGTGGGTGTTTGATTTGGATTGTGGTGTCCTTCATACGAGATACCTTAGATATGGGTGTTTTGGAATGATGATGTCATATAATGTGGGTTGGGAGCATGTTTTCTACCATTTTAGTTGTATCCTTTTATGAGTATTCTAAGAAATATGTTGTTGTACATAGTGACTTGTCATGAGACTTTATTAATAGGGATATGTGGGTGATCTTAGTTACCTTCATTGATGTGACTCTAGTTTTTGGATTTGGTTACATTTTAATTTCTATTTTGATTCATGATAGGGGTTTATAGAATTGTGGGTTCCTTTTAGTATGTGTGGAATAAGTGGAAGCTTTATAACTTTTGGAGGCTCTCCCTGAAGGGTGAAACCTAGTTTGGGCTTGGGCATGTTGAATGTATTTTTTTCAAGAGGGAGTACTTATGTGTTCATGTTTCATCCATGTGGATGGTTTCTATAGGGGAAGACTCATTCATGTGACTAGGCTGAATAATGGTTTTGAAGGTAGGATCTTCTAAATGGTTAAGAGTTAGATCAATAGATAAGAAGGTTCTTGAGGATAAATGGATTTCAATGTGAAAATATATTATTGGTGAAAAAATACATCTGAGGTGGAACTAGTATGTTATACTTAAGAGGAATATAAAGATGTTTAGTTTCATTAATATAGAATGTAATTAGAGTTCTAATGATTTTGTGAAAGATTTGGTTTCTAAATATAGTATTGGTTAGGTTTCTAGACCATTTATATAATTTTTTATCATCAGTAACTTTGTGAGAGTCTAAGTTAATACAATTGATATTTTGAATGGTTCTAGGGACTGAGTTGTTTGTATAAATTATTTTTGATCGAGGAGTCTACTTTTTTTTATTAATCACTATATTTACTCATCATTGGATGAAATGGGAATATGGGGATGTAATTCCCAGTGGATAGGGAAAGTGGGATGTTTTTTAGTGATAAGTGACTTTTAATATTCATAATAGTGTTTTTTTGGTAGGGCTACACAAAAATGTGTAGTAATTTCGTGTTAATGTGATCTTGGAGAGAAAAGTACTGGTAATGTGATGCATCATTTAGATTTTGGACCAGATTTTACTGGATCATACTCCAAAGGTGATTTAGTTATGATGGTATCTTTGAGTAGGCTGAGAATTGGTGTGGGTGTGATGAGACACTTGTGGGCAGGGATACCCAAGGACATTGGACGGGTTTTTATGTATATACAGATACATGATACATAAAAAACTAATTTATTAATGATGGTATTCATCAATGAAATATTGGTTTACTCTTAGACTACATATGACCATGCCCAATATCATGAAATTTTATTTGGTATGCTCAGAGATAATCATATATAAACATATCTTTCTACATGCCTTTTCTAGTTTGATAATGTACTTATTTTTTGGATGTTGGGTCAGGTAAAATCCGAAAATTATAAGATAAATTTTTAATTAATTTGGGGAAATCATAAAATTAAATTTTTATGGAATTCACAGTGTTTAAAATTACTAATTCTACTAAATCAAAAGGTAGTCCATTCCTCCCACATAGAGAACATGCTATATGGGATTCCCACTCTTCATAGAACCACTAAAAATTAAAATAATTATTTTTAGAGTGATCCTATGAAATAATCCCCCCATAATTGGAATTTTTTACATGAGATGGTGGAAAAATAAGGCCCACAAATAACATTTTTTTATGGGATCATTCTGTGAGATTACACTCCCCCCCAAGAAAACACATTTGAAATAACTCCCCCCATGAATGACCTCCTTGTTTTCAGAAGTAGGTGGTGAAATAAAACCCCTCAAAAAATTCCTATTCGTTTGTAGAAATAGGTGGTGATTTAATTACCCCACAAAAAAACGTTTTTTTTACCCAAGGAATCATTTTTAACACAGTAAAAACTACAAAATGTTCTAGAAATAATAGTTCTATCACTCAACAATATGGTTTCCGGTATGTTTATCAACCAACCAACTATTGTAGAAAAATAGTTATATACCATTCTTATAAATACCTTGACTTCAGAGAAAATATGGACAGATTCCTACAAATAGAAATGAATACTAAAGAAGAATCTTATTGGTAATTAACCTACCATATAACATGAAAAAGACCCTTAAATGAATCCCTAATGAGAGTACCTATATAGACACCCACAATGGGTTCCTTTTTTCCCGAAAAGGAAACATACTATGAATAATTCCCATTTACAGAACCCTCCACGATCCCCCACACCACATATGAAACACCAGTATATGGAATGTGATATCCCTAGGGTCATTTTTTTATAACCTTACTGACTTATTTCTATGTAGCACTCGACCCCATATTTTCCCCTTCTAGAACTATCTAAATTTCTTCACATCTCTCCTACTAGAACTCTATAATTCTTTAATTAAGACATTCTCTATGACCACATGATTCATTCATTATAGGGATATGACACACTAGTGTGTCCCCCATCCATAATTAAATTCTAATGGTAATCAAATCCCCTCATTTATCCTCCCAAGTATGGTGTCTCTCTAGTATGTTCACATTCTATAATTTGCATGGTAATGAAAATCCCTACCATAGTGATGGTAGTTGATATCTCCTTGGGATGGGTGGAGACATTGGTTGCTTAATATATAAATAGAATCACATGAAAAACACCTTTTTTCATCCATCTCACAACCCACTTCCTGTCTTACATCTATCAAAAGTGGATGAAAGGAGGATATTCATTAGGATATCATCTTGGAGTAAACCCCTAGATGTTTGGGTGGGTAATTCTCACAATTTCTATATCCTCATCCTCACCCATCATTTTATGAATGATATTGTGCAGATTTCTAGATCTTCAACTACATATTTTTTCTCACACTATGCATGACTCATGTGGGATTAAAGGTTAGTGATGATCATGTCAGTAGCAATATCAAATATCCATATGGTCCTCCTATCCTGTATAATCCCGATCAATGTTATCACTGCCTCAATGAGCTATATTACCAGTGGGGAAAACAATTGGGCCACCTCCGTATCTATAATCACTAACCATTTGAACTACATTGGATTTGATTCATATCCAAATATGATATGCAGGAATCCACCTTGAGGTGAAAAACTGGCACACCAAACTAACCCTAATCTCCACCAAACCATATTCCCATAATGGTCATATTCAACCCTGAGGTCCATACCCCATTTTAGTCATTGAGGACGATTTGGTGTATGTCCCACAACATCAATTTATAGGCCATTTTTTCTTAGTTATCCTTGCCTCATTATGTTAAAAATCATAGTCTAGTCCTCATAAAATGAACTTAAAAGTTATTATGTTTCCAATTAAGTGTCATAAAACTACATAGGTTCTGATTACATTCACGAGGATATGTAGGAATCCCATATCATGGATCCAGACCTATAGAAAAACAACTTTTTTCTTCATGGTTGATGAATAATTCCAGAGCTCCCCACTACATGGTTTTAATCCAACATCATGATAATAAATGATATAAGATTATCTGACCCTTAAACAAATGGTATGATCGATGGATAACTTGGGATACATACATATTTCTCTATTGATGAATACCCATGGATAAATAAAGATGATTATAAATACAATACATGATATCAATTTACTTTTTGATATAATGGTGACCCAAACTATATTTTGAATTTAAAAAATGATTCCTAGATATGTATTAAATCTATAAGAGTCCCATAGTATGTAATAATTCCACCCAAAAAGTTGTGATGATCTTGAAATCCCACCCTCTCAACCAATGTGAATCCCCAAGTGTTGTTGAAACCGTTTAAAAATCAACATATGCCTTTGGAAAGAAGGTTTCTAAACATCATGAATAAGAGAACTATTGGGTGTTTCCAATCTTGTGGAAAAACATTGTTGAAAACGGACCCATCAAAATATAAGCATGAAAAAAAATGATGAACCCAAACTGAAGTGTTTTGAAACTATACTCTACCCCTAAAACCAAGAATTGGACTTCTATTTTCATCGTAAAGAAAAATAGTGATCCTAAGGTGAATCCGTAACCAAAATGACTGTGTTTCCCACATTTCACAACCCTATATCACTATCCCAAAATGAATGTGAGATAAAAATTGTTCTAAAAAAATTATCATGTTTCTTTCATTTAATAAGATGTTGTTTTGATGGGGTTTTCTAGTTTTTTCATTCTTTCATTGGATCTCCCATAAAAACTCCATTCAATCCAAATGGCATCCTTCTAACTATCCTAGGTTTATACATTATCTACTACTCAAACTAGATCCTCACCCAATCAAAGGATCTCATCCCTTATCAAGAATCATTAGTTCTAGTTATTTAATTAACTAATTAGAGATTACCACCTCAGTGGTACTATCTCTGCACTGGAGAGTACACAAGAACCCATCCATGGAATGAATCCCCAATAAACATCCACTAAAAAGTGGTTAGTGGTGAATAACCAAGAAGCTCTAGTGTCCATTTCAAAATGTATCATGAGTCTCCACCTTTAATAGAGAAATATATTAAGTCCTTATCAAAAGTAGGAATATCAATTGACCCTTGATGACCTTATCTTAATGACACAGGGGTCCCTCCAAGGGACTGCTTCCAATAGCCACGTCCATCAACTCTACATAGCAAAAAGTCCTCAACATGAGGAAGACACCACCCCACAAGCATTAGCTTAAGTTATTCTGAGTCTGGAACCAATTGATTCCCATTGATTGTGGAAGTTAAACAACTATATAATGATTCACATTCATGTAGCCCCCAAATAAGATCAACAACAAAACATGGTTGAAACTTACTAGTAGATATAAATTCCTGATCATACCCCTCAAAACAGTCAGCCTAGTTTTGAAGAAACCAATGGAACCAATAAACAAAATAAGGTACTAACAATTTAGTAGTGTAAAATATGTGCTCGTGTATATCATGTCTTCCAGTATGACCTGATATCACTTAGAGAAATCCGCTAGATAATTCTAGATGAAAACTACCGGATGACCCATACTTCTTCCCTCACACATGAATATTTTTGATATATACCAACATGAAATGAATGATTGGAGAAAACCTAAATCCCTTCTCCAATCATCAAATTAGGATTAATCTCTATTCTAGCCACTAATGTTACTCAAAAAATCATCAAAATGATGAAATGACATATGAAAATCACTTTCTGCATCCTATAATCCTATCAATATATAATGATGTTAGTGGAGATGGTTGATGTATTGGTTCCTAACACTGCCTCTCCAACTAGAGTGACTCATAAACATAATGTGAAGGTCACTCCAGATTAGATTCATATCCATACTTCCATCTAAGGGTGTATTTGGAAATGTCCCATGATAAATGGATGCTGGATCAGGCCCATATCCCCATTTCAACTGGAGGTTATCAGTCTATCCCAATGGCCACTCAAGGGTAAGAATATACCCCTACCCAAATTTTAGAAATATATCAAAACAATTTGGTAGAAACATAGGCGCTACTCAGACAAAACCCTATTTATGAAAGTTATTTTCCATAGTAGGCATCCCCAGTCACCCTTAGGATAACATCCACAAATAACCCTCACCAAAGATGGTTGTAAAATTAAGATCTAGTATATTATCCCGTTTTACATAATATATGTGTTCTTGAAGCCCTTGAAAGATTATCTATGGTGGATCAGGTTCGTAATCACATGTTATGAAATTATAGTGATATTAGATTCAATCATAAAGGTCTCCCCCAAAACATTGCTTGTATTAGTTCTAGAGGTCCTCCCCAAACATCTTACCATGAAGTATTACTTTATGTCCATAATCTGATTGATCATGAGAGCCCATCTCTTGATGAGTTCCTTAATAAACATCATCATGGATAGAATATGAACAAATACAAATAGATTCCCTTTACAATAATCTACCATGAAGGACCTCCCAATTATAAATGCTACATGAATTATTATTTCATTTAGACATCAAGCTATGATTATAGAACTCCAATGATGGAAATTTCTATGATGGTCCTCCCCACAATGACACATCTTTTCATTAAAAAGGTCCTCTATATACTGTGTCAACATTGAGAAATACATCCTATCATGAGGTGATTTGGAAAATAATGCCAATATTTCCTAATACCTTGTTGTTGGAAAGTGAAATTATTTATAACTAGAATAAAATCAAAAGCAATGATCTTTCCCGAAATAACCATTGGATAACTTTCCCATCAATACAATAGAGGAAGTATCTAAAAACCAATCTATTTATAATAAATAAACTTAAAAATGATGTATTTGGTTAGATAATGTTCTGGGACCACTTAAAAAAATACAAAGAAGAAATATTGATAATGAAGAGACAGTTAGAAAAATAAAATATACCAGCAATGTTTTGGACATTATCCACAATCCATTACAGTATATCAGAGTTGTTTTTAGAAGAATTTGTGTGTGACATCCATATTAATTTATAGATTACTCTTCATCACCTGAAAATAAAACTATTATCTTATGATGAATATAAAAGACATGTCATGGAAATATAATATATGTGTCGTCAAATATACACGGAGTCCCTTCTACCAAAATGATACATGATATTGTGATGAAAAAATGAGTCATTCACCGTGCATGTTTCCATGTGTTAAAGGTGTTGCCTCAGCTGATCACCGATACCCCATATGGAATTCCTATCAAATGATGTGGTGAACATGGGATGTTGCATTTTAAATAATTACAAAATTTGACAATCCCACCCAAGGTCACATCATATAACTTTATTTCCTCAGGATGTATTCAATAAAGGATCCCAGCTCACAACAGATGGTATGCTCAATAAAACAATCTCTAAACGCCTCTCCATGATTTTGGATCATAAGAGAGTGAGCCGTTGAAAGACTCTTTCATAGAGAATATGAAAATACTGAGTAAGCCTCCTTCTAAAGAAAATACCCTCATTAGGAAATGGAAATATCCTTTTATGTAGATTTATTAGTTGAAAATTTTACAATACACGCATCCCTAGTTTTAAATATTATCTATAAAGTCAATAGAGTAGTTCCGGTAGTGGTTGCCATGGAAATATAGGGTAAAACCCATCCAATAGGGCTAGAGGAATTTTTAACACAACCATTGAGGCCACAAAACTAAGCCCTATAGGTTGTGAAAATATAACATTAGATGTTCCATATCATAGGGATTGGGGGCCTTACCTTAACCTCCTCTCCAATTGAAGCCATTATTTTTCAATTTATAAGGAGTTCCACAAAATGAATCATTCCATTTAATCCAATATCATGGCCAACATCCTTACTAGAATACACATCAAATAAATTTCCTTCATATTCACTTTGAATTACCCTTCTTCAAAAAATTCCAAGAGGATTCGTGAAGTAGATTAAAAGGGCTCGTAGTGGGAATAGATAAAAGAGATATATCAAGGGTACAACTATACTTGGGGATCATAGTTCTTCCGATAGATATCCCCAAGACAACATACCATCATATAATTATAGAACTAATGTGACAACTATATTTCATTATACATTAGTGGATATTGTTATCACACACCCTTCAGATGCTATAGAACATGAGGATGATGTAGAGGAATATGAGGAAGATGTTTCAAATCATAATACTTTTCATAATGAAATGATTAAATAAGGCATGCATTCTAAAAAAAAATTCTTCATATGAATTTTTAGATTCCCTCAACTACTCCACTACAACTTTTTCCTTGAGCATCTGCTAATGGAAATGGTAAAAGTGTAGTCATATCTCACCCAATGCCTCAAGAGGTCTAAATACTCACACTTGAGGAATGATGTTACTAGTAAGAGGAAGAGATAAGGAATTGATGGAACTAAATACAGAACTACTCTTAGGTGACATCCATGCTAGATATGTACTAAATGTGGATCCTTGCCTTGGGCTCCCAGCCAGTGTGCCTCATTAAATAGGGTTTTTCATATATCAATAGAAATAGAGTTAGAACATTATTTCTATTTTGAGAAACAAAATATTTATATTTGGACATGATTTAAGAAATATATTATTTGTTCCCTCTATTATGTGGACAAATAGGGAATGGTTAGACACTTCCTCGTAGACTATCCCATATAGGATACACTAAAAAATCCTAGAAGAGCTTCCACATCAAGCTCAACATGATATTACACTTATTTAGAATCCATAAATGTTTTTTATCCCACTATATATCATTGACACTATTGTGAAACTATCATTAACATTAGAAGTTAAATAATAATGATTCACTCTTATAAAACTAAATAGTAAGCCTTACACTAGATGGGTGGCTGTAATTCTTCCTCCACCAAAATTTGAGAGTAATCATTTCCCAATATTCAATGGTTTAGAATATTCAAAAAAAACACATAATGCACATCGTGACTCTATGTGGTACCATTATTGGAAACCTCAATCATAAAAAGGCAAGATATTATCATCTATTTCATTGAAACTTTAGACAGACCACCCTTCACTTAGTAAACTGGTCTACCAGTCAGATCAATCAAGAGGTGGAATGATCATCACTAGCAATTCATTTATCAATTCAACTGTATTTTTAAGAATTAAATAGTCCATAATCCAACAAAATGTAGAAAAATATTAAATTAGAGGGTTTAATATTTCATTTCTAGGGGAAAGATTCTGACTTATTCTATGAACATTTATATTCCTCAAGAATATTATTTCCATCATTTCTTTGAGGATATTTTTGACATGCTTCAAGCATCACTTATCTTAGTAAAGTATCCACAAGACTCATGATATCTTACCATAGTATCAAAAAGGTCAGAAGATTCTATTTAGTGAAATAATTCTATCTCCTATACTATTCTAATTCCTCAATGAAAAAGGATTGGTATAGAAGAAACATTAAAAATTACATTAAAACAAGCTTATACAGCATATCCAAATCCAAAGACCACGACTCCTTGAAAAAAACATACATCATAATAATAGTGTTAGAAGAAGTATTATTTTTTGGATGAGAGAATGGAACCTAAACATTTCTAATTTTTGAATCACAAGAATAAAGTGTATTCCTTCTAAGAAAAGTAATTACCGTATAAATTTTTAAAGACCATGAAAAATTATATGCTAAATTTACCAAATCCTATGATAACTAAGAAATGTGGACTTGATGAACACCCAGATTACTTATCATATCATCATATTCTGGATAACACCATTTAGGAATGATTCATTTGAAAGTATTTATTATAAGGGATGGTTGATTCTTGGAATGTAATGTTTGGAAACCACCAATACTGGTAGCGTGTGTCCCCATCCCTAATTCGAAGGATGAAGGCGAATGAATAAAAGTTATGGGAAAGAATGAAAAGAAGTTAATTGATTGGATGACTATAAAAATAATCTACCAGAATCATGCCACCCTTTGATAATAATTAAAACAACCAACTATGACCCTGTTTTCTTCTATTATAGGACTACTAACTCAGTCAGGACTAAATCCCTCTAAATTCCCAGTTTATTTGTAATTAAATGGAAAGAAGATTTGAAAAAAATGTAATATAATGAAATCACACCAAGGAAAAATTTATCCTTTAATCACTCTAAATTCTTTACATTAGACCCAAAAATTGTGGGTGTTTCCCCACCAAACCGATCATCAAACACCATCCCAGCAAACGAAACTACAAGAATCATCCTTCCAGAAAGAATCCTCTTATGTTAAATAGAAATTTTTTTGTTCCATTAATTTCATTCACTTAATGGATCCATTATCTAATGATGACATGTATTATGAGAACTATTTCATTGTTCTAATATCAAAAACCATAGGTACATGTCATTGAAGATAGGGAGGCATGTGAAGATGTAGTAGTGGTCGAAACATATATTCATTCCAAATTTCCACTAGAGAAATTTATGCTACCACGACTCGTGAAATATACTTACAGTGATAAATGGAAGAGGGAAACCACACCACCTTCACGAAGACTATTCCAGGCCTAGACATATTATAAGATTAACTAGAAGGGGAGCAATGGTTTCATCTTCCCAAATAGCTAGGCAGACCAAAATGGTCTAATCATGTAGCGAAGATGCATTTGACATCTATAAAATCACCTAAATCATCTACTCCCAGAATTTATTTTATATAATGTCTACTAAAGAGTATATCTATATAGGAACAAATAGGCCTTTGACTCAAAAGTATTACATCCCGAAGCAGGTGACCATGGTTCCATCAAAACATTTGATTCTGCTTACTCTCAACATGGAAAAGGATCTACGAGATGCACTGGTAGAGTCCTTGCCAATTCCTTAGGAATTCCAAGAGGATATCTCTTCCACCGAGTTATATCATGAAAATTTGATCCTATAGAATTTTACGTGGTTATTTTTTTATCTGAACATTATAGAGAGGCGATTATTCAAGCGAACATCAAACCCCTGTACGTATCAGGTGGATTAGATGACATTGACATCTATTTATCTGTAATTTAAAATGAATCAGTGATCAACCTAAATCTGATCGAAATAGTCTATTGATTTTTATATGCTTAATATGTTCTATCCACTTCCACTTCAACAAATTGAGTTTATATTAAGAGTGAAAATACCAATAGGCCACATTATTTTTAGATCTTAGTTTGGAGATCAATTGTTTGACTCTATGTTCAAGGTTTTTAGGTAAGATATAGATTTTAATGACTTTCTATGAAGTACATGGCTAAACCAACATGCAGTGATCCCTTCATCATATCCTTAATGTCCCAA
This sequence comes from Viscum album, assembly GCA_963277665.1. NCBI lineage: Eukaryota > Viridiplantae > Streptophyta > Magnoliopsida > Santalales > Viscaceae > Viscum > Viscum album. Next base: position 1,232,934,698 of record OY728135.1, on the reverse strand, counting down.
ATACATTATATATTGGAACATTAGGACTTTATATGGTGATAAATTCCTATTTTAATCTTGTGAATCCCATTATATTGATGTAGGGTTTTAATGGAAAAAGTGAAGATAACCCATTATTGATGGGTTAACTTAGGTTACCACCCCAAATGGTATAGAAAAAACACTAGGAAACCCCTTCAAAAACCTTGGTGAGTAATATTTATTCCCCTCCAGCAGGTTGAATATATAATCCCAAATTCATAGATGTACTCATTGGAATTCGTGATATTGAAAATATATGTCTAATATAAGGGTACTAAAGAAGTCATTGACTTCCCCATCTGTGGAAATACCTCAATTAAAAATACCCCAACTTCATCCACATAACATTAGATGGAATCCGCATTATTATTAAAATATTTGTAGGTCACTATATCACCATCGGAAGATGGGTCTCGAAACAACGACCTCATGTATGACCTCAATTATCCACCTTAGTATACCCTACATCCTAACATGGAAAAAATAAATATTAAAAGAATGAGAAAAAAAATATGACATTAGAGATGATCCTCTAGAATTCAAGGAAAAATTTTACACCATGGTTTATGAAAAAAGATAAATAAATAATGGTACATAAAAGGATCTGTGGCCAATATTGACCAGCATAGTTATGACCCTTTTTGAGAAGGAAAATTATAATTCCTTTATAAATAATCAATAAAATGTATTTGGGTTGAGTTAAAATGAAATTCTAGGTCTTAGTCTCAATGTGGATACCAATTACTTAGGATTTATAAAAGATCACCACAGTTATAAATATAATGCTCGATGGACAGATCTGACTTCTGTTGCCAAGGATGAAGATAAAGTTGAAAAAATCATCAAGGAAAAAATTAATCAAGAAGTTATGTACCTGATGTGGATAACTAACATAGCCCATTTGAATAATAAAAACAATCAAAATATAGTTTTTATTGGATTTTAGATACCTCACTAGAACAAAATATGACTTATCGGTTCTGATTATAGAAATTTTGATCAGTAAAACAGTTGGCTATAAATACCCCTCTTCCATGTATTATTTTTCATGATTCAACCAAATATTAATTTCCTTATAATATAACAAATATATTTCCAATACAGGACCCATATAATAATCTAATATTTGGGGATTTCATCTAGTTTAAAAAGTGATGTTGATACATATAATTGTGATATGCATCACATATTCAATAATTTCTAGGGAAAATCATTTGGATTATATTTTTATGATTTTCTGTTAAAATCATAGAAATGTTATGGCCACTTTTCCAATTTGAAAATATTTTTCAAAAAACTATGATAATGCAGTCTGGAAATGAACCCCATGAATTGATTTTTTGGCATCACTTCATTAAAATTTCTTAAATTCATAGTTCACCATCATGGAATCAATGTTTTTGATGATAATACTAATAAAATACTAGGTATTTCACCACCATGAATCCACAAAGAGTTGAGAGGAATATTGTAACCCCTTCTATACATTTGTCACTTCATAAAAAACCTTATAAGAATGTGTTTTCCCATCACAAGGTAGATGAAAAAGAGATTCATTTTAGTGGAATGATGAATTATAAGAATCACTTGAAAACCCCAAGAAATATATAATAATCCCTTATTATATTTTAATTACAATTCTTGAAATTGATACATAGTACTCAGATATCGATATGGTCTGTTTGGAACTAATATTTTCAGTTTCAAAATTAAGGAAGTTTCTGCAGTATCAAGAAGTTAATCTGATCTCTTGAAATGACTTACTCCAATATATCATCAATTTCCCTTTGTTTATTGGATTTTTATCATGATGGGTGTTATTCTGCAATAGTTCTATATCTAGTTCATACTTAAAAAGGTGATAAAGTGAATTTGATTGGAAAAAATCCCTCAAGGTGTCCTCTCAGAATGTTTTTGATGTGATTGTGTTTGTTGAAAAATCCATATAATCACTAATGAAAATGGTTGCTGTTTTCCAAAGACAAGTTTTTAAGGTGGCGTTTTTTCCCAGTGTTTTCCAAAAAATTTGGCCACAAAATCAAGAGTTTTATGTTGGAAATGGAATTATTTATTCATATAAGTGAATGTTATAAAAAACATTTAAGAAAGTTGGAAAAGGATGAGAACTGAGTAGCATAATTCATGGGCCACGTTCAATTTTCCAGGAACGGTATGCGGAGCTCTGGGAACTGTACGCAGTGCAGTATGAATTCTATGCAATAGAGGTTCGTGAAACCAACAATTTTTTGCAGTGTAAGGTGATGTGGTACATGGATGCCATTTCGTTGATGGGGTATATTAACCACGTAAGAGAATGGGCAGTAAACATAGCATGTATGAAAATTAGTTCACTAGATGGTGCACCGTTGGCGGCGGTAGAAGGATAAGTATGTAGTGAAAAATGAATGGAAGATTTAGTAAATCATTAATTAATAAATTTTGTGGGTATCTTTTCATATATAAGAATTGTTAATCCCAGTGATTACTATTGACATAGTATATCATTAGGGAACCTATATTTGGTATGGGCTTTCAATAAATTCTGAAGGAGTTTCGCGAAGAAGAATTCCACGAAATCTAAAGTGGTTCATGTCAAAGAAATTTCACCGAAGTTGTTTTCAGGGATTCTTAACCCAAAAAGGAAGACTCGGTACATAGAAGAAGAATATCCTATATGTGAGAGAGATAATCCTACAAGAAGAACATGGAGGGGGAGCTCCAGTACACAGAAGCAAAGATAGACTGTGAACTAAGAATAGTTCGCTGATAGAGGGCAGTTCGCAGAGGCAGAACAAAGGTAGTGGTAAGCAGGTAGTTAGCGTTGGTATTCTGTGTATGAAGGGTCGTTCGCCGTGGCGGCAGTATTACACAGAGGAGGTGTTCTCCATACCAACCTAGTACTCAGTATGTGGGAGATGAAGGTGGGTTGTGATTTACACAAGGAAGTTTGAGAAATCATTAAATCAGTTTTTGAATGTATTTCCTGGTACTTAGTAGTACTCTTGAAGGTGGAATTAATCTATGGTAGAAAAAGGAATTTCAATAGGGCATATACCAATAGTTGATGATGCAAGAATTCATTCAAATGAATGGACCTACATGTTAATAAAATGTTTTTTAACTACACATCCATAAACTTTGAGTGGATCCCTTTCCAAGAGAAATGAGTGAAGGAAGAGGAAGATGGTGACACATTCCACTGGCAGTGAGCCATAGAAAGAGGAATATAGAGTTACCCTTGAGGATGCAATGATCATACCCTAATATTTGTAAAGCTAGTGAGTCTAGTCTTAGAAGATATATCTCGATCATCGCAATCATTTTTATAACTGAGCCTTAGTGAATTTGGTACATCGGAACATTGTTGTTGTATGCTCCTTGGATTTTTCCCACTGAGGGTGAACCAAGTGAAAATAAATGTGTCCTATGCATGATTTAATATATATTCATATATTGCGATAGGAGGAAGAGATAATTGAGTTTTTTCTAATAATGAAACAAGATCCGAATGTGATAAATTTTTAGTCTTTCATACGCGGATTCACCCACCCCACCCCTCTCAGGGGATTTGACCTAGTGGATCTAATAGAATTACTTTTATAATTTCATAGAAGAACACCCCTATACCAAAGAAGTGTGCTTAAATACCGAACTACCAGAAGAGGAGATATTATCTATTCCAGACACTACCCCAATGTGGAAAATGTACCTTGAAGAAACATCTAGAAGCCTAATAAGAAAGAGGATGGATTCCCCAAGCTTGACAATGTCGGGTTATATTTTATTCTCATTTCTCCAGCAAGGGAAGTTTTACCTACATCTTCCTACCATCAGAAGGATACACTAACAAAGAGGAAAAATACCATGCCCTCATTTAAGGCTTGGAATATGACTTTTAAATATGGAAGAGAAATGTAATAATTAAACGTGACGCTGATTTCGTGATTATGTAAATCAATGATTATTATTACATCATAAAATAAGAGGTGATTCCAAAACTCAATAATGTTTGAGGAATGTTAGATGATTTCTCATATGATTCATTACCAAATCGCATACCACATTCAGAAAATGCTTTGGAAAACGCTTTAGAAACCACTACTATAGCCCTAGAATATCTGTATCCAGTTAAATTTGTCATCAAAATCACCAATCACATTATTGTATCACAATTTGTTCAAATTAGTATGAAAGAGATTAATGGGGTCAACTCTGCTACTGAACCTTATAATTCTAAAAATAGTAGGATGATACACGTCTTTGAATACTACCAAAATAGGACCCTTCCATCAAAAAAATATATAAAGGAATAGATATGATGATGGGAAGTCAATTTCACTCTCTATGAAATCCTATATCCTCATATGGTTCTTTAAAAGTGATTTTTGATGGAGTTCTCCTCAAATTTGTTGAAATTGTGGAGATGACTGTAAGAACCCAAGTTTCGAGCCGGCAAGACTTTGAAATTTTTAATGATGTTTTCTAGAGCAGGGCATTCAGACAGTGTGTGATTCTAAGCCCTGGTATGGCCAGAATTAAATTTTAAGTGCGTTCACACTAGTCATGCTAAAGAAACAGAATAACTCTTTAACAGTTGCTCAAGTGGGAAAATAGAGGGCACCGTTGAGTCTGGAGCATGCCGTTTACCCTATGAGGGGATTAACTTTTGCAGGCATGGGCCTTCTATGGAAAACCCCACCAGGGGCATTTTTGTAGTTTAGTGGCCTCTGGCGTGAACTTTATTACATCTAAACATAGGCTTGGTTTAAAATTATGAGACCGTTGTTGTGCTCAGAACGTGGATTTTACCCTAAGGGTGACTTAACCCCAACCACGTCGAAATTTCGGTTACAGGCCTACGGGTGGGTGTTTAAGTGTGTTTCCCTAATTAAACACACCCACCATGTCCCCCTTCTTCCCCTTAAATTTCTCCCTGGTGGAAGCTCTCTCAACAAAGGGATCCACCCTCTTAAAGCTTCTCTCCCCACCTCTCCAAGGCAGTTGCGGCTCCGTAGGACCGTTCGTGAAGCGACGGGCTACGCCCTGTGAGGTAGGTTTGTGTGTTTCGTTTTTAAATTCCATATGTACATAGAACTCAAATATTACTGTCTAATTGCTGTTTAATTTTCAAGAAAAGGCCATATTAGAGTAAGGATCGATCTAAGATTCCCAAAAGGTTATTCGGATCGAATTTCTGAGTCCTGGGGTGTCTGAGGTGACCCCGAGATGTTTTCCGGCTAAAACCCCCATTTCCTGCGGTTCTAGGGCGGTCCGGTAGGCAACAGCAGCGGAACGACTCCCAGGCGGCGGCGCGGCGGGCTTCCCAGGCAGCGACGACTACGTCAATCCTAGGCGGCGGCACTGTGAGCTTCCCAGGCAGCAGCGCAGTGGTTTCCCAGGCGGTGGTTGATGAGCGAGATGGCGGCCCGACGGTCTGGGCCGCGGGGGCGCGTGCTGGATGGCCTCACCGGTTGGCGTGCAGCACGTGAGACCGTGGTCGTCGCGACCTCGAGAGCCGATCGAGACCCGTGATTTGCGGGTCTCATAGAAAAGGAGACAAACCGGCTCGGGCCGGTCTGGGTAAAGCCGCTTGGACCTCACGGTGAACCGCATGCCGCAATAGACTAGGTGGTTCGGGCGGCGGAGCCACAGACAACCGGTCTGAAGAAGGTGGGCCGGCCCAACCGTTCTGGCCCACCTCATCTCCCTCTGATGATGTTAAAACGTCTCTAATTCATAAAACGTGTATTAGAATTGCATTCCGTATGTGGTAACATGTTCCTTTGATCGAGGAGGAGGTTTTGAGATAGTCCCGGTGATTTTTAATTCCCGAGATGGGGGCTCAATGGCGCGACACGCCCGTTAAGTGTCATTTAGGGCCTCGCTGGGATTCTTCTCTCGGATGGCGTAAGCACATACGGAGTCCGTTTTAGTTGCCTTCAATGGCATTGTGACCCCAACGTCGAGACGGAGTATTCCATGGTGGTTTCAGGAATTGAATCCGGAGTTGATGCATGGGCCCCATGGGCCGTCTTTTATGCTGCGTGCAGCATTCTGCGACTTTTACATCTGACGTCTATTCGAGGAGAATAAATAGTCACATTGGCATGTATTTATGATAGCATCGCGATGGTGCATTTTCACCATCCTTTTTCAGGACCGAGGTTCGGGCCCCATGAGACGCTGTATGGTCATAAAGTGGTGTTTAATAAATTTTATGTTGGGAGTCCATTTCTAGTGAGTAAGTAGTCTATCTCGTTTTTTTTCCACGATGATTAAAACAATGTAATATTTTTGGGTGTGCAGATCCTCTTTTGATATCTAATTAAATGTAGAAACATGAAAGGGCATTGGATGGAGGGTCCTTTGAAGCACAATGAACCAACGCACGATAGTGATGTTATTGATACCCAGTGATGGAACTGGCAGTGCGAAGTTATCGGACCAGTTCCGGGTTTACCCTCTAGCGGGGTTGGGCAGTGGGTTACCCAACGTTGTACCAGGGGTCACCCTCCAGTGGGGATGGGTAGTCGGTTACCCATTGAACTGAGGGTTTTACCTCCATAAGTGCTGGGTGGTGGGTTACCCATTCGTCTTAGGGTTTACCCTCCAGCTAGGATGGGGAGTGGTTACCTGACAACTTCTTAGGGTTTACCCCCCAGCCGAGCTGGGGAGTGGGTTACCCTATGACTTCTTTCAGACTCAGCCATTTTTTTGATGCTAGTCAGTGAATCTTCTCTGTGATTACCGGAGTAGGACACTTGGTTGTACGGTTTAGCGATGAGGCAGATTTGGCATACGTGAATGTTGGGCATCAGTGATGTATATCCTTAGAACTAATGGCGACTTCTCCTGGGCTGAGTTTGGAGATAGAGATCCCCTTACAACTCATTCGGGTTTTTTGTTGAGCATATATATATATATATTTATTTATACACCCTACGTTTTTCCCATTCCTTGGGTTTAGTTACTTTTCTTCTAGGAGAGGCAAAGATACATGAGGTATGCCATGTGCTTTCTGTCTCTAGCTCCTCTTGGTTGGATGCGTTTACTTCCTTCCTTCTATTGGGTTGAGCTACACTCTTTCTATTGTACTCTTACACTGTTATTTTTTCTGTCTACTGCTCAACATTTTAGTATCTCCTTTATTTCTCCCTCGAGCTTTCAGGGCTTCCTATTGAGTATCTTTATACTCACCCCTTCTTGGGCTTTCCCACCCTTGGTGTGCCCTTGCAGACGACAATCATGTCGATCAAGACTATGGAAGAGCGTAGAGGACAAAGAAGCTTGGGATGAGTTCAGTGGTCGTAGCAGGACATTCAGGTGTGAGACTCACCAGATGTTTACTTTTGTTTACCTGTTTCCAGGTTGTGGCACCTTTCAGATTGGACGTGGGTTTTTCCCTTTTTCTGTTCAGTTATATTGTCGGTACTTTTCATCACTTTACATGTTCATTTTATACGTGCATGCATGACTGTGGTTGGGTTATAGTTGTTTGTATTTTTGTTTTCCTTTTTAATCTTCACTTATACATCGAGTGGGATGTGTGTGTGTTTGTACATGTACTTAGGTGAAGGCCTCCCTGAGATCGTTACGCCTTCAGCGCTTGTCGCGAGCCTGTGGCCTATGGAGGCAGTCCTGGGGTAGTTGCGGCTCGAGACCAGTAGGGTTGGGTCATGACAATGACTACCACCATGAAGGATATTCATGATAGTGCATATGATTCCCATCATTCAAGAACAAATATTTCCCAGGAAATTATGAGGCTTGGATATTTCTACCCTTCATGGACACATCAATACAAATAATTTATCAAGAATGTATCATTCCTACCAAGTGCATGAAAACGTCATACATTAACCCTCAGAGTTAATGCACAAAGATAAATACTCCTGACCGTTTTTCAAATGGGTAATGTATGTGGGTTGGTCAATACCCGATAGCTTTGCACAAGCAATTCTAATACATCATCACTACTACCAACTTTTATTTAAAAAGTGCTAAATAAATACCTATCAAAGAATTCTGGACTAAAAGAATTTTGAATTTTTTAAAGACCATCATCCCCACTAGATTTTGTGTCCCTTACATGGTACTAATAGGTAGTGACACCATGATCTCTTTATCTAAATTGAATAGGTTTAAGATTAAATAAAACATCATGTTAAACCATTCATCACACTATCACATAGTAATGAATGGATTGATAGCGTATTTCAACAAAAACCTATCAAATATACTTCAAACAATTATGTAAAAGGATAATAATATTGAAATGACATGTTCTTACAAGAGTTGAGGGCTAACCTCATTTCAATATAAACTATTACTCAGGGAACACTATATTTGTTGGTTTATAGATCATAGGCAGTGCTACACTTTGTGGTATAGTTTCCCTTACTTTAAATAGCTACCTATGAACAACTATAAGTTAATGATCTATCATAGAAGTAGTTAGATGAGTTATAGACACTAAATGATAGAATTTTTCATACCTTGCACCACAAGGAAGTACACCGAATTTAAATACATCAAAGATTCGACAAAAGGGAATGCCTTTTCTCATTTATTCCTGTGAACTAGTATTGGTCATCAGGATCCTAATGATTCCCGAGGAAGAAGCCACTAAATCCTGAACCAAAATGGGAATAAAAATTTTCCATCCAAAATTTCTATTCTAATGGAGTATATTCGTTGTTAACCATGGATAAAGATAGCACTACTCCCCTTCCAATGAAAGGTTTCTCAAGAAATACATCATTTGACAAACCATAGTATTATTCACAATACGCTAATCTAAAATACCCCATTTTCATGACCGTATAACCTAAAAAAAAGACATCATAGTATAATATGCAAGACTCTAAACTACATAGTATACTATCCTAGCCACTATACGCTAAATTGTATGAAAACTTATTTTCCATCTAAAGTAAAACTATCCAGTTCATGTCCAACTTCAATAATATAATAATTATTAATACTTCAATCTATACATGAGAGGACCATAATTCTTTGTGTTGATCTTCAAATTCTCTAATGTCCTATCATTATTTAGAATTAAATGTTTCTTGATTCTCATTTCAATGTGATATTTAGTGAATCTCAAATCATATATCCTAGTCCTGTATAAGAAATAAGGAAAATTAACCCTCTCATGAATACAAACAAAATTTATTTAGGAGACTCCAACTCGGGACATTACATTTACATACCAATTTTATGTTAAATTACCTCTCTTTGTGCATGATTCAGGTCTATGCTAGGAATATTTTTCAGAGCTATGTGTGGCATGAATCTCCCTTTCATGTGGCACTTATTGATTTCTAGGGTCTATATCTTTGGCCTAGACCCAAATCCACCAACTACAATATTTTTATCTAAAACCTTTTTCCCATGAGGCTTCCCTTCCTATCGAGTTATTCACTTTTTGGTTTGTGAGGAAATATTTTCTCCCCCATGTCGATCAAATATTTATAACCTTAAAACATTGAAACCCCATGGTCCTAGTCGTATGACCCAAAATTAATTCAAAATGTATCATTTTTTAATGATTTTAAATTTCATAGAGGTCCTTGTCTCACAACCTCAAAGGGAATTATCATTTCATCCTTGTTTCATGACATTAAAGCACATGGAAACATCCCACAAACATTACTTTAAACTAAGTGAAGAATTTGGTCCCCACTAGAAAAGATTCCACATCTGTAATGTTAGTTATGTACTACACTATAATTCAAGAACCACATGTGTCTTGATTTTCATCCTAATGGGATATGTAGTGATTACCAGAAAATATATCCTAGTATATATACAATATGATAAAATTTCCCCCTCCATGTATTAGAACATGGTCTAGACACAATATTTGTGGAGAAATGCCCCCTTAATATATGGGTTAGGCCAACATAGAGATTTTTTAATCGCGGAACTAGGTTTGTACTGATTCCCATCACTACAGGATATTTAGTTACACCAAGATCTCAAATAATAGGTCTATCCACAATAAAAAACTTCCCCTCCTTGTGTATATATCATACCTATGTAGGGATATTTCTATCCAAGAAATACACTCGGTCAGATATACACTGACACCAAGATCTAAAATCTCGATTCCAATCACAATATTGTCTTTCTCCAAATTTTTGTGAAACCCATATAATGAACACTAAACCATTTCCCTTTTAATTCATTATGAAATGTTCCATTCATAATCAGGCAAATTACATTCACAAAACACACTCTGTACCATGAAAATTTTGGGTCTCAAATAGATTTTATTCAGCTATCTATAATAAGTGTTTAAAAATATGAAGGACATCGTTGTTTTGATAATGCATAAAACACCTAGATGTGGATATTCATAATTTGTTTCCTACATATAGCCTGTTAACTAATGAAACATTCTCTTTCATGAGGACATCATCTTATCACCATATAACCATACACCATTATAATGGCGACCACATTTTGAACATGGAATGTGATTATCCCTTAAATTATTGTCTCATCCCACTCCATCAATTATAAGGACCCCAATTCCATGAATTACAACCTTCTCCTTCATTCCCAAATAATGTAAAATCACTTTTTTCTAGATTTATAAGAAATGAATGGTCCTTGAGGAAAACCATTAAAAGGAAAACTACATAACATTGTATCATGAATTTAAACCACATGGAATAATAATATCCACCTGATGTTAATAAGAATGGTGAACACACCTATTGTATAATGTAAAATTGAATGTTTATGTGGTCACTCATCATAGTTTGAATCAATGACTACATTTAACATGATGATCATCTCAATGAGATATGTAGTAATGCTTGAGTTCCCAAATTTAGGCAAAACTGCCTAAAAATATATATTTCTAAATTCATATAAGGAATCCATAGATGGGTTCCTCTTTCTTGAAAAATCGTGATTATAGAAAAATAATTCCCTTCCTTTAAATTAATTTTTTATAGGAGTATTCCACTCATAGCCAATGCTGACTAAGATACATCCCATCATACTTCTTGGATTAATTTCATACTTTTATAAGTCAAACTCTATTATCTTGAGAAAAATAATGTATCCAAAAACACTTCTCCGATATAAATTATAAGAGCATGTGATTTTTTATGACAACTTTTATTTGAATATTCATAATATTATGAGGTGAAGCTTTACATAACGATTTACCTATATACAAACCATCATCTAAAGGCATATTTATTCTTAAAGTGAACTATTTTGTTTCTATACACCTTGAAATCATCGTAATGAGGTCTGAATTTCAAACATGGTCTATAGAAATTCATTGTGTACCTTCCCATGTTATCCATTCAAGATTTTAGATCCTCCTGTTTAGGGTTTACCATCCATCTCCCCATACTCAAAAGATATCATAGAATTCTTGACTAGAATATTTGGATGGGTAATTTTTAGTCAAAGTTGATTGACCTAAAAAATTATATGCACTAGTCCATCATGAAATACCCTAAAAATCAAATGGAAAGAGATTTAAAAATGTTTTATTAGAAAACCTAAAATGGTTTAACTATGTAAAATCTAATTCATGCCTAATAAGTCTTCTCTACATGAGACCTGAAGATATAGTTAGGATATTAACATAAAAGACATAAATTATTTAGGGCACATCATTTGACCATAGATATAGTCAAACTATGCTATCGAGGTCCCTCAACATAGGAAAAAAGTATGACATATAAAATATTTTTTCACAATAGTCAAGGGTCGGCTTTGATGTTCCTTGTATTTTCAATTCTCCTCTAAATTTTGATAATTGAAGTGATCAATAAACTAGAGAATGTTTTATTTAATATTCCATTTTACTCCTTTGTAAATAAGTGTCTTCGAAAGGTATTAGATTTATAAATGAGAAAAATCCTGCATATTGTCTTACGTGAGTTATGTAATAATCAAAATTATGTATTAAAAATAATAAATCACTATACATAGATCATTCTTTCAGAAAGGAAATTATCTAGTTTGTAGGTATAATAGTTTGTCAGTGGAAAGGCTTTAGTATAATGAAAAGGGAATTAAAAAAGGGAAATTAAAATATAGGGAAGGATGTCAAGATACTATCTTAGGGTTATTTACAAATAACTAGTCAATGTTTATGTGAATAATGGGTCAAATTTTGAACTTTTATAGGTGTGGACCTAGAAGTCAAGATACTATCTTAGGGTGATTTACAAATAACTAGTCAATGTTTATGTGAATAATGGGTCAAATTTTGAACTTTTATAGGTGTGGGACCTCTTCTAGGTCCACACACACCACGAAAAGCATTCAATAGAGCTAACACCTTCCCTATAATTGCGGATGGGGTATTAGTAAGGTTTGAATTTTCTTAATATGTTAATTGTGATAAATCCATGTATAATTATTTGGATCATTAGTGGTTGTAGCATGAACTATGGAATCTGAAGTTATTTTAGTGAGGAAGTGATAGGGACACTCATATGGTGGGGAGTGACATGTTGATCAGAGGGTTTGATTCACACGTTCAAAGGAACAATAGTGTTTATAAATCCATGTGGATATTTCAGAGTAGTGTTAAGATACCAGTGAAGAATCAATGAGGCGAGTGGTTCAATTATATGGGGACTTCAAATGGGGAATTGGTTGTGGGGGATAATCCAGCTGAGAATTGGATTCAGGTTCAATGTGGTTTTGAGAAGTATAATGATGTACTTTTTCCTGGGGTGGATTAGTGGTGTCTTAGATAACAACGATGGTTAGAATTAATCAAGGATTTGATAGATATTTCTCACTAGGAGTTGGGTGTGGACTCTTGTGGGTGTATTCATATGATTAGGAAATGACTCTATGAGAGAAGGATTTATAATTTGGTGAGGTGGTGACATGCCAACAAATAATTCCATGTCTTTTTAGGATGATTCTTCTAAAGATAACATAAATTGTGATTGTAAATGGAATAAGTGAGGAAAGTTTTAAACCACATCTGATGTGTTATGTTAAGAACGAAAAGTACATTCTAGAAATTAGGAAGGTCTTTTATGAAATTGTTAGTTTATTTTTAGTTTCTGCATGGATGAAAGGTATGCATATATCATAGTTTGATTTTGATTATGATGATGTGTGCTAATGTTTAATTCCATCCTAATTGGAATTGGGGCATTATAACTTAAGAATCATAATAAGCACATTGTGGGAGCTTGATTTCAATGTTATTTTATGATTTTTTGATGACTTCGGTGCCAATAATATTTGTTAGTTATTGTAGGATGAAGCTTATCGTGGGAGAGAACCATATCCTTGAAAAGTGACTAGGTGATGAAATGATTGTGGATTTAGGTGGATGGTATTGGGTAAGAATTTTATTAGTGTTTATTGTTTTGATTATGGGAATTGGATATCATTTTTTACGGTTGAGTGACCTAAGTTAGAGGTTTTGATTTGAAAATGTTTTTAGGAATTAAAAAACTAAACATGGTCATGGCCTATAACTGGAGAGAAACGTCAATCATGTGGTGTTGATAACTTAACACCAATATTTTAGAGGTATGTAAAGTATTATGGTGGGTATTTTTATGTTCCTACATACAAAAAAGTTCGAAATTTTATAAGGAATTTAAATTTACATTTGCGGGATCTGTTAAATTTTGAGTCAAGAATCATAGTGTAATTCTGAGAGTTGGTATTCCGGGAATTTATTTTTTGAGATAAGTAATGTTGATAAAAAGGTAGATCTAATGGTTGGATGATATCCTTAGGTTATATTTTAGTTTTCTTAGATTTATCTAGCTAGGTTTCTCTGTATGGGGTTCATGGTTGAAAAGAATCCATGAAACACCATGATTCTTAAGGTGTTTTTAGTTTATGTTGAATTGATCTTGGTTTTGTGTCATTGTTATAGAACATTTTAGGTTAAAAAATGAAATATGAATGGGAAACCATTTGATGGGTGTAATAGTATGGGGCATGGACGATGGACATTTCATGCTTTTAGACAAACCATACATCTATATATAGAGGGATCTAGTAGGGTGTTGCACTGTTGGAACAGGGTTACAAAACCATGTGGTGATACCATGTGGGAGAGTTAGATCTAGATAGTAAGGGGAACACATTTAACACATGTTTTGGCAAATAGTGTGGAAGGAACATGTGGATACCAATAACATAATTAAAAATTGGATTTTACCATGATTCTTCCCTCGATATTTTAGGCCACTCCACCCCCTTCATTCCCTTTTAGTGCACATGGACCAAGGGAATTCCCAACCCCTTCCACATTCACAATCAATTTATTTAGATTCTGTTCATGGAAATTATTTTATGTATTAATGTAATATCTTACCCCTAGTAAATTCTATTCATCTTCCTCCTTTCTCCTCTCAAATTATATAGTATTCCAATTTATGTTTTTTTGATGATCCCATAGAATCATGGTGGAATCATCTTTTCTCATGGTGATTTTCTTAACCTGGTATAGGGGGATCCCAAGATGGATTTCAAATGTCATTTTGTGGTGTTTCATTAGGGAATTAATTTATTTTGAATAATATTAGGATTTTCATAAAGATACAGATTAATTAAATTTTGTAATTGTATCACCTATTAGGTCCTTTCTTGGGAATGGAGTTTGGAGTCCATTGTGGACCACTCGTGGTGGTCTCTTAAATCATTAAGATGAGGTGAGTGAAAGGTGAGATTGTATATCATTATTCAATTATTATTTAAATGGTTAAGGTAATTATTATATGATGATATTATATTTTTGTTTCTTCTAGGCATGAGGTTGGAGCTTAGATGTCTGAGATGAGCTCGTTTGGATGTCAAGGAGTTTAGATGAGACTATTATGTGATTTTAAACAATGTCATGATTTAGTAATGTTATTTAATGATTTTTTAATGAGGTATTTGGTCTAAAAGTTTTATCCATAGGATTTTTAATTTTATTTACATGTGTTTATAGTATTTTACTAAAATCCCATGAGAGGTTTTCTTTATCCCTTGGTTACGGTAATTGATTTTGTATTTAAATTGATAGAATATACCTTCCATGCATCATATACAATATGTTTGTTTTGACAAGAGACCAATTATATTTGACTATGGAGTGAAGCATTTCTTATAATTGGTAATGTGGGGTAGTAAAGTGTTATTTGAGTGGGTTACAACTTAACCCAATTACATTCATTGGTTTACATGCGTAAAGGGTTAAGGGATCCTTCATAATACATGGGGATAAGTATTTAATAATATATTGGTTGGATCAATTGAATTTTTACATGTTAATCCCTTTTGAAACACGTATGAGGCCATGAAATTATTTCTACCATATGTTTTCGGTTTCAAATCATCTCTGTGTTTGAATGGGTCATAAATATGTATTGAATTAGATTTCGTATTAAAATGAGGTATTGAAATCTAATTTATTTAAAAATGTGTTTTGAAATTAATTGGAAATATTTATTTGAATTTATTTTGATTATTCCCCCTTAGTGAAAATATATTGATGATTATTTTAATTGTATTTATGGAAATAAAGATGTTGGTATTATTTTTGTTGTTAAAGAGGATGAAAATATATCTAGGGTTTCTTTAAAAAAATTTAAATAGAAGTGTAAGATCCATAATATTCCCAAAGAGTGTTTTAATGATGTTTTAACATGTCAAAAGCAATCGATATTCCAAGCTCTGTTTTGGTGTTATAGACTTTTTGGGAACATGTTGAATGATAAATTGTCTTAAAACTAGTTTAATGTTGAAATTTATTGATTTTAAGGTTAAATATTGAACCTCAGTTTTGGATATGTATTGGGATAGAATCAAATGTTGGGCATGACACTCCACATATGAGGTTGAGATAGTCGACACAATGGTTCATTTTACATGTTTCAAGATGTCTAATAAGACAAACCACCCCAATGGATAGTATAGTGTAGTTGAAGATTACATGTATTTGATTTTAGATTCCTTACATGATGTTGAAAATATGAGGTTGATAACATTTTACATGATGTTCCATTCCCATGGATGAGTTATTGGGCAATATGCTACATACTAGTACTAATGGGTTTTTATATGGTTTAGGTGTTGGAATGATGTTTTAGTAATGGTTGAGTCTAATTTAATAGGACTCTCATATTTAATGATAAATTAAAACAACTTATTAATACTTATGGAATGGGTTACTCTATTATATGTATATATGACCTGTTTAGGTAGATGTAGGTTTAGTTTACTCAATAGTTTCCTTAGAACCCAAGCTCAAATGTGTTTATTAAAAAATGGTAGTTTTCATGATATTTAGTCCTTATTTTGTAGTAATATTTTATTATTTCACAGTTTATCATCATAAACTGGTTCACTAATTGGTAACTAATTTAGACACCATTATTGGCATCCAGCTATGTTTTACTCACACCCTACTTTGGCCACCATTACACATGAGTAACCAAATATCTCTTGACTGTTATTGTCATAATGGGGTTGGGATGAGGTCTAAGATGATTTTGGAATGATCTGGAAGGATAGATTGAATGGTACCATGGTATTTGAGATTGGTCATGTGGCATCATTCATAGTTTTCAAAATATATAGATGTATTTATTTTTTACATGTTTATTTAGTATATGTGATCGTACCAGTTGTCGATTTGTTTTGATTTCATGGAATGGATGTTTATGTAACACCTAGAGATTTTATGAGATAGATTTTTTTAATTCCATTTATGTTTTGTGGTGTATGATACACGAAGATTAGCTTTCACTATATGAAACACCGTATTGGCTTCCATTTTATGCAACACTTTTATTGCCTTGTGTTACACAAAATTTCATGTTCATTTGATTGAATTCATTTTACACAACACGAAGTATAGATAATTTTATATTTATAGAAGAAATAGGCTTGGATTATATTATACACAACACCAAGGTAATATTGCACTAAATGTAACACTGACTTGGCTTTCATTACATGCAATACCGACCTTCCTCGATAGCTTGTGTTGTACACAATACTGAGTTTCACTAAACAATGATATATTATTAAAATATTATTATTTAGTAGGATATAAATTAGATGTTGTGAATAGTATTAACCACAATCATAATTTTATGTAACATTAAAATTCCTCTTATATATTTTAGAGAACACGATATAAGATGAAAATCAAATTTTCAGATAAAAAAAGCACTTTTCAAAAATAAAATGATGTTTTCCCCCTTTTGATGGAAAGCCCATTATAAATATAAATTTTTATGATTTTATGTATAATATTTGACAAAATAAACTTCTTAATTGGAATATGAATATAAAAAATTACTTATTTTTCATTTTTTGTATTTTTCTGATAAAATTCATTTTTTAATGAATACTGAGAAATATTACATTTTAATTCAAAAATACCTTTTCATCTAATTTATTTATATAGTTATATTATCTTTTTAATTCCATTTAAAGTTTAATTGGATTATATTTTTATCATTTAATCTAATTTTTGTAATTGGAGGTAATTTCCCATTAAAATTGGACATTAACACATGACAATATTTTGATAAGATTTTACTTCTTTAAAACCCACTTTTTTGTTTTTGTCAACGGGAATTAATTGTAAATTAATTTTTTCAAATTATTTAATTCTAATTATTGAAAATGGATTCCATATTTCGAATACGTGGGTCCAAATTATGTTAATAGGTTACTTTTATTTTTTTGGATTTTACGAATAGTAACTATTGTAATTTTTTATTTCATGTGGTAAAATGTAAACCGGGTAAATTAGTGTAACAAATAATATGATAACAAGCATAATATGATCCAAAAACCTAGCCAAATCCTTTATTATGAATTAAATTATAACCTTGAGAGAATAGGATTGAAACTTAGTCATTTACGGTCCATTTGACAATAAAAATGAAATAGATATTAATAAAAAAAATGAAAGTGAGAAAATATAAAACGTACATTTATTATAACTATAATAATTTTAATATGGGGATAACCAAGTGATATATTCAAAATATAAATATTCCATAGAAATATAATAGAATTACCTACTTCTTGGTAGTTTATTTTTAATATTTAGGATATTAATTATTACCATAAAGTCTTATACTTTGATGATGTAAAAATAAATTAATTGATTGAAATCCCCAAAACAATTGTTATTAAAATAATAATAACCATAAAATGCCTAGACCCATGACCAAATGACATTGGTCGAGTATATATCGAACGTAATCATACATGTTCAGAGAAAGGGACCATAAGGAGATTTATAGAAAAGATTATGACATTTATTTTATTTCAATTTAAGTGATGTAAAAGTTGCTACAATCATACCTTAATAAGTTTAACATTTCTAATGTAAGATTTTATAGAATAAAAAATTCACTAAATATATTAATTTAAAATAAATTAAATAAATTTTAATCATTGTATTTTATTTAATATTTTTATTCTAAAATATTGATATTAACTAATTACACAATATTTATGTAGTGATTATTTTAATAAAATGATATCAAATAAATGTTATAAAAATATTAAAATAAATATTATTTGGGATAATTAATTTTCCTAATGAATTTTATAGATTACCGTGACCTATTAGTGATATAATAAATTATTTTTTTCAAGGAAAACGCCTTATCATGATATTTCAAAAAAACCATGAAATGAATAGAGTCAAAATTAAAACAATTTATATTTTGTTAAAATAATGTTATATAAAATTTGTTAAAAATCAGAAAACAATTTAAAGAAAATATAATAATAATGATTTGGTCTAAAATTTTCTAAATTATTCATTTATTGTATTATATAAATCATATAATTAAATATTTCACCCTTTTAATACATAAATATTTATTATCTTAATTAAAATGAAATTGAATATCTAATTTTTAATTGAAATGATATTGTTTAAATAGACATAAAAACTTGTCTAAATTTTATTGGTCGATGATATATCTATTCTTTCATATATGAGATTCAAATATGTCTAATATTTTAGGTATTTTGTATGTTTTTTATAAAATTTATAAATTATGATTTGGGAGGTTTCCAAAAGTGCTCCTTGCCTCAATTATAAAAGGTCACTTCCTCCCTAAATTCTTAAATTCATTTTGAGACTTCAAGGTCTACAATTACTATCCCATTTCCCTTCTAAAATTCTCTAGAAACATTATAGAGGTCATAGTATTCTTCAAAGACCAATTGTAGTGGTCTAAGAGTAGATTTAGAGGAGGCACACCGAAGAAGAGGTAATATCATTTACCGATTCTTTCAATCTTCTTTCTTCTCCTACATCCACCTCATGAGTTGTTTCCTTATAAAGTAATAACTCCCATATTAATTATATAAGTATAGGTTATTATGATTATGAAACAACTGTCTTACACCTTCTACCCATCCTATAAAAAATGAAATCACCACGTGTGCGTATGTATGACTTACCGGCATCGCGTCGTGGTGTTATCCATTTTTCACCACCACCATAAATGGATGTGTATAATTATCGAATTAATATATATATATATGTGATTAATATAAAATGATATTTAATCTTATATACTACACACTAACCAATTTAATTCCATTCATTAATTATAGGAACGATATCGTTGCTCATGCGTACGTATGGATTACCGTCTCCACGGTGTGATGTGATTCATTATACATTATCTTCATTAAAGCATGATTATATAAATTAATGTAATGAATAAATATTATATATATTATAATAATACCATTTTTAAATTATATAACTATATCCTAAAAAGAGGAATAAGAACTTATCTGATAAAACATGCATGAGAACATAAATTATTTAATACCCGAATAACGAGTAACAATGTAATGTTACTATCAAATGGATGAAAATATGATCATAAATGATATCATAAAATTGACTATGATTCTAGAATAAATTCGTATCAAATTTGAATCATTATATCACAGGTTCTGATACATATGTTGTATATTGGACCTAAGATAAGGGATAAATTTGCAATCTCATTTTTAATCAAGATTGTTTATATGTAAATATTTACTTGGGCTATATTTATCATCGATTCCCATGTTTTATAAAAAATAATAAAATGTTTACTTTTCTTAATTATATTTTTAAAGTCATTTTTACCCATTTTTTACTTTTACTACATGGTATGGAAGGATTCTTTTTTTTCTTTTACCATATTAGTAAATTTTTGACTTTTCTGACAAAAGTACGAGAAGAATGTTTTTTAACATATATGGAACAAATGGATTTTTAAGGTTTCATTAAGCCTTATTTCTATGAATATTACTCTTCACTATTTCAATTTTATTTTTAACTAAATTCTTTTCTTTCAAAATTTCATATAATTTTTAGAAAATAAAATAATATTTAAAGAAGAATGAATATTTTCATCAAAAATTATGTTTAATTGTTTTATCAAAATTACATTTCTACTAAAATAATTAAATTTAAATAGGGTTATCTTTCTATCCCTATTATTAATATTTTTTAGTGTGTCAATGATGTAATGATATTTTATATCAGTTATGTTATGATGGAATTATGTTTAAGAAACCTATTTTATTCCTTGTGTTATGCTATGATGAATGATTTATGTTTCCGTAGCATATGTAAGAATGATTTTATTATGAGATGGGTTGGAACTTTATCCCTCTACAATGAATTGGGTAAAGATTTACATATCATGAGATAAACATGGATGGAATATTATGTATATATGGTTCAGTAATACATGGCTAGAATGGTATATAAACCTCGTTCAGTAAAGGACTTGGTCCACTATGACTGTCTTGACAGTAAGGCATTGGATACTATGGAAAACACATTATGTGGTTATTTTTTTTCCTCAATTCCATTATTTATGTCAATGATATCTTATCATGATCATGTTAATTTATGATTCATTCCCTATGAAATTCTATGATTTATTTCATGACTCAATATTTAGATATTTAAACTTTATGTTCAAGTTTTTACATTCTAATGTTTATGATTTGTTTTATATTCTCAATGATTTCCCTTAATGATAATTTGAGCTCACACTTTTATGTTTTCATTTCCCCGGGAGATAAATAAATGTTTCAGTTAAGAAAACTAATGGGGAAGATCTTTGTGGCAGATTCTGCAGTTCTTTCACCAAGCTAGATAAATGTGTTCTGTGTTTCAAAATACATGAATCTAATATGGCCTTTGTGCCTCTGTTTGTGTAATGTATGAAGTATTTTGAGAATAAATGTAATGTCTATATATGTAAATCGTTCTTCTCTACAGTTGGTATTAGAGCTAAGGTTTAGTTAACCGTTGGAAACTATGATACGAAAACATTAGTGGGATCCCTAGAGATATTTCTACGCTATTTATAGGGATGTCTGTAAGGTTATGTCTGACAATAGGTTACATTCCTATAATTATGGTAACAATCATGAATAACCTAGGATAAAACCTAAGATGTTAGATATTTAAGGTACTCCCCCTTTATTATGTTGTTTTTCTATTATTATCTTTTCCTCTCACACTAATATTTTTGGGTTTTAGACAATGGCTGGAACCTGAAGGAACTTTGTTAATGATCACTGCACTTGGAAATAAAATTATTGTCCTCCGGAATAACTAAATGTTTTAGGATATGGAATTGAAAATCCGATTTGTATATTTACAATAGATATGAATCATTAAAGACTTCTTAATGAAAAGATAAGGGAATAACATTCTTTTGAGTCCTTCATGAGGCAACATCTAGATTCTTTCAGTGGGAATTCTGATTGACTTATTGCTGAAAAATGGATTAGTACCATTAAAATGATATTTTATATCCTCCACTATTGGTAAGATGAAATAATAATTTTGAATTGTTATCATTTAGAGGGTGAATCAGACCAGTGGTGGACTCTAATTATGAACACAAGGACGCAAAATTAAATTGAATCCCTAGAATGGTTTGAGTTTAAGAACTTGTTTTTTAATAATCATTTCCCTTGTATTCTTCGAACAAAGATGTAAAAAGAGATTATCAAGCTTATAAAAAAGGATAATAAATCTGTTGGAACATACTATGTGAATTTTATAAGACATGGAGGGTATGCTTATTGCTTTATCAGATAACAAAAAAGTAAAATTAATTGATTCTTCAATGGCTTAAAACAAAGTACTCTAAGGGAATTATCTATAACAGAATTTAGTATCTATGAAGAGATTGTGTGTTTCTCTATCAAGGTAGAACTAGAATTTGATGTTACTTATCCTTCTCAAGGTTTTGAAAAGAAATAAATGATGGTGTTCAAAGGAAAATCTAAAAAACAATGGTGAAAAGAAGATGAATATTTATTTATGCTCATTGTGTAGAAAAAAGCATGGTGGAGATTGTATTAAAGGGACTAGGAAATGTTTCAAGGGTGTAAAATAAGGTCATCAAGCTTTTGAGAACTGAAGTAATTGGAAAATGGTTTCTAATAATGTGAATAAAGAAAAGACTACTGATAATCCACCACCAACACATCAATGCTACAAGTGCAAGGAAATGGGGCATTATGCTATCAAATTCCCAAATCAAGGGGTTAATGATTTTTATCAACATCAATAACTTCTAAAATACAAAGACAATATCAAATCAGTTGTGATCAATATTGGTAATGTTGAGTATGAAAACTAAGTGGTGGAATGCTTAAGTGATTATGTAACAGGATTCCAAAACAGTGTTGTAGAATCTTGTTTATGTTATTAAGGAATATAAGAATATTTATTTATTGTTCTATTGTGATTTTCCATAAGCATAAGGTATCAGGAACCATGAAAAGTGACTAAAATATTTTTATAAATAACATGATATGCACATAATGAAGGGATAAAGAGACAATTTGATGTTTGATAGTATTAATGACCTCAGGACTTATATAAGGACAATGTGATATCATGGTTTGAGTATATATATATTTTTTGTGGAAAGAGTTAATTTTGACAAAATGCATGTTTTCACTAAGGTTATTTGGTAATTCATGTTATTTTATTGTGTCAAGAGATTACATGATTAAGGTATTCAATTTTTGGAATATGACAACCATGAAATGCCAAATGAGATATGGGAGAAAAATGTTGAGTGAATTTAGTTCACCTATTTCTAAAGTTTTATATTTTTAGTTTTTGGAAGGATTGTAATGTTATCCATTTATGGATAGTATATGTTATTTAGTAGTTGAAGTTTGTTAGATTAATGTAGTATATCACTATAGGTAGAATTTTTCATATTTGATAACACGTTCTAACCATTTTTTGAGATAGATGGAATGACAAATCATTCAATCACATGATATGTTAACACTTCAAGAAAGGAAAATTTAACTTAATTTCTTTAAATAATAGATGAAGTGAAAATTGTTCAAGGAACATCCAATAGTGAGATTGTTTTGAAATAAAGTAAATATTTATCCTCATGCAAAAAAAATCATCCACTTTAGGAAAAAGATTTATAAACCAAAAATTTTATCCTAGTACCATCTTATCTGATGAATAAGATGGCCCCTTAAATCATTACAGATTTATGGATTTCTGGTACTTAAACTTCTCCAAACCTTATTCTCTATCACTATCAACCAGAACATAATGGTTTGGTTTCTCTTATGTATCCATGTTTTTACTTCCCACTTATGTTGTACAATGTGGAAACCTAGTGATGAGTTACATTGGTTAACCATTATGTTTCTAACTTTCCTTTTTAAAATGTAGTTTCAATATCCCTTTTTATTAAGTGGGTTTCCATGGAAGAAACGTTCATGTATTAATCCATTTATAACCCTGATGAATTTCGAGGACGAAATTTATTTTAAGGGGTAAAATATAACAACCTATTATCTTGTGAGGTAGATACCTATTATTTTCATTGATATATTTTTTTACAAGACACCAATATTATCTTATACTATAAACAACACCATATTAGCTTGTATTTTACGTAACACTATTCTTGGCTTGTGTTACACACAATTTCATGTTCTTTTGGTAGAATTTATTTCATGCAACTCTAAGTAAAATTTTTGTTCAATGTATAAAAGAAATATTTTTGGATTATATTATACACAACACCAAAGGAATCTTTTACTAATCATAACACTGTCATGGCTTTCATTACACGCAAGATGGACCTTCCCCGATAGCCTTCACTATACGTAATACCGAGTTTCACTAAGCAATGATATATTATTAAAATGTTATTATTTAATGGGATATAAAATAGTCATTATGAATAGTATTAACCACATTTTAAATTTTATATAACATTAACATTCATCTTATATATTTTCTAGAAGATGACATAAGAACAAAATAATATATTTGGATAAAAGAAGTACTTTTCATAAAAAATGTTGGTTTTCCACCTTTTGATGGAACCATATTTCAAATCTTGTTTTAACAAATTTATGTATTATATTTGAAAAAAATAAACTTCTTATTTAGAATTGTAAGATAAAAATTTATGTTTTTTTAGTTTTTGGTATTTTTCTGATAAAATTGATATTTAAATGAATAGATAAAAAATATTGTATTTTAATTCAAAACTGCCTTTTCACCTAATTTATTTATATAGAAAGATTATATTTTTAAATTATTTAAACATTAATTGGATTATTTTATTTTCATTTAATCATATTTTGTTCATTGGAATTAATTTCACATTTAAATTTAACATAAACACATGACAATATGTTGATATGTTTTTACTTCTTAAAAAGGTTTTTTTGATTTTTGACAAAATACATTAATTTTATATTAATTCATGCCTATTATATATTTTGAATTATGAAAAATGGATTCCATATTTATAATAATTGGGTGAAAATTATGTTTATAGGTTTATTTTATTTTATTTTTTTGATATTACAATTAGTAACTATGGTAATTGTTTATTTAACACTGTTAAATGTAAATCAGGTAAATTAGTCCAAAACATAATATGATAAGGAGAATAAAATGTTCCTAAGACCTAAAAAATCATTAGGATGAATAAATTATATTCATTACATATTAGGTTCAAAATATCGTCATTTAAGGTCCACTTGACCATGAAAATTACATAGATATTAATAATGACAATGAAAGTGAAAAATGTCAAACTCACATTGCTTATAAGAATAATATTTTTTATATAGGGATAACCAGGTGATATATTCAAAAATAAATATTACATGTAAAGATAATATAATTTCCCAAATCATGGTAATTTATTTTTAATTTTTAGGAAATTAATTTTAACCTTAATGTCTTATACATTAATGATTTAAAATTTAATTAATTGATGAGAAATTCCTAAAACTATTATTTTCAAATACTAATAACTATAAAAGGACTAAACACATGAAAAGATCATATTGGTTGCATATATCTCAACCATAATTATCCAACGGAAGATAAAGTGACCTTTTATATCTTTATAGAAGAGATTTTTACATTTAGTTTATCTTATTTAATGTGATGTAAAAGTTGTCACATTCATACTTTAATAAGTATAAAATTTTTAATGTTGGATTTTCTAAAAGATAAATTTGAGTAGATATATTATTATTAAATCTAGTAAATTTATTTTAATAGTAGAATTTTATTTCAAATTTTTATTCTACATAAAATTATATTAAATAAATATAAAATATTGATGTAGTTATTATTTTAATAATGACGATATCAAATAAATGTAATTAAAAATATTAAAATAAATATAATTTGTGATAATTAATTTTTCCTATGAATTTAATAATTAACATGACTTATTAGGAATATAAAAAAATATTTTTTTTGAGGATAACACTTTATCTTGATATTTATCAAACTCTATGAAATTAATAGTGTCAAAATTGACCAAATTGATATTTTTGAAAAATAATGCTTTTTGAAATTATTTTAAAATCATAAAACATTTTTAAAAATATAGAATGATTCTTTTTTGGTCTAAAATTTTCTGAATTATTCATTTATGGTATAATTTTAATCAAATAAGTAAATATTTCACACTTTTAATATTGAATCATTTGTTATCTTATTTAAAATTAAATAGAATAACTAATTATCAATTAAAATGATAATGTCTAAATTGAAATAAAAACATTTATAAATTTTATTTATTAACTAAATTTAAACATTATAATATCTGATATTCTAATACATTACATTTTTTAGGTATTTTGTCTGACTTTTAATATTTTAATAAATTAATATTTTTTAGGTTTCCAAAAGTACCCCTCACCCCAACTATAAAAGGGAACTTTCTTCCTCAACTATTCAATTCATCTGGAGAATCAAATCTATAGCATTCACTACTAATTTCCCTTATAAAATTACCTAGAAACATTATATAAGTCTTGGTATTCATCAAATACCAACTCTAGTGCTCTAAGAGGAGAATTATAGGAGGCATGTTGAAGAAGAGATAATATCATTTACTGATTCATTCAATCTTATTTCTTCTTCTATTTACACCTCAAGAGATGTTTCATTATAAATTAATAACTCCATTAGTAATTATATACCGAGAGATTAGTATGATTATGAAACAACCATATTCCACTATTTACCCATCTAATGAAAAATGAAATCCCCACGAGTGTGTACGTACGACTTGCCGTCTCCACACCATGGTGTAATCCATTTTTCACCACCACCTTACATGGATGGGTATAATGAAGGAATTAATAAAAATATATATGATTAATATAAAATTATATTTATTCAGATATACTATACACCATTGACTTTAATAATATTTAAAAATTATGGGAATGATGTCATCGCTCGTGCGTACGTATGGCTGACCGTCTCCAGGGTGCGATGTGATTATTTCTACACAATCTTCTTTAAATAATTATTATATAAATGAATTGAATGAATAAATATGATTTATAATATACTAATTAATTTATGTAAACTATATATCTATATCCTAAAAAGAGTAATAATAATTTATCCGACAAAATATGCATGAGAACCTAATGTAGTTAATACCCAAATAATGAGTAACAATGAAATGTTACAAAGAAACAGAAGAAAATGTGATCATAAATGTTATCATAAACATGATTATGATTCTGGAATAAATAAGTTACATTATATAAGTAAATATATAGGAGTTTCTAATAAATACAAATCATATCATACCGAAGGTAAAGAATAATTTTGTAATCTCATTTTTATCTGAGATTGTTTTACGTAAGTATTTCCAGGTGGTATATTTATCATCCATGTCCATGTTTTCTAATTTTTTTTCATAAAATGTTTATTTTTATTAAATATATGTTTATTTTAATTTTTTACCACATTTTAATTTTACTACATGTTTTGGTAGCAATCATTTTTTGTTTTATCGTATGAGTTACTTTTATTATTTTCCGGAAAAAGTATGAGGATAATGTTTTTTAACTTATACAGCATGAATTGGTTTTTATAGTTTCATGATTCCATTTTACATGATTATTCTTCTAAACTATTCTTATGTTATCTTCAAATAAATTATTTTCTTTTAATAATATATGAGATTTTGAGAAAAGAAAAAATTAAAGATAGAAGGATATTTTATTTAAAAATTAAATTCAAGTGTTTTATCAAAATTATTTTCCATATAAAATAATTCTTTTTAAATATGGTAATGTTTATATTAATAATATTAATATTATTTTATTATTTCAAAGATGGAATGATATTTTATATGGATTATGTTATAATGGAATTATCTTTAAGAAGCCCATTTTATTTTTCGGATTATCATATGATAAAAGATTTATGTTTTTGTGGAAGATGTATGAATGATTTCATTATGAGATGGGTGGGACCTATATCTCCCACCAATGCATTGGGTAAATATTTATATCTCATGGGATAAATAACCATGGAATGAAATGTAAATATGGTTCTGTAATACATGGTTGGAATGGAAAGTGAACCCAGTTCAGTAAATGACTTTGTCCACTATGATGGTCTTAGCTACAATGCCTTGGCAACTATGGAAATAATATTGTGTGCTTATTTTTTTTACCAAAATTCGATGTGTAATATCAATACTATTTTATCATGGTCATGTTCATTTATTATTTATGCCATATGAAGTGACAATATTTATTTCATGAATCATGATTTCGATATTTGAACTTTATGATCTTGTTTTTACATTTTAATGTTTATGGTTTTTTTATTTTCAAAATTTTTTCCCTTACTGAGCATTTGACATCACCCATATTATTTTTTCTTTTACCCTAGATATAAATAAAGTTTCTAGTTAGGAAAAATAAATGGGATAATTTTTATGGGAGATGTTGAAGATATTTTACCAAGCTAGAGGAATGTGTTATGAGTTTCTAAAGACACTAAAATAATATGGTCTTTGGGCTTCTATTTGTGTAATATTTTATGTATTCCATAAAAGAAATGTATTGTACTTGTATGTAATGTTTGGTTCTATGCAGCTTAATCCCTTACTGTGTTCAATCCCATTGCATGACGTTTCTCTTTCTATTTGTATTTATTATTTCTATGAACTCTGATATGGATGATTTTTATTTTTTTGTGAAATCTAATATGAGGTAATATACTACTCCTAGTACCATCTTAGACCCGTACTATTTTTTGACAGTCTTTGGAATATGAGGATCCATGGTTGATATCTTTGGGTGAACTGAATTTGGTAATTGATTTAGTGTATTGAAGGTCAGTATTTTACAAAAATTCACATTTATAAGTTTGGAATAAAATATAGTTATGTTTAAAGGAAATTAAATTCAAGAAAGGAAAATAACCTCTTAACTTAAAAAATAGTTTCTAAAATAATTCAATAGACTTCAAATAAAATAGAAAAACATTAAATGGAAAATTATCCTCGACCTTACACTATCCAGGAAAACATGTGAGTTTATCCCATCATAGAAAAATTATTAAATTTATACTAGAATAAATAGTCTAGCCCTTCCCACCCCAGTGTACTAACTATATATAATATTTTAATTTTAATTGGAGACACATATTTATAAATATGTGATTTAGAATATCTTTTATCCACTTATATATGTTCATTTGAGTAGATTTTCATAACACTAGAATTTTGAATTTAGAAAGGTATTCACCTAATTTGTCTTCATATTTTTTACGGATTTACTTAAAAAATGAGTTACAATATATATGTTTATATAATGGTATGTTTTAATTACTAACGAATACATTTTCTAGCTAAACATACTATTCAGTTTCTTGTAACTGAATGCATCCACTGACAACCTTAATTAACAAATTTTTATGTGATATTTAATGTAAATGTAACATGTTGAGTTTAATTTCATATCCATCAAAAGTAATTTCGTTTTACATTATATATCTCAATTTACACTTCCTTTAATGATGGTTGGTCAATTCTATCAACCTAAAAGTATGCCAATATAAATGATTTCTTTTGACATCATATGGAAATGTTTAGAACTAGGTCCATATGGAAAAAATCAATGTCCAATAAATAAAAAATAAAAAATAATTGTTCAATTTGGAATAGTTTATAAAAAATGATCGTATAAATATAAAAATAATAAAAAATCTTACAAATACCAAGTTTCTCTTTTTTTGGAATAATTCCCAAAATAACTATAAAACCCATAAAAGATATAATATTTCATTCAGAAAATTAAAATGGTAGGATTTTGTTACTTAAATTAAATATAAAAATTAAATGTAAATTTAGCTATATAAATTTCCTCGTACATAATACTTAGACTCCTAGATAATTAAGCATCTAAAATAAATCCAACAAAATTTCAAAACACATGCCCAAGAGTTTAAATAATTAAACATAAGGTTACTAAAAAGTATTCTTCCACCTAAAAATGTATTTTAAATTCTATATTATGTTCATTAAATGTTTTACCACTTCATTATCCTTCTATGCACACAAACACTCACTAAAACATAATTCTCCATCATTAATGTTTTTTGAATTTCCCTTAGAAATGTTTATCTCATCATAAACACATGAAAGGGTAAAAATTGGTTTTATAAGTTCCTAAATATCAGTCAAATTGAGAAAATAAATTCAGTTTTTTATTAGTTTTTATGTATTATCATTGGATTATGGTTTGTTAGTTTAAAAGGTAAAAAAAATTGAGGTAAAGTAAGGTGGTTTGGCCTTTTTTGAAACAAAAATGCATGATTTTGAGTTTTCACTC
The DNA here is from genome assembly GCA_963277665.1 of Viscum album. Taxonomy (NCBI): domain Eukaryota; kingdom Viridiplantae; phylum Streptophyta; class Magnoliopsida; order Santalales; family Viscaceae; genus Viscum; species Viscum album. The sequence goes on along the minus strand of OY728135.1, from coordinate 1,232,904,488 downwards.
AAGAATGGTGATCTCCTTTCTCCCATTAGTAGTGAATTAGTTGAAAACATGTTGAAATTTTCTAAATATAGATTATACCATTATTTTATTATAGAAACATTTAATCCAATAAAATAAATTCAAAATAATTTTATTTCTAATTTTGATGTTTTCAAATTCAGTATATTTTATTATTGAATAAGGTGAGGAATATTTGAATTTAAACTATTAGCGTGTCTTCAAAAACTGTATTTTAAATTATAAAAGTAATTATAATGTTATAATTAATTCCAATATTATCCCAAAAATATTAAAAATTATAATAATTTATCCTCACACACTTGAGTTGAAGTAGATCATGGATTTTCACATTTACCGTAGGTTGTATTGGGATTATATATTTATAATATGGTAGACTAATAGGATTTAATAGATTTTTTAGGGATCAAGAAGTCAAAATTTAAATGTTAGGCCTATATGAAGTGGTTATTTTGAAATATGGGTATTTAAAAAAAATTATTTCATTAATCATTTTTTACACAAGTATATTAAAATCCCAAATTTTGGAAGAAACAAATCAATTTCTTGTAAAATCAAGAAGAATTGCGCTCTCAAAATAAGTGTCATGAGTGTGAATAATATTTAAAAATGTTTAAAATAATCAATGTTAAGTGGTTTAAAAATTTAGGTTGTGATTCAGGGAAGGGATTCAAAAATTAAATGGTATTTTCATAAATTTCTTATCATTTTGAACAAGAAACAAGGTTTATTTCATGTGTATCTTAAATTTAATATCATTGAAAAATTATATCACAAATTAACATGGGGTTAAAAAGAAATAAAAGGTATGACTTTTTGGAAAATAATTTTATAAAAATATATAAAATTTAAATAACACACAAAATGTAATAAAAATATTATAAAATTATAAGGACACACTGGAAAGAATTATAAAAGTAAAGATCAAAAAATTTATTCATCCTACGGATTTTAAACTGCCACAATTAATTATTGAAATATAATTTTTATGTTATAATTTATATGAGAAGTGAAAATAAAGAATTATGCACATAAAAAACAGGTGTAAATTAAATACATAACCATGTTGAGTAATGTCTCCCCAGAGTTACTCTCTAAAATATTTCCAACTGGAAACCAAGAATTAAAATAAGAATAAAATTAAACTTTTATTAAAATAAAACAAAGTAGTAATAATAAAATATTTAATAGAAGTTAAAATAATGATATAACATATGTGAACCCCTCATCCCAAGAGTTTTGGGGATTTTACATCCCCTAGTGAGGAAGTAACAGTGGGTTATCCGCAATCTTATGGATGTTAAATCTTATTAGTTTAAACCCACCAAATGATATTATCTCTAATAATTTTAAAATATCATGTAATGGAGAATCTACCGAAGATAAATTTATTCTTTCTCTCTACTATAACATTATAGTTATCATGAAGAAGTGTAATAGGGAAACAAATTGAATGGCATTGTTACAATACATGAATCGTAAAAGATCTCTATAGTGATTGTTGTAAGTTTATTAAAAAATGTGGTTTATCATATGTTTTATCTTTTACTATGAATTACTCTTTTAAAATAATCTTGGTAACATTATTATCATTTAAAATGCTTCCAAACTCAATCAGTTTCTCTTTTTTCTCATCTTTTTCATCCATCAATTATTTATCATATTCTACTTGTGTTTACAACATTAATACCAAATCTACAATAATTGTACTATGGATTTTTGGTTTTAAATTAAATTTAAAAAATAAAAAAATAAATGGATTCTAAAAATTTGTATCTCCCTCATGAAATTTAGATTGAATCTCATTTTACACATGGAAGTCCACTAGTAGTTCATTTTTAGATTGGGTAGTATAAAATGTTCGAATTAATCCTCAACCAATTCAATGAATTCTTGGAATATATGACGAACAATATTTACATTTAATAGAACTTATTCTTTTCATTCTCTCACAAATGTAGAAATAAATCCCATTTTTTCTAACAAGTTGAATAATTAAATCATTCTTTCACTGGTTGTTTTAAAGGATCATCCTTTTTAAACTAAAGTAATTATTGATAAAATAGAAAAACATATGAGTAATCAATGAAGAAAATATATTTTTGAAAAAAATTAATTTATAAAAAATATTAATAAAGTAACTTAGTAAAAACACCCATATAATGTAACCAATTAACAGTAGTGTTTTATTTATATCACCCCTTATCAGAAATTTATCCCTTAGAAATGAAGTATTGTTGTACCAATGGTTGTGTCAGGTATAGGTCACAAACTATGTTTGAAAAGCATCCACTTTTGTTAAAAAATTTATACCTATTAATAAATTGGGTATTTAAAAAAGGTTAAAAAATTTAAATGAAATTAATAAGTTTTATAATAGTAATTTAAATTAGGTATCATAAGTTGATCTAATTGAAAAAATAGACTTGATATAACAAATGTGGAAAAGGTTCGACCCTCATAAACTCCGTTCATTTATGTAAAAAATAAAATAAAAAATTTAATTACACAATTTATACATCTAGATCTATATTTATACAACTAATAATTCCTAGAAACAATATTGATTCATAAAATATTGGTGTTAATCCCCACATGAGAGGGATTTAATTTCCTAAATACCTATGAGAAAATGATACTTATTAAACGTATTGGTATCCATGGTAATACATATTTAATTACAGTTAAACAGTAAGATAAAATAGTTTCATCAATAAGATTGAAAAAAACTAGTCTTATTTAGAGGATAGTGAACTATAGAAAGAAAAAACCCTTTAAATTATATTAAATTAGTACCCAGAATAATTTAAATGATTACTATGAAAAGAAAAACATTCAAAAGGTATATTTATCTATGGGATTCCATTGTCCATGACCAATTATATGTTTTTCTTATAATGGATATATAACTAAATGTGTTCTCCTATTATCCATGTAATCATCTTCAGCAAAACGTTATCTCTCCCTCTAACCCTTCAAATACAATTGGAGTATAAATTTATGAATAAACGTTTAGGCATATTTTCTTTATCATTCTATCATTATATTATATGTTAATGTTTATCAAACTAGAATACCAAATTTATAATGTTTTAAAACTAGAAAGTTATTTGGAATCATAATTTTTTTACCATCACATAATTTTAGCCATGTTGGACACCTGTTTAAAATTTTATGTTTTAATTACTAATTAAAACTTTTTATGGATTTAAATACTATTATGGTTCATTTAATTGAATTTATCCACCAACTGACTTAATGATCAAATATTTCCATGATATTTAACATAAAATTACAACACCATGTTTTATTTAATGTAAACCTATCATGAAATAATTTTGACTTATGTTTTTAGGGTATGCCTTATTTAATGAATGTTGATCATTTTTCCACCATTTTTTTGAATATGAGTGCTTTATTTGATCCTCATATGGTTCTATTCACACTAGTTCTAGTTAAATAAATTTTATCGAAAAAGACATTAAATCCTCAAAAAATAAATTGTAACATTTTCATTATTTTATAGAATGTAATACAATACATACTAAAATTATAAAAAAATATAAAAAATAAAATTTTAAATTCTCACATTAATTTGAAAAATAACCCTAAAAATAATAAATTATGTAATTTCTCTCAAAAAGAAAATTTTGTGGGGGGGGGGGTTCGTTGATATATGAATAAAATTTAATGAATATATCATCCTTAACAAATCCTTCAAAATGAAGACTTTTATTTTTGGACTTGTAAACATTAATAAAAATAAAAATTTACATTCCAAATACATACCCACGAGTTCCACTAATTCAACAACAAGGAACAAAAAATTATAATTCCTCCAAAAAAACATAATTTAAAATTTGTCATCATTTTTAATAAATCTATTTCTACTTTATCATTCCATGAATGTAAAAACTTTCCTAACCATAATATTACACTTATTACATAGATTTGAATTTTGTTTTACAATGTTTTTATAACCAAAAATACATTCAACCATTATCATAGGATTGATAATTTCCTAAAACTACACCCAATTGTTTTAATGACTCAAATTTGTTAGTGGAATTTTTTAGTGATGATCACTGGTTTGTGGTTTGAAAATTTAAAATATCAAAATAATCTAAGGATGAATAAGGATATTTTTATCTTGGTGAAAAAAATACATGATTCTAGATTTTTCATTAATTAATGGTCTTTTTTTTACCCCCTTCTCCATAATAATGAATTAGATCCAAGCATATTTGCAATATTGTAATATATATCACACATTAAAAAATAATTATATATATTTAATTGACTAATGTGATTTAAATAGGATTGACATTAATATTTTTTTATGTTTTCGAATTCTATATATATTTATTTTTGAAGGATGTGAGGAATTATTTGAATTTAAAGTAGCGATTTTTCTTCCAAGGGATTGTTTTGAATGATGACACTTCTTTTTGGCTTCAAAATTACTCAAAAAAACCAAATTTGAAGAAAACCACACGAAAAAATCCCCCACATTTGAGTTCAACAATATCATGCATTTTTTACTTTTATAATAGGTTAGATTGGGATTACTAGTTTTTAATGTGGTAAACTAATATGTAGATCATGGATTTATAAGGGCTCAAAGAGTTAAAATGTAATTTTTGCATGAATAAAGCGGTTCATTTTTAAAATAATTTTTAAAATAATTTTCTCAATCATTTTCAACCCAAATTTCTCACACTCTAACATTTTGATATAAAAAATCATATTATGGTTAAATAATATATTGTTCGGTTCCCTCAATAATTGTAGATAATTTGAATACAATTAGAAAAAGGGTCCCAATCCCAAATGGTAAGTGATTGAAAACATTAGTCAGGGATTAATCACTTAGAATTTAAAATTAAATGGTCTATTCATGAATTTACCAAAAAATTGAATATGATACAGAGATTATTTCATCAATAATATAAATTTCTCTTTATTGGAATATAAATTTTATCATTGTCTATCAGAAACTGTCATGATATATCCAAATGGGTCATATTCCATGAATCTCGATGCCTGCATCCAATAGGGAAGGGGATGGTGAGTAGGAAGGAGTATGCATATCGCTTACATTGGAAGCCTTAGCCTAAGTAAATGTATACATGCACACATCCCCAATCCCAAAAATTAATGAAATGTAAAAATTAATGAAAACCCATAAATACATTCATCTGAATCCCACAACAATAGTATGAATGGAATTAAAGTAATATAAATAGGTCCAAATAAAACCCTTATACAAAGAGATTGAAAACGATTCCCATCTAAAATTAATTTTGGGGAATGATGTCAAGATGACATAGGAACACACCTTTATTTATTGAGTCTCAATAAGCACCACTTAGTCATAGTCTATCTAGGAATCTGCCAAAGTTTGATCGTCTACACAAGACACACCATGTGTGGGGAAATACTGTGCATGGGTGATTATAAAAATACATAATAAGACTCCCAAAAACTCCATATCATACAACAAAGGAATAATAGTCATGTTTACAGAGGTATATGTATACATCACATATAACAAGAATATCTATATATACTCAACAAAGAAATACAATCAAATGTTAAGTCACCACCGTAATATCAGCCTAGATTTTATCACAAAGGTTCTAAAAAGAACATTCCCAAGAGAACACAAACAACAAGTCTGATAACATTAATGATGTCCCTACGAGAGGTAGTTCTTGTCGGATATAACCATTAAAAGTACATATTGAATGTTTAAAGAGATGTGATACATGTATGATGATATCTCTCAAGGCAATGGGGTATACCAACAAATAAATCGAGATTAAACTTATATGTAGGGGATTGAAACCCATGTAGTTTTGCCCACGAAGATACTAAAAAGTGCACCTAGGGCATTAAGATGAATAAAGGATTAACTATGGGAATCATGGAAGGATTCCAACTACCCTATCCAAGAAGTCATGATGATAGGACCATCATCCTATGTATTGGAGGAGATTTCATTCAAAACCCTTAAGGAATAGATATGGGGAACACACTCTAATGAAACATATCCAAGAATCATTGGACAATGGATCCAAACAAACTGTTTAGTAGTACAAGGAAAGGAGTAAGGGTACATAATGCGTCCCTTAAACCTCATGTCCTACTTATGTAAACGTCCTATGTCCATGTTCGTTTAATAGTACACAATGTGTAGCTGCTTGTGTACTCTTTCTATGTACTGGTATGTGGGTATAGATATGTACACTCGACCAAGAAGAGTTTGTATGGGAGTACATAATGTTCTCATGCCCATGTACTCCAGCCCATCTCTATATATCCTATTAGGAAAACGCTAAGCTCACAAAAGAGAAAAAATCCCATGTTACAATGTCTCACACTATGTGATACTTATATCCATTAAAAAATATTATCGTCCTTAGAGAGGGGCATGGATGGCATGTCGCTCTGACATACACACCGTAGACTACGTAATTTTCCAAATTATTTGATCTAGATCCCACATCTTTGGCCATTCCTCAATTAATCGATCTGAAAATGCCTCACTGTAAAATTGGGAACTATGACTCAATGATTCATTCAATCTCCAATGAACCCATTTCAACCATTGGATTCATTCAGAAAATTCCATTGAACTATGTTATTCAATATGTAGTAAAGAATGTGATAATTGGGTACCTATGATGTCTGATCCATTTTCGCCTTCTTTTACACCCCACTATCATGTCTATCCAATACAAGATCTATGATTTTGACCCATTTCACCAAAAATTGGGTGTGTGATGTTAAAATTTCCAAAATACATTAAACTGTGTGAGAAATGAAGAGTTTCCATGATGAATGAAGAAAAATGGGAGAAATGAATCACCAAAACCATGAGGGGAAACCTAAAAAATTGTTTTTTAGACTTGATTAATCTTTTCTAAAATAATAAGTGATGCATCAACAATCATAAATAATGTGTCCCAAAATTTACCCGAAAAAAACCTACCTAAAAAACAACTGATCATCAAATAAATCCATTAATCAATTGATTCGCATGAATCGTAGAAATTAAGAATGGTGAATAAATAAAAACAGAAAACACCCTATATTGATTTGGATTGATTTCTGATGAGGAAATAAGTGGTGTCATTGTTGTTGGAAAGATCCTCCAAATCCATTACATTTCGATTCTAATCCTCGATCTTTCAAAAGTTAATCTGAGAGAGATCCTCAATAACGTTCTCTAATGAATCTACAATGGCTCCATAGTTATGCGGCTAACCCTAGAACATTTTTATAACAATCTATTTAATGAAATGTCATTCTCTGCATCAATAAAATAAAATAAAATAATTTATTTAATTAGTTTATTCATTATACACCCATGATTACTTTTCTACAAACTCCCATCATCGACCACATTTACATAGTGCCATGGGTGAAACTCATGTTTTCAATAAATGGATGCCTTAATATTTCAAATATGTGACCTCCCTTATAATATATAACACCTTTTTCATGAAAAATGTGTGTGCATGCTATATAATATATTTTAAACATTTAGTCTGAGCACATTGGGCCTCAGAATCAGACACCGTCTTAGTGAGTAGTGTCAAAAATAATTCAAAAAATATCCAAAAAATAATTCATATAAAATTTAAGTCATTAAGTGCTCCCTACAATAAAGATTTAAATAAAAAATCCAAAAAGGTCTGCAAAGCAATATGTGGGTACCCATCATGAATTCGAGCCTCCTGATCCCATGTTCTCTCTTGAAGATTCTCGTGTTGCCACCCGATAAATACTAATGAATTACTCACTAGCAAAGGATACTCTCCTGTTGATACTCAATCTATATCGGGTACTCAACAAAGGTAGATCCTTTCTCAACGTCTAGCTCTCCCCATTCAGTAACCTATGAATGTTCAAGAACATAATTCTTCAGTTGCGACATCAAAAGGAAATTGTGTACACAGTTTAACATCGAAGGTATTGCTAAGCGGTACACCACCACTCCAACTATACATAGTATCAGGAATGGGACAAGTAATGTCATATACACATTTTCACCCTGAAAAAATATCCATAATCTATATCAAGGTGAAACCCTTAGGTACACATGGTCTCCCACCTCAAACACCAGAGGCCTCCTTTATTTTTTCCACATAAGGCTTATGATGGCTTTATGTAGTCCTCATCCACTCCTGGATAATGTTCAAATTCTCTGTAGATCTCACACCAACTCTGTGACCACGAGTGCTGACTCTCTAAGGTTAGTTCAACAAAGTGGTGACATGTGCAGTTTCTCATACAGAGCCTAAAATGGTTCCATACTAATGGTGAATTCAAACTATTTCTATAAACAAACTCCACTACTGGCATGAAATAATCCCAACTAAGGATAAATTCTATCATGAAATATTACAACATGTCCTTTAGATCCAAAATGTTTCATTTTATCAGGCCATTATTTTGGTGTTGAAACATTGTTCTTAAGAATAATTGAGTACTGAAAGCCTCCTTCACTCTCTTCCATAATCAATATGTGAATCGAGAATAGTGATTAGAAAGAATCATCAATGAAAATACAAGGAGTCAAAAAATCTCATTCACGTAGGGGCATCCCATGCTCTCTACTAAAATCTGCTCCTAAATATCTAATAAGTGGTTTGGATTTGTGAGTTAGTCTATGATCACCAAGATGGAATCATATCCCCTATAATTACATGGAAATAATATCAAGAATGTCATGGATACCCCACCTCCATTACAATCTAGAGCGTTAAGGAGTTGAGCTAAACCCACTGGAACATCATGAACATCATTCACTTGCTGAAAAATAAGGCATCAGGAGACAAACTATAAAACTCCCTTCATCATCTGTGGCCACCAAAACTTATGTTAGAGGTCATGGTACATTTTTTCACTCTTGGATATACCACCAAAAGAGATGTATAGAACTCTTTAATTTCCTACATCCTAAACATCAATAGTACCATCATGCATCCGTTAAAAAGAACGACACATTCCCCACCTTCATAAAATCCAACAGTAACATGTCCAATGGATATATGCATATGTATGGTATCATAGCTGGTATCCCCAAGATCTTCCCCCTAGATTACAGCAAGATTGGAGGGGTTAAAATCAATGAATGAAGCTATTTTTCCCCATATAAATCCACAAAGGATAACTACAATGAGACTAACTGCTCTGACACCTCATTCATCAACTATGAACAAGATCTCCTTCTGAGAGAAACTGCTACTATGTTCCCCTTATTTGGATTATTGACAATCTCAAAGTCATAATACTGGAGGAACTCAGGACATCACCTATATCTAAAGTAAATATCCTTATAAGAGAATATATAATAGGGACTTTTGTAATTAAAATAGATGGTAAACCACTATCGTATCAGGTAGTTCCACCACATATATAGTTCCATGAATACTGCTGATAAGTCGAGATCTTGGGTCATGTAATTCTACTTAGGTCACCTCAACTAACATGAAACATAAAAAATCACCACTTTCCTAAACATTAGAACAAAACAAATCCCTATTCCAAATGATTCATAGAATACAATGTAATGGAGACTCTCTTATGGTAATAGAAAGATGGGACTGCTCACTAATATTTGCATCAAAATGATAAAAAGCCTATTGAAACCAATTTGTCCATATGAAATGATTCCGATTTTTATTCAAAGATATCAAGGGAGGTGATATCATGGAGAAATAATGTATTAATCTCTAATAATATCCAACCAAAAAAATTAATCTTCACACATATTTCATACTCTTAGGGGGATCCCAAGCTAACACTTCCTTAAGCTTGGTCAGGTCCACTACCAATACATCTTCTATGATATCATGTCCCAATAACTGGATAGCCAAAATTCATAACACACACTTCAGAAGATCCCTATAAATATGTTTCTATTAGAGTATGTCAAGTACCACCTTTATGTTTCTCACATGATCCTCTTCAGATTCCCAGTATTCATCGATATCATCAATAAAGACTACCACAAACCATTCCTATAAAGTTTAAAAGATATAATTCATGAGTCACATGAACAATAATGAGGTGTTCTTCCAACCAAAGGGAATCACGTTGTACATATAGTGATAATAGTGACATCTGAATGTCGCCTTTGGTACAACCTCATCGTGTACTCACAAATGGTGATAACATGATCCATGGTAAACCTTCAAGAACCATCGTAACCCTATTAAAAAATCAAAGAGGACATCGACCCTCAATCATATATACTTTTTTGTCCATGTTCACTTGGTTCAAGTACTGGTATTCTACACAAAACCTTAAACATTCAGCCGCCATCTTGAGGAACAAAACAGGGGGTACCCATGGTGAAACAATGGGTCTAACAAAGCCCTTCCTCTAAAATTATTCCAAATTCACCCTCATATACCAAAGATCTGTGGAAGACATATGATATCCTCACACACATATCAGTGTCATCCCAGGGTGTAGATCAATGCATAAGTCTATCTCTCATTGGAGGTTAAAACCTATTACATCATGATGGAATACATCCTCATACTCCACCACCACTACAGAAAAATTGGAACTCATAACATCCACTATGTCAAGGTTTATTATATCCATGTGGTGAGTAATGAGATGAAACTATCTATTCATGAGTTCACCCAGACCTACTCGGGTTTCCACTTCACTAAAAATAGAGAAACTTGCTCCATCATAATGAATACATTTTAATCATATACCTGAAACAATAAATCTTGGCATTTACTATAGATAACGAGTAAATACCTAATACGACATCATAATGCCTCATCACTACTGAAAAGCAATACCATTATAGAATATCACCTCCAAGAAGCAGGACACACTGTCACCATAATTCTGTGATTGCAGATTCGTCTCTAGTGGGAGTTCCAAGTGAAAGGGTTGAGCTATGGGGTCAAAAAATATATAATTATTTAAAGAGATATTTTGCTAGAAATGAATGAATAAAACTTGTATGTCATTACTACAGATAAGGTAGAAAAGGAATATATTATAACTTATATCATTCCCAGAGCCTCTGGGGGATAAGCCTCGTCTACCAGTAATTATGTAACACCCCAAGAATCCACAGTATGTTTACCTTTGAATAATGCAATAGCTTTCATTGTACTCAACTTCAATGTTCTAACACACCGTGACCAATCGAACTAGCTATTATGAGTAGTAATACCCACCTTTTGAATTTTTAGAAATTTTATTTTTCAAAATGGAATTCCTTTTTTAATTCATAATACCGAAATTAGCTTTGGGTGAATTATAGGTATTTTTCTGAAAAAATTCAATTTTTGATGAAAAGTGAAAAACACTGCGTTATTGATTAAAACCGAATTTTTTAATATTTATTTATTTTATTTTAATTTATTTTTGGTCAAAATAGATACATAATATCTATATATGTTCAACATAATTCATTCGTGTCATTTTATACTAAGTTTTGATATATAAAATTTTATCGAACTTTTTACAGTCTTTTACCCACCTCCTAGGAGCATTTCAAAATTTGCATAAAACATAATTATACCACTTCTATGAGTTTTATTTCAAACATCAGAGAGAGACCATTAATATCAGTATGTAAAATAAGGTTTAATAAGATGAAAATATTTTTTGGTGAATAGTAACTTTTGACTTTTATTTACCACGGTTTAAAGTAAATAGGGTAATTAAGGGTAAAAATGTTATCATAATTTTCTTAACACATGTCCTAATTATATTGGATAAGTTTAATTCGACCAAAAAACAACCTTAGGAATAATATATGATCCCCTTTAGTCCACTTGGATTAGATTATGACATTTATTATTATTATATTTAAAGAAGAGTTAAAAAAGTTTATTTCAAAGTTTAATGACTAAACCATTTTGAATATAGTGTTACACAAAATATAAATTAAACTGTAAATATTCATTAGAAATATGAAACTATTTCCTACATAATGGAATTTTATTTATAATTTGTAGTCATTAAATAATTTAATTTATTAATGACACAATGATGGTGTAGTAATTACCATATATATGAAATATTAAAATAATTGATATTATGAATATCCAAATAAATGTAAATTGAGACTTTTGATTAATTACACTCATTTTATAGGTTAATATGACATGTTAAGGTTTGTTAAATATATTTTATTCGAAGTGATAAAGTTCTTATTTTTTGTAAAATATTGGGGCCGAAGCCTCATTTTATTATTAAAGCAATGCAAAGACCTCTTTTAATTGGGTAGAGGGGTACCCATTACAAATCCTGAAGGCCCAGTGGGCATGTATCCCATTAAATAGCCCATAAGCCCAAATTTTTGTCCTAAGGCTCATTCTATGAATAGAAATCTGGCTGCTACAGTACCCACCGCCGCTACAGAACCCGCCGATCTACAGTACCACCACTGCTACAGTCCACTATAGTACTACTACAGTGCCTACGCCCGATGGACTTTGAACCCCCATTTTTCATGTAGGATTACGGGGCTCTTACCACTAATCCAAACCCCAACTAAATGTGATACCTTTTTTATGGATTTCCAAATAAGCATATACAAAATAGTGTTAAAATTGACATAATTCAGTTTTTAAAACATACACTATATTAGTAATTGATATAATATTCCTACGATTAGAAGGTTGGGACAAAGGTCTTAGATAATGTTATATATATTAATAATGAATCACTTTGGATTTTCATGGTATGTAATAGTAAGTTTATTAGCCATATAATATAAAAATATTAAGAGACATGGTAAATGTCAAACTATTTAACTTATTGTTAAATATATAAGATATGGTTAATATGGTGACCTAATCCTATCTAAAACCTATTGGTTGAGAGGTTTTCAACCCTTCCCCAACTTAGCTTCTAAATAAATCATTTTGGATCCATTAGAAACTGAAGCTTAGTTTATTATAAAATAATATTTCAAGCTTTTCCTAATGTGACCCATACCTCACTTATAAAAGGGTACTTCCACTTCTCTTAATTTCACACCTCCAAAGCCATTTGGCTCGGACAAACCCTTCCCAAATTTCCTACCAAATTTCCTCCATTCATCCTATAGGCCTCCCTCTAGTCAGAAAACCATCCTAATGTTCCTTTTTGATCAAATCAAAATAAAGAACCCGAAAAAGAGGTAAATATTTCATCACCTCTTTCAAGTTATTTTATTTTTACTCTTCCTCTTTCTTTGTTGTTTCAATTAAAAAATAATAAATCCAGTATATTCTATATTATGTTATGTTATTATGAAAATGGTAAAACCATATTCATTATTATTTCCATCATACGAATGATAAAGTCCCCATATGTGCGTACGTACGACTTACCGTCTCCACGTCGTGGTGTAGTTTTTTATTCAAGCACTTCATTATTTGAATGGGTATAATAATGTGTATAACTAATGTAAATAATAAATATTACATGTTATTTATTATTTATATATGATATACCGTCCAATTTCATATTATTTCACCATCAATATAATGATATTGTCACCTGTGCGTATGTACGAATTACCATCTCCATGAAATCAATGCGATTCATTTCCCCATCGTAATCAATCAAAAATAATTTTCATTTTATGATTAAAAAACATTATGAACTTAATATCATTTTGTATATGAATCAAATACATGCTATCAATAAAAACATGGCTTAGGTAATGAGTCATATAAAGGAAAATGAATTAGTTAGTACTCGAAACGATGATACTACACAAATATTATTAACAAAGAAATATTAGAGAATCATATATTATATCATATTTATGTATATAGTTATTTTATAATTTAATAGTAATATTTTAACTATTATACAAGAGTTTAACATACCATCTAAAAAGGAAAAGTACAAGGTAAGGGTTAATTTCACAATCTCTTTATTATCCGAGGTTGTTTTTACGTAAGTATCTACTGGGACATCTTTATCATCCACATCCATGTTTTCTTAAAAATATATTTGAAAAAAAAAATTAATATTTAATAGACTATGGGTTAATGTAATTTATACTCTTATTTGACCTTAAATGTTTTGAAAAGAATATTTCTGTCGTTTTCCAATCAAGGTACATTATGACCTTTTTGAAAAAATTTAGGTAAGAATGTTTTTCAACATATATAACAGGTGAAACTATTTCCCACCATTATAACATCATCATAGCTTCCCTTACAAGAATATAAAAATATTTTCAAAATAAATGTTTTCTTTAATAATTATGTGACTCTTAAATGGTTTCAAAATAGAAAGAGGTATTTCATTCAAATAGTTTTCATTTCATCTATGTCCATAACCGTTGATGGATTTATAACTTTTATGAAGTTGATTTATTATGATACAAATCTTCTATATGGTATTTAAGGTTTTCTGACATGTTTGACTATGGATGTTTTATTTTTATACCATTCATGGTTTATGATTAAAGTATTGACATTTCATATGCTAGTTTTAATACAAATTTTTATGATATGTTTCAACCATTCCATATTAAGAATGTATTGGACATAGTATGTGATGGGTGGAGCCTGCTATAGCTTCTCAGTGCATCTGTAGGTCTCGTCACACAATTAGATATGCAATTGTCCGAGGCCTTTCTAAATTTTATATATGGTTTTGGCCGAGGTCTTAATCATTTTTAGAAGTCTTGGTTGAGGCCTTGACAAAATGTTTCAGATTGTCTGACATTATACATTCCCTCATTATGTAAATAATAATGATATTTTATTTGGTTATTCGACTAGTAGAATACCCATGACTTTGTTTTTTTATGGAATTATTTACTCATCCCATATTTCATCCACAATGTGTTCAGGTTTATTATTTGTAATGAAATTTGTTTTGAATTATTCATCATGCCTAATATTTATGTTGTCTTACGCTGTATTGATTACCCTTACAAAACGTTTCAGGTTACCCATTTTTTATGTTTCATTTTCCAAGGATATGAAGAATTTAGTTATGAGTGACTTTCAAGCATAATGTATGAGGCTTGGATGTTTTTTAATGTAATTAATTAGTGTTGTAATTTTTTTTCATGTTTTCATGTTGACCTTATGTATGTATCTTGTTTCCAATTAAATTAAACTGGTCAGTCTTTTGGGACATGATTCCTTGTATCATTCCAATGTTATTTAATAATGCACTGACTCTAGGTAACTGGGGTCATGGTATTACAGTTGGTATCAGAGGAAGTACAGTACAATCATTGGAAATAGTATTTAGAAAAAACTCTAATTAGAGAACATTACCCTAAGATAGACATTGAATATTAGTATAGAAGAACTTCATAGAATTTATGTACTATAGATATTTTGTGATTTTTCCAAGAAATACATCCCTGTATAGGTATGAGAAGGTAAAGATGGCTCTGGCACAAATTTACCTAGGGATAAAACATGAAAACACCACATCGAGCTAGACTCGAAGGGGAACTGGTGCACGACAATGGGCATTTATGCACTCATGGTTATGACACTCCCAGGGGATATGCTTACGATAATTCTCATTTTCTTTACAAACCATTATGAAGGATTTACGATTATATACCTCCTCAACGAAAACACTTTTATGATTATGGATTATATATATAAAATGTTCAATTTATGTTAAGTGTTTTACAAGATCAGAATTATGTTTTGTGGTTCATAAACTAATCAACAATATGCCATTGTTTAGAAATGGTGTCTAGTGGAAGGAATGAAAACTATATCAACGCACGCAATACAAGTATGGATTTACTTCCTCTTCAATTTAATTATAGCGGAGATGGTGAAGAAACCGGTGCAGATAAGCTTATCACCATACTCGGATAACTCACTCAGGTTATGAATAATAACCTTACCCGTATGGAGCATCCTGGACCACGATGCATAGGATCAATGATAGACTGCTTCCAAAAGAAACAACCACCCACATTGAATGGGAGTAGAAATCCATTAGTCGCTGAGAAATGGATAAATTATTTATAGAAAAAAATTTATTCTTTGGGGAGTATCAAAAGGGGAAAAGTGGTCAGGGTTGTTTATCACCTCACAGGAGATACAGATCAATGGTTGTCATTAATTCAAAACACAAAGGAGGATAAAGAAGTATAAATTATAGAATGGAGGGATTTTAAAGAGCTTTTACTAGAAAAATACTTTCCACATGACCATCGAGCAGATATGGAAAGACAATTTCTGAGACTGTGGAAAAATGAGAATGAGAAGGTCGCAAAATATGAGGCTAACTTTACAAGGATATCAAGGCATGCAATAGATTATATATGTAACCCAAGGAGTAATATTGATCAATTCTTTGATGGGGTGAAACCATTTCTTCATCGACCATTAGACTCACAATACATATCATCGTATAAAGATATAGTCTCATGCGCTATTAAGACCGAACAATAGTTCTCTAAGTATGACAACATTAATTTATAGAAATAGAAAAGGAGTTATTTTGAACACTATGGAAATGGAAATAAGGGGAAGAATGGAAAAGTTGAATATCCATCCTACGGTAAATGTGGGTAGAAACACCACGGTACTTGCGTGAAAGGGAATATGAGTCTGTTACATGTGTGGTGAAAAATTCCACCAATCTCATGACTGCAAGGGGAAGAAAGGGGTTTTCAATGTTGAACTCTACAATTGTAGAGAAAAGGGGAAGTATACAAATGAATTTCCAAAGCGACAAAGGAACTTACCTCAGAAATGGCTGAGGGGGAAAGGACATGTTTATGCAATCACTACTACTGAGGTTGAAACTCTTAAAGACATGTTGGTAGGTAATTTAATGGTTTACTCAAGTTTGGAAAATGATTTATTTGATTATACATCATATCATTGTTTCATATCTTCCCAGTTTGTTAAGAAAATTAGATATTTTCAATTTTACAAAACAATGGAGTTGTCAGTCAAAACACCTAAGGGAAGTATCATCACAAAAATGTTTTGTTAATCAGTTCCCATTAGGGTATATAATTGTTCCTTATCTACTGAACTCATATTCATACACATGATTTAATTTGATATAATCCTTGGAATGGATTGGCTATCAGGCCATGATGCAAAAAATTATTTTAAGAAGAAGGAGGTTACAATTTTTGATGATGATAAAGAGTGACTTATCTTTAGAGAAAAAACATCACCACCTGATTCTTATCTAGATCCACCCCCATTAGTTCAACTAAATTCTATTATTGGGGAAAAAGACAATGAAATAACTATGGGTGAGGAAAATAATGTTTTAATAGAGGATGTACCTATTGTGCATGAATATGTTCACGTGTTTCCATAGGATTTACCTGGACATCATCCAGAATGATAAATTGAGTTTTCCATTGACTTAATCCTTGGTTCAAGGCCCATACAGAAGACACCATATAGAATGGTCACTGTGTAATTAGTGGAACTAACTAAACAACTAGAATAATTGAGTACTAAGGGATTTATTCACCCTACTGTTTCTCCAAGGGGTGCCCTTGTACTTTTGTTAAGAATAAAGACCGATCTATGAGGTTGTGCATTGACTATAGGGAGATCAATGCTATAACAATAAAGAATAAGTATCCCCTACCACACATTGATGATTTATTCGACCAACTTCATGGAGCTCAATATTTCTCAAAGATTGAATTTTGATCTGGATATCATCAATTGTGTGTGACGAAGGAAAACATTCCAAAAACAGCATTTCGAACTATGTATGAGCATTACAAGATTACTATAAGACCTTTAAGATTGACTAATGCACCACCTGTATTCATAGATCAAATGAATAGAGTTTTCAAGGAATATCTTGTTAAATTAGCTGTGGTATTTATTGATGATATCTTGGTATAGTCCAAAAGCTACAAAAATCATAAAAATCGATTGTGCATTATTCTGAAGACTCTTAGAAGAAATGAATTATATGGGAATTTTAGTATGTGTGGATTCTTGATTCAGGGGAATTATTTTCCTATCCATATTGTCTCTAGGGATGGAATCTCGGTTGATCCTACAAAGATGAAGACAATCCAGGAATAGCCAACACCAATGAGTATAACTGAGGTACATGGTTTTATTGGTTTAGTAGGTTATTATCAACATTTCTTCCAGAATTTGGCTGGGTTGGCTAACCCATTAACCAAGAACACATGTAAAAGGGTTAAATTTTTGTGGACAAAAGAGTGTTAAGAATGTTTTAATAAACTGAATAAATGATTAGTTAATTCTTTTATCATGACTCTACCATCACCGAATAATGGTTTTGTTATTTATAGCGATACTTCAAAGAAAGTACATGGTTGTGTCCTTATGAAAAATGATAGAGTTATTTCCTATGAATCACGATAGCCAAAAATTCATGAGAAAAGATATCCCACTCATGATCTTGAGCTAGTAGCTGTAATATTTGCCCTGAAGATTTGGAGACACTATCTCTATGGTGAAAATGTGTGATTTATACTAATCATAAGAGTTTGAAGTATATTTTCTCACAGAAAGAACTCGACATGAGGCATAGACGATGGATTTAACTACTCAAGGAATATGATTTCACAATACACTACCACCGGGGGAAGGAAAATAATGCAGCAGATTCTTTGAGCAGAAATGATCTTGGAGGTTTGAACCAAATTAGAGTTGAAAAGGATCCTATTTTCATGGATCTAGTAAAGATGGATATGGGAATAATCAGGAAAGGTGAGACATCGATAATTTTTCAAACGGTTTGCAAACCATATTTACTAGAAAGGATAAAATTTTCTTAGGCGGATGATGAGGAGTTTCATATGAAAATTAATGCTGTGAATGATATGATATTGATCAACTTTATATATAAAGATGATATTTTGAAATTTTGGAGGAGACTTCGTGTTCCCGATATACCTGATCGGAAAAGGGAATTTTTGGATGATTCTCATAGCTCCAATTTCTCTAAACACCCTGGTAGCACTAAGATGTATAGATATTTGAAAGAACGTTTTTGGTGGGACAATATGTAGAGAGAGATTACAAATTTTGTGTAGAGATTTATGGTTTGTCAACTAGTGAAAGATGGAAGACAACATCCTGGAGGAGTCAGGCAACCTCTTGCCATACCATAGTGGAAATGGAGTGATATTATAATGAATGTTTTAATAGGAAAACCAAAGATTCCTAGAATGAGTTATGCAATATGGTTCATTGTTGATCGTCTTACCAAGTAAGACATTTTCTTACTATAATAGAAGCTTTTCCACTTGAACTTTTAACAAGAATGTATATTAATGAAGATGTAATACTTTCTAGAGTACCCCTATCGATTTTTTCTTATCGTGATCCCCATTTTACGTCATGATTCTAGAAAAGTCTTCAAATAGACTTAGATAATGAACTTCGTTTGAGCACTACCAACCACCTTCAAACCGATGGACAATCAGAACAGACTATTCAAACCATAGAAGACATGTTGAGATCTTACTCACGAGACTTTCAAGGTATGTGGGATCAATATTTACCACTGGTAGAATTTTCCTATAACAATAGCTTCCATTCACGTATTCTAATCGAACTATATGAGGTGTTATATGGAAAGATAAGTCGCACACCCACTGGTTGGGATGATGTTGGAGAAAGAAAACTCGTAGGCCCGGAACTTGTTGAGGAAATAGTGGAAAAAGTGAAGATTATCTAAACCCAAATCAAAGAAGCTCAATGTAGGCAGAATAGCTATGCCAATAACTGAAGCAAGGATTTGGAATTTCTGGTAGGATATCATTTTTTATGGTATCTCCATAGAAGGGAGTTATAAAATTAAGTAATAAGGGTAAATTATGTCCTAGGTACATCCGACCTTGCGAAATTCTTGAACGAATTGGGGTTATAGCTTACAATTTGGCAATGCCACCAAGTCTATCCAAAGTTCACGATGTGTTCCACGTATCACTGTCGAGGAAATACATATCTGACCCAATGCATGTACTCACCTATGAGGAAATTTAACTGGAACCTGATTTGTCTTATTGTGAAGATCCTGTCAATATTCTTGATACCAGAGAACAAGTGTGGAGAAACCAAATGAATAATCAGTTAAAATTTCCATGGAGAAACAATAAGATGGAAGAGGCAACGTGGGAACCCGAGGAACTTATGATGAAGAACCACCTAAATCTTTTTGTATGGTAGTAGTCTAGAAATTTCGAGGAAAAAATTATTTAAAGGAGGGATGAATGTTACACCCCAAGCTTCTATAGTACATTTCCATTTGAATAATTCAATATCTTGCATTGTACGCAACATAGAGATTCTAACACATGGAAACCAATCAAACTAGCAGTTTTGAATAGTAATACCCAATTTTTAAAAATTTATAAATTTTATTTTTCAAAATGGTCTCCATTTTTGAATTCGGAATATGGAAATTAGCTTAGGGTGAATTTTTGATATTTTTCTTAAAACTTTCAATTTTTGATGAATAGTGAAAAACACTGCGTTATTGATTAAACCCGATTTTTATTTAAATAACTAGTTACATTGTTTAAATTAATTATAGGTCAAAATAGATACATAATACCTATATATGTTCAAAATAAATCATTGGGGTCATTTTATAATAAATTTATATATATATAATTCTATCAAACTTTTTACCGTCTTTCATCCACCTTCTAGGAGAATTTACAAATTTGTATAAAAAATAATTTTACCGCTTTTGTGAGTTGAATTTCAAAAATCTGAGACACATGGTTAATATAAGTATGTAAAATGTGGTTCAATAAGATGAATTTTTTTGGTGAATAGTAACTTTTGACTTCTATTTACCACGATTAAAAGTAAATAGTGTAATTATGGGTAAAAATGATATCATAATTAACCTAACACATGTCCTAATTCTATTAGATAAATGTAATTCGACAAAAAATAACCTTAGGATTAAAATATGACCCCCTATGGGCCACATGGATTTGATTAGGACATTTATTATTATTTTATTTAAAGAAGTGTTCAAAGTGTTAAAATAATGTTTAGTAACTAAACCATTTTTAATTTTGGGTTACGAAGAATATAAATTCTACTATAAATATTCATTATAAATCTAAAAATATTTATTACATAATGGTATTTTATTTTAAATTTTTAGAAATTAAATAATTTAATTTATTTATGACCCAATGATGATGCACTAATTACCTTATTAATGAAATATTAATATAATTGATATTATAAATATCCAAATAAATGTAAATTGAGTCATTTGATAAATTCCACTAATTTTATAGGTTATTATGACATTTTAGGATTTTTTAAATAAATTTTATTCAAAGTGAAAAAGTTTTTATGGCTTTCAAAAAAATAAAATACTAAATAGTGTCAAAATTTATATAATTGATTTTAAAAAAAATACTACATTATTAATTGATATGATATTCATAAATATATAAGTATCTTCAAAAGGAAATAGAAAAGGTCATATATATTAATAATGAACCACATGGGGTTTTCTTGGCTGGTTATGATAATTTTATTAACCATATAATATAAAAAAAGAGACATAGTAAATGTAAAACTATTTAACTAAGAGTTAAATCTAAAAAATATGGTTAATATGGTAACCTCAACCTATTTAAAACCAATTGGTTGAGAGTTTTTCGACCCATCCTCATATTAGCCTCTAAATAAATCATTTTGGAGCCATTAAAAAACAAATATTATTTTATTATAAAATACTATTTCAAGCTTTTACAAAAATGACCCTCACCACTCTTATAAAAGGGTACTTTCCCTTTTATTAATTTCACACCTCCAAAGCCATTTGGATCAGAAAAAACCTACCCAAATACCCTCCCAACTTTCCTCCCTTCATCCTAAAGTCCTCCCTTTGGTCATAAATCCTTCCTAAGGTGACCTTTTGATCCAATCGAAAGGAAGAACAAGAAGAATAGGTAAATATTTCATGACCTCTTTCAAGTTCTTTTCTTCTTCCACTTCCTATTTATTTGTTTTTTCTATTCTAAAATAATAACTCCAGTATATTCTATATACTGTGATGTTATTATAAAAATGGTAGAACCATATTCATTATTCTATCCATCTTATGAATGATGAAGTCACCGTACCTGTGTACGTACGGCTTACCGTCTCCACGTCGCGGTGTAGTTTTTTTATTGAAACACATAATTATTTGGATGGATATAATATTGAGTATAACTGATGTAAATAATAATTATTCCATGTTATTTATTTTTTATAAATGATATACCATCCAATTACATATGATTTCACCATCAATATAATGATATTTTCACTCATTCGTATGTATGGATTACCGCGTCCACAAACGCGACGAGATTTATTTCACCATTGTAATCATTAAAGAATAACATTCATTTTATGATTAAAAATAAGGTTTATAAACATTATATTTTTATATATTAATCAAATACATCCTATCGATAACAAACATGGCTTACGTAACCAATAATATAAAGGAAAATGAATCAGTTAACACCCGAAACGAAGATGCTACTGAAATATTATTAACAAACCAATATTATAGGATCATATATAATATCATATTTATGTATATAGTTATTTTAAAATTTAATTACAATGTTCTAACTATTATACTTGAGGTTAAGATACCATCTACTAAGGAAATGTACAATGTAAGGGATAATTTCACAATATCTTTATTATCCGAGTTGTTTTTACGTAAGTATCTACAGGGACCTCTTTATCATCCACGTCCATGTTTTCCTAAAAATGTATTTCAAAACAATTTTACTATTTACCTGAATTTTTGTAAAATTCATTTATACCCATATTTGACCTTATATGTTTTGAAAGGAATGTTTTCATTTTTTTCCAAACTGTGTACTTTAAGACCTTTTCGACAAAATTAAGGTAAGAATGTTTTTTTAAATCATACGACAGGTGTAGAAATTTTCCACCATTATAGCATCATCGAAGATTCCATTACATGTTTATAAGAATATTTTCTAAATAAATGTTTTCTTTTATAATTATGTGACTCTTAAATGGTTTCAAAATATAAAGTGGTATTTCTTTCAAATAGTTTTCATTTCTTCTATGTCAACATCCTTTGAAAGATTTTTAACTTTTTTGAAGTTGATTTATTATGATACAAATAATCCATATTGTATTGAAGGTTTTGTGATATTTTTGAATGTGGATGTGTTGTTTTTATAACATTCATGGTTATATATTAATGTATTGACATTTTTTATGCTAGTTTTAATCTGAATGTTTATGTTATGTTTCAAACTTTTCATTTGAGGAATGCATTATACTTATTATGTGATTGGTGGAGCCTGATATAGATAATCAGTGCATCGGTAGGTATCATGAGACAATTAGACGTTTAATTGGCCAAGGACTTTCTCATTTTGATATATGGTTTTTGTCGAGGCCTTAATCATTTTTAGATGTCTTGGTCGATGCCTTGACAAAATGTTTCAGAATGTATGAAATTATACATTCCCTCATTATGAAAATAATAATGATGGATCATGTAGTTATTCGACTTGTAGAATAACCATGATTATGTTATATGATGGAATTATTTACTCAGAACATAATTCTGCCACAAAGTTTCATGTTTATTATTTGTAAAGGCATGTGTTTTGAATTATTCATCTTGCTTAATGTTAAAGTTATCTTATGCTGTATTGTTTACCCTTGCTGATCATTTGAGCTCACCCCTTTCTTATGTTTCATTTTTTCAGGATATGAAGAAGTTAGTTATGAGTGACTTGTAGGCAAATCTATGAGGAATGGATGATTCTAATGGAATAAAATAGTGTTGGATTTCTTTTAAAGTTGTAATGTTGAACTTATGTATATATATTGTTTCCAATAATACTAAATAGATCTGTCTTTTAGGAAATGATTTCTTATATCATTCCAATGTTATGTAATAATGCACCAACTTTGGGTAACTGAGTTCGGGGTGTTACAAATTATCCCCACCCCTATCCTCCGACTCACGAAGCCTAGAAAGGACCACCAAGGGGTGGTGATGGCATCATTTCAAAGCATATACTGCCTCCTGGTACTCCCCCACGTCATCTACCATGTTCACCACCCTGAAGACCTATATGATCCCGACACATTCTCTTACATGGCGTACCATCCATGGTCTCTCTATCTGTAGTAAAGAAGTTTAGAAAATATTGTGAAAGGTTTCCCTTATTGTTAAAGGATTAGCACCACCACTCTCTAGGATGACCAAACCCACACTATGATCCATAAAATGAAAATCCTCTTTCCTAGGACCTCACCTGAAATTTCATTCATGCCCATGTCCTTAGGACTAACGTCATCTCCATGATACAGAGGACAATAAAACTTCAATCCCATTATTATAAATTTTATACTCACTCAAGAAACTCCAAACCCCGAATGCTCACTCGAGCACTATGGTATAGGCAGTAGTGAATATAAGGATAACATTGGCCTGGATATCTATATGAATTCCTTGCTCTAGGTTATGTGACCGGAAAATGGGTTAACAACCATATCCATTGAGAAATTGGAAATGTTGGTAAACATCAAAAAATACTCAGACACAATCATTCCATCATACTAGAGTAGAAAAGGCTCTTGGATACATACATACATAAATATATCTAGAGAAAACTCCTCTCTTAAGAGAAACTAAAACTCTAACTATTTGAGATTTTCATCATCAAAATACTAAGTCACCAACACCCCCCATCATCCCATTGATCCATGACAAAGGATCTCCTCTATGACCACCATCTGATCTATTGTTTTCTTTTCAAGAAAAAACAAATCATGCCATCACCTCAAGACAATCCCAAACTGCCTATTTTCCAGGATCACCTGATAAATCAAGTGGCCTTTTTCACTAAAATTAATGAAGGGAACTCATCTTGCACACCACATACATAGGAACTACTCGTACCATGGGATTCTCTATAAGTGGTGGTATAGCTGGTGCACCACCTGGAAGAAACACCTCTTGAACCAGTCCTTGTATCAATGCCTCATCACTGAGGGTATCTTCCTTATAATCCTGATGCTAAATCCTAGATGACATATGTCATTGCGAAATATGTAACGTAAAAATGGTGTACCAGTGTCAATGGGTATATATAGAGAGATGACTCTAGAAGTACATGGAAACCAATAATCATTTATATACGATGAATGTACCATTGTTTTTCCTAAAACCAATGTTCTCATTTACCAAGTCAAAAAGTAGATGATCAGAGACTTGGTGTATGGATACTTGCTGCCACACCAACTCTAAAGTCCCTAGCCTGAAATTAAAACTTGAAACACTTAACACTATTTCACCAAACAGGTCTTATAGATATTTTTCTTAAGGTATGACCAACTACTATGATACCACTCTCTCAGGACCAATCCAAACTGGACTCATTCCCTGACACAACAAGCCCATCTCCAATAGGATAGAGTATGGTGACTATCACGAAGTAGGCATATCACTGACATGGGAGATGTAAAGTCTCGGTTCTGGAAGCCACCAAGAGGATCCCCTACCCGGTTGGTCACATGGCCTCAAGGGAATTTACCCGAACACCAGAGGATGTCAACTAGCATCAAGGTCCTTGGGTGTGATAGCGGGGAAACTATTCCCTCATTGGAAGAGTACACATCGGAAGTAAACAAGTATATAATAGCAGAAGAAGTAATAATACCAAACAATAGTCACAATGGAAGGCTGATATGGAAACAACTGGATCATATATATATATATATATATATAAATGATGAATGATAAATATATGTCTAGGAAATAATCCAAACTATTCACATTACATAATATAGTACTAATCCAATGAAAAATGGAAAATAGATAAGAAACTCCTCAGCATTGTATACCTCAGCTTGGTCCCATGCTCTCCAGCTCCATTGCAATCATGTACCTGAAGTAGAAGGGTGCTTGCCCTTGTCTATACATGCAATAATATAATCTGTTTGGGACCAAAATCATGGCACAAACACAGTGTGAGATGAATGTCAGTAGGAAAACTCCACAATATCTGTGCCTAATAATCATTGAATATAAGACAGGTAAAAGCGCAGAAAGCAGTAAACAAAGAAGTACACAACAGTAACGATCCACAGTTTCAGATATTAAGAAACCACTAATCAAAGAAGATAAACACAAACAAGTAACCCTATAGGAAGTACTCACAACCTATCCCCTCTGGTCCTACCTAACCGATACAGGAAACTCTCTAGGAAGCACACACAGTCTCACCCCTCTGGTTCAGCTAAAGTATAGACTCTTTGAGGAATCACTCACCCTCAATAACCAGTATAGTCTCGTATCGGTACTAATGGTGCTCTAGGGAAGCACTCAAGGTCTCATTCCCCCTATGGCCCTCATTGAGGAACTACAAACTCTCCAAGGAAGCACTCAATGTCAATTACCCATGTGGTCTCACATAGTAATATTATAAAAGACACTCTAGAGAATCCCCTATGCCCATTCTTCCTATGGTCTACTAAACTAGGTTCTCATGACCCTATGTAAATCAACAAGTATAGCATCGCATATCGGAAAATGTAAACCTCAAGAACTACTTGGCTAGAATTCTACATCATATAAGAAGGTCATAACAACAGTCACACCATCCTTCAATACTAGGCTTGGGAAAGTAAACAGTGGCCTAATAGGAAACTATACCCAAAAATCAAAAAAGGGAAAACAAGCATGGGAAACACATACAAAGCACATCAATTCACCCTATTAACAATCAAATATCATCTACTTAAGCATAAAAGCATAGAAAACAAACAATAGGAATGAAATGGTAAATGAGCAATACCTCATTCATGGGTATTGGGAAAATTTTCACATAAAACTCAAAGACTTCCAACAGAAAAGAACAAACCACCTACCTCAGCATTGGTAGATAAATATACATGAACTATGAGGCTTGAATCATCTTATAATACCTTAGATCTAAGAAAGTTACTAAATTTTTCAGCCCACGATAACTCACGAAAGAGGAGAAATCAAGGGATGGTGTTCTGGTATAATAGAGAACTCAACATTTTGATTCCAATGTAACTGACGGTGTTTCATTCGGATGATGGATGCTCGACTGGGGGTTCTTCCAAGATTCATGGATGCTAGACACTCTCAAATGAATTAATTTGGGAATGAGATTTTTATATCTGTCAGACGCGACCCTAGTGCATTTAATGAAAATAATACATGGCGAGCACTTTTGAATTACACGACATGTAATCTCTGTTTCCGTACTCCGCATTAGGCGGCATACAGGTTATCACACATGGTCATGTTCCAGGTTGCTACACGACTAGCACAAGGCTACCCATGCTAACTGAGTACATAGCATGTACTCATAAAGTACACGACGTGCAATTCAAAAATTTCCAGAAACACCTCTTATCTCAAAAACTCTATAAAAAGGAAAAACTAACCTAAAAAGAAGATCTAGGTTCATAAAAACTTCCCCCTTAAAGAAATTCTTCCCTTAATATCCCTAGAAAGGAGTTGTAGAAGAAGAAACCCCAAAAAACTCTGGCCACTGTGATCGTACATCGACCTCCCTCTCACATGTCTCGTCCTGTATTCACCTGTGCTGCCATAGCACCCATACCAGAGGAACAGACCAGCCACAAAGAACCATCTTACATTGTTCAACAATCCGAATAGGATGCTCCTCGATAGATGCGTCCACTTCTTACTCAACATCATTGTATTTGAAAACATGAGATGGGTCTGAAAAGTTCTATAGAATATGAGAAACATGGAAAACATTGTGCATTTCATGGTACCTCGGAGGAAACTGCAACCAATAGGCAACTGGCCCAACTCTCTCCAAAACCTCAAAAGGCCCGATGTACCTTGGCGAAAGCTTACCCTATCCCCTAATCCTATTTTTTCCCAACCTCGGTGTGGCATGTAGAAAAACCTAGTCCCTGCCCTCAAACACCAGTGGTCATCTTTGATGATCGGCATAAGACATATAACGAGTTTGTGTAGTATCCATCTTTTTCTGAATCAACTGTATCTGCTCTGTGGTATCTCGAACAAGATGAGGTCCCAACAAATATGCCTCTCTTGCCACCATCCAACATAAGGGTGACCTGTATGGCCTACCGTACAAAGCTTTATAAGGTTACATCTGAATAGTTGATTGAAAACTATTATTGTAGGAAAACTCCACAAGAGGTATTTGTTTCTCCCAAGAACCTCCAAAATAAATGATGCATGCTTGGAGCATGTCGTCAAGAACCTGAATCGTATGATCAGATTGGCCATCTGTCTGGGGGTGGTAAGTTGTACTCAAAATTATGTGTTTACCCGAAGCCTTCTGAAGTCCCTTCCAAACACGAGAAGTAAAACAAGAATCTTTTTATGAAACAATGGAATGTGGGACTCCATGTAAGCACACAATATCTCGAATGCACAAAAATCCCAACTCATCAACACTGAAGGTCTCATTGTTCGAAAAGAAGTGATAGATCTTCATAAGTCTTTCAATGACAACACATGATGAATCATTCCCGCTAGGTGACCTAGGTAACCCTGTAACGGAATCCATCACGACATCATTCCACATCCACTCGGGAATGGATAACTGTTGTAGAAGCCCTTTTGGTCACTGATTCTCCTCCTTCACCTACTGACAAGTGGAACACCTCATGATTAAACCAACAATATCCCTCTTCAAAACTGGCCACCAATACTTACAGTGTAGATCACGATACATCTTGGTGACACCAGGATGAACTTCCAAAACTGAGGAATGAAAATCCCGCATCATCTCTTCGCATATATCTGCTAGCACCCATACACATCCCTAGAAATTCAAGATCCCATCCCCGCCTATTGTCCATCCATGAATAAGGTCCTCTCCTAACACACTTTCTCGCAGGACTAGGCCTTCATAATCTGATAGCTTCCTCCTTTTTACTCGATCAAGAAGGGTATAGGTAACATCTTTAGAGGAAAGAAAGGTCTTCTCCTGTCTGTCGTGCACCTCTAATTGAATCTCTGAGAATAGATCCATATGATGAAACTCACTAATAGCCTCCTGAACTACCTTTACTTGAGTCCTCTTGCTCAATGCATCAGCCACTACATTGCCTTTCTCAGGTGTGTTGGCCAGCTCTAAGTCAAAATACCGAAGGTACTCAACCCACCTTCGTTGTCTCAAATTTAGACCATAATGAGTGAAGATGTACTTGAGAATCTTGTATTCTATGAAAACAAAAAAATTCTCTCTCATAAGGTAATGTCTCCAATAGCGTAAGAAATGAAAAACTACAGCCAAATCGATATCACGCATCGGGTAGTTCCTCTCGTGTGACCTCAACTGTCGGGAACCGTACGCAACAACTCCATCTCCCTGCATAAGCACAACTCCCAGACCGATACTTGAAGAATCAAAATACACATTATAGATCTTTCCTAGCTCTAGAAACACTAGTATCGGTGCTGAATTCAACCTTCGTTTCAGCACCTGAAAGGCTGACTCACAAGAATATAACCATAAGAACTCTGCACCCTTCTTAGTCAAACCCATCAACAGTACTGCTAAGCGTGAAATGTCCTGAATAAAGTGTTTGTAGTATCTAGACATCCCTAGAAAACTCCACACCTCAAAGATGTTCTTCAGCTACTCCCAGGAAACTACTCCTCTCACTTTCTCTGGGTCTACTAATACTCCTCTCTCTGAGATAACATGACAGAAAAAGTGAATCTGGTCCATCCAAAAGTGGCATTTTGAGAGCTTATCATTAACCAATGATCTATTATTATACTCAAAACATTCTCACGATTTTTGGCATGGTTGTTTCGAGTGTGAGAGTACACCAAGATATCGCCCATGAAGACAACCACGAAAGAAATCAAGTATGGATGGACCAATCGGTTCATCAGTGCCATGAAAACTGTTGTCACGTTCATGATAACAAACGACATAACTATATACTCGTATAGACCATACCTACTCTGAAATGCTGTAAGAGGTATATATGATGGTCTAACATGCAACTGATGGTTAGCGGACCTCAAGTCAATCTTCGAGAACACCCGGTCTCCTCGAAGCTGATCCAATAGATCACGAATCATCAGTAGGGGATATCTGTTCTTGACCATAAACTGGTTCAACTTCAGATAATCCACACAAAGCCTAAGAGTACTATCTGCCTTCTCTGCAAACCGGATAGGAGACCCCCAAGGAGAAGTACTAGGTCAGATGAAACCCTTGGCCTAAAACTCCTCCACCTACTTCTTGAGCTCCTGTAACTCTAGTGTAGCCATACTATAAGGAGGAATAGACACCAGTGCCGCTCCTCACACAAGATGAATAGAAAAGTCTACCTCACGCTCTGGAGTTAAACCTAAAAAATCTTCTATAAATACATCCCTGAAACGATCCACCACAAGAGGAAAGTATAACTGTGATGTCCCCTAATCATCTAGATATAGTCTAGCAATCTGGGTTGTAACTCCTCCCAACCCATGATTCTCGGGTCCTTCTCTGATCGCTTGAACATCCCATTCGCCCTTATGAAGAAAAGATCCACCTCCTGATGATATGAAACTAACCCTGTGGTGATAACAGTCGATGAATACCTAGAAGGGAACTAGAAATTTCATTTTGAGAATGACATCATATCCTGTCATATATAGGACATAGAGATCCCATAAGAAGTGACACCCTCCATCCTCTAGAGGGAACTCGTTGATCTGGCGTACACTATCCATCCTAGTCCACAACATAGTGTCTATCATCAAGATATCAGATGAGGAAAATATACAGATCCCAAGGATATCCACGAAAACAATATATATAAAGCTATGGGAATCCCCTGTATCGAAAAGAGCTGAAAATAAAACCGAGGAGACTAGGGTCGTACAACTGGAGGATGTCTCGGTGGGATAAATCTACAATATCGAGCGCACAACATAAAACAAGATTGACAAGGGCTAAAAACTAGAAGCGTAAGAAGGGAACATGAGAAAGAAAGCATTCAAGTTTTACAAAACATGACTACTCGACGTTTACAATTCCTACATAGCGTGTTCTTTTAAGTCATTCACATGGGTGTCTATGCCTGCCTAAACTGGTCGTGTAACACCCCAAACACATAGTGTGTTGTTTTAACACACGATGTGTACTTGATTCCACTTTCCCTGCTCGAGTCCTTCTACACGGTTAAGCCACTCGGATCTCATAAGAATAGACTACATGACATGTTTAATGGAAAGACGGCGTGTACTAGACGAGCTTCACCTAGCCCGTGATGTTCATGACATGGATGGATACACGTCTTACACTACATGGTGTGTTCTAGGTGGACAAAGTGTTTATAAGAAGAGACACCACCGACCCATGTTGTTAGCTACACGACCGAGTTCCTAGTATTAAACTATACAACGTGATCAATACCGACATGGCGTTTATAGATTAAGGTTTATCCATCCATATTGTTAGTTACACGGGTGGGCACTAGGTCAACACCACCCGGCTTGCACAACCGGTACACAACATGTTGCCATAAGATTTTCCCTATCTCGTGTCTCTGTCCATAGGGCCTAAGATATTTTTAGAGACTACATAGAGTGTATATAATGTATACGATGTGTACTTATGAAAAATAGTTTCTTCCCAAACAGAAGAACACATGGCGTGTAGTCAAAACTACACGGCATGTATTTTTGGTTTTTTGGCACAGTATGCCTTAGAAACTACTCCAGAACACAGAAAACATGGAAATAAACCCTGAAGGTGCCAAATTCTGATCCGTGAGGGCCCATACTCCACACGAATGAAATCATGGCATCTTATACATGTTATAAACATGGTAAACCAGGAAATGATCCACCAATTTCAGGTCTATGAGGGCCCATAACACCTCAAGAAATAAAATTTTGCATTGATTCAAACAAAACCTTACACAATCAATTCTCTAACAAGAGGAAATTATTTTATCAAGGCAACTATCAGAAAAACATTCATATTCTACACAACATCTATCACAATAGAATGAAATCGTTAATGCATCTTAAATGGCATGGCAATAATGCATGACATGTGATTTTTACCAAGTGCCTATATGATGCTTGAGCTGACATACCCTCATCTCATCGGGGTGATAGAAATGGAACCTCAATAACATCAACCGTAATAGTACCGAACATTTTAGTCACCCAATTATGAAAATCAAATCAACCGTAAAATTGAAAAAAATAGAAAAATTATAATAAATGAGAGAGATTGGATTTTCTATGTACAAGGTTAAGCTACTCCTAAGAACATCTTATTACCAAGTAACTATTCCATCCTATCCCTAGATAAAGGCTCCAAACAGTAATTCAAGAGAAAACAATTCCTCTGATACCACATTGTAATGTCCCAATTCTGGAAGCCACCAAGAGTTTCCCCATACCCGGTTGGTCACATGGCCTCAAGCGCATTTCCCCGAATGCCAGAGACTACCGTCTAGTAGTGAGGGCCTTACCTGTGATAGTGGGGAAACTATGCCCTCATTGGAAAAGTACACAGTGTATGTAAACAAATATACAATAACAGATGTAGTAATAATCCCAAACAATGTTAACAGTGGAAGACTGATAAGGAAACAACTGGAGCACATATATATAAATGATGCATGATACATATATGTCTAGGAAATCATCCAAACAAGTCACAATGCTGAATAAAGTACTAATCCAAAGTAAAAAATGGAAAATAGATAAGAAACTCTTTAGCATCACAAGCCTCAGCTTGCTCCCATGCTTTCTAGCTCCAATGCAATCAAGTACATGAAGTAGAAGGGTGCTTTACCTAGTCTATACGTGGAAAAATATAATCTGTTTGGGCCCAAAAGCATGGAAAAAATAGGGTGTGAGATGAATCCCAGTAGGCAACCAACACAATATCCGTGCCTAATAGTCAGCAAATATATGGCAGGTAAAAGTGCATAAAGTAGTAAACAAGGAAGTACTCAATGGTAATGATACACAATTTCAGATATGAAGAAAACGCTAATCAAAGCTAATAAACACAAACAGGTAACCATCTAAAAAGTACTCACAGCCTATCCCCTCTGGTCCTACCTAACAGATACAGGAAACCCTCTAGGAAGCACACACAGTCTCACCCCTCTGGTTTAGGTAATGTATAGACTCTCTGAGGAAGCACTCACCGTCAATTCCCCCTATAGTCTCATATCGGTACTAAAGGCAATTTGGGGAAGAACTCAACGTCTCATTCACCCTATGGCCCACGTAGAGGAAATAAAGACTCTGAGGAATCACTCAACTTCAATTCCCCCTATGATATCTCATCATAAAATTATAAAAGACACTCTGGAGAAGCCCTTACGTCCATTCTCCCTATGGTCTACTACACTGGGTTCTCACAACCCTATGTAAATCATCAAGTATAGCATCGTGTATCAGCCAAAGTAGAACTCAATAACTAATTGGATAGAATTCTACAGCATATCAACATGTTAGAACAATAGTCACACCATCCTACAATATTAGGCATGGGAAAGTAAACAGTAGCCTAATAGGCAACTATACCCAAAGGTCAAAACAGGAAAAACATGCATGTGAAACACATCCAAAGAACATAAATTCACACTCTCCATAATCAAATATCATCTACTCACGAATACAAGAATAGAAGACACACAATTGGGCTAAAATGGTAAATGTGCAATACCCCATTTATGATTAATGGGAAAATTTTCACATAAAACTCAAAGACATCGAACATAATGGCACAAACCACCTACCTCAGTGTTGGGAGATCAATATACTTTAACCAAAAGGCCTGAATCACCATAAAATGTCGTAGATCTATGAAAACCTATAAAACGTTCAATTCACAATAACTCACGAAACAGGAGAAATCAAGGGATGGTGTTCTCGGAGAAGATAGAACTCACTGTTTCGATTCTAATGCAACCAATGTTGTTTGATTCAGAGGATGGATGCTCGGTCAGGGTCTCTTCAAATATCCGTAGTTTCTCGGTGCTCTCAGACAAACAAGGTTGAGAAGGAGACAGTTCTGTCCATCTGACGCGACCCCGGTGCATTTAATGAAAAACACAAAATACACGACGTGTACTTTTTAAGTGCACAACATGTACCCTCCATTTCTGTATCTCACTTTAGGCAGACTCCAGGTCATCACACATGGTCGTGTTCAAGGTCTCTACATGGACATCATATGGATTCCCGCGGTAATTAAGTACATGAAATGTACTCATAAAAAACGTGGCATGTAATTAAAAGATTTCCAAAAACTACTCATTTATCAAAAAATCATGAAAAAAGAAAAACATACCTGAAAAGAAGATCCAGGTTCTTACAAGAGAGATTAGAATATGTTCATGTACACACGAAAACATCTCTATGCCCATAAAATGCTAAAATGTGAAATTTATTCTTGAACAAATGTGAATGAATACATCTAAATCTGACAACCAGAGTATGAAAGGAAGTAAAGAAAAGTAAACCGGTCCAAATACAAGCCCAAAAAAAGGGACTGATAACAAGTCCAAGCAAAATGTTATTCTAGGAACTGCTTTCAAGATGTCATATGAACACACCTAGGTCTATGTTTTATAACTAAGAACCATCCAATCCTTATCCATCTAGTAATCTATCAATGATCGATCTTCAGCACAAAACAAGAAATTTTCAGAAAGTCCCCATAAAGGAGTGACTATATAAATACCAACTAGGACACTCCAAAACCAAAAATCAAACAATAGAGGAATAATAGTCATCTATACACATGTATATGTCTACATCACATATAACAAGAATATTGAGATATAATCAACAATATCGCAGAGTCTAAAAGTATTTCACCATCATAATACTGGCCAATGATTACATCTTGACGATTTTATGAAACTAATTTCTATAAGAACACACTCCAAATGTCGGATAAAACTGATGACATATGTCCCATAGGTAGTGCTCCCCAAGTCTCTCCATTAGAAGCACCTTCTTAAAACCCAAAGAGATATGATACAAGGATGAGGATCACACCATGGAAGTGGGGTATACTAACATCTTAATATAGATTAACCTTCTATGTAGATGATTAATGTCCATGTACTTTTGGTGACAACGATACCAATACATCCACCTAGGGAATGATGATGAATAGAGGATATCACTATGGGCCTCACATAGGGATTCTAAAAACACTATCCAATAAGTGATGATAAAGGGATCACTATCCTCTATGTGGGAGTAAATTCTATACTAACCATCAAGGAATGGATGTGGGTAATTAACCCTAATGAAACTTGTCTAAGATGCACATGACAAGCGATATAAGAGAAGATTTTAGGTATACATGGAGTATTGTAGGGGTACATGTCGTGTCCCTTTGACCTAGGTTCCTTCCATTGTAAAAGTCCCATGTTGGTGTTCATTTAATAGTACATGGTAGATATTTTCACATGTAATATTATAGTGTATAGGAATACGAGTATGCCTATGTACACCAGGCCAATATGTTTTTGTGTTGGAGTACACAGTGTGATCATTCATGTGTACTCTAGCCTGTGTTCGTGTACCCTCTAAGGTACACGCTGAGCTCACCAAAGGGGAACACATTCCATGTGGTAATATCACATTAAATTTTATAATTATTATCTTCATGAAAACCTATAAACCACTAGGAGGGCCCCACATGACATGTCACTCTGACATAGAGTCCATGTACTATAGAATTTTCCTAATTCTCATATGTACATCCCACATCTTTGGTTATTCCTCAGAACCACAATCTGGTAACTGCATTAATTAAATTTCATTAACCATGTCCCAATTAGTCAATAAATCTCTAATTAACACGTCAAAACCCATTGATTCATATGGAAAATGAATTAAAACGGTGTTCTTCATTGCAAGAGGATGAACATGAAAACTAGGTACCCACACCGCCTGATCTGCAACTGCCTTCATAACCGCAGAACCTCTATGTCATGCTAAGCCTTGATCAATGATTCTGAACCATTTTAGAAATAATATGGTGCGCAACTTTTAATGTTCTCGTATATGTTGGACCGCGGTCCCAACGGAGAATGATCCCAAAGAACAGAGAAATATGAAAGAAATAAACAACCAAAAACATGAGGAATGAACCTTATCCAATGTTAATTTTGATCTCGATCCTTATTCATTGGTATGATTGGTGAAGAATCATTAATCATGAAGGAATTCTACCAAAACATCCTTAAAATTAACCCATCACACAAAATGACAGATTAGTGAATTAATTCATTAGTCAATTTATTAGAATTAATCATTGTAATTAAAAACAAAGAAAGAGTCTAAACTCAACAAAAGTAGTACCTAAATCTCAGTTGATTGTAGATGAGGACCAAATTGGTGTTGTTATTGTGGGAGAGATCCTCTGACTTTGATGCATATTAATCATCAATTCTTGATCTGGTGGAAGTTCATCTAAGAGAGATCCTCCATTTTTCTCTACAACAACTTTCTAATGGCTCTAGGATTATGTATCTAATCTAACCATTTTTTTCATTATAATATATTTATATACACATCGGTCACTAGGTTAACGAATTAAAAAAAAATTAATTAAATATTTTATTCATTTTAGACCCTTAATGAATTATCTGCCTATCCACTATGACAACCAAGGTCATGTCATGACTAAGGTAAACCAAAAATTATTAAATCAACTGTGCCCTTGGATTTCTAATTTGGGGCTCTATTTACATGTTATTCCACCTTTTTAAGAAAACTGTGTGCACATTCTATTTAATAAATTTAGTATATATTAATACATTATGTAGAGACATGAAGCTTGACGTACATGGACAATACTTTACTTCTGCATAATACTTAATACATAAAAAAACCAAAACTCAAGTATCGTAATAGTTTAGTGTCTTTGGAAACTTGGAATTTAAACTTCTAATCATGTTGAAAGATCTTAAAAAACTCCCATAACGATCTTCCCTTTTTTTCCTTACATAAAAACTTTCTTTATTTCCTGGGGAATATAAAACATAAAAAGGGTGAGCTCAAATGCTTAGTAAGGGAAAACATATAGAACATAAAACAATCCATAAACATTTGAAAGCAAAAACTTGGACATGAAATTTAAACATCAAAATCTTGAGCATAGACATAAATCATGGATGTACGTAAGGAATATATCATAATGGAACATCAACCATGATAAAATATAATGGGAATAAAACATGTAATTGTTGCAACCATTCAGAACATGTTATGAATTCCATAGTACCCAAGGAATTGCTACCAAGACCATCTTAGTGGACAAAGTCCCTTTCTAAATCGAGTTCACTTCTTGTTTCAGTCCTGTAACACTGAACTGGATTAACTTACCGTTCCAGCCAAGTCTATCTCATGAGATATAAATCTTTAACCAATGCATTGGAGGGAGATATGGGTCCCATCAATCTCATAATGAAATCATTCTTACTTGTTCCACAAAATAAACTTATAACATTCATCATAACCTAATGAATAAAATGGGTTTCATAAACATCATCCCATCATCACATAATCCATATAAAACAAATGGATATTTTATCATAAGAAAATTGAAACCATGTAAATCATATAGAAATTATACATGAAACATACACATGTGAAGTAATGTCATCTTTGATGGAAAATCGTTTCGATAAAACACTTGAAATGAATTCTTGAGGAAAATATACTTCATTCATCAAAATAATTTTCGTTTCACAAAATTCCATGAAAGTTTAAATGAAAAGTATTTTTTTGAAAATATTCATGAAATATTTTGGAGTAATCTCCATGAAAATAAGGCTTTATAAAACCGTAAAAATCTGTTCATGCTGTATAAGTTAAAAATAACATTTTTCTCGTACTTTTGTCGAAAAAGTCAAAAAGTACCTCGTAAAAGAATGATTCCATAAAAACCATGTAATAAAAGTAAATAATGGGTATAAATGACATTAAAAATACATGAAACCATTTTTAGGAAACATGGACATGGATGAGAACAATAACCCCAGTAAATACTTACGGTTAAACAATCTCAGATAAGAAAGAGATTGGAAAAGTTATCCCTTACCTTAGGTCCGATATGCTTCGTATGGATCCGAACCTCCAGTATAATGATTTACATAATGTCATTTACATGTTAAATAATGTTATTAATTGTTATGATATAATATATGTTTCACTTATGACTTTATATTACCTGTTCTTTGGTAAATTCCTTGTTAAAGCAGT
Organism: Viscum album; assembly: GCA_963277665.1. Classification (NCBI taxonomy): domain Eukaryota; kingdom Viridiplantae; phylum Streptophyta; class Magnoliopsida; order Santalales; family Viscaceae; genus Viscum; species Viscum album. The sequence continues at coordinate 1,232,866,190 of OY728135.1, read as the reverse complement.
GTTTTGGGTAAAATCATTTCATTTATCGTATATGTTTCGACTTGTCGTTCTTGATATTATTACTTATATCCTATTTTACATAATTCCATAATGTAAAACATGATTTATATATAATATATATTCATCATATACATATATATTATAGATCGATAAAAGGAATGAAATACACTGTTCATGGAGACGGTAGGCCGTACCTATGCATGAACGTTGTTTTCGTTTCCTTATTGAATTGAATGGAATTAAGTATATGAAATACATATATATACATAAATCCAGTAGCATTATTATGACATATATTTCATATTTACTTTTTAAATAAACATTATAATCATTCATGAATTGTTAACATGGAAAATGAATCTAATCACGTCATAGAGATGGTAATCCGTATGTACGCACGAGCGATGATATCGTTCCCATATTTATTGAATTGAATTGGAGTGAATGATCTAATATCATAGAATCATTATGATGTTATAATAATAATATTTATTTATTCGTTACACCATTATACCCATCCAAGTAAGGTAGTGGTGAAAAAACCGATTACACCACGGCGTGGAGACGGTATTCCGTACATACGCATGCACGGTGATTTCATTTTCCTTAGGATGGATAGAAGGTGAAATGGGATTGTTTCATATTTATAATAACATATCAGTATAATATTGATACTTATGTTATTACAATATAATTAAAAAACTAAAGAAGAGGAGGTATAAGAAGAAATAAATTTTAAAGAATCGGTAAAGGATATTATCTCTTTTTCGATACGCCTATTTGAAACCTCTTCTTAGGGCACTACGATTGGTCTTTGATGTAGACCAAGACCTCTAGGGTGTTTCTGGGGAAGTGGAGAAGATAAATTGGCAGGGGTTGGCCGAGATTGAAGGCTCAAAGAGGTGTAAGGAGGAGAGGGAGGATGTTCCCTTTTATAAGGGAGGAGAGGGGCACCTTTGGAATCCGAAAAAATATTAGTTTAATATAAATTCAAACCCCACATAAAAACCTCCAAAAATGACTCAATTCAAAGATTATATGATATAGGGTTGTAATATCATCAACCAATCAAATTTAGAAATGTTTTGATCTTATTTTAAACCTTATCATTTTTATTTATCCTTATCTAATCTATTTAAGTTTATTTGTGGTAATACAATTATAAATATTAAATGGTTATAAATAATCACTTATGTGTTGTTAATTTTCCATAATTGGATACTTTATGAAATTTTAGTGTATATAAATTTCAATTTATAATTTATAATTATTTTTTATGATTTTTGAACAATTTAATAATATGTTATTTTTATAAAATAACAATAGTGTCAATTTTGACACTATTCAATTATTTGAATTTAAATAAAATATACACAGAGGATATATTCGAAAAAATATATTTAATAAGTTCCTAACATCTCAAGTTTGTCTTGAAAATTCGTGGAGCACATTAAATATTTCATATAATATTTATTTTAATATTTTTAATACCATTTATTTGGTATATCTCCAAATAAAATAATTAGTACAACATTTTTGTATAATTATTTAATATAATTATTTGTTGCTTAAAAATTAAAAATAAAATCATTTGATCAAGATAAATATCATATTATTTTTAATAATAATTTTACTCAAATTTATCATCTTAAAATAACTACATGTAAATTGTTATCTTTAATAATTTATGAAAGTGACAACTTTGGAATCATTTAAAATAAACTATTATAAGCATCATAATCGCCTTAATAAGGATACAAATGGTCAAAAATTCGGCCAGTGGATGATTAGTTTTTATATATACACTAATAATAAGTTTTGTGTAGATTTTTGGGCATTTTGATATGTATTACTATTTCAATAAAAACTATATTATTGATTTTTCACTAAATAAATAATTTTTGCATCATTAATGTATAAGATAATATGGTAATTAAATAACTATTAAAAATTACCAATAAGTGACCATTATAATGAAAAAAAAATTATCTTTAAAATTACTATTTATAACCGAATTTATATTCTGTATAAAGTTATATTAAAAATACTTTAATTATTAAAGTTGAGTGAGACATATTTCACTTTCCTTTAAATAAAATAAACTAAAGGTCATAATCACCTCCTAGTGGGTTCTAATAGATTCCTTTTCGACCCAAATATTACTTTGGACAAAATATAAGCATCCAATTATATTATGAAAAGTGTTAGGGTAATTTTAAAACATTATATTTACCATTAATTACCTGATTTACCTTTTACTATGGTAAATAAATTTTACCGAAGTTACTTTTCATAATGCCCCAAAATAAAAAGTAGCTAATTAAAATAATTTGGACCCAATGATTCCAAATATGGAATCCATTTTTCTAAATTCAATACACAAATGTTGCAGAAATTAATTTAAAATTAATCTCGTTGTTAAGAAAACATGTTTTAAAAGTTATAACATTGCAAAAGATTGAAATGTTTTTACCTATGAATTCAATGTAAAATTAATGTTAATGACATAAATTATATTAAATGGTAAAAATATATTTTATTTATAGTTTAAAACCATTCAATATTATAATTTATCCATATAAATTATTGCGATAAAAAAGTTGTTTTTAACTAAAATATAGCGTGTTTTTACTATTCATCAAAATATGAAAGTTACCAGAATAATATGAAAAATTTATCCAGAGTAATTTTTTTTATTGATTCCAAAGAAGAATTTTATTTTGTCAAATTGAACTTATAAACATGTCATAAACTAGATTTAAAGTTGGTGCGCCATCAAAAAGCGGCAAAACTGCATTTTTTAAAAAATACATATTTTACCTGAAAAATTTATTTTGTTCTTATACCATGTTCTAGAAAATGTGTAAGATGGATAATAATGTTATAAAATTCAAAAGATAGTTAATAATATTTATAACGGCTAGTTCATAATAATATTATAACAATATAACGGTGTTTAGTAAAACCCGGTATTGCGTACAACACACGCAATCGAGGAAGGTCGTGATTACATGTAATGCAAGCCAAGTCACGGTTGCGTTTAGTGAACGACTCCTTTTTTGATGCGTATAAAAAAATCAAACAATATTTCATTAATAAATTGAATATATATATATACTCAATGTTGCGTAGAATAACTACTATCAAAAAAACTTGAAATTGTGTGTAACACGATCCAAGATTAGTGTTGCATATACCGCAAGCTAATACGGTGCTGCGTATAGCGCAAGATAATCTTTGTATAGCATACAGTAGAAGAAATGAACAATATTATAAAGAATATATCTTATAAAATCTTGGGTTGTTACATTCTACCCCCCTTAAAATGAATTTCGCCCTCAAAATTCGTCAGGGTTATAAATCGTTTACTATTCATTGAAACCCACATCGTGAAAAGGAATACTAAAACATAATTTTAAAAACTAAAGTATGAAATGTAATGATTACCCAAAGTAACTCATCACTGGGTTTCTATAAAGGAGAACATAGGTTAAAATATGGATATGGAAGAAAAATCAGACCATCATGTTCTGATGGAGACTGGTAGAGAACATGGCTATGAAAAAGCCAACAATCACAAAGCCATAAATTTGTGATTCTTTAAGGTACAATCAGATTCATCGTATACAAAGACACTAGGACAACATTTTTTTGTTTTCAAGATTATTTCCCTAAAGTTGAAGAATTTTTGAATTAAAATAAATACTTACTTGATTTTGGTACAATATTACTGTTGATAATGCCTTGAACAATTTCCACATCATCTCTTAAAGAAATTAAGTTGAATTTGTCTTCCATGAAGTGTTAGCAGATCTTGCGATAGAATGATAGGTCATTCCATATGTCTCAAACAAAAGGATAGTAAAATTTATTAAATATACATAAGTCCATCTATAGTGAGAGTAATTTTATATGGTTCCTAAAATGGACTTATACTTCATATATCATACCACATAATATAATAAAACTAGCTTCTACTGACCAGGGACTTTCTGTAGGCCAGTGGTATGCGATAGAGGCCTGTCGTAGTTCGCTTGTGGGTTCAATTCCCACATCCTTGTCTGACGCGATGGGTTGTCACCCGTTCTGCATGTTGTCCCTTTTCATAAACTACACTATTATAACATTCCATCAATAATATAGAAAAAAGTTCTATCCTTAAACAATACTAATTTATGTCCAACATAATTCATTCCAATCATAAGGCTTATCTAAAATACTTCTGTCCAAGATCATAGTTTAAAGAAAACAATTACTAGAAATGTCATCTTCCGAGCATGTGAATACCATCATTTATCCCCCATATATCATACAATATATCTTGTTGGACAAATTACAAACATGTGAATAACTTAATCATTTATTCCCTTGAAAAATGAATACCCATTGAACCTTATTGAAAACATGAGTGATGTCAAAAGATTACTCTTTCCACATACAAAAATCCCAAATAAAATCTATAGACTCAAATCATGATATCACTTAGTCCTTATATCAATCATGAGCTCATGAATACAATCAAACATCTCATTATCTTCTTATCCCTTCATTATGCACATGTCATCTACTTTCCAAAAATATCTGAATAACCTTTCATGGTTACCGGTACCATTCAACATATACTTTTAAATACTTTAGGGAAAAAAAGTGTAACAATCCTTAGATGATTCTTTATTCCATTATGCCATTAACTATACAACATAACTCTTGAAAAACATACAATCATTCCACTACCTTCTTAAACAACTGACAGAGCTTCAACACTTCTTTCATCTCATATATCATTTGTAGTCTCTTCATCATCATCCACAAAAATACTACTCATATGAACACGCTGATTCTCTTCAAGAGATATCCCCTTAGGGCTTGGTTTGCATAATTCCCATACATTCCACATTTAAAACATCTAATCATTTTTAATGTTATAACAAAACCATTATCCTTGTCGTTGGTGTTAACTGAACCTTTTCCATTGCACTTGCTGGATTTATGTCCTTATTTTCCAAACCCAAAGCATCTTCCAGTTCCATTGAAACAATCTCCCCAATTCCTCTTCCCACAAGATTTACATGAGGGAAATTGAACATTCTTTTCTCTATGATCATCATGAAACTCCATCTTTCTCTTATTATTTGATTCTGGAAACTTACCAAAGTTGAGATTATTGATCATATTATGAGAATTCTAATTAGGCATAATAATGATGTTTGTACATCCAAATCCCATCTCATTTGGTTGCTAATGAAGAATATCATTCCATTTTCCCTCATATCCTCCATTATCATGAATCTTTTTTTTTCAGCCATTTTCTAAAACCGAAAAAGAATAGTGTGAGAGGAAAAAATCATGCTACGGAAAACAACACAGTTAAGGGGGAGTACCCTCAATATCTAACATCTTAGGTTAAATTATAAGATCGTTACCATTGTTCTAGGACTATATCCTGTTCTTATACTTATATTTAGGGACATCCCTAAACATACCTTAGAAATACCTCTAGGGATCTCACTAACGTTTTCGCATCCTAATTTCCAAAGGTTGACTAAACCTTTCCTATGATACCAACTGTAGAGACCCGAAGCATGATGTACATGGACAATACATTAATTTTGCAGAATACTTAATACATAAAAAAACCAAAAATCAATGATCGTAATTGTTTAGTGTCTTTGGAAACTTGGAATATAAACATCTCATCATGTTGAAAGATCTTCACCAACTCCCATAACGATCTTCCCTTTTTATTTCATTACATAAATCCTTTCTGTATTTCCTGGGGAATATAAAACAGAAAAAGGGTGATCTCAAATGATCGGTAAGGGAAAACAAAGAGAACATAAAACAATCCATAAACATTTGAAAGTAAAAACTTGGACTTGAAATTTAAACATCAAAATCTTGAGAAAATACATAAATCGTGGATATACGTAAGGCGTATATCATAATGGAACATCAACCATGATAAAATATAATGGGAATAAAACATGTAATTTTTGCAACCATTCAGCACATGTTATGATTTCTATAGTAGCCAAGGCATTGCTGCCAAGACTATCTTAGTGGACAATGTCCTTTTCTGAATCGAGTTCACTCCTCATTTCAGTCCTGTAACACTGAACTGGATTAACATACCATTCCATCCATGTATATGTCATGAGATATAAATCTTTACCCAATGCATTGGAGGGAGATATAGGTCTCACCCATCTCATAATGAAATCATTCTTACTTGTGCCACAAAATAAACTTAAGACATTCATCATAACCCAAAGAATAAAATGGGTTTCATAAACATCATCCCATCATCACATAATCCATATAAAATAAATGGATATTTTATCATAAAAAAAGTAAAACCATGTAAATGATAGAGACATTATACATGAAACATACACATATGAAGTAATGTCATCTTAGATGGAAAATAGTTTTGGTAAAACACATGAAATGAATTCTTGAGGAAAATATCATTTATTCTTCAAAATCATTTTCGTTTCACAAAATTCCATGAAATTTTAAATTAAATTTTTTCTTGAAAATATTCATGAAATATTTTGGTGGAAGCTTCATGAAAAAAAGTCGTTATAAAACCATAAAAATCTATTCACGCCGTATATGTTAAAAATAACATTTTTCTTGTACTTTTGTCGGAAAAGTCAAAAAGTACCTCGAAAAAGAAAGATTCCATACAAACCATGTAATAAAAGAAAGAATGTGTAAAAATTACATTAAACATACATGAAACCAGTTTTAGGAAACATGGACATGGATGAGAACAATAACCCTAGTAAATAATTATGAATAAACAATCTCGGATAAGAACGAGATTGGAAAAGTTATCCCTTGCCTTAGGTCCAATATGCTCTGTATGGATCCGAACCTCTTATATAATGATTTAAATAATGTCATTGACAAATTAAATAATCATATTCATTGTAATGATATCATATATGTTTCACTTAAGACTTAATATTACCCGTTCTTTTGTAAATCTCATGTTAAAGCAGTGTTTTGGGTAAAATCATATCATTTATCGTATGTGTTTCTACTTGCCATTCTTGAAATTATTACTTATATCATGATTTACATAATTTCCGAATGTAAAACATGATTTATATATAATATATATTCATCATATATATATATATTATAGATCGATAAAAGGAATGAAAGACACTGTTCATGGAGACTGTAGGCCGTACCTATGCATGAACACTGTTTTCGTTTCCTTATTGAATCGAATGGAATTAAGTATATGAAATACATATATATACATAAATACAGTAGCAATATTATGTCATATATTTAATGATTACTTATTATATATACTTTATAATCATTCTTGAATTGTTAATAAGGAAAATGAATCTCATCACGTCGTGGAGACGGTAATCCGCACGCATGCACGAGCGATGATATCATTCCCATATTTATTGAATCTAATTGGAGTTAATGATATAATATCATAGAATCAGTATGATGTTATAATAATCATATTTATTTATTCGTTACACTATTATACCCATCAAAGTAAGGTGGTGGTGGAAAAACAGATTACACCACGGCGTGGAGACGGTATTCCGTACGTACGCACGCGCGGTGATTTCGTTTTCCTTAGGATGGATAGAAGGTGAAATGGGTTTGTTTCATATTTATAATAACATAACAGTATATTAGTGATATTGATGTTATTACAATATAATGAAACAACTAAAGAAGAGGAGGTAGAAGAATAAATAAATTTGAATGAATCGGTAACAGATATTAGATCTTCTTCGATACGCCTCTTTGAAACCTCCTCTTAGGGCACTAAGATTGGACTTTGAAGTAGATAAGTGCCTCTAGGTTATTTTTAGGGAAGTGGAGAAGATATATTGGTAGGGTTTGGCGGAGCTTGAAGGCTAAACCTTATCATTTTGATTTATCCTTATTTAATCTATTTAAGTTTATTTGTGGTAATACAAATCTAAATTTTAAATGGTTATAAATAATCAATTATGTGTTTTTAATTTTCCATAATTGGATCCTTTATGACATTATAGACTATATAAATTTCAATTTATAATTTTTAAATATTTTTGTGATTTTTGAACAATTTAATAATATGTTATTTTTATAAAATAACAATACTGTCAATTTTGACACTATTCATTTATTTGAATTTAAATAAAATATACACAGAGGATATATTATAAATAAAATATTAAATAGATTCCTAACATGTAAATGTGTCTAGAAAAATCATTGAGCACATTAAATAGTTCATATAATATTTATTTTAATATTTTTCAAACCATTTATTTGGTATATCTCTTAATAAAATAATTAGTACAACATTTTTTTATAATTATTTCATATATTTATTTGTTGCATAAAAATTAAAAATAAAATCCATTGATGAAGATAAATATCATAGATTTTATAATAATAATTTTACATGAATTTATCATCTTAAAATAACAACATGTAAATTTTTATCATTACTAAATTATGGAAGTGACAACTTTGAAATCATTTAAAATAACATTTTATAAGTGTCATAATCGCCTTAATAAGGATCCAAATGGTCAACAATTCTGCCAGTGGATGACTAGGGTTTATATATACACTAATAATAAGTTTTTTGCTGATTTTGGGGCCTTTTGATATGTATTACTATTTCAATAAAAACTATATTATTGATTTTTCACTAAATAAATAATTTCTGCATCATTAATGTATAAGATAATAACATAATTAAATAACTCTTAACAATTAAAAATAAATTACCATGATAAAGAAAAACATTTTATCTTTTAAATTAGTATTTATAACCGAATTTATATTCTGTGTAAATTTATATTAAAAATACATTAATTATTAAAGTTGAGTGAGAGATATTTCACTTTCCTTTAAATAAAATAAACTAAAGGTCTTAATCACCTCCAAGTGGGTTCCAATGGATTCCATTTCGACCCAAATATGACTTAGGGAAAAATATAAGCATCCAATTATATTAAGACAAGTGTTATGGTAATTTTATAATATTATATTTACCCTTAATTACCCAATTTACCTTTTACTAGGGTAAATAAAATTTACCGTAGTTACTATTCATAATGCCCAATAATAAAATGTAGCTTATTAACATAATTTGGACCCACTGATTCCAAATATGGAATCCATTTTTATATATAAAATACAAAAAAGTTGCAGAAATTAATTTAAAATTAATCAAGTTGTTAAGAAAACGTGTTTTAAAAGTTATATCATTGCAAAAGATTGAAATGTTTTTACCTATGAATTCAATGTAAAATTAATGTCAATGACATAAATTATATTAAATGGTAAAAATATATTCTATGTATACTTTAAAACCATTCAATATTATAATTTAACCATATAAATTATTACGATGATAAAAGTTGTTTTTAACTACAATATAGCATGTTTTTACTGTTCATCAAAATATAAAAGTTACCAGAATAATATGAAAAATTTATCCAAAGTAAATTTTTAGTTCATGATTCCAAAGAAGAATTTTATTTTGTCAAATTGAACTTTTAAACATGTCAAAACTAGATTTAAAGTTGGTGCACCATCAAAAGGCGGCAAAACTGCATTTTTTGAAAAATATATATTTTACCCGAAAAATTTATTTTGTTCTTATACCATGTTCTAGAAAATGTGTAAGATGAATAAAAATGTTATAAAATTCAAAATATAGTTAATAATATTTATAACGGCTAGTTCATAATAATATTATAACAATATATCGTTGTTTAGTAAAACCCGGTATTGCGTACAACACACGCTATCAAGGAAGGTCGTGATTACGTGTAATGCAAGCCAAGGCAGGGTTGCGTTTAGTGCACGAATCCTTTGTTGTTGCATATAATAAAAATCAAACAATATTTCATTAATAAATTGAATATATATATATATATACTCAATGTTGCGTAGAATAACTACTATCAAACAAACTTGAATTTGTGTGTAACACAATCCAAGATTAGTGTTGCATATACGGCAAGCTAATACGGTGTCGCCTATAGCGCAAGATAATCATGGTGAAGCGTATAGTAGAAGATATTAAAGAGATTAAAAAGAATATATCTTATAAAATCTCGGGTTGTTACATTCTACCGCCCTTAAAATGAATTTCTCCCTCGAAATTCGTCAGGGTTATAAATCATTTACTATTCATAGAAACCCACATCATAAAAAGGAATACTAAAACATAATTTAAAAAACTAAAGTATAAAACGTAACGATTACCCAAAGTTACTCATCACTGGGTTTCTATAAAGGAGAACATAAGTTAAAATATGGATATGGAAGAAAAATCTAACCATCAAGTTCTGATGGAGAGTGGTAGAGAACATGGCTATTAAAAATTCAATAATCACAAAGCCATAAATTTGTGATACTTTAAGGTACCATCTGATTCATCGGATATAAGGATAGTAGGACAACATTTTTTTTATTCAAGATTATTTCCCTAATGTAGAAAAATTGTTGAATTAAAAGAAATACTTACTTGATTTTGGTACAATCTTGCTGTTGATAATGACTTGAACAATTTCCACATCATCTCTTAAAGAAATGATGTTTAATTTGTCTACTATGAAGTGTTTGCAGATCTTGCGATAGAATGATAGGTCATTCCATCTGTCTCAAACAAAAGGATAGTGAAATTTATTAAATATACATAAGTCCATATATAATTAGAGTAATCATATATGGTTCCTAAAATGGACTTATACTTCATATATTATACCACTTAATATAATAAAACTAGCTTCTACTAACCAGGGACTTCCTGTAGGACAGTGGTATGCGATAGAGGCATGTCTCACTTTGATTGTGGGTTCGATTCCCACAGCCTTGTCTGACGCGATGGGTTGTTGCCCGTTCTGCATGTTGTCTCTTTTCTTAAACTACACTATTATAACATTCAATCAATAATATCAAAAAAAGTTTTATCATTAAACAATACTAACTTATGTCCAACATAATTCATTTCAATCATTAGGCTTATCAAAAATAATTCTGTCTAAGCTCATAGTATAAAGAAAACAATTACTAGAAATGTCATCTGCCAAGCATGTGAATACCATCATTTATCCCCCAAATATCATACGATATATCTTGTTGGTCAAATTACAAACATGTGAATAACTTAATCATTTATTCCCTTGAAAAATGAATACCCATTGAACCATAGTGAAAACATGAGTGCTGTTAAAAGTTAACTCTTTCCACAAACAAAAATCTCAAATAAAATGTATATACTCAAATCATGATATCACTTAGTCCTTATATCAGTAATGATCTCATGAATACAATCAAACATCTCATTATCTTCGTATCCCTTCATTATGCGCATATCATCTACTTTCCAAAAATATCTGAATAACCTTTCATGGTTACCGGTACCATTCAACATATACATTCAAATACTTTAGGAAAAAAGTGTAACAATCCTTATATGATTCTTTATTCCATATTACCATTAACTATACAACACAACTCTTGAAAAACATACAATCATTCCACTACCTTCTTAAACAAATGACTGAGCTTCAACACTTCTTTCATCTAATATATCATTTGTAGTCTCTTCGTCGTCATCCACATAAATACTACTCATATGACCATGCTGATTCTCTTCATGAGATTTTCCCTTAGGGCATTGCTTTGCATAATGCCCATACATTCCACTTTTAAAACATCTAATCATTGTTGATGTCGTAGGAAAACCATTATCCTAGTCCATGGTGTTAACTGAACCTTTTTCATTGCACTTACTAGCTTTGTGTCCTTCTTTTCCACACCCAAAGCATCTTCCAGTTCCATTGAAACAATCTCCGTGATGCCTCTTCCCACATGATTTACATGAGGGAAATTGAACTTTCTTTCCTCTATGACCATCATGAAACTCCATCTTTCTCTTATTATCTAAGTCGGGAAACTTTCCAAAGTTGAGATTATTGATCATATTATGAGATTGCTGATTAGGCATAATAATGATGTTTGGACTTCCAAATCCAATCTCATTTGGTTTCTCATGAAGAATATCATTCCATTGTCCGTCATATCCTCCATTATCGTGAATCTTCCTATGTCCAGCCATTTTCTAAAACACAAAAAGAATAGTGTGAGGAAAAAAACATTATAGGGAAAACAACATAGTAAATGGGGAGTACCCTCAATATCTAACATCTTAGGTTAAATTATATGATCGTTACTGTAGTTCTAGGACTATATACTATACGTATACTTATCCTTAGGGACATCCCAAGACATACCTAAGAAATATCATTAGGGATCTCACAAATGTTTTCGAATCCTAATTTCCAAAGGTTGACTAAACCTTTCCTATGATACCAACTGTAGAGACCCGAATCTTGACGTACATGGACAATAAATTACTTTTGTGGAATACTTAATACATAAAAAACCAAAACTCAAGGATCGTAATAGTTTAGTGTCTTTGGAAACATGGAATATAAACTTCTAAACATGTTGAAAAATCATAAACAACTCCTATAACGATCATCCCTTTTTGTTTCCTTACCTAAAACCTTTCTGTGTATCCGGAGGGAAAATAAAACATAAAAATGGTGATCTCAAATGCTCAGTAAGGGCAAACATAGAGAACATAAAACAATCCATAATCATATGAAAGCAAAAACATGGACAGAAAATTTAAACATCATAATATTGAGCAAAGACAGAAATCATGGAAGTACGTAAGGCATATATAATAATGGAACATCAACCACGATAATATATAATGGGAATAAAACATGTAATTGTTGCAACCACTAATGACATGTTATGATTTCCATAGTAGCCAAGCCATTGCTACCAAGACCATCTTAGTGGACAAAGTCCCTTTCTGAATCGAGTTCACTACTCGTTTCAGTCCTATAACACTGAACCGGATTAACATACCGTTCCAGCCATGTCTATCTCATGAAATATACATCTTTACCCAATGCATTTCAGGGAGATATAGGTCCCACCCATGTCATAAAGAAATCATTCTTACTTGTGCCACATAATAAACTTAAAACATTCAACATAACCCAAATAATAAAATGGGTTTCATAAACAACATCCCATCATCACATAATCCATACAAAAAATGGATATTTCATCATAAGAAAATTGAAAACATGTAAATCATAGAGACATTATATATGAAACATACACACATGAAGTAATGTCATCTTAGATGGATAATGGTTTTGATAAAACACATGAAATGAATTCTTGAGGAAAATATCCTTTATTCTTCAAAATCATTTTTGTTACAAACAATTCCATGAAATTTTAAATGAAAAGTATTTTTTTCAAAATATTCATGAAATATTTTGGAGGAAACATCCTGAAAATAAGGCTTTATAAAATAGTAAAAATATGTTCACGCCATATAAGTTAAAAATAACAATTTTCTCATACTTTTGTCGGAAAAGTCAAAAAGTACATCATAAAAGAATGATTCCATACAAACCATGTAATAAAAGTAAAAAATGGGTAAAATGAACATTAAACATACATGAAACCATTTTTAGGAAACATGGACATGGATGAGAACAATAACCCCAGTAAATAGTTACGAATAAACAATCTTGGATAAGAACTTGATTAGAAAAGTTATCCCTTCCTTTAGGTCCAATATACTTCCAACGGATCTGAACCCCCTGTATAATGATTTACCTAATGTCATTGAAATATTACATAATCATATTCATTGTTCTGAAATCATATATGTTTCACTTATGACTTTATATTACCTGTTCTTTTGTAAATTCCATGTTAAAGCAGTGTTTTGGGTAAAATCATTTCATTTATCGTATGTGTTTCTACATGTCGTTCTTGATATTATTACTTATATCCTAATTTATATAATTCCAGAATGTAAAACATGATTTATATATAATATATATTCACCATATACATATATATTATAGATTGATAAAAGGAATGAAATACACTGTTCATGGAGACGGTAGGCTGTACCAATGCATGAATGCTGTTTTCTTTTCCTTATTGAATTGAATGGAATTAAGTATATGAAATACATATATATACATAAATACAGTAGCATTATTATGTCATATATTTCATGATTACATATTATATATACTTTATAATCATTCTTGAATTTTTAACATGGAAAATGAATCTCATCACGTCGTGGAGACAGTAATCCGTACGTACGCACGAGCGATGATATCATTCCCATAATTATTGAATCAAATTAGAGTGAATGATCTAATATCTTAGAATTAGTATGATGTTATAATAATCATATTTATTTATTAGTTACACCATTATACCCATCCAAGTAAGGTGGTGATGGAAAAACAGATTACACCACGGCATGGAGACGGTATTCCGTATGTACGCACACGTAGTGATTTCGTTTTCCTTAAGATGGATAGAAGGTGAAATTGGTTTGTTTCATATTTATAATAACATATCATTATATTATTGATACTTATGTTTTTAAAATATAATGAAACAACTAAAGAAGAGGAGGTAGAAGAAGAAATAAATTTGAAATAATCGGTAACAGATATTACCTCTTCTTCGATACGCCTCTTAGAAACCTCCTCTTAGGGCACTAATATTGGTCTTTGAAGTATATCAGGACCTCTAGGATGTTTCTAGGGAAGTGGATAAGATAAATTGGTAGGGTTTGGCCTATCTTGAAGGCTCAAAGTGGTGTAAGGAGGAGAGGGAGGAGATGCCCTTTTATAAGGGAGGTGAGGGGCACCTTTGGAATCCTCAAAAATATTAGTCTAATATAAATTAAAACCCCACATAAAACCTAAAAAATGAATCAATTTGACGATTTGATTAAATAGGGTTGTAATATCATCAACCAATCAATTTTAGACATGTTTTGATCTTATTTTAAACCTTATCATTTTGATTTATCCTTATTTAATCTATTTAAGTTTATTTGTGGTAATACAATTCTAAATTTTAAATGGTTATAAATAATCACATATGTGTTGTTAATTTTACATAATTGGATTATTTATGACATTTTGGACTATATATATTTCAATTTATAATTTTCAAGTATTTTTGTGATTTTTGAACAATTTATTAATATGTTATTTTTATAAAATAACAATAATGTCAATTTTGACACTATTAATTTATTTGAATTTAAATAAAATATAAATAAAGGATATATCCAAACTAAAATATTTAATATATTCTTGACATGTCAAAGGTGTCTATAAAATTCGTGGAGCACATTAAATAGTTCATATATTATTTATTTTAATATTTTTAAAACCATTTATTTGGTATATCTCTTAATAAAATAATTAGTACAACATTTTTGTATAATTATTTATTATATTTATTTGTCTCAAAAAAATTAAAAATAAAATCCTTTTATGAAGATATATATCACAGATTTTATAATAATAATTTTACTTGAATTTATCATCTTAAAATAACAACATGTAAATTGTTATCTTTACTAAATTATGAAAGTGACAACTTTGTAATCATTTAAAATAAAATATTATAAGTATCATAATCGCCTTAATATGGATCCAAATGGTCAAAACATCGGCCAGGGGATGATTAGGGTTTATATATACACTAATAATAAGTTTTGTGCAGATTTTGGGGCCTTTTGATAGGTATGACTATTTCAATAAAAACTAAATTATTGATTTTTCACTAAATATATAATTTCTGCATCATTAATGTATAAGATAATAAGGTAATTTAATAACTCTTAAAAATTACAAATAAATTACCATGATAAAGAAAAACATTTTATCTTTAAAATGAGTATTTATAACCAAATTTATATTCTATATAAATTTATATTAAAAATAATTTAATTATTAAAGTTGAGTGAGTCATATTTCACTTTCCTTTAAATAATATAAACTAAAGGTCTTAATCACCTCCAACTGGGTTATAATGGATTCCATTTCTACCCAAATATGCCTTAGGACAAAATAAAAGCATGCAATAATATTAAGACAGGTGTTACGGTAATTTTATAATATTATATTTTCCCTCAATTACCCGATTTACCTTTTACTATGGTAAATAAAATTTACCGTAGTTACTATTTATAATGTCCAAAAATAAAAAGTAGCTTATAAACATAGTTTGTACCCACTAATTCCAAATATGGAATCCATTTCTCTAAATTTAATAAAAAAATTTGCAGGAATTAATTAAAAATTAATCACGTTGTTAAGAAAACGTGTATTAAAAGTTATAACATCGCTAAAGATTGAAATTCTTTTACCTATGAATTCAATGTAAAATTAATTCTAATGACATAAATTATATTAAATAGTAAAAATATATTCCATTTATACTTTAAAACGATTCAATATTATAATTTAACCATATAAATTATTGCGATGAGAAAAGTTGTTTTTAATTAAAACATAGCATGTTTTTACTATTAATCAAAATATGAAAGTTACCAGAATAATATGAAAAATTTATCCAAAGTAAATTATTATTTCTTGATTCCAAAGAAGAATTTTATTTTTTCAAATTGAACTTATAAAGGTGTCAAAAATGAGATTTAAAGTGGGTGCACCATCAAAAGGCGGCAAAACTGCATTTTTTTTAAAATACATATTTAACCTGAAATATTTATTTTGTTCTTATACCATTTTCTAGAAAATGTGTAAGATGAATAATAATGTTATAAAATTCAAAATATAGTTAATAATATTTATAACTGCTATTTCATAATAATGTTATAACAATATATCATTGTTTAGTAAAACCCGGTATTGCGTACAACACACGTTATCGAGGAAGGTCGCAATTACGTGTAATGCAAGCCAAGTCAGGGTTGCGTTTAGTGCACGAAGCCTTTGTTGTTGCGTATAACAAAATAAAACAATATTTTATTAATACATTTAATATATATATATACTCAATGTTGCATAGAATAACTACTATCAAACAAACTTGAAATTGTGTGTAACACGATCCATGGTTAGTGTTGCATATACTGCAAGCTAATATAGTGTCACGTATAGTGCAAGATAATATTGGTGTAGCGTACACTAGAAGATATGAAAGAGATTAAAAATAATATATCTTATAAAATCTTTGGTTGTTACATTCTACAACCCTTACAATGAATTTCTCCCTCGAAATTCGTCGGGGTTATAAATCCTTTACTATTCAATGAAACCCACTTCATAAAAAGGAATACTAAAACATAATTTTAAAAACTAAAGTATGAAACTTAACGATTACCCAAAGTAACTCATCACTGGGTTTCTATAATGTTTAACATAGGTTAAAATTTGGATATGGAAGAAAAATCTAACCATCATGTTCTGATGGAGAGTGGTAGAGAACATGGCTATGAAAAAGCCAACAATCTCAAAGCCATAAATTTTTGGTGCTTTAAGGTACCTTCTGATTCATCGGATATAAGGACACTAGGACAACATTTTTTTTATTCAAGATTATTTCCATAAAGATGAAGAATTGTCTAATTAAAATAATTAATTACTTGATTTTGGTACAATCATACTGTTGATAATGCCTTGAACAATTTCTACATCATCTCTTAATGAAATCAAGTTGAATTTGTCTTCCATGAAGTGTTAGTAGATCTTGCGATAGAATGATAGGTCATTCTATCTGTCTCAAACAAAATGATAGTAAAATTTATTAAATATACACAAGTCCATCTATAGTGAGAGTAATCGTATATGGTTCCTAAAATGAACTTATACTTAATATATCATACCACATAATATAATAAAACTAGATTCTACTATCCGGGGACTTTCTGTAGGCTAGTGGTATGCGATAGAGTCCTGTCGCACATTGATTGTAGGTTCGATTCCCACACACTTGTCTGATGCGATGGGTTGTCACCCATTCTGCATGTTGACTATTTTCTTAAACTACACTATTATAACATTGCTTCAATAATATTGAAAAAGGTTCTATCCATAAACAATACTAACTTATGTCCAACATAATTCATTCCAATCATTAGGCTTATCTAAAATACTTCTGTCCAGGCTCATAGTATAAAGAAAACAATTACTAGAAATGTCATCTGCCGAGCATGTGAATACCATCATTTATCCCCCATATATTATACGATATATCTTGCTGGTCAAATTACAAACATGTGAATAACTTAATCATTTATTCCCTTGAAAAATGAATACCCATTGAACCTTAGTGAAAACATGAGTGCTATCGAAAGTTAACACTTTCCACATACAAAAATCTCAAATAAAATCTATATACTCAAATCATGATATCACTTAGTCCTTATATCAGTCATGAGCTCATGAATACAATCAAACTTCTCATTATCTTTTTATCCCCAAATTATGTGCATATCATCTAATTTCCAAAAATATCTGAATAACCATTCATGGTTACCGGTACCATTCAACATATATTTTCAAATACTTTAGGTAAAAAACTGTAACAATCCTTAGATGATTCTTTATTCCATAGTACTATTAACTATACAACATAACTCTTAAAAAACAAACAATCATTCCACTGCCTTCTTAAACAACTGACTGAGCTTCAACACTTGTTTCATCTCATTTATCATTTGTAGTCTCTTCATCATCATCCACATAAATACTAATCATATGACCATGCTGATTCTCTTCATGAGATTTTCCCTTATGGCATTAGTTTTCATAATTCCCATATATTCCACATTTACAACATCTAATCATTGTTGATGTCGTAGCAAAACCATTATCCTTGTCCACGGTGTTAACTGAACCTTTTCGATTGCACTTACTGGCTTTGTGTCCATCTTTTCCACACCCAAAGCATCTTCCTGTTCTATTGAAACAATCTCCCTGATGCCTCTTCCCACATGATTTACATGAGAGAAATTGAACTTTCTTTCCTCTATGATCATCATGAAACTCCATCTTTCTCTTATTATCTGAGTCGCGAAACTTACCAAAGTTGAAATTATTGATCATATTATGAGATTTCTGATCAGGCATAATAACGATGTTTGGACTTCCAAATCCCATCTCATTTGGTTGCTCATGAAGAATATCATTCCATTGTCCGTCATATCCTCGATTATCATGAATCTTCTTCATTCCCGCCATTTTCTAAAACCCAAAAAGATTAGTGTGAGAGGAAAAAATCATGCTAGGGAAAACAACAGAGTAAAGGGGGAGTACCCTCAATATCTAACATCTTAGGTTAAATTATAATATCTTTACCATAGTTCTAGGACTATATCATATACATATAATTATTCTTAGGGACATCCCTAGACATACCTTAGAAATATCTCTAGGGATCTTACTAACGATTTCGCATCCTAGTTTCCAAAGGTTGACTAAACCATTCCTCTGATACCAACTTTAGAGACCCAACGCTTGATGTACATGGACAATACATTACATTTTCGGAATACTTAATACATAAAAAAACCAAAAATCATGGATCATAATAGTTTAGTGTCTTTGGAAACTTAGAATATAAACTTCTAATCATGTTTAAAGATCTTCAACCACTCCCATAATGATCTTCCCTTTTTGTTTCCTTACATAAATCCTTTATTTATTTCTTGGGGAAAATGAAACATAAAAAGGGTGATCTCAAATGCTCAGTAAGGGAAAATATAGAGAACATAAAACAATCCATAAACATTTGAAAGCAAAAACTTAGACATGAAATTTAAACATCAAAATCTTGAGCAAAGACATAAATCGTGGAAGTACGTAAGGAATATATCATAATGGAACATCATCCTTGAAAAAAAAATAATGTTAATAAAACATGCAATTGTTGCAACCATTCAACAGATGTTATGATTTCCATAGTAGCCAAGGCATTGCTGCCATGATCATCTTAGTGGACAAAGTGCCTTTCTGAATTAAGTTCACTCCTCGTTTTAGTCCTGTAAAACTGAACCAGATTAACTTACCATTCCAGTCATGTCTATCTCATGAGATATAAATCATTACCAAATGCATTGGAGGGAGATATAGATCCCACCCATCTCATAATGAAATCATTCTTACATGTTCCACAAAATAAACTTAAAACATTCATCATACCCAAAGAATAAAATGGTTTTCATAAACATCATCCCATCATCACATAATCCATATAAAACAAATGGATATTTCATCATAAGAAAAGTTAAACCATTTAAATCATAGGGAAATTATATATGAAACATACACATATGATGTAATGTCATCTTAGATGGAAAATGGTTTTGATAAAACACTTGAAAAGAATTATTGAGGAAAAAATCCTTTATTCTTCAAAATCATTTTCGTTTCACAAAATTCCCTGAAATTTTAAATGAAAAGTATTTTTTGGAAAATATTCATGAAATATTTTGGAGTAATCTTCATGAAAATAAGGCTTTATAAAACCATAAAAATCTGTTCACGATGTATAAGTTAAAAATAACATTTTTCTCGTACTTTTGTCCGAAAAGTGAAAAAGTACCTCGTAAAAGAAAGATTCCATAAAAACCATGTAATAAAAGTCAAAAATGGGTAAAAATGACATTAAACATACATGAAACCATTTTTAGGAAACATGGACATGTATGAGAACAATAACCCCAGTAAATACTTATGAATAAACAATCTCGGATAAGAACGAGATTGGAAAAGTTATCCCTTACATTAGGTCCGATATGCTTCATATGGATCTGAACCTCCTGTATAATGATTTAAATAGGGTCATTGACATATTAAATAATCATATTCATTGTTATGATATCATATATGTTTCACTTTTGACTTTATATTACCCGTTCTTTTTTAAATTCCATGTTAAAGCAGTGTTTTGGGTAAAATCATTTCATTTATCGTATGTGTTTCTACTTGTTGTTCTTGATATTATTACTTATATCCTGATTTACATAATTCCAGAATGCAAAACATGATTTATATATAATATATATTCATCATATACATATTTATTATAGATCAATAAAAGGAATGAAATACATTATTCATGGAGAGGGTAGGCCGTACCTATGCATGAACGCTATTTTCGTTTCCTTATTGAATTGAATGGAATTAAGTATATGACATAAATATATATACATAAATCGAGAAGGATTATTATGTCATATATTTCTTGATAACTTATTATATATACTTTATAATCATTCTTGAATTGTTAACATGGAAAATGAATCTCATCACGTCGTGGAGACGATAATCTGTACGTACGCACGAGCAATGATATCATTCCCATATTTATTGAATCGAATTGGAGTGAATGATATAATTTTATGAATCAGTATGATGTTATAATAATCATATGTATTTATTAGTTACACCATTATACCCATCCAAGTAGGGTGGTAGTGGAAAAACAGATTACACCACGGCGTGGAGATGGTATTCCGTACGTACGCACGCGCAACGATTTCATTTTCCTTAGGATGGATAGAAGGTGAAATGGCGTTGTTTCATATTTATAATAACATATAAATATATTAGAGATACTGATGTTATTACAATATAATTAAACAACTAAAGAAGAGAAGGTAGACCAAGAAATATATATGAAAGAATTGGTAACAGATATTACCTCTTCTTCGATACGCCTCTTTGAAACCTCCTCTTAGGGAACTAAGTTTGGTCTTTGAAGTAGAACAGGACCTCTATAATGTTTCTAGGGAAGTGGAAAAGATATATTGTCAGGGTTTGGATGTGATTTAAGGCTCAATGTTGTGTAAGGAGGAGAGGGAGGAGGTGACCTTTTATAAGGGAGGAGAGGGGCACCTTTGGAATCATAAAAATTATTAGTTTAATATAAATTCAAACCCCACATAAAAACCTCCAAAAATGACTAAATTAGAAGATTAGATGAGATAAGCTTGTAATATCATCAACAAATCAAATTTTGACATGTTTTGATCTTATTTTAAACCTTATCAGTTTGATTTATCCTTATCTAATCAATTTAAGTTTCTTTGTGGTAATACAATTCTAATTTTAAAATGGTTATAAATAATCACTTATGTGTTGTAAATTTTCCGTAATTGGATAAATTATGACATTTTAGACTATATAAATTTCAATTTATGATTTCTAAATATTTCTATGATTTTTGAACAATTTAATAATATGTTATTTTTATAAAATAACAATAGTGTCAATTTTGACACTACTCATTTATTTGAATTTAAATAAAATATACACAGAGGATATATTCGAAATAAAATATTTAATAGATTCCTAACATTTCTAATGTGTCTCGTAAATTTGTGGACCACATTAAATAGTTCAT
The DNA here is from genome assembly GCA_963277665.1 of Viscum album. Taxonomy (NCBI): domain Eukaryota; kingdom Viridiplantae; phylum Streptophyta; class Magnoliopsida; order Santalales; family Viscaceae; genus Viscum; species Viscum album. Next base: position 1,232,843,903 of record OY728135.1, on the reverse strand, counting down.
ATAATATTTATTTTAATATTTTTAAAATCATTTATTTGGTACATCTCTTAATAAAATAATTAGTACAACATTTTTGTATAATTATTTAATATACTTATTTGTTGCATAAAAATTAAAAATAAAATACTCAGATGAAGATAAATATCAAATATTTTATAATAATAATTTTACTCGAATTTGTAATCTTAAAATAACAACATGTAAATTGTTATCTTTACTAAATTATGAAAGTGACAACTTTGGAATCATTTAAAATAAAATATTATAAGTGTCATAATCGCCTTAATAAGGATCAAAATGGCCAACAATTCGACCAGTGGATGATTAGGGTTTATATATACACTAATAATAAGTTTTTTTGAAGATTTTCGGGCCTTTTGATATTTATTACCATTTCAATAAAAACTATATTATTGATTTTTCACTAAATAAATAATTTCTCTATCATTAATGCATAATATAATAATGTAATTAAATAACTCTTAAAAATTACATATAAATTACCGTGATAAAGAAAAACATTTTGTATTTAAAATGAGTATTTATAACCGAATTTGTATTCTTTATAAATTTATATTAATTATAATTTAATTATTAATGTTGAGTGAGACATATTTCACTTTCCTTTAAATAAAATAAACTAAAGGTCTTAATCACCTCCAAGTGGGTTCTAATGGATTCCATTTCGACAAAAATATGCCTTAAAAAAATATAATCATTCAATTATATTAAGAAAAGTTTTATGATAATTTTATAATATTATATTTACCCTTAATTACCCGAATTACCTTTTACTATGGTAAATAAAATTTACCGTAGTTACTATTCATAATGCCCAAAAATAAAAAGTATCTTATTAACATAATTTGGACCCACTAATTCCATATATGGAATCAATTTTTCTAAATTCAATAAACAATAGTTGCAGAAATTAATTAAAAACTAATCCCGTTGTTAAGAAAACGTGTTTTAAAAGTTATAACATTGCAAAAGATTGAAATGTTTTTACCTATGAATTCAATGTAAAATTAATGTTAATGACATAAATTATATTAAATGGTAAAAATATATTATATTTATAATTTAAACCCATTCAATATTATAATTTAACCATATAAATTATTGCGATGAATAAAGTTGTTTTTAATTAAAATATAGCGTGTTTTTTACTATTCATCAAAATATGAAAGTTACCATAATAATATGAAAATTTTATCCAAAGTAAATTTTAATTCTTGATTCCAAAAAATAATTTTATTTTATCAAATTGAACTTATAAACATGTCAAAAACTAGATTTGAATTGGGTGTGCCATCAAAAGGTGGCAAAACTGCATTTTTTGAAAATTACATATTTTACCTGAAAATTTTATTTTGTTCTTATTCCATGTTCTAGAAAATGAGTAAGATGAATAATAATCTTATAAAATTCAAAATATAGTTAATACTATTTATAACATCTAGTTAATAATAATATAATAACAATATATCATTGTTTAGTAAAACCCAGTATTGCGTACAACACACGCTATCAAGGAAGGTCATGAATATGTGTAATGCAAGCCAAGTCAGGGTTGGGTTTAGTGCACGACTCCTTTATGGCTGCGTATAACAAAATAGAACAATATTTCATTAATACGTTGAATATATATATATATATATTCTCAATTTTTCGTAGAATAACTACTATCAAACAAACTTGAAATTGTGTGTGACACGATCCAAGATTAGTGTTGCATATTCTGCAAGCTAATACGGTGTTGCATATAATGCAAGATAATCTTGGTGTAGCGTACAATAGAAGATATGAAAGAGATTAAAAATAATATATCTTATAAAATCTCAGGTTGTTACACATTAATTCTGGGAACACAGAGTCTTTGAATATCGTGTTGTCTCAGTGCCTGGTATTGAAAATAATCCATACAATATCCAAAAATAATATATAGAAATTCAATGTCATTTCATGAACTATACCAGATAACCTCGTACCTAATACATGAGTCGGCTTGGATAAAGCTTGAATAGCATTATTGACCCCCATGGTTGGATACTAGAACCTAACATCATACAAACATTATAGGGGAACAATTGTTTCAAAAAAAAAGTGGAATATAATAAAAGTAGTTACCATTATCAGTACTACAAAGGGGGAAGTGTAAAAAATAGATAGGTAATGTTGTTCCCAAATATCACATCATAAAGATAAATAATTTATTCTAAGATAAGGATCAAATATAACATCATGTAACATATTGATCAAATCTACACCAGTCTCCTCGGTCACTTTGGGTCCCAAGGATCAAGAATATCCACCAACTCTAAGTGGTTCTTTTCCTTTTATCGGACCAAGCATAAGAATATATACAAACACATGAATGAAAATGTAGGATGTGATCTATAAATAACATTAGGGTATCACCAAGTTATCCATATTAAATTCCATATAAATGAATCCAAATATTCATCCACGTTAAATAATTAAAGAAATGGCCTAGAATTGACACATTTTCAACAATATATGGTTTCATAACCAAAAGATGCAGGATATATCAAAAATATATTTTATGAAATTTTTTAATAAACCATTTATCAAAAATAATTTCCTTAAAAAATGTCATATTAAAAATTTAATTTAATAAAATTAAATTATATTAATGAAAAATATATCAATCTATACTATATTATACTTTCTAGTAATGGATCCCTCACAGTACTTCTGAATGGTCTTGACATCCCATGACTCATGCCATCAAGACTCAACTCATCTTTAGGGCCATAATCATTCCAAAACATGTTTAATCTAGTTTTATCATCATCAATCCTATTCTATGGGGTAATATCATAACCTTATTATTCTAATTACCCACTAACAACCCTGGATCAAATGTTATTTAGTAAAATAATCAATTAATCATGTTAAAATAAATCATTTCAATACAATTTAAGATACAATTACTCAGTTTTAGTATTTTACAATACCTTTATAATTTCAAATCCAAACAATAGTTTTTCCTCAATTCATTCCTTTTAAAATAATCTTTCAAGTTTATACAATTATATATTAAATCAATTACTAAATCACGGAATCAATTTTCTAAAATCTAACCACAAAATCCAATATTATTGAATTTGTTGATTTTACATAATCTCTATGCCTTTTTACAAAATCATCCATCAAACATAGAAATCCTTGGATTTAAATCATTATAAAACTGAACTAAAATCATTCATGCAATATGGGATACCAATTTCGTGGAAAATCATATGGAACCTCTACCTTTAATCAAAGATCAAATCTACACCCGAAATGGGAAATGACATTGTAGATTGAAGGTGAAGGGGACTATTAAGGAATTAATACACCATAAAAATCATTATTAGACTCTGATTCAATTAGAAAACATGATATCACATCGATTCCATAGAAGGATTGAATATCGAAGGATAAAACCAAAGCGAGGAAAATCTCTGGAGATCAGATTCTATACCAAGATGTCTTTAAGGTATGAAATTTATCCAATTATTTTCAAGAGTATCAATAGGGATTGTGAAAATTGGATACAAATGAGATATTATTCAATGATTCACTATACAATAACCTTATCTCCTCATAGAATTCTCAATATAAATCTTGGATTCAATATGTAAATATCCAAAGTGGTTAACATGCTAAATAATTCTTCATTCATGGTTAAAACCCCAATTCTTTCCATTTTATGTCATGAACATAATTCACAACCTATAAAAATTCATGTCATCAATTATTTCCTAGACTCTACTGAGATTTTGATTCACATCGTGATATAAATTCTAGTTTTGAATATGTTATATAGACATCACATATCTATAACATGCAGGTTTTTATAAAAAAAATCCTCTAACACAACCCAGACCTAAAGAGAACTATTTAAATCCTAGGACACATTTATACCTAGAATCCATAATTTAAACAAACATACATCCCCAAAATTAATTTCATTTTCCCTAAAAAATTCCCTCTATCCTAAAAATATCAAAGCATGACCAAATAAGAAGTGAATAAAAAGATGAGAGTGAGAGGTACCTATAAATGGGTAACATGATGGTACAATATCCCCTCCATAAACACTTTTTCCCACAAATCTTGTCGATAAGATTCATTATTTAAGTGATGATGCCACTGCTCTCACATTAGTTCCTCATGCGAATTAGAACCATACATACATAGAACAGAAAAAGGAACCGGATTTTATTCATTTAATCATTTCATTTTTCCACTAAAATAATTAATTTCTAAGGAAAGGTTCATAGTTGGTGTGAAATACCCATGTTTTAATATTAAATATAATTTTTTAGCAGTAGTTGAATTAATACAAATTCAAGTAAATTTAATATTTTAATTATAAGTATCACCTAACTAATCCAAATCTTGTGATTATCATTTTTTAAGGTCCATAATATCATTTACTATAAATCATTTAATTGGACATTGGGATAATTCTTCTATATAAAGGTTCATGTAGACCACATAAGAAGGCCCACGAAATCTATATAGCAAAATGGACCAGCCATGATGGTTGAAGTCATAAGAAGAATCAAAAAAATAAAAATTTTATCAGTTTCTTCAATATGTTCTAGGATATCATGTCCCATTATAGATAAAAAAATCAAGGTGAAAATTAATCAAAATTTGGCATAGTTTATGCATGAAATTCCATCCCTCAATTCTGAATGGGTTTTGAAAATAGTCCATCATTCTTGAATTTTATCAAAATCCAATCAACTAATTGAAATGAAAAACCATAGTGAGAAATTAGATTTGTTGGTTCTAAAAATTTTATAATAAATTGTTTGGATTTTATGAAATATTAACAAACATAAATGCATTCACATTTATACCTTGGAAAAACTAAACACAAAACTATACAACAACACATGGTTGAAAAAAATCCATAAAAATTGTTACAAAATACCAATGGCATTAAAATAGAGGGAGAAAATTATACATAAAAATATATAACTTTTAAGAATAATAATTCTACGTAATAGGAATATAAAAGGTCAAATGGTCGATCTAACGTGAGGGGCAATTTTGGAAGCAAAAAGTCCACCTCCTTGAGCTATAAATTCATCAACCTCTTCTCCATGAAAGGGGTTTCTATTTCATGTAATTAAAGGTTTTTCATGAATGAAAATATCCTTTTCAAAGTCATACAAGGTCCTAAAAACTAAATTTTCTACTTGAGATACATTCCTCTATGATTTCGTTTTATATAATTCATGTGTTTTCAATTGAAAGCTGGTATGTTTGTTTTCGATCCAATTAAATAATAATTCATGTTTTAAATAATAATAAATAATTATCATCCCACTACACTGTATAATTATAATTTTATTAAAATTTTTTAAATCAATTTTAAAATCATTCCCTTATTTATCTTCTCATTCAATCAAAAGTCCATGTTTAATTTTCTTCACCGTCTGTGTGTGTGTTTGGTGCACAACATTTTCTTATTCTGATATTTTTCATTTCATTTAAATAATCACCCAAATCATCTTAAATTAGATTATTAATGGTCTCAATGTCTGAGTAAACCATCTATTTGGTTGAGTTATAATTTTGGCATGTCATGGGATTGAGATATTTTTCTCGTTAAATGTTCATTATGTTAACATTGTGTATGGTAAACTTTAAATGTCATGGATTAGTGACATGTTTTTTAACATGTGGACTACAAGGATTGTTTGAACTATAAATACACTACCATAGACAATAATTTATTGATTTTATAACCATAGTTAATTTATTAATTGGATTAAAGACTAAACACTTGGGAATTTTGATGAAAATCACCTTCTAAAGTGGGTATTAATTAAATGCAATATCACCCAAGGATCAAGGATATCATATGATTAAATCCACAATAATGAACTCACCAAAATATTTATAGTTTTTTTAAATAAAATATCATCCAACATTGAATTTAATTATGCTCAGAAAAAACCACCTTTTCCCATAAATAGACGAAACAAAACCAATCAACTATAATAAAATAGTACCATTATTGAGGATTCAACCCGATTGCTTATATTCACATATTTAGAGAACCAGACCTTTGAAAATCTTGTAAGATAAAATTAGATATGATTAAAATTATTCAATTACCAGGGATGGTTCAACTAGTAGTTTTTATTATTTTTCGTAAAAAACTAAAAAATATTAAAAAAATAAACCAAAAAAATTTGAAAAAAAGACAATGAAAAACCTGACTTCTTCTCCCTTTCCAAATATATATGAATTCCTAATATGATCCTAAAAAATTCAATTTATTTTTTTGAACCATAAATTGTGAGAAAACCTCAATGAATTTAGTGGAACACTAGAGATAATCAAATCTATCAGGTCCCATTAATTTTCTATACAATTGTTCTATATATGAGAAATCATAGGTAATAAACCATAAAAGAACTCAATACCCCTGATATGAATCATCGAACCCTTGGTATTCAATATCCAATTATTGAGGATCATTTCAAACATAAATATGGTTTGATTTACATTCAACCTATTTTTTATTGGCTAGCCAGCAAGGATCCAAAAATTCATCTCAAAGAGATCCAAGTGGTGTGTTATACAATGAATCCTCAAGGGGATTCTAAAGAACAAATAATATGTTGTGTATTCCATTTATCTCAAGATGACTCATCCAAGACCTGGCTCTATTAACTCCCTCCTAGTTTCATTACCACATGGAATGACATGAAGCAACACTTCTTAGATACATTCATTACTACTTCATGAACCAATTCTATCCAAAATTAAATATGTTTTATCTATAAATTCCCCAATGAAAAACTACATGAGTACTGGGAGAGGTTTAAAAATCCTGTGGAATAATCTCACATCACCAAATAAATAATTAACTATATTTATAATACATCTATGAGGGGTTATAATCTATGAAGTGAACACTTATTGATAACAAACGTGTAGGTTATCTTCTAAAAAAATTCCTAAAGCTACATGATATATTATAATAAGGATGGATGAGAACATGCAACAATTTCATTCTAAAACACATGATCAAGTCAAACAAGTCCAATAGAATCAATACATATATACCTACCAGATGACTGAATTAGTTGAGAAAACTTGAAATTCCTCCGTGTCAACTAGTTGTGACTGTCTAATCCCAAACCATGTATTCTCCACAATCTATGTTCCATATACCAATTGAAATTTTATAATTTATAACTCAACATCTCATTTAACTAACACATTCCAATAGATTCATGATGGTACATCATATTCATATAGAGTAATAGAGCTCAATGAAACATATGTTCAGCATAACACCATCCCTTACCAATTAGGTCTGTTCATTAGAAATTCCCCCCTACCCAAATTTTATAGCATCTCTTCTACCTATAACCCTTTATTGAGGTCTGTTTATCTCTTCTCTCACCCCCTCTGTTCCTTCCTCAAAATCCATAAAAATTCCAATATGGTCATGGTTGTGGTAGCTTCCAACAAAATTATCCTTCTGTACCTCAATATCATATGATAAATCATCCCCTAACTCCTCTAGGCTTCAACTACCCTAGTGATCCATCCAAATTGCCAACCCAATACTAGGACTTTTTGAAGAACCAAAATCAATTCAATCCCAATGTGGGAAAATAATCTTATTCCAAGAAACAATGGGAAGTTTCTATGGAATATCTTTATTTCTTCACCTGATCTAGACTTAAGAAAATTGAAACCCAAGTTGGTCAACATGCATCCCACCTAAGTCAGCAATAACAATATAAATATTTTCAACTCCCAACTCAACCACTCACCAACCTCAAGGTTAATGTTGGTGAAATTACACTTATTTCTAGAATTAAAGTTTCAATTCATCATGATTACGCAACTATACACACATTAAATGATTATATAGAAAAAAGAAAAGAACAAAAAGACAAAAAAAGAACATGAAGTCACTCCCTCACATTCTTACATTACTCTAAGAATCCCAATTCATTTTCCTCAATCCATATCTAATCCAAGGATGTCTATTAAAGTAGTTCTTGAAATGATCAAGATATTAATATGTGAAAAATTTAATATTACCCACCTAGATACCATTAATAAAATCCCCATGTATGTTGTTTTTCTTATTGAATTATGCACCCATAAGAGACAATATTGGACTATAGTGAATGTTTCAACAAAATACCCAAAACCCATAAAGTGAAAATATCAGGGTACATTTATAGTTCACTTCCAAATAAGGATTTCCAACTTTTATGATTCACTCATAGAGCTAGGAGACTCAATAAATTTTTATTCCAAAATCTATTTTTTCAATCCTTGGTCTATGTCCCTTGAACCCAATGAGTGTTTTCATCTAGTTATCCAATTGTAAAACAGCATATCCTAGGGGAATAATTGGGCATGTCCTTATTCCAATTAATGATATTATCTTACCAACTAATTTCTTTCTCATTGACAAGGTTAGTGAGATGAATTATTCTCAATAAACCCTAATTCAAGGACGAACATTCTTCTTTATAGATTGAAAAATGATTTATTTCTATTCAGGAATCTTATCCATGGAAATTGGTGACTAAATGGACTTGTTTAATATTTTTCAAGCCACGCAAAACCCAGTAAGGGATAACTCTCGATTCTCTATCCATGCTTCTGAGGAAATTCATGGGTGTGTATTTACCCCCATTCCATAATGTTTATAATTTTCTAATGTGATAGTAGTTTTGGAAATTTTACCATAATTTATAGATTTATAAATGGGGATGTTGATGTAGACCATTCATTCATATACTCCATCAATATAAAGGATCTTGAAAACTGTATTTAATCCAATATCAACTCTAAATTCTCTATTCATGTATTAATGATAGTGGAGTTTGGGAAATTGTCACCAAAATGGACTTTTTTACCTTGGATAAATTTTGGCAATGTATATTACATTCTAACATCATTATCTGTATAGACCATTCAACTTTAATGTTCTTATAGAAGAAATTTGATTCCATACAATGGATAATAACATGAATCCTAATGCTCTAAGAGTTTTATCTTCTGATCAAGGACAAACTAGGAAAAGAAAACATTATGGATAATTAATTGATTAAAATTTATAATTATTATCATTTTGAAATCATTGATCCCTGATTTCTCAACTAACACCTCTCACGTATCACTCCAATTCTACAATGGAATACCCTAATGGTAAATTACGTGGTTGCTGGTATTTTTTCTGCAAATTTCCCAAAAGAGAAAAAAGTGATGACGAAAACTGAATCAAAACAATTTTTTTGGGAAGATATAAAACATTGGGGAATTGGGGACGACATGGTAATTAGGATATGTGTGGATGAAGATGAAAATACATCCATATTATAATTTTTCCTGTAAATGTCTGGTGTTGGCCACTTCGGACCACAAAAGGACCTCCCAAAAGGTCCTACATTTTGAATTCCTCTTGTATTATCTATTAAAGGATTTAAAAAATTTCTATTAAAAATGTTTAACATTCCAAAATATTATGAAAATTTAAAAATTAAATAAATTCCCCAAATACCTTAATATTCTATGAGATATTTGATGATTGGATCATTGGTTTCAAGGTTCCTTTCCCCACATAAAATTTGTTCTCTTACATTATTCTTATAGTTGAATATTTTTCTAGGGGATTTGAGTCCAAACCCACTAGGAAGGATGATTCACACACTGTTAGTGAGTTCCTCAGAACCCACATATCTTATAAAGGAATAAACCTTGTCCAATGTTCATGATGGACTTGATCTGTCTCTGTTAGAAAAGAAAGGTGAACAATTAAAAATCAAGAAGGAACTATCCTAAAATAACCACATAAATAAACCCATCCCAAAATTATACCAATCCATGAATAAATATGTAATTGAATTGATTCACATTAATCCTTTAAATTATGAGTAGAGAAATAATACAAACTCAATAAAATTCCTTCCTCAATTTGGATTGATTCCTATTGAGTAATGAAGTGGTGTTGTTGTGGTTGGAGATATCCTTAGATTTCATTTCATGTAAATGACTGATCCGTGGATTGGTATAATTTTTTCTACGATTGATCCTCCAATTAATTATCCAGGAGATCTCTAATAGATCCAGGTCTATTCATCTATACATGTTAATTTTTTATAATTGTGTATTTAAAGATACATTAGTTGATGGTTCAATGAAATAAAATAAAATATTTAATTAATCATTTTATTAATTTTACTCCATTAATTAATTATCTACATATGTCACGTACCGGCTAAGGTTATATCATTCCTAGGGAATACCATTCATTATGAACACAACGATTCCCTTGAATTATGATCTCAGACTCCATTTAAATTTTATTCCACTATTTCATGAAAACAGTGTGCATGTTCTATTTAATATAGTTAATATATTTCAAACATCTATTCTTGGAATACTGGAACTCAAAATCAAATTACTTCTCAGTTCCTAGTCAAAAAAATAATCCATATAATATCCAAAAATAATATATGGAAAATTTGAGTCATTACACAAACTGGACTAGACACCCTCTTACCCCAAAACATGAGCTAGCTATAAAAATCCCTAAAGTAAATTCTAGATCCCGGCATGATATGTATAGGAACCTAGAATCCTACAAGAATAATTAGGGTACAATTACTTCAAAAAAACTATGGAATATAAATAAAAAAAGTCAATATTGTCAATACTCTAGAGGGAGATATACTATAAATAGATAGGAAATATTGTTCCCAAACAATACATCATCAAGATACATATATAATTCCAAGATAAATATCAAATATAAACTCATATAACAAGTGTATCACATCTCTACAAGTCTCCTTTATCACTACGGGTCCCAATGATCAAGAACACCCACCACCTCGAAGTTGTGCCTTTTCTTTACGTGGACATAGCATAAGAAAATCTAGAAATGTGTATATGAATAGGTAGGGTGTGGGATATATATCCTAGAAGGGTATATATATGTTTTTCATAATAAACACCATATAAATTAACCTAATTATGATTTCAATTTAAATAACTCATAGAATATCATGGAATTTAAACATTTTTAACATTGTATTATTTCATAATCAAAAGATGGAAGATATAACAAAAATGGATTTAATGAAAAAAATTATAAAACATTTAAATAATAAAATCAATGAAAAAGATTATATAATCAATTCCATGTAGTAAAAAAATTATATCATTGAAACATATGTTATGTCGTGTGAGAAGTTTGATTCTGGTAATGAACTCTCAGGCTACTCATCAGTGATTTTAACTTCCAATGACTCAGTCTATCAAGACTCAACTCATAATCAGGGATCAAATCTTTTTAAAATATGTTTATGCTAGTGTTATCATCATCACTTCAGTTATAGGGGGTCAGATCCCACCATGATTGTCCTAATTACTCACTAAATACCCCAGATCAAATTTGATTTAGTAAAAAATTAAATTAATCATGGAATAATAAATCATTTCAAATATATTTAAGATAAAATTACCCAATTTGAGTTTATATAATGAATTTATCATTTAAAAAAAGCCATAGGTTTTTAACAATTAATTTCTTTTCAAATCTTCTTTCATGTTAAAACATTTAGTTAATAAATAAATTTATAAATCAAATAATAATATTTTTAAAATCTGACAAAAAATTCCCATTCTAATGAAATTGGGGGATTTTATTAATCTATATCTCTTTCCAAAAATCCTTCATAAATCATGGAAATATATCATTTTAAATCATTAAAAAAATCAACTCAAACACATCATGCAATATAGGCTTCCAAATATAGGTAAATAATATATGGAACCACCTACCTTTAATTAACGAACAAATGAACACCCACAATGGTAAATACTAATGTAGAACAAGGAAAAGGAAAGAAATAAGTAATCCCTAGAAAAAAACATTAATATTAATGTCCAATACAACCAGAAAACATGATATACAATTGATTCCAAAGAATGATAACATAAATGATGATAAAACTGAAGTAAGGAAAGTCATTGATGATATGATGGCATACCTAGATGCCTATAAGGATATAAATTTATCCGTAATTTCTTGGAGTTTCAATGGGTGTTGAGAGAAGAAGATTCATGAAAAATGAAGAATTTTTCAAGATTCACCATACGATAACCAACCCTTCTCATGGAATTGACATTGTAAATCTTGGATTCATGTTGTGAGTATCCCAAGTGATTGATATGCTAAAAATGATTCTTGTGAGGCCAAAAATACTGATTTTGGAAATATTACCTCATGAAATATATTCACAGATTGTATAACATCATGTAATTAATTATTTCATGTCTTCTACTGATATTCGGATTCACATTTTCAATTAAATTCTTCTTGTGAATATATCATATAGACATCACATAAGTAGAACATGCCGAAAAAACAGCAAAAAGCCTCTAAATCAACCACTTCCAAAAGATAACTCTCTAAATCCTATGACAAATATATACCTAGAATCTATTAATTAAAATAAAAATTCATCCCTAAACCTCATGTAATTTTCCTTAAAAAATTCCCTATATCCTCAAAATATTCGAATCACACAAAAATGAACAGTGAATCAAAACATGACTGAGAGATGTACGTAAAAATTAGTAACATGATTTTACAATATCCCCACCATAAACACTTCTTTCTCTAGAAATCCTATCAAGAAGATTCAATATCGATGAAATATGGTCACTGCTCTCCCATCAGTGTCACATGTAAATTAAAATCATTCTTACATATAACACAAACCAAGTGTAGCCAATTTTATTAATTTATTTATAAATATTTATCTATCCGTTTACTTATTTGGATAGAAAAGTTCATAATTGATATGGAATACCAATTTTTGAAAATTAATTAAAGATTTTGAGCATTATTTTAATTAACAAATATTCGACCCAATTTACTATTTTATTTAGATATATAACACAACTTGAGGTCCAGACATTAGATTACTGCAAATCATTCAACTGAAGAATTGGTTTATTTAGTAATCTAATAGGTCATATAGACCACATAAGAAGGACCACCAAATAAATGTAGAATAATGGCAATCCAAGATGATTAGATTTCTAGGAATAATCCAAAATCCAAATTTTTATGAATCTATTAAATACGATCAAGGATGTCATATCACATATCAGTTAAAAAATCAAGGCCCAAATAAACCAAAATATGGAACAATCTAAGAATGAAATTACATCCCACAATTCTATAATGGATTTGAAAACATCCACACAATCATTAAATACCTCCCAACATAATCCACCAATTGAGATGAAATTTATATATGAAAATAAATGATTCTATTTACCAGTGTTTTAATAATAATGGTATTGATTTTATGGCACCTCCATAGACATATATTCATTATCATTTAAACATGAAAAACAAACGCGACAAAAAATTGCACAAAAACACATAGTTTGAGAAAATATAAATAACATTGGCTCTAAAAGTTAAATGGGTTCCAAATTTAGAGGTAGGAATTTAAAAATATCTAAAACATTGAAGAAGAATAATTCTCTAGATCCAGCTCTCAAAAATATGAAAAGTTTGATCCAACTTGGGAGGAAGTTTAGGATGGAAAAAGTCCACAACTGAGGGCTGTAAATTTATCCCCCACTTCTATTTTCATGGGGATTGAATTTTAGAGCCTAAGAGGATTGGATGAGAGGAAAATAGTCTTTTCAAAGTCATTGGAGGACCTAAAAATCTTAAATTTATATTTGATAGACCATTCCTCTATTATATATTTTTATGTACTACAGGTGTATTCAATTGTAATCATGCAAATTATATTTCATTTCAATTAATTAAAAAAGAATTTTTTTCATCATAATCTATAATTATCACCCCTATATATTTTTTAATATTAATGTTCTTAAAAATTTTTAAATATGTTTTAAAATCATTCCATTTATTTACTTTCTCATTCAATCAAAACATAATGATTAATTTTCGTCACTGTTTGTGTGTGTGTTCAACGCATAAATATCTCTTTGTCATGTTCTTTTTCATTTTTTTTCAAATAAAAAACATAAAAGTCATACAATAGAATAATAATTAACTCAATTCATAAGTAAATAATCTATTGTTATGAGTCCAAATTTGGTTATGTCAACTGATTAATATATTTGTCTCATTAAATATTCTTTATGTTAACATTGTGTATGTTTAACATAAAAGGTTATGGATTAATGAAATGTTTTTTTAATGTGTGGATTAGATGGATTGTCAGAGAAATTAACACAATACAATAAATAATTGTTGTTTGATATAATAACCATATATATTTTCAGGCATTGATTAAATACTCAACACTACGGACTTCAAATCGAAATCATCTTGTGAAGTGCATGATAATGTAATTCAATATCATTCAAGGTTCAAGGATCACATAATATTAATTCCCAAATAATGAAATCACCCCAATTATTATCATGTTTTTAAATCAAACTTCATCCACCAATAAATTTAGTTAATCTCTAAAAGTAACCCACCCACTCTAAATAGAAAAAAAAACAATCATCTCTAATATTTCAAAACTATTTCTGAGGATTCAACCTGAGTGTTGTTATTACATATTAGTAGAGCATGTAGCCATTGTATGATTGATAGATGAAATTAAAAAATGCTTCAAATTGTTCCATTAATAGGTATGGTTCAACTAGTAGTTGATAGTGTTTTTTTGTTAAAAAAATTATTAAAAAGTAAACCAAAAAAATATGAAAAAACACTACGAAAAATCTGGCATCATCACCCTTTATAAATTTATTAGAATGCCCCCATAGACTCCTATAAAATCCATTGGATTTTTTTTACTTATAAAGTTAGTGAACTCTTCACTAATGTAAAAGGATCATTAGATATGATCAAATCAATCAAGACCCATTCATTTTCTATTCAATTGTTCTATATATGACCAATCATAGGGAAAAACAATAAAATAAATCACAATGCTGAATATAAATCACCTACCACGGGGAATTAAATTTCCAAATATTGATGATCATTATGAACTCAAATCGAATTTGATTTATCTTCTTCCTCATTTCCTTTGGCATACCAATAAGGAATCACATCCTCACCTCGAAGAGTTCCATGTGGTGTGTTTTACCATGAATTATCAAGGGGATTCTGAATAAAAAATCACACATTGAGGATTCCATTTATATATAGATGACTCACCCAATTCATGGTTGTTTTACCTCCCTTATAGTTCCATAACCACATGGAGTTACATAAAGGTAATATTATTAGTTAAATTTTTCACTACTTATTTAACCATTTATATCTGAAAGGAAAAAAGTTGTATCCATAAATTACCTTATTAAATGATCCATATATACTATGAGAGGTTCCAAAATCCTATGGAAACCTTCCTAAAAAACCAAATATCTCACCAAAACATGATCCAATACTTCTATGAGGAGTTATTAGCTATGAAGAGAACTCAGATTGATTTCACAAGTGGAGTTTCTATTTTTGATAATACACTTGTAGGTGTATGAGATCTCATACGAATAATGGATACAAAACACCCAACAAATCCATAATAAAGAACATTATCATGTAAAAAAAGTCCTAGATAATAAATCCATAGATACCAAAAATATGACCGAGTGGATGAGTGAACTTATAGGGAATGTGTGTCAACCAGTTGTGGCTTCATAATCCCTAACCTCATCTTCTCCACAATCTATGTTACCTAGACCTATTAAAAATTTCATAATTTAAAACTCACTAGCACATCCAAGATACACATACCCGAAACATCAAAATGACCCATATGATTCATCAAGACCAATCAATCTCAATGAAAAATATACTCAGTGGAACACCATACCTTAAAAATCAAGCCAATTCATTAGAAACTTCACCCAACCCCACTCTAATATCTTCTCCTATATCAATAACCCAATATTAAGGCATGTTAATAGAATATATCATTCCCCTCAATTCCTTCCTCAAAATAAAAAAAAAAAGAATCCAATAAGTTCAATGTGGTAGTAAAATACAACTACCATATCCTTTTGTAACTCAACAAAGAAGGAGAATGCATCCTCATACTCCTCCATTATTCTACTATCCTAGTGAGTTTTCACAATTCGAAACCCAATACAAGGACATTACCTGGAGCCAAAATCAATGAAATCTCAGTGTAGTACATGATTCTTATTCCAATACACCATGGGAATGTGTTGTGGAATATCCTCCCTCCTTCATCCATTCTAGCCTTAAAAAAATTCAAAACCAAATTCAAAAACTTCAAACCCACCTAAGCCGGCAACAACAATCCTATTAATCCCATCTCCCCGATCTACCACTGTCAAACTCAAAGGGAAATGTAAGTTATATTTCAATTCAATCTCACAATCAACATTCAATATGTTATTATGAATTCTCTATTTCCCCTTTAAATATTGAGCTGGAAAATGAAAAAAATCCAGAAAAGGAGCATGAAGACACTCCCTCATCTCATTCCATTCCTCTAAGGAACCCAATTCCTTTTCTTTGGGACATATCTATTCCATAAATTTCCTTTAAAACCTGATCTTGAAATGATAAACATGTTTATACATGTTGAATCCAACATTAACATCTTAAAATTCCGTAAGTAATATCCCTAAGTATGAAAATATTGTTAATGAATTACGCACCAATAAGAGATAACTTAGGACAAATGATAATGTTTCAAACCAATAGTCCATATCCATGAAGTGAAAAGATCCTGAAACATTTACAGTTCTATTAGATATAGGAATTTAAAACTTTGATGATGCACTCATAGACATAGTATCCTTGATAAATTACATTCCCAAATATATCTTCTCCATCCTTGGTCTTGGTCCATTCACCCAGTGAGTGTTTTCATCCAATTATCCAATGAAATTACACCAAATCCTAGGAATAATTTAGGTTGTTTTTGCTCATGGAAATGATCTTATATTCCCATATTATTTTTATGTCCTTAACATGGAAGGTGGGACAAATTCTTCTCAATAACCCCTAATTATGGGAAGGCTGTTACTCTTGAAATCTATAACTAAGATTTATATCCATGCAATCATCATATCCTGGTAATTTGGTGACCAAATTATCAAGTTTAATATTTTTCATTCCATGTGATACCCATTAGAGTTTCATTTCACATTCTCTATCCATTTTTCAAGGAAACATCTAAGAGTGGATTCACCCTGATTCCATCAGGTATATCATTTTCTAATAAGATATGAGTTTGTGAAATTTTGACCACAATTAACCAATTAATAAATGGGGAACTTGAGGTTGACCTTTCATTCATAGACTCCATCAGTCTAGTGGATATTAAAAACTCTCTTTAATCCCATCTCAACTATGATCTATAATATTCCAAATTGAATATTATAGTGGAAAATGATACAAACTCCTCACTCATTATATGTGGTTTTACCTTGGATAATTTTTTCTCATGTATCTTAGGTGCTAAAATCATCGCCTTTACATAACATTCAACTTTAAAGTTATTACATAAGAAAAATTATTCCAAACCGAGGATAATAAGATGAGTCATAATACACTATGTTTTGACCTGAAGATAAAAGATATAGTAGAAAAAGAAAACCCTTTGGATGCTCACTTGATTATAATTACCAATTCATCTCATTCTAAGATATGTGATCCTAAATTTCCCACTGATCACCTCTCATCTCCCAATCCAAAGATAAAACGGTATGTCCCAATGGTAAATTACATGGTTGTTTGTGTTTTTCATGATTTCTTTTCAAAAGAAAAAAAATTGAAGAAAAACAGTGATTCAAAATAATATTTTTATGAACATATTAGACTTTAGATAACAAGGGCTGATAAGGTAATTTGAATATGTGTTCATGAAGATGAACATTCCTCAATCATATAATTTTTCCACAAAATCATTGACGGTGGATCCTTTGGAAAAAAATGACCTCTTAAAAGGTCCTAGACTATGGATTCTTATGGTATTTTCTCTTATAGGATTCACAGTAGTTCTATCAATCATATACCACATGCCAAATGTTTGGAACAATTTCCAAAAGAAATAATATTCCCCAAAAGACCTTAATATTCAAGGAGATCTATTTTGTTTGGGGAATTAATTTCAGTGGAGCGTTCCCCCCTCCCAATGGATTCTCTTACATTCTTATTGTAGTCGAAAATGATTCTATGAGGGTTGGGGCAAAAATCACTAGGAAGGATGATGCAAACACTATTACTAAGTTCCCCAACATCCACATTTTCCATTGATTTGGAACAAAACGCTCCTTGTTAAACAAATTAGAAAAACAATTTTGTTATCATACCATTGAATCCCTTTTGAAAAATAATGGGGTTGTTCATAAAACATCAAATACACATTACCCCCAAAAATTCTCATGCCTGAAATTTATAATAGAAAAGTAAAAAAAACGTTATTGATATAATTTTTATGCCTATTAGAAAATATTGGCATGAATGACATGGTGAAGTGATTTGTGAATATCGAACTACCTATAAAACAGAAATTGTTATGTATTTATTTTGGATAGTTCATTGTAATGTTTTTCATTTACTAGTTGAAATCCATCATAAGACTTTTTTATATATGAAAACATGTAATTTTTAGTTTAAAAATAATCATGAAGTGATATTATTTCAAATAAAATAACTGGAGGAGATTTGGAAAAAATTTTATGGGACCTCTAGTTACTATAAAAAAAATCTAAGGTAGTGCTTGAAAAACTAAAATTTGAAAAGGTATTCCCAGAATAAGAAAATGTAGTTCTCTTCAATTTTCAAATTTATATTCAACCAGGTAAGATTAAATTTCATTGGGAAGGTCGTTTTTTTGTTACTAATGTTTTCTGATTTGGTGAAATGCAAGTGAAAGTCCATTATTTCAATTAGAAATTCGTCATTAATTGGATTCAGTTAAAGCATAACCATTAGAGGAAACACACCCTAGGAACCACATCTACTTCCACTTAATACCCAACTTCTAAAATATACCCACCACTATATGGAGATAGAAACCCACCAAATCAAAATAAGGGGACACTTATTTCCCTTTAACTCCATCTCCCTCTTTTTTCCTCCAACTTCATTACCATATTTTTCAATATTTTTCTTCTTCCTCTTTCATTATCACTTTTTTACCAATTTCATCATAAAACCATTTTTTCCTCATTATATTTTGTGTGGGAGTTTATTTTAAATAGTCTAGAAAAAATAACTAAAAAAATAAAAAAGAGTCATAATTACTCACCATTAAATTTACAAATTTTGTCCAACCATTTTTGGGTTCCCAATGACTTGTTTTTAACTGTGACATTCTCCATTTACATCATTAATTTTCATAAATAATTGTGTGTAATGAAAAATAAATTTTAAATGTCCTATTATTGATTCAGAAAATGATTTTCACCCAACCATGAATAATAACATTAACTTTCATTCCATGGTCACATATGACCATCTTTTCATTTGTTCATTTTTCACCCTCGATCATGGGTCTTGGGTTTGTGGACCTATGTGAATAATTTTATACCTTGGTGTTCATGAATTTGGTAGAGATATTTTTTGAACCACATGAAATTAACAATATCCAAATCGACTTCCATTACCCTTACCTTTATGTTCCTTTTGAAATCCTCTTCAAACCTATGAAATCAATTTTTTGATAGATACTTTACAATGAAAATACTCTATCCCACTCAACATCTATATGGATTATCATTGCATAATTTCTTAAAATTTACGTGTGTGGGGAACAGATTTTATTTTTAGTATTCTATACATGATTCTTACCATGTCATCAGATTCTTGAGGATAATAATCCTTTTAATTGTGTGTAAGATGTTTACATTTTGTGAGTTTTTGAAATGGATTCTGGTTTATGTAATTTTTTACATGTTATTTAAAATTGGTGACAAAATTAAAATATGTTAAAAATGAAAAAATAATCTGTTGTGTCATGGGAGGGTTTAAAATATATCTTACTCAACGTTTGATAATGTTATAACTATTATAATTAGTTTCATGAAGTGATCAAACAAGGGTTGGGATATTATTGAGATATATGATCCATTTGCAAATTATAAAAAACTAAAACACGAAAAAATAACACTTGCTTCATGTTTTCATGAATATTAATGAATGTTTTGTGTTTTGTACATATTAAATCATATTATATGATTCAAATTTTATCCATCTCTTATATTCCTTCAACTATTCATGCCCTTGTAAATATTTTTTTCCATTTCCTTCAATGTGTCATTTCAAAATAGTTAGGCCATGATTTTTTCATATTAGCGTTTTACCCCCCATTTCATATCTTTTGGATATTATATTACAACCATACATTATCGATTGAAATATCCCATAAAAAAATCTTGTTTATTTTTCACTTTAGAATAGGTAATGGAAGCTGAGGCCTCTTTAAAACTCAGGTATCTTCACTTTTCTTTGGTGAATGAGTGAACCTCTATAAGTAAATTTTTATTATCTTTATAGGAGTGAGTTCTGAGTGCCTACATTTTTCATTTATAATTTTTATCCTAAAAAATATTTTTTTGGAATATTTTATCTTTTAAAAATTTTGGTGGAATTAATTTTGGAGTATTTAACTAGTCTAGACCCACTGATTAGATATTTTTTAAAAAAATATTATTTGGTGAGTAGAAATGATTTTTTATGTTTTTAAATTGGATTTGCATGGGTAAATGAACAATAATAAGTATGGGGGAGTTTATTCTATTCCTTTATTAATAAATTTTTATCTAATAATTTTAGTTATTTTAAATTCAATGTCCACAATTGGGGTGAAATAACATGTTTTTAGTATTAAAAATAATTTCTTAGCACTATTTTTATGAATCTAGTTTCATGTCAGTTTACTATTTCAATTACAAATATCACCCTTCCTATCCAAATTGTGTGATTCATATTTTATAGGGTTAACTATCTTATGTACAAAAAATCATTAAACTATATATTTGGCTATGTTGTCCATGTAAAGGGTCATCTTGACCCCACAATATGGCCCACCAAAGCTGTCGAGAAAAATCGATGAGCCATTATGATAGAATATTTGGGCATAATAAAATATCCAGAATTTTATAAGACTCTAAAATATATAAAGGATATAATATACCATATTGGATAAAAATTTATTTTCCCAACTAAACCAAAATATGTCATAATTTATGCATGAAAGTATAGCACATAATTTTAATATTAGATTTGAAAACATTCCACCCTTTTTTATTATACTCCGAATATAATTAACAAATATGGCAGAAAGTTTTTTTTAAAATTAAATATAAGCGATAAAAACATTTTAGAATAAATGGTTTGTATTTTATTGAAAATTCATAGATATAAATGAATTCTCATTTAGACAATGTAAACACTCGACTCAAAACTGGACAACAACACAATGTTTGGGAGAACAACCATAAAATTGCCTCAGAAAGTTCAATGGATACCACATTTGGAAGCTATAATTTAAAAATAAATTTATAAAACATTATAGAATAATATATTTCTATATTTGGATTTCTAAAATTTTGAATGGTCAAGCTAACTTGAGGGGTGGTTTTGGAAGGCAAACATGCCACCACCATGGGATATAAATTCATCCCCCTCTTCACTTTAGAGGGGGTTGGAATTTCAGACCATAGGTGGGTAATTTTGAAAGACCATAGCCTTTTCAAAGGCTTATGGGTCCCTCAAAATAACTGTTTCTACTTGACACATATTTCCTCCATGATTTATTTTCATGTACATCATGTGTTTTCAATTGTAATTGTGTATGTTCACTTCCATTTCCATTAAATAATTTTTTTTTCTTAATTATAATATTTTATTCCAATAAATATTCTATTAAAATATAACAATGTTCATAAAAATTTTTAAATCAAGTTTAAAAGCATTTTATTATTTATTTTTATCATTCAATCAAAAAACTGTGTTAAATTCTCTTCCATGTTCGTGTGTGTGTTCGGCACACAAATCTTTTTTTGTCCCATTATTTTTATTTTCATTTTAACTCATCACCATAAGAATCATTAAATATATAAATATTGTTATAAATGAATGATTAATTCATCTATTATGTTGATTCATGATTTGGGGATGTTATGTGATTGAGTGCGTTTTCTCGTTAAGTATTCTTAATGTTATCATTGTGTTTGTTCAAAATATATTATTAAAGACTAATGACATGTTTTGTTTAATTTGTAGATTACATGGATTATTGAAACCATAAATACACTACTTGAAACATGAATTAATTAATATTAGATCCCACGTTATGTTGTGTCTTGTATTAAATCCTCTACACTTGGTAATTCTGAAAAAATAATTATTGTGAAGTGGGGGTTGATTTAATGTAATATCATACAGGGATCATGAATATCATAAGATTAAATACCTAATAATGAAATTAACTAAATCATTACCAAATTGTAAAAAATACATCAACCAATAATCCTAATTAAGATCTATAAACAAACCCCCCTATGAAAAGACAAAAAACAATAATTGACTCTAATTTTTTTCACCAATATCCAAGAGATGGCTTGAGTTTCACTATACACATCAAAGGAGAATTTGTCCATTGAATAGTGGATAGGTGACAATCAGCCGTGAATTATTACCATCCTCAAATGAAGAAAAATTTTCATATAAATAACAATCCTGACTGGTTTATTAGTCCCCAATAAATCAGGATATACATAATGGTATTCCAAGATCAAAACATGATAAAGATTACCAAGATACTTATGAAGCTATGATATATGAAGAACATTATAGATAAAAGAAAAATGTGGTGGAAATTATAAATGTTATGCCAATTTCTTCAAACTCTCAACAATCCTAAAATGTCCCAAAAATATTGAAACAATATTTCATTGTTTCCCAATAAATTAGTGATATAGTAAAGGTTAAACTCTAAAAAACATCTAGAATCCAATAGATAACTCCAACATTCATCAATTATGATCAACATTTGAATTATATTAAAACTGTTCCATCAAAAATAATTAATTAATGAATTGATTCCTTTCCATCATATATTAGAAAAGGCATGGTCCAACTAAGGAAATTTCACCAATCATAGAGAAAATGTGTAGGGATATATAAGTTTGGATATATAATTCCTCAAAATAATCCATTATAATGAAGTAATGGTAACATATGTTGTAAAAAATCTCAATCAGTCCCAAATCACCATCATAATCTCCACTGAAGTAGAGAACACAAGCACATAATATATTTTTCCAAAATTATCATAACAGGTTCTATCCGTCCAACCATCCATAGATGGTGTTCGACTCACAAATATACTTATAATCACATGGCCTCTTTGAGGCCTCTCCATAAATGAGAAGTGAATTGAGGATCCCAATCAATTAATTTAATTGATATATATCCATGAAATATTACAATAACCTACATGTAGTTTGGTACAAAGTCCATAACTTATTTCATATCTAGAATGGTTATATAGTGATCCTATTTAGTCATATTATAAATCAAATTCTATATAGAAATATTCCCGTGAGGGGTATGTGTTAACCAATACAAAAATTCCCTTGAAAATATTATCCCACTTCCATGTCAGCAATGGACTTAGAAAATTCAAACCCAAAAATATATAGTGAATAGATTTAACCTATAGGCATATATAATAATGAGAAACAAATTCTAGAATTCTCTTTATCAAACCTCACCATAAGAATCAACTCTACATATTTTAGAACATTGTTGTGGTTTCATGTTGTAAATTACCTTGGGATCTATGGAAGTCCCCCAAAGTGACATTTCTCATAGAAAATGTTATCACAAACTTGTTATAGAAACATAGGATTCCCTATGTAGAGAATGGCCACTCACCAATAGTCTCTCCAATATAAACAGAGTCCCTAATTACATAAAATCCATCATTAAATTTCTTATATTTACGATCCATCATGTGAATAGAGTATGTCAAATACCTACCCACAAAAATAACCTCTGAATCCTTCTACTATAATACCAAATGGAACTATGAAAATAAATCCAACATATTATACTATTTTGATGATTCTTTCATGTCTTAGGTTAGAATTTTCCAACTTAATGCAACAATATTATCATTACCCATACTAGTGGTGTTGGCAATGTCAAAATCAATTTAATGTTGGACCTCCCCAAACCCCTCTAATATTGATTAAATTTTCTTAATAGACTATACAACTAATGATTTGGTGGTTAGAATAAGTGGTAAACCATTATCTGAAAAGGTAATGCATTTAACACATGAGAGAATACATAACAACTATGAGTTTGAGATAATATGAGGAAAAATTCTTCTTGTGTGGCCAAATATATCTAAAAATTTGATACCACATAAACACCAAACAAAAGGATATAACCCAAACCCAAACATGATGCATCATAGAAGTACACATAGACACTATGATTCCCTCGATGAATCAACAATAGTATTTAAGCTAAAAAACATTTCATCTCAAAAAAATAACTATGAAATTTGACATCGGAAATAAACATCAATCCTTTCTATGTTAAAATGATCATTAAAGAATACTACATAATGAAATATTTAAAAAATTAGTGGTAATATGCTACCATAACCAAGAATCATTGAATATAAAAAACATTACATGGTTTGTCCCATGTAATAACGGTTTTTTAAGTCCTCATGATCAACTAAAATACCATGTTTAGAGATCACAGTTCCGAAAAACATCACTTCATGAATCCAAAAATTATATTTTAAAGAATTTTCATAATGCTAATGACTTCACAACATTTAATGCACTACTATCAATATATATAATTTTTCCTCATCATACATAGAGTAAACTATAATATTATCAAAATATACCACCATGAATGAATAATGGTACTCATGAAATATCTTGTTCATCAAATTCATAAAAACTATGGGAATAGTTGTTTGAAAAAACGGTATACAAAGATACTCATTTTGGCAATACCTACTCTGTAAGGATGTCTTCTAAATGATAGTCTCTTTTATTGTTAACTAGAGGTAACCAGATAAAAGGTCAATCTTCAAGAACAACTTATACCCTTTCATCTAGTCAATGAGATCATAAATTAATCATAACAAATAATTTTTCTTCCCCAAAAATTGATTGAGTTAATATTAATCAACACAAATTAATTATTTACAATCAAATTTTTTCACATATATAATAATATCTACCTAATGTGACACACTTGGTCATATAAAACCTATATCTTGAAGATCAGACAACTATGGTTTTGACTCGTTCAGATCTACTAGTTTCATTCTATAAGAAAAAATAAACAAGGACTGAGTACCAGGTAACAATTCCATAGAAAAATCGACCCCTCTTACCAGTGGAAAGCCAGAGAAATCAAAAGGAATAATATATGGAAGCTTGAAAAAACTGGAGGGAGAAGATCACTCAATGATCCTTGCTCCAAATCAGAATCAAACACTATTATTAATATACCTAAATCAATAAGATAAGTGTTTAATATACTTGAACATAAGTCCTATTCTCCCTAAAAAAACATGGAAAACCCCATCAAGTGCAGTATATAAGTCATAAAAAAGGTAATAGTATATATGAGGTTTATAATAAATCATCCTATCCATCTTGAAAATGATCTTAATATCTTGTATAATGGGAAAATCAAGGTAAGATCAGACTCTAATAATGATAAAACATAAGAAGGATATTAAAGACCATGTTCTCTCATTGTTTTGGGTAGTGTGGTAATTTTCATCACATAAGACAAAATATTCATTAATAGATTTATTAATATCACAAATTGAGTCAATATAAATGAGTAAGATGAATAAATATCCAATAAATAATTTAGTAATGTAGAAAATATAGTGATGATACCTCTCACGATTAATAAACCCACATCATCTTCATCAATAAATTTTCCAACTATATGAAGATACATGGTTCAAGATGTTTCTGGGTAGAACCCATTATTTCATGAAGAATCAAATTTCACCCCAATAATTTTTGGTGTTGATGAAATTGTGAAACTAATTGGTGTAGAAAAAAAGGTTGAACTTTTTTAGGTGGTATAGGAAATAGCTCAAACTATAGATCTTGGGATCCAGACAGAAAACCTTCCTTGAATAACAAATACATCCACATGAGAAGCAAGTCAACAGACCTCTTATAAGAACTATAGGTTGTATAGATGACAGCTACAATCTAGTACCACAATGAGACTCATCATTATTTTTATTCCATTAATAGATCTCAATAAACAACCTCTTATGGAAAATGGAAATCCCTTCAACCATGACATAAAAAATAGGTAAAATATTATCCATGAACACATTATCCAACATTTAATCATGAGAATTCAACTTCATAACAAAAACTGTTGATTAGATATCAAAATAAATACCCCTATCCATTCTGTATGCCTTCATATTTTCATTTGTCAAAACCTTAAGAGAAAACTAAAGAAGTTCATAAAATAAATTAGCATACTGAGTCCTGATCCTGTCAACATACTGGCTTTTGAGATACTCAATGGATTTCAGAAAAACAATCAAATTTGGATTGAACTGAATATTGAAAATAACTCCAATTTTCTTCAATCCAAATAACTTATACTTATTTATTGAAATCATTGAATCCCACCATCTTCGAATAGGCCAATCAATATTAATGATAACACACTTTAGATTAATAAAATTAAGCATTTCCAATAACTCAAAAAGTATCTTGAATTTTTCATACAATCCTCATCCTGTTGAGGGTAATTTGAGCCTTGTAACACAAGTTGTTTTTGAATAATAAACTCCTGAGAATGATCTATTGATTTATCCCTTTTAGGTTCCACAACTAGACCCATAATGGGAATGGATTATGATTCCTTTCCCATAGTTTCTATAGTATGAACCACTATATCAACAAGATTTGGGTAAACTATAGGACTCACCTATTGTGGTTGACTAGTAGCTTCCTCCTATGAGATAGTCAAATATCTTCGTAGAGGCATGATGTTAGAGAAAATCAATAGATGACATTAAATGCAACATAAATGATTCACATATGATTAAATCAACCAAGAATAACTGGAATATCAAATCTGTTACACATAATCCAATATTGGGTTTTCCAAAAACTCAAATCAAAATCAATGAAAATTCTAGAAATAAAATGAAAAAAATCCTCAAGACACTTTTCACAGACACCCATGCTAACATAAGGATTGTTATGTTGAGAGATAGCCAAACAGTCACTCCCAACTACATTCTACATCCCATAAATCCTACCACAAATCTACCTGGACTACCCAAATACATTCTGATATAATAAAAAGATGCATAACCCGCACCTTGGATACAATATTTTCCTGAACCATCCTAGATTCCCTTGTACAATAATACCCGTGATGACTTTAAAATGGTCTGAAGAGTGTTTCTTATCCCCATGGGTCAGATAATATCACCTAGAATTATAAATGAATTTCTAAGTAATGGGTTTTGTATAAAAAGAGAGGAAGATAAATAAAAAATAGTATGATCAATATTAAAAAGGTATAAGTACCAAAAATAGATAGGTAACATTGTACCCAAACAATACATCACCAAGAAATACAATTTCTTCCAAGATAAATCTCAACGATAAAATAATGTAACAATTGGATCATATCTCCACCAATCACATCCATCACTCTAGTCCCTAAGGATTAAAAATATCCACTACCTCCAAGTGGGATGTTCCCATTGCTCATACCTAGAAAAATAAATTCTACAAACAGTTGAAGGAAATAGTAGGGTATGAGTTATGAATCTTAGAAGCTTCTCACAAATCGTTACATAATCAATA
The DNA here is from genome assembly GCA_963277665.1 of Viscum album. NCBI lineage: Eukaryota > Viridiplantae > Streptophyta > Magnoliopsida > Santalales > Viscaceae > Viscum > Viscum album. Next base: position 1,232,815,988 of record OY728135.1, on the reverse strand, counting down.
CCATAGATATTAACCCAATTATTATTTCCAATTATATAAAATAATTAATGTAATGTAATTTTCAAATTTTAAATAAAACTTGATTTTATAATCAAAATATTGAAGCTATATTAAAATTAGATTAAATGAATTTTTTATATAAAACATTAATATAAAATAGTTATAATGTGTAAAATAGTTCTATAACTGATGACATGTAATAAAATAGTGTATTATAGAAACATGAATTAAGCCATGTGGTATATTTATTTGTAGTCATAAGATCATCAAACTACTCATCCGTGATCTTGGATTAATGTGAGAACACATCCGATGACTTAGACAATTGGGACTCAACTCCCCATTCAGGATAAAATCAAGAAACAAATATTTTTATATCTATGTTTTCTTCATCAATACAACTCTATGGGTCATATATCATCATTATTCTCCTAATTTTCCACTAAAAACCCTTGATCACATGTGCTTCAGTCAAACAATCAACCAATCATGGGAAAAGAAGTCATTTCAAATATATATAAAAGGAAACTTCCCACTTTTAGTTTTGAACATGCTCTCAATTAAAAGAATGAAAATAATTTTTCTTTTATTGATTCCTTTTAAAATTATCATTCACTTTAATCAACTTATCACAAAATATAAATATCTAAATTAATCCATAAAGTTTCACAAATTCATCAAACATTTCCAATTTCATTAAAATTGATATTTTTTTGAAAATATCTATTTTTTAAAAAATTATCCAACAATAATAAAAATTCATGTTTTTTAATCATTTAAATACTAAACTCAAAGAAATATTGAAATATAGGTTTTTGATTTTATCAAAAAAACATATAGTACCACAAAATGTTATTTCGTGATAAATTTAACTCTTCTAATGTTAAATACCAATGTAGAATGAATGTGGAGGAGACCAAACCGAAATCCTTAGAAAACAATGATTCAATATTATACTCCGAATCATTCAGAAAACATGATATCACATCGCCACCAAAGAGAGATAGTGTGGAGTAGGAGAGATCCAATGTGGGGTTACTCACTGAAGAAAAAACACAAAAGAAAGATATTTAGAAGGGAATAAATTTTCCCAAAACCACAGAGAGTCACCATGTGGATCGAGAGAATAGGTTTCATGACAAATGAAATAAATTTTATGCTTCACTATACAAAAACACACTCACCCATAGGAATTAATGACATGAATCCTCTACTCATGATGTGAATATGCTGAGTAGGAGATATACCAAAAATGAATTATACGAGGTTAAAAATCACAATTCGTATATTTCATTTCATGAAATCAACACACATATTATAAAAATTCAGGTAATGAATTATTTCAGGTATTTTATCAAGAGTTGGATTCAAATCATTAATATATCCCTTAGATAGTACACAACTATAACATACAGAAAAAAGAATAGAAAATCCTCTAACTCCACCTGAAAACAAAGTGAAGTCTTCAATCATTTGACACATTTATAATCATATTCCATTAATTAAAAAAAATATAAATCCTTTAATTTCATGTCATTTTCCCAGAATATTTCTCCCTATTCTCTAAAAGATCGAAGCTCACGTAATAAAATTGAATAAAAAAAGTGAGGGAGACACACTAGAAAATAATAAATGGTTTGTTACATTAGCATGTGATTAAGAACTTGAAAATTTCTTAATCTTAATATCACATGTATTAAATAAAAAAGGTTTTACGAAATAAATAAATAAAATTAATTAAAAATAACAACCAATTTAAAGAAAATAGAAATCATAATTTAAAATGAAAATACATAAAAACCTATTCTAGCAATGGATGTCCACCACACTTATTTTTTTAATTAATAATTATTCAATAATTTTTATGAGAATTAAAAAATCAATAATTGTAGTCATAATCAATATAAGTATAAATTAAATACCCAACCAAGTTGAGAAGAAATATTATTTAGTTAGTTTCTTAGCTATTTCCAACTAGAAACCTATTATTAAAAATTAAAAACCGAACTTAAAAATTTTATTGATTGAATAATTAGTAAACTGGAACAATTTTAGAGGTGGGAAAAAGGATAGGTCTCATGTGAATCCACCCAAATGGGTAGTAGAATTTATGTTCCCCACATCAGGAAGTGATAGTGGGTTATCACTAATCTAAATAATGTAAAAAGTATTCCTCCAAAATAATGAAGTCTCCATTGATCCAATATTTTTCAATATAAATTAAATGAAAAACAACCCAAATATAGATTTATTAATGTTCCCATCTATAACATTCTATTCCTCATAGAGTTTTCGGTTGTGGAAAAAATGTAAGGGAATTATCCCAAAACATTATCTTTAGATGAGTTATCCATGAGTTTTTTTATTTTTATTCAAGATTATGGATTGTCTTTAGAGTTATTTTAAAATATGACTATTCGTTAAAAATCATCATGGTTCCATCATCCTTTTACAATACATTTATTTTAATTTTTCTTAAATAAATTTCCTTATACTGTGATTTCATATTAATTACCATTGTAGAAAGAATTAGTTGAAAAAGACAAATAAGTAATAGATGAATTAGAAGAGAAAATAGAGGGACTGTTTTCTAAATTTTTTTATCCTTTTATCATTTATTTCAATAGTTTTTTTGAATGCTCATACTTGTTGGACTCTTGTAATTAATCATGAAAAAAAATAATATGATTATTCACTATGAAAATTTATTTTTAATAAAAAACAATGTAACATATAACACTTAATTAAAATGATAAAAATTGATTTCATATGGATTAGTTTCATTACCGCTTATCACCCCTAGAAATGTAGAACATTGGTACCCAAGGTTGTCTTAGGAGAATTCTGACTATGTTACCAGAATTTTAACTTCTGATAAATTTTTTGGTAAGGGTTAGCAAGTTAGTTATTAATTAATGGTTAAGAAAATTAAAATGAAAATAAATAAATATGGGATTATAAATTAATGTTAGAGATTAGATTAATGACTTAATGGAAAATATAAATTGAATATGAAAATAATGGAATATTTTGACCCTAAAACGCTCCCTTTATCAATATTGGAAAATTAATAATGAAATTTAATCAATAACACAATTATATAATAAAATATTTCTAAAAATAATATCAATACCATAAATATGGTAATTTTTTCACTTATGTAACTGAGTTTATTTCACATATACCAATGATACATTTAAATTGATTAAACCAACATTACTCAAAAGAAAACCAAGATAAATAAATTTTAATAATAAGAAAAACCCTAATAAATGCTAAATTTAGAAAAAAAAACAAAATATGATTACAGTAAATTTTAATTAAAATAGAGAGTGTCCCTCTAAAATCTGGAAAGTATGTTTCTTTAATAATTCCATGGAATAAAAGAAAAAATTAAAAAAATCAAAAGGGAAAATTGTCCTTGGGATTTAACTTCCCATGAAATCATGGTAGCTTGACCCATTATGGACATATTTATTACTATGTACTCTTCTTCTCTATGCAATCCTCTCTAACACATCCTTCCCTCTCCCTATATCTCTTCAAAAGGATCTGGAGACACATACTTATAATGAGTTGAGGAAGATTTTACTTCAAATTTTTTCCTTTAACTTTGATTGAATTTTTTTCCCACTAGAGAGAGGAATACCAAAAGTAATTAAAATTGAAAAACATTTAGATTCATCATGAATTTACTTTCATAAATATTTAGGTCCATTAGACATGTTTATTTAATTTAATGTTCAATTTATTAAAGAGAATATTTTATAGACAAATATATTATCATGTCCCATCAAATTTAATCACCCATATACTTGATTACTAATTCAATATTCCTATAATATTTATATACCATATATATTCCATGTTATATTTCATTTAAAATTATAATTATCACATTTAGAGTTGGGTAGATTGAGTTTGGCATGATTTAATGAATCTTGGTAAGATCTTTATACCTAGAAGATTTCTGATTTTAATCCTTTATTTGGGTCTCAAATGGTAAAATTTAGCACTAGTTCCAATTGAATAAATTTATTAGCAATATACATATACAATAAAATTCCATTTTTATTGGTTTATAAAAAGTTATGGTATAATTAAGAAACGAAAAAAACTCTTAAAAATTATGTTTTTTTTGTATTCTCAATAATTCCCAAATAACACATAAACACTGAAAAGGATTAAATGTGTGATCTCAATCCTTGATGAGGTATGTTTTTTTATTTTTGTTAAAATAATTTTTTAATTGGTTAATGGAATGCCACATGGAAGAAGATAAGTTTTCCGGAGTATCTGAAGAGTAAAAATCATAGAATATAGAGAAATGGGGGAATTCAATTCTTAGCACACAATTAGTGCCTAGTTTGTAATAACTAAAAATCATGACCACATTCACCATATAAGTGGTATTAAATGCATGTAAATCATTCCTGGTACAACCAAGAAATAGTGAAAGGCTATACAGATCCATTCTCATGGATTTTCTTCATTATTCAAACTTTGTGGGTTCCTGAGAAAACATTGAAACTCGGTTTCCTCATCAAAAAAGGTGGACACATGGTTTGTGAATAGTTTGGAAAAAATATATCCAAACCACATGACTTCATAAAAGAATGAAATTTACAATTTTCTATCTTGAACGTTATATGGGTTCCCCAATTTTCACCATAATTTCTCTTCCAATAGAAAGTGGTGAAATCAAAACTCTCCCAAATCCTCCATGTGCTATTCTTAATCAATTATATATAATTTTAGATGTAATTTAGTGTGATTAACATCCCTAAGAATGTATCTAAATTAGTTTCATTTTATTGTCAGGATGAATTCTTTTTTTCCGTTTGGCTAAATCTCATGATTCATAATTCTAGAGAGTTGTTATTTTTATTATTGTGGTCGTTATAGATTAAATCACGAGACAATGTTTTAATATAGAGAGAGTGTGTGAATATAAGGTAGTTATTCCACTATATTTCACCCATTTTCATGATATTTTTCTTATTTATGTGGTTCTAACATGACATTTATGTGATCCATATTTTTTACACTGAAATAAAAAAGTAATTTGGTTATTAAATTGAAGCATAATACCCATCACAGAAACCGTAAAGACTATTTATGACAATGAGACTAAGACCATTTTTACCCACAGAGTGTTACACTCCCTTGAATATAGAAAAACATGTTTATAAATAAATAATTAGAGGGTTTATAAGAATAACACATTTTTACTTTTGTTGTCAGGATTGCATCGTATAAGGGGATTTTTAGCTTAACGTTGTAATGTTCAATGTAGAATATGATGATTAAGGGTATGAGTGTTAAATTATTAAAATATATTATTTAATTTTTTAATGAGTTTGAATTTTTTTTAACTTTTATAGTTATTATTAAATGGTAAAATTTTTCAGATATGGATTTATGTTAAATGTGTCAAATGGAATGAACCCTGGAAATGTTGATAAATGAAGATCTGAAGCCTTGTTGTTATTGTTTATAAAAATGACACTAATGATGAACCATGGATGATAATTAATAATGGTATTGTATGATGTTGGACTTATGATCCTTATTTTTGGGTTGGTCCATACTAATTCTCTAGGACCTACCAATGTATGACACGGTTTGGATGCTGGACTAATGCTCCAATGTGATGGGGTCCTAACAAGATATTGATACATGGATTAATTATTCAAGGTACATTAGGTTAAATTTAATTGATTAAGCATTACCCAAGTTAGTTATAGATTTAAATCATTACGTTTTTTGGTTCAAACATTTGACATGGGTTGATGTAGGTTAAGTTGGCACAAGTTCCACTTGGAACATAATGGATAATGTGGTTGATTAATAAATTTTTAAAATATGAAACTAATTTCATTCACTACTTTACTATTATTATTTTATACTTATACATACACTATTATTGGGATGTATATTAATTTAGACACCATTAGTGGTGGCCAAATTATTTCTACTCATACCCTGTATAGGATACCATGGGTACCTGAGCAGACATCCTGGTTGTATTTTAGGATAAAGGAAACTGCCAAGTTATAGATTGCTATATTTTGATTTGTAATGGCACATGGATGAGGGAACTAAACATGACGTCATAACCCATTTTAGGGATTTTTTGTGTTTCTTTATTATTTTTATTTCCTCTGACACATGACCCTATTCTGTCATTGAATATTTATTATGTCAGTTTCAGGGTAACATACTATAGTTTATGCTTGACTTATGGATTCATGGTTTTTACTCGTTATTGATCATTATTACTCTAGTTTTTATTTAGGTTTTTTTCTTAATCTAATAAGGAGGGTATAATCTCCCTGCATACGTAATCGGTCCATCTATACATGTAAATAGGCTCTAGTGTATTAGGAGGCATGTCTGGGGTAATGTGTTGAACCGTCTTGGAGAATTAGTACGGTGACACTTAGGCTGGGATGTTACGAAGTGATATTAGGGTAGTGTTATATTCAATTTCATTACTATTTAAGAAATTTACACATGGGACTATGATATATTGGGACTTTATAATGATCACATACATCGGAGTAGATAACCCATGTGTGGGGAAAATCAAGTTCCTATGGTGGGATTATTCTTCTTTCATTCATCTATTGTAGTCGAATGATATTTCATATTGGGTGATATATTTAATATGTGATATTATCGTTTTTTTATTTTACTCATGGATGAGTATGGAAATCTATTTTTATTTTTATACCTAATTTTAGTAACTCATGGATTTTGGTGACATGTGTATTGCTAGGAACACACAATAAAGTATGTGGTGGTGTGTTTCTTTTTATAAAGATATAGAGTTATAGAAAATCAAAATTTTATTCTATTTATAATGTTTTTAAGGGTAAATTTCTTATAATTAGTATATAATTGTTTTAATAATTGAAATATATAAAATGAAGTGGTTAAAAATGAATTCAACTACGATTTTTGTAATTTTGTTTTTCTGTTTACCTTGAGTTACCCATATCCCATGATAGGGATGATTAAGGTTAGTGTTAGTGTTGTGGTTGTATCCATTGGGATAATGTATATGGATATTCGAATTTAAAAATAGTTTCAATCCATAATTTTTCTAATTTGGTAAATTTTTGTTAATATACCTAAAATGTATATTTTTAATTTTATGGGTATTCCCCCATGATGACATTTAATGGTGGGGTGACATGAGGGTACTAATGAGAATATACCTAAAATAATGAGACTAGAGCCTCCATTGGTTCTAGGTTATTGGGCCGAAGAATAGTTCCACCAGAATTTTCCATCTATAGGAATTTTACTAAAATACAGCTTGGGTGATCTATAATGAGTCTATTTGACCATAAAAGGGTTTTCAAGATATAAAATCCTCCACCATTCACCAGGGAGGGTGGACCTGACATAGATGAGTTTTGGATTGAATCAATCTAGATGAGTTTGGACAACATGGAAACTCCTCCAGAGTAGAGGGTCATGTTTGCAACTAATATGTCATGAGGACCATTGACATTCTGGTTGGATATTAAGGATCATGATGAGTGGATGGAGGGAATGTTATATAAGTATTTCCAGGAGATGTCCCTAGATGACTATTACCATGAGACCCAAAAGATAGATAGGGCTGAAGATTTTATGTGTTTGGCCTAGGGGAATATGTAAATGATGGATTAAGATGGTTGGTTAATAGATTTGAATAATTTTATTCTGATGCTGATGGGATATGAGGTAACTATGAAAAAAAATTAGTATGGGATAAAACATGAGATCATGTACCTGGTAATTTTTTTAAGAAGATCACCTAGGTGGTGAATCCAGATCTAATTTCTAAGGAAAACAAAAACGATTCCTCTAGATGTTTTGAACAAGGTTTCACCTGTGATATATGGTGGTACATCCTCTGATATAAGGAATCTTTATTTTGATAACTTCCATCATGGTCATGGTGGACATGGTATCTAAGGGAGAGGATCATTCTCTCAGGGTAGTGATCATGTGTTCTAGCATTAGTGTGGTAGATGAGGTCACATTCATGGTATGTTTCCTTGACCTATAAATGATTCATAACCTTGTGGAATATTGGGTCATAAGTAGACATTATATAGAAGTCCCAAATAGATGGGAAGTGATGAATTACATAGGGTGATATAGAGCATTGGGAGGGGAACATATACCCTGTATTGGTCTCGCAGTTAGAGTTTCATTCCCCATACCGGTCACGGTAGTAGACAATGTACTTCAGGACAAGAGAATACATATTATTATAGATTTGAAATTCATAAGGCTCATATAGGAGCTGAAGATAAATGAGAAAGTCTTCTACATACAGTTTATCCTTCCTCAAATAAGAAAAAAGTTGGACATTTAGTAATTTGAGAAATGATTCTTGTATCTTCTATGCTTTTTAGTGTCATATTTTATACCAAATATTCACATTCCTTAATATATACTCAATTGGAGAATGGTTTGGGTGTGGCGGTGGAATGTGTGTATGGAATTTTATTGATCGGTACACCGTTAAGGATGAAATCATAGGATGTTCACCATTATAAGGATTATGCCCTTGATATTAGTGTGACTATCTACTTCGGTAGTTATTCATACTTATGATTTTAAATTTTAAAATAATTATATGAATGAAATGGTTTTCTATTTAATTATCATATTTAATTATACCATCAAAGATTAATGTTCATGTCTCTAAAGGGGGAAACATTTGTTCATCGTGGAGTGTGAGACATCAAAAAAGGCCACAAAGGGGTATTTCATCAGCATTTGGGAGTGATTAAAGCTTAGGTTTCAAGTGTTATGCATGATGATGAAATAATGGAGTATAATTTCTTTCATCTAAAGGTGGATTGATTTTAGGATGTATTTCCTTAAACGTTTATAGGGATTCCAGCTAAGAGAAATGTTGCGTTCATGATTGGGATGCTTCTAAGTGTTATTCCAATTTATATTTCATGTTATAGAATGGAATCATTATAGATTCAAGTATATAATACTTAATTATAATACACTGTGGAAAATGATGCTTGTGATCGAGTTTGAATCATTGGGGTTCTCCAGTTTTATTTGATTATAAGGCTGTTGGAACAATGCATTTGTCAGCTAATTACCAAAAGTGGAATCAAGTGATGATTAAGAAGAAGTATCCTATTAAATGTATTGATTATATATTTTATCAACTGAGGGATTCTGATATATTTTCCATTATTCATTTGATAGTAGTGTATTAAAGTTTGAGTGTGAGAGAATTTGATATGTCATGTACTACATTCAGATTCAGGAATGGTTGTTATGAGATAGTCATGATGTCATTTTGCTTAATGAATTATCCTACTAGGTTAATATCTATGATGAACTAAATACTTCACATGTTCATTGACTATTTTTTTGGTTTTCATTTTTGATGATATCATATTGTAATTCTATAATCATGATGATCATGCTAAACATCTTGACATGATCATGAGTATACTGAGAGAGAATTGGCTATAAGTTCTATTTATAGATCCATAGGGAACATTTAACTACTCACATCATCTATGTGGAATGTGTGTTAGTGGACCCTGAGAAAGTTTGAGAAGTTTTATATTGAGAGTACCCATGAATGTTTTCAATGATTGATTCTTTTTTCAGTTTAACAGGTTACTATCGAAGATTAATCAAATATTTTTAACTCTTGGACGTGATTCTCTAAGTAATGACCAAGAAGGGTGTAATTTATGAATTGTATGAGGCTTGTGAGAATGTGTTATAGGAGATAATGAGTAATTTAACCCCCACACTATTCCCAATCATACCTAGACTAGATGAGGAGTATATATTTTATTTTCATGCATCAGTGATTGAAGTCAGGGTATTACTGATACAAGGCATCAAATCATGGAATATGGATTATGAGAGTTAGGGACACATGAGAGAAACTATCCTATGCTTCATCTCATGTTATCCATGGTGTTTATGCCTTTAATTAGTGTCTACATTATCTTCTAGGTGATAGTGTATCTAATATAAGGATCACAAGATCATAAAATATATCTTTTCTCAAAGGGATATAAATATCATCTATTAGAGGTTTGATGAGTATAGGAAATAATTTAACATTAACCTAGTTTACATCCCAGAAAAATGGAATAGTGTTGCTGGTGCTCAGAGAAGAAATACATAAAATTGGTAGAATTATGAGTCTAGTTGTAAGTGGACGATAATGTAATTGTATACTAAGATTCAAATATGTGTTTATGTGGATAAAAATTGGTGATACTTGGGTCCTTACCTATCATTCCCACACATCAATGTTAGTTAACAAAAACGAAAAACGATAATATAGAGTTCCTGGTGTTGAGTGATAGCATTAATATTTGGGAGTTACCTCCTAACTTGACTATCAATTACTCTAATATTATACATTCTCATGGATGTGTTATTGTTCCTACTTGTATGTTCAAGGATATAATGCATGAGTTTCATGATTCAAAGTGGGTGGTTCACCCTAGTTTGATCCAAAATATATAATGATATTTGTTGATTTTATTAGTTTATGGGGATGTAAAATGTGGTCATAGGGTTTATGATGTTATGTTACACCTATCACTAGGTGAAGGCAGGGAATTAAAGGAATATTAATCCATTAAAACAATTTACCTCTTCTGAATGGAAGTGATATGATGTTTCCAAGAACCTTTTTTTGTTTGACAAGGAATCCATGCAAAAAATATATGATATGGGTAATTGTGGACTAGTTAAAAAATCAGTAACATTTATTACTGATTTAGAAGACTTTAAATATTGATCAGCTGGGAAATTATTTTGGGTGAGTGAGAAGATATTTTTATGGGGTGCCTCATAGTAAAATTTTGGATCATTATCTATATTTTATTTCATGCATTAGGAAAGGATTTTAAACGTTATATGGTCCTCATGTCACTTTGTGTATAGCAATCCACACGTAGATGTATTGAAAAACAGAATGTCATATCTTGGTGTTAGAGAACTGTAGAGTTCATAAATCCTCAATTTTAGTAAAACTTTGTAAAATCACAAAGAAACTACATATTTCACCTATAAAAACTAATATTAAGATACTATTCCAAAGTAAACACATGAAACTCTATATGGTAGGCTATGAAGATAACCTTTGTGTTGGATAGAAGTGGTAGAATCAGAGTTTTTGGTTCCATGTATTTTATAAGAATCTTTAGATCATGTATAGTTGATTTAAAATTTCATATAAATGGTCTATAGTAGAAAAAAGTAATACTATTACCAATTTAATCAACCTATTTAGTTTATAGTTGATGATTGTGTGTTCCTTTGGGTCTTTTCGTTATTTAGTATCCTTCAGATTAAAAAAAATGTTTTGTTGGTGCATAAACTATTTAGTTATTTGAGATTAGTGAGTGCATCCAAATGGTAACATATCAGTTAGATTTACACAGTTTCATGTTTCAATTCTTTAATTATTTCATGTTTCACATATTAAGTAGTATCACTAAGACCCTTCTCAGGTGATTGATGTTGATGATTTTGTGTTTGTGTTCGATGCCTCCTTTTAGTAGCATCTGATTCTTATTGTTCATCATAGTGGGGAATATCATTATGTTAATAAAATTACCTTAGTGTAAGTATTATTTTAAAATATCCATTTTAAGGAGGAAACATAGGATTGTGAAGCTAATATGTGGTCCCTATGGAATGTCCTTTTTACCTAGGAATATTTTTAATGTGTTCTGGTTCCGATCAAGGATGATTCTTCATGTGGTGGAGAGGTTTTAAGATTCCAATACTTCATGAGGTATGATTTTTTATTCTGGTTCAATACATTTTTAAAATGGTTAATGGAATTACTCTTGGTAGTAGTGAATTTCTCAATAGTATATCATTTGTTTGAAACATAAAAAAGTGGAAAAAGGGAGAATATTGGGCATGGTGTGTGGCTTGGATATAGTTAATAATAATATTCACTATGACAGTATGCCATATATAAACGGTATTTATGACTTGTAAACCATGGATGGGGCCCCATAAATCATCTCAGGATGGATATATCCATACACACAACTTCCACATGGTTTGTCAAAATGTGTAGGCACCCTAAAAAACCATGCTAATCAGTTTTATCATATATATGGGGCATCACAGTTGATGTAGAGTTTTGAAAATCATACAGCCTATCCCTAATCCTAAACAAAAATGGGATAACATCCATTTTTCTCCCTAAACATTATAAAAATTCCCCTTTATTCGCCCCCATTTTTCCCAACAATAATAGGTGTGACCCAATACCTCCTAAAACCAACAAGAGTGGTTATCCAATGATTCCTAGGCATTTTATGTGTCGTTTAGTGTGATTTAAATCACCTAGTGTGTCTCTAAATATGTTTCCTTGTATTTTTTATAATAATATTTTGTTTGGATTTCTCCATTCATCCAAATATCATAAGCCATACTTCTACGGAGTTTTACAATATCTGATTTCATCCATTTTAACTTTAATCAAGGGTTGAGGATGGATGAATGAGTTTTAAGGATCATACTTTAGGTGGTATAAAATATTTATACCTTATTCTTGATGTTTATCTTGGGTATATGATTGATTTATTGTTCTTCTGTGATCCACATTTGTGTCCCTGAATAGGGAAAGTAAATTTGGACTTAAATTGATTTGTGAAACCCTTTAGGAACCCCATCTGGCCCATTGATGAACATGAGATTAGGCCAATGGCCACCCATGGTTTGTTCCCCTCCCTTTAAAATGGTGAAATATGTTGTTAAATGAAAATTTAATGGACTATTAGATTAAACTATTTTTACTTATGTTGGCATGATATCAAGGTATAAGTCGTTGCATTGATTTACTTGGGAAAGATAAATAGGTTATGAAATGGAAAAGGGTTTATGAATTAAAATTTAAAAGGGGAATGTCCATGTTATTTAATGGTTTTAAATAATATCTAATTATTTTCATTATTAATAAATGGTAAAATTAACCAAATATGAAATTGGGTTAATGTTTTCCAATAGAATGAACTGTGGCAATGTTGATAAATGAAAATGTAAACCCTTGTTGTTATTTCTAATAAAAATGTAAAAAATGATTAAACATGGAATGATGTTATTAATCGTACGTTTGGATTTGGAATTGATTTTTCTCATCATTGTTTAGGGCTAGAATAATTCTCTAGGCCCCACTAATGTATGGTATGGTATGGATGTTGGACTGATGCTCCAAAATCCTATGTTTCATACATGATATGGGAACCTAGACTAATAATCAATGGTACCTTGGTTTAAAGTGAATTGATTAATGACTAACCTTTTGAATTGAAGAGTTAATCCCTTATAGTACATGGTTTTGAATTTTGTGATGGTCTAAAGAAGGTTAGGTTGGATCGGGTGTCACTTGGATCCCAGGGTAATGTGGTTTATTGATAACTATTTATATTGTGAAATATGTTTCATTTTCTTCATATATATTAATCATTAGTAATTATATATACACTATTATTAGGCTAGATATTTCATTATAGACCCTTTGTAATGTCCAACTCGGTTATACTCAGACCTTTCTCATACGTCCGTAGGTACCTGGGTAGACTATATGTTTGCAGGTAGGGACAAGGGCAGAGGCCAATTGCAAGATAGTTGAGTGAGGATTGGGAATCACTCGTAGATAAGGGAACCTTTGCAACAAATTTTTACAATTGTAAATGTGTCACTATTCTGGGGTTACCGTTAACACATGACAACATTTAGGCATCCTATATTTTTAATATTTTTTGGGAACATTCCTGATTTTTGGTCTTGTTATGTATTCAATGTTATTATTGATTATTAATAATTATTACTCTAGTTATTGTTTTTACTAATTTTAATTATTGTATTTCAATGTTGAAGAGGATATAGTCTCCATGTATTAATTATAATCTCCTCACTGATTTTTGAAATCTTTTGTCATATAGGGATACCCAATTGAGGTCACCTAACGAATCGACTCAAGGAATCAATTAAGTGGTACCCAATCCTTAATATTACAAGTATTTTCATTCAAAAATAAATAATGAAGTTGTTTTGTTCCTTGATATATATATAAATATAAATTAATAAAAAACTCAGGTCAATTATTTTCATTTAACATAAAACTTGTAATCCTAGACAAGTAAGAATAAAATACAATATTAAAAAATTTTAAAAATACCATCCCATAGGTTATACTAATTCAAGAACATGTATGTTATTATTATAATGACTAATAAACAACCATTAAATGGAATTATCCATTATGTTAATTTATTCTATTACGACATAATTTAACCCCTAATTTAAAAAAATCTTATCTCATCATAATTTTCCCTCATCACACGTATTTTTATTTTTTCAGAAATGATTTTCTCATCCAGAACATATGGAAGGGTCACTGTAGGATTGAAAAATCCTAAACCCCCACAAAACTGAGTTATTATATTATTTTTATCATGATTAATTTTTATATATTCAGTGTCTTATGGTTGTAATGTATTTAATTCCCCAGATACTAAAGAATAATATTGAGTATTGGATCGTGTTGAAGAAAAAATTCTTGATTCTGTTTCTCCCCTAAAAATTGTATTTCCTTAATCACCTTAGAAATAAATCAAATAAAAAGTAATTTTTTTTTATTATATATGTAACCATAATAAATTTATCAAAAAAAATTTAAACCACTAATTTACCTTGATCATAATTGAATTTCTGATTTTTATGTCTTCAAATTGTACACAAATTTATTTTTGAAGGCCATGAAAAGTTATTTGGGATTTAAAAAGTGGTGTGATTTATCCACCCATATTTTGAATTATAAAACTTATTTTTGGACTTTAATTAACTCTAAATCATCCTAAAATCTTATATAGAATCATAATAAAACATCCCTTATAGCTAATTTCAACTAGACTGTGCATTTTTGGTTTTTTGAGTAGGTTGGTTATAGATAATGGGGTTTTAATATATGAAACTCATATGCCCTTCATGGATATATATGTGCAAAAAATCATAAAATTTAAATTTTAATCTATAATTAAGATGAGTTTTTAAAAAAAATAGAGATTTTAAAAACAAACAATTACCTTAATAATTTTAAATGCAAGTACCTTAAACAATCAATTTTTTATGGAATGAAATCAAATTATATTTAAATTAATTCGTGTTTTCTCAATATAGATGTGAGTTAAATGATAAGAATATGCTAAAAAGATTGAAATACACAAAAGTATGTGATGGATAAATTTAGAGTGTGATTCCCAACATGGGATTAAAAATAAAATAATTTTTTGATGATTGAAAAAAAACTAATCTGAAACAATGATCATTTTAGTATTGATTTTAAATTAATTTCTTGGGAAAATTAGTTCACTAATTTACATGGGGTTCAAAGGTCATAAATTAAAAAGTATCAACTCATAGTTTTTCTAAAATGTAATAAAAATTAAAAAATTGACACACCAAATAACAAGTCAACATAATATTAATTATAATCAACATTTAGAATTTTAAAAAACAAAATAAAATATTATTCTATCAAAAAATCTCCCTCCCGTCCCACACATATTTTATGAAGTGTACTCATTGTTTAATAGTTCATATGATAAGTGAAAATCAAGAATAATGAACATAAAAAACAATTGGTATGGAAAAAACACGTTTGAGAAGAAACATCATGGATTTAGTCTCTTTACTTTAGCCTAATGGAATACTACGATAAAAAAAGAACCAAAAAATATTTTTTAAAAATAACTACAGAAAAAAAATTTATAGAAAGAAAAAAATTATTGATGATTGGTGAAACCCCTATAAAATGTTATATTCTTTTATTTACCTTACTCATGTTGTGATATTGGGTTATACCCTTTATAAAGGAGGTTGATGATACTTTCAATAAAACCACAATATGTTATTATATCAAATATTTTATAATATTATTAGAATCATCTAGAGAAAAATTTATTCATGTAACCCAACATAACATTGTAGTTTTAATAAGGTAGTATTAAAAGGGTGAAAATGCCAACCCATTCCACAATGTGTTTTCAATTCAATTTCTTTATGGAATATGAATTATTCTTTGAAAATAATCTTTTTTACAATCATCCTTATATAAACAAATACACAAATACATAGTACCTCTATTTTCTCATCAAATTTTACATTCACTTCTTTGTTTTTTGTCCACCAAGTCCTTAAATAAGATTATTGAAACTACTATAATTGTACAATGTATTCAAACTTATAAATTTTATTAAATAAAATAAAAATGAAATGGATGCTATAAAAATTTATCTCTCTCATATAATCTATATTCAAACTCTTTATCTTTATACAAAGTCACATGAAATTATTTTTTTGGGGGTATTGGATAATTTTCTTTTATAGGCCCAACCTCTTCAATGATTTCTTATAATATATAATTAAAATGATTATATTTTATTTTAACAACAATTTAAAATTCTATTATTGATATAGGGATAATATACATTTGTTTAATAACGACAATATTCATTATAATATTTTCTTTCACTATTTTTCTAGATACTCAACATTATCAGAATCATAAAATTATTCCTGAAATGGCCAAGAATATGGGTAATCACTTTAGAAGTTGTTTTTTTTAAATAAAAAAACATAAAAAACACTATTGACCAATAAAACCTATTAATAATAGAGGTTTTTGTCACATTACCCTCTATCTTTAATTTTCTACTTAAAAATACAGTACAATGGAACCCAAGGATATCTTTTGTGGAGTTTATATACGAAGTTTTATGTTTTTTTCCATTTATTTTTGTAGGGGTTAGTAAATTGGGGAATAGTAAAAGGTGAAATATGTTTAATGTAAATTAAATCATATAAATATTAGAAATTATTATTAGATATTTCAAGTAACATTGATGGAAATATATAGAGTATAGATAAAAAAAGTTGACAAGTTTCAACCCTCACACCATCCCTTTATCCTTGTCTATAAATTAATTAAAAAATTTAATTACACAATGTATATGTAAACACCATATACTATACACATAAGATAACTACAAAACATATTGAGATCTCAAATTTGGGAGTCAACCCGCTTAAGAATGTGATTATATTTCCCAAAGACCACTAAGAAACAAAAAAATAGATCAAAATTACTATTATTATAGGTGATAACTCATCTTTTAAATTTAAATAGAAATAGAAATAAATAATTTCAATATAAAACATTATAATAAATTATATTGGTTGAAAAAATAAAACATTTAAATAAAAAAGAAAAATTGTTCCCAAAATAATTCTAAAGATTGCAATGAAAAGAAGAATACTCTAAAATAGAAATTAATCCATCAGATTCCAATATCCAATTACACAAGTGATTTTATCTAATACTTGCTACAATAATCTTTTTACAACCCACATTTTTATTATTATCTATAGAAAAACCCACCATCTCCTTCCAACCACTGAAAATGATGTTATGACCCATATTTATAATGTAGAGTTGTTTTACCTCCAATAATCCCTATAAAATTTGAATACAATATCATCCCTCTACAAAAATGAATTTAGAATATAATTAAACAAGAAATTTGATAATATATGTCATGTATTTTTTACAAAAAATATCTAAATTTTATTGGACTGGTGTCAAAAATATAATTTTTGAATTAATAAATAAAAATATTTATGGTTTAACCAACTATTAATTATACATTATTTTTATAATTTACTTGAATACATTAATGATAAAAAAACTTTATATGATATTTAAAAGATATATGAGTTCTCTTTCATGTCCAACTATAATTATCTCATTTGGAATTATATAGGTCACGTGAATCTTTATTTAATAATGGTTGATCAATTCTTTCTACCCATGTGTTTTCCAATTTGAATGCTTCATTTGGTCCTCATATGGCTCGATTCTACACTTGGTACTATTGAATAAATTAAATCCCAATAAATATAAAATCATAAAAAATAATTTTTAAATTTTAATTATTTTTTAAAAATTATAGAAGAAATACAAAAATAATAAAAATGATTAATATTGTTTAATTTTTCTATTTTCACAAAAATTCTCAATAATATATAAAAACGAAAAAATGTAATTTCATTCAAAAAAAATATAGGTGTTATTCCTAAAAACATAAAAATGGTAATGAAAATATCATCTTTATAAATTCTATTATATATAATACTTTAACTATGAGACAACTAAGCATAAAAAATAAAACCAATGTAATTTCAAGACATAAGACCATGATTTCCACTAATTTAACATCAACACACTAAAACATAGAATGCCACCTAAATGTCCTTTATTTAAAATTCTCCATTATTTTTATTCAATCTATTACCTCTTTATTTAATCTCCCATGAAAAAAAAAACTTTCCTGACAAAAACTTCCCTCATCACATTGATTTGAAGTTTCTATAGTAATTTTTTTCTTATTGAAAACACATGAATGGGTCATACGAATCTTGATAAGTTCCTAAATATTTACCGAATTATTTTTTAATATTGTATATGTTGAGTAATTTCAATATTTTTATAAGATTAAGGTTTATAGGTTCAATATTTTAACATTATCTAAGAAAGAATAAGGAGGTTTTACTATTTTGCATGAAAAATGCATCATTCCAGTTTTTCCACTCAAGAAGTGTTCTCTTATTACCCCATTTTTTATAAATCTTTTAAAAAATATTCATTCCATTTGTGTATATTCAAATAATAATTATTTTATCAACAAATTTTAATTTACTCGACTATGTTCAATAGAATTTATGTTCTAATTTTTTGGTTCTCAAATTCAATACAGATTTATTTTTAAATGTAGTGAGAACTTATTTAAATTCCTGGAAGTGGTTAGACATCCCAAATTTTCTTGAATTATAACATTTATTTTTATCCACTTATTTACATTCAAATTAAATCCAAATAATTCATCATTCCACAAGTCAAAAACCATCCCACCCAAGAGTTGAACTAGGACACATATTTTTACTTTTATTACAGGTTTGATAGGGGTTTCATGCTTTCTGTTTAATAGAATATCAGTTTTCATGTATTTATTAGGTTTTAAATGGGTAAAATTTAAATATTTTCCGTGAATGACGAAGTTATTTTAAATATTGGCTTCTAAAAATTATTATTTCTATATAAGTTCATCAAACTATGATGTTTGGAAAAAAAAACAAATCAAATTATGTCTATATTAATAAGGGTTTTTTATATTATAAATTGAGGTAAAAAATAATATATAAAAAAGCAACACAATCCTTGAAGTCAATTGATTGAATAATTTATAGAATTACTCATGTAACGGGATTGAAAATTTATTGGACTCTTCATAAATTTCCCAAAATTTCAATTCTGAAATAATGTTCATTTTAAGAATCATTTAGATATAGATTCAAGAAAAAATAAATTCACTAATTTAAATGTAGTACAAAATTTTCAAAGGGATGAATTTTCATTCAATAGTTTTAAAAAACACATGAAAATTGAAAAATAAAATCATCTAATTAAAATAAAAATACATAGAAATTAAAACATAAAAAAAAAGATTTATAAAAATAACATAGTTTCTATTCTAGAAAATGATATTCCTCCATACCAAGATTATTTTGAGTTGTATCCTCATTGTAAAATATTTCATATGAAAAGTTATAAATATAAGAATAATGAAAAAATAGGTGTAATGGAAAGACACGACTTAGTTGAGCAGAAATATCCACTGCTTAGCCTCTTACCTGATACGAACTAGAAACCTTAAACAAAAAAAGAAGAAAATATCAAATGTCTATCAAAATAATTTTAAAAAAATCAATATAAGGTAAAAAATAAATATCTTGGGTGAAAAAACCCCCTCCAAAAAATAGGTGCTAGCATCTTACCACCCCTAACAATTCAGTGAAAATGGTTTATCCACAATCTAAAGTATATTAATAAATTTTTTACTTAAAACATTGAAATGTTCTTAGATAAAATATTTTTTATCATGAAAAATAGATTTAATCTCCCATATATATATATTTATCCATGTTCCCCAATATAACATTATAATTTTTATAAAGTAGTGAACGTTGGAATAAAATGCAAGGGAACCATCAAAATATTAAAACATTAAATGAGCTATCAATTAGTTTGTTTATGTCCATTAAAAAACAAGGATTTAATTTATTCTTGACATGGAATATTAAATCATCTTTTAAAATAATCTTGGTAGTATCATCATCAGGTAAAATAGTAAAAAACTCAATCATTTCCTCTATTTTCACCTCAAATTTGGCCACCATTCCATTATTTCTTTATTCCATGGCCTTTATAAATGTATTGAATCCATAATAAAATTAAAAATAATTTAATTTTAGAAAATTTATTAAATCAAATAAAAAATAAATGAATTCTCATTAAATGTAACCCCCCCCCCAAATAATTCCATTTTAACTCTTTTTCCTCATTAAAATCCACTAGTAATTCATTTTTAAGGAGATTCGTGTATAGGTTTCAGGTACTACATCAACCATTTATTCCTCTAAATTACTTTTAATTATTTTCATAAAAACCACTTTCATGAAGAATAGTGGGGACCCTAAAAATTCAACATTGAAATGTGCGAAATGATAAAAAATTCAAAATTGAAAAAACTAAATCCAAAAAACAAATTCTTGTATAAAAAAGATCAAAGATTCAATATTCAAACTATCAATAAAGACACCCAAACTATTGATACATCAAAAAATGATCCAGTTGTGACAACCAATATCATGTCACCCAGCTTCCTGTTGGGAAAGATGCGAAAGTGACGAACACACAAACAATAGAAAAAGTGGATGCAGAGTGGAAATAAAATTTCCCTCCAAAAAAAAGTAGATGCGTAATGACAAAAATAAGTGCAGAAAAATAAAGTTGACACCAGAAACTTTTACGTGGAAAACCCAAAAAGAAAAAACCATGGGACTTAGTCCAAAAAGGGATCTACTAAAATCAAGAGGTACACGATAGATATTCCCCCAAATGGAAGGGATCTCAAAATTAATAAAAAAGAATAAAAGTTTTTATCAAAAGCCGGAGAGCACGAAAAGATGATCGTTGAAGAAAAGAGATCATTAAATGTGATTTTCTCATGGTGTTTCTGCTACCGGTGATGTTGAGATTCCTTACCACTACCTCCTTATATAAGAAAAAGAATTAGTATCCAATAATGTCTCTTCGTCAAAAGCATGTCACCGTGTGAATTAATTCACGCAGCCTTGTCCACCATTAAAAACACCTCATTAAAAGATAAACCACATGATGCACCAATTGAGGAGGCGTTACCCAGTGCGGAAACTTGGAAGGCGCCCAAAAAACTCCCCCTCCAACTCAAGTGGAGATCATGGTCAACCCTACAATTAGTCAGAAAGTCTCCAATTTCCCTCTGGGTAAACTCTTGGTCCACATGTCTGACCTGTTTTCATCAGTGTGGATATTCTCTAGCTCTAACCGTCTCGAATCAAGGACATTGTAGATCCAATGATTTCGAACAGTGACATGTTTTGGACTGCCATGAAATTTGGAATTATTTCCCAAAAAAATAGCACTCTGACTATCACAAAATAAAAAATACCTATGCTAATTTGAACTGAGCTCTTGAATAAATGTTTTCATCCATAACAATTCTTTACATGACTTATTAGCTATAATAAACAGTGACTCTGTGGTAGAGAAAACAACACATCTCTGTATTTTAGAATGCCAAGATACATCTCCCCCTACAAAAGTGATCAAATAGCCTGAAGTAAACATCCCTGAATCTCTATCTCCAGCCATATCTGAATCTGTAAATCCACAAAGCATGGGTTTCCCTTTTCCAAAACAAAATCTCAGATCAGAAGTACTACAAAGACTATGAAAAATGTACTTCACTGCTCTGCAAAGATCTCTTCATGGATTTGATAGAAAATGACTAACCACACCAACTGTATAAGCTATATCAGGTCTAGTACATACTATTTCTTACATCAAATATCCAACGACATATGAATAAGGTATGTGCTACATCTCATCTCTATCTTCATCAGTAGAAGGTGACTGACTGGTACTGAGCTTAAAATGAAAATAAGGAGTACTAACCACTTTTTTTCAATCCATATAAAATCTATGAAGAACCCTCTCAATGTATCTATCCTGATATAACCAAAAATTCGTGGCCTTCATATAACTACAGATCATTATTCCAAGAATTCGTCATGCTGGCCCCAAGTCATTCATCGTAAAAGACATACAAAGATCCTTCTTCAATCTGTCAGTTGTAGAATTATCATGGCCAACAATGATCATTTTATCACTACATAGAAACATTATTATAAAATCATCACCAGTAAATCTATAAACAAAAACTAAATGATCAGAAGATATCTCCTTGAAACCCTGATGAGAAATGACAGATTCAAACTTCTTATACCACTTCCTCAGAGCTTGCTTCAAAACATAAAAACTGTTCGTCAACCTGCATACATGATTATCTTTACCCGTTTCAACAAAACCTTTTGGATCATCCATATAAATATCCTCTTCTAAATCCCCATGGAGGAAAGCTGTCTTCACATCCATAT
The DNA here is from genome assembly GCA_963277665.1 of Viscum album. Taxonomy (NCBI): domain Eukaryota; kingdom Viridiplantae; phylum Streptophyta; class Magnoliopsida; order Santalales; family Viscaceae; genus Viscum; species Viscum album. The sequence goes on along the minus strand of OY728135.1, from coordinate 1,232,793,359 downwards.
AATCAATCTATAGATCCAAACTAGCATCCAAACCAAGAGACACCAAAAATAAAGACATTTTGACAACATTTGAGAAAATCTAATCATAATCAATACCTTTCTTCTGGAAAAAGCCTTTATCAACTATCCATTCCTTGAATCGTAAAAGGGAATTGGATTCTTCATTTTTATTCCAATAAATTAACTGATTTTTCAAAGCTCTCTTACCTATCTGTAAATTCACCAGCACAAAAGTGTGGTTATCTTGAAATGATGTCATCTCGCCATCCATTTTCAACCTATATGTCCTTCTGTTCACTCTAAATTTCTTCATTAAAAGATTCTAGTTCTCCCCCTTTATCGAGGAGCCCATACTCATTAGGTGAATATTGAGTTGAAGCGGTGTGATGTCGAGATGACCTCTGAAGTAGAACTGTGGGTTTATTAACACCCCTTGGAACTCGATCTTCTGAAACAAAAGGTGCATCAGAAACATTAACTCCAACCTATTCACCTTGAGCATCATCCTGAACATAAACATGATCCTCATAATAAACAATATGAGGTAAATATGATTCAGAACCTGGCTCAAGACAGACAAAACCATCAGAAGATGGAGAAGCATCTTTTTCTCATTTATCAATATCTACAATATTCTGATCCTCCTTAAAAATTGCATCAAGGATTCTGACAAGTTTCTTTAAAACAAGATAATAGAACCTGTACCCAAACTAATCATGTCCATATCCAGAAGAAATTAACTGTTGTATATTACTATCAAGCTTGTATATCTCATCTACAGGCACATGAACAAAAGCTTTGCAGCCAGAAAAGCACAAGTGATCGTACTTGTTCTCTTCTCCAGGAAAAAATTTGTTGGGAGTGTCTCTCTGGATATCAACCACATGTGATAAATTGATAATATATGCAGTAGTAAGTAAATACCCTCCCTAAAAATGTTTCGGAAAATTTTCTTCTGAAAGAAAATAACAAACTCTTTCTAACAAAATCATGTTCATCCGTTCAGCTATACAAATCAGTTGAGGTATCTTGGGCAACGTCTTCTAATTCGAAATACCTTATTTCCTACAATACTGATAAGACAGACCACAATACTCTTCCATATTATTTGTATTAATAAATTTCATTTTCTTGCCTGATTCTCTCTCAGTAGAAACATGAAATTTTTTATAAACAATGAGCCCCTTTCTTTTGGCATTAAACATAAACCTAGAGCATTCATGAGTAGTCATCAATAAATGTAACAAAATAAATACTGCCACTAATGGTCTTTCATTTCAATAGACCAAAAACATTAGAATGTACCAATTCAAGTACATGTGACTTCTTGTGTAGAGGATTACTACTGAAACTCACTCTTCCATATTTCCTAGAATTGAAATGATCACATGTGTCCAAATTGATACTCTACAAATATAGAATATTATTTATCTTTTCCAAACATCCAATCCCTTTCTCACTGATGTGACTTAGCCTCTTATTTCACAACTTGGATGAAAAATTGCACTCAACAACACAAGCAGTATCACAATAAATAAAATCTCTAGTCTAGTACAAACCTTATTTCTTCTTCCCTCGAGCCACAATCAAAGACACCACAGAAAGAGACCATTGGAAATCACCAAAACTGCTGATAAAACATTCATCATCATGAACTTTGGTAGAAATAAGAATCAAACAAACCTCATATGCATGTCGGACATTCCTCAAAATATACTTATTTCCTGTACTAGTCTCTAAACAAACATTCCCAATTCCAAATATGTCAGAATCACCATCATTTCCCATCTTCAAAATCCATGAAACTCCTGGGCTGTAATATGTAAATAACTCCTTCTTCAATGCCACATGAAAATAGGCACCACTGTTAATAACCTAGTCAGAATCATCAGAAGCAATGTTAATAAAGTCATAATCAATAACAAGATCACCCCCTGTAGCAGCGACGATATGATCATCTCCATCACCATTTTTCTTCTGCTGATTTTCCTTCAATCTAATCTCTCTTTTAGCTGATAACAAAACTTTTTAACATGCACCTTCTTACCACAATGATGACATTAGAAATCTCTATTATTTGGTCTCGATTTTCTTCTATCTATGCTCTTACCTCGATTGCTCTGCCCCCAGTAATGGATTCTCCATCTGTTATCTGTGACTAAAAGATCTGTAGAAGATTTCTCCAGAGTGTGTCTCCTAACATATTAATTTAAAATAGCAGACTTGACAAAAATAAATGTCATAGTACCATTTTGAGCAGAACCGGTTAGAGTAACACGTAAATTCTCCCATGAATCGGGTAAAGTGTTAAGCTGCAAAAGAGATAAAACCTCATCATCAAAACCGATACCCATTTCAGACAACATATCAAAACCTACATGATATTCACATAATTAATAATAAATAGACATTCCTTCTCTATACATCAATTTTATAATTTTCTTAAGAAGAAACAATTTTTTATTGCCCATCTTGGAAGTATAGGTCAACTCAAGCTTCTCCCACAAAGTTCTGGTGTGAGGGATTTTGAAAATGTGGTTCATCACATTTTCTTCAACCCATTAGCGAATGAATACACATACAATATCCTCCTTGAATTCCCATTCTTCATCCAATATTCCCTCCTGCTTCTGGGTACTAAACACTGGAAGACGCATTCACTTGACAGAATGTAAATCCCTTATTTTAAGTCACCACATATAGTAGATGGTACTATTCGGAAAATTCATCTGACGGTAATTGGCGTCCATAATAAATATGAAATAAAAAAACTAAATACTCTAATACCAGATGTTGGGAATGAAGGAAAAGGGACGAACGTGCAAACAATAGAAAGGCACCCAACATGTCCTTTATCATTAGCATATCACTCTACCATCATGTCCATCAACGTCCATAAACACCACAGTCGATAACCAGACGAATCCTCTAGAATAGAAACACCATAACACCAATGAAGAATATTTTCATTGAGAACAACCCATAATCCATGAAAAACACAACTCAAAATCATCATCAACCCCAAAGTAAAACAAAAAACACCTTGAAAAAGAATCACCATAAGGAATAACAACCACCAAGGGGACCTAGAGAAAATAAGGACTTTGAAATACCTTCCTATTGGATCACCCAACATTCACAATGATACATCTGAGAAAAACATATGAAACCTCACACCCTACAACCCTAGAAATCATTTAATCATATAGATTCCAGAGCCAAGTAAAAGTGTACTAGACCCCTATAGAAATCCTTTAAGAAAATATCACCCTCAATACTAAATAAAACATCTTCTACAAACCATTACTAGCTAAAAATAATGTGTGACTCCATCTAAAAATGCTATCAAATGCCCAAAGAAAAATCATATTCAATATGATAAAAAAGTAGGGAAAAACCCAAAACCATTTTATTAAATGTGAACCAAGAGAGAGAAGAAGTATAAAAAGTGGAAAACTATGTAGCCTAAGAAGAGAGAGAAAACCAAGAAGGTCTAAATATCCTCAAAGAGAATAGGTATAGAATCATGATGATGAAAAGGGAGTTGGATAGGAGAGAAGCTCCAAATAAAATGGGAATAACACCAAATGGATGTGACACAGTCTCTCGAGAGTGAAACAAGAGAAAGAATATCCTTTATCTAGTGGATCTTCTACCTCAACCTCTTATATATCTTCTAATAATATAAGAGGAGTAATTTATTTTTTCTTACAATTATTTTTTAAATTCATAATAAAAATGTCTCAAGAAATTAAATTTTTGTACTAACAAGTTAAAGAATTATAGAATCTTGTTTTTCTAGTTTTTTCAATCACTAATCCTTGTTATATTCATGGAATTGATCACGAACAGGACGAGACTATGATTAATCGCTATATATGTAACACCCCAAGATTTCATAGTGTGTTATTTCTTTAAAATAATTCAATAACTTGCACTACACGCAACACCGAGTTCAATCGCACCATGACTTACCAAACAAGCCATTCAAAAGAGGTTATGAATAGTATTAACTAAATTTTAAACTAATCTATCCTTATAATTTTAGAATCCATATTATGAGTTTCTTAGACATAATGCAAGAACAAATTCATTTTCAGTATTGCACTTTTATCAACTTTTAATAGTGAACCCTTTTTAAATACAGTATTTTAAACTTTTTGACTAAATGGGGACATCAAAAATTTAAAATGAAACATCCCAGGCTTCCACGGTACGCTTTCCTTTGAATAATACAGTAGCGTGCGTTGTACGCAACTTTGAGTTTTAACACACACCACAACCGATCAAACTAGCCGTTATAAATAGTAATACCTACTTTTTGAAATTTAATCTCTCAAAGTGGACTTCATTTTTGGATTTGGAATATCTAATTTAGCCTAAGGTGAAATTTTGGTACTTTTCAGATAACTTTAATATTTTGATGAATAGTGAATATTACTAAATTTTAATTAAAAACATCTTTTTTAATAAAAATAAATAAAAGTGATAAATAATGAATTTTAGTGGTTTTAAAGAATATTTATAATATATTTTTACCCTTTAATACAATTTTGGTCATTGGAGATAATTTTACAATTAAACCGGACATAAACAAATGTCAATCTTTTGATAGTTATTATCTATTAAAAACACGCTTTATGTTTTAACAACGGGAATTAATTTTAAATTAATTTCTGCCACTTCTGTGTTTTGAATATGTAAAAATGGATTCCATATTTGGAATCAGGATGTTCAAATTGTGTAAATAGGTAACTTTTATTTTTAGACATTTTGAATAATTGCTTCGGTAAATATTTTATTTACCATGGTTAAGGGTAAATCCGGTAAATAAGGATTAAAAAATAATATTATAATAATACTAAATTACCCTAAAACGTGTCCTAACCTTATTTTGTGATACATGTTCGACCATAGGCATCTTTGGGTAGATTTGGGGACCCCATGGATCCACTTGTAGGTGATAGGGACACTTTATTTTAATTAAGTTAAAATAAGTACAAAAAAGACATAAGCATATATATTTTAGAAACCCAATTTTTACATAGGTTTATATATGTTGTATTTTAGACTATAAATATTAATTAGAAAGACGAAAAGATTTCCAACATAATGATATTTTATTTATAATTTTTATACTTTAAATAATTTAATTTATATATGACGCAATGATGATGCCGTAAATACCATAATAGTGACAAATTAAAATAATTGATATTATAAATACCAAAATAATTATAATTTGAGACTTTTAATGACTTAAAATAATTTTATAGGATAATGTGACATATTATGATTGATTTAATTAACTCTTTCAGAAGTAATCATTCTGTTATGAGTTTCACAAAAATCAACTATTGAATAGTGTCAAAATTGACATAAAAGAGTTTTTAAAACAAATATTATATTATTAATTGATATTAACTTCCTAAAAATCTAAGGTTAGGCCAAGAGACTTATATCATGATAGGTGTATCATTAAGTGACCACTTGGGAGTCTCTTGGATGTATATGGTAAGTTTATTAACCATATAATATAAAAATACAAAGAGAGATTGTAAAAGTGAAACTAATTAACTTAGAGTTAATACTTAATGATAAGGTTAATATAGTAACCCAAACCTGTATAAATTATATTTGTTAAGTGTTTTTTGACCTATACCCACCTTAACATATATATAATCCACATTGGAGCAATTAGAAACCGAATATAAATTTATTATAAATTAATATTTCTAGCTTTTCCAAAGGTGCCCCACACCCCTCTTATAAAAGGGCACTCCTCCTTCTCATTTATTCACACCATAAAAGCCTTTTGGTTTGGAAAAACACTGCCCCAATACTCTCCCAAATTCGATCAATACAACCTAGAGGCCTTATTTTGATCATAAATCCAACCTAAGGATCTTTTTTGATCAAATCAAAAGGAAGAACCCGAAGAAGAGGTAATGATTTCACCACCCTTTTTCAAGTTCCTTTCTTCTTCCACTTATTCTTCCGTTGTTGTTACCATTCTAAAATAATAACTCCAGTATCATATATATATTGTGATGTTATTATAAATATGGTACAACCATATTCACTATTCTATCCATCTTTTGAATAACATGTCACCATACGTGCGTACGTACGGATTACCGTCTCCACGTCGTGGTGTAATTGTTATTCAATAAATTATTATTTGGATGGGTTTAATAATGATGTGTAAATAATGTAAATAATAAATATAACATGATAAGGATTCTGTATATATGATGTACCATCCAATTATATATTATTTTAATATCAAATGAATGATATTATCGCTCATGCGTACGTACGGACTACCATCTCCACGAACGTGATGAGATTCATTCTCCATCGTATCCATTGAAGTATAATTCTCATTTGATTATTAATAATAGTATCTAAGGACTTGATATCATTCTGGATATGAATGATATACAACCTATCCATTAAATACATGGCTAACATAACAAAACATATAAAACAAAACGAGTAACTTAACACCCGAAACGACGATAATTCTAAGATATTATTAACAAAGCAATGTTAAAAGATCATATATGATATCATATTAATGTATATGATTATTGTATAATTTAATAACAATTATTTCCCTATTATACAGGAGGTTAACCTACCCCATCCAAGGAAAAGTGCAAGGTAAGGGTTTATTTCACAATCTCTTCATTATCCGAGGTTGTTTATAAGTAATAATCTACTGGGATCTCTTTATCATCCACATCCATGTTTATTAAAAATGTATTTCAAAACATTTTTTCTATTTAAAAGAATATGGATTAAAGTCATTTATACCCTTTTTTGACTTTTTATAAGAGTTTTATAAAGGAATCATTCCGTCGTTTTCTAAACAAGGTACTTTTTAACCTTTTCGACAGAATTAAAGTAAGAATGTTTTTTTAACTTATACGACAGGTGTGGTTATTTTCCGCCGTTATAAAATCGTCGATGCTTCCCTTACAAGCTTATAAGAATATTTTCAAAGAAAATGTTTTATTTTATAAATATATGACTTTTAAATGATTTCAAGATAGAAAGGGATATTTCTCTAAAAAGGGTTTTGGTTTTATCTATGTCAACATCCTTTCATAGATTTTACGCTTATTTAAAGTTGAATTATTATGGTACAAATATTCTATATTATATTGAAGGTTTTGTAATATGTTTTACTGTGGATGTTCTATTTTTATACCATTCATAGTTTATGGTGAAAGTATTGACATTTTGTATGCTAGTTTTAATACGAATGTTTATGTTATGTTTAAACCTTTTCATATGGGAATGCATTGGACTTAATATGTGACGGGTGGAGCCCGCTATAGCTTCTCAATGCATCGGTAGGTCCCATGAGACAATCTAGTGTCTTGGCAAAAGGCCTTGGAAAAATTTTATTTTTAGTCTTGGCATGAGGCCTTGGCTATGTGGTTATGATAGTCTGGCATTATGCATTCTATCATTATGAAAGTGGTTATTGATATTGCATGTGATTATTCGATTAATAGAATATCCATGTGAATAAGTAAATGGAATTATTTCATTTTATCATTGTCATAATATGTTGAAGTTCATGTTTAAAAGGCTTTTGTTTTAGTTATACATTGCCTTAAATGTTTAATCATATTTATGAAAGTTTCCGCTATATTGTTATCCTTACTGGGCATTTGAGCTCACCCCTTTTCTATGTTTTATTTTTCCAAGGAAGTGAAGAAGTAAATTATGAATGACCAGAAGGGATATTATGTGGGGATATGAGTGTGGAATATGGATACAATATGTTGTTGTAGTAGTTTTTCACTTTATGATGTAATGTAAGACTTATGAATATATATAGTGTTTGCAAGGCTACTAGACCAATCGGTCTTTCGAGATTTGATATTTCTTGTGATCATGCCAATGTTATATAATAATGCACCGACTCTAGGTAACTGGGGTCCGGGTGTTACAGTTGGTATGAGAGGAAGTTTAGTACAAACCTTGGAAGCTATATTTAGATAAGATCTGATTAGAGCACATAGATTTAAGATGGACTTTAAGGATTAGTATATAAGAACTTCCTAGAATTTTGGTATTGTAGAGATTTTGTGAGTTTTCCGAGCAATACATCCCTGTCTGGATACGAGCAGGTAGAGGCGGCTCTGGCACAGATGTACCTAGGGGTAATACCCAAAAACACCGCTTTGAGCTAGACTCGAACAGGAACTGGTGCATGACAACGGGCCTTGCTGCACTCTTGGATACGACACTCCCGGGGGATATGATTAGGATAATTCTCATTTTCTTTACAAACCATTATGAAGGGTTTATGAGTATATACTTCCTCAAAGGAGACATTTTTATGATTATGGATTATATCCATAAACTATTTAATTTATGTTATGTGTTTTGCAAGTTTGGGATTAGGTATTGTTATTCATAAACTAATCTAGTGTATGCCATTGTTTAGAAATGGAACCCAGTAGAAGGAATGAGAACTCTAGTAATGCACATGATACAAAGAGAAAGAAGGATCATATATTTCATTGTCTTAATCCAGAATTTATAAGAGAAATAGTCTCGCATGTATTATCATCATATGAAGAAATAATATCATGTGTTGATAAGATAAGTATAGAGTTTACTGAGTCCTATGGATTTGAAGTGAAGCAAGAGAAGAAAAGGATGGAAGAGGGAAAGATGGATAAAGTGAAGAGGGAAAAGAAGAATTTTCCCATATGTGATAATTATGGGAAGAAACACCCTGGAACTTGCCTGAAAGGAATGAGAGTTTCTTATAAGTGTGGAGGAAAAGGGCACAAAGTACGTGACTGCAAGGGTAATAAAATGGTTTCAAATGTAAAATGCTTAATTTTCAAGGAGTTTAGACACTACGCGAACCTATGTCTCAGTCATCAAACTGTGCCGCAAATGATGCTATTGGATAATAATCAAGTTATGATACTACCACAGATGAAGAGGAATGATTAGAGTTTTTATGTTGATTATGTTATTTGAGTGTTGTATCAACAATGTACTTGTTATAATAATTATGGAGTATATAAGGATTGTACTACAGTACTATTTCATTATGGACTTCAGATTGTGTAGAACAAAGAAAAGTGACTCAATAGCAGGTTAATTTTTTGGAAAATATGTGGTTGAGAGAAAGATAAACCATAATATGGTTCTGATACCGAGGTAATGATTTTAGAATAATACATGATTGTTTTGGATAAATTATATTGGATATTCTTTACTACCTTGAAACTGATTAATGATTTGTATATTCCATCATTGTTGGGGTTTACAACATTTTTGGATTGAAGGGGTATATCTATTATTCTATAAGGAATAAGGGATCATGAATGTAATCAATAAGGTTTTATGATAATTTAGGATGTTGCAGTGTTTTAAAAAAATACATGATGAAGGTGATCACATGTTATTATGCGGCAAATAAGAATTTTAATTGTGTTTACCTTCCTTATAAATTTTGGGCCGAAGTATTTTGGATTGTTCTAGTTTGGATTATTTTGGATTTCCATAAAAGACAACCCGGAGGTCGGGCGGCAACCCGTCGCGTCCGGTTCGGCCGTGAGACTTGAACCCATAACCAAAGGGCGATAAGGGATTATCACCTTCCACTGACCCACGTGATGTTTGGGATTAAATAATGTAGTTTTTTTAAAGATCTGGTAGATGATTTATAAATTCGTTTTTTTAACCCTATACGAATAGGATAAATAGAATATTTTTTTACGTTCTATTATCTTTTAGAGTGAAAGATGAGTTTGTGGTAGAAATTAGTTAAAGTATTGAACTCTACTTGTCAAGAATATATTTTTCTTCTTCTCTTATTCTATGAAGAAATTAATTCTTATACATTATCTAAGGAATCCTAAAACCAAAAAATGTGTTATCCCAATACCCTATGTTTTGTTGAACCGATGGTATTTCAAATCATCATAGATTGATGATTTTAAGGACCTAAATTTTACACCTGTTTTTGATTGATGACCTCAATCACTACATATAAATATTTACGTTTTTCCTCCAATTATATGTCTCTAATTGCCACCAATGTTCTCCTAATCGAGATCATAATTTGGTGGTGACCCTTTCATTTATCTTTTCCTAATATTAAGACTAAATTTTAGTAACCTAATTTCCAATGTGGGTTTTCCCACAAAGATATTTTCTATTTTTAACCTTTTATTTTCGAAGAACAATTTCAAATTGCGAGGACGCAATTTATTGAAGGTGGGGAGAATGTAACACCCCAAGATTTCATAGTGTGTTATTTCTTCAAAATAATTCAATAACTTGCACTACACGCAACACCGAGTTCAATCGCACCATGACTTACCAAACAATCCATTCAAAAGAGGTTATGAATAGTATTAACTATATTTTAAACTAATATATCCTTATAATTTTAGAATCCATATTATGAGTTTCTTAGACATAATGCAAGAACAAATTCATTTTCATTATTGCACTTTTATCAACATTTAATAGCGAACCCTTTTTAAATACAGTATTTTAAACTTTTTGACTAAATGGGGACATAAAAAATTTAAAATGAAACATCCCAAGCTTCCACGGTACGCTTTCCTTTGAATAATATAGTAGCGTGCGTTGTACGCAACTTCGAGTTTTAATACACACCACAACCGATCAAACTAGCCGTTATGAATAGTAATACCTACTTTTTGAAATTTTATCTCTCAGAATGGACTTCATTTTTGGATTCGGAATATCGAATTTAGCCTAAGGTGAAATTTTGGTACTTTTTGGATAACTTCAATATTTTGATGAATAGTGAAAATTACTAAATTTTAATTAAAAACAACTTTTTTAATCAAAATAATTAAAAGTGATAAATAGTGAATTTTAGTGGTTTTAAAGTATATTTAGAATATATTTTTACAATTTAATAAAATTTTGGTCATTGGAGATAATTTTACAATTAAACTGGACATAAACAAGTGTCAATCTTTTGATAGTTTTTATCTCTTAAAAACATGCTTTTTGTTTTAACAACGGGAATTAATTTTAAATTAATTTCTGCCACTTTTGTGTTTTGAATATGGAAAAATAGATTCTATATTTGGAATCAGGATGTTCAAATTGTGTAAATAAATAACTTTTATTTTTAGACATTTTGAATAATTATTTCGGTAAATATTTTATTTACCATGGTTAAGGATAAATCCGGTAAATAAGGGTTAAAAAATAATATTATAATAATACTAAATTACCCTAAAACGTGTTCTAACTATATTGTTTGATACATGTTAGACCATAGGAATCTTTCTTTCGATTTTGGGACCCCATGGATCCACTTGTAGGTGATAGGGACACTTTATTTTAATTCAGTTAAAATAAGTACAAAAATGACATAAGCATATATCTTTTAGAAAACCAATTTTTACATAGGGTTATATATGTTGGATTTTCGACTATAAATATTCATTAAAAATCTAATACTATTTCCTATATAATGGTATTTTATTTATAATTTTTAGACTTTAAATAATTTAATTTATATATGAGGCAATGATGATGTCGTAATTACCATAATAGTGACAAATTAAAATAATTGATATTATAAATACCCAAATAAATATAATTTGTGACTTTTAATGAATTAAACTTATTTTATAGGATAATATGACATATTAGGATTTATTTAATTAACTTTTTTCGAATTAATCATTCTGTTATGAGTTTCAAAAAAATCAAATATTGAATAGTGTCAAAATTGACGTAAAAGATTTTTTAAAACAAATATTATATTATTAATTGATATTAAGTTCCTAAAAATCTATGGTTTGGCCAAGAGACTTATATAATGATAGGTGTATCATTAATGGATCACTTGGGGGTCTCTTGGATGCATATTATATGTTTATTAACCATATAATATAAAAATACAAAGAGACATTGTAAAAGTGAAACAAATTAACTTAGAGTTAATACTTAAAGATAAAGTTAATATAGTAACCCAAACCTATCTAAATTATATTGGTTAAGTTTTTTGAGACCTATCCACACCTTAAAATATAAATAATCCACTTTGGAGCCATTAAAATCCGAATATGAATTTATTATAAATTAATATTTCTAGATTTTCCAAAGGTGCCCCTCACCCCTCTTGTAAAAGGGAACTCCTCCTTCTCATTTCTTCAAACCTTCAAAGCCTTTTGGTTCGGCCAAACTCGGCCCAAATACTCTCCCAACTTCCCTCAATACAACCTAGAGGCCTTAGTTTTATCAGAAATCCAACCTATGGAGCCCTTTTGATCAAATCAAAAGGAAGAACCCGAAGAAGAGGTAATGATTTCACAACCCTTTTTCAAGTTCCTTTATTCTTCCACTTCTTCTTCTGTTGTTGTTACCATTTAAAATAATAACTCTAGTATCATATATATACTGTGATGTTATTATAAATATGGTACAACCATATTCACTATTCTATCCATCCTTTGAATAACATTTCACCATACGTGCGTACGTACGGCTTACCGTCTCCACGTCGTGGTGTAACTGTTATTCAATAAATTATTATTTGGATGGGTATAATAATGATGTGTAACTCATGTAAATAATAAATATAACATTATAAGGATTCTTTATATATGATATACCATCCAATTATATATTATTTTAATATCAAAATAATGATATTATCGCTCGTGCGTACGTACGGACTACCGTCTCCACGAACGCGATGAGATTCATTCTCCATCGTATCCATTCAAGTATAATTCTCATTTGATTATTAATAATAGTATATAAGGACTTGATATCATTCTGGTTATGAATTAGATACAACCTATCCATTACAAACATGGCTTACATAACAAAACATATAAAAGAAAAACAGTAAGTTAACACCCGAAACGACGATAATTCTAAGATATTATTAACAAAGAAATGTTAAAAGATCATATATGATATCATATTAATGTATATGATTATTGAATAATTTAATAAAAATTATTTCACCATTATAAAAGATTTTAACCTAACCCATCCAAGGAAAAGTGCCAGGAAATGGTTTATTTCACAATCTCTTCATTATCCGAGGTTGTTTATACGTAATAATCTACTGGGATCTCTTTATCATCCACATCCATGTTTCTTAAAAATGTATTTCAAAACAATTTAATATTTAAAAGAATATGGGTTAAAGACATTTATACCTATGTTTGACTTTTTATAAGAGTTTTATAAAATAATCTTTCTGTCGTCTTCCAAACAAGGTTCTTTTTAACCTTTTCGACAGAATTAAGGTAAGAATGTTTTTTTAACTTATACGACGGGTGCGGTTATTTTCGGCCATTATAAAATCGTCGAAGATTCCCTAACAATATTATAGGAATATTTTCAAATAAAATGTTTTATTTTATAAATATATGACTCTTAAATGATTTCAAAATAGAAAGAGATATTTCTCTAAAAAGAGCTTTGATTTCATCTATGTCAGCATCCTCTGATGAATTTTACGCTTATTGGATGTTGAATTATTATGGTACAAAACATCTATATTGTATTGAAGGTTTTGTGATATGTTTGACTGTGGATGTTCTATTTTTATACCATTCATAGTATATGGTGAAAGTATTGACATTTCGTATGCTAGTTTTAATACGAATGTTTATGTTATGTTTAAAACTTTTCATATTGGAATGCATTGGACTTAATATGTGACGGGTGGAGCCCGCTATAGCTCCTCGATGCATCGGTAGGTCTCATGAGACAAACTACTGTCTTGGCACAAGGCCTTGGAAAAATTTTATTTTTAGTCTTGGCACGAGGCCTTGGCTATGTGGTTATGCTAGTCTGTCATTATGCATTCCATCATTATGAAAGTGGTTATTGATATTGCATGTGATTATTCGATTAGTAGAATATCCATGTGAATATGTAAATGGTATTATTTCATTTTATCATTGCCATACTATGTTGAAGTTCAAGTTTAAAAGGATTTTGTTTTAGTTATACATTTCCTTATTCTTATTTATGAAATTTTCTGCTATATTGTTATCCTTATTGGGAATTTGAGGTCACCGCTTTTCTATGTTTTATTTTTCCCATGATGTGAGGAAGTAAATTATGAATGACCTGCAGGGATATTATGTGGGGATATGAGTGTGGAATATGGAGAAAATATATTGTTGTAGTAGTTTTTCACTTTATGATCTAATGTAAGACTAATGAATATATCTACTGTTTCCAAGGCTACTAAACCAATCGGTCTTTAGAGATTTGATCATTCTTGTGATCATGCCAATGTTATGTAATAATGCACTGAATCTAGGTAAATGGGGTCGGGGCGTTACAAAATAAACATCTTTTTAATAAAAAAATCTTAAATATGAACCATCTCCAAAAATGAAATAAATTGATATTTTTTGTTTAGTCATGTTACCCATTATCAGTAATTCCTCCATTAAAATATAATATAATGTTACCTTGGGGTGTCTCATGAGTTGGTTGGAGACTAAGAAAACATTTTACTTTTGTTAATAATTATATATATATTATTAATTTTGATATTTATAAAAGTTTACAAAAAATTAATGGTAAAAAGTACCCTAAGATGTGAATTAATTTCATGTATTTAATATTGACCGACTAAAAATGTATATTAGAGGTAGTAGTAGTTGGCTTGTGTTCTCCATCAGACACTCCCTTTATCCTTATATATAATGGAGTTATTTATTTTAATTACTAAAAGAATACATAAATTCCCCAAAATATACACCTAATTAATCGTATAAAAATATATTAAAAACTCAAATATGGGTGTTGATCCCATTATGAAGGTGATTAAATTACAAGAATACCATTGAGGAATAGAAACTGATTAAACCATCTTCCCTCTATGGAGATACCACTCTAAACAAATTTATACATTATAATACACCAATTTACTTATATAAGTTTAAAAACACTATAAATTTTTAATATAATATTATTTAAAGTATTAAAATGATCCTCTTAAATCTTTTAAAATGATTTAAAGTAAATTTTAATGACTGTAATGAAAAGAAAAAAATAAAAAGGGAACACTATCATTGGGATTCCACTTCCCATGACCACATGGGAGTTTATCCCATCATTGATAGATTTCTCAATTGGTACTCTATTATCTTGAAGATAATTTCCATCAAAGACCAAGCTCTCTATCTAACCCTTCAATTTTAAGTAGATACACATATTTATACTAAATAATTAGTCAATCTTTGCATCCAATTCTTTATGTCACCATTGAGTGAATTTTTGTCCCACTATATTGATATATATCAACATTAATTCAACTATAACATTATTCCAGTACATTTTTTATTTATAAACATAATATTCTAGATCTATTTTATATTTTAAAAAAATTATATTCAAATTTTTAAATAAACAATTTTCCAGATGAATAGACTATTCAGATTTCTCCAATTACATGCATCCATCCACTAATATAGTTATAGAATATTTATGTGATTTATAATAGACATATGAGAAAACAAGTTTTATATAATTTCCAACTAGAATCATCTCATTTAATAGTCATTAATGTAAATTTATGCTTCATTTAACAAGGGGTGGTCAATTATTTCAACCAACATGTTTTCAAATTCGAATGCGTGATTTGTGCCTCATGTGATTAAATTCAATAGTGTGTCTAGTTAAATAAATTTAATACCAATAATATTTTATTCCTAAATAAATAATTTTTCAGTTTTGATAAATTTAAAAAAAATTGTATAATAAATACCAAAATAATAAAAATACATGAAAATCATGAATTTTTCTATTTTTGTAATAATTCCAAAAAATCCATTAAAACTGAAAATGATGTAATTAAATTAAAAGAACCATATATTGGTGTATTATTCATTAAAAAAATTAAAAATAATGAAAAGTTAAAATATTTCAATAACATAATATGAATAACCACGTTATAACCTAATCCATGGCACGTTGACTCTCGCCGCATTATTTTTACAAGTTAGTGCATAAATACAATAATATCATCCATTAATGTTACATTTTTCTATATTATATAAATATTCATGTTTTAATTCAATGGTCCCATTTTATTTTAATATTTAACTTGGAGTTTCTTCGATTAAATGGGTTTATGAAGAACCCACACACTCATTAATGTTTTATCTCTAGAATTTTAATCCACAACCTTAAGTCTACCTAGAGTGAATCACCATATATGAAAATATTTATTTACCCAATTTCGACTAAAATTTACTCAATATAGAATTATAATTATATTTAACAAAAAATATATAATAATTGATGTTGTTCTTTTATAAAATGGTTTCTCATTTCCCTGTCCGTCGACACATTTAAATTAAAATATTTTATAATCATAAACTTATTATATTATTTCATTGAAATAATATGTTTTTTAAATTATTTTTATTAATATAATAATATATTTAACACGAATATTTTTTTTATTTACAACTCTCTACTCACCTGAATATTAGATTGAAACTAATCTATTAGGATTATGCCTATTTGAAAAAAGGGATAGAGATACATAGATTCCAAGGGTTAAGGGATGCAAGAGAGGGAGATAATTGATCATATTTAGGATAAATTGAATGTAAACACATTTTATTTTATATTAAAATATTTAATGTTATTATTTACAACTATATCAATGTATATTTAATAAATCAATGAGTGGAGTGAATTAATAAAATTTTAAAAATTAGTTATGGTATCTTTCTTTAGATTAAACGGTCCAATTTCACTTTCTAAATTTAATTTAGAGTTCAAAAATTTATAATAAATGGTTGATATAGTTATAATAGAAAATCAATAATATGTTAGAAAATTGAGCTACCTAAGTGATGTATTAAAACAACATAGTTAACCATGTTTAACAATAACATTTGAAATTATTAAAAATAATTTAAAAACATCAAACCATAAAGTATACTCAAAATAATTTTAGATAAAGAATAATAAATTATAATAAACCATTAGTAACCATTAAATTAAAATAAATAATCATAAAATATAATAATTCAACTAAATCTCATGACATATAAAGATGATTTAAAAAGATGAACTCAGGAAAAAATATATAAATAAGGATCGATACATAATTATTAATCATATCTAATACATGTCTGATATATTTTATTTTCATGGAGTTGAAATTTATTCAAATGATTTCATCTAATTTATATTTTTTATAAATTAACTCAAGAATTATATTAATCTCTTTAATATTGCCTTTCAAAAAATGATGACTTCTATCAAAGTGATTTAACATTGAATAAGAGAGACATGATTCTTAAAAATTATTGTAACATTTTTGTTATAAAAATATATTTATGAGTATATAAAATGTAAAATAATGTCCTTTTTATATAAAAAATATTTTTTTAGTAGATGATAATAGTAATGCACTCTAATTTTTTAGTGGATATTTCTTTATAAATCTATTTTTTATTACACCAAGAGACAAGTTACTTTCCCAAAAATTTATTTATTTCATTAATATTTTTCTACTATACAACCAATTTGATCTGTAATTATTGGATATGAGTTGTAAGATGCAGTTTAATTATATTATTAAAATTATTATTTTAAAATATTTTAAACTAAACCAATTTAAAATTCTCTATAAACATAAATATAAGATTTATAATTTTCACATAGTCAGATTGAAATAATGAATCGTAATATGTACGATTTTGATAATATCATATTATACAGATTATAATCAGAGTAGATACAATTATATCGTAGTAAAATAATTATAATCATATAGTATTCAACTATATTAATGTAAAAAAAATCAAATTCAAAGAATATATGATTAAAATATTAATGGAAATCGTATTCAGAGAGGTAACTATAAAACAATTACAAACTAGAACAATGGAATACAAAACTAGAAATAAACATGTAATAAAATATATATAATAATGTATGGATAACTTACACCTATTAAAATTGACATATCTCTTTTGTCCTTAATATTAAGGTAGCCACAAACCTTTTCTAAAGGTTCCTCTTGTTTTATAGTTACAATAAATTATATCTTTTCTTAGAAAGAAAATCCCTCAATACGAATATCATATTCTTTGTCTAACTAGTATCAGTAGCCCTTGATCCAATGGATCAGCACTATCTTTATAGCTATAGAAATCCTCGATCAGAATATCGGAATCTCTATGTTTCTATCCACACAATCCCTCAAATGTAATCATAATAATATAACCCATGATTATGACATATAAATTCATAAGATGAAAATTCTGACAAGGTTTACTTAGAAGTAAAAAACTCTAGAAAATTACAAATACTGAGAAAACTATTATCTTATTATGTAATCTCTAGAGCTATCCCACAATAAGAAAATGAAAAAATTAATTATTAGAAGACATTTTAAATGATAAGGTATTTAAATACATGTCTCAAATGGTCATCTTGATCATCCGAAGTTCATGTATTCTCATAGTTTATTTCAACGACTTGGAAACCTGTAACATATAAAAGAATGTCCAATGTTGTATTGTTCAACACCATTATCTTGTAATAAGGTTTCCTTATATTAGAAACAGGTCTACAATATTCTGGCTATTAACATAAGTCAGTCTAATGAACTTCCTTATTGTGGTCAATATGTTTGTCATTATTAGGGTTAATCTGACTTTTTTAGTATTGATATCAATCCAATGATGAATAAATTTTGTTGTAAAATGAAAATACAACGTTTTTAATTTATTTGAAAAAATTTGAGCCTGATGAAGCAGATCTAATCTTATTACGATTACGGTAATGAAGAAATATATTTTAAAAAACATAATACTCTATAACTTATTGTAAGTATGATAAGAAGTAATTTTTTCTATAAAAAATATTCTAAAACTCTCTGGACATACGTAGATAGTAATGTAAGTATAAAAAAGTGGTTTTAATTTCTAAATTAAATAGAATAGAAAATTTATGAGTAGATTTTTTGGATCAAAAATATTCCCCTATTTGAAAATAATATACCCCAAAACATAAATGAAATATATCTTAAAAATCATATAGTCCATCTGTTTTAATGGAACATCATATTCATAATTTTACTTTTTTATTATTAACTTCCACTAGAATTATAATTATTTTTAATATGATGATGATAATGATGAATACGATAAATTCCCATAAAGTATCATATCTTACTATGGATTATATTATCCCCCTTTGAAAAAACATTATCCCCTTTATATAAGATGTTTACCTTTGTAGAATGATCAGACCTTTTTGATTTATCAAATTAGTTGGGGACTCAATTATAAATTTCCTACAATTTTAGTGAATGGAAAATTATATGAAATAATTTAATTAAATAACTAATCATCCAAAAAATTATGAATGAACAAGTAACCAATAAAATTTGAGAAAAATTTTGAAAATCATATTTAGATATTTGAGTAATTCATTCATGAATAGAAATGTAAAATTTTTATGAAAATATAGATTACCAAAATAGTTAATGGAATTAATCATTCTTTATAAGTTTTTTTATGATTGAATTTATCTTATTGAAATTTTTGTGATTTTTTTCAGCTTCACCATTTGTGATTTCAGACGCTTATTTACATCTTCTAGTTTCTTTAATTCCTCCTTGTTCTAAAATTTGATAATAGAAACATCATCATCACAAAATGTAATATGGAAATTTCCATACTTAGGACTCAGACATTGATTTTTAGTATATCCATTTCGTTAGTTTGGTCATCCTACTGGTCTTTGAAATCCTCAATAAAATTTACCATATCATATATATACTTAGATAACTATTTAAAAGATTCAGATGTTTCAATAATGAAATTATTTATCTCTTTAATCTAATTATTATGTGACCAAACATCTACATCAAAATAATTTGACCAATTTACTATTGAATTACATCAATTTCTATCGGTAGTGAATCTTTATTTTATGGATTTCAAATCAGCATCAATATGGAATATTGATTCAATAAACATTTAAATAATGTTTGTTGTTTTAGAAAGATTATGGTGAATAAATTGAATTCTTTCTTCTAGTCATGAGAAGAAAGGTAAAATCCCTTAAATCTTGTTCAATTAATAAATGATTCAATAAATAACAATTTGTGCACTTGTTCCTATAGAATTTGATAACTTTAGATTGGGCAGAGGAGGTTTTGATCAACCTGTACGAACAATATTACCATTTTTCTTCTTATTTAATTTTTTAACTTTCTTTTCAAACCTTTTATGTTTATTGGGAATAACTTTTTAACCATATATTTTTAAAATTTTAATATTATCATTCGTAAGATTTTTCTTTCAAACATTATCTTCTTCAACATTTTTAGATGAAGTCTATTATTATTCTACTAACGAGGGTTCTTCTTCTGAGCATTCTGATTATCCATCACTGAATACTGAAGGAAATAATGATAAAGATGATGTTGATAAAGAGAATTTTAATGATTTTAAAGATTTATTTTCTTCCTCATCACTTTATTATTTCTTTTTTTCTTCCACTTTATTTTTATTAGCCTCTTCACTCATTTCAACTTTGACTTCTTCTTCAGTGTATTCATATTCATATTCTTATTATTCAATTTTTTTTCATTATTTTAACTCTTTCTATTCTTTATCATTACCATCATATACTGCTATCTAATTCAAATAAAATTTATCATAAATATCTTATTGATGAAATTCAACCAAGTCACTGAATTTTTTCTCAAGTTCCTTTTCATGTTTTTTAGTAGTTTCCCTAAATTATTTTATTAATTAAATTAGGTTCCATTCTTTCATAAATAATGTTAGTGCAGATTGAGATTCAGTGAGACAACTAGGGATGATTTTTTTTATTTTTAAGGTGAATATAATTCCTCAATAATTTTTTTTACCTTTCCCTTTCTTTAATATACGAAAAAATAACAATAATGACTAATATTTCTTGAAATAATAACCATACATATGATATTTCTTTTACAATATTCTAACGAAAATATACTCAATTCATTAGATTTTGAGATAATGTGACATCTCATAGTCAATTATTTTTCTACTTCTTTTTGGTTTGTTTATCAATATATTCATTATTCTGAATCAATATTTCACAATCCTCACTAGGGACTAACATGATTTTAGAAAGACTAATATTCTTATCATATTTTAGTCTCATCCATTCCTCAAAAACATCATCATAGATCTTATCCATCTTATTTTCATTCATAATATCTTTAATGTAGAGACCCGAAACATGACTTACATTGACATTACATTACATTTTCGGAATACTTAGTACAAAACAAAAACACACACACAAGGATCGTAACAGTTTAGTGTCTTTGGAAACTCAAGAACGTAATCTTCTAATCATGGTGAATGATCTTCAACATCTCCTATAAAGATCTTCCCCTTTTTTCACCTAAAACCTTTCTTTACATCCTGGGGAAAAGAAAACATAAAAGGGTGAGCTCAAATGCTCAGTAAGGGTAAACAAAAGAAATATCAATCACATCGTATTCATAAGAACATAACATTTTGGAAATCTTAACCTGCAAAAGAGAGCATAATTTCATAACATGGGATAAATCATGGCAGTGAAATGTAATCACAATAATCATAACTTAAAACATGAAACTTTGTGGAATTCACACATAATCATAGAGAATCATTTTTTTTTAGTCAAGACTCATTGCTAAGACTATCTTAGTGGACAAAGTCCCTTTCTGAATCGAGTAACCCTCGTTTCTGTCCTGTTTCACTGAACCGGTATAACCTACCGTTCCAGCCCTGTCTATCTCATGAGATATAAAATCTTTACCCAATGCATTGGAGGGAGATATAGGTCGCACCCATCTTATAATGAATCCTTTCTTATGTGTGCCACATAATCATAAATCATACATCATCGCATAACCCATGTAATAAATATGGGATTCTTAAACAACATGACATCATAAAACAATTCATATAAGATAAAGGAATTCATAAAAATGTTTCCATCACAACATAATCAAATCCATATAATAATAGGGATAAAACAGAACCCTTTTATTATCTTAGATGGAAAATAATTTTGATAAAATACTTGAACTCCATTCTTGAGGAAAATATCCATTCTACTTCAAAAACATTTTTCCTTTCATAACATGTCATACGACTTTAAAATAAAAGAAGTTTATTAAAAATAAATTTGAAAACTTTTAAAGGAAGTTTCTTAAAAATAATGTTTTAAAAATCCATTCATGCCGTATAAGTTAAAAAAAACATTCTTCGTACTTTTGTTTGAAAAGTCAAAAAGTACCTCGTACGAAAACGACAAAAGATTCCTTTCATATCCTTAACTAAAAACTCACCGAAGGGTAAAATTGGATTTAAAATTTTTTTAGGTGGATGTAAATAATATTACATATTGAGGAAACATGGATGTGGATGATAAAATACACCCCGGTAAATACTTACGAATAAAAAATCTCAGATAAAAATGAGATTGTGATATTTCCCTTACCTTAGGTCCGATTTGCTTCGTATGTGTCCGAACCTCCTCTTCTTTGAAGCGCCTCTTTGAGACCTCCTCTTAGGGCACTAAAATTGGTCTTTGAGGAAGACCAGAACCTCTAGGGTGTTTCTAGGGAAGTGGAGAAGAGATTTTGGCAGGGGTTGGCCGAGCTTGAGTGCTCAAATTGGTGTGAGGAGGAGGGGGGGAGGTGTCCTTTTATAAGGGAGGAGAGGGGCACCATAGGAATATCTCAAAATATTATTTTATATTAAAGTGAAAATCAGTTTATAATGGTTCCAAAGGGTCTTATTTCAGATCTAAAGTGGGGATGGGTCGAAATACTATCAACCAATAAGATTTAGACATGTTTAGGGTATTATTTTAACCTTATCAATTAGATTTAACTCTAAGTTAAATAATTTAACTTTTACCGTGTCTTTTTGTTTTCTTTCACTATATGGTTAATAAACTAACTATAACATGCCAAACGAACCCAAAATTGTGTATTATTAATACATATATCTTTATCTAAGTCATTTGGCCGAACCTTAGATTTTTAGGAATAAAATAACAATTAATAATATTTTATTTTATTTAAAAACTATTTTCTCTCAATTTTGACACTATTTGATATATGATTTTTTTGAAAGTCATAACAGAATTATATGTTCGAGCCAAGTTGATTAAATCAACACTAATATATCATAGTAACCTAGAAAATTAGTGGAATTCATAAAAAGTCTTAAATTACATTTATTTTGGTATTTATAATATCAATTATGTCAATATTTCATTAATAAGATAATTACTGCATCATCTTTGTGTCATAAATAAATTAAATTATTTGACGTCTAAAAATTACAAATAAATTACAATTATGTAGAAAATATTTTTATCTTTCTAATTAATATTTATAGTCGAATTTATCTTATGTATAACCCCATATTAAAAATGTTCTAGTAAATAAACTTTGATTTTAACTCTTTTAACCCTTCTTTAAATAGTATAATAATAAATGTCCTAATCTAATCCAAGTGGGCCTAAATGATAATATTTTACACTTAAGGTTGTTTTTGGTCGAGATACACTTGTCCAATAGAATTAGGATATGTGTTAGGGTAATATTAATATCATTCTTACCCTTAATTACCCTATTTACTTTTAACAGTGGTAAATAAAAGTAAAAAGTTACTATTCACTAAAAATTATTTTCATCTCATTGAACCACATTTTACTTACTGACATCAACCGTGTCTCTCAGATTTTTTAAATTCCATTCACAGAAGCGGTAAAATTACGTTTTATGAAAAATTCTGTTTTTTAACTACCACTTAGTAGTTTCACTATTCATCAAAAATTGATGTTTTTCAGAACAATGCCAAAATTTCATCCTAAGCTATATTTCATATTCCGAATTCAAAAATGAAGTCTATTTTACCAAATTCATAACATAGAAATTGCATTACTTAATTTTATAATAAAATCCCGCTGTTAAAACAAATAGCGTGTTTTTAAGAAACAATATCTATCAAAAGATTGACACTTGATTATGTCTGGTTTAAATGTGAAGTTATATCCAATGACCATCATTGTATTAAATTGTAAAAATATATTCTAAATATACTTTAAAACCGCTCAAATTAATGATTTATCACT
The DNA here is from genome assembly GCA_963277665.1 of Viscum album. NCBI lineage: Eukaryota > Viridiplantae > Streptophyta > Magnoliopsida > Santalales > Viscaceae > Viscum > Viscum album. Next base: position 1,232,769,179 of record OY728135.1, on the reverse strand, counting down.
ATTAATTATTTCGATTAAAAAAGTTGTTTTTAATTATAATTTAGTAATTTTCACTATTCATCAGAATATGAAAGTTATCCGAAAAGTACCAAAATTTCACCCTAAGCTAATTTGGATATTACGAATCCAAAAATGAATTCAATTTTGAAAAATAAAATTTACAAAATTTCAAAAAGTGGTTATTACTATTCGTAACGGCTAGTTTTAATAATATCTTAATAGCATATCGTTGTTTAGCGAAACTCGGTGTTGCGTACAACACACGCTATCATGGAAGGACGCGATTGCGTATAATTCAAGCCATGTCAGAGATGATTATTGTGAAAGCTCCTTTTGATGTAGTGTATAGCATAAGACATTAATAAAATTAAAAAGAATATTTTTCATAAAATCTCGGGCTGTTACATTCTACCCCCCTTAAAATGAATTTCGCCCTCGAAATTTGTCGGGGTTATAAATGGTTTACTATTTGAAAGTTTCTTTAATAGAAACCCACATCGTAAAAAGGAATACCAAAACATGGCTTTAAAAACTAAAGGATGAAATGTAACGATTACCCAAATAAACTAATCACTGGGTTTCCACATAGGTGAAAATATGGATATGGAAGAGAAATCTAACCATCATGTTCTGATGGAGAGTGGTAGAGAACATGGCTATGGAAAATCCAGTAATCACAAATCCATAAATTTGTGACGATCTAAGGTACCATCTGATTCATCAAGTATAAGATCACTAGGACAACATTTTTGGTTTTCAAGATCATTTCCCTAAAGTTGAAAATTTGAATTAGAATAAATACTTTCTTTATTTTGGTACAATATCACTGTTGTTCATGCCTTGAACAATTTCCACTTCATCTCTTAAATAAATGAAGTTGAATTTGTTATTCGTGAAGTGTTAGAAGATCATGTGATAGAATGACGGGTCATTCCATCTGTCTCAGACAAAAGGTTAGCAAAAATTTTATACATAAGTCGAACTATAGTGAGATTAATCATATATGGTTCCTAAAATGGACTTATACTTCATATATCATACTGCTTAATATAATAAAACTAGTTTCTACTAAACAGGGACTTCCTGTAGGCCAGTGGTAGGTGATAAAGGCCAGTCGCACTTCGGTTGTGGGTTCGATTCCCACAGCCTTGTCCGACGCGATGGGCTGTCGCCCGTCCTGCAGGTTGTCCTTTTTCTAAAACTATATTACTATAACATCCCATCAATAATATCGAAAAAAACTTCTATCCTTAAACAATACAGACTTATTCCAACATAATCCATTCCAATCTTTAGGCTTACCCATAATACTGCAGTCCACTCTCATAATATAGTGAAAACAACTACCAGAAATTTAATACCATGGTTGATCCCCATAATATATGTCTTGTTGGTCACATTCTAAACATTCAAAGTCCTTAATCATGTATTCTCTTGAATACCTTAGTGAAAACATGAATGCAGTTTAAAGTTAACACTTTCCACATACCAAAATCCTCAAAATTCTATATACTCAAACCATGATATCACTTAGTCCTTATATCAATCATGAGCTCATGAATACTATTAAACATTTCATTTTCTTGTTTTCCCTTCATTATGCGCATATCATCTTATTTCCAAAAAATATCTCAATCACTTTGAATACCACATCAATAAATATTTCAATACTCAATGATACAACATTATTTTGGAATCCCATTACATAAACACTTAATCATTCCACCACATCGTTGTCATATTCATCATTGCCAATAGTGATCGCATGTGACTTCCCTTTGTCCTTTGCCTTCAGTGGTTGCCCATATTGATCATCACTAACCCTTGGATTAGGGAATTTATTAGCATAATGCCCCATTTCCTTGCACTTGAAGAATTGAAGTGTTGGTGGTGCGTTCTCTGCAGTGTTTTCTTTATTCACATCATTAGAAACCCTTTTTCCATTACATCGACACTCAGCTGCTCGATGACCTTCTTTTCCACACTTAAAACATTTTCTAGTCCCTTTAAGACAATCTCCACCATGGTTCATTCCACACATTGTGCATAAGGAAACATTCATCTTCTTTTCAGCATTGTTCTGAGATTTCTCCTTGAACTCCATCTTTCGTTTCTTGTCAAAACCATGAGATGGATATGTATAACCAACTTCCATTTCTACCTTGATAGCACAACGCACAATTTCTTCATAGCTACTGAAGTCTCTTATAGCTAATGCCCTTCGAAGACTTGGTTTTAAGCCACTGAAAAATCAATCAACTTTACTTTCAGGTTGGATGATAATGCCAGATGCATACCTTGCATGTCTTGTAAAATTCGCTTCGTATATACCAACAGATTCATCATCTTTTTTCTTTAGTTCAAGAAACTCATTATCCATCTTTGTTCGAAGAATACGAGGGAAGTACTTATTGAAAAATAAGTTCTTGAACTCGTCCCATTCCATGGACTCAATTTCATCTCTTTGCCTTGTATTCTTGATAAGATTCCACCATTGATCAGCTTCACCTTCCAAACGATATACTGCTAAGATGACTTTATCATGTTCAGAACATTGAATAACTGAAAATATCTTTTCAGTGGTACTGATCCATTGTTCAGCAACAAGTGGATCAGAAGACCCACTGAAATAAGGTGGACGTTGCCTCATGAAGGACTCAATAGAATATTGTTCCCTTCTCTACTCATTTGGAAGTCTATAATGATTCATAGCTTGTGTAAGTATAGCAATAAGATTTTTCACTCCATCTCCCATAACATTTGTCTATTTAGGAGGACAATCATTGCATTGTCCATTGCATTGATCAACACGGTTCCTTCGGGTTCCAGCCATCGTCTAAAACCCAAAAAGAATAGTGTGAGAGGAAAAAATCATGCTAGGGAAAACAACATAATAAAGGGTAAGTACCTTCAATATCTAATATCTTAGGTTTAATTCTATCATCGTTAGCGTAGTTCTAGTACTATAACCTATACGTATACTTAACCTTAGGGACATCCCTAGACATACCGTAGAAATATCTCTAGGGATCTCACTAACGTTTTCGCATCCTAGTTTCCAAAGGTTGACTAAACCTTTCCTCTGATACCAACTATAGAGACCCGAAACTTGACGTACATTGACATTACATTACATTTTCGGAATACATAGTACATAACAAAAACACACACACAAGGATCGTAATAGTTTAGTGTCTTTGGAAACTCGGAACGTAATCTTATAATCGTGGTGATAGATCTTCAACATATCCTATAAAGATCTTCCCTTTTTTTACCTAAAACCTTTCTTTACATCCTGGGGAAAAGAAAACATAAAAGGGTGAGCTCAAATGCTCAGTAAGGGTAATCAAAAGAAATATCAATCACATCGTATTCATAAGAACATAACATTTTGGAAATCTTAACCTGCAAAAGAGAGCATAATTTCATAACATGGGATAAATCATGGCAGTGAAATGTAATCACAATAATCATAACTTAAAACATGAAACTTTGTGGCATTCACACATAATCATAGAGAATCACTTCTTGTTAGTCAAGACTCATTGCCAAGACTATCTTAGTGGACAAAGTCCCTTTCTGAATCGAGTAACCCTCGTTTCAGTCCTGTTTCACTGAACCGGTATAACCTACCGTTCCAGCCCTGTTTATCTCATGAGATATAGAATCTTTACCCAATGAATTGGAGGGAGATATAGGTCCCACCCATCTTATAATGAATCCTTTATTATGTGTGCCACATAATCATAAATCATACATCATCGCATAACCCATGTAATAAATATGGGATTCTTAAACAACATGACATCATAAAACAATTCATATAAGATAAAGGAATTCATAAAAATGCTTCCATCACAACATAATCAAATCCATGTAATAATAGGGATAAAAACAGAACCCTTTTATTATCTTAGATGGAAAATAATTTTGATAAAATACTTGAACTCCATTCTTGAGGAAAATATCCATTCTACTTCAAAAACATTTTTCCTTTCATAACATGTCATACGACTTTAAAATAAAAGAAGTTGATTAAAAATAAACTTGAAAACTTTTAAAGGAGGTTTCTTAAAAATAATGTTTTAAAAATACATTCATTCCGTATAAGTTAAAAAAACATTCTTCGTACTTTTGTTGGAAATGTCAAAAAGTACCTCGTACGAAAAAGACAAAAGATTCCTTTCATATCCTTAACTAAAAACTCACCGAAGGGTAAAATTGGATTTAAAAAAAATTTAGGTGGATGTAAATAATATTACATATTGAGGAAACATGGATGTGGATGATAAAATACACCCCGGTAAATACTTACGAATAAACAATCTCGGATAAAAATGAGATTGTGATATTTCCCTTACCTTAGGTCCGATTTGCTTCGTATGTGTCCGAACCTCCTCTTCTTTGAAGCGCCTCTTTGAGACCTCCTCTTAGGGCACTAAAATTGGTCTTTGAGGAAGACCAGAACCTATAGGGTGTTTCTAGGGAAGTGGAGAAGATATTTTGGCAGGGGTTGGCCGAGCTTGAGTGCTCAAATTGGTGTGAGGAGGAGGGGGGGAGGTGTCCTTTTATAAGGGAGGAGAGGGGCACCTTAGGAATACCTCAAAATATTATTTTATATTAAAGTGAAAATCGGTTTATAATGGTTCCAAAGGGTCTTATTTCGGAGCTAAAGTGGGGATGGGTCGAAATCCTATCAACCAATAAGATTTAGACAAGTTTAGGGTATTATTTTAACCTTATCAATTAGATTTAACTCTAAGTTAAATAATTTAACTTTTACCGTGTGTTTTTGTTTTCTTTCACTATATGGTTAATAAACTCACTATAACATGCCAAACTAACCCAACATTGTTTATTATTAATACATATATCCTTATCTAAGTCATTTGGACGAACCTTAGATTTTTAGGAATAAAATAACAATTAATAATATTTTATTTTATTTAAAAACTATTTTGTGTCAATTTTGCCACTATTTGATATATGATTTTTGTGAAAGTCATAACAGAATTATATGTTCGAACAAAGTTGATTAAATCAACAATAATATATCATAGTAACCTAGAAAATTAGTGGAATTCATAAAAAGTCTTAAATTACATTTATTTTGGTATTTATAATATCAATTATGTCAATATTTCATTCATAAGATAATCACTGCATCATATTTGTGTCATAAATAAATTAAATTATTTGATGTCTAAAAATTACCAATAAAATACCATTAGGTAGGAAATCTTTTTATCTTTCTAATTAATATTTATAGTCGAATTTATCTTATGTATAACCGCATATTAAAAAATTTTTAATAAATAAACTTTGATTTTAACTCTTTTAACCCTTCTTTAAATAATATAATAATAAATGTCCTAATCTAATCCAAGTGGGCCTAAATGATAATATTTTACACTTAAAGGTGTTTTTGGTCGAGATACACTTGTCCAATAGAATTAGGACATGTGTTAGGGTAATATTAATATCATTCTTACCCTTAATTACTCTATTTACTTTTAACCGTGGTAAATAAAAGTAAAAAGTTACTATTCACCAAAAATTATTTTCATCTCATTGAACCACATTTTACTTACTGACATCAACTGTGTCTCTAGGATTTTTAAAATTCCATTCAAAGAAGCGGTAAAATTATGTTTTATGAAAAATTCAGTTTTTTTAACTACCACTTAGTAGTTTCACTATTCATCAAAAATTGATGTTTTTCAGAACAATGCCAAAATTTCATCCTAAGCTATATTTCATATTCCGAATTCAAAAATGAAGTCTATTTTCCCAAATTCATAACATAGAAATTGAATTAATTAATTTTATAATTAAATCTCGCTGTTAAAACAAATAGCGTGTTTTTAAGAAACAATATCTATCAAAAGATTGACACTTGATTATGTCTGGTTTAAATGTGAAATTATATCCAATGACCAACATTGTATTAAATTGTAAAAATATATTCTAAATATAATTTAAAACCACTAAAATTAATGATTTATCACTATTAATTATTTCGATTAAAAAAGTTGTTTTTAATTATAATTTAGTAATTTTCACTATTCATCAGAATATGAAAGTTATCCGAAAAGTACCAAAATTTCACCCTAAGCTAATTTCGATATTACGAATCCAAAAATGAATTCCATTTTGAAAAATAAAATTTCAAAAATTTCAAAAAGTGGTTATTACTATTCGTAACGGCTTGTTTTAATAATATCTTAATAGCATATCGTTGTTTAGCGAAACTCGGTGTTGCGTACAACACACGCTATCGTGGAAGGACGCGATTGCGTATAATTCAAGCCAGGTCAGAGATGTGTATTGTGAAAGCTCCTTTTGGTGTATCATATAACACAAGACATTAATAAAATTAAAAATAATATTTTTCATAAAATCTCGGGTTGTTACATTTAACATGTCGGGTTTCATCCTTTCTATTATTTTTATTCTTCTTATCTTACTTTTTTAATTAATATTCCTTCGATGCAGCGAACCAACATTTTTCAATAAATTATTTGTATTTTTTATCAACAGTATGATTCATTATTTTTATTGTATCTTTTCTAATGAAAGATAATTTTTCCTGAGTTTATAAAAATTTTAATCATCTTTGATAAAATTAACACATTCAACAACCACCTTACTCAAGAATTACGGAAACATTATAATCTTTCACTTGATTCAATTATTATTTATGTTCCATATATTTATAAGAACATCAATTATGAGGAAAATATTCCTCATGTTAACCAAATCATCTAATATGGAGATATCTTCAAATTTTAGATTATCTATGTCTCCATTCATAGGTATTAAGAAACCTTGCATCTATAATGAAATTAAGTGATTGTATAAAGAGCGATGAGGAACATATATGTATTTTTCATCATTAGAAAACAATAATCCTCAACTCTTATTTTTTCAATGTTTTGAAAATTAACATGAAGTTTTCATGATGTACAATGTGAATCACATCTTTAAGGAAATCCAACAAATTCAAATATTTTTTCGATAGAATTTATATCCATTTTTATAAATCTTGAAATAAAACAGATGATATAGTTTGATAAATTTTACAGAGGCATAAAATTCATAAACAAGAATGGGGGAATACTAGTAGACTTCTTTGTCTAATTATTCTACATAAATTAATTCCCATATTTGAAAAGTAATTGTATTATTAAGTGTAAAATCTTATTTGAAATAGAAATAACATCTTGCAAACCTTTCTCTAAAAAATACAGTCCTCATAATCAAGTTTTTCATTCATTGGAAAGAGAATTAATATGATCATTCTGACTTAAATAAAAATATTTAGATCAATTAACATATAGGTAGAATCATGTGGGTTAAATAACTCCAAATAAAATGACGTGAGATAGGTGGTCCATCATTTATATATGTGATCAAGGTGACAATTCATCTTCTAAAACAAATACAATCATTGATATAAAAATGATCCCATCTAACAACTAATAATCACCTAAAGAATTTTCTAAGGTATTTTTGAACTCTTGATGTTTTAAGAAAAACATCTATTATATTTAAATTTATTATGACTTAAAAAATCCATGTGAGTAAGTAAATGGCATTATTATTATTTTATCGTTTCCATATTATGTTGAAGTTCAAGTTTAAAAGACTTTTATTTAATTTTATACATTGCCTAAAATGTTTACGCTTATTTATGAAAGTTACACTATATTGTTATCCTTACTAACCATCTTGAGCGCACCGCTTTCTATTTTTTTCCCAGGATGTGGAGAAATATATTATGACTGACCTGGATGGAAAATCTATGGGATCTCAATGTTGTCTATGGAAACAAAGTTGTTGTAGTTTTCAATTATATGATGTAATGTAAAACTTATTAATGTATCTAGGACTTCCAAGGATACTAAACTAAACTATCATTCGAGAATTTATCTTCTGTGATCATTCTAATGATACGTAATAATTCGTCGAATCTGAGATTTTGGGGACAGGGTGTTACATTTATACCAAAAATATTAGTGAAAGTAATTAAACGTAATTACAACGATTAAGGTTATATTAAGCTTAATAAGGGAATATACAATAATCTTAAGGCACCTAACGACCTATAAACTTGTAAAAAATCCAATGGATGGACTTATTTAGACACTATACTCCCTTGTATCGAATTTAGACAATTAGTTGTCCACTTGAAATTAACAATTGTGAGTGGGGTTCCTTTCTTTTAAAATATTACAAGAGTGCCACCCCTCTCCATTATAAAATTCATCCAACCGTCCCACTTCCAAACACCTCTCATGCCACTTTAAGTTGACAAAAATCTATAAATATAGCTCACCAAAATCCCATAATTCTTTCTTAAAGCCTTAATTGGTCATAAATCCATCCAAGGAAGACCTTTTCTGCAATCCAAAAGGAGTACCTGATTAAATGGCAACACCCTCCCTCAAACTCCTTTCATTTATTTTCTTTCTCCAATCCGTAAAATCTTTTTATTCCATGATTGTATGAAAAAAACTTTATCTTTTTTATAAAATTATATTTCTATGAAATATATTCTACCTACACTTACATAAACTTCCATCTAATTTATATCTAATATACTATATACGTGTACGGTGGACTATCGCCTCACTAAATGATGATTGATCATCCTTTCGTTACTGCCACTCATGGGGGAAAATATGATATAAAATATATTTATATACATTACATATAATTTTTATTATTTATTTAATCATTATTAATTATTATAGAACACATATCTATATACATTCAATTTGGTTTTAATAAGATAATTTCGTTCCATATGGGTTGTACATCCAGGTAGACAGAAGATGAATAAGGTGTTGAAGGTGCAGCTTTGGTGGAGAATCCTAAAAAATAAAAGTGGATGAGTTCATTTAAAAGTGATTAACTTCTCAGAAAGTTACGTCAGAGTACTAGAGACTAGCAAGATTGTTGTAGTCTTTGCCTATCCCAATGTGGAAATGGTGGCATATTGCTATGGATTTTGTTACTGTCCTCCCAAGAACGGTTCGAAAACATGATACCATATGGGTGATAGTGGAACATCTTACGAATTTGGAAAATTTCTTCCCTATTCATGAAACTCATAGGGTGTAGGATCTGTCTAAAATATATATCCATTAAATGGTTAAGATACATGATGTACTAGTCTCAATCATGTCAGTCTGAGATTTAAGGTTCACGTCTCACTTATGGAAATCCTTATTGAAATCCCTTGTAACTTAGTTGAATTTGTAAATCCTTACAGAAATCCCTTGGAACTTAGTTGACTATGAATACAACATTCCATCCTTAAGCAGACTACCTATTTGTGCAGACGATACAAATGTTGCAAAACATGTTGTGAGATTGTGTTGTGGTTTCCGGTGGATCTTGGGAGGAACATATACCTTAGTGGAATTATCATATAATAATAGCTATCAAGACATGATATATATAGCCATTTATGAAGCTTTATATGGACTTCTTTGTCATTATCCACTATTCTGGGAAGAAATAGGTGAAACATCCTTATGGGTACTAGTCTTGTTAATGAAACAATAGAGAGTATTCAGTTGATTAGAAAGATAAGGAAGATGGATTGGATTCCTAAAAAATTTTATACAGACCATCATTGACAACCATTTCCCTCTTTATAGTGTGATAATGTGTTGTTAAGGATTTCTCCCAAGCTCCGACATCATCATTTGGTGAAAAATGGAATGTTATCTCTTTAATAAATTGGCCCCATTGAGATATTAGAATGGGTTGGAGAGGTGGTATACCAGTTGGAACTACCACCATGGTCCATTTTAGTACACAATGTGTTCCACGTATGTATGTTGAAGATGTATCCGCCTAATCCTAACCATGTGATCATATGGTTTCAAGTAGAACTATACCCAGATACATTATTTCTACATATCACTATGCAGATCATGGATAGGAAAGGGAAATTATTACATGGGAAAAGCATCATCATATTGCTTATTTTTTGTTAACATGGTCAGATTTAGGAAGAGACATGGGAACACGATTAGGAAATGAAAGGGTAGTGTTTATAACTCTTTTTGGACAGTGATAGTTTTCTACATTCCAATGACTAAAAGACCAATGGTGGGGAAACTGTAGTTCCCCCATCTTTAAGTATGTAACCCTTTCTTCTAGTTTTTATGTAAAAAAGGTGTTTTATTGAAATGGTGTGGCTTTGAATTTTTTTGATGCAAAAAATGGTGTTTCAATAAAAGAGGGTGTTTCTATAAAATAGGGTGTTTTTATAAAATAGGTTGTTTTCATAATAGGGGTGTTTCCATAAAATAGGGTTGTCTCCATAAAAGAGGGTTGTGTTCATAAAAATGGATGTTTCCATAAAAATATTTGTTTCCATAAAAAGGGTGTTTCTATTAAAAGGGTGTGTTTCCATAAAAAGGGGTGTTTCCATAAATAATGGTGTTTCCATAAAAAAATGTTTCCATAAAAATGGGTAGGGTGAATTATAAGAGTGTTTGGGGTACTTGGAAGGAGATTTAGGGCCAAAAGTAATGTTTCATAGTATGTGCATTGTTGGCCCAAACCATGAGGACAAATTGTGCGTAGACGTCAAAACTAGAACCTATTTTATAGGAACATGCTCGTTTTTTATCTAATTATTTTATTATGCCTCAAAACGACCCTAATGTTAGATTTATCTCTATATAAGGTTTTAGAGCCTTTTTAACATGATTTGGAGCCATCCCAGATCCCTCCCTTGATTATTACAATCTCAATTCTTGCGGTAAGTGACAAATCATCATCGTTTTTGTATTATTTTCTTAGATATCCTTCTTATCTATTCTTTATTTCTTCAATCTAAAACTATTGTGGGTATTTATAAGATTTTTACCATCAAATAAATCTTGATCTGGTATTTTTCTTGATATAAGAGGGGATCTAAACCGTTTCTTGGAATCTTAATCCGATTCTTGAGGTATGTCACTGATCTTTCCTGTTTTGTCACATTTTCATAGATTCTATTAGATATACTACTTTAATTCCCATTATTTTTCCAATATACACCTATAATGGGTAGATCTATATTTTTTTATGCCAAATAATTCATTATTGAGTTTTGATCTTGATAGGATGTGATATCTAAGGTCGTTCTTGTAGAATTGACCCGACTTCTTGTGCATTCTTCATCCGTTGTCGAGTTTCTTTAAAACCTTTGAGGTAAGAGGATTCCCTCTTATATCGTATTACTATAATAGATTGTATTTATTTCAAATTAAGTAATCTAGATAATATTTATTGTAAAATATTGGTTTTATTCATTGAAAAAATATCTTTAGTGGGGATTTTTCAATTTTTTGTATATTTATAAAATCTTGTAAATATTGGTGAAATATATTTTAGTTTCCTAAATTCAAAATAGTGATTTTAAATGGTAGATGTAATGGAACATATAAATTGTTTTATTTGTAACGGGATTCAATTGAAATAAATTTCATTGAAAGGAATTTTTAGTGTCATGTTTTAATGAAAATGGTTTTCAATAAAAAGGTTCTTTTTTGAAAGGGTTCCTTTGGCATGATATTTATGAATATATAGTGTATGTGTTTATGTTTAATATATGGGGATTGGTTGAAATAAGACATTTTTCTCTGTGCCAAATTTTAATTTAATTTGGGATACAATTACCTTTTGATAACGTGGTAGATCAATGGGAAATCACTCAACTGTTTGGAATTGATATAATGTAGCATGCATGGTTGGTTGCATGGGTGTGAGGAATGGTTTATGTATGAAAAAAATGATATTGAGAAATGGTTTTGAATCATTGTTAGTATTTTTATGAAATTTTATTTTTCTAGAAAATTGGTTTTAGTATCACTGGTACACTTTTGTTTCAAACTAATTTGGAACATGTTTTAATTTAGTTATGAACTCTTTTGGAATATTGTTTTGTATGAAAGATTTTATATTAATGTTTATAACTCTTATATCCTAGTGGAATTAGTAGTTAAGTCAATGGGTATATCCTACTATGTTTTATACCCACCCCTTATTTGGAATGTTGGTGCTTTTTCAGATTTTATCATCAGGGACAGTGGCAAAGGTAACGTTTCAAACATTTTTAGCACCACTTCACGATGCCCGTGTTGTTTTGTGATCTTGGAGCATGGGGAATGTGGAACTTGGGGTCTTGTGGAATTATTTATTATTTATTTTGTTTCCCCAATTAACTTTGATATTTATTTATTCTTCCTCTGTCACATACATTTGAGTGGTTTTGATATGAATAAAGTTGTTGAGATGTCTTGCTTTTATTCTTGCATCTTATAGTGAGTACTTAGGTTATGGTTTGCTTGGTCAATATTTTTATTATCAACTGGTAAATTGTCCCCCACATTCATTGAAAACATTTATCATTTATTTACAGACATTTTCATCTTTGGGATATCACATAAGAGAAAGTAATGACTTTTTTTCTCTCAAGAAAATGAGAATTAACGGGACATTAAATACAAAATAAGTAATTTAATTTTTGTCTCAATTTTCCTTCTCTGAGACACATGACTTGTTACCCACCTAAATTTTTATATGAGATTTATATGGTACCTTTTAAATATTATATCATTAATATCATTTCTTTGATGATATTTTAAGATTCATGTAACTTCATTTTCTCACATTTGGCGTATGGATCAATGTTCCTATGTCATTAGAGTTTATTCAAATAATCGCATCCCTTTCCAAGATTGTTTAGGAATATGCTTTACTTGAAAAAATAGTATGATCCATATCTCAAAAATTCTAATTATGTTTATTATCCAATGATTATTTGTGACATATTGATGTATTAGTACCATTTTTTCATTACTTAGTAAAAAATTTAGCTAAGAATGGTTTTTTAATAAAGTCATGCTTTACCCCTCTTTTCAGTGAGAAATACATGTTCATTCAAAACCATGTATTCTAAAAAGTTTTTAAAAAAATTATATTATCATACTATGAAATTTTTAAAAAATTAACCATGTGATTAATTTTAAAACAAAAGGGGTTTTAATAAAGAATCTTTTTATCTTTTTTCGTAAGTGACCCCTTTTTAAACATTTTATGTTTTAAAAGGAATGTTTGGCTTGTTCGGGTTTATCATTTTTCCTGATAAACACTCCCTTGAAGCATTATTTATAAGATTCAAGAGTTATTTTATTTTATAAGATAAATTTTTTCCTAGTAATCTAAAAAATCATGGATTCAAAGTACTTTAGAAGAAAAAGGTTTTCGAAAGGTTTTCAAGTTATTTAATATGTTTTCAATGACAATGGTTTTCAAAATATTTTCAACATACCTTTATATTTTTTCATGTAAAATGGTTGTAAAAATGATTTCAATATTTCATTATTAGTTTAATTCCCAAGAAAATGTTTTTCAAAGGTTTTTGGTTTTTTAAAATCATTTTTCAAACATGAAAGAATATTTTCCGCAGGAAATGTTTTGGAAATATATTTCAGCTTTATTTTATATCTATGACTACATCTATTGATGTTACTCATGAATTTATTGAAAATGATATAATGGTTCCATTCATATTCCATCTATAAATAGTTTATTCATGATGTAATGGTATCTATGAATCATTATAATTACCCGAACTATTATAAATTATATTTCCATTCTGACATAATTAAATGTCTTATTTTGTTAAATCGAGATTGAAAACACATGCACTACATTTTTTTACATCCAATTTGATTTAAATTACTATTATGTATCTTTAACATTGATAATATAACTATTGAACAATAATCATATGATAATTATTAATATAAAGTTTTAACAAATCCTATCGACAAAGATAAAGGAGGTGATGACCATAACCCATAGGATTGTTCCCTATGAAGCCAATTTATTAGAGCTTCTAAAGGAGATAGTATTATTTGGTTTTACCCAAGACCAAACCCAATTTTAAATCCAATAACTTTAGCATGATCAAAACCATTTATGGGATAAGTTCACACTCATTGAGATCATAGACCAAACAAAGTTTACTGAATGGCCCAATAAAGGCCCCACCATTGCACACCATACTCTTAGGGTGTATGTTAGTGTAATAAAGGGATATGTATGGAGACCCTAGAATTATAGTTATGTACATTATGTTTTTATAGAGTAACTATTATACATTAATTCTATTATTTTTACGTTGTAAATTATTTTTAAATGAAAAATAGTATCCTTGGTTAATATTCAAATTGAATTAAGAAATCTATTTTGGTGAATTAATAGATTTTTGAAATAAATATTATGTTAATAAAAAATTATCATTAAATAATTTTTATTAAATATAAATGATTATATATTTTTTATGAAGACAAAGGTAATAATTATTAAGATTTGAAAACGGTTTTTTTTTTCAAAACATGTCAACTTTCTATAAAAGTCGATTTTAATTTTAAAAGTGATAATTCAGATAGTTAGAAAATTTTTTAGATAAAATAAATATTTTATTCAGAATTAGGATTTCAAAATTATCTGATGGTGATTTTTTTTCATAATTCTCTACAATAGTTTAATTTTTATTCTAAAACATTAATACCATATAAATATATGGTGTATTTAATGATATCATAATGACCCAATAGTGTTGTAAAAAATAATATAAAAGGTATATTTGGCTAAATATATGTTTTACCATTAAAATAATGTAATTTTATGCTTTTTATTATTATTTAATAAGGCCTTAGTGAATCACCCAAATTGTATAATATATTTTGTGCTTTTAAATTCATTTATTTAATAATGCGACTCACCTCCATATAAGAAAGGCTAATATTTTAACACCATAGAACCTAGTCATTATAAACTATTTTTTTCCAATCCTATTTGGAAAAAACCATGGGATGGTTTTTGGTTTTTAATATTTAATTATACAGATTCCAAAACATATGTTTGGGAATTATTAAAGAATTCCCCTCCCATTTCCTATATAAACCCACAAAATATCCCACTTATGTTCACTAAAAACCCTTTTATAAGGTCCTTACTCTTTCATACCCTCTATATAATTCTCCCAAGGTTCCCCAAGCTCTCAATAATCCCCTCTTCAAGCTTTTGAAGACAAAAACTCAAGTAACGGTTCTTCCCTTTCTCAATTTTTAACTCAGATTCCTTATATTGTTACTGCCTTTTATTTTCAATTAAAAATGATGAGGTAAGTTTTCATAACTCTCCCTTATTTCTCTTATTGTATTTTAACTATGAGATACTAATTTATCTCCCATTAATACCTCCCATGCACACTTGTCACCCTGTAGATATTTTGTAAGAGTTATTCCACTCCTCCTCTTCCTTCATGTTTCTTTATTATATTATGGATTCTATTTCGAAATTATTTATGTTTTAAAAAGTATTTATATAACCCTATTACTTAATCTTTACTATATATATGATGATATACCCTTTTCTTTATCATCATCATTTTTATGAATTTTTATGTCATGTTGTTAGGCTGCCGAAATAGCTTTGTGAATTTCCATTCAAAAAAAATTGTGTAGTTAATACCATACGCATTACCTATCAAGGGTGTTCAATTTTATTCACATATAAATTTTTATTAAGGAAATACATGTATTTTTTACACATCCCTTGATCATGTAATAAATTATAATGATGAATAAATCCATGTTTTATGATCTATGTGGAACACATAAGAATGGGAAGGAAATGAAAGTGACGGGTGCACACGGAATTATTTAGTTCCTGTAACACCCCGAGATTTTATGAAAAATATTATTTTAATTTCATTAATGTCTTGAGTTGTATTGTGCACCAAGATTACCTTGCGCTATACACAACACTGTATTAGCATGCAATATACGCAACACTATTCTTGGATCGTGTTACACACAATTTTGATAATAGTTATTCTACGCAACATTGAGTATATATATATATATATATTAAATGTATAAATGAAATATGGTTGGATTATGTTATACTAAACAACGAAGGATTCTTTCACAACACGCAACCCTGACTTGGCTTGCATTACACGCAATCACGACCTTCCTCGATAGCGTGTGTTGTACGCAATATTGGGTTTTAATAAACAACGGTATATTATTATAATATTGTCATGAACTAGCCGTTATGAATAGTGTTAACTAAATTTTTAATTTTATAACATTATTATTCATCTTACACATTTCTAGAACATGGTATAAGAACAAAATAATTTTTTTGGGTAAAATAAGTATTTTTAAAAAAATGCAGTTTTGCCGCCTTTTGATGGCGCACCCACATTAAATCTAGTTTTTGACATGTTTATAAGTTCAATTTGACAAAATTAAATTCTTCTTTTGAATAAGGATATAAAAATTTTCATTAGATAAATTTTTGATATTTTTCCGATAACATTCATATTTTAATGAATAGTAAAAACACGCTATATTTTAATTAAAAACAACTTTTTTCATCGTAATATCTTATGTGGTTAAATTATAATATTGAATGGTCTTAAAGTATAAATAGAATATATTTTTACCATTTAATATAATTTACATCATTAGCATTGATTTTACCTGGAATTCGTAGGTTAAATCAATTCAATCTTTTGTAATGTTTTAAAGAAAAACCTATTTTCTTTCGATAACGGGATTAATTTTAATTTAATTTCTGCAACTTTTGTGTATTGAATTTGGAAAAATTTATTCCATATTTGGAATCAGGGTATCCAAATTAAGTTAATAAGCTACTTTTTTTTTGGGAATTATGAATAGTAACTACGGTAAATTTTATTTACCATAGTTAAAGGTAAATCGGGTAATTAAGGGTAAATATAATATTATAAAATTACCCTAACACATGCCAAAATTCTATTTGATGGCTAAAAGTAAACCCATATCAACTAAGGGTCTGATTAGATTCATTTTATGTACTTTTGACCATGAAAATAATTTAATTATTATTAAAACCAAAGAAAGTGACAACATGTCACTTTCTTAAATCTTATAAGTATAATAATTTTAACTTAGTGATAAACATTATAAAACTTCGAACATGAATAGTCTCCAGAAAGCTAACAAAATTATCTACATCATGAGAATTTATCTAGATTTTTTTGGGATTAAATAATTATCATTAATTGTGACACAATAGTGATGCAGAAATTATTTATCTAGTGAAAAATTAAGAATATAGTTTTTATTAAACTAATAGTGACCATAAAAGGCACAAAACCCTGACCAAAACATATTGGTAATGTAAATGTAAACTATAATCATCTAATGGTCGACTATGTGACCATTTTGAGTCTTATACAAGAAATTATGACACTTATATTATTTTATTTTAAATGATGCCAAAGTTGTCACCTTCATAATTTAATAAATATAACAAATTAAATATTGTGATTTTAAGATGATAAATTCGAGTAAAAGTATTATTGGGAAAGGTAATATATTTATCTTCATCATAGGATTTTATTTTAAATTTTTATGCAACAAATAAGGATATTAAATAATTATACAAAAATTATGTAGTAATTATTTTATTAAGAGATAAACCAAATAAATGGTTTTAAAAATAAGAAAATAAATATTATATGAACTATTTAATGTGATACACTAATTTTATAGAAACATATGCCCTTTTATTAATATATTAAAGCTTTTAGTTCGAACATATCTTCTGTATATATTTTATTAAAATTCATATAAATGAATAGTGTCAAAATTGATACTATTGTTATTTTATAAAAATAACATATTATAAAATTGTTTAAAAATCACAAAAATATTTAAAAATTATAAATTTAACTTTATATGGTCTATAGTGTTTTAAATTAAACAATTATGGAAAATTAACAAGAAATAATTAATTATTTGTTATAATTTAAAATTTAGAAGTTTATTACCACAAATAAACTTAAATAGATTAAATAAGGATAAATCAAAATGATAAGGTTTAAAATAAGATCCAAACATGTATAAATTGGATTGGATGAAGAGATTACAACCCTATCTCATCTTATATTAGAATATGAGTCATTTCTGGAGGTTTTTAAGTGGGGTTAGATTTATTATAAATTAATATTCTTAAGAATTCCAAAGGTGCCCCTCTCCTCCCTTATAAAAGGGCACCTCATCCCTCTCCTCATCACACCAATTTTAGCATTCAATCTCGGCCAACCCCTACCAAAATCTCTTCTCCACTTCCCTAGTATCATCCTAGAGGTCCTGGTATTCTTCAAATACCATCCTTAGTTCTTTAAGTGGATGATAAGTGAAGGCGCGTCAAAAAGAGGTAATATCCATTTCTGATCTTTTTCAATTTCATTCTTCTTCAACTTCTTCTTCATTAGTTGTTTCATGATAAAGTAATAACATCAGTATTTATTATATACTAATATGTTATTATAAATATGAGACAACTCTAATTAACCTTCTATCCATCCTACGGAAAAAGGAAATCACCGCGCGTGCGTACGTACGGAATACCGTCTCCACGACGCGATGAGATTCATTCTCCATGCTAACCATTTAAGAATGATTATAAAGTATATATAAGCAATAATAATGAAATATATGACATTATAAAGCTACTGAATTTATTTATATATTTATTTCATCTACTTACTTCCATTCATGACAAGAAGGAAAGGAAAACAACGTTCATGCGTACGTACAGACTACCGTCTCCATGAACGGTGTGTTTCATTTCATTTATCTATCTATTATATATATATATACTGAATATATATGATATATAAATCATGTTTTATATTGTGGAATTAAGTAAATCATGATATAAGTAATAATAATGTCAAGAACAACAAGTCCAAACACCTACGATAAATGAAACAATTTTAACCAAAACGCTTATTTAACATGGAATTTACAAAAGAACGTGTTATATAAAGTCATAAGTGAACCATATATGATATCATAACAGTGAATATGATTCTGTAATAATTTAATGACATTATTTAAATCATTATACAGGAGGTTCGGACACTTACAAAGCAAATCAGACTTAAGGTAAGGGAAATATCACAATCTCATTTTTATCCGAGATTGTTTATACTTTAGTATTTACTGGGGTGTATTTTATCATCCACATCCATGTTTCCTGAATATGTAATATTATTTCCATCCAACTACAATTGTTTAAATCCAATTTTACCCTTCGGTGAGTTTTTAGTAAAGAATATGAAAGGAATCTTTTGTCGTTTTTCGTACGAGGTACTTTTTGACTTTTCCGACATATGTACAAAGAATGTTTTTTTAACTTATAGGGCATGAATGGATTTTTAAAACATTATTTCCAAGAAGCTTCCTTTACAAGTTTTCAATTTTATTTTTAATAAAATTATTTTAGTTTAAAATTGTAAGACATGTTAAGAAAGGAAAATGTTTTTGAAATAGAAAGGATATTTTCCTCAAGAACGGAGTTCAAGAGTTTTATCAAAATTATTTTCCATGTAAGATAATAAAGGGTTCTGTTTCTATCCCTATTATTAAATTGATTTGATTATGTTTTGAGGGAATTATTTTCATGAAGTCATTTACCTTATATGATTTGTTTTATGATGTCATGATGTTTCAAGAATCCCATTTTTGTTACATGTGTTATGCGATGATGTATGATTTATGATTATGTGGCACACATAAGAAAGGATTCATTATAAGATGGGTGGGACCTATATCTCCCTCCAATTCATTGGGTAATGATTTTATATCTCATGAGATAGACATTGCTGGAAGGGTAGGTTATACCGGTTCAGTGAAACAGGACTGAAACGAGGGTGACTCGGTTCAGAAAGGGACTTTGTCCACTAAGATAGCCTTGGCAATGAGTCTTGACTAACAAGAAATGATTCTCTATGACTATGTGTGAATGCCACAATGTTTCATGTTTTATGTTATGATTATTGTGATTACATTTCACTGCCATGATTTACCCCATGTTATGAAATTATGATCTCTTTTGCAGGTTAAGATTTCCAAAAGTTATGTGCTTATGTATATGATGTGATTGATATTTCTTTTGTTTACCCTTACTGAGCATCTGAGCTCACCCTTTTATGTTTTCTTTTCCCTAGGATATAAAGAATGGTTTAGGTTAAAAAAAGTAAGATCTTTATGGGAGATTTTGAAGATATTTCACCACGATTAGAAGATTATATTCCGAGTTTCCAAAGACACTAAACTATTACGGTCCTTGTGTGTGTGTTTTTGTTATGTACTAAGTATTCCGCAAATATAATGTAATGTCAATGTACATCAAGATACGGGTCTCTACAGTTGGTATCAGAGGAAAAGTTTAGTCAACCTTTGGAAACTAGGATGCGAAAACGTTTGTGAGATCCCTAGAGATATTTCTAAGGTATGTCTAGGGATGTCCCTAAGGATAAGTATACGTATAGGATATAGTCCTAGAACTATGGTAACGATATTAGATTAAACCAAAGATGTTAGATATTGATGTTACGTCCCCTTTATTATGATTTTTGCCTCTCACACTATTCTTTTTGGGTTTTAGAAAATGGCTGGAAACAAGATGATTCACGATAATGGAGGATATAATGGACAATGGAACGATATTCTTCATAAGAAATCAAATGAAATGGGATTTGGAAGTCCAAACATCATTATTATGCCGAATCATCAATCTCATAATATGATCAATAAAGTAATATTTGGTAAGTTTCCTGACACTGCTAATAAGAGAAAGATGGAGTTTCATGATGATCATAGAGGAAAGAAAGTTCAATTTCCCCTATGTAAATAATGTGGGAAGAGACATCAAGGAGAATGTTTCAAAGGAACTGGAAGATGCTTTGGGTGTGGAAAAGAAGGACACAAAGCCAGTATGTGCAATGGAAAAGTTTCAGTTAACACCATGGATAAGGTTAATGGTATTGCTACGACATCAACAATGGTTAAATGTTTTAAATGTGGAATGTACGGGCATTATGCAAACCAATTCCCTAAGGGAATGTCTCATGAAGTGAATCGGTATAGTCGTATGGGTAATATTTTTGTTGATGATGATGAAGAGACTTCAAATGATATGTGAGATGAAAGAATTGTTGATGCTCGGTCAATGGTTTAAGAAGGTTGTGGAATGATTACATGTTTATCAAGTGTAATGTTGTACTATAGAATAAAAAGACATCTAAGGATTGTTACACTGTTGTCTATCCTTAAGTTTTGAAAGTTTATGATGAATGGTATGAGTAACAATGAAAGGTTATTCAGATATTTTTTGGAAAGTGGATGATATGCGCATAATGAAGTGATAAAGAGAAAATGAAATGTTTGACAGTATTCATGAGCTCATGATTGATATAAGGACTACGTGATATCATGGTTTGAGTATATAGAATTTTGAGGATTTTGGTATGTGGAAGGTGTTAACATTTAACTGCATTCATGTTTTCACTAAGGTTCAATGGGTATTCAAGAGAATACATGATTAAGGACATTGAATGTTTGGAATGTGACCAACAAAACATATCTTATGATATATGGGGATCAACGATGGTATTAAATCTCTGGTAATCATTTTCACTATGTTATGAGAGTGGACCGAAGTATTTTAGATAAGCCTAAATATTGGAATGGATTATGTTGGACATAAGTTAGTATTGTTTAAGGATAGAACTTTTTTTGTTATTATTGATGGGATGTTATAGTAATGTAGTTTTAGAAAAAGGACAACCTGCAGGACGGGCGACAGCCCATCGCGTAGGACAAGGCCGTGGGAATCGAACCCACAGCCGAAGTGCGACTGGCCTTTATCACCTACCACTAGCCTACAGGAAGTCCCTGTTTAGTAGAAACTCGTTTTATTATATTAAGCAGTATGATATATGAATTATAAGTCCATTTTAGGAACCATATATGATTAATCTCACTATAGAATGACTTATGTATATTTAATAACTTTTGCTAACCTTTTGTTTGAGACAGATGGAATGACCCGTCATTCTATCACATGATCTGCTAACACTTCACGAATAACAAATTCAACTTCATTTATTTAAGAGATGAAGTGGAAATTGTTCACGGAACGAACAACAGTGAGATTCTACCAAAATAAAGTATGTATTTATTCTAATTCAAACGCTTCAACTTTAGGGAAACGATCTTGAAAACCAAAAATGTTGTCCTAGTGTTCTTATATCTGATTAATCAGATGGTACCTTAGATCGTCACAAATTTATGGATTTGTGATTGTTGGCTTTTCCATAGCCATGTTCTCTACCACTCTCCATCAGAACATGATGGTTAGATTTTTCATCCATATCCATATTTTCACCTATGTGGAAACCCAGTGATTAGTTTATTTGGGTAACCGTTACGTTTCATACTTTTGTTTTTAAAGATTGGTTTTGGTATTCCTTTTTACGATGTGGGTTTCTATTAAAGAAACTTTCAAGTAGTAAACCATTTATAACCTCGACGAATTTCAAGGGTGAAATTCATTTTAAGGGGGGTAGAATGTAACACCCCGAGATTTTATGAAAAATATTATTTTAATTTCATTAATGTCTTGCGTTGTATTCTACACCAAGATTACCTTGCGCTATACACAACACTGTATTAGCATGCAGTATACGCAACACTATTCTTGGATCGTGTTACACACAATTTTGATAATAGTTTTTCTACGCAACATTGAGTGTGTATATATATATATATTAAATGTATTAATGAAATATGGTTGGATTCTGTTATACGAAACAACGAAGGATTCTTTCACAACACGCAACCCTAAATTGTCTTGCATTACACGCAATCGCGACCTTCCTCGATAGCGTGTGTTGTACGCAATATTGGGTTTTAATAAACAACGATATATTATTATAATATTGTCATGAACTAGCCGTTATGAATAGAGTTAACTAAATTTTGAATTTTATAATATTATTATTCATCTTACACATTTTTAGAACATGGTATAAGAACAAAATAAAATTTTCAGGTAAAATAAGTATTTTTCAAAAAATGCAGTTTTGCCACCTTTTGATGGCGCACCCACATTAAAACTAGTTTTTGACATGTTTATAAGTTCAATTTGACAAAATGAAATTCTTCTTTTGAATCAGCATATAAAAATTTACAATAGATAATGTTTTGATATTTTTCTAATAACTTTTATATTTTAATGAATAGTAAAAACACGCTATATTTTAATTAAAAACAACTTTTTTCATCGTAATATCTTATGTGGTTAAATTATAATATTGAATGGTTTTAAAGTATAAATAGAATATATTTTTACCGTTTAATATAATTTACTTCCTTAGCATTGATTTTACCTTGAATTTGTAGGTTAAATCAATTCAATCTTTTGCAATGTTTTAAAGAAAAACCTGTTTTCTTTCGACAACGAGATTAATTTTAATTTAATTTCTGCAACATTTTTGTATTGAATTTGGAAAAATGGATTCCATATTTGGAATTAGTGGATCCAAATTATGTTAATAAGCTACTTTTTATTTTTGGGAATTATGAATAATAACTACGGTAAATTTTATTTACCATAGTTAAAGGTAAATCGGGTAATTAAGGGTAAATATAATATTATAAAATTACCCTAACACATGCCAAAATTCTATTTGATGGCTAAAATTAAACCCATATCAACTAAGAGGCGGATTAGATTCATTTTATGGACTTTTGACCATGAAAATAATTTAATTATTATTAAAACCAAAGAAAGTGACAACATGTCACTTTCTTAAATCTTATAAGTATAATAATTTTAACTTAGTGATTGTTAGGTCCACTAGGCTGGATACCCTGAGAGGGGGGGTGAATCAGGGTATGACTAATTAAAAATTAATGCCCGTTCTGATCTTGTTTCGCTGTTAAGCAAAACACTCTTCTCTCTTTTCCCTGTTGCACGATATAAACAGAATGTAAAGCAAGCACAGGACACAGCAATTTTACTTGGTTCACCGCTAAGGGCTACGTCCAAGGAGCATACGCCGACAGGTTGCCGGTCGTACCAAATTCCACTAATCTTCACTAGCTGTGGATTACAAGGTTCGGGCTAGATCACTTCTATGCCCAGGCTCACTACCTTTACAATGTTTAGGGTCAGCTCACTGCTTTCCCAAGGGTCACTCCCTGTTTCTCTCTCTCTGGCTCACTGCCGGTGGAGAGGATCACCTTCTTCCTCTTCCTGAGCTCACTGCTCTTGGATGGAATCCACTCACAGTTTATAGACCTGTAGGTCTCTTCATTTTCCTGAAAGAATACATCTTATCTTGTATGTAGATGCTCTGATGAAGTTTAACTTTCACCCGTTGATGAATATCTCTTTGCACCGAAGGTATCGGGCAAACTTCCAGCTTCCACACAGTCTGAAAATCACTGCGGGAACAAAACCTTACTTGGCGCGCAAGTCAACCTCGGCGCGCAAGTATCGGCGCGCAAGTTACAACAGGCGCGCAAGTCCTCCTCAGACACTTGCGCGACACATGCTTCCTCTACTCCAAACTTGCGCGACTCTCTTCCCTTTACACCCAAACCACCATTGGTGCGCAACTGCAAACCGGCGCGCAACTTCTAACACCGGCGCACAACTTCAACCACTGGCGCGCAAGTCCCACCTGCGCGACCACACACACCACTTGCGCGACCACCGCACCTGCGCGACAGGAGCTCTCGTCTTGAACTCCGGTGAGAAATGAGGAGGGGTGGTCCGGTATTTATAGGCAATCTGACCACCCTGCGCGACGGCGCGCAAGTCACCTGCGCGACACATTCTCGTCGCGCATGTCTTCTCTCCTTTAAACACTTGCGCGACCAACTCCCAAACTTGCGCGATCCTATTTCCTTAGCCATATTTTGATCTTTTGATCTTGAAAAACATGTGGCGCGCAAGTTTCCTGTACATCATGTTCGCGGCGCGCAAGTCCCTTTGCCAAAAACACTTTTCTTCATTTGCCGATTTTCAGGCCCAAAAATTTGGCAAACACTGGAAAACGGCGCCACCTTGTATCTGTTCTTTTGTACCGCCTCCAGATCATTCATTCCTTTTATCGACGTTCTTGAATCAATCATGGATCGTTGACCTCAGCTCTTGAACTCGACATTCCACCATGAAATCCTCTTTGTCAACAATCACAACTCAGATGACCACTTTGTCAACAAACACAATCACCTCAAAAATGATTCAATGATACCTTGAGGGATTTTTGCCCAACAATCTCCCCCTTTGGGTTTGTTGACAATTCTTCCAAGACTAAGAAACGTCGTTGATTCTTCAGTCTCCATTCGCCTCATTGCGATTCTGATAGCGATCAAGGATTTACTCAACACATACTCTAAGCCCACATGAGCAATGCTCAGCGTGAGAAACAAG
Source organism: Viscum album (assembly GCA_963277665.1). NCBI lineage: Eukaryota > Viridiplantae > Streptophyta > Magnoliopsida > Santalales > Viscaceae > Viscum > Viscum album. Next base: position 1,232,743,808 of record OY728135.1, on the reverse strand, counting down.
AGTAAATGAAAAGTTCATCAATGAATCACTTTATCTCTGACATCCACTGTTGACACAAAACTTATACCGACACCACTCTTCTGCTTTTATCACGATCCTCAGCTGTCGTGATATCTATTCTTTGATCGATCACTTCTAGCATCGTCAGATTTAATACGCTCCCCCTTTCTGCTCACAGCTTCAACACCTCTTTAGCCATATTTCCTGTGTTGTCCAAGCTAAGCTCTGGCTAAGCACGTTCAACTAACTTCAACTCCCCCTATCTGGCTGCTCCACCTGTCAGCTTCTCCCCATATCATTCATGATTTATCCAATCTCCACATTGTCTCCCCCTTGAACAATCACTATTTTCTCCCCCTTTGTCAACGAACCCAAAGGTCACGCCTTTGTAGTCTGTAACATAGTAGAGAACACATATCAGCGTATTAGGGAAAAACATACCATACATCGGGGAGAGGGGGTGGTCCCGCGTCCACACTTATTTCAAGTGCGGGGAATCGACTGAACTCCCAGAGCTAGTCGATGCCTCTCAAAAGCTTCCTTGGGTAAGGCCTTTGTCAGAATGTCTGCAACCTGTAGCTCTGTAGGCACATACTCCAACTTCACGATGCCCTGCTCAACCTTCTCCTTGATGAAATGATACTTGATCTCAATGTTCTTTGTCCTGGAATGATGGACAGGATTTTTGCTAAGATTTATAGCACTTGAGTTGTCACACTGGATTCCGATCGGAGACTTCACTTCAACTCCCATATCTTCAAGCTGCTGCTTCATCCACAATAACTGTGTGCATGCTTGAGTGGCCGCTATATAGTCAGCTTCTGCGGTGCTCAATGAAATGCAATCTTGTTTCTTGCATAGCCAAGAAATACACAATCCACCAAGATAGAATTCACCACCTGACGTTGATTTTCTATCATCTGCTGAACCGGCCCAGTCTGCATCAGTATATCCCAATAACTCTGTCTGAGATTTGTCGTTGTATGTCAAACCGAAGTCCACCGTGCCCTTGATATACCGAAGTATTCTTTTCACTGCAAGCATGTGACTTTCCTTGGGATTACTCTGATATCTCGCTGCTTGGCATGTGGCGAAAACAATATCAGGCCTTGTTGCGGTTAAGTACAACAGACTTCCAATGATTTGCCTGTATTCTGTGATATTAACTGCCTTGCCATCCTCATCTTTTTATAATTTCATCTGGGTAGCAACCGGAGTCTTTATTTCCTTGGAATTATCCATTCTAAACCTTCTTAGAACTTCCTTGGCATATTTGGATTGAGAAATGAAAGTTCCATTCCTTCCTTGTGTCACCTGTAGACCAAGGAAAAACGTTAGCTCTCCAATCATTGACATTTCAAACTCATTTTTCATGAATTCGGAAAACTGTCTGCACTGAGCTTCATCTGATCCACCAAAAATTATGTCATCGACATACACTAGCACCATCATCCTTTGATTACTGCCATTGCTGAAATAGAGATTGTAATCAACTCCTCCACGCTGAAAACCAAGCTTCTTCAAGTACTGATCAAGCCTTGAGTACCATGCCCTTGGTGCTTGTTTCAGCCCATACAATGCCTTCTTCAGCCTGCAAACTTTGTTCTCATCCTCATGAATGAGAAAACCATCTGGCTGCTCAATATACACCTCCTCTTCCAGAACCCCATTCAAGAATGCGGATTTGACATCCATCTGGAACACTTTGAACTTCCTTTGCACTGCGATGGCTAGGAATAATCTTATTGTCTCCAGCCTTGCAACCGGGGCAAATGTCTCATCAACATCAATTCCCTCGATTTGGGAGTACCCCTTGCACACTAGACGTGCTTTGTTCCGAATCACTGTTCCATCTTCATTCATCTTGTTGCGATAGACCCATTTGGTCCCAATGACATTCTTTTCCGCTGGCCTCGAAACAATCTCCCATGTCTGGTTCTTCTCAATCTGATCAAGCTCTTCGTTCATGGCCTGAACCCAGTTCTCATCTTCAGCTGCATCGGAAAAACATTTCGGCTCTACTTGAGACAAAAACGATGCTTGCTGTGATGATTTCATTCTTCGAGTCTGAACTGGAGCTGTTTGATCACCAATGATATTCTGCCTATCAATTTCAGCTCGACTCTTTGGCTTTCTCATAGACACCGACTTGACACTTTTCTCTTCATCATCAGTATCTTCTTCTGAGTCAGGTTCTGCCACTTCTGCTCCCCCTGGGTTGCTTATCTCATCATCACTTTCATCCAGGAACTGTTCACTGGGTCGTTGAGCAGTCTGTTCATTTTCGACTATAGTGACATCATTACTCTCAACAATTTTTCCAAGCCTCTTGTTGAAGCATTTATATGCTTTGCTTTTCCCTGAATAGCCAAGGAATATCCCTTCATCTCCTCGTGCCTCAAACTTCCTATGATGTTCTTTGTTGAGAATGAAACATTTACTTCCAAAGATTCGAAAGTATTTCAACGTTGGCTTCTTTCCGTACCACAGTTCATACGGAGTCTTCCCTTGCTTCGGACATAACAGGGACCTGTTTGAAACATAGACCGATGTCAAAACTGCTTCCTTCCAAAATTTCTCTGGTAGGTCCTTATCAATAAGCATTGTTCTGGCCATGTTGTTAATGATCTGATTCCTCCTTTCTACCACTCCATTCTGTTGGGGAGTTCTCACTGATGAAAATTGATGCCTTATCCCATGTTTCTCGAGATAGTTTTCAACCTGACTGTTTGTAAATTCTGTACCGTTATCAGTACGAAACTTCAGAATTTTCTGCCCCAGCATCTTTTCTGATTCCCTCCTGTACTGCTTTATGCAACTGAACACCTCTGTCTTATGGGTTATGATGAATACCCAGGCCATTCTGCTATAGTCATCAATGAAAAGAACATAGTACCTTTGCCCATTTATAGCTCGTGGTGAGATAGGTCCACATACATCAGCATGCACCAATTCGAGCACTCCAGTTGATTTCTGTTCCTTTGGCCTGTATGTCTTTCTGATGATTTTCCCTTGTTGACAAGCATCACACGCATGAGTGCGATCACGTGATAGTTTGGGAAGGTCTCTAGCAGCATCACATTTCACGAGATCCTCCATAGATGGTTGGCATAGATGACCAAGTCGCTTATGCCATAGCTGGTTTTCTTCCTCTCTGGATAAAAGAAAAATATCTTCTTCCCCACCTACAAGATAGAGATTTCCCTTTGACCTTTTTCCCTGCAGAACAGCTGCTCCATCTTTTCCTTTTACAACACACATCTTCTTGGTAAATTGGATAGAGTGCCCAGAGTCACATAGTTGACTGACACTGAGTAGGTTATGACTGAGACCCTCTACTACCAAGACATCAGCACGTCTCATCTCTTTGCCCCCAAACTTGGCTTTCCCTGAGCCAACAATCTTCAGGCCTTCATCATTTCCAAATTTGACAACTCCTTCTTTGTCATATTTGATGCCTGTAACAAGATCCTTATTACCCGTCATGTGGGATGTGCAACCACTATCAAGGATCCAAACACCAGATCGATCTGATGCTTTAAGGGCAATCTGCGCCACCACAGCCTTCTCATTTTTCTTCTTCTTGGTCCATACTTTTTCTTTCACACTCGGCATGGATTGAGGCTTCTGTTCTTTCTCAGAGTATGACAGACCACCCTCATCTTGCAGAGCTGCAAATCTGTTCTGAACTTTTAACTCACTTGTTGGTTTATTGATCTGCTGCTTGCGAACATTTTGATTATTCTTTGACACAATTCTCTGAATGATTGATGTGCAATACCTAGCCATGTGTCCAAATCCTCCGCACCAGAAACAGTGTCCTTCAAAATGTGTTCTGGAAAACCGTTCTCTGTTTGGCTGTCGTCTCTGCTCATGTTCCCTTCTGTATCTCTTGGCTATGGAACACACAAACTGTGAATATCCCATTTTCCCACAACAATAACACCTGATATAGGATGCATTCCCTCGTGATATTTCAGCACTGTGATTTCCCCTTTGGGATCTCTGAATATTCTGATTCTGTTTTGTTCCCAAATCAACCTTCACTTTCGGGATGAGTGCTTGCGGTCTGACTGCAATTGTCGCCAATTTTTGTTCTTGACTAAGCCCAGAAACGACCTTAACATCTGAGCTCAATTGTTGTTTCTTTCCTACTGAACTGCTAGGCTCCGCTTTCATTTTCTCTGTCATCTGAATAGCCTGCTTTTCGGATATCACATTGGGGGTCAAGAGTTTTTCTTGATCCTTGAGTTTTTGTCGCAGACTGACCACTTCTTCTTCAAGCTCTTTGATACATCTAACCTGCTCTTTTCCTGTGTTTTTCAGACAATCAATTTCCTTCTTTTCTTCCTCAATTTTAAGCTTATACTCAACAAAATTTTCTGACCTCTCTGGTGTTGAGGATTTTAGTCTTTCAATTTCTTCTAACAGCTCAGACTTTTCTTCATCCTGTTGTTGCATGTAGAGTTTGGCATCACGGACCACTTTATTGGATTTCTTCGTTTTGGCTCTCCAAACATCTATCTCCTCAAGAGCTGCTTCCAATTCGGCTTCCATATCAATTCTCCCTTCAATTTCTTCTTCTTCTTTAGCATCAGCTTCTTCTCCCTTTTGAGAACTACCGACAATTGCCACCAAGGCATTTACCCCACGATCTCTGCAATTTTCTATTTCCTCAACTTCTTCATCCTCAGACTCATCTGAACTTTCAAATTCTTGTGAGAGAAGATTCTTTTTCTTGAAGAAATTTCTCTTGAATTGTTTCTTCCCTTTCACAAAAGCTGAAGACTTCTTTTTGGGAATTTCAACGTCATCATCATCATCATCATCTTGAAACTTCTTGGGGCATCTTGCCGCAAGATGACCAACCTTTCCACATCTAAAGCATGCTAGTGGAAGTTTACCTTTAAACTTTACTCTTCCTCTTTGTAGATTCGAAGAAAGGAATGACATCACCTCATCTGTCTCTTCTTCTTCATTAGAATCTTCAATGGTGAGCTTCTTCATGGCCTTAAATGCCACCTCTTTAGACTTCCCCTTTTCCACAGCCTCATTATCATCGTTCCTCATTTCATATGCAACCAAGGTACTGTGCAAATTGTCCGATGTCAGCTCTTTTGGATCTTTATCTTCTAGTACTGAAACTTTCGGATTGAACCGAGGTGGAAGTTTCCTCAAGATGCGCTTTACAATCTTTATGTCTTCAATGACTTCTCCAAGACCTCGCATATCTTCCACAACAATGTTTACCCTATCAAAGAATGCGTCAACAGACTCATTCGGGTTCATTTTCAGATCTTCATATTTGTTCCACAACACCTGCAGCTTTTCCTCTCTGACTTTTGTGTCCCCTTCATATATATTCAAAATCTTTTCCCACATGGAATGTGACGTTTTGCATGAAATCACATTTGTGTAGATGGGATTGGAAAGGGCTCCCCCTAAGGCATTGATTGCTTTGGAATCAGCATCCAACTCTCTATGCTCAGCTTCTGATAAGGCACCACTATTAATATCAGCTGTGATACCATGCATAGCTGCTGAAAACACATCCATTCCCAAGGATCGGAAATAGTGTTGCATCCGATTCTTCCATATCTGAAAATTATATCCGTCGAAGATCAGAATCCCTTTATGATTGGTTACCTCCATTGAGAGAAGAAAAACTTTCAACCTTTCCCTCTGATACCACTTGTTAGGTCCACTAGGCTGGATACCCTGAGAGGGGGGGTGAATCAGGGTATGACTAATTAAAAATTAATGCCCGTTCTGATCTTGTTTCACTGTTAAGCAGAACACTCTTCTCTCTTTTCCCTGTTGCACGATATAAACAGAATGTAAAGAAAGCACAGGACACAACAATTTTACTTGGTTCACCGCTAAGGGCTACGTCCAAGGAGCATACGCCGACAGGTTGCCGGTCGTACCAAATTCCACTAATCTTCACTAGCTGTGGATTACAAGGTTCGGGCTAGATCACTTCTATGCCCAGGCTCACTGCCTTTACAATGTTTAGGGTCAGCTCACTGCTTTCCCAAGGGTCACTCCCTGTTTCTCTCTCTCCGGCTCACTGCCGGTAGAGAGGATCACCTTCTTCCTCTTCCTGAGCTCACTGCTCTTGGATGGAATCCACTCACAGTTTATAGACCTGTAGGTCTCTTCATTTTCCTGAAAGAATGCATCTTCTCTTGTATGTAGATGCTCTGATGAAGTTTAACTTTCACCCGTTGATGAATATCTCTTTGCACCGAAGGTATCGGGCAAACTTCCAGCTTCCACACAGTCTGAAAATCACTGCGGGAACAAAACCTTACTTGGCGCGCAAGTCAACCTCGGCGCACAAGTATCGGCGCGCAAGTTACAACGGGCGCGCAAGTCCTCCTCAGACACTTGCGCGACACAAGCTTCCTCAACTCCAAACATGCGCGACTCTCTTCCCTTTACGCCCAAACCACCATTGGTGCGCAAATGCAAACCGGCGTGCAACTTCTAACACCGGCGCACAACTTCAACCACTGGCGCGCAAGTCCCACCTGCGCGACCACACACACCACTTGCGCGACCACCGCACCTGCGCGACGGGAGCTCTCATCTTGAACTCCGGTGAGAAATGAGGAGGGTTGTTCCGGTATTTATAGGCAATCTGACCACCCTGCGCGACGGCGCGCAAGTCACCTGCGCGACCCATTCTCGTCGCGCAAGTCTTCTCTCCTTTAAACACTTGCGTGACCAACTCCCAAACTTGCGCGATCCTATTTCCTTAGCCATATTTTGATCTTTTGATCTTGAAAAACATGTGGCGCGCAAGTTTCCTGTACATCATGTTCGCGGCGCGCAAGTCCCTTTGCCAAAAACACTTTTCTTCATTTGCCGATTTTCAGGCCCAAAAATTTGGCAAACACTAGAAAACGGCGCCACCTTGTATCTGTTCTTTTGTACCGCATCCAGATCATTCATTCCTTTTATCGACGTTCTTGAATCAAACATGGATCGTTGACCTTAGCTCTTGAACTCGACATTCCACCATGAAATCCTCTTTTTCAACAATCACAACTCAGATGACCACTTTGTCAACAAACACAATCACCTCAAAAATGCTTCAATGATACCTTGAGGGATTTTTGCCCAACAGTGATAAACATCATAAAACTTCGAACATGAAAAGTATCCAGAAATATAACAAAATTATCTACATCATGATAATTTATCTATATTTTTTTGGGATTAAATAATTATCATTAATTGTGACACAATAGTGATGCGAAAATTATTTATCTAGTGAAAAATTAAGAATATAGTTTTTATTAAACTAATAGTGACCATAAAAGGCACAAAACCCTGACCAAAACTTATTGGTCATGTAAATGTAAACTATAATCATCCAATGGTCGAATTTGTGACCATATTGAGTCTTATACAAGGAATTATGACACTTATATTATTTTATTTTAAATGATTCCAAAGTTGTCACCTTCATAATTTAATAAATATAACAATTTAACTATTGTGATTTTAAGATGATAAATTCGAGTAAAAGTATTATTGGGAAAGTTAATACATTTATATTGATCATAGGATTTTATTTTAAATTTTTATGCAACAAATAAGTATATTAAATAATTATACAAAAATGATGTAGTAATTATTTTATTAAGAGATAAACCAAATAAATGGTTTAAAAAATAATAAAATAAATATTATATGAACTATTTAATGTGATCCACTAATTTTATAGAAACATATTCCCTTTTATTAATATATTAAAGCTTTTAGTTCGAACATGTCTTCTGTATATATTTTATTAAAATTCAAATAAATGAATAGTGTCAAAATTGATACTATTGTTATTTTATAAAAATAACATATTATAAAATTGTTTAAAAATCACAAAAATATTTAAAAATTATAAATTTAAATATATATGGTATATAGTGTTATAAATTAAACAATTATGGAAAATTAACAACAAATAATTAATTATTTGTTATAATTTAAAATTTAGAATTTTATTACCACAAATAAACTTAAATATATTAAATAAGGATAAATCAAAATTATAAGGTTTAAAATAAGATCCAAACATGTATAAATTGGATTGGTTGATGCGATTACAACCCTATCTCATCTAATCTTCGAATATGAGTCATTTTTGGAGGTTTTTAAGTGGGTTTAGATTTATTATAAATTAATATTCTTAAGAATTCCAAAGGTCCCCTCTCCTCCCTTATAAAAGGGCACCTCCTCCCTCTACTCATCACACCAATTTGAGCATTCAAGCTCGGACAACCCCTGCCAAAATCTCTTCTCCACTTCCCTAGTATAATCCTATATGTCCTGGTATTCTTCAAAGACCATCCTTAGTTCTTTATGTGGATGATAAGTGAAGGCGCGTCAAAAAGAGGTAATATCCATTTCCGATCTTTTTCAATTTCTTTCTTCTTCAACTTCTTCTTCTTTAGTTGTTTCATGATAAAGTAATAATATCAGTATTTATTATATACTGATATGTTATTATAAATATGAAACAACTCTAATTAACCTTCTATCCATCCTATGGAAAAAGGAAATCACCGTGCGTGCGTACGTACGGAATACCGTCTCCACGACGCGATGAGATTCATTCTTCATGTTAACCATTTAAGAATGATTATAAAGTATATATAAGCAATAATAATGAAATATATGACATTATAAAGCTACTGAATTTATGTATATATGTATGTCATCTACTTACTTCCATTCAAGACAATAAGGAAAGGAAAACAGCGTTCATGCGTACGTACAGACTACCGTCTCCATGAACGGTGTGTTTCATTTCATTTATCTATCTATTATATATATATATACTGAATATATATGATATATAAATCATGTTTTATATTCTAGAAGTAATTAAATCATGATATAAGTAATAATAATGTCAATAACAACAAGTCCAAACACCTACAATAAATGAAACGATTTTACCCAAAATGCTTCTTTAACATGGAATTTACAAAAGAACGGGTAATATAAAGTCATAAGTAAACCATATATGATATCATAACAATGAATATGATTCTGTAATAAGTTAATGACATTATTTAAATCATTATACAGGAGGTTTGGACACTTTCGAAGAAAATCAGACTTATGGTAAGGGAAATATCACAATCTCATTTTTATCCGAGATTGTTTATACTTTAGTATTTACTGGGGTGTATTTTATCATCCACATCCATGTTTCCTGAATATGTAATATTATTTACATCCACCTACAATTGTTTAAATCCAATTTTACCCTTTGGTGAGTTTTTAGTAAAGAAAATGAAAGGAATCTTTTGTCGTTTTTCGTACGAGGTACTTTTTGAATTTTCCGACAAATGTACAAAGAATGTTTTTTTAACTTATACGGCATGAATGGATTTTTAAAAAATTATTTCCAAGAAGCTTCCTTTAGAAGTTATCAATTTTATTTTTAATAAACTTCTTTTAGTTTAAAATTGTAAGACATGTTAAGAAAGGAAAATGTTTTTGAAATAGAAAGGATATTTTCCTCAAGAACGGAGTTCAAGAGTTTTATCAAAAATATTTTCCATCTAAGATAATAAAGGGTTCTGTTTCTATCCCTATTGTTAAATTGATTTGATTATGTTTTGAGGGAATTATTTTTATGAAGTCATTTACCTTATATGATTTGTTTTATGATGTCATGATGTTTCAAGAATCCAATTTTTGTTACATGTGTTATGCGATGATGAATGATTTATGATTATGTGGCACACATAAGAAAGGATTCATTATAAGATGGGTGGGACCTATATCTCCCTCCAATGCATTGGGTAAAGATTTTATATCTCATGAGATAGACATGGCTGGAATGGTAGGTTATACCGGTTCAGTGAAATAGGACTGAAACGAGGGTGACTCGGTTCAGAAAGGGACTTTGTCCACTAAGATAGTCTTGGCAATGAGTCTTGAATAACAAGAAATGATTCTCTATTATTATGTGTGAATGCCACAAAGTTTCATGTTTTATGTTATGATTATTGTGATTACATTTCACTTCCATGATTTACCCCATGTTATGAAATTATGATCTCTTTTGCAGGTTATGATTTCCAAAAGTTATGTGCTTATGTATATGATGTGATTGATATTTCTTTTGTTTACCCTTACTGAGAATTTGAGCTCACCCTTTTATGTTTTCTTTTCCCCAGGATATAAAGAATGGTTTTAGGTAAAAAAAGGAAGATCTTTATGGGAGATTTTGAAGATCTTTCACCACGATTAGAAGATTATATTTCGAGTTTCCAAAGACACTAAACTATTACGGTCCTTGTGTGTGTGTTTTTGTTATGTACTAAGTATTCCACAAATATAATGTAATTTCAATGTACGTCAAGATACGGGTCTCTACAGTTCTCTAATGAATTGAATAATTATTAGTTTAAAGATAAATCATGTTGGGATAGCGGTTTACATGATTCCGTTATTGGACTTTGTCCACTAAGATTTCTTATTTGTTTATCCTTGACTGATGATGTAGTGTTATAAGTTGTTTCCACATTTCCATGTTATGAAAATAATGTTATGTCATGTTTTATGATTCATTTTAATTTATGTCTCATTTATAGAACTTAACAAAAATGTATTTCAATCTTAATGTTACTCCATGTTTCATCCCTTTCTAGGATTTATAACTATCCCATTTATTGTGTATTTCTCCATGTTATCACAAAAAGTATTAATTACTAAGGAATGTTATGGTCATGAAAAGTATGTTTTCAATAATGATGTTGTATTTCATGTTTTAATTTATTATGTAATATTCTAAATTTCTGACGATAATAAAATTATCGATCTTTTAGACTGAATTAAGTGTAATTTTATGTAATTAAATCATGTTTGAATGTAATAAAAAGTACAAGGTTGTTATAAACATGATTCTAATTTAAGGGTTATATGTTTATCATATCCAATTTTCTTTATTAGGTTATGATTTTGTTGAAATTATTATGAATCTTTTATATTTTTTCACAGGTTATGATATTACTACATGTAAATGATACACATTATATGTCATGGGTTTTTATATTATTGTTTATGGGTTTTTCACAAATCTATGAATGATTTTATTATGAGATGGGTAGGACCTATATCTATCTCTATTACATTGGGTAATGATAATTTTTTTATGAGAATAAAGGGGGAATGGGAGGACATCCCAAGCCCAAAACAAGAGGGAAAATGGGAGGATATCCCAAGCCAAAAACAAGAGGGTAAACGGGAGGACATCCCATGCCCGAAATAAGAGGGTACACGGGTGGACATCCCAAGCCCTAAAAAAGAGTGTACATCGGAGGGAATATCAACACTGAAAAAGGTACATGGGTGATTAACCCAATCCTAACATGTTGCAAAGGCCAGAGTAGGCCTCATTGACATAGGGTTGTTTAACGTGTTTTCCACAATTTTCTGTTTTCTTCCTATGTTTTTCTTTGATTATTTATTCTCTTTATTTCATTATAATTATTATATTATAAATAATCAATATTTATTGTGGTCTCTAATATATAGGTTATATTCATCAAATGTTATAATAATGTTCCATACCCTTTTGTTTATGTTATTCTTATGCATTTCTGTTACTTACCCTTACTGAGCATATGAGTTCACCCATTATAATGATTCCTTTCCCTAGTTTATGAAAAATGGTTTTAGTTCTAAGTAATAATGGTGCATATCATGATCGGAGATGTTGAATATATTTAACTAGGATAGATGATTTTTTCCATGTTTTAGAAAACTCTAAACTATTATGGTTTTTGGGTATTTATTTTTAAATGTACTGAATATTCATATAAAATGATGTAATATCCACGTATTTTAATTATGGAAAACCATAGTTTGTATCATAGGAATGTTTAATATTCCATTGGAAACAAGGATGAGTGAAATTTAGTGAGATCTAGGTACATTTCTATGGAATATATTGGGATGTCTCCAAGGATAACTATATGGTTATGTTAACATTTAGGAAAATGACTGATAATTTTGGTAAAGGATAGAGGGAGTGGATTCATAGAAATACATCCCTATATGGATACTACAAGAGGATTTGGCTCTATCATAGAAGTACATAGAGGTAAAATCCCTGACCAAATGTTTCGGGCCTAACTGAGGGTAATATGGTGCATGACAATGGGCTTTGCTGCACACCTACTTTGACACTGTTGAAGGATATGATATTAAAATTTAAAAAAACTCTTCATGAACCATTATGATGGATTTGAATAAGAAAATGAAAATAAATAAACTTGGATAAACCAAAGGTGACATTGCTTAAATAAGGAGTCATTGGTTAGATATCATATATGTGATTTTATTGATTAGTTGATTGCTAACTATGATAATTGTTTCGTACTCAATTTTTACTAGTTTTAGTCAATAGAGGGAACCATAAGTAAATGGATTAATGTTGATATGATGGATAATGTTTTTGCAGAGTAGTCAAATGAGATGATCATAAGAGTGGAAGATATTATGATCATGTCGAATCGGTTTTCAAGGAACATGATAAAAAACAAGTATATTAACCAACTCCTGGACTCACCAAGGAGGAGAAGAAATGAATTTTTTGGGAGTTCAGGTAATGGATACCATAGAGGAAAAAATATATGGTTTTCTTGGTTCCATGAATGTGAAAAGAATAACCTAAGTGATTTCCAAGATGAATAAGAAGGTGTTTTGATTGTAGGAAATGACACAAAGAAAGTAACTATAATAGAAAAATGAAGATTTCTCTCAATGAAATGGTTAATAGTGTTGGAATCTATAAGTCGTTATCAATGGTTTAGTGTTTTAAGGGTTGAATAAATGGCTATTATTCAACTCAATGTCCCAAGAGAAAATCTCCTGAAGAGAATCAGTAAGGTGGTGTGATTAATGGTTACATTGTTGATGATGATAAGATAATAGATTAAATGTGAAAGGAAATTTGTCTTAGATAAAAGGATGAGGTATCCTAATTATGTATTATGTATGAAGTGGAATAATAAAAATATTATGTATTTGGATTAAAAAATTAAGTTATATGAATAGTGAAATATACAAGGATTGTTTTTAGCTATGGATTTACAAGTTTTTTAACAACAAAGAGAAATTTTGACTAAGGGAGGATAACCCTTAATATGTTTCTTATGTTAATATAATTTTGTTTTCATAAAGATTAATTAGATATAAACAAGTAAATTGGATGGCATTGGTTACCTAAGAACTAATAAAGTATCTATTGACAAATTAGTCTATGTTATCATGGATGAAGTTTACAAATTCTTAGATTTAAGGAATATATCATGTAACCATTTGAATAAGTAAGAATACAGGTTTTATAAATGAATTTATAGTAACTTAGCTTGCTACCATGTCTCAAGAGAATATACAATGACTGTATTCACATATATGGAATGCAGATACCTAAATCTATATTTTGATATATTGGGGATCAATGTTAAGCAAATTTCGGAACCATCATTATATTATTTTGGATTTTCATCTTTTAGAATATTTATAAAGGTAACCATTAATGAAAATTCGTTGTTAGACTTCTAATGAACTAGTTATGTATTAGGGTTCTATTGATAACCCTAGTTAAAAGGGAATTTATTGATTATCATTATTTCAAGTATTTGCATCTTATCAATTATGGAAATTATATTTATGTGGTTATAGAAAAGGGTACCATATATGTTGGGTGATGACCAATAAAGTCCAGTAAGTCCACGATTCTTGATCCCATAACTGAAGGACGATAATTGTTTCACCCCTACCACTGGACTACATAATTTCCTAGTTAATATATAATTATTTTGGATGAATAAATTTTAATTATGATTCAACAATGTTAATTTTTATATTTATATATTAAGTCATATTTATTTTCAATATACAAATAGTTATACTTTTCATTGTTTTATTGGCCTTAGGACCTTCTAAAAATGTATTTTAGTGTTTCAGATGTCAAATTTAATTTTTAGAAATCCATTTCATGAAGTAATGGATGACTTAGAAATTGATAAAAGCACAAAAAATTAATGAAATTATGTTGATATAAATATTTGAGTAAGTATATTTCTTCATTTTTTAGTTAATAGAATAATTACTCAAAGATAATACAATGATAAAAAATGTGTTTTCCAAATACTTTAATTTTTGTTGAACAGATTCCTTTGAAATAAGCACTAATTTATGACTTTAATTCCATCAAATTTTCTACGATAGTTAACTTGTTTGTTATTGGTTGCTTCAATCACACCATATAAATATTTATGACATTCCTCCATATCCAATCTTCACTCCCAACATTTGGTCTCCTGTTTGGAAACGAAGTTATATATTACTTTTGTAACAGTTATGATTCAAACATTCCCTTTTAAGGGAATTTATAGTATTCATTTTTATGATGTGGGTTTTTTATAAATGAAACATTCAAGTATTATTCCTTTGATATCCCAGATGAATTTTTATGTATAAATTCAGTTTAATGGGGGAAGAATGTAACACCCAAAAAATTTTAGAATTATGTTTTTCCAATTAATTTAATATTTTAGATATTTTTCTTTTCCTGTAACACTAAAAATATGTAATTTTATACTAAATCACTATTTTTGGGTTTAATACACTACACACAACATACATTTTTTCTTTCACTATAAAAAACACTGAGGTCAGATTGTGTTGCACAAAATAATTCATTTCCTCGATGGCTAAAGTGACACGAATGACGTTGGTTTACATAACAATAATAAATTATTAAAATTGTATTACTTAAAATAATTAGATATAAACAAGTTGTTAAATTATATATTATGAATAATATTATCTTAATTATAAAAAATATATAGTTTTCACAAATATAAAATTAATTCGTAGGCTACCAGTTAATTTGAAATGAAAGTATAAGAAACAATTGAATATAAAGTATATATTTTTATTTTCATGGTCGAAAATGAGTTTTGAGTTAATATATTAAAATAAATATAATTAGTAAGTTATATTATTTTAAAATATATTTAATATATTTTAACAAATAATTTTCATATTCATTTATATATTTGTTAGACATAAGATTAGAATATGTGTAATTTTATTCTTAAAACATTATATTTTTATAAAGGTATTTTTACCACATTTTAATGGAAAAATCATTTTAAATCCAATTTATATAACTTTAATATATTTAATATGTCAAAATAAAAATCATATTTGGAAGGAAAACATAAAAACAGGGCTAGGATAATTGTTTTGGTATTTTTCTGTGAGGGTTTATTTTTTAATACTTAAAAATACCTGATTTTAATTCAAAACTCTTTTTTCATTTAATTTATTTATAAGGTAAAATGAAATTTTATTGATTAAAAAGTTTAATAATAATATATTTTAACCAATAAATCCGATTTAGGTTATTCAAATCAAATTCACATTGAAATTGAAAATAAAAACACAACAAACATTTGAGCATTTTAACTTTAAAAACCCGCATTATCGACTTGACAATGTGATTGAATTTTAATTAATTTTTTCCACATATATGGTTCAAATTTGGAAATTTTAATTCCATATTTGGAATAACCATAATTTATAATTAATAATAATGAAAAATTATTTTTTACTAAAAATATAAGTGAAAGTAATCAAAATTACTTACAACTATTGAGGTTTAATAAAGATTAATATGAGACTAAACAATAACTTTAAAGAAAAAAATGACATACACACTTTTGAAAATATATATTTTATTGAAATATTGTTACCCTATCTTTCCTTGTAACATATTTGGACCATTATTGATCCTACTTCAATAAAACGTTTTGGTGGGGTTCCTTTCCTTTAAAATATTACAAGAGTTCCACCCTTCCTCTATTATAAATGGTCTCCTCTCCTCTGACTTCCTCACACATCTAATTCCAATTTATCTCAATAAAACTCTGCCAAAATAGCTCACCAAAATCTATAACTTTCTACTTACATCCTTTTTTGGAATAAATTTTTAGATGGAACCCCTTTGGTGAAATCCAAAATTAGTTACCTGATTAAGACATAAAGCCCTCCCTCAAACTCTTGTCTTTTATTTTCATTCACTGATCCATAAAAACATATTATTCCATGATTGTATAATAAAAATAGTATAAAAAATATTCTTTTATTTTTTCATTCTAATGATTCAACCTACACATACACACACTTCTATCTAATGGGTAATGAAGAAACTGTTTACGTGTACGGTAGACTAGAGCCTCACTAAATGATTATTCTTCATTTTTCCTTTACTACCTCTCATGGTGTAAATTTTTATGTAAAAACTATTTATAAATGTTATATGTAATATTTATTTTGTTTTTAATATTATGTAATTCTTTTACAACACATATCTGTATACATTACATTTGGTGTTAATATAATTATTTTTTAGGAGGTGTGGACTACCGCCCCCTCAAAGTGATGTGGTTCTTTCATACACTACATGGAATGTATTAAGAATGGGCTGGATGAATATATATTATATATATGATATAATAAATCTAGTTTAATAATTATATATATATATATATTTATTTCTTTCTTTCAATACGACAATTAAATGGAAATAGTGTTCATGCGTACATACGACTTATCGTCACCATGAATGGTATATTACGTTTGATACATATATATTCTAAGTATTATTATAAAAAAAATATTGAATAAAAATTATATATAAATAATGGTTTAAATCTGGAAATCATGATTTAAATGTAAGGACCAAATATATAACCAATTTAGACAAATGCGGAAAAGAAAGTGGATATTACCGAAAGTGAAACCAAAACCAAGAATTGTTAAAAAGTGGGTGATATAAAGCCATAATAATGTCCTTTATGATTTTATAAGTAAAAATATTGTTATTTTTTATATGTATAATAATTTTATATTTATCATTCAGGTGATTTGAAAGAGTACGATGAGATTCAAAACACAAGGTAAGAGAATTTCATCTCACCCCTTATTTCCGTGAGATACATGCCTTATTCACCACTCACTTATGTTGTATAGTGAATATAATGACCATTAATGTATTATATGAATATTATAATTTACTATTTGGCTCATTACATAACCATTTTATTAGATTTCTATCATGGGGTTTAGTTTCGATGAGGTACCAAATTGGTAATGTAATTTTTTGTATCAATTTTCATTCTTTGAGACACATGCCATGTTACGCACCTATATTTTTATATGAGTTGTATATACTTCCTTTGACTTGTTATATACTGAATATAATTCGATTCATGATATTTTATGCTTCATTTAATCTCATTTTCTTAGTGTGGGAGTATGGTTTAAATTTGCTATGTTATAAGGGTTTATTGAAATAATCTCATCAGTTTTCGAGATTATTTATGATTATTCATTACTTGATAAAATATTATGATAAATATATTAAGAACAATAATTAATTTTATTAACCTATTTTTAGTCATGATGTATTCATTTATTGGTACCATTTTTCATCTCATTGGTACATATGACAATTAAGAAAGGGTTTTTAAAAACATTCGACATTACCTCTATCTTTGGTAAAATATTTGTGTTCATTGAAAAAAAAAGACTTATAAAAGGTTTCTAAAAATATTATATTATTTTCCTATGATCTTTAAAATAATTGATTTCCCATTTTATATCTTTTTAAACAAAATTTATTTGAATAAGGAATCCTCTTGTAATTTTTCTCTTGAGGATCATTTCAAAACATTTTACAGTGTAAATTGAATGTTTGGCATCTTCGAATTTATCCACCATATTGACTGACATTACAATTATGCCTACATTAAATTATTTTTTAAAAATTAATTAATTTTACCAATATTATAGAAATTAAACGATTCAAATTATTTTTAATGAAAAATGTTTTCAATATTTTTCAAGCTACATTATAAGTTTTCAAGGGGAATGGTTTTCAAAATATTTCAAGTTTCTTTTATATGCTTTCTAGTATAATGGTGGTAAATTTTTTCAAGATTTATTTATGAGTTAAATTCCCATGAAAATGGTTTTCAAAGGGTTTTATTCTTTAAAAAAAATCATTTTTAAAAAAGAAATTATATATTCCCCAAGAAATATTTTCGAATGATATTTCAACATCATTATCTATCTAAGATAACATATATTGATATTAATCATACATTTCTTGGAAATGATCTAAAGGTTCCATTAATATTCGTTCTCAAATGGTTTATTCATGGTGTAATGGTATTTATGAAAAATGTTTCTCCTTCATATGTGATATGTTTATGAAATCCATTTTTCATTCACAAGTAATGATTTTGATGAAATAATCATGAAACGTGTAGTTTTATCCACAAGTTATGATATGATTATATGTTTATGATACCCAATTTATTTCATGGGTTATGATATTATTGTCTATAATTTTGTGGAACATGTATGCATGATTTTATTTTGAGATGGGTGGGACCTATATCTCCCATCAATTTAGTGGGTAATGATAAATTTTTTATGATTTCAAAGGGTACACTAGAGGACTTCCCAAGACTGATATAAGAGGGTAAACATGAGTACATCCCATGTCTAAAACATTATGGTAAAAATGAGGATATCCATGCCCGAAAAAAGAGAGAAAACAGGAGGACATCCCATGACTGAAACAAAAGGGTAAATATGAGGACATATGATTTCCAAAACAAGAGGTTACAAAGGAGGACATCCCCATACTGAAACAAGAGGGTACATGGGAGGGAAAACCAAGCTTGAAAAGGCTATACATGTGATTAAACCAAGACTAACATGTTACAATGGAATTGGTGAGCCACCTTGACATAGTGAATTTATATGTGGTTTCCATAAATCCATGTTTTATTCCTATATTATGCTTTCATGTACTATGTTGATTATATCCTTATGATTCATGTCTTATGATCTTTTAATAATTGTATTGGTCTGTAATATATAGGGTACCATCATCAATTTTTATGTTCAAGAACCATACACTTTTGATCATGTTATGCTTACAGATATCCTTTATTTACCCTTAGTAATCATCTGAGGTCACCCCTTATTGTTTTTCCATTACCCTGGTTATGAAGAAAGGTTTTAGGTCAATTTACTAAAGGTGGATTTATCTGTGGGATATTTCTAAGATCTTTTACCATGATAGAATATTTTTCTTCCATGTTTCCAAAGTCACTAAACTATTACCGTTCTTAGGAAGTTATTTTTTAAAGTAATAAGTATTCATATAAAATGATGTAATATCCATATATGTTATTCCTGGGTCTCTATATTACTCAATGTAACTAAGTATTTTTATCATTAAAATTTCATTCCACACAACTTTTACCAAGAAATAATTCTCCTCATAAAGTGGATTTATAGTCGTTAATATTTCCAACCCAATAAATATTTATATATAAATTTTAATTAAAAATTCATTTTTTACTCATTTAATATGTCATTTTTCAATGGGAATATGACATAATAGATCATTATTTTATATTTCAGTAAGTGAGACTCATTAGTATTACATTGAAACTTTTCATAGAGTGTGACATAAAAGTAAATGTTTGGCCTTGTGGCATTAAAATATAAAATCTAATTTTAACATCCAAAAATATTTCATATTAATATAATCTCCTCCATCATCCATAATAAACTTTTTACCCATTTGTATTTATAGAGACACATCTTTATTATACCATGGAAAATATTTTTAATTGATCATTTTGATAAATTTTATGGCAAATAAAAAGAAGAATAATATCATAGGTAATATTTAAACCAAGAAATAAATTCATGTAACCAAGTTAAGATATCTCAAATATATTTTCCATTTATGTGGAAAAATATTTGAAAAATAATTTTTATTTAGTTAAAAATATGTTATATTCATCATATAAAATAAAAATTAGTGATATAGTGTTAATATTAATTATATGAATGATATTGTAAATTCATCCCTATTGAATTTCATGTGCATTAAATTATTATCAAGTTCAATGTACTAATATATTTGTTATTTTTTAACCCATATAGATCCATTTTAAGATTATATACCTTTATTTTATCTTTATTGATACCCCCTAATGTTTCTTGATGTCAATTTTCAAATTTTTCTTACCATTCATGAATGATGGATTGACATCTATTTGATATATTTTTGAGTTTTGTTGTTCTATAATTGAACAAAATATCACAATGGAATAATGTTTTGTAATAGGGGAAGTGTTTCATCAAAAACAATTCCTTAAACTTGTGAATACACCTAGGAAGAATGTTCTTATTCATCTCTAAAATCCTGGCCATTTTAATTATTTTTTTATAAAAGTAATTTGTTTCATTTAAATAATTCTATTTTGGTTTGGGTAAATGTTCCAACATGTTATTATTTCAATGAAATATAGTAATATTTTCAGATCCTCAACCGATTCATTTTTCTCTAATGATTCCAATATAATTTGTGTTCAACCTTTTAAATAATACTAGTGTAGATAGAAAATTTTATTTTCATTATATTTTTAAACATTCATTTTTATTTTTGATAAGGTTTCTAACATCAACATGATTTTTATTTCCAAAATTATTTTGATAACACTTTATACTTGAATCATTATTAATAGAATAAACATAATATATATATATATATATAATTTATTTCCCAATTATTTATATTTCAAAAAAAATTGTGATTTCATCATTTTTTCCATCACCTTTGACAATTTTTTAATCACAACATCATTCTAAATGAATGTTATATTGTCACAATAAAACATTTTCATAAATTTATAATTGTTAAATTAGTTAGAGAAAACATTTTATATATATTATTGAAATATTACATTTTCAAAATTGCCATTAAATTATCCATCACTTTTTTCTTTTCCTCATGATCATGTTTGGAATAGCAGTCACTAAAAGGGAATCAAAATTTTGTTTTTCCTAAATCACATTTCAAAATTATTTTTTATTATAATTCAACCTCAATAAACACCTATTTTGGATGATTATAATAGTGGTAATAACTTACAACCAGAAATTCCTTTAGGTGTTAAGCTTAGATAGAATAGTTTTAGCTAAATAAACTTTTCTCTTGTTCTTAATTTTAGTTACTCAATTTTACTATGGTGTGTATTATTTGATAACTCACGATTTATTCCATTTTTAAAGGTATTGTGAGAACTATTTTTTCATATTCACTCCCTCTGTCAAATCATATTATTTTCAATGTATAACATGTTTATTTATTATCTAGTTGTTAGAAACATTTAAAAATTCTCAATGATTGAGATTTATAATTAAAAAAAGTTATTTATTTCATTAGAGTAAATTATTCTATTAATATATGAAATAATTATCTCTACTTATTAATGGTTTTCTTGTAGGCCCACAAACAACTGAGTAACTATACTATAATAGACATTTCATTTGTATTTATAATGTAATGACCAGAAAATTCCATCTATAATTAATAAAAGAACTCTTTTTTATTAATTAATATTTTATTATATTCAAAAAAATTAATGTATATAAAATAAATATTATAAAAATGATATTATAAATTGGGAAATTGTACTAATTACTGCTGCAAATACTAGTATAGGAATATAATATTAAATAATAATGATTGTGAAATGGAAAACATCAACGGATTGTCCCTACAATGAATATTAAAACACCCATTAAAATTATTAAAATTAAAAGAAAAATTATAAATACATTTAAATTTTCAAATATATGTTATAATCCTTTTGAAATGAAGTATAAAATTTTCAATAATAGAATCATATATATAGAGTATAAAGAGAAATGTGACCATTGTGATCTGATCATTAACTAACCATTGGTTAATATATTCTTTGGTGAATATGACAATTGGTCAATATGACCATTGATCAATAAGTTTGTTGGTCAATATGAACATTGGTTAATATAACTGTTGGAAAATATGACTAGTGGTAACAAAATTACACATAAAATTAATGTTTATTAAGGTTAGTTGAAAATTATAATAGATAAAAAGTGATAAATGATGACATCAACCAGTAGAGTCATGCCTTTTGGAATCCCATTTATTATAACATGGGAGGGTTTTAGCAACACTAGAGTTCTTAATAGAACTATTCGAAGCATAAATTCAATAATTGTGGCTTGAATAAAATATTTTATTGGATATGTTCCAGTGTGGGTAGATCACCACTAAGTAAATGGTAGCAAGGCCACCCCATGAAACTGCCACAATCACTCGTATTACCCTTATGGTGTATTTAGTGTTTTAAGGGGACGTGTATCATCCCTACAATATAATTTATTTAGTATAGATTTGGTTTTTTCATTAATCCCTTTTTAGTATTATTTTAGTTAATAATGTAAATGTGAATATAAGATAAATTTGATAAATAGATTTTTGGATACAGATAAAACATAATTGTAGCTTTACTGAAAATATAAAATTTTATAATAAACTTGGGAGTTATAAATAAAATTTATATTCATGTAATAGTCTTTTAAAACACTATTTATTTAAATACGAATGAAAATATTATTTTATAATGTCTTTAAAAAATTATATGTGTCAGAAAGTTGAAAAATTCAAAAAAAATGTTATTTTAAATAAATAAAAGTTTTTTAAAAGTAAAAATTATCATATTTATAGAATAATTTTTATAAAATTAATATTACATTTGAAATAAACTTTTCAAAATTACTTTAGGATGTAATTTTTATAATTTTTTGTAAAAACATTATTTATTCAGTGAATAGTAAAAGTGTTGTTTTTAATGCGTTTTATGAATTCATATTTATGTAATAATTAATTAAATCAAAATATATGTCCAGAACTATGTTAATTTATTAATATTAATTTTTAATGGATCTAAATAAACTTTCATACCGATAAATTACCTTCCAATATCTAAAATGGAAACTATGGTTCTAGAAAATATAGTATGTATAAAATATAATTTCCATGCCCAATGTAATAATAAAAAATTTATTTTATTTATAAGGGATAAAAACACATTAAAAACATGACTCAAATTTCTAAAACTATGAGCAATAAACAATGGGAAATCCAATAGTTTTATATTTTACACATCCTAGAATTCTAATACCTATATTTTAAAATTATTAAACAATTCCTCTTCTTTTTCAATAAACACCACATCCCTTCATTCCTCTAAAATAAGAATTCATTAATCTTGAAATTATACTCATTTCCCATCACTAAAGTCCTTATATGGTTTCTCTATGATCATAAGGTTTTACTCTCCATTATTAAAGAAGTTACTTCCCAATGTAAGGGAATTCACATCCTCTTTCCTGCATTATTTTCAAGTACGTCGATTTTTACTAATGTATTTTCAACTTATTATGATTAATGTATTTAGATAAATCCAGTATTATAAAAATTATATCATATTAATGATATAATTCCATACCCTATGTTTAATTATAATGAATAATATTTTTTAATACTTTTTATCCTATTGAAATCATTCCTCTATTTTTCTTTCATTTCTATAAAATATCTTCATTTTATGAATGCCCAACCCATTCAAACATTCTATAGTATTTAAATAGATTAAAAAATTATTCTTCGATTAGTAAATTCAAAATATCAATCATGTATTCCATTCTCATGGGTTATAAATAATTTAATTCTAGTGTCTTTAAGAATTTTGGAATTTAATGACTTTTACATAAAAAATATTAATTATTTACCACATGATTTTAATGAAATGTTTTCTTATTATTTATGTGGGGAATGTTAATTTATGAATTTGTAGGGTGTGCCCTGATAGTTCTCTACATCATTGGGTAAATAATTAATCTTTAGATGTGATATGTTTTATGAAACAATGGTGACTAACCTTGGTAATTATATTTTTTAAATCCTCAGTGATAATCCTTGGTGATATACATATGAATATCACAATTTTATTTTGTATCCACATTTAAATGATATTTTTCATGTATATAATACTATTCTATCATGTTATAAATTTTTTTATTCACGATGACTGTTCATGTCTTATTTCCTTTATTTATTCCTTTTATGATTTATGCAGGCCCTTTTCAGTTAATGTAATCCCCAATATAATTACTTTTTTTACTGAATTTATATGTAATTACAAATGACTATTTCAAAAAAATCTATAATGTTTATGTTCATTTTCTTCCTTATGCAATTCTTGTATTATATACCTAGTTTCCAATAAACTAGAAGTCAATCAATCCTTTGAAGTTATTATTGTAATGTTTCTTATGAAATTGTGTTGAAATTCATGGATTAAAATGGTGAAATGTCATAATTGGTTTCAGAGTTATGGTTTATTTAGTTTTATAAATTAGAAATATAAAACATTAGAAAAACTCTAGGGATATGTATAAATACAAGAAAACATCCTCAAATAATAGTGTTGTTTAAAGGGAGTGGTTTTTATCACTAAAATACCTATTCATATACTACAAGTGGATGTGGCTCAAACATTATTGTACCTAGGGGTAATAACACTGAATGGAGTTTATTGAGTATTTACACCACTATCACCTGGTTCATGACAAATATAAATTGTTTCACACCTGGTTTGATACACCTAGGGGGTATTCTTTGGTTAATCACACGATTTTTAAAACCATTATGAAGTATATTCATATATAATGTGGTATTTTAAAATATTTATGTATATCATCATATATTTATGATATTAGAATATTTTTGGAATTATATTTCCTTAAAAATCACTATGATATTTCTAATAGTATCAATTTTCTCACTTAGGTTAAATTATTCTAAAAATGGATGGAAATAGAAGGACACATGTGAAAAATGGATAGAATATAAACTGTGATGGGGAACATCACAATATGGGTGATCTAGAGTTGAAATCATTATGATAATGATGAATTAGTTAACTTAGTTCATGAATAAAAACCTAAATCTTATGGAGTTTCTGGATTCACTAAGGAATGAATATCTAGAATTTCAATCCTTCATGCATAAATGACCACATGTTTTTAGTGGAATCATATATCCACAGATCATATAAAATTAGATCAACACTATAGAAAAGATATTTTCATTATTCCATTATTCTGATAATGATATTGTTATATTGGAAGTAAATCTCTTAGAGGGAGATGATGATCAGTGGTGGGCATTTATTAATAACATGAATCCAAGGGTTATGGTGGAATCTATACAATTTGAAGACATACAAATTTTGTTTTTTCAATAAGTATTTTTCTTATACCCTCTGAACCAAGATAAAGAGGGAATTAATGGAGTTGAAAATGATTATAAATTAATTGATGGGTAATTATTTGTTAATCATTACATTGCTTACACATTATGTATTCGGAATTTTTAACAATTATGATGATAATATGGATTTATTCTTTGGTGGACATAAGCCCCTTATATGGAAATCATTACCAATATGAGACCTTTGTTGTTATGAAGTTATAGTATGATGTGCACTCTATATTGAAATAGAGTTTAGATATGCCTAGTGGAATCATTGAAAGAATGACAAGAAGATAATAATGGAATATTTTTTGGAAGGAGCCTGGATGGGAAAAAGTACAACATCACTTCAAAAAAATATATAGGAAGAAGCATCTAGGAAATTTTCTTCAAGTAAGTCAAAATTGCTATATGTGAAGAAGATATATCAAAATAGCTCTTTATTCACATGAAGATGTAATGAATCTTCATCCGAATTCCACGAAAAAGGGAAGTTGGTGCAAGGAAAACCAACTGAACAATGCTTAAAGTGTAGATAGCATGGTTTTTTCAGCAATACTTGCCAAATTTAGAAGGTAATGCGGAAAACCATCATCAAACATAAGGGATGATAGAAGATAAGTTCCATGTTTTTATAATTATGATGGATTTTGTTGACACTCTTAATTATGTTATAGGAGGTAATCTCATAGTACACTCAAATACTGATTGTATATATTTAGTATTATAGTTATATTCATTATTTTATTTCATTTATGTTAGTGAAGAGAATCCTGTTAAACAAGAAATTGCTTCTCGTAGAGTTTTTGGCTAAGACACCTAGAAAATATATTGATGTGTCAAATATTTTTAGGTATTCCCCAATTAACATTGGTGAGTACAATCTCTCTGAAAACCTTATCATAATTGCAATGGTGGAATTTCAAATAATACATTATATGGTTTATTTTTCAAAAAACAATGCCAATAAAAACTGTTTAAGTACGGATAATTAGTCTATTATGAAGGAAAAAACAAATGTTGTATTCAAAGGAGATATATTTGATCTTGATTATTTTCAACAACCAACTCTTATGAACTTTTTTATGGAAATGATTAGTGACAAATAACAATAATGAAAAAGTCAAAAGATATAGATATACCCATTTCGTGGGAATATGTTAATGTATTACCTAAATTGTTATGAAGGAATCCCATAGAAGGAGACATGAAATTATCAACTGAAATCATACCTGTCTCTATGCCAATATCAGAGACCCCATATGGAATTATATTTATGAAGTAGGATGAATTGATGATGAAATATCAGGTTCTTCTAGAGTATGGATTTAGTTGATTAAGTATATGACTTATGAGGGAACCTATTCCTTTATATAAATTAATGATGGATCAATATGTGTGTGAATTGATCATAGATATCTTAATATTATCAAAGTGAATAATAAATACCATCTTTAAAGGATTTATGATTTTTTTAACCACCATTATGGACTTTAATTATTCTCTAAGATTAACCTATGATCAAGTTATCATCAATTGAGGGTTAAGAATGTAGTTATCCAAAAGGGTAACTTCAAAAAAAGGGAATTATTATTTTGTTCTTATGCCCTTGGGATTGACTAATTATCCTGCCAAATTTTAGGATTTAATGAAAAAATTATTTATGGGAAACATTGATATTTTTGTGGTGGTATTTATTGAAGGTATTTTGAGGTATTCTAAAAGTCATGAAGAGACTAATGATCATATAATGGTCATATTATTATAATTTTAAAGAATAATATATTTTGTTAATTTTATAAAGGTGAGTTATTGCTATAATAAGTTTCATTCTTTGGAATCATCATTTCCAATGATGGAATAACCATAGAACTAGTAAATTCAAAGGTTATTGAGGAGTACCTGTATCCTACAATAATAAAAAATATTTATAGTTTCCTTAGTTTAGAGGTATGTTATAGATGGTTTCTGAAAATATTTTCTTGAATTTAAAATCCACTAACTATTTTAACTCTAAAAGTGTTATGTTTATCTTGAAAAAGTAGTGTGAAGAAGGTTTCTAATAATAGTAGAAGAGGTTGGTTAGCACACCTGTGCAAATTCTACCAACTATTGAAGAATTATTTTTTATCTATATAAATTATTCATTTAATGTTCTTATATGAATTCATATGAAAAATTAAAAGGGAATTGACTATGAATCTCAAATGATAAATCCTCATTAATAAAATTATCCAACTCATGACCTGGAGTGAGATGTAGTCATTTTTTCCATGAATATAAAAATACGATATCTTTTTGGGGAAAAAGTATGATAAATACACATGCCACCAAAGTTAGAAGTATATATTCACCTAAAATGAAATGAACACATGTCAAATGAAATGGTTGGAGCTTCTTCAATACTATTAAATTTAAATTCATTTTCACTCCATTAGAGGGAAAAAGTCATATATTCCCTGAGTAGGAAAGAACTTGGTGTTCTTTCATGGATGAGAATTGAAGGATGTCTATTTATTAAAGACCTATTAAGGATAAAAATAGGAATCACAAGGGAAGGGATATCATCAATCTTATTCCAAATTATTTCACATCCTTAATTACTAGAGAAGATCAATAATGCTCAACGAGATGATCCTTTAATGTAAAATAAGAGAGTAGAATTAAAAAATTATAAGGCTCTTAAATTCAATACTAATAAAGAAGGGGTATAAAAATTTGGTACAAGGTAATGTATTTCATCTATTACATTGATAAATAAAGACATAATAGAAGATACAAAAAACATTATATAATATATACAACCTAGAACAACAAAAATGTATACGGATCTTCATGATCATTATTGGTGGGATAATATAAAATGTGAAATTGGTGATTACACTATTAGGTTCATGGTGTTTCCACAAGTGAAGCCTAAATGACAACATACAAAAGGGGTATTTAAATTAGTAAATATTCATATATCGATTTAGTATAACATCAGTATGGACTATCTCAATGGCCATCATAAGATTTAAATTGAAATAGTTCTATATGGGTTTTTGTCACTAGATTAAAAAAGTATATCCATTGAATTTCCATAAGATTTGATTTCTACCTAGAATGCCTATCTCACATATATATTCATGAATTAGTGTGAATCTATGGAGTACCATTTTCATTTATTTATGATTGATATCAAATATTTAGTTCTAAATTATGGAGGAGGCTTCAAACAGATATGGATATAGAATTTAACCTAAGAAGAACATATCATACTGAACATTATAGGTAGTTTTAGAGGACTATTAAAAAATTAGAAGAAATTATGTGGGATAGATCAATTTAATTTCAAGAGAATGTGAATCAACATCATCCAATAATTGAATTATCCTACTACAAAAGTTTCCAATCGGGTATAAAAATGGTTCCTTCTGAATATCTCTATGGAAAATGAGTTAAAACTAAAATTTAATAGGAAAAAGTTGTCTAATATCCCATTAATTATTTCCAAGTATCCCATGACCCTTTTTTATCTATTTTAAGTTTAATGTTTTTTTCATTAAGGAAGAATTATGTATTTTTTTTGGCATCCAAATGGGCTATGTACAGTTAGTTCATGGTTAGAGAAAGTTATGTGGTTTTTCCCAAAAAACCATTGAACTTGTTCAAATCCACTTGAAAGAGGTTAATGATTTTTCCATACCATAAATCTACCCCCACAAATTTTTCATCCATTGAAAATTAGGGAATGCATGGTCAGTAGATGTTTACTTTAACTGTGCGACCAAACCATGATCCCTAAACAGAAGACGTGTGGGGGAATATTCATAGAACACATAGTTTTTCAAATTGTATGACCCAAATCAAAATACCATGTATGATATTTTCCTCTAGCAATTTATTTATATATACCAAACCCTCATTTTAAGAATCATAATACCACATTCATCCCTATCACGATTGTTTATCTCTTGGAATCTCTAAAGATGTAAAACTGACTCCTCTAAACCCTTTTCATAGAAGATCAAAGTCATTTTGATCTTGTTTGATCACCTATAGGTTATTGGATCTTCTCTTGTGTGGTTTCTTTTGATCTCTCTTTATCTCCTAATTACATTGTGATATATCATCATATAATTGATGGATCTAAACTATATTTTGTTGAATCTAGATTCTTGGTTGTGTTCCTACATCTTATACACCTTCGTTCTTTGTTGGTGTTCCCTGTTCTGAGTGTTTTTCATTGAGATCCATTGATTTAAACATAGGTGGTTCCATAAATATTTTAACTATGATTGAAACCATGAATTAATTTATAAAATTTAAATGAATTTATAATTTATATTAAAAATTAATTTGTAATAATTTGAACATTGATTTGATATTGGAATGAGATTAGAGATGAAACCCAATTTCAGTTGAATTGAGTATGTGGGGTGAACGCATGAAATATGTTGTCTTGGTTTGGAATTTATTTTCATTAATTAATTTAATGAGTGATCTTTAAAAATGGATTAAAGTTAATTATTATTTTAAATGGCATGAATCTATGAAGTCGTATATTTTGGTTTTGTAATGAGAATGTAATGTTTAGAAAGTAAAATAAGTAAATTGTAGTTTGCATTGATTTAAAATGTTTGATTTCCCCATGTTTGACTGATTGTTTGTTTAAATAACATGTTAGTCTGGGTAGTTAGTGTAAAACAGGACTATCACACTAGGGCCATTACTCCATATAAATTATTAATGATGGAAACATTAACTAAACAATTATGGTGTGAATACCAGAGAAGGTATCACTTTGAGGGTGGATACAGGCTGTGGGGTTTCTCTAATTAGTCATTAAATTGATTTGAGTGTCCATAAAAATCATGAAGAAGTATCACTATGGAGATATATGAGTATACTATTACCTAAAATAACATAATGTGGGGATTTTTCACATGGTACAATGATTTTTATTACACAAATTGATTACACATTTTATTAATTCATTGAATAGGTGCATTCTTGCTGACTGATTTATATATACCCTTTTATATAAAATGTCTTTTAGGCCTATTTTTAGGTTGTTTTGATATATCTTCCATCTATTTAAAGGAAATCATGTTTCTGTTTACAATATGAAAACATAATTCCATACCTTAATTTAATTTAAATTGATATCAAAAAAGGAACTTTGTTATGGAATTGATTATGGAAAACATGGTGAGACATTAATTTGATTTATATCATGCACCCTACATTTTCCTTTGGGTGTATTTTGTATTATATTCTAATAGGTCTAATAAAAGGGAATGTGACACATGGAGGTGGTGGATGTTCTTTCTTCATTGGAAGAAAAATCATAGAGCTGATCTGGGGAGATTCCAGCCACTTGTTGCATGGGATGATTAGTTTTTTATCATGTTAGATGATGAGTACTTGGATGACATACTATGTTGGATATTTTTATACTAGTTTGTCTCTGATACATTCCCCTTTTGAATTGTTGAGTATAATGACATGTAATATTTTATCTTCCATCATCTTAAAGAAAATACGTCTCTCTTCCTTTTTATAAGATGCTAGATGCTAGTCACCAACTTGGGGGGAATGGTAATTTCAATTGGGATATTATAGAGTTGACTCATTTATTAGGGTTCAAGGGTATCTGAGCTAGTTTTTTACAAGTTGGAGTAGGTAAATTATTTGAACAAGGCATTGTGAATGAGACAATAGAATAGATACAAGTTTTTTTAGGTTGGGGTTGAAGCCTAAATTAATTATTTAATGCAATGACATCTTTAGTGTAGGTAGAGGGAGTCCCATTACATAGCCCAAAGGCCCAAGGCCCAATGGCATGAATACAAGGCTTAAAAGCCCATTTTTTGGCCCAAAGGACCCCTCGGAAAACATTAACACTACAATACCCTTGCTGAAATAGTACCTGCTACAATACCACTACCGTTACAGTCCCTTCTACAGTTCCTCCGCCACTACGGTGTCGCAGTTGCTATAGTACTACCACTGCTACAGTACCGCTACAGTGCCCTACTACAGTAACACAATTTTATCCCTGCCTATATTTCATGACAAGGATCATGTATTCCTCAAAAAATCAATGTGTAATGAGGTGATGATGTTCATAATGAAGAAAAAGTGAGTGCAACTTACATTTCACTTTTTGAGATTTGGGAGCTCATTGAATAATTTTTCTATTATGTTGCACTACCTACCAACCATTCCAATGCCAAAAATATCTTACACATACTATTACAAAATATATTTACCACATCAGCATTTTTTTATATTGGTTATAAATAATCGACATTCAAAGCCTAAAATTGTGATTTATCACGTTTGTTATATTATAACTGATGTAAAAAATGAATTAGATTGAGATATCATGTAGGTTATTTTATAACTGACATGATAAATAATGTATATAAATTTATGAAGTTGATTATAAAATAACCAATATGATAATACCAATTTATTATGTCATTTATATAATAACCGAGCTGAAAATGTAAATTCCATTGATTTATCAGGTTGGTTATAAAATAACTGATGTGATAAATGTAATAAAAAAATTATCATGTAGGTTATTAAATAACCAATGTGATAAATCTTTTAAATACATTATGAAGTCTCATTTTGAGTTATTATGTTATTTCCCTTTCAGGTGACAACAACCTGATCTCTCTCGCGTGGAAACCCTACAATTGACTATTTGATCATAGGGCCTCCAAACTCATTTTTAAGGCATCGTTCATCGTGTTTTTAATCATAAAATCTATCTTATCAAATTAAAACCCTCATGTTAGCTTCAAACTCTTCAATTTAGGTCATTCACAGATGTCCTAAATTTTCTTTTAACTCCATCGTGTATTTCACAATTTATTGTTGAAATTGGTTTTGTATCCTGATATTGTTTTATCATTGGTCATTCACGGATTTCCTAAATCTATGGATGACGTAAATCTTATTTTTCGATTTCATTTTCACTATTTGTTGTTGATTATTTTGACATATATATAAATGAATATTTTTATTAGTTTTTTCCTATTTTAATTAACTAGAGAAAAGATTATGGATTAACACTATTTACCATCATTAGGGTGGTGTCTCATTTTTGAGTGGTTATGGATATATTTGAGGTGAATTAGAGGGTTAATGCTGCCTCAATGGGATGAAAATAGTCAATTTTTCATCATTGAATGAGAGATGTTATTTGGGTTTTGTATAAGATTTACATGTTGGGATTAGTGATCATTTTCTGTATAGTTTATGTCTATACAAAATAGGTTTTTGTACTTGAGAATATTTTAATTTTTAAATATATGAATGTAATTCATGTATTGTCTTCATCACAGTGCTCCATTATGTGACCTGGTCGGTTGACTATGTGACCTTAGGTATGCCTCCACATTTTCAAAAGGTTATTGAATAATATTTTTGGTGAAAGGAATATAATGTGGAGGGAATAAAGAATTGTAATGTGTTGTAATGAGAGAGAAAATATAATAGAAGAGTTTTGTGAATATGTAAAATAATATAAATAATTTATTAATAATCCAATGATGAAATATGAAAATGGGAATAAATCTAAATAAAAATCATATAATGGTATGAAAATTTCAATGTAAATAAATGATTTACTAAAATTAATATATGTAAAAGATAAGAAGACTCAAAAAAGTCTCTAATTACCATAATGTTTATCCTCATGTTGGTCCCAGGTCCATGATCTAACCCATCCATCATGTTATAAATCATTGGTCATTCATAGATGCCCTAAATCTATGTTTTTCAATTTTGTTCATTATGTATTTCCCTATTAATTGTTAAGGGTTGTTTATTATCCTGATATTGTTTTATTATTAGAATCTTGAAATTTTTATTCAATGATGTTTTCCCTTCAGTTATATACCTTATAACCAATGAGTATTTTAGGGAGATAAAATATGATATGGATTTTTATTTAGATATGCATACTAGGACACCCAATCTACATTTTTGATGTATCATGATGTGTTATAATTGGATGAGATGATCATTGGGATACTAGATGACACTTGTACCTCTTGATAATGAGGTAATTATAACTTCTTATGATTAAGGGATATTTGTACCTCCTTCCCAAGAAAATCAAGGTTTCTCTCAAGGCCTATACACAATGCGTTTTTCCCCAATACCATTTTCAACAAAAACCTCAATATGAATGCTAAAACCCATAAATAGGACAATCATAATTACATTAAATAAATAAAATATTTCAATTCAATACAATCCTAAGACCAGGTAGGTTATCATTCTAGATAATTAGGATAAAACATTATGTAAAAAAACTCATTCTGTGATGAGTTAAAAATACATCACAGTAGTGGATGGTGTTTTTCTAATTTTGTGCCTTTCTATCATATTGCTCAAAAACTATATCATTATATTTTTCGAATAAACATATATCTGTTTTATATTTCAAAATTGTCTTACTTGAAAAATATGACATATTTCATATAAATATAAAAAAGGATTATCTAACTATATTTTCTTTTTAAATTTATTTTCACTCAAATATTTTTATGATTTATGATTTATGATTTATATTTAATCTTAACTTCCATTATTGTGTAGAATTTTTAATTATATTTTCGAAATATGAAAATATTTGTTTTATATTTCAAAATTTTGTTACTTTTGATTTATGTCATATTTGATATAAATAGAAAATTGTTTTACCTTAACAAGATGTATAACTTTTACATTATTATTGGCAATAATGAGTCAATGTTGGATTACGAAACATAGAATTAGTGATGAATATGAGGAAGGTGTTTATGCTTTTTGGAATTTTCTAAACGAAATGTTCAATACAATGACCCGTTTTGTGGTTCATGACTGAAATGTTTAAATATGAATAAGTTGAAAAGTAGAGAGATCAAATATCATTTAATTTTTCATGGTTTTAATATAAGTTAAAACCCTTGGATTTGGCATGGTGAAACTAGGTAGAATTTTAAATCTACTAATGACGATGCTTTGAAAGATGGAAACTTTGATGAAATTGATGAAATGATCTGTGAAATTGAAGTAAAACAAAATGAGAAAGAACCAACAGCTGAGCGTCTATATGATGATGATAAATAACCCATTGTATCTTGGTTGTATAGATTTATGGTTTTATCATAAGTGTTATGATTGATTAAAATGAAGTAGAAGAATAGAGACAATGACAAGAGTTTTATAGATCTACTACAATTGTTGAAGGAAATTATTCTTAAAGGCAATGATCTTCCTAATTTACATTATATAGCCGTGATAATATTATGCCAAATGGGATTTGAATTACAGAAAAACAAGAATATCTGAATGACTGTGTGATATTTATGAAGGAATACAAATTTATGTCACAGTTTCCTAAATGTGGGACATCATGGTATGAGTTAAAATAAAAATCACTGGCGGATGTTGAGATTATAGAGATCCCAACCAAGGTATTTTGGTATCTTCCTATAATTCCTCTTTTGAAACATTTATCTGTTAATTCAAATGATTCAAATAGGTTAAGATATCGTGTTGATGTGAGGATATGGGATGGAAAAATACATCATCCATCAGATTTTCCATAGTGGAAGGAAATTGATAAGTAATATCATATATTCAGAAATAAATTTAGAAATATCAGACTTGGGTTGTTCATGAATGGAATGAATCTGTATCAAAGACTACATAACATATATAGTTTGTGGACTATTTTATTTGAAATTTATATCTTATCTTCATGAATTTAGTATGAATTGAAAATATTTCATGTTGAGACTAATGATCTCTCGACCAAAGCAACCCAAAAAATGATATTGATGTTTTCTTGTCACCATTAATTGATGATTTGAAACTCATATGTAAAGATGGTATAAAGGTGTATGATTCTTATAAAATGAAATATTTTCAAATATATGATTTGATTATGTTCACTATAAATGACTTTCAATAATATGGAAATTTGTTTGGATAGAGAGTTAGGGGGATGAAAATAGTGTACATGGGTCATCAAGAGTATTTGCCTATGGACCACTGTTATCAATGATTAAAAAAGGCATTTAATGGCTCACAAGAATCTTTAATTTCTACAAAACCTTTATCCACTGATGAGTATTTTGAGATCGTGAAAACCCTTGATGTGACATTAGGAAAGGCCCATAAATCTGGGAGTGATAGACATGTTTTGAAGAAAAAGTCAATATTTTTTTTAGCTAGCATATTGGATATATCGTAATCTGAAATATAATGTTGATTTCATATATGTGGAGAAGAGCATATGTGACAATTGGGTTGGAAAATTCTTAGATATTAAAGGAAATACTAAAGATGGGTTAAATGCAAGATTAAACTGACTATCAATGTAAATAAGTTTGGAGTTAGCTCCCACGCCTTACGGAAGATGAACATTTCTTCCCCCATATTCTCATACATTATCCAAGAGAGAGAAAATTAGCTTTTGACAGTGTCTTCAAGATATCAATGTACAACAGGGTTATTCTTAAAATGTAAAATTATTTTTTGAATGGTAATTATTTTAAATCTATATATAAATAATATTATTTTTTTGTATAAAAACATGATTTAATATGTTGGGCCATTTATAATATTCCAACACAAATTTTGGAATTGTTTTTATTCATTTAAATGAAATTTTATAATTCATTACTGTTGTTATAATTTTTTTTGAATATAAAAAATTTGAATAATAATGTCTTAATTTGTAGTTTACTTTTGTGTTTCATAATATTTTTTTTAACATTAGTATTGTAAAATGTGAATTTTTATATTTTGTGTAATAAATGTTTATTTCATTGATTTGAAAAATAATGACAGCATCACTCAGTTGAGCAACCAAAAAAATTTAGAGATAAGTTTCATGATCATACCTCTGGGGAGGAACATCCACATACCATTATTGATGTTCCATAATCTTCATCATGTGCCCCCACAATAGAAAAGATTAGTTTGAGGGTTGGTGAAAGTGACACCAAACGTTTACCAAAATTACCAGTTGCTCATAGCTAGGACTAGATGATAGTTGTAAAATCTGATGAGAATTATATTCTTAGAGGTCCAAATGAAAAATTGTTTAGGAGATTTGTATCAACTTAGGGTAAAATCAATGTCTGGATTTTGTTTCATAACAATAGAATTGGTGACAAAATAACAATAGCTTAGTTGAGAGAGACCGTTTTGGTAATCAATTTTGCAATTGTACGACTAATGTTGAAATTTTAAAAGTATAATATAGGTTTCCTCTTCTTTTTTAGATGAAATTTTATATACCTGACACTAGAGTAGTGAGGAGGAAATTTTTTTCAATGGTTGCTAGGAGATAGAGGGATTTGAAATCAACCCTCACATGTGATTTCATTTTTGGGGATACACAAAATGATAGTTCATGTCATATATATCCTTCTACAGATGATGAATTGTGGAATTTTGTTACAAAAGTATAAGACAATAAGAATTTTTGGTAAGTAAAATATAATGATTTAAAATTTTTCTTATATTAATGATCTTATTAATGAATTCTTATTGATTTTTTATTCATACATTATAGAAATCACGGAGATCTCTTCAAGAGATCCAATCCTAAAACATTAACCCTCATAGTTTATCTCGGGGAGGGTATACATTTTTTGAAGAACAAATGATAGGTTAAAATTTTCAAAAGCGTAGTGTCGAGTCTTCCAAATCTGGAGAGGTTTCTCTTCCATCCCCTCTATGTAGACATGAAAAATAGAAGAGGTCACAGATGAGGAAAAGGGGAAATATCTTATAGAAGAATCGAGGGTCTTCATTGAGAGGAATAGATGTAGTTTCTTTAATTTTTATGTCAATTAAATTATATATATAATGTGAATCATTAAATAATTTTTGAAATAATTCAAACAGGGTTTTCTTAAAGAGTAGAGTATATAGGGATTATTTAATTCTAATTGGAGGCACAATATTTTACCTGCTGCATTGGGTAAGCCCGAACAACCTGGTGGTGTGTGAGGATACCCAAAGGGAGTATCGAATTGAAAAGTGTTACAAAATTCATCAGCTTCTTCCATGGAGGGTTTATATCAAAAATATATTTGGAGGCCAAAGTTAAAAATATTAATGCGATGATGGAGGAAAAGATTAGAGGGTCGGTACAGACCATGTATTTAGACATGGAAAGATAATTTTAGACCGCAACTCTAACCCCACCTTGGCCAGAAAATCCCACTTCCCCACCTACACCTACAGACCTAATTATTTATCATCCACCTCTACCAACAGACCGCATTATTTATTCTCCAACTCCACCTGTAGTCCCCCTTTTTTATCATACTCCTACAACCCCTACTCAATAGATTTCTAATTATTGTGAGTTGTATGTTTATGATTGTCAGTATCATATAGTTTCATATGGTATGATATATTATATAGGATATAAAATTAATCATCAATAGATAGAGGTAGAGCTACCTAGGATCACGATATAAGATGTTATAGATATATCATCTATAGTACCCATACCTATAGATGAGGTGACGATAGTTGGACAAAGTATCATCCAATTTTTTGTTTTTCCATCTAGACATATGTGGGACATTACCGTTGATGTACGTGTATTTTATATCTTTTATTTTATTTTTCATATTAAATTTGTTTTAAATTTTGAATGTTAATATACTTTTATATTTATTTTCCAAACACTTTAATGGTAATGAAATATTGAATAACCAATAGAAAAAAATGGCTATGAAATCAAATTCTGATTCTACTAGTTTTGACAGATTAACATGATAATAAAATTTGTTGGCATGTCATTATACATTTCCAAATGAAGCTCATGTTTTTGGACTTGTAATAGATGTGGGGATTTTGAAAAATGATATCATTGAGCTTGTTACTATAAATAAGTTGGACATCATTGTGGGGAAAGGTTTTTCTTAGTATGTCTTAACATAGATCTGTACCAACGTTAAATGTATTGAAAATTTATACTTATGTTTATTTTGTATTAGGTATCATTATAAAATGTGTGAGATGTTTGAGAAGACATGTGTATATGGGTTGATGGACCCAGATTTGATTTCACCTAAAGGGCATAAATTGGATGGAGAACAAATAGTAGTTTATATTGCTGAATAATTTTATCAGAATATAATTACGCCGTTTTGGATGTTTCCATATATTGGGTGGTTTGAAACATATATCTCCCCAATTGTTATTTATATTTTAAAGTAATAAATACTAACATTAAATTTTA
This sequence comes from Viscum album, assembly GCA_963277665.1. NCBI lineage: Eukaryota > Viridiplantae > Streptophyta > Magnoliopsida > Santalales > Viscaceae > Viscum > Viscum album. Next base: position 1,232,705,265 of record OY728135.1, on the reverse strand, counting down.
TTTTATATTAGCTACCATTTGATGTTAGATGTTTTTTATGAGGGAGAAAACATTTTATTGGATATGCATTGCCCATGGTGATGTGAGAGGAAATTTTAAAAACATATTGGAAAAGAATTATTTAATTTATTAATAGGTTTTTATATTATAAATAATTTTAAATTTATTTCACTCATATTATTTTCTAATAGGGGCTGAGATTTCTTTCAAAAATCCAAAAAAGAAAAAGAGTGCGAATATCAAATTTTAAAGTAAAGGTGAATAGCCATTTATTATTAGTACATTTTCGATGTGTTACATGAAAATGATATTTTAAATTTAAAAAACACATTAATTCAGATTTTTTAAGGAATAAAATGAATCTTAGAATGTGGATATTATTTGTTAAGAATTATGTATAAAATAATTACAATTGGAACTGTTAAAATGTTTGAAAATGTTAGATTAAATTATAAATAATTTCTTAATATTTCATTTGATTAATTAATTATACATTTTAACTAATTTATTTTTAATTTTAAGATATTTTATGACCCTCAACATTATAGTCCACAATAGGTAAAACTATTACAAGTGAAATAGTCAAATTATTTTACAGGTTTGATTGGATTTTAGTTTTATTAGTGAATCATATAATTTTTAATGTTGTAATTAGAAATGAGTATTTAGTAGTTGTTTTGAATGTATTTAGGTTTTTTAGTTAATATTATATTTTTTTAATGTTGTAAATGTGAATGTGTAATTTTATACTAATTTTACTTACTTTTAGATAGTTTGTGCTTGTTTCTGGACTGGTTTCTAGTTTGGCTTTTCATCTGATTTTGGTTATTTCAAGTCTGGGTCTGTTGTGGAGAAGAAGGGTTTGACAAATTATTTTTTAAAAAATTAGTTTTTTACAACTTTTATTTAATAATAGAGTTTAAAAATACATTTCAGTGCATTTTTTACATTGATTATTTTATAGCCAAAGTAAAAAATCATTGGATTTTGGGTTTCCACATCTATTATTTTTATAACTGTCATGGTTAAAAAATACATTTGTTATTTAATGAACTATGAAAAAAAAAATTAATCCTAATGCATTTTTCCGATCACTAATTAAATAAATGACGTAAATAATTCACCTAGATCAGGGTTTTTCATTTTGGTTATATAAAAAATGATATGGTAGATAGTTTTTTACATGAGTTATTTGATAACTGATGTGAAAACCCTTCACCAGAGCTTCTTTAATGTCTGTTATTAAATAATTGATCTAAAAAAACATTCAAATAATATTTTTTAAATCGGTTATATTAACAGACACTAAAAAATATGATTTTTTACATCTGCTAAAAAACTTTCGCCATAAAAAAATACATGAAAAATCTAAAAAACCATTATAAAAAACATTTTTTTGGCACTAGTGACATTTCCCAATTAAAAAAGTATATATTAGACCTAACATATATAGTTGAAAAAAATGTTATCAATTTGGAACCGGGTCTATCATGTGAAACCGAACTGATACAGTTTCTTGATATAATGGAACAAGTATAGATGAAGAAGAAAACATGACTTGTGAATGTGCAATAGAGAAGTCATAGGTTTGAAGAAGTTACTTTGTAACTTGGAGAAGAAACGAAAGAAAAATACCCCCATTTTTTATGTCCACAGTAAAATTTTGAGTAAGAGACTTCTAAGGGGGGGGGGGACGTAACGACCAGAAAATTCCTTCTATAATTAACTAAATAAATAATTTTCATAATGATTATTTTATTATATTTTATAATGGATGTATATAAAATGACTATTATAAAGACAATAATAAATTTTAAGTAATAATAACAATTATTATAGTTAAGACTAGTATAAGAATATAAAATATAATGAATAGTGACCATGAAATGGAATTATATAAAGTATCAAACTATTCCATGAATATTATACAATCCATGAAAATAGTTAAAAGTGAATGGAAATTTTGGAATTTCATTTACATTATCAATGTGATTTTATAATACTTTATCAATGAGTTGGTAAATGTTAATGAATTGTTGGGTATATATATGATATAAAGGGAAAAGGGACCATTGGGATATGAATGTTAACTATAATTGGTTAATATGACCATTAGTCATATAATCATCGGGAACTATAGACAATGTAATAATATTGTCATTATAATAATTGTTTATAAAGGATAATAAAAAATGATAATTGACACCAAATGTAGAAATGATAGCCTCAACTAGTAGACTCATACCCTTTGAAGCCCATTTATACGAAAATTTTAGGGAGTTTTTATCAATTGGGTTTTCCCTATACCAATCCCAAGTATATCATCAACAGGCGATTGTTAAATAAAATTCTTATGGAAGAAATCAAGTTATTGGTGATCACCAAAATGTTAATGTTAACATAGACGCACCAAGAATCTTCCATCATCACACTCATTACCCTTAGGTAGTATGCTGATGTGATAAAGGGTTTTTTATATAGATATTAATATCATTTCCATTTTATAAATAAAAAATATATTTCATCAATCCATTTTTCAGTTTTTATTTATTTAATAAAATACGCATAAATATAAGATGAATTTACAAACAGATATTTTGATACACATAAAACATAATTGTATCTTTATAAAATTTTTACACTTTTATAATAAAATCAACTATTCTAAATAAATTTTATTTTCATATAATATTTTTTAAATATAATGTTAATTTAAATATATATGATAATATAATTTATGAATTCTTGCAAATATTTTTGATTTCTTAGAAGGTTTCCTATGTTGTTTAAAATGTTATATTTCAATAAATATTGATTTTTTATTCAAAATTTGAAATTATCATACTTAAAGAATTATTTTTATAAAAAAAATTATATTTTAAATCAACACATTGAAATTAGGTTATGGTGAAATTTTGAGAAATTCCAAAAATACTTTGTTTTACAGGGAATTGTGAAAATGTAATTTTATGTTTTTGGTAAGTTTAATGACTTAATATATATGTATATAACGAAATAATAATTAATTAAATTGAATTAATGATAAAAATATGGTAGTTATTAATATTATGTATTTTAATAGATTTAAATCAGTTTCCAATCTGATAAATAACATTCCAAATTCTAAAATGGATAATATGGTTTGAAAACCATGTTCTGTGGGAAATTTAATTTTCCATGTCCAATGTAATATTAAAATTTTAATTTATATTATAATGGATTAAATAATTATAAAAATGACTCAAATATTTAAAACCATATGAAATAATTATGGGTAATAAAAATGTTTTTCACTTCCCAAAACCTAGAATAATAATACATATATTTATAAATTATTAAACAATTACAACCCTTTCATTATAAATACATATCCGTCCCCAAATTTCTCTCAACCATAAATTACTTAAGTAAGAAATTATTTTTATCTCCCCTCAATAAATTCCCTCCAAGGTGTTATCATGGTCCAATGGTTTCCCTCTATGATCTTTAGGTAGTTACTTCCAAAGGAAATGAAATTCTCTTCCTCTTTCCAACATTACCTACAAGTAATTCTTCTTTAGAATTTTATTTTCATCTTATTATGATTCATTCATTTAACTAAACCCATTATTTTCCAGATTATGTCAAATTGTTGAGTTTCATTCCCACCCTATCTTTTATTATGTTCAATAATGTTTTTTTTCAAACCTATTTTGTTGTTGAAATATTTTCATTAATTTTATTTAATTTTCATGAAATTATATTTATCTTGTCAATACCAATCCCATTTCTATATTTAATGGTATTTACATTAATGTTACTAGGATTTATTGATTGGGAACTTCAAAATATTAAAACTCTATTCATTTATCATTGGTTAAAAATGTTTTAATATTCATGCCTTCGGTCATTTTTAGATTTAATGACTTATACATAAAACCCGTTAATCATTTCCCATGTGTTATTAATGAAATGACTCATTATGATCTATGTGGAACACATGAATTTATGTAAATAAAGTATGTTCCCTGATAGTGTTATAATGCATTGGTTGAATAATTATTCTCTAGAGATGACATGTTTTATAGTACCTTGTTGAATAACTTTGGTAATTATATTTTACGACACCTTGGTGATTAACCTTGGGGATAAGGTTATTAATGTATCATTTTTATATTATAGCCACATTCTCTTGTTACGAACCATGTATTTATGATTATTCTCTAATTTTATGCCTCATGTTTTACCTGTAATGATTATATATATTTTTCATTTCCTTTATTAATCACTTAATGTCCATTATGCTGACCTTTTTCAATTGATTTATGTCCCTAAGAAATTACTTTTAACATTGTGAAACATAGTATGTAATGAAAATGTAGTCTATAAAAAGGATAAGGTAATGTTTTTTTTTATTTTTCCATTATTTAATTCCGGTATTATGTTCTTATTGTGAAAGCAACTAAACCTCTAAATATCTTTTCATAATATTGGTGTAATATTTTTAAAGGAAGTATTTTAAATGTCATGTATTAATACGGAGGATACCATACCAAACTCCTTATAGATTTTATTCACTATAATCCTCAATTTAAATAATTTCAAAATATAATTTTTGTATTTCTTTAATGATGTAATATTTCTCAAGGCCTCTTCTTTAACCAACCCAATCAATCTCTTTTATTGAATATTACCATGACTTTTATGCCACATGTTTTTCATATTATATACTCATTTAGTAATCATTTTTAGTTCCTATGATATAATATGAATTTTGATTTTTGGCATACTTCTTAATAAAATATCCATATCTTTCATCCTTTAATCCGTGAAACCATTATTCCTCTCTATCCCCGTATTTTGAACATCAAAATTTTTTGACGTACTGTAAAAGTTTTGTTTCAACCGATTGGTTTTGTCTAATATATTCTATTTCAGTACCCTTGAGGGGGTGACTCAATCTTTTCCATCTTTAATATTATATATTTTTATATGAATATTCAATACATACCATTTTGATCCATTCCATAACCATAATGGATTATTTTCATTATTTAATAAAAACATATACATATTATTAAGGTAATTTTTTCATCATAACAAATAAAGTTAGTCATACATTATACATTTCTTAATAGATACTTATTAAAGAATGTCTTCATATCCTAGGGAAAAGATAAATAATAATTTTTTAGATCATAAGCTCACTAAGGGTAAACTTTAGAAGTGTCATGCGATGATTATATGAAATAGTGAGATAAGTATAAGGTTGTGAGATCATAAAAATGCATTAAATATTTAAAAACCAATATTTCAATTATAATAAACACTAGTCTTACATAAAACATTATCATTTCAAAATAAATGAATTATAATAGTGAGAAAACAACATAAATAAATTATGAACCACAAGTTCATATCATAATTATGTCATAAAAGTGGTCCAAAATCATTGGTATAAAACAAATTCATATGTAACGGTTAATATAAATGACCATAAAAGTATAGTGGATCAAGAGAAGTCCCATATTTCTCGTATAATAATGGATTAGGCATCATCAACTATTTCCTAAAGTGGATCAAGAAATCCAACCTTTTTCCCATAGTGTATTATGAACATCGACTTGTTTCCCACAATTATATAGTGAGATTTAAAAATGTACCTAATACATTATAGGACAATATAATTATATTCCCACCTATCACACATTGAAAACCATAAATATATGTTCCATAATATCATAAAACATTCATCATATAATCATTTCATAACCTATGTAAAAAAAATATTTTTATTTTTTTTATAAATTCGTCAGAGCATAACCCTAGGGAAAAATGTGGGTTTTAAACATATAATACTAGTAGTCATAAACCATATTGATAGAAAATAAGTATGTTATAATTTTAAAATATCCCATGTAAATAATAATTAATATGAAAGGATATATTCCTTGATGAAAACTACATTAAAATATCACAATAATATTTCTTTTGAAAGAGAATTTTTTCAATTTAAAATCACTTATTTAAAATCTTAAAATTTTATTAATATTAAATAAAATATTTCAACTAGAAATAACTTGGGAATATTGTTACTGACGATTTATGTAATTGAGATGTTATGATGGCAGGAAATATCTTCCATTTCGTATATGTTACAATAAAAAATCTATTATCATTTTAAAAAAAATCAATGGTATTTCATTCGGAATATTAAAAGATGATTCATTTTATATTTAAATTTAAAATGGGTAAAAAAGACTTTAATCATTAATAGGATAATTTTCAAACATTATTGACAATATTTTAAACTAAACATGGACATGAACGAAAAATATTCCCAACCATTGAGGAAACAAATTATGTTTTTTGAAAAATATTTTCCATCTCATTTTAATTACTATGATGGGGAAAATAATAATATTACATGAAAATTTAATGAGGAATAATAGGATATTAAAATGAATGGTACATATCATATATACTACATAGAATTTCTTAAATGAAAATTCAACCATAATCAATCCTGATTTAAATGAGATTGAAACATAAATCCCTTACCTCATGTCTCATCTATTTTAATATTAATTAAAACCTCCCATATAATAAATATATATCTATTATACATATATTTGATAACCAAAATTTAATATATAATATTATATATTATTATATTATAAAATTGTATTACTTTTTTATTTATAATTTTTTTAATTCCTTCTCATTGTGAAAATTTCTTCGTTTCTCATACATGTTTTGGTTTGGTTATCTAAGTTCATGTACATTGATCATGGTTCTATTATATCCATAATATTTAAAATTATATAAATAATATATATATAAATTTATCCATATTAGGTAGATATAGAAAATTGAATTACACTTTTCATGGAGATAATAGGTATTATGTCTGCATGAACAATGGTTTTAATTTTCAAAGGATAGAATAAAAGAAAGGTAAATAAAAAATCACCATTAAAAATCATTATTATATCATATATACGATATATATTAATTAAATATATCCTTATCATCATCCATGAAAAACAGAAGAGGAAAACGAATAACATCACTTCATGGAGTTAGTATTCAACATATATTTATGAGCTACATAATAGTTTTACAATCGATGGGAAAGAGATATATAATAGTTTTTACATCATCATAATAAAAATTAAATAAATTTAGGATCCTTGGTTAATAATTTTCAAATATATAAATCATATTTATTTTAGGTATACAAAGAAATAAAATTGATAATTATTGGTTAAGAGTTACACCTCTTTGTTTACAAACCTTCTTTGGATTACTTCTTATACCTTCAAGGTATTGTAATAGTGGGTTCCATTAACCAAACGTAAATATTACTTTTCAATTACCATTTAATGTGTATAGTGATAAATAAATGATGTATAATTATCATTATAGTGTAGAAATTCCTACAACCACTATTTAAGTGGAATGTTCTGTAGATTAATTTTTGTATCAAAAAGTTAAAGAAGAACACAAGATGTAATGAGAGCCATGAGACACTATGAAATTAATATTAAAAAAATATCATATAGTATAAAAGTTTCATTTTTATTAGACATAGATGATGTATGAATATAATGTGTCAGGTTTTCATAAGCATTTATACTTCCTATCATTATGCTCGCACTTACTGATCTCAAATAGGTTCAATCATGTGGGAAAAACCTCCAATAGGAACACTGCTTGTTTCATGTGTCATTGGTTGTTCCTATCAATATAAATGTTTACAAGTGACCTAAATAAATATCATTATTAATTTGTTCTATTTGATCTCATACATTGATGTAATGAAAAAACCAAGATTATTAAATAATGGAGAGGTAACTTGTTTTGGGAGAATCATTTGTGATATAGCAATGGTTCAATTTTCAAGATAGGATTTGTCACTTCAGGTTTGAGGTAGTAATATATTGGGCCTAGTTGATTAGGATGGTTGTATCATTATAAATAATTTTCCGAGGTTGTATGTGGTAAGTCCATCCAATTAGATCCACAAAAAATAAATAAATAAAGGATGATGACACATGGGTGAATCCCTCTTTATGAGATATGTAAAATCAGTGATATTATAGTACATGACACATATTCATAGGTTGGATGTCGTTTTTATGACCATTACTTACCTATTTTGGGGTGTTTATGGGATACTATACTCCAATCTTGGACTTTAGATACTGTTAACTACTAACACGACAAGGTCCTTGAGGGTCACACAAAATAGCATAATCGAGAATCTTCCCTAATCTAGCGAATATGTATATATAAAATGGTGGGCCCCAACATGGGGTTTGAGAGTTTATAGGTCATCCTTCATGAATGAATAAATAAATTCATTATTGTTTTAGTTAATAATATTTGGGTTTAATTTAATTAATAAATTTATTCATGAGGTATTTAGTGAATACATGAAAAATATTATCTGAATGGATATTTCAATATTACAGGATTATTATATATTAGTGGGAATTAATAGCCAATTTAAATGACTAAGTTTTATCACATGATGTATTTCATATATATTACATGAATTAAAAAAAATATAAATAATATTTATGATGAAAGTTAGTCCAATATAATTATTTTTTTTCTTATTTTAATGTCATTTCAACTCCTGTGGTACTAATCACTTTAAACATATCACAACCTGCCACTATATATGTTGGCGGAGAGTCTCATTACATATCATTGTTCGTACATTTGGAATGAGACCATCTCTCTCAACTAACTTCCTAGAGTAATTATGTTTCCTTTGAGAAATCGATCCATGATTCCTTCGATAGATCGAACGAAAAAGATCATCGTGATCATAGTGATGTTAAAGAGATTGTTGGATATCCTCACTAGAACAAGGAATTAGAAGAACAACATGAAAGAAAATTCATGGAGCATGTATGTATGATCTAGAGGAGAACATCTTAGGATATATTGATAAATTTTTATCGACATCGAGTGACAGATGATCACACATAAATTCAAAGGAGGTATTGATTCTATTTTAGTTTCTATGAATATAATAATACATGTGAGATCCTTAGACTATACAGAGGCTCAAATCACTACAGACATGTCCTATCTCTATAGTTATAAAAAAAATTCAAATCCTCATCCAACCTACTTCCACTGTGAAACTTAGTACCAAAAATTGGTATCATAGGGATCATTTGGATTTTATAATCAAAGAAGAATAATTTTAATTTAAATTTATGTAGTGGATTTGAAATTTGTCCCAATGGATCCAAATGTGAGTCTATAAAATATCAAACTTACATGTTATGGAAATTAAAAGAATTGATTTTGATCTATTGATGATTTTATTGATATTAAAAATGAACAATTATTACATATTTTTACTATTTTAAAGTGAATTTGGAAAACTAGATTTATTTGGAAACGTTTCTATAAGATACTGGATTTCAAAATAGTACCTCCATAAGTTTCATCTAATAATTATTAAAATTATAGTCAAATATTTTTGAGTAGATGTTTGTAGAATAATTAAAAAACATACATCCTTTATTTTTTGCAAAAAAAAACCACAAGTAGCCTTGCGTTAAATCAAATGGGGTGGAAGGGTGGGGAAAAATCCCAACAAATAAAAAATTAAAAAATGGCACATGAATGTCCATAAAGCGGTGGAGGGTGGTAATAAAAACATTATAATATTATAATTATTTACAAATAGGTATATTTGAGAGTTTTGGCCATCAAGTGTTTGTGTCGAGTTTATTTTTAAATATGTTTTTTTTTAAAACTTGTTTTTAAAATGACTGGTTTTAATGTTTTTTAAAACAACAACTCAAAGGAAGAATTCGATATGCCACCTTTGGAATCAATTGAAAGGGGGAATAAAGGATTCCACCTTTCAAATAAAACGAAAATAAATTTATTTTTTTTATATTTTTATTTTTATTTTTTGTTCTGTTATATATATAAACAAAACGAATAAAAATAAAAATAAAAATAAAATTTTCTGCATAATTTATCTGCTATTTAAAATCCAGAAGGAATAACATTACAACAGTCTTGATTCTGAAAGAAGCTCCCACCCAGGGGTCCCTTTCTAGAGAGGGTTTACACTAGAAATCATTCTGAATTTCTGATGTTGGATTCTCATTCCCCCTTTCCTATGCAGAACATTCTGCATTTCTGATGTGGGATTCTATTTCAAGTACGTAACATTGAAATATTATAAAATATGAACTATAAGACCAATATAAATGAAACATAAAACCTTGATTAAACATATAAAAAATATTTGAAAATAAAAAATAATTTCCTTAAAAATGATGATAAAAAATTATTTATATGTTTTCAAAACCACATACTTGAAACTTAAAAATATTTCAAGTACATGACATTGAAAGCCAATAAAATATATACTACAAGACAATATAAATGAAATATATTACCTAGATTAAACATATAACAAATAGTCGAAAATAAGACTAAGTTTGTAAAAAATGTGGATGGAAGATAATTTATAAGTTTTCAAATACACCAACATGAAACATAAAAATGTTTCAAGAATGTGACTTTGAAAGCCTATAAAATATAAACAATAAGACTGATATCATTTAATGTTATAACATGGATTAAACATATATTAAATTATTTAATTGTTTAATTAATATTATTAATAATTAATTATATAATAATCGATAAGTTAATTATTAATTAATAATTTTTAATTATTTATAATTAATTTTGTATTTATTAATTAGTTAATTAGTGATATTATTATTAATTATATAATTATGAATTGTATAATAATTATTTAATTAGTTAATAATTATTAATAATCAATTAAATAATAATAAATTAGTTAATTTGTAATATAATAAGTTAATTATTATTATAATTATTAATTATTTAATAACTAATTATATTACTAGTTAACTAATTATATTAATAATTAACAAATTATTTATTATATAATTAACTATTAATAATTAATAATTAACTTACAAATTATTAAACAATTAATAATTATATATTTAATAATTATATTTTAGATTAACTAATTAATAAATAATAATTAATAATTAATAAATATAATGAATAATTATAATGAATAATTAAAATGAAAAATTATTAAGAATAATTATACTACTTAATAACTAAGTAATTATTATATATTATTTTTTTAATAATTACTAATTACTAATTATAATGAATACATATATTACTAATCAACTAATTTACTATTAGATAATTAATAATTTATTACAAATTAACTATTTTTTTATTATATAATAATTTTCAATAAATACTAATTAACAATTATACTGAATAATTATAATTTATAATTATATTACTAACTAACTAATTATAAAAAGGGTTGCGGCTCTATATATCTCAAAATATTAATTAATTAACTATAATATATTTAATAATTATATTCCTTATTAACTAATTAGTTGTTATATAATTAATGATTAATGATTTCAAATAAACTAATTACAAAATCATATAATTAATTATTATATTACTAATTAACTAAATAATTATTATATAATTAATATTTATATTATAATGTAACTAATTATTTATTAAATAATTATTAATTATACTGCTAATTTACTAATTATATTACTAATTAACTAATTAATTATTATATAATTAATTACTAATTAACGAACTAATTATTATAAAATTAATAATTATATAATTAATAATTAAATTAACAAATTATAATTAATAATTAATAATTAATAATTAATAATTAATAATTACAATGAATAATTATTATAAATAATTATAATGAATAACTATAAAGAATAATTATAATTTACAATTATGTTATTATCTAACTAATTAGATATTATATAATTAATAAATATATTACCGATTTCCTAATTAATTACTATACAATAATTTTTAATAATTATTAGTTATTAATTATAAGGAATAAATATAATTCATAATTATATTACTAAATTACTAATTAACTATTATATACTTAATAATTATATTACTAATTAATTAGTAAACTATTAAATAATTAGTTATTAATAATTACTAATTTACTAATTGGTTATTATTAATTAAATAATTAAATAATTTATTATTTGTTGAATCCATATTTTAATTTTAAATTATATTGGTCTTATTTTACAGTCTTTCAACAACCACGTAATTGAAACATTTTCAGTTTCATGTAAGTGTCTAGGAAAGATTATAAATTATTTTTTGTCAACATTTTTTCCTAAATTATTTTTATTTTAAATTATTTATTATATTTTTAATCCATGTTTATTCTTTAAATTATATTGGTCTAATAGTTTATCTTTTATAGGCCTTCAAAGTCACATGCTTGAAATTTTTTTATGTTTCATGTAGGTGTCTTCGAAAACCTGAAAATTATTTTCCATCAACATTTTTTATGAAATTATTTTTATTTTTAAGTACTTATTATATATTTAATCCATTTACTAGGTTTCATTTTTATTTTCCTTGTAGTTTATATTTTATAGGCTTTCAAAGTCACGTACTTGAGTCATTTTAATGTTTCATGTAAGTTGTTTTAAAAGCTTATAAAATATTTTTTATCATTTTTTATGAAATACTTTTTTCTTTCAAATATTTTTTATATATTTAATCCGTGTTTTATTTCATTTATACTGTTCATAAAGTTTATATTTTATATTCTTTCAACGTCACATACTTCAAACAGAATCCCACGTAGGAAATGAAAAATGTTTTGTGCTGTAATGAGAAAACCAGAATCCCACATCAGAAATGTAGAATGAATTCTAGGGTAAGCTCTTTTATCAAAGGGAGCCCTGGTTGAGAGATTCTATCAGAATCCAGTCTGTTGTGACAATATTACTACTGGATTTTAAATAGAGGATAAATTCTCCTGAATTTTTTTATATATATATAAATAAAAAAACAAAAACAAATTAAAACAAATTAAAACAAACAAATAGATTTTTTATTAGAAGAAAGGCGGAAACTATGTTATTGTCTTTCGCCCGAAGTGTAAAGGCGTCAGCTGTGCTGCCGCCTTTAGGGCTTATTTTTTATTTTTTTAACCAAATCGTTTTTCATAAAATATATTTCATAAAAATGTATTTAAAAAAAATTACTTATGTGTCCCCCTTTGGTCAACCCATCACAATCCCTGTGGGCCAGCTGAGCACACCTCTCCTTCTCGGGCAGAGGTCATCGTTGAACTTCCATGGAACCTCCTCCCATTGAGGACTGGTTTCCAACATCATGGATACCTACAAGAACTATCTTCCCACATTTCCTGACCCAACACACTTTCTCTCCAAGTCGAGGACCTCTCAATGCCACCCAGGCATTCCACCATGCAACCACACCTTGTTGTCACCCTCCTCACTAGACAATGCCCTTGTAGAATCCTCCCTCGACTGCACCATCCACATCCGATATGAACGACCTCATGATCCTCTATATCCTAGTCCACAGTTCATGCCACCCCAATCAGCTCTATTGGGTTATTCAGTTGTGGATCTCCCTTCTGTTGTCCTAAACCCGACTAGACATCTAACTCATCCCATTCAGTGGAAATTGACCTACTATAAACCAGCCACACACCGACCATAATTCCTCTATCTGATAAAGGCTACCATAGCCCCCTTCCATCAGTTCTCCCTATCTAGTCTCTCAATCGGGTCTGGTAACATGTGGTAACCCCTGCACAATTTTAGGTCTCAGTTTTCTCAATTTGGTGACTTTCATGTTAAAATTGATTTTCTAACCTTCTATGGGGTCAAATAGTCTAATATGGGTATTCCTAACTGAAGTGGGTTCAATCGGATATGATTTTCCTAGAAGAAAACTATGTACTGGGTCTTCTTAGTAAGAATTCGGCCGGTGTAGTTTTGGCTTCAACTACATGGCCTTGATGGGGGTTTCAAGGCTCCAATTATTTTATAAAACCAAAAAAAATTACATTAGTTGATTTAATTTTATAAATTAATTTAATTAATTAAAAATTAATCTTTACTTGAAAAAAATAATGTTATTTATTTTCTAAAGAAGTAATTTAATTTTTGGTTTTAAATTAAATTATTTATTTAAATTAATTTTGGAATATAAAATTAAATAAATTATTGCTATGAAGTAAAATATATTATTTTAATTTTACACAATTCATTTTTTAAATTAAAATCCAGCATACTTAATTTATTTCATTTATATTTAATCATGATATTACATTGACAGTTTCCTTAGTCTTGAGAAATTGGCCAACCTGTGTATGTTTTTTTAGTTTATTTAATTTCATAATTCTGTGTGATGATTGTAATTAAATATGGTGGTCTTCACATTGTAAATTTTCTCATTATATATGTATAAATGAATAGACGTATAATTTATTTTTTCTTAATTTGTATTCCAAAAACCCCATCACGTACTTGCAATTATAAAAATTCTAATTGACAAAAATGATGTACTCTATAGACCACACCAAATCAAGGTGGAATCAAGATGAGAAGGGGACACACCAGATGTGGGTGAGCTGCTTCATGAGTCAATTCATGACTCAGGTATGATAAACCTATGTCATGATTGATCCTTTGAGTTTAAATGGATCAAACAATGTTAGATTATCAAGTCCATTCATGTATAATTTTTTTCATTATGGATTTTTAGTTATTTTATTCATGTTCATGTTTACAGTCAGATGATATAAATTAATAATCATGAAAAATGGATAAATACATGATGAATGTCTTTAAAAATGTTCATTTATGATCATGAAAACATAGTATTAACATATTAATAAAAATGTATTTCACTCATCGTGAATAATATGAAACTCCTCAAATATATAATAAGTCTGCAAACACCTTCCCTCATTTAAATTTGAAAAGAAACCAGGAATACGGGGTTCTAAGTCACCAATAGTTGATGGTGACTCCTACTACCAGGGAGTTCATATTAGGGTGATGAGTTAATTTAACTGATGTTTAACAAAAAGTGTAGGAAAATAATTATTGTTGAAACATCATGGAAAATAATTGATTAAATCTTGTTTATGCTTCTATAAGTTAGAACTTTTCTCAACAGATCAAAGAGCCACAAGTTAATGTGGTTGGCTAGTAAAACAACTACATTAAACTATTCGATCAGTGGTGCAACCATAGCTTGTAGACTATGAATATTAGGTCAAAGATAATTTATGTAATAATACTCAAGCAATAGAGTATCCCAATACTAGTGAAACAATTTCTAGAGTTCAATAAAATATTTTACGACAATTAATGATAAAGTTATTAATAAATAATGTTCAAATTCAAAATAAAAATAAAAGTAATAATATGATAGATTTTTTTTGTAGAAAATTTAATTTATTACCACAAGATACACTATGATAGTATTTGAAAAATAAAATGTTCAAAGAGGTAAAATTTTCCAATGAATAGTTCAGAACCTTGTGTAAAGTACTATGACATCGAAAATTCAAGGTTACCATATCCCCAATACCCGTTAAGACATATTTTGAAGAAATGATGTAAAATTCTTTTAGAGATTCATGTATCATTCAAATGGTGGGTATATCATAATTATATCATCAATGTTCTATGTCAGTTATGAATACAACATCAGGACATGAATTATTACACATGTTTTCTCATCGGCAAGAAAACCACGCAGATAATGTTAAGAGATATAAAATGAATTATAATTAAACTTGATATATGTAATTATGAAAGGAAAGTCACATTATTTTAAGATATCTTATTATTAGTTCATTTTCAACCATTCACTATAGTTTAGTTAATGATTTAAAAAAAAGGATTGACTAAACTCTTTATTATCTGTTCGGAAAGGTTCACTAAGTAAATAAGAATGTTTAAAAAGGATTAATTTGTAGTTATTACGGAGAACAAGTTGAAAGAAAAGGTGATAGAGCCAATGAAAAGAATGATATAAAAGTAACATTTGCAACATCCAACCATGAATGAAGTATTAAATAGGTTGTTATTTTAAATTTATATCATAAAATTAATCTATAGGTGTTTAAACACAATGAACTGATTCAAATAATCAATTAATAACTTATTCTTTTGGAGTATTCATTAAAATTTGGAAATGTTTCTGTGATACAACATTTTTATTAAACATAATAGTATAGTCACATATGATCATTAGAATATAATAACAATGTAATTATGAAAATTTTATTATAAGTAAGGTGTGTTAACCAAGCAGTTGAGAAAGGGTGGTTCCTAAGTCAATGGTGTAAAGAAAAAAACTTCTAATTTATAGGATTAAATGATTCTAGTTAATCTTTTATTAATTATTACAAAAACAATAATCTCAAGTGTTATTTGTAGATAGGGAGAAATGTTTCCAATTAATGAATGAATATTTTTTGTAGTGCCGAATACTCAAATAATAGTTTAGTAATATATGAATTATAAGTAATACATAATGAATATAAAATGTAAGACTTATATACCGAAATGTGGAATGAAAATATTTTGTCAAGAAAAACAAAAACTGGATGTTAAGGATATAAATATTAGGGTATTTACACTTAATGGAGCTTAACACATTAGGTATTATCTACAAATATACTTTTCTAGTTTTAGACAAATAACTATTTATCAATAAACGTAAGCTATAAAGGATTTTAGAGCTAGTTCTTCTATGGAGCATAAACTATTCCAACAAGAAGTTGGATGCGTATTCATATACATAAAAATATTTCTTCTATATTTTTATTGAATGTAAATGTGAAATATGATATATTCATGATTAGATGATATGATCTTATTTGGTTTGGTGTATCAAAGAATATATTGACCATGGCATTCCTTGATCACTAAAATGTGGCATGGAGTAATTCCAAAATACACACTAACTTATCCACATAAGATTAATGATGTTAATAAGGATGATTGATAATAAGTATTAATTGTTAATATTGATGAATAAAAATTTGTTTGGAGTAATTAGTAAACACACATATCCTTTTACTCATCAGTTATATGATTTAAGTAAGTGAATTATAAATGTTAAAACTCGTGCATTGTTGATAATTCCATTATTCATTGAAAATAATGGAATTATGAAATAAATACATGAAAAATATATTAAAAAATAGATATAACATGAGTTTTAGAATGATGTAAAACCATTTTCATTAGAGCATGGGTTTAGATAAAAATATTTTTTGAGAATATAGATAAACTTTCATCCATAAAAAATGTAATTTTCATCTAAGGAAATTATCCTAAAAGATTAATATGATATTATAGAAATCCCTAGGACATTAATGTTATCGTCAAGTGATAGACTCTATTTCTATAAAAGGGCTCACATCCCTATTTGAGACCTTGGGGGATATATTGACTTATTTTTAGTTAATGGAAGTGATACACTAATAGTTGATATAAGAATAAGTTCCAAATGTGGTGTGGAAAGAGAATGTTCTAGATAAACATACTATATAGGAAGGATAAAATAGTAGTATTGGTTTTATATTCATCAAGGTCGGGGATACATTATTCATTGAGAATAATAATTCAAAAACTATGTTGAATGTGGAAATTTATTAAATTATCAAGACCAGTTAAATTTCAATAATGGATTCCTTGTATCAAAGAATATCTCTTTATTATAAGAATACTGTTGTGGGTATTCAAATGAAACTATACAAGGATGGTTCAAGCATGGTACCAATAAGGGTCGATTGGTAAAACCAAGTCATTATGCCTAAATCCATTGGAATTTTTCTTATCATAGCCAAATTATATGATCATTTTATAGAGAATTAGATGTGTAGACCACTAATCATGGAAGGTGACTATATGAAAAACTAGAATGTGATGGTGAAATAATAGAATACCAATAAGGGTTCTGGTTACAGAAATCCAAATTAGGTTTAAAAGTAAGTAACAGGATATTAAAAAATTCAATTGGAATAAATCTATTTCATGTGTCTACCTGATGTTAGTTGGAGGTCAATTGTTTTCCCCATAAAATTTGTTCGGTAACGTATGAATAAAAGTTATCAGTCTTATAATTAGATAAGACCAAAATAAAAGCATCTCACTAGATATTGGCTTAAAGTAAAAACCAATGTTTTGGGGAGCATGATCTGTTTAGGTAGATCTGGAAGATTGTTGGACCTAGTCAGTCATACAATATATTTCTAATATATTTTAAAAATACATATTAGAAAAATTCAAGATATATTTGTTACCCATGCCACATGGAATAAATATCTCCATGAAGATATGCATGATCATATGTAGAGATTAAAGTGGTAAGTTGAATTCAATTTTATTTAGAGATTAGTTAATCATGTATGAAATGACATGAACTAGATATGATATTACCAATCTATATTTTATAGCCCAAAAATATCTATTATATCTAGTATAACTGTAAGAGAAGCAGTCAGAAATATCTTATAGTTCTATAAAATTACAAAATATATATACCATTTATATGTAGAGTAAGGTATTCTAGTTTTTAGGGGACACAGACTAGTCTTCCTAGAATTGATGTGATGTAATATTGTAGTCTGGATAATGTGATGAGTGAAACATGCTCGTAAAAGCTAGTGGTATCCATATATACAAATGTTGAGTCTTTTACATCTTCTATGGTAGATAGGAAGTATTATAAAAAATAAACATTTATTTTTTATAGTTATTTATGTCACACCTAGTATGTAATGTTTTATCATTTTGGTAATTCCATTACTTGTTATAGAAAATGTGTCATGTTTTGAAAATGGATAAAAGGGAATATACTGGGAGATTCCATCACTTGAGAAGATTTACTCAAGGAGGTGAAATCAAGAATAATATGATAACCTCACATTGATGATGTGAAAGACTAAAAAACTAAAACGATGACTCTATAGAAATATGATATTAGTCATGTGATAGCTAACAAGGGTAGTTAGAATGTTAGATATAGAGAAAGTGGGATTGTAGTAATAGTTGGTTACCTAGACCCAACCTGAACTGTACTTTTCAATTACCATTTCAGGTGTACAATTGGATATAAACGATTTATCGATAACATTATAGTGTATAAATTTATAAATCTACTATTTAAATTCTAATTTCCATAGATTAATTGTCATATAAATGGTTATAGCATAACCTATGTTATAATGATAACCTTGAGATATTATGACAATAATCATAAAAAAATATCATTTAGTCTAGATACATAATTTAAGCTATACTCATATATTTTTTATCTATAATGTGCTTCTGAATCATAATAATTGTTACTTCATTCTCATGATTTTCACACATGGTGATCTCTGGTAGGTGAGATCAAGAGGATGTAACTACCAAAAGGAACAAAACATGTTTCATGTTTCATTGTTTGTTACTATCTACATACATTCATATTAGTCTCACAACCTGAGATCATTATCAATGTTTTCCATTTTATTTCATACATTTATGTAAGGAAAAAACATGATAACTAAATCTCGGTGATGTATCTAGTGTTGGTAGAGTCATTGGTGGAATGGAATTGGTTGAATTTTCGAGATTCGATTTGTCACTTCTTGGTTGATGAAGTAATATCATGGTACTTATTAATCAGTATTGTACTACATTTATATTTATTTGGATAATGTATTAAGATGTATTTCTATTCAACTATATTGACAAATAATAAATAAATAAAAGACGATGAAACAAGTGTGGGCCTTGTATTATGAGATATCTAACAACAAATAGATTATTTTAGATAGTTCATGTTTGTAGGTTGGTGGTCATTGTAATAAAAATTACATATTTATTTAGGGGACTTGATGGATTCCTATAATTATCTCTTGGTCTGTGAATACTATTCAATATTATTCATGTAAGGTAATAGAGGATAAAACAAAATAGAATATTTGTGAATCTTCCCTACTCTGGTGAATAGGTATATTGGACATATTGGGCCCTACTATGATTTCTGAGTGATGTCCAAGTCATCAATTACCAATTAATAAATTAATAAATTATTATTCGAGTTTAGAGTAATTGGGTTGAATTTATTTATTAAATGTATTCATGAGGTATTTATTAAAAATATTAAAAATATTATAAAGACAAAAATTAGATTAATATGCAAGGATTTTTTACCATTAGTGAGAATTATGAGTCGATTTAAATGTATTAATTTTATCACACAATACATTAAATATATAATAAAATTATATGATAAAATATAGATAATATTTACGATAAAGTTTAGTTAAACATAATTATTTATTTCTTATTTAGTGGGAGTTCTATTTCTAGGGATTAGGGAACTCAATATGAGTATCAGAAACACCTAATATATAAGATAGAGTAGAGTCTCATTCCAGGGATTTGTTCATGCATTTGGAATGAGAGTCTATGTATCTTTATGATTCTTAGAGAGAGAAGGTCACTCATGAGTGATCAATGAAATGTTCCATGGACGAATTGAAGGCAACAAATTGTAGTGATCACCACGTCATTGGAGACATCATAGAGTGTGCGTGTATGATGTAGAGTGGTTTGGATTTTGATAGTTCGAGCAATGGTCATATGCACTGATCAATAAGAGATATTACAACAATTAAAATAAGGTATTCATTCTATTCTATTTTCAGTGCTTAGTATTATTCTTGTGAGATCCTCAAAATGTATTGGGGCTCGGATCATAGGAGATAACAAGTTCGGTAGCTTTGGTGGTAAAAATTTTCAAATCCCCATCCCTACAGGTTCTTCTGCATGACTCAGTACTAACATAAAGAATGAACATATGGAATGAAAAATATCTAGGATGTTGTTATTGAATATATGAAGGTATTATTTCATGATATATTTGAGACATAATGCTCAAAATATAAAAAGAAAATATGATAATATGGTCCCTTTTATATTTTATGGGAGACGAACTCTTGAAATAACATAACATATTAAATTATTATAATTAATTTGTATAAAAGAGAACCAAATTAATATATTTCAGAGATAAGATTATGATTATTTTAAACCCTCACATCAAATAATATTTAGAAATATTTAAGTGGAGTTTTAACCCCTATCTCATAGTTATACCATTTTGAACACATTTGAAAATTATCACAATATCATTGTTTTCTACTCTATAAGGGTTATGGATTTGACTATAAAAGGATAAGTGATTCATAAATGGAGCGTTGTCAACATTTTAAACTGTGTCACATTCACATGGAAACTGTACACTTATATTAAAATTAAAGACAACAAGGTAGTAATTTTGTTTAAATATAAACCTTTAAAATGTAACTAATTTGTCAAATTTATATAAAAAACATGTAATATAATAATTAAACCAAATTGCATTACATTTACCATTTATCCCTGAATTTTTCTAAAAAAAATTATCAGTTAAATAAACATCGGGTCGTTTCATTCATATGTATTTCTGGTAATTATTCAATCATTAAAAATTGAAAATAAATTACAATGGTTTAAATTTTAATTCATCTTATAAATAACCATTTATAACAAAACTTATCATTTTTTATCCTTCTATAAAATTTTAGATATATTAATATTAGGAGAGTGATGTTTTGTAATTATTATTTTATTAAATTAACTTAATGTTCATAGTCATAGATAAAAGGAACCAAGTGGCCATATATTCAAGACTTGGATAGAAATGGTTTAACATTACATATTCTTTAGGATAAATAGAGTAAAATTATTTATTTAATTTAAAGCATTGTCAAATTATTTTGGACCCTAATTAACTCATTAATCCTTTATCCTGTCTTCAAAAAATTAATATAATTAATATTCATATTTACCAAAATATATAGGAATTTATATTAAAAATTAATTATTATGATTCCTAATATGGAATAAATTTTTCTATATTCCATTTAAATAATCAGAAGATTATAATTTTAGATAAAAAATAAATTTCAATGAAAAAAAATTCAAAAAAATATTTTGTACATAAATAAATGTTTTTATACCAAATCCAACCATAAAATTGATTACAATGAACTTATTTGGATTATTAATAATATAAAAGAAATAATTTCACTTTAAAATCTTATTAAAATAAATAGATATTTGAAATATTTTAAAAAAAATTATAGTTTTCAATAATAGTCTATATTTTTCAATATTTACTAGAAAATCAATCATTTTACAATAATCTAAAAGAAATCCACGAAATAATTTTAAAATGATGATTTAAAACATTATTAATTTATATAAAATAAAATTTCTTAATGTTATATAAATTAATTATATTATTCCCTTCATATAAGAAATGAAAATCATTTTGGAAGAATAAGTATTATTGAATAATAAAAGGACTTTACTAAAAACTGCATTCATATATGTTAATAATTAATAAATAAATTATTATTAAGTAGGAAATTTATGTGTATTTTATAATGTGTTTAATATTATACAACCCTTCCAATTCAATGGATAGGTGAATAGTGCCAAAATAATTAATAATATTCAATAGAATAACATCGTTTGTTTAAACATTGTGTTGCATATAAAGTATGATATAAAAGAAATGAAATTTATTTACAGAGAAATATATAATTAAATATTAGGTTGCCACATTATAACCCTCTTAAAATTAATTTCACCATTAAATTACATCACTATCATACAAACAATTAAGGATATCCATGTTTCACCACATGATCCAGTCCCCAATCAGCTTTCTCCAATTTCTAGTTTCTCCACAAAACATTGAATAGGATAGTGGTCTTGTTTCATATAACATTATCTCTATGATTTAAAATATCTATCAGTTGTTCCTCATAAGTAAAATCATTCTCAAGCGGTATGGACTCAGAGTTCAATTAATGTGAAGTATCAAGTATGTACATTCTCATGAGAGATTAGTGGAACACATCATAAGCATGAGATATATTCGGTGGATGTTCCAAATGATAAAATGAATTCCAAATATGTACAAGAATTTCAAAGTGCTTGATACTTATAGGGAACAAATTTCACTTATTTCCAACTCTCATAAGCATATTATAATGATATATTCAATGGAATACATTTTCCCAATCCCCAAACTCCAGATCTCACCAAAAATTGTTAGCATATTTGGTTTTCATTTATTAGATTACACTATATGATTTTATATTAATTTAAAAATTTCAACCTTACTCATAGATAGCTCTAGTCCCAAAATATTCATTTATTCATCATTAACCTAGAGTGTTCATGGTTTGACCATCCATCCATATAGGGCTTTATAAAAATCCATTTAAATACTCTGATGTATTGTTGCAAGAAAACCTGACTGGAGGGCCCCGTTGATCCCAAACACCATTGAAATCTAAATAAAAAACTCACAAAATATCTATAAGGTTTTGAATGTTTCTCTCAGACTGAATATTTATAACAGGATGATAAGTAGTATTGTAACTCAACATTGTATCTAGATCATTTTGAAGTCTTCTCCCAAACATTGAGTAAATCATCATATCCTGATCATATATAATAGAATTTGGTACACCATGAAATATCACAACTTACTTAATGTATAACGTAGAAATATGGTCAAGATAAAATTTATCCATAATCTAAATGATGTTATATGACTTCACAAGGCGATCAACAAACTCCCAAATAGTATTTTTCCCATTATATGTTTTGGAAATATGATGAAAAAATACAAGGTAATTTTTTTACCATTTCAATTCCACTATTTGTAATTGTTTTTATATATCCTTAATATTCTATCTCATATGATTATCTTTTCAACATAATAGGCATTAAGATACAAACTCTGTAATTTTAATTTTAATTTTTTTCCCACAAAAAATATTATTTCTGATCTATTTAAGTTATTTTTAATAATTAATTTTTAGATAATGACGAATAATAAGCTTAATAAAATAGTTCCTTCTTCAAAAATAGTATTTACAAGACTCATAATCTATTGTTAAAAATTACCATTCAATCACTATCAGTGCTTAACTCGGGATAACTCCTTACTTTCTTCTATTGTTATGAATCTTCCCTATAATAATCATATGGATAGATGGTTGAACTTTCATCAAAGAAATATTACATTTCTACCCTTTTATCATAATTTTAAGTTCTATATTTTGAAAATCCATATGTAGTGTACCTATTTCAATTCTAATAATATATAAAGTATCATGGTCCTTATAATTGAAATCATCAATCCCCATGTTTGCCATCCTAGATTGGTAGTGAAATTTTCAATCATAGTGTTAAATCAATCTCAAACATCTTCTATGGAACATATTCATCTATTTCTCTATGAATATAAACAATAAAAGTATATGATTCAAATATCTATCACACCATTCACTATAATGATAATGAATCCATATATTCAACAAAATAATTACCTCTTCTAGCTCCAAATCATGAGTCGGGTATATTTTTCACATGTATTTTCAATTAGCATGAGGTATATGCTATCACCATATCATTCTGCATTAGGATACATCCTAGTACCTTCAATGATGAATCACTATATATTGAAAACCCTTCATCTCTATAAGGTAGAGTGGGAAAATGTTCACTGACAAACATTATCTGCAGTTCCTTTAAATTCTCTTCACATTCATCTTTCTATAAGAACATAACCCCATTGCATATCAATATGGTGATTAGTGTAGATAGTAATGATAAATACATCAAAAAGAATTTTTGATATACTACCAACCTAATAAATGTGGGGATTATGATTACCTTGGTTGGTCTAGGCCATTTATCAATATCTTTTTTATTTGAATGATTCACTGATATACCCACACTAGAGGTTATATGGTCCATGAATGAAACTTTCCGTAGTCAAAATTTGTACTTTTTATATTATACATACAACTTATACATCCTTAGGGACTTCACGCCAATTATCAAATAATATTTATTCTCATACCTTCCCCTTGAATATATAATAATATAATTTATAATGACACCCAAAAACTAGTCATGGTAATCCCTAATGACTATACTCTTTAAATCAAAGAAGATTGTAGGAGAAATAGTAAGTCAAAATGGAATCACTCTCAATTCATATTCTTACACCATATATGGAAGGATATATTGTGTATATCCATCTTCTTATGCATCAATTAATAATATCCATATTAGATATAAATCGTGGAAAATTATTATTCTGCTCATAATTGATCAAAAAATAAATTTTACAGGGTAGAGAATACTTATTCTTGATAGTGATCTTGTTATGTTCTTGATAATCAATGCAAATACTCATTCGACCATATTTATTATAAATATATCTAATTGGTTCACCACATGGTGAAACATTATGGAATATTAATCCCATATATATATATATCTATTTGGGTATTCTTTTTCAATTCTAGAAACTCTTTTGAAGTTATTCTAAAAGGATTCACTGAAATAGGTGTAGCTCCATGTATGAGTTCTATTGAGAACTCAACTTCATTGTCTAGGAGAAGTCTAGGAAATTCTTCCATAAATTCCTAAAAAAAATCCCATATAATAATTATACACTTAATATCATGTTTCTCCTAGACAATATGAGATAAATACCCTTCATGGATGTGAATTAAGACCCACAAGATTGAGGTAATTTTCAATGGAAGTTTGTATTTATCCTCTAATAAATAAATTATAATGGGATAATTTTGAATATGAAATTTGAAATTTCTTCCATTGAAATTAATATAGGATCCATATAATGAAAACCAATCCAATTCTATAATAACGTCAAAATCAATGAGGGGAAGAATCACAATATTTGAAGGAAGAACATTCCTATAAATTTCTATCGTAAGAGAACAATAGACTTCAGTTGAAACAATCATACCATTAGGATATTTTAGTGATAACTCAATATATAATCATTTATGATATAATTTGATACCATTTTAAAATTAATTAGATATAAAAGAATGCGTATTTAATAAATAAAATAAAACATTAGATATTCTATTGTGTATGATAAGTGTACTATTCACAACACTATTCTCATAAACCACTTCTATAATTATGATTTTTTGGGATTTCACTATTTCATTGGTATTAAGATGTTGTTGAAATTTATAATCCTCATAAACCCATGAATTCATAAACAGGTTGACATAATGATCATACTCCATAAAATTGTAGAATTTGAGTTTGGGTTTTTAATTAGTTGGAATCTTATTTTCCTCCATTTAATTAACCTGCCTATTCATTTCCTTTCAAAATTCACATTCATTTTAACATGCCTTTCCAAATTTAAAGAACCTCCCAGTTCCATTAGAAATTACCATTATGTTTTATCCAACATTTTTTGAATGTAGATGGAAGAAATTTCTTTCCACCATGTGATTTATTTGAATTTTTATGAGACTCCATCTTCTTTTTCTTATCAAACCCATGGGAATTGTGGGAATCTCTTATCAACATTTCTACCTTGAGTTCAAATCAAATTATTCTTTCCTTGTTACTAAATACTCTTATATCTATTTCCTTTTAGAGAATCTATTTTAAGTTAGAAAAAATTTATCAATTCTATTATGAAGGTTAGTAATATAACCATAATCTTACCTTAAATGTCTTGTAAAATATTTCCCATAGGTACCATTAGATTCATCATCATTCAATTTAAGATCAATTACATAATTATTTGTTTTTTTATATAGAAAATGTCATTAGTAATTAATAAAAAATATCCTCTTAAACTAAAACCATTAAATGAAGTCAATTTTTTCCTTTTGACTCATATTGTTAATAATATCCCACCATAGGTATAATTTTCATCTAATTTATAAAAGAATAAGGGAACATTTTTACATTATAAGGACAAGAGAACATAAAATATTTTATCAATTGTGCTAAATTGACTCTCATCAACTAGTGGATCAGAAGATCCACTAAAATAATGTGGATACTGCCTCAGGAAAGACTCATCAGTATGTTGATACCACCTTTGATCAGTTGGAAGCTCAGTATTACTCATTGATTAAGAAAGTGGTATCAGCATAACATTAAAATTTTTCATTCCATCTATCATAGTATTTTGTTTCTTTGTTAGACAATCATTAAATTTCCCATCACAATCATTATTATCATGGTGTATTCTAATTCCTACAACTAAATAAAAAAAAGAAAAGTGAAAGAATCATGTTGTATTAATTAGGGTGATGTATTATATGATTGTAAAATATTATTCCAAGGATGTCAAAATCATGAAACCTTCTTCTCAAACTATTATTTCAAAAGTTATTCCATGGGTATATATGGTAATTACCTAAATTAATTTTTTATTATAATAGATTAAAACCTATTTTTGTGTTTTCACCAATGTTTTATAACCCTAATCTCTAATGATAAACTAAACCCCACTCTGATACTAACTTGGGTTAGCCATGGTTTTGATATATAAACATTTATTCTTCTAAGATGAATATTCAATACATAAAATTACAATCCACACTATAACTGTAATGGTTTAGTTTATTTTCATACTAGATACATAATCATATTATTTTGGTATATTATTAATTATCTGTCATAAATTTCTTCTCACTTTTCAACCTTCTTTATATACCATACATAAAACCATACTTTACGACTGAGGGAAAAGAAACACAAAAAAGGGTGAGCTCATATGTTCATTATGGGTAAACACATAAGATTTAATTTTATTCTCATATAAAAGAAAAATATAATCATAAGGGAATGATTTTATGACCATAAAGAATAAATTTCATAACCAATCATTTGAAGATCATAAAAAAGGATTCATGAAAACGAACATTATCATTTCAAAGGTTATAAATCATAAGATTGAGAAAACATCCTAGATCCATCGTAAACTATATGTTCATATCAAAATTATTTTTTAAAAGTGTGGTATATTAATTTTTATAGAAATAAATTCATATATAAAGGATAACTACTAAGAGTATTAAATCACAGTTGATCAGGAATCAACACAAATTTCCTAATACATAATGAATCTGGAATCATCACATGCTTCATATAGTCGATTAGAAATCCCTACTTATTTCCCATAATGGATAAATTCCATTGACTTGTTTCCTAAAATTATCTCTTGAGATATAAAAATTTACCCAACATATTCAAAGGGTATATAATTCTAGACCTACCCTTTATGTATTGAATACCATAAATATGTGTTCCACAATATCATAGGTCATCCATCATATCATAAAATTATAACTCCTGTCGAAAAACCTATCTCATAAATATTTCATAAATTAATCATTGAATTAACCATGTAAAATAAATGAGTTTTTTAAAAATTTCAACATCACAAAAAAAAACCATCCAGATAAATAATATGAATGAATAATGGTACTATCTCCATATTAAATCATTATTAATATCAATGTATTTTATCATAGATGAAATTTATTTTAAAATATCAATGTAATATTACTTGAGTGAAATACCATTTTATTGTTGAAATAAGCTATTTATATTCCATATATATCCAGAATTTCAAGGAAAAAATTACCTTTAAAAGAAATATTTGAAGCATATAAAGGCATATTAAATGAATTGATCAATCATAATGGTTATAAATTTTCTCATTCCATATATATTAAAATAAATA
The DNA here is from genome assembly GCA_963277665.1 of Viscum album. Classification (NCBI taxonomy): domain Eukaryota; kingdom Viridiplantae; phylum Streptophyta; class Magnoliopsida; order Santalales; family Viscaceae; genus Viscum; species Viscum album. The sequence goes on along the minus strand of OY728135.1, from coordinate 1,232,676,711 downwards.
TACATTTCATATTTTCAGTAAAAATTAAAAATTTATTCATTCAGAAAATGAAAAGAATATTCATTTAATATATTTTAATAAAAATTAAATCATTATAAAAAATGAATTTTAAAATTAATTCTATAAGAATAAAACATTAAGGAATCTTTTTGATATAAATATTGACATGGATGAAAAATATTCACAACTATCAAGGAAATAATGTGAGTTTTTTTCCAAAAAAAATCTCAAATCATTTTAAGTACCATAAAGAAAAAATGGTAATAATACATGAAAATTAAATGAATATTCATAGGATATGAAAATTAAATTGAATTAACAATTAACTATAATAAAATTTCCTCAATGTAAATCCAAACATAAACAATCATGAAAATGTGGGATTGAAACATAAATTACATTCTCTAGTTCTCATATTTCATCATATGCATTCAAACATCCTTTGTAATAAATAAATTTTTATAAAACACATATTATAGAACAATAATAATATATATAATACAATATATTATTTACTTGTATCATATTATCACTATTTTATTGACAATTGTTTATTAAAATAAAGGTTCTATATGACAACAAGTTGGTTTCTAAGGTATGTTTCAGTCTTGTAGTCCCACTCAATGTAATTTGATCATGGAATAATTTTATATAGAATTATAATAATTATATAAATATAATATACATTCATGGTATATATATATATATTCATCCATATTATCTATAGATATAAATATGAATTACAATGTTCATGGAGACAGTTAGTCATACGTACACATAAACATTGTTTTTACTTTTCGAAAGACGGATCAAATTAAATGTAAAAAATATTTCACCTTAAATAATCATTATTATATAACATATATCATATATATTCATAAATATAATCCTTAATAAAAATTAAATAAAATGGAAACAAAAAAATCATATCGCTTTGTGGAGGTGGTAGTCCACACGTATATTAAAGTGGCATAATTGTTTTCCAATATATGGAAAAAAGGTAGATAATGACTGTTCCATCAGAAAAATAAAAATAATTTATATTTAATATACATATTAAATTATTTTAGAATGGATAAGAAATACTTTTAGGAGTTTTAATTAGAAGTAAAAAATGAAAATTCTTGGTTAAGAGTTATACTGCATCATTGAGAGAACTTTTTTGGATTACAACTTAATCCTTGAAAGGAAAGTCTTATGGATAGAAACATAGATCAATGATGTGGTGATGGAATCTAGTAAGGTGTTATGTTATGTATTTCTAGACCTATATAGAAAAAAATTTGAGAGAAAGAGAGAAGAAGATGCTCCCTTTAATAAGTGAGTGGAGGGCCACTCTTGTAATTATATAAAGTAGTAAATTAATATAAAATATTTTTTATAATAAAGTGACTCAAAATTGAAATATTTATAATTCTCTATGATTATAGGTCAAAATAATTTCCTAAAATACTATTTATACAATTTTATGTGATGTTTTAACCTTTATATCTTAGTTTTAACCCAATGTTAATCCTTTTGATATTTACCGGAATATCGAAATTTTATACTCATTAAGGATTAAGAATGTTACCATAAAAACTAATCATTATGAGTATATGGTTGATATTTTCAACCATATCCCATTCACATGGCCTTTTAAATTTCTTTTATTAATAATAAATCATTTCATAAAATAATTTTTTATACGATATCATTAATGTACATTATGGAACTATTCATTTTCATTGAAATTATAGACATAAAGGTAGTACTATATTTCAAATATAAACATTTCAAAAATATATTATTTGTTATATTTAAATATAAAAGTAAGGGAACAAAATAATTCATCCAAATTTAATCAATTTTACTATTTTAAAATCATTATTATTTTTATATTAATTGACTAAATAATTTTATAGTGTTGTGTAAGAATTTAGGGTAAATATTAAATCAATAAAATATTAAAATAAACTAAAATGATAAAAACCTAAGTTCATATATAAAATATATATTTAGAATGTAAATTTTCCCCATTTTATCCTTATATAAATATCTTAGAGAAATTAATTTAACATGAGTGGAGTTTTTATCTATTCTTTTCTTCAAATAATATAATGTTCATTATAAGGACCCATTCCTTAAAAATTACTTAATCTCAAACTATGTTCATAATTCACATTCAGGGTCTTTTCAGTTTTAGAGATTCAAATAATTGGGTTATAACATAACAGCTTGAATATTACATGTAGAATCTTCTACTCAGTTTCCATTTTTTTCTTAAAATAACAACTCTAAAAAGAAATGAAACATGTTTAGTTCAATGTATTAAATAGTGTGAAATTTACTTGATCACATCCTTGACCCTATTAATCTTTATGTTTTATGAAAAACATTTCAAAACCTTGGTATGAGCATAAATATCTTAGTAAGGGATACACAAAGAAGGAAACTGTTAGTTTTCAAGACAACATGTAAACCGTGAATACATTATCATGAAGAAATACTTTTCAGATTAAAGAAGTAGAAAAAAACACTTCACTGAATATAAGTTCATTGCCCACCATTCTTTTTTAATGAAAAGATTACCATAAATCCCATAGAAGAAAATATATAGCATATAAAGGCTACTTTGGACATAAACATATGGAAATGGAAAAACTATATGGTCGACTTCCCTACATATCACTAAATGGAATATCCATATGGTCAACTTACAAACAAAATTCATTGGAGGTTATAAATTAACCACCCATCCTTGGTTTATCACGAAACCACTCATTGTTTAGTTTATCACGTAACCACTATTTAAATGTCTAGGTACCATTATATAATCGTAAGACATAAAAATATTATAAATATCTATATTTCTCTAATAAAATTTAATTTTAAATCACAAGAAATCACTTCATGTTAAGGAAATAAAAAATCTATTTCAAAAACCATTTTCAATATAAAAATACACAAAAAGGAAATAAGGTATTTCTTTTCCTTTTAAAAACATTAAGGCTTATAGAGGAAGACAAGTAACGATTATGGTGGCAGAGTGGACATTGTCGCCACATACATTAATAAAGATCCTTTTTTCTTTTAGTAAAATAATTTACATATAATATTTACCATTGAATAAAAGTAGAATTCAAAGGGGTTTAATATTCACTATGTAAAAGAAGGAGGTGTATATCATTAAAACATGCCTCAATGAAAGATGATTTAGATGAAGTCCCTTACCTCATGTCCAAATTGAATTGTTTATTCTTTAATTTCATGAATAATAAACTAACGATAATATATAGTTGATTCAAATCCATTTTCAAGTTTATTATTCCTTTAATGGAACTTATTACTTTTCCATAATAATTAGTTAATTATTTGAGTTTATGTGGGACATTTTTTCAATGTTCGGAAATTGAGACAAAAATAAACTTATTATAATTACAATTTGTCTATGTGGTAAAAATTCCATTATCTCCATAATAATATTATTTATTTAAATATAATAAATATCATACCTATCCTGTGTATATGTATGTATAATATTCCATATCATTTCAAGATAAAAATGAAATGCACAGTTCATGGAGATGTTTAGTAGTACGTACACATGAACAATACTTTCATTTCAATTTCATATTTAGAGGAATGGAAACATAATAATACATAATTAAATTATAATTCCATTATAATATAATATTTTATATATGTTACATATGTTCATTAATTCCTTTTTTATTTGTTCCATGTATGGCATGAATGAGTCATATCACATTGAGCGGGTGGTAGTCTACACTTCCTCAAATGAAATTATCATATTTATACAACATGGAAAGCATAAAGGTATATTAAAAATGAAAATAATAGAATTATAGAGGTAAAATAAATATCATATATATGATATTTAATTATAGAGCCATCATAATGGCCACTATTTGAGGATGTAGTAGAAAATTGAACAATCATGGTTTCTTGAGATTGTAGTTCACCATCCACAGAAATAGAATGTTCTATACCCATTAGACGAAGGTGTGTAAGTTTAGTTCAAATACATCTCAAAAAATATGTTGAAAACCATATCTTGACGTACATGGACATTACATTAATTTTGGGGAATACTCAATATAATAACAATTCAATCGGCTAGAGACAGTATTATTTTAGTGTCTTTGGAAACTCGGAACATAATCTTCAAATCATTCTGAATGATCTTCAACATCTTCCATAAAGATCTTCCACTTTTTTTCTAACCAAAAACATTTTTTATATCCTGGGGAACAGAAAACATAGTAAGGGTGAGCTCAAATTCTCAGCAAGGGTAAACATTGAGAACCTGAATAAACCGTAAATATTTGAATGTTTGAACATGAACATAAAATTTAAACATCAAAATACTAAGAAATGACGTAAATATTGGAAGTAAATAAGGCATGGCTAATAAAGGGAAATTAAACATTATTGAATATACTTTGAATAAAACATGTAATTGTTGAAAAAATATAAGCACAAAATATGATTTCCATCGTAGCCAAGTCATTGCTACCAAGACCATCATAGTGGATGACATCCATTACTGAACCGAGTTTACGTGCCTTTACAGTCCTATATTACTAAACAAGTTTTACTTGTTGTTCCATTCTTGTATATCTCATGAGATTTAAATCTTTACCCAATGCATTGGATGGAGATATAGGTCGTTCCCATCTCATAATGAAATCATTATTACATGTGGAAAAAAACATTAATCATATCATAGCCCAGTAAATAATATGTCTTTTCTTAACATAATTCCATGATAACATAATCCATAACAAATACCAGCCCATCCTTAACATAATCAAATCATATTATCAATAGGGATATAAATATAACCATATTTTAAAGTGTCATCTTAGATGGAAATTTTTTTTCATAAAACACGTGAACTTAGTTATTGAGGAAAATATCTTTTCTGTTTAAAAAAATTATTTTCTCAAAATGTCATGAAAATTTAAATGAAAAGAATATAATGGAAAATAAAATTTAAAACTAGTAATATAATATTCATTTAAATTATTCTTTATGAAAGCGTAACAATCCATTCATGCCATATATGTTAAAACACATTCTTATCATACTTTTCCCAAAAAAGTAAAAATGTACCTGGTATGGTAAAAAAAGAAAGATTCCTTCCATACTAGGTGGTAAAAGTAAAAAACGAGTAAAAATGACTTTAGAAATACATGGAATAATATTAAAAATTTTATGTAAGAATTTTTAGTGAACGTGGACATTGATGATCAATACAACCCCAGTAAATACTTACGAATAAACAGTCTCGGATAAGAATGAGTTTGGAATAATTATCCTTTACCTTAGGTCCAAAATGATTTGTATCCGAACCTCATGTCCAATGATTTAAATATTTTCTTGTAATTATAAAATAATCATTTTCATTTTTAAGATTTCATATATGGTCATATTCTTATATGTTTATTAGTTACATTTAAGTGTTACTCGTTATTCAGTTGTTTACTGCTTTATATTCTTATGCATGTTTTGTCGAATAAATTATTTTTCCTACATTTATGTTATAGTTATATCATTTTCAGAATGGAATTTATATAATATTTGTGATATTTATTAATTCAATTTATTTATATAATCATTCTTCAATGAAGATCATGTAGAACGAATCACATCACATCATGGAGACGGTATGGCGTACATACGCATGAGCGACAATATCATTCCAATGATTGTAGAATTGTATTGAAGAGTATGGTGTATAATATTTCAGAATAAGTATAATTTTGTAGTAATAAACTATTTTTTTTATTCCATAATTATACCCATCCAAGTTTGTTGGTGATGAAAAAACAGATTACCCCACAGCATGGAGATGGTAGGTCGTACGTACGCACATGTGGTGAATTCATTTTTTATAGGATAGATAGAAGATGGAATATGGTTGTTTCATATTCATAATAAAAAATTAGTATAAAAGTGATTCTTGAGTTTTTACTTAATAATGAAACAACTCATATTGAGGAAGTAGAAGAAGAAAGAATTTTGAAAGAATCGGTAAAGGATATTACCTCTTCTTCGATGTATTTCTTCTAAACCTCCTCTTAGGGCGGTAACGATGGTCATTGATAATTTACTTGACCTCTATTATTTTTATAGGAAAGTGGATAAGGTAAATGGATAGGTTTTTTCTGAGTTTTAAGGATCCAAAATGGACTGAAAAGGAGAGGGAGGTGGTGCCCGTTCATAAGATAGGATATGGATACTTTTGGAAAAACGTTAAAAATATAAATTTTTAATAATATAAAAACCCCCATAAAAACATCCCAAATGAATAAAATTAAAATATTAGATTCGATAAGGTAGTAATACTATCATAAAATAAAATTTAGACTTGTTTTTATTTTTTTAAACCTTATCATTTTGATTTGTCCTTATTTTATTTGTTTAATTTTATTTCTATTAATAATATTCTAAATTTTAAGTGTTTATAAATACTTAATTATTTGCTGTTAAATGTCCATAATTGGATAAATTATGAGTTTTCCGACCATACAATTCTCTATTGGTAATTTTTAATTTATTATGCGATTTTTTAACAATTTAATTATATGTTATTGTTATAAAATATCAATAGTGTCAATTTTAAAACTATTTATTTATTTGAATTTAAATAAAATCCACACATATGATAGACTAAAAAAAACATAATTAATAAATTCCCAACATGTCATATTCACCAAGAGTTTTTTTTATCCCATTAATTAGTTCATAAAATATTTATTTTAAAAATTTCAAAACATTTTATTTGATATTCTTATTAATAAAATAATGATTATAGAGTTTTTTTTGTAATTATTTAATATAATTATTTGTTTCATAAAAATAAAAAAAAACAATGATGGAGATAAATTTAATATCTTTAATAATAATACTTTGTGTTGAATTTATCTTCTAAAAATCCAATTTTTTATATGTTATATTTATTTAATTATGAAAGTAACTAATTTGACACCATTTAAAATAAATAATATAAGTGTCATAATCACATTTATAAGGCTCAAAATGGTCCACAAGTCGACCCTTGGATGATTATGGTTTAGATATACTCAACCAATACGGTTTGATCAATTTTTTGGGCCTTTTGATGGGTATCATTATTTAAATAAAAATGATATTATTGATTATTTTCAAAATAAATAATTTCTTCACCATTAATTTATAAGTTATTACGGAAATTATATATTTAAAAAAAAATTACCATGATAAATAAAACCTTTTATCCTTAAAATGAGTATTTATAGTCAAGTTTATATTTTGTATAACTTTATATTAAAAAAAATTAATTATTAATGTTTGAGTGAGATATATTTCACATTTCATAAAATAAAATAAATTAATTGTCTCAATCTCATCCAAGTGGGTTCAAAAAGATAAAATTTCGACCCGAGTATATTTTAGGGAAAACTATAATCATAAAAATATGTCATGAAAAGTGTTAGGGTAATTTTATGATATAATTTTCATTCTTAATTACCTAATTTACCTTTTACTATGGTAAATATAATTTACGGTAGTTAATATTTATAATGTCCAAAAATAAAAGAAGCCTATTAACACAATTTGGACCTGTTGATTCCAAATATGGAATCCATGTTTCTGAATTCAAGATATATAATTTTTAGTAATTAATTGAAAAATAATCCCATGGTTGAGAAAATGGGTATTAAAAGCTAAAACATTGCAAAAGATTGAAATGTTTTAAAATATTAATTCAATGTAAAATTAAATGTAATGACATAAATTATTTTTAATGGTAAAAATATATTATATTCATACTTTAAAACCATTAAATATTATAAATTATATTTATAAATTATCTTAATGGAAACGTTTTTTTATTTAAAAATTTAGTATATTTTTACTATTCATCAAAATATGAAAGTTTTCAGAAAAATATCAAAAAATTATCCAAAGTAAATTTTTATATCCTGATTCCAATTAATATGTTTAATTTGGAAAATTTAACTTATAAAAATGTCAAAAACTAAATTTAAAATGGGTTTTCCATCAAAAGGAGGAAAATTGTATTTTTTAAAAAATACATATTTAATCGGAAAAATTGATTTTGTTCACATACAATGTCCTAGAAAATGTGTAAGATGAACGATAATGTTAAGAAATTAAAAATGTGGTTAATACTATTCGTAATAGCTTGTTCATAATATTATTATTATAATATATCATTTTCTAGTGAAATAATGTATTGCATACCACGAAAGCTATCAAGGAAGGCTGCCCTTTCTTGTAACGCAAGACAAGTCAGCGTTCCATGTAGTGAAAGCTTCCATTATTGTTCCATATAACCGAATCCAAACATAGTTCTTTTATACATTGAAAAATATATATCCTCCATTTTGTGTAAAATAAATTCAATAAAATGAACTTTAAATTTTTTGTAGCATAGGAAGAGAATAGTGTTGCATATACTAACAGCTAATACAGTGGTGCATATAACACAAGATAATCTTGGTGTTGCATAAATCACAGGAAATTGAAAAAATTAAAGATAATCCATCTCATAAGGTCTTGGGGTGTCACAAAAAAAACCTTGTATATTGAGGATATTGGTGTTGGTATGTAAACAAATAATAAGAAGAGCATATGGAGTGGAGAAGGAAAATAAAATAAAATAAATTAAGATAAGGCATTACCTTTAAATTGGGTAACTCCCTTTCATTTGAACCAAAAGAATTTCTAGAATTTCCTTATGCCTAGAGGAAGGATTCTAGGAGGAAGATATGGATTTTGGGAACTTATTACAGTAGTGGATGGATGAAACAAGGGGGATTGAGAGGTGTGAGTAAGGGTCATAGTTGGTGGGCTTCTATAAGGGAGAGGAGGGGCTCTTTAGGAAAGTTTGAAAGTATTATTTTATTATAAAATGATTTTTCTGTTGAAAAAGATCCAAAAATAATTAAATTAGAAAATAATAGGAATACAAGTCTAAATAAAATCATCCAATAAGAATTGGATAGTTTTTGGACATATTTGAATCCTTATCATTTTTATTTAACCCCTTTTTACTCTTACCATTTTATCCAGAATTTAACACTTTGAGAATTAAGATATTTACCAAAACATGAAAAATATATAAATAAAGAGTCAATAATATAATTTTAGACTTATGATAACTATTCAGATGAATATTATATTTTTTTATTTTATAATATTTATTAAAAAAAGAATATTTTAAAATATGAATTATGTCAATTTTGACAGTATTCATATCATGAACTTTTAAAAAATCCCAAAGAACTTGATTACATCGAAAAAACATAATTACATCAAAGATAAAATGTCATACTCATCTATAAAATTTGTGTATGTCATAAAAAGGATCAAAATAATGTCATTTTATATTTATAATCTTATTTATTTAAATCATTCATTAATAAGGTAATTTCTATATCATAATTTTGACATAAATAAATTATTTTATTTGATGTCTAAAAATAAAAAAAAATACCATGATGTATGAAATATTTTTTTCTTTCAATTTACTATTTATAGAAAAAAAATATCACTTATATTACCCCATATAAAAGTTTTTTACTAAAAGATATATGTTTATGATACATTTTTATTAACTTTAAATTAATTTTTATAAAATGTCATTTTCACTTAAAACTGGCTCCGTGGATCCGAAAATAGACCCAGGTATTCACATTTTCGAACATTTATCATCCATTAAGGTTAGGATATGTGTCAGGGTAATTTAATATTATTATAATATTATTTTTTACCCTTATTTATAGATTTAACCTTTAACCATGGTAAATAAAATATTTAATGACGTTACTTTTCATTATGTTTAAAAATAAAAGTTTCCTATTTACACAATTTGGACCTACCGATTCCAAATATGGAATCCATTTTCCCAAATTCAAAACACAGAAATTGTAGAAATTAATATAAAATTAATTCTCACCTTCAACACTAAAAAATGTTTTGTAAAGAAATAATAACTATCAAAAGATTGACACGAGTTCATATCTAGTTAAAAAGATAAATTAATTAAAATGAAAAAGGTTGGATTACATAGTAAAAACATAATCTAATCACACTATAAAAACAATTAAAAATATAATCTGACCATATAATTCAATCAGACGAAAATATAGTTTTGACATCAAATGCAATATTTATCATTATTCATTAAAAAATCAACTTTATCAGAAAAATACCAATAATTTAACCAAAGTAAATTTGGATGTCCCGCTTCTAATGGAGAAGTATATTTTGTCAAATATAACATATAAAAGTGATGAAAACTATATTTAAAAGGGGTTCTCCTTCTAAAATCTGTAAAAATACCTTTTAAAAATATTAAAGTATTTATGCTTAAAATTAAATTCATTCTCTTTTAAGCATATTAATTTTTTTTGGATAAATTTAAAAACATTTATAAAAAATGTTTTATTATCATATGGTTATTTCTAGTCATTCTCGCCAACACAATGGCTAGTCATTAACTACTATTTAAAATAATAATATCATATTATTGATATTTTTCTCAGCTTGACTCAGCCTTGTGTACCATATAAGATTTCAGAAAAACCCATTGTTGTGTGTCGGTTATGTCATCGGAAAATGAATCCCATTTAAAGGAAAAATTATTTTTTAATTCCCAAATAATAATAAATATGAAATTTTTTTATTCCTTATTTACCTGGGACGTTATGGTCATAATCTATGAAAAATGGAAACAAGTGAAAAATATTAGAGACCTGTACAGAATTGTCTAAAATAAATTCATCAAATTGGATAATGGAAAGTATTATAATGATATTTATGACTTATTCCATCATTTTTTACCCCAATTAACCGATTTTACATTTATCGTGGTTAGAAAAATTTACTTGGCTTACTATTCATATTGACAAAAAATAAAAGGGACATATTTACAAAACATTGATACCATGGTTACAAATAATGAATCATATTTTCATAATTCAATTTATATGAGCTGAAGAAATTATTTTAAGATAATAATGAAAAACATAATGAAATTTAAATTTTCTGAAAAATTCATTTTTAAGTATAAAATTTTTTTGATACCAAATTCAACCACAAATTTTCTTCCAATGAACATATTAGATTATTTATAAAATAAGATAATTAATATTACATTGAAACCATTATAAATTTAACGGTGAATTTTTAAATTCCTGAAAAAAAGCAACATTTCCTTACAAATCCGTATATTCTACTATTTATAATAAAATCAATCTTTTTAGAAAAACCCAAAAATTCACCATATGATTAAATGGATATACTAATTTAGAAATTTATATCCCTTAAAAAAATAAAATTTAAAAAAATTCCATAAATTAATTATAATATTCACTAATAAAATTCAATAAAAACTTTTTAAGAATAAAAGGTATTTTAAGGAATTATATGACTACTAAAATTTGTGTGATTATTTAATAAGATTTAATCAATTTATTATTAATTTTTCCCTTTATATAAATTTTAAAATTTAGTTTAACATTTTCATAAATTCTAATTCAATGGATATGCTGTAAATGTCACATTAAATAATAATATTTCAATAGTATCAAGCTGGATGTGGAAAATTAGTGTTTTATATAAAGAATGAATTCAAATAAATCAATTTAATTTTTAGAAAACTATATCATAAAATATGAGGGTGTTAAACTAGTTCAATAATTACTTATAATTACTAGAGGTGGAATATATGAATTCATTCATTTAAAACATTTTTGGTCGTTTATATCACCTGTAATATGCAATGATCACCAACTGTCCATAATCCATGGCTTGTCAATTTTTCATCAACTATAGGAGGCCTCACCAAATTTTCCTTTCTTGTTTGTATTTTTTATTATTTTATACATTCAATAACATAAAATTATTATTCATATGATCCTATAAAATAATAATATACTCGTCTAAAATTTTTTCTTCTTGATCACACATTCCATAAAATTATTTCATTACCTTAAATCAGATTTTCATCTCAACATTCAATTCATCATCCAAAGATCCTTGGTTTGTATTTTTTTGTGTGTCCTTCCCTAATATAATGATCTCCCATTTTATATGACTATATATATAGACTAAAATATAATCATTTTGACTATTGATTCAGTAACACAATCAATAACCCAGAAATATCCTTCTCTGGTACAAATTTTTTCTGCTACATAGGTCACTATCAATCTTTTTTTCATCCCTTAAATATGATGATTTCACTGAGGCATTTTCATAACGTCATCATGATTATACATGGATTACATATATAATTTTTCAAAAAAATCTTCCTTTATGTGTGAGTAGAATTTTTAATCCCGTTATAAATCTTAGTAGGATAAAAAATATATATTTTACCAGATTCTCTAGAAATAAGATCTCCCTATATATTTTTCAATTGGTAGACCAACCTTTTATATATCCAAGATATTTTACACTAAGATAGCTCATTTTTTCATATTGAAAGACTCATTTAACTACTTTATAGCCTTTATTTTCTTCCCATATTCCTTGATACTGTGACCATTTGTTTGATAGGTTTTATATAATTAAATTTTAATTCATTCAAACGAACCTGTGCTAAAATAATATTTTTATTCATGCATTAAATCTTTTAATTTCTAATAAAGATTTTATAATTCATATCATTAATTTAATTCTTTTTATATAAATGATTTAGTATTTTATTCGAAACATTGTTGGATAAATATTTCTAAAATTGATATATTTACTTCGTCAAGTTCTTCATTGAGATATGAGTTATCATCTCTTATCCTTATAATTTATTTCTAGAAAATATTGAACCAAATTTTAATAGATTATTATTGGAAAAATTATCATTCTTTGGTAGAAAATGCCTTATAAAATTGATTAATGTTCTATGAAGATGTAGTTTCTTTTTCTTCATAATCCATGAAAACTCATTGAGTAGATTATTTATAACATTCATCATCACATATGCTATCCTCACTATCAAAATCATTTTCATCAAGAGTTTCAGAATTCTTTATAAATACATTCGATGATATATTATTCTTCCCTTTTATTTGAAGTTAGAAATAATTAAAGATTCTTCTTTATTGAAATATTATTTGGGTTAATCACCATGTTCACCATCTATACAAATTCTCAAATGACACATTATATAGAAGTGACCAATTTTACAATAGTTAAAAAATTTAATAAGACATTTACTATGACCATCGCATATTCCTCCTTTTATTTTTTCTAATAGAAAATATATAATCTATTAAAATCCTCCCATTTTATAATCTTCATTCATACTGACCTTCTCATCTTTAAATATAATATTTTTTATTCATTATAGAAAATAAATTTATTCTTATTATCCTTGATTTTAAAATTAGCCCATCCTCTTATATTATATACTACAATGGTTCCTTGAAGCTTATCAATTGTGAACTCATCATGTAATATATCTTCATGAGTTGATATATAGAAATTATACTTTTCTAGAAGAATTATCAAGAGATTAATCACCACTATCTAATGTTCATATATTTCTCTATATCTTTTTATGGAACTTGGTATTATGTTGACTCTAGTAGAGAACTCATTAGTGGATTTATGGGTAAAATAAATTATGGTAAAAAATTATTCCTTTCCCTTTTTTCTCCGTTATATATGTTTTGGTGCTTTCACATATTTTATTAGATGTTTTTCATCCAATTACTTGGCTTAAGTGTTTCATATAAATTAAAGAGACCATTGTATTCCTTCATTTCCCATCTCTCTCAACATTATATTTTTTTGGATGCGAACTATGTCATAGTATCACTTGTAACTATAAAACCTTAATGGGCATATATAAGAACATCAAGTCAAATAGAGCGATGTTGTGGTAGCTTTTTTTCTTTAAATATGTAATACTTGTCCAACTAGTTTTAAGCTATTTATTATTGAATTAATTTACAAAATCTATGAAAACTCATTGTGGGAGATATTCAAGATCAAACTGTAGATCAGATACAAGATATTAGTATTTCTTTAATGAATGAAAAACACTAAGTGGGTGGGGGTTAAAATTATGTTTTACTATTCTTATTTAAACACAAACACTCTCACTGTGGTACATAAATAACATCTAAAAATCATATAATGAATAATATAGTTTGGACAAAAATAATATTTAATGAGATTTATCCCCAATGTGTGTGACTATTCCCCCAGTATATGGTGATTATTAGACCACACACACATGGATGATCTCTTATTATCATTAATAACATATGGAAATGTATATTCCATGAACTTCAAAAATATTAGGAAAAACAAGTTTATGAAAGTTCCAATTTTATAATAATAGGTGATAAAAGATAAATTATTAAGGAATAATCCCTAAGAAAATATTTAGCCATTATGAAAATAATATAATTTTATCTTCCTCCTCATTTCACAATAATATCAGGCAATCTATATATATCTTTATCAATAATTATCTTAAAAAATATTCATGGACAATCTCACATTTTCATAGAATAATGTTCTCAGAAAAAACTCATCATCATACTTTACACTCTCAATTGGCTTTCAAACTAATCTCATAGAAATGTTCTCGGTTTCATCAACAGATTATTACATAAAAATTCATAAAAACATCACGTAAAACCCAAAAAATAATTTAGAAAAATACATAATTATAAATTTTCATAAAATATAAATAATTTATCAGAACTAAATCTTGTAATTGTGAACCACTTATTTTTGGAATGTTGAATCTCATGTTCCGGATCCTTACAATACCGAAAACATATATTACGACGTGAAACACTATATTACAGTGTAATATACATCAATCATAAACTCTTCAAAAACATTCTCACATGTTTTCTTGTGTCAATAAATATTTCATTGATCGATTAACTTTCCCTCACTGGAATGAGGTATACCAAAATTCATGGGAACTAACTATATAATAGACCTTACTAGAAATACAGTCATCACCTTATATTGTGGTGTAACCAATTTCACTATTTTATAAACTAATAATCCATTTCAAACTAGAGATACAGTCATTTCTCACTAGGAATTCATTACAGTGTGGTTGGTTCATCGATCTCAGATTCATGACAAACCTCATCTCCCCAACATGGCATAAAATGTCATCCTTAACTAAAAAATTATTCTTATATATAATTATTGCAGTGTGGTCTCAATTTTCATGGTTTAAAGTGATTAAACACTTATTCTTATGTATCATGGATCAACATCCTTTATGAAATGATCTATTACATTTTATTGTGGATATTGAATCTAACTTAGAAAACTACACTTGCTAGTTCAATCTCCTCTAAATCCCATGTTCAACTGTAATACTCAAAAACATCCTCACAGTACTTCTTCTTCATGAAATGGTTTGGAAATCATTACATGTATTTGACACATAAATAAAACTTTGTCATCATCAATGTGACAAACAAAGTATGACATACATAACTAAATTAATCAATTACTTAAAAATTTTACACACATATATTTACTTTTATATAACATAATTACATTCTCTCATTTTTTATATATTTTCATCATTAGATGCTTGCAAGTTTTAGTATTTCACACTTAATTTGGTATCGAATCTTTGATCCTTATTTTTTGATACCATGTTCATTTTTGATAGGTTACTAAAAATAGTGTAATAATAATATAATAATTATTTATAAAGTTCCATGATAACATATTTTAAGATACATGTATGGTTCATAAATAATTGAATTCAAAATTCTTATGTTCCTTGTTATTTTATCAATTATAATGAGGTAATCTATATTTAATTTTATTTTCACCCTTAATGAACAATAATAATGAAAAATTACTCAATAATATCAAATATAAATATTAATTATGCTTTGATACCCATTCATAAAAAAATGATGAAGATAGTATGACGTTGTTCCTGTTGGTGGTTGAATAGAACAAAATAGAAACATGCCTTTCCAATAAAAAGGTATGATTATAGAGTTTTACTATACTAATATCATTTTAATGGTAATACAATGATGTGAGTATTATTTATTTATATTATATAATAATTTTTAGAATGATTGAAGATATGATATTAATTGAAAAATATAGAGAACATGAATGTTACATTGACAGATGAAACTCCCTATAATGATTTTCTTCATGATAAAGTACTTATACATCCTTATAGTGTTCAAGAGATATATAAAATGGAATAGGACTCTGGATATGCAAATATTGGTTTTTATAAATGAGAAAACCCAAGGGTATACGTGTTTTGGAATGCTTGCAGAATTGGTCCTTTTAAATATGAGTTTGAGTGGCATATTTACAATTTCCCATTTTTTTAATTGTCAAAGAAAGTAATTTGAACATGAAATGTTTAAAATAAGTGGAAGAAACAAAAGGAGACATTATTATAATTTATATCAATTTTTATTATTTTAATAAATAATTATATCCATATAAATTTTCATACTATTTTTATAATTTAATAACATGATTCACTATTTACCGTGGTGGTTATTTTTTTCACAAAAAATGAAATTAAACCTATCATATAATTTTAATTCCATAAAACCAAAAATAAAATCAATTTTATAAAATTTATCTCTATTTTTGTAAAATATTACTTTAAAATTAAAATATATAACTCTTTAGAATTTTTTTCTTTAATGAGAACAATTTATTATGCATTAATTGATTAAATTTCAGTTGTTAACATTTAATATTTATTAAATAAATTTTAATTATTTATAATAGATTTTTTATATGATTTATAATAAATTATTTATTTTTTAATGTGAATTTCATTACTACAATGCATTTTTTTATAGTCATTAGTTATATACAATACAAATGGTTGTATAATGGTTATATTATCCATTTTTCTACCACCTTGGCCCATCCTACTCTAATTAGTAACC
Source organism: Viscum album (assembly GCA_963277665.1). Lineage (NCBI taxonomy): Eukaryota > Viridiplantae > Streptophyta > Magnoliopsida > Santalales > Viscaceae > Viscum > Viscum album. The sequence continues at coordinate 1,232,659,762 of OY728135.1, read as the reverse complement.
AGACTGAACTGCCACCTGAAATCAAGCTTGCCTACCATAATTATAGAGGAATTTGAATAGAAGTAGGAGTCTAAATAGGTTTTATGATGAGATATTCCCATTTTATCATAGTGTGAAATCATATATAAATAAAAAACAAACCATAAATTCAGAGTAATAAGAAGAAATAATAAAATCCAATAATAATAAATGAATAGAGAATAAATACATACCCCTAGAAACATGTCTGAATAATATATTGGTTTCATATTAGGATGATTGAATATACAAGGTAAATAAAAATAATAATAATGCCTTCTCCCCCCGCAAAGATCTGTGCCTCACCTCTAATCCTGTATTCCCTCTCCTGATACTCTAGTTTGAAAAAAAAAATTATATGGCATTATCCTTACCCATGCCTTCAATAACCATGTGAAAACTACATAGGTACTCATGTGAAATAGCTACCTAAGTAGGGTGTGAGTACAAAATATAGGTTGGATGGACAAATAGAATCTTGTATTATCTTGAATATACCATGATAATTTCATTTTAAATTATCAGTAATAATAAACAAATAAACTGTAGAAAATTACATAAATAAAACAAATATCTCTAATTCCAACTTTATCCAATGATAAAATGTTTCTGAGCACAACATGAGATCATTTTTATACAGTATCACCACCCCACCAATGGTGTACTCATATTACTCATTCTAAGACTAAACATAGTTATCTATCATGAGGTCCACAAACCTAATCAACTATTCATAATTTAAGAAATGTGAGGATGTCTCTGAGCAGGAGATCACCTCAGGGGAACATATATCCACACATTGGGGATCCTATTTCCACAACTCTGATGATGAGTACTGGATCTTGGGGTATCACCAGGAATCCCTCATAATTAATTTCATAGATATAACCCTAGAGTAATACATATGAATTCTCAATGTCAAGATTACATATTATACCTAAGAGAGAATGGTTATAGAAAATCCTATATGTCTAGGAGTGACTACTTCTGAGACTTCCCAAGAATCGAATTTAATACCTTAATAGATCCCGTAGTCAGTGAACTTGGCATCAAATATATTATCACTTCCTAGAGAAACCATGAATAGTGTGTCCACCCAATCCTAGGAAACATCTTAGTCATTTAATATTGGTATCCAACAACAACCCTCAACATTTCCAACATCTGTATGTGAGGATATATGTGTTCCAACAACCTTAACTCCATACAAATTTTTTAGGTACAAGGAATTTAATTTTTTTAATGGAATCGACATTAAAATAATATAATCCTTAATAATTAATAATGGTATCACTATATCATGTTAATACTAGGAATCCCAAAAAATTATTTATGCTTGCTTTCATATGTTTCTGATGTTGTAGGCTAGGTACCACCTTTAGGAATCCAATGACACATCAAGAATATACATTGGATACTAGTAAAATGAGAAATAATCTTCCAAAATACCATGATATGGGATCAGAAACATAAACGGAATCCCGACGTCTCATCCATCTCAACATATGATTCCTAAGAATCCTAGGAAATCACATTAGTTTTATGTGAAAAGTATGATTCCCCGGATTCATATGAAATCACATGTCACCATGTATAAACATAAATAAAAATACAAAAAGTGTTATTTGAACTCCAAAGATCACCCCCGTCAAGATTCCATATTGGTTAGGGTTCTAAGGTGAGAACAATAATAATTACTAACCAATATAGACACCCACTTAGGGTTTGTCTATAAAATGGTGACCACGTAGGTACTTTTGGTTTGCATATAAGCTGAGGAATCCCTCTTAGTATTCTCAATCACAAAATAGTCTCTCAAGATAATGGGAATCACTTGGCAAATTGATGCTTCTCTATAGTGTCAACACATAAAATTGAATCTTGAACTGAATGGGGAATCCACTTAAATAATATTTATAGGGATATATATCATGGATCTTGTATTTTTAAAAGGACCCACTCATTTGGTCCACTCACCCAATGCTATACTAGTCTAGCCTAAGCTCTCCCAACTTGGCTAAGTCACTGTGAAGTATAAAGGTTTGACCACTCCCAAAATAACAAAGATCCCTTTAGATAATTTAAATTCCCATGGTTTATTAAGAAAAATTCATGTCAAGGTCTCTAAATAAAAAGTAATATCCTTCTTTGAGGTGTCTCGAGGGTATCACAAGGCCCTCTTGTGTCGGTTGTTTTACGGCACTACATATCTCTTTCGAGATGCGGAAAAGGCTCCTACTCTAGGGTCATTATGTATCAAAACATATAGAGACCCCCCTCAATGGGTCTATAAGTTATAAAAAATATCAGTGTTCAAGGAATATTCCATCAATTTCCAAATAATTGTTCTAGTGAACAAGATTCCTTGTGGTCTCAAATATGTATTTTAGGTCATTCATGGCATTCAATCATTATCTCATTCAAATTTTAATTATCTATTAAATTAAAATTAATAAAATGAGTTAATAGATGGGGAATAGATTCTAGTGGAGATCCCACATGAATCATTCCAAAAAAATAAATAATATAGATGATGGGATGTCACATGAAACAACCAACCTACTTTCAAATCAATTTTCCAAATTTTTTCATAGCAATGAAACTCACAGCTCAAACTCTCCCAAGATAAACATTGATCAACCATTCACCTAATTTATTCCCCAACACTAATTCTATCCCATGGTATGACACATAATTAATTATGACCATTTATTAATTAAACCATTTTACGAAATATTAATTAAAAAAATTTACAACTAAATGTATTTTCCGAACTAGAATTAGAGCCAACAGAACCCGAAGTCCATATCATTGATCCCAAACCCTACGCTTAGTGAAAACCCTAACAAAAAATTTAAAAGTAATATAAAATTTAACATAAGTAAATATAATATCATTGAATAATTCATAGGGTGACACACAATTATGAAAATGATGAATGAAAACAAATGGATTTCATCTTGAGATATCCTTTAGATTGGTTATATGAAAAATCGATGAGAATCGACCGATTCCAACATGCTATGGTGGACCCAATATCAAATGCCTGAACTAGATACCATATTTATGGAATAGTGACGAAAGAGAATGTTGGGAACCCAAATAGGTGAACACATACGTTGAATTTTCAAAAAAGTAATTCTAAAAAAACATCTCATTAAACGGATGGAAAGGAGAAGGGGGGATTGGATCTCAAATTTAATACATAAAAAAGGCGAGTAAGGGGATAAACACTTCTAAAACATCAGGGGTATAATTATTATACCTTTAAATCCCACTGATTTTTTAGTTGATATTTTTAGTAGAAGATGCTAATGGGAAACACCACTGGCCAGCTGTTAATGATTACAGGGTAGCCTGTGGGCTACTATAGTTTTGGTAGTAGTAGATTTATCAGAATCTCTAAATCCTCTTTTGTCCCAATGTAATTCTTCTTCAGCCTCAATCTATAGTAAAAATATCCTATTGGAGGGGTTATGTTCTTCAAAACTCTCTTCTGAATATCAAATAAAATTTTTACCCATCCATTGAACTCAACATTTTAAAATTACCTTTGGAATTATCACACCTATTTGGACACAAGGTACTACAATATCCCTATGATAATACTTCTCTTTGAAAATAAGTATTAGTGTTCACCCAACCATAAAAAATGACCTATCTGGGTCAAGAATCATCAAATGGGTTCTTTTAGTTTCATAATGTCTAAATCACTTCCAAGGTGAAACGTCTAATTTTATGTTATCAAACCATAAAAATCCAATCCAACTCCAGTGATAATTTGTGAAACACCTGGTTGATTCCTTCCTAGTCCCCTCTACCAAAAAACAACCACATTATCATCTAAATTTTCATTAGGTATATTATCCTCTCCACCATATTACATAGCTCATAACAGAAAAATCCAATATAATAGTTCCTATTCCCTTGGAATTTCCTATGAAAATAGAAAACCCACATTTCAAGAAGATGATAAATTCAGTTTCCACCCTAACAAAAAATATCACCCTTGATAATATCACTCACTCACAAAAATTTTATCTTGTTTCCAAAACTAGACTGAGATGTATGCATAACCCATATCTATGTAACGTAAGGAATATACCCCCCTTTACCTTGAAAATATAGGTTTCATTTTTAAAATGTAGTATTCGTATAAAAAATGACATGACTGATACAGTTTCTCACTCACTGTATACAATTTTACAAAATAACATGAGTCAAACTACCTCAGTTTGGCATGTTATGAAAAAATCATCTCTAACCTCAAACACATCACCCCTTACCAAATAATTATTCCAACATTCCCAAAGGTATCTCATGATCATCAAAATAGACTTATGGAATTACTTTTCATAATAATAGAGTAAATCCACTTTTGGATGCTCACACATTCAAAACTATCATTTTGTCCTTCCACTTGTATAGATTTAGCTTTTATCCGAGCTCCCTCAAACCATTCAACCGCATATCTAGCCCTAATCCAATGATAAATTAAAATACATGGTCATATATGATTTACCAATTTAATTCCCTGAGTAATCCATAATGAATATATTTCTTGACACATGACCAGCCAAATGACAGCATAAACATGAAATGGTTGGATGCACACCCACACAACCCTTCTAGTACAAGGATTGTATGCATGTGTTCTACATGTCGCTACCCACGATAGTAATTCCATTATAATCTCTATAAAAAATATCTCATAGTTTCCATGAACCATACTATATTCATTTCTAAAAAAATTATAGTTGTGGTCTTCATTCCCAAAATAAAAAAAACAACTGAAATGTCACTTACCTATCATTTTTGGGACTATATAATGATTCACATGACATTTGACAATATTTAATCTCTAATGGGGGTCATACCCTCAAAAATAAAATTTGGCACTCCCCCCACATGGTTTCCCTTATACAAAACCTTGATTATAAGTTCAACATGAACCGTCCCACATGTATCTATCATCTAAATATATTTTCTTCATTGTCACCCATTTAAACCATGACTCTAACAAACTCATCATTAACCAACATTCCATGGGAGCTCCTCTTCAAAATTGGGCACATTACCCGTGTTGCAAAATTGCACTAGAGTTTCATCTCAGGAAAATAATCCAAAACAAAAATGTGTCTAACCATTCAATAATTGTATACCAAAACCTATTAAAAACAACCCTTCCAGCTTCCAAATGAATTTAGGATTTATTCCAACCAGGATACCAATGCACCATCACCCAAGGTGTCTTCCTCAAAAAATAATTCATCATTATTACTATGTCGTATAAACAATATCACCTCTATGAATATATCTAAAACCCAAGAATCCATTGATAGATTCCACCACTAAGGAACTAGTAAACTAGGTCTAATCCCACCCATTGGTTTTCCCCAACAAAAACAAAAATTCACTCACTAAATCTAGAGTATTACTCTAATATTTTCACTAGGGTCGCTAACTTAGACCATAAACTAAGGCCTCAAAGGAGATCAATATCACATGAAACATATAATGTTCCCTAATATATACTATAAAAAATCTCATAATTTGACACCCTCTCAATTGTCACACACATACAACTAGAGTGACATGCCAAGCTATATTCAAATAAGCTCTATTTAACATCAAGAATAGGTGAACTATATTACCCCTTGAGACTCATAAACTCTAGATGATCCCATACAAATCCTTCAAATAAAATTCATGGTAAGGGTTCATGGACACCTAGTTCAGTTATGTAGAATTTTATTCCACGAAATAATGGAAATCACCATATAGACTATTACAATATCATTAAATATATGAAAAGTTATAATTTAATTTTCTCTCACGTTGTGTGTTACTATGGAATCAAATTCCAATATAATTCCACCATAGTTATAATAATGGAACCAAGTGTGGACTTTGACCTACTATGATTCACATCACCACATATGTAGGTGGTATACTCTATCATCATCACGAACCTCATTGTGGATCCACATGACCTACCATTAGATGTGACCACATATACATATCATCCTTGATGACAAGAATTATACCAAGTGCATTTATGAGAAAATTTCACATGATAAGTCACTAGAAAATTAAATAACTCAGACAAAGTCATCTGTAATAATAATCACACTATCATGAAAATATTTCATGTGAATCCTAATAGCTATCCATGATGCATGGAAGAATTCATGCCCCTAATGCCGAGAGAAAATTTCTATAATAATTAAAGAACCTCAAACATTCATGTGAGTAACTCAGATTGAAAGTCATATATTAAAATAACATCAGACACCAAGAAACTAAATCCTAATCCTTGGTTACCATGATATCTTAATAAATTAAGTGTTCCTGATTTAGCATTCCAATATCCATCGTAGTCTCTGAGACATTCCAGTGATGCATTTTTACCATAAAACAAGTACCAATAAAAAATAAAATGAATCCCCTGATACAAATTTAGATTACCTCAAACCTACTCACTATGAAAAAGAACTTTACCAAACTATCATGTGATCTTTGGTGCACCTCCCTAGATGCTTGAGGCTTCTGACTAATAGTGATAGTATAAGTAGGTATTGTGAGGAGATAAATCTCCCTAAATTAGATTTCATAATCATTGGATATAGCCTAAAAAAACATTCACATTATCACCCTAGAATAAATAAATGCATTGAACCAATCCAACAATAATTAATGATTGTTAAAGCAAAAAACCCAAAAAGCATTCCGGAATATAAGAATATTTTTTGACAAGGAAAATCAAATATACAAGGTAAATAAATAATATAAATAATACTATAATATAAGTCTCACCCTCAACTCTCGGTGTCACCTCCAATCTGATGGTCCCAATAAAGTTTCTCCATCTCAAACAAACAATACTAGTCCTTATCCCTATAGGTTCCTATAATACCCCTGTGATATCTACTCATTCACCCATTTGTGATAGTGTCCAAACTAGGGTATTAATACAAAACTCTGCAGGGAACCGCCAATGTAGACCCGTTCAAACTGGAATATGTTTTTTCTATGTGCATCTGACTTGGTAAACTATAATACATAAATAAAATTCCATAAAACATCTCTAATACCTACAACATCCATTTAGGGAATGTCTCTTAACATGTCACACATACTCTTCCCCCATTTAATAACCACCACCCCAATGATATAATCATTTAACTTTGGCTAAACAGAATAACAATTCGTAATTCTATGGTCTGCAACCCTGATCAACCATACCTAATTTGACAAATTTCATAATTTCTCTAAGCATGATAACCACCATTATGGATAGATCTTCTCACAGTATTGGGTTCCACTAACCACACCTCCACAATTTATTAGTAGATTTTAGTGATTTAATAGGAATCCTTCATCAGTAAGACCTTTGTCCAAACCTTATGGTAGTACCTGGGTGTTCTAAATGTCAAGCTAATACCCGATTCATTTGAGGGGAGTCCCTAGAAAACATATATGTATAGAAGTGAATGATTCTTGGGTAACAAAAAATATAAAAATTAATACCCTCCATGATCCCATGGATGGTATCCTGGGTATCTCATATCCTATGATTCCTCATTTGATCCATCACTAGTGCATCCACTTAATCCTAGGGTGTATTATAGTCATCATTCCATGGTATTCAATAGTTTACCTCAGGATTCCCAACATCCATTTTTATGGATGTACTCCAACTTGGGACCCCATACCACCATTCAAATCCTATATTATCCACACATTAACTATGTTCTAGTTTTGTTAATATTAGAATAGTAGGATCCTCAAGCATTAATAATTATCTTACTCTATCAAAGGAATACAATGTATATTGAGTATTACTATATATGAATAATCAAATAGACATGATTTTTGAACCTAGGTACCACCAAGATGAATACATTTTTGAATCAACCATAAACACAGGGTTTTAGACAAATTAGGAATCCCCCCCTCAAAATACAATGTGAATGGATTAAAAAAAATCCAGACATCTTAGGGTCTAATCTATCTAATCATGTGATTCCACAGAATCCTAGGAAATCACATCAGCTCCAAGAAAAATGGTGGATTTACAATCATCTTGGTAAATCTCATTTCACTAAGAATAAATATGAATATAAATAAAATAAGTTATGGTTTAACTCCCATGACTGTCTTCATCTGCCCATCAACATCGAGCTTCCACATATTTTTTGGTTCTATGGTGACCTCCAAAACCATCACAACCCTATACATACACCCTCTCATGGTTGGCCTATGAGCGTCCATACACTCAATTCATCTAGGTCTTTGAATAAGTGGATTAATCCCTTCTGAATTACCCCCTCATTCTAATCATGAAGTAGAATAGGACATGGATACTCAAGTGGATAGAATACTGTAGTAGAAGGTTGCTCTTAGTTCATGCACTATAGTCATCTGATCTCTCTATTATATCTTGTGTCAATCCATTAATGGAATTAGTTTGACTATATATATAAGCATCTCCTAAAATCCCTCATAAATGCATGTTAAAATTCCCAATTTATTGTGGGCTCATTCCATAAATGGAGTTCATGATGTGAATATTACGGTGTATGTTCTCCAAACCAACTTTCCTCCATAACTCAAATAGTGAATGATTTACACTATGTGAATCTTTTTTTAACAAAATAAATATAACCATGAACTGAATTTATAGTGTCAATGACTTTTTTTTCATATTCAAACAATGCATGAATTGTCCCTTCACATAGCATGAATGGGTTATTTGAATCTATATGTGTCTCTGCCTCAACCTGGATCAAAACATGAACGGTATTCAAGATGTGAACACACCTATTCCTAATTTTTTTATTTTTATTGTAGATTTAATCCTGATTTCAAATTCTTTCTGACTTTAATCGTCCAATTTTTCACTGTGGCATGATGTGCCAAAGCATGAAGTGTTTCTAGCTTCTTAATTTCATCTATTATTCATCATATTCCTCTAAAAGTTTATTCGGATGGCTATTACCACAAAATGAGAAAAAAAATATTTAAACAAGAATTATTTATTAAATGACAAAAAAAATAATTTAAAATACTAAAAAATGTTACCATAAAATGATTTTATCATAGGCCCTAACAAATAGTTTACTTCTTTCATTGATTTCAACAAATTTCTCATTCTAAATTAAATTAAAAATTTAATAAAAATGAACCACATGAGTTAACTGAAGGGGTAATTTCTCCAATAGAGATCCTGAAAACCAAATTCAATGAAAAGATAATAGAAAACATATGAATTCTATGTGAGACCACACCCCTCTTTTTCAATTCCCATTCAATTTTTTAACCAGCCATATGACTTACAGCCCAGCCTCATCCATGATTGTCTTGGATGAACCAACATTGTTTATATTCCCCAACACCTATGTAACTCAAAGTCATGACACATTATAAAATATAAAAGTTTATAATTAATTAAACAATCATAATAAAATAGGAATAATTCTTACTTTATTACATAACATCATCGTTATGCAATAAGGAAATCCAAAAAACCCAAATGTATAGTCTTACATCCCTAACACTACTCCTTGGGAAATCCCAACAATCAATTCCAAAAAGTGATTTTTTTAATTATATAGAAAACCCTTGCAAACCCCACATGATTTAACACATTTGATTAAAGGAATAATGATGGAAAAAATATATTGTCTTGGGAATCCTATAGTATGGATGAGGAAACGTTTCAATAGAATAGACTAATTTCACCATGGACTAGTGGATTTGGTTTTAAATACCAAATCAAAAAAACCAAAATTAGAAAAATATTGATAATAATAAGAGTATGAATCAATATAGGTGAAATAATACCTTGAATAACTATTAAACACACTCTCAAACACTCCCTCATATATGGTAATGAATATAGAAGGAGAGGGCTTGACACCATGCTAGCTCACAGAGAAAAAACAGGAAGGATGGGTTTTACCCTTATAAATCATTATGGGGAATGTAATTTTTCCCTATTAGAAGCCTAATGGAATGTCGATGGTTGAATGCAGTAGCAGTTGTGAGATTTATATATAGATGGTTAGTTTATAGTCCTGATAGGTTAGTCATTATTCCATTATTTTTTAGCTTCAATAGCCACCCTAACCTATCTGGAGGATCCAATTAGCCCCCAGGTTTCCTCATGAGCCTTAAACCATGTCTAAAAAATTCTTTGGTAATTTTAAAATCCAAATTCATCTCTTATGAATATCAAATCTAAGTTTTAACCATCCACTAAAATCTAAATTTTAAAATCCCTTTGAATTTATCCCACACATATAGATATAAATAACAATAATTTCCACTTATATACATAACCTTATAATATTATCTAAAAAAATTATACTATTTGTTTATTTCTATCTCAAAATATATGTTTCATTTTTCATGTTTTCCCATATTTACATAGTTATAATTAGCTCTATGATCTTCAAAAAAACCATAAGGATGATGATTTCATGTTTTTGGACTTTTCTACATTTGGTTTTCTTGGTCTTGAAACATTCATAATGATGTTTCTTATTTTTTTCATAATTTATCGATGTTTATATTTTACTTATATTTTTTACCTTAATAAAACATATCCTTTATTAATTTTAGTTTGATATAACATATAATTCAAGAGATTAATTATATTCAAGGAATAAGATTATAGGGTGATATATTTCAATACACCACACTCTCATGACATTTTTAGTTGACATAGTGCTTCTTTTCAAATGTGTTTAGTCATTGAGTCATTACTAGTGATGAAATAAGATTTTCTTTGGTTGCATGGAAGGAATGTCAGAACCATATAACCCCTTTGGGGATTATTGTATACCATATTCTCTCAGAGAATTATGATATGTTCATGAATCCTTCAATTAATTTTATTACCACTTGTTTCTACCATTAAGGTGACCAATGAAAACCTTTTATTGATGTAAAGCTAAATGTGTATCAAAGGTTCTTCATATTTTGTCTAATTAGTGATTCAACTATAGTTTAAAGCCACAGAACTAGGTTCATTTGAATTTATCACAATCTAGGATGAAAATAAGTTTTATGCAGTTACGATCTGGCCAATGAGTGGGGTTTCATATATATTCATATGAAGCAAATCAAAATCTATATAACTTAGTGCTAATTAATAGTACACAACATAACTTTTATTGTCATCCAATGATAACCAACATGATTCCTTGTAAGGTTTAGCAATAATAACTTAGAAAATCTTCTTTTAAGGTATTGAATCTATGACCAATAGAGTATTGTGGTTCGATGTCAGATAAGCATCCTATGTGTAATACTCGAGATTCATTTATAGTAACTATTGATTTACTTATTCGAAAACTATATCATAATTAACATATATTTATTCATGAATGTGATTAACAAATAAATCTAAATTTTAATAAATTTTAATTTAGTGAAATGAATTTCATCTTTGGATTCACAATGTTAAAATTATATTTTGTTTAATTTTAGATATTTTTAGAAATATTTTAGTTTTCAGTTAATAATGAAAAACAAATATCTTAAAATTCTGTCATCTTTAATAAATTATAATTGTATAATAATGGATTAAATTATATTAAATTTTTTGAAAAAATACTAGAAATGTTTTGGAACTGATCATGCTCGGTCCTGTAAAAATTAAATACCAATGACATTTAAAAGAGAGGAATTACATGGGGCTTAAAAGGAACTGAAAAATATATACGATGTTCATTTGATTCAACAAAGGATTAAAAAAATAAAGTGTGAAAAATGACCACATTGAGTTTACCTATTCAATATACCATTTGGTAATATTATAAAAAACATTGTTGGATTCATTTTAAGAATGTCTGATAATGAGGTTGAGATAATTGATGGCTTGGATTCATTAAAGCATGGATTAAATCAGTCTCCATGGAATTTCCATGGTTCTAGTTATCAGTGCCTCAACATCTACAGTGAGATAGATTCCAACCATAAAAGTTTCTTTCATTAAAGAACCAAATAAAATATGGATTTGATCGTGGCACATATTTCATCTTCTTACTCAACTAAATTCTCGATATAGTGGTAGAAGAAACCACTGATAAGCCCACAATGGATAAAAATAAACATCCATAGCTCAAGAATCTTGGAGCTCCGGATTTTTTCCCATAACATTCACCATGTTATGTGAAGATATTATAGGAATCAATCACATATATTTCAAAACTAGAGGCTTTTTGGACCTACCAGAAATACCAAGAAAATGAACAATAAAACAGTCATATATATCATTTTTCATATGAATGGTTTAATTATTAGAGTTATCAATGGAATATATAATTATTTATTTGATTCCAATTGGACTATAAGGTGTGTGACTATAAAATATCAAACAAATACATGTATAATAAGGATAATCAATATTGGAGGGTGAAAAAATGATGATCATACTATATATTTTCTAACTGTGTGATGAGGCAGTGATGCATATCATAATCTTAGAATACTGTAAATCCAAAACTAGTTTTATTTAAATCATCGCATGTATATATTCTCCCACAGTTTAGTGAAAAATATCAAGAAAAAAATATATGTTTGTTCCATCCACTATTGAATGAAATAAATGATAGGTATGATAAATTTGAAACCTATTTCATTGTAACTGATCATAAAGGGGAAGATGGTTTCTCTAAAGTGAAGAGATTATAAAAAACCTCGATGGTTGCATAAATGTCTTCTTTTATTTAGTCACCAATGAATTCACTTCAATGTCACTGTCCCATTTAGATCGATAAAACACTCGAGAACTATTGTTTCATCCCAAATATATGTCATGAATAAATAAGAAAATGGCATGAAAATAAGAAAGGGAAACTAAAATAGTGAAAATTGGGTTTCTTCGTGATGCAACTCTACAAAGCACACCCGCACAGAGGTTGGTGCAATGATACGTGTTGTCTCTGTAATCGCTATAGATCAAAAGCGATGGTCTCCTCTGAAATTTAGAGGAAATTGATGGAAGTATATATGACACAGAGGGAAGGATGGTCAGCTCCGCGAGTACTACGAACTTGACTAATGCCACTAAGATTTCTGTGGAGGGAAATAAGGGAGCCCCTCTACTGCAAAGGGGATCCAAGTCAAATTCAGGACTCTGATAAACCTGAATAAATATGCCTCTGATGGTGGAGCACAAGTTTCTTTGTGGCACACCCTCATATAATTGCGCTACCACCTGATGCCTATAAATACGTAGCTTCCCCACACTCCAAACGATCAAGACCGTGACCTTTCCCCTTATGAATTCCCAAATAATGAATAATTATTTTCTCTACGAACCAACAGGGAAAATGAATCATCTGAGGCACTTGAGCATTGCGAAACCCTTTTTTCCTTTGGTCAAATTATCCCCTATTGAATTAATGGATTCCCTTCACAAATCCTATTGTCCATCGCAAAGGAAGTAAACCCTTTGGGTAATTAGGACTTTGAAAAGCACCCAAGATTCATGAAGCACCCTCGAAATACATGTTTACTAAATTCTTAGGCTGGGTCACTATGCTTCATGAATCTACTCTCTTTACGAGTCCACATCATTTGCAATCCCCTATGATCATGCATCCCCTATTCTTTGCAAGCCCCTATGCTCTGCAAGCCCCTATGATATGTGAAGCCTTGTGAACTATGATCCCCTATGCTCTATGAATACCTATTCTCTATGATCCATTGTGCTCTGAGATCCCCTAATCATTGCGAAGCCCCTCTCAACAAGGCCACTTTCTTCATGAACCCCTATTATGTGCGGCCCTCCAGGATTGTACAATGTGATTTCAAAGTCCCTAGAGCATTATTCATTGTTGTGTTTCCCTACCTTGTTCATCTTCTCAAAGGCCGAATAAGGGCTACTAATTATTCACATAGAAATTCTAATGTGAACCCTTCAATGGATCACTCCATAACCCCACAGGCATGGACTTTCTAGTTCCATCCCTCCACCAAGTGTTTAAAGTATGCTAGTTATGTATATCCTAGGGTTGAGTAGTGAATCCTCACCGTCAGAACTGTAGGATGTTAATCTGCTAAGAACCTACATCTGTGACACATGACGTTAAACTTCGCATAAGTGAAAACCCTCAAGAGGGTCATGAAGGGGATGTGAAACAGTGCCCCCTCACTCCCCTCTCCATTTGTGCTTAGTCTCCAATCATATATTTTGTGGTCTCTATGTAAGCCTCGACCCAACATGTCAGGGTGGTCTATGTGCGGTGGCTATATCCTCCTCATACATATGGACCCCTACTCGGGCCTCCCTCTCAGTTTAATCACTCTTGTTTCCTCCTTGAACCCCTAAAAATGTGTAATCCCCACTCCATTCCTCCTAGATGTACCTTTTGTGACATGATATTCAAGTATTTTTTGCCGTTTTTTCTCACACCAATCATGAATCACATGGGAATTGAGTAAGAATTGACCATGACATCCTATAAGGGCCACCTAAGTGTGTAATCTCCAACCCCCCTATACTGAAATATGTAGACGTTGATCCTTGACCTTTTGAAGTGATGTATGTAGGAAACCTCCCTGAGGGTCAAGCCCATCACCCATATTTCCCGACTGTCTTCACATTGGTTCATTCTCATCAGGAATGATGTTAAACTATATGCCCCTTCATCCCGCCGGAATTTAAACTCTATACTTTCAAACTACATGGGTTTTGATTCCTGTCTCTTGGACTGGGTGCATAGGAAGCCTCCTTGAGGTCAATCCCTAAACACTGGTAAACATTAGTATCCCCTTCGTTGGGACCCACATCCTTGGTCTACCCCTCAGTGGTGTCAAACTAGTTCCTAGCCAGCTAACCATGTGTAAGACCACACACAATCTATACTCCATCAACCAAGAGTGTCCCTCTTTTGATGGGATGTTAACCACGCATAAGCCCCATCATGTCTTTGGGTTTCTGTCCTTGGTGAACACTCTGATTCCATCTGTTATCTTGAACTATGTGTACTTTGATTCCTTGCCATGAGGATACATAGGAAACATCATCAAGGTTTAATCCCAATAGAGTCACCTCTACAGTGATTCTCGGTTCCAACCCTATTCATTCCATCCATCGACACTTAAACCATATATATATGGACTATACCTGGGACTCCATATCTCGATGAAATCATTCCATCCATTTAGGTATATAACCATGTGTAATCCCCATTCATCTCATTTCTCTTTGTAGTACATGGGCCAGTAACCACACATAAAACTCAACAAGTCTTAGAGTTTTTGTTCATTGTGTAAACCCCAATCCCATGACTCACCAACTAGAACTACGTGGATTTTGATCCCTAACTACTATACGGGTTACGTAGGAATCCTCCAGGAGGTTCAATCCAAAATAATGTTAAACCCTGGTGTCCCCTTTGACAGGACCCAATCATCCTATGATATTCTATTTGAGGTTTCCAGATTAGTATTCATGGTGTGATATCTTCCCTCTATGGGACACACCACCTTAGATCCATCTTATGTTGGAATCTTCATACACTCACCTGGTATGCCTTACAGGTACTCCCTCTTTAGAATCTACCCATCAGATCCACTCTCATCAGTGTTCTGATCAGTTAGATCGGTCTCTGCTGAATGATAAATTCATGGAATAACACATTTAAAACATGGAAACCTGAGGAAAACCTCTGACACATGACATAAGAATATAATTCCTCGCATTTAAGGTGGGATATCTCGGGCTTCTGTGCCCTTTATAAGCCCTTTCATAAGGTGAATAAATATAGGTGTACTTGTTTTTCAGCATCCAGATGTGCCAGAGATGCCCAACATGACTACTCCCTTGACCGAAGGTTTCTACCATGACAGGACCCCAAGGAATGTCCCGATCGAAGTAGTTTAATTAACCAGATTCCACAAAGATATGTAATCGGGAAAAGATTAATGAAAAATATCTTAATCTTTAGGGGAGACATGGACTAAGAAACTAATTTCAAGCAGAATCCCCAGACGGATAGTTTGATATCCCATCATCCTATTTCGGTCAAGGGGAAAAAATCACTGAAGAAGCGATGGATATCACCTGCCTTTGGAATGTGGGATTTCAGGGAAACAAATAGGTGCACGTCATCCTTGATAGACGGATGCACACAACATGGAAAAAGAATTGGAAATTGAAATTATGAACTCGTCATGAATATTTTTTTCCTCAATATGGAGACTAGTAGCATTCAAGACATCAGTAGATAAACATGTCACTGGATCCATCACTCTAGTGACAGGTCCTATCAATAAAACAGTGGTACTGGCATGAAACTCCCCATGATTTGGGGTAGTTAATCATTATAAATCTTGCTCAAAAATGTTTTCAATGTGGATCTTTCTATCCACCCCTGAAAGATTAAACTGCATTGGGGCACTAGGCATCTCTTTCTACTATCTATTCTGATGGAATAATTTTCCTTCTTTGTAGGAACTAGGATAAAACTACATGAATCATATCATCTCCCACCCACAGACGCATGCGTAGGAGAAGTGGCAACATGATAGTCCCACACAAATTCATCACTTATGCGACAACTTTGATGACCACATCTGACGGGTTCCCACAACCCATCTCACCCTTTGAATTTATTAAATGGATGGTGATTAATAATCTAATCCATCGATATGAATAGGATGGGGTTACCCTGAAAAGGGATATATCCCATCAAGACTGGTATGCCTCCATGCCCCATCAATGCCGCCACCCCCAGGGGTCGCGTAGGGAGCCGTAGCTCCCCACTCCAACCTTCAACAGAATGAGGAGCCTCTCCCCAGATAACTCTTATGATTAACTCCCTCATAAAGATGAATTAAGATATTTCAAAGTCCCCCTAGCTATAAATTCATCCAAGGTTCCACTAAGAAGGACTCCCAATCGGTTGTGTCTGTGTCACCAGCCGGTACCACAGAACGAGGAGCAGGTGGTCCATACTTCCACAAATACAGCCCTAGCATAGCTGACCCGACGTCAATGTTGGATGTAACCTTAGGAAGATTGCCACTAAGGGTAATCATATTCCACTACCTTTGTGACCTGATCCACCGCTGGAAAGCACTATTGGCCCCCAGTTGTTGTTACGGATTAGGGGTACATCCCTTTCCCAGAGCAGGGAACTTCCATGTCCCAACGCAGGAGAACTTCCTTGCTCAGTCCAAAGTGAGGCATCAACCACATCACATGTAAGACAAGTTGACTCCTCCGATCATCGGTGCAAGTGGAATATATAATGGTCCGACTCGCCATGATGATATTTAGAATTAAGGTCATTATTTTTACCATCAGTGGACAAAGTGGAGGTCCTATCTACTCTCTCATCCAACATGGAGGTCCTACCCATGACACCATTATCATCCTGAGCATAGAACCACCCCATCTTGTAATCACTTAGAATGAAGGCCCCTCCATTCCCTTGGTCTCAAGAATAAAAAATTTACATTACCTACCAGATAATAAATGTGAGAAAACACCTTGCCCTGACACCAATCAATGGGCAGATCCTCTACATATTCTCACTGAATCCAATAAAGGCCCTCCCCGGTTCATCGATGGAAATCGCAATGGTCTTTCTCGTGTTGTGTATGGTCAGTAAGATGGAACTCCTCATACAAAAGTTACCAAATCCGGCTGACACAAAGGTCCTCTCCATGTTCTTACCTATTCTAGCAAGGGCCCTCCCCACTCTAGTGCTCTCAATCATGGAGGTTCTTCCCCGGTTCTATTCAATATCTACTTAAGTGCCCCTTTCACCCTGGCTCATCAAAGAAGATGTTATACCCATGTCAAATATATACGATGCCCTAAAGAACCATCCTGGGGTAGGAGGGTGGGTCATCGGCACTAGTGGAGGAACCCTGAGAATCCTCAAACCACAATCAAACATGTCCACTTTTCAAATTCTGATGCGGAGTGTCATTCAATGATAGAACCTTCACCTAGATCCTCTGATTGGGTGTTTGGGGCAGGATGTTGGGAAATAATCCTCATTCTTCAAAAAACTGAGATCCATCAGATCCCAACATCCATCCTATGATAAATAAACGAGGAGGAAGATTTTGTCCCTTTCTAGGGCCTTCCATGAAATCATCTGAATCGTCAACTAGATCATTCTATACCTAAAAAAGAGATCATGGAGAGTTGTTATGGGGACTGATAGAGGATTAGAAATAGCATGAACCACCAACAATGACTGTATTCCCTATATAGGAAGTAGTGGTCATTAGTCCATCTTATAGGGATGTGGTGGTGCAATCAGTGCATTCTCCAGGAAGCAGCCCAATATGCAGTAGTTTGACAGCTCATGAACCGTACTCTCAACCAACTAGCCTACTACTAAAATTATTTGCATCCGTTCATTATCGATCCCTCAACATTTCCTAGTCAATGAATTGTTCAATCAAGGGCTGAATCTTGAGTCTGTGCCGAGAAGTTTGGGGGACATCCTCACAGAGGACCAATTCCCAGAGATGTTCTACACAGCTGTAACTGAAAACATCAACATTCTAGAGTCCCTCACCCTTGAAGATGTTATGTGATTTCATAGAACCATAGGGATGATTAATCTCTATCTACTTCATCAACGGTTTGCTTTTCCAAAAATCTGGGAACACATCAACAACATTGGCCAGTAGTGTCGCCTAGTTGATTTGGCCTCACTCCATTTTGCTCGGAACCCTGCATCGCATGGTTATCATCAAACCCTCTAACAATGATGTGTTCAGAGCTTCACTGTACTCCATATATTTATCAAGGTGGATTCCCACATGTACAAATCATTTGTTGAGGGCAGTACGTTGCCCTACATTTTTGTCCAATCCTGCATCAACTTGGTTCATTTAATGATATCGAGGATATGTTTTTAGGAATCATCACAATAAACATGGGTTTTTCTAATATATACCTAGAATGGGGAGCTAGAATAGGGGTTGGAGAAGAGTAATAGGCCACCGGAAAACTAAAACACATAAAAAACCCTACAGGTATCCATAATCTCCAACAAAAAACTTTTCTCGGCCTTCATGCACCTTCTGAGTCATTGCCTCTTAGTCGAAACCCCAAAAAGGGTAATGATCATGATGGAACCAGAAAACCCCTGGACCCGTATTGATCAGTGCATAAGATGGAGGATGATCCTAAAAATGCAAGACTACACTAGTAGCTCACTCAACATAAATAAATTGGTGATTATCTCACAGTGGAACATGCCACTGAACGACGACCGGATTATTGAAATCCTCAACTGAGGTAGAAGGAGTAGGGGTAGGTATAGATTTCTCCTGGTGAGTTGCCTCCTGTTGATCCCAACAACCCTGTCCATATACATAGGGTAGATGTTAGTGTTAATGGAAAGTTGAAATGATATGTGTCACCAAATCATCCTTAGATTCCCAATGATCTACCTCATAACCCATCACAAGATACACCGACTTCTACCCATGCTCCATTTGATGCTCCACAGTTTCCTCTAGTGACCCCACGAGTTATTCGTCTAGTTCCACTGGTAGTTTTTTCAGTTGCTCCATGACCCGTTGGACATGCTTACTAGGTTGATGAGCCTACCAATTCATTGGCAGTTTGGAACCCTCGTCATGACAAAAACTTTTGTTAGGATGATCTGATGGATGCTCTTATTACTCACCACAAGTCTTTGGAAACTCGACAGGAGGAAATATCACCTCATGGGAAATCGTATCCGTCAAGGGTGGATGATATTCCATCACACCTGGGTTTCCGAAATCGTACCTTCTCCCCTTTCAATGAGATGGGAGATCCATTGCAGCACATGACCAACATTATTTCAAGGTGGGGACCCATGTTTGGAACTCCAACACAATAAGAAGATTCTAGGCTCCAGTTCTTCGTACAATCATTGGGAGAGCCTGATATTTTTGGTACAAACAGTTACCCAATGTGTCAATAGTGGGTTGTGGGGATCTTTGTAGGTAGTTTCTCTAGTAGTCCTCTTCCACCACCTAAAAGACTAGTATTTTTTATCTCTTCAAGTGCAAGAAATGGATAGATCAGTGAGTTGCATACTTTATCACCAGGTGGAAGGGCCTCACATATTCACTTGATATTTCTCTAACATAGATACAACTACAAGCAATGTTCTTGGGGAATGTGAATACAGAACTGGACCCTTATCTCATCACACATAACATTCCAGTTTGGTTCTGGGATATCTCTGACAAAGGTCAATGTCTAGAAGAAGCATCACAGTAAGCCGATCAGGCACTTCCATTGCCTCAAGTAATCCCACAAGAAGAGCCTACAAGGACGAGAATATTTTCGTCACCCAAATAGAGTCCCCCAAGCTACGTGAATTGTTACCAGTAGAGCCACCACTACAACCTCACTAAGGACCACCAACTTTGGTACAACCTTCAGCTGAGTAGAGCCCACTTCAGAATCAGAAGGTGACCCTACATAACATACCACCACCATGTAGGCGAGATAATCAGTTTTAAAATCATCACCAGGATTCTCCAGACCATCTTTAGAGACATGCCCCCAAAGATCCTTTCCCAGATCCGAGGAACCAGACTTAATCATATAACAATGTTTAGGTTCCGAGTTATTTTTGTAGTGCCTTAGACCAGGGAATCTTGTGGTTAGAATAATATAGGAGGCAAGAATTGGTTGATCTCACTGATCACCCCAATTATTTCCCTTATCTCTAGTTCCTTGGGAACACCCTCAAGTAGAGCTATGTGTTGAAATATTGGATCCAAGGCCAAGCTGTTAAAAACATAGTCATATTGTGTTCAGCCCTAGAGCATGTGGCATGGGTGTTTATAATTCTTGTTGGCGACAATGATAGCAAATGACCTCAGGTTTCAAACTATGGGACTCAAAAATATGACTACCGAATTTATCGTAAGGTAGTATCCCATGTCCACGATATTATCCATGCACATTTAAATTGTCTCGAGCCTTCATAAGACACTATTCTACCTTCAGCTACTAGCTCTTCATCAACAACTCATCATTTGTCCACTTAATGGAGTTAGCACCAGCGATGTAAGGGAAAAAAAATCCTTCCACCTATTAAAATCCATCTTGTACATTCATCACTTTAATTCCCTGTATATGGTTACTTTCCAAGAATCACTACTACAAATTCAGGATATATCCAAGGTTTGAGAAATCGTGGTTAAGTATGTTGTGGCTATAGGCGTAGACCTAGAGACACAGATTAGAACTGTGTCTATAGAGATATAGCCAGAGTTAAAACTGTGAAAATATCTCTATAACCGCTGTTTAGAACCGTGGGTATACGATAGGAGGGACACAATTTATTTCCATGGTTAGAAACTGTGGAATTAGACCTATAGCCATGATTTTTAGCCGTGGTAATAGGTTTATTGAATTGGTTAGAAACCCTAGCTATAGGGCCTGAAAAGCTATAAAAATAGTCCCCCTGCATATCCCCCCCTGTAGTAGCCCACCCCCTGTAGACCCCTCCCTCCTAGACACTGGACACCCCCACCCCCCCCCCCTTAAAAGCCCCCCTCTTGGACAGACCCTGCCCCCCCCCCAGATAGACCCTATCCACCTCTTTCCAGACCTGGACACCCCCCAGAGAGACCCTAGACACCTCCCCAGACATACTCGGGAAACCCCCCAGACAGACCCTGGACACCCCTCCGACAGACCACAGACACCCCCTGGATAGAACCTAGACACCCCCCATAGACCCTGGAAAACCCTCAAACCCTGGACAACCCAGACCTCCACTCCCCTGGATAGCCAGCCCCACCCTCCTGGACAGACCCTGGACCCCCCCCTCCAGACCCTGGACACCTCCAACAACTTGGACACCCCCCAGACCCTAGAGAGACTCCCTTAGATAGATACCCTCTGCTGGACCCCTTGGACAGTAGCCACCCCCCCTGCTGGACCCCCACGACATTAGACCCCCTGGAAAGTAGCCCCACGGACATCATCCCCCCTTTCTGAACCCCCCTGGATAGAACCACCCCCTACTGGACCCCCTGGAAAGCCCCCCTACACATCCCTTGCACCCCCCAGACACTGGACAGATCCCCTTGGATACCCCCCCCCTGTTGGACCCCCTGGATAGCAACCCCCCCCCCCCCCCCTTCCCAGACTCCCATGGATAGTAGCCGCCCTGTTGAACCCCCTTGGACAGAACCCCCACCCCCCTGAACAGCTACCCCCCCTGCTGGACCCCATGGACAGCCACCCCCCTTACTGGACCCCGCCTAGACAGCAGCCCCCCCCCACACTACTAGACTACCCTGGAAAGCAGCCCCCCCCCCCCCGACTCCCCTGGACATCAGACCCCCTACTGAACCCCCTAGATGGAACCCCCTCCCACTGAATTAGCCACATTATATTGCGCCTCTAAGTTCTGTCTGCAAGGATTGCAATAAGATATTCTTGTTCAGTTCCAATATCTTCAAGAAATTTTCTCTGTTCAAACTATTGTCCAAAAACCTTTTACATCTGTGAGACATGAAATATGGGGTGTATTCTGCTGTTAACTGACAGTTTCATACAACAAGCAATATCTACTACACTTTCCACCACAGGAAAAGGACCAAAATAACTAGCTGTGAGTTTGGGATTTATTTTAGAAACCTCTCCAGGGTTATTATGTCGTAACATCACCCAAACAAAATCCCCAAGTAAAAGAGTTACTTTTCTACAGTGCTAATTAGCATATTTTTTCATGATTTTCTGAGCTCGGTGCAAATTTATTCATAGCGGCTTCAGGGCATCATCCCCATCTTTCAAAGCCACAACTACTTCTTCTAAAACTATTTCCCCCTTCACATAATTTCGGACTGTATGTGGCGTCTGGGTGTATAAAACTTCAAATGGTGTTTTTCCAATTGAGGTATGAAAATATTTGTTGTAGTGAAATTCTACCCAAGGTAACCAATGTGTCCAATGTTTAGGGTGGTTTGAAGAAAAACATAGTAAATAAAATTCTAAAAACCGGTTGATCACGTAGGTTTCCCCATCACTTTTTGGATGTTAAAAAAACTCATTTTCAATGTTTTCCCTTTAAATTTGAACAATCCTTGCCAAAATTGGCTAGTAAATAGTGGGTCACCCGTACCACCTCTCTCAAAACAAATTCTATGAAAATCCTTGTTGTGTATGAATGTTTAAGCACAATAAAACGTGCATACTTACTCATTTGGAACCACCAAAAATACCTCATAATTGATTCATATCTCTCAATATGATCTAAAATCCTCTTGATTATTATTTATGCTTCTCTTCCCATCTATTGTGATATTTTAGTGTGAGATCATTCTCTTTATTTTTAGGGTGTTAGATCATTATTTCTATTTCTTCCAATATACATCAAATCGGAGGCAGATATTGGATGAGGACTCATCAATATCCCTAAGGTAGTTTTCTAGATTTTTCCATAAAAAGTAAGTCTTTTTTATTTTAGTATTTTTTTGCAGAACACCGGCCTTTTAACGCATTTCCTACAAATGTATTTCTTAATTTCAAATTCATATATGCATCTTGTTATAATTACGTTGAGACTTTCCATGTGATTAGAGTATGCCTACCTCAATTATAAACACCCCTTGGGTTTTCTGTCTCAAAATTACCCTTTATAATAAATAGATTAAATGCATAGAACGCCTTCGAATTATTCCAATTGAGTTGTAAATGGAATATCCATTTGTAAAAAAAATGTTTATAGAACCAAGGAACCTCCTAAATGATCGATTTATTCATAAATTGAATTTCCACTTGTAGGGAATTACATAATTGATAATAGAACCACCGAAGTTCTTCATTGAACCATGGAATTGAATTTCCATGCAGTACATAACTAAATGGAATGAATTTCGTCATGATGGTATACCCTATTTAAATGAATTGAATGAATTAATAAAGATGGATAATAGTGGTTTGAATGTCAATGCCACTTGATTCATTCTTATGATTATAAAATAAATGAATTGTGAGATCCTTCTTATATAGATCGGGTTTATGAGTATAATGGTTATGAGGTGATTCCCTCAGTTATTATTACTATTATGATTAATCCATTATCATTGGTTGTGAAATGATGATTAAAGGAATCTTAGATAAGAACATTTCACTCTTCCTTAGATTGGGTGTTGAGCATGGTGTCTCACACTATTGACATTATTTGGGCAGGGGCATGATGCACCACATACCTTGCTTTGGGTATTGACATGATGGCTCACCGAAAATCTTGGGTGATGAGAATGAGGTATCACATTGATTATGAAATGTATATATTGTACCCTTGTTTGAGACTTTAGTCTCTTTTATAGTGGTTATGAATAACTGATTTATGCCATGGTCCATCCAGCAAAAAGTATCCAGGTATATGGCTGCTTACATCCTCATGTACATAGTGCATATAAGGGTGTATAGTATATAACTATACTACATATAAATTTTGAATATATATGTATGGATACAGACCATACTATAATTTTGTCCTATGATGAAATGGATAGAGACACTATGTGTTCTTTAATAACCTGGTTAGGAAGGGGTTTATTTATTCATCATTATGGATTACTTATTTTAACCTTCACACTGATTAGTTATCTACACTTCTTGGATTACATCTAAAGACCATTGGGGTGGCCAACAAGGATTTTATATCAAACCCCACTTGAGCCATCTTTGGAAACTGAGTACCCAACTTGTCTACAGGTATGGATATGGGAAATTGCTCTATTATAGATTTTTGATATTCTTCTCCTACAGTTGTATTATACATGCAGAGCACTAAGAATATAGTTGAGATGTTCATAAGAAATCTTTTTCCCTTTTGTATTTTTGTTTAGGTGTTTGTATATGTGTGTCTCATGTTCCCCTTTTGTATATTAGATTCCATTTATTCATGTATATGAAAATTCATTGTGGATATACAATTCAAGGAATTGAAGGTGAAACTAGTTCTCAATAGTAGAGAAACCATCTTGGTATGATTTATCAAATGGTATTACAAAGAACATCATAAGGAATGATCTGCCTTGATGGAGTGAAGATAGTGTGTCTCTTCAATGGGGAGATGAGTGGAGAAGACCCTTGAGATGCTTCTAGACTTATTTATTCCATTCAAATATAGAATTTCTGGAAATTTCTTGAAAAAATCATTCATGAGGTATTCATTTCTCTCATCGCTCTTAATGACTGAATTAAGTCTGATATTAAGGGGGAGAAATTGAATCAATCAATTACAAGAATTTGAGGAAATTTGAGATCTCAAGACTGATTTCTAGAACTTTATACATGTACAAGAATGTTTTCAACATGTGTATTGAGATGAGTGCAAGATCTCAGGTTGTAATTCCAAAAAGAATTATGATATCAATTGGAATCATTTGGTTTCAAATTGAGGAAATCTGAATAGCCCAAAATTGAGTCATGTTAATTATAATCATATGGTATCATGCACACACCCCCTTCCCCCCTGAACACCCCACCCCTTCCCCCCTTGAACACACCCCCTACCCCCTGCCCCCTACCCCCTCCCCCCTCTCCCCCCCTCACCCTGTACAGTTTCTGGTGACTCATGCTACAGAGCTAGTTTATAAAGGATTTTATTATATTGTTCTCGTTTAAGGTGGAAACATTTGTAATTCCATGACTAGAGATAATCAGGTGTTCTATCTCCCACATACACTACCCTTTCTATGTATTAAATTCATGTAGGATGAAAATGATTGGATAGACAACAACAAGTGCATTTTTTCTCAGGTCCAGAGATAATCCGGTGTTCTCTCCTCCTTGCACACCCCCCCACCCTTGGTCACGCCGTGGTGACACTGCGGTCACGCCAGGGTCAATACCAAGGCATGATCGTGGAATGACCGTGGTGTGTTGGCCCAATCTAGTGACATCTGCGGGGAAGTATCTGCCAGCCAAGAGCGAAGGGAGCGGGAAGAGGCGAGGCAACATTCTGACTGTCGCCCCGCTGGAAGATGATAGAACAGATCAACTATTTAATATACTATAAAAAGGGATCTCTAGAAATGTTTGTAGCAAGCGGCACAATGATGAAACGTCTAAAGGGAAACAAAATTATTGAAAAGAATCATACACCCTACACAAACCATTTACAAATCCATTCTCTTTTCTTAAACATAGAAATTATTTTCATAATATTCGAATCGTGAAAAGGAAAGTGTCATGGTCAAGGAATATGCCTACTCGGGCAATGTAATTTTAGTTAAATGAGTATGATAAGCCAATTTATATTATTCAATGAAAACAAAAACTAACTAGCCACAAAACAAACACCAGAAAGAGGCATATGAAAGACTCAAAACAAATCTAAACATGGTACAAATAACTATCACTACTCTTTGGTTTAGAAGACAGCGCACCTTAGCTGGAGGGGTTTTATTATAAAATCATGGAATTTCTTCATCACACAATTCATTTAATTTTATTTAACATTTATTCTAAAACTCATTCAGCACAAATCAAATGCAATAATTTGAGCAACTAGATCAACATAACTCTCACTATGAGTTTTCGCAGATAGCGCACCTCTGTTGGGGTGGTTTATTATAAAAACATGACATTATTTATCAAATGATACAATTATATTAAAGAACTCTTATTCAAGATATACAGTTCAATATAATTAAGAACAATTAAGAAAGAAGCTAAATTAAATTTAAAGCATTGTTGAATTAAAGAGGCTAGAAGAGGGATCCTACCTCAAGGTGGAACCAAACCATCCACTTCGGCTCTTGGAGCTTTCTAACTAAAATTTTCTGCTCCCCCACTGGGTATACACACTTTCACACACATGCAAGGACTGCTTTCCCCTATGCACACACCCGCATGGCCACGAGCATGTGCAGGGGGATCCTTGCACATATGCTTATATGCATAAACCAGTATCCACTCACATGTGTATTCATTTATATATATATATATATATACTGGGGAACACATAGCCCCATACATGCATAATCACTTCCATGGTTGACTATACATGTAACGGGGGAACCCACATACATATAATTTCTTACCTATGCACACGCAAGTGATTCTCCCTTAACATGGTTACTCAAAACCAACGAGCAAGGATCAACGCACTACACAAAGGATATTAGGAACATTAAAACACATAAAGGCTACTACATAACCAGTTTGAAACCAACCAACGACAATAAAGCCTTACGTCGATTGGGATAACCAAATCCACTAGAACCAACACGAAATAATCCAAAACACTACTGAAAATATAATATAGTGTCAAAAACACTAAAATCCCCAAATACATGAGGTGTGAGAAAAGTAGTAACCATATAATCTTACCTCCGATCAAATTCAGCAGACTAAATCACTCAGAACCCCATTTTCTCCCCTTCATAGAATATAATTACCTTTTATCCACAGAAAGAAGTAAAAGACTTAAGTGGCCATTGCGATAAAGAAAATAAAATAAAAACTAAACTAAAAAATACTCGTATCATGTGACAATACACGTCACCGCCCAACATATAAGAACCACAATGCCCCATGGGTCAAATCATGTTCCAGCAAGCAAGGGGGAAATATATCCATGTTTCAAAATGAAACTATCAAATAGTACATTCCTATTAATTAACAATTATTCTTCCTGTTAGTGGTATATAATTATTTGGGCTCGAGTTTCAGCTTAATTTGGTTTTGTTCGATACACGTTTATCCCCCCTACACACACCCATCACACACCCAATGCACACCACAACACAACCCTTGCACACCCCCCTCAAATGCACACTTCCTCCCCCTGCACACACTTCCTCCACCCCCTACACACACCTCCTACCCCTGTACTATGTACACCCCCTACACACAACCGCTGCACACAGACCCTCCACACCCCATGCACCCCCGCCACCCCATGCACACCCTCACACACCCTTACACAACACCAGAACAACCCCAAAACAACCCCTGCACACCCCCTCCAAATTCTAAAATAAACCACTAAACAAAAAAAAATCAAGGTTAAACAGAGCCTAAGAATTTCATTTGCCCAAAATTAAAATCAAGAAGATCAAGAAGAGGGGAACCAAGAAATTGGATACTTCTTTCTACCTAAAAAAATTATTCATTGTGCATATTTGTTTCTAACCACATATAATATGCTTTAAGAAAAAATATAAATTTAGAATCTATATAACTTCAATATGTTAAAGCTGAACTAGGCCACCCCAATCTAGATTCTAGTAAGGTCTAGACAACCAGAATATGAATAGTTGGAAACACTACAAGGAATCCATCCCACTTAAGTGAGCTAGATAATTCCTCCCTACTAACGAACCAGGATACCAAGGATCCTTACTTTTTTTCTCATAACAATGATACTCATCCATAAAGATCATCTTTCTCGATAAAAATTATGAGAAAAAATGAATAATCAATATTTTGTTATTAAAAAACAATTATAACAAAGGGTAACCATCTACTATGATGAATTACTAAGGTAGACTTCATCAAGTCTAAAATGAGAAAAAACCCAAAGCCTTTTTGTGTCATTATTGGACTGATTAGTACTAAACATCTGGTATCACATCTTGGTAAGAGTATCAAATTTCTCAAAACATATCCTATTAGGCTTAGAAAGACCAAGAATACCAAGCTTGTGTCTGTTAAAAAAAATCTTAAGAGAACTAACTATTTTTGGGTTATCCTATCCCAGACAATTCCTCAAAATAATCATCATTTAAACATGGATGTGGAGATGGAGCTACCTTTATTCTTAACACCAGAGTTTTTGTTCCTGGTTGATCTCTTGAAAGCAACAGATTGTTTCACATCCCTACTTATAATAACACATTCCTTGCATGACGTTTTTGTATTGGGATAGCCCCATTCAATTCCTTGGTTTGATACAATAGTGAAAAATCCCTTTGGATTACCTTTAGAAGTGAAACTCAAACTTGTATTAATCTCAAGAGTGATAAAAGAATTAACTCCATTGAAAATTATAATTATAGTATTGATTCCAGGAATAACAAAATAAGTAGATCTTTTTATTACTATTTCATTACACTTTGGATTGTTTTGAAATTGAGTAACCTTCTGTTGTATACAACTCCCACTGTGGGATGCATTGGCCTTGTTGCAGTCTCCAGTTGGATTAATTGTTTTCCCTCTTTTAGAATATCAGTATACAGAGGAGTCTACCCAGAACTGTATACAACTCTCAGACCTAGAGAATTCATGTTTATGCTAGCAGGTTCAAAATGATCAGTAGATAGAATAGTTTTCCTAGGCATGTATGAAATACTCAGACCTTTAGAATGTCATTTAGTTCTTTACGGACAGTATTATTGAGGAATTATTTGGCAACTTAGCACCAAATACTGAACATGAAACCCTCCTTAACACACCCCTGCACCCACCCTCCCCCTTGCACCCCTTCTTCACCCCCACTACCCCCACCCCCACCCCAACTATCCCCACCCCACTGCACCCCCACCCCACTAAACCCACCCTATCTCATGCCCCCTAATTCACCCCCACTACTACCACTATTGTACCCACCCCACTGATATGAATAGAACTGATATAAAATAACTAATGGGTCCCTAACCAATCTAACCTAAACTATAAAAAATATTTAATTTCATTGAATGATATCTCTAACTCTTCTTTTTTTTAATTTTTTTTTTGAAAACCTTTTTTGGGTTAAGTGTGAATGAACAAAATAGATTACCAAAATAGCCAGAAAAAAATTACAAATAGGAAGTAAAATTCAAATTCTAAAATTAATCTTAACATGTAGTTCAGCCACACACCATAGGATTTGGGTGGATATAAGACACATATCAAGATCTATGGGAGAGTTGAAATCATGTGACACATAAAGCTCTATGTCATCAGTTAATATCACCATTAATTTAGCCCCATTTATAGCAATCAAATCACTATTTCCAATATGCATCACCTCATTAAAAATTCCATACCAATGATATTGAACACCACTGATCCTGACCCACTTTCACCTGAAATTACATTTTCATCATTGAATCTAGAAAATCCTAAACCATGAATAGACAAACCATCATTAAATTCCACATGATTATAACACCCAAAATGACCTTCACCAATGATAACATCTACCAAGAATACAAACCATGCTGATACAAATACTTTCACTTAATAAAACTAATCAAACCAAATTGATTCACTAAACATAGAAGAACCAAAAGATATGGACTTAAACTAAACCAAATAGAAGTGACCTGATCCAAATCAAATAGAACATATAACTAAAACTACTAGAAATGATAAAACCAACCTATTTTAAATAAAACCTCATAAAATCTACAAGGCTCAAACTAAATCAATGTAATACAAACTAATTGATTCACTAAAATAAGAACCTAAAGTAATAGACCTAAACTAAACCAAATAGATTTGGAATAATCCAAAATAAATGGAATTAAACTAACACAACTTCAATCAAGAAAACCAAACTTCAAATCATATCATTATAAATTCTGATTTCTAGAATTTTCATATTTAAACTCTATAAGACAATCAAACCCAATAAAAATCTGAAAAAAAATCAAAAAAATCATACCTAATGTAGTAAGTGAAAAAAAATAAACTCTATAAAAGAAAAATGTGACAATTAAGAAGACAATAAATCAAAACAAATGAATCTTACCCAATTAGAATTGAAGATGCTATGTATTTTAAATCAAAGAAACCCTTCTCCATGGAAACTTTCACAGGGTATGTGAGGAATTAGAACCATCCTGGTTCATATGTATGTGGGTGTGAATTTTTGAAAATCAAAGATAATTGAAACCACAAAAACATAAATAGAATAATTATTTGAGGAAATAGAAAACAAATCCTAACACACCCTACCACAGGCCACTCACAAGCTATGATTCGTGGGCTGCCCACCAGTGAGAATTAGAGGGGCGCCTGTAATGTGTGAATACTGAAAAAACATTACACATTGGTGAGTTGAGGAGGAGGGTATCCCGAAGGCGGATGCGGATCTGGAGCCACGTTGGAAGAAGAGCATCACGGGGAGGTTGGGTGGTCACGTTGTTGGAGGAGGATCGTCCCGAGGATGGGTGGTTGCATCATCGAAGGAGGAATGTCTCGAGTTTGGGTGGTCGCATCATTAGAGGAGAATCGTCCTGATGTTGGGTGGCAACATCGGACAAGGATGAAGGTCGGACGATGATCAAACAAAAGCCTCAAGGAAGAGTTCGCATGGAAGTGTTCACGAAGAAAAAGTCCGCCAGGAAGATGAGAAGGTTTTAAGGGCGAGTCGGTGAGCGAGAGAGGAAATCCACGAGGTCAGTTAAATTTCCGCATCTTAATGCCACTGTTATTTAAAAACTGTGGTGATATAATAGGATTTAGCCATTGTTTTTTAAACTGTGTCTATATAAGTGTAGCTAAATCATAAATTTCTAGTAGTGAATCTTTCCAACAATTGAGGATTCTTCAGGTGATGACTACGAGCATGCTTCGGTTGATACTGTCAAACTGGTAAAGGCTTACATGCTTCCCGATGACGAAGAGCACCATGCAGATCCTCCCAATTCCCCTAGTCTATGTTGTCATCAATGAAGTTGTGGGTATGTGAATCATCATAATGCACTGGCCAGCTCTTCTTGAAAATCCTTTCGCACCACCAAGAGATGATAGTAGGCCTAGTGTAGAGCTCACCATATGCATCCTTCTCATCGGGTTTCATCAGATTCACCCCACCACTGTTTTTACTATCTGTTCAAGAAAAGACACCATGACCATGCTATGATCACCCAAATTCTATTTTGGATAGACACCAGTCATCTGGACATCAGTTGGTAGTAACTCTATGTGGTTTGACTAGTGAGCAATAAGAAATTCCCTACACCATCCATGATAGTCTGGTTCGACAAGTAGTGTCGACATACCTCCTGCCGATAAGCGACCCCATGTCAGAAGAAGTTTACGCCTGACACAAAAAGATGATGTCTTTAATAATATTTCCAGCATTCCTACCCTGATATTGATCTTCATGGATCTCAGTCTATTAGTAGATAAGTGTGAAACACTCAAAAAATCTTTAAAAAGTCCCTTCAAGATTGAAATAGAGGTCGCAGCCAATAAAGACTTCTATGCCGAGTCAGTCAAACTTGTGGAGTGTCAGTCCATCATTTCATTCTAGGGAGAAGATGAAGGTTCTCTTATACAAGAGCACATCGTCTCTATGTGAATCACTATCAAGTTCAATGGCATGGAGGTCCACCCATGTCATGTCAACACAATTTCGAGGATCAATCTTATCCCTACTCAAACACAATGCTAAATGGGACTGCCTTAAATATATCTGAGCCCCTCTGACCTAAATATTCAAGGTTACAATAGGACAGAGCAGACATCAGTCAAAAAGATACACCTGAAGACCCGGTTTGGTGGCTTAATTTCCATCACTGAGTTCATGGTTGTCTCATAGGACACTGCTTACAATGCATTAATGGGTATACCATGGCTCGACCTGCATGTGACAGTCCCTTCCTTATATCACCAATTCCTTAAGTACTCTCTTAATGGTCATGTGGGCATACTACAAGGTGATGTGTCTCTATTTTCCTCTTGTGAATCCTTCTACCAGGATGCTGACTACTATAGGATCAAAGATATATAGGTTCAATCCAATGAGGTTGAACACACTACCATTGTGGTCGACCTTGGGACAGACGTGGATGATGCCTATATCCTACTGATTCACTGATTTGAGGCCATGACCATAGACTTGGGGCAGTGATTTTTTATCTCAAGGACTATAGGAAATCACATTACCAATTCTAATGAATTATAAAACATAACCTCATATTCCTAAACAAATCAGGCTAAGGTGATCCTAGAGCCCCCTACCCTTTTAAGGTATCACATTTTCCATCCCATGGCAACAACAATATGTCACACATGCTTGTTTTCACAAATTGGGATAAACTAGCTCAATCCAACAATCCAATATTGCATTGAAATTATCAAACATGGCCCCTTAGGTCGAATTGCAGATGGAATCAGATCAGAATATTTCTTCTCCATGGTTTCATAAATGCATGGGTTCTCTGATGAGGTTCTCACTTCATCTCAGGCTGGCACCGGAATTCGGTTAGGATCAGACAACATGGAATATTTTTCTCCTGCTAATGATCCTCTCACCATGGAAGATGAGGATGATTTGTAATATTACCCTTTCACATGTGAAGCGTGCATCTCTAATACGATCGATGAGTAAGTATATGTGAACCTAGACACTGAGATAGGTCCAAAGCTGACACTGATCCACTAATCCATCCCTGTATAAGAGTATCTTAAATATGTGGAAATCATAAAACAACATCATGATTTATTTTCCTAGATATTGGATGAGAGGAAAGAACTAGATCCTTAGGTCATAGTCCACCACCTTGGCCTCTCTATAAACCATAGAAGGATTAAACAACCTCCCAGAAAGAAGCACCCCACTCTTCGTTCCATGGTCGAGGCCAAGGTTGATAAACTCATCAAAGACAACATCATCAAAGGGGTCTAGTAGCCCAGATGGTTAGCCAATATTGTACCCATTAGGAAGAATATTGTAAACATCAGAGTCTGCATTGACTTCCTGGATCTCAACCAGCACTGTCTGAAGGATGATTTTTTCCTTCTTATGACAGAACTGTTGATTGACGCCACCGTTGGGTTCTAGGCTCTCTCCTTCTGGATGGGTATTCTAGATATAATAAAATCCAAATGTCCCCCAAGGATGAAGAGTTTACTACCTTCAGGGCTCCAAAATTTAATTTTTGATACCCAGTGATGCCTTTCAGTCAAAAGAATTATTTTTCCACCTATCCGCACACCAAGAACCGCAAAGTCCATCCATTTCTTGGGACAATAGTGGAATGTTACATGGACAATCTGGTGTTTAAATCCCACAAAAGTCAAAACCATCTCATATAACTTGATAAAGTGTTCATATTCCTCCTTTACCACCGTCTATAGATGAACCCCTTGATGTGGGCCTTTGGAGTTACCTCTAGAATGTTTCTGAACATTGTTGTCAGGTATAGAGGTATCAACATTGATCCACAAAAGACACTATCCATCAATCTGATGCCTCATCCAAATAGTATTTGTGAGCTCTGAGTATTTCAAGTCCACATAGCCGATATACGTTGATTTTTCACAAATATGGCAGGAAAGTTTATAGCTTTTTATTGGACAATAATGAAAGGATCTAATTATCAGTTGGATGAGGAGTGTCAGACTGCTTTTGAGAAAATAATGTAGTATATATGAAAACCTCTAGTTCCGGTGTCCCATATCTCTAGAAAGACACTGGTCTTTTATATGAAGACCCTAGAATAATCTCTCTGTGCCCTCCTCACTTAGAAGATCAATGAAATTACATAGTACATTTTATATTATCATAACCACGTGATACTCGATACAGAGACAAGATATTTCATCTATTGAGAAGATCGTCCTTTCAATGGTATTCACAATCCATAAATTGAGACATTGCATACAAAACCATGAGATACATCTTGTGTCCCTAGTGGATCCACTGAAGTACATCCTAAAATGTCTCATCTAGACAGGCCATATAGCTTAGTGATCATTGATCCTTCAACATTTCGACATCAAGTTCATTCCCATGAAAACTATCATGGGGCAGGAACTACCAATCTTTTCTGCGGCCCATCCAACCCCTGCATAGCAGTATCTGGACCCTAATTTCCTAGATGATTCAATCCTCTTAGTGGATCAAGATGTGCCATATTGGTATATTCACTTCGATGGTTCTTCATGTAGTCCAACTAGCATGAGACTCAATGATCCTAGACATAATAGATTAGGACTTGGTATCATATTCCTCACACATACATAGGATTTCTTTCCCAATTAATTCCTATTTTCAAAAGGCTACACCAAAAATGAATCGGAGTATCATGCTCTCATCACCGGCCTCATTCTAGCCCTCTTAAAGGATGTTCCTCATCTGAATGTGAAGGGGGATTCCAAGGTTGTCATGAAATAGATCAACGATGACTATGTTTTTCCGAAGCTAGAGCTCACACCCTTTCTAGAGCTCACTCGCCAGCTAATGACCTGGTTTCCTTCCCCACCATAGATCACTCATGTTCCCTAGTCGCAAAATGTCTGATCTAGTGCATTGGACATCCAGGTTGCCTCTCTTGTAGAGCCCGACCAAGAAAACATGATCCTTCATGTGAGGCATCAGAGATTCATCACTCATGTCACTCCAGATGATGAATAAAACCAACTAGGAAGTCATCTTACCGCTGGTATATCTACATTAGGACCCCAAGGTCCTCCTTTTGTAGTGGTAGAGACTGTTGAATGGAAAACTCCTTCCACTGAGTCCCTCCCACACGGTGAACTCTCAATAGACAGAGCCAAACATGAACGAATATGTTAGTGTGTAGTGAAGTTCATCCTCCATAGCGGTCCTATACTTATGAATATCATCTAAAAATGTAGGTTTGATGGGATTATTCTTCATTTCATTCAAGGAGATAGGAATACCCAGGTTATGTAGGAAGTTCATTCTGGTTCCTATGAAGCTCATCAGGTAGGGCCGAAACATTCCACCCAAATTTAAATGTTAGGCTATATCTGGCCCACCAAGATCCATGACTACATCGAGTTCAATAAAAGGTGTCATCCGTGTCATATCCATGCAATTTTTTTCATCATCTGCTAGAGCCCCTTCATACCACTATGTACTCTTAGACCTTTATGGTCTCAGGACTTAATGTTCTGCGGAAAAATCCACAAGTGACAGTTCATCTAGGCAGGTTCTTCCTGAATGCAACATATTTATTTTCCAAGTGGGAAGATGCAATTCCACTCATGGATTTCAAGGACCATTATACTTCTAACTTCATAAACTCCAATACCATAATTTAGTTTTGGGTCCCTCATCCATCCTCACCAATAATGGCACAAACATTCTGTCATCTGAATTGAAGAAATTATATGCCAAGTACAATATATATTCCAATCATACTTCTTGCTATCATGCGCAATCAAATGGGAAGATTGAGGTGTTTAACAAAAACCCTCTCTAATATTTTGAAGATGATGGTTGGTCAAAAAAAGAAAAGTTGGTGGGAATATATCCATAATTCTCTCCGGTATTACTAGAAAAAGACTCATAATTCCACCAAGGTGACTCCATATTCCTAGAGTATGGAATAGAGGCAGTCCTACCCATCGATATTGAGTTACCATCACTTATCACAACCATCTATGATCAGAATACATTACACATAACAGTAGAAGACCTTTAGATGAACAGAAATCCCTAAATAAGTATAAGATATGAGCCTTTCACAATATAGAGAGGAATCTGTACAAGATAGACAAATTTTTTAATAGTAATGTTTTTCTATTTTCATTCATTCATGGTGACACGGTATAGAACCTAAGAATTTGATTAATACCCAACAAGAAGCTACCGATGTTGGAGCCTAAGTGGGAGGGACCATACATCATTCACAAGGTCTACCCCAATAGTGCATACTATATAGTCTCTATAGATGGTGAGTGTATTAATCCTCCAACCAATTAAAAATTCCTCAAGTAGTATTTCTGTAACACCCCAAGCTTCCACGGTACGTTTCCCTTCGAATAATGCAATGGCATTCATTGTACGCAACTTCGAGATTTTAACACACCACAACCAATCAAACTAGCCGTTATGAATAGTAATACCTAATTTTTGAAATCTAATAAATTCTATCTCTCAAAATGGACTTCATTTTTGGATTCAGAATATCGAAATTAGCCTTGGGTGAAATTTTGGTACTTTTCGGATAACTTTCATATTTTGATGAATAGTGAAAATTACTAAATTTTAATTAAAAACAACTATTTTAATCAAAATAATTAATAGTGATAAATTATGAATTTGAGTGGTTTTAAAGTATATTTAGAATATATTTTTACCATCTAATACAATGTGGGTCATTGAACATAATTTCACATTTAAACCAGACATAAAAAAGTGCCAATCTTTTGATAGTTATTATCTCTTAAAAACACGCTTTTTATTTTAACAACGGGAATTAATTTTAAATTAATTTCTGCCACTTCTGTGTTTTGAATTTGGAAAAATGGATTCCATATTTGGAATCAGGATGTTCAAATTGTGTAAATAGGTAACTTTTATTTTTAGACATTTTGAATAATTACTGCGGTAAATATTTTATTTACCATGGTTAAGGGTAAATCCGGTAAATAAAGGTTAAACAAATAATATTATAATAATACTAAATAACCCTAAAACGTGTCCTGGCCTTATTGGTTGATATATGTTCGACCATAGGCATATTTGGGTCGATTTGGGGACCCCATGGAGCCACTTGTAGGTGATAGGGACATGTTATTTTAATTAAGTGAAAATGAATACAAAAATGACACAAGCATATATCTTTTAGAAAAACAATTTTTACATAGGGTTATATATGTTGGATTTTAGATTATAAATATTCATTAGAAATATAAAAATATTTCCTACATAGTTATAGTTCATTTATAATTTTTAGACATTAAATAAGTTAATTTATTTATGACACAGTGATGATGAATTAATTACATACGATAATAGTTAACAATTAAAATAATTGATATTATAAATACCCAAATAAATATAATATGAAACTTTTAATGAATTAAACTAATTTTCTAGGATAATATGATATATTGGGATTGATTTAATTGACTTTGTTCGAAGTAATCAATCTGTTATGAGTATCACAAAAATCAACTATTGAATAGTGTCAAAATTGACATAAAAGTGTTCTTAAAACAAATATTATATTATTAATTGATATTAAATTCTAAAAATATAAGGTTCGGCCAAGAGACATATATCATGATAGTTTCATCATTAATGGACCACTTGGGGGTCTCTTGGATGTATATAGTAAGTTTATTAACCATATTATATAAAAATACAAAGAGACATTGTAAAAGTAAAACTAATTAACTTAGAGTTAATACTTAAAGATAAGGTTAATATAAGTACCCAAACCTGTCTAAATTCTATTTTTTGAGTGGTTTTAGACCTATCCCAACCTTAACCTTTGAATAATCAACTTTGGAGCCATTAGAAACCGAATATGAATTTATTATAATTTAATATTTCTAGCTTTTCCAAAGGTGACCCTCACCCCTCTTATAAAAGGGCACCCCTCCTTCTCATTTCTTCACACCTTCAAAGACTTTTGGTTCGGCCATACTCTGCCCAAATACTATCCCAACATCCCTAAATACAACCTATAGGCCTTATTCTGATCAGAAAGCCAACCTAAGGAGCCCTTTTGATCAAATCAAAAGGAAGAACCCGAAGAAGAGGTAATGTTTTCACCACCCCTTTTCAAGTTCCTTTCTTCTTCTACTTGTTCTTTCTTTGTTATTACCATTCTAAAATAATAACTACAGTATCTCAAATATACTATTATGTTATTATAAATATGGTAAAACCATATTCAGTATTCTATCCACCCTTTGAATAACATGTCACCATACGTGCGTACGTACATCTTACTGTCTCCACGCCGTGGTGTAATTGTTATTCAATATATTATTATTTGGATGGGTATAATAATGATGTGTAAATCATGTAAATAATAAATATAACATGTTAATGATTCTTTATATATGTTATACCATCCATTTATATATTATTTTAATATCAAAAGAATGATATTGTCGCTCGTGTGTACGTACGGACTACCGTCTCCACGAACGCGATGAGATTCATTCTCCATCGTATCCATTCAAGTATAATTATAATTTGATGATTTAAAAATGATGTTTAAGGACATAAAATCATTCATGATATGAATAAGATACAACAAACATGGCTTATGTTACAAGACATATAAAAGAAAATGAGTAAGTTAACACCCGAAACGACGATAATTCTAAGATATTATTAACAAATCAATGTTAAAAGATCATATATGATATCATATTAATATATATGATTCTTGTATAATTTAATAACAATTATTTCACCATTATATAGGAGGTTAACCTACCCCAACCAAGTAAAAGTACAAGGTAAGTGTTATTTCACAATCTCTTCATTATCCGAGGTTTTTTATACGTAATAATCTACTGGGATTTCATTATCATCCACGTCCATGTTTCTTCGAAATGTATTTCAAAACATATTTATTATTTACAAGAATATGGGTTAAAGTCATTTATACCCTTTTTTTACTTTTTATAAGAGGTTTATAAAGGAATCTTTCCGTTGTTTTCAAAACAAGATCCTTTTTAACCTTTTCGACAGAATTAAGGTAAGAATGTTTTTTTAACTTATACGGTGGGTGCGGCTATTTTCCGCCGTTATAAAATCTTCAAAGCTTACCTTACAAGGTTATAAGAATATTTTCAAAGAAAATGTTTTATTTTATATGGATCTTAAATGATTTCAAAATAAAAGGAGATATTTCTTAAAAAAGATTTTTGATTTCATCTATGTCAACATCCTTTGATGGATTTTAAGATTATTTGAAGTTGATTTATTATGATACAAAACTTATATATTGTATTGAAGGTTTTGAGATATGTTTTACTGTGGATGTGCTATTTTTATACCATTCATAGTTAATGGTGAAAGCATTGACATTTCGTATGCTAGTTTTAATACGAATGTTTAAGTTATGTTTAAACCTTTTCATATGGGAATGCATTGGACTTAATATGTGATGGGTGGAGCCCGCTATAGCTCCTCGATGCATCGGTAGGTCTCATGAGACAAACTAGTGTCTTGGCATAAGGCCTTCACAAAATCTTATTTGTAGTCTTGGCACGAGGCCTTGGCTATGTGGTTATGATAGTCTGGCATTATCCATTCCATCATTATGAAAGTGGTTATTGATTTTGCATGAGATTATTCGATTAGTAGAATAACCATGTGAATAAGTAAATGTCATTATTTCATTTTATTTATGCCATACAATGTTAAAAGTTCATGTTTAAAAGGCTTTTGTTTTAGTTATACATTGCCTTAAATGTTTATTCTTATTTATGAAAGTTTCCGCTATATTGTTATCCTTACTGGGCATTTGAGCTCACCCCTTTTCTATGTTTTATTTTTCCCAGTAAGTGAAGAAGTAAATTATGAATGACCTGCAGGGATATTATGTGGGGATATGAGTGTGGATTATGGAGACAATATGTTGTTGTAGTAGTTTTTCATTTTATGATGTAATGTAAGACTTATGAATATATCTAGTGTTTCCAAGACTACTAGACCAATCGGTCTTTGGAGATTTGATATTTCTTGTGATCATGACAATGTTATATAATAATGCATTGACTCTGGGTAACTGGGGTCGGGGCGTTACAGTTGGTATCAAAGGAATTTTAGTACAAACCTTCGAAGCTAGATTTAGATAAACTCTGATTAGAGCACGTAGACCTAAGATGAACTTTGAGGATTAGTATAGAAGAACTTCCTAGAATTTTGGTATTGTAGAGATCTTTTGTGTTTTCCGAGCAATACATCCCTGTCTGGATATGAGCAGGTAGAGGCGGCTCTGGCACAGATGTACCTAGTGGTAAAACCCGAAAACACCACTTTGAGCTAGACTCGAACGGGAACTGGTGCACGACAACGGGCCTTGCTGCACTATTGGTTACGACACTCCCGGGGGATATGCTTAGGATAACTCTCATTTTCCTTACAAATCATTACGAAGGGTTTATGAGTATATACTTCCTCAAAGAAAACATTTTTATGATTATGGATTAAATCCATAAATAGTTCAATTTATGTTAAGTGTTTTATAAGTATGGGATTATGTATTTTGATTCATAAACTGATCTAGTTTATGCCATTGTTTAGAAATGGCGCCTAGTGGAAGAAATGGAAACCGTATCAATGCACGCACTCCATGTAGGGATTTCCCTCCTGCTCAAGATAATTATAGTGGAGCTGGTGATGCAACTGGTGCCGATCAGCTAATCACCATACTGGGACAACTTACTCAGGTTATGAATAATAACCTTACCCATATGG
This sequence comes from Viscum album, assembly GCA_963277665.1. Classification (NCBI taxonomy): domain Eukaryota; kingdom Viridiplantae; phylum Streptophyta; class Magnoliopsida; order Santalales; family Viscaceae; genus Viscum; species Viscum album. The sequence continues at coordinate 1,232,618,639 of OY728135.1, read as the reverse complement.
AGCACCCTGATCCGCAGCGTGGAGGATCAATGTTAGATCGATTCATGAGGCAACAACCACCAACGTTCAATGGGAGTACAAATCCCTTAGTAGCTGAGAAATGAATATTTTCCCTAGAGAAAATATTTCAGGATTTGGGGAGTAGTGAAAGGGAAAAAGTTATCATGGCAGTTTACCGCCTCACTGGAGATGCTGATCAATGGTGGTCATTGATTCAAAATACGAAGGAAGATGATGAAGTATCAAATATGGAATGGAGGGAGTTCAAATATCCGTTTTTAGAAAAATACTTTCCTCATGACCATCGAGCAGATACGGAAAGGCAATTTCTAAGTCTGAGACATAAGGGGGATGAGAATGTCACAAAGTATGAGGCTAACTTTACAAGGTTAGCAAGGTACGCTGGTGATTATATACGTAACCAAAGAAGTAAGATTGATCGTTTCTTTGATGGGTTAAAACCATTTCTCCATCGAGCATTAGTCTCACAATCCTTCTCATCATACGAAGACATTGTCTCATGTGCTATCAAGACCGAAAAGGAATTCTATAAGTCCTTTGACTTTAAATCAAAGCAAGAGAAGAAGAGACCTGCTGATCAATTTTCTAATGGAAATAAGGGGAAGAAGGGAAAGGTTGAATATCCATCCTGTGGTAAATGTGGGAAGAAACACCCCAGTACTTGCTTGAAGGGAATGGGTGTCTGTTACAAATGTGGTGAAAAAGGCCACCAAGCTCGTGATTGCAAGGGGAAGAAGGAAGCTACCAACATTCAGTGCTACAATTGCAAGGAGATGGGGCATTATGCAAATGAATTTCCTAAGCATTAGGAGAACTTACCTCAGAAAAGGCCAAGGGATCAAGGCCAAGCTTATGCTATCACTACTGCTGAGGTAGAAGCTCGGAAAGACGTGGTGGCAGGTAATTTAATGGTTTCATCCAGATTAGAAAATGCATTATTTGATTCTGGATCATCGCATTGTTTCATATCTTCCCAGTTTTCTAAGAAAATTAGATATTTCAATTTGATTTAACAAAGGAGTTGTCAGTTAAAACTCCTAAGGGAAGTATCATTGCAACAAAGTTTTGAGAATCAGTCCCCATTAGAGCACATAAATGTTCTTTATCTTCTTATCTAATCGTCATACCTATGATTGAGTTTGATATAATCCTCGGTATGGACTGGATTTCGGACTATGATGTAAAGATTTATTATAAGAAGAAAGGGGTTACGATTCTTGATGATAATGATAAAGAACACCTTATCTTTAGAGAACAATCGTCACCACCAAATTCTTATTTAGATCCACCCTCAATACCCCAACTAAATTCAATTATTGGGGAGGAAGAGAATGAAATAACTGTGGGTGAGGAAAGGAATTTTCAAACAGAGGATGTACCTATTGTGAAAGAATTTGTAGATGTATTTCCGGAAGAGTTACCTGGACATCCTCCAGAATGAGAAGTTGAGTTTTCCATTGATTTAATTCCTATATCAAGGCCTATATCGAAGAACCCTTATAGAATGGCCACTATAGAATTAGTTGAACTAAATAAACAACTAGAGGAATTGAGTAATAAAGGATTTATTCTCCCTAGTGTTTCTCCATGGGGAGCCCCTGTTCTTTTTGTTAAAAAGAAAGATGGATATATGAGGTTATGTATTGACTACAGGGAGATCAATGCTATAATGATAAAGAACAAGTATCCCCTACCTCGTATTGATGATTTATTTGACCAACTACATGGAGCTCAATACTTTTCAATGATTGACCTTCGATCTGGATACCATCAGTTGTGTGTAAAGAAGGAAGACATTCCGAAGACAGCATTTCGAACCAGGTACGAGCATTACGAGTTTACTGTAATGCCTTTTGGATGGACTAATGCACCTTCTGTATTCATTGACCTGATGAATAGAGTTTTCAAGGAGTATCTCGATGAATTTGTGGTGGTATTTATTGATGATATCTTGGTATACTCTAAAAGCTACGAAGATCATGAAAATCACTTGCGCATTATCTTGAAGACTCTGAGAAGACATGAATTTTATGGGAAGTTTAGCAAGTTTGAATTCTGGCTTCAGGAGATTTCTTTTCTTGGCCATATTGTCTCTAAAGATGGAATCTCTGTTGATCCTTCTAAGACCAAGGCAATCCAAGAATGGTCAGCACCTATGAGTATAACTATGGTACGTAGTTTTATTGGTTTGGCAGGTTATTATCGACGTTTCGTCCAGAATTTTTCCCGATTGGCTAACCCATTAACGAAGCTCACACATAAAGGGGTTAATTTTTTTTGGACAAAAGAGTGTGAAGAATGTTTCGAAGAACTGAAGAGAAGATTAGTCAATGCTCCTATATTGACTCTACCATCGGGGAATGATGGGTTCGTTATTTATAGTGATGCATCGACGAAAGGAATTGGTTGTGTCCTTATGCAGAATGATAGAGTTATTGCCTATGCATCACGACAGTTGAAAATTCATGAACAAAACTATCCTACTCATGATCTCAAGTTAGAAGCTGTGATCTTTGCTTTGAAGATATGGAGGTACTACCCCTATGGTGAAAAATGTGAGATTTATACTGATCACAAGAGTTTGAAGTATATTTTCTCACAAAAAGAACTCAACATGAGGCAAAGGAGATAGCTTGAATTACTCAAGGATTATGATTGCACGATACACTACCTCCCGGGGAAAGCAAACAAGGTGGCAGATGCTTTGAGTAGAAAAGACCATGGAGTTTTGAACAATATTATAATTGAAAGGGATCCAATTTTCATGGATCTAGTGAAGATGGACATGGGAATAACCAGGGAAGGCGAAATATCATTTCTTTTTCAAATGGTTTCCAAACCATCTTTAATAGAAAGGATTAAGAGTACTCAGACCGATGATGAATAATTTCAAAAGAAGATTAAAGTTGTGAATGATCAGATATTGAGAGACTTTGTGTATGAAGATGGAATTTTGAAATTTGGGAAGAGACTTTGTGTTCCTGATATACCTGATCGAAAAAGGGAATTGCTGGATGATGCTCATAGTTCCAATTTCTCTATACACCCTGGGAGCACCAAAATGTATAGAGATTTGAAGGAACATTTTTGGTGGGACAACTTGAAGAGGGAGATTACTGATTTTGTGTCAAGATGTATGGTTTGTCAACAAGTGAAAGATGGAAGGCAACAGCCTAGAGGAGTCATGCAACCTCTTCCCATACCGGAGTAGAAATGGGACAATATTACGATGGACTTTGTCATGGGGCTACCAAAGACTCCTATAAGGAACGATGCAATATGGGTTATTGTTGATTGTCTTACCAAGTCAGCACATTTTCTTGCTATAAGAGAAGATCTACCCTTGGAACGTCTAGCAAGACTATATATTAATGAATTTGTGAGACTTCATGGAGTACCCCTATCGATTGTTTCTGATTGTGATCCCCGTTTTACTTCATGATTCTGGAAATCTCTTCAGAAATCCCTGGATACTGAACTTCATTTGAGCACTGCTTACCACCCACAGAAATACGGACAATCAAAACAGACTATTCAAACCTTAGAAGACATGTTGAGATCTTGCTCACTTGACTTTCAGGGTATGTGGGATCAATATTTACCTCTGGTAGAATTTTCTTATAACAATAGCTTCCATTCGAGTATTTAGATGGAACCATATGAAGCGTTATACGGAAAGAGATGTCGTACACCAACCTATTGGGATGACGTCAGTGAAAGAAAACTTGTAGGTCCAGAACTGCTGGAGGAAATGATGGAAAAGGTGAAGGTAATCCAAAATCACATCAGAGCACCTCAAAGTAGGCAGAAGAGCTATGCCGATAATCGAAGGAAGGATTTGGAATTTCAAGTCGGTGATCATGTTTTCCTGAAGGTATCTCTATGGAAGGGAGTCATACATTTTGGTAAGAATGGTAAATTGAGTCCCATGTACATCGGACCTTTCGAAATTCAAGAACGAATTGGGGCTGTAGCTTACCGATTGGCAATGCTGCCAAGTCTCTCTAAAGTTCACGATGTGTTCCACGTATCTCTGTTGAGGAAATACATGCCTGACCCAATGCATGTACTCACCTATGAGGAATTAGAACTGGAACCTGATCTGTCTTATTGCAAAGATCCCGTCAAGATTCTTGATACGAGAGAACAAGTGCCGAGAAACCGGACGACGCGTCTGGTAAAAGTTTTGTGGAGAGACCATAAGATGGAGGATGCAACGTGGGAACCCGAGGAACGTATGATGAAGAACCAACCGAGTCTTTTCATGTGATAATTATTCTAAAAATTTCGAGGACGAAATAATTTTAAGGAGGGGAGAATGTAACACCACAAGCTTCCACGGTACGTTTCCCTTCGAATAATGCAATGGCGTGCATTGTACGCAACTTCGAGATTTTAACACACCACAACCAATCAAACTAGCCGTTATGAATAGTAATACCTAATTTTTGAACTCTTATAAATTACTTCTCTCAAAATGGACTTCATTTTTGGATTCGGAATATCGAAATTAGCCTAGGGTGAAATTTTGGTACTTTTCGGATAACTTTCATATTTTGATGAATAGTGAAAATTACTAAATTTTAATTAAAAACAACTATTTTAATCAAAATAATTAATAGTGATAAATTATGAATTTGAGTGGTTTTAAAGTATATTTAGAATATATTTTTACCATGTAATACAATGTGGGTCATTGAACGTAATTTCACATTTAAACCAGACATAAACAAGTGCCAATCTGTTGATTGTTATTATCTCTTAAAAACATGCTTTTTGTTTTAACAACGGGAATTAATTTTAAATTAATTTCTGCCACTTCTGTGTTTTTAATTTGGAAAAATGGATTCCATTTTTGGAATCAGGATGTTCAAATTTTGTAAATAGGTAACTTTTATTTTTAGACATTTTGAATAATTACTGCGGTAAATATTTTATTTACCATGGTTAAGGGTAAATCCGGTAAATAATGGTTAAATATAATAATATTATAATAATACTAAATTATCCTAAAACGTGTCCTAGACTTATTGGTTGATACATGTTCGACCATAGGCATATTTGGGTCGATTTGGGGACCCCATGGAGCCACTTGTAGGTGATAGGGACACTTTATTTTAATTAAGTGAAAATGAATACAAAAATGACACAAGCATATATCTTTTAGATAAACAATTTTTACATAGGGTTATATATGTTGGATTTTAGATTATAAATATTCATTATAAAGATAAAAAGATTTCCTACATAGTGATAGTTCATTTATAATTTTTAGACATTAAATAATTTAATTTATTTATGACACAGTGATGATGAATTAATTACTATAATAGTGAAAAATTAAATTAATTGATATTATAAATACCCACATAAATATAATATGAAACTTTTAATGAATTAAACTAATTTTATAGGATAATATGATATATTAGTATTGATTTAATTGACTTTTTTCGAAGTAATCAATCTGTTATGAGTTTCACAAAAATCAACTATTGAATAGTGTCAAAATTGACATAAAAGAGTTCTTAAAAGAAATATTATATTATTAATTGATATTAAATTCCTAAAAATCTAAGGTTCGGCCAAGAGACTTATATCATGATAAGTTCATCATTAATGGACCACTTGGGGGTCTCTTGGATGTGTATAGTAAGTTTATTAACTATATTATATAAAAATACAAAGAGACATTGTAAAAGTGAAACTAATTAACTTAGAGTTAATACTTAATGATAAGGTTAATATAAGTACCCAAAACTGTCTAAATTCTATTTGTTGAGTGTTTTTAGATCTATCCCCACCTTAACCTTTGAATAATCAACTTTGGAGCCATTAGAAACCGAATATGAATTTATTATAAATTAATATTTCTAGCTTTTCCAAAGGTTCCCCTCACCCCTCTTATAAAAGGGCACTCCTCCTTCTCATTTCTTCACACCTTCAAAGCCTTTTGGTTCGGCCAAACTCTGCCCAAATACTCTCCCAACATCCCTCACGACAACCTAGAGGCCTTAGTTTGATCATAAAGCCATCCTAAGGAGCCCTTTTGATCAAATCAAAAGGAAGAACCCGAAGAAGAGGTAATGTTTTCACCACCCCTTTTCAAGTTCCTTTCTTCTTCCACTTCTTATTTATTTGTTCTTACCATTCTAAAATAATAACTCTAGTATCTCGCATATACTGTGATGTTATTATAAATATTGTACAACCATATTCAGTATTCTATCCACCTTTTGAATAACATGTCCCCATACGTGCGTACGTACAGCTTACCGTCTCCACGTCGTGGTGTAATTGTTATTCAATATATTATTATTTGGATGGGTATAATAATGATGTGTAACTCATGTAAATAATAAATATAACATGTTAATGATTCTGTATATATGATATACCATCCATTTATATATTATTTTAATATTAAAAGAATGATATTGTCGCTCGTGCGTACGTACGGACTACCGTCTCCACGAACACGATGAGATTCATTCTCCATCGTATCCATTCAAGTATAATTACCATTTGATGATTTAAAAATGATGTTTAAGGACTTTATATCATTCTGGATATGAATAAGATACAACAAACATGGCTTAAGTAACAAAACATATAAAAGAAAATGAGTAAGTTAACACCCGAAATGACGATAATTCTAAGATATTATTAACAAATCAATGTTAAAAGATAATATATGATATCATATTAATATATATGATTCTTGTATAATTTATTAACAATTATTTTCCCATTATACAGGAGGTTAACCTACCCCAACCAAGGAAAAGTACAAGGTAAGGGTTATTTCACAATCTCTTCATTATCCGAGGTTGTTTATACGTAATAATCTACTGGGATTTCTTTATCATCCACATCCATGTTTCTTCGAAATGTATTTCAAAACATATTTATTATTTACAAGAATATGGGTTAAAGTCATTTATACCCTTGTTTGACTTTTTATAAGAGGTTTATAATGGAATCTTTCCGTCGATTTCAAAACAAGTTCCTTTTTAACCTTTTCGACAAAATTAAGGTAAGAATGTTTTTTTAACTTATACGGCGGGTGCGGCTATTTTCCGCCGTTATAAAATCTTCAAAGCTTCCCTTAAAAGCTTATAAGAATATTTTCAAAGAAAATGTTTTATTTTATATGGATCTTAAATGATTTCAAAATAAAAGGAGATATTTCTTTAAAAATAATTTTAATTTCATCTATGTCAACATCCTTTGATGGATTTTAAGATTATTTGAAGTTGATTTATTATGATACAAAACTTTTATATTGTATTGAGGGTTTTGTGATATGTTTGACTGTGGATGTGCTATTTTTATACCATTCATAGATTATGGTGAATGTATTGAAATTTCGTATGCTAGTTTTAATAGGAATGTTTATGTTATGTTTAAACCTTTTTATATGGGAATGCATTGGACTTAATATGTGATGGGGGGAGCCCGCTATAGCTCATCGATGCATCGGTAGGTCTCATGAGACAAACTAGTGTCTTGGAACAAGTCCTTGACAAAATCTTATTTGTAGTCTTGGCACGAGGCCTTGTCTATGTGGTTATGATAGTCTGGCATTATGCATTCCATCATTATGAAAGTGGTTATTGATTTTTCATGTGATTATTCGATTAGTAGAATAACCATGTGAATAAGTAAATGGAACTATTTCATTTTATTTATGAGATACTATGTTAAAAGTTCAAGTTTAAAAGGCTTTTGTTTTAGTTATACATTGACTTAAATGTTTATTCTTATTTATGAAAGTTTCCGCTATATTGTTATCCTTACTGGGCATTTGAGCTCACCCCTTTTCTATGTTTTATTTTTCCCGGGAAGTGAAGAAGTAAATTATGAATGACCTGCAGGGATATTATGTCGGGATATGAGTGTGGATTATGGAGACAATATGTTGTTGTAGTAGTTTTTCATTTTATGATGTAATGTAAGACTTATGAATATATCTAGTGTTTCCAAGACTACTAAACCAATCAGTCTTTCGAGATTTGATCTTTCTTGTGATCATGCCAATGTTATGTAATAATGAACCGACTCTAGGTAACTAAGGTCGGGGCGTTACAATTTCTCTTATGAATACCTACATCATTCCTTCCTGCAAGATGTTAAACTGTGTGATCCATCTAGACTGATGAACATAAAACCACCCAACACTCATCCTGCAAGACATTAAATTGTATACATTCCGAGCTCTATGACCATAAAATATGATCCCTTTTATCGTAAATGATGATAAATTTCAAGTGGTATCCATATCTAATGGTCCGAGATCTATGACCATAAACTAGGAATACCCAAAAAAAATTCATTAGGTCGAGTTCTAGTTTTCAGAAGCCTTCTCTTTTGTTTGGACTCTTGTATTAAGTTCTCTGGGGAGTTTTTGGTCTAGTGTGGACATATGTCCTCATTCACATTGACATTCAAATAAGCACACCACATACCTATCATGATATCTATCCATTCCATATCCTTACGTCATGACGTTAAACTGCACAACATTTTCATAACTACGTGTGGCTTTATTCCTACGTTCGTTGGATACGTACGAATGCCTAGACATTTAGTCTTCATGTCTAGACCGTCAAACCTCTCCATATCTTTATTCCACTCTCTAGGTTTAGTTATTTTTTAGGGATTCATGTGGTGAGGTGTGGAATATAACCTCATTCAGATCAGGTTTGTAAAAGCTTCAACATGTGCCCCTCCTTCAAGACAAGTCCCTTTTCATTGCATCCTTATAGCATGATGTTAAACTCCACAGAAATTCAAAAACTATGTATGGATTGATTATCATCCTCATGGGATATGTAGGAATGCCATAAAAGTTTGTCATTGTGTCTAGCCCCAGGTCCCTCGATCTTTTCTAGCCCTTGGCCTGAGGTTCCACCTTGGGATATCCCATAGTGTGGGGTAGACTTTTCCAGTCCCCATTCACATTGGGCATGATTTATCAGGCCATGCTCATTCACTTTAGAACCTCATTCTTTTAGATGAATCCAATACATATGAAATTAAACTATGTTTCCAAGTCCCAATTGACTTTCAAATGTTGCGTCTTTTCCATATGGCATAATAGTGCATGGGTTGGTCTAGTCATACATGTCAAACTATGAAACTATTGTCCAGACCGCTCGAAAAATAAATGGCACCAAATTATTGTGTCCCCTCTTGAGAGGGAATAATTGTTATCATTGGTTAAACAAAATGCTATTTTCCAAGGCCTATGTAAGGATTGATTCCAACGACAACACCTGGATTCTCTATCTAGGGAATGATTCACAATATTAACACACCCACAATAAAGAAAAAACAAGAACCATAAAATTCCTCTTAGATCTTTGCATGGACTAGACTTGTAAAAAATCCATTTTAGAAATAAATTTGGATTGATTCCCATCCTTATGGGATATGTAAGAATACATTGGAATTTCATATTCGGGTCTAGCCCTAGGTACCTCAAATCCTGCCTTCTTTCTGCCCCCTTGGCCGAAACTCTTCTGGATGCACATGGTGCGGGGTAGAAAACATTGGTCCTCATTCACATCGAGTTTATAATATCCATGCCATGTTCTCCCCTTTAGGGTTCTCCCATCCATTTTCCCTCATCCTTACTGTATGATGTTAAACTGAATGGATTTCAAAAACTACATATGGATTTATTCCATATCATTATGAGGTATGTAGGAAATCCTAGACTGGTTTTACATAGGTCCAACCTAATGTTATTCTATTCCTAGTATCAGCCACTTGTCATGGGTTCTCTCCCAAGATATTGAATAATGTAATATGTGGACTTCATTGGTCCTCATACCCATTGAGTTATTCTTCGATTACATACATGTTTCTCTCTTGACACACCTCTACACCGTCTGTCCTTTTCACATGCTGTTAAACCTCATGAAATTTCAGAATTTGGGGTGGCTTGATTCCCATCCTTTTGGGATATATAAAAACACCTAGACATTTCATCTATAGGTCCATCCACAAGTTCATCAATCCATTTTTCCCTTTTCCTCCACTCACCTCCTCGATTCGTCCTCTCTTAGCTGAAACCCTCATGTAATGTCTCGGAACATCCTTGTAATTTTTTTAAAATAAATTGGTATTTTACAAGTATGCGGAAATTGACGGTGCGAGATACCGAGGCTCGGAGTGCCCGTAATGAATTTATGAAATTTTGTAAGGGTACGTTCAGTAAACGTGTGGTCGTGTTTTTTATAACTTTCGAATCAGTGATCAGAATTGAAATCTGAGGGCACCGTTGAACTAGCAGTGCTAGTATTCTCTTAAAGATACTTTCACCTCGATGACATATGGTCGAGGGTGAATTTTATTTTTTGGGTTTTTTGTGAAAGAATAAAAAAAATACAATTGTGTAAACATTTTATTTTTATTTGAAACATCCATGTGAATATTGTGTAGGTGGGGACTACAAGATTTTTATCCTCCAAATTGAATGTTTGGTGGTTGGGACCACTTGAGACTAACCCTCTTGTGGATATTATGATGGTGGGGACCACCCGTCGAATGAAACCTCTGGAGATCCATAATTAAGTGGGGAGAAACCTCTTGAGCTCCCCACATAATGGATCCACTGCCCCCTTTAATGAATTTATGCCAACCCTTCTCTTTATTAATTATGCCACCCACTATAATTAATTAAGATTATTGAATTTTTTCCACCAAATATAATAGAGGGGATAATCTATTATTTTGGAAGCACTTTAAATTTGGGTGGAATTGGGGGAAAACTTCTCTAATGAAGAATTATTCCTCTAGGAAGAATGCTTCCTCAACAAAGAACGCCGACAACGAACTTCTTCGACTATGATGAACTGACACCCTAGCCTAGGATTAGAGGTTTGTGGAAGATGAGATGAACGTCGATGACTTCACCTTCTTCCTCACGCCAACACAATCAAATTTACAAGGTAGGGGTTTATTGATTATCACATCCATGTTTCCACTACAATTTTTTTGCAGGATTTGGGAATAGAGATTGTTGAGGGTTGTGGGAAATGATTTTTTAAAATAACTTCCATACATGTTCACGCTTTGTTATTTGTGAACCGCTTGCTATCAATCTAAACAGTAAGGGTGCGGGCCAATCAAAAATTTCTGGACCATCTGCTATTCTTCATTGGTGTACAATTCGAAATGGAGGACGGTGACAAAGGAGATGAATAAGATGAATGTGATGAAGGAAACAACGTCGACCCCAATTCCTCCGTGACAACCACCGCCCCCATGGCATTCCGATCTCCTGGGAAAATCGGTCGTGCGCCCTGGCTCTGCGCCCCGGTTGAGCCACACACAGTTCTTAACCCTCTCAGATGAACCGACCTAGTGGTGCTCCAGACTCCCGGTTGAATCGGCCTCGTGCCCCTGTGGCGCTCCAGCCTCCCGGCCGAACCGGCCCCGCGCCCCCGCGGCGTTCCGGCCTCCTGGTCGAACCGTCCCTGCACCCCCTCGAACCTCTGGCCTCCAGACTGAACCAGCCCCGTGCCCCATGGCGCTCCAGACTCCTGGACGAATTGGCTCCATGCCACGGAAAAACCACCCTCATCGCAACCCTCCAAGCCACCCCAGATCGCACCGACCGCGGCCCCATGAGCCTCCCTCTCTCACGCCGCCCACTGGCCCTTTGAGCCACCCCACGACCTCATTCCCTTGCAACCATCCATGACCCTCCGTGGCCCCTCGTGGCTTGTTGGGCTGGACCCAGCAGGCCGGGCCAACCCAACGGGCTGGGCCGCACTGCGTGCTGGGCCAGACCCAGTGGGTCAGGCTGGGTCGAACCGAGCCGAGTCAGCCCAGGATGGGTCAGACTGGACCCGGGCCCGCTAAGACACATTTAAATTCTTGTGGTCATATCTTTGGCACCAGAAGACCGTTTGACGAACCATCAGCGACGCTGGAAGTCTTGGTGCAAAACTGTCCCTTTGAGAATACCCCAATGGAATTTTAGATTAAGATGGGGAACAATCAGGTTGGATCGAGCACAAATCCAACTGGGAGCCCGAGACTAAAAGGCTAATAACACACAGACCGGGTGTCCGATTGATGTGTCGTCTATTAAGTTGTGACCCCTAAGATGTGGCAGACCTTTGAGATACTTTTTAATGAGACTTCATGGTAGTTGGAGTATTCACCAGTAGCTCGTGGAGCGGATCCTCTTAGAGGCGAGCGAGCGTGCTGTAGGAACCCAGTGGATGGAAGAGACTTGACGACTGTTGACCATTTCGACTCGGAGTGACTCGATGGGCCCTATGAGGAGAGCCTTGGTGACGTGGAAGACCCACGGTAGGGAGCGCCTTGGTGATGTGACTGACCTATGGTACACGACAGGAGGATTACCTTAGTAGTCCCAATGGGTAGAACCTTGGTGACGAGGTAGAACCATTGTGGGGATCACCTTGGTGATGCAGCAGACCCACGATACTCATAGAATAAGTACCTTAGCAGTACAAGGATAGTGGGAAGCGCCTCTATGTGACACGAAATGCCCACTGTACTCGATAGAGAAGGATTTCTCCAGCAGCCGAGTTGTTTGACATTGTGACTTAGAATGTTACTTGATACTACCCCTAGAATAAATCCTGGTGTGAGATGAGTCAGTATCTATGTGTTTTCCTCATGAATGAGATGTATTACCTGATAACATAGGTATATGTATGGTCTTATACCTATGTAAGGTTATCTCTTGATTTCATACATTGTGGTTTATCCTTGGATGATTTTGTGACACCTTGAGGGTCTAAGGGTCCCTTCTAAGTATCATTATACTCACCCCTGCACATGATATACCCACACCTTATTGTGTTGGATTCAGACGACAGACAGCATAGATCGAGGATTAGAGTACTAGTACTAGATGGTGCTTGGAGGTGGACCATAAAATATGTCGGTACACAGAGGAGACGGACAGATGTGGAGTGTTGAGGAGGCGATCTATACCTAACCTTTTGGTAGGAACCTCAGATGATGATCTGGTAGCTATATTTCCCTTTATTCAGTTGTATTGTATTTCAGTTGTACTTGTACATTCCAGTTGTGCTTGTATTCTGGCCCCTTTTTACTTACTGTACTCACTTGATCACTATACAGTTGACTTGCATATGTTACTTACTATGTGTTTGGATGAGTGTCTTTATAGGTTATAAAGGAAATTCCTTCCTAGTTTTAGGGAATACTCCTTTGGTGCTAGTCGTCGCCCCCTAGCCTATGGAAGGCGAGCTTGGGGTAGTCATGGCACGGGACCTGGGGGACGTGTCGTGGAAAATTAGTATCAAAGGAGTCAGTAATACTGTAGAACATAAGACTCTTATATTTATTTTAATAGCAATATTGTTAAGGTTACTGAGTGTGGTTATCAGTTTAGGAAGTCCAGTGTCTGTGTGGTGGCCAACGTATCCATACACCAGGACCCCGACTTCTGATTTCCGATGTAGTGCACAAAAAAACTGATTGTGTGTGTGTTCAAAAATGATTTTTTGTGATCATTTGTGTCAGCTCTCCAGGTTTAACTGTTTGACCATGTTAGCTCACCAAGTACAAATTTTTAATTGTTGTGCACCTGTTTCTTTTCAGTATTCCTCCACGAAGACAACCATCTATGGTTCCAGGAGTTGTACACACTGATATCCCACCGAGCTATGAGGCCTCGGTGCAGGGCCCTTTTCCATTTGAGGCACCAGTGGAAGCACCAGCAGTACCTTTCTCCATTGGGCCACCGATGAAACCATCCCCAGCAGTAGATGGTGCACGCTGCTTGAGTGCGTTGCACAAGTTCTAGTGCCAGAGGCCACCCAGGATCAGGGGAGAGAGGAAGCCATAGGTGGCTGAGGATTGGATGGAGGTTGTGGTTAGAGTCTTCTGACTCATAGGGACACCAACCGATCTCATGGTTATTCTTGTAGTCATCCTTCTACAGGTAGTAGCCGGAAGATGGTGGAACTTGATGATCCATGTTCACGAAAAGGATACGCTTTTCTTGGTAGACTTTGAGAGCCTGTTCTGGGTAGAGTTTGTTCCAACAACTCTCTGCATAGTGCACATAGAGATGCTTCTTCATCTGAAGGAGGGAAACATGATTGTGACTCAGTACTCAGTGAGGTTCCCTGATCTCTCATGAAACTCCAAAGATATGGTGTGGGACCTATTCATTAGGGCATGAACCATCGAGCAAGGCCTCATGCGGGAGGTCAGGGCTTCGATGATCTCACATAGCATGGCGAAGCATTGCGGGGATTCTAGAGAGATCCCTCTTAGTGGAGAGTTTCCTTACTGAGCAGTCACCTGTAGCAAGACCCACCACCAGTCGTCAAATGGAGGAGTCTTCTACATCTGTTAGTAGAAATATGTCATAGAGATCCAAGAGGAACAGACCTACATGTGGATGACCACATGACTCAGGATCGGTTGTGTGGGGCACCCGAAGCAGAGCTAGTCATGCCAGGAGTGGGCATTGTTTCACATGCAATGGGTAGGGTCACATGTCCCGTGACTGTCCGACCCATCATACGGATGATCAGTAGATGGTCGAGAGACCGCCCAGGTAGAGACATAGGTCTGATCGAGGTGGTCCGCAGGGAGCAGGTGGATGTGGAAGAAGAGTTGGTCATGCAGTGGGCGACGGTCGACAATTCAAGATATTATCACTACCACCACTAGGAGGTCCACCCCGACTGCAGGGTGTAGGTGGACAGGGGAGAGCTCAGCTCCAAGAAGCAGAGGATTACAATCATGGAGATCTGGATATGATTTGAGGCACTATCTGTGTCTACTCCACCATAGTTATAGTACTTATAGACACAGGTTCCAGTCATTCTTTCACTTCCATCACCCTCGATCTGAGATCGAAGATTCCGACTTAGTCATTGGTTCGATCCTGACATCTAGAGACTCCTTCAAGAGATGATTCGATGATTACAAAATGGTGTCGGAAATTTGATCTTACTCTAGGTGGTGAGAGCTTCGGCTGGGATCTCCTAGTAGTGACATTGATGCCTTATGATGTAATTTTGGCTATTGACTGGTTATCTACATGCCATGCATAGATTGATTGTATTAAGTGCAGAGTGTGGTGTGTCCACTCGGATGGGATCAGTTTTACCTTCACAGGCAAGAATGGAGACTTTGGAGCACAGGATGGACGTACCTGGAAGAGAGGGTAGCCAATCATTCATCAGTTGGCTAGCCTTACCCTCAGAACTATTGATGTGGGGAGTCCAAGCTATCCTATAGTGGTGGACCAGTACGAGGATGTCTTCCATGATGATGTTCTGGGTCTACCTTCTCAGAGAGAGGTAGACTTTTACATTGACTTGTACCACATGATGACACCGATATCTACACCAGCATATCAGATGGCTCTTGTGGAGCTTCCTGAGTTGGAGGTACAACTAGAGGACTTTCTAGGTAAGGGATTCATCCGGACCATCATTTCTCCTTGGGTTTCCCCGATTTTGTTCTCCATGAAGGCAGATGGGAGCTTGAGGCTTTCTGTTGACTATCGGCACCTGAATCAGGTGACTATGATGAACAAGTACCCTCTCATGAGGATTGAAGACCTCTTTGATCCGATAAAGGGAGCACGGTGGTTCTCAACAATAGTCCTCTGATCAGGCTATCACCAGCTAATAGTACATGATGAGGATGTGTAGAAGATGACATTTAGATGTCGATACGAGCATTAGGAGTTCTTGGTTATGTCATTCAGTGTAACCAATGCTCCAGTAGTGTTCATGGGACTCATGAAAAAGATCATTCATCCGTACCTTGATCTCTTTGTAGTGGTCTTCATTGACGACATTCTGATCTACTCGACTACTGAGGAGGAGCAAGCCTATCACATACAGGTAGTAATGGACACACTCCGTGAGAACCCGCTCTATGGTAAGCTCTTGAAGTGCCAGTTCTGGTTCTGAGAGGTTCACTTTCTGGGACATTTCATCTCAAAGGATGGAGTTGTAGTGGATCCAGTAAAGATTGAGGTGGTACTTGCTTGGGAACAACCTGGGAGTGTGACAGAGGTTCAGAGTTTCATAGGTTTGGATGGATATTACCGAAGGTTTGTGGCAGACTTCTCCAGAGAATCAACACCACTATCAATGTTGACAAAGAATGAGAAACCCTTCATGTGTTTAGAGAGATTCCGATGATGTTTTCAAGCACTTAGGCATAGGCTCACCAGTGTCCCCATCTTGAGGCTTCAATAGGATGGTGAAGGGAAGATAGTTTACTACGACGCATCAGTGACTGGACGTGGATGTATCCTTATGTAGGACAGAGAAATGATCACATATGGTCCTAAATAGTTTCAAAAGCATGAGTAGAACTACACTACCCATGATCTAGAGTTAGTAGCAGTGGTCTTCACCTTGAAGATGTGGCAACATTACTTGATTAGCGAGCGTTTCACAGTCTACTCAGATCACAAGAGTCTCTTGTATATCTTCTCTCAGAAGGACCTGAACATAAGACAACGACATTGTCTTGAGTTCCTCCAGAACTATGAATTTGAGATAGTCTATACTCTGGGAAAGGGAACACTGCAGCAGATGCATTCAGTAGGGGTTCTAGTATACAGCTCATAGGAGAGGCGATGGAGCAGCTGGCCGCTTTGCAGATATCCATTGGGGACTGAAATGGAAGAGTTTTTCTTCAGTCTCTTACAGTCAATCCACCACTTATTCAGTGAGTTAAGGAGGCACAACATGAGGATTTTGACTATGAAGATCAACATGATAAGATATCCACACGGCAGACACCTAATATATTTTCTGAAGGTGGGAATCACGTCATCCTCTTCAGAGGACGTACCATGGTACTAGTGTCACTTTCAGAAGAAGTGTTGAGGGAGTTTCACACATCTCCTCTATCGGTATATCTAGGAGTGGAAAAGATGTATTATGACCTCCTATGATAGAATTGGTGGCTGGGAATTATGAAAGTAATAGTAGAGTCGGTTAGTCAGTGCCTCACTTGCCAGCAAATAAGGTGGAGCATCAGGTACCATAAGCCATGGTTCATTCTTTATAGGTCCCAGAGTGGAAGTGGGATGAGATATACCTGGACTTCATGATAGTAATTCTATGTACATATAGGGGACATGACTAGATTTGGGTGATCGTCGACTAACTCACCAAGTCGGCACACTTTCTACCGATTAGAGAGAAGGGTTCAGTAGAGAGCTTGGGACGCCACTACGTGCATGAGATTGTGTGGATACATGGAGTACCTAGGAAAATTTTCACTGATGGTGATTAATGTTTTACTTCCTAGCTATGGAAGGGGTTACAGGAGGATTTTGGGATGCAACTTCATTTGAGCACTGCCTTCCATCCTCATACGGATGGCCAGACTGAGCAGACCATTCAGACACTTGAGGACATGGTGTGTTCTTATGTCCTAGACTTCAGTCTTAGTTGGGAAGACCACATAACTTTGGTAGAGTTTGTATACAACAAAAACTATCACTCCAACATAGGGATGACACCTTTTGAGGCATTGTACGAGCGACCTTGCAGATCACCCTTATGCTAGACTGACCCTGGGGAGTCAGCACTTGTGCGACCAGAGATGGTTCGCGCTACCACAGAGAAGGTGTAGATAATCCCGGAGTGGATGAAGACTACACCGAGCAGGCAGAAGTTGTATGCCGATATGAGACAGAGACCTATGGAGTACGATGATGACAACCATGACTTTCTATGTGTCTCACCTCGATGAGGTTTGAAGATATTTGGTTGAGGTGACAAGTTATCTCCGAGGTTCATCGGACCTTTTTTGGTCCTTAGCATAGTTGGAAAGGTGGAATACCGCTTAGATCTTCCACCTCAATTGCACTGGGTGCAAGACGTCTTCCACGTATCCCAGCTGAGGAGATATGTGCATGACCCTTCTCACATCATCGACCATGGAGAGCTAGACGTCGACGATGGGGCAACTTTTACTGAGGTTCCAGTAGAGATTGAGGATTGACGTGAGTGGGTCCTTCACAGATGGTCGATGCCTCTGGTGCGCATTCGTTGGCCGCACGGGAACCTCTAGGAGAGCAAATTGGAGCAGGAGGGTCAGATGCGTGCTCCGTACCACCATTTGGTTACCTAGTTTGAGTAATGGATTATGGCGACGTAGAGCCCTAAGGTGGTGAGAATGTAAAAACCCGGAATTTTCATGTTATTTTTTTAAAATAAATGGGAAATTTACGAGTCCATAAAAATTGATGGCGCGTGATTCAGAGGCCCGGAGTTCCTGGAATGAATTTCTGATCATTTTTTCGGTACATCTAGTAAATGTGTGAGCTGGTTTTATAACATTTTAACCAGTGCCCATAATTGAAATCTGATGACAGCGTTGAACACGTAGTGTCAGTATTTTCTTAAATATACTTTCTCCTCGAAGGCAGATGGTCGATGGTGAATGTTATTTTTTGGATTTTTTGATAAAGAATAAAATAAAAATAAAACTGTGTAAACAATTTTTTTATTTGAATCACCCATGTGAATATTGTGGTTGTGGGGACCATAGGAGTTTTATCCTCCAAATTGAATGCTCGGTGGTGGGGAACACCCGAGCCTAACCCTCTTATGAATATTATGATGGTGGGGACCACCCATGGAATGAAACCTCTTGAACTCCATAATTAAGTGGGGAAAACCCTCTTGAGATCCCCACAGAATGGTACCACCACCCCATTTAATTAATTTATTCCAACCCTTTTCTTGATTAATTATGCCACCCTCCATAATTAATTAAGATTTTTAATTTTTTTCCAAAAAAACATAATAGAGGGGAGAATCTATTATTTGGGCACCACATTACAGTTGGGTGGAATTCGGAGAAATATTCTCCAATGAAGAATGCTTCCTCCATGAAGAACGGTTCCTTTATGAAGACTGTCGACAAGGAATGTCTACGACTATGAAGAACCAATGCATGAGCCTGGGATAGAAGGTGTGTGGCAGATGAGAGGAATGTTGACGACTTCGCCTTCTTCCTTATGAAAACACCAACAATGAAAAATGTAGCTGAATATTGGTTATCACTACCATGTTCTCCCCTTCAAATTATTTTATGGGATTTGGGAATAGATATTGACGAGGGTTGTGGGAAATGAGGTTTTAAAATATCTTCCATACAGATTCACGCTTCATTCTTTGTGAAGCACTTTATATCACTCTAAACGCTGAGGGTGCAGGCCAATCAAATATCTTCTGACCCCTCCGCCTTTCTTCTTTTGTGTACTCTTCGAAATGGGGGAAGGTGATGAAGGTGAAGAAGGCGATGAAGGTAACGAAGGAAACAATGCTGCAACTCGTGGCCTTCCCAAACTACGTCGCCCCCGCGGTGTTCTAGTCTCCTGGACGAACCATCCAAGAGCCCACTGCTCTATGCCCCGACCGAGCCACCCGCAGCACTCCGACCTCCTGGTCGAACCGACCCAGCACCCCCACGACACTCCGACCTCCCATCTGAACTGGCCCCACACCCCCACGGTGCTCAGGCCTCCTAGATGAACCGAACCCGTGACCCTGTGGCTCTCCGGACTCCCCGCCAAATAGGCCCAGTGCCCCCACCGTGCTCCGACCTCCGAACCGAACCGGCCCCCTGCCCCCACAGCGCTCCAACCACCTGGCCAAACCGACCCGGCGCACCCGCCGTGCTCCGGCCTCCCGGCCGAACCGGCCCCGCGCCCTGGCCGAACCTCCCTCGCCACGGCCCTCTGAGCCGCCCGGCTGATGCTGCCCGAGGCCATCTGAGCTACCCCGGCATTTGCCTCCTGTCGGCCCTCTGAGCCGCCCTACGGCCTCGCGCCCTCGCGGCCTCCCCCGGCTCTCTGCAACCCCTCGCGGCCTATCGGGCTGGACACAGCAGGTCAGACCAACTCAATGGGCCAGCCCGCAATACGGGCCAGGCCTGACCTAGAGGGTCAGGCGGGGTTGTCCCGAGCTAGGTCGGTCCAGGCCGAGTCGGGCCGGGTCGGTCTGACTGGGTTTGACCGAAACCAGGCCCACAAAGAGCCATTTACTTTCAATTGGTCATATATTTGGTACCAGATGTCCATTTGACGAACCTTCAACAGCACTGAAAATCATGGATCAATACAGTCCCTCTGAGTACACCCCACAGAAATTTCAGATTAATATGGGGAGTGGTCATGTTTGATCGAACATGAATACAACCGGGCCCCTGAGACTAAAAGGATTACCACTCATAGACAGGGCATCTGATTGATGAATCATCTGTTACGTTGATACCCCTATGACGTGGCATACCTTTGAGATACTTCTTTATGGGTCTTCCTGGTAGTTGGAGTTTCGACCAGTAGCTGGTGGAGTAGATCCTCTTACAGAAATGTGCTCATAGTGAAGGAACCCAGTGGCTTGCTGAGACTTGACGACTGCTGACCATTTCGACTTGGAGTGACTCGACATGCCCAATGGGGAGCGCCTTGGTGACCTGGAAGACCGACGGTTGGGAGCTCCTTGGTGCACGACAGACCCACAATACTCGACATGAGGAGTACCTAAATAGGCCCAGTGGGGAGCACCTTGGTGATGCAGTAGAACCCCGTTGGGAAGCACCTTAGTGATGTGGTAGACCCACAGTACTCGCGGGAGGAGTACCTTAGCAGTCCAAGGTTAGTGTGAAACGCCACTGTGTGACGCGGCAGGCCCACTGTACTTAGTAGAGTAGGAGTTCCCTAGTAGATGAGGTGTTCGACGTTGTTACTGGGAGTGTTACTTGATACTACCCCTAGAATAAATCTTAGTGTGAGTTGAGTTAGTATCTTTGTGTTTTCCTAATGAATGAGATGGATTACTTGATAACTTAGGTATATGTATGTCCATATACTTAATTAAGGTTATCTATTGATTTCAAACATTATGGTTTATCCTTGTTGGATTCGGTCGGACCTTGAGGGTCTCGGGGTCCCTACTGAGTATCGTTATATTCAACCTTGCACGGGATATGCCCACACCTTGTTTTGTTGGATGTAGATGATAGACAATACTGATCGAGGCTGAGAGTACCTAGACTGGAAAATGCTCGATGGTGTACCATATGGTGTGTCGGTATGCATAGGAGACGGATGGATGTGGAGTTATGAGGAGGAGATCAGTACCTACCCTTCATGTAGGAACCTCAGAGGAAGATCCAGAAGCTATCTTTCTCTTTCTTCAGTTGTATTTCATTTTAGTTGTACTTTGACTTTCCAATTGGGCTTATATTCTGGACTCATTTTACTTACTGTAATCACTTATTTACTATACAATCGACTTGTGTTCATATCTTGTTGTGTGTTTGGTTGCATGTTTTTACAAGTAATAAAGGCAATGTCTTACTAGTTTTAGGGAATTTTCCTTTGGTGCTAGTCACCATCCCCTAACTTATGGATGGCAGGCTTGGGGTAGTCACAACATGGGCCCTAGAGGATGGTTGGTGACACCTCAACCCTTTTTATGCCTCATCAGCATGCTAAGACGCACTATGGTTTAGGACATATAGTCTTTGATTATATATGGACATTATTTCATCTGTTTACATGCTTCACATCTCCCTTTATTTGGGATTCCATCATCTTTCATGTCTGAGAGGACCCCCAGGCAGTATTGATTCTCAGCCTTAAGGATCAGCTATTGCATTGGGCCAACATCCCAGAGGATTTCTAATGAAATTTTGAGACAGTTCCTATATAGAAAATCCGGTTAGTGGTTTACCCTCTTTTTGAGTTCCCATTTCAGGTCATATGATATGCATGATGTGTTTCGAACATGGTTAATTGTTATTATTCATTTTATGCCACCACCATTATGATTTAAATATTGGTCTTATGATTTACATCCCTTTGCACTCCATAAGGTTCCTATGGAATTTCCACACCGATGGTGTTATCCCTGCAAGCACCTTTGCACGTTAAGAGAATGAATCAACATCGTGGGCTCATTTTCAAATCCACACCAACTCCCCTACTATGTATTCACTATATTTTAAGGATCTTATCCAAATTTTTTTCCCACACTGAGAATAACTCACATGGGCTTACAGATATGGTTAAGGTTTATACATATATGGAAGAACCACAAATCTCTTGGTCCTATATCTATGAACATAAACTAATATCTCTTACTTTTGTGTCTTACGAAGTTAAACTACATCTTCTTCATCCATGTTGTGTGTTGATAACTACCCGACCATATTATTTTGTCATTTGAGAATACATTGTCCCTCTGGAATTGGCCTTTTTCTATGCCATGTTTAAGAACAACGTGTGTCTTGATTCTCACGCTTGTGGTATCCGTAGTGATACCACGGTCACAATGCCTTCGGGTCCAACTGTAGATTTATGAACCTTGTCTGTCCCCTTTTTTTGGGTATGGGTCCTTTTCATATCAGAAAGTAGTGATATGGTATGGTTTTATTCTATCCAACCCATGTTGGGTCTTCCCTGTGTCTTTAGGCCACACTCCTCCACACCTTATGGTATGAACATTTTGAACCTAAACTAGGATCTTCAATCATAAAGTATTTCCATCATGAAATTGAACTGGATGTATTATTTCATAATTATGTGGTTTGGGGTAGAATTCTCTATCCTCACTCACATTAGGATTATAATAGCCACACTGTGTACCTCCCTTATATTCACTTCATCCTTAATCTATATTTCATGATGATAAACTGCATAGGAATATACTACACACATCATATTAAACTGGGAACTTTATGGTCTGAGCTCTACAATAATGAGCTACGATTATTCCAGTTTGTGTTCTTGTGACGTTAAAATACATAAAAATTACAATATTCCTCTTTAAAATAGGATATCTCCCCTTTTGGTATTGGAAGCCTTCCATACCACTTTCAAGAACTATGTGTGGCTTGATTCCCATCCTTAGGGGATATGTAGTGACACCCATTCGTTCATTATGTGGTCCAGTCACAACCAATTTCACCTCCCCAGCCCCTTCTAGCCTGGGTTATCCCAATGGTGTGTGGTGTGGTGTGGAATTATTAGGTCCTCATTCATGTAAGGATTAAAATAACTGCACCACATACATCATTTGATATTACCACTGCTTGCGCTCATCCTGCATGATGCTGAAACTACATGGTTTATTTTCATGCTTTTCACATTCCTTGATTTCGGTTTTAATTATCTTTCACATCCAAATACCCCCTGATGGTAGGAATTCAAGGCCTCTGTGCTCTCTTACCATCCTAGGCCAGCATCCCAGAGTATTTCAAATGACATTTTGAGCAATGTTCCGTGTAGTGAATTTTGGTCAGTAGTCAACCCTCATTTGTTTGTTCCTTTTATAGGCTAATGAAAAATGGATGATATGTTTTGAACATAGTCAAAAGTTATCCTTTATCATCAAGAAGCTCCGATTACATCCTAAATATCAATTTTTGTGAATCACATGTTTAATGAAAATTTATTTTGTATGGATCCACGAAACCCCTCGTGTTTTAACTTCATGAATTCGCATGCATCAAGTAGATTATTCATCTGGGATTTTCCCCATTTGAAATTTTTGTTCCACTATTTTAGTATAATTCCATGACCCCATAATCTTGGAGTGGGTGCATTATTTTTATACGTAGAATGAGTATAAATAATCAAGTCCCAAAGGATAGATCAGTTTAGTAGTCTTGGAAAATTTATTACAATACCTGAAATTTACATTACAATTTCTAACATAAAACACAAAACAGATAATCCTTTGATAATTAAATTATTCCCATAGATAAAACTACAAATCTATCATATTACAAATCTAGGCATCCTGGGAAAATAAAACATAAAATGGGGTGAGATCACATGCTCAGAAATGGTAAATAATTAAGTGGAAGCTACAAACTTCTAAGGAATGATGTATACTAAAAACCAAAGCCTTTTTAACCTAAAAAATGAACATAATATGGTAAAAATAAGTCAAAAATTACCATATAAACATTCACATGTATATTTTACTGCTCTAATAATCACATGTAATAACTAATTTCATAATGAGGGAATGCATAATGCCGAACATTATAGCGATTACCTCAAGGCCTTATGCCAAGACCTTTCACAAATATTCGGTTAAAGCCTCATTCCAAGACACTAGTTTTCCTCATTGAACCTATCGATACATTGAGGGTATATAAAGAGCCCCACCCATGACTTACTAAGCCCAATTCATTCATCAAATGAAAAGGGTAACACATAACATTAAAAATTCGTATTAAAACAAGTATACAAAATGTTAATACTTTAACCATAAGCAATGAATGGTATGAAAATAGAACATCCAAATTCAAACATAACTTAACTCATTAAAAATAGTATGAAATTTTTTTTAATAAATAATTCTCAATCAGTAATAATATCCAACAAATGATGTTGACATATATGAAAATAATTAGTAAAACTCTAGGATAGAAATATCCATTTTTCTCAAAATAATTTAAAAGTCGCACAAATTATAAATGAATACATTTAAAATATATTTTTTAATCAAGGTGTCTCATACCACATTGAATCTTTTGAATGGAATTCACATTTTAAAATATTCATGTTTATATTAATAAATCCTTAAAATCATTTTGATAACATGGACATTAATTAAAAATATTTAGGAAAATGAATCCTTAAAACTTTTAAAATGGTGATATAGTTAAGGTGTTTGTTATATAAAAACATAAAATATTCCTTTTGAATAATTTTTTATGAAAAATGGATATGGATGAAAAATATGTCATAGTAAATACTTACACATAAACAATCTCAGATAATAAAGTGATTGTAAAATTAACCCTTACCTTGTAGTTTCATCTAGTAGAGGATACGTTTAACCTCCTGTATAGTGACCATAATATGTTATTAAATTACACAAGAACAATATTAATATTTATGATATCATATAATATTCATTTATGAAAATATACTTCCCATTTAATAATAATTTCAATTTTAATGTAACATTTCGTGTAATAATCACTTTGTTTATCTTATGTGATTTAACTTGTTATTATTGATCGTATCACATTGATCATGATTTACATACATCCACAATATAAAACAAGATTTATATTTCATATATATTCATAATATAAATATTTACAATATATATTATATATATGTATATGAAATGGAAACACCATTCATGGAGACGGTAGTCCGTTTGTACGCATGAACGTTGTTTCCGTTTTCATATCGTATAGTATGGAAGTAAGTAAATGACAATTATTTATCTAAATAATCATATATTATTCTATTATAAATATTATTTCTTAAATCTCATAATTAATAAATATATATATTTATAAAAATTAATGTATGGTGATCGTTGAAGACGAATATCATTGTGTTGTGGAGACGGTAAGTTGTACTTACGCACGAGAAAAAATATCATTTTATTGATGATGAAACAGTGTTTAGTTGGATGATATATTATATATAAAGAACCATTAATATGTTATATACATTATTCACAGTAATTATACTCATTATTATAACCATCCAAATAATGTAGTGTTGAACAACAAACTACACCACTAAGTGGAGACGGTAAGCCGTACATATGTACACATGGTGATTTTGTAATTTTTAGGATAGATAGAATAATGAATATGGTTGTAAAATATTTATAAAAACATCCCATAATGTATAATTTATTGGAGTTATTATTTTAGAATGTTAACAAAAATTTAATATGATGTAGAAGAAGAAAAGATCTTTGAAAGAGGTGATAATATAATTACCACTTCTTCGGGTGCTTCATTCTAATTTGAAAAAAATGCCCTTTAGGATGGATTTATGATCAATGTAAGGCCTATAGGATGAATTGTGGGTATTCGGGAGGATATTTTATCGGGGTTTGGCTGATCCAAATGTCCTTGGAGGTGTGAATTTAAATAAGGGGAAATACCCTTTTATAGGAGAGGCGAGAGGCACTTTTGGAAAAACTTGTAATAGTAATTTATTATAAAGTTATTATTGGTTTCTAATAGCTATAAATGGGTATATTTAGAAGATAAAGTGGATATGGTTAGTTATAATTTCAAAAAATAGGTTTTAGGAAAGTTTAGTTCACCATATTAACCTTATCTTTTAGATTTAACTCTATGTTAAATAGTGTAACGTTTACCATGTCTTCTTGTATTTTTAATCTACATGGTTGATAATATTACTATAAAATGCCTTGTGATCCTTAAGTGGGTAATTAATTAAATATATAACATTATATAAGTCTTTTTGGCTAATCTTATATTTTTATGAATATTATATTGTTTAAGAAAATAGTATTTATTTTAAAATTTTCATTTATTTCAATTTTGACACAATTTTGTATTTGGTTTTGGAGAAAGTAAAAAAACATTATTAATTAAAAAAATACATCATTATATCTACCCTAAAATGTCATATTAACCTATAAAAATAGTTCACTTCATGAAAATATTCAATTTATATTTACTTTAATATTTATAATATCAATTATTTTAATCTTTCCTTAATAAGGTAATTACTCCAACATCATTATGTCATAAATAAATTAAATTATTTATTGTCTAAAATTTATAAATAAAATACCATGATTTAAAAAATATTTTTATATTTCTAATGAATATTTATAGTCTAATTTATCTTATGTATAAGCCTATATTGAAAATGGTTTAGTTAATAAAATTTTAATTAAACACTTTTAACTCTTCTTAAATAAAATATAATAAATATCTTAATCTAACGAAAATGGATCAAAAAGGATCTTATTGTTTTCCTAAGGTTAATTTTGGTAAAAAAAACCTTATAAAATATAATTTCGGACATGTGTTGGGGTAATTTTATATTATTATAATATTATTTTATCTTTAATTACCCTATTTAATTTTAACCATGGTAAATAAAATTTAAAAGATAGAATTCACCAAAAATTATTTTCATCCTATTGAACCAAATTTAACTAACTGATGAAAACCATTTCTATCATATTTTTAAAATTAAATTCCCATAGGTAGTAAAATTGTGTTCTATTCAAATTTTCAAATTTTCTTAGAAGTTTAAATGACATTAAATTGTACAATAAAATTTAATATATCTAATCTTACTATAAAATGACTCAAATGACAGAAAATTAAATAACATATTTATTATTTTTCTATTTTTACTTTATGATAAATTTTTCATAAAAAATTATTTAAATGAAAAAAGTCTGTTTTTATGTTCTATGCTTTTTTTCACTATTTATCAAAAATTGAATGCTTTCTGAATAATTGCAAAAAATCAACCTAAGCTAATTTAGATATTATGAATTCATAATTGAAGTCTATTTAACCAAATTCCCCTTATGATTTTATAAAATTAATTTTATTATTCTTCACAAAAGGACATAAAAGTGGTTGTTTTAAGAAAATAGTTTTCCTAAATATATAACTATTTTATCAAAAGTTGTATATTTCATTATAAATATGTTTTATTTGTAAAATAATTATATCTAAAATAAATTTTTTAATATTCATATGGAAATATTTAATTGATAAATAAATATATTGTTTAATTAATTATAATGTTATTGTGTTGTTTCGCAGAATCACAATCTTGCATATAACACACACCAAGTCGATGTTGCAAGAAATATAAGATATTAACATTAAAGAGATAATGTACAATTAAATTTTGGGGTGTTACATTCTTCTCTCCTTTAATAAATTTTTTCTTTGCAATTTATATTTATTATTCCAAAATTAATGGTTGAAAATAGAAAATACCATTATGGAAAACACACAACAGAAATAGGGTTAATAAGATTTAGTCTTAATAAGAGGGAAAGGGAAATGAAAGTCACCACAATATTAATATTTTGAACAAGAGAACCTTGGTGGAAATTAGATACACTTAATTTGAGAAAAAAATGTAAATTTTATATAGAGAGTTATTGAGGTCATCAATCACCATAAAGTGAACAATAAATGGAAAATTGAGGGCATCAATGCCATTAATCAATGATGATTTAAAATATCATCGGTTCAAAACAAAAAGGTATTAGGATAACACATTTTCAGATACTTTTTTTATAGAAGAGGGATTAATTTACAATTAAGATAGTAACTCAAGAAAACATACTTGATTTCTTTACCTATAATAAACATAATCTCATCATTTGGTTCTACTTCAATCTATTTTTACTTCATCCGTTAAACTAGGAAATGATGATGAATATGTCATTCCTAAAATGTTTGAATATCATGTTATCCATAAATTGAATGATATGTCATTCCATTTGTATAAAAAAAAGTGTTAGAACCTATTATCACAAATCTATAAGTCCACCTATAGAGGGATAGTACATTAATCTAACAAACATCTACTAGAGTATAACTTATACTATCCAATAATGGATAACCTTAAAATCCTTCCAAAAAAATTTATGACTTTAGAAAGAGGTGAACCTACCAGGATTAGAATTTATCTCCCATACCATATAGGGATGTTTTTGGTTGTCACATTCAAAAAATGTAAAAACCATTATCATGTATTCTCTTAAGTCATTGTAAAACCTGAATTATCAGATAACCTTATTGATGACATGCATGTTTCCTTATACAAAAACATAGTGGATTATTCTTTATGTACCAAAAAGTTCTAAAAATCATCTATGATATCATAACCCTCTTGTCTAAAAATCCAAAATCAGTTCTCAATAAACTTTCATCATCCAATTTACATATTCAAAGATAACATTATTATATTGAAATAAGGAACATATTAAGGGTTATCTTTACCTTCGTCATATGTTCTCCAAATATAATCTTACCCTTAAATTAATTTTCATGTCCTTTATAACAATTAAACATATTATTGAAAATACTTAGTGAAAAACATAAATTTAATATTCTATATAATCCACTAATTCATAATTCTTGGATCCAAATAAATAAATACTTTAATCATTCCAATTTAATGGTTTACATGGAAAATTTCCTTCCTTAAATTAGTGGTATATTCTAATTTTTGGGCATGAATTTGGGTAATTCCCATGATTTTCACATATGAAACATTTTACTCCATCAAAATTGGTTACTCTATAACCCTTTTTCCTGTATAGATAACATCTTACCCCCCATTTGAGGTTTTCCTTACGGTTTTTCTTCCATTCCTCTTGACATGTAGGAATCCAAATCTTTTTCCTTATATGATTCTTAAAATTTGAATTTTTTTTAAATTTCATCTTCCTCTTATGAAATAAGTTGGTAATATCATCAACGATCATATTGTCAATAATATATCGTGATAACCGATTCTACATAATCACAATATCTTTCCCTCCAGTCATTATCATATTTTGTTGCTCAAAAACAATATATTTTCGATCAAAATAAATGTTAATCTAATTCCTTCTAGTTTCCTCCATTAAGTAAGACTAGAATGCATATAGTGAGAAACAAATCTCATTGAAGAAAAAAAAATAATCAAGGGAAGGTATTTTCAATATAACATGTTGTGTTTAATCCTAGGTTATCCATGATCATTACCAAAATTCTAGGGAGTTCTTCCATACTTATCATGAATGTCAATCGTAGGGTTATGATACCTAATATATGTCTTTCAAATATATTTACAAGGTTGTTTCTATACTTCCTCTGATAACAACTGTAATTCCCCTACCCCAGAAGCCCGGAGCTGGTGCATTATTTTAATACAATATCATGATTACAAGGAATAAAGTCCTGAAGAACGGATTGGTTTAGCGGTTCTGAAAAAAGAGGTTAAAATACATTAACATTACATTATAATTCCTAACATAAAACACACCATAGATAATATTTGGATAATGAAATTATTTCCCAATTGTAAGGCTGCATATCAATCATAAAACGCTTCTTGGCATCCTAGGAAAATAATATATAAAAATGGGTGATCTTAGATGCTAAGTAAGGGTAAATAATTCAGCAGAAGCTATAAATTTTTTAAGTCAAGATGTATGAGAAAAATTGATGCCTTATAAACATAAAACATGAACTTAATATGGAAATAAAAAGTCAAATAATACCACATAAACATAAACATGGATATTATACTACTCGAATAATCATATGTAATAAAAAATTTCATAATGAGAGACTTCATAATGACATACATAATTGCTACTACATCAAGGCCTTGTGCCAAGACTATACCCAAATATAATATCAAGGCCTTGTTCCAAGACACTGGTTTTTCTTATGAGACCTACCAATGCATCGAGGGGATATAGTGGGCCCCACATATCATATACTAAGGCTAATGCATTCCTCATATGAAAGCGGTGAAATATAACCAAAACATTCGTATTAAATCTTGCACATGAAATGTTAACACTTTAACCATAAACCATGATTTTTATAAAAATAACACATCCATATTGAATCATATCATTAATCATTCCAAATAATATGGATAATTTCTTTATAATAAATCAATGTATCCAATAAAGGATGTTGACCTAGATGAAAATAACCAGTAAAACTCTTTGAGAGAAATATGCCTTTTTCTTGAAATCATTTAAAAGTTACAAAATTTATAATATAAATAATTTAAAAGATATTTTTTAATCAAATTTTCCTATATCACTTTAAATTTTTTTGAAGGAATTAAAATTTTATAACAGTCGTGTCTATATAAATAATTACTGAAAATCATTTGGAAAACATAGTCATTAATTTAAAAGATATTGGAAAATAAATATTTAAAAAATGTAAAATGATCATATAGTTAAAAATACCATTACATACAACCATAAATACTCTTTGTGAATAATTTTTTATGAAACATGGAGAAGGATGATAAATATGTCTTAGTAAATACTTACACATAAATAATCTCAAATAATAATGAGATTGTAAAATTAATCCATACCTTGTATATTCATCTAGTCAAGGGTAAGTTTAAACACTTGTATAATGACCATAATATGTTATTAAATTACATAAGATACATATTAAAATTTGTGATATCATATATGATTCATTTATTACATTATACTACCCATTTAATAATAATTTCCATGCTAAAGTAACATTTCAGGTACTAATCGCTTTGTTTATCGTACGTGATTAACCTTGTTATTATTGATCGTATCACATAGATAATGATCTACATAATTAAAAATTATTACAGATAATTTTTATATCATATATATTCAGAATATAAATTTGTACAATAGATATATATATGAAATGGAAACACCATTCATAGAGATATTTTTCAGTACGTACGCATGAACGTTGTTTCCATTTTCTTATGGTACACAATGGAAGTAAGAAAAAATAATATATTTATCTTTATATATATATATTATAGTTGAAATACTATTTCATATATCTCATACTTAATCAATATATATACATATATTTATAAAAATTCATGAATGTTGATCATTAAAGATGAATCTCATCGCGTTGCGGAGACAGAAAGTCGTACGTACACACGAGCAATAATATTATTATATTAATGGTGATAATGTGTTTAATTGGATGATATATTATATATAAAGAACAATTACCATATTATATTCATTATTTACATTAATTATACTCATTATTATACCCATCAAAATAATCTAGAGTTGAATAACAAACTACACCATGACGTGCATACAGTAAGTCGTACGTATGAAGGAATGGTGATTTTGTCATTCATAGTATGGGTAGAATAATTAATATGGTTTTAACATATTTATAATAACATATCATACTGTATAAGTAATTGGAGTTATTATTTTAGTATGCTAACAACAAATAAATATGAAGTAGAAGAAGAAAAAAACTTTGAAAGATGTGAGAAAATAATTACCTCTTTTTCATGTTCTTCCTTTTGATTTGATCAAAAGTGATCATTAGGTATAATTTAAGATAAATTAAGGCCTATATTTTGAATTTAGGGTATTTTGGAGGATGTTTTAGTAGTGTTTGTCCAATCCAAATGGCCTTAGAGGGGTGAATTTAAGAGAAGTGGAAGTGCCCTTTAATAAGATAGGTGATTGGCACTTTAGGAAAATCATGAAATAATAATTTATTATAAAATTATTTTCGGTTTCTAATATCTAGAAATGGATTTATTTCAATGATAAGGAGGGTATGGGTCTAAATAATCTCAAGAAATTGGTTTTAGACTAGTTTAGGTCACCATATCTTTTAGATTTATCTCTTAGTTAAATAGTTTAAATTTTACCATGTCTCCTTGTATTTTTTATACTACATGGTTAATATTTTAACTATAAAATTAAAAAGACAACCTCAAGTGGTTCATTTATGACATATCTATCATTGTATAAGTCATTTGGACGAATTATATATTTTTAGGAATATTATATCATTTAATAAAATATTATTATTTTAAATACAACTAATTTATGTCAATTTTGACACTATTTAGTATTTGGTTTCTTTGAAAGTCATAAAAAAATTATTACTTAATATAAAATACATTGAATCAATCCTAACATGTCATATTAACCTGAAAAATTCGTGGATGACATCCAACGTTTTAATTTACATTCATTTGAAAATGTATAATATCAACTCTTTTAATCTTTCATTAATAAGGTAATTAATGAATCCTCATTGTGTCATAAATTAATTTAACTATTTCATGTATAAAAATTAAAAATAAAATACCATGAAGGAAATAGATTTATATTTATAATGAATATTTATAGTCGAATTTATCTTATGTATAGCCCTATATTAAAAATCGTTTAGTTATTAAAATTTGAATTTAACACTTATAATGCTTCTTTAAATAAAATATAATAAATGTTCTAATCTAACCCAAATGGATCAAAAAAGATCTTATATTTGTCTTGAGGTTGATTTTGGTGAAACAAATCCTATCCAATAGAATTAGTATATGTGCTGAGGAAATTTTATATTATTATAATATTATTTTTATCTTTAATTACCCTATTTACGTATATCCATGGTAAATAAAATTCCAAAGTCACTATTCACAAAAAATTATTTTCATTCTATTTAATAAAATTTTACCTACTCATGAAAACCATGTCTATAATATTTTTTAAATTCAATTCACAGAAGTGGTAAAATTCTGTTTTATGCCAATTTGAAGTTCTGCCTTGAAGGTGGGTAAAAGACGTTAAATGGTTCAATAAAATTTTATATATCTAATCAAATTATAAAATGACTCAAATGAATTAAGTTAAAATAATATGTGTATTATGTATCACTTTTTACATAATGAAAATTTTTAATTATAAGTAATTATTTAAATGAAAAATTCGGTTTTTGTGTACTATGTAGTATTTTTCACTATTCATCATAAATTGAGTATTTTCAGAAAAATACCAAAAACTTACCCTCAACTAATTTTGATATTACAAATACAAAACTGATGTCTATTTTACCAAATTAAAATTTTAGGTGTGTCAAAAATTAATTTTATTATCATTCACAAAAGGACATAAAAGTAGTTCTTTTAACAAAATAGTTTTCCTAAATATATAACTATTTTAAAAAAACCTATACATTCCATTATAAATAGGTTTTATTCGTAAAAAAATTACATTTAATATTTATTTATTACTATTCATATTACAATATTTAATTGATAAATATATATATATTTTAAATAATTATGATACACATGTGTTGTTTCGCATAAACACAATCTTGTGTATAATGAAATCCAAGTCGGTGTTGCGTGCAATATAAGGTATTTAATTTAGAGAGAAAACATTATATGAAATGTTGGGGTGTTACATTCACACTCTCATTAGAATGGGAAGGAAGGCAAACACCCCTTGTTTCCAACACTTAGCATGGATGACATTGGCTTAGGGGTTGTGGTTGGTTAATATCCTTATAGGAGACTATGTGACATGTTGGTCTAGCTATATTACATTAATCCATGACATTATCATCCTAACCACATGTCATTAAACTGTTGGGAATACAAATAACAATGCAAGTCTTGATTCCTACCCTAGCAAGATACGTAGAGTCATTTAGGCATTTAATCCCCGAGTCTAGTCACTGAATGGTAAACTCCCTATCTTGGCCTTCTCATCCATGTATTACCTTTCAAGAACATGTAGTGTGGTGAAGAATTATTTTTTCCTCATTCATGTCAGGTTATTAACCATGACACACATTTCTCCTTTGGGGTACCCATGTCGCATGACATAAAACTACGACCCTACCCTAAAAAATTCAGGATTCCCCTTGATAATTATAAGATGTGCCAGCATCCTCACTAGAGAGGATTTCTACGATTAGTGTGGGTATTTAAACATGTTGTGTTGAAGAACAATGTTTGGATTTATATTCATCCTTATGGGATACTTAGTTTCATTAAGGCATTTCTCCTCAGGCCCAGCCCCAACACCATTAACATTTCGGGTTTATTCCCCCTAATCATGGTCCAAACTATATGACCTTAAACCAGGGGTTCCTATTCCATGTAACATTACATTAAACTATTGAGAGGGGTCTAGGTAGTATAAACTTAAACTATGTGAAACACCCTGATCATACAACATTAAACTATTCCATGCAACATCCTCACCATATGATGATGAAATATGTGATTACCGTCCCCATTCACATGACATAAAATTTTAGACCATCCTAGGTCCTCAGCAGGGAGGTACCTCCAAAAATTATTACTAATATCGATTCAGAACGATAAACTCAACTGATGAATTCTTGTCATAGTGGTTTGATTCTAAGAGATTTTGAATCCATTCGAATATCCCATCACTCCACCCAATGATTTTCATGCACCTTATTCAGATCCTCACCCTCTTTAAAATTTAATGGGATTCCCAAATGACATAGATTCTTGGCCTTTCAACTCACCTACCATTTTGGGCCATTGTTCGGAAGATATTGGACAACATTTCAAGTTAGGCCCACTGTTTTTGAATACGGTCAATAGATTGACCTTGTTTCTTTCTGTCCCCATTTTAGGCTAACGAGATATGAATACTGTGTTTTGAATACGGTTAGTAGTCATCTTACATCATTATGCCCCCTCTCATTGTGTTTTGAATTTCAGGTATCACGATTCACACTTCTCATTCACCTTTGTTCAGATTGATTCTAACACCCCTTGAATTATCCTACTGATGTGCTAGTGTGTGATGGGAAAGGTAATTGATATGCTTTGAGAAAACTATTCTCTAGTTTCAACCGCTCTCTTAGTCCCAAACATACCAGAAGATTTTTTGTACCCTATGTTTTAGACAATTAGTTGGCGCTCTTATACCCAAAGTGAATGGTTATGTAGCCATCCATTGTATCTCACATTGGGTATGACCCACATGATTTTAGAGATTGATCAATGGTTATTTCACAAGTTATTATTGAGATGCGCTTGTCAAAAAAATCATGCAATGTGATTAACATGCATGTACTTAAAATAAGAAGACAAACATGAATGTATGTTGGTGAGTTCATGAAAATTACAACACACATGGATTAGCATCTCCAATGGATTGATTGACCTACTGAATAGAGTGTTACAACTCCACCATTATTTTATGTATGGCCTCAAGAGTTTTCTATCATTTTCTAAGATCCCTCTCTTCCTCATTGGTTGTGGGGAAAGTCTCATTTTCCCTTATCAGTGCCTGATCCCTCTCAACTCAGTTATTGGCCATTTCATGGGATCATATCCATATATTCTCCTGAGCTACTTCTATTTGAGTTTTTAATTTCTATATAAACCCTATTTGGGTAACAATGAAAGAGGATCACCCATATAGAAGCACTCATAACCACTGAATCTATTGTTCAACCTCAAGAAACCTTTGGATGTTGACTACCTTCCCCAACTACTGGTCTACACTGATTCCACACACGTGCTCCCAGACCCTCTCATCAAGGTAATCTCTAAAGAGAATGTGAGGGCACCAAGCATCAACTCCTCCAACACATAACTTCGATAACTGGGGTATATGTCATCCCACCTAGATTACTCACTCTAATAATAGGTATTTTTTATGAAGTGCTCGATCAATTTCATGAATAGAGGTGAAGAAACTTCCTATCCACTTCATCAGAAGAAGTCTCATCCCGGTCCTCTGGGTTGGTAGGATTGTATGCTAGGAATGTCTCCAGACGTTCGGCAATAGTATCTCCCTCTGGTGGCATGTTAGGCAAGATAGGCTCCACATTGTGTAGCTGGTATTTATCACTGGATTCCACCTCAATGACATCTCATTCAGTCTCACTGGTAACCACACTCATGGTTATAACAACCATGATTTAGTCATCAATAACCATAATAACCCAAAATAAAGGAGCATTAGGAGAACCAACAATACTTGTCAGTATGGGCCCCACAATTTGAAGAACTGTTCATACAGGACTATAAAATGTTAGTGGGTCAGGATTAATATACAACAATTATGAATTATATGAAGGAGAGGAGTTATAGAGGTCATACTATGGGTCTCACTCTCAAGTAGTTTCTATTAGAAACATAGGGCGTGGCCCCCAATATACGGTAAGGAACCCCAAAGAATCTGGGAGAACCACCTGGGTTTTGCAGCCCTGCTAGATTCTGCAGTCACCATTATCCTAGGCACAGACCTGGAAGATACATCTGCTATCATGTTGGAATGAGTTTTACATATAAGGTTCTCCTACACATGAAAAATTTCTATTGATAAATCCTATATGACCTGATTGAGGACCACATCAGAATGTATGAGAATATAACTCAATCGTTTTTTACAACCTCTTCCAACTCTGAGGATGCAACATAGAATTCCTCCAAAGGGCTCCCCTTGTCATCCTCTTCTCCCCAGGAGGACCCCTTAGTTTCCTTAAGTAAATGGAAAAACTCCTTTATCTTGGTGGTAGATGGTTGGGGATGGACTATTTGATGGAGAAATACATTACCTTGGTCTGTCATTGGATACAGAGTACCATAATAATGAATTAAGTCATCTGGCTTGGCGATATGTTGTTCCCCTTCCTCATTAGAAACAAGAAATTCGGCCATGGCATGACCAATATCTGAAAGATCCAACCCATGATGATTGATGTGATCCCACATCTGGGATGGATTTATATATTCTTTATTGAAATCCTAGTTTTCCCAAACCCTTGTAAATACATCATCTACTAGCATATGTATGTGGGGAAAATTCTTCCTAGGAGCCTATATCGGTATCCTATAAAACCCTATGGTTATCACTCTTCTCTTCTATCCATTCTCTATAGGGGTTGTCAGGTCCATTGTTTCTTACTGGACTCTACTTAGCACAGTCATTGGGATCACTGGATCCACCATAGCCCTACCACAAGGATATGCATCAACTCCACCACCACGAAAAATTGATGCCATTTTCTGACTCAACATTGAGGTTGATGGGGCACCCCATCATTGGCACGAATGGGTTGTCGCTTCAACATGTTCCTTGGGTAGGATACTTCCCAACTCTTAACAAAATCCTTAACTAACCCATATGTAGATGTGGGTAGAGGTAGTTCTTTATACATTTTTCATCCTCTCAAGTGAACATGAGCCTCATCTACCTCATCACACATGGATGATACTCATGGAATACTACTAGGTACACTTACGAGGCCTACCTTTTCATGAACTAGAACAACCCCACAATGCGGTATGAGGTGTAAGGATCACAAATAGTCTCACGCTCTACCCGTTCCACTAGAACTCTTCTCCATAAGGCTTTGAGATAAGAGCGATGATCATCAATTCTATGGATTTAAATAGTGAATATACATGTTGGCTGTGAAAATGGATGGAAGTTGAATTTATCTTCATTCCAGACCCTATTCATCACAAGTGATGGACTCAACAAAGCCATAATGTTCCCCAATGCATTCAAGATAGCTAGTTGAAAATATGATCCATGTAGAAAAACATGGTTATATCCCTCAATACAATATATGGAGCGGTCTGCACAACCTATTTATATTATTTCCTTCTATTGATGTGCCACAAAACCTTGTATAGTTTTTCAATGTCTGAATCTCTAGGTTGAAATGATTCCCATTTTCTTACATGGAAAACATAATGAATGTGCTCGGTCACATACCCTTGTTTATGTCCTTGACCTCCAACATCAAGCTGCAGCTACTTGGAGATATAATCCCAGTCAGCCTAACCATAAGTTTCTGCTCAATATTGATACTATACCCCCATAACTTCTATTTTTTTCCTCAAGGATTTGATAATAGGAATTATCTTTTCTTCTTTAGGATACCTTTAGATAGGTGGGATGCCAGATTTATAGCTTCATTGAGAGCCTCCTCCCCTTCAGAAGTTTTCTTTGGTGGGACATTTATGAAACTCCGAAACCACAAATTGAAATATACATCCCTCACCAACTGCTTGTACTCGCCTAAGACAAGATCAATCAGTGCTTTTTCCAACCGTGAAGTCTGTTACGGATTCTCCAACGTGTTCTTCGCAGGGTTTAACTCATCATACATCACCCCTATTATTGGAATCTATGAGATCTTATGAAGGTCCTAGAGGCTGATGTCGAACTCCCCATGGTGAAGGTGGAAATTGCTGTTCTTCAATGACCATATTTTTAATAACATGGGTATCATGTGTTTATTTGGGTAAATGTGGAATTGGGAGGGCCTCATTGCATCATATTTCCCTACTCTCTTCATATTTTCTTTTAATTATTCAATGGATTCCAAAAACCAATAAGACCCGGCCCAGTCCCTTATAAAGTTTCCTCCTTGGCGCAGGTCCAATTAGTTTCTCCATTACTTCTCTGGTTTTCCTAAAGCTGACTAGAGGATGGTGTAGTACAATAGGGGAGATACCTTTAGCTACTACCCTTTCTCATCATTGTTTTGGATGTGATTGTGTAGGAAGTCGATATTAGTAAGTGTGTGTTCCACCCATGTATGACTATTGATATCAATTAACCACTGGCGCTGACATAGTGTACTCATGAACTAGTCAGCTAGTTCATCCCTACTATCTTCAAGGATGAGAACATCATCACTCAGACCAAAGCAATATTGAGGCTGCCCCTTGCATAGAGTATAGTCATTTTGGATTTCTATCAGGATATCCACTAGGGATTCATGATATGAATGACTTCAAACATATTCCTAGACTCCCATATTAGTCACCATCTCTTCCCTTCAAGAAGAATCCATGAGGACCCCACAATCCTCATTTTTGTTGTCCATTTTTCAAAGACTTTAGTATTTTATAGGGTTTTTAGATCTTAGTTTCAATGTTCGATCATAGAGCTCGATCGCAAAGCTCGATCACAGTGCTCGGTCACAGTGTTCTACCGAAGAGCAAGAAAAATAAATCATGGAGTTCAATATCAAGAAGTATAAGGACTCACTGTGTAGCAAAAATTAAATACATGGATCATGAGACAACAATTCATTGAGAAGTATTCGAAAATCAATAGTACATGAACCAAATTTTTCAATTGCGTACATGGGGAATTTGGAGCTTCACACATAGAGAGCTCAAGAATGGACACTTAGAAGAAGGAGTGGACAAAAGAGGGTTCAAATCCCTCTATTTATAAGAGATGAACCCGCATCACTTTGCAACATGCATAGTCATGATAAGAATCATGGATCTTTTTCCATGGGAAGATCTGTGGTGTTTTCAACCGATGCTTTGTGCACCATCATTGAGATCCTGCTTCACGATTCGTAATATTTTGATGATCTACTCACAGAATCCTATCCTTGTTTTTCTCCTCAAATCCCATTAGGAGGAGGTCATTTTTTGGTGCAACAATTCATTCCATTAGAAAAATAATTAAAGGAAATATAAATAATAAAAGGACACTAAAATGGTGAAAAAGGTGCTACTTTGCAATGAAACTCTGCATAGCACACAAGTAATAAAGTCTTCGTAAAGAACCAAGTTATCTCTATGAACACTGTAGAGAAAAATATGTGGTTAAATCTATATGTATGAGGAAATTTATGGAACTATCTACGCCATGGAGGGATGGATGATCATCTCCATGGGTCTTAAGAATAAGATGGAAGCCTCTAAGACCACTGTGAAGGTAATTAAGGAAGCCTTTGGGCTACAATGGAAATGATGGTCAACTTCATGACTCCAAGAAAAAATGATGGAATCTTACTTTATTGGTGGAGAGAAAGTTTCTTTTTGGAACCCCTTCAGAGAATCTCACCCCAACTTCCTATAAATTCATAGATTCCCACCACTCTAAAATTTCAATACCCCAACCTTTCACCTTCTGAATTCCCAAATCGGGAGGAATTCTTTGCTCTACGAACAAACTGGGAAAATTAATAGTATTAGGTATTGGGAATTGTGAAACCCTTTTCAATTTTCTCAAAATTACCTCCTCTTCAATGAGGGATTACCTTCCTGAGTCCTATAGGCCATCGCCAAGGATGGAGACCTTTTTGGGTACTTGTGACCTCAGGAGAAACCCATGCTTCGTGAAACACCCTCCAAATACATATGTACTCTATGATTAGGCTAGGTCACTATGCTTATTGAAGATCTTATATTTGTAAAGCCATATCCTTTATGATCCTCTTTGATTTGTGATCCCCTATGCTTTGCGAGCCCTGGTGCTCTACGAGCCCCTCTGCTTTGCAAAGACATGTGCTTTGCGAGCCCCTATGCTCTGTGAGGCCCTTTGTTCTGCAAGCCTCTATGCTCTACGAGACCCTAGGATTTCAAATACCCTTTATGTGAGGACTCTTTATTCATGAATCCCTCTCCAGTGTTTCCCTCCTTGATTGAACAAAGTGTTTTAATGTCCCTACAATAGTGCTCTATGTTGTGTGGCCTAGCATCATGGTTCTTCGCATAGCCACACTAACATGGACCTTCAATGGATCACTCCACAACTTCACTTCCACAAATTTTTTAGTGTCTTCCCATCACCAAGGGTTTAAAGTGAACCAATTGTGTATGTCCTAAGGGTGGGGAGTGAATCCTCACCATTCGAGATGCATGACAATAAGCTTCCATGCACCTGCTTCCACGACACATGATGTTAAACTACGATCATTACTTAAGTGAAAATCTTCAAGATGGTTATAAATATTATGGGTCCAATTACCCTCTCGATCCCCTCTTCTTTTGTGCTTTGTCGCTATGCGTACCATGGGAGGTCACTGCGTAAACCCCGGCCCAAATTTTCAGGGTGATACATGTATGATGGCTATATCCTCCTCGTACATCTGGACCCCTACTGAGGCATCCCTGTCAGAGTAAGACCCCCCAATTTCATCCTTGGGAAGATAATCATGATTATTCCTTACTCTATTCCTCATGGAATCACTATTTACGACACCATTTTTAGGTCTTTGTTTCCTCTTGTTTCTCACATCGAGTATGAATCACATGGGCATCATGTAAGAATCTACCATGACCTCTTATATGGGCCACCTTAGTGTGTAATACCTAATCACCTTTCTACCAATCTATGTGAACTTTGATCCTTTCCCTTTTCATGCGAGGTATATAGGAATACTCTTCGAGGATTAAGCCGGTCACCCATTTTTCCCAACTGTATTCATGTTTGTTCATTATCTCCTCAAATGATGCTAAATTGTATGCCCCTTTCCTCATGACTGATGTTAAACTATATACTTTCAGATTATGTAGGTTTTGATTTCTATTTCCATGAAATGATACATAGGAATCTTCCCTGAGGTCCAACCCCAAACACTGGTAAACTTCAACGTCCCCTTTCTTGGGACCCACATCTTTGGTCCGCCCCTTAGTGGTGTCAGACTAGTTCTTGGTAAGATGACCATGCGTATGACCCAAACTCAATCCATAATCCCCCAACCAAGAGTGTCCCTCTTGGGATGGGCTACTAACCATACATATTTCTGAGCATGTCTTCTTGATTCTATCCTTTGGGTACACTCTAATTCTAGGCCCAATCCTGAATGGAAAATACTTTGATTCATTGTCGTGGGGATAAGTAGGAAACCTCTTCAAAATTTAAGCCATATACTGTCAAATCTACAACTATTTTTAGTTCTATCCCTATTCATTGAATCCATAAACACTTCATCCATATCTTTCCTAACTTTACCTGAGCCACCACATCTTGGTTAAATCATTCCATCTATTCGTGCAGCTAACCACGTGTAAT
Organism: Viscum album; assembly: GCA_963277665.1. Taxonomy (NCBI): domain Eukaryota; kingdom Viridiplantae; phylum Streptophyta; class Magnoliopsida; order Santalales; family Viscaceae; genus Viscum; species Viscum album. The sequence goes on along the minus strand of OY728135.1, from coordinate 1,232,576,475 downwards.
CCCCATTCATCTCATGTCTCTTTTTAGCACCTCGGCCGCTAACCACACATAAGACTCGACATGTCTTTCGGTTGTTTACCATTGTGTACACCTTGATACTATGACTCACCCTATCACACTATGTGGGTTTTGATCCCTGTCTTCTATATAGGTTTTGTATGGAGCCTTCATAGGTATCAATCCCAGCCAATGGTAAAACTTGGTGTACCCTTTGTCAGGACCCAATCATCATCTGATTCTCCCTTTGAGGTGTCCAGATCAGCCATCATGGTGTGATATACCCCTAATATGGGACAAACCACCTTATATTCTTCCTCATTGGATGTATTGATCCACCCACCTAGTAAACCTTCTAGGTACTCCCTCCTAGGAATGCACCCTTCTTATTCAATTTCATTAGAGTTCTGATCAGTCTGATTCATCTCCGATGTATATTAAACTCCCAGAATACCTCGTGTTAAGCATGGGAAGCCAAGGAAATCTTTAGATACATGAATATAGATTATAATTTCCCACATTAGACACTGGATTCTTCGTACTTATGCACCCTTGAGAAGCCCTATCACAAGGGGAATAAATCTAGTTATACCAGTGTTTCAGCATCCATACATGATAGCGATGACCAATGTGAATACTCTCATGACCAAAGGTTGATGCCTTAACTTGACCCCAGGAAATATCCTAATAGAATCAGGGTAATTAATTATTTTCCAAAAAGATATGACATTGGGAGGAGTTTCACAAACAACAACTTAATCAATAATGGAGACTCGGACTTGGTAATGAATTTTGAGGAGAAATCCCATGAAGGAGAGGCCAAAATCCCTTAATCCTATTTCGATCGGGGAGAAAAAAACCTTGAAGGAGAGATGGATGTCGCAAACCTTTTGAAAGTAGGAATGTGGGGAAAAAATGGTTGTTCTTTGTCATCAATAGATGGATGTGCGTGCCCTGACAAATTTTTTAGAAATAATTATACTTCCCAATGTTGTTTGGTTTCTAGATTAGGATTTTTGTATAACATTAGGTATCAATTTACAATTATAGGATGATCTAATTAGAAATAAATTTAGAAAGATCAATGACATTATTTTTGAGTATAGTAATGGAATTATGATTTCTTTTATTCAAATTAAGAGAATTTCATTAAGAGGTCTTATCATCCATTGGGTACTCTATAAATTCCAATATGATTTTGTAAAAACTATACACTGTGATTATGTCATGAGATCATTGATTTTGTTATTAATAGTTTACAAAATAAATGAGTAGAGGTGATAGGTGGATATATTTTTTAGCTTTTTAGTGATCTTGGTTCAAAGATACTACATAGAGTCATAATTAGATATCAAAAGGTTCCATGTGAATTTATAATGTAAATCCTCATAGATGTTCTTGATGTGTTTAACACCCAACCCTCCATGTCAACGGGTTTGGTTCATTATCTCCATTAAAACATAATCAATTTCCTTTCATTAAGAGATGTGTTATATATATTTTTTATGAATATAGTTTACAATTTTTTTATCCAGGTCTCTATGTCATCTATACATTCAGAAGGCATAAAATCATTTAGGTAAATACTTAATTAACCAGAAAATTTCTAACCACTAGTGTCATGGATTTCCATTTATAAAATAACATTAAGTAATGATCATAGAATAGATTTTCTATATGTAATAAGCCTTTACTTTACCAAAAAATATGACGACATTAATATAATTGAAAGGAGAGGTCTGTCTCTTTACTCTAATATTATTCCACCCTTTTTTAGAAGTAGGAACTCCATACCCAAACACAATGAATTATTAGGTCCAACTAATAGCCTACTCATCCAAAATCTCAATGTCTATAATGATATATTTAATGGAATATAAATTCTTCTACATGTATTGTAAAATTTGAGGATGTTATCATCATTAAAGAGATATGCAGGCATGAATATCTCTATTATAGTATAAATCTAATTGTAGATTTCTTCTCGGGAATGAACAATTATGATTCTACTAAAATATTATTCCATAGTGTGAAATATGATTTTTGTCAAATGATCTCCTTCTGTGACACCTCATAACATTGAAATAATCATATAGATGATCTATTGATGAAAATAGAGAGTCTATTACTCATGATAATATTAATGACCAAGTTAGGACAAGCCATATCTCGTGAAAAAAAAACAATCTATTTCTTATTTTTGAATGCTTTTGATATTTAAATTTATAGTGAAAATTACCATATTTCTATTTTCAATTCATGATATTGAAAAATTATAAATCATTATATGAGTAGTTTTAGATTTTTATACTAAGAAGAAAAAAATGATTTTGGGAGATGAATCCCATGAAAATATTACAAAATATCACATAATGGATTTCAATAATAATCTTAGTCATGATTAAAACAATAGAAACTAGCCTGACATCTTTAATATCCACAATGTTTAAATTATTTGGCATTTGAGTAATGAAGTTATATTTTACCTCATAAGGCATTTAAGAATTGGCGAAGTGCACCCTCAAAGTATTGATGAATTCATCATGTATATTATCATAGTATAATATTGAGCATTTTTTGGGAAAACTATCTCAACATGAAGTGTGATAAATGTTTAAGGATGAGAGGGATGACCAGATCTCTTCTTCAGTGTGAGAAATAATGTTCCTTTTATTATGGTGCTCCATAATTCCAGAATTTATGTTTCCAATCACATTTAAGGTGTTATCAACCTCAACTATAGAGTATATATTTTGAAATTAATGGATGAAAGACTTGGATATGTCGTCCTATAAAGAAAATGAAACCATTTTATTTTAATGGAATTATTCCATATCATGTCCTTATTCTCATTCTGTAAACTATGGAAGTGATTGGAGTTATTATCACCATCTTTATGTCATCTGACATTATGATTAATTCAGGTAATATTTCCACTTTGGTATTGTAATCTATCAAGCATGAATTTCATCTTGGAAGTAAAATTTTGATTTTGATCGCTAATTTGGTATCAATAAATTGGGATATAACATCTTTGAATTCATTATCAATCTTCGATATGTATTCATTTCTCCATTACATTATAAGGGACTTAGTGTATTTTAATTTATCTGCTAAAATATTAAGGGGATGAAAATGATGTCCTTCCTCCATGAATTCAAGATTGGTCTTTTGTAAGAAGGAATGACCAAAAAAATTACTAATCATTAAAGGGATAGGGGTTTTACTCTTATAACTAGTAATGATCTAAACCAATAATAGTATTATGATATAAGATATGTTTCCAATTATTGAATCCAAAAACATAAACAACAACAAATGTTTTATCCACAAGGACAAATCGACAATCTAGTTTACTATTCTGTGTTTCATTAATGGTATATCTAACCAAGGAAATGTCATCTCTATTAATTGGTACTTAAATGAGGTTTCTCTATTTAATGAAAGATAAAAACTATTTCAAGGTAATTGTACTTAATTTTAAACAAGATGTTTCATCTATCCTTATGGTAGTTATGAAAAAACTCATAATTTCCCAACATTAAGTAATTTGAGAAGAGAGTAATATCAATTACATCTAAGGATAACTTTTATATACATGTGAATTGGAAGAATATGAAATTTATATGTTTAGGGTAGTGATATAAAGAAAAAAATACACCGATATATTCTAAGGTCCAATGATAGAGTTAGTAAGTTTTATGTTACAATGCTTCAGCACCAAAAATTATCCACATTTGATTCATGGGTGATCTAAGAACCAAAATTGTATCCAAGGGTGGCCTATTAGAGGGCCTTATAATTGAAAAAATTCATCTTGGGGTCAACTATCCTGATTTGTAGTGGTTTATTTGTCATAATAAATCATATAAGGGAAATAATTATAGGAGTTTCCTCAAAACCATGGAAGTTCTAATAATGGGATTTTATTGATTTGGGGAAAACTTGCCTTCGGTTTGGAGCCCTATTTATTGGGGAAAATCATAATTAGAAATTTTTCCATTTCCATTTTCCTTTCATTATTTTTTTCTTTGGTATTCATATTCCATACCATGCATTACCTAGACTCAATGATTTTATCTCTATCCAACATTTCCATAGGGGGGATGATATTATTCATCTTCTTGAGCCAAGAAATTTCCCCTATGTAGAGTGATTTTTTGGAAGAGTGTTGAATATTTATTGAAGGCCCACCATGGACCCTATTCCTAGTATATATTCTCCATGGAACTTATTTTAGATGTGTATCATCCCTATATTAGGGTGAATAATATTAATTTTGGATGCCATAATGAATGATGGTCTATTATTGGTGCAGTTTATAGGAATTTAATTTATATTTTGTTCCTTTCATGGTCCTATAATGTTGGGCATACCCAATCATAGAGTGTAAAAAATAATATCAATGAACGCCTCATCCAATCCCATAAAAGGGATGGATAGTGTAACACTATACAGGTTGAAGGTTCAAATTTCTGAGTCATCTTTATTTCTATCTTCTTGAGTGATTCCTTGTAATATATGGGTGTCCACCTATTGGAGATGTAGGACCTTGCATATATCCTCTATTTTCTCATTTCAAACCATTGAAACAAAATCACTTCCCTTTTCTAAGTAATATAATAGATTTATAAAAAAAAATTGAACTTATAAACATATATTTAATATTTTATAAGACTGTGTAATTTTTTTGTCAAATAAAATATATTTTTAGTTCTTCTTCGTTAATCAAGTATTTATAAGTTTAGTTTCAGTTTTTATTTGGTTTGAAAGAAAAATAAACCTACTTTAATTTAACATAATTAAATTAAATACATGAGAATATGTATTATACATGATATTACTATGAAATCATATTTACAATTAAAGTAATTAGTTTTCTAAAGACAATATGCTTTTGTTTGTAATCATATATTAAAAGTAATTTCATCCACTTATAGAAATTGAATCTTCTAAAAAATCCATATTTTTAATAAAAATAATTAATATTATGTAATATGTTCAATTTAAATTAAAGTTATAATTTATTGAATCCTTGGTAAATATTCACCCACTTCTTAAGGGTATTAAGAGTTAAAAAGGTTTAAATATATGGATAAGTCTAGAAGATAACTCAAAAAACATTTTTAAATCACATTGGATGGTTGTATTTCCACCCTACCCATATCATCTTATATTTTATGATAATATTAATCCAATTTAATTTAGTAATGATTATATTTAAAATAAATATTTATTTTTTTAGAATTTTTATACACACCACACTTATAAAAGGGAACCTCTTTTCCTCTATTTCAAAACTTAATATGCCACTTATCTAAACCAATCAATCCTAAAATAACATCCAAAAATTATTTTGATATAGTGTACTTTTTCTCAGAAAAATAACACTTCTTGATGGATTAATTTATAATAAAAAGGAGATAACCAATAGAAGAGGTGGAAATTAAAGGTCTAACTAATCTTGGATCCAAGGTAAGAGTTTTTCTTCAGACATTCACTCCACTGGGAAATATTTTTTTATTATGTACCTATTTTATTATATGGTGTATACGATAACCCATTGGCATATTATATCATTAATTCATTATTTTTAATGATATTAAATGTTTTAATTTGAGTTTCCTCTTTTATAGGGTTTTGAATCATATGTTTTTAAAGACATAAATATTGATTTTATGATTTCACTATTATACAAGATTATTCATGTTCAAATTAGTATTTTTCAAATTATGTGTTCATTGTCTTCTTAAAGACTATATAATCACTTATTCTCATTTTATTTCTAGGGTTTCAATTTTTATTCCTATTTTTACTCTCTTTAATACAAAAAATACCTAAAGAATGTTTTTAAAAATAATTGGCATTATTTCCTCTATTAGGCTAGGAATATTTTTCTTCTTGAGTGATATGTTTTGAAAAACTTCAATAATTTCATTTTATATTATGAATTTATTGTGTAATGAAATTTTCAACCATAAATAAATTTATATTAAATGTAATATAAATGAATATTTTTAATTTTTTATGATTGAGTTTTCTTTTACATTCATTATAAAAATATGACAGGTGGGATCTTTTTACACATTTGTAATAATTGGATCTTCCCACTATCATAACCATCACTCATTATCAATATTCCTCATGAAGATTCTATGGGATTTCAATGAACACGTTTTTCAATTATTAATTGTTTTTTAGATTTTATATTAATGTAAAAAATGAATTATTTTATTGTAGTGTGAATTATTTGTCTTCCATTTCCATTTTCAATTTTCAAAAAAAAATCCTTTATTTCAACCCATCATTCTTGATGAATTTATGGTCTTCTATAATACTTTATTTGGGTATGCATTTCAAATTATTTTCATATCATTCACTTTGTTGTGATAATATTATTTATCACTCTCTATTATTCATTATTTATTATTGTTCTCCTTTGAATCCATATTATATTGTATAATGTATAGATTTATTGTCTCAAATATATACTATTTATATATATATTTAGTTGAAGGAAGATAACTAATAGTGTGATTTAATTTTCATGGTAAATATTGATGTTTCATATTATTGATTCAATACATATATTTATTTATTAATAAAGTATATTGATTGTATATTAAAATACTGATTCAATATTTGATTATTGTTTTATGAATTTGTATGTCATGGGTTTATCCTGATTATAGATAGCCCCTCAATGCATCGATAGGCCTCATGAGATAAACAATTGGAAAAATTAGTCATTTATTTGATGTATATATAACCATTCATTGAATTTTTTTGGCATAAGGACTTAATAGTTTGTTTCATGATGTCTTATCATGAGGCTTGGATGGTATGACCATGAAATCCATCATTACACATTTAGTTTATTAATATTTAATTTATTATTATCCTTATTGGTTTTATGTTGACATTTTACATGGATAAATTTTTATGAAAATGTTTTTTATTATGTGTGATTTGTATTGATTATAAACTTATACATATTTTTGATTGAGTATCTACTCAAGGTAGATTCAATTTATATTTTTACTTATTGAGGATAAGAGGTCAACCTTTATTATGTTTTCCTTTCAATATGATAAGAATATGTTTTAGTGGAATGATCTTCATGGTTGGAATAAATTTTTCATTGTTATGTTTTATTTTTATAATGTATTATGGAAATCATGTGTGTATGTAGTCTCTCAAAGAAGATAAACAGATCAATCCCTTATGGTGTGTACCCTTGTGTCATTTATTAATGTAATAAAGTAAACACCAAATATAGTTTTCTAGATTCATGGTCATAATATTTATTATCAAATCATGTTTAGTAGGACCTTTGATATCTATATTTTATAAGTACCAATCCATAATGGTAATTAAGATAAACCCCCAGAATGTTTAATAATTTTTATGATTTTAATATTATAGATTAATATTCATTACGTAATGAGATAATTATTTAAATTACATTATTTATATATAGATCCTAATGAATGAAATATAAATTATGTCAACACACATTGTAAGTGTTGGAATTTCCCATATGAGAATGTCAATACATCCGGTGTTGGAGATAAGATAATCATCACTATATGAGGGAAACTAACTCATTTATGACAAATAATATTTCCCTTATAGATAAAATAATTTTTACATAGTTCAATTAACATACGTTGGGTATGTTTTTGTAATTGAGGCCTCTATCCTTTAACATAAGAAATAATCCATTGAGAGCTCAGCAATGGATCTATTCCCTTGAAAATAAATTCCTATATTTTTTAAGTAATGAATGGGAAAAAGTTGTTTTATTAGTATTTAATTTAAAGGGGTTTGTTGATCTATGGTGGCCCTTGATCTAGAATAGTAAATATATTGATTATATAGAAACTATGGAATCGAGAACTTTTAAAGTGATATTCATTGAGAAATATTTTTCTTGAGGGAAGAAGATGAAATAGAGAGAAATTTACTAAAAATAATAAAGTTGAATGTTTTTCAAGATATAATTCTAGATTCATTTTAATTTCAATAAATAAAAAATAAATTACATATAATATGGAATGTAAGATTGATTTTTTATTTGATTATCTTAATCTAGATCCTTGAAGGGCACTATTATCCTAAACATTTTCACCATATGATCATATACTATCATGTGCCATCAAGAGAGAGAAATAATTTTCGAGGTCATATATCTATAAGGGAAATTGGGAAAATAAGTTGTCGACTAAGAACCATAAAAATTACATCTGATAAAGAAGAATAAAATAATGATGCGATATCTAAAATGTGACAATAATAGAAGTAAACACGATTTGTAAATACATAAATGAAATGGGTATTTGTTAAAATTTTGGGGATATGATTCATCTATATCATGAATGAAAGGGATAGAAAGAAATAAAAATGATCTAAGGTACATATTTGATTGATAGGGAGCGTTAAATAAACCTTTTCCCCAATCAATGAGGTAACCTACTGTAGAATAGCCCCAGGGGGAAGACCATGATTATGTGATTAATAGAGCTGATGTTGAAGTTCTTAAAGATGTGTTGGTTGGTACATTGATCATAAATTAATTTTTTTTAATTATATGTTTGATTTCAGATCCTTACACTCTTTTTTATCTTCCATGTTTTCCAAGAACAATAAATCATTCACTAGCACCTTATGAAATGAGTTTTTAATCAATAATCTTAGTGTAAATATTATTACAATAAGGATATGTCAATCAGTCCCCATTGTGAGGTATATACATAAACTATTTGAAAACATGGTTGTTATAAATATAATTCTCAATAATAAAATCCTTTGTATTGATTGGATTTGAAAATAAAATTTTAAAAAATATATTCACAATAGAGGAATGTTACAATTTATGAAGGGATACATAATTCCATACCATTTTAATTGAGACTCTGTCATCAAAATCATGACTAGATCCACCTATAGTAGCTAACCATAATTAAATTTAGGGATTATAAGAGAAGAGGAAACCTATCAATGGTAAAGGTAACATGGGAATTGAATATATACCTCTTATTCTTGAATAAGATAATGTATTTCCTAATTATTTACCTTGAAATACACATGAGTTTGAATTTGTGTTTTCCATTGTACTTATCCTTGATTAAAAAACCAAAAAATAAGACTCTGAACAGAATGGATATGGACTAATTAAAGGAAATGATGAAACAAATGCAAGATTTCTATACTAAGTTATTCCCTCATCCTAGTGTTTCACCTTGTGGATACCCTTTTCATCGGGTTAAGAAGAAGGATTGGTCTATGAGGTTGTTAATTATTATTGGGAAATAAATTCCAATAGTATAATGTATAAATATTCACTACCTTTCATCGGAGATATTTTTAATCAAATTCAATGAGTTCAATATCTATCAAAGGTGATATCTACTCTAGGTGAAATAAAATATGAGTTGAGATGGAAGATATCCAATGTTTACATTTCACATGAGGGGTGGACATTAAAAGATTAAAGTAGCACCATTTTTGTTGACTAATACACCATCTAATTTTATATGAATAGAGGACAATGTAATCAAAATTAATCATGAATATTTAGTTATGGTATTTATGGTTGATATCTAATTATACTATAAATGACATTAAGAACATTATATTAATTAGAAAATAATTTTAGAAACTCTCAAATGGAAAGTGTTTTATTGGAAATTTTAGTAATTGAGAATTCTTCATAAATCTTCTTTTCTTGGCTATATTGCCTTTAAGGAGGAAATTCAGTCATTCCTTTAAAGACAATGGTTGTTAAAGAAGTTACTACACCAACAAACTTAAACGAAATATGCATATTCATTGGATATGTAATTTACTATTGTAAATTTGTTTAACAAAATCCTTATTATCCATCCCATTAACAAAGGCGAATAAAAAAGGTGTTAAGTGTATATGGAATTGAGAATGTAAAGAATTTTTTGAATAATTAATGAAGAGATTTTTTTAATGCACCAACATTAACATTATGATGGATAATGGATATTTTTGTTATATATAAAGATGAATTGAATAAATTTCTTAGATGTTTGAATATTATGAATTATATATTTATTTCTTATACACAAAAAAAGTCAAATATCAGTGAATAAAAATAAACCACCCATTATATTGGGTTAGTAGCCTTAATATTTTCCTTGAATATGTCAATGAACTATATCTATGGTAAAATATGTGATATATATACATATACAAATGATTAAAATAAATAATTTCCAAAAACATTATCTACATGAAGAAAGGAAGAGGGATAAATCTACTCAATGATTATAATTCATTAATACACTCCCAACCTATGACGGGAAATATAGTGGTTGATGTATTGAATGATAAATATCATGTATTTATAACTGAATCAAGGTTTAAAAAAGAATAATTATTAATGGGTTTTTTATTGATGGAAATGGAAATAATTTGGTAAAAGGAAACATTACCCCATTTTCCAATTATTTTCATACTATCTTTATTATATCAGATAAAAAATTTACCTTCTTGATGATTTTAGTTTACAAAATAGATTTTACATTTTGAATAATGGAATCTGGATGACTTTGTATCTGAATATAGTGTGTTGAAATTAAAAATGTGGTTATGTGTTCCATTAATGAATTACCTAAATATGTAATTACAAGATTATTCTCATGGCTCAAAGTTTCTCTAAACACCCAGGTTGAACCAATATATAAAAATATTTAATAGAACATTTTTACTGGGATAATATGAAGTGAGAGATATTTGACAATGTATAGTGATTCTTGGTTTTCAATAGGAAAAGGATAAGAGACAACATCCTTATGGAATTATCAAACCTACCCCCACTCCTATGTGGAAGTAAGATAATATTTCTATTAACTTTGTCATATGATTTCCATAGACTCCTAAAATAATTTAGTTTATATAGGTTATTATTGATAACCTTACCAATTAAAAACATTTACTTAAGATATTGAAGGATTTACCTCTTGATCACCTCTCATAACTCTATAATAATGATGTTACGAGACATTATAATAAAACTATTTATATTATATCTAATCTGGAAACACAATTTTCCATTGAAATTAAGGAAAATTTATCATAAGGCTCTTGGTATCATCCTATATTTGACCACTATGTATCATCCTCATATAGAGATAAAACATGAATGTTTAATTCTAATATTATAATACCTAATGAGTCCATTCTCATATGAATTTTAAGGTACATGGGAAAAATATATTCCTTTGGTGTAATTTTATTATAATCATACTTTCACTATATGAATTAAAGTGGAAGAATATGAAAAATTGTATGGTTAAAGAATATGTGAACTAATGTATTAGTATGATGTTGGTGAATGGAATAATTTAATCACACAACTTACTAAAGAGGAAATTGTGAAATTGAGAACTATTAAGATTTATATCAAGGTATGTCAAAGATGGAAATAGAGAAATTTTGATAACTAAAAGAAAGGATATGAAATTTCAGTTAGTGGATCACGTTTTATGGAATGTTTATAAATGTAAGGGAGTTATAATGTTTAGTAAGAAATGATACTTCATATTAGGTACATTGAGCCTTTTGGGATTTTCGAATGAATTGAAACAATAGATTAACAACATATTTAATGTGCATGATGTGTTCCATAACTCATAATTAAGGAATAATATCCATGAACCCACAAATGTTCTCACTACTAATGAAATTGTATTAGATCATGATATATCATATTATTTAGAGTTTATCTATATTCCTGACACTGGAGAACTTGTGTGAAAGAATTAGACAATAAATTTGGTAAATGTACTTTGGGAAAATCACAATATAGAAGATTCAAAATGGGAACTAGAAGATGTTAGGATGAAAAAAATACCAACAATATTTCATGCGGTGAAATTCAATAAATTTTGACATTGATATTCTTTAAAAGGTAATATTGTTTCACATGAGATTCAATTATAGTAATTATTCATTTCATTTTAATGAAACTGTTACATAATGTACAAATAATTATTCAATAATATGATTAAAACCATAATTCCAAGATTCTATAATTAGAATTTGACGAAATGAATTTTATTTTAGAAATAAACATGTCAAAATAATTTTGGATTAAGGTTTCTATATTATTTAAAAAAAATTAATTTTTTGGTGAATAATGAAAAATCATGATTTCAAAAAACTATCACTTCTATGAATGATTAATGATAAAAAATGACATGAATGTTTAAAAAACATTTATTAGAAAAAAAATTTATTTAATAAATAATATAATTCATTTAAAAATAAAATATTGATAATAGAATTTTTTTTAATATATTCATCTCATCATCTTACTGTAGTACCTTCTTTAAGAATAAACATGCAATTTTTAAAAAAATCATGGAATTTTGGGAAAATGTATTTAAAATAATTATCCACCACTTCTATAAAACGTAATATAGTAATATGGATTGGATATTTTGAATTAAAATAATTAATATTGGTTGATTAATTCTACATAATTTTCATTCATAATGAATGTTAACCAAGGTAAATACATATCACTTTGTTTAAGGGTAAAATGAATTAAAAATGTAAAAATAAATGGATTCAACTTCTAGTAAAACCAAAATTAATGGTTAAATAACAATGAATGGTTTAATTCAGAATTTAAACATGAAATCTTAAAATATATAGTAATTTTGAGCTACTTTATTTGAGTAAGTCTTGTACTGTAAAATAAAATTTTAATTATTTACAAGTTTTCCACTCACATAACTTATAAAAGGGCGCCTCTAGATCTATCTATCCACACTTCATGAGCCATACAAACTAACTAATCCATACCAAAATACCATCTCGATTATCATTTTCATGACCAATAGTTCATGGTCTTTCCCAAACATCACTTCAAGAAGGATTAAGGTGTAAACCAAAGGGTATTTCCAAAGGAATATGAGGATATAATATATCTCACTATGCAAATAATCCTTCGTAAGAGATTTTCATATCAATAAGAAACTATTAAGATATATATTATATAATGTAGCTAATTTGAATTATATGTTATTTATATTAATCCATTGACATATTATTTTAAGAATTATTCTTTATTCATTTTATTTAATGTTATTATTTTAGTTTTCTCTTTTAAGGGGATTTGATTCAAATGTAATTAATGTTGTAATTTTTTTTAATATAAACTCTCTTTTATTCATGACATTTCATGTCTAAATTTACATAAGAATAACTTTATACTCTTTCTATATTAAAAAATTATTTTTCCGCTACCATGTTTTTTTCATGGGGTTCAATTTTTTTTCCACCAACTTTTCTTATCATTTGAACAAAAATACTGAAAAAATGTTTTTTTCACTGAATTTATTTATTTCTCATGGTTGATATTATTTTTCCTCCATGTTTATATTTTATAATATACTTCATGAATGTAAATTTTATTTTCCAATGATATTATAAATCCATTTTAAACCATACATGAATTTATTTTCAATGTTTTTTACAAAATATTTTTAATTTTTTCTCAACAGTTTGTTTTTTACTTTCTTTATAAAATTTTGAAAGATATGTTCTTCTAATATATACTAAATAAACATATTTTCATACCTTTATATTCATTATTCACTATAAAAATTACTCTAGATGTTTCCATTTTTTTGAAAATTATTTTCTAATATTTTATGATTCTTTATATTTTCTATAACATTAAAAATGTTATCATTTTATAAATGGTTGAAAATAATTTTTAAAATGATTTATAAATTTGTTATTACAAAATTTTTTATAATTTATAAGGAAATAACTTTTTAATGTTTTACTATCACATTACTCTATAATTTTAAAAATAATTTCCTCTATTTAAAATTATTATTTTTGATGAATTGGTAGTCTTTTATCAACTTTTACTGATTTTGGGATTACACATTATTTTGAGATCATTCACTTTCATGTGAATATGCCTCTTATTGCTATTCATTATTGATTAGAAATTATATTTATCCTTCATATACATATCCTTTTTGTAACATGGATATTGTTATTGACTTTAATATATACAATTTAAATATATAGTTGATGTTCAAGGATTCATATTAAGTGTGTTAATTCATTTAATGAGGAAATATTCATGTTTCATGTACTTTATTCAATAAGAATATTTATTTATTAATATATAACACTGATTATTTATTGTAAATTTATTCAGTTTATGAGGAATACAATTGGAAAATTTATGTTATGGGTGTATCCAAGTTATAGATATCCCATTAATGCATCAACAAATCTCATGATATAAATAGTTCCCTATCTTTTCTTGGGATTTGTTTTCTTACCAGCACTTTTTTTAAAATTTTCTTGGCATATGGAATTGATTTCATGGTCAATGATGTCTTGGATTGAGGTCTAGAAATCACGGTTCTAGTTGTATTGGAATTAGTCTTTAAAGGTAACATCCTGACGTCCAACATTACAAATTCCCTTCATTATGATATTAGTTAATATCATCCATGTGATTATTATGTTGACATTTTATACTGAAATATTTTGAAGCTCATTTTTCTGGATAAATGGAATATATAATGATTCCACCCTCTATTAAATTTCTAGTGCCTTATCTACTAAATATTTCATTAATTATGCGCATTCCCTCACTGAGTATACGATCTCACCTTTTTTTGTTTTCCTTTCTCTAAGATATGGATAAGGAATTTCAGAATGATATTCAAGGATACAATATTGTTTTCGATGATGTTTTTTTTTAAAATGTAATAAAGAAACCATGTACGTGTCCAGTCTACTTAGGCTAATAAACTAATTGATATTTCATGGAATGATCTCTTATAACTTATAACAATGTAATAAAGTAGAATCTAATAGTAGGTTACTAATTTTGGGGTTATAAAAATATTTATTCTAATTAGTTGCAATCAAATAACATTTATTTCATGTTTTATAGTTTTTCTTCATATAACAAGATCGATCTATGTAGTTTGACATCATGCAGTAATGAAATCTATATAATGAAAGGGGAAAAACAACTCATTGAAATTTTAATTACCTTTAAATATTTTTAAAATAACATTTTTATTTAACATTATATGTTAATAAATTAAAAATCCCAACCTCTATAAGGAAAATAGTTAATACGAGTAAATGTTAAAAAGGGTGTTTTTAATAAAATTAGTGTTCTTTATATATTTTATTTTCCATTGAAATATAATTTTTAAAATTCTTGAGTTTTTATTAGATAAAATAAATAGTATATTTTAATTATGATTAACAAAATTTACTTATTATCAATTTTTTTCTTATTTTCTGAATAAGATGATTTTTATTAAAAAATTATCTGATCTATGAAAATTATAATTTCCATGTTTTTTTTAATATGAAAGCATAACCTAGAAGATCCGAAATAATTAAAATAATCAAATATGTAACATCATAATTAAATTTTAAATATTATTTATATATTGAAAACCTATGTTGAACATTTTTAGAATAAAAATAAAATGATTAATATTAAAATTGTTATTTTTCATCTCTTAAAATGAAGTATTTTCATTGTTTTGTTCTATTTTTCATTTTTTTTATAATACCCCTTACTTTTATTTAGTTAATAATAAATAAATTTTGGTTTTTAAAATCATTATTCATCATAATTGTATCATATGTATAAATTTACAAGCTTTAATAATGTTATTTTAAAAAAAACCATGTTAAAATTTTACGTTTTTTAATTTCAAATTTAGTATTTCTTAATCATAAAAAGTTTATTAGATTGTTTTTTAAATTTTATTTTTAATATTCATATTATGTAATAAGATAAATTTTTATTTTGATCTATTAAAATAAATTTCTATGGTTTAAAATTAATTATCATTGTAAAAATAAAAGGTGTAAATTGAGTTTTACTTAGAGTAACCATCCTACAAAATCTTAAAAATTTGACATTAATTTAATGGTTTAGATTTTGATTGACTATGAAATTCTTCCAAATCTGGGTTTTCCAATTTTAAGACGTTAATCCATGAGAATGACATTTCATTGTAAATAAATTTAAATGCGTCAGGAAAAATGGCCTTAAATATACTTATATAAACGTACTAATTGCACAAATCCAAGATACAAAAACCTTTTCATTCCATCAATAAATAATTTCATATAACTTTCTATATAAATATATTAAACTAAAATAATTATTTTTTTCACTCATATATATCTTTATACATAGAATTTCAAAATACTTCAATGGAAAGATGATTCTATATTATATGTTATATCTCCTTCATATATTTTTCTTCCTAATATTACTCCCCAAAATATCATATCACCATAATAATATTTTTAGTTAAGTATTGTTAGTATACATTTATGATTGTACATTAATGTTAAATCCATTGTTTTGTACTTTCCATCAACTGTTAAAAACAAAAGGAATATCAATCATGGGTGTTTGTGGGAATTAACACCTCTATAAATAATCCTTTTCTTTTTCTTATTCTATTTTTTCATCCATTATATAAGCCTAATAAAATATTGTTGATAATGTTAAATAAATCAAGTAAATATCATTATGTTAATATCTTAATGACATTATTTCAATATAAACACCACTTTATTCATACTTACCCAACGAGATGAAATGTGTTTTGGTTTTGGACGCGCTAACTAACTATATGAACGATGATTTAAAATCTGATCATAGATGACTATGAGAATATAAACACTAATTTTATTAAAGGTTAATTAGAAAATGAGGACCATTTTATGTATTTTTAGAAGTTATATAAGGTATATACTATATTATTTATAGATCAACATTTTCAATCAAAATTCCTAAAATAAGTTATTCTCATTTTTGTTTTCAAATAACATAACCAAATCACATAGGTAATGAAATACGATTTTGTTAAAAATATATATTTGTACGTTATGTATAATTTAATATTAATTTTTTTCATAAATAATTAACATTGTATAAAAATATGGGTAATGATATTAAATTTATTATACATGTTCCAAACAGTTAAAGTTATTTACACATGATGGACATAATACATTTTTACTAATTAATGTAAACATGATAAT
Organism: Viscum album; assembly: GCA_963277665.1. Taxonomy (NCBI): domain Eukaryota; kingdom Viridiplantae; phylum Streptophyta; class Magnoliopsida; order Santalales; family Viscaceae; genus Viscum; species Viscum album. The sequence goes on along the minus strand of OY728135.1, from coordinate 1,232,559,381 downwards.
GAATTATAATAAAGACTATTAAATGGAAATATTTTTGACTAAGTTTGAGAAATGTGATATAATATTAGTTGTTATAGTGACCCATGGTTTTTTAACATATTATTACTTAATTAACCAACTATTACAATCCAAGGATCGTAAAGTATTGTGTCTTTGAAAGATTAGGTACATAAATAAACATCATGAAACCCAAAAATGAATAAAAAATATTTTATTTAATCTCCATAATTAGTAACAAAATTTCATTGAGATATCATACCATCCTAGGAAAACATGGAGAATACAAGAACATAGGGATGAGATAAAGATCCTAGTAAAAGAGTAATCATTGGAATAAAACATAGCACATGGGTTAGAAGGAATTATATAATGACATTAAATGCATAAAAAATGAACAAACAATAGGAAAATTAACATGTATAACATTGGAACACATAATCATGGAATCATTGTTATGTGTAAAAAACATATAAAATTACATAAATGTGAGTCAAGGATGACTTCCAAGACTATATAACATTGTGTACAAAGTCCCATAACTGAATAAGGGTTAATCCATGTCCCAACATGGCTTCTATTGAAAATAAACAACAAACGGTGTATTAGAGTTCTAGCTGGGTGAACCTATCATAACATCTTCATGAATATGTGGGCCACGTGAAGATTAAACATAAGGGTTGCCCATAGAAACAAATGGTTATCTTTATCATGTCACAAGGCATAGAAAATGGGCATATAATAAATGGTTCCATAAAAGAATGGATTAAAAAAATAAATGGGAATTAAAAAGTAAAAATATAAATGGAACATGATAATTGTGTCCCAGTTGACATGGAAAGATGTAAAATTTGTATTTAAGAATCTTTGAAAAAGAAGCATTTTGTGGGTTTTAAAGAAAATAATAAAGATAATTTGATGCGAAAAAGTCATATTTGTTTTAATAAAACCAGAAATAAAAAATGATCAATTTTAATGACAAAATGAGAGATTTTATATAAATAATGTTTGGTTAAAACAAATTACGGAGTTAAATTGGATGTGGGTAATAAATCGGGAAGTTACCTTGAATCAGGCTTGCTTATCGGGAAGAATTGAAAAGGGAACCTTTATAAAACACATATTATTTCTTCAAAAAGGGGTGATATGATATGCATATATGATTTTGGAGCCAAGAAAAACTTATAATAATTATATAAAAATATATAGTAATTAAATTGGGGTAAATAGAGAGAAATAATAACCTGAAGAAAAAATAGTGGTTCAGGTAGAATCACATACCTTATGTCTGGAATAGTTCTACACATGATCTTAAAGTCATGGATAATAAAATTAAATATATTAAATAATTTATTCTGAATTTTTTCTCTATGTAATTGAGTCAGTATAATTTTATTACGTTAATTAATGGCCTTATTTATGAGTTATAGTGTGCAATTTCATTGTTCGGGAGTGCTCATTTTCTTAGTTTTCATGGTGAGATTTATTGTATAAGATATATAGGTTTATGGAAAATGGAAATTGAAATATATAATTGATGTTATAAGTTATTAAAAAATATACAGAAGTTTAACTGGTTATATAATTCAATTTCTTATTTTGGACATAGATGAGTCATTAGATAAGATGTCAGTGTTAATTGTTCGGATTATTTTGGGTGGTTTTCTCCCACAATGAACTTGTTTTGTTTTATTATTTAAAATCATGTGAATATAATTATTTTAGAATATTAAATTGGATATAACACATATATTATAATTTTTTAAACCAGTAATTTTTTTAGGACTTTCTTTTAATGGGTTAATGGAGATTGAGGTTTTTCATCCTTGAAGGTGATAATTTAACACCTCACAAAGGATGTTTTCATTTTTAAAATAAAATTGATAGTGGAGGGGGTTAATTATGGATTATTTAATTATAAAATTAAAATTATAGAATATGTTATGTACGGGAGCTTTAATGCCATTTAGATGAGGGGAGGTTATGAGAAAATAAGAAAATATCTTGAAAAGAAATTAAATGAAATGGAAAAAGAAATTTACCTCTTGAGTTTCCCCTCCTTGTAAACCTCATAAGGGAAAAAGGTTTTGGTCATTTGATGATACCAATAGATTTATATATGGGATAGGGGATTGGTAAGTGTATTGGGATGAATTTTTTAAAAGTATCAATTATTTTAATGTGTGAGATGAATAAGTGGTGAGGGGAGGTATTTATAGTTGATGAGAGGGGTGTTTTCTCATTATTTTAATCATTAGTTTTTTATTTGGGCTCAATAAAAGAAATGTAATTGATTATTGTGAATATAAATATGAACTAGTGCATATAAGTTAGAATTAATATTTCTTAATTCATACTTATATCAATGAAGACTAAACAATGCTTGTATTTTTCATTTATCGAAAATTATCTTAAGTTACTATTCAACCAAAATTCATGTATTTTAAAAAAATCCCAAAAAATCACCTTAACAATTTTTCAATATGTAGAGTTATAAAATTAACTACATTTTATGAAAATAATTTTGTAACAATTAGGATATTAATTTTTTATTAAAACCATCATTTACTTGAAAAATATAAATTTTAAAATTATAACTGATTTCATAACAATTTGAAAAATTAGAAAAGGTATCATAAAATTATATTCTAAAAAAATTTAAAACAATATTATTTCTTTATTAAAGTTTATTAATTAAATTATCTTTGAAATCATTATATTGACTATAAAATCGAAATTATATATTTACAACTTAAAAAATGACAACCCTTAATTAATTATTTTTAAAACATTTATTTACTTGGGCTATGATATAGTCATATCATTAATTAATTTATTGGATTTCTAATTTTTTTTTTAGGATTTCAAGGGTGAGGATACTATTATATTGTCCAATTTTCTATTCATGAGTTTCATATTACTAGTCCTAAGGTCATGTTACTGTTTCACCAGTATAGGATACTTAACTTCTAAAAATACCTCTTATTTCATTCATTCTTCATTTATAACATTTGAATTGTGATATTAATGTGATTTTATGTGATTATACTATATGAAACAATTACGTGAAGGGAATTTACATTGATAAAATTTTTGGTCGTATATTTCTTCACTCCTTATATAATTTCCCCCTCCAAATTCAATTTAACATGCTATGGGAAAAACATATGAGGGTACTTATACTTCATCGCTTCCTCTATTTCCCTTGTAGCCACTTAATACTCAGGATTTACCCAATGTAATTTGAATAGGTGAGTCGTCTTTTTGTATATTACTTTATCTATATGGTCCAAGGTTTTTACTAGATACACCTCTCTATAGAGATCATTCTCAAATTGTACCACCTTTGAATTCTGTCAATTTGAAGGATCTGTCAGGTACATGCACAAAAGGGATACATGGAATACATTGTGTACATGATACATAGTTGGTGGAATTTCATGTTGATAGGCCAAGACTCTGACATGATCAAATATCTCAATTATTCCAATATACCTAGGACTAGGCTTTCCTTTCTCCCAAAATATAATGATGTTATTACATGGAGATATATGGATGAATACCACCTCTCCAACCTTAAACTCAAGGTCCCATTGATGATTGTGGGTAGATCTTTTTTTGAAATTGGGATGCCTTTATGTGTGGCTGAATGGTTTTCAATTAGTCCTCCATTTCCTCAACCGTTTTGGTTCTAGAAGCTTATATTAACCCTCTTCAACCCAACATGCCAGTGTACAATATATTTTTCCATATAGGGCTTCATATAAATCCATTTGGATGCTCGTGTGGAAACTAATGTTGTAAGAGAAATCAACTACATGCATAATCAGTCCCATCCAGCTTAGAAGTCTATAGAACATGCTCCAACACGTATTCTAGTGTCTTAGTATTCCACTCAGATTGGCCTTTAGTTTGAGGATAATTGGATGTAATGATTTTTAGCTCAGTCCCTAGATCATATTGGAGAATTTTCTAGAACATGGAGGTGAATCTCGGATCTCGATCGGATACAATCGACAATGCTACTCCATACAGCCTTACCACTTAATTGATGTATATCCATTCAAGTTGATCAAGTTATTAGTCGTTCTGAATTTCAGTAACGTGAGTTTTCTTTCAAATACGACCCAAAATTACCCATATAGCATTATTTCATTTGTATTTCATTGTATGTACACTAGTAAAGTGTATGGTAATGTTCTCCCCCTTCCATTTTTGTATGGGTAGTTATTGTACCATCCTATTAGTCTTTTTTCTATCAGGCTTTTCTTCTTAACATATGAGGCAATTTGATGTATATTCAATGATCTCATTCTTCATATTGTCCCACCAATAGTTCGTTTGGAGATCTCAATATATCTTTAGGCTCTATAGGTAAATAGAGAAGGAAGATCAATGTTCATTATTTAGAATCTCTTTATTTATATATGGATTGGATAATACCCATAGTTGTGACCCAAATATTATGACTCCATCATAATTGATAATGAAGTTGGAGGATTTCCATGTTTTGATAGCATCAACCCTTTTATGAATTTCTATACAATTTCATTGAGAATCCATTAATTTTTGTATATGGGAAGGTTGAGAAATCATGTTAGAGAGGATTTATAATGTTATTTCCTTAAGGATTCCCAGGTACATCCATTATAAATATAAAAGATTAGATCCTTCTTAATTCTCATCATGGATAAATATGGAGGATCCTTTCTACATAGATCATCTGCTACCTTATTTTTCTTACTAGGATGGTAGTGGTGTGAGAATTCATAATCCTTGGTGAAATAAAACCATATTTTATGTCACATTTTAAGCTCCTTATATTTGAATTTATATTTTACACTCTTGTGATCATTATATATCTCACAATTCTCCCCAAAGAGACAATTTCATATGATTTTGAATGAAAAGATTCTATTTTCTAACTCTAGATTGTGAATGGGGTAGGTCTTCACATGAATTTGGAACTACCTTGAGGTATAGGCTATCACATAATCATTTTTCATTATCACACATTCTAATCCCTTCTTTTAAGAATATTTTTACCACAGAAAGAGTTTCCCACTTATTGGTAGTGTAAATATTGGTGCAGTGATAAGACTCTATTTAAACCCTTTAAATATGTATTCATATTCTCTAATCCTATCAAAATTTTCTTCCTTCTGGTTCAGTTTGGTTAGTCGATTCATAAATTGTGCGGTGTTCGTAAAAAAATTTCGGAGATACCCTCTTAGACCAAGGATACTATAAATATCTGTTACAGAAGTTGTCCTGGGCCATTCTTCGATTTGATTTTTCATTGTAGGGTCCAAAAATAACACTTTTCTAGTGATTACATGACCCAAGAATGATACTACCCTCATCCAGAACTCGCATTTACTGTACTTTGCATAACATTTATCACTTCCCATAGTCTTTAGAAATGTATTCAAATGATCCTCTTGTTCCTCCATGTTCTTGGAGTATATCAAAATGTCATTTACAAAGAACACAACAAATTTGTTGAGGTAATATCTATTTACTATATTCATTAAATACATGAAAATTATTGGAGAATTAGTGAGTCCGAAGGGAATCCCTTTGAACACATATTTTTCATATCTAGTTTGAAAGGAATTCTTGGGAGTATTATTATTCATCACATTTAATTGGTTATATCACGATCGAAGGTCCACCTATGTGAAATAACTAGACCAACATGGCTAATTTAATGAGTCATATATCCGTGGTAGGGGATAATAGTTCTTTATCAAAATTTTATTGATCTGATGATAATCAATGTAGAGGAGCATTGATCCATCCTTCTTCTTTATGAAGAGGAACTAATCACCCCATAGTGAAGAACTCGAGTATATAGAAACCTTGTCTAGATTCTCCTGTAACTACTTCTCTTGTTCTTCCAGATCAACAGTGTCCATTCTATAAGGTCTCTTTGGTATAGGCAGATATCTAGAAATATTTTTGATTGAGAACTCAACCTCTTGATCAAGAGGATGAACAAAAAACTCTTTATGGGTACATATTAGTTTAGTCCTTCACAATGGGAATGTATTTGTGCATGATTCTCTTCTTAGTCACAATCATTTGAGCTAGATATTCTTGTTCATAATGAAATAATAACCACAATTGAGAAGATTATTCTAAAAGAGATTCATCCTCCTCATTTCACTTATATTGTAAGATGCTTCAAAAAGTGAAGAGTGATATCCATTTCCAGATAGTTGAAATTTTCTTTATATAAATATATCCAACCATAGCCTAAAATATAATAAAAATCAATAAAATGGAGTTTGAGAAGATTTTATTAGAGTTTTAGTCCAAAAACATTAACTGGTGAAGTGTTATATACTTAGGATGCAATACTTTCCCCATTTTTTTCTCATTGATAACCAAACCTCTATATTTTAAGGTGGTGATTTGATAGTTCTAATAATTTTAAAACAAATAAAAGAATGTGTAGAACCAGAATCAAATATTATGTTTTCTATTTTTGAATGAATAAATATAATACCTATCAGCAAATCATTTTTGGGCTCCACCATAGTAGCACTGATAGAATATGACCTTCCTTGCTACCATGGTGGTTGTTGTTGTTGATTTCTGTGAACTACACTTGGAAAAGGGAAATGGCTTGCATAATGCCAATTTCCTTTCAGTTGAAACACTGCACTTCAGGATGAATTTTGATCGAAATATTACTTTATTATTCTATATTAGTGGGATTATTTGTATCCATTAGAAATTTATTTGTTGCATTCTCTTCTATAACATATTAAAATCATCTCCTAGTTACCTTTAAGCAGTCTCCAGGATTCTTTTTCCCACACATTTGAAACCTGGGATGTTTGGTATTGTATCCATTATGGTATTTATCTATCGATCTAACCATATTAAACTTCATTTTCCACATTTTGTCCTTAGGCCCATGAGACCACTGAATGTTTGAGATTTCCATTTAACCATAACAGAACAATGGTCTATCTCATTATAGATTTTAAAATCTTAAATCTCAAATGCTTTTTATTTATTCATATTTAATGTGCTAAAGAACTAATTCACCATGATTTCTAGGTTCATTACAAATCTAGAAGCATATCTTGCAATCCTTGTTATGTTTTTCTTTAAATGACCTAATAGAATCATCTTCATTTTTCTTCAGTTCTATGAAATCCCATTAAATTTTAAGATGGAGGGTTTTGGGAAAATATTTATTGAAAAATATTTTCTTGAAATCCTCATATTCCATGGAAAATATTTCCTTATTTGAATTTTTTTCTTGATTAATGTCTACCACTAATTGGCTTACCCATTAAAATGATTAACTATCAGAACAAATTTATAATTTTCTGAGAACTGGAGGATAAATAATGCAATCTAAATGTATTTAATACATTTTTCTATAAGGAGGACATCACAAGATCCACTAAATATTGGAATCACATTACATATGAAGTATTTGATAGAAAAATTCTATCTCTTAGGAGGTGGATGGAATTCCACACTATTCAAGTTATTATTCATAACTTGTTCATTTTGAGAAATTATTTTCATGGATTTATTATAACTCCCTCCCATTATATATTGCATATCACTAGGCAAACCATCACATTTAATATAATATTGAGTTTTGGAATGATCTATTCCATTTTAATCCATTAAATAAGAATAAGAAATTAATTTGATAGGGATTTAATACCTAACAAATAAAAAATAAATGAAAAATTTGAACAATAAATGATAAACTTTTAAAGGAAAGAATATTTTTACACAACATTCCCTAGGTTCCAATCTTGGTTATACATGATCTGTTTCCTAACATATATTCTTATGAGAATTTTTTCCCTTAATAATGGTTCATACTGCTATTATGAATTTACCAAAGCATATCTCTCAGGAGTGTCAAAACAAGTGTGCATTAAAGACAATTGTTGTGTACTAGTTTACACTATGTTAGGCTACGAACACCTTTTCAGATTTTTTTAGTCCTAGGTACATCTATTCCAGAACCATTTCCACCTATAGTATCCATATAGGGATGTATTTTCTTTATAAACCACACACCCTATAATAAAAAAATTTAAGGATTTTTTCTCATACATAGTCTTATCTATAAGGATTTATCAATAGTTTTATAGCCCTAATCTCAAAAATAACTAAACATTTCCTCTAATACTAACCATGTGTCCCCAACTTTTTCACATATTTTTACTTAATTAACCAAATATTATTAGAAATGTATCATAAAGTCTAGTGTATTTGGAAGATTAGGTACATGATTTAACATCACGAAACCCTAAATAAAAGCATATTTTATTTAATCTCTATAATGATATCCAAAATTCCATTGAGGAAGTACATCTAAATAGGATAACCTAGCAAATACATGAATAGAGGGAAGATCTGAAGATCCTAGTAAGGGGGTATTAATATAAATAAAACATAGAACATGGGATAAAAGGAATTAAATGATGAAAAATGCATGGAACATGAATAAACATAACTAATAATAACATGTATAACATGAGAACATATAATCATGCATCATATGAATGTGGAAACGAAATATAACATCACATAAACATGAGTCAAGGATAACCACCAAGACTGTATAACATAGTGGACAAAGTCCCAAAATGGAATATTCACTCCCTATCCCAACATGACGTCTCATGGGACTAAATATTATCCAATTAAATGGAGCACTATCTAGGGACACCCATCATGACATTTTCAAAAATATTTATACCAAATGTTGAATAAACATGAGGGTTACCTGTTGATGGAAAAAGTCACCACGATCATGTCACATGGCATAAAAATGTGAATATCATAAATATTTCCATGAAATACTGGATTCAAACCATAGATGGACATTAATAAGAAAAAATTGTATTGGTTTATGAAACCTTATGTCCAATTGAAGTGGAAGAATGTAAAATGAGTATTTAATAAACTTTATAAATGATTCATTTTAGTGTGGTATAATGAAAATTTAAAATAAAATTTAAAGAGAAAACAAAATATTTGTCTCCATAAAAATGGAAATGTACCAAGATAGTTTTTCATTATTAAATGAGTGATTTATAAAAACAATGGTGGGAAAATAGATTATGGATTGTACATGGATGTGGGTAATAAATTGGGAAGTTCCCATTAATTGGGCTTGCTTATTTGGAAGAATTTAAAAGGGGAACCTTCTAAAACACTTTTTACCGCCTCATAGAGGCATGATATGATCTGAATACATTAGTTTAGAACATATAAACATAATTTAAAAGAAATATATAAAAATAAATAGTAATTACATTAGGGTAAATAATGATATAGTAACTCAAAGTAAAAAAGGGACTTTTAGGTAAAATCTCTTACCTTAGGTATGAAACAGTTTTACACTTGATCTTAAAGTCCTATATAATCAAATTAAATTCATTAATTAATTAATTATGAATTATATCAATATTAAATTTTTTTATTATATATTTATTAAGTTCATTGATGTATTTTTTTGAGTTATAGTGTTTAATTTCATCGTTCAGGAGTGCTCGTTTTCTTATTTTACATGATCAATTTCCTTGTATAAGAGTTTGGAAGATTATGTCAAATGGAAGTAGATATAATGAATTAATGTGCTAATTTGATAATTAAAATACAAATGATAAAGAGGTTACTATAAGGCCCCAGCCTGAAGCATTACTTAATCTTTAGATATTTCAAGAATACACATTGGGGATCTTTTCAGGTTTAGAGTTTTAGAGTATTAGATCATAAATCATGCATTACTCTACACATTTAAACAAAGTGGTTACATAAAAGATAGTACTCATTTTTTCCATCAACGGAAACATATTTAAAATAAAACATGGATTATTTCTTGACAATTGACACTATCATCACATCAGTTACCTTTCCCTTGACATGTGAAAAACATTTCTAAAACATGGGATGAGCATAAAAAGCTCAGTAAGGGATATAAATGTACGCAATGAAAATATTAGTCCATGTATGAAAAAATACTTTACTCATAAAACATAAGCACTTTAACATACCTCATCAAATCATGAATAAATCATAGAAATCATAAGACATAAAGGTAATGTGAGGCATTCATAACATTCTTACGTGGGGAGTAACCCTCATGGTTACGTTTGGAATACCCATCACAGTGTATTCCCTAAATCTCTTCGGAGAAACCTTAAAGTTTAACTCCATTGTGTTCCCCAGTGCATTGGAGAGCTATATCGTGCTCACATGCCCTTAGTTTATCACGGAACCACCCGTCTTCATAAACAATGCCCAAGAACCATAACATAATCGTAGCACATAAAACATGGATAAATGAAACATAAAATTTCCACATTTCAATCACAAGATATCAATACAACACATTGATATAATAAAAACATTATGAAAAGAATTTTCAATACCAAAATAAAATAAATTTAAAACTTGGTATTTATTTTTCATTTAAAAAAAAGTTATGGCTTGTAGAGGAAGCCGAAACTCAAATAATGGTCACGGCGGCGAAGAAGTCATTGTCGCCGCATACGTATGACAAAAAAACATTACTTTTGTCGATTAGTAAAACTCATCATATAAATAATATTAATTTTGATTAAAATTAAATGTCAAAGGGATTTATACACCGTAGAAAAGAATGTTGTGTATAAAACAAAATATGCCTCAATGAAAGGAGATTGAGAGGAAGTCCCATACCTCGGGTCCGACGTGACTCGATCGTTCTTTAACGTATTGAATAATAAACTTGAGTTAATTTCTACATGATTTAGAACCTTTTTCAAGTTCATTATTCCTTTTATATATCTAATTACAATGTCATGAACACTATGTAATTATTTAAGTTAATAACGGTCGTTTTAACGATCATTGGTACTTGAGTCAAAAATAACCTCTTTATAATTACAATTTTTTCATGTATCCATTATATCTAGAGTTATACTCTTGTTGTAGATATCATATATATCATATATATACAGTATATACATGCATTTATAATATTACATAACATTTAGAGGCAAGAAATGAAATGCACCGTTCATGGAGACGGTAAGTCGTACGTACGCATGAATGCTACTTTCATTTATATTTCTTACTTAATTGAGTGAAATCATAATGATATGAAGGTATATTATAATTACAGTATAATATCATATATAATATCATTAAATCTATCCTTTTTACATACCACATATGGTATTACCAAATCAAATCACTTTGAGGGGGCGGTTGTCCACACTTCCTAAAATGAAGATATCACGTTTACCCATAATGGAAACCATAAAGGTATGAGATAAATGAAAAATGAAGAATATTAAGTAAAACATTAATATATTATATATCATATATAAATATAGTGTCATCTTAATGGGCACCTTCGAAATTTGTAGAAGAATATTGAACAATCATCGTTTCGTGAGGCAGAAATTCGCCATCCACAGACACAGTATGATATTTAACCATTAGATGAAGGTGTGTTTAAGTGTTTCTCGAATCCTTCTTATAAAAACATCCTAGTATATTGAATATACTGGTGTTGTTACAAAAGAAATGAATAAAAATAGTTTAGGGGGTTGGAGAAGCAAAATTAAACATAAGAACACAAGAGAAGACACTACCTTTAAAACAGATAACTCTTTTTGATTTGAGCTCCAAGGATTCCTTGGAAAGACTTATACCGAAAGTGAGGCTTCTAGGAGTAATAGAGGGATTTGGGGAGAAAAAATGGGCTGGGGTTGGCCGAGCCAAAGGCTTGAGAGGTGTGGGTAAGGTAGTAGAGGTGGGGGCATTTTATAAGATGAGGGGAGGGACACTCTTGGAATGTTATAAAAGGTTACTTTATTATAAAATGCTTTTCAAATTTTAAAGGTCCCAAAATTATATATTTCGAGTATAAGGTGATAAGAGTTATAAATCCACCCATCCAATAGGTTTTTGAAAAGTGTAGGTCTTAGATTTTGCATTATCCATTCATTTTATTCAAATCGTTAAATAATGAGGTAATCGTTGCATTATCATGGTGTCATAAAAAATTTAATTTATATAATGTCTAAAAAATATAAAAAAATATCATGATATAGGAAATATATTTATCTTTGTAATTAATATTTATAGTAAAAAATATGACTTGTATAACCCCATTTAAATTTTTTTTTAGTCAAACAACTCATGTTTGTGGCATTTTAATTTTAACATTAAATAAAAAGTTATTAATGACATTTTCCTACCAAAGTGGCTCCATGGGGTCCCCATGTTGACCCATGGATTTTATATGTCTGAAATGACACATCCAATAATGGTAGGACATGTTTCAAGGTCATTCCATATTATTAAAACATTTTTTTTACCTTAAATTATACTAATTACCTCTAATCGCGATTAAAAACTTAAAAGTTACTATTCACCAAAAAATTATTTTAATACCATTGAACCACATATTACTTCTCAATGACAACCATGTATGTCGGATTTTCGAAATTCAAACACAGAGGTGGTAAAATTTCATTTAAACGAATAATCTGTTTTTTAAGTACCACTTAGTGGTTTCACTATTCATTAAAAATTGATGTTTTTCAGAAAAATACCAAAACATCACCCTAAGCTATATTTGATATTACGAATTCTAAAATCATGTCTATTTTAAAAAATTAAAATCATATAAGTTACATTAATTAATTTAATAATTAATTCCCATTGTCAGAACAAATAGCGTGTTTTTCTGAAATAATATATATCAAAAGATTGACACTAGTTTAAGTCCAATTTCAATGTGAAATTAATTCCAATGACCACTATTGGATTTAATGGTAAAAATATATTCTAATTTCACTTAAAAAAATCAAAAGATAATCTAATCATGTAAATAAATTATATTAAAAGGGGGTTTTGTATTAAAATACAACATTTTTCACTATTCATTTAAAAATGAACTTTATCGGAATAATACCAAAAATTTACACAAAGTAAATTTTGATGTCCTGATTCTAAAGAAGAATTTTATTTGGTCCAATAGAATGTATAAGTGTACCGATACTGTATTTAATGATGGTTCTCCATCAAAAGGCGATAAGTGGACCTTTAGTGAAAATTTGAGTATATATGCCTAAAATTGAATTCTTTTTGTATTTTAAGCCTTTATACCCTATTGGATAAATGTTAAAACATTTAACAAATATATATCCATATTTTAGTTATTTCTATTCATTCCTACCAGTATAATAGCTACATGTTAACTACCATTTAAAATGATATTATTTTATTACTAGTGTGCAACGTAAGATTTCAAAGAAACTCTTTGTTGCGTATCGGGTACGCTATCGAACATTGAAACCCCATTAAAGTAAAATTAATATTTAATTCGTAAATATTAATAAATATGAAAATGTTTTATTCTTTATTTACCTGGGTTTTTACATCTTTCCCCCCTTTTGGGAATTGCTTCCCCGTAATTTTATTCACTTATCAAAATAATTGGGGGTATTTATCCCTCAAATAATTTTCAGATTCCCATATCGCCTCTTCAACCATATGGTTTTTCCACAAAACCTTTTCCTGGTGAATTACCTTATTCTGCAACACTTAATCTCTATAGTCAAGAATATGGACTGGTTGTTCTTCATAAGAGAGATTTTCCTCCAATTGAACTACCTCTGGGCTCAAAACATGATATGGATCTGGCATATACTTTGTCAAAATCGAAACATGAAAAACATTGTGTACCTGAGATAAACTCGGAGGTAATGCCACTCTGTATGTAACTGATCATACTTTCTCCAGAATATAATACGGTCCAATGAACCTTGGAATCATTTTTTCCTTTCTTACCAAATCACATCAAACTTTTCTATGGAGAAACTTTGAGAAGGACATGATCACCTATCTCGAAAGATAGATCCTTCCTTCAGTTATCCGTATAACTTTTCTGTCTGCTCTGAGCTATTCTCATGTGTCTCGGTATTAGCTGAACTTTTTCTACCAACTCTTCTACCAATTCCGGCACCATCAACATCCTTTCACCCACTTCATCCCAGAAATTTGGAGTTCAACCCCGCTTCCCATATAATGCCTCAAATGGTGCCATCTGTATACTGGAATGAAAACTATTATTATAAGAAAACTCAACCAAAGAAAGATGTTGGTCCTAACATCCCTGATAATCCATCTAACAAGCACATAGAATATCCTCCAAAGTCTGAACTGTTCGTTCTGACTGCCCATCTGATTGAGGATGAAAAGTTGTAATAAAATTTAATTCAGTACCCAACGACTTCTGATGGCCCTTCCAAAAGTTAGAAGTAAACCTGGGATCACGATTAGATACAATGGATAGAGGAACTCCATGTCACCTGACTATCTCTTTAAGATACAAATCAGAAAGGATATCTAGGGAAAAAGTATATTGTATAGTAAGGAAATGAGAAGATTTAGTCAAATGATCAACAATAACCCAGATTTCATTATTACCTCGAGGTGTCTTTGGCAATCCCACAACAAAGTCCATGGATATATATTTTCCCATTTCCATTTTGGTATTGGTAAAGGCTGAATCATCCATTTCGGTAACTGCCGCTCTACTTTAACCTGTTGACATGTCAAACACTTCATAGTAAAATCAACAATATCCCTTTTCATTCCGTCCCACCAGCAATACTCTCGAAGATCTCTATACATCTTAGTATTGCCTGGATGAACTGAAAATGGAAAACTATGAGCTTCACATAACAACTCTCTCATAAACTGTGAATCAAAAGGCACACACAATCTCTTCCCAAATCTCAAAACAAAATCATTATCAATGTTGAATTCATGCAACTTACCCTTCTGAACCAGCTCTACCTTTTTCTGCAACACACTGCCTTGCTTCTGTGCTTGCTTAATTTTGTCTGATAGAGAAGATTTCACTAATACCTAAAACAAAACAGAAGTAAATCCTTCAAGAAAAACTTCAATTCCAAATTTAATCAAATCCTTAACCAAAGTATCATGTTCCAAATGAAACAATGTTAATGAAGCATTAATTTTTCGACTCAAAGCATCAGCCACTTTATTTTATTTTCCCGGATGGTAATGAATTGTAAAATCATAATCCTTGATTAATTCAAGCCATATCCTCTATCTCATGTTCAATTCTTTCTGAGTGAATATATACTTTAAACTTATTTTATCTGTATATATTTCACACTTTACTCCGTACAAATGATGCCTCCAAATTTTTAAAGCGAAAACAACAACTGCTAATTCCAAATCATGTGTACGGTAATTTACCTCATTAGTCTTCAACTGTCTTGAAGCATAAGCAAATACCTGATCATTTTACATTAGGATGCAAAAAATTCCTTTCAATGAAGTATCACTATAGATAACAAACTCACCATTCCTAGAAGGTAGTTCCAAAACTGGAGCATTCACCAATCATCTTTTCAGTTCCTGAAAACAATCATCACATTCTTTTTTCCAGATAAACATAACAACCTTCCGAGTTAGCTTAGTCGTTGGACTAGATAACCATGAAAAATTTCTAACAAAACTTCGGTAATAGCCTGCCAAACCAAGGAAGCTACGTATCTCAGTTACATTTTTGGGTCTTGGCCATTCTTCAACAACCTTTTTTTGCAGGATTAACAGTTATCCCATCTTTAGAAACAATATGACAAAGGAAAGAAATTTTTTGCAACCAAAACTCACACTTGCTGAATTTCCCACAATATGTCTTTTCTTTTAAGGTTTTCAAAATAACCCTTAAATTTCTTTCATGCTCCTCTTTACTTTTATAAAACACCAAAATATCATCAATGAAAACAACCACAATCATATCCAATGACTCATAGACAATTCTATTCATAATTTCCATGAATACAGTAGGTTTATTGGTTAGCCCAAAAGGAATTACTACAAATTCATAATGTCCATATCTTATTCGAAACGTGGTCTTCGTAATATCTTCTTCCTTTACCTTCAACTGATGGTACCCCGATCTCAAGTCAATCTTTGAAAACACTGAACTCCCTGGAGCTAATCAAATAAATCATCGATATGAGGAAAAGGATACTTGTTCTTAACAGTGATATTATTCAAGGATCTATAATCAATGCAAAGTCTCATTGAACCATCTTTCTTTTTAACAAATAAAACAGGATCACCCCATGGTGATGTGATAGGTTGAATGAATCCTTTCTCTAATAAATCTTGCAATTTCTCCTTCAAATCTAAAAGTTCAATTTGAGCCATTCGATAAGGGGGTTTTGAAATTGGATTAGCATCATGAACTAAGTCAACAGTAAACTCAACTTCCCGATCTGGTATTATTCCAAGAAACTCATCAGGAAAAACATCAGGATACTCATTTACCAATGGCACATCATTAATCTGAACAGTTCCTTTGTTTTCAACAATATGTGCAAGGTGACATTCATTTCCATGTTTTACAAGTTTCTCGTCCTCTTGATATGTTATCAACAGTAAGGGTTCCTTATTGTACACAAACTGAATGTCTTTCTGAAAGGAAACTTCTTTAGATCTACAATCAATCTTAGCATGGTAATTAGAGAGCCAATCCATACCCAGGATAACTTCAAACTCTACTAGAGGTAAAAAAATAAGGTTTTCAAGTCTGTTATTTCCACGGATAAGGATAGGAAGATTCTTATAAATTCTTTTTGCCTTAACATTTCCCCTAGGTGTTTTTACAATAAGTTCAGGAGTCATTTCTTGAGATGGTATTCCCATTTTACTAGAAAAGTTTCCAGAGATGAAAGAATGTGTAGACCCCGAATCAAACATCACACTGGCATAATCTGAAAAAACAAACAAAGTACCGGATACCACTTCATTTGATGGCCAAACATCTTCTAAAGTAGTTGCAAAGGATTTCACCACCCCTTTCTGCTGGTAGTCTAACTGCTTCCCATCACTCAAGCTCTTTGTCGGACGCTCATTTTCATAGTGACCCATCTCATTGAACGTAAAAAATTTCACGAACTGCAACTCATATTTGGACTTACCATCACCTTGATCTTTTTCAGTGCAATCATGAGCCTTATGTCCTATCTTACCACATCGGTAGCACTTTCCAGAATTCAAAAGACGTTTCCCAGCATGCCTTTTACCACATTTATCACAAACTAGAGACATATTTTTCTTACCTTCAGACATTTTTGAAGAATTCTTTCTGTTCTTCCGCAACCTTGGTCTCTTCTTCTTCTAGTTGTTATTGAACACTTGATCATTGGAAAACTCCATTTTCACCTTCTCAGCACATAGAAAAAGATTTTCATAACTTTTGAACTCAATAGAAGCTAAAGCCTTTCGTTATTTTGGCTTTAATCCTGAGTAAAAAAGATTGATTTAACTATTAAGGTCTCGGATAAAATTTGGAGCATACCTTGCCAATCTAGTGAACCTTTCATCAAAGGAAGCTACTGAGTCTTCCTCCTGCCTCAATTCCAGGAATTGTTTTTCCATCCTAAATCGAACAGCCTTAGGAAAATACTTCTCAAGAAACTAACATTTTAATTCATCCCAGTCGAGAGCATCAATCTCATTAGAGTCCCTGATATTTCTAACCATCGAACACCACTGATATACCTCACCCTTCAAATGGTAAATAAAAAGAGTAAACTTTTGATTGTCAGAACACCCCATGACATCGAAAATATTCTCCAGTGCTTTAATCCACCCTTAAGCTAGCACATGGTCAGATAATCCTCTAAATGATGGGTGATTTTGCCTCATGAAATGTTCTACCACTGACATGTTCCTCTGCCGTTGATCTGGCTGATCTCGTGCATGGATACCGCCAACATTTCTTGCTTGAGTCAACTACGCCATTACTACAACAAACTGTTCAGTTCCAATTCTAACCAACTCAGGTTGCTGATTTGGAAGGTTGGCTTCCTCTTGATGTCATCCCAACATAGCAGCTTTGTTTCCTCTTCGGAATACCATTCTGAACACGGAAATATCTTAGGCGAAGCAATATGGAAATCATTAAATGCTACATCATTTCAATCATAGCATAAATTAATTTATAATTTCACAATTTTCTAAATCCTAATGTTTTCTAAACCGACCTCTTATACCAACTATAAGGCCCCGGCCTTAAACATTACTTAACCTTGAGATATTTCAAGAATACACATTGAGTATCTTTTCAGGTTTAGAGTTTTAGAGAATTAGATCATAAATAATTCATTACTCTCCACATTTAAACAAAGTGGACACATAAAAGATAGTACTCATTTTTCCCATCAACAGAAACATATTTAAAATAAAAAATGGATTCTTTATTGACACTTCCTTGACACTATCATCACATCATGTACCTTTCCCTTGACCTGTGAAAAACATTTCAAAAACATGGGAAGATCATAAAAAGCCCATTAAGGGATATAAAAGTATGAAATGAAAACATTAGTCCATGTACGAAATCATACTTCACTCATAAAACATAATCACTTTAACATACCTCCTATAATCATGAATAAATCATAGAAATCATAAGACATGAAGGTAACTTGAGGCATTCATAACATTCATATGTAGGGAGTAACCCTCATGGTTACGTTTGGAATACCAAACACAGTATATTCCCTAAATCTCTTCGTAGAAACCTTAACGGTTAACTCCTTCATATTAACCAATGCATTGGAGAGCTATATCGGTCTCACCCGCCCTTAGTTTATCACGGAACCATCGTTCTTCATAAGAAATGCCCAATAACTATAACATAATAATATCACATAAAACATGCATAAAGGAAACATAACATTTCCACATTTGAATCACAAGATATCAATACAACACATTGATATAATAAAAACATTAGGAAAATAATTTTCAATACCAAAATAAAATAAAATTAAAATCTGGTATTTATTTATCATTTTAAAAAGAGTTATGGCTTGTAGAGGAAGCCGAAACTCAAATAATGGTCACGGCGGTGGAGAAGTCATTGTCGCCGCTTACATACGACAAAAAAAACATTCCTCTTGTCCTTTAGTAAAACGATTCATATAAACAAGATTCCTTTTGAATAAACGTAAATGTCAAAGGGGTTTATACACCGTATAAAATAAAGTTGTGTATAAAACAAAATATGCCTCACTGAAAGGAGATTGAGACGAAGTCCAATACCTCGGGTCCAACATGACTCGATCGTTCTTTAACATCCTGAATAATAAACTTGAGTTAATTTATACTTTCTTAAGAACCTTTTTCAAGTTCATTATTCCTTTTATATCGCTTATTAACATGTCATCAACACTATGTAATTATTTAAGTTAATAACGGTCATTTTAATGATCATTGGTACTTGAGTCAAAAATAAACTCTTTATAATTACAAGTTTTTCATGTATCCATTATATCCAGAGTTATACTCATGATGTAGATATCATATATATCATATATATCCAGTATATACATGCATTTATAATATTACATTACATTTAGAGGTATGAAATGAAATGCACCATTCATGGAGACGGTAAACCGTACGTACGCATGAACGCTACTTTAATTTCTATTTCTTACTTAATGGAGTAAAATCATAATGATATAAAGGTATATTATAATTCCAGTATAATATCATATATAATGTCATTAAATATATCCTTTATACGTACCACATATGGTATTAACGAATCAAATCACTTTGAGGGGGTGGTAGTCCGCACTTCCCAAAATGAAGATATCGCGTTTACCCATAATGGAAACCATAAAGGTTAGCCATAAATGAAAAATACATAAGCTTAAGTAAAACATAAACATATTATATATCATATATAAATATAGTTTCATATTAATGGCCACCTTTGAAGGTGTTAGAAGAATATTGAACAATCATCGTTTCGTGAGGCAAAAATGTTCCATCCACGGAAACAGTAGGATCTTTAACCATTAGATGAAGGTGTGTGTAAGTGTAGCTCGAATCCTTCTTATAAAAACATCCTAGTTTATTTACGATACTGGTTTTTTTACAAAATAAATGAATAAAAAGAGTTTAGGGGGTTGGAGAAGAAAAATAAAACATAAGAACACAAGAGAAGACACTACCTTTAAAACAGGTAACTCTTTTTTATTTGAACTCGAAGGCTTCCTTGGAAAGACTTCTGCCTAAAGTGAGGCTACTATGAGTAAGAGAGGGATGTGGGGAGACAAAATGGTCAGGGGTTGGCCGATCCAAAGGCTTGAGAGGTGTGGGTAAGGTGGTAGAAGTGGGGGCCTTTTATAAGAGGAGAGGAGGGGCAGTCATGGAAAGTTATAAAAGGTTTCTTTTTTATAAACTGATTTTCAGATTTTAAAGGTCCCAAAATTATATATTTCAAGGATAAGGTGCTAAGAGTTCTAAATACACCCATCCAATAGGTTTTAGACAAGTTTAGGTCTTAGATTTTTCATTATCCTTTCATTTTATTTAAATCATTAAATAATGAGGTAATCGCGGCATCATCATAGTGTCATAAATAATTTAATTTTTTTAATTTATAAAAAATTATAAAAAATATCCTGATGTAAGAAATATTTTTTTCTTCCTAACTAATATTTATATACAAAACTATGACTTGTATAACCCCATATAAAAATAGTTTTAGTAAAACAACTCATGTTTGTGACATTTTTATTTTAACATTAAATAAAAAGTTATTAATGACATTTTCCTACCAAAGTGGCTCCATGAGGTCCCCAAGTTGACCCATGGATTTTCATGGTCGTCCATGACAGATCCAATAAGGGTAGGACATGTTTCAAGGTCATTCCATATTATTAAAACATTATTTTAACCTTAAATTATACTAATTACCTATAGTCGTGATAAAAAACTTAAAAGTTACTATTCACCAAAAAAAATTATTTATTCCCATTGAACCATATTTTACTTCTTAATGAAAACCATGTATGCTGGATTTTTGAAATTAAAAACATAGAGGAGGTAAAATTTCCTTAAAACGAAAAATCAGTTTTTTAAGTACCACTTAGTGGTTTCACTGTTCATTAAAAATTGATGTTTTTCAGAAAAATACCAAAACATCACCATAAGAAATATTTGATATTCCGAATTCAAAAATGATGTCTATTTTAAAAAATTCAAATCATATAACTTAAATTAATTAATTTAAAAATTAATTCCCGCTGTCAGAAAAAATAGCGTGTTTTTATGAAATAATATATATCAAAAGATTAACACTAGTTTAAGTCCAATTTCAAAGTGAAATTAATTTCAACGAACACTATTGGATTAAATTGTAAAAATATATTCTAATTTCACTTAAAACCCAATTAAAAAGATAATCTAATCACGTTACGAAATTATATTAAAAAGAAGTTTTTAATTAAAATACAACATTTTTCACTATTCATTAAAAAATGATCTTTATTGGAAAAATACCAAAAATATACACAAAGTAAATTTTGATGTCCTGATTCTAAAGAAGAATTTTATTTGGTCCAATATAATTTATAAGTGTGACCAAAACTATATTTAATGACGGTTCGCCATCAAATGGTGATAAGTGGACCTTTAGTAAAAATTAGAGTATATATGCCTAAAACTGAATTTTTTACGTATTTTAAGCCTTTATCCATTATTGGATAAATGTAAAAACTTTTAAAAAACATATATAACCATATTTTAGTTATTTATATTCATTCCCACCTATACAACAGCAACGTGTTAACTACCATTTAAAATAAAATTATTTTATTACTAGTGTGCGACAGAATATTTCAAAGAAACTCTTTGTTGCGTATCAGGTATGCTATCGAACATAGCAACCCTTTTAAAGTAAAGTTAATATTTAATTCATATATATTAATAAATATGAAAATGTTTTATTCTTTTTTTACCTGGGATGTTACAGTTATATAAGTCAAATTTTTTATTTTGGATGAGGATGAATCCTTAGATAAGATGTTAGTGATAAATGTTTGGATTATTTTGGGTTGTTTTTGCTCGCAACAAACTTGTTTTGTTTTATCATTTATCATCATGTGTATATAATGATTTCAGAATATTAAATAGGATTTTATACATGTATTATAATTATTTTAAACCATAAAAATGGTTTTATGACCATCATTGAAGGTGTTGATGGGAAATGAAAATATTTCAACCTTGAAGGTGGTAAACTAACACCTCACGAATGTTGTTTTCATTTATAGAATAAAAGGTTGGGGAGAGGGGTTTAAAGAAGAAATATTACATTAGAATAATAAATGAAAAATATATTTGATTAAATAGTATTATCATATAATTTTTATTATTTTATTTTTGTTGACAATAACAAAAGAACAAGAGAAGAATTTAGAGGAAAAGGAATGTGAAATTTATATGTTGCGTTTCTCCACCTTGAAAACCTCTTTAGGGAAAAGGTTTTGGTGTTTTGATGAGGCCCAGAGCTTTTAGACATGGGGGTGGGATCGTGTGAATAATACTTGGATGAATTTGGAAAGTGATAAAATCTAGAAAGGTTTGAGGTTTGAGGTGTGAGGGGTGGTATTTTTTGTGGAGGAGATGGGTGATTTCTCATTATTTTAATCATTTGATTATTATTTTAGATGAAGGCAATAAATAGTGTTGATTTTTGTGACTAAATAGAGCTAATAGTTCATGTTATTTAGAACTAATTGTGTTTACCTTATCCTTACATCAACAAAGACTCGAAAATTCATTTATTTAACATTCATCGAAATTATAGTATTTTAATATTCACTAAAGATTCAACAATTTTATAAAAATCCCCAAAATTCCCCAAGACCATTTTTAGATGTGTAGAATTAAAAAATGAACTCCATTTTAGTAAAATATCTTTCTAAATATGAGGAATTTAATTTTTAATTAAAATTATCATTTATTTGAAAAAATATTCATTTTAAAATTATAAATGATTTTATAACACTTTTGAAAAATTACATATGGTCTCATAAAATTAACATAATATCCTAAGAAAACAAAACATTAATTCATAAATAAATTTTATGAAAATAGTGTTTTAATTGATTAGATTAATTATAAAATTATAATTTAATATTTTTAAATTACAAAAGTACCAACAATTAATTAATAATTTTTAAAGCATTTATATACTCATACTATGATTTAATTATATCATACATTCATTTATAGGATAGATAAATGATATCTATAAATTCATCGTTGAAGTTACTATTCAAGTAGCATGATTACTATTTTAAGGTTCATATTACTATTCCTAAGGTCATGTTATTATTTCATTAGTATAAGTTCCTTAACTTCTAGAAATACATATTATTTCATTCATTATTTATTTATAATGTTTGTATTGTGTTACTAATTTGATTTTTTGTGATTATAGTGTAATACATAATTATAATGGCATAATTTCCATTGATAGAATTTTGGCTCGATATAGTTGTGTTTTTTTATCTGTGGTTAGAGTGTTATCAACTACACAAAGAGATGAAGTAAGGGTTTTCATATGAAATACCTCTCTTTTAGAATCATTTGACATTTTGCACCAAATTTCATTTATGTGGTGTATATACTAACTCTGTGAGATATAATTTCATTAATTAGATATCAATCATGGAATTTGAAGTAAAATTACAATCCATCTCTTTCAAGGGTGTTGATTAATGTTTCATTAATGCTATATCATATTTCATAGTCTCAATTATGAATCATTGAGACATGTTATATGTTATGAACCATGTTTCTACTGTATGGTGTATTCACATCCCATGTATTTGTTTATATTATAATATGTTCATTTCATGGAACATACTTGAAAAATATTTTCCCCTTATTCAAGTGGATATTTATAAATTTCTTCCCTAATAGTAAGTATTTTTGGTAACTCAAGTCCCTTTCGTCGAAATAATATTATTTTTGTTAAAAAAAATTATTTGATTCTTGGTTTCTTCACCCTTAACATGTTATCATATTTTATAATACTAGTTTCATAAATTATTTTTATATAATTAATGTTTAATTACCCTTTTACAATATTTTTTAAATAAATAAATTTATAAATAAATTAAAATATTGACTTACCATTCACTTTTATATGATTTTCCATCCTCTCCACATTTCACCATGAAAAAACATATGTATTTTCAAGTCCTTATAATTGAATATTTATTATGAAAATATTATTTTTAATTAAATTTTCTGGTTACCTTTTCAAAAGTTGCATTTGAAAGAGACGTGTAAATTCATATTTTGTGTCCATGTTAAAATGTTTTCCAAAATATATTTTTTTATTTTCACTTCCATTTTAATTATAAATGTTTAAACAAAAATTACGGTAATATGTTTTATATTTCTTTATATAACCTCTAATATATATATATTATAAATTTGGGGGAAACCCCACAATACTAGAAAATCAATTTCTAGATCCCTTCTTGGGTGGTATCATTTAATTTATTTTTTTGCAAATCTGTATTCTATATATTCCATCATCCACCTAGGTTTCCTTTATTATACTAGTGATTTTTTATTTTCAAACCATTTGACTTATTTTAGTGGATGGATTACAATCATGAATACTCTAGAATTGAATAACCCGAATACTCATTAATCAAAACTGTGTGAGAATGACATTTTATACATTTTAGATTGAATGATGTTCAACTAGAAATATTGTTATTCTATATAAATTTAGAAAATTATTAATATTTGTATATTTTTATTCCAAGAAAACTAATTATTCCCCATTAAACTATGTATTTTATGACTATCATTAATATTTCTATGGATGTGTTTTGATCATTGTATACCTTTTTTTAAAAGGGTAAATGTATGTAATTTTTGATGATTATTGACAGGTAATACAGTTTGATTAGTCATTAGAATTATTCATTTCTTATTATATAGATAACAATGTTTTATAAAGTAATCAGTTCCTCAGGAAATGGTACAAAATTTATTGATGTCTCTTATTATGATGTAATTTTTTATGTATGTTCTCATTTATTCTCTTGGATATAACAAAATATTGTACCAATTTGAGATTGGAACCATTGTTTACATATTCTTTATAAAATATTTATGAAATTTTTAATCCCAATTTTCATTTGTAATATGTTTTCACTTCATAAGAGTTTGAACACACAGCTCTTTAGGTTTCTATTTTCCACCATTTAGAAGATAAGTTGTACTTGTGACATGATTTTAAGGATATCACATGGGAAATATTTATGGGTGATGTTGAAGAATCATTATGGAATAATATGTTTTTTATACAGTGGAAAAAAGTTCCCCTTCATACAAATAATACTTTCTTTATTAGTTTACAATGATCTCTAATTCTATAAGTCTCTAAAACTGAAAATATAATTGATATGAAAAAATTGAAATAATCGTTTTTTTATTTTTGAATTAAGTATGGATATGTCCCAATTTCTAAATCATTAGTTAAAGTGAAATATAAAGTATATTTTTATTGAACCAGATCTATGATTGTGGGTCTGAGGTATCACAATTGGCACCAGAGGTAAGGTTTAGAAAACATTAAAGGATAGAATGTTTTTTATGATAATTTAAGGATTGATATGTTAAAGATTAAAGTAATTTCAAAGGGGTAGATAACCCATTGGGATAGTATAAAACTACATGTTAAGGTAATAATTCACATTTTATATATGGACTATATTGAGAGTACATTAGTAAAAATAATAAGAATAAGCCTATGTATAGTATAACATCTTGAAGGTTTGGTTAAGTCCTGAGAATGTGGATTTCATAGAAATTACATTCCTTTCCTTATATAGGGAATTAGATGTGGTTTTGGAATAAATTAACATAGGGGTAATAACCCTGAATATGGAGTGTTTGGTATTAACTCAACCATAACCAAGTTCATGATAAAGAGACCTTACATTAGAAAAGGATAGACCCTCCCAAGGGATATTATTTGGCTAAAAATATTATTTATATTAACCATTAAGAGGGATTACATATAATTATTTCAGAAAACCTAAAAAATAACAATGGGTTATCAGGGATGGAATTAAAATACTCATGGGATGATCCAAAAGTATCTTGTGTTAAAAAATAGTGTCATAATGGAATACATATTTGGATTTATTTTTTATATTCATATTTTGTATATTCTCTTAATTATTTTGGTTTTAATATTTTATTGAAACTTGATCTTAAATATGAAGCTTAGAAATGGATATATCAAGAAACAATTATGTATTACAACCAAATAATGTAGAATATATAAATTCATAAGAATTTAAGTATATGCCTATTATTTTGGAAAAGGTTAGTTTACAAGACTTACTTAGGATTTTGATATTTACATTTTAGTATTCTTGGAACTCTTATCTCTTCTCATTTGTGATTGATATTTATAAATGAAATTATGGTATTTTATAAATGTTATGATGATTATATAAAAATATAAGTATTGTTATCCGATATTTTAACTTTGGAGGTATGTTATATTATATTAAATGGTATCAATAACCATGAAAGGTGATTTTATAACAAGGATATATATTGGGTATGACTATTAAAACACATGATTGAGGTAAGTATAACTCATAAGTTTAATATAATGTGATAATGATATAATAATGTGTGGTTTGATAGTAAAGAAGTGAGTTAAATAATAATTTGTAACCTCGGGATTGATAATCGATTCCTGAAATATTTGGTGAATTTAACTACAATTATAGGATTATGATATAAATTCACTATTGTATCACCTTATAAACTAATTTTTAATACAATTTAATGATTAATGATATAGTTAATTTTTAGGGGTATATATAAATGCTTTGTTGTTTATTGATTTGATAATTAAATTGGTTTTGGGAAATGTATGTTCTTGAATTTGTTTGATTAGGGTATATACATAATTGGGTATATGACTAGAGGAATGTGTTTTTTTGTTTAAGAAAGGATGTGTTGTATTTTTATAGTATATAATTCAAGTATTATTGGGTATAGAAAATTATAAAAAATATCATTCTAATTTGGGATCTCTACATTATGAATTCAGTTAATAAGTATGGGAGAATCAAACTGAATGTGACGTAGGTTTAAAGAATAATGATATGGGTTTTCTTTTGATTTATATAGTGAAATTATAATGTAATGTTATGATATGGATAAATATTTTTATGGTTGAATCCCTTTTTTGTAACTTATTAGAATAACATCCACATAATGATAATGGTTCACCATTCAGGTCAACTCATTTAGTTTTGCTGATGGTTGGAACTAGATGTAACCATGAATAAGAGTGAAAATGAAGAGATTTCCTCAATGAAAAAAACCCAAAAATATTAGAATCTAGAGTGAGAAATATTTTTATTACATTAAACAACCATTTATAAAATATTATTAACAATGTAAACATATTCTATGTCCCAAACACACCAATAAGGGAGAAATATGGAGACACATGAAAGTTCAAGTAATGAATTTCATCAGACTCATATATATAAGTAAATGATTAAAGATAATAAATTATATTCATTAATCCAATGATATTTTATGATTATTTTACTCAATGTACAATTCCAATGTATGATGAGGGAAATAGTCACCAACAACCATGTTAATAAGAAAAAACCTATGAAACTAAAATTATGAACCAAATAGTGATTTTTCTCTCTAGAAATTATAGTATCATATTTCATATATGTGTTCACCAAATATTGGATATTGAGTTATAAATGTGAATCCATTGTAGTATAATTATCATAGAAATCAATTTTAGTGTTTGTGGCAAGTTATTACATAACGATCTAGATCTTCTCCACTTAGTATAAAACATTATAAATTTACGAATGCATTATCTCCCATTATAAAGAACTTATAATAAATTTTTATATACATAAATTTCATTCTAAATACTAAATATAACGAGGAAAATCTAGTTGGGTATGGTCAATTATAAGTTCCCGATTAAAATTACTCTTTTCTTTTGAGTCAAATTTTGAGTATGCATTTTCTTTCAGGAACACCATGAAATTTTAATTTCCTTTGAATAATTCAATATGTTTGATAAATTTTATTTCACACAACATACAGTGTAAAAAAGAATAAATATATTATAATTTCATTTCCAATTAACCTAAAATTATAATCAATTTAAAATCCTTACCTTTAAAAGAAAAATAGTCAATAGGAGTTAATATATAAAAAGGTTGTTTTAAATAAAAGAATTTTTTTTATTTTTCATTTATTATTAAATGATAAATTTAAAATTTTTTGAATTTTCTTCTGATAATATAAACATGTTTTTTAATACAACAAATCATAATTAACTTATTATTAATTTTTTACCATCCTCAAAAAGGTTTATTTTTAGTCCAAAATTGTTAGTCTTATGAAATTTAAAATTTTTATGATTTTGTCACTATGAAATAATATCCTGAATGATTAAAAACATTTCTTTAATAAAATATGAAATTAATGAATAACACTATGGATTTTTTAAATATTCATTATACATAAAAAACCTTTTCAAAAAAAATTATAACTAAAGTAAAATGTTATTTTAATATAATTTTTTTATTCCCTCTAAATAAATTATTTCAAGGTGAGGTTTCGTTTTGTCTTGAATTGTAAGCATATTACATGTTACATAATTCATAATTTATTATTTTTTGGCTTTCAAAATATTAGGTCTGATATTATTATAATAATTAATTTTAAAATCATAGTTTCATAATTTTAGAAAAAAAACTATTCCACATGTTTAAGTGTTTTTATTTTAATATCAAACATTAATTTATATAAAAAAATTTATTTTATATATTTTCTAAAAAATTAAATAATAAGATTCATATTAGGAAATATGTTCAATTTTCACGTGTTTCCCTGAACTTAATTTGTAAGGATAGAAATTAATTGTCGTTTCAAAATAAAAGGGGAAAATTGAGTTTAACACATTATAATAGTGTTAATAAATTTCAAAAAAGTTATTTGAATCAAATTTGTGAGAGTTTTTATAACCATTAATTGTTTCCCATATACTTGTGTCTATTTTGAATCCTTGGGACTTGAAAATGACTTTTTATTATTAAATAAATGCAAAGGTGTTTCAAAGAGTTCCCTTAATTTCAATTATAAAAAATACCCCTTATAGAATTAAAAGATAAAATTAAACTTTTTGTAAATTATTTAATTTTACTCTCTCTATGAGAATTTACCAGGAAAATAATCCACTATTCATTAATAAACTGCATAAACCCTTGAATTTCATGAAGGCATCCTAGGAAAGATTACGTCTCTAATGTCAGTATTGTCACATTATTATGTTTTTCATAATCATAGTCTCAAAAATATCTCAATGCCCTAAAAAGATTAATTTATTATTATTTTCATACTCATATTTTTTAAATTAATTTTATATCCCTTACTTACTCATTACAATCATCATATATATACAACGTAATTTCAATTGTGCGTCTGTACTAACTACCTCTTCCACAAAGACTAATTTTATCATTTTATTATAATTTTTCATACATTATCCGAAATTTTTTAAATATATTTTACCATTATAAATAAATAATAAAAATACCATAAAACATTTTTATAATGATCTCTCTTAAAAATAAACAACTCTTTATCCATATACACCACTCGAGATGAAGTGTGTTCATGCTTTTGATAGTTTAACAACCAACATGAATGATACTCTAAAATATTATCATCTACGAATATGAGATAGTAAATATGGATATTATTATATGATAATAAGTAAATACATATCAATTATGGGTTTTAAATGTTTCAAAATGTAAATAATTTATTATTAATACATCATTTTTGACAACTAAAATTACCAAAAGAAGCCATTATCAATTCAGATTTTATATAATGCAACTACAACAAATATGGATAGAAATAATATCATTTTAAAACAATATAAGTTATATAATATAGAATATTAAATGATATATCAAAAATTAAATTTGTATTAATTAACAGGTAATGATATCAAAATTATTCAATATGTACACAACAGTTAATGTCATTAACACATGATGGTCATGTTACACTAAAAAAATATACTTATGATAAAACATTTTACCAAGGATTATAAAAGGATAATATTAAAATAACGTTTATTAAAAATTATTTTGAGTTAGTAATGTTTTTTTTGACATGTGATAAGAGCGTGATAAACTAGAAAGAAATCAAGATAAGAGTTTTCATCTTAAATCCCTCTTTTTGAGATGCATTTGATATTATACACCTAATATCATTTATGTGGAGTATATATTCCTATGTGATATATCATTTAATAAATTATATATTTATATTAGTATTTTATGTTCAATTAAAATCCCTATCTTTCAATGTATTTTATTAAAGTCACACAAGCCATAATATTTTTTTTGGTCTCAATTAGGATTCTTTAAGACATGTATCCTGTTGATCACCATCTTTCCTTCATATGGTTTATTCACTACCTATGGATATTTTATTATCGAAAACATTATATTCATGGGATTATCTATCAAAATAATTTTCCCTTATTCAAATCTCTATTGAAATAATTGTATCCTAAGAAGTAAGTATTTTTGATAATTGAAACCAACTTCTTTGAGTTATAATGTACTATCTTGAAAATTGTTCTCCCATTCTTTGTTTCAACCACCATATTATTTTATGGTATCTTATAATCCTATTTTGGAAAATGATGTTTTAATACAAATAAAATTATACAAATCATTTTTCAATTTGAGGTTTGAGTAAAGGGATTTTAAATAATGTTTAATATATATTTTATTTTAACTTTTATATGGTTTTTAGTCCTTCATACATCTCTCTAATAAAAAATTATGTTTTTCATGTTCTTGTTAATGAATATTATTTTTATATTCTATTAATTTCAAAAAAAATCACATAACCTTTTTTAAATGACACCTTTGATAGAGAAATATATTTTTTTATTTTTCACCAATGTTAAAATGTTCAATAAAATATCTAGTAATTTTTATCTTCCATTTCCCTTTTCATTTTCATAAATATATACCCAATTGGGGTTTATGTTTCACAATTTATTATCTAATTTTTTTTATCATTTTAGGGAAATGAATCTATGGAAATAAATAATCTAATTCTTCATCCATTCTTTGGTGGTATCATTCAACATTTCTTTTTCTTGGATATTTTCTTTCTATTCCAACACCCTTTGAGGTTTCCATTCTTATAATTAGGATATATTTTTTTGAAACCATTCAAAATATTTCTCTAAATGGCTTATGATCATAATTATTAGAGTATTTAATTAGTCATATTATCATTTCTATATACAATTTCCATATCAAATTTTACACATTTCAGATTGGACGATGTTCTCCTAGAATTACTATTATTATATTTAATAAGAGACAATTATTAGTATTCTGTATAATTTTATTCAAATTATGATGATTAATGGAAATTTTAATATGTAATTTTTGACCATGTAGTTTCATTCGATTGATATTTTTTTAATATGTTATACCTTATATTAAAAGGGGAAAATTATTGTCATACTTGATGATTACTAAGAGCTAATTTTTGTTGACTATATATTTAATTTCTACATTTCACTTTATACGGATGGAAAAGTTTTATTGATTAAGTGGTTACTCATGGATTTTTATGATATGCATTTACAGATTCTATAGAAAATTAAATGGACATAATTAAGCTATCGTATGAGCATAATATAATATAACACCTCAATGCATTGACATGTCTCATGAGATAGAACATGTTTGATATTTTTTGTATACATTCCCAATTCAAGAAGATGTCTTAACTACAGTTCAAATGAAAAGTAAATGTCTAGGCACAATTTCTTGACAACATTTTTTTTATATTTGGCATTGTTAATAACATTAAAATGAGATTAGTATTATTTATATCAGTGTTTTCAATTATTTTTATGGTGTATAATGATATTCGATGGTAGTTGAGTATGTATTTATGTTGTTTACCTATTACTTCAATAATATGTATTCCATATATATGAAATTATTACTTAAGTATTATGTTTTCCCTTATTGAGAATTTTAGGTCACCAAATATAAGGGTTCCTCTTATCCAAGTTACAAAAATATAATACATGTGACATATATATAAGTATAACATGAGTGCATTAATTAATGGAACTTATTAAAGATCGTTATGGATTAATTAGTTTCTATTATAGTGGAAAAATATTAACATGATACAAAGAACATAGGATTTAATAGTTCATTTTATCCGTAATTCCCTCAAGATCAGGAACTGAAAATATCCTTCACATGTAAGAGATAGCATAAATATTTTTTATTTTTTAATTAAGGATTTTTAAATATGGGATTTTACATCTTGTATTAAATTGAATATGTAAATTATGTGTCTATGGAACCAAATCTGGGAGTTCGAGTATGGAGAATCATAAGAAGAAATAAAAGATTTATTGGGGATTACACATGGGTGTCCCTTTAATGTTTAACATGTCTACTGGTAATTAAAAAAGATAGGGTAAAGATGTACTCATAGGGGATATGACCTATTGAGGTCGCTTTTCGAACTAGGAATATTTTCTATAAAGGAATTATTGTATTAAAAGAAATATGAACCATGGAGGTATGATTTTATTATATTATTATATCCCATTAAGGAACTAATATCTCACCTAGAATATGGCCCACTAAAGAATGATTTCTTAGATGGGATATGACCCATTGGGTAATGACGAATGGTATGCGATATTTCCAATGAAGAACCATTAGTTCACAAGGAATGTGTCCCACTGAATAATGATGACATGTAGGGGATTTGACCCCTTGGGGAATGAATACACATAGTGAATATATACCACTTAAGAATGATTACTTGTATGTTATATAACCCACTGATAAATTGAGACATTCATGGAATTTGGCCTATAAGAAAAAGGCTGGGGATGAATTATGGGCTACCGATATATTTATAATGTTAAATAACATATTGTAATGATCGGATCATTATTGAGGGAATCATTGGAGAATAATCTTAAGGAGACCAAAATACAGGCTAGATTAAAGATGTATACAAGTGGGGATTACCCACATACTGGTTAAAGGTTCTTGACCCATAAAGTGATGCAGTTGAAGGTAGGGTTTGGGTGGTTACACTGAATAGGAGGCCTGTATATGGATTCCTAGATCATTAAGATGATAATTGAGGATAATTTTATGCTTGAGTTGATAGGATTATGGATATCTAATAGCCAAGATAAATAAAAAGATCAAGGAGGGATTCTAGTAGTACCCTTGTGATAGAAGCCAAAATTATCACCTTACGATTTCTATTTGTTTGGGGGGAAAATCTAGAAATAATCAAATATCAAGAGAATAAATGATCATCAAGAATCAATTTGTTTTGTATAACATTTTCAGGTATCTCTGGAGGCCAAAATAGAGGCCATGTTGGAATGGTCTTTTGGGGAATTGATTTTGGTGAAATGAATCTAATGAGTTTATTTAGATCCATTTTTGAATAAAATGGATGTCTTGTAGAAGAATATGTGATATCTGGGAGGTTCACCTTCCCATATTATTGATTCTTCATGCAGTGAAAGACCATTGGTTAGATCATTCATTGTTAGGGACAATTGGGAGGTAGATAAAGAGATCTTATGGGAAACCCCATTTTCATAAAAATTAGGGTCTTATCCGATGGGGAATGGTTATAAGGGTAGTTATTAAGGCTGTTTTTGAATGGATTTACATTAATAACCCTCCACTAAAGAACATTGTGGGATCCCATCAGGAATGAATATCTACTGGAGGCCCCACAAAGGTTTTATATTGTAGGAGAAATACCAAAAATTTCATAAATTATTCTACTTACCCTTAACCCCTATATTAGAAACAATAATTTAAAGGAGGATAATTTATTCAAAGTATTGGTCACATATAGATATTTTCAAATGAATTGATTCTTCTCTTAGATGAAGTTATTTAATTCTCATCCCCAATGATTATAACTTCATAAAATTTTGTGTAATAAATTTATCAGAAGCCTCTTCCATGAATATGATGTCATACAAGAATTTTGTGATCACAAAGAATCAGAACCTCACTTTTATGATATAGATCTATTATACAGGTATAATTAATACTGTACCAAAAGCCACATAACGAGTCCATACCATGAAATTTCTATGTGTTTTCAAAGAAAAAATTTCACCCTACCTAAAGTGATACCCAACCACAAAATTTATATACTACCACAAATTGTTCTAGACCTTGGATAATTTCCATCCCTGAATATTTCACGTCTCTATGAAGGATTCCTACCGTGGTCTTTCAAATGGATCGTTGAAAAGAAATATTTTTATTTTCCTGTAAATGAAAGAATCATTATTATATAGATTGTTATTATATGAAAAATATCCCTTTTACATATGTTTTGCATCTCAATATTCCTAAACATGAAGATTGATTTTGAAGGCATAAATAAATTTCCTTTATTTAGATTTGGTTCTAATCATCATAAAGATAATATCATACTGAGGATCCATGATAGTTGGAATAATTTCACCAAGCTGTGAATAGAATCCATGGTTGGAATAAGGGTAGACCCACCCCTTAAAAGTAGTTCTTGAGGTACCTTAGTAATATCTAAAAATATATCAAGTCTTATCTCCTCCCTAGACACTTATTCCTTTATAAAATGATTAAAATATTAACTAATTTATATGAGGTGGATATATAGAGGAGAGAGACTTGAATATTTATCAGGAATACAGTTATATGGAATTTAAATTTGTGATTATTTTTTCTCTTTCTATTGAATTTTTATGGTCATTCATGGTGGAACAATAATGACAATGTTTAATTTTAGGAAACTTTAACTAAAATATGAGTTAGTCTATTTATAAACATTGGTGAGGAAAACCATACATGAATTAAAGTTTAATGAAACTGTATGCCAACTCTAATAAAAGTTCTTATATTTTATGTTCAATAACCCAATACCATTATATAATTTGTTTTATGGTCACACAATAAGTACCTTGTAGGGTATTATAATGAGATGTCAAAATATTGATTTAATAAATAGTAAAATTAAAAAATGTGTAACATTGAGGCTTTTGGAATCACTTGAATATTTGGATTATGTAATCCATAAATTATAACTTGAAATGTTTGGACTGAGAAATGAGGGAATGAAACAAGTATATAGAGAATTACTATTGTGTAAATTAAAATGGTGGGTTCTACTAAAATTTTATCATGAGTGAATATGGTTGATGGATCTTATACTCGGGATAAAATGTGCTCATTGTTCCTCTGACTAATATTGTGGAACATCTATCATTACAATGAATTGTTTTCCTTTAGATTAGAATATACTCATTATCTATATCCTTAAATATTTTATAATAACATAAATACTAAAGGGAATAAGTATATTTAATAGAAAAATCATACTCAGGATGGATGGAAGAACCACATAGGTTACAATACTATGCATTGGACAAATTCTAAGGAATAATAGATATGATTATATATTGATTTTGTATATAACCATCATAATGGTTGAATATGATTCATGTAGACATATATTGACTGAAAATGAACAAATGGAATAGCTAAAGTCCATGAATATAGAGTATTAAATATTTTCACTTCCTTTTTATAGGACCAATGGGTCTATCAAGTTGAGATTTCGTTTTCTAGGGCTAAATGATAGTCCCTTAAAGATTTATTCCATTTTCAAATTTATATATACCAATTTCCTAATACATTAAAATAAATTCCTTATTTATAAGATGTATAATTTTTTCTTAGGCCACCATTTCTGGGTTTTTATTTAATAAGGAATTATAACTCTTCAATTTCTATATAACGGTCCTGAAATTTGGAATGTATAGAGATAATATTAAAGGACGTACAACTTTAACTAGTAATAGATCAGTTTTTTACTTATGTGGCTATGACCAAATGACTATATGTTCTATACAGCATGGTGAAAGTGGAAAAATGATATAAATGTGATCCGCATAATACTTTAAACCATATTTTAGAGGGGTGCATATAGATTAGTGTCATGGTTCTTGGACTAAAAGATGTGGAAATATATATAAGAAAAGTGTAAGGTAAACCTAATATAAATTAGATCCCAATTCCACCAAAGGCCACTATAGGGATGGTGCTCATAGTTTAAGATCATAGAATTAGTCCATTGTTTGGGAAAGTGGTATAATGACCCAAATAAATCTCAATATCTATAATCACCCTCACAAAAATTGAATAAGGAGTGATGATTAGGTAAATTTAAAATGAAAATATTTGAGTTTAGAAGCGAAGGAAAGGAACAAGTATGTTGAAGATGACTTCTGAATGATATTAAAATGATTTGTTTTATAGAAACATTGTTATGTAACCCTCTGGTTAGATGGATATATCTGTAAGATAAACATGCTTCATGTTGGTAGGTCAAATATGATAGCAAAAATACTTTTACCAATAATAATAGTCCTTTTGGAGTCTAATTTACATATTACCAGTAGCCATAAAGGTTTTAATGTGATCTAAAACACCTAAAGTATGAATTTTGTTCTATGAGAATTGCATATTCACAAAATCTATTGAGAAAATCCTCTCTCAAACTAGCCATTATTATACAGTTAATGGATATAGAAGTGGAGTGGAAATGGATTAAGATCTGTAAATGAATCGATATATAACATTTAAAATTAACTATATATCCTATCAAAATATGAATCAAGAAACACAAATAGTTCTTACTGAGGAAACAATATCATAGTATTGTATTTAATATATAAATATCTGATGTGAATGTGAGGAATATACATTGGGAGGTGGTTTAATAGTGGTATAATTATAAATTAGCCGAAGATAGGTATTATTGGATTCATTATGTTTCACTAATGAAAAAGAGAAAATACACATGTATTTTTTAATAAATAGTCTCTTCATAGTTCATGATATTATACAAGGAAGGGGAGTTTTTTTATTCTGGCATTGGGTTGGTACTAGAAGTATAACCATGGAATTTTCCTAGGGTAAAAGATACATATTGCCTTATGAATAGGGGAAATTTTTCCCACTATAGGTTTATTGATAATGACCATATTCTATATTCCCTTAAATAGAATGGGTTCTCATGTAGAGATGTTGACTCATATTGGATTGACATCCATAAGAAGTTTAATGTCTTACAGAGTAGGTCATTTGTTATGATGTCTAATTTCATGTGATAATGACTTAGGTTTTATTGATTTTAGTGTTATATAATACAGACAATTATATTGGGCGATTTTTTATGATATGGACGATGTAGAAAATAAAATTTATACATCTTAGTATTAAACCCATAGAGTGGAACACATCATAAATATGTGATTATATTAAAAGAAAAAGAAAGGGTTTCAATAGGATGAGACTTGCATCTAGACTCAATAATATTAGCATCACTTCATATAAAAAATCTAGAATAAAACGAAAAGTATTTCTATATAGAAATGACTCCACAATAATATAGGGATTGTTAAAGGGAATTTATGTGAATGATAAATCCAAAACCTCATGATGGGGATGAGATTTGATGATGATGGGAATTCATAACTAGATCTAAAGAAATACCTCCTATCATCACAACATATCCTTATATTACATGAATAAAACCATAGATATTTTTTGGTAAATATTTATGATCCCATCGTACAGCTAAACATAGAAATACTTGATATGAATGAGAAGCCTTTATCATGGTAGAGGGATTTTGGATGAAATTAATAAATATTATTAGGTTTTTTATAAGTATTTAATATGAAACAATGCATCCTATGAAAATTAGAATCAAGACACATATAGTTTTTATATGATAGTCTTTCAAAAAAAATAAGGTCTTTTATAGTATATCGAAGAAAATAAATCAATCATAATATTTGGATATTTGGAAATATTACCACAATGATAGTGTCCAAAAATTATAATGGAAAGTGTTTTGAGGTTTATAGGATTTGTTTTAAGTCCTATGATAGGAGAGATAGGAATAAATACTTGTACTAAAATGATAAAAATCAATCCACATGTAGTTTTTTAGATAAAATTTCATTGTAATGATCTATATCATATACAAAAGATAAAGATATTAATGTATAGATTCACTATTAACAGTGAGTGATAAAAGTACCACGGGAATTGAAAAGGGCCTCCTCAAAAGATGAAAATTAGGAATGGAAACGAATACTACGTATTATCCTAGATAAGAGATCTAGGCTTCACTACATTTTATGAAATATTTGGAATCAAAGAAAATGTAGTTATAATCAAGGTGTATTCATCCAAATTTATTTGCAATGTGACATTATAGTTGGATGATATAGTCATAACTATAAATTCCCATAGAAAATAAAACTATCATGTCGATTATACTCCCACATGGGGTTATTTTAACAGGTCAGGTCACATTATATATACCTATTTGATTAGTTTATAGTTATATAGGATGGACCACTCTAAATATTAATGTGTTGTGGGATGGTATTTATGTTGTAGAGTGTTATTTTATTTGACATGAATTGTATTCCCTGAAATTTATAGTCATGTAAATTTTACATGGATTTTATTCCATTTAAAATCGTATAATGAGGATCTTCATGTAAATAACTTCTTGTAGATCTGGATCATTCACAAAACTGAATATCTTTTCCCAAATACTAATAAGGTAACTCATCTTTAATGAGGTCTCAATACTAGGATATTGTGAGGTAGTTTCAGTCAAATATAAGGCTATCAGAATATATAAAGTTGATTAGATGACGAAAATACTATGGTGAGATTCTTGAGAATGGGGGGAATTTTTTACTAGAATGGGTTAATGGGTAAGGTAGAATATATTGGTGATTATTATGTAAATTTAGATTGTATATAATTATATGAGTTATCATGGAATAAACTGCTCTCATTAGTGTATGGTATTATAGGATGGGCCACTCCAAATAGTTTAGTGCCATATGGAGTCGAATGTGTGGAACACAGTTTAATATCATGAAATAAGGAAAATATGTACCACATTTTTATATTAGAAGATAAAAATTATTTCATGATATTTTATTTCATAAAAAAAGTATGATTGGATTATTTTTAGTTTTGAGTCATGATATGAAAAAAATCATTCAGTTTTACATCAACTGATAAAGACGTTAAGATGTTGTCTAGTTTATATCATGAAACCATGATTTTTTCTTGCAGTTTTACATCATGTGATAATGATGTTTTCATTTAGTTTTATATCTTGGGATAAGGACATGGGGTACCCATCATTATATTTTTTCTAATTGATTATTGAGAAAGTGTATGGTAGTGGAACATGTAACATGCTATCTGTACATTGTAAATAGGGATTTGGCACCATTGGAGTAGGTCTTATATATCGTATAAGGCTCTTCCTATTAAAGCTTCTACTTTGAATGCCTCTTCAAAGTTATGATGGGAGTAATTAAAGCCATCCCCATTTCTCCTTACATGAATGACTAGAATATATCAATCGTATTTAATAATCATGTGACTTGATTCGGAAGGATGTGGTTATGTAGTGTGTATAACATCTCATCATCAATATTTTCTAATATACTACAATAATTTTTAAATTAATAATCTTCATTCAATTAATTACATATCTAAATGAAAAGTAAGGGAAATTATACCACAATATGAATTACCTCTTCTGTTTGGTATATATGAGAAATGGGTACAACTATGTTGATATACATGTTATGGTGTGATAATATCACCGATAATACTAATATTTTTTTGGATAAATTCTCATGTTTTAGTCCACTATCTTTTGGAGGATATTAGATATATTCTTCTTTATATATTTTATGTGTTTATTAGTCACTACATGATAGTGGGAAGAACGATAGGATTGAATATTGTATTCTTAATAATGTTGGAGTTTGTACCATAGAACCAATTAGTTTTTTACTTTAGATTACTTATATATATTAAAATACTTGAAAATTAATTCTTATAACAATTAGATCCTTCTACTACATGGAATTTTATGTGATATGCCTAATGTGTACTTATTTTAATAAAAGGATAATGATGTTCACCACATTATGATAACCTTTAACTGATAAAAAAATATTATTAAATATTATTTTTATGGCTACGTGTATTCATTTGTGGGACATAGATGATATCATACATTAGGGGTAAGAGGATCGTAAGACATTAAGACTTCTTCAAATGAATTCCACAATTTTTAATCACAATGATGGGGTATTGTGAGAAAATACATTCATGTAGGAATTAAATATGTTTATGTGTAACTGGATATTATTTTAATTGAGTATGTGTAATGATCCTTAGAATTTAATGTTATTATTAATGCATGTCATGACTCACACATATATGATTTTTTATCAAAAACCATGATGATACTATTCATGGTAAGGTTGGGTAAGCTTCGTTCATCATGACTGAAATGTTATAAATTAATACAATGAGGAAGGTTTCAATCCATTCATATTTAAGGAAGTTGATATCTCATCCATTTTATGGAAATTTAACCATCCCATTAAACACAATGGCTATAGTATAATGATGAGATTATTTTGAATAGTCATCGAAAGACTTATCAATGATACAGGTTGATGACATGGGTGTGATATGTTCTTGATGAGATATTGATACAAATAGATTGTATTATTGATTGAACATTAATATGTGGTAGTTTTCATTATGAAATACCTTCTTCATCTATGGGTACCTAGACCCGTTGCAAGACAGTAATACTAGAACATTGGAAATCTCACCTAATTCCATTAATGAATATTCTTAGAGGGTAACATAAAAATTGTTTTTACTATTATTAGTAAAAAAATTATTTAACAATTGGAATGAATATTGTTTTCATGGAAGGGAGTTAAATTTATTCAGGAATTATTAAATAATTAGAAATATTATATAAAAATTAATTCAAAATGTAGAATAATTACTTGAATATATAATATTTATTTATGTTTTTTTTATTTTCACCAAAATAAAAAATTTATTTTTTAAATAATATTTTTAATTAGTTTTGTGAATATTAAATAAATTATTTCTAAACATTTGTTTATATAATATTTATTTATTAATTAAATTAATAAATATTTATTAACAGTATATATATTTAGGTATTGGATAAATTTCGTGGATAATGATTGGATTAAGGCTGGGTCAGACTATTAATATTATTTTACAATACATTAAAATAATATTTGTCATTATTCTAGTTAGCACATGTCCTGGAATAAAATAATGATATTTTTATTTTATATTTCAATGGGTTCCTTTTGATTTTAATATATTAAGAATGTCCTTTTCCAATTAATTAATAAGAAAACCTAACAATGAGTTTAAAATACATTGTTATGAGAATTGTGACTGTTTGGTTATTTTGTCGTGCAATCCCCACCCTAGAGAATTATCTATTAATGAATAGATTCTCTAGGGTTTATACTCATGTTTGATATATTCTCTCTTCCTCTATTTATCTCAAGCCATAGAGATCAAGAGATGATCCTTATAGATCAAAAAGATCTTGGTTGTGATCAAGGGAGTGATACAAGATGAATAGTACCACCATACTAGCATCTATATTATCATCATCAGTGAGGTTCCAAGATTAAAAGAGCACATGTAGATCAACACTAGAGGGTCACATATTTGGGTATTTATCAATAAAAAATAATGAACAAACTTCGGACAATCAACAACCATATCAAAGAAAGTACTCAAGATTTATACATTCCCTCATTTTTTAAATTAATTATAAAATATTTGTGAAAAAATACTACTCATTATTCATATTATTTATTTGTAAATATTATTTTTATAAAATTTGGTTGGGATGGAAATTTATGTACATTACATTAAAAATGATCGATTGAATCCAATAAATATTGAGTTGGCTATTAGCTCATCATGCTCTTACACTATATATGGGATCATCATATACATCATATTGAATTGAAATCCATAGAAATTGGTTCATCTTTCCATTAATATTATGTGTGGGAAACCAAATCTCATATTGGTGTTTCACATATTGAAATTATTGTCATACATTATTATGTATTCTATGATGGATATATCATATCCAACTTGGAGAAAAAATTGTGGATATTAATGATATTCTTGAACTACTTGGATATAACTAGAGGATATGAACCCATGAAATTTACCCCAACAAGGGAAATGATCTATCTTATTCGGTGAGTTGTAGAAAAAATTTTAGTTGACGAATAATAGTATTATGTATCTATAAAATATGGATCAACCTTGTGAATTATTTGTAGATGTGCATTATTCACGAGTAGATGTGTCATATTATACTGATTTGAGGGAAGTGATTATCCCCTAACTATTGAGCACCATTGGCACCAACATGTACTTCTTCAATAAAAGTGAGGGTCTCTCCTCCATTGATGAATCTAAGGAGGAATTCATTAAAGCCATATTTTCATTGTAATCTATATGAATTTTTTTTCATCAAAATGGATTGAGTTTTGTTATTGATTATGGATAATTTCATTCTTCCTAGATATAATTAAAGAATTACATTTTAGTTGTATTGTATTATAGTAGAGTTCCATTTATTTGTGCTATCAATAATTTTGGGGAGAATGTGTCACTCGTCTAGGGTATTATTAACCTCATTAATATGTTCTACACCATTATTGAAAAATTG
Source organism: Viscum album (assembly GCA_963277665.1). Taxonomy (NCBI): domain Eukaryota; kingdom Viridiplantae; phylum Streptophyta; class Magnoliopsida; order Santalales; family Viscaceae; genus Viscum; species Viscum album. The sequence continues at coordinate 1,232,516,679 of OY728135.1, read as the reverse complement.
AGTGATAACTATACTTTGTGCATCATGAATTACTGTCTTATCATAGTCTATATAATAATGTATGTAGCTATATTAGCTAGTGAAATTCTATAGGTGTTTTTCTGCACGTAGGATATGAGATTGTCTTAATTTTAATGGTAATTGTTCCACCATCCCCCATACATAATTAAGAAGATGAATAAAATATTAATTATATGTGGTGTAATGGATATTGATTTACTTAGTTACCAACTCTGAATCTCCGTTACTACATAGACCAGCCATAGGTATCTGCAATGCTAAATCCAAAACATTAATGAGGGTCTTGTATTCTAAGTCAATTCTAGTACATACTTTAAACAATATAAAGAATTAATGAATGAAAATATTTTTTTGGATAGATAAATACAATCTCTAAGACAACAATATTGACTTTTATGATTCCCATTATTTTATGTGACTGTGTCATAAAAGTTCCATTAAAGCACATCTTCCATGCATTGGAAGGATTATGTATAGATAATAATACATCATGAGGGAATTACAGGTTCAAAATATATTTCTATATGATAGGGAACTCTAAAAGGAATTCCACTAATAATTTCTCCTTAATTTACATTAAATAAAAATATTCAATATCAAAATACTGTAGAATGAATTCCCATCATACTAGGTGATGAGTTATAATTGGAAGAAATATGATGCATTTGAGTGGATCAACATAGGAATCTAGTTATACCATATTATCATATAGATTGTGTCTCTATTTATATAATAAAATTATTAACAAAAATAAGTTCATTTTAATGTTGTAATATCACGATTCATCATCTAATGTTGTTCTGCTGAAGTGTTGGATACTATTTCCCATAGCCACATATTTATTTTAAGGAAGTAGGGTTCCATGTGATAACTCTATGGTTGACAAATATAGGATGAGCGGCTTCCCTTATATTATTGTAATCAATAAAATTCAGTGCATTAGATATCTTTTGAGATCATTGAAGGATCTCAGAAAATGTTTATCCTATTGATATGTTACCCCATTCTTCATCAACTTTACAATTGAGAAGTATTAAATAGATACATTCGATATAAAGTTCTTTATATGAGTAAAATATGCTTGGAGTCCTAGTATAAAATTTATATTTTATGTATGGTGAATATTAGGTATTACCTTTATCTTTTTATGGTAAAATTTTATGCCACAATAAAGAACAAAAAATTATTGGAATTTCCATAATGTGACCCTAAAAGAACAAACTAAGGGGGGTTTTCTTCAAGATCTTTATTCACATTTAAAAAAAATATTGATAAAAAAGATGATCATATAATTATTTAGAACATCCAAAATATAATCAATATAGCACTCTAGGGTTTTTCTCTTAATGTATTTAATATATGGTTCATGGAACAAGGATATGCAGTGAAAACATTCTGGAAGACAAATTGAATTACATGATAACTATACACCCTTTGGGGTTCCATAAACGAATTGGTCTATACATCATCAGGGGTAAATTATATGTACAAACATACTAGATACCATTTTATAAAGGAGAGGACATAGAATCGTGGAATTACATTGATCAATATTTTAATCATTGGGACTGAAAATTTATCCTCTAGATAGTTACAATTCTGATTGAGGATGTCTATATAGAAACTGATTTTTTTATTTGTTTTCTTTATGGAAATAATATTAATGATCCACATTGGGTATTGGTCTTTTTAGATGTTGTTTCATTTAAATATCATTATAATGTTTTCATCAAAATTTGAAGGATTGTATGGATACATACTCCATGATTCTTGTTTATAGACCCAACTATCATCCATAAAACCCTTGTGATGGGCGGCCACTTAGTGATATAGTCCATGTATTTATATATATATTCATGAAATGAAATATCTATATTTTTTAATGAGAGATATATTTATATATATAACCTATTCTTCAAGGGTAATTTTTGTATTGATCAATATAGGTCATGGTTCTTCCTCTATTCCAAGATTAACTTTTCAAAGATCAATGACGATAGTAAAGAGGCTTTCTATGAATTCTTGAGGACTATCCCTATTATCTTTCTACTCCTTTTATAATACATCAATATTTTTCAAAAAAAATACTGTTGGAATTTTTGAGATTAAAGAAATGATACAATGATATTTCTTCTACCATCGTAGTGGCATCCATTCTTTGAAATTTTTGGTTCATTTAATTAAACTAAAATTATGATAATGAGAGAAATTTTTTTTATAATTGATGTTATTCATATTATAGGATTAATATCTAGTTGATTATTGGGGAAATTTTCTTAATATTTGTCATATCTATATGATGGTAGAGATTCTCAAGTGTGAGATTTATATGTACGTATTGTGAAATAATATCCCCCTTCCATAATAAAGTTTTATCAATTTAAGTGTATTATTTTCCCTTATATGAGAAGATGGTGATTAAATGTTTTAATGTATTATTTAATGTAATCCATGTGATATATTGACTTCCATGATCAAAATTTATTCAATTTACTTTGATGATGGGTAAAACATATTTTTCCTTGAATTTCCCAATGAAATTATAGGATTAGTTTCCAGGCCATTAAGAGTAGAATATAAATAGTGGTATCCACCAACAGTTTATCCACTTATATTTTATTGAACCTTTCATACACACACATTCACACACAGAGAGAGAGAGATATATATATATATAGAATGATTCAAATGACTATAAATGGATATTTATAAAAATAAAATTCCATACATTTCCCATTAGTGGAGGATTTAAAGAACTAATTATATGATATGGGAACCATTACCCACACGTGAGACACAAAATTTCTAGTAAAATGTATAATATCATGTATTGATGTATTTTCAAAAATTTTGATTCATCCATGAGATAACTGAATTCGGTTCTCATCCAAATATTTTAGAGTGTTTTTACAAGATCTTGTAATATCCAAGAATTTTCAGATTAGAGAGTGAAAATTTTGTATCACTTTATATAAGACATTAAAGTTTTCAGATCAGGATGAGACTGAACCCAAAACCATTATTGACTAGTGATACATGAATTTTTATTTGAACAAGCTTACCATATATATATAAGGTTATGTTGTTTCCCTATATGTAAGTTTCCCACTCTTATTTGGTGATTTAAATGAACAAATGATATTCAATAATTCTGGTTTCATTGTGAGATCTCTAAAATATAGTGAACTCAGCCACAAAATCATGAGGTATTAATAGGTATTAAATAATAATTTCTATTATTTCTTCATCAACATTCTAGGAATCATTGATATAAAAGTTAGACATAATGACATCATGTTATTTCAAGATGTCATACTTCTAGATTAAGGGTCATACCTACTTTCACAAGTCCCCTATATTGTGTGTGGCTTCGGGAAAGGATCTGACTAGGATGATATGTACTTATATTTACAATGATTTATGGAAATTTTGGATTCTATGAGTAAGGATGGGCCGGCATTCCCGTTGTAAAATGTTGAACACACAATCACATATCTACTATTTGTTCCTCTAGTATAATTGGTTCTGAATGGTCCTTGGATGATTCAATATCATAATTATGTTCGTATAGATCTTATTGTAGTTATTATCTTTGGGTTTTAGTTGTATATATGGATTCAATAGAATGGTTCATGATCTTTGAGGTCCACTAGAACTTCATCTTACCTGATCTGCTCAACCTCTAAAACCCCTTCCCAAATTTTGGGTGTGGAAATTAGGTTCATATAAATATTTATTATAATCCATAAATGGTCCTATTAATAGGATAAAATTGATCAAAACATATAGTGTCACTTCATTTAATGATTTTTCCATTTGGTGGAATAGTTATACTTTTATAGTTTAGTGGGATAGTTCCCATTCTCCCAATGTGGCCGTAGGAAATTAAATTACCCCTAACTTTCTGGAGGTACATAACAATTTAGTTTTGCTGAAATATTTTTTATTTCATTATTTGATATTTCCTTGAGGTGATTGTGTGGATTTGGAGTGGAATCCAAATCTTTTCCAATTTCTGAGGCCCAAAAATATATAAATGGATATTTAAAGATGCACACATGGTTAGTGAATAGTAAGACCTAATTTTGAACCCAACCATGTAGAGGTGAAAGGTTCATGTGCATGGTTATTTAATCCATGTTAATGAAGTGTGAAATATTTTTGAATCCTTATATAAGCTATATGAACAACTAAATGGATGGAACATGCTTTATCTCAATTTTGTGGGGAAACCATGTACGTAGTAGTTCATAATATAGTGTGAAATTATAGAGTTAGTGAATAATTTTAAAATTCATGCAGCCAAATTATGTGGTCTGACTTGTGTATTTAAATTTTGAAATTTACAATAATTACCCGAGTATTTTAGAAATGCATAACACCTATTTCCTTATTGTTCGCACGATTAGTAACCTCCCATGAACCTGTCCTTTATCTTGATCTTCTTTCATTGGTGATTTCTCATATATTTCATAATATCATCACATGTCATGAATTCCTAAAAAATCATGGCGCGAGTCCATCATTTAATGTATGATATTTTTTTATTTCTTTTTAGTTCAAGTGATCTCATTCCATTTATGCCCAATTTTTGGGCATTCATCTATTAACTAGTTTTTCAATATTTAACCCTGAATCAGTGGATGGTACCCACTAAGTTGTATTTTATGATTTTTTGATAGGTGGTCTGATATATTCTTTACATTCTTACGATTTTCATTGTGTTTGTGATGAGTGGTTAAGTGGTCATAATATGTGCTTGGACTAAAAATATAAATATAAATTACATGACCCAAAATATCAAAATTGAAACCTTCAAAGAGTCATGTGTAGTCCATTTGAGAGTGTTAATCAATACCTTATAAACCACTTAAGGTATAGAAACCTTTGAATGAAAATGGAAATTAAGAGGCAACCTTATGGGTGTCAAGGGATTGAAATAGTGACCCTATTAAATATTTGGGATTACTAGGGAGTATCCTAGGATCTTTTTGGTATTAATTTTATGTGAGTCTATAAATAATTAAATTGGTATAGTTAATAATTGAATATTCCTAGTGAGTTGGAATTCCTTAGAAGTACTCATTTGATTCAACATTGATACCATTGACATGAAATTCCAAGGATATAATACTTGGATTCAACCTTGAGCTAATAGAATTTTAAATTAGTTTTATATACACATTGTATTCATCATTGATCGTATTGATTGGGAATGCATTGGATATGATCCTTTTATTTCATCATGGGCCTATTTACTTTTCAATAAACTGAGAAATCCCCTTGGATTTAACATGATACCTACTAGATTTTAATGACTTGGGCATACTCCATGGATTTGGAATTAAGACCATTTATAGGGAAAGAATATGATATTTTCCTAGAATCATCCTTGTGAATAGTGATATGGAATTACTTGGACACGATCCTTGGATTTGGATTTGATTTTATTCACATTGTATACAGTGATCAAAGGAATTTAACACTGTATAAAGTATTTAAGATCAATCTTCAGTATCTCTATATATCCCTAGAATCGATGAATTTTTTTTATTATTCTTTCCTTTATTTATTATACATATAATAATTCTCTTTAAAATATATTTTATATGATTATAATGGTTTTTAGTGGTCCCCAATTTTGTTTTAGTAACACCCTGCTCAGGCTTCCATTGGTTCTCAAGCATAATTAATGATTATATGATATGATAGAGAAAGAACCCTATTACTCATTCTTGATTGTCATCTAGTGTGCATCCTAGGAGATGGAAACTGTCTAGTATGCTGGACCATTGTTTTTGTGTTTCCCAATTTTTTTTAAAAAATTGTTTGATTTTTTCATATACAATATACCTTGTATGTATAACTTCTATGACATGTATGTAACATCATTTTGATATCACATGACTTATATTATTTATTGGAAATATTTATTATGTGTGGTATTATATTTACTTTTTAAGATGTGTCTATTAAAATTTCAACTAATATCTCAGTCTGATATATTGTTATAGTCTCCCCATGACATCACTATATATCCCCACTACTAGTCATAGATTCTATTATACGGGGAGAAACTCCTAAGGTCATATTTCAATATGATCTATTTACTATGTAGAGATCCAGTCTACGGATGTGAAAAATTGGTATTCAATTCCTTTATTTTTTCAAGATATTTGGGAAAGCAGACATGAAATAGTGTGTATTGAGGACTTGGTATAGAACTTGTTCCTAGAATTTACTGACCCATTTCGTAGAAATTTACACATTTCTAGGGATGGGATTTCAATTTTTTGTTTTTGATTTTAATGTGGAATTATTTCACCACATTTAATGAATATTATTTTGTAATTTACGAATTATGGTAATTTTATTTCTCGGTTGGATGGTGAATAGAGAAAGTGTACTTGCATCAAAATAGAAATATAGGGATTACATCTAATTAATATGATTTCATAGGATTTTTTTTGGATACAACAACATCATCAGTTATTTAAAGTTTATACATAATTTTATACAATAGTTTCTTATATTAATTCATAGTGGAATCTAATATTACAGAATATAAAAATGGTTGAAAATTTTAACGAAGTTTCTAAATCCTGATTGTACTATGGAAATAATTAAATTAAATTATAAATTCAACATACATGGTGTTTTACATGATAATATATAATTTATGTTTTATTTTATTGATCCAAAGTCATGAAATTATTTTTTTAAAATAAATGAAATAAGATTATTTAGATCCAGTATGAATGTGTTTTGACCAAATGTATAAGTAGAAAGGTGTAGAGTGAGAGTCTATGTTGTGATACCTTATATTTTAAAATATAAAGAATACAAAAACATGATGCTTTTTATTACATTATTTAAATTTTGATATGAATAACTATCATCGTAACACATTCTCGGTCATGTGTTTGACATTATAGTCTAATTCATACATGATGGCCTATGATAAATCACTACGAAGGTAGTGATAAGAAATCCCCACCAGTGGTTAGTCCAGATCCTAAGGTATATCAATTGTAGAAAATTGATGTTGAAATACAAGAGAGCTTTCTACGAGTTATATAGCCACTAAAGTGACACATAGAGGATCCGTGAGATATGTTGATGATTTTATGTCTTACCAAAGAGTTTCAATATAATCGTCTAACATTATTCTTTGAATAGGGTGGTCCGTAAGTGGATTTTTTTGGTTGAGTCTATGTAGGACTTTTGTTTCCATATTGGAAAACCCTTGGACAAGAGAGTGATTCTCACCATTTATATTGTTCAAGGACCATAATAGAATTATAGAGATGTGTTTTTCAATATTTATTATTATATAGGGATGACCTCAAAGGGCTACTAGTTTAGGTTTTTTGACCATTTATTTCCAGATACCCAAAGGGATGACATTGATATGGTGTTCATGCACCTTGGTCATGGAGGTTTCTTATTGAATTAAGTAATCCTTGGATAATGATAATGATATATGTATTTTTGTCAATACTTTATAGTAAATTCAATGAGTTAATAAATAGAGGTGAGTTATCTTATATAAATTTTGGTAGAATAATCTTCATAATTACACACTCCAGAAGGAGAACCCATCAGATGTAAGGAAACTTGTATATAGAAAAATATAAAGTAAAAAATGTCTATAGATGTTTTGGAAAAAGTACATGGGAATAACATTTTTCAAATGGAGGAACAATAATAATATCAAAATCTATAGATGCAAGAGAGAAATCTATAATAAGGCAAAAATAAATAAAATAAGGTGAATTATGTTATTTTGATCAATAAAGGAAAACTAAATATAAATTTCTTCATCTAGAAGATTCTATTAACATAATATTATTTTAAAATATATTTAATGAATTCATGACTTGTTTTAATATAGGAATAAGAACCATCAACTTAATACTATATTGAAGAGGTATGTTTTGGAAAATGGGGAGAATGAAGAATATAAAAATGATTCATTAGGAGATTGAATATCTACTGAAGAATATAAACCCGAAAGTAAAACCATTAGAAGAGAAAAAAATATGTTGATGAGATAAGGAAGATTAGATGGATTAAGTAAAATAAATAATTGATAATGTCCCTATAATTAATTCATAAATAATTTAAATAGGTTTATTCCTCAGATATAGGGAAGGAATGAAATACGTAAAATCATGGGATTCACTAAACATAAAATGTTGAATGATCTTTAAAAGTCTATAATATAGAGTATATTGAGAATCCCAAACTACTAAAATGATTGGATGAATGGAAGGAGATTATAGAAGGAGAGTACATAAATATATTTGTGATATAAAAACAATTTTAAGAATATAATAATGTTCAAATTCTCTCAAAGAAAAGTATATGATTCCAAAACAAATGAATTTTTCAATAATGTGTCTGATGATTCTACCTTATTTATACAACAATAAAATGGAACATTCATGAAAGCCCAACAACGATCCATGATATGTTGTATTTACAGAATTTAACTCTCTAAAACTTTTGGATGCATTTAAATCATCATAGAGTTATTGATGTTATCGAAATGAGCATTGGAAAAATAATTAACCAAATTCTAGAAGAGTAATAATGTTCTAATGTTAGAATGTAGATAAAATCACAAATATTAATACCATTTAATATTTTATATAAACATTAATTGACATTAAAAAAAGTATCAGAATGAATGAAGGTATAAGAGAGAAATATAATGTTTGGAGTTTACATGACACAAATGTTTGTAAGTATAGAATATTAAAAACTAGAATCTAATTATTATTCTATTATAAGAATAACCTACAAGAACAATTATAACAGAATGAAGGTGCATTATATTGAGGTCACTAAAATAATACAAATCATAGTGGGGGAATTTTATAAAAACTAAATGTTGGCCAATATGTATTTTTGAAGAATATATAAATTGACGGATCATATTAATTCCAATAAAAGTAAATATATTTATAGATTTAAAATATAAATTTTATTGTAAAAAATTCATACATTAGTTTGTTTCTAAGATGGATTCTCAATATTTGATAATAAAAAAGAAAATATAGGGATTCAAGTCATGATTTAATGAAACATTGAAGATGGTTAATGTATATTTTTTCAAGATATATTATGAAATAAAAATCCTGATATCTTTAAAATATAGTAATGTTGGAAAATTTAAAAGTTGAGAGAGAAGGAATTTCAAATTGAAGATCATGTATTACCTATATCTATAAAGGAAACTCGTCAATATAAATGGTGGAAAACACATGAGTTTAGAATGAAAAACAATAGAGACATACTGATTATCATATAGTGGAAGCATCAAACCAAGAACATCGATCAAAATATTTTAAGGGTAAATGTTGAGAAGTATGGAACATGAAGTCTTGAATCATAATGAGTTCTCGATATCTACAGTAACAAAAGTAGGAGAGCATGACTGATGTCAAAATTGACTTATAGAATTAATATATATTCAAGTAAATTGTAGTGATAAATATATAATGATTTTCTATCAGATGTATGTCAGGGCCAATGTGCATGAAATTTTCATCCCAATATCTAGAGGAATTCAAAATTCTATCTTTGAGAAATTTTTTTGGAGAACTCTTGATGACATATGGATTCTGTACAAATAATGCAATTATTCATATTTAGATTATGGAGGATATTTTCAATATATATCTCATCCATGGGAGGTAGTATAAATACCCATCAGTTTTGTAATATAGTGAATCATTCGGGATAAGTATAGTAACTTCCCGAAACACTATTTAATCATTTCAAATGATGATTAGTACATGATTTTGAAACTCTGTAGTAGTCAACATGAAAAGGTGTTAGTTATCATATTGAGGTCAAACATTATAAAAGACCCAATATTATATTTATGTTAAATTATCTGCATAACAAACGTTAAAAGTAGTGAGGTACTAAACTTAAGATCCATATATCATAAATGATCACAAAATATTGGTTAACATAGTGTAGGAATAATTTAAATTAAATATAATCATTTGAAATTTATCCAACCCTAATTCTCCCCCATTTGTGTGGATACACGATCACATGAGAATATTAATTGGTATCAAAGATGATGATCATATATTTATATCTACATGTCAATTACCAATTTTATTTTATGGTATTACATAAATTTTAACATTCTGAAAATTAAAAATAATCTTTTATAAGATAAGGAATTTAAGCCTGAGTAGAAGGAAGTTTCAACTTGTAATAGAAGTACAAATGTTTCAATCAAAATCATAATAAACTAGAAGGAGAAATAATCTTAGAAGCAACATAAAATATCCTCTCAAATGGAACACAGGGGGGATCAACCACTACTGAATGTTAATGTGTGTGGTAATAATTTATAAAAATAAGATAGAATTATTCATTTTTAAGAAAATCATTATTAATGTTGTATGTAAAATTTTTTTGAGTTAGTGGAATATTTTTACATAAAAATTAAATATTACATGAAAAATGTCATTGTTGAAGTTGTCACATATATTATTTCATTTATAAATGGATTATTGGAGGGGATCTCATATTTAAAAATAGAACATGATGAGATTGATAATGCATTAGGAATGAAGTTTTGAGAGTTTTGAATTATTAATAAACCTACATAAGGGAAGGAATAAAACATATTATATTCTCCAGAATAGTTTAGTATAGTAGAACAAAAACATTTCTAAGGATGTTTTGTGAAAATGTGGTTACAAATGATTCTTTAAAGGAAAATATCCATGCACTAAAATACACCCACAAAGAAATTTTTGATTTTAAAATAGACAACTGATGTTCATGGAAAATTGGGTAAAGCAACTAAATATTAATTTAAAATTGGAGAGATAGTTTCATAATGAAAATATAAAAAAATTATAAATTAAATGTGAGGATAAATTAATTTTTCCTAGAAAACATAGGAACAATATAAATTTGATGAGCTTTGAGATGTTAGTGAGAATGAGAAACATAGATGTTTGTAAAGTTAAATATTCACTAGAATTTATGAAACAATCCACAAGCAAAATTAAAAAATAATGTCTTATATCTAGAAATACTAAATCTAATGAAAATAAAAATATGATATCATCATAACTATAATCTTATAATAATATTAATAGAAATTTAATCCCCCATTTTAATGATTTTTTATGCACTAACTACCTTTTATTGAATACTTCACATCCCAGTTCCTAAAAAATATGGTTGCAGAAAAGTTAGATACCCACATTTGATATCATGGTGGAATTAAGGAAAGAAATGTAACTAGTTTCCCCCATGATATCTTGGTGAACTATGTAAACTTCTACATGAATGATGTTTTAGATGAAGATTCCACCAGCCAAAGATAAATATAATAGAATCCAAGGAATGTTAGATATTGTTGGTGTAGAGGAAATTTTATACCCATTACCATAGATAGTTGTTATGATATTCCATGGAATATAAAATAAGTAAGGATAAAATTAAAGTGTATCATAATGAAAGGTATAAAAAATTAGCTATGTACAACCATCCCTCCTAGAAAAAGATTTTTTTTATATTAAATAAATTGGAATTTCACCAAGATTTATTTTGATGTTATGACATAATTAGTAATTATGAGTGATGGTTTACATATTACAAGACAACTCAAACAAAAATAATGGAAGTATACAACAATAGGAAATGGAATATAAAAAAATGTAATGCTGTAATTCAACGTTGAGGTGAAAATAATCAAAATCTACAAGAATGGTCACAGCCTAGAGGAATGTTTTGGAAAATGTCATTCCCAAAAAAAATATTCCACTTATACGGAATAAAATTCCTCTTAATGGATATTTATAAACTGTCCATCAATGTTCATGATAGAATAATAAATCTCAATTATGAAATTCTATCAATCTAAGAAAACATGAGATGATTGGATGGTGGAGGAAATTTTTTATAAAGTAATTAAAATTTAATATAAGATACCTCTAAAGAGAAACTTACCAAGATACAAAAAGTCTTGGAAAAGGTGTAAGAATGTGGTCCCCACTCATTAAAATTTTATTATAGTATTAATAGAATCGAAGAAGTTAGTGAATAATAGAAGATAACCCAAGAATGATATAGAGGTTGAGTGAAGAAAAATTGCAGACTACAAATTAATGCATAAAAGTTTCTAAATAATTGTATGATATTATGCCTACAACAGTTTGAGTATGGAATGAAGTTAGAATCATAAAACTGAAAGAAAATGTCATTTTAGAATAATCTAAGAATATGTCTCTACAAAAAGTTAAAGATAGTGGATAAATGTAATAATTTCATGGTGCTTGTCATGATAAATGATTGGAAAATCATGGGATAACATATGAATAAAAATTGAGTTTCAATATTGATAAGTCATTATTTGACATTTTTCACTATAAAATTATTTATGAAAAATCCACCTTATTACTTTATATGTTTTTGATAACCTTCACTTAAAAGGTAATGTAAGGTGATGTAATTATGGGGGATCCTTGAAGTGAAGTTGGTGTTGGATATTACAAAAACATTATATGTTCAAGAAAATTTTATATTATCAAAAACTAAAGTATTTAAACTCAAAATTCTAAAATATATGGTGCATTAAAGATTGAATTTTTTGAAGAACATTCTCTATATGTTTAAGTTCATGTTTTGGATACTAAAAATCAATTGAATTAAAGTGAGTTTTATCTTTATGGTATGTTTTCTATAGTATACCATCCTTAAAGAAAACTAACATTCTAATGAAAAGGGGGAGAATTGATATTTTGTTGAAAAATTAATAATTACATTATATATTTAGATAAACCTAATCATTTTTCCCTTGAACATTTTTTATCTCTTTTTTACAATGAATACAGGAAACTAAGTTCAAGGAAAAATCCACTAAATTTATGCTAGAAATAAAATGTTATAAAATTAGACATCACATGAAAAATATTTTGTAAAAATTTAATATATGTATTACTCCAAATTTTTTTATAAAATGATCATGGATCACATAGAATTATATATAGTTTATTTAGGGATTATTTATTTAAGAAAAATTACATTATCCCTTACTTAATATTTTCAAGATGTTATTTAATCATAAAAAATATTAAGGGAGAAGATGAGAAACTGATTGTGGTCCACCAATTTATGTTCTAAAGAGAAATAAATAAATTAGTGTTTGAATTTATTTCTAATAATGGGGATACATATCATTAAATACAGTGTTTTTAATTGGTATTGAGAACAAATCAAAAGGGTGAGAATGATGGTTCTATCGAATGATAATGGTAATTTATTTTATAGGTTGTCTATATTTTAGTGAAAATTCAATGTTTTAATTGATTTATAAGGAAATTGCTATAGGTTTTCAGGATGGAAAAACATTGGATGTGCATACCATGGGATTATAACCCATCAAATGGAAGAATAAATGCATATGTAAGAAGAGATAAAAGTAAATTTTTCTTATGGATGTTTTAAAATAAAGTCTAGGAGAAGAACAAATTATTGGTGGATAGACTACCAGAACTAGGAAGCTCATAAATGCATACAATTTTCATGTCATATGACCATAATTAAATGTTTTAAGTGAAGTAGGTGTTGATTATGGATATAGGAAAAATACCTATAATTGTTTCTATCAGGGATCATTCATTAACATCAAATGACTGTAGAATCAATCTTCATTATATTAAAGAATAGTGATGAAGGATATAAATGAATAATAAAAATCATAATATGATTAATAATTTTCTCTAAAAGATGAGGATATTGAATATACAAAAGAATATTTCGATGGATTTTTAATAACTAGTGACAATTTAAATCCTAATGTAAAAACAATTAGAATAGAAAATAGTGAAGCTGATCACACTTGGATGATCAAAAAGATAAATCGCACTAGAAAATTGATAACATACCTATGATAAAATTTTATGAATTTCAAGATAATGTGTTCCAAAAATATTGATAATGAATAAATTTTAGACCACAATAATATGAACTGAACATAATACATCAATTGATTTCTAGATGGTTATGCTATATAGTATATTGAAAATTTTGAATCATTGAAGTGCCTGGCAGTATAAAAAGATATTTTATAAGAATATTATTTAATTATTTTTTAGGATGTAAACAACTTAATATGTTTATTATAAGGGTCACACTCTCTAGAAGAAAAACATATGAAACTCAATACCCTAATAGTTTTGAAATAATGAGTTAAGCGATGGTATATTGTCCATACATCGAAACAACATCACTTTGAAGGAAGACCAACAATGATACAACATATGTAAAGATTATAACATCCTAATCCCCAGAAGTTTAGGATGCATGTAAATCATCAGGGACTTCTGAATCTACTAGAAGGATCATTTACAATGAGAATAAAAATTCACCAGAAGAACGAGGAGGTTTCTAAGTCGAATTGATGGACTAAACGATAGATTCCAGGATAGTCAATATTGATGATAAGCCATGGTTTATATAAATACAAAGTGTCAAAAGTGATATAATAATAATTCACTAATATGATGTAACGATTTAAGACATCCTTGATGTAAATAAGTTCAAAACACCAAAATATGAAAGATGGTGTTGAGTCAATCAAAAGAATAACCCACAAGACTAGTTTAAATAGAATTAAGGTACATCATATACAGATCACTGAAAGAACATAAATCATAAAGGAATAATGTATATGTAACTAAATTTTATAGAATATTTAGTTTATGAAATATAAAAAATGGACGGAGAATGTTGATTCAACTAGAATAACATTTACCAAAATATGTCAGGTTGACATTACAATATATTATAGTGATATATTCGGATAATGTTGAGACCAATGAATAAAGTATGATATTTAAGAATGAAAATTTCATGATTCAAGATGATATTTATGGAAGAGTCGATGATATAGGATTCCAAATTTTACAGGAGATTTGTTGACTTCAAATCCTGATGACTCTGAATGAGTGTAATGGTGGCCAATTCCAGAGTTGAGATACTGGGAATTTAAAATTGATTCTCACCGGTTCCCCTCATATATAGAGGAATACTATATATATAAAGGTGAGAAAGAACATGATTTTAGTATGAAAATAATGTTATAACATATGATTATAAAATAGATAAGCATCTGAAAAATCACATCTATTATAACATTAGATGTGTCAAAGTTGAGGATAATGAAATTTTAAGTTATCAAAAATAATTAGTTGCTCAAATAGATAATAACATACGGAGGAGATCTGGAATGATTTCAATCATTTATAAATATAGGTTTTGTATATTGAAGTATAATAAAATGACTGGTCTAAAATAACATTCTAGTAAAATGAGGATACATAAAAAGTTCCAGAAAAGTTCAGTTAAAGACCCAGAGGTAGTCCAAGTTCCATCAATGATGGATTCCATGATGAACTATTGAAGACTAGTGATTCTATTATAAACATATCCAACATTCTTATTGAGATATTGGAATATAATTTTTACATATATATAAACTATGGGACATAGTATAGAGGTTCATCAAATTCCTAATATAGTGAATTGTGTAGTTTAAGGATAATAACTTCCCACACCACTTTTTAATTCATAAAAATGATTATTAGTGTAAGAACTATTGACTCCACAGGATCTGACACGGTAAAGAATAAGTTCTCATATTGAGTTAAAATCATGTAACTATCACAATATGTTTTTTACATTACACTGTCTTCATATCATAAGGGGAATGATGTAAGGGATAACACAAAATATCCACACATCCTAACCGATAATAGAGTTTTGATCAACATAACATATGTACTATTTATATTGAACTTTATTGGTTGAAAGTTGATTAACCATTATTCACCCCATGAACCATCTCAAGGTAACCACATGATTCAAGGATAAGATCAGTGATATAATATTCCACCCATATTATATATTTATAGTGTATTCACCAAATGATGAAATGGGATGAGTTATAGAGAGTTAATAATTTTTAAGATGTCCTCGGGTATGAAATATGAGTATAGGTGAATGTTTTTTTTCCTAATTTCATATAGACAGTGAATCAGATTGTCATTATTGAGAGGAACACGGGTGATGGATGAGGTTATGGGTAGGAAGATTCAACTTTTTAGAATAGGATTTGGTCATTTTTTAGTCACAAACATCATTATTATGGGATCTTATAGAGAGATAGTGGGGGGAAGTTATTAGGATAGGGATACATCGCTTTAGTAGGATTGTCTGGTATGATTCCATCAATTTCGAAGGATTTTCCATATCTATTATCTATTTGACTGGCCACCACTAGAGTTATGATCATATCAAACGATGGGACCAAAGTAGAGGATCTATAAGGTAATTTTTTGGATTTTTAGTAATATAAGATATGTATAGGAATTATTGAAAGGACCATGGATGATTCCATTGGTGGGAAGTTGCAGCTCCACAAGCTGTTCAGTTCGAGGTCATTTCTTTTGTGCCTAGTGGATAAGGAAACCACACAAACTGAGTAGTGGAACTTAAGAGATCCATGAAGGGATTTGGGATGGGGTAATAGAAAAACACACACTATTTATCAAACCCACATTAATCTATTTGTTGGACCATTAAGAGTCTAATGAATGCTTTTGGTATCATCAATATTAAATTATACTTTTTAGACATTAGTTTTTTACATTCTTTTATAGTTACTCATTTCATTAATCGATTGGGGATAGTTGTGGAGTATTTAAATGGAGTTATTTCAATTTAAATTCATTTAGGGGTGAGATATAAAGGTATTCAATATTTTAGGTATTTTTCCAAATAGGATAGTAATTATAGGTTTTTTTGGGATCTCATTATGTTAGAGATGGATGGGTTTTCATTATTGTTGAGATGATTTGGTTATTGCGTTATCACACTCATATTGGTTTCTACCATCTATGTGTATACTTCACATCTCCCAAGGGTAATACATATGTCCATGTCATTGAATTTTAATTATAGAAAGTTCATATAAGAACTGATCATTAGTAACTAAGAAAAATCATAGCCTATGTAGCGGGATTTCTATTGGATGGCGGGTGAATGTCACAATGATATTTTTCCCGTTTAGTTGATTTGTTCAGAGGCTTATTTAAAACAAATTTATCAAGGGAACCACCCTAAAGATATATCGATATTAATATCTATCCCATTAAAACTATAGATATTATTTCTATTTGACATATTTATGATGTATTTCAAGGGGATTTGTTAGGTAATGGATTAGTCAGAGGACATGAAGTCTGTCATGAACTATATCTGGTCATATTCAAAACCGCCACCTGACTTCGTCCATGGAAAGACCCGAAGGGCATTCCCAAACCCCACGGGTATGACCAAGTTCCTAAGTATCATATATGAGTGTTTGGGAATGATTTACCCATGTTCATAAACATAAGACAACCAAATACAATAAATAAACTGAATCTAAAATTTTACCGCAAACGAGCCTTTATTAAAGATCAGAATTGATAAAAAAGTTTTATAAAAAGACCAAATACTACAAAAAAAAATAAATCCAAAATGGACAGCCAAATAACAACCTCTAAGAAAGGGGGAATCACCCTTAATCCATCTCCAAAATACCACACCACAAAGGACCACTAGAAACCCAAACCACCAATTCTAAGAGTATTCCCAAAACCTACAACAAACATTACCAAGTATACTTACACATAAAGGGGTAAGTAGGGTGTGAGACAAATCCTAGTCGGATTCCACCACAAATATATTACATGTGATAATCATTATATGAAAAATATCTTGCATGCTTTGAAAACATGAAATAGTAGAACAATTATTTAGGAAGTGCAACTTTAAATAAAATTAGTTTTCAAGTATGGTATTTTAAAGAATCAAAACGTTAAATAAAATGCACAAGATAAAAAAAATTTCTATACAAATATACCATATTCCGATGATGAGTGTAAAATGTCCAATGAGAACGAGTAGTGGGAACACCCTTTGGCATAAGCTCATTGAGGGTCTCGGGTACTTCATATCTTGGTGATTGTAACCATAAAAATATTTGTTCCCATGCACATGAGCCACTATAATGGATAATACCCATAACATTGTAGTCCCCCATCATCATTATCATCATCATTATCATCATCATCATAATAATCATCATCATCATAGTTTAGTTAGTGTTGTCATCATCAAACATGTTACTTGAAACAGGGGCCCAACCCCACATGATCACTAGCCTACCAGTACATGTCCACCCACCTAGATTTCCTGGTTTTCTATATTGTGATAAAAAAAAGTTCCAAAAGCCATGAAATACCATTTTCAAAATCAAATACCATTTCCAAATTACACAAAAACCAAAAATCCCTCACACATGTCACATAATTTTTTTTTCATTCAAATTCATTTTGAACCCATACTCACACCAAAACAGCCCACAACACGTTTCACATCTCTTTCAAACATCAATAAATACTTTAAAAAATTTTATAAAATATTTACAATATACTACACGTCACATAAAATCCCTTCCACATTAAAATGGAGCAATTAAACAGTACAATAATACCAAAATTGTTATCTAACATAGTTGCACAACTAACATGAATCAAGAAACCATTTAAACATTTATAAAACAATTCCAAGAAATGTAACAAAGATTTACACATAAAATATTTATAAAAACCCTATTTTGAAACCAAAATCATTCCAATTTAACATAAATACATAATTGGAAGCCCTATAACCAGTTAATAAAACCATTTCGTGAGCCATAAAATAGTCTCATGTGGAACAACATGGAATACACAAGACAGACACAAATGTTTTCACAAAAATGGTACATTAAAATTAACCACTCAACCAATGATACCAAAAATAGGTTTTTTACCACACAAAACAAATTAGGAACATCTTAATTAAATAAATATATCATAAAAAAAATGGTCAAAAATTCATAAACATAGAATCACCTACCACAAATTCCAAAACAACAAATCCTTGTGCGAAAGTTCACCCACACCACCGCCGCACCACAATGGAATTTAATGAAACCAAAAACCAAATGATTAGACCAATAAACCCAAAATAAAACCCTAGGATAAAATCCCAACTTCATATAAATTATTAACTTCAAGAAAATAATGTTGAAACCCTATGAAAAATGAAGAAACCCTAAGAAAAGTTTAAAAGGATGGAAGGAAACCCACTTACTTAAGATATCTCGAATAAATCACCCCAAATACATCATTATCTACATTTACAAACTAACAATAATGAATTTGTGGTTTTAATAAGGTTGTATAGGTCATGTGATAACTGAAATGGGGGGAAAATAATAAAAATTGAAGGAGTTATGAAAGAAACAATTGACCTCTTCAAACCTGGACGATTTGAGAAATCCAGAGATGTTTTATCCTACTTCGTGAAGAATATGAGTCCCAATGAGTGATAAAATAGCATAGAGGTGCGATATGGGAATGTGGTCTCAGTTGAGAATTAGAACCACTAAAAAATTTTAAAATTAAAAGAGATATTACAAAATTAATATTTTAATGTAGGAAATGGGCTTAGGGGCTAACCCAATACCTTAATAAAAAACCTATATCATGATTATGGATTCCTATGAGGCCCAAATGGATATAGTGGATTTACTATAATAGGGGATGCTAATTTGAAAGTGCAATGGGTGTAAAATGTTGAAAAATGATGGATTTGTTAAAAAACAATTTTTTTAAACATGAAATGTGCTCACTATTTGGCCCAAATCATGAAAACACACCCTTTCCTACAAAACTACTTTGGAAACCCCCTAAAACAAATAAATAGTAGTATTTAAATGAAAAATGCCTTTAAAATATGTCATGTAGGTGAAAATTATATCCACCATAAAACTTTCTTCCCTTTGAAAGCCATAGAAAGGCCAAAAGCCAAAACCAATCCCAACCTAAAGTCCAAAATGGACTCCTTTGCCATGTTTCATTCACCCCCAAAAGGAAAAAACACCTCCAATTTATCATTTAATGATGGAATAATATAACCAACAAACACATACACCACTTCTTGAAACAATGAAGCACATTAAAACTATATCAAAAAAATAACTCAAACACTATCTGAAAAATACTCGAGAAACTTACCTGGAATGAACAACGAAAACGAACAGGGTCACCACAGTATTAATTCAACAAAACCATTGGGAACACTCAAATACCAATGTTTACTCACAGAGGCAGTTGGTGGTCAAATAAATCGAAACAAAACTACCTATTTCTAGACCAACACCATGGAAAATACCATTTTACTGATGCTGGGAGACACAAATAGACTCTCCACCATAAGGGGTCACTCAATATTATTCTGAGATAAGATTGGGACACTAATAGGGAGAGGCCCAAATAGATTCTCAGAATAATGAGTAGACATTAATTAAAAATTCCAAAATAACTTAAATGAGACTCATAGTGCATCTCCCCACCGTAAGAACTAACCATCTTAATTGAACAACATGGGCCAGCGCCAAAAGACCCCAAAATTTAAAGAGTTGGAATGACCACACAGTTAGTCCCCACGGTTTTAAAAACTGTGTGCTTACCGTGCAGAGCATTCTATTTAAATGGGATTCTTGAATTTATAACATGGGCCGAGGCTCATGATTGTGTAGAGACAATGTAGTATCTAATGTCTCTTATCACATGATTTCCTAGGCTAGCACACTGTTACTAATAATCGTGCGCAAACTATGTTCTTAAATCTTCCAAGCCCAAATTTCCTTCCTTTCTCTAAAAATTAAATAGAAACCCAAGGGAATAACTTGAGCATTGGCTATAACATTAAAACAAGGCCCTCCCACATTTACCACTAAATGGGAAAAACTAGAACAAGATGATGAAACAAGACGATTAAATTATTCCCTTCATTCATAATGAGTATATAACTTTTACCAATGATTTGAATGACCCTAAGATTTCACCTGATTATGTGCCAACTTCACTCTGGGACCTATGGCTAGATCTCAGATGATTGAAGCATCTCTTTCCTCACAGTCAAGCTTTAGAAACCCCCAAATATACCTTATTCTTCCAGTGCCACAAAAAATTACATTATGATGTCAGATGCTCTTAATGAGACATGACACACATCAAACTCACTTTACCCTAACCCATCTTTTTACCAAAACATGGGATTAGAGGATTCGCACATGTCACCCCATGTTTCTTCAGATGGGTAACAATAGAATGAAATGACACATATAAACACCTTTTTCTAGAATATAGGATTTTGGAATTACCTGATGGGAGGTAGGCATCCAACAAAACCAAGACTCTCATAATATTTCACAACCATCACCATTATAGTCAAACAAACACATGGCATCGCATGGAGTCACCAAACATGACTATTGTGTATAATAAAAAAACACCTGGAGAGGGACCTTATGCTATGTCCAAAAAAATCGATTCTAGCAAGAGGCCATAACAGCAACTCTTGGTCAGATTTTCCACATTGGTGTCCAAACATGAACTCTCTATTCGATGAGACTGGTGAAATACCTAAAGTCCCTTTAGAACATTATTTTACCCTGACAACCCTGAATTGTATTCACATTCGACGAATCTAGAAACATAAAAAATTATGGTCTATTTCAACCTCCCATAGCCACACTCCATTTACAAGGGGATCCTCATAACCGAAAATGAAGAGGGCTAAACTCATTCTCAAAATCTCTAGAATAAATTCCTTATGTTGATCAACTGGTGGATCATCCAACTATGAATCACCACGGGCCACACATCAGTCATGCATAAAATATTTATGGGGGCGTACCTTAGACAACAAGAAAACCCAAGGACCCAACAAAGATGGTCATTTGGTCACAACATACCACAAAAAAGAACTGAACAAATGATGGGATCCACCACATTGGCCTCCTGAACTTTTTATCAAAAGATACCACTAACCAATGCTTCATTCCAACTTATCAACGAAACACCGACCCAAAACATAGTTTAAACAAGGGGGTTCTTGAACTCAAAACGTCACACAATAAAAATCCTCAAAAAACCTAATCTACACATCCCAACCACACATTATTAAAACACAACACTTTCATTCGAAACCATTCTTAAAACAATAGTGTCGGTGGGTTTCACATTTACCAATGGTATCTCATGAACCACACACATGAATGTTTACATGCCACACTGGGAACCCACCTAATATCGATCCTTACACTCATCTATTCATGCTATTAACCATATATATTCCCATATAAACCCATGTATGTGGTCACCCTTGAGAAAACCAATGTCCAAAACCAATCTTTCCTCTTTTCAAATTCACAACATTTTAACCAAACTTTCCATTTCACAAAACAACTAACCATATAATCAAAAAATAATTTACATCATAGAGACCAATTTAGAAAATCACCCATCATTCAATAAAAACTCACTTTCATGCCTTTCATAACCGTTCCAAAACATTTCAACCCATTTCAAAACACTTCTAATTTCATGAAAACATTATTTCATAAATCTCCCTTAAATTAAGAACTAAAATTTTCTCATTTAAAATAGGGTTCTAAAATTTCAAAAAAGATTTCAAATTCTCAGTAGTTACCAAATAAAAATCCATATTCAACCCCCACACATAGATTATAAAACACATTTTCCATTATAAACTATTTGAAATAGTTTAGAAAATATTATTTGAAACAAATTTTCAAAACCAGCTTGAATTTAATTTTTGTTATAAATCATGGTACAAACACACCATTTACCATTTCAAAACAATTATGAAAATTCATTTCCAACCTTTCTAAAATGAAACAACTTCCACTGTATTATTAAATCATTTAAAAATCATGTTTCTCAAAACCAAGTAAATTTTATTTTAAAACCACATTTAAATGATTCCAAAACAAAAAGACCTGATACAATACGAGAGGAAGCTAGTGTTGGTGGGTGACTTGGAAATATGGTTGGAAACCATGAGAAAATAACATCACTATCACATAGAGTATTCTAGGGTAATATCCTTGGATCCACATGGATTTCTAGTCCCTGCATGCTAATCAGGACCATCAACACAACTCTCTTTTCATTTCCCTCAATCATCAACGAACCATGAGAAACAAAAAACGTAGATAAAACCTGACTTCCCCGGGTGACATGAATCTCATCAAAATGTGTGATGTCTAGGTAGACTACTCATAATTGGACTGTCAATTCTTGAAAATCCTATCCCCGAACTATCCCGACTCCTCCCCAAATAACATGACCCAAGAGAGTGAACCTCATTTGATGCCATTTTCTCACGAACCATATCTGTTCTCCTTCAGAACGGGCAGCTGAATCAGTCCATGGGTAGACTGGAAGGGCATTCCCTATCACCATAGGTCGGAACAAGTTCCCTAGTATCATATATGGGTTTTTGGGAATGATTTACCCGAGTTCAAAAACATTAGACAACCAAATACAATAAATAAACATAATCATACATTTTACCACAAACAAGCCTTTAATAAAATTCATAATTGAGAAACAAGGTTCATACAAAGGCCAAATACTAAAATAAAAGATGAAATAAAAAATTCATATCCAAATAACCACCTGAAGGAAAGGTGGAATCACCCTCAAGCCATCGCCGCAATACCACACCACAATGGACCGCAAGAAACCCTAACCACTTGTTTTTAAGCTTTCCCGAAACACGAAAACAACATTACCAAGTCTACTTACACCCAAAGGTGTATGTAGGGTTTGATCAAAATCAAAATAGGATTTCACAACAAAAATATTCCATGTGATAGTCATTATAAGAAAAAAATCGTTCAAGTTTTGTAAATAATAAATGCTAGTAAAAATAATTATGAAATGAAACTTTAAATAAAATCAGTTTTTAATTGTGTTATTTTATAGAATCAACACTTTTAAATAAAATTCATAAGTTACTGAATTCTTCCATCCAAACACACAATATGTCAATGATGTGTGTAAAATGTCCAATAGTCACTAGCAATGAGAACACCCCTAGGAATTAGATCATTGTGGGTCCCAGGTACCACATATCTCAGTGAAAGTAACCATACACATATATGTTCTGGTGCACATGCGCCCGTAATAGGTATCATACCCCCAACATAGTGGTCCCCCAAACATCATCATTATCATAGTTTTGTTAGTAATTTTATCTTAAAAATTTCTACGTAAAACAGGGGCCAGACCCCACGAGATTCTAGCATACTAGTACATGCCCACCCACCTAGATACCTGGTTTTTTATCTAGTCCTAAAACAAGTTCCATGAGCCATGAAATACCATTTTGACATTAATATACCATTTTACAATCACACAAACACTAAACATCCCACACACATGTCACATAATTTCTTTTTTCATTCAAATTTATTTTCAAAACCATACTCACACCAAAATAGCCCACAACGCATTTCACATCTCTTTCACAATTCAATAAATACATTAAAAAATTTATAATACATTTTCAAGATAATACACATAAAATATCTACCCTTTCACGTTAAAATTTACTATTTCAAAAGTACAGTCCTACTAGAATAGTTTTCTAACATAGTTTCATCTCTTCCATAAATAAAGAAACCATTTAAAACCTTTATAAAACAATTCTAAGGAGTGTGACCAAGCTTTTCACATAAAATTCTTATTAAAAGCCTATTTTGAAACCAAATGCATTGAAATATAACATAAAACAAGAATTAACATCCATATAACCATTTAATAAAAAACTTTCACGATCCTTAATATAGCCTGATGTGGTATAACATGGAATACGCAAGACAAATACACATTTTTATACCAAGATGCCAATTCTAAATTAACCAATCAATCAATGCTATGAAAAATATCTTTCTCTCTACACAAAACAAATTTGGAACATTATAAATAAATAAATCATGCAATATAACTCATCAATAAATTCTTACACATGGAATCACCGACCACAAATTTCAAAACACCAAATACTTATGTGTAAGTTCACCCGCACCACCACTGCACCACAATAGAGTTAAATGAAACCAAAAACAACAAGATTAGACCAATAAACCCAAGATCCAACCATAGGTTCAAATACCTAATTTTTTAAATTAGTTTCTTCATGATAATATGGATGAACCCCTAAGAAAAAGGATGAAACCCTAAGCAAAGGGGGGAAGTATAAAAGGAAACCAACTTACTAGAGATATCTTGAATAAAAATCCCAAAATAAAGCCGTATATGAATTTAATAAATATCCAAAAATGAATGTGACAATTGAATAAGGCGGATTAGGTCATGTGAAAACTGAAATGGAGGTAAATGTGTAAAAAAAGAAGGAGTTATGAATGAAACATGTTACCTCTTTAACTAAGGATGATTTGAGAAATCTAGATAATGTTTACCCTAATTCTAAATGAATATGATCTCTAGAGAGGGAGAAAAGAGCATTGGGGAACACCCTTGGAAAGTGGTCTCAAGAGAGAGTTGGAATCACTAAAAATCCTTAAAAATTGAATGAGATATTAGAGAATCAGTTTTTTCATTAATATAAGAAATGGGCTTACGGGCTGGCCCAAAATCATAATAAAAAACCCATATACATCATGATTATGGATTCCTATGAGGTCCAAATGGATATGGAGGTTTTAATATACTAGGGGATTCTAATTGAGATGTTAAATGGGTGTAAATGATGAAAAACTAAGGAGTTATAAAATAACAAAATATGTTATTAAAACAATAAATGAGCTCACAGTTTTCATCTAATCATGAAAACACACCATTTCCCCCAAAACTACATGGGAAACCCAAACAAACAAATCAATAATAGTAATTAAATGATAAATACCATTAAAATAATAAATCGATGTGATAGAGTCTAATTGATTCATATTTCTATTTACTAATAGAGATAATATTTTCTTAACCTTTCAAATTTATTTCAATGATTCAATAGCCACCATTTTTTAATTTAAAATGGATCATTTATTGGATTTTTGAATAATTTTCGGCTAAATTATTAAAATGGAATAATTAAGGACTTTTAATGGTTTTCATAAATTGGATATTTGGATAATTACATTTTATATATAAATTAATAAAGAAAATTATTTCTTAAGTTTTCTATGTTTAATGGTCTTTAATTCTCTCAACTTGACCTATAACAGATTAAAACATTATTTGGATAAAATAATTCAATAAACTTACAAAATATTTTGCGTAGACATAATTAAATACCCTTCAAAAAATGATTAATAACTGATGTTACACAACTTAAAATTGGTTTATTATGTTTTCCACATAATTAGGATTCTCTGTAATATATGAAATTTGAACTTCATGGATTAGTTTTTTAATGAATCTAATTGATGTATGTGTCAATATGAGGTAAGATGAAGTGTATTTCATCTAGAAAATTTTTGATTCATTAATTTGAACATAAATATTTCTCATCAAACAACGTAGACCTAAAGTTTTGCGAGAATTACTAAATATAAAACCCAAATAACTTTCTAGAGTAAATCCTTTCATGAATCAATTGTATAGTTAGAAAACAATTCTCAACCATTGAATGGATAGAAACTAAAGTTAATTATTCCTCACTATTATCTTTATATAAGTGTATCTATTTAAATTAATATAATTAAAGATAGGTATAGAATATTTTGTAACACCTTGAGTTTTTATGAATTTTATTCATCAATTTAATTAAATTTCATCCATAGCGTATGTTAAATTAAACATTGAGTTTTAATGAACCATGATATACTATCAATAAAATTATTCAAACATTACCATTACAACATAGCCAATAAAATTGAAATTATGGATTATAAAAACCATATTTTTTAAATTAATTATTATTATTTTATATATATTAAACATATTTATAAATAAGTACATAAATTTTTGTAGCCTTTATTATCTCAAAAAATATATTTTCACAAAAAATGATTTTTCTTAAATTTTTTAACAAATAATAAAGTTATTATCGGAAAATTTTATAAAATTTACCAGAATCAAATTAACAGAATTTTTGAAATAGTAATTTCAATTTTATCTTAGGATTATTTTTTATTAATTTTACTAAAAGAATAATTTTTAATGGAATAGTAAAAAATACTATTTCATTAAACTGTGTTTTTATTTAAAGCATTTATAAAGATGCATTTTTTAAAAAATATATTATTTATAAAACCTAGTTAAATTATTATATTATTAAAACTATTTATATCATTTTATTCAAATTCATTTTGATTTTTGATATTATATCCGAAGGATTAGAGGAATACCTCTTTATTAAATAAGAAAAATAAAACAGGAGTACCTTTTGAACTAGGTATGGGAAGACCCATTACAAACCCATAGGTCAAGAGACACATAGCCATAGAGAATGTTTGAACCAGAGCACAGAATGACAAATCCCAATCAGATAGAAACACCAAAAGAATCAAGCGGCTAATAATCCTAGTGGAACAAAGTTCATAACACGAGAACAACACCAAAAAAACCAAACACAACCCCAAGGCCCATTGGACTACATCAAACAGTAAAAATCCTATAGCACCACAACATCCCAACATTCCCAATCTAGATGTCTATCATTCTACTAATTAGGGAGACCACTAGATTTTCCAAAACCCAACATCTGTCGTCCGGACCTCCTCGACACACCCATGAAAGAGGCGTCGCCACATCAGTCAACACTTACATCACAATTTTCACAAGTCCACCATGTTTACCCCCAATCATAGACCATTCATGCTTGTGGATATCTAATATTTCCATCATCAAATAATTACACCACTGACACAACCCACCACATTCCTACAAAAAACCACTAGCCAAAAAACCCATTCCACTTGATATAGTCTGAAAAAAGATCTATATCAGATCTAAATCATCGATGTCGAACATGAAGAGATATATTGTCAACATGAATCCACTGAAGAGATATATTGTCACAGATCTACTACACCACTCGCCGGAGAATCTAGATGCAAAAAACATGTCCTCCATTGATTCCATTCTCTAAGGATGAAAAAAACACCATCACCACGACCCCCACCTCAACTCAGTACCACCACTGGATTTCCTACCTAAAACTCACCAATCTAGATCATATCTATCACCAAAGAAACCCTAATGGCATAGAGATTTCACATCAAAATTTGTGATTTACATTGATTTTTGATATTAAAACAATATATACATATGAAAATTTTCTCACTAGAAAACATCTTTTCATCACGTTTGTGAGTTTAATTTTTAATTAAATTTTTATACTTATGAAATTGGAATTTTTCAAAATACATAACATATTTTAAATCATATAATTAATACTATATAATAAGTTCAATATATTTTTTGGTCAAAAAGAATTCTAAAATATTTAAAAATTAAATACTGAGGGTTAGGATAAAACAGGATTACCATGGGGTTAAACAAACAAAATCTCGGTTAAAATAACCTCAGCAATTTTAAAATTACTATTGAAATATTAACTCATATGAGGTTCTATATAGTGATATTTTTGAGACATTTCCATGTTTGAAATGTGGTTACACTTTTTAATTTAAAAAATTCCAATTGTGTCATCTCTCCCACATATAAAAGGGGACACCCTCTCCTATCATCATCACAATTAATTAACCATTTTGGTTTGGAAAATACCTAACCCAATTATCTCCCCTAATTCTATACCCACATCCTATAATAATTATTTTGATTATGTTTCCCTCTTATGACTGATTTAGGTATATACCTAAAGTGGTTCTTCGAAGAGGGGATGAAATTATTAAACTTGTGTTTTTGTTTTATTTCTTCTTCCACCTCCATAAAATATTATTTATATATGATAATATAATAAAACCATTATACCATATATATTGAGATATTATTATGTTAATTTCATTACATATATCCATATACGCTTCCATGAAATTGGAAAGGAAACTCTCAATCGTGTGTATGGTAGACTTCCACCTCGTGAAGCGATGAAATTAATGTTATACCACCAACACTCATGGGTGGATATATTGATGTATTTAAATTATATATATTATATTTATAACTTAATTAAACTTCTGAAATTATAATATCATACATAAATTTTTCTTTTTCTTTTCATGGGAATACTATAACATCGCTCGTGTGTATAGTGAACTACCGCATCGTGATGTGCTGTGCTTTTTTTTCACTTCAGTTTACATGGCATGTAATAAGGAAATAATTAATTAGAATATGTAATATATGTGATATACAAATTAATATTTAATGGAGATATATTTTTTACCTTCCCTCCATTACTTTCATTGATAAAATGGAAATTGTGTTCAAGCATGTGTATGACATATCATCTCCATGAATCGTGTATTCCATTTTCCATATATAATTTTTAAGGATTACATTAAATAAATATGAAGTTAATTTATATTATATTTATATATTGGTTAAAAATATATATATGGATTTATAATGAATAAATTAAATGCACCAAAAAAACCAAATCAAAACAGACATGAAAAACAAAACATTTATTACTCGAAACATGATATTAATAAGGAATTGATAATAAAGAGGTATGAAAAGGTCATAAGTAAATCATATATGGTAATTTATATTTATTTATTGTTCTTTAATATATTTATAATAATCATGTAATTATAATTAAGTTTTTTTAAACATGTACAAAGTAAGTTGATACTTAAGAAAAAAGAATTTTTATCGCATTTATTTCTGAGGAAGACACTCCTTATATAGTACTTATTTATTTTGTGTGGTGTATATACTAACCATGAATATATTTTATAATTATTTTCAAAATTTTATTACATATAAATATTTCTGTAATATTATTTCATTCATTGGGATAATTATTCAAATGAAACCAAAGTGGTAATGATTGGATGTTACAATATCCTTGTTTATATAATTTTTTATGGTTATTCTTCAACTGATGATATCTTATGATATAAATCCCGATAAAATATGAATTTTCTTAACCTATAGATATTTAATTAATATACTTGTTTTATTTTATTTTTTTATCCCTATATGTACTCAATATTCTAAAATACTGTTTTTAAGAAAAATCTACCTTATTTCATTTTTCAGTTAAAAATCCTTTTTATTCTATATCTATATTCTCTAAAAATTATTTTAAGAAAACTTAATTCTAATATCCAATGATCAATTTAATACATTAATACAAAGGCTTGAATTTTTTTTTAAATAATTTAAAAGGAATATTTTATTTTCTTTCTGAAAGAGATACATTTTAATTTTTACTAAATGTGAAAAGAATATTTGATTTAACATGTAGGTTATTTCCTCCCCATGACCACTCAATGTTTTAAATATTCCTTTGTTAATATCTATGTATTTTTTCAATGAAATATATTTAAAAAATTATTTGTGAAATTACATTTTTTATAATGGTGAATTTCAAAGTGGAAGGAATATTTTCTTCAAAAAATGTTCTATGTGCTCCTTAAAAATCACTTTTCCATATAATATGAAGTCCTAAAAAATAATTATGTTAAACTGAGGATATGATAAAATTATTACATCATTATTATTTCTTTAGATTATTTATCCTTATGAGGAAAAGATGTTTATGAAACTCATTCCATTCCCATTGGTTGTTCTATGATGAAATATTTATGAAACTAATTTCTTTTAATGTGTTCTGAGATGATGAATATTTTATGATATTGTGGAACACTTATTTATGGTTTTTATTATGTGATGGTGGTTACATTATAACAAAGGATCAGGGTTATGTTATAAAAAATGGGGGTGGTTGTGTTATAAACAAGGATGGGTGTGACCCCTATCTACCTCCACTGAATTAGTTAAATAATGATATATCTTGATAAAAATAGGACTACGATGGGGGTAGAACCCAGTTCTGTAAGGGTCTTTGTCAACGATGATAGTATTTGGAGTAATCCTTGTCTACGATGATGGTTTGGGGAGCAAACTCATTCACTACTATAAAAATTTTGAAAGGACGCTCTTGACATTGACAACTGCAATTGGCAGTCACTAATGATGACCAATAGTGACCTCCAATGGTGGTCACATGGCTTGACACCCCCCTATACTGAACCCCCTAACCCACAAAACCTCTCATTCTCACGGACATCACCCCCCCATGACTAACTGAGACTAGTGTATAAACCCTTCCAATCCATCCACTATCAGCCGCCATCACTTTTGGGCTCCAGGATCCAGCTCCCCCACCCCTGGATCCCACTCCCTCATTCCTTGCCTGTCACCACCATTCCACCAGAAGCCTCTTTCAGTGCCCATATTCACTCACCGCCTCCCCTCGCGTCTCACCCCACATCTGCCTCCACACTCCCCTACTCCTCCAACATCTCCCAGATCTCTATGAATTCTCCTACGGTTCCCGCTCAATAATCTACTCCCTGCTATAAGGTTCTATGTGAGCATTATTTCAAAAAATTACAGCTTAGGTGTTTATGTATTTTGTATATAATTAAGGTTTATACCATGAATTTATTAATAAAGTTGAGGTTGGATCTGACTATGAGACATCCTTACAAATTGAATCTATGAATGAATCCCTCCATTATGAGATTAGGAATCACTAAAAAACATAGATTGGTTCAATATCTTTTTTATTTTTATTTAGGAGTCCTCATTCGATCTGTAAAATGAGGTCCCCGATTTTTGTTTTCATCACCAGCTTTAGGTTTAGTGGGCATAGATATCTACTTAATTCTAACTCAATTATTTTCTTCTATCAAAACCAAAATCATGCTTTTAGCCATTAAAAATTGGGTTGGTGATCTACTCCTGCAACTCGTGAAGCCTTAGTTTCTTTTAGAGAATATCATACATCATTCACCGTTGGTCAACTCATCATAAAAATCACACTCATAGACAATTAGATAAAACCCATGTGGTTATCCAAATTTGAGTCGCATGGTCAGTTGGAGATCCTTCTTATTACATTTCTTGAACATTTAATAATATTTCGCGACATAATAACTTGAGAATATAGTTATTTATAGATTTTATAGTAGGTCCATTGGTTTTAAGGAAAGTTAGGTTTTATTCCCCATATGCAGTTACTCAATCCTATGAAATGTGACTTGAGGACAGATAAAAAATATTGTAAAGATGGTTGGATGAGTGTGGTGTAGTAGGTTAGGGACTTAGTAGATTTTTTATGACGATGTCAGTTACCCCTTACACTTGTAGCAAGTCCAGGAATTTGGTGAATTACCACAATGTGGTTACATGGAACGATAACTCAAGGCCTTAACTAAAATTTTCAACATCATGGCCGCTGCACCCATCACAAATGATTTTTTATAATCAAACAATAAATTTAAATTTTCAATAGATAATAATAAAGAACCTTCAAGTTAAAAATTAAATTCACATTCCAACATTATGATGTTAAAAATAAAATTATGGAATTTAAAAAAATAGTTTGACGTAAAAAAATACAAAATTATATTGTAAATATTAGTAATTAAGTTTATAAAAATTAAAAAAAATGAACTTTTAATTATTGAAGCACAAAAATTGAAAATTTTCTCCCAAGAATTGATGGAATTTTATTTTCCATCCTTGATAATATAAATTTATAATATTATCAATTGTCAAAAAAATTGAGTTAAAATCATAAAAATATCATTAAAAATGGAAGGAAAACCAAATTAAAATTAGGGGAACTTTAGGTATAAGTGACTGACATATACAATATTAAAGTTATCATCACAGACTGTAGTTTCATACAAAGAAGTATTGAATCAATAAGAATAGAGGAATTGTTATCGATCAATGTTAAGTGGTAAATTCAATTTATAGAATTTGTTTGAATGAATACTACTAAAAGTTAAAGTGGGTTTAAACTAAAACTATAATTACAGATATTTTAAATAAGATCAAAGAATCTAATGATAATGAATAAGTGGTTAAATGATACAAATATTTTTAGGGACATAGATGCTAGGAGAATTGTATGTTGTAGTATATTATTCATATATAGAGGTTTGATTACCTCATACAAAATATTTAGTCATGTACAAAAAAACATTAAAAAATAAAATGTGCAATTTAATAAATATAATGTCATTATCTTGTCATTTGTGATTTATTTGGATGATTATGAAATCATGTCCACATAGAATTGGTTATTTTTTATTTTAAAAATATTTAGTGATATTGAATTCTATAAATGATATCAATATGAAGTAATTTTTTAAATGTTAATTCTTTTTGTATAGATATGGAGATAGATAATAGTTTCATTCATATTCTAAATAGAACTTCTAGAGAATATTTTGAAGGAATTATTTAATTTATTGTTTTTACTAGAGGATTTTGAAGTGAATATATTAGTTTTCTTTACAAAAAATGTGAAAATAGATATCACTTCACAGAAGATACCATGAGAGTGAAACTATTCTAGGATGGGTTTCTAAAAATTTATAATTGTTTGACTCATCATGGGAAAGAATATATTTGTTTTCATCAAACAAAAATAGTTTTGATTGATGTTGATGTGAGGATGAATGATCAGATGCATGAAATGATTACAGAAATTGTATGTGGTCTCGCTCTTGATGTCATTGATATTTGGAAAGTTCATACTAGTGAGATCAATATAAAATCCAGTGAAGATCGTGATTCATTGATGTTTTATGAAATACATGATGATGAAAAACTAAATTATATTCTGGATGTACTATTTACAATAAAAAGTCATTTTAGAGAGTTTTGTACTTTATTAATTTGAATCAGTGGTTTGACGAATCGTTCTACATGCTATTGGTGTTATTGAAAAAAGTACATCCTACTGATGATATGATTACTAAGTCATATTAACATGATCCTATGCTGACAGAGAACATAGGATACACATATGAGACCATAGATACATATACAAATAATCATATGTTGTTTGGAATGGAAAGATTGAATTTTAATAATTGTACAGTTAGTAACTCTTCTAGGTGGAAAAATAATGAGGAATTCAAACTCGTTAAAGTTAGAATATGAAATAGGGGAAACTAATTTCCATAAAAATGTGTTATTATCCACTGAATCTGAGGTTGGAAATATTATTTTTTTCACCCAAAATTTTTAAATTTATGAGATGGAATGTGGAAAGAAAAAATAAATTGATATGCTAACCCACCCATCTAACTCCATTTCATGGAAGGATTATGGTCAGAGACACCCCTACTTTTATACAGATAGTTCTAATGTCCTATTGGGGTTGGAATCATATGGATTCAATCCATCGTGGTCTATGGTTGGTGTAACTCATAGCACATGGCCTGTGGTATTAGTTCCATAGAGGCTTCCTCTATGGATTTATATGAAAGAACAATTTATATTAAATCCCACTCTTACTGATAGACCTAAATTTCTGAAGGATAACATTTATTTTTGCCTCCATACATTGATGGATGAGTTGAATGAATTTGCGGAGATTGTGTGGTGAATTAAAACTATAAAAATAATAAAATTATAAAAGTGCAGGATAAATTATTATGGATAATCAATTACTTCCCAGCATATGAAAATTAGTTAATTTTGAGTAAAGAAGATTATTTCACATTACCATGTAGAAATAAAAGTAAAAATTCCACATTGCATATGATTTATAAAAAGGGGAAATTAATTGGAAAATAGACATTTTCTTCCCCATCATCACCGGTTCAAAAAGGACAGAGAGGCATTTAATGGTTCTGGGTAAATCAACATAGAAATAGAGGTCATGATTGGAGTTAAAATATTTTTACAGATTCTGGATGAAAACATCCACTCAGTATATGAACTTCCAGATTTTATGGTGCATCCATTACCCAACATTCATAGTCCAGGTAGATAGTGTAGTCACAATTGGAAGAAAAGTATTTTTTATCTCCTATACTGGAAAACTAACATTCTAAGTCATAGTATTTATATCACTTACCTTGATAATGTTTGTGATAACATATTGTAGAACATTTTAGGTGTTAGTGGAAAATCAAAAGATCATGTAAACACACAACGAGTAAAAAATGGTTATAAGGAAACAATTGCATTTATAGTTGGGTGAGGTAAATAATGAATACATGACTATTTTACCTTATATGAAAAATAAAAAAGAGAAAGATGAAATTCATTCCCTTTTGAATATGATCATGGTTGTTGATGGTTATTATTTTAATATTTCCAAGTGTGTAAATATAACGAGTTGAACATTTGAAGTATGGAAAAATTAGGAAAATCTTATATTACATCTCTAGTGGATTCCTATCAAAATTCATAATTATTTACCACCCAATGTTGTTCAACCATAGATTGAGATGAGTAATTTTTTATATCGTTGTTTTGGAAATTAATGAATGGTTTATTTAAAAAAATTGTGGATAGTAGTGTACTTATGATTTTTCATGTAGAGAAACTATTTCTATTATTATTTTTTATGGTTATTGTTCACTTGAATGTTCACCAAACTGATGATGTAATGACTTGAGGTCTGGTGACATTCTAGTGGGTGTATCATATATAGAGGTATATGAATACATTGAAACGATTCACATGTATCAACGCACATCTAGATGAATCAATAGCCAATAGTTATTTGATAGAT
Organism: Viscum album; assembly: GCA_963277665.1. Lineage (NCBI taxonomy): Eukaryota > Viridiplantae > Streptophyta > Magnoliopsida > Santalales > Viscaceae > Viscum > Viscum album. Next base: position 1,232,480,994 of record OY728135.1, on the reverse strand, counting down.
GAATGTACTACATTTTGTGTAGAATATCTTAAGGATGTTGAAACAAAATTAGATAATACCTCTCAGATTCATGATGTTCCAGTTGGAGAAAAAACTATATTTGATATGGACTAAATTGAATGGGTATAAGATCATCATTATATCTTTTTCAATACACAATTTGTTTCACCATAGATGCAATAAGTATCTTATCACATTTATTTATTATCTTTAACATGTTCATTTTTCATTTATAATGTTTCTCATTTAAAAAAGGATTTATCATTTTTTGGAAACACATTAATGAGTTAAAGGATGATATGTCTCGTGTGATTTATTATCAAATTCAATAGTCCCATTATGAATTATTTCATGATTTGTTCGAGGATTATGTAAGTATAAATGTATTTTAATTATGATTGAAATATAATACCAATTTCATTTTTCATAAATTTTTATTGAAATATTTGAAATATATAGGTCCATAACCCACAAGAGTTAGGTGAACCAACACTAAATACAGAATTTAACCAATTACCCGAGGGACCAACAATAACTTCTTGTCCATACAAATCATTAGATGCTAATGGATTTCAGTTACACATTAAATAAGTCAATGAAAAATGAGAAACAAAACCCAGTGAAATTGGTTTTCCATTGGTATTTTTGGTTATTACTATGGTCAATTGAAAGACATCATTGATTTTGAATACATGCACGGGCTGAAATACATATTGCTAAAGTGTAATAGGGTTGATCCAATCAATGGGAGGAAATATGATCAATATTAGTTTACATTGGTGAATTATGAAAATATGTTATATATGGATTAATGAGTTATTGTTGAACCATTCATTTTTACATCATAAGTAGAATAAGATATCTTCATTACCTTACTATATAATCATAATTGGAAACTTTCTACGGAAAATATCAATCCAAGGATTATTTTAAATTGAATGGGATGAACTAAAGAACCTTTCCTTTTTCTCAAAAAATCTGGATCAAAACATGGTATTTCAAAATGAAGATGATGTTCATTGGGTTAGAGCGATCGTTGAATGAGAAATGTTCGATTTTCAACTTTAATGAAATCTATTATTATTTTCCCTCTGTTTAATTTAACACTTTTTTTTTTAATTTTCTATATTATTAAGACCTTTTTAAATTTTATTGTTTATTTATTTTCACTATATTTTTATATACACGCATGAAAAATCACACAAATTCTACTCCCCATCATCATTGAAAATTTATTCGGTGCCTCATCAAGGTTTGATTCATCCTTGGCTGCTTGCTTGGATTCATTTCTTGAATCACAATCTTCTTTTACTAATATATCCAAGTCTTGAAATACATTTATGAAATAAAATTCTTGTTTTCTGAGTCATGTCTTGTCATTTTTCAAGTATAGTTGTGGGATCCTATCTTAACTATTGATTATTTTTACTTCATCAATTTGGGTTGATAGGTCCACAATGTTGATAGTGATCTTAACATGTGTAGCCAATATGTAGTTGATTAATTCCATCATTACCAATATAATACCCTATCCTAAAATGGAAATAATTGACCAATATACTCTAAAATTAAAAAATGGAGTTATGCGTTAAAGGTAATGAATTATATACCAAATTATTCATGCATGGTTAACAAATGTAATAAAAAAGTACGTCAATATACAGAAGACTTATAAAAATATGATTTACAAAAAACATGATGCAAATATAAGTTACATTCAAGCTCCAAAACAAAAAAAAATACTAGGAAAACCATTCAATGTAAAATCATTATATATATATATATATATATTAAAAAATCATTAATATGAAAACCAAAAACATGCACAGAGGACACATACTACTTATCAAACATCAAAAATTATAATTCCCTAGAAAAAAACATGTAATAATAAATATACAAAATTAAATGAAACATGGAAATATTTTAAAAACAAATACCTAGGTCAAAAAAATCAAATTATTCATGATCTGAACCAAGACAGTGACTAAAATACTATGTAATATAATTTCATGAAAAAAACCATATTCATGCATATTTATTTCATCATGTTTATATACTACACTATACTTATATTCCTTTGTTCAAGTATATACATGCCTATTTACTTCCTCCTGTCTATTATATACATGTATCTAAATGGACAATGAATGGAAAGTGACATTATATTACACACCTCTTTTGTATGTCCTCTATGTATGTGTCTCTTGGAAAGTATATACATGCATATTGACTATATATTTTTAATATGGTCCATATACATTCATTTTTAATTACCATACTAATTATTTCTATGAAGGCGTATAAGTTAGGGTAACAGGAACTAGGTCCAAATCATTCTGCACATACATCATTGTATAGGGGTCGAGGTATGCATTAATGTAAATGTATTTTTTTATTAAGAGTAAAATATATATATTGAAAAATATCTAACTATGCATGAAATTTTATTCAATAATATTATAATTGACCGCTCCTTCCTCTCATAGAAGAGGCCGTGGTCATGGTATTTCAACTTGGAATTCTTACATGACCCTTAACGTATCATTTGACGAGACATACCATCCCATGGGAGTGGGTTCCATTGATTGTATTCACCAGTTGGGTCATAACATATGTGAACCACATATAGTTTCCCTGACTATATGTGAATTTTATTCATTCACCTTAGAAACATTAGATCATCTGTGGAGGGAGGTTCAGGTAAGAGAGAAATTTTAGTTTCTTAGATATGTTTTAAAAATACTAACTTGTGCGATTAATTTTTTTTAAATAGAAAAATCTAGGAGTATTAGCCAATGAGTGTTATCCTGTGTGTATGGAAAAAGGTTATAAAGTTTGGAAATATCATAAATTGGAAGTCAATAGGGAGCATAGGTACCAAATGTGGGTTCCCCATACATTCTGGACAGACTCCCAAGAGGGGTTCTCCAATCTAAGTGGCATGAGATAGTTATTTATTTTTCCACGAAGGCAGAAATGGTGAGTCACTTTATTTTGTTTTATATATTTCAAATAATTAATACAATTTTACATGTCTGAGATTTGAATTAATTTAATGTAAGAGGTGATAGTGCTTCATTTATAGAATCATTCATTGTAGGGAGGACCTTATATGATTGGGACTCTTCGTATGTCCCAAATTCGACATGAAGTATTTATTATTAACGTTTTAAATTTATTATTTAATATAGTTTTGTGTTATATATTTATTTATTATAGTTATGAAGTTACTGAAGTAAGGTTCACCGACTAATAAAATGTCGGTGTGGATGATGACTAGTGATCAAATTGATTTAGAGGATGTATCTCTTATAGTAAGTTCTTATACAAATTATAAATTATTTCATATATATATATATATATATATCTGTGTGTGTGTGTGTGTGTGTATGTTAATATTTATATATTATACATGATCAATTTTAGGTTGAGTTAGCATAGCTTCCAGAGGACCAGTGACAACATACTATGTGAAAGGATGACAGATTCCATCACATTATTATCCATGATAGACACAGATACAATTTGAAATATGGAACGAGGATTCCTCATTATGTAGTTTCACATGAGGAGGTAGTAGATCATGTTGTTTCTAGGATGACATAATAGGTACGATATTTGGAGGAACATGTGCAGTCTTCTAAATATGTAAATGCCCAGCTATTACCATTGGTTAGCACGTTGTGGAAATATATGCATCAGGGTGATGGTGCAGGGGATCGTACAATGCAGGTTTATAAAAAAAGTTATTTATATATTTATTTTTACATTTATTGTTATTATTTTAATATTTTTTGTTTTCTTAGACCCCTGACACATCTGATAGAGGTACAACACATGGCCCCCCATGACACATCATATTCAAGAGGTGTTTTTTGTTTTATAATTCTGGTTTATGATTCAAATTGACAGTTTCATTTTGTATTTGTATTTTAATTAAAGTCACAAATCACAATTACATTTTATATAAAAATAAATTTGGAAATGTAGGGATTAATGACCAACTAAATACATTTAAAATGACTATATTTCCTCATCCTTCTTAAGAGGAGATGAATCTCTCCTAATGTGAAACATCCTTTCTCTAATATTATCGTCACATTTTAAATAATTCCCTTATTCTAGTATATTTATTTCTATTTTATTTTTGGATTTTGATTCCCTTGTATCTATGATACCGAAATCCCCATGTTCCAAAACACCACTACCATTTCTCAGGACACATATGACTCCAAAAACAATCCATATGACATTCATCCATGACAATACAATGTCATGAATTGACCAAAAGGTTCCCTAACTAGACTGAAGATAAGCCCATAGTAACTCCCTAAGCCTTCCTGTAACATCCTAACCCTAGTTACCTAGAGTCGGTGCAATATATCAAAACATTGACATGATCACAAGGGATTAACTCCTGAATGACCGATCATTTTAGTAGCCTTCAAAGTACTAGATACATACAGAAGTTTTAAATTACATTATGAAATGAAAAAAACAACAAAATGCTGTATACTTTGAACACATTCATCTCTCTTAGAATATCCCTGAATGTCAGTCATAATATACTTCTTCCCATCCCGAGAAAAATAAAACATAGAAATGGGTGAGCTCAGATACTCTGTAAGGATAAAAATATAACAGAAACTTTCATAAATAAGAAGCAACATTTAAGGTAATGTATAATACTCAAACATAATCCTTTTAAACACAAATGTATATATATAATGGAAAATATAAATCAAATAATTCTGTTTACTTATTCACATGGATATTCTACTAGTCGAATTATCACATGCAATATCAATACCAAATTTCATATTGATTGAATACATAATATTAAACCTCATAACCATATATTCAAGGCCTCATGCCAAGACTACAAATAATATTTTTTCAAGGCCTTGTTACATGGCACTAGTTTGTCTCATTAGTCCTTCTAATGCATCAAGGAGCTTTAGCGGGCTTCACCCGTCACACACTAAGTCCAATGCATTCCTCATGTGAAAAGGTTAAAACATAACATAAACATTCTTATTTAAACTAGAATATGAAATGTTAATACATTAACCATAAACTATTAATGGTATAAAAATAACACATCCACAATAAAAAATATCATGAAACCTTCAATATAATTTTGATGATTATTATCTTAACAAATCAACTTCAAACAATTGTAAAATCTATCAAAGGATGTTTACACAGATAAAATAAAAACCATTTGAGAGAAATATATATTTCTATTTGAAAATCATTTAAAAGTAGAATAATTATAAAATAAAACATTTATTTTGAAAATATTATTATATGTTTGTAAGGGAAGCATAAAAGATGCTATAAAGGTGGAAAATAGCAGCACCATCCATATAAGTTAAAAAAACATTCTTTATTTAATTTTGTCGAAAACGCCGTAAATAAACTAGTTTGGAAAATGAAAAAAAGATTCCATTATAAAAATTGTATAAAAATTAAAAAAAGGGTATAAATGACTTTAAACCATAGTATAAGAAATAGTAAAAATTGTTTTGAAATACATTTTTATTAAACACAGATATGAATGATAAAGAGGTCCTAGTAGATATTCACATATAAACAACCTAAGATAATGAAGAGATTATAGAATTAACAATTAACTTATACATTTCCTTGATCGAGGGTACGTCAACCTCCTATATAATATTTAAATAATTGTTATTAATTTATACAAGAACCACATGTATAAATATGATATCATATATGATCTTTTAATATTTACTTGTTAATAATATTTCAATAGTATTATTGATTCATGTGTGAACTAATACATTTTCTATTATATGATTAGTTACGTAAGTCATTTTTGTTGTGTATAAGATTTATTTGATTCATATCCTGAATGATATTAAGTTATTAAACATTATTTTTAATCATTCAAGGGAAATTATTCTTGAATGATCACGATGGGGAATGAATCTCATCACGTTCGTGGAGACAGTAATCCGTATGTACACACAATATACAATATAATTATATTAATGTTGAAATAGTATATCATATATATAGACTCATTAACATATTATATATATTACTTACAAAGGTTATACTAATTATTATGCCCATCCAAATAATGAAGTGTTTGAATAACAAACTACACCCCAACGTGGATACAGTAAGTCGTACTTACGCACATATAGTGAGTTTTCATTCATAGGATGAATAGAATAATGAATATGGTTGTACCATATTTCTAATAACATCACAGTATGTATAAGGTAATGGAGTTATTATTTTAGTATGGAAACAACAATGAAATATAAAGTGGAAGAAGAAGAAAAATTTGAAAGTGGTGGTGAAATTATTACCTCTTCTTTGGGTGTTTCCTTTTGAGTTGATCAAAAGGGATCCATAGGTCGTAATTCTGATCAATTTAATCCCTCCAAGTCAAAGTGATGGTTGTTGGGAAGATATTTGAGTAGGTTTTGGCCAAGCCAAATGGATTTGGAGATGTAATTGTGAGAGAAGGAGGATTACCCTTATATAAGAGAGGTGAGGGTCACTTTAGTAAAAGCATGAAATATTATTTTATTATACAATCATATTCGGTTTATAATGGCTCAAAAATGATTTATTTCATGGATAATGTGGGGATGGGTCGAAAACCTATCAACCAATAGGTCACCCAATTAACCTTGTATTTTAGATATAACTCTTAGTTAAATATATTAACATTTACCATGTATTCTTTTATTATTATAATTAATGGTTAATAAACATACTATATAAATCCATGAGAACCCTAAGTAGTTCATTATTAATATATATAACATTTTCTATTTCCTTTGGCTGAAAATTAGATTTTTTTGAAATATTATATCATTTAATAATATAGTATTTGTTTTAAAAACTAATTTATTTCAATTTTGAAGCTATTCAGTATTTTGTTTTTTTCAAAGTCATAAAAACTTTATATCATCGAACAAAATTTATTGAAATCAATGGTAACATGTCATAATACCCTATAGAATTAGTGGAATTCATCAAAATTCTCAATTTATTTTTATTTAGATATTTATAATAACAATTATTTTAATCTTTCATTAATAAGGTAATTACTGCATCATCATTATATTATAAATAGATTTAATTATTTAATCTATAAAACATAATAATAAAATACCATTATGTAGGAAATATTTGTAGATTTATATTCAATAATTATAGTCGAATTTATCTTATGTATAACCCCATATTAAAAATGTTTTAGTTACTAAAATTAGAATATAACACTTTAAACTCTTCTTTAAATAAAAGAATAATAAATGACTTAATTTAATACATGTGGACCAAAAGGATCATATATTATTCATAAGGTTTATTTTTGAAGAAAAAAACTTATCTACATTAATTAGGACATGTGTTAGGGTAATTATAATATCATTTTTACCTTTCATTACCCTATTTTACTTTTAACCGTGGTAAATAAAAGTCAAATATTACTATTCACCAAAAATTATGTTAATCTCATTGAACCACATTTCACTTAATGATGTCAACCGTGGCTCTCATAATTTTGAAATTCAATTCACAGAAATGGTAGAATTACGTTATATGAAAATTTGCAAATGCTCTTAGAAGATTGATAAAAGATCTTAAAAAATCAATAAAATTTTATACATCAAATTTTATGATAAAATGACTCCAATGAATTGCATTGAACTAATATGGGTATTATGTATCTATTTTGACATAAAAAAACATTTTAATAAAAAAGTTATCATTTAACTAAAAAATTTGATTTTATACAATAACACAATGTTTTTGACTATTCATCAAAAATGGAAAGTTTTCATAAAAATATCAAAAAATCACCCTAAGATAATTTTGATATTAAAAATCCAAAAATGAAGTCCATTTTGGAAAATAAAATTAATAAAATTTCAATAAGTGGGAATTACTATTTTTAATGGCTAGTTTGATTGGTCGTGATGTGTTAAAACTACAAGTTGCATACAACGCAAGTTATTTCATTTTTCAAAGGGAAACACACTATGGAAGCGTGGGGTGTTACATTCTTCCCTATGACAATTAATTTTGTCCTCTATATTTCTTGAATATTATATCATAAAAATATTTGGGTGCTTCTTCATCAAATGTTCCTTGGCTTCCTACTTTTCCTCTTCCATCATATGATTTATCTATAGAACATTCACTAGACGAGTCATCCAGTTTATCAATAGTAGTTCTCTGGTATCAAGAATTCGAATAAGATCCTCGTAATATGATAGGTCATATTCCAGTTCAATTTCCCAATATCTGATAACATGCATTGGGTGTATCATGTGTTTTCTCAACAATGATACGTGGAAGAAATCATGAACTTTGCAGAGACTTGGTGAAATTCCCAAATCATAAGCTACAACTCTAATTCATTCAAGAATTTTGAAAGTTATGATGTACCTAGAACTTAATTTTCCCTTCGTACCAAATCATAAAACACCCTTCCTGGGAGATACTTTCAAGAAAACATGATCTCCTACTTGAAATTCCAAGTCATTCCTTTATGTTATTAGTATAACTGTTTTTCCTACATTGAGATGCTTTGATGTTGGTTTGGATAACCTTCACCTTTCCAATTGACCACATAACAAGTTCTAGGCCTACGAGATTTATTTTACCAACATCATCCCAAATAGTTAGTGTGCAACATCTCTTTCTATATAACTCTTCATATGGTTCCATCTGAATACTTGAATGGAGGCTATTGTTATAAGAAAATTCTACCAGAGGTACATTTTGACCCCACATACCTTGGAAATAATGTGTGAAAGATCTAAACATGTCATATAAAGTTTCAATATTCTGTTCTTATAGTCCATCATTTTGAGGGTGGTAGGAAGTGCTCAAATGAAGATGAGTCTCCAAGTCCTTCTAAAGACTTTTATAGAAACTTTATGTAATGTGGGGATCACAATCTGAAACAATCGATAGGGGTAATCCATGAAGTCTTACAACTTATTTAATATACAGTCTTTCTAAACGTTCAAGTGGTAAATCATCTCTTATAGCATGATAATACGATAACTTTTAAAGAAGATCAACAATGACTCATATTGCATCATTCCTTCTAGGAGTTTATGGAAGTCCCATGACAATGTCCACCGTAATATCTTCCCATTTACACTCAGGTTTGTGATGAGGTTGCATTACTCCTCTAGGATGTTGTCTTCCAGCTTTCACTTGTTGACATAACATACATCTTGACACATAATCAGTAATCTCTATCTTCATATTGTCCCATAAAAAATGTTCCCTTAAATATATATACATCTTAGTGCTACCTGGGTTTCTAGAGAAATTGGAGCTATGATAATCATCAAATAATTCCATTTGTAGATCGGGTAGGTTAGTAACACAATTCTCTTCCCAAATTTCTAAATCCCATCATAATATACGAATTCTATAAATATCTTATCATTCACATAGTTAATTTATTTTGAAACTCACATTCTTCAGTCTAAGAAGTTTTTATTTTTTCATGTAAAGATGGTTTGGTAACCATTTGAAACTTTTTTGATGTTTCGCTTCTGTGATTATTCCCATATCAATTTTTACTATATCCATGAACATATGATACCTTTCATCTCTTATATTGTTCAAAACTCCACAATCCTTTCTGCCCAAAGCATCTACTACATTATTTTCCTTCCCAAGGTGGTAGTATATAGTTCAATTACAATCCTTGAGTAGTTCAAGCTATCGTCTTTGCCTCATGCTGAGTTATTTATGTGAGAAAATATACATCAAACTCTTGTGATTGGTATATATCTCACATTTTTCACCATAGATATTGTGTCTCTATATCTTAAAAGAAAATATTATCGTTTCTAACTCAAGATCATGAGTGGGATAATTTTGATCCAGATTTTTTAGATATTTTGATGCATAGAAAATTACTTTATCATTCTATACAAGGAGACAACCAAGTCCTTTCTTTGATTCATCACTATAAATAACAAACCCATCATTCCCCAATAATATAGTCAATATAGGATAACTGACTAATATTTTCATCAATTCTTCAAAACATTCTTCACACTCTTTTTTACGAAGAGATTTAACCACTTTACGGGTGATCTTTCTTAATGTGTTAGCCAATTGGGAAATATTATGGATGAGGTGCCGATAATAACCTGATAAACCAATAAAATTGTGTATCTTAGTTATACTCATCAGTTGTAGCCATTCTTGGATAGCCTTGGTCTTTGAAGAATCAACAGTTATTCCATACATAAAGAAAATATGGCCAAGAAATGAGATCTCTTGAAACCAAGATTCAATCTTTCTAAACATGCCATATAATTCATTTCTTCATAGAGTCTTTATAATAATGGCTAGTGGTTTTCATGATATTCATAGCTTTTGGGGTATGCCCAGATATCATTAATACATATCACTTCAAATTCATCTAGATATTTTTTGAAAACTCTATTCATTAGATGAATTAAATTAGAGGGTGCATTAGTTTGTGAAAAACGCATTACTACAAACTCGTAATGCCCATACATGGTTCAAAATTCTATTTTCGGAATGTCTTACCTCTTCACACACAACTGATGATATCTATAAAAAATGTCAATATTTGAAAAATATTTAGCTCTATGAAGATGATTGATTAAATCATCAATGTGAGGTATGGGATACTTGTTCTTTATTGTTACAGAATTGATCTCCCTGTAGTCAATGCATAACCTCATAGATCCATATTACTTCATAACAAAAAGAATAGGGGATCCCCATGGAGAAACTCGAGGGTGAATAAATACTTTATTACTCAATTCCTCTATTTGTTCCTTTAGTTCCACTTATTCCATTGTGGCCATTCTATAAGGGGTCTTCGGTATGGGCCATGAACCCGAAATTAAATCATTTGAAAACTCAATTTCCCATTCCAGAGGATGTCTAGGTAAATCCTATGGAAACACATAAATATATTCTTTCACAATAAGTACATCCTCTAATTGAACATTATTTTCATCACCCATAGTTATTTAATTCTCTTCCTCCCCAATAATTGAATTTAGTAGAACTATTGGGAGTGGATATAGATAAGAATCAGGTGGTGACATTTTATCTCTAAAAACACAATACTTCTTTTCAACATCAAAAATTGTAACCTCCTTCTTCTTACAATTTGGTTTCTCATCATGGTCAAAAATCAAATCCATACTGACGATTATATCATATTCAATCATGGATATGATGATGAGATCATCAAATAAAGAACATTTATATACCCTAATGGGAACTGCTTCACAAAACATTGTTGCAATGATACATCCATTGTGAGTATTGACTGATAACACCATTGTTAATTCAAATTGGAAATATCTATTTTTCTTAGAAAACTGAAAATATATGAAACAATGCAATGATCCTGAATAAAATAATGAATTCTCTAAACATGAGGAAACCATTAAATTACCCGCCACCATGAATTTTGGATCTTTATCCTCAGTAGTAGTGATTTCATAATCTTAGCCTTTCTCCCTTGGCCTTTTTTGAGGTAAGATTCCTTGGCACTTAGGACATTCATTTTAATAATGCCCCAATTCTCTACAACTTTATCATTCAACATTAACAACCTATTTCATTCACTTACAGTCATGAGCATGGTGGCCTTTTTCACTACACTGGTATTAGACTCCCATTACCTTAAGGAATGTCATATGGTTTTTTTCTCACACATTTACTACAGGATGGATATTCAAATTTTCCCTTCATACCCTTATTTCCATTTCTAGAGTGTTTAGTATATATCTTCTTATCTTGATTTGGTTTGAAGTCATAATAATTAGATAATTCATTTTTTGTCTTGAATGCGCATGAGACAATATCTTCGTATTATAATATTCTGAGACTAATGTTCAACATAGAAATGGTTTTATCTCATCAAATAATCGATCAATATCACTCATTGGGTTATGTATATAATCTGCTACGTTCCTTGTTAACCTTGTAAAGTTTGCCTCATACTATGGGATATTCTCATCCTCTTTTTTCCTCAGACTCAGAAATTGCCTTTTTATATCCGCTCGATGGTAATGAGGAAATTATTTTTCTATAAAAAGCTATTTAGACTGCCTACATTCAATATTCGATACACCTTCAACCTCTTTTGTTTTTTTAATTAATGACCACCATTGGTCAGCATCTCCCATGAGGTGATAAACTCTAATGAAATTTTTTCCCTTTTGCTACTCCCTAAAGAATGAAATATTTTCTCGAAGTAACATATCCATTTCTCCGATAAAAATGGTATTGTATTCCCATTTAATATTGGTGTCTGTTGCCTCATGAAGTGGTCTAACATTTATCCTTCATATTGTGGATTACGGTGCTCCATACGGGTAAGGTTATTATTTATAACATGAGTGAGTTGCCCATCATGGTGGTAAGATGATCATCACCAGTTGTATCACCATCTCCACTATAATTATCTTGAGTTGGAGTGGAATCCCTACATGGATTATGTGAATTGAAATAGTTTATATTTCTTCCACTAGGCGCCATTTCTAAACAATAGAATACAATATATTATCTTTTGATTTGCAATACATAATTCAAAACATGTAAAATACTTAACATAAATTGAACAGTTTTTGGATATAATACATAATCATATAAATGTATTTTTGAGGAGGTATGTACTCATATATACTTCATAATGGTTTTTAAAGAAAATGTGAATTATCCTATGCATATCCCCAGGGAGTGTCGTAACCAAGGGTGCAGAGAATCCCATTGTCGTGTACCTGTATACCCCAGGTCAAGCCCAAAACTCCATGTTGGGGTTTTTACTCCTAGGTACATCTGTACGAGAGCCGCATCTACCTGCTCATATCTAGATAGGGATGTATTTTTTGAAAATACACAAAATCTCTACATAACCAAAATTCTATTAAGTTCTTAAATACTAATCCTTAAATTATATCATAGTGTAATGTTCTATAATCAGAGTCTTTCTAAATCTTTCTTCCACCATTTTTACTAAACTTCCATTGATACCAACTGTAATGCCCTGACCCTAGTTAACCAGATTTTGTGCTATATTACATAAAATTGGTATTATCACAAGGGATCAACTCCCGAATTACTGATCAATTTATTAGATTTAGATGTACTAGATACATACAAAATTTTTACATTAAATTATGAAAATAAAAATAACAACAATATTTTTTCTCCTTTGAACACATTCATCTCCATTAGTCGATCTCTGTAGGTCCGTCATAATATACTTCATCACATCCTAGGAAAATTAAAACGTAGAAAGAGGTGATCTCAGATTCTCAGTAACAATAAAAATATAGCAGAAACCTTCAAAAATAAGCCCAAACAATTAAGGCAATGTATAGGACTAAAACATAATCCTTTTAAACATAAAATTCAGCATAATATGGCAAATATAACTCAAATAATTCAATTTAATTATTCACTTGGGTATTCTACAGGTCTAATAATCACATGCAATATCAATAGACAATTTTATATTGATGGAATCCATAATTCCAGACCTCATAACCACATAGTCAAGGCCTCATGCAGACCGACCGATGCATTGAGGATCTATAGCGGGCTCCACCCATCACTTACTAAGTTCAATTAATTCCTCATGTAAAAAGGGTGAAACGTAACATAAGCATTTGTATAAAAACTAGCATATGAAATGTTAATACTTTAACCATAAACCATGAATGGTATAAAAATAACACATCCATGGTCAGACATATCACAAACCATTAGTACAAAATATATGATTGTTTTCTTAACAAGTCAACTTCAAACAAGTGTAATATCCATCAAAGGTTGTTGACATTGATGAAATCAAAACTATTTGAGAGAAATATATCTTTATATTTTGAAATAATTTAAATGTCACATAAATATAAAAAACATTTATTTTGAAAATATTCTTATAATATTGTAACAGAATATTTAAAGATGTTATATCAGTGGGAAATATCCCCACACACCATATAAGTTAAAAAACATTATTTCAATAATTTTGTCGAAAAGGTCGTAAAGGACCTTGTTTGGAAAACAACGGAAGGAATATTATATAATAAATTTATAAAACGTCAAAAAATGGTAGAAATTAATTTAACCCATAGTCTAGGAAATAAAAAAAAATTGTTTTAAAATGTATTTTTATGTAACACATATGTGGATGATAAATAGGTCCTAGTAGATACTCACGTATAAAAAACCTCACATAATGAAGAGATTGTAGAATTAACCCTTACCTTTTTATTTTCCTTGATCGAGGGTAGGTTGACCTATTCTATAATATATAAATCATTGTAATTAAATTATACAAGAACAACATACATAGATATGATATCATATATGATCTTCTAATATTGATTTGTTAATAATATTTTAGTACTATATTGGTATCAGGTGTTAACTGACACATTTTCCATTATATTATTGGTTACCTAAGCCAAGTTTATTACAAAAAAGATGTATTTGAATCATATCCAGAATTATATTGAGTTATTAAACATTATTTTTAATCATATAATGAAAATTATTCTTGATTGATCATGATGGGGAATGACTCTCATTGCCTTCGTGGAGACGGTACTCCGTGCATACACATATGAAAAAATATCAATCTATTTATGGTGAAATAATATATCATATATACAAAATCATTAACAGGTTATACTTATTATTTATGTCAGTTATACTCACTATTATACCCATCCAAATAATGAAGTTTTTGAATAACAAACTACACCACGACGTGGAGATGGTAAGTCATACATACGCACGTATGCTGACTTGTCATTCATAGGATAGATATGATAATGAATATGGTTATACCATTATTTATAATAAATTTATAGTATTTATAAGGTACTGGAGTTATTATTTTGGTACAAAAACAACAAATGAAGAGGATGAGGAAGAAGAAAAGAACATTGAAAGAGGTGGTGAAGTTATTATCTCTTCTTCGGGTGTTTCCAATTTAGTTGATCCAAAGGGATCCATTGGTATTATTTATTATCAAAGAAAGGACTCTATGTCTATTTGAGGGTATTTATGAGGATATTTGAGTTGGTTTTTGGCTGATCCAAATGTATTTGGAGGTGTGATTTTGAGAGAAGGGGATGTACCCTTTTATAAGAGAGGCGAGGGCCCCTTTAGGAAAAGCTTGAAATTTTTTTTATTGTACCATAATATTCAATTTATAATGGCTATAAAATAATTTATTTTGAGGATATGGTGGTTATGGGTCTAAATACTCTCATCCAATAGGTTTTAGACTGGTTTAGGTCACCATATTAACCTTATCTTTTAGATTTAACTCTTAGGTAAATAGTTTAACTTTTACCATGAAATTTTTTATTATTATCATAAATGGATAATATAATTACTATAAAATCCAAGAGAACCCCAATTGGTTCATTAGTAATATATATAACCTTATATAATTTCTTTCTCTGAACCCTACAATTGTAGGAAAATTATATCATTTAATAATATTGTACTTGTTTTAAAAACCCATTTATGTCAATTTTGACTCTAATTAGTGTTTTGTTTTTGTGAAAGTCATAACAACTTTATAACTTCATGATTTTTTTTAAGAAACCCAAATATGTCATACTAACTATGAAAATTAGATTAATTCATCAAAAGTCTAGATTTATATTTTTTTTATTTTTATAGTATAAATTATTTTAATACTTCATTAATAATGTAATTACTGCATCATCGTTGTATCATGAATAAATTTAATTATATAAAATCTAAAAATTATAAATAAAATACCATGATATAGTAAATATATTTATCTTCTAATAAATATTTATAGATAAATTTATCTTATCTATAACACTATATTAAAAAAAATTAGTTATGAAAATTTCAATTTAACACTTTTAACTTTTCTTTAAATAAAATAACAATAAATGTCTTAATCTAATACCAGTGGACCAAAACGATCGTATTTTTTTATATGGAAGCTTTTGGTTGGAAAAAACATATCCATTATAATTTGGACATTTTTTTGGTTAATTATAATATCATTTTTACCATTAATTACCCTATTTACTTTTAACCGTGGTAAATAAATGTCAAAAGTTACTATTCAAAAAAATTATTTTCATCTTATGGAACCACATTTTACTTAATTATGTAAACAATTCCATTCTTGTTTTTGAAATTCAATTCATATAAGCGGTAAAATTATGTTTTATGAAAATTTGCAAATGCACCTAGATGATGGGTTAGGGACGTTAAAAAAAATCAATAAACTTTTATATATCTAATTTTATTATGAAATGAATCTAATGAATTTCATTGTACTAATATAACTATTATGTATCTATTTTTACATAAAATTAATATAATTAAATAAATAGTTATTTTAAAAAAAATTAAACAATAACTTAGTGTTTTTCACTATTCATGAAAAATTTAATGTTTTCGTAAAAATACCAAAAATTCACCGAATGCTAATTTGAATATTACGAATCAAAAAATGAATTACATTCTACAATTTAAAAAATTATGTATTTCTATTCATAACGGCTAGTTTTATTGCTCTTGGGGTGTTAAAACTCCATGATGCGTACAACACAAGCTATTACATTATTCAAATGGAAATGTACTTCGGATGCTTGGAGTGTTACACTTACTCGAATAGGTCATGTCCTAGGGACAAGAATGTACGTGGAATGTTGTAAAAATATAATTATTTATATTAATGATCTTGTACACATGAAAACCACTAAGTAAATCAAAAAAATATTGAATTATATAATTTCACTAGCCAATGTAGAATCACTTAATTTGATAACCAGAATGAATAATAATTGTGAAAAATATAAATACATAAAATTTATAAATGAAAAACTACATTACCATCCATATATAAATGGATTCCAAACCTAATTGAGGATGATGAGAAAGATCCCCTCTCATGACCACAAGTCTGACCACCACCTGATAACACCATCAACAGATTATACATACCTCTAATAATCCTGCCCCACCAAGGTCATCGTCTAAATTATAGTCACTTACATAAGAAACATCGCATATGGGAAATTAACATGAATAGCGTTGAATATACATACCAAGTGGGACTCTAAAAACTAGAGGGAAGAGACTGGATTGGACTGTAAGATCGGTACACATGAAAAGAAAAAATTCAAGTCATATTGATTTCCTTATCATTAGAACCGAATGAAGAGAGTGAGATAAATATAGTTCTTTAGAAAAAGATAAGGATGATGATTCTTATTTAGAAAAAATAATCATTTTTATCTCGATACATGTTTTCTAATTTAATACACATTATATTAGATATGCGGGGCCCACCAATTGTGGATGTCATTTCATAATTATGGAATTAACCAGATGGATTGATGATGTTGGATTCCTCACTAGTAGTTATATTTCATCCACCCAACTCTGAAATACAATGTTTCATCATCCCTAAGTAACTCCCAACATTCCACCTCATTTCCACCAAATATCCTTTCTTTCCACTTACTCATGCACCATTAAAGACAGAAATTCCTTTGTCCACAAACAATTCATGGATTTTAGCGATGAAGATGCATAGAATAAATGGAAAAATTATATTCTCATCCACTTATTCTATATGGAATATATTTACAACTTTTTACGGTTTGATCCTTTCAAAAAGAAATTAATTTCATCCATTTTGTAATAATATCTACCTCGTCATTTATTATATAATCAAGTACTGCATCATGGCTTAATACAAGTTGAATATCGTGAACAATCATAAAAATTGTTTCCTAAAAAAAATTCCATTTTCTAATCTGAATATTTTTATCATCTCTAGTAAAACAAATGATTTTTTTCCAAGCCACCCAAAAAAATTTCATAAGATTCGTCTCCTTCTCCAAGTGTGGTTTCAAAGTTGGAACGATGACAATTTGAATGGAAAATGTAGATACCGATGAATTATCTCTATAAAAGGCATCATTATTAATATTTATTAATATGTTCACAACACAAGGATAATAATCTATAAATACTCTCACAAACTCATACTTAAATATAGGTTTAACCAATGATTTTAAAAGAAATTCATGAATCCTATTCACAGAATCTATGATTAAAAATCTCGAAGCCCTCACCAGTAGATCCAATAAAACAAAATTAGTTGATTTATTCTTAAAAAGAGATGATAAAGTTTTTACTGCACTCATAGAACTCATGAATCATCTCAATAACCAAAAAAGTGACCACAAAAACAATTTTTCTTGGCTTCACATAATCACTGAACCAATGATTATTAGAAATAGCTTAATGATCAAATAGTTTGCTCATTTAAATGATAATAAAATCATGTAGAATATAAGATAATGTGTTTTCTAACCTTGTTGATAGAGGTTGTATATATTTAACACCATTATTATTGGAATATAATCCCTCATGTGCCCATAAAATTCGATCCCCAAAATCACAAAAACCACCACCAAAGGATATGATAATGTAATAGACATGACCATTTTGTTATCCATTATTGAAATAAGGAACCCAAATCACAAATTTTGGGCCATGATCACATGTTCGACAGAGATATTCTATTTCATTTGTGACACCCCATGTTTCCACAGAATGTTTCCTTTTAAATAAATCATTATCTTTCCATGCAACCCATCAAACTAGAGGTTTAAAAAGTATATACGAATAATATTAAACAATTATGAAATTTATATATTATATAATTAATCAACTGTTTTTTATATCCATTAAAATGATTTTTTATTCATAAGATAAGAAATAATTTAATCTTACACATTAAAAGCCTATTTTTTATAAAAACAATATTACATCCATTTAATGGAAAACCAATTTAAAAAAATTATTTGGAACATTGATATATTAAATTTGAAAAAATAAAATTATTCTTTGTAAGTTGGAAATCAAAATTTAGTTGGGATCATTATTTATTTTTTTCTGATAACTTTCATATTTTAAAGAATAGTGAAAAATACTGCCTTTTCTCTAATTATTTTTTATTATTATATTATACTTTAAATAGGTTTTAATGTACAATCACTTTTTTTATTATTTAATCCAATTTTGGAAATTTTATGTAATTTCAAATAATAATTTGATATAAAATTTATTTCAATCTTTTGATAGTTTTTACATAAAAAACTTGTTTTCTTGTTTTTATCAACATGGATTAATTTTAAATTAATTGCAATTTTTTTTTGTTTTTTAATTTTGAAAAATGGATTCCATATTATGAATAAATGGTTACAAATAATTTAGAAATATTTATTTTATATTTTGAACTAATAAATTGTTACTTTAGTAATTCTTTATTACTACAATTAAGCATAAATAAGGTAATTAAGTGAAAATTAAATTGTAAAATTACATTAACTCCTGTTAAAATATTATTGGATAAATAAATTATTCCTTTATAATATATAGACTGGAATTTATTAATTTTATTGACACTTTTCCATTTATATTCCATGGAAATTATTAAAATCAATGAATTGGAAAAATTTCATGCTCTAATTTCTTATAAGTATAATAATTTTAATATAGAGATCAGAAAGAGATAACATAAATTATAAATATTATATGGAAATATAAAATAATTATATACATCATAGTAATTTATTTATAATTTCTAGTGATTAAATAATTTCCATTAACGATGACATAATAGTTCCACATAAAATATTTTATTAATATTAACATCAATTAAATGGTTGTAGAAACATTAAAATAAATATAATATGATATAATTAAGGTTATAAAATAATTTTATATGTTACTATGACATGTTAAAAGTATATTAAATTGTTTTCTTTCATGTTATATTTAGGTTTTGATTTTAATTTAAGTCAATGTAACAAATAGTGTCGAAATTGATACTTTTATTATTTTATAAAAAAATACTAAATTATTTAAAAATAAATAAAATATTTAAATTCATCAAACTGATAATTATAAGATCTGATATATCATAAAATATCTATTTATGTACTATTTATACAACTTATGTTAAAAATTATAACATATTAATTTTTAGAATATTATTACTACAATTAAACATAAATAGATTTATTAAGGATAAATATAAATGATAAGGTCTAAAATAAAATTAAAACATAAAAAAATTAATTGGTTATCATTATTTATACCCATAATCAGCTTATCTTATAATTAACTCACTTTTTATTTTTTTTTTGGAAAAGAAAATCAATTTATAATAAATTAATACTATTGAAATTTGATAAAGTCCCCATATCCTCTCTAAGAAAAAGGCACATATCCTTATCTTATATTCACACAACTAAATCCCTTTTTCTCAGCCCAACCTTTTCTATAATACTAAAAAATTTCCTGACATCATTCTAGAGGCCATACATTGGGATTAATTTAATCCTAAGAAATCCTTTTGTTCAAATCAAAAGGCAATACTTGAAGAAGATGTAATTGTTTTACCATTTCAATTCAATTTGTTTTCTTCTTATACATCCTATTAATATGTTGTATAAATAAAAACATTGTATATTAAATATACTATAAATACTAAGATGTAATTATAATTATTTTAAATCCATATTCTCATTTTTATCAATCATATGAATAACAATATCACAATGTGGGCGTACATGCACCTCAATATCTCCATATCATGGTGTAGTTTTTTATTCAACACTAATTTATTTGGATGGATATAATAATGATTATAATGGATATAAATAATTAATATTACATGATAATGATTATTTATAATTAATATACCATATAATTCCATTCCATTTTACAATAAACAGAATGATACCGCTTCTCGTGCTTACGTACGACCTACCATCTTCACGACGTGATGAGATTCATACTCCACTACAACCATTTAAAAATGACCATGAAAATGTTTATAATTAATTAATATAATATTAATTAACTTAATACCATTATTAATATGAAGGATATATATCTAATTCAGAAAAAATAAGACTTACATGAATAAATAAACAATTGAAAATAAAGCATATCACGCCAAAAATGATGAAGATAATGAAATATTAGTAACAAAAAAAAGCGGATCCTATATGATATCATAAATATTGGATATAGTTCTATTATAATTTAAAAAAATTTATTTAAACATTATACATGAGGTTAATTCTCCCTCAACTAAAAGAAAGTATGAGGTATAGGATTACTTTGTCTCACTTTTATTTCTGTGGGACATATGCCTAACAAACGACCTATATATTTTGATTTGTGTTTATTCTAACCATGAATGTTTTTATGATTATTAATATGAATGTTATTATATGAATATAAAATTATATATTTTATTAGGCATATGATTCAACTGATTATAATTTGGTTAAGGTTAATTTCACAGTCACTTTTTTATATGAGATTTTTTATACACAAGTATTTATTGGGGAATATTTATCATCCATGTCCGTGTTTCATAAAAATTAATTTCAAAACATTATTACTAATCTCTAGCAATTGTTGAAATACATTTTTACCCATTTTTGATTTTATAAATATTGATCTTTTTGTCATTTTCTTTATAAGGTACTTTGTTTTACTTTTTCAAAAAACTACGAGAAAATTATTTTTATCTTATACGGTGTAAGAGGATTTTTTCCCCTTTGGGACATGTTAATGTTTTGAAGCATACTTCAAAAGATTAAAAATTATTTTAAATAAAAATATTTTTTTTTAAAATTGTATGGAATTTTAAATAACTATTTCCATATAATGTTTATTTCTCAAATGAGATTTCTACTGATTTTTTTAAGAACATTTTCATCAATGTCAATATAATGTGTTAGATTTTATGCTTAATTGACATTGTTTTATTATGATAAAATCAACATACTCTACTAAATGGTCTATGATGTGTTTTAATGTGGATTTTCAATTTTTACACCATTTATGGTTTATGGTTAATGTATTAACATTTCATATGCTAGTTTTAATATGAATTTTTATATTGTTTATGTTTTACCCATTTAATATGAGGAATGAATAGGACTTTGTAATTGATGGGAAGGGCTACCTATATCCCCTCAATAAATTAGTAGGTCTTATGAGACAAACTATTTTGGGTTTTTACTAGTTTATGTATGGTCTTGGAATGAGTCTTTGCTAATGTGGTTATAATGCATGTCATTATGAATTCCCTCATTATGAAATTAGATATTAGTATTACATGTGATTACTCAACTAGAAGAATATCCATGTGAATGAATATATGGATTTATATGAGTTATAGTTTCAATATTATACTCCTGATTTTGTTTTAAAGGATTGTGTTTTAGAAATACACCTTTACTCACTAGTTTATGCTATCAATTTGTACAGTGTTACTTACCCATACTGTGTATCTAAGCTCACCCCATTCTTATATTTCATTTTTCCCCAAGATGCGAAGAGGTATATTATTACTGACCTACATGGATAGTCTGAGGGATATTACTATTTTAATAGAGATTCTATGTTTTTTTTCATTTGATGATGTAATGTAAAACTTTTGTTTGTATATATTTTTTCAAAGCTACAAAACTGATTGGTCATTTGGGATTTGATTTTCTTGTGATCATAAAAATTTAATAATATAAGGAAATAGCTTCAGTGTTTTGTGTTTGGGGAATTATAATTGGTATTAGAGTAATAGTAAAAAACAGGTAAACTAGATTTAGAAAGGAATTTAATTTTGGGATTCTACACTAAGAATGATTTGAGTATATGTATAGAAGAACATCCTTACAGTTTTCTTATGTAGATATTATGTAGGTATTTGTAGAAAATAAATCGCTATTTAGATACTACAAGTGGATGTTATTCTGGAATAGATGTACCTAAGAGTAATAACTCTTAAAAGGTGTTTCATTCTTGACTCAAGGAAACCTGGTACACTGAATCATGCCTTAATATGCACCTGGTTTGAAACTCTAGGGGATATTCTTAGGGTAATTCACATTTTATTTGTGAACCATTATGAAGTATTTAAAAGTAAATATGTCTCAAAAGAAACCGAGTCTATGATTATGATATTAGATATGAAAAAAAATTCCATTTTATGTTACTTATTTTAAAATTATGCATTACGATTCATAAACTATTATAATAATTGTCTTTGTTTAGAAATAGAGTCGAGTGCAATAAATGGAAATTGTTTCAATGCACGTGATCCATGGAGGGATTTGCTCATACAAAAGAAAATGATATTGAAGTAGGAGTTCTGTCTGGTGCTGAACAAATTATTACTATACAGGTATAACTGACTCAGGTTATGAATAATTAACTTACCCATATAGAGAAGCGTGATCCACAAAGAATAGGATCAATACTAGAACTCTTAATGAGACAAATGCCTCAAACATTCAATGGGAAAATATATCCATTTGTACATAATCAATATATTAGTTTCTAATAGAACATATTCTTCTTTTGGGGAGTAACAAAAGGTTAAAAATTATTATAACATTCTATTATCTCTCATGAGATTGAAATCATTGGTGGTTGTTAATTTAAATCATGAAGAATGATTAAGAGGTAGAAAATACCAAATTGAATGAATTTTAATCACTCTTTCCATAAAAAATATGTTCCTTGTGATTTATAAGAAAATATAAAGAGGAAATTGTTGATTATGAGGTTGAAGGAGGATGATAATGTTAAATATATGAAGTTAACCCCATTGGAAAGCAGGTAATTATGCATACAACATGCATAAACCTAGAAGTAAGATTGGTTGATTCTTTGATGGGTTAAAACCATTCCTATGAAGTCCATTGGTCTCATAATCTTTCTCATCGTATGATGATAGAGTATCATGTGCTCTCAAGATAGAAAAGGAATTCAATAAATCTTATGACATTAATTTAACTCAAGATAAGAAGAGGTCCACTAAACACATTGTAAATAGAGATAATGAAATGAAAGGAAAATTTGACTTCCTCACTGTGGTAATTATGGGAACAAACACTATGGTACTTTCCTAAAGGTGATGATATTTTGTTTCAAGTGTGGAGAGAAAGTTCACAAAGATCATTATTTCAATGGAAAAAAAGATGATAACAATTTTCAATGCAATAATTGTAAATATATGGGACATTATGAAAATTAATTACCTATGTTTCAAGGAAACTTCCCATAGTAAATTTCAAGGGATAACTGCCAAGATGTTGTGATCAAAACTACTGAGGTTGAAGTTATTAATAATGTGGTGGCATTTACTTTAATCATTTCCTCAAATTTACCCAACGAATTATTTTATTATGTATCCTTTCATTAATTTATATATTCCAAATTTTCATTAAAAAATAGATATTACAAATTCACATTAATAAGTGAGTTTTCAATTAAAACTCCTAAGGCAAGTCTCATTTCAACAAAGATATGTTAGGTAGTTCCCATTATGGAATATAAACCTGCTTTATATAGTGACTCTATCATCATACCTATGATTGACTTTGTTATAATACTCATTATGTATTGGATATCAAAATATGATGAAAAAATGTATTACAAGAAGAAGGAAGTTACGATTTGTGAGGAAGATGTTGAATCCATTATCTTTAGGGAAGAAACATCATCACAAGATTCTTATCTTGATCCACCTCCTGTAGCTCTTATAATGGAAATTATTTAAGAAGAATAGAAGGTAAAACCTAATTATCTTATAATTAAGGATGTACCAATTTTATAAGAATACATTGATTAATTGATATAGTATTTTCATAGACATCCTCCAAAGCATGAGGTTAAGTTTTCTATTGATTCAATGCCTGATACAAGGCCAATATCAAAAAATCTCTCTAGAAAGACCAATGTGTAATTAGTAAAGAAGATGAATCAATGAGAGGATTTGAGTAATAATTGATTTTTTTCACCATATTGTTTCTCAATGGGGAGCCCCAACTCTTTTGTTTAAGAACATGTATATATCAATGAGACAATGAATTGAATATAGAGATATCAATGTTATGGCAATAATGAAAAAGTATCAACTTCCTCACATTAATGATTTTTTTGATGAAATTCATGGATCTAAATATTTTTCAATTGTAGTACTTTATTTTGTATATAATCAATTATGTGTAAATAATGAATATATTCTAAACACAACATTCCGAACTATGTATGGGCATTAGAAGTTTAAAATAATATTGGTCAAACTGACAAAAGAATCATATTTTTTCATAGATCTAATGAATAGAGTGTTCAAGGAAAATCTTAATAATTTTCTCATTGTATTTATTGATGATATCTAGGTATACTAATAAATTTATGAAGACCATAAGAACTAATTACAGATTTTTATGAAGAATCTTAGATGAAATGAACTATATGGGATGTTTAGAAAGTGTGAATTCTAGCTTCAGGAAATTTCATTTCATAGCCATGTTATCTTAAAGAATAGAATCTATGTTGATCATGAAAATAAAATTTCAATCCAAGAATGGATATCATTGATGAGTATAACCAAGGTACACAATTTTATTGGTTTATGAGGGTAATATCGGGGTTTCGTTCTAAGTTTTTCTTAGTTAGCTAACTCATTAACCATGATCACATGTAAAGGGGTTAAATTCATTTGAAAAAATAATGTGAATAATGTTTTGATGAATTTAATAGAATATTATTCAATGATATTATAATGACTTTACACTCTATAAATGATGATTTTTTGTTATTTAGTGATGCATCAGGGAAAGGACTTGGTTATGTTCTTATGGAAAATGATAGAATTATTTCTTATGCATCAAGTTAATGAAAAATTTATTATCAAAACTACCCAACTCATGATCTTGAGTTATCAGAAGTAATATTTTCTATGAAAATATGGAGACAATCTCTCTATGGTGAATGATGCAATATATATAACAATCAAAATAGTTTGAAATATATTTTCACATAGAATGAACTCAACATGAGATAAAGGAGGCGGATAGAGCTAAAAATGTATTATGATTTCACAATACACTACCACCTTGGGAAGTCATGTAATTTTGAAGACACATTAAGTATGAAAGACCCAAGAGTTCTAAACAGAATGATAAGTGAATGTGATTCTATGATCATAGGATCTAGTAAAGATGGATATGGGAATTATTATGGAAGGTGAAGCATTACTAATTTTTCGAATGGTTCCCAAAACAAATTTACTAGAAAGGATAAAAATTTCTCAGCCTTATGATGAGGAATATGTAAAGACAATTAAAGACATGAATGATGTAAAATTGATTGACTTCATATATAATGATAGAGTTTTTAAATTTTTAAAGAGAATATGTGTTCCCTCTATACCTGATCTATAAAGGTAATTAATTTATGATACTCATCGCTCCTATTTACCTATACATAATGGTGGAAACAAGATATATATAGATTTGAATGAATATTTTTTTTAGTAAAACATGAAGATGAATATTTCTTATTATGTGTCAAGATTTTGGGTTTATCAACATGTGAAGGATGGAAGATAACATACAAGAGGATTCATTCATCCTCTTCATATAACTATGTAAAAATGCGATGAAATTAAGATGTAATTTTTTCATGCGGCCACCAAATACTCCCAGAATAAATGATGCGATATGGGTTATTGTTAATCATATTACTGAATCATCACATTTTTTATAAGAGAAGATTTACCACTTGAAAATTTTGGAAGGCATTACATTAATGAAGTCATAAGACTTCATGGTGTGACCATTCACATTCTTTTGGACCGGGATCCTTGATTTACATCAAGATTCTGGAAAATTCTATAAAGGTCCCTAGATAATGAACTTCATTTGAGCACTATCCACCACCTTTAAACTGATGTGAAATCATAAAGGAATGTTTATACTTTAGAATACATGTTTCGATCAGTCTCTCGTAACTTTCGGGGTATATGGGATTAGTATTGACCTCTAGTAGAATTTTTCTACCAAATTATATTCCATTAAAGTATTCAAATGACACCATATAAAGGGTTATTTGGAATGAGATGTTAGACACCTACTTGTTGGGATGATTTTGTTGAAAGAAACTTGTAGGACCACAACATTTTGTGGAAACAATGGAAAAGTAAAAGATTATCCATACCCTTATGAAAACATCTAAATCTATAAAAAAGAGCTATGATGATGACCGAATGAAGGAATTGTAATTTCAAGTTGAAGATCATGTTTTCATAAATGTATCTCCATCGAAGGGTGTTATACAATTTGGTGAGAAGGGTAAATTATATCCTCGTTACATCTATCCTTTTGAAATTAATGAACAAACTGGAGTTATAGCATACCATTTGGCTATGTTTCCAAGTCTGTCCAAAGATCATGGTGTGATCAATATATCATTATTATGGAAATACATGAATGTCCCAACACATGTACTCACCTATGATGAAATCGAACTGGGACCCGATCTGACTTATTGTGAATATCCTATCATGATTCATGATACCAGAGAACATGTTTTGATAAATCAGACATCTCGTTTGGTAAATGTTTTAAAGAGAAATCAAAAAATGGAAGGGGATATGTGGGAGCACAAAAAACATATGATGAATAACAAGATGAATCTTTTTATGAAGTGATATTCCAGAAATTTCTAGTATGCAATTATTTAGTGGAGTGAATAATTTAACACCAGAAGCTTCCATGGTACGCTTCTTTTTAAATAATTCAATAGCTTGCACTACAACCTATCAAACATTCTATTTAAAATGCAGTTATGAATTGTATTAACAAAATTATGAAATTTATATACTATATAATTAAAAAAATTAATACGTCCTTCTAAATGATTTTATAGCCATATTATACGAATTAATCAAATCATATACAATAAAATACTATTTTTCTAAAAACATTACCACCATATAGTGTAAAACCCATTTTAAATCCAATATTTGACAAGTTCATATATTCCATTTGACTAAATAAACATCCTATTTGGATTTGGGAAATCAAAATTTATTTTGCATAATTTGTTTTGGGTTTTTCTAATAACATTCATATTTTAATGAATATTGAAAATACTGCATTTTAATTCAAAATTATGTTTTCATCTATTTTATTTCTATTATTAAATTATTATTAATAAAATTTTAAAGTAAAAATATATTATTGTTTTATTATTTAATCCAATTTTTTTAATTGGAAGTAATTTCACATTGAAATTTGATATAAACACAAGTCAATCATTTGATGTTTTTTAATTTTAATAAACCAATTTCTCTAGTTTCGTCAATAGGGATTAATTATAAATTAATTACTCATTATAATGTGTTTCGTATTTTTAATAATGGACACCATATTTGGAATAATTGGGATGAAATTTATAAAAATGCTTATTTAATTTTTTGACATTAAGAATAATAACTTTAGAAATTTTTTATTACCACGATTAATGGTATGTCTGGTAATAAAGGGTAAAAGTAAATTTTAAAATTACCATAAAACTGATCAAAATCCATTTTTATGACAAAGGTATACCCATATAATCAATTTTTATTTAAAATTTAGTTATTTAATTTACAATTTTCGATGAATTTGACATGGTTATTATAAAAATCAATGAATGAGAAAAAGGTCACTCTCATTTCTTTTAACTATAATAATTTATTATAGAGATCACTAACAGATAACATCAATTTTAAAAATTATATGGGAAGATAAAATAATTACCTATATAATAGTAATCTATTTATAATTTTTGGATATTAAATAATAACAATTAATGATGACACAATAGCAACGTAGAAATTACTTTATTAATATAAATATCAAATAAATGGTTTTAAAAATATTAAAATAAATATAAATTCAACTAATTGAGGTACTTCATGAATTTTATAGGTGAATATGATATGTTAAGAATATATTAAATTGTATGGTTCGTATTTAAATTTATTTTTGGATTTTAATTTAAGTCAATGTAAAAAACAATGTCAAAATTAACACAACTGATATTTTTAAAAAATAACATTTTATTAAATTATATAAAAAACATAAAAATATTTTAAAACTAAAAATCTATAAATATATGGACTAAAATATCATAATGTTTCCATTTATGGAAAATTCACATCACATAAGGAATTATTTATAACATTTTAATATTTAGAGTATTATTACTACAATTAAAATTAAATATATTAATTAAGGATAAAACTAAATGATAAGGATTAAAATTGAATAAAAACATATCTAAAGGTAATTAATTGATTGTATTTATACCCATACACGTCTTATCTCCGAAATAAATCACTTTGGATATTTTTGGAATTGAAAATAAATTTATTATAAATTAATAGTTTTGGAATTTCATAAAGTTTGACTCTCATATCTCATAAAGGGGCACCTATCCTTCTCATTCATTAACACATATAAACCCCATTAGTTGGCCAAACCCTTACAACTAATCCTCCAAACTTCTCTAAATTATTTATAGAGGCCCCAATTTGGTAAAAAATCAAGTCTAAGAATACCTTTTATGAAAATCAAAAGGAGATACTCAAAGAAGATGTAATTGTTTTACTATTTCAATTCAATTTCTTTTCAACTAATAATTCCTCGTATAATTTTTTTGCCATACTAAAGTAGTAACTTCAATATCATATAAATTCTAATATGTTATTATGATTTTTGTAAAATCATATTCCTACTTTAATTTATCCTACGAATAACAATATCACTTATTGTGCATGCATAGATTTTTAGTATCCATGTCATGGTGTAATTTGTTATTCGGCAATAATTTATTTGGATTGGTATAATGACGAGTATAATAAAGATACATAAGTAGAAAGACATTAAAAATATTTTTTATAATTAATAAACCATCCATTTTTACACCATTTAACCATCAAGGGAATGATATCGTTGCTCGTGTGTTTGTATGACCTACCGTCTCCACAACACGATGAGACTAATCTTCCACTAAAACTATTTAAAAATCACTGTGAAAATGTATATAATTAAAGAATACTAGATTTATAAAATTCATAGAATTATGGAAATAAATAATACCTATATTATTTAGAAGAAATTTGACTAACATGACAAAATAAACATAGGAAAATAAAGTAGTTCATTCCTAAAATAATGTTAATAATGAAATATTATTAAGAAAATGATATAAGAAGATCATATATGATTTCATAAATCATGGATATAGTTCTATTTTATCTTAATAAAATTATTTGAACATTATACTGGAGTTTATCCCACCCTCAACGAAGGGATAGTATGAGGTAAGGGATTATTTTTTCACATTTTTATTTATTTGGGACATATACCTTATACACAACCTAATTATTTTGAGTTATGTTTATTCCACCTAGGGTTTATTTTATGATTCTTATTATGAAGTTTATGATATTTATTTAATATTCTTTATTTTATGAGGCATACGATTCAATTGGTTTGAAATTGGTAAGGGTTAATTTCATAATCACTTTATTATCTGAGACTGTTTATACGTAAGTATTTACTAGGACATATTTATCATTTGTGTCCATGTTTCTTAAAAATTTATTTCATAACATTATTTCTATTATCATAAATTTTTTTACAGACATTTTTAACCTACTTCTATTTTATAAAATAGAATCTTTTATCCATTTTAATTATGAGATACGTTGTTTGATTTTTTTGAAAAAGTATAGGAAGAATGTTTTTAACTAATACGGTGTGAGTGTCTTTTTCAACCATTGTGAAACCTCAACATTTTGAAGCTTAATCTATAAGCTTAACAAATCATTTTCAATGATAATATTTTCTTTTTAAATACTTTAAATTTTAAATAATTTTTTTTAATAAAAAGTGTATTTCTCTAACAAAACTTTTAATGATTTTATTAAGAACATTTTCATCTATTTAAATAACATTTTTTGGATTTTATACTTAACTGAGTATGTTTTCTTATGATATAATGTAACATTTTGTATTGGGTAAGAACCATTTTTTTCACTCAAGTATGTATCCTTTAATTTCTAGTCTAAATATTTATTTTGGACTTAATATGGATTCATAATGTGGTAGAAAAGTTCTCCAATGTGTCTGAGGAATGTTCGGAGACCGAAATCCATCTTATTAGGGAAACATGTCATGTCTCACATTCATCACACGGTTAGAGAATGGTTTGGATAACCATGAAAATGGATATTTCAACAAAGAACCAAATGGTATAGCTTGTGCAAAGACAAGTATCATAACCATGCAAAGTACCCTTATTCCCATGAAACCGTGCAGACAAACTTTGCAAAGGGTATTTTTCTACTTATTCTAACAATTTTTCCCTTAATTATCTAAATGGATCCCTCCTTCTTCCATAATCTATGACCAAGTGGGATTAAAACTTTTCCTCTCATATTTTCAACTTTTTAAAGACCAAATGTAGGAATGAAGAGATCTCTTCCACCCAGAATCTGATCATGCTTCCATTCATCACTTTGGATGCGCTACAGTAATAAATTAAATATGTTTAAGCCTTTTCTATTCTCTATTTCCCTCGACCTTGTTATCAGGCTATGATATTTTTTCTCCATTTCTTATAAATTCTCCAATACAAGCCAAATAAAGGTCAAATAAAAATGGATGAGTGTCATAAAAGCCTAATCTGGGAGGTCTATAACTCATCCCTAAAGTTCGTTGATTTTAGAATTGTCATGGGGGGCCCACTGATTTCATCAAGTTTCATTTATAGAATTTATATTCTATTATAATAACCATTATAATTGTATAGATATGATCTTTCTATATATGGGATTATTTTTTATGTTTATTCCCACAACTCTATCCGTCCCATATAGAATTATATTTTAGAAATTGGGTTTTTAGTGTTTTAACACGTTTGAGCCACCGTTCAGGTGTGAATTGTCTTGAAATTACTAAGGGTGAGAATTTTGATATTAAATGTATTTTCCGTAATGAGAATTTCATAATGGAAATTACCATTTATGGTCACCACTTGACCCACTTAAGGTAATGTCTTCAACATTACAATGAAATGTGAAATGTGAATTAGCAAGTATACTAAGTATAGGTCTTGGCGATAAATGTAAATGAATACTAGGTTGCATATCCATTGAACCCCTTACCTCATTAATGTAAGGTAATGGAATGAACCTTGAATAAGAATATGTTTTAAATGGATAATATTAATGGTTAAATGATAATTTGCCTTGTCATTCTAATGAAAGGCATGGATTAAACAAAATTACCTGATTAACATGTTGCATGCTACTTGAAATTGTCATAATAATAAAAGGATAGGATTGAAACAAATGAAAAATTACATTATTTCAATATCAAAGAAGAGTGGCCTCACTCGAGCTGGCCTTAGATTCTGATTAGAGAATTCCATGAGCACTTGAGAACCCCATTAAAATTCATGGATACACCTTGCATTGGTTGAGACTCAACTAGATCCCGATCCTTTTCTATTCCTTAGAAACAAGGTAAGACACTATAGTACCCCTTACATATTATCATAAGATTCCATATATATAGTCCATGGATCCCGCTTTTATAAATAAGTTCCATAGATAAATCCCAATAGGCCCAGTCATTTCTTAGCCATGTATTACCTTTGATGAACTCCCTGGACTCAGTAGGCACCTTATTGTCGAATTACATGAACTATACTCATCATATTACAATATTTACCTATTCCAGGAAATAATTATTACTAATTTTGAGACACTTGAGTTATAAATCACATTGGTTATTACCTTGGGTCTTCACTACAAAATATCATTACATGTTTCATTATTTCAACTTAGAACCTTTGAAATGGTCAACATGTGGATTATTTAGGAACTGGTAATAACCAAATAATTAATTGCTTACAAGTTTAGACACCAGCGGGTGGATGAAGCAGGTACGTGGTTATTTAGTTACATTGTACTACTTTACTTTATATATGCATGTATGCCCACTCTTACACTTCCAATACATGGGTCGGGTGTTATAGACACAGTTGGTGGTGCACCACTGAGATTTATCTCACATCCTCTTTCGACATTATTTGGTACCCGGGGTAGATTACATTGTTAGTGGTATTGACAAAGTGAAGCATATAGATTCGAACACTTGATTGCTTTTTGTTCAGTGTGCATCCTGATAGTGGATGACTATGTTGGAGCACGAGAATATTAGGATAGTCTTGGAATTTTTTTACTTATATGGAACATGTTATGCCTACTATCTTGTATTCATGTTTTCCAGTTTTCCAGTGACATGACATATCATCGGTTGTTGAATGTTATTTTAGTATTTTCGGTTATTGTTGCTATTGTATCTATTTTTCATTGTGCCTCCTGTTTACATATATGGATTCTACAATGTACTAATGTTTATATTCAAATAATGTGATACACTTTGGTAATGAGGGCATAATCTCCTCACAATCACACCCTAGTCCCTCAATACTAGTGGGAAGACTTTAGCATTCTGGGAGATGCACTTGAGGCCATGTGGCCCACTGGGCTCATGGAATCCATTTAGTGGAATCCAGTTCCAGGATGTCACCAAGTGTTATTAAAAGAGTTTTCTTTCTTGGCATACTATTTGGAGACAATATATTAGAGATTAGGAATGCATGGGACTTGGTCAAAAGTCATTCTTAGGGGTCGCGAACCCATATTCATAGTAAAAACCAAATTTCCTAAATTATAATTGTTGTTCTACTTTTTCTTATTACAGTTGATATTATTTCACCATTGGTTGACACACATATTGTGGGGTGTTGGAGATTATTCCTTTGTTTGAGGATTTTCTTTCATCTGTAGCCATATGATAATATAGAAAGGAGAATTGTCACTGGCATCATTATAGGCACATATAATTGGCATGCCGTGTATATTGTCAGGCAATAGGGGTTTATTTCATTGTTTTTCATTTCTTAATATGTCTGTGATTGTTGAGTGAGGTTTTGATTGTTTGATTATCATGTATTACTCTTGTTTGTGATTGAGTGATTTAATATCTCAATTCATGAGTTGTGTGGGACCTCATGTTTTGGGATGAGTAATTTACCGAGTCGATCCACTACACTATAAGTAAATGGGTGTAGTTTATATTGATTGGTCTATGGGAACAGATTCAGTAGAAATGAATATCCGTTATAATGTGAATGATGACATCTAAAATGAATTGATTTCATATCCTTATCCCGAAATGTTATGTTTATGAAAGGTAAAAAAGTGAACCTGGTTATTAAATGTAAAATGAAATGAATCTTATACTTGAGAACATACCGATATCAAGCCATATAAGCGGGTTGATGCATTATTTTTCCATGAGTGGTGAGTTTTCATACATTTAGATTCTTCTAGTGATTCTATCTTTATACTTAATAATTTCTGAGGTGTGTGTTTAGTATTTGTAATCCAATGTATCCATCATGTCTTTGTATCATATGTTAAGAGGGTGGTGATGACCATGTTGTAGATGTGGGGGGAGTTGAGCTACTAATATTAAATCTATGACTGAAACCTGATTAACCACCTTGTGTACCTTATTAAGGCATTGCAACCCTCATTCATGATTGTTTCTGACATCTAATGCATTCCATGTATAGTGATCCATGGCTTGCACATATGATGGTTGATCTGACTCATGAGTTCCCGAAGAAGCATCCTCGTACCTTCTATAGGGACGGGGGTATGTAGGAAGCTGAGTCTTGGATAGAGGCCTCCTTATAGATATTTTATCATTTGGAGATGCCTCTGGAGTGGAGGGTCAATCTTTTCACATAAAAGCTTAATGATTCGGCCAAGCGTTTGGAGGATGTGACTTCTCAGTTCAGTCATCATCAGGGCATGTTATGGGTTGATTTCCAAACACCCCTCTATGATCAGTTATTTCCCCAAACATTGAGAGCTGACAAAGACAAAGGGTTTATGCATATCAGGTAGGTTTCTATATCATTTATGGAATATTCAGTGTGTTTCATAGAGTTGCAGTGCTTTTCACCTCTTATTTCCAGTTATGATCTTTCGTGTTCAAGATTCTTTGAGGATAGGCTCAAGTATTCTATCCATATGTAGGTTAATGTATCTTGGAAACTGACCTTCTTAGAAATAGTAAGTTAGGATCCTATCGGGGAGTGAAACATAAGTGATTTAAATAGTATCAGGTATAAAAGATTACTTCCACAATATTCTAGTAGTTCTTTTTGTGGCAGGAAATATTCCCTCAAGGTTTCTCATCATAGTAGTGGAAAAAAAGTTCTCTTTTCGATAGATATAATATGTTTCATCGGTGTGGTTGATGGGGGAATTCAAATCCTCAATGTGATAAATATCCACTAAATTTTTGGGCATGTGTCCATATGGGGAATCCTCCACATTTCTATAGGGCCTTTCCACCATCTATGTGTTGATAAGAATTTACAGCAGCTCCAACTAGAGGAGTGGGTAATATTAAGCCATGTCGGATAGGGAGTTTGAATAGTATTGGTAGGTCTGAAAGGGGAGGAGATTGGGGATTCGGTATCTGAACACCTTATCACCAGTAGCACTGTAAAATTTGTTAGGATCATGGAATTCCATCTGTAGCACATGGTGGTGGATCTGGCTACTTGAATGCACTATAGTTGATACCCAAGGATCAAACTACAATACCAACTACAGTACGCAGTATTATCCTTCTGGAATCTACTATATAATCTTATTTACTTCATATAGGTTCTTAAAACTCTTTTATCTCTGTATCTATTATAGAGAGTCTCGGGCTGGAGATACAATATTACTATGGTGAAAAGACCCTAGATACGTCGTTAGGGGTTTGAACAGAGGAAATAATCTAGTGTATGGATTTTCCTCTTGAGGTAAGAAATTACCCATTATTATGGAACCTATTATTCTCTAGATGAAGGGATTTGATGACATTCATGGTATGGATTGGTTGGTTCAATATCATGATTTTGTAGACTACTCTCACTATAGGGTATCGTTTACGTCACCAGAGGGAAGTAGTTATCAACATAATGGTGAGTCAGATGTACATGCTAGAAAAGATGGACGAGAATATCATGGGCTATGTGGAGTGACTAGAAAGATTTAAAATCTCTTCATGGAGGATTATGGATTAAATAAACCTGATTTCCATCCAGTAGTGGATCTTTTTAGTGATGTATTTCTTGATGATTTTTCTGGATTACCTCTTGAGAGAGAGGTAGAGGTTACTATTGATCTTGTTCTAGGAGAATCTCCAATGTCCTTTCCTCTATATAGGATGCCATCAATAGATATTTAAGATCTCAAGTGATAGTTATAGGATTTAGAGGCCAAGGGATTTATATGGATTTTTAGATCCTTTTGGGGTTCACCAGTGATTTTATCCAAGAAGTAAAAAATTACCTTACATCTATGCATGGATTACAGAAGGTCTAAATAGATTAATGTCAAGAAACAATATCTACTTCCATGAATAGATGATCTATTTGACCAGCTCTGTAGAGAAAAGGTCTTCTCCAATATCGAACTAAGATCGTTCTATCATTAGGTATAAGTCATGCCATCAGACATTCCTTGTACAACATTCTGTATTAGGTATGGTCTATATGAGATCCTTATTATGCCATTCAGTAATATGAACATGACCACCCTTCTAATGTATCTAATGAATAGGTTGTGCTACCCCAATTTAGATTCTTTTTATGGTATTTTTGGATGAAATATTAGTGTATTTTCATACTCATAGTGACCATTTCAAACATATTGAGATCTTTCTGAGTACACTAAGAGAGAATCATCTTTATTCAAATCTTGTTATATGCTACATAGGGATGGAAAAAGATCATTTTAGGGTTCATATAATCTCAGAATAAAGCTTATGTGTTATCCCAGAAAAATGTTAGTGCAATAGTTTCCTATGAAAATACCAAGAACATGTTCTACATATGGTGTCACGACCCCTCCTCAGGGCCCGTGTCGTGACTACCCCAAGCTCGCCTTCTATATGCGAGCGGCTGATGACTAGAACCAAGGCTTAAATCCCGGTAAAAAAGGGAAGGCATTGCCTTTGTAAAGTAAACCACAAACACCATAGAGAAAGCATGCAGAAGTAAACACTATGTAAAAACTGGTACAAAAATAAGTGCGGAAAAGAAAGTGGGCCAGTATACAAACCCAAACTGAAAGTAATGTACAACTGGAAAGGGAAAACAACAACTGAAAAGAAAAGCCGCAATGTCGAGATGTCCACTGGAAATACCACCTGAAGGGTGGGTACAGAAATCCTCCACTACTCCTCGGGTCCAGCTGACTGCTCCGAGTACGTTCCGCCCAGTGGTCCACCTCCAGGTACCGTCCTGCTCCGCATGCCTCCACCACGATCAGTGTTGTCCGTCGTCTTCAACCAACACAACGTAGTGCGGGCATAGCCCGTGCAGGGGTGAGTATAAGCTACTCAGTAGGGACCCCGAGACCCCTGAAGGTCTCCCAGAATCCAGAAAGGATAATCCACAAAGGAAAGATACAATCATGAAGTAACATCTGACATTTCTTAGGTATATGCCCATACATATACCTAAGTCATCAATTCTCACTCGGCTCCAACATCCGAGCTTATGTACAACCCATTCCACACAGGAATGAAAAACATAAATCCACACAGGATAGCACAACACAATCCACAATGGAATGAAAAACATGATTTCAGCTCACACATGTATACTTCTTCATATGACGATAAAGATGACCAGGTATTTCCACTAATTCATCTAAGACATCGGACCCACAAAGGATCGATA
This sequence comes from Viscum album, assembly GCA_963277665.1. Taxonomy (NCBI): domain Eukaryota; kingdom Viridiplantae; phylum Streptophyta; class Magnoliopsida; order Santalales; family Viscaceae; genus Viscum; species Viscum album. The sequence continues at coordinate 1,232,443,203 of OY728135.1, read as the reverse complement.
GGTACTAACCCCCACAATGACCCACAAATGATCTAACCCACAAAGGATCGATAGGTAACTAACCCCCGCAATGACCCACAAAGGATCTGACCCACACTGGATCAATAGGTAACTAACACACGCAAAAGACCCACACAGGATTGGACCCACACAGGATATGTAGGCGCTAGCCCACACAGGAACACTGAGCGCTGACCCAAACAGGATCGGACCCACACAGGATTGGTAGCACTGACCCACAAAGGATCGCTGAGTGTTGTAGTCGTCGCCGTCAAATCCACTGAGGATCTCTGCACAGTCGTCGTCGTCATCATAGTAGTTGTCGCAGCCAACTCTAGGGTTCCCGCACACAGCATGGTCGTTCGGGAGGGTCCACTCCACGAGCCGAGAGGCTGATATATCAACTGATTCATAGTCTAGAGTTGATGTATCCAAAAGTTCCGTATCGTCAATAGGAACTCAACGTCGCAGATGGCACGTCAATCGAATGCTCGGTCTGAGAGTTATTGGCTTTTTCGTCCCAGGGGCCCGGTTGGTTTTTAAAGAGAAACCATCCCGACCGTACTCCACCTGCATCCAAACCTCTGGCGGAGTAAGCCAAAAGATCTGTCTCACTTAGAGAAATTCAACAAAGTCAACGACACGTCAATCAGATGTCTAAAGCTCATGATATGAGCGTTTCCGCTCCGAGGGCTCGGTTGGTTACGTGTACGAACCAACCCGGCCGAACCCAAAGTATTTCGAAACCTTGAGTGAGATATACTGAAACGACCGTATCGATCCAAGGATCGCATCCCCACTGACGGCACGTTTTTCGTAGGACCATTTCTCAAGTTATGAGAAAAAGACCGAAGAGGTCCGGAAACAGGGGGTCTGGGCCCGGACCGACCCGGCCCAACCCCCCCTGGGTCGGCCCGAACTAGGGCGACCTGACCCGGGTCCGGGTCTGACCCGGCCGGTGCGGCCCGACCCGGTCGGCGCGGCTCGGCTTGGCCGGGTGGCCAGGCCCGGCCTATGCGCGACCCGGCCCAGCCGGTGCGGGCGCGGCCCGGCCGCCGGGGGTCGACTCGGCCGGTTACGGCTGAGCGGCGCGGGGGGCGTGCTGCCCCCGCGTGAGAACACCACGACCCCGCGTGGGGCCACCCTTGGTCGGCAGACGCGGTAGGGCCGCATACCGTGTCTCGCCGGACCCCCGTGGTCGCGGGTCTGTCGGCCATCGCTTCCGGCCACCGGTGTCGCCGCGCCGGCACCCCGCACCGCCGGTGGAGTCCACGGGCCACCGGAGTTGATCCGGTTGTCCGATTTCACTTCCGCCTGCGCCGTAGCTCATACCGGGTCCCGTTCTTCACTGCGGAATCAACAGATCATCTCTGCGGCCCGTTTTGTCATCGTCAGCCATTCCGCACACCAAGAACAAAGGGCGGTGGGTTCGGACTTGTTTTTTGGTCCGCACCCACCGCGTTAGCGGTTTGAAACAACACCATAATTCCCAGCAATTGATAAACCTTGACCCGCAATAATAATCTGTGGACCAACTTGTTAAATGGTTGGTCCGCGTTCTTGCCTTGGAGGAAAACAAACATGGGTATTATCAATTTCAAAACGACCCCAACCTCAACGTCGTCGTCGAACGCGAATTTGTCGCAGAATTGACCGTCACGGAAGAAAAGGATTGTCGCATCGTGGAAGGGCGTCACTGTCGCGCGGTACTCGGTGTCGCGTAGACAAACTCCGAGGATCAAGAACATATAGATTTAATTATAACAATTAAATCCATGTTGATGTTATAATCTACATGAATTAAAAGGACCACATTCCCCAACCTCAGGATGCCGATCGAAGATTTGTCGCGGGGAAAGAATGTCGCGGAAGAAGCGTCGACGTCATGGTACTCGGCGTCGCATCGTCGATCTCCGAGGGCTCAGTGTTCATCGTTGCCCTTTCGTCAGAGACCGTTGTTCTTCGCGTTCTTCACGTTCTTCACGTTCTTTACGTTCTTCGCGAAGGAGGGTGAAGATCTTTAGAGATTCTCCAAAGGTTTAACACAAGAACCAGATAATAAAATAAGTACTCATCTTATTTTATTATCAACTAAAGAGTTTGAAAAACAAAGATAAGTAAAGAAAAATTAATTCATAGATTTAATTTCAACGAATTAACCTCCCAATTAATTGGTGCATTAATGATTTTAAGAAAACACGTCAGTTGACTTTCATTTAAAAAGGGGTTTTCTCGGGTGCGTTACTTAGCAGAAAAGAAATGGTGGGGCTCGTGCGGGCCCCACCACACAAATATCCTACCAAGAGGGTAGGATATTTTGAATTGCACCTTATCCGCTTCAACTCAACATGAGCTACTTCAAGTGGATTTTAAGTGGCTTTAAGTGAAATAAAATAAAGTTGTCGCACCACTTTATTTTATTTTCTTCTTTTAACCCCAAAAATTAAAAACCACACCCAAGAAAACGCAACTCCGGAAGAGGCGTTTCTAAGAAAAAACCGGTGCTACGATTCCATCGGTGCCCTCATAATTTGATTCCGAGCACCGGTTCAAAAGTTAGAAAAACCAGCTCGTTCTTTCACTGAACGTACCCGAGCCAAACTTCGGAAAATGATTCTGGGCACACCGGGCCTCAGAATCACGTGTCGTCAGTAACTGCGTTCTTACAAAATTCCAAAGAAAATTAAGAAAAAAAATTCCTTGAAATTTACGGGTCTTTACATCACTCCCACCTCAAGACTTTACATCCCCGTAAAGATACATCATAAGCTAGGGAAACAAATGTGGGTACTGAGCACGCATCTGAGCCTCCCGCTCCCAAGTGCTCTCCTGGAGGTTCCCGTGCTACCATCTGATGCGCACTAGAGGAATCGATCGTCCATGTAGGACCCTCTCCTGTCAATCCCCAATCTCCACTGGGACATCCAGTAAAGACTCCTTATCATCAATGTCCATCTCCCCATGGTCAATGATATGCATCGGGTCGTGCACGTATCTCCTCAGCTGAGATATGTGGAAGACGTCGTGCACCCGGTGCAACTGAGGTGGTAGAGTCAAGCGATAAGCCACCTCGCCGATCCTGCTGTGGACCTGGAATGGTCCGATGAAGCATGGAGACAACTTGCCACCTCGGCCAAATCTCCGTAATCCACGTCGAGGTGAGACCTGCACGAAGACGTGGTCTCCATCCTCGAACTCTAGTGGCCTCCTCCTCGTGTCAGCATAGGACTTCTGTTGGCTCTGAGCTGTCCTCATCTGCTCCAGGATGACCTGGACCTTCTCTGTCATGGCCCGGACCATCTCTGGTCCCACAAGTGCTGACTCCCCAGGGTCTATCCAGCACAAAGAAGATCTGCAAGGTCTGCCGTACAACGCCTCGTATGGTGCCATCCCGATGGTGGAGTGGTAGTTGTTGTTGTACGCAAACTCCACCATGGGTAGGTGGTCCTCCCAGCTGCGTCCAAAGTCGAGGAAACATGCGCAGATCATGTCCTCGAGAATCTGAATGGTCCTCTCCGTCTGACCATCTGTCTGAGGGTGAAAGGTGATGCTCAGACGTAGCTGTGTTCTGAACGCCTCCTCCAATCCCTTCCAAAGCCGGGAAGTAAAGCGAGTATCTCGATCAGAGACGATAGACGATGGCACACCATGAATCCGTACAATCTCCTAAACGTAGAGATGCCCCAAGCTCTCCACTGAGCCCTGCTCTCTATTGGGTAAGAGGTGACCCGACTTGGTGAGTCGGTCGAAAATCACCCAAATGGAGTCCTGAACTCTGGAAGTGCGTGGAAGTCCAGTCACGAAGTCCATAGATATCCCATCCCACTTCCACTCTAGGACCTCCAAGGGCTGTACCAAGCCTGCTAGTACCTGGTGCTCTGCCTTCACCTACTGGCAAGTGAGGCATCGAGAAACAAACTCAGCCACATCATTCTTCATGCCTGGCCACCAGTGCTGTCGTTTGAGGTCCGGGTATATCTTCGCCACTCAAGTATGTACTTCCAAAGGAGAAGTGTGAAACTCTCTCATCAACTCCTCTCGTAAAGAAACTGGTACCAAGGTATGTCCTCTGAAAAGGACGTCGTGCTCTACTCCATTGGAGAAACCATCAGGTGCCTGTCCGGATGATATCTACGCACGCCGTGTCTCACAGTCAGCATCCCCACGCTGTGCCTCTCTAACCCGCTGCAGTAGTGGAGGGGTGACTATGAGAGACTGAAGGAAGGCTGCTCTATCTCTATCCACAAAGGATATCTGCAAGGAGTCTAACTGCTCTGTCGCCTCCTCAAGTAGTTGAATGCCCGTCCTCCTGTTGAGAGCATCGACTACCACGTTCCCCTTCCCATGAGTATAGACTATCTCAAAGTCATAGTCTTGGAGGAACTAGAGCCATCGCCACTGTCTCAGGTTAAATTTTTTTACAGAGAAGATATACATGAGACTCTGATGGTCAGAAAATATTGTAAAGTGCTTGCCCATTAGATAGTGTCTCCATGTCTTCAGAGCGAAGACCACTGCTGCTAACTCCAGGTCATGGGTAGCGTAGTTCTGCTCATGCGGCCTCAACTGACGTGATCCATAGGCAATCATTGCCCGCTCCTGCATCAGGACACATCTGATTCCAGTCATGATGCATCGCAGTAGACTACGTACCCTACTCCCTCCTCAGGCAACCTCAAGATAGGTGCGCTGGTCAACCTCTGTCTCAGCTCATGGAAGCTCTACTGAAATCTGTCTAACCACACAAAGGGTTTCCCCTTGTTCGTAAGAGCTGAGAGGGGTGCCACAACTCTGGAGAAGTCTGGCACAAACCCTTGATAGTAACCAGCTAGTCCCAAGAAACTCCGCACCTCCGTCATGCTCCTGGGTGGCTCCCAAGATAGCACTGCCTCGATCATCGCAGGATCCACTGCAACTCCCGCCTCATAAATTACGTGCCTAAAGAAGTGGACCTCGCGTATCCAGAAATGACACTTCGAGAGCTTTCCATAAAGCTGGTTCTCTCGGAGTGTGTCTAGTACAATTCGCAAGTGGTAGGTGTTCTCCTCCTAAGTCGTCGAGTATATCAAAACGTCATCGATGAAGACCATGACAAATCGATCGAGGTATGGCTGAAAGATCCTATTAATGAGGCCCATGAACACTGCTGGAGCATTGGTTAAGCCAAATGGCATAACCAATAACTCATAGTGGCCATACCGACATTTGAAGGCCGTCTTCGGCACGTCCTTGTCCCGAACTCTGAGGTGATGATAGCCCGACCTGAGGTCTATCTTCGAGAACCACCGTGCTCTATTGAGTTGATCAAAGAGGTCATCAATTCTTGGTAGCAAATACTTGTTCCTCACTGTAACCTGGTTCAACTATAGTTGACACAAAGTCTCAAGCTCCCGTCCGCCTTCTTGGCGAACAATATCGGGGAAGCCCAGGGTGAAACACTTGGTCGGATGAATCCCTTGCCCTGTAAGTCCTTCAACTGTACCCGTAGCTCTCGAAGCTCGGTGAAAGCCATACGATATGCTGGAGTGGATATCAGGGCTGCCCCAGGGTATAGGTACATATAAAAATCTACCTCTCTGTGAGGAGGTAGTCCTGGAACGTCGTCGAGAAAGACGTCCGCATACTGATCCACCACTGCAGGAAAACTAGGACTCCGCACGTCAACTGCTCCTAGGATGAGGCTAGCCAACTGATGAGTGATGGGTTGTCCTCTCCTCTGCAGAAGTCCATCCTATGCTTCGAAGGCTCCCTTCTTGCCGGTGAAGGTGAACCTGCTCCCTTCGGTGCGTACACATCGCACCTTGCGCCTAATACAATCAATATAAGCATGGACTGTAGATAACCAATACATTCCAAAGATGACGTCATAAGGCCTCGACGCTGCTACAAGAAGATCCCAGCTGAAGCTCTCGCCTCATAGAGTAAGCTCACACTGCCAGCACCAGTGTGTGATCATCGAGTCCGCTCTCGTAGGAGTCTCTAGCCATAAGGATCGAGCCAACGACTCTGTCGAAATCTTCGAGCTCCGAACAAGGGCAGCCACTATGAAAGAGTGACTCTCTCCTGTGTCTATAAGAACTGCAGAAAGGGTGGAATAGACACAGATAGTACCTCGAATCATATCGGGCACGCTGTGGTCGTAGGCCTCCGCTTCCTGGAGCTGTGCCTATCTCTGACTACCAGCTCCTTGTGGTCGGGGTGGACCTCCTAGTAGTGGTTGTGGTAGAGCCTCAAAGCGTCGCCCACCACCTGCTGCTCGGCCAGCTCCTCTACCTCGTCTGCCTCCTCCCTGCGGACCGCCACGGTCGACCCTCTGCCTCTGCCTGGGTGGCCCATCAACCGTCTGCTGCTCCTCAGCATGGTGGGTCGGGCAGTCACGAGCCATGTGGCCCTGCCCGCCGCTTGTGTAGCACTGTGTGCCTCTCGAAAGACTGGCTCCACGCTGTGTGCCCCGCACTGCTAATCCAGTGTCCTGAGGTCGTCTGCGTGAGGGTCTGGTCTGCCTAGACCCCCGATTCATCCGCTGACTGCTTTCTATATAAGACTCTGCTACGTTTCGTCCCACGGTAGGCCTCGCTGCTGATGAAGGCTCATCAAGAACGCTCTCGATCAAAAGGGCTCGCTCCAGTACTCTTGCCTGAGTCAGAATGCTGAGGGAGATCAGCGATGCCCTGATCTCGTGTCTCAATCCCCGCTCAAAGGTCCAGGCCCAAAAGAATGGGTCCCATACCATGTCGTTCGAGTAGCGCGAGAGATCGGTAAATCTCGCCGAGTACTGGGCGACTGTCAAGCTGCCCTGCCGCAGCTGAAGAAGTTCTTGGATGCGCACCGTACGGAGGGTGGCTGGGACGAACTCCGAGCGGAAGAGGCTCTCAAATTCTGTCTAGAGGAGAGATGCCTCATCGTGCACCTAGAGCATCATGCTCCACCATCGGCCCGCTGCTGCATGCAGTAGGCTCGCTGCGATGATCACTATGAGGTCTGTTGGTGTCCTCACTAGCCTGAAAACTCGCACCCCTGCCTCCAGCCAGTCCTCGGCTGCCTGGGGTTCCGTCTCCCCACGGAACCTGGGCGGTCGCTGGCGCTGGAACTCATGTAGTGCACTAAGGCGACGTGCATCGTCAGTGGCTGGGGCTGGAAGCATCAGTGGCTCGGCGGGTAAAGGTACCGCCAGCGCCTCAGCTTTAAAAATGCCATGTATCGAGGCCTCGTCGCTCGGTGGGCTGTCGTCGTGCTCATCTCTCGGAACCCTAGCTGGCTGCCATCGTGGAGCCATCCTGAAAAGGAAACAGGTGCGCCACAGTCAGAACAGTATACCTGGTGAGCTGACACAAAGTAATCACAAGGAAAACATGAAACACACATGCAATCAATGTTTTCGTTCATTAAGTCGGAAATCAGAAGTCAGGGTCCTGGTGTACTGATACGTCGGCCACCGCACCAACACTGGACTCCCTAGACTGATAACCACACTCAATACGCTTAACACTATTGTTTCACATAGAAAAAGATCAGAGTCCCAAGTTCTGTGGTAGAACTGAACTCCTCTGATACCAATTTGTCACGACCCGTCCTCAGGGCCCATGTCGTGACTACCCCAAGCCCTCCTTCCATAGGCCAGGGGCTGGCGACTAGCACCAAGGTGTAAATCAAGGTAAAAAAGGGAAGACATTGCCTTTGTAAAGTAAACCACAAACACCATAGAGAAAGCAGGCAGAAGTAAACACTAAGTAAAAACTGGTACAACAATAAGTGTGGAAAAGAAAGTGGGCATGTATACAAACCCAAACTGAAAGTAAAGTACAACTGGAAAGGGAAAACAACAATTGAAAAGAAAAGCTGCAACGTCGAGCTGTCCACTGGAAATCCCACCTGAAGGGTGGGTACAGAAATCCTCCACTACTCCTCGGGTCCAGCCGACCGCTCCAAGTACGTCCCGCCCAGTAGTCCACCTCCAGGTACCGTCCTGCTCCACAAGCCTCCACCACGATCAGCGCAGTCCGTCGTCTGCAACCAACACAACCTAGTGCATGCATTGCCCATGCTGGGGTGAGTATAAGTTACTCAGTAGGGACCCCGAGACCCCCGAAGGTCTCCCAGAATCCACAAAGGATAATCCACCAAGGAAAGATACAATCATGAAGTAACATCTGACACTGTTTAGGTATATGCCCATACATATACCTAAGTCATCAATTCTGACTCAACTCCAACATCCGTGCTTAAGTACAACCCAGTCCACATAGGAAAGAAAAACGTAAATCCACACAGGATAGCACAACACAATCCACAGAGGAAAGCAAAACAGGATTTCAGCTCACAAAGGTATACTTCTTCATATGACGATAATGATGACCAGGTATTGACACTGATTCATCTAAGTCGTCGGACCCACAATGGATCGATAGGTACTAACCCCCGCAATGACCCACAAAGGGTCTGACCCATAAAGGATCGATAGGTAACTAACCCCTACAATGACCCACAAAGGATCTGACCCACACAGGATCGATAGGTAACTAAACCACACAAAAGACCCACACAGGATCGGACCCACACAGGATCTATAGGCACTGGCCCACACAGGACCGCTGAGCACTGACCCACATAGGATCGGACCCACACAGGATCGGTAGCACTTACCCACAATGGATCACTGAGTGTTGTAGTCGTCGCCGTCGAATCCACTGAGGATCTCTGCACAGTCGTCATCGTCACAGTAGTAGTCGCAGCCAGCTCTAGGGTTCCCGCACACAACAAGCTCGTTCGGGAGGGTCCGCTCCATGAGCCGAGAGGCTGATACATCAACTGACACATAGTCCAGAGTTGATGTATCCTAAAGTTCCGTATCGTCAATAGGAACTCAACGTCGCAGACGGCGCGTCAATCAAACGCCTGGTCTGAGAGTTATTGGCTTTTTCGTCCCAGGGGCCCGGTTGGTTTTTAAGGAAAAACCCACCCGACCGTACTCCACCTGCGTCCAAACCACGGGCAGAGTAATCCATGAGATCCGTCTCACTTAGAGGAATTCAACAAAGTCGACGGCACGTCAATTGGACGTCCAAAGCTCAAGATATGAGCGGTTCCGCTCCGAGGGCCCGGTTGGTTTCGTGTACGACCCAACCCGGACGAACCCAAATTATTTTAGAAACCTTGAGTGTGATATAACGAAATGACCTAATCGATCCAAGGATCTCATCGCCACTGACGGCACATCGTTCAGAGGCCCTTAGCTCATGTTATGACCAAAAGACCGAAAAGGACCGGAAACAGGGGGTCTGGGCCCGGACCGACCCGGCCCAACCCCCCTGGGTCGTCTCGAACCGGGGCGACCCGACCCGGGTCCGGGTCCGACCCGGCTGGCGCGACCTGGCCTGGCCGCCGGGGGTCGGCTCGGCCAGTTACGGCCGAGCGGCGCGGGGGGCCTGCTGCCCCCGCATGAGAACATTGTGGCCCCGCGTGGGGCTGCCCTTGGTCAGCGGACACGGCAAGGCCGCGTCCCATGTCTCGCCGCAGATTCGGCCGCGGCAGCTCCGTCTGGCAGCGTGCTGGCACCCCGCGCCGCCGGTGGAGTCCGCGGGCCACCAGAGTTGCTCCGGTGGTCCGATTCCACTTCTGTCTGCGCCGTAGCTCATCCCGGGTCCCATTCTTCACTACACAATCATCATATCATCTCTGCGGCCCGTTTTGTTATCATCTGCCGTTCCGCACACCAAGATAAAAGGGTGGTGGGTTCGTACTTGTTCATCGGTCCGCACCCACCGCGTTAGCGGTTTGAAACAACACCATAATTCCCAGCAATTGATAAACCTTGACCCGCAATAATAATTCGTGGACCAACTTGTTTAATGGTTTGTCCGTGTTATTTCCTTGGAGGAAAACAAACATGGGTATTATCAATTTCAAAATGACCCCTACCTCAACGTCGTCGTCGGACGCGAGTTCGTCGCAGAATTGACCGTCGTGGAAGAAAAGGATCATCGCGTCGCGGAAGGGCGTCGCTGTCACCCGGTACTCGACGTCGCGTAGAAAAACTCTGAGGATCAAGAACATACAGATTTAATTATAACAATTAAATCCATGTTGATGTTATAATCTAAAAGAATTAAAAGGACCGAAATCCCCTACCTCAGGATGCCTATCGAAGATTTGTTGCGGGGAAAGAACGTCGCGGAAGAAGCGTCGGCGTCGTTGTACTCGGCATCGCATCGTCGATCTCCGAGGGCTCGGTGTTCTTCGTTGCCCTTTCGTCGGAGGCCGGCATTTTTCGCGTTCTTCGCGTTCTTATCGTTCTTCGTGTTCTTCTCGTTCTTCGCGTTCTTCACGTTCTTCGCGTTCTTCGCGTTCTTCGCGAAGGAGGATGAAGATCTTTAGAGATTCTCCAAAGGTTTAACACAACAACCAGATAATAAAATAAGTACTCATCTTATTTTATTATCAACTAAAGAATTTGGAAAACAAAGATAAGTAACGATCAATTAATTAATAGAATTAATTTCAACGAATTAACCAATAAATTAATTGTTGCGTTAAGAATTTAAGAAAACATGTCAGTTGACTTTCATTTAAAAAGGGGTTTTCGTAGGTGTGTTAATTAGCAGAAAAGAAATGGTGGGGCTCATGCGGGCCCCACCTCACAAATATCCAACCAAGAGGGTAGGATATTTTGAATTGCACCTTATCCGCTTCAACTCATCTTAAGCAGCTTCAAGTGGCTTTTAAGTGGCTTTAAGTGAAATAAAATAATGTTGTCGCACCACTTTATTATATTTTCTTCTTTTTACCCCAAAATTAAAAAACACACCTGAGCAAACTCAACTCCGGAAGAGGTGTTTCTAAGAAAAAATCGGCGCTACGATACTATCGGGGCCCTCGGAATTTGATTCCGAGCCCCGGTTCAAAAGTTAGAAAAACCCGCTCGTTCGTTCACTGAACGTACCCGAGCCAAACTTCGGAAAATATTTCGGGCACACCGGGCCTCGAAATCTCGTTCCGTCAAAAATTGCGTTCTTGAAAAATTTCAAAGAAAATTAAGAAAAACATTTCCTTGAAATTTACGGGTCTTTACATATGGTGTTTCTCGGGGATGTCTGTAAAGTACATGTGTTTCATACATGACATTTCTGCCGTTCTTCACCTCTCACTAGTCTTACAAAGAAGGGTGTCAAGATAATATGGTTAGAAATATATGGAAAAACCTTTTATGAGTTTAAAGGGAGGATCATATCAGCATCTATTTTGACTCTTCCAAAGCTAGGAATAGGTCAGACCATCTTCTATGATGCAACATGCATCGGCCAAGGAGTAAATCTAATGGAAGAGGAAAAAGTCATTGTGTATGGATCTTGGTAGTTAAAGCCCCATGAGAGGAATTATCATACACACGTGCTTTCTCTAGTAGTGGTTCTCAATGCCTTATGTTGCTAGAGACATTATCTATTAGGGGAGAACTTTGTGTTGTCCACAGACCACAAGAGCCTCGCACTAATAGAAAAATGACCTTTAACCACTGCTTTGAACCGTGGGTGTACCCCCCCAAAACCATGGGTATAACCTATACCCACGGTTTGGAGAACCGTAGGAAACTGGGTCATCGGGATAGGTCCACGACCTATACACGTTGTTTGGAAAAACCATGGTTATATATTTTTACCATCATTTCATAGTGTTATACCCACGATTTTTGAACCGTGGGTTTAAAAAATTGCCTATACCCACGGTTATAGAACACTGGGTATAAAATTTCAGAAAAATGAATAAATATTCTATTTCACACAACTAGTTATATTAGATCCCGCGACCTGAAGGTAAATTTCTGAGTTCCTAAACAACACATCTAATTCAAAATCGTTCATATATATGTATAACTTAGTATATATCTATTAATATATATTAATTGAATTGAAAAAAATTCTTCCACTGAGAATCGAACACACAACCAGTCTCTAAAACAACATCGTCTTTCCAAACAGGCTTCTTCTCTTTTCCATTATAAATTTCTATACCTACCTTAATATATTAAATTAAAACACCTATATAGGAAAAAATTAGAAGTGTGATTCGAACCCGCATCACGGATGAACACCAAAACTACTCCACCACTAACCCAATATAATCTTATCGATATTATTAATATATATTGCTTTATATATATATATATATATATTAAACTTGGTATAATTAAAATTTAAATGGTTAGTATAAAACACCGGATTATGATTAAACGCTGAAGCCTCTTTTTAAGAACAACAACTAATGTTTTATGTTACTATATATACATTAACTTATATATATTTTTTCAGACTCAAATAATAAGGGACCCAATTCCCACAATTCAGGGAACCGTGGGTATAGGTATTATCTATACCCACAGTTTTCATAAACCGTGGTAATAGGCTTATATATTGTAGGCTATTCCCACGGTTCATAAAATCCAAGGGTATAAGTGGCATTTATAACCACGGTTCCCTGTAAACTTGGGGTTTAGGTTTTCCCATGGCATTACTTTGAAATTTTTTGTCTTCTTGCACTTATGCGGGTACCCTATTCCCACTGTTTAGCAAGAACTATGCATATATGTTAGAAAATGTCACCGATACCCATGGATCATGAAAAATTTGGAAATAGGTGGGTCTATACCCATGGTTTTCAGGAAAACCATGGGTATAGACCCATATTTTAGAAGTGTCAAATATATATTTTCCCAACATGACATGAAACTCAGATAGTGGAGCTGGGTCAAATATCTACAAATATTGGGTTATGAGGTTGCCTAAATTCTTGGGAAGGGTGATGTAATTTTAGATGTTTTGATTTAGAAAACTCAAGTACTATCCATATGAGAAGCTAGTGATGAATGGAAGTTAATGGCCTTATTTTCTGAGATGTATTTGTAGTTTCATGACATTCATGATTTTTATTACCTCTCATCCTTGACAATTACATCCTCCCTCCTTGAAAAGTTGAAGATTAGATAGCTTTCGTATCCTAAAGGATTGGTTCTCCATGGGAGTACATTAGGAGATAACCTGCATTTGTATTGGTCTATAGACCAAGATGATTTCTTGAATCTACATAGACATATAAGGGTGCATAGAGATATGAGAGAGGAGTTGATAAAATATTCTCACACTACTCAGTGGAAATTACTTCCAGTAATATCAAAGATGTATCAAGATATGTGAAACAAATATTATTGTCCCGGGATGAAATTTCAAATAGCAGGATTTATATTAAGGTGTTTGACCTATCAGTAGGTGAAAGATGAACACTAGAGACCTATAGGATTTTTACAACAACTTCGAGTCCTAGAATGGAAATGGGATGATGTTACTTTGGATTTCATAGTCAGCATACCAAGGTCGGAAAGGGGAAGCGATACTATTTGGGTCATCATAGACTGACTAATGAAATTATCCAACTTCATTCCTATTTTGGAGAATGTCTTGGTTGATAAGATGAGAAGAGTATATGTCCATGAAATCATAAGACTACATGGGGATCCACATACTATCATTTCAGAAAGGGATGCTTGTATCACATCTTAGTTATGATAGGGATTTCATAAGGATATGGGAACACAAGTGCTTATATGAATATCCTTTCACCTATAGAGTTATGTAAACATGAAATATACAATACATGTTCTAGAGGATATTTTTCAATTTTGTGTACTCAATTTTGGAGGTTCATGGGAAAAGCATATCCCTCTCCTTATGTTTACCTTTAATAGAATCTTCCAAGACAAAATTCAGATGGATCATTTTCGGGAATTATATGCTAGGTTATTTCATTCACCCCTACATTGATTAGAGGTATGTGCGGAGGCCCTTCATAGTTCCCATGATTTTTAAGAGACTTTTGAGTAGGTTCAGCTGATTAGAAAGCATATGAATACTGCTCTGTCTAGATAGAAATCTTATGATGATCTCCATTGACAAACTCTTGAGTTTGATGTCAGGGATCATGTTTCTCTTTCGGAATCACCCATTCTAGGGCCTATGCAGTTAAGGATGTAAGGAAAACCATTACCTCTTTATGAAGGTCCATTTGAGATTCTAGAGATATTTGTGCTGGTAGACAATTGGTTGGTACGACCTTTGAGTTACCATTCCATGCATGATTTCCTACACATCTCACAAAATTTTCAGTATCATAGTGATTTGTATCATACTATTGATCATGAGGAAGTTGAGTTAGATGTTGATTCTAACTTTGACAAGTATCGAGTACACGTCATTGATTACAGCACAAAGTATCTTCAAGGATAGAATGTGCCTCTAGTATGGGTGATATGGAATGATGACCACATGATGGAAAATAATTGGGTACAAGAGGCGATATGTACCCAATGGCCAAAGTTCTTCTCAGATGGTGTTTATCCAACATTGCAAGGTGAACTCAGGACATGTTCTTTTAAGAGGGGAAGACTATAAGAACCCAGTTTTTCACTCAGGTATGAATCCATTAATTTTTAGTGTAAATATTTTATTTAGACATAATATGGATTCTTAATGATTTATAAAAGGTCTCATGTGTGTCTGGGACATGTTGGGATCCCAAAATCCTTATTTTTTGGGAGACATCACATGTCGCACAGTTAGTGCATGGTTGGAGCCCAGTTTGGCTATCTATGTGAATTGAATGTTCTAGACAAAACTAAATGGGATTACTTATGCACAGTTATGCAGCCAAACTTTAAAATGTTTCCATCTTACCAGGTAACTGTGCAAAGTTTGCGAATGGTTTTTCAAACCTCGCACATGCTATTTTTTGGGTATTTTTATAAATATTCCTTTAATGATCAAATTAGATCCCCCCTTCTTCCCTAATCTGAGAACCTGCAGGATTGACCTTTTTTCCCTCTCATTTTATAGATTTTTTAGAACTAACTTAGAAATAAATAGAACTCCTTCATCCAATACCTGATTGAGCTTCTATTAATCACATTAGATGCTCAATAGTATGTACTAAAGTCTTTTTAAGTCTTTCCACTTCCCTATTTCTCTCGACCTAGTTATTAGGCTATGAGTTTTTTTCCCTTTTACTTAAATCTACATCAATTTGAACTAAATCAAAGGCCAATACTAGAGGAATATAGTCCTATAATACTATGTTGGGTGGTCTATGACTCATACAACATGTTCATTGATTTTGGAATTAAGGTGGATGGTCTATGACTTATACATCATGTTCATTGATTTTGGAATTGTCATGTGGGGCCCACTTATTTTATCAGCTCCCATTTATAGAATTTATATTCTGTTCATATAAATGACATAATCATATGGATAAGATCTTTCCATATTTGTGAATAATTATTAGTGATTATACCGACAAATCCATCCATCCCATGTAGGATGTTAGGCCGTAAATTGTGTTTATATTGTTTTAACTTGTTGAGCCACCATTCAGGCGTGCCTTAGCCTGACCTTCTTAAGGGTAAGCATTTCAATATTAAATGGCTTGTTTTAATTATAATTTCATAATTTCAAATACCATGTATTCTCACCACGCTACCCGCCCATGGTATGTGCTTCAATTTGACAATGAAAGGTGAAATGTAAATTGGAAAGTATACTAATTATATTACTTGGCCTTAAATGTAAATAAATAGTAGATTGCGTATCCGTTGCACCCATTTCCACATTAATGGAAGGTAGAAAAATGTACATTGAATATGTAACATGTTTTAAATAGATTAAAGGAATTGATTCAAGCTATGTGGACTTATCACACTGATGAAAGACAATGCTTGAACCACACGAATTTATTAAAAGGTTGCATGCTAAATGACCTCATCACACTAATGAAAGTAAAGTATTGAACTAAATGAAATATTACCAAAATACAATATCAAATAGGATATCCCTAACTCAAGGTCACCTTATATTCTGATTGGATAATTCCATGAGCATTCGAGAACCCCTTTTCAGTTCAAGGATAAAGGTTGAAGATCATGATACTTGCTGATTCTTTGAATGTATGGTATGCCACCCGAGGATTATTTACATTTTATCATCGTATGAATAAGATACACTACATGTATATAGGATTTACAAGATTGTTCCATGATTAAATCCCATTGGGGCCAGTCATTGCTTCAACCCATTTTACCATGGATGAACTCCTTGGACATAGTAGGCACCTCATTGTGGAATGGCTTAGACAATGCTATTGGATTACTTTCATACCCATGGTAGGAAAAATATATCATTGAGTTTTAGACCCTTGAGGTATATGAAACCTTGGTTATTACCTTGGTAATTCACTACTAAATATCATTATAGGTTCACTTATTACAACTTGGAACCTTCTAAATGGATAATGTGTGACTTATATACAATCTAGTAATAATTAAATAATAAATATTTTACATATTTGGAAAATAAAAAAAGGATTAAGTTGGTGCTACAGTATTTAGTTACATTATACTCTTTTATATTATATATGCATGCCTTCACACTATTAAATATCAATGACACATGACATATGTTATAGACATTGTTGGTGGTAGCACAATGAGTTTTATCTCACACCCTCTCTGGAAACGTTTGGTAATCAGAGTAGATTACATGGTTGCAGGTTTTGAAAAAAAGAAACATATGGCTTCAGACACTTGATTACTTTCTAGTTAGTATAGATCTTTATACAAGATGACTGAGTCCAAGCATGGCATGCTTTGGATAGTCTTATATTTAATTTTACTTATGCGGAACATGTTATACCTAATATCTTATCTCCATGTTTTCCAGTTTTCTAAAGACATGACATATCATCAGTTGTTAAATTATATTCTAATTATTTCAGTTATTGTTATTATTGTCTCTAATTTTTTTTCATGCCATCTGTTTACTTATATGGACTTTGTTATTTACACATATTTATATTCAATGGCTACACTATACTTTTGTAATGAAGGGATAGTCTACCCACTATGTAATGCCCCAACCCCAGTTACCCAGATTCAGTGCATTATTACATACCATTGGCATGATAACAAGAAGGATCAAATCTCGATAGACCGATTAGTTTAGTAGCCTTGGAAATACTAGATATATTCATAAGTCTTACATTACATCATAAAAATGAAAACTACAACAACATCTTTTCTTCATATTCCACACTCATATCCCCACATACTATCCCTGCAGGTCATTCATAATTTACTTCTTCATTCCCTGGGAAAATTAAAACATAGAAAAGGGGTGAGCTCAAATGCCCATTAAGGATAACAATATAGTGGGAACTATCAAAAATTAGAATAAACATTTAAGGAAGTGTATAACTAAAACAAAAGCCTTTTACACTTGAACATAAACATAGTATGGCAAAAATAAAATGAAATAATGCCATTTACTTATTCACATGGATATTCTACTAATCGAATAATCACATGCAATATCAACAACCACTTTCATAATGATGGAATGCATAATGCCATACTATCATAACCACATAGCCAAGTCCTCGTGCCAAGACTACAAATAATATTTTGCCAAGGCCTTGTGCCAAGACACTAGTTTGTCTCATGAGACCTACCGATGCATCGAGGAGATATAGAAGGCTCCATCTGTCACATATTAAGTCCAATTCATTCCCATATGAAAAGGTTTAAATATAACATAAACATTCTTATTAAAACTAGCATACGAAATGTAAATACTTAATCCATAACCCATGAAAATAACATATCCATAGTCAAACATATGAAAAAACCTTCAATTCAATATGGAAGTTTTGTTTCATAACAAATCATCTCCAAATAATCTTAAAATCCATCAACAGATGTTGACATAGATGAAATCAAAACTCTTTTTAGAGAAATACCTCTTTTTATATTGAAATCATTTAAGAGTCATATAAAATGAAACATTTTCTTTGAAATTATTCTTATAAGATTTTAAGGGAAGCTTCGACGATTTTATAACGGCAGAAAATAACCGCACCCGCCGTATAAGTTAAAAAACATTCTTACCTTAATTTTGTCAAAAAGGTTAAAAGCACCTTGTTTGGAAAATGACGAAAAGATTCTTTTATAAACCTCTTATAAGAAGTCAAACAAGGGTATAAATGACATTAACCCATATTATTTTAAATAGTAAAATCTTTTTGAAATACATTTCAAAGAAATATGGATGTGGATGATATAGAAATCCCAGTAGATAATTACGTATAAACAACTCGGATAATGAAGAGATTGCGAAATAACCCTTACCTTGTACTTTTCCTTGGTTGAGGGTAGTTTAACCTCCTGTATAATGGTGAAATAATTGTTATTAAATTATAAAATAATCATATATATTAATATGATATCATATATGATCTTTTAACATTGCTTTGTTAATAATATCTTAGTATTATCGTCGTTTCGGGTGTAAACTTACTTGTTTTCTTTAATATGTCTTGTTACATAAGCCATGTTTGTCATAGATAGGTTGTATCTTATTCATATCCAGAATGATATCAAGTCCTTAAACATTATTTTTAAATCATCAAATGATAATAATACTTGAATGGATACGATGGAGAATGAATCTCATCGCGTTCATGGAGACGGTAGTCCATACGTACGCACGAGAAACAATATCATTATTTTGATATTAAAATAATATTTAATTGGATAGTATATCATATATACATAATAATTATAATGTTATATTTATTATTTACATGAGTTACACATCATTATTATACCCATCCAAATAATAATATATTGAATAACAATTACAACACGACGTGGAGACGGTAAGCCGTACGTACGCACGTATGGTGACATGTTATTCAAAGGGTGGATAGAATACTGAATATTGTTGTAACATATTTATAATAACATCACAGTATATATAAGATACTGGAGTTATTATTTTATAATGGTTATAACAAATAATGAAGAAGTGGAAGAAGAAATGAATTTGAAAAAGGGTGGTGAAAACATTACCTCTTCTTCGGGTTCTTCCTTTTGATTTGATCAAAAGGGATATTTGGTTGGTTTTCTGACTAAAGTAAGTCCTCTAGGATGAAGTGAGGGATGTTGAGAGAGTATTTTTGCAGAGTTTTACCGATACAAAAGGCTTGGAAGGTGTGAGTTAAAGAGAAGGGGGAGTTCCCTTTTATAAGAGGGGTGAGAGGCACCTTTGGAAAAGCTAGAAATATTAGTTTATAATAAATTCATATTCGGTTTCTAATAGATCCAAAGTTTATTATTTAAAGGTTAAGGTGGGGTGGGTCTAAAACCACTCAACCATTATAATTTATATATGTTTGGGTCATTATATTAACATTATCTTTAAGTATTAACTCTTAGTTAATTAGTTTCACATTTACAATGTCTCTTTGTATTTTTATATTATATGGTTAATAAACTTACCATATAAATCCAAGAGACCCCCCAAGTGGTCCATTAATGATACAACTATCATGATATAAGTCTCTTGGCCGATCCTTAGATTTTTAGGAATTTAATATCAATTAATAATAAAATATTTGTTTTAAAAACTCTTTTATGTCAATTTTGACACTATTCAATAGTTGATTTTTGTGAAACTCATAACAGAATTATTACTTCGAACAAAGACAATTAAATCAATCATAATATGTCATATTAACCTAGAAAATTAGTTTAATTCAATAAAAGTCACAAATTATATTTATTTAGGTATTTATAATATCAATTATTTTAATTTTTTACTATTATGTTAATTACTGCATCATCATTGTGTCATAAATAAAATAAATTATTTAATGTCTAAAAATTATAAAAAAATATAATTATGTAGGGAATATTTTTATATTTCTAATGAATATTTATAGTCGAAAATTCAACATATATAACCATATGTAAAAATTGTTTTTCTAAAAGATATATGCTTTTGTCATTTTTTTATTCATTTTAACTTAATTAAAATAAAGTGGTCCTATCACATACAAGTGGCTCCATGGGGTCCCAAAATAGACCCAAAGATGCCCATGGTCGAACATGAATCAACCAATAAGGTTAGGACACGTTTTATGGTAATTTAGTATTATTATATTATTATTTTTTAACACTTATTTACCAGATTTACCCTTAACCATGGTAAATAAAATATTTACCGCAGTAATTATTCAAAATGTCTAAAAATAAAAGTTACCCATTTACACAATACAAACATCCTGATTCCAAATATGGAATCCATTTTTCCAAATTCAGAACACAGAAGTGGCAGAAATTAATTTAAAATTAATTCCCGCTGTCAAAATAAAAAGCGTGTTTTTTAGATATAATAACTATCAAAAGATTGATAGTTGTTTATGTTCGGTTTAATTGTGAAATTATGTCCAATTACCAAAATTTTATTAAATGGTAAAAATATATTCTAAATATACTTTAAAACTACTCAATTCATAATTTATCACTATTAATTATTTTGATTAAAAAATTGTTTTTAATTAAAATTTAGTAATTTCCAATATTCATCAAAATATTAAAGTTATCTGAAAAGTACCAAAATTTCACCTTAGGCTAAATTAGATATTCCGAAACCAAAAATGAAGTCCATTTTGAAATATAAAATATATATAATTTCAAAAAGTAGGTATTACTATTCTTAACGGCTAGTTTGATTGGTTATGGTGTGTTAGAACTCGGTGTTGCGTACAACACACGCTATCTCATTATTCAAAGAGAGGCGTACCGTAGAATCTTTGGGTGTTACACACTAACACACTATAGTCCCTCACTGTCAGTCAATGGCCTTTGGTGTTCGGGGAGATGCGCCTGAGTCCCTGTGGTCCATCAAGGTCAAGGAACCTGTTAAGTGGCATATGGGTTTGGGATGTCACAAATTTAATGGTCTATGATATGTTTGACTATGGATGTACCATTTTGAAACCATTTATTGTTATTGGATAAAGTATTAACATTTTTTATTCTATTCATAATATGAATATTTAGGTTGGTTATGTTTCGCCTTCTTATATGAGGAATGCATTGGACTTAGTAAGTTATTGGATGGGCCCACTATATCCTCTCGATGCATTAGTAGGTCTAATGAGACAAACTAGTTTGGGTTTTTACCCATTTAAATATGGTCTTTTCATGATGACATGATGATGTGGTTATGGTGTCCGACATTATGCATTCCCTCATTGTGAAATTAGTTATTGATGTTACATGTGATTATTTGACTAGTATAATATCCATGTGAATATTTATATGGATTTATTTGAGTAATATTTTCAATATTATTCTAATGGATATTTTTTAATGTCTTGTTTTTTATTTATATACCTTTCCTTAAAAGATAATGCCTATAATTTCTATTATATTATTTACCTTTACCGAGCATCTGATCTCACCCTTTTCTTACGTTTTTTCCCTAGGATGCGAAAAGGTATATTATGAATGAGTTGAAGGGAGATTCTATAGGATATGAGTATTTTAATGGATATTTTATGTTTTTTTTCATTTCATGATGAAATTTAAATCTTATGTTTGTATGTAGTATCATAATTGCTAATAAACTGATCAGTCCTCTGAGATTTGATTTTCTTGTGATCATGCCAATGTAATAAAATAATGTAATGTCTCTAGGATTCTGGGGTAGTATAATTACTCAATTATCATCCCAAACAACCCCCAAAAAACACCATGACAACTATTACTCTCCTTGGAATCATCTTTTAAGGATATTCATGGAGCAATTTCAAACAACAACCATTGTAAAAATATCAAAAAATCACATAGATCATCATCAACTTTCATCACTAATTATGTAAATAATCATCAACTACATAGATTTCTCAAAAAATATGAATATGTGTTTGATCAAGTCTTGTAAAGTTGTTCTAAATAAAAAATTGACTAATTATAATAATTGTGTTTTCATGGTGATATACTAGTTTGTGTTTCATATGTAGTTGGAATGATTTTATGATTTGTTAAATATGAATAATGTTTAATATATTAAATTTTATATTGATTTATTTAATTTTTTTATCTTATTAATAGGTTGACTAAGACAAAATGTGGGTTGAATTTGAAGCTCAAATACATATTTTCTATTTGTTTATTTTTATATCGGTTACCTATTTTTTGGATACCTAGGGCTGTCCAAAATCAGTTTTTGTTTAAAACAATATATCTTAGAGACCGCCTATGGAGGTCCATATGGTTCAAACAATTATTAGGCATCCGCCACCACAATAAGAAGTCCCTGCCATCAGTATTTTTCTATATCCGTCAGTTACCACCTGAGCAAGAACTCATGGAATTCCCAGTAATTACAACTACAGTTTTTGGGAGAAGGGGTATATATACCACCTTTGGTGATCTCTAATTCACTTTAACTGACGTAAAATTCATGTTTTATTGTATTTTCAAAATCTGCTTTAAGTGAGAGTGGGAACCAGAAATAAAAGCAGTATCCCCGTTACACATTTCAAAATTCAAAACCATCCACAAAACCTGATGAGATCTAGATTTGAGATGTCCCCTTCATCATCATGAGTTCCACTATTAGAAACTAAAGTGAATTAGAGAAATATTTTGATGGTATCCAACAAATGATTTTCTAGTAGTGGTTCTAATATAAAATATTTTATAATAATCCTTTACTGCTAAGAATAATTATTTTCTATGTATATGTGTATAAAAAAATCTATGTTTTAAGAAAATGTTATTCACTCATAGATCATGTACTTCGATTGAATAAATATTCTTGTCTTAAAAACTACCATGACTTATTTTGTGACTCATGTTTATGATCTATGATATATAGGGTGTGGTTTTAAAATGATATTCTAGAGTTCTTGTACAATTATAATCATGTAATATTGATATCTCCCATGTTTATCCTTACTAAAAATATGTTCTTTCCCTTTCTTATGTTTCTGTTCCCAAGGTTATGATGAAAGGTATTATTTATGATATGTCTAATAAAGGTGATAGTCATGGAGAATATAGTGGGAGATGATGTAGTTCACCAATGAACCAGTTGTTTTTTATTCATGTTTCCAAATTCACTAGACCTATCTGATTATAGAATGGATATTTGTTTTTATAATGAATATTCATCTATTAAAATGTAATATATATGTATGGCATGTTTTGGTTTTTATAGTTGGTATCACGTTAAGGTTTCGTTAACCATAAGAGGAAAGAATGAGAATAATTTAGTTATACCCCTTAATATAATCCTACATATTATAGAACAACTTATGTTACGATAAATAATAGAGTGTCGTTTTCCATGAATAGAATACCTTTTTGGATACTACAAGTATATGTGGATTTTTTTCATAGTTTTACTAAGGTGTAGTAACTCTAAAAAGAAGTCCTTAAACTAGATTCAATCCTCACCAAGTGTAGGATGATGAGACTTGTTGCACACCTGGTTTTGCACTCCCAGGGGATATGATGTTGATATTCAAAAAAACCATATGAACTATCATAAAGTATTTTAATAGATTAAGGCCATGCAGGAACTAGGTCAAACATAATGTGTTATATATTTTAAATAATGTTTCATGATTTATACTTCCTACAAATAATTTTTCAAGAATATGTGGTATCCAACTATGATTTTTGTTTCTCGATGTATTATTTTTTTGGTTTTTATCAATAGATCGACCCTGAAAGAATCATGTTAAATCTGAATTAAATAAAAAATTCGAATGATTATCCTCCTCAGAAACTAATTTTACGGGAGATTGGATGAAAAATATTATTTTTATGCTCGTAAAACATTATCAACCTATAAATTATTAGGAACATCCAAATGAGAAAATCATTGAACAATATTCTGTAGAGTCCTTCATCAAGAAATTTACACATTCATTTAGTGGATCCACTAATAAAATATTATTTGACAAATTAATCAGAATAAAATAAAATATATTTTCCATTATTTTGTGTTCAATACATGCCAAATTTATTTTAAATGCCTATCATTTCAAAGGCGAAGTAGATTAACAGTGGACTCTTATTAAGAACATGAGCCAACAAGATAAAATTCACTCTACGGAAGGGGGTGAGTTTAATTATATTTTTTCCTTTATTTAGATTACTCATATTAGAAAATATAAAAGGAATTCCGGGAGTTAAAATAGAAGGATGAAGAATATTTTGGTACCTATGAGTTAAATTTTTACAAACATGTTAGGTAACATTTTTTTATTATTATCCAACCTAAAATTAATTTTGATATGTAATTTTGTGTCTAGAAAACAATAATCCTAAGGGAATTATCCATAATATACTTTAACATCTATGAAGAAATCATTTGATTTGTTATCATGGTGGAAATGGATATTGCTATTACCCATCAATCTCTGAATTTTGATATGAAAAGAAATATGGAATTAAATGGAAATCCTAAAACCATGGAGATAACAAGATGAGAATTCCTTTATGATCAATGTGAAAAAGGAAACATGGTTGAAATTGTCTTAAGGGGACAATTTAATGTTTTAAGTAAAAAAATATGGTCATAATGTGTCTGAATACTGAAGTTATGTGAATAAGATATCCAATGATTAAATTAGAGAGAAATTTCCATAGAATTAACCAATCACACTCCAGTTCTCATTGTGCAATATGTTTGGGCCTTATGAGAATCAATTCCTTTGTCTAAAGGATATGTATGATAAAAATACACAAAAAACCTCTAAAGTCAAAGAAGAATTGTAAATCATATGAAATCAAAATTGTTGAAGTTAATATAGATAATTAGGACACACTTATCCTCCACTACAGAGTTGGGAGATTCATGATAGATTTTTTTATGAAAGATCCCTATAAAAATATTATTGTTCATTATTCAGGGAAATCAGATATGATTCAGATCATTGATTATCTCTCTATAAGTGGATTCAGGAATAATGAAATCACATTTGATATTATATCAATTCATGGATGAACCAAAGATAATGATTGATATTTTTTGTCTAATATAAGATCTTATTAAAGGAATAATGTTTTATTTTTCATTTATATATATATATATATATATTCTGGTAAAATTAACTTAAGTGTTTTTGTTTCCATATTGGGTTGATGTGTTTAAGGTTGACCATTAGTTCAAAAAAATAGACAATTATTTTTTAGTTTTATATGATGGTATTTTATCAATATTAATAATATTTTGAGATACATTATTGGAAATAAAATTCGTTGGTTTTTATATATTTTGGTGATAAACTTATTTGAGGAGGAAAGACGTTAAATTTTGTGGACATTTGATTAAAGGTATTCGTAACATTTAGCTTTTTTATTATATTTTACATTGATTTAATTATATGTAGTTTGAAATTTGGAATATTTTATGAATTATATTTATATAGTTTAAGAAAATGGACAACTTGCATATCAGGTGAAAACCTAATTCGTATATATTGCCCATAGGGCTTTAAACCACAACCAATTGGCGACAAGGGTAAAACACCTACCAATTTACTACATGAAAGAGTATTTCCAATGTGTCATCATAAAGTGAGATATTAGAGTGTTTGTTTCTTAGTTCATGGCATGTATGTAAGTTTATGATATATGAAAAATGTATAAGGGGGTTTCATATCCATTACCTATTACAAAATGAAATTGGGAAAACATCAGCATGTTTTTTGTCATCAGACTCCCAAATTAAATAATTGTCAATATTTTATATGGGTTATAGATGATAAAAATATGATATTATAGTGATTAATTACTATTAGTTAATATTTATCTCTGTATTAGTTTTCCATGATATATATTAATTATTTGGTCTGGTTTTTTGGAGTACCAAATTCTTTTTAATCTGATCAGGATTTGAGGTTTACTTCAATGTTTTGTTGATGTATTCAATAGGATTTGGATGAAACGTTAGGTTCCATAACTTATTATCATTCTACAATAGATGGTCATTAATAAAGGACGATTTGGACACTATATGATCTATTCATATATTTTTATATGGATTTCAAGGGAGTTTGGGATCAACACTTTTCGCTAGTTGATTTTTCTAACAATAATTGGTTTCACTCGAGAATTTAGATGTCTCTTTATGCATACCTATATGAAAAGTACTGTAGAATTACATCATGTTGGGATGAATTGTGATAAAAAAACTACATTAGCACAAGAAATGGATTAATAAATGGAATAGAATGTTGGATCTATTCTGCATGATATATGAGAAGAATAATGTGGAAAAAATGGTATGCTAAAAATTAGTAATGTGATCTAGAATTTAATGTTGGTGAGAAGGTGTTTCTATGAATTTATCAATTGAATAAGGTTATGAGATTTATAAATAATGTAAATCTAATTCTTTTGAAAATATTACTCTTTGATATTCATGACCAAGTAAGGAGGAAATATTATCACTTGATGCTTCCACCGAACCTCTCTTAGGTTCACGATGTGTTCTTTGTATCTCTTATGAGAAAGTACATTCCTGATTCATAACACATAATAAAATCAGTGCTCATATTAATAGAGAATAAAATTTATTATAAGGAAAAACCTATATAAATTCAAGATTTTAGATATAAATTTATAAAAAAAATACTACTCACTAAGCCAACGTGTTGTGGTGAGACCAGAAATTAGTGAAGGTACATGTGAAAAAGAGGATATAACAAAGAAAATATATCCTCATTTTGTTATTTCAATGTGATGAATTTTGATCTGGAAGGTCACTTTAATGGGTTTATATTGAAACACCCCAGGTTATTACGATTTATTTTTGAATAAATTGAATTTATTTGATATCTTGTTTTACATGAAACCCCGAGTATTTACAAACCACGATATACTATTAATATTATTATTTAAGAATGGACATTATAACCTAGACATTATTCATACTAAAATGAAGTAGTATCAATGTAATTTTATAATTTAGTACAATTTTTTTATATAATGAGAATATATTTAAAAACAAGTATAAAAGTTTAGAAATAAATATGTATATTGATAGAAAACACATTTTCCATAAAAATGACTTGTTTTTATTTATTTGAACAAATAGAAAAATTAATTTTCTGATAATATTAGAATGTTTAACTGATAAATTTTAATTCACTTTTGGAATAAAAAATATCAAATGATTCATTGGGAGTTTTTGTTTCAATATTCTGAAAAGAGTTTTTTTTTGGAAAATAGTGAAAAATACTGATTTTTAATAAAAAATGTATTTTTTTGTTTAAAGTATATTAAAAGTTTAATATTAGAAAAATATTTAGAAGTAAAATTATTTCAATTATTTTATGACTAAACCAATTTTTGTAATTTTAATCCAATTCATATTTTCTATTGATATTACAAAATTCTAAAGTTATGTAAATTTTCTCTTTGGAATACCATAATTTTGTTGCATATGTGGGTTTAATTTTAAATTAAAAGTTTACATTTATATAAATGGAATTTCAAAAAATGGAATCCATTATTGGAATATTCATAATTAATATTACATATCAATTTGAACATAATTTCTTTTTTCAATGTGAATAATAAAAATAATAAAAATTAATTACTAAAGTTATGGTTAAAGTTGGTGTACCGGGGGTTAAACTAAAATGTAAAGGGATAAAATGACATAAATAATTGTAAATTTATTTATCGAAATATTTCATCCTTATAGAATTTGTGGTTGATGAATAATAAATTTTGGATCATTTTGGAAGGTTTAAAACATGGGTACACTTTTTTATATTAAGAATATTTAACTATGTCATCTCCCATACATGTGAAAGGGCACCCCTATCATATCCTCTCCGCACTAACATAAAAATTTGGTTAAAAATTTAATAAAAAAATATATTCCCTAATTACCTCCACACATCCTAGAGGAATTGTTTTTATTTTCATCCCTCCATAGAAGGATTTTGGTATAACCCTAAACCTGGTCTCTAAATAAGTGGTAAAATTCTTAACCTTCTGATTTTGTTTTATTTTTTATATGACCTCCGTAAAATATTCTTCAAATATGATTATATAATAACAATATTTTCTTAAATATAATGATATTTTTTTATATTAATGTTATAACTAATTTCCATCTCCTCTTCAATCAAATTGGAAACAAAACTATCAGTCATGGGTACGACAGACTACTTCCCTACAAACTGATATTATTCATTTTCAATCACCACCTCTCACAGGAAGATATAGTGACGTATTTTAATTATATATATGATATTAAAAAAATAATCATACTTATTTTATTATATTATCATATAAAAAATCTTAATTTCGATTTTTAATAATACGACAATTTTGCTCATGTGTACGGTGAACTACCACCTCATGAAGCGATGTGATTAGTTTTTCACTTACAATTTGCATGGAAGGAAATAAGGGAAAAATTAAAAACAAATTTTTGATATATATTAAATTAAAACAAGGAAAATATTACATATTATTTACCTTCCTATCATTCCTTTAATCTAGAAAATATAAAGTGGATTCATGAGTATGTATGACCTACCATATCCATGAATCATATAATTCAGTTTCTACCTCTAAATTTGTTGATTAATATAAATAAATTTGTAATGAGTATATAAAATATTTATATCATGGTATAATATAAAGATATCATGTAAACATGATCAATCTAAATGGGCCATATAAAAAAATTAAAACATACATGAAGAATAGAGCAGTTATTAACTAATACATGATTTTAAAAAGGAATTGTTAATAAACTAGTAACAAAAGTTCATCAGTAAATAATATATTGTATAATATATATATATATATATATGTATGTATGTATGTATGTATATCTCAGTTATATATGTATATTAAATCTATATAATTTATCCATGAGGTCTAAACCAATAATAAATAGGCCAAAACTAAATGTAAGGTATTTTCTCCAAACTTTTATTTCTATGGGACACATTACTTATACACAACTTGTTTCTTTTATATAGTGTATATATGAAATTTGAATGTATTTTATTATTTTTATCATTAAAATAATGGGATATACATATCCATATAATTTTATTGTTTAGGGGGATTATGATTCAAATGATAGAAAATTAGAAAAGGCTTTATGTTATAATGTTTTGGTTTTTTTGGGGATTTTTTTTATTATGATTCCAAATATAATATCTTATCATATACCTCTCAAACAACACATAAATTTATTATATATGTTTATTCATTAAAAATATTTTTTTAATTAATTTAATTTGCTTTATGAACTCAGGTCTTCAAAATAATGTTTTTTAAAAAATATACTTTATTTCTTAATTCAAACAAAAATAATTGTCCTTCTATGACCTTGTTTTATTAAAATTATTTAAATAATGTTTTTACTACCCATAATTCACTTATTAAGAGAATTTATAACAATTATTTAATTTTAACAAAATATTTTAAAATAATCCATTTTTTCCAAGAGGGGCAATTTTGAATTATTATCAAAAAATTTAATGGGATCTTTTCTTAATTTTTACCGCATAAATGATATTTTATGCTTATATGACTGATAGATAATTTAAATCGTCTGTTATAATAATAAAATTATAATTTCATGTTAAATTATTTCCATAATGTTATGTGAAAATATATTTTTTAAAAAATTTTATTTTCCAAATAAAAAGAATATTGTACTCAAGAAATGTTTTATGTGATCTTTAGAAATAATTTTACCTTAATGTTTAAATAATTTAATGGTGGTTAATATTTATTGGGTTTATAGTCCAATTATACCATCCATATTATTTATCTCGATTATTTATATTTATTATGACAATATGTATATGAAAATGATTCCTTTCCCATGGGTTATGATATAATTAAATGATTTTGAAAACCATTTCTTTACATGGGTTCTGATTTGATCAATGTTTTATAATATAGTGTTAAACATATATATGGATTTAGTTATTTGATGGTGGTTACATTATAACCAATAAAATTATTTTTTTATAACTAAGGATAGTTTTTACGTTATAAAAAAGGTGGGACCAATATCCCCCTACAGTTTGTTGTGTAAATATTGATATATCATGTGATAAATTAGGCAAGAATGGGTTGTGAATATTTTTCGGTAAGGTATTATACCAAATATAATAGTCATGGGAGTGAACATTGAATACTATGATGGTTTTGGTATTGAACCTATTCGACTATTATAGTATTGGTAGTATGTCATGACTATAAAAGAAATAATTTAATATGCTTATGTATATGCCACAAATCAATGTCTTATGATAATGTTATTCCATCATAGATTATGTCCATTGATTCCATTATAATACATTTCTTATAAACTACCATTATTTATTACATGAATCATTTTTATGATCTATGATATACATGGCATGGTTTTCAAATGTTATACTCATGTTAGCATACCCTTATACACATATTCTGTTAATATCTCACTTGTTTACCCTTACTGAGCATCTGAGCTCACCCATAATTATGTTTCCTTTCCCTAGGATATGAAAAAAGGTATTATGAATGATATTTATAATAAGGGATATATTTATGAATAACATAGTTGGAGATTATGTAGTACATCTATGAATTAGTTGTCTATATTCATGATTCTATAGCTACTAGAATTATACAATCCCGGTGTGGATTGTTATGTTATGTAATTGATATTAATCTTGTAAGATATAAAATATATGTATAATAAGTTTCAGACCTTATATATGTAGTTGCAGGTGTAGGGTAGATGATCTTTATTTGGGATGGAGAAAATAATGAGGTAATAAAGCCATTATTATAAATACTCCAAGTGTTTGTAGAAGTGGAGATCCAAGTATTCTATCTCTTTTGATTTTTTCTCTTAACTGCACTTTTTTATATTTTCTCTAAAAAAATTTTGATATAAGTATATCTCTTTTTCATTCTTGTTTTCAATTTATTCTATATTTTCCGGAGTTTTTTACCAACTTAGGATTGAAAAATAATTTCCATTTTGTTTAAGATTATTTGGGAGAGGTCTCCCCATAAAACATGAAAAGTTAAATTGGTTTCAAATCCTCGGATGTATTTAAGAAATATAATCATATTTAAATGATGATAGACACCCATATTAGAGTTCTCAATATCAATTATAGGTATATTAGGTTTTAAATGATAGTTCTTGAGGACATT
The DNA here is from genome assembly GCA_963277665.1 of Viscum album. Taxonomy (NCBI): domain Eukaryota; kingdom Viridiplantae; phylum Streptophyta; class Magnoliopsida; order Santalales; family Viscaceae; genus Viscum; species Viscum album. The sequence continues at coordinate 1,232,412,113 of OY728135.1, read as the reverse complement.
ATTGAGAGAATATATTGATAAATTAATGAAATTGGTATCGAGGTTATTGAATGGGATCAGAACATGTCCATAGATGCTAATTCAATTTTGTTTTCTATTTTCATTTTAATAATTTATATATCTAGATTCTAAAACTATTTCAATAAATTTAACTTAAATTAATTTCACTCTAAAATCCACACTATAACCATTAACATTTATAAAAAAAATTAAAAAAGTGAAAATTTTAAATTAGTACGCAACCTCCGTGTGAGATAGCCTCATAGTGACTATTTCACTACATTCATAGAAGATAAATTTTTGGACTGATATTTTATTGAAAAATAAAATCCCTACTAATAAATATAAATTATATTTTCCAAAACTCTCACACATGCACATATATATATATCAATGATTTAGTCCCCCTGGTTCTAATTTTCAAGTGAAAATGTATCATTTTTAGATATTGAATTAATTTTGAACAAAATTGTGAAAAAAAAATTATAATTATATTTCTTTAATAATTATTTATCACTTTGATATTTCAGAAACTAAATTTTCTATATTTATCCAAATTGATTTATTTTAGGATTATATGGTTCATGGTCTTCAATTATCTCAATTTTTCAACGATATGGTATGAATTTGATGACGTATAAATAATTGATTCAACATGAAACACTTTTGATGGATTAGATTGAACTCCCGTAAATAAATGTGTAATAACATAATCTATTCAACTCCAAATTAAGTGATTATTGTTTTAAATGACATATTTATTAAATCCATTCATTAATATCAAATTTAATGCCCAAATTCTTTCATTAATAATGTTATGCATATACCAAAGTGGAGGAATATAAAGAGTGTTATCATCTTGGAAGAAGTTAAATTTATTGATTCTAACATAATATTTGTACAAATTTTATATAGATATAGTATTTTGGTAAACGTTACACTTTTTTAACTTATTTTAGGTATTCATTAACCCTTTTTTGACCTATTATATGGTGGGTCTTGTTTTTGGCTCATTGTAAGAGTATTTGGAAAATTTAGAAGCCCAAGGGGTTGTGTATGGTTGGCGCACTACTACAAGCCATTATATTAACAAAACTACAAATTTTCTTTAATAGTGCTATAAAATAATTGTTAATCGAAGCACTATTAAAATATTTCCATTATCAATACTTAAAAATCATTGATAAAGGGGGTGTGTAACATTTTTTTAGTGATGGTAAATGAGAAACTATTAAAAAAATTAAAACTGATAAAGGTTCCATTTACCAATGCTATAAAAGCCCAACTAAAGGCCAAATTTATCAGTTCCAAAAAATGAATAGATAGATGGGGACAGTATCAGTGCTAAAAAAATGCAAATAAACATTACCTTTCATAGAGAGTCTTTTTAGCAATTCATAATGGGGAAAAATAATTTTTTGGGGTTCTCTACCCACCTTTTGTTAGCTCTTTTCCCACTCATTGTCAATTATTTTCACCCACTCACACCCACCCCATTTTTAACCTGATATTCCACACCCCCATCTTTTGAAACTCTTAGAATTGTCCTTTTTCTACATATTTCTATTTCCTATCATCATTTCCACCCCTACACGAGCCTTGATTTGATCATCATACCTCTCATTTAAAACTATGATTCCCTGACCATTTCACCAAGATTTTTTATTCTCGGTTTTATGATATCTCTATTGATATATATATATATATATCATATATTTATTAAATTATTTTAAATACTTTTATAAAATATTTGTTTGTGTGTTTGTGTGATATATTAATACTTATATTAATTTAAATAAAATATATATATATAGTAGTATACTTATAATATAATATTTATATATTTATGTTTATTAATAAACATACATACGTATATGTAAAAAGCTATATTTATTTTTATAGCTATATATATTCATATATTTTTATAATGTAAAAATGGTTAGATATTATTTATGTATATTTTTATAACATTTCGATATATTGTATATTTAGATATTAACTATATACATTACATATATATTTTTATGTATATATATTTACATATATATATATTCACTTATAAATGTATATTTATATATAATTTTTTTATAATTTTTTTATAAATATTCATTGTAAAATTCATTTTTATACTAAATTTATGGATAATGTTTTTTTTAAAAAATATACACATATATATCTGATGTATAAACATAATATTGATACCTATACAGATATTTACACACATAAGAAAACATTTATGTTTCTCACATTCGTGTACATATATTTTCATATATATATATATATATGTATTTATTTAAATAAATTCTCATATATATATATATATGTGTATTTCTTTATTGGAACACACATGTTTATATATAAACATTAATTATATAATTATATATATACATATTAATACATTTATATATGGTAAATATAATGGATAATTTTTTTAAAATAAAATGAATAATTAATATTTATTTCCATTGGATTTATATATTTATTTATTTTATGTAAATATATATACATATGTATTTATACAATTGATTTTTTATAATTAAATATATAAAAATATGAATATTGTTATTTTTATGTTACACTAAAATATCCCAAATGATAAAATTCAAAAACCATAAAACTTATATGAATGTTAGACCTTGGAATAAATTCAGTATTTATAGAAAATGGACAAGAAGACACTCTAAAATAGAGATTAAATATTATCGAATATTAAAAATTTATGGTATTCCCACTAAAAACTCAATTTTGGAATACTTACAACCATGTTTTCCCAGAAATGGTTACTAGGGTATCATAAATCTATAAGTTGTATATCTATTTAAAATATTCAATTTTATATGTGGTGGATCTCAAAAATACCCACAAATCAAAAGTTAAGGCCATTTAAAGATCAAGTCATATTTTCAAATTATCTATGATTTTAGATTAATTTATTAAAATTTTATTTCATAAAATTGTTATTAAATGAATATTACTAGATTATAATTAGATAATTATAAATTAATAATTTTTTTAATTATTTCATAATCCATTGTTCACCAACTTTTTTATATATTAAGTTTAAATGAATATTTTTCCTTGTATGATTCATATTTAAAAAAATATATTATATTTCTATCAATATAAATATATAAATATAGTTATATATTATTTTCAATGACACATTTTTTTCAAATGTTTACTTTAACACCATTAGTACAAAATCACTAATCAAAGGAGGCCTTTATCATCTCTTCTCTACTAGAGCTGAAAAAGGGGTCATTTATCAACGTATTTTTCAAGACATGAAAATGAAAAAAATTTATCATATATTTTAGAGATCACTGATAAAAGATATTGCTTGATAAAATATATTTTTAGTAGTGGTGCATAGTTTGAGAAAATTGTGCCATTTTTCCCTATAAACCATTTGCCGTATTATAAGTCACTTGAAGGGGGCTCATATTCTGTCTAAACTATGTGGAAAACCCCTATGAAGAATGAAACATCAAATAGTGAGGGTTTATACAGTTTAAACATGGGTTTGAAAATTGGTCACCCTCTTAGGAGAAACACTACACCCTGCTTGCAGGTGCACATAATTAGGACACATTATTTCTCTAAATGTGTGGCCCTATAGAAAACATTGTGTACTGGTTTTAATTCCCCCAAAAAAATTTATTACAAACAAAAAAAACAAAAATTTCACCCCAATTAGTAATATTTCAACCCAAAATCAAATACATGGTCTTTAAAGTCTCCCAAGAGGCAACATTAATTTCTCTAATACCTTTTCATGGAAGATCCAAACATTGGTGATTATGGTTAATCTCATCTGGGTTAGTGGTTATCCTCTCAGGATGTTTATTCTAATATATATTTTTATTCTACATAAACAGTTATGGGTCATCATATTAGCGATGTATATAGACTCCATTTTAATGGATGTGGACTCTAGTCTGTGTTTATTTATCTCATTCCCACTGTTCATCATTGGAAATATAATTTCAAGTGTGTCTTTGACTGTGTGGTTAATGGTATGTGGTTCCTTGAGGATTTTACCTTTGAATAAAAACCTGAATTTATTTATTTAATTTACATTACTTTTTAATTAATTTAATAAAACATATTGGAATGGATTATATGTGTGATTTAAAATGGCATGGAAATATGAAAACCACCAATTTTAATTAAATTGAAATTTGGGGTGGATTTTAGGAAAACAATGACTTGATTATAAAATTTATTTGATCATTTTATTCACTGTTGAACAATGAGAAAAGGGGATTCAATTTAAATATTATATTAAACAGAAAGAATTGATTAAAACCATTGTTTGTTTTTGATATTATATAGGAATGTTCAAAACTAAAAACTAGTCCATTGTAATCTGAACTGATTAAAATTTTTTTATTTTCCCTTGTTTTAGGAACACTGTAGAATAAGGTTTTAATGGTAAATGGTACTAGAACACTAGGGCCTTGACTACATATCAATGGTTTGAATATTAAATCTAATACTAATAAGTTATTTCATGAACACCTGAGAGGGTTCCCATTTGGGTTTGTTTTTAGCTTGTGAGGGTCCCTAGTTTGGGTTATAGATTACTATGTGTGTACATACATATCTAAATATGATTTTATAAATGATATGTATGGGGATCTTATTTTCAAGACTAATATACTATTGGTATTTTGTACACGGTTCTAATATTATTTATACTTTCTTATACATTCCATTGAATATTGAGCTATTTTACTATATCTAATGGATTTATATTATTGTTTTATATAAAAAAGTTGTTTTAATATATTTTTTCAAATACATGAAACCTAATTTAATTTTAAATCATATTTTCTTTTAAAATATGTGAATGATGTTACATTCCTTGTTTAATTAATATAGATCGTAATTGGTTTATTTATTATAGAATTGATGATGGAACACTTTGTGATACACTATTGGGATTTGTAGCTAACACCATAACTTTTCCTTTGGAAATTTATAAATTTTTTATGATAAGTACATGAAAATGTAATGTACCACTTATAGAAGGTGGATGTTATTAATCATTGGGACTCTAGTGTGTTGATGGTGACCAGTGGAGCTTTTGTAAACCTATTACGTAGAAGGTTTGAGTGTTTTTTCGAGTTGACAATATTATTTTTTCCTTTGGGATGTATCTATCTATATAGGAATTAATTTACATATTTGTATTTGGTATTGTCTCCCTTTTGAGTATTGATCATGTTATCCTATATATTTTATCTTCCACTTTCATTAGAAAATTCATACCCTATTGTTTCTTCTATGACTCTAGGTGTTATTCCCCAACCCATGTGGGGATTAAGAATTCCATTTGGACTATGTCGTACCCAATGTATGTATATAATTACCAGGGTATCCGGACTAGTTCTTGATAGGAAACAAGGTAAATATTGAATATAAACAACATTATTGAAGTAAACCAATTGATAATCATCATTCTAGTAGTGGAAATATGGTAAAATGTTAGATGTACTTAATCTTGAGTGAAACTTTCCATGCAATATCTATATAAATATGAGTATTAACTTCCATACCGGGATAAACTCCAAATGCCTCTAGCAGTTCAGATCAACAGATGCATTCCATTTTGATATTTTTCCAGTAATTGTGAATTTTTATATTTTATCTTTATACTATATTATATATTGGAGGTTTTCTAATCGACTCATGATTCCAATTTCTTATATTTGTTTTGAATATCTTACCAACTTATGACATTAAATATATCATTTTTTGTTTAAACTTATTTGGTATAAGTGTCCCCATTGAACACAACAAGTTCAATTTGTCTACATTGCTCAGTGGTCTTTGGAAAAATTAATCACTTTTACAAGGGAATAAAAATGATATTTGAGTTTTTAATATCATTTACAATTAGTTTTGGTGTCTAAATAGAGGGATAATGATCATAATTGGAAAACATAAATTGATGATTCCATTAAACAAGGATAAATAAGAGTGCACGCAAATAAAACACATCCATAGATGATAAATCAATTTTGATTTACATTTCCTTTTTATTCTATTATATATCCAACATCTAAATTCTATTTAATTTTGTTAAATTTATTTAATTTACCTTTTTAAACCAAATATTTACTGTAAAATTTAATAAATAAAAATTTAAATTTGGATAATTTAAAATTAGTTTGTATCCTACTTATGAGACTATCTTGTGGTCACCAATGTAACTCATTCTTAGGGGGGATATTATTGAGTGATGTTTAATAAAAGAACATCCCTATCACTTGATTAATTTTATAGTGTTTTTGATTAATTTATTTTAATTTTTGGCATCAATAAGTTTTTAAACATTAATTTAGAACCTTATAAATTAATTTTCGTAATGGAAAATCTTATAATTGTTCATAGTATAAACAATTTATGGGTACAATAAAGGGAGAGTTTTCAAAAAATGAAAGATAATTATCTAATTCCTCAATAAATGGTTTCATGATTCAAGAAAAAATATAAGAAATCCAAATACCTCTTCTTTTTATAAGGGAATTAAAATTATTGTTCACTCTTAAAGAATCATACAAATAGAAATCATTGAACCATAAAATATTGTTATTGAATATCCTTGTGGGAAATAAATAAAATAATATTTAGATAATACATTTTTGAAAAAAATTCAAGATTATCTTTTACATCCATAGAGATGTTACATTAGGTAATCAATTGTTTTTATAAAACTTTTGGGGGACTTTTTTGGAAATAGAATTATCTGTAATACCCTAATGGTTGAATCTTAAAATTAAAAAACATTTTACAATTTTTTGGTTAAAGAATAACTGATACTAGAGAAATTTATTTCTTACCAACATTTAGAGGAACTAGATATGATAAAATAATTTAATACACTTTTTTCCCCTCCTAAAAACAATAAATCAATAAAATTAATTGGGTGAATTCTCAAATTGTGACTAGTTTTTATTTGATCATATTGATAGTGAATTTTTAATAACTACACCATATGAATATTTGACACCTAAAAAATTTGTTAAGAGTAATATTTTCAATAAATAATATTATGTACTAGTTGAAATTGGATTAAACATATAGTTCCAATTAATATATACGTTTTTCTATATGGGGACGACGTGTATGTCACAATTCAAGAGAAAGTGAGGTCGAGGCTCTCTTGAATTTTATCACCACATCCACTACTTATTTTGAAATAAAATTCATGGATAGTAATTTGAAGAAATGTATCCATGGGAAATTTTAAAATAAGTAAATGTTAATGATTTTTTTAGATAATAATGTTTTGTGGTTTTTTAATATGAAAGCAACCCCACTATCATATAGGGGATAACCAACTACAACTTCTTGACAGAGGGTAATAAAATACAAACACCCCCATAGGTGATCAAACCAATAATGTTTTACCATTATCTCATTATTTTTTGATATTTTTCTTTATTTAATAAAAATTATATTCTATTTCTTTCTTTTCTTATAATACGGATTTGTCCATAGTTAAGAGACTTGCTAAAGGATGCTTCTACTCAAATAAACCAAGTTGTGTCTTTCCTTCCCACTTATTTTTTTAATTTAATATTTTTATGATCTTAAATTATCATAGAAAATAAGAATAATGAAGGAATTATATAATATAAAAGTGGGGTTAGAATCACCATTTTATAAAATAGATTTCTTTTTAGTTTTTTTAGTTTTTTTTATTTCTATTGAAATGTTTTTACTTTTCCTTATACCTTTTTCCTTAAAATATTTATTTTTAAAACAGGTGAGATAAAATGAATATATTTTTCAATTTTCACCTATTTCATTGTGTAAACCAACTTCATCCACTAAAATAAGCTTAAATGAATGTTGGAAGGATTTTATTTTGAAATAACGATATTATGAACATCATGAAATGTACTCTTATTTTTGAATTCTATTCAACAAATTACCAAATTTATTTTCAAAATAGCTTTATTGTGACACTTATAAATAATTTATTTTATACATTACAGTCACCAAACTCCATGTCAAAACAACACACTAAATATTGAACTATATTAGGATTTATTTCTATAAAAACTTGATGGTTTAAGGTACTTGGGTTTTAAATGATTGTGGGGTTTATTTTGTTTTTAAAATAATTCATTTCATGAAACTCTTTTATTTAGGTATACCAATATATATAATCTTTTTTCACTTATTTTTGAAGAATGATGAGTAATTTACCCACACTATAGGCCACGTTTCATTATCTAACCTAGTCTATATATCAAAAATGAATGGTCTTATTTATATTAAGTGTTCTTGATTATTATTATGATATTATAAATTAATTGGAATTTATTTTAATGAAAAAGAAAAATATAAAGATATTTTATTATGGGAATGCAGTTTTATGAAACTAATACCTTACTAGATTTTTTTAGTAGATTAAAAAAAAAGAATGATCATAAAAAATATATTGAGTTGATGGTCTGGGAAAATCATAAAAAAATAAAGTTTGTGATAATTAATGGTATATTATCATAATAAATGATGTCAATAACTCACACCAATTTCATAAAATTCAATAAAAAATCACTACCTCTAAACATCAATTTTGGAATGAATTTTAAAATACCAAATAAACATAAATTTATAAAGGTAGTTGAGTGATATCATTTTTCCTAATGAAATGATGAATGGTGTTCATATTACATGAAGTATTAAATATTATTTGATCTGATTTCATACAGAGATAAATGATTAGGGTACCAATTCAAGATCTTAAATTAGATTCCTGAATTTTTCTTTTAAAATCACTAATCCCTCCTCTTTCTTTCATAGAACATATAACATCAAAAACCTACCAAAACTAAGCCATTGAAAACTAATTAAAATTCATAATGATAAATAATGAGTCCTTGAAACACATTGAGTGTGGATTTTAGAAGTTATAAAGCCTATGGTTACCTTTATATGTGTTTGGATAGGAAAAGAAATGTTAAAAATCTACAGTAGTTCAACAATGGAAATTTCATGTTTGGTCACTGTATTATGTTAATGGGAGGAGAAATTATGTGGAAATGGATTGAACATAAAAAATGGATAATATGAAATAATTTTTTTGATTATGCTTGGTGAAATTGATTTTTCTAGTTTTAAATTTGTGGATCTTAGGGATATCTTGCTGAAATATTATTTGTTATGGTTTTGTTATGCCCAATTGTCTAGGTGTTTCAGGATTAAGTGTGGGAAGATTTATGGTAGTTAAATTTACATAAACGTTCATATGTATTTTAATCATATAATACCCATAAATGTTTCTTTAAAGTGAAAATGAATCATTTTTGATATTTCGATTTATTTTGAACTCAATTGTGAAAATAACACAATTCTGTATTTTTTGAAGTTTTTTATCATAATGATATTATATCCGATTATTCTTATATACTCATAAAAATAGGTAAATTATTTTTTTGGACTATATGTTTACTATGGTTCAATTATCTCAACTAGATGAATAGCTGATTCAAACATAATGAGGCCGGAATTATTCATTTTACTTGAAATTATTTTATTGGATGTAATAGAACACTCTTTAATAAATGACACATGATTTATGTTTCACAAATTAAAATTTTGTTATTCTAGATATCACATAAATATGATAAATAGGTTCACATATAAATTAAATTTCATCAATAAATTCACTGATGATGATAGTTTTGGAATGTATCAAATTTGTTGAAGTTGAAGAGTCTTTTCATCTATAAAAAGTGTTATTTAGTAATATGAACATAACATTCTCTACAAATGTTAACTGGATATTTAATTTTTCTATGATAAATAAAACATAATTAGGAAAAAATTTCTATAGAATATCCTATCAATAATATTCAATATATTTGGTCAAATATTCATAAAATTTTAGAGGTTGGAAAATATACTAAAATCATCATCACCCTTTCTCAATAAATAATATTATCTGATTCCATTTAATGTATTAATAATTGGTTGAAAAAATGTGGGGTGATGATATTGGGAAAATTATATTTCCTATTGGAAGAATAATATGGGATAGATAATTTATCAATGATTAGATAAACTCCAGGTGACTGTAGTGGTGGAGATCTAGGATAGTTTCCCTTTTGATTTATTTCTCTTAGCTATATATTTTTATATTTTTTCTAGAAATTTTTTTCCGGGTTGAAGGATGTTTCATTATAGTTTGTAGTTTATTATATTTCATTCTGTGTTTTTACCAAAATTATAACTATAAAAAATTGTCTTGTTGTATAAACTTATTCGGGTGAGGTCTCCTAATTGAGCAGAACAAGTTAAATTTGTTTTTATTGTTTCATGATCCTAATGTAATCAAATAGATAAAATTATAGGATAAACACCCATTATTTAGTTAAATATATGTTTTATAGGTTTATTAGGTATTCATTTAGAGGCCTCAAGATAAAAATTGAAAAAAATAAATTTATAATACAATTTAACTATGATTAGTTGGTGTTTTCAAGGATCAAAACTCATCTATAGTTACTAACTCAATTTTTATTTCCATTTCCTTTACAATTTCATTATATAAATTTTAAAATTTTATTTTAATTAGTTTATATTTATATAATTTCTTATTAAATTAACACTTATAAATTCAACATTTCACAAAAAAAAATTAATAACTTGGTTGTTTGAACTATGTTTGTAACCTCCTCGCAAGACAAGACCATGGTCACCACTATATTGCATTCTCATTAGAAACATTATTGATTTATTTTTTATGAAAAAACAATATAAATGAGTTTCTATCTAGTATCTTCCATAATTTATTCCATGAAGTTGCATAGGTCATTGAGGCTTTATAAGGACCATATGAAGATAAACCAAGGGAAAATGAAAACATGGATCTACTATAATGTATTAACAGCTTGCTTGATCAACTACGTGGTTACCTAATATTCAATATAATCTACATGAATTTTTTTAACACAAGGTGAGGGTGAGACATTCAAACCTAATATTCCCAACATTCATAAGAAGGTACAGTATATTGATACAAGGTGATATTTTTCAGTCTAAATAACACACCAAATGTGTTTATGGATTTGATAAATCATGGTTTAAACCCTTATTTATGCAAATTTATATTCCGTTTTATTGATTATATTATCACGGAAATAATTTTGAGGGAGGATAATATGGGTAATATGGACCATTTTTTGGAACACTTAGGGATTTTTGACTATATCCCAATATCCAAATGTGTCACATCTAAATTAATAAGGTTCACTTGTTAGGTAATATTATATCTGAAGCTTCAGTGTTGGTAGACCCCATGATGATTGATAAGTGTTTTCATGGGAGTTTCCTAATAAATTTTTTGAGATACGTTACTTTTTAGATTTATTAGGTCATTACTGGGGGATTATTCATAACTTATCACATTTATTAGTGCTAATTATTGACTTAACTAAGAAATGAGAGAAATTTATTTTGTTTAACTATAGTGAGAGATATTTCCATGAGCCAGGGAATGACTGAGTATATCATTAAAGTGAAATTTAAAAAATTTAGGTAGGGAGTATACCTTATATTTCCACACATTATTTTTTCATCTTGGTGTAATCATGATATAGGATGGTTATGTGGTCACATAATAGTCTATTCAAATAAAGAAGTAGGAGTGGAATTATCTAACCAATGACTTTTATTTGTAAGTAGTAGTAAATTATATGAGGAAATATTTTCATTAAAAATTAGTTGAGAGGTTATTCTTGTATTCCATTTATATGTTACATAATTAAATCTTATCACAGTGTAACCTAGACATTAAATAGTGAATGCAGCTTGATTATTAAAAATCCATTTGATTTTGAGCTGGCAAACACCTGTGGAAAAGGAAATTTAGTTGCAAATGCATTGATTTGTAAAATTAAATTTTAGGTTGTTACTTAGTCTGGTAGTGTGTTTAATTTGATGGAAACTTCATTATGATGAATTTTGATATTTAGGAGTATTAGGTTTGATTGACCCTAACATCCATGTCATTCATTTGTTCAATCCTTAGTCAGGTGAAGAAGATCTAGTTGTATGATTATGATTATCTAGTAATGATAGTGTGTTAATATGGTGGGGATCCACTTTTAGACTAATATATTAATGAAAATATGAATATTTCTGTCTAATTATATGTTATTATACCCACAATAACACATGATATGTTGATGGGATATTATACCACCTCAAAGGGGGTGGTATACCTGTTGTACCTCTCGAACCCCTCGTGGTTTAATTTTCATGATCACAATCACTCTCTTATTTATCTAATATTGTTTTAAGTGTTTTTGGATAATAGGCATAATTTCAGGTGGCCAAGGAATTGGGCCAAGAAAGCAAGAAGCCAAAGTGGACTGATTTTCAGTCCACCGGCCAACCGATGGAAGACCACCGGCACGCCGATGGAGGACTGGACAGGAGGCATTCCTCTGTCCAGACCACCGGCCAACCGGTGTCAGACCAGCGGCCAGCCGGTGTCATCCTGACAGAAGAGGTTGCCACTGCCTAAGCACCGGCCAACCGGTGGCCTCAGCACCGGCCAGCCGGTGGCACCCAGCCCAAACAGTGGAAGCTACTGCCTACTCACCGGCCAACCGGTGGCCACCTCATCGGCCAACCGGTGGAGCCTGAGCCTGAGCCCTCCTCCATTTTGCACACACCGGCCAACCGGTGGCTCTGCACCGGTCAGCTGGTGGAGCCTGTCAAACTAGCCGTTGGGCCTTTGACCAGACTGGTCCACTTGCCTCCCAACGGCTCCGAAAGCCTCTCCAACGGCTCCAAAGGCCTCTAACTGCCATCTGAGGGTTCCCCCTCTATAAATAAAGGACTAGGAACACCCGGAAGCCTAAGGAACAACATCGGAACATTTTCCATCATTTGGCTAACCTCCGGCGGATTATTCCAAGGGAACCCCAATTGCTCCAACCAACTTCCACATCCAAGGAGCATCACCATAGAGGCTTGGGATAGCACTTCATCAACTTCATCAATCATTTGGCGCCCAAGGCTTCTCCCATTACGGTTTTTATTGTTTATCATTTTTGAGATTTAATTTGGGTTTGTGCCTACAAACCCCATCTCTTTCTCTCATCTCCTCTGTTGGGTTCTCACACCACCTTCAAGGTGTGAAGAGGTTAGTCAAGCCTTTCCTTTTAAAAGGCTTGAGTCAAAGGTGAGCTAGCCTTCACCCGTAAAAAGGCTAGTGGGTTTCTTGCTCAAACCATTAAAAAGCAAGCTGTAATAGGTGAGCTAGCCTTCACCTGTAAAAAGGCTAGTGGGTTTCTTGCTACAACCATTGAAAAGAAAGCGGTAGTAAATCTCTCAACGGTTGAGTTGGGAGCGGAGACGTAGGCCGGGTTTTTGGCCGAACTCCGTTATCAATTCCTGTGTCTTGCCTCTTTATTTCCGCTGCACTTTTAACTTTGATTTTTAATTTGTTAATTATTTTTTAAAAGGCAATTCACCCCCCCCCCTCTTGCCATCACCCCTTTATTTCTCCGTCCAACAATTGGTATCAGAGGGAAAATTTGATTAATACCCTAACCGGTTTCAAATTCAAGATCCATTGTGATGGCATCAACCTCTTTCGCCCCCGAAGGATATTCTTTGGGTCGTGCTCCATTTTTTGATGGAACCGACTATAATTATTGGAAAACCCGCATGACCACTATTCTTAGAAGTATAGGATATCCCATTTATAAAATTTTCATGCAAGGTTACACTCTCTCTTCTCCCGATGAATCCAAATGGACCCAAGCCGATATTAAAAATTTCAAGCTTGATGGCAAAGCCATGAACGCTCTACATTGCGGCCTTGATCGTAATGAGTTCAATCGAGTTTCCACATGCACCTCCTCACACGAAATCTGGAAAATTTTGGAGGTTACCCATGAGGGGACCAACAAAGTCAAGGACACTCGATTGGACATGTATCGTCAAGATTTTGAGTCTTTTTCTATGCATCCATCTGAATCTATTTCTGAAATGTTTACACGCTTCACTGACGTTTGCAATGGAAGAAAATCTCTAGGAGATAATATTTCTGCAGAAACGATGGTCAAGAAGATCCTTTGGATCTTACCAAGCTCATGGGCACCAAAGGTGACGACCATCCAAGAGGCGAAGGACATCAAGAATATGCCGGTCGAAGAGCTCATCGGATCCCTCATGACTTATGAGATCACCATGAGGAGGCAAGCTGAAAAGGAAGGCAAACCGATCAAAACTCCAAAGAACATCGCCTTCAAAGTACAACAAGAAGAAATCTCATCCTCCTCATCGTCTTCCTCTTCAAGCGGCGATTTTGAAATGGAGAATCTTTCCCGCAAAATGCACAAGTTCATGAAGAAGCACAAAAAGAAGAAATCTCGCAAGGCCCGCAAGGCTCAACCCAACGAAAAATCCGAGCCCAAGGTAACATGTTACGGGTGTGGTGAGAACGGCCATTACAAGCCCGATTGCCCACTCAACAAGAAAAAGGCCAAGCAAAAGGAGAAGAAGAAGGAATTCAAGTCCACATGGAGTGATAGCTCCGCATCCTCCTCCTCCTCCTCCTCGAATGACAACGGTAACAAATGCCTAATGGCATTTCATGAGATAACATCTTCCGACTCCTCATCCTCTTGTTCTTCAAATTCTTTTAATCATTTGTCTTACGAGGATCTCCAACATGCGCGAGATCAATTGGAGGAAGGTTTTCACGAACATTCTTCCAAATTTGTTTCTTTAAAAAAGAATTTCAAAAAACTCTCTTCCAAAAAAGAACAACTTCTCAAAGAGAAGGAAGAGTTAACCCTCAAAGTCCAAAATCTTCCCGATGTTGATTCCATGGAATCAACAATCAAAGATCTAAGGGAGACTCTAGCCAAGTTCACCCAAGGGGAACAAAATTTGAACAATTTACTAGGTTCCCAACGCGTATCTAGGACCACCCAAGGTCTTGGCTATTCCAAGAAAGCTTCCTCCTCCCATGCTCCAACTATTTTTGTAAGAGGGAGCTCTCAATTTAAATTTTGCAATTATTGTAAAAAACCCGGGCACTTAATCTATGAGTGCAATTGCAAAAATGCCCGGTATGGTAGGCCCAAAACTATTTTTTTCAATGATGAATTTTATAGTAGAAGACCCGCCACAAGACAAGTATGGATTGAAAAATCCCTCTTAGCGAGTCTCACCAGACCGAAATTTGTCTCGGTTTCAAACAACTCTCCCCGGTGATTTGTTGTTTTATTTGGGAGTTAGGTTTGTTTAAGCTTTTTTGTTTTATTCAAAACCTTCTATTCAAACTTTCAATTTCAACACTTGGTATCAAATTTTTTAATTCAAAATTTTCTATTAAATTTTCATTTCAAAATTTTCAACTCTTGGTATCGAATTTTTCATTTCAAAACTTTCAATTCAAACTGTTATTCATTTTTTCATTTCAAAACTTTCAATTCAAACTGTTATTCAATTTTTCATTCAAAACTTTCATTTCAACATTTTCGATTCAAAACATTCAATTCAAATTTCAAAAATTTCAATTGGTTTAAAATCTCGTTTTTCATCGTTTCCCTCAAACATGTTATATGCCCCGTGCTATTTTGATAATCACAAAGGGGGAGAAATTCTTGGTTGATTGGGGGAAAAATCTTTTAAAGCATGCCTTTCATTTCAGTTTTTACATTGTTTGTTTTGGTGATTGTGATCATCAAAATAGGGGGAGATTGGTGTACCTCTCGAACACCTCGTGGTTTAATTTTCATGATCAAAATCACTCTCTTATTTATCTAATATTGTTTTAAGTGTTTTTGGATAATAGGCATAATTTCAGGTGGCCAAGGAATTGGGCCAAGAAAGAAAGAAGCCAAAGTGGACTGATTTTCAGTCCACCGGCCAACCGATGGAAGACCACCGGCCAGCCGATGGAGGACTGGACAGGAGGCATTCCTCTGTCCAGACCACCGGCCAACCGGTGTCAGACCAGTGGCCAGCCGGTGTCATCCTGACAGAAGAGGTTGCCACTGCCTAAGCACCGGCCAACCGGTGGCCTCAGCACCGGCCAGCCGGTGGCACCCAGCCCAAACAGTGGAAGCTACTGCCTCCTCACCGGCCAACCGGTGGCCACCTCGCTGGCCAGCCGGTGGAGCCTGAGCCCGAGCCCTCCTCCATTTTTCACAAACCGGCCAACCGGTGGCTCTGCACCGGTCAGCCGGTGGAGCCAGTCAAACTAGCCATTGGGCCTTTGACCAGGCTGGTCCACTTGCCTCCCAACGGCTCCGAAAGCCTCTCCAACGGCTCCAAAGGCCCTTAACGGCCATATGAGGGTTCCCCCTCTATAAATAAAGGACTAGGAACACCCGGAAGCCTAAGGAACAACATCGGAACATTTTCCATCATTTGGCTAACCTCCGGCGGATTATTCCAAGGGAACCCCAATTGCTCCAACCAACATCTAGATCCAAGGAGCATCACCATAGAGGCTTGGGATAGAACTTCATCAACTTCATCAATCATTTGGCGCCCAAGGCTTCTCCCATTACGGTTTTTATTGTTTATCATTTTTGAGCTTTTATTTGGGTTTGTGCCTACAAACCCCATCTCTTTCTCAAATCTCCTCTTTTGGGTTCTCACACCACCTTCAAGGTGTGAAGAGGTTAGTCAAGCCTTTCCTTTTAAAAGGCTTGAGTCAAAGGTGAGCTAGCCTTCACCCGTAAAAAGGCTAGTGGGTTTCTTGCTCAAACCATTAAAAAGAAAGTTGTAATAGGTGAGCTAGCCTTCACCTGTAAAAAGGCTAGTGGGTTTCTTACTACAACCATTGAAAAGAAAGCGGTAGTAAATCTCTCAACGGTTGAGTTGGGAGCAGAGACGTAGGCCGGGTTTTTGGCCGAACTCCGTTATCAATTCTTGTGTCTTGCCTCTTTATTTCCGCTACACTTTTAACTTTGATTTTTAATTTGTTAATTATTTTTTAAAAGGCAATTCACCCCCCCTCTTGCCATCACTCCTTTCTTTCTCCGTCCAACAATACCTATGTCTAAATATGATATACTGAGACATATTCTGAATTTATAGATTTCCTAGGATGAAGTGGTACATATAGGATATTGTAACACAGTGCTCTACCTATCAGTAGGTGATAGTTGAGAACCAGTGACCCCCTGATATTTTATATCCATTAAACATTCCAAATTTGACGTTTTTTGACCTGAATATGAATTTTTAAATGGTTTACCAATGACACCCCAATGCTACAATGTATTATGGGTGATAAAGGATCGACTAATGATATTAACCCATTTCCAACTGATCTATGAGAAATTTCGAATGGATGAGATAGGGAATCATTATGTTTGAGTGATAGTGTGATTTCATGGGATTCTATACGGTGTTATTTCATATTGGGATTTCCATTATACATCACATATTATGGAGGGTTCATATAATGTTACTGAAATGTTGGTTATTTAGATTAATACTTACATTCTACATATGGATGAAAATTCGAAGTGTATGGTTTTAATTATAGAAGAACCTATAAGATCAAGCATTCTCTAATTTCATGATTTCCAATAGAACAAATTGGATTTTGTGAATTTCACTTAAAAAATATCTTTCAGGCTTTGAAACATATGGATCATATCGAGTATTTATATGGTAATCTGTGTCGTTCACCCTTCCATTGGGTAGAGGCTACTAATTCAATGATTTTTGGATTGATCCTTTCACATGATACATACAAGATTGTTTCTTTTATCATATTGAAGTTGTCAACCATCATGAATATGCATAATTCATAATTCAACTGGCTTAGTTTTCAAATTATGTTTGAGGTGGGTGACTCGATGTTTTAGTGTGTGTTGCTCACATTGTGAAAACACCATGTTTTGTTCTTGGATAATCCAGAAGATAACTTTTGTGGATACTGAAGATAGTATAGAACATTGATGTACTGATGTACCAATAATATCTTACTTATTTTTTTACACACATTCATAATGTATTCAAAATATTGAATCTTTTATGATATTATCCCCATCTCTCTCACAAGATCGATAAAAATGATATTTATATTAAGGCTAAGGTTTCATTTAAGTAGTGTCCAGATTATATAGTGGATAAAAGTATGATGATTCTTCATGACAAGGTATTTTATATGGTATGAGTGTTCGGGAAGAAAAGGCATATCCCTGTGGATATTTGGGAGCGAGAGTTTGATTTGAATTTTCAGTGCATGTTGTATTTTTATGATGAGGCCTACTGATGTTTCAAAATGAACCTTGAGATGAAATATTATGTGGTTGGGATGTTATAAAACCTCAAACATTCAAGATGTAAAAATCCATTTAATTATTTATGGTCATTTTTTCCTTTATTTAGTTTCTATTACATGGATTTTTTGTGGGGGTGTTGGAGTGATATCATGAAGTGTTTCTAATGTTAGAAGCCTAAAAATTTGAAAACATAGATTTTATGTTGGGAACATATTTGGTCCATGTTTATATCTTATTGTGCCCGCAACCTTATAGAGGGGTATATTATTAGGACTTGGTATCTCAAACCTTATATATGGCATGTGTAAGATGTATAAAACTTTCAATAAAGTATATAAACTAATTCACATTCATCACATGGTTTTTAGAACCATGTGGGGAAATAGTGAAAAGGGTGGATTTTAAAATAGCGAGAACCACATTATTAATATAATGTTTGGGAAAAAATCTGTCCAAACAATGTGTTGAACCCTATGTCTTAAATTTAGAATTTTTCCACCATTCTCCACCAATTCCGAAACACTCAAACCCATATATCCTTCCCCCTCACGCGTTCAATACCCTCCCACATAGCAATCATTCTTCTTCATATTTTTTTATAGATTTCTATACCTGATATTGGTATAATAATTTTTTGTTCAGATTTTCAAAAATAAGGAGATTAATCTATACATTAGTCATTGAAATTTTTGTATTTATTACATTATTTAGAAATATCAATAAATATATACCATATTTCATGGATTTCATCACATTTTCTAATTCTCACTATTTGATCCCAATTCAGTGATTGGTAATCAATGAGTGTGATATTATGAGTCTAAGGTGGGTTGTATTAATGTTAACACTCAAAGTCCCTTCCATTTTCATTATGCTTGTTCCATGTGTTCAAATTATTGAGACATCCCCATTACTTAAAGATATAAATAAATATTATGCCGGCCAAATTATATAAATTTAAACATACCATGTTCCATGATTAATATATTTGAAATCGTAGACCAAACCCATTTCTTCCACTTCTGGGTTCTCAACCTTAGATTTTTCATAAAAATTAAGAGGAGACCCTAAGTGGTTCCATATATATGTGTTATTGAACAAGTGTTTTATTAGGGATACCATGGTAGTATCCTATGATCTTCTCTGCCTTCCGTTTGTGTAATCACTTATATAATAATATTGATCGCGTTAAAAAAATAATTGTCTTGTTGACATAGAATAACCTGTACATTCTCTATATGTTCAGTATTGAGTCCATTGACAAGTATTTCATAGGATATACTCTAGGGAATCGACTTTGAACCAATGGACATGGAATTCCGTGAAGGTTCACTCAAGATTCAATACAACTCCCATTGATTTATAATTAACTGGTGAAAATCACTATATTAATCCTTGGGAAAAATAACATGGAGTTTCTTTGGTAATCCAATTGGATTTTACTTTATTCCCTTTTACTATGAATTCCCTATACATACTCTTTAGATTCACTATTAATCTCATTATTTGGGAATGACTTAGATAAACCTTTTAGATTTGGCCTTGGTCTCAGTGGAATAAAATACCTTATATATGCTTCTTAGATTCATCTCTAATCATATTCACATGGAATATGGTTACTAGAGACTTATGGAACTCTCTAAATCTAGTATGATCGATCTCGGGTGATAGCATAGAACCTCAGGACCAATGTTGGTTTATTTATTATTCAATCCTTTATTTATTATGAACATCATCATGTACTTTTTAAAGTAATTTTTATGATTATATGGGACTTTGGTGGTTGTCCACAATGTTTAATTCAATCCATGCATGGTTTATCATTAATACCTTAGCATACTTTATAGCCATAGGAATGTATAAGGGAAATACCTCCAAGAATTATTCATGATTGTTTGCTGGTGTAAAGAATGGGATATGAGACTAGGCTATGATCTATTTTATAGAGTTTCTTTCTCTTAATTTTTTTCTTTTTCTGGATTTTGATAAATATGATCTAACACATATGTATGGTTTTATTTACATGTATGCAACTTAATTTTTATATCACATGAGACATATGAATTATTATAAGTTCATATGATGTTTATTTTTTATTATCATGTTTTATGTGGAAATCATTATTTATGTAGTTATTGGACACTGATATGAGGTTATTGTCTTCCCACATTCTCACTATAAACCTATTTTACTATTCAATAACCTCTAGTGTATGGGGTGTTCTTCCTAATTTAATTTTTCTCTTTAATTTAGTTACTGTGTTATGAGCGGGGCTTAGGATGTGAAAAAATTCCTAAAGGTTTTGGACTAACATGGGAACATACTATAGATATTCTTGTTATGCATTCTTCAACAGACATCAATTATGTCATCTCTTAAGAGACATTGATACTAAATATTCCACCACTGGTATCATAGAAGGAGGTGATTTCACAATTATTTTGTTCAAATGGGCCCTTATTATTTCATGTTCTTAGGTCACAAATTATCTATTCATTTACTCAACAGATTTATTGGCCACATTTTTTAGTGCTTCCTTTTACTCCCATTATTGTAGAGAAGTTACAAAAAATAGTTTACCTACCTATCCAGTTTATCAAACATGAACTATTAGGAATCAACCTTTTTCAAAAGTATTTATTTGAAATCTTAGATATTTTGGATTCTATCCCATGAAATTTAAATAAAGGGGATATAATAATGGAGAACATTCTTCTTCGATTCATTATGTTGTTTTACAATATATAACATGATAAAATTTTATTTTGTTATAGTAATAGAGAAACCATGTACCGATTCTTTTTAAATCGAATTATTTTTATTATTTTTGGTTTCAAACTACAGGAAAGGTACATCCTTATCTTTATCCAGGTCAGTGTGGTTCTTCTACTATAACTATTCAAAAGTTGGAACCAAATATATTATGTGGTTTTAAGAGTCAAATCTGACAAATGATTTGGTTTAGGTATAAAAATTCCATATCTAAATATTCTAAGATTTATTCATTATGTTAATAAATTTAGGAGGTACATTACGTTATATCACAAGATAATGTTTTCTAATCAATTTTTTACTACTTAAAATTCCTAAAAACAAACATGATACTTAATGTTAATAATTAGTCCATGTAGGTCATAAAGAGGATTCACTCAAAAAATATACAATTCATTCTCTTGGTGAGACTTAATTTTTAAATACTAGGTCAGAGCATTACACCTAGCAATGAACTCTAAGACCCTGTCATTTTTATATTCCCTAAAATTTTGTAGGTTGAGGATTGTTGTATTCTTTTGAGTATAGTTGAACTAGTAAAGGAACTATATTCATATATTTTCTAAATTAGTGGTACATTCACCTGGTAGGAAGATATACTAGAAAAAAAAATTCCTAGTCTTTTAAAGAATCATATGAAATTTTCTTCTTCCCAGTGCTCTAAAATTCACAAAATGGGGCAGAAATGAGATGTGAGGTGCATGATATGTTTCTCTAGATCTCATGTATTGTTGAAAATTATGATTTTTACATTATGAAATTTAGATGAGGGATAATTATGGTCTACCCATTCAGTATACAATATCCTCATAATCCACAATGGTGGATGTGACCCCTCTCTATCATCGGTCCAAGAAATAAAATTCATGATGGATTAAAGTAAATATGAAGTCATTAACACCTGATATGACACTCAAGTAGAGGATGTAGCTATTTAAAAACATGGTAAACTCACCTATGCTTACTTTTGATATCAAATTTCAATTTCCATGAGGTGTATCACATGATATGGTGGTGGTTTCATCCCTATTGCAGGATATTCTTTAAATTCCTCAGCCAATAGAGTTAGATGAATTGGTTTTCAGGGCCATGTTTTGGCTGAAGGACAGGACCAATCTTTCATTGGTTGAATCACTCATTCTTATATATAGTGGTAAATTTGAGGTGATATATTGGACATGGCTTGATAGTTTCTCTTTATCCCCAAAATATTTTGTTAAATATTTTTTTCAAATAAATTTAATCATTTTTATATTTTCCATTACACGCAACACTGAGTTTAATAACAACATGAACTATAACTAAAATATTTTAACTTAATTTGATAGTTATCACTCATCTATTGGAATAGTGGTATAAATAGGATTTACTAAATTTTGAAAAAATATTTATTACACATGCATATAAAATTAATTATTTGGTGACCATTTAATTATAAATTAAAATAAAAACAATTTTAAAATAAAGAAAATATTTATCCAAAAAACTATTATTACGAAAAAAATATGTTTTAAATTAATAAATTTTAAAAACCCATTTTTTGAAATATTTTTCTGAAATGTATACATCATATATTAAAGAAAATTCTAACCACACATCTTATGTGATTTCAAGACAAGAGATAAGAATAAATCCACTTTTCACTCAAAAATTATATTTATATAAAAATGGTTTTGTCACGTTTTGTAAAATAACATTAAAAATAATAATGGAAATTATTTGAAAATTTATTATAAAAAAATCCTTTTGAAAGCATCATTTAAAAATCATCTTAGGTTGAATTCTTTAATTTTTTTTGAAAAGAAAAAATATCAATGAATAGTTAAAAATACAGGTTTTTATTAGGAATTATCATTTCCCTTAAAACAATCAAAAATATAAAAATTATATTAACATGTATCTCAATGTATAATTAATTCAAATATAAATCTATTAATATAATTTAGTTCATTGTAATAATTTTCATATTTAAATTCTATAAAAATTATTTTGAATCGTCTGAACATATTTTCATTAAAGAATTGTAACTCATCGCTTTTATAGGATTAGTTTAAAATTAAAATTTTTCACTCATATGAATATAATTTGGAAACATGAATTAAGAATTTTAAATAATATTAAATTATATTATTTAGTATTGGAAAATAATTTTATCAACATATTTGTTGTAAATGATTGTAAAAATTATTTATTTGTGTTATGGTAAAAATGAGTTTACTAAGAACTACAGTGAGAAGATAAGGATTAAAATAACCGTAAGATTTTAAAACACCCCTTGTCTGGTATTTTTTATCTTATCTCTTATAGGTTCTATAATTTCTCCTTTTGGGGCCCTATGTCATGTCAAAATCATTGGTCTGAAATTTTCATTTAAAACTTTTCAAGTGGGCCACTCACATCACTTAGGAAATTCAACCCACTCTCCTATCCTTTTCAAAAACCATAAATATTTTTTTGGGAAAATACGTAACAAAATAAATTCATACTTTCCTTCTCTCATCCTATAATAATTATTTTTTTCGTAAATCCAATCCAAGAACACTTTTTTGGAAAACCAAAAGAAGTTTTCCAAAGATTATGAAACGTATTTAATCAAGAATTTTATTTTTTTAATTCCTCCACAACCTTGAATTATTTTTAAAAAATATGTATATAATAAAATCAGTATCATACATATAATAAAATTTTATTTTTATTAGTTTATAACCTTTATACTTTTCCTATTCCATTAAATTGGAATCAAAATTATCTTTTTTGTGTATAGAAGACAACTGCATCATGAACTGATGTTATTTATTTTACATCATCACCCCTTACATATAGATATAATGATAGATTAATTATTTATGTAGGATATTTTTTTTATTTTTATCTTTTGGAATCATTATATCACATGTTAATTTTTACTTTCCACTCATTGGGAATATGACAAAGTCATTCATGTGTATAGAGGAATATAACCTTATGAAGCGATATGATTCATTCACACTTTACATGAAAGGTAATAAGGATGGTTTTAATGAAAATATATGATATATAAAAAATAAAAAGGATTATGTAATGGTAATATATTATTCAGCAACATTTATTTTTTTACTTTTGGAAAATGAATGCAACATTAATGCGTATGTGCGACCTACTGTCTCCATGAAGGGTGTATTTAGTTTTCTATCTCTAACTTTTATAGATCACGCTAAATAAATATATTTTGAAAATTAATTATATTAATATCATGGTTAAAATTATATATATAATCAAAACATTATAAAAATAATATTACCAAAAATAAAAATCAAAACATAATTGAAAAGAAAAACAGTTATTTCCCAAAACATGACTTTAATATAGAATTGTTAATAAATGTGTTATAAAAGGTCATATGTAAATCATATATGGTATGATATAAATATATATATCTATATGTGTGAGAGTTTTTGTGTTTTTGTGTGTTTATATAATATATATATCAAAAACAAATATTTTTTATCGAGGAGGTCTGAATATGTGTATAGAAATTTAAATATTATGATTAGGCATTCTCGTCTCACATTAATTTTTATGTGAGAAACATACCAAATTCAATATTTTTTCATTTATGTGGTGTATATATGAATAATGAAATTATTTTATGATGGATATTAATATTTTTTTGGGATTTATATTTCCATTTTAGCATCTCTATTTTAGGTGGTTTATGGTTCAAAAGTTACCAAAGAGATAAAAGAGGTTTTTTCCAGAAATTACATTCTTTGGGACATTGGTAATGTTATGTACCCATCTTCTTCAATGATATGTATATACTTCCTTGTTGACATGTCATATAATTAATATCCTTTTTAATGATATTGTATGCTTCCTTTAATTTTACCCATTCATGGGGATTATTAGTCAAAGGTAACAATGTGGTAAGAGTTTTAAGTTATAATATCATCTTTTATCTAGATTTTTTATGATTATTATTACAATAATGGGATATTGTGATATAAATCTTAAGAAACACACATTTTTTATTATAATACATTTATGTCCTGTGAATAAAAATTTTCCTTTCATTTTCCTCTTTTTATGAACTCAAGAGTTCCAGATATTTATTTTTTAATGAAAAACAACGTTATTTCTCTCTACAACTAAAAATCCATTTCCATCCAAAATCACGTTTTCAATAAATGTTTTTAATATATTAAATTATAAAAATTATTTATTAAACACAACTTTAACCTTGTTTTAACGTTTTATAATATGTTTTTAAATTAATCTTCATGTCATTTTCTAAAAAATGTCTATTTGGCTTTTACCAAATTTTGAAAGAAATTTTTATTTTAATTTATACAACGTGAATGGTATTTTCCATAATCATGACCATATATTCATTATAAATATTCCTTTATAAGTTCCAAATATTATTAAAAAAAATATTTCTAAATTTTTATACGTATTTTTTAAAAATTATCTCAAAATTGAAAGGATATTTTCATCAAGAAAAAATTTGAATTATTTTAAAAGATATCATTATATGTTTCGAAGGTTCTTATTAAAGAAAATGATTTTGAAAATAATTTATGTTCTTATTTTTTGTCAATGTTTAAAAGTTGTATTTCTCATGAAATATTATAAGTGATCTTTTAAAATAATTTTCCATCAAATATGACATCCATTTATGTTAGTCGTGATCTAATAAGGATAAGATTGAATGATACCATACTTGTTCGTTTTATGGATGTTAAATTTTGATAAAGATGATTTTTTTAATCCATTTGTTTTTAATGGGTTATCATATGGTGAATTGGTTAAATGTTTATAAAAGACTTCTTCATCACACAAATTATGATTTGATGATATGATGAATGTTTTAGGATTTTATGGCACACATAGGAATGGTTTCAATAATGATATGTTTGAGACTGGTATCTCTCTCCAAGGAATTGGGTAAATATTTATATCTTATGGGATAAAATTTGGAACATGTAAATTAGAAGGATCCACTTTTAGAAATAAGTGAGTTCAGATCTGCTATATGAAACATACATATCTTGATCCATAATAGGAATTATGTGATAAGTCACGATCGGCAATGTTGTCATTCTCAGTAGTTAACCCGGATATATTGAAAAGTTTTATTTATTTATTATGTTACCAAATTTTATGACATGATGAAGTGGTTCATGATTGATTTATGATTATTTTTCCCTCTTATAGTCTATTTTTTCGAAAGTGATCATGTTTTATGTAATTACTCACATTAATGATATATGAAATGTTGGGTATAAACCTTATTAGTTATGCCCATGATCAAAACCCATTATTCTTATATTATTAATTCATATGACCACAGATTAATATATCCTATTATTACCCTTATAAAGAATCTGAGCTCATCCTTTCTTATTTTTCCATACCCATGTTATGATGAATTTTTTGGAAGGGTATTACTTAGAGGAGTACTATGGAAGAAGATATTTTTTTGTAAAATGTTGATGATCATTCATGAAATAAGTATATTATTTTCTTGGTCTCAAAATAAAACAAAATTTTACCATCCTTTAGTTTGTGTTTGTGAAATATATATAATATTTATAAAAAGTTATGTTATTTTTACGTATGAAAATCCAATATTTCTATAGTTGGTATCCTAGGAAAGGTTTAATTAACCTTAAGAAACTATGGTGTGACAAAATTTATGAGATCGTAATTTTACTTCTAAGTATATTTCAAGGTATGTCTCTAATGAAAAATCTAAGGATTGGTTAATTTTTATAAAAATGTTCTTAAATTATGGTAAATGATAGAAAAACTAGTTTCCAATAAATTATATCCCAGTTTGGGTACTACAATTGGATGTGGCTCTGGAATGATGTAACCAGTGTTAATAACTATGAAAAATGTTAATTCATTTGGACTCAATCATCCCCTAGTTCATAATAATAATCCACATTGTACTCCTGGATCGACATATTTGGGGGATATACTATGGAAAATTTAAAAACTCTTAAGGAATCATTATGGATTTAAATTATGACTTAGTATTATATAGGATAAACCCATGGCGTCATATATTAAAAAATGGTTTCATTATTTGTAAATTATACCAGTTATTTTTATTGAATATTTGGTTTCAAACTATGAATATTGTTTCTAAAAATATGATTTTTGGTTTTAGAAAATGGTGGGAACTATAATGAATCATATCAAAGTTGAATGTGATAGAAAATTTCTTAGCGAGAATCCAAATAGGATTAAAACTAGAGTTATAATTTTTTTGATTATGCCTCATCAGTTATCGTGATATATTATTAAAAATATAAAACATTAATGACTCTCAGTCTCACCAAAGAATATAATGATTTAGTTCGTTGAGAGTTCATGTGGTAGTGAATATGGAAAAAATATATCATGTGTCTTATATGGTTAGAATGTGGTAAGAAGAACCTAACTGATTGTCTTATAGGAATTATAAGAGGTTTTGATTTTTGGAAAATAAGGAAAAAACATGTAATTTTAGAAGAAAAAAATAAAAAGTTTGGTTGATGTAATGGATAATAATAATGTTCTCCCTGATATATCATCAATGGATAAATTTTAATAATAAGGAATGTAGGGGAATTATGAAATTCGATGTCTTATGTAGGGAATATCATGAAGGGAATTAGAAAATGTGGTATGAGTATTGGTTATGCTATAGTTGATGAGGATACTACATATGATATATAAAAGTTATAGGTTGCTTTAATAGTATTATATATGTTAAATATGAGAAGCATGATTAAATTGATGATGATGAATGTTAATAAATGATTCATATATCATATTTTATGAAAGATGTATCAAGGGATAAGATAATGTATACTTCTTAATGGATTGGTAAGAAAGTGGTTTGATATATGTTTTTTTATTTGAATTCAAGAATAATGTTATATGACTCGTGAAATATAAAAGGATTGTTTAGTAGAATTCTTTCATTCATGATTTTAAAAAAATCAACGGTGTTGATAATTTAAAAAAGTGATTTAATGGAAATGTGGTGTTTTGATTAAAGTAACATAATCCTTAATATGTTCTTGATGTTGATAAAATGGTTCTTAGCTTGCATAAAGATAATATAGATAGGAATAAAGTAAATTAGATAATATTGATGACCATGGAACTGATTAATGATTTTTGGAAAAAAGTGCTTCATGTTATAGTTGATCGTGTTTTCAAAATTATTGGATTTATGGAAAATATTAAATAATTGGGGATATTATTCAAGGAATGAAAATATATGTGTGTTTTTATTATGGTATTATGTTAATTATCATTATTACTATGATTAAAGAAAATATATGACTAAGGTAATCACATATTTTGTATGTGACAATTCAAAGCTCCCATATGATATTTTTGCCATTAATTTTAAGATGTTCTTTTTTAATTTTAGAGATTTGCATTATAAATTTTGAAATTTTGAACGGTTATAAGGTTAAAAATTTGTAGAATGGTTAATGTTTGATTTTAGATGAGGATTAATGATTAATGTATTACATCACATGATAAATATTTTTTATTAACATGTGTTAACAATTTTTTTTGATAATAACAAGAGATAGAAGTAATTACTTATCATTCATTTATTGATCTTATTTTGTACTTGATATAGTAATATTTCATCATTTATTGTAAAAATGAAGTGGAAATAGAACAATGATTGAACAAATGATGAAATTGTTCTTATAAAAGGGAATGAAATCAAGTAAGTGTATCTTCACATGAAAATTACCTAGCTTTAGGGAAAGGATCCAAAAATATTTTTTCCAATTATCATAATTTTTTATAATATCAATTACATTTTTCAAAAATATTAGGTTTATAGATTTATGGTCAATAAAATTCTCCTAACCATATTCGCTATCACTCTTCATCAGTATTTGGGTGCTATTTTCCTCTTTTATGTCTATTTTTTACTTCTTATATATGTTCTCCTATTTGGAAACCTTGAATGTATTGTTCTATATTACCTTCACACATCCCTTTCACTATTTTAATTTTTTTTGATTAATACATTATATGATGTCTGTTTCTAAAAAATGAATTTTAAAATTTTAAACCCTCGCATAATGATTAGAAGGTCAAATTTTATAGATGAAATTATATTAAGAGGGTAGAAAAAAATCATTGAAGTTTTATCTAATTTTAATTCAAATAAATTTAATAGTTTTTATATTTTGTGTTTCATGAAACACTGGGTTTAAATGAATGATGATATACTATTGAAATATTATTATTTAAAATGATGGTTATCACCTTGACAATGAAATGGATATTATGAATATGATTTAAAAAATTATGAAATAAATATAGTTCATACATATATATATAATGAATCATTTGGTGACCAATTGATTAGAAATAAAATTAAAATCCCATTGGAAAGAAAGGTAACCTCTTTCTAAAAAAGTACATTTATAAAAAAAATGACTTTTACCTAAATGAATTAAAAAATACATTGTTTTTGAATAATTTCTAACAAAAAATATATATATTATATTTAATCAAATTTTTAAAATTCATCTTACGTTTTTTCTTGACATGAGATAAGAATAAATCAAATTAATTACATAAAATTATATTTTTCAAAAAATCAGTTTTGTGTCCTTCTGTAAAACATTTTTAAACTGAATTTTGAAACTCTTAAAAAAATTAATACATGGATATTTTAAAACATGAACATCATATTAACATGCAATGGTGAGTTTTCTGGATAGCTTGTGATATATGCAGGACTATGTTTTACCAAACGACAATATACAATTAATTTTATTATTTAATGTGATAATTATCACTTAAACGATTGAATTCTGGATATAATTAATATTATGTGTATTATGAAAATATATATTTTAGATATTTTTTATTTATCTATATATTAGTAGTAAAATAATAACTAATTAAATGAAAAAGTAGTAATTTTTTAAAATTTGTATTTTTCTAAAAGTTGTCTTAGTCACGCTTTGCACACATAAATTAAAATTTAATTTCACCACATAAATAGAATTTATTTTTAAAATTATGACATAAAATTTATATTGTGGTGATTTTTTTGGATTTTTCCATGATGTTTCATTTTTTAGAGAATAGGGAAAAATACTGAATTTTAATTAAAGACAGTATTTTATATTAAATAATTTATATTGATAAATTATAATCATAAATTTTTCAAAGTATAATAAGTCTTATTTTATATAAATTAATAATATATGTTCATCAGAATTATTTTTATATTGAATTTTGATATAGAAACATTATAAACATTTTATCATTTTAACTTAAAAAACCCCCTTTCTCATCATATATGAGGGATTAATTTTAAATTAAAATTTTTCTACTTTTCGGAATCAAATTTGGGAAAATGGATTCAATAATTTTAATCTAAATAATATATAATTAGTTAAACATATATTTTTACCATAATTAATATCATATGTAGTAAAAAATAATTACCACAGTTTGGAAAATATGGGTTTACTGAGGGATAAACCTAAAAGATAATGGAAACAATGACATAAAAATGTATGAAAACTATTTTGTGTCCATATTTGGATGATTATACTTATATGGATTTATAATAGTCTATTTTTACCCTTTTTAAACATGAAAAATGTTAGAGCACTCAATTATTTTCAAAACTACCAATTGTATCCTCCCACTCACTTATGAAAGGAAATGTCATGTCCTCTATAATTCACATCTTAAAAGATATTTAGTTCCTCAAATACATAAAAATTTTAATTTCATAATTCCCTCACCTCATCCATGAAGCATTATATTTTTCATAAAGTAAGCCTTTGAAGTCTTTAGTTAAAACCTAAGTAGGATACACAAAGAAGTTGTAAAATTCTTCAAGGGGCATCTTTATTTTAATTATTTCCCCTCCTCTTTAATTATTTGTGAAAACATTAGAAATAATTACCATAGTATCATCCATATATAGGGATGTTTTTATAATATTTTAATGACTTCAAAATTCTCCACCTTTATAAAATGGGTTAAGAAATCATCATTTTTGTGTACAATGGCTTATCGCTTCACTAAATAATGTCATTTATTTTTCCATTTACATCCCTCATGGTTTGGTGTGATGATGGATACAAAGTATATACATGATATTTATAAAATATTTATACCATTTGGGTCACTATATCAAATTTATTTATTTATTTACATTCTATTACATAGGTGATACGAAAACGTCATTTGTGTGTACGGTGGACTGCTTCCTCACGAAGTGATATGATTTGTCTTTCCCTAAAGAATCATTTGGAAGGATATAAAGATAAATGTAATGATTATATATGGAAAAAATAACTTAATTATTATATTCATTAAAAATTTACAAATTTAGAATTATAATATATATATATCATTATCTATCTTTCCTTTCAACTCACATAAAGTTGATAACATCTTTTGTGTTCATATGGACTACTGCCTTCACGAAGCGATGTAACACTCTTCTCATCACCACACCACATTGATGATATATATAATTATATAATATGATATATATGATATTATGATAATTTTAATTATATAATACTACAAACCTCATTTCCATAAATATCATTTAAAAATCGAAATGTTACTCACGCATACATACGACCTACCATCTCGGTGAATATAACATAATTCAATTTTTCATAACCTATAGTCATGATGAGTTTTAAACGTAAAATTAATGATAAAATATGATAATATTTTCCTGATTATTATTATTTCTGTTATATAATTATATAATATGTGCAAGAACCAAATATTTTATGACGAAACATGCATGGGAAAACAAGGTAAATAACACCCGAAATAATGAAAATAATGAATGATTATCAACAAATTAGTGATTATATGTTATAAAAAATGTTATATATGATATTATAAATGTTAATATGGTTTTATTATAAGTTAATAAAATCTTAAAAAAACGATACATTGTTTTAATTCTTTTACAAAAAATACAAATAATGAGGTATGAGATTTCCTCTCAATTTCATTTCATTGATTCATATTGTAATATTATGCACCTAATTTTTTTATATGTTGTATTTACTACCCCTTTGACATGAAATATCATGACTGATTCATTCTTCAAGTTGTTTTAATCATATTTTTTATTTATTTCATCTTATAATATTTTTATGGAATGTTACCAAGTGCTAAAAAATTTATTACATAATTTATTTTCATTTTGTTATATTACTTCTTCAATATTATTGATATTTTATGATTATGTGTATAATGAATTTTCAATATATTATGATTTTTGTCTGCTTATTTAATGTTTTTTAATGGATACACATACTCAATTCCTTGGTCTATTCTCAATAGATGTTATGATATTTTCATGGATTTACTTTAAAATATTATTTCAATCGAGATTGTTTATACAAGAATTTCATTTGAAGGAAATTATTTGATCCTGGTTTAATAAACCATTTTATTTAATTATATTGTATTTATTAATGGTATTTTCAAGTAATAGTACTAATTTTTCTTAGTATCATAATTAAATTAATTGATAAAATGTTTATACAAAAATCAAACATCATTTCTCTCTTATCCTAAAATATACTTTCTTCAAAAATCATGTTTACTAAAAATTGTGTCAAAAATGTTTATAACCATTTAAAATTGATTTAATAAATACTTTTTTACCCATTTTTGCAATTTAAAAAATATTGTAAAAGTAATATTATGGTATTTCCCAAAAAATGCCTATTGGATTTTACAAAAAAAATATGAAAGGAATATTCATATAGTTTTTTGAAAAAGGGACTTCATAAAATGTTTTACTCTACAAAAGGATTATTATTTTCAACGTATACATATTGTACAGGATTACCATCAATCATACCCATTATTTAATTAAAACTTATTTAGCATGTATATAAGAACTTATTTAAAGAAAATGTTTCTAAAAGTGATTTTCAGATAAAAGTATTTTCAATTTTTTTTTAAATGGAAAAGGATTGTATCCTAAAGAATGTTTTTAAATATATTTTTCATGTATTTATGTTAATCATTGAGAATTACCCATTATTATTAATCTAATGGGTATGTGTTGTGACTATCTTTATTCCTCCTATATTTGGTTTATTCACATCGTTAATTCACCTTTGTTACTAATTTTCATTTGGACTAGTCGCTTTCCTGTGAACATTAAATTTCCCTTAAATATCCATATTTTTTATCATGGATATGTTTATTATTTAAATAATATATTATTTATACATTAGGTGTTAATTTTAAAAGTTATTTGATTAAATGTGAATATATTATCAAATCCATATTGATCACTCAATATGAATATTTGATGATAATACACATTATTCACAAATTAAATTGATTTTTTGATATATAAAGAATGATTTAGACATGTAGTGATGGGTGTGACTTGATATTTTATATATCCTCTGAATATATAATTAGGGTTTTTTGGGATAATTATGTTGACTTATCATTAAACAAGATTTTACCTGTAGTATAAACTGCCTTTGGAAAGGTCTGGACATTATAGGTATCATGATGACTGAGATCATTGCAACGACCCAATGTTTTTCAATGGAAAATTTACTTCTTCTATTTATGTCATAAAATAACATGAAAACACAAATTAATGAACTAATAAGTGATAAGTGACCTTTAAACATAAGTTTGTCACTCCTATATTTGGAAATCCGACAAACACGGTTGCAGTCAAGATGATTTTTGGAGTCTAATGAAACAAAAATAATTTCTACTGATAAGTAACATACCCTTAGGAATAGTAACATACCCGTATTAATATTAATATGACCCTTACAAATAGTAAATCATCCATCATAAGAGTGACATTACCTATGAATAACAAAATAAAATTTAAACATCTTAGAAAGTGACAATTTGACCTTAGGAAACGTTTTGGTATTTTGTAAGTCATAAATAATTAATTATAATTAATTAATTAATTTAAAAGAATATTTATTCCCCTAAAATTTATTAATAAATTATTTAATCAAGGTATTATAGTTTTTAGATAAATTTATAAGACCCTACGTAATTTTTGAAAGCACTATAAAATCAGTTTTAATCTTAAAAACTGTTTTTAGGTAAATTATGTTTTAAATTAAATATTAAATTAATAATATTTAGAAATTTATTTTTGAAAAATTGGCTTCATTTTTGGATTCTACACATTGAAAAATGGTTGGGGTAATTGTTTTGCGAATTTTTGGAGATAGTTGATTTTTTGATGAATAGTGAAATACCGTAATTTACAAAATAAGCTAAATAAGCTAATTATATGGTCATTTGTGATGTTCTAATGATGTAAGACCACTTTTTTAGGTATTATATTATAAAATTACTATTCTTGGTCATTAAAAACAAACTATTCCTTGTCTTGTGGGGAAATAATAAATTAATGAATTTTATATTAAGGAAACCCCTCTCCCCTCCACTATAAAAGCCACCCTTCAAACCCTCATTTACTCACTCATATCAAGGTCCAGGACATCTATAAACTCTGCTATAACACCTTACCTAGCCCCCCCCCCACGTCCATGAGCTTATGGTCTCATCAAAAGACCAATCATAGGCCCTTAAGAAGGTTCTCAAGAGAATGATTCAAGAGGTAATTTCCCTCCCTCTTATCCTTTAATTTCCTTTCAAGTTCAAATTCATTTCTTGATATCACCCCACCTATCTTCATCAAAATCGTTTTGTAATTTTATTATTATACATATATTGTAATTTATGATTCTAATCAGATATTATATCACCCAACCCTGTTTCTCTCTTCTTTCTATTTTATTAAAGAGAACGTTGTTCGTGAGGTGTTAATTTGTCACCTTCAAGAACGACATGTTTTCTTATCCTATTTCTATCTTCATATCTGGTCATGAAACCATTTTTATGGTTTAACCAGAGTATTCTCTATGTATTATGTTCTATTTAAGGTTCTGGAAATAACCTATGGACATATTACTATCTGATAAGTTAAAACAATTTCATTGTGATCCAAAAACCGCCCAAATTTTCCCAAATAACCATCATTTAATTCTTATCTAATGATTCATCCACATTGGTCTAATATAATTCATTATAAGATCATTAATTCTCCTGTAATATCATTAATAACAAGTAATATCATTTCTGTATTATTACCCATGTTCTACCTGAAATTCAATTTAAGAATACAAGTGAACCACCCAAGAAAAACCATAAAAACGAACATCCCCGAACAATGTTTTTAAACTCTATAAGTCATCCAAAGGAACATAATATGACATAATGAAACCATAATTAACCATATTAATACACACATGGTTTTGGATTACTAATTAATTAATATAATTTCATTATATAGGACATTAAAGAGAAGGAGGCATTCTGGTACAAGGTAAGGGGAAATTCTCGAACCCAACTCTCATCCTTCGGGTTCTACCTCGTTCACTCCATTATTGATATGTTCAATCCTTAAAGATAATTTTTTCATAATTTTGTTTCCTTTTATGGGATATACATGTTTTATAATGATGTTTATGTAAATCCAAATGTTTTCCAAAAGAACTCTTCTTTTAATAACTCATCTTTTACCTCTCATTCATGGTTGATAGTTCTTGTATCAAGTTTGTTGTTACCTCTTTATTTTGGGAACCCAATGCTTATGAATGTATTATTATGATATGAAACCCATTCCTTACAATGGTTTAGTTATGTTCACTTTTGATGTATGTTCCATGTGTCAAGCATGATAATGATAATGTTATGATGGGACGGGTGTGCCCGGAATTATATAGTACAATTATGAATGTTTCAATGTAACTGGTGTGCCTGGAATTATACAGCCCTTCAATGATTTGGGTAAATTGATGAATCTCATGAGTAAATTTTAAATTATGTGTGAACAATATTATATCTTGGTTCAAAATTATGTGTGCTAGTTAACCACTAAGACATGATGTTTCATTTTTATGCATTGCCATATTTCAAGTCTTTTATTTATGCTTCTCTCATGTTCAAGATCTTTTCCCAATATTATGTTTATGCTCACCTCATGTTATATTGTTCCTATCTATCCTCTTACTGAGATTCTAGCTCACCCCTTTTGATGTATATCCTCAGGTGGCTATATGTACTAAGTAGAGGACAAGTGCCAATAAGAATCTAGAGAAGAAGAAATTAAATAAATGTTTATGCTAGATGTTGTATTTGTTATGTGTGGTAATAGTTTTCCGAAGACACTAAGCCTTTGGATCCTATTTGTGTTATACTATTATGTTTTTTATTTTTGAAATGATGTAATAGTAATGTAATAAAAGGCCAGGTCGCTATTGTTGTTATCATAGGAAAGGTTTAGTTAATTTGGGAATTAGGATTAGTGAACCCTAGAAAAAAACTCTAGTATGAGACTAAGTAAAAATATGCACACAAGAATATTTACCTAGAGATCCCATATGTTGTGTTTTTGGTCTAATTGCTTAAATGAATAAGTTATTCATGACATGTTTAGTTACTTTTTGTTCTATCCTTTTCTATTTTAGAATATGGTGGGAACCAGGAGGAATCATTCCAACAACTCATGCGAGGGACAATGCAATGATTACCCAAACGACATCCCTAAGGATTTGGGAGGTGGAGTTCAAAACATCGTGGCAATGCTTAACAAATTATCAAAGGTTATGAATAATAACCAAAATAATGGGGAACGTCCCCCTTCACCATAGTGGGAGCAACTGGCTATTGAATGTTTAATTCGGCAACGACCACCGATGTTTTGTGGATCTTCTGATCCACGAGTTGTAGAACAGTGGGTAAACTCTCTGGAGAAGATCTTTTCTGTGCTTCATTGTTCTGAGATGGAGAAGGTGACCCTAGCCATCTAACATCTAGATGGAGAAGCTTATCAATGGTGGGAATTGATTAAGAACACAATGAAAAGGGGGGAAATTGATGAGATGGAATGGGAAGACTTTAAGATAATATTGCTTAATAAGTATTTCCCACGATATCTTCGCACGAATATGGAGAGAGAATTTATAGAGCTCAAGAAAAAACAAGGAGAATCTATCACAACCTATAATGTGAATTTCACAAGGCTCGCAAGGTATCCTTTTGGTTTTTTATCAACAATGATAAAAAAAATTGATAGATTATTTAGTGGATTAAAACCACACCTTAGAAAGGCTCTTGCAATTCGAGACATTGGGAGTTATGTAGAAGTTGTTCGATGTGCTCTCAAAGTGGAGATGGAGTTTGGAGAATGGTCCAATGGCTATGGTGATATGAAAAGAAAGATGGAGTTTAAAACTGGTGGATATGATGACAAAAGTGGGAAGAAAAATCAAAGACCTACATGCCAAAAATGTGGGAAGTTGCACCATGGGAACTGCCTCAAAGGGATGGGGAAATGCTTCAAGTGTGGGAAAGATGGAAACCATTCTCAAGAGTGTCAAAAGGATATGAAAAGGAAGGAGAATGTAACAGATGAATATAGAGAATCACTCATGGTTCAATCCTATAACTATAAGGAGCTAGGGCACTATGCAAACTAGTGCACTAAACCTCGAGTTCTCGAGGGTAATCAGCGTCAGCAACCAACAAAGCCAAAGGAACAAGGTAAGTGTTATGCCTTCACTACTACAGAGGTGGAGCATGAAAATGAATTCGTACAAGGTACACTTTTTATTAAATCAATAATGGAAAATGTCTTATTTGATTCTGGATCTACGTATTCCTTTATATCTTGCAAGTTTTCTAGAACTATAGAATCAAAGCCCCGAAACCTTGAAGAAGAGATATCAGTAAAAAATACAAGTGCTGCAATCATTGAAACCCAAGGGTTTGAGTCTTCTCCTATTGGTGTATGTTGGAATATTCTTCTGGAAAATCTCGTAATACTTCCTTTAGTGGAGTTCGATGCTATAATGGGAATGGGCTAGCTCTCGTTATATAGAGTGCATATCAACAGTTGAGAAAAGCAAAATATCTTTTTATACTTCGAACCATCCCATGCTTCTCTACAAATGCATGGAAGATCATGAATCTCCTTTGAAAAATCCATCAATGGTGTGGGTGTAGATTCTATATGAAGAAGCATACCTCGACCAAATGGTTCAATCGAAGGAAAGTTCCAACCTTGAGGAAATTCCCATCGTGAGGGAATATGGCGATGTATTTCCCAAAAGTTACCCAGAATTCCCCCGGATCGTGAGGTAGAGTTCTCAATTGAACTCATACCCGGAGCTACTCTTATCTCAATGTTCCCCTATAGGATGACTCCTATCGAACTGGAGGAGTTAAAGAAGCAACTGCATGAATATCTAGAAAAAGGGTTCATATGCCCTAGTGCATCACCTTGGGGTGCTCCAGTGCTCTTTGTGAAGAAGTAGGATGGAACCATGCGGCTGTGTATCAAATATCGGGAACTCAACAAGACCACCATAAAGAACAACTATCCTCTCCCATGGATTGATGACTTGTTCGACAAGTTAAGAAGAGCTCAATACTTCTCAAAGGTGGGTCTTTGTTCTGGATATCATTAGGTAATGGTGAAGAAGGAAGATATTTAGAAGACTGCCTTCTGAACAAGGTTTGGGCACTATGAGTTTTTGGTGATGCCCTTTGGACTTACTAATGCCCCTAAAATCTTCATGGATTTGATGAATAGTGTCTTTAGACATTACATCAACAAATTTGTGGTAGTGTTAATTGATGATATTCTCATCTACTCTAAGAGCAAGGAGGAACATTAAGAACATCTAAGACATGTGTTGGCGACATTGGAAATGGAGAATTTGTATGCCAAGTTCGGCATATGTGACTTTTGGATGAATCAAGTCACGTTCTTTGGACATGTGATCACAAGTGGGGGAAATTTTGTGGATCCTTCAAAGAAAAAGGCGATTGAGGAATGGCCCAGACACTCTATTGTCACAGAAATCCATAGTTTTCTTGAATTTGCTGGGTACTACCAACGTTTTGTGGGAAACCTCTCACTATTGTCAAGCCCACCAACTAAGTTAACAAGGAAAGGGGTAAAGTATGTATGGACAGAAGAATGTGACGGAAGCTTCAAGGTGCTAAAGAGAAGTCTGATCATAGCACATGTACTCACACTACCGAAAAGTGGAGAAAGTTTTTTGATATAAAGTGATGCTTCAACTAAAGTATTGTGTTTTGTACTCTTGTAAAATGATAATTTGATAGCCTACGCCTCACGACAGTTGAAGATCCATGAGAAAAACTACCCGACGCATGATCTAGAGCTGGCAGTCGTGATTTTTTCCTTGAAAATATGGCGACACTGACTTTATGGTGAGAAGTGTGACATATACACCAACCAGAAGAGCCAAAAGTATATATTCACACAAAATTAGCTCAACATGCGTCAAAGGAGATGGTTAGATCTAATCAAGGATTATGATTTCTCTATTCACTATCATCCTGGAAAGGAAAACAAGGTAGCTGATGCTCTAAGTAGAAAATAACATGCTACTCTATCCATGCCGCGGATTGAGAAAGACCATATCTTTTTAGATATGGAAAGAATGGATTTGGAAGTCATAATGGCAGGGGATACATCCTACCTTTCCCAAATGATTGTGTAAC
This sequence comes from Viscum album, assembly GCA_963277665.1. Taxonomy (NCBI): domain Eukaryota; kingdom Viridiplantae; phylum Streptophyta; class Magnoliopsida; order Santalales; family Viscaceae; genus Viscum; species Viscum album. Next base: position 1,232,372,430 of record OY728135.1, on the reverse strand, counting down.
CATACATCCAGGATAATATTAAGGAATCACAAAGGGATGATGTAGAGATACAATAGAGGGTGAATGTAGTAATGGAAGGGAAGCTACAAGATTTTTGTATCGATGATGATGGTGTGATTCAGTTTGGGATGCATATTTTTGGGCCGTCATCACCTGGGATAAAGAAGGAGCTATTGGATAATTCACATAGCTCAACCTTCTCTATCCATCCTAGGAGTACCAAGATGTATCGTGATCTCCGAGAACACTTCTTGTGGGATAACATTAAGAAAGAGATTGTGGAATATATTTCATGGTGCATGGTATGTTAGCAAGTTAAAGTTGAGAGACAAAAGTCCAACGGTATGATGCAGCCATTGCCTATACCCATGTGGAAATGGGAAAATGTTACTATGGAATTTTTCATAGGTCTCCTGAAGACATCAAAGGGAAATAATGTGATATGGGTTGTGGTTGACCGAATCACCCAGACTGCCCATTTTATCGATATTCAGGAAGACCTCTCCCTTGAACAACTTGAAAAGATATATGAGAAGGAAGTGGTTGGACTACATGGTGTTCCACTCTCAATTGTCTCTAACCGTGATACAAGGTTCAAATCTAAATTCTGGAGGAGCCTTCAACATTCTTTGACTGCTGAATTAAATTTCAGCACAACCTATCACCCCCAAACTGATGGCCAGTCATAAAGGACTATTCAGACACTTGAATATATGCCAAGAGCCTACTATCTTGAATTCAAAGGTGGTTGGGATCAGCATCTCCCATTGGTTGAGTTATCATACAACAATAGCTTCCACTCGAGTATCCAGATGGCTCCATATGAAGCTCTATATAGAAGGTAGTGTAGAACTCCAACCTGTTGGGTTGAAGTTGTAGAAAGAAAGCTACATGGACCCGATCTATTTCAAGAGATGACAGAGAAGTTTCAAGTCATCCAGAAACACATCAAAGCTACTCAAAGTCGGAAAAAGTGCTATGCTGACAATCATTGAAGGGACTTGGAGTTCGACGTTGGAGATAAAGTCTTCCTTCGAATATCACAATGGAAGAGAGTCATGTGATTCTGGAAGAAAGGGAAGCTAATCACAAGGTATATTGGCCCCTTTGAGATCCTTGACCACATAGGAGTCCCGACATATCATCTTGCACTTCCACCAAATATGGCTCATGTTCATGATGTATTTCATGTATCACTACTGAGGAAGTACATAGTAGACCCCTCACATATACTAAACTCAGAGGTGGTGCAGTTGGAAGATGATCTCTTCAATGAGGGGCATCCATTAAAGATTCTAGATTGGAGAGATATGGTTCTACGAAAAAAAATACAACTCCTCTTGTCAAAGTGTTGTGGAGGAACTTTAAGTTTGAGGAAGAAACTTTGGAACCAGAAGAGGAAATGAAGGAGAAGTATCCTCACCTGTTTGTGTAAAGTGAAATTTCAGGGGTGAAATTCCTTAAGGGGGGAAGAATGTAACGACCCAATTTTTATCAATGGAAATTTTCCTTCTTATATTTATATCATAAAATAACATGAAAACACAAATTAATGAACTACTATGTGATAAGTTACCTTTAAACATAATTTTGTCACTCTTATGTTTGGAAATCTGACATACACAGTTGTGTTCAATATGATTTTTCGAGTCTAATAAAACAAAAATAATTTTTAGTGATTAGTAATGTACCCTTAAGAATAGTAACACACCCTTATGAATAGTAAATCATCCAACATAAGAGTGAAATTACCTATGAATAATAAAATAAAATTTAGACATCTTAGAAAGTGACAATTTGAGCTTAGTAAATGTTTTGGTATATTGTAAGTAATAAATAATTAATTATAATTAATTAATTAATTTAAATAAATATTTATTTCCCTAAAATGTATTAATAAATTATTTAATCAATGTATTATAGTTTTTAGTTAATTTTATAAGACCCTACATAATTGTTTAAAGCACTATAAAATAAGTTTTAATCATAAAAACTGTTTTTAAGTAAATTATGATTTTAAATAAATATTAACTTAATAATATTTAAAAAAAAATTATTTTGAAAAATGGAATTCATTTTTGGATTCTACATGTCGAAAAATGGTTGGGGTAACGTTTTGGGATTTTTCTGAGATACATGAATTTTTTATGAATAGTGAAATACCGTAATTTACAAAATAAGCTAAATAACCCAATTATAGGGTCATGTGTGATGTTCTGCTGATGTAAGCCCACTTGGTTCGGAATTACGTTATAAAATTACTATTATTGGTCATCCAAGACTCACTATACCTTGTATTGTTCGGCAATAATAAACTAATAAATTTTATATTATGGAAACCCCTCTCCCCTCCACTATAAAAGCCACCCTTCACACCCTCATTTCCTCACAGCTCTCAAACTCCAATTCTTCTCAAAACTCTACTAAAACATCTTCCCTAGCCCCTCCCCCACGTCCAAGAGTGTCTGGTCTCATCAAAAGACCAAGCTTATTCCCTTAAGGAGGTTCTCAAGAGAAGGATTGAAAATGTAATTTCCCTACCTCTTCTACTTTAATTTCCTTTGAAGTTCAAGTTCATTTATTGATCTCTCCCCACATATCTTCATACAAATTGTTGTGTAACTCCATTATTATACATATAATTTAATTTTATGATTATAATGGGATATTATATCATCCAAACCCTTTTCTATCTTCCTTTTATTTTATTAAAGAGGACGTTCTTCATGAGGTGTTAATTTGTCACATTACCGAACGACATGATTTCTTCTTCCATTAATACCTTCAGATCTGGTCATGAAACCATTTTTATGGTTGAATAATAAAATTATATATGTATTATGTTATATTCAAAGTTTTGTAAATAACCTATGGCCATATTACTAAGTGATAAGTTAAAACAAGTTCGTTCTGATCCAAAAACCGCCCAAATTTACCAAAATAACCATCTTTTAATTCTTATCTAATGATTCATCTACATTGATCTAATTTAATTAATTATAATATAATTAAATATCCTGTAATATCATTGATAACATGTAATATCATTTTTTTATGTTTAACCATGTTCTACCCAAACTTCAATTTAAGAATACAAGTGAACCACCCAAGAAAAACCATAAAAACGAACATCCTCGAAAAATGTTTTTAACTCAATAAGTCATCCATAGGAACATAATATGACATAATAAAACCATAATGAACCCTATTAATGTACAAATGGTTTTTTATTTCTAATTAATGGATATGATGTCATTATACAGGACATTAAAGAGAAGGAGGCATTTGGGTACAAGATTATGGGAAATTCTCAAACCCAACTCTCATCCTTCTGGTTCTACCTCTTTCACTCCATTTTTTGATATGGTCACTCCTTAAAGATTATTTTTTCATCATTTTCATTACTTCTCTGGGATATAAATATTTTCTAATGATGTTTATGTCAATCCATATGCCTTCCAAATTAACTCTTCTTTTAAGAACTCAACTTTTACCTATCATTCATGGTTGATGGTTCTTGTATCACGTATGTTGTTCCCTCTTTCTTTTGGGAACCCAATGCTTAAGAAGGTATTATTATGAGATAAAAACAAATCCTTACCATGGTTTAGTTATTTTCACTTTTCATGTATGTTCCTTGTGGCAATCAAGATAATGATAATGTTATGATGGGACGGGTTTTCTCGGAATTATATAGCGCAATTATGAATGTTTCAAAGTGATGGGTGGGCCTGGAATTATATAGAGTTCCATTTCATTGGGAAAAGTGATGAATCTCATGAGTAAATGTGAAATGATGTGTGAAAAATATTCTTGCTTGGTTCACAAGTATTTTAGGTTGTTAACCACTAAGACATGATGTTTCATTTTTATGCATTGCCACATTTCAAGTCTTTCATTTATGCTCCTCTCATGTTCAAGATCTTTTTCCTATGTTGTTTTTATGCTCACTTAATGTCATATTGTTCCTATATATCCTTTTAATGGGATTATAGCTCACCCATTTTTATGTATATCATCATGTGGATACATGTACTAAGGAGAGGACAAGTTCCAATAAGAAGCTAGAGAAGAAGAAATTAAATAAATGTTTAGGCTAGATGTTTTCTTTGTAATGTGTGGTCCTTGTTTGTCCAAGACACTAATACTTTGAATCATCTTTGTGTAATACTATTATGTTGTTTATCATTGAAATTATGTAATAGTAATGTGTGAATAGTTTGGGTCTCTATAATCATAACCTCCAATAATTTTTCATTGACGACATTATGATTTCAGTTAATATTATCCATGATATTTTCAATATTTTATTCAATCTACAATCATTTAAAATTAATTTTATTATTTAAATGGATTGTGTTATAATTTATTTACCTATCAATATTTTTAATTCCTTATGAAATTATTTAAATATAATGTGTGCACAATTATTTTCCTTTCCATATTTTTTAGGCATTATCAAGTTACTTAAATGTCATGTGTACTCATTTATTTACCATTTCAATATTGATTATTTCTTATCTAGTTATTTAAATTGAATTTGTGGTCAGTTATTTACCTTTATATTTTGATTATTCTTATTGATTAATTATGAGAATCCGAGCTCACAATTATTTTTTCCCTTTTTCTGAAATCTAGGAAGTGTACTATGTTTTATTTGTAAGGATATACAACCTGTCATAAATATATTATCAGAAAAAATTATTTTTGGATTTATGCATTCAAATTTATTGTAAGGCTAAAATATATATATAGTTTACTATGACTTCTAAACTATTCTTCCATTCATTAGGTGATTTCATATATCTTATGATAATGTAACAAAGAACGAACCATCTTTGAGATAATGGAGTTGAGGTCACTATATTTAGTATCAAATGAATATTAGTATAAACATTGGAAACTATATTTAGGAAAAAATATATTAAGGAACATATCCTTGTGATAATCTTTGAGGATTAGTAAAAAATAACATCCTAATGTTTTTGGTAAGGTAGATATTATGTTTCATTCTTAAAATATATCCATGATAGGATACTACAAGTGTATATGGATATGGAATAGATTTGACTAGTCAAGGTAAATTAAAAAATGGTGCATTGGGATTGAAGAAATCATGACATTGTGTAAGTAGTTTGTCACGTTCAGGGGATATGTTATTATAATCATATTTTATTTAAAACCCATTATGAATGATTTAAATAGATGACATAAATTACTGACCTAGATTAAACCTAATTCATGTTTGATTGAAGAAATGGTGTCTCAAGGAAGGGTAAAAAAATTTATGTTTGAATAAAATTGCATAAAATAATGAATTTTCGATGAAAAATGAAGAGTATGATGGATGAAAATAGATCCCATCCTTGGTAACCATTTATATTTTGTTTTCATAAATGTAGGGAACATTTTCATAATCCGAGTAAATTCCCTAGTCAAAAGGGTAAACCCTAGACCATGGTAGGACATATTTGGAATTAAAATGGATGAAGTATTTATGTATTATGATTCCCGAATTAAATTGTATAAGTATTTTACAATTAATATTTTGGACATAAGAATCATGAAGCATGTCCGGGTTGTGCTAAATTTTAAGAGAGTTTTTTTTAATATAAGATTAATGGATACCATAATTGTTTATAAGTTTAACTATGATAATAAGGTGAAACTATGAAACCCCAGTTTTTATGTTTTCTGTAATCGAAGACTACTAAGAATGAAGAAATTTTGGACAAATTTATGTAAATAATATGTGTTCGTGGAAAAGTTATTTGATGAATAATTCATTTACATTTTATAAAAATAATTTTAAAGGTATTGAGAAATTTCATGCTTAATATGATCATTAATAAAATTTTATTAATAGTCAAAAAAGATTATTAGTCTTTGTAAAAAATTGTATTGAAAACCTTGATAAAAAGGTTATTTAATGATTGATTTTATTTCAAGAATATCTATAATAATTATATTTTGGTATTTATAGGTATTATATTAATATAGTTTACAAAAAAAGGAAACTCTCATGTTGGGTGAAAACTCATATCATCTGGCAAATATTCAGTGCTTGAACCAATGACAGAAGGATGATAATGGTTTCATGCCTACCACTAGCCTACTTTATGTACTATTTAATATTATATTAGTTAAATTATTTGAAAAATAATATTAATGATGAACCAATGGTGTTTATTTTAAGTATTATAAAATATATTATTGAATAACTTATTCTAAATATAATTGTTTTGGATATTATTTGGAGATATCTGAAAAGACAAGTCACACTATTATATATATTATGATCCATTAAAAGTGAATTCCAGTAATTTAAGCATAATGAATTAATATTAGTATACACAATTCTTATGGTAATGGATGAATTAAAAATTGATCAAATATCATACAAAGGATAAACTTGTGATTATTAAATAAAAATGTTTCATGTGAGTATATTTCTTTATATTCCTATATAATAAAAAAATTATTCATCTTTAGGAAAAATAAACTTCAAATTAATTGTTACATTATAACCATCATTTCTAATAATATCAATGTCCTTTTTTATAACTATTTTATTCATGGGTTTAAGGTCCTTGAAATTCTATTGATTATTCATTTTTTTATATCAATTACCTTTATCACTCAATATAATTATTTACACTTCTTTTCTATGTCAATATCTTCACATTCCATTGATATTATTCAACTTATATACCTAGTTTTATACTATTCAATAACACCTTTTTACTTCCCTTTTCCTCTTATTAATAGAATATTTTATCAATTGTTCTTCGATGTGCAATTTTTAACAAATTACTTTTCAAGTATCAAATTTTTAATTACTAGTATCGTGTTTAAATATAAAGGATGTTATTTATTTATGTTTTGGAGAATATAACACCCTCACATTTTATAATATGAACATCATATTTGATAACTTGTATGTCATGCAACACCAAGCGAATAAAGTAATATAACATATAGAGGCATTTTGAGATGTATATTTTTAAATAAATTCAGTCACACAAATATATTTCATTGAAAAAAAACTAATTCTATCTTTAATTACAGGGAACATTGATCTTATTTGATAAAATTTGTTACATACAAGACCGAGTTTTACCGAACCGCAATATACTATTAATATTGTAATTCAATGTGATAGTTATTTTGTATCCTTTTGGATGGTGGCTATGAATATGAATAAAAAAATTATGAAATTATATAGTTTAGAAACATTTATTAATTATCTATTTTATATTAATAAAATTATTATCATTTAAAATAGAATGAATATTGTTATGAAAAAAAATATTTTTCTAAAAGAAGGATTAGTTTATATTTGGCCACATAACATGAAATTAAGTTTTGACACTTTTATCCAATTTAAATTAAAAAATAATTTTTTTTAAATGTGTAAATCAAAAATATATTTTTTCGATATTTTTGTATTTTTCTAAGAAGTTTTATTTCATTGATAAATATTAAAAAATACAGAATTTTAATGAAATATTTTCATTTCATTTAAATAATTTATAATGATAAATTATATATTAACTTTTTTAAAAGTGAAATAAGTCAAATTTTATTTTAATTAATATTGTTTTTCGTTTTAATCAATTTTATATAGAATATATATCTAAAAACATTGAAAACTTTTAAACATTTTTCACTTTGAAATCCCGCTTTCTCGTCAAGTATGAGGGATTAATTTTAAATAAAAAATTTACACTTATTTGAATTGAATTTTTAAAAAAGTATTACAAAATTTGATCATAATAGTTCTTGATTTCCAATAAGTTAAACATACTTTTTCAGATAACTGTATACTGAATGCAGCAAAATTTTATTTCTGCAGTTAATGTAAAAATTAATTTATTTGGGTGTTAAACTAAAACATTAAGGGAAAAAATGACATATAAAAACTTTTAAAAGCTATTTTATGACCATATTTCGAATATTACACCTATATGTTTTTCTAGTGGTCTATTTTGGACCATTTTTTATAAATTAAAATCGCAGTAGCACTCAATTATTTTGAAAAATACCTTATGTGTCCTCTCACCATGTTATAACAGGGCACCCACTCTCCTCTCATCTTCAGACTATAAAACCTGTATGGTTTAGCCAATACCTATAAAAATCAATTCCCAACTTCTTTAATATCATTCTAGATACTTTTTTTCTAGAAGGCATTATTTCAAGGATTTAGTTGAAATTTAATGACGATACCTGAATAAGAGGTGATGTTCTTCATCAAGCGTCTTTATTTTACTTATTTATCCACCTCCATAAATTTTAATTAAAACATGGTGATATATGTAAAATCCCCATCCAGGGATCCACCAAAAGGTTTCTCTGAGCTCGGTAGGCTACATGACCTCAAGTGCATCACCCCGAATGCCAAATGTTGCTGACTAATTTTGATGGACTTTTTAATATGTCCACGAGGGAGACTATGCCCTCATTTGTAATATGTAATACATAGAGGAAGGAATTTTTTATAAAAATTAGAGGACAAATATAAATAATAAAACTATAGAAGACAAAATTAAATATTACCAACTGAGTAAATTAAATGTGTGAAATCTGTTAAATCAAACCAACTACACAATTATGTAATGCTATGATGTATGTACTAAAATAAAAGTACCAGAAATGAGAATAAAAGTCATACTATAAAACTATAATGAAAAAAACAAACTATTATAAAATAGAATATCGAGCAATTTCATGTTCCTATTCCCCCACTATATTACAAAAATATAAAAGAAATCAATAATTCGGAGTGGAATGCTTCCCTATATCCATACATGAAGACATAAAGTATACTCTGGTACCAAACGACCCTTGAGAAGTGTGTTGGAAAAAATATCAGTTTTTCCACACCCACGATGTCTAAAACATTATATTTCCTGTTGTAAACAAAATTTTTATGCCAATATATGATAAATTCTCTTAAATAAACAAACAATATAAAATAAGTATAACTTGTTTCAGCTTCTCAACGACCCCTAACCATACCACCTACTTCGTCCTAAGATGGGAATCTGAATAACGTACCTATAATAAATATGATTTATATATATATAATAGTGATTAAAATAGAAGGAATAATAAAAGCAACATACCCCCAAGACTATGATTTAGTTTGGGTCTATTATATGTGTCAAAAATGTGTTCTTTAAGGCACCATAAAAGTATCACAATTTACAAGTAACCTGAAGATGTATCAAATAAAACCTTCCATGCATTATCATTATTATTATATAAAATTTTATAGTTGGTGTCTGACCCATATGGAATATATCAATAGGTTATAATCTTTAATTTATCCAATAACATCAATCCCATCAAAGAAAATATTCTGAAAGTCCATGTATTGCTTGAAGCAATATTTTATCGTGAATCTGTCCTGGGTATCACACATAAGGGGTTGAGTATCACTCAAGGCATGGCATAGGCACTTTAAAAATTGATCCATCTAAAATTTTCCATTAAGTAAGTGGTATCGCTCATAAGTATATATAAATCCAATGGAAACCCTCTTTTGGAAAAGCTTAAGGCATCACATCCTCAGTGCATTGTTTGGTAACCAATTAGAAACGTAGAGTCCATGTGTGGTCATTAATACAGAACCCACATTGTCTCACCACGCAAAATTTAATTAGATATAAATGAATAAGATATCATAGAGTATGTATTTATAATTTCAATGAAACAATTTATTTGACAAAGAGCCACATACTTCTTGATCATTTAAGAAAAACAGTCACATTCCTAACACTTTATTAACAAAAGTAGAAAAATAACTTCTTCACTTATATAATAGAATAGCATGATAATAATTTTAATCATGGATATAATTGGGCCTAAAAACTTACAAAACACCAAAATTTATGCTTCATAATTATCCAAAATAATTTATTTGATTTAAAACACAACCAAAGAATGGTTGTAAAATACATTCAATTAATAAATTAATTACTAGAGGCAAACAGAATTTAGACCAACTATCTCGGAACACCCAAAGGGGTATCAAATAATGTTTCAAATAATTAAACAAGATATTTCATCTTAAACATGGTATCAATGGTCAACCCTGATAATTTAAATAAATCAGAATTAGAAAAGTTGAATATCGCCAGTAGGTATCCACGAGTGGCACAACGTGTGATCTAAAAGACGTAATGAAACGACGTGAAAGATGGTATATATAATGAAACATACATTACATAAATTATTTTTACTTCAAAATTGAATCACACTTATTAAAACATATAACAAAACTATGAAAGGACCGTATAGGTGTAGTGTCTTTAGAAACTGGGAAACATAAACAACTAGTTCCTAAATCATCTACATTGTCTCCCTTTTATTTTATCATATCTAGAGTCTGTTTTAGAATATCTTACTTAATACCCTTCTTCCTGACCTGGGGAAAAGAAAACATACAAAAGGGTGATCTCAAATACTCAGTAAGGGTAAACAAAAGAAAATATCAATCATATCATATTCATAAGAACATAACATTTTGAAAATCATAACCAGAAAAAGTGGTCATAATATCATAAAATGGGATAAATCATGGTAGTGAAATTTAATCCAAATAATCATAACCTAAAACATGAAACATTGTGTAACACACACATAATCATATAGAAGCATTTCTTAGTTTTCAAGACTCATTTCCAAGACAATCATAGTGGACAAAGTCCATTTCTGAACTGAGTTCACTCCTCATTTCATTCCTATATCACTGAACCAGATTAACTTATCGTTCCAACCATGTCTATCTCATGATATAAAAATCTTTACCCAATGAATTTTAGGTAGATATAGGTCCCACCAATCTCATAATGAAACCATTCTTATGTGTGCCACAAAATCATAAATCATAGCATAACCCATGTAATAAAAAATGGGACTATTAAATGTCATGCCATCATAACATAATCCATATAAGATAAAAGGACATTATAAAAATAACTCAATAATAACATAATCAAATCAATGTAAAAATAGGGATAGAAACAGAACCCTATATTATCTTATATGGAATATAATTTTGAAAAAACGCTTGATCTCCATTCTTGAGGAAAATATCCTTTCTACTTCAAAATCATTGTTCCTTTATTAACATGTCATACAATTTTAAACTAAAAGAAGTTAATTAAACATAAACTTGGAAACATGTAAAGTAAACTTCATGGAAATAATTTTCTACGAAATCATAAAAATCCATTCATGCCATATAAGTTAAAAAAACATTCTTCTCTTACATTGGCCAGAAAAGTCCAAAAGTACCTCGTACTAAAAAATGAAAAAAGATTACTTTAATATCTTTCACTAAAAACTCACCAATGGGTAAAATTGGATTTAAACAAATGTAGGAGGATAGAAATAATATTACATATTGAGGAAACATGGTTGTGGATGATAAATATTCCCCCAGTAAATTCTGAAGTATAAACAATCTCGGATAAAAATGAGATTGCAAGATTTTCCCTTACCTTAGGTCTGATATGCTTTGTACATATCCAAAACTCCTATATAATGATTTAAATAATGTCATTGACTTATTATAGAATCATATTTATTGTTATGATATCATATATGGTCATATTCTTAACTTATTATTAATGATATTTCATTGCTACTTGTTATTCGGGTGTTCATTGCTTTATGTTCTTTTGCGTGTTTTGTTGAATAAATTCTTATTTTTCTTTTTTGGTTATAGATACATAATTTACATAATTATATTATTATTATATATATTATATTTATTCATTAAATTCATTTATATAATCATTATTCAATAAACATCATGTATAACGAGTCGCATCACATCGTGGAGACGGTAGGCCATACGTACGCACGAAAGATGACATCATTCCCTTGTTTGTGGAATTGTATTAAAGTGAATGATGGAATGTCTCAGAATTAGTATCATGTCACAATAACCATATATTTTTATTCATTACACTATTATAACCATCCATGTAAGGTGGTGTTGGAAAAATAAATTGCACCACATCGTGGAGATGGTATTCCGTACGTACGCACGCACGGTGATTTTGTTTTTCATAGGATGGATAGAAGGTGAAATAGGGTTTTTTAATATTTATAATAACATATCAGTATATGATTGATACTTATGTTATTACATTATTATGAAACAACAAAATAAGAATAAGTAGAAGAAGAAATGAATTTGGAAAAATTGGTAAAGGATATTACCTCTTCTTTGACACGCCTCTTTTAAACATCCTCTTAGGGCACTAAAGATGGCCTTTGGAGAAGACAATATCCTCTATTATGTTTCTAGGGATCTTGATAAGGGAAATGGGTAGGGTTTGGCCGAGCTTGAAGGCTCAATATTGTGTAAAGAGGAGAGGGAGGAGATGTCCTTTTATAAGGGAGGAGAGGGGCACCTTAGAAAAAACATAAAATATTATTTTATAATATAGACATATTAGGTTTTTAATAGATCAAAATTGATTTATTTCAAAGAAAAGGTGGGTATGTGTCAAAATAATGTCAACCAATAGGTTTTTGACAAGTTTAGGTTACTATTTTAACCTTATCATTTAAATTTAACTCTAAGTTATATAATATAATTTTTACCGTGTCTTCGTGTTTTCTTATACGATATGGTTAATAAAATTACTTTATCAAGCCAAAAGATCCCCAAGTGGTTCATTATTAATATCTATATCCATGTAATTTGGCCGAAAAATAGATATTTAGGAATATAATAACAATTAATAATATAATATTTGGTTTTAAAACTATTTTATTTCAATTTTGACACTATTTTGTAATTGATTTTTTTGAAAATCATAACAGCATGATTAGTTAGAAAAAAGTTAATTAACTCAATACTAAAATGTAATATTATCCTATAAAATATGTTTAATTCATAAAATGTCTCAAATTAAATTTATTTGGGTATTTAATATATCAATTATGTTAGTATTTCATTAATAAGGTAATTACTGCATCATCATTGTGTCATAAATAAATTAAATTATTTAATTTTTAAAAATTATAAATAAAATACCATTATATAGGAAATATTTTTATATTTCTAATTAATATTTTTAGTTAAATTTATCTTATGTATAACTCTATATTAAAAATGTTTTACTTTTTAAACATTGATTTTAATTCTTTTAAGTCTTCTTCGAATAAAATAATAATAAGTGTCCTAATCTAATACTAGAGGACCTAAAGGGTAATATTTTATTTATAAGGTTGTTTTTGGTCTAATTACACTTATCCAATAGAATTAGGACATGTGTTAGGGTAATAATAATATCATTTTTACCCTTATTTATCATATTTACTTTTAACTATGGTGAATAAAAGTAAAAAGTTACTATTCACCAAAAATTATTTTTATCTTATTGTACAAGATTTTACTCCCTTATATTAACCGTATATCTTGGATTTTAAAAATTCAACTAACAGAAGCTTTAAAATTATGTTTTATGTACAATTGAAAATGCTCCTCGGAGGTGGGGAAAAGACGGTAAAAAGTTCAATAATTTTTTTTTATCTATATTACTATAAAATGACTCCAATTAATTACATTGAACTTATATAGGTATTATGTATCTATAAATATAAATAAAATAAATGATTATTTAAATAAAAAGTTGGTTTTAACCAATAACTCAGTGTTTTTACTATTCATCAAAAATTGATTTTTTCAGAAAAATACCAAAACTTCACCCTAGGATAATTTCGATATTGCGAATCCAAAAATGAAGTCCATTTTGAAAGATAAAATTTCAAAAGTGGGTATTACTATTCACAATGGCTAGTTTATATTATATTTTAATAAAAAATCGTTGTTTAGTGAAACACGGTATTGCGTAAAACAAAAGCTATCGAGGAAGGTTGATCTTCCGTGTAACACAAGCCAACACAGTGTTGTGTGTAGTGAAGGATTCCTTTGGTAATGTATATAACATAATATATAAAAACAAAATATTTCTCATAAAATCTCGGGTGTTACATTCAACACCCATTAATGTGAATTTTGCCCTCGAAATTTTTCACTTTGTAAAAACAGATGAGGATACCTCTCCCTCATCATATCCTCAAGTTCCCATGTAGCTTCTTCTAGTTGGTGGTTCCTCCATCAAACATTCACCATTTGAGTGGTCTTGTTCCATAGAACTTTTTCACTATGATCCAGAATCCATATCGGTTGTTCTTCATAAGAAAGATCTTGCTCCTGCAGTACAACTTCGGAGCTGAGTACAGGTGAAGGATCGGGTATGTACTTTCCCAGGAGAGATACAGGGAGCACATCATGAACATGAGAGAGATTCGGTGGTAGTGCCAATCAGTAAGCTACCTTACCAAAACGATCTAGTCTTTTAAAAGGACCAATATACCTTGGGCTCAAGTTTCCCTTCTTTCCAAATCTCATTACTCTCTTCCAAGGAGATATTCCTAAGAACACTTTATCACCCACTTCAAACTCTAGGAATTATCTTCGATTATCATCATAACATTTTTATCGACTCTAAGATTCTCTTATGTGTTTTTGAATATATCTGACCTTTTCTACCATCTCATCAACAAGATCAGGTCCTAATAGCTTTATTTTTCAAACTTCATCCCAGCAAGTTGGATTTCTGCATTTCTTTCCATAAAGAGCTTCATAAGGAGCCATCTGAATATTGGAGTGAAATATATTATTATAATAAAATTCCAACAAAGGTAGGTGTTGATCCCAACTACCTTTTAAATCCCTAGAGTAAGCTCTCAACATTTCTTCTAGAGTTTGAATTGTCCTCTAAGAATGACCGTCTATCTGATGATGATAAGCAGTGCTGAAACTCAACTCTCTATCTGTAGTATGATAATGAATTTTCCAAAACATCAAGGTAAACCTCGGATCCTGATCATATATAATGGAAAGTGGTACTCCCTGAAATCTTACCACTTCCTTTACATAAATCCCGGAAAGCTGATCAAGAGAAAAATCTTCTCTAATAACATTGAAGTGTGTCGACATCGTAAGATGATCAACTATAACCCAGATAGCAATATTTCCTTTAGATTTTTTAGGAAGTATAGTGACAAAGTCCATAGTGATGTTTTACTATTTCCATTTTGGTATGGGTAATTGTTGTAACATCCCCTTAGGCTTCTGTCTCTCAACTTTATCTTATTGACAAACCAAGCATCGAGAGACATATTCAGCAACATCTCTTTGCATGACATCCCACCAGAAGTACTCATTCATGTCCCTATACATCTTCATGCTTCCAAGGTGAATAGAGAATGATGAACTATGAGATTCATCCAATATTTCCTTCTTAAATTCAGGGATGGGAGGAACACAAACCTAATTCCTAAACCTTACTATTTCATCACAATCAATGTGGAATTCAGGAACATTTCTCACTATCTTTTGTAACTCTACATCTTCTTTCTGTGCCTCTTTAATCTTCATATGTATATATGGTTGAACATTAATTTGATAAAGATAATATTTTTCCACTTCCATTATAATCACAAGATCCATCTTTTTTAAATGCATAAATAATGGATCTTTTGTGATCCTCATCATGGATAAGCTATCATGGTCTTGTCGACTTAATGCATCTACCGCCTTGTTTTCTTTCCCAGGGTGGTAAAGAATGGAATAGTCATAATCATTAATCAGCTCCAACCATCTTCTTTGGAGCATATTCAGCTCCTTTTGTGTGAAAATATACTTCAAACTTTTAGGATCGGCATATATTTCACACCTTTCACCATAAATATAATGTTAGAAAATCATTAATGCAAATATTACTGCAGCTAAATCCAAATCATGAGTTGGGTAATTTTGCTCATGTATTTTCAATTGTTGTGAGGCATAAGCTATCACCATATCATTTTTGATGAGAACACACCCCAATCCCTTCTTGGATTCATAACTGTAGACCACAAAACTTTCTCTACTACAATGCTGTTTGATCAGAGGTGCACTGGATAATCTTCTTTTTAACTCATTGAAATTATCTTCACACTCCTCCGTCCAAACGAACATAACTCATTTTTGAGTTAATCTGGTGAGTGGGTTATATAATCATGAAACATATTTCACAATACATCAATATTACCTAGCCAAACTAAGAAAAATTAGGATCACATTTAATGTTGTTGGTCTTGACCATCTTTTGAAAGCCTCTGTTTTTTGCTAGATCCACAGATATCCCCTCTTTTGATATTATGTGACCCAAAAATGAAACTATTTGAAACCAAAATTCACACTGGAAAATTTGGCATAAAGCTTGTCCTTTCTTAGGTTCTTTAATACAATTATCAAGTGATCTTCATGTTCTTATTTATCTTTTAATAGACAAGAATATCATCTATAAAGACTACCACAAACTGATCAAGATAGTCTCTAATGACGCTATTCATTATATCCATGAAGATAACAGGGGAATTAGTAAGACCAAATGGAATCACTATAAATTCATAGTGTCCATACCTTGTACGGAAAGCTGTCTTTAGTATGTCCCCCCTTTTGACCCTTAATTGATGATACCCTGAACGAAGATCAATCTTGGAAAAGCATTGAGCTCCACGTAGTTGGTAAAATAATTCATCAATGTGTGGGAGAGGATATTTGTTCTTGATAGTGATCATGTTAAGTTCTCAATAATAAATGAAGAGTCTCAATGATCCATCTTTCTTCTTAACGAATAGAATAGGTGCTCCCCAAGGTGATGCACTAGGACGTATGAATCCCTTATCAATATTCACTTGGAGTTGCTTCTTGAATTCCTGCAACTAAATTGGTGCCGTTCTATAAGGTGTCTTTAAAATGGGCATAGCACCTGGTATGAGTTCTTTTGAAAACTCAACTTCACGATTTTGTAGAAGACCTGGAAATTACTTTGGGAATACATCATCAAAAACCTATACAATGGGTGTATTCTTAATCATGAGTTTCTCTCAAACATTTGAGATAAATAACCTTCATTTATTGGAATCATGAACCATAAAATTGAAGAAATTTCCACTGGAAGGTTATATTTATCCTCGCATCGATAGATGATCGTTGATTGATCAATAATATTAAATGTGACATCCCTTCTTTGGAAATCGATATGACCTCCGTATAAATAAATCCAATCCATGCCAAGGATCACATCAAATTTCACTATAGGAAGGATCATAAGATTTTCAGGAAGCATATTACCACAAACTTCCATCAGAGAAGAATTGTGAACTTTTGACAGGACGGTTGTGCCATTAAGGGTGGTGATAGATAAATCAACATCAAATTTTTGAGGTAATATGACAATACCCTTAGAAAACTCTTCAAAAATAAAAGTGTTGGTGGATCCAGAATCAAATAAATCACTTGATACTTTAGAGTAGATGGAAAGTGTACCATTCATCACTTCGTTATCATACTCCACATCACAAATAGAAATTGCAGGTGACGTTCCTTTTTCTTTGGAATTAAGAGTTTGTTGATGTCGATAATCATCAACAACCCTTGGAATAGGGCATTGATTAGAACAATGCCCCATTTCCTTGCACTTGTATCATTGAAGTATAGGAGGTGTATTCTGGGTAGTCTTTTCTTTGTTTGCATCACTAGAAATATTTTTCCCATCATTGCGATATTCGATATCCCGATGACCTTATTTTCCACATTTGAAACATTTACTTACACCTTTAAGACAATTCCATCAATGTTTCTTTCCACACATTGAGCGTAAGGGAAAACTCATCTTCTTTTCAGTGTGATATTTAGATTTCCCTTTGAATTCCATTTTCCTCTTTTTATCAACCCCATATGACTGATGGGTGACTCCAATCTCTATCTCAACCTTGAGAGCACATCGAAAAATTTCCGCGTAGCTATTTAAGTCCCTTATGGCTAACACCCTTCGATGATTTGGTTTTAAGCTACTAAAAAATAGATCGATCTTACTCTCAGGTTGGATAATAATTCCAGAAGCGTACCTCGAAAGTATTGTAAAATTTGCTTCATAGGTACCAACAGATTCGCCATCCTATTGCTTTAGTTCAAGAAACTCCTTCTCTATCTTTCTTCTTAGAATACAAGGGAATTATTTATTGAGAAATAAGTTTTTTAACTCGTTCCATTTCATGGATTCAATTTCAACATAGGGCCTTGTATTCTTGATAAGATACCATAATTGTTCAGCTTCACCTTCCAAACGATATACTACTAAGATGACTTTATCATGTTCAGAACATTATAGAATTAAAAATATCTTTTCAGTGTTTCTGATCCATTGTTCAGCCACTAATAGATCAGTAGACCCACTAAATGAGGGTGGACGCTTCCTCGTGAAGGATTCAACAGAATGTTGCTCCTTCCTTTTCTCGTTTGAATGTCCAGCATGATTCATAGCTTCAGAATGTTGTGTGAGCATGGCTACAAGATTTTTCATTCCAGCTCCCATAATGTTTGGTTTCTCAGGGGGACAATCATTGCATTTCCCATTGCAATCTGCATTAATAGGGTTCTTTCGGGTTCCATCCATTGACTAAAACTAAGAAGAATAGTGTGAGAACTAATAATAATAACAGGAAAACAACATAATCAGTAAAAATATTTCACACATTACGTCATATCATTGGTTACTCATGGATATTTCTAAAACACTAATATTTTGTTCTATTCTTAGACATATCCTTAGGGTTCTTACTAATGCTTTCATATCCTAGTTTCCAAAGGTTGACTATATCATTCCTTTGATACCAACTATAACGACCCATTCATTACATACATTGTTTTTAATTAAGAATTAAATCACACTTATTACAACATATACCAAAACCATGAAAGGACCATATAGGTATAGTGTCTTTAGAAACTAGGAAACAAAAACAACTCGTTCAGAAATCATCTACACTGTCTCCCTTTTATTTTTTCATATATACAGTCCCTTTTGGCATATCTGACTTAATACACTTATTCCTGACCTGGGGAAAAGAAAACATACAAAAGTTTGATCTCAATTGATCAGTAAGGGTAAACAAAGGAAATATCAATCATATCATATTCATAAGAACATAACATTTTGAAAATCATAACCTGCAAAAGAGGTCATAATATCATAAAATGGGATAATTCATTGTAGTGAAATGTAATCCCAAAAATGATAACATAAAACATGAAATTTTTTGGCATACACAGATAATCATAGAGAATCATTTCTTAGTAGTCAAGACTCATTTCCAAGACTATCCTAGTGGACAAAGTCCATTTCTGAACCGAGTTCACTCCTTGTTTCAGTCTTGTATCACTGAACCAGATTAACCTACCGTTCCATCCATGTCTATCTCATGAGATATAAATCTTTACCCAAAGAATTAGAAGGAGATATAGGTCCCACACATCTCATAATGAAACCATTCTTATGTGTGCCACAAAATCATAAATCATAGAAAATCCTATGTAATAAAAAATGGGATTCTTAAACATCATGCCATCATAACATAATCCATATAAGATAAAAGGACATCATAAAAATAATTCAATCAAAAAATAATGAAATCAAAGTTAAAATAGGGATAGAAAAACAACCATATATTATCTTATATGGAAAATAATTTTCATAAAATGCATGAACTCCATTCTTGAGGAAAATATCCTTTCTACTTCAAAAACATTTTTCCTTTCTTAACATGTCATTCAATTTTAAACTAAACGAAGTTGATTAAAAATAAACATGAAAACTTGTAAAGGAATATTCATGGAAATAATGTTCTATGAAATCATATAAATCTATTCATGTCGTATAAGTTAAAACATATTCATCTCGTACTTCAGCTGGAAAAGTCAAAAAGTACCTCGTACTAAAAATCGACAACAGATTTCTTTCAAATATTTTACGAAAAACTAAATAATGGTTAAAATTGGATTTAAACAATTATATGAGGATATAAATAATATTAAATATTGAGGAGACATGGCTATGGATGATAAGTATTCCCCCAGTAAATTCTGAAGTATAAATAATCTCGGATAAAAATGAGATTGTGAGATTTAACATTACCTTAGGTCCGATATGCTTCGTACGTATCCGAAACTCCTGTATAATGATTTAAATAATGTCATTGACTTATTAAAGAATCTTATTTATTGTTATTATATTATATATTTTCATATACTTATCTTCTTATTAATAAAATTTCATTGCTACTTATTATTCGGGTGTTCATTGTTTTATGTTCTTATGTGTGTTTTGTCAAATAAATTATTATTATTTTTTTAGGTTATAGATACATCATTTATAGAATTGTATTAGAATTATATTTATCATATTTATTAATTTAATTAATTTATATGATCATTATTCAATGAATATCATGTAGAACGAGTCGCATCAAATCGTGGATACGGTAGGCCGTACGTACACACGAGCGATGATATCATTCTCATGTTTGTGGAATTGTATTGAACTGAATGATAGAATATCTCAGAATTATTATCATGTCATAATAACCAAATATAGTTATTCTTTACACCATTATTCCCATCAATGTAAGGTGGTGTTGGAAAAATAGATTACACCACAGCTTGGAGACAATATACCGTACGTACGCACGTGCGATGATTTTGTTTTTCATAGGATGGATAGAAGGTGAAATAGTGTTGTTTCATTTTTATAATAACATATCAGTATATGATTGATACTGATGTTATTACTTTATTATGAAATAACAAAAAGATAAGAAGTATAAGAATAAACGAATTTGAAATAATTGGTAAAGGACATTACCTCTTCTTTGACGCGCCTCTTCTAAACCTCCTCTTAGGGAACTAAATTTGGTCTTTGAATAAGACTAGAACCTATATTGTGTTTGTAGGGATGTTGGGAAGTTAAATTGGCAGGGGTTTGATGAGAATTAAGGCTCAAAATTGTGTAAAGTAGATATAGAGGATGTGCCCTTTTATAAGGGAGGAGAGGGGAAACTTAAGAAAAAACATAAAATATTATTTTATATATAAATTCATATTCGGTTTTTAAGAGATAAAAATTGATTTATTTCAAAGAAAAGTTTGGGATGAGTCTAAATAATCTAAACCAATATGTTTTAGACAGGTTTAGATTTCTATTTTAACCTTATAATTTAAATTTTACTCTAAGTAAAATAATTTAACTTTTACCGTGTCTTCTTGTTTTCTTACACTATATGGTTAATAAACATACTATAACAAGCAAAAAAAACCCCAATTTGTTCATTATTAATACATATAACCTTATATAAGTCATTTTTCTGATCCTTATATTTTTAGGAATAAATAAAAATTACTAATATAATATTTGTTTTAAAAACTATTTTATGTCAATTTTGACACTATTTGGTAATTGAGTTTTCTGAAACTCATAGTAGCATGATTAGTTCGTAAAAAGATAATTAAATTAATAATAACATGTCATAGTAACCTATAAAATTAGTTTAATTGATAAAAAGTCTCAAATTACATTTATTTTTGTATTTATAAAATCAATTATGTTAATATTTCCTTAATAATGAAATTACTGCATCATCATTGTGTCATAAATAAATTAAATTATTTAATCTCTAAAAATTATAAATAAAATACCATTATATATGAAACCTTTTTATATTTATAATTAATACTTATAGTCTAATTTATCTTATGTATAACCATATATGAAAAATGTTTTACTTATTAAACATTGATTTTAATTCTTTTAACTCTTCTTTTAATAAAATAATAATAAGTGTCCTAATCTAATCCAAATGGACCAAAAGGGTAATATTTTATTCCTAAGGTTGTTTTGGGACGAATTAAAATTATCCAATAGAATTAATATATGTGTTAGGGTAATAATGATATCATTTTTACCCTTAATTACCCTATTTACTTTTAACCGTGGTAAATAAAAGTAAAAAGTTACTATTTACCAAAAAATATTTTTATCTTATTGATCCACATTTTACTCCTTAATATTAATCGTGTCTATATTATTTTCTAAATTAGACACACAAAAGTGGTAAAATTATGTTTTATGTACGATTGAAAATGCTCATATGAGATCGGTAAAAGACGGTAAAAAGTTCAATAAACTTTTTATATATCTATATTATTATAAAATGACTCCAATGAATTACATTGAACTTATATAAAGATTTTGTATATAGAAATTTAAATAAAATGAATTATTATTGAAATAAAATGTTATATTTAACCAATAACTCAGTGTTATCACTATTCATCAAAAATTGAATGTTTTTAGAAAAATACCAAAAAATCACCCTAGGATAATTTCAATATTGCGAATCCAAAAATGAAGTCCATTTTGAAAGATAAATTTCAAAAAGTGGGTATTACTATTCTTAACGGCTAGTTTATATAATATTTTAATAACAAATCATTGTTTAGTGAAACTCGGTATTGCGTACAACGCAGGCTATCAAGGAAGGTTGCTCGTGTGTGTAACGCAAGCCAAGACAATGGTTTGTGTAGTGAAGGATTCCTTTGGTGATGTATACAACATAATACATAAAAACTAAATATTTCTCATAAAATATTGGGAGTTAAAATATAATACCTACTTCATAATTGTAGAGGATACTATGATCCCTGATGATCATTTATTTTGACAAAAAATGAAAGAAATCAGATGACTTTAGAAAAACCCCAATTTTTTTTTAAAACATTCTGCTGAAGATTTTTCCATGAATAATGGATGAGGTCCTATGATTATTTTTGCATGATGTTAACCTTACAAAGACAGTAACTGCACACCTAATAGTGAAGAAAATGGAGGAGTAATATAGTCTAAATGTGCTTCTTTAGAAGAAGTATGTGGAGGAGGCACAACAAAGGCGGTACTATAGGGGGTAACAAACCAAGGGTATGGTAGAGGGAAAAAAGAATGAATGAATGAAAAGGGAAAAAAGAAAAGGAAAAATAAGGAAAAAAGTAAAATATATAAAATAAAATAAAATAAAATAATAAAAATTAAAAAGGGTTGGAGAAAGGAAAATAATTAATAAAATTGGCTAACCTACTTTAATTATTTTCACTCCTCTCCAACAACTTCTTTTATATTATTTATTTTTATCCTCTTTCCAACTTTTTTTATTTCATTGAAAATATTTTTATATATTTTTAACTATTTTTAACCTAAATTTTGTACTAGGTCATTATTTTATATTTTACATAAAACCCAAGTAATTATTTAAATAATTTTAATAACTGCTCGGGACACGTAACAGGTTGCGCATGCGCACACCCTTTCCCGCTTTAAGAATTCGAACCAAAAAAATAAATGGTACGTACCTAGATTAAATTTGATACATTTAAATATAATTAGATCATAATATTCCATATAATTTTTGTTTTTATATTTTGTTAATGATTTAAAATCTTCTTCACTCCAATCAAATGGGTTATGTAATCATCATTAATGTTTGTGTTGGACTACCATATAACGAAGTAATGTCATTCATTTTTTCCATTTACACCTCTCATGGTTGGGAATAATGATGAATATAAAGTATATATATTATATTTATAATTTATTTGTACAAATGGAGTCACTATATCATATATATATATATATATATATATATTTAACATAAATTCCATAGGATATAGAATAATGTCTCTCGTGTGCATGGTGGACTACCACCTCAAGATGTGAAGTTATACCAGTTTCACTAAAACTTCTCATGGAAGATGTTAATGTTAAATTTAATGATTATATGTGATATAGTTGAAATAATTATTATATTCATGATATATTTATCTATCTGTAATGATAATATATATAATTTGTTTTCATTCTTTTTCACTATCGTAAAGTATAAAATCATTCATGTACGTGTGGACCACCGACATCACAAAGTGATGTGACTCTATTTTCATCACCATATCACATGGATGGTTGATATATTAATATAATATGGTATATATTATTTTATTAAAATTATTTAAATATAAAATATTACTTATATTCTTTACATAATTTTCATTCACAAACTAAAAACCTAAGTCATGTGTGTGTAAGGATTGCCATCTCTATGATCGTAATGTACTAAATTTTTCATAACCATCATTAATGATTGGTTTAAGGAGTAAAATCATGTAAAAATAAGATAATTATGTCATTATTATTATTTTGGATATGTTATAAATATATAATATTCACAAAACTATATTTTCATGATGAAACATACATGAGAAAACAAGGAAATTAACACGTGAAACAATGAAAATAATGAATGATTATCCACCAATTCGTGATAAGAAGTTATAAAAGAATAATATATGATATTATAAATATTAATAAGGTTATATAATAAGTTAATAAATTATTTAAACTGACTATATAAAAGTATAAATAATGTACAGCCAAAAGGAATCCTGATGTAGGGAATTTCATGTAGATTTGATATCATTGGAGAATATTATAATGTTACACACAAAATTTATTATATATAGTGTATTAATTACCATTTTGACATTTAATATCCTGAAAAATTCATTATTAATCATACTTTAATATTCAATTTGAATAATTTCATATTAGGGGATTTGAATAAAAAGTTACAAAGTGGTAAAAAAATTCATAACTCAATTTCATTTCATTATATTGTATTACTTCTTTTTCATCGTTTTTATTATAAGGTTTTGTCTATAATGAGTTTTTAGATGAAATGTTTTATGTAAATGTTTTTATTTTTATTTACAATTGATACACATAATCTGTTCATTTTTCTATTCACACTTCAATGTTATGATTTTTTCAAAGGTATACATTACAATCTCATTTTAATCGAGATAATTTATTATAGAATTTCAATTGATGGAAATTATATGATCATGGTTTAATATAACCTCTAATTGTATTATAATCTATTTATTCATGATATTTTATTTTAATAGTTTCAATTTTTACTCTTTTTTAATTAAAATATTTGACTTTCATTAATAAAATTCAGCTTCATTTATCTCTTTAGTCAAAAATCTATTTTATTTCAAAGTGATGTTTTCTACGAATATATTAAAAAATTGTTTCTATCCTTTTCAAAATTATGTATTCAAGAAATTATTATCCGTTTAAACACTTTATAATAAATTTTAAAATAAATTTTTTGTTTTTTCTAAAACAATGTCTATCTTTATCTTACTGAAAATGTTAAAGAAATCTTCTTATCATTTTATAAATAACTCACTTACCTATGATTTTTTAATTGTGAAAAAGGAATTATATTATATAGAATATATGGAATTACTGACGAAATTTATAATCATTTTAATGAAAATTCCTTTTCAGGTCTATAAGTATATTTTAAAATAAAACATTTTAAAAAGATATTTTCAAAGAAAATGATTTTTAAATTTTTTTTCATAATAAAAAGTATATTTTCATGAAGATTTTTTAATTAATATTTTTTTGGTTTATCTATTCATCAATTTGAGAAATAATGTATTCTTACTCTAATGGGTATATATTGATACCATCTTTATTCCTCCTCTGGATTGTTTATTTAATTAATTTATTTTTAGTCATTAATTTTTTATTGAATTTTCTACTTTCCTATGGTCATTAAATTTCCCTTAAATATCTATATTATTTATCATGGATATGTTTATTTATGAATATATAATTATTTCTACACACGATGTCCATTTTTAATGTTATTTGACACACTATGTAAATTTTGTTAAGTCTATATTCTTTACTTAATATAGATATTTGATGATAAGTCACATTGTTCATTAATTAAATCAATTATACAATATATGGGGATTGATTTGGACTTTCAGTTATGGGATAACAAGGCTTTATATAACACCTACATAGATTTGTAGGACTCGTGAGAAAATCTAGTTAAGATATCACTAAATGTGTTTTTTCTTGTAGTTTAAACCGTTATGGGAATGGTATTTATGGTAGAGGTATCATGATTGTTGAGAACATGGAATACAATAATTACGATTTTCCTTCATTAAGAGTTCAATTATTTTCATAATTAATTTTTCAATTATGATTTTATATTTGAATTCAGTTACTTTTCCATTTATTTATTAAATGGAATCTGTTTTTGGTTATTTACCTTTCCATATTTATCATACCTTATCATGTTATTTAAATGTAATGTATTCATAGTTATTTATACTTACGTATTGAATATACCTTATATTATTAGTTAAATGGAATGTGTGATCAGTAATTTACATTTCCATATTGATTATGGCTTATCTAGTTATTAAAATGGCATGCGTTCTTATTTATTTATAATTCCATGTCAATTATTCTTATTCATTTATGATATCTTCCACTATAATTAACCCCTACTCAGGGTTTGAGGTGACACTTATTTTGTTTACTTTATTAGAAATTCATGAACTATACTATGATCGACATGGAAGATCATAAGATAGGGAATAATAATATTCATGAAAAATATTATTTTTTAAATTTTGTATTCAAATGTAATGTAAGGAGGAAGTATGTATTTAGTTTACCATGAGTAACAAACTATTCAATCATTCTAGATGTGATTAACTATTTCATGTTACACCTTGACCCTAGTTACCCAGAGCCGGTACATTATTTTAATATATTGCAATGATTAGAAGGAATGAAGTCATGAAGGACTGATCAGTTTAGAAGTCTTGGAAAATAGATTAAAACATTAACATTAAATTGAAATTTCAAACATAAAACACAGCATAGATTTTTCTATGAAAACACCATTATTACATTTATCTTAACCCTACATATCAATCATAATACACTTCTTGGAATCCTGGGAAAATAAAACAAAACAAATGGGTGAGCTCAGATGCCCAGTAAGGGTAAATAATTTAGCAGAATCTATAATCTTTTAAGGCCATATGTGTGATAAAAACAAAAGCGTTTTTAAACATAAACATGAATATAATATGAAAAAAATATCAAACACTACCATATAATCATGCACATTGATATTCTACTAGTCGAATAATCACATGTAATAACAAATTTCCAAATGAGGGAATTCATAACGCCGAACATCATTACAACATAGTCAAGGCCTCGTGCCAATAATTAAAATAAAATTTTTGTCAAGGCCATGTGAGATGATAGTAGTTTGTCTCATGAGACCTACCGATGCATCGAGGAGCAATGGCGGGATCTACCGGTCACTTACTATGTCCACTACATTCCACAAATAAATTTTTTGAAACATAACATAAACATTCGTATTAAAACATGCATATGAAATTTCAATAAATTAACCATAAACCATGAATGATATAAATATAGAAAATTCAAATTCAATCATATCATAGCTCATTAAATAAAATATTAATGATTTTATTTATAATAAATCAACCTCAATCAAGAATAATATCTATAAAGGATGTTGAAATAGTTGAAAATAATTATTAAAAACCTTTGAGAAAAATATCCTTTGGTGAAATAATTTAAATGTAACACATTTATAAAGGAATTCATTTAAAATAGATTCTTTAATCAAATTGTCCCATCCCACTTTAAAACTTTGGAAAATAATTATTATTTTAAATCATTCATGTCTATATAAATAAATCCATAAAAACCATCTTGAAAACATAGACATTAATGAGAATGATTTAGAATAATAAATATTTAAAACAATTAAAATGATGTTTTAGTAAAAACATACCTTAAAGAGAATCCCTTTGAAAACTATTTTATGAATCATGTACATGTATAACAAATATGTCCCAGCAGATACTTACGCAAAAACAACATCGGATAATTAAGAAATTGTGAAATTAACCCTTTCCTTGAAACTTTGTTTAGTCGAGGGTACATTTAACCTTATCTATGAAGACCGTAGTATGTTATTAAATTATACCAGAACAATTTTAATAATTATTATATCATACATGATTCATTTATGGCTTTATACTACCCATTTAATAATAATTCCCATGTTAAATTAACATTTCGGGTAATAATCGCTTTCTTTATCGTATGTGTTTTAACTTGTTACTCTTGAATATATCACTTAGATAAAGATTTAAATATATAAAGAATAAAAACAATGATTTATATATCATATATATTTAGAATATATATATGTATAATATATATTTATATATA
Source organism: Viscum album (assembly GCA_963277665.1). NCBI lineage: Eukaryota > Viridiplantae > Streptophyta > Magnoliopsida > Santalales > Viscaceae > Viscum > Viscum album. The sequence continues at coordinate 1,232,344,306 of OY728135.1, read as the reverse complement.
TGTGTGTGTGAAATGGAAAACACCGTTTACAGAGACGGTAGTCCGTACGTACGCATAAACGTTGTTTCTGTTTTCATATCTTATTGAATGGAACTAAGTGAATAAGATATATATGTAAGTACATGTATATATATATATACATATATATATCTCCAGTAGAATAATTATGTCATATATTACATGTTAATGATATATATTTTATAATAATCATTGAATGGTGAACGTGGAAGTGAATCTCATCACGTCATGGAGACGGTAATCCGTACGTACGCAAGAAGCGACAATATCATTATATTTATAGAGAAATAATATGTAATTTTATGGTATCTCATATATAAATAATCATTAACATTTATATTTATTATTTACATTAGTTGTACTCATTATTATACCCATCCAAATAATGAAGTGTCTAAATAACAAACTACACCCCAACGTGGATACTATAATTCGTATGTACACCCGTATGGTGACTTTATCATTTATAGGATGGATAGAATAATTAATATGGTAGTACCATTTCTATAATAACATCACAGTATATAGAAGATACTGGAGTTTTTTTACAATGGAAACAATAAAGAAAGAAGAAGTGGAAGAAGAAAAGAACTTGAAAGTTGTGATAAAATATTTTCCCCTTTTTTGGGTTCTTCCTTTTGATTTGATCAAAAGGATTCTTTAGGATGACTTTATGACCAATGGAAGGCCTCTAGTATGAATGTAATAATGTTTTTAGGTTATTGTTGTAGGATTTGGCTGAGCGAAATGGCTTCGGTGGTTTGAATTTGAGAGAAGGGGAAGTGCCCTTTTATAAGAGGGGTGAGGGGCACCTTAGGAAAAAATTAAACTATTATTTTATGATAAACTAATTTCGGGTTACTAATGGCTCAAAAATGTATTATTTTATGTATAAAGACGGTATGTGTCAAAAACCAATCAACAAATAGGTTTTAGAGAGGTTTGGGTCACTATATTAACCTTATCTTTTGTATTTAACTCTTTGTTAAATAGTTTGACATTTACCATGTATCTTTGTATTTTTATATTATATGGTTAATAAACTTACTAAAAACTTCCAATAGATCCCCATTCTGTTCATTAATGACATATATAATATTATTTAAGCCCTTTGGGCAATCCTTAGATTTTGAGCAATAGAATACCAATTAATAATATAATAATTGTTATAAAAACTCTTTTATGTCAATTATTACACTATTGTTATTTTGAGTTTTCTAAATTCATAACAACATTATTACCTACAAAAAAATAATTTAATCAACCATAAAAAGTCTTATTAACCTTGAAAATTAGTTTAATTCATAAAAAGTCTAAAATTACATTTATTTGGGTATTTATAATATCAATTCTTTTAATAATTCATTAATAAGGTAATTACTGCATCATCATTGTGTCATAAAAAAATTAAATTATTTAATGTCAAAAAATTATAAATAAAATACCATTATGTAGTAAATATTTTTATCTTTCTAATGAATGTTTATAGTAGAATTTATATTATGTCTAACTCTATGTTAAAAATGGTTTAGCTATTAAACATTGAATTTAACACTTTTAACTCTTCTTTGAATTAAGTAATAATAAATGTCCTAATATAGTCCAAGTGGACCTAAAGAATCATATTTTATTAATAAAGTTTTTTTTAATCAAATTAATCATATCCAATAGAATTATGACTTGTGTTGGTGTAATTATGATATCATTTTTACCTTTAATTATCCTATTTACTTTTAATCGTGGTAAATAAAAGTCAAAATTTACTATTCGCAAAAAATTATTTTCATATTATGGAACCAAATTTTACTTACTGATATCAACATTGTCTCTCTGATTTTTGAAATTCAATTCACAGAAGTGGTAAATTTAAGTTTTATGAAAATTTTCTAATGCTTCTAAGAGGTGGGTAAAAGACGGTAAAATTTTGGTAATTTTTTTTTAATTTCTAAACTTATTATAAAATAATCCAATAAATTACATTGATCTTATATAGTTATTATGTATCTATTTTGACCTAAAATAAATTTAAATAAAACAAATAAATATTTAAATAAAAAGTCAGTTTTAATCAATAACTCGGTGTTTTTCATCATTCATAAAAAATTGAATGTTTTCAGAAAAATACACAAAATTAACCCTAAGCTAATTTTGTTATTCCAAATTAAATAATGAAGTTTATTTTTACCAAATTAAAAACATAGAAGTTTCATCTAATAATTTAAAATTAATTTCTGTTGTTAAAACCAAAAGGCGTATTTTTAAAAAAATAATAACTATCAAAAGATTGACACTTGTTTATATCCAATTTTAAAGTTAAATTTCTTACATTGACAAACATTGGATTAGATGGTAAAAATATAATCTATTTACACTTCCAAAACATTAAAATGTAAAATTTAACACTATGAATTATTTTGATTAAAAAAGTTCTTTTCAGTTAAAATATAGTATTTTTCACTATTCTCCCAAATATGAATGTTTTTAGAAAAACACCAAAAATTTATTGAAACTAAATTATTTTTTCCAGATTTAAAAAATAAGTTTATTTTGTCAAATTTAATATATAAAAGTGTCAAATATTAGATTTAAAAAGGGTTCCCTATTAAAAGGCGATACAATTGCATTTTTTTTTAAAATACTTCTTTTTACTACTAGAAAAGAGCCTTATACCCACAGTTTTGAAACAAACCGTGGGTATAAGAGTGCCCTATACACACTGTTTTGGAAAAATACGGGTATATGTATAGTGTGGGAACCTATACCCATGGTTTTGCAAAACCGTGGGTATAAGTGTTTAATTCAAGTCCTATCCCCACGGTTTTGTCATAACCATGGGGATAGAAGGTTTTTCGAAATCTTATACCCATGGTTTTGTAATACCATAGGTATAGGTGTTTATTTCAAGGCATGTCCCCATGATTTCAGAAAAACTGTGGGGATAAATAATTTTTTTTAAGGCATATACCAACGGTTTTTTAAAACCGTGGGGATAACTATCCCAGCGGCCCAAAAATGTGCAAGAAAAAAACAATTTAGTGGGAAAAGCAATACCCACTGTTTGAATTTATATATTTAGGTTCAAAGAAATTTATAAACATATTCATTTTGTGTCTTGGTTGGTGAGGCGTTGCATATTTGTTGCAGCCGTTGAGGTTTCGAATCCCGCCGGTTCCTTTTTTTAATACAGAGAAAGGGATTGATATATTATTATCAATGCAAATATATATAGTTGTAGTCAATGCATCTTGGTTTGTTAAGCGCTGGATGGTCACCAAGTGAGATGCGGGTTCAAATCTTGCCGACTTCTTTTTTTTAATACAGCATTGATGATTAATATATTATTATAAATGCAGATATATATAATTGTAGTTGACACCGCTTGGTTAGTCCAGCACGACTTCTATGTTTGGTAGGTCGCTGGTTCCAGACTCTGCGTTTGCAATTTTTGAATTCAGTCAGGAAAATTAATATATTAATTAAAATATACATATATAAACATGTAGAAGCATTATCGTGATTGTCCAAATAGGTTATATAGATTTAAAGGGTGTTGGCTCGAAACCCAGGAGCGATTTTAATGTTTTATTAAATACCCACGGATTGAAAACTGTGGGTATAAGCCATTGACATGGTGGAATGTCTTATTACACGGTGTCAATATAACTATACCCATGGTTCTCCAAAACCATGGGTATAGGCTGAGACCCCTATTGTGATGCCTTTCCAGCCCACAGATTCGGGGGTAATACCCACGGTCTTGAATCGTGGGTATATGTCGTTTTTCCTGAAGTGTTTATCTAAAAAAATGAATTTATTCTTAAATTATGACAAAGAAACTCATATAATGTATTCTAAAATTATAAGGATTATATAAAGTTCAAAATTCAGTTAATATTATTCATAACCGCTTTTGAATGGCTAGTTTGGTTAGTCATGATGCGCTAGAACTTGGTGTTGTGTGTAGTGCAAGTTATTGAATTAAATTGAAAAAATAATGTACTGTGAAATCTTGGGGGTTTATATTCTACCCTCCTTCAATAAATTTGGTCCTCAAAATTTCAAATAGTTCTTTGAAAATAAAAGGTTGAAAATAAAAAATAACTTGGTGGAGAACAAAAATCAGAAATTGTGTTAATAAAATTTATTCGTAATGAGAGGGAATATAAATATATATATACACTTGACAAATAGAGTTAAATCCTTCAAGTAATTCCTACAACAAACACATATTTCACTCCAAATGATTTCAAAAAAATATATTCTATTAATCCTAATCGTATAGGGTTCCGAAAATAATGAATTTATAATTCACCTATCAGAAATTTTGAAAAAAAAACTACATTATACAATCCAGGATAACAAGTAGGCCAGTGGTAGGTGATGTACCCTTATCGCCCTTCGGTTGCAAGTTCAAGTCTCGCGGCCTTGCCGGATGTGACTAGTTGTTGCCCAACCTTTGGATTGTCCTTTTTATGACAATACAAAAATAACCTTAACAATTGTATCCATATTCAAACTTATTCCATTACAACCTTTAGACTTATCTAAAGTACTTCTATTCAAACTCATAGTCCAAAATTTATAAGGAAGTTAAACACAATTAAGATCCTTTTTCCACGTAATAACATGTGAACACCTTCATCAAGTATTCTTTTAAAATGTTGTAACTCCCTGAAATACCATGAAACCTTATTTATTACATCCATGCTCCTTTAAACTTTATATAACACTGGATATATTCCTTATATCCAAAAATTTTGAATATTCCAAAAATGATGAAATAAACAAACCATTATTTAGTTCCAAGATAGTCAAGAATATCCAATATAATTTATCCAAATCAATCATGTATTATTCAAAATAAATACCTCAGTATCATAACCATATTATGGTTTATATTTCTCTCAATCATATATTTTCAAAAAATTTAATCTTCTGTTGAGTCACTTTTGTAACACCCCAACCTTCCACGGTACGCTTCTCTTTGAATAATACAGTAGCGTGTGGTGTACACAACTTCGAGTTCTAACACACACCACAACCAATCAAACTAGTCGTTATGAATAGTAATACCAACTTTTTAAAATAGTATAAATTTTATCTTTTAAAATGGACTTCATTTTTGGATTCATAATATCGAAATTAGCCTAGGGTGAGTTTTGGTATTTTTCTGAAAACTTTCAATTTTTGATGAATAGTGAAAAACACTGAGTTATTAGTTAAAAACTGACTTTTTATTTAAATAATAATTTACTTTATTTAAATTTATTTTAGGCCAGAATAGATACGTAATACCTATATAAGTTCAATGTAATTCATTGGAGTCAGTTTATAATAATTTTAGACATATAAAAATTTTATTGAACTTTTCACCGTCTTTTACCCACCTCCTAGGAGAATTTTCAAATTCACAAAAAAATTATTTTTACCACTTCTATGAGTTGAATTTCAAAAATTAGAGAGACATGGTTAAAATCAAGGAGTAAAATTTTGTTCAATAAGATAAAAATAATTTTTGGTGAATAGTAACTTTTTACTTTTATTTACCACAGTTAAAAGTAAATGGAAAAATTAAGGGTAAAATGATAATAATATTACACTAAAACATGTCCTAATTCTATTGGACAAGTGTATCTCGACCAAAAACAACCTTAGGAATAAAATAGTGTAATTTAGGTCTACTTGGATTAGATTAGGACATTTATTATTATTTAATTCAAAGAAGAGTTAAAAAAGTTAAAATGAACTTTTATTAAACAAAAAAAATTTAATATAGGGTTTTGCATACGACAAATTCAATTATAAATATTCATTAGAAAGCTAAGACAATTTCATACATAATTTTATTTTATTTATAATTTTTAGACATTAAATAATTTAATTTATTTATGACACAATGGTGATGCAGTAATTACCTAATTAATGAAATATTAAAATAATTGATAATATAAATACCAAAATAAATGTAATTTGAGACTTTTTAAGAATTAAACTAATTTTATAGGTTAATATTACATGTTAGGATTGACTTAATTATATTTTTTAGATGTAATAATTCTACTATAACTTTTAAAAAAATCAAATACCAAATAATGTCAAAATTGACATAAAAGAGTTTTTAAAAGAAATATTATATTATTAATGAATATTAAATTTTTAAAAATATAAGGTTAGGCCAAGAGACATATATAAAGATAGGTGTATCATTAATGGACCACTTGGGGGACTCTTGGATGTATATAGTATGTTTATTAACTATATAATATAAAAATACAAAGTGACATGGTAAATGTCAAACTAATTAACATTGAGTTAAAACTAATAGATAAGGTTAATATAATAACCCAAACCTATATAAATTCTATTGGATGAAATTATTTCGACCCATACCAGTATTATACACTTAATAATCCACTTTGTATCCATTATAAAATGAATATTAATTTATTATAAAATAATATTTCTAGCTTTTTCAAGGGTGCCCCTCACCCCTCTTATAAAATGGCACTCCCCCTTCTCACTAATTCACACATTCAAAGCCTTTTGGCTCGGCCAAACCCTGCACAAATACTCTCTCAACTTCCCTCACTTCAACCTAGAGGCCTTAGTTTTACCAGAAAGCCACCCTAAGGATCCCTTTTGATAAAATCAAAAGGAAGAAGCCGAAGAAGAGGTAATGTTTTCACCACCCTTTTTCAAGTTCATTTCTTCATCAACTTCTTCTTTCCTTGTTATTTACATTATAAAATAATAACTCCAGTATATTCTATATACATTGATGTTATTATAAATAAGGAACAACCAAATTCATTATTTTATCCATCCCTTTAATGACATGTCACTATACGTGTGTAAGTACGGCCTACCGTCTCCACGTGGTGTTGTAATTGTTATTCAATATATTATTATTTAGATGGTATAATGATGATGTATAATTGGTGTAAACAATAAATATAACATTATAATGATTCTTTATATATCATATACCATCCAATTATATATTATTTTATTATCAAATGAATGATATTTTCACTTGTGCGTACGTACGGACTACCATCTCGATGAAGGCGACGAGATTCATTCCCCATCGTATCCATTCAAGTCTAATTCTCATTTTATGATTAATAATAATGTTTAAGGACTTGAAATAATTTGGTATATGAATAAAATACAACCTATCCATAACAAAAATGTTGTATGTAACAAAACATATAAAAGAAAACGATTAAGTTAACACCTGCAACAATGATAATTCTAAAATATTATTAACAAAGCATTAATAGAAGATAATATATGATATCATAATTATGTATATGGTTCTTGTATAACTTAATAACAATGTTTTAACTATTATACATGATTTTAACATATCATTGACTATGGAAAAATACAAGGTAAGGGTTTATTTCACAATCTCTTCATTATCCAAGGTTGTTTATACGTGATTGTCTACTAGGACCTCTTTATCATCCAGATCCATGTTTCTTAAAAATGTATTTCAAATCATTCTTAATATTTTAAAGACTATGTTATAAAGTCATTTATAACGTTTTGACTTTTTATAAGTAGTTTATAAAGGAATCTTTCTGTCGTTTTCCAAACAAGTTCCTTTTTAACCTTTTCGACAGAATTAAGGTAAGAATGTCTTTTTTAACTTATATGGTGGGTGCGGCTATTTTCCGCCATTATAAAATCGTAGAAGCTTCCCTTATAAGCTTATAAGAATATTTTCAAATTGAATTTTTTATTTTATAATTATGTGACTTTGAAATGATTTCAAAAAAGAGATATTTCTCTAAAATAATTTTGATTTCATCTATGTCAACATCCTTTGATGAATTTTAAGCCTATTTGAAGTTTATTTATTATGATACAAAACATCCATATATTATTGATGGTTTTTTGATATGTTTGACTATGGATGTGTTATTTTAATAGCATTCATGGATTATGATGAAATTATTTACATTTCATATGCTAGTTTTAATATGAATGTTTATGTTATGTTTAAACCTTTTCATATGAGAAATTCATTGGACTTAATAATTGATGGTTGGATCCTGCTATAGCTCCTCAATGAATCAGTAGGTCTCATGAGACAAACTAGTGTCTTGTCACAATGCCTTGAAAAAATCTTATTTGTTGTCTATGCCCGAGGCTTTGGATATGTGGTTATGATAGTCTGGCATTATGCATTCCATCATTATGAAAGTGGTTATTATTATTGCATGTGATTATTCGACTATTAGAATATTTATTTGAATAATTAAATGGAATTATTTCATTTTATCATTTCCATATTATAGTAATGTTCAACATTAAAATGCTTTTTTTAGTTATACATTTCCTTAAATGTTTATGCTTATTTATGAAAGTTTCCGCTATATTGTTATCCGTACTGAGAATCTGAGCTCACCCCTTTCAATGTTTTATTTTTCCTACGATGTGAAGAAATAATTTATGAATGACCTGCAGGGATAGTATGAGAGGATATGAGTGTGGATTATGAAGACAATATGTTGTTGTAGTAGATTTCACTTTATGATGTAATGTAAACATTATGAATGTATCTAGTTATTCCAAGGATACTAAACTAATCGGTATTTCGAGACTTGATCTTTTGTGATCATGCCAATATATTGTAATAATGCACCGACTCTGGGTAACTAGGGTCAGGGCGTTATAGTTGGTATCAGAGGAATTTTAGTACAAACCTTAGAAGATAGATTTTGATAAACTTTTATTAGAGCACATAGACCTAAGATGGACTTTGAGGATTAGTATAGAAGAACTTTATAGAATTTTGGTATTGTATAGATTTTATGAGTTTTCCGAGAATTATATCCCTGTCTGGATACGAGCAGGTATAGGTGTATCTAGCACAGATGTACCTAGGGGTAAAACCCGAAAACACCGCTTTGAGCTAGACTCGAATGGGAACTGGTGCACGACAATGGGTCATGCTGCACTATTGGTTACGACACTCCCTAGGGATATGCTTAGGATAACTCTCATTTTTTTACAAACAATTATGAAGGGTTTATGAGTATATACTTCCTCAAAGAAAACATTTTTATGATTATGTATTATATACATAAATAGTTCAATTTATGTTACGTGTTTTATAAGTATGTAATTATGTATTTTTATTCATAAACTGATCTAGTTTATGCCATTGTTTAGAAATGGCGCCTAGTTGTAGAAATGTAAACTTTATCAATGTACACACTCCATGTGGGGATTACCCGCCTGCACTAGATAATTATAGTGGAGCTGGTGATACAACTGGTGCTGATCAGCTTATCACCATACTGGGACAACTCACTCAGGTTATGAATAATAACCTGACCCGTATGGAGAACCCTGATCCACATCGTGGAGGATAAATGTTAGATCGCTTCATGAGGAAATAATAACCAACATTCAATGGGAATACAAATAAATTGGTAGCTATGAAATGGATAAGTTCCCTAGAAAAAATATTAAATGATTTGGGGATTATTGAAAGAGAAAAAGTTATCATGGCAGTTTACCGCCTCACTGGAGATGCTGATCAATTGTGTTCATTGATTCAAAACATGAAGGAATATGATGAAGTATCAAATATGGAATGGAGGGAGTGAGAAGATCTATTTTTAGAAAAATACATTCATTGTGACCATCGAGCAGATATGGAAAGGCAATTTCTGAGTCTGAGACAAAAGGAGGATGAGAATGTCACAAAGTATGAGGATAACTTTACAAGGTTAGCAAGGTATGCTGTAAATTATATATGTAACCCAATAATTAAGATTGATCATTTCTTTGATGGTTTAAAACCATTTCTTCGTTGAGCATTAGTGTCACAATCCTTCTGGTCTTATGAAGATTTTGCCTCATGTGCTATCAAGATAGAAAAAGAATTCTCTATGTATTGTGACTTTAAAGCAAAGCAAGAGAAGAAGAGATATGCTGAACAATCTGGGACTGAAAATAAGTGGAAGAAGGGAAAAGTTGGATATCCATCCTGCAGTAAATTTGGGAAGAAACACCCTAGTACTTGCATGAAGGGAATGAGAGTCGGTTACAAGTGTGGTGAAAACGGCCACCAAGATCATGATTGCAAGGGGAAGAAAGAAGCTGACGATATTCAATGTTACAACTGCAGAGAGATGGGACATTATTCCAATGAATGTTCTATGCATCAAGGGAACATACCTCAGAAAAGGCCAAGGGATCAAGTCCAAGATTATTCTATCACTACTGCTGAGGTAGAAGCTCCGAAAGATGCGGTGAAAGGTAATTTAATGGTTTCCTCATGTTTAGAAAATGCATTATTTGATTCTGGATCATCGCATTGTTTCATATCTTCCCGGTTTTCTAAGAAAATTATATATTTACAATTTGATTTAACAAAGGAGTTTTCAGTTAAAAATCCTAAGGGGAGTTTCATTGCAATAATGTTTTTTGAATCAGTCCCCATTAGAGCACATAAATGTTCTTTATCTGCTGATCTCATCATCATACCTATGGTTCAGTGTGATATAATCCTCGGTATGGATTGGATTTTGTACCACGATGAAAAAATTTATTTTAAGAAGAATGAGGTTACTATTTTTGATGATGGTGATGAGGAACACGTTATCTTTAGAGTGGAATCATCACCACCTACTTCTTATCTAGATCCACCCCCAGTAGCTCAACTAAATTCAATTATTAGGGAGGAAGATAATGAAATGACTGTGGGTGAGGAAAGGAATGTTCAAATAGAGGATGTACCTATTGTGAAAGAATATGTAGATGTGTTTCCAGAATATTTACCTGGACATCCTCCAGAATGATAAGTTGAGTTTTCTATTGATTTAATTCCTGGATCAACGCCTATATCAAAAACCCCTTATAGAATAGACAATTTGAAATTAGTCTAACTAAAGAAACAACTAGAGTAATTGAGTAATAAGGGGTGTATTTGAACTACTTTTTCTCTATGGGGAGCCCTTGTCCTTTTTGTTATGAAGAAAGATGGATCTATGAGGTTATGTATCGACTACATGGAAATCAATGCTATAACAATAAAGAACATGTATCCCCTACCTCGTATTGATGATTTATTTGACCAACTGCATGGAGCTCAATACTTTTCAAATATTAAACTTCAGTCTGGATACAATTAGTTGTGTGTTAAGAAGGAATACATTCCAAAGACAGCATCTCAAACTAGGTATTGGCATTACGAGTTTACAATAATGCCTTTTGGGCTGACTAATGTGCCCTCTGTATTCATGGATCCAATGAATATAGTTTTCAAGGAATATCTATATGAATTTTTTTTGGTATTTATTGATGATATCTTGGTATACTCCAAAAACTATGAAGATCATGAAAATCACTTGTGCATTTTCTTGAAGACTCTGAGAAGACATGAATTATATGGGAAGTTTAGCAAGTGTGAATTTTGGCTTCAGGCGAGTTCTTTTCTTGGACATATTGTCTCCAAAGATGGAATCTCGATTGATCCTTCTAAGACTAAGGCAATCCAAGAATGGCCAGCACCGACGAGTATAGCTTAGGTATGTAGTTTTATTGGTTTAGCAGGTTATTATCGATGTTTCGTCTAGAATGTTTCTCGATTGTCTAACCCATTAAAGTAGCTCACACGTAAAGGGGTTAAATTTGTTTGGACAAAAGAGTGTGAAGAATGTTTTTAAGAACTGAAGAGAAGGTTAGTCAATGCTCATATATTGACTCTACCATTGGGGAATGATGGGTTCGTTATTTATAGTGATGCATCGAAGAAAGGACTATGTGGTATATTTTTGAAAAATTATATGGTTATTGAATATGCATCACAACAGCTAAAAATTCATGAGCAAAACTATCCTTGTAAGAACCCATTTCTTATTTTTGAGGTGCAGGCTTCTTCTTTTTCCTTTTCCTTAAGTGCTTTTGAGAAAATATGGAAAATGGGGAAAATTCCTAAATTTCAAAACTATAGGCCGTGTATTTTTTTCCGTGTTGGGATGAGTACACGGGGCATATAGCCTTGTCGGTGATGAGGGGCATAGGAACTGACTACATGCCATGTAGTGGTACCTTACACACCGTGTAGTCCGTCGGCAGGCTTGAATAGTAAGGTAGTGGAGTCGCCTCCCGCTGGGCGACAATACACATCGTGCACGCAGGAGTACATGTCGTGTACTCATGTCGACGTATGAATAGTGTGGCGGTGCCGCCAAATGAACAGTTAAATGAAGGAATTACACACTGTGTACTCAGAAGTACATGTTGTGTACTTTGTTTTTTCGGATTAAAATAGGTAGTAGCCTCCTCATTTGGCTGAGGAGGCGTTTGAGCCATTTTGGAGCCAAATGAGGAGGCCAGACCTTTGAAGATCTACTGGGAGGTTTTCTGGAATCCGATTCGGCTTCGGACGATCTCTTTGTAACCGCACGGGTAATCCCTCTCCTCTCATAGTACCATTCGTACCAATTCTTCTCCTAACGTATGTTATTTACATTTGATTGGGTTTTGTTCTTCATTAGATCTACGTCATTCATGGGCATTTCTAGAGTCGGTGTTCGGGTATAAAGTTCATTGGCGAATAAGGTAGGTGGCTTGGTGTTTATTTTTCCAACTTTCATGCGTTTTTGTGTGTTTTTGTGCGTTTTTTGGGTGTTTTTGTGCGTTTTTGAGTTGTGAACCCATATTGGGGTGTCGTAAGGCTATGTTCGTGGCAAATTTAACTACCTAGAACTGTATAGGTAATTAACTAAAGTTGTAAATATGATGTTTGGGATAATTTCTTGGATCCAGGACCATCTCGAGGGGTGTGTTTCACTATTTAGACATTTATCCATGATACCCGAGGGTATGCTAAGCTCTCAAAGTTCCACTTTTGGATGGAACAGATTCACTTACTGGGTCATATCATCTTAGAGGCAGGAGTTGCAGTAGACCCAGAATAGGTAAGAGCAGTAATTTCCTAGGAGTATCCTAAGAACGTGTTTGAGATACGGAGTTTCTTAGGGCTGGATGGTTACTACATATGCTTCATACAGGACTTCTCCCACATAGAATTACAGTTGACAGGTCTAACTAAGAAGGGTGTGAAGTTCATTTGGTCAGAAGCTTGCGAGATAGCTTTTCCGGACGTAAAGGTAAGGTTGACATCAGCACTGATCCTGATACTCCCAGAGTAGGGGAAGAGCTATACAGTTTACTGTGATGCATCAGGGATTGGTCTGGGAGCCGTTTTGATTCAGGGTGAACGAGTTGTTGTGTACGAGTCTCGGCAGTTGAGGCCACTCTAGTGGAATTACCCGACGCATCATCTCGAGTTTGCTACCATTGTTCATGCATTGCGTTGTTGGCGACACTATCTGTTGGGAGAGAATTTTGGTGTTTTCACCGACCACAAAAGCCTCAAGTATATCTTTACTCATTGTGGCCTGAATCTGAGACAGAAAAGGTGGGTTGAGTACCTACAGTCCTTTGATTTTGAGCTTGCCTATATACCTGGTAAAGGTAATGCAGTAGCTGATGCACTGAGTAGGAAGTCTCAGATACAGGAAGTGCAAGAGGCTAGTGGTGAGTGGGAGCTCATGGCTTTGTTCTCTGAGATGAATCTCGAAGGGCATGACAGTCAGGGGAAGGCTTATATTTCCTTGTTAGCTGTGACTTCTACCCTCCAGGACAGAGTGAGGATGAGGTAGCTATCGGTTTTAGAAGGCCTAGTTCTACGGGAGTCGGTGGCAATTTGGGAACCTCCTCCCGGTTGGACGATAGGCAATGATGAGGTTCTGCGTTTCCATGGACGAGTATGGGTTCCAGGGGATATATGCGAGGAGCTGATGCGGGAGATTCATGCTTCAGCTTGGGACGTTCATCCTGGGGTTACCAAGATGTACTGTGACTTGAGGTGTCAGTACTGGTGTGCGGGTATGAAGAGAGAGATAACTGCTTTTGTTACAAGGTGTTCCACCTGTCAGCAGGTGAAGGCGGAGAACCAGAGGCCAGCTAGGTTTTTACAGCAGTTTCCAATTCCAGAGTGTAAATGGGATGATGTCGCGATGGATTTCGTGATGGGTTTTCTGAGGTCACCTCGAGTCAATGATGCTATGTGGGTTGTCGTGGAAAAACTCACAAAGGTAGCTCACTTCTTATCGATCAAGGAGACCTTCAGTGTGGATGAGCTTGGAAGGCTGTATATCCGAGAGATCATACGTCTTCATGGGGTCCCCCGTTCTATCATTTCAGATAGGGACATCTACTTTATGTCTCGTTTCTGGTAGAGTTTTCAGAGGGAGTTGGGTACACAGGTGCTTCTAAGCACAACATACCACCCTCAGACAGATGGCCAGTCAAACCAGATGATACAGGTACTAGAGGACATGTTGCGCGCATGTTTCCTAGAATTTGGGGGATCGTGGGAGAAGCATATACCCTTAGTCAAGTTTTCATATAACAATAGTTTCCAGGAGACTATTGAGATGGCACCATACGAGGCATTATATGGTAAGCCATGACGATCACCTTTGTGCTGGTTAGAGGTAGGTGAGGCAGCTTTACTGAGGCCACAGCTCGTACAGGAGACATCTGAGCAGGTCCAGTTGATTCGGAAGCAGATGGATACCGCGCGGTCTCGTTAGAAGTCTTATGCTGATCGCTGTAGACGAACTTTGGAGTTTGTGGTCGGGGATCAGGCTTTTATACGTGCTTCACCGAGGCTGGGACATAAGTAGATCAAGAGACATGGTCAACTTTCACCGAGGTATGTGGGGCCATTCGAGGTTCTGGAGAGAGTCGGGCTGGTTTCCTATCAGTTGCAGTTACTGCAGCGGTCCCGAGCCATGCACGATTTCTTCCACGTGTACGTCTCAGTTGCGTCGCTACCATTCAGACCCGTCTCACACCTTTCACCCAGAGGAGGTTGAGCTTCAGTAGGATGTGTCCTTTAAGGAGCATCTGATCCATATCATTGATAGGAGAACAAAGTTTCTCTGAGGCCAGTCAGTTCCTCTCGTACGGGTGGTATGGCAGCACGACCGAGTGCCAGACGAGACCTGGGAGTGGGAGGCTGACGTACGTGCTCAGTGGCCAGAGCTGTTCTGAGCTTTATCTTTTCCACCCTTGTAAGGGCAATTCAGGGAAGTATTTCTATAAGGGGGGAAGTTTTTAAGAACCCGATTCTTATTTTTGAGGTTCGAGCTTCTTCTTTTTCCTTTTCCTTAAGTGTTTTTGAGAAAAAATGGAAAATTGGGAAAATCCTAAATTTCGAAACTACACGCCGTGTACTTTGTCCACACGTCTTGTACTTTTGGCCGTGTTGGGATGAGTACACGGGGCATGTATCCTTGTCTGCGACAAGGGGTGTAGGAACTGACTACACACCATGTAGTGGTACCTTACATGCCGTGTAGTCAGTTAGCAGGCTTGAACAGTAAGGCGGTGGAGTAGCCACCAGCTAGGCGACAGTGCATGTCGTGTACGCAGGAGTACATGCCGTGTACTCATGTTGATAGATGAACTGTGTGGCGGTGCCACCAAATAAATAGTTAAATGAAATAATTACATGTCGTATACTCAGAATTACACACCGTGTACTTTTTTTTTGGTTTATAACAGGATTTAGCCACCTAATTTGGTAGAGGAGGCGTTTGAGCCATTTTGGAGCCAAAGGAGGAGGTTAGACCTTTGAAGATCCGTCGGGAGTTCGTCTAGAATTGGATTCGTCTTCGGAAGATCTCGTTGGAACCACACGGGTAATCCCTCCCATCTCCTAGTACTGTTCATACCAATTCTTCTCCTAACGTAAGTTATTTACATTTTATTGGGTTTTGTTCTTCGTCAGATCTACGTCGTTCTTGGGCGTTTCTGGAGTGGGTGTTCGGGTATAACGTCCGAGGTGTGTGTTTCACTATTTAGCCGTTTGGCCAGGATACCCGAGGGTATGACTTAAATGTAGTAACTTTA
The DNA here is from genome assembly GCA_963277665.1 of Viscum album. Taxonomy (NCBI): domain Eukaryota; kingdom Viridiplantae; phylum Streptophyta; class Magnoliopsida; order Santalales; family Viscaceae; genus Viscum; species Viscum album. The sequence continues at coordinate 1,232,328,337 of OY728135.1, read as the reverse complement.
GAATTGCATTGAGAGGCATTGCTTGTTTACTGCATTTTGATATGATGGGAATGGCCCGGTTACCTGTTTAGCCTGAGGGCGTTGTTGTGATTGGCTTGAGGGCTTGACTATTTTAGCCCGAGGGCTGTCGTATTTCACCTGAGGGAAACCTTCCGTGCCTGAGGGCATGACTTCTGTTCCTGAGGGTGACACTTCTTACGCCTTAGGGCAATTTCTGTTATTCATGAGGGCAATACCTACGGGTTGGATTCTCTATGTCTTAAGAGAAAGCCTGAGGGCATGGTTACTATTTTAGTATGAGGGCACGGATCTGGTTGGCCTGAGGGCTTGTTGCGGCTGAGCACAAAAATGTTACTAAATTAAAGGAATTAAATAATTTATAAAATGGCAATTTAACACTTAATTTAGTTACTTTTCAGTACTGCTTAGTTATTGCATTTTAATACTGCACAGTTGTTTAATGTTTTACACACAGTTGAGCACGGGCCTTTGTTGGGTGCCTACTTAGATATATTTCTCACACCCTGTTTGGGTCACGCTTTTCAGCCCAAATAGATTACGTTTCTGCAGGTGTAGATAGGGGAAAGATTCCTTATATAGGTACTTGACTGTTGCTGAGGAGTAGGAGGGCATGAGACTGAGCCTAGGCTCGCGATGCCGCTGCCAGCTGTTTTTCTTGTTTTGTTGTACTCTGTATTTTGTGGTACTGCATTGATATGTAACATGTTCTGGATGCTTTCATAGAACTTGAAACATGTAGCATCATCCCTTATATACTGTTTGTTATATACACTGCTGTAGTTATTCAGTAGTGTATGTTTACTGCTTCCGCTATTATGTATGTTTATTTTGGTATTCTGCTGCGCTACACTTTGAAAAATGAGGGCATAGTTTCCCCACTATCAGACCTGGGCCCTCGCATCTAGTCGGCAGCCTCTAGCATTTGGGGAAATGCGCTTGAAGTCACGTGGTGAACCGGGCTCAGGGCACCCATTGTGTGGCACCCGGGTCCGGGATGTTACAATCCTACACATGATCTTCAGTTTGATGTTGTAATCTTTGCTTTGAATATATGGAGAGATTATCTCTATGGTGAAAAATGTGAGATTTATACTGATCATAAGAGTTTGAAGAATATTTTCTCACAAAAATAACTCAACATGAGGCAGAGGAGATGGATTGAATTACTCGAGGATTATTATTTCCCGATACACTACCACCCAGGGAAGGAAAACAATGTGGTAGATGCTTTGATCAGAAAAGATCATGGAGTTTTGAACAATATGATAATTGAAAGGGATCCAATTATCATGGATCTATCAAAGATGTACATGGTAATAACCATGTAAGGTGAAACATCAATGTTTTTTCAAATGGTTTCCAAACCATCCTTACTAGAAAGGATTAAGAGTTCTCAGACTGATGATGAATAATTTCAAAAGAAGATTAATGATGTGAATGATGTGAGATTGAGAGACTTTGTGTATGAAGATGGATTTTTGAAATTTGGGAAGAGGCTCTATGTTCCCGATATACCTGATCTAAAAAGGCAATTGATGGACGATGCTCATAGTTCCAATTTCTTTATACACCTTGGGAGAACCAAAATGTATACAGATTTGAAGGAACATTTTTGGGGGAACAACATGAAGAGGTAGATTGCTGATTTTGTGTCAAGATGTATGGTTTGTCAACAAGTGAACGCTGGAAGGCAATAGCCTGGTGGAGAATTGCAACCTCTTCCCATACCTGGGTGGAAATGGGAAAATATTACGATGGACTTCATCATGGGGCTACCAAAGACTCCTAGAAGGAATTATGCAATATGGGTGATTGCTGATCGTCTTACCAAGTCAGCACATTTTCTTGCTATAAGGGAAGATTTACCACTTGAACGGCTAGCACGACTATATATTAATGAATTTTTGAGACTTCATGGAGTACCCCTATCGATTGTTTCTGATCGTGATCCCCGTTTTAATTCAAGATTCTGGAAGAGTCTTCAAAATGCCTTGGATACTAAACTTCATTTGAGCACTGCCTACCACACTCAAACAGATGGACAATCAGAACGGACTATTCAAACCTTAGAAGACATGTTGAGATCCTACTCACTTGACTTTCAGAGTATGTTGGATCAATATTTACCTCTGGTATAATTTCCCTATAACAATAGCTTCCATTCGAGTATTCAGATGGCACCATATGAGGCGTTATATGGAAAGAGATGTCACACACCAACCTGTTGGGATGACGTTGGTGAAAGAAAACTAGTAGGTCTAGACCAGGTGGAGGAAACAATGGAAAAGGTGAAGGTAATCCAAAACCACATCAAAGTAGCTCAAAGTAGGCAGAAGAGCTATGCCAATAACTGAAAGAAGGATTTCTAATTTCAAGTAGGATATCATGTTCTCTTAAAGGAATCTCCATTGAAGGGAATTATAGGTTTTGGTAAGAATGGTAAATCGAGTCCTAGGTACATCGGACCTTTCGAAATTCTAGAACGAATTGGGTCTATAGCTTATCATTTGGCAATGCTGCCATGTCTCTCCAAAGTTCACGATGTGTTCCACGTATCACTGTTGAGGAAATACATGCCTGACCCAACGCATGTACTCACTTATGAGTAATTACAACTGGAACCCGATCTGTCTTATTGCGAAATACCCATCAGGATTCTTGATACCAGAGAACATGTGCTGAGAAAACGGACGACTCGTCTGCTAAAAGTTCTATGGAGAAACCATCAGATGGAAGAGCCAACGTGGGAACCCGAGAAACTTATGAGGAATAATCACTAGAGTCTTTTTATATAGTAATTTTCTATAAATTTCAAGGTTGAAATTATTTGAAGGATGGGAGAATGTAACACCCCAAGCTTCCGTGGTATGCTTTTCTTTGAATAATACAGTAGCGTGTGTTGTATGCAACTTCGAGTTCTATCACAGACCACAACTAATCAAACTAGCCGATAGGAATAGTAATACCCACTTTTAATTTTTTTATAAATTCTATCTTTCAGAATGGACTTCAGTTTTGGATTCGTAGTATCGAAATTATCATAGGGTAAATTTTTTGTTTTTTCTGAAAACATTAAATTTTAGATGAATAGTGACAAACACTGAGTTATTATGTAATAATTGAATTTTTATTTAAATAATTATTTATTTTATTTTAAATTATTTTAGGTCAAAAAATATATGTAATACCTATATATGTTCAATGTAATTCATTGGAGTCAGTTTACAATAATTTTAGACATATAATAATTTTATTGAACTTTTCACCATCTTTTACCCACCTCTTAAAAGAATTTTCAAATTCACATAAAACATAATTTTACTACTTATGTGAGTGGAATTTTGAAAATCAGAGAGACACGGTTAATATCAAGGAGTGAAATGTGGTTCAATAAGATAAAAATAATATTTGGTGAATTGTAACTTTTTACTTTTATTTACTACGGTTAAAAGTAAATATGATAATTAATGGTAAAAATGATATTAATTTTACCCTAACCTATATTCTATTGGACAAGTGTATCTCGACCAATAAAAACCTAAGGAATAAAATATTTTCATTTAGGTCCACTTGAATTAGATTACGACATTTATTATTATTTAATTCAAAGAAGAGTTAAAAGAGTTAAAATTAAAGTTTATTAACTAAAAAATTTTAATATAGGGTTTTACATAAGATAAATTAGATTATAAATATTCATTAGAAAGCTAAAACTATTTATTACATAATTCTATTTTATTTATAATTTTTAGACATTAAATAATTTAATTTATTTATGACACAAATGGTGATGTAGTAATGACCTAATTAATGAAATATTAAAATAATTCATAATATAAATACACAAATAAATGTAATTTGAGACTTTTTATGAATTAAACTAATATTATAGGTAAATATGACATGTTATTATTGATTTAATTATGTTTTTTCGAAGTAATAATGCTGTTATGATTTTCAAAAAAATCAAATACCAAATAGTGTCAAAATTGACGTAAAAAAGTTTTTAAAACAAATATTATATTATTAATTGACATTAAATTTCATAAAAATATATGGTTCGGCCAAGAGACTTATATAATGATTTTTGTAACATTAATGGACCACTTGGGGGTCTCTTGGATGTATATTGTATGTTTATTAACTATATAATATAAAAATACAAAGTGACATGGTAAATGTCAAACTAATTAACTAAGAGTTAAAACTAAAGGATAAGGCTAATATAATAGCCCAGACCTGTCTAAATTCTATCGGTTGAAATTATTTCAACCCATCACCACCTTATAATTTTAAAAATCCACTTTATAGCTATTTGAAACCGAATATGAATTTATTATAAAGTAATATTTCTAGCTTTTCCAAAGGCGCCCCTCACCCTCTTATAAAAAGGCACTCCCCCTTCTCACTAATTCAAATGGTCAAAGCCTTTTTTCTCGTCCAAAACCTGCCCAAATACTCTCTCGAATTCCCTCACATAAACCTAGAGTCCTTGGTTTTACCAGAAATCCAACCTAAGAAGCCCTTTTGATCAAATCAAAAGGAAGAACCCGAAGAAGATGTAATGTTTTCACCACTTTTTTTCAAGTTCATTTCTTCTTCAACTTCCTCTTTCCTTGGTATTTCTATTATAAAATAATAACACTAGTATATTATATATACTGTGATGTTATTATAAATATGGAACAACCAAATTCATTATTTTATCCATCCCTCGAATGACATGTCACAATATGTGCGTACGTACAGCCTACCATCTCCACGTCGTGGTGTAATTGTTATTCAATATATTATTATTTATATGGGTATAAAAATGATGTATAATTCATGTAAATAATTAATATAAAAAGATAATGATTCTGTATATATGATATACCATCCAATAATATATTATTTAATATCAAAAGAATGATATTGTCGCTCGTGCGTATGTATAGACCACCGTCTCCACGAACGCAATGAGATTCATTCCCCCATCGTATCCATTCAAGTATAATTCTCATTTTATGATTAAAAATAATTTTTACAGACTTGATATCATCCTGGATATGAATAAAATACAACCTATCCATAACAAACATTCCTTATGTAATAAATCATATAAAGGAAAATGATTAAGTTATCACCTAAAACGACGATAATACTAAAATATTATTAACAAAGCATTAATAGAAGATCATATATGACATCATAATTATTTATATGGTTCATATATAACTTAATAACAATGTTTTAACTATTATAATGGAGGTTAACATACCATCGACTAAAGAAAAGTACAAGGTAAGGGTTTATTTTACAATCTCTTCATTATCCGAGGTTGTTTATACGTGATTATCTATTGGGACCTCTGTATCATCCACATCCATGTTTCTTAAAAATGTATTTCAAATCATTCATAAAATTTTAAAGACTATTTTATAAAGTAATTTACACCCTTGTTGACTTTTTATAAGACATTTATAAAGGAATCATTCTTTCATTTTCCAAGCAAGGTCCTTTTTAACCTTTTCGACAGAATTTTGGAAAGAAAGTATTTTTTAACTTATACGGTGGGTGCATTTATTTATGACCATTATAAAATCATCTAAGCATCCCATAAAATCTTATAAGAATATTTTCAAAGTAAATATTTTATTTTATAATTATGTAACTTTTTAATGCATTCAAAAAAAGAGATATTTCTGTCAAATAGTTTTGATTTCATCTATGTCAACATCCTTTGATAGATTTTAATCTTATTTGAAGATTATTTATTATGATACAAATCCTCCATATATTATTGAAGGCTTTATGAAATGTTTGACTACGGATGTTTTATTTTTATACCATTCATGTTTTATGGTGAAAGTATTGACATTTCATATGCTAGTTTTAATACGAATGTTTATGTTATGTTTAAACCTGTTCATATGTGGAATTCATTAGACATAATAAGTGATCGGTGGAGCCCGCTATAGGTCCTAGATGCATCGGTAGGTCTCGTGAGAAAAACTAGTGTCTTGGAAAATGGAATTGACAAAATCTTATTTGTAGTCTTGGCATGAGGCCTTGGCTATGTGGTTATGATAGTCTGGCATTATGTATTCCATCATTATGAAAGTGGTTATTGATATTTCATGTGATTATTCGACTAGTATAATATCCATGTGAATAAGTAAATGGAATTATTTCATTTTATATTTTCCATATTATGCTGATGTTCAAATTTAAAAGGCTTTTATTTTAGTTTTACATTGCATTAAATGATTATGATTATTTGTGAAAGTTTCTTCTATATTGTTATCCTTATTGAGAAACTGAGCTCACCCATTTCAATGTTTTATTTTTCCAAGAATTTGATAAAGTAATTTATGAATGACCTGTAGGGATAGTGTGAAGGGATATGAGTTTGGATTATGATGAAAAGATGTTGTTATAGTATTTTTCACTTTATGATGTTATATAAACATTATGAATGTATCTAGTTATTCCAAGGCTACTAAACTAATCGGTCTTTCGAGACCTGATCTTTTGTGATCATTCCAATATTATGTAATAATGCACCGACTATAGGTAACTGGGGTCGGGGCATTTCAACTTTTCATGGTTCCACCCAATCTCAAGTACTTAATGAAATAGTACTGTAGCACAATCCTTATATAGACTATAATTCTTATAACATGTACATTAGTAATACAATATTCAAATGACATAATACTTTAATAACAACTTAAGAAATATAATCATTCCTCTTCATCTTCGGTAGTATCATAACTTTGTTATTATCCAACAGCATCATTTGGGGTAAACTATGATGATTTGGATATTGATTTTCATAGTGTCCCAACTCCTTGTAGATGAAGAATTGTACATTTGGATCCTTTTTCTTACCTTTGAAATCATGTAATTGGTGTCCTTTTTCTCCACACATATAACAAACTCTCATTTCCTTCAATCATTTACCATGGTGATTCATTCCACAGTAATCACATTTGGGAAAATCCTTCTTTCCCTTATTCCCTTTATCCATCTTTATTTCTACCATCCTTTTCTTCTCTGGCTTCCCTCCAAATCCATAGGACTCAGATAATTCTTTACATATATTATTAACATGTGATATTATTTCTACATATAATAATAATACATGGGTGACTAGTTCCATTTTAAATGTTGGAATAATACAATGAAAGATATGATCCTTCTTACTCTTTGGATCATGTGTATTGCTGGAGATCTCATTGCATCTACTAGGCACCATTTCTAAATAATGGCACACACTAGGTTTTTTTATGAATTGCAATGCATAATTCCAATCTCATAAAATACCTAAAGTAAATTTAATAGATTATGTATATAATCTATAATCATAAAATTTATACATTGAGAAAGTATTTACTCTTAAATCCTTCAAAATGGCTTGTTATGAAAATGTGAATTATCCTATGCATATCCCCCAGGAGTCTTGTAACCGAGAGTGCGGTAAGGCCCATTGACGTGCACCAGTTCCCATTCGAGTCTAGATAAAAGTGGTGTCTTCGGGTTTTAATCCTAGGTACATCTGTGCCAGAGCTGTCTTTACCTGATCGAATCCAAACATGAATGTATTGCTTGGAAAACTCACAAAATATCTAGAGTACCAAAATTTTAGGAAGTTCTTATATACTAATTCTCAGAGTCTATCTTTGGATAATGTGTTCTAATTAGAGTTTATCACAATCTATTTCAAAGGATTTTGCTAAACTTCTTCTGATACCAATTGTATCGCCCCGACCCCAGTTACCCAGATCCGGTGCATTATTTTAATACATTGGCATGATTAGAAGGAATCATGTCTCGAAGGACCGATCTGTTTAGAAGACTTAGAAAATAGATTACATACATTAACATTATATTACAATTTCAAACATAAAACACAACATAGATAGTTCTTTGATAACGACATTATTATCTTTATCTTAACCCTATATATCAATCATAATACACTTCATGGAATCCAGGGAAAATAAAACATAAGAAAGGGGTGAGCTCAATTTCCCAGTAAGGGTAAATAATTTAGCATAAGCTATAAACTTTTAAGGAAAGATGTGTGATAAAAACAATGACCTTTTTAAAAATAAACATGAACATAATATGGAAAAATATATATCAAACATTACCATATAAACATGAACATGGATATTCTACTAGTCAAATAATCACATGTAAAAACTAATTTCATAATGAAGGAATCCCTAACGCCGGACATCATTACCACATAGTCATGGCCTAATTCCAAGACTACAAATAAAATTTCAATCAATGCCTTGTTCCAAGACAGTAGTTTGTATCATGATTACTATCGATGCATTGAGGGGCTATGGCAGGCTCCACCCGTCACTTACTAAGTCCACTACATTCCTCATATGAGAATTTTGAAATATAACATAAAAAATCGATTTAAAACTAGCATACGAAATGTCAATACATTAACCATAAACCATGAATGGTATAAAAATTTCACATTCACAGTCAAACATATCATTGATCGTTCAAAACATTAATTAAGATTTTATTTATAATAAATCAACCTCAATCAATAATAATATCTAAAATTATGTTAACATAGTTGAAAATAATCATAAAAAACCTTTGAGAAAAATATCCTTTTTGTGAAATCATTTAAATGTGAATAATTTATAAAGGAATTCATTTAAAAGATATTTTTGAATCAAATTTTCCCATCCCACTTTGAAACTCATGAAAATAATTCTTATTTCAAAACATTCATGTCCATATAAATAAATCCTTAAAACCATTTTGAAAACATGGACATTAATGAGAATAATTTAGAAGAATAAATATTTAAAACATTTAAAATGACGTTTTACTAAAAAAGTACTTTAAAAAGAATCCATTTGAAAAATCTTTTATGAAACTTGTACATGGATAATAAATATATCCCAGTAGATACTTATGTAAATACAACATTGGATAACAAAGAGATTGTGAAATTAACCCTTAACATGAAATTTCCTTCAGTTGAGGGTATGTTTAACCACTTATATGAAGACCGTAGTATGTTATTAAATTATATCAGAACCATGTTAATATTTATTATATCATACATGATTCATTTATGATTTTATACTTCCTATTTAATAATAATTTCCATGTTAAATTAACATATCGGGTAATAATCGCTTTCTGTATCGTACGTGTTTTAACTTGTTACTCTTGATTATATCACATAGATCAAGATTTAAATTATTCCAGAATATAAAACCTGATTTATATATCATATATATTTAGAATATAAGTATTTATAATAGACATATATATGAAATGGAAAACACCGTTTATGGAGATGGTAGTCCGTACGTACACAAAAATGTTGTTTCCGTTTTCATATCGTATTGAACGGGACTAAGTGAATAAGATATATATAAGTAAATATATATATATATATATATATATATATATATATATGTAGTAGAATTATTATTTCATATATTACATACTTATTAATGATATATATTTTATAATCATCGTTGAATGGTGAACGTGGAAATGAATCTCATCATGTCGTGGAGACGGTAATTCGTACATACGCACAAGAGAAAATATCATTATATTGCTGGAGAAATAGTATGTAATTGGATGATATATCATATATAAAGAATAATTAACATGCCATATTTATTATTTACATCTGTTATACTCATTATTAAAACCAATCAAATAATGAAGTTTTTGAATAACAAACTTCACCACGATGTGGAGACGGTAATATGTATGTATGCACATATGGTGAAATTCTCATTTATAGGATGGATAGAATAATGAATATTGTTTTACCATTTATATAATAAAATAATAGTATATAGAGTATTTTGGAGTTATTATTTTACAATGTAAACAACAACGAAAGAAGAAGTGTAAGAAGAAAAGAACTTGGAAGATGTGATGAAATATTTACCTCTTTTTCAGGTTCTTCCTTTTAATTTGATCAATAGGGTTCAATAGGATGGATTTATGACCAAAGTAAGGCCTCTAGGATTAAGGGAATAATTTCAGTAGGATATTTGGTCAAGGTGTGGCCGAGCCAAATGTCTTTTATTGTGTGAATTTGATATAAGGGTAGGTTCCCTTTTATAAGAGGGGTGAGGGACACCATAGAAAAAACATAAAATATTATTTTATAATAAATTAATTTTTCGTTTCTAATGTCTCAAAAATGTATTATTTAAGGATAAGGTGGGGATGGGACTAAATCCACTCAACCAATAGGTTTTAGATAGGTTTGGGTCACTATATTAACCTTATCTTTTATATTGAACTCTTAGTTAAATAGTTTGACATTTACCATGTCTCTTTTTATTTTTATATTATGTGGTTAATAAACTTACTATAAACATCCATGAAAATCCCAAGTTTTTCATTAATTACATATATAATAGTATTTATGCCCTTTTTCTGAACCTTATATTTTTAGTAATAGAATACCGATTAATAATATAATATTTGTTATAAAAACTCTTTTATGTCAATTTTGACACTATTTAGTTTTTTGTTTTTACTAAATTCATAACAGCATTATTAAATCTAAAAAAAATCATTTAATAAAATTTCCAATGTCATATTAACCCAAAAAATTAGTGTATTTCATAAAAAGTCTCAAATTACATTTATTTTAATATTTAAAATATCAATTATTTTAATATTTCATAAATAAGGTAATTACTGCATCATCGTTGTGTCATAAATAAATTAAATTATTTAATGTATAAAAATTATAAATAAAATTTCATTATTTATTAAATCTTCATCTCTTTATAATTATTATTTATATTAAAATTTATATTATGTGTAACCCTATATTAAAAATGTTTTAGTTATTAAACATCAAATTTAACAGTTTTAACTTTTCTTTGAATTAAGTAATAATAAATATCTTAATCTATTAAAACTGTACCTAAAGGATCATATATTATTCCTAAGGTTGTTTTTGGTAGAATTAAATTTATCAAATATAATTAAAGCATTTTTAGGGTAATTATGTTATTATTTTTACCCTTAATTACCATATTTACTTTTAACCGTGGTAAATAAAAGTCAAAAGTTACTATTCATCAAAAATTATTTTCATCATGTTGAACCAAATTTAAATTACTGATATCCACTGTGTCTCTAGAATCTTTTAAATTCAATTCACAGAAGCGGTAAAATTAATTTTTATCCAAATTTGCAAATGCTCCGAGGAGGTGGGTAAAAGATGGTAAAATTTCAATAAAATTTTTTATATGTCTAAACTTATTATAAAATGACTCCAATGAATTAAATTGAACATATATAGGTATTATTTATCTATTTTAACTAAAATAAATTTAAATAAAATAACTTATTATTTAAATAAAAAGTCAGTTTTAAACAATAACTCGGTGTTTTTCACTATTCATCAAAAATTTAAGGTTTTTAGAAAAATACCAAAAATTCACCATATGATAATTTTAATAATCCAAATTCAATAATGAAGTCTATTTTACCAAATTAAAAACATAGAAGTTTCATTTATTAATTGAAAATTAATTTCTGTTCTCAAAACCAAAAGACGTATTTTTTAGAAATAATAACTATCAAAATATTGACACTTGTTTATCTCCAATTTTAAAGTGAATTTACTTACAATGACCACCATTGGATTAAATGGAAAAAATATACTATATTTATACATCCAAACCATTATAACTTATAATTTAACACTATAAATTATTTTTATTAATACAATTGTTTTCAGTTAAAATATAGTATTTTCACTATTCACTAAAATCTGAAAGTTTTTAGAAAAACACTAAAAATTTATTGAAACAAAATTCATATATTCCGATTCAAAATAAGATGTTTATTTTTTCAAATTGAATATATAAAAGTTTCAAATATTGGATTTAAAAAAGGGTTCTCCATTAAAAGGCGGTAAAATTGCATGTTTTTAAAAATACTTCTTTTATCTGGAAAAATGAATTTATTATTAAATTATGTCTAAGAAACTCATTAAATGGATTATAAAATTATAAGGATTATATAATGTTAGAAAATTTAGTTAATATTATTCATAATCACTTTTGAACGGCTAGTTTGATAATTTTTGGTGCGCTTGAACTCGATGTTGCGTGTAGTGCAAGTTATTGATTTATTTTGAAAAATAACGTACTATAAAATCATGGGGTGTCACATTTATTATGCCAATATAATAAATCAGGAACAATATCTTGGTATCTAGGGTTAGGGTCACTAAATTTATTTGAATAAATTAAGTTCATTTTTGAAATAATCATGTCATGGTTATCCAATGGTGAATAAATGAGATTTTTTTGTGAAGTTTACTTTTTTGTTGAATAGTGAAAATACTTGTTTTTATCAAATATTTTCATCTATTTTTAATATTTTAAAAGCATAAAAAATTGATGGTTTTAAAATAAAAATTAATTCAATTAAAAATATATTAATCCAATTTAGGTAATTAGATTCATTTTCATGTTGAATTTTGAAAAAAAAACATTTCAAACAATCGATCATTTTCTCTTTGAATACGCACTTTATCATCGTGTCTGCAGGATTAATATTAGATTAATATTTTTCACTTATGTGAATGATTTTCACAAATTTTTTCAACATTTGGAATCATTATAAATTTTATTATCAAATAATCGACACATATTTTTTGTCCATAATAAATAGAAATAATTGTAAAAAGTATTTACCATGGTTAAGGTAAAAATTGGATTTCCCAGGGTTAAACTAAAAATAAATGGGTTAAAATGGTGAGAATATTTTATAAATTCCATTTGATAGACATATATGGACATTAAAACTTATGATTTTTATAATCAAGAATTTCCTATCCTTGTGGAATGTGAAAAATGTTGGTACACCATTTTCTTTTCAAAAATTAAAGTGTGCCACTCACATCACTTATAAATGGCCACCCACTCGACTATTCTATAAAAAATTCAAAAATACATAATTTCAATGAATAAATAAAAACTAAATATCTTAATTTTATAATTTTATCCTATTATCCTTACATTTTTCAAAAATGATACCTATGAAGACTTTTGGTGTAAACCAAATAAAGTTGTCCGTATAAATGGAAACATCCCCAGTCAAGCATTTTATTTTATTAATTCCCCAAACTACATATATTTTTTATTAAAACGTGATACTATAATAACCTAATTATTTTTAATATACTAATATTATAATATTTTAATGTAATAAACTAAATCCTTCTTTCATTCTATCAAATGGGATGCAAATTTATCATTTATGTGCACGACAACCTGCCACATCGCGAATTGATGTTATTCAATTTCCATAACCATCTATCACATAAGGATATAATGATATATTTAATATTTATATATGTTATTAATGATATTTTTATTCTTTTAAAATTTCTATATAAATTGTTCTTCTTTACTTTCAATTTATGTGAATATGATAACATCGTTCGTGTGCATGGTAGACTACCATCTCATGAAGTGATGTGATTAGTTCATGATTAACATGATAGGTAATAAGGATGTGTTTAACTAAAATATGTGATATATATGGAATAAAAATTATCTTTTAATGTTAAATAAATATTTAATTTTTTTCATTATTTATTTTGGGAAAATAGAAACAACACTCATGCGTATGTACGACTTACTGTCCCCATGAATGATGTATTTCATTTACAATCTCTCACATTTATGGATCACTATAAATATATGTATAATGAAAATATATAATATTTATATCTTTTTGAAAGTTATATAGATTATGTGTCCATGATAAAATTAATAGGAACTAAAATTAAAATTCAAACCCACCACAAAAAAAGAAATTATTGCCCGAAAAGTGACTTTAACAAGAAATTATTAATAAATAGGCTATAAAATGTCATAATTAGATCATATATTGTATCATATATATCTGTGTATTATTATGTAATATTTTTATAATAAACTTATATTTATTATAAAGTATTTTTGAACATTTATTAAATAATTGGACTCTTAAGGAAATGGATGTCCATCTCACATTTATTTTTTTGGTGAGACACATGCCATATTCACCATGTCTTTCTTTTATGTGCAATATATACTGACAATGAATGTATTTTATTATTATTATACTTATATTTTTTGGATTTTAATTTCTATTTTAGGATCTCTCATTCATAGGGTTTATTTTTCATAAGATACCAAAGAGTTAGGGGATATTTTTTTCCCAAATTAACCCCTTTGGGTATAAGTTTTGTTATGCAACTATATTATTCTTGATATATATATAATTATACATTAAAATTTTCTATCATTAATTTATATAATTTAATTATATTATATGATTCATTTTTTGTTATTATTTTACGGTAATTATGATTTAGAATTTAAAACCTAGTAATTGTTTTATGTTATAATCTTATCATTTATTAGGACTGTTTACGATTATGCTTCCATTGATGAAATAATATGATATATGTCTCATGAAACTCTTGATTTGTATTCTACTTTGGTTATTTCATTAGAATAATTTTTCTCTTTATTTCTCTCTCTTTATGTACTAAAGAGTTCAAAAGAATTGTTTTTAAATATACCAAACATTGTTTCATTTTTTGGATGAAAATAATTTTTCTTCCAAAGTAATTATGTATAAAAATGATTTAAAAAATGATATTAAATAAACCAAATGAATTATTAGTGAAATTTTTATAAATTTATAATCCTTTTAAAAATTTATTTAAAGGAATATTTACTTAATTTTCCAAATAACGTCCATTTGAATTTTACAAAAAATGTGAAAGGAAGATTTCTTTTAATGTGTACGAAATGATTTATATTTTATACCATCATTAACACATAATTATTTTAAATATTCATTTATATTATTCAAAATTTATCTTCAATGAAAAATATTTCCAAATTTTTTTATGAATTATCTTTTAAAAACTGATTTTAAAAATGGAAATGTTTTTTCCACAAGAAATATTTTAAATGATTTTGAAGCTTCTTGTATAATTTTCCTATGTCGTTTTTAAATAAATATACTTTCAATATGTTTTATGTTCAATATAGTTTTTTTTAAATGGAAATGTTATATTACTTAATAATGTTTCCATGTGATCCTTCAAAATCATTTTCCATATAAGATAGAATCCTTTGAGGTTATTTATGATTTAATAAGATTATAATTTAATGTTACCATATATATTTTTTATATAGATGGTTAATGTTTATTTTGATTAATTTTTTATGAAACCCATATATTTTCGTGGGTTATTCCATTCTATGTTGATGAAATTTTTATGAAACCTATTTTCATTACATTAGTTTTGATTTGATGATATGATGAATGTTTTATGATATTATGGAATTAATAAGTATGGATTTTATTACGAGATGTATGGGACCCATATCACCATGAAATTCATGGTTTAAGAGTTATATCTCATGATATAACTATGGGAAACAAGTCAATGGTAGTGATCCACAAAGGGAAATAGGGGAATCCTACTCCACTATGGGAAATAGGTGTGTCATGACCCACAATAGGAAATATGTGATTAGTCTTAATCCACTATTTATATGGAATTTATAGTCAACCATGAAATATGAAATAGTTTTAAATATTTATAATGCTTACACACTTTTATAAAATGATCTTATGGTTCAAGATTGATTTATTATGATTCGTTACTCTTATTTCCCATGTTTTATGAAATAATAATGTTTTATGTCATGAATCATGTTTATGATCTATGTTAGGTTGGGTTTGAACTTTTTAAGTTGTGTTCATTATCACATTCCCTTATAATTAAAATAATATATCATGTGATCGTAGATTGATGTCACTTATTTTTACAATTATTGAGAATCTGATCCCACAGTTTTTATGTGTCTTTCCACATGTTACAAAGAAAGGTTTAGGTATGGTATTACTAAGAGGAGTACAATGTGAGATGATATTTGTGGGAGATGATCAAGATTCTAAAAAAATTATAATATCATGTTTTTATTCTCTAAAGGAACTAAACAATTACATTCCTTTGTCATTTATTCTTGAAATGTATTGAATATTCATCTATGAGGATGTGATATTTATGAATGAAAATACTAGGTCATTAAATTAACATAATATAAATATTTACCATTATAAATTAAAAATTTATTTTATTTAGATTATCTATCATAATTTCATATTGATTGAACCTCTCTTCAGTGGAGAAAGGATCAATTATTTCA
This sequence comes from Viscum album, assembly GCA_963277665.1. Classification (NCBI taxonomy): domain Eukaryota; kingdom Viridiplantae; phylum Streptophyta; class Magnoliopsida; order Santalales; family Viscaceae; genus Viscum; species Viscum album. Next base: position 1,232,312,072 of record OY728135.1, on the reverse strand, counting down.
AATGGTTCGTTGAATATTAACAAGGCTTTACTTTATTTTTGGCCAATGCTATATGAGTGGATTTTAAGGGGATGGTTCGATGTTTTCCCATGTATTTAGTCTTCCTAATATGGTTAGTATGAACTTGTTTTTATGGAAATTAATAGAAATAATGATTTGAATTATCTCCACCCTGTCACATTATTCTGTGTCAATGTCATACTTTTTACCCCATGTGGGGTGACCCAAATGACAACCAATGATGCAACAGAAAATGGGGGATTCATATCCTCATTATTTTTTTAGAGATTTAGAACCCTTTGAATATCAATAGAGGTATATATCGTGATCCTCCTTGATATTCACCTTCTTAGGGGACCTAATTGGTTTTTGGCCCCCATGTGGCTTAACCTTGCTTTCCCAATGAACGTTATGGATTGTTTTGTGGTTTTTGATCCCGAGTGATTCTCTATAGACATTAATTTTTTGTGTTCTCAATGAATAGGAAGGTCATATAGTGGAATAGACTATGAAGACACTTCCATTAATGTTTCTATAGTCTAGAAAAGACAGGCTTTCTTAGGGGAGGGGATGTAATAGTGCCCCACCCCTATGGGGTGAGTTATCCAATGTGCCACCATTATAATGAATTATATATTCTACGGATTTTATGTTCTATGGTATTTTAAAAAATTTCCCAGCCCTATGTGTTATGTTTGATCCAATAATGCCTCTGAAGAATCCATTTTGATGGTCTTCTAATCATATTGAGCCTCTATTCGAGTATGATCCAGATGCATTATTTTTTTAGTGAAAGGGATACTTTAAACTAAGTTATTTATCTAGTATTTCTATATTTGGTTTCCTCAGGAAAGAGGTATTCTTAACCGTCTTGGTAGCCTTACACATGATCCTATCATGAGATAACACCCATGGTATGAGCATATTCTGGGCATTTAGGACTGACGTTTTTATTTGAATTCTCTAACTATTATATAAAAAACCATATCCTATAAATTTTCATGAATCCTTGAAATTATAAGATGTATTCTCCAAAAGTCCATGTTAGGAAATGAGCATGGTAAAATGAAGAACTTCATATTTGACTCAATCTATGATATCCACATCAGGTGAGGTACCAATTACTATCTAACGAAGTGACTTTATACTATTTATATTGGAAAACTAATGGCACATATGATGGTTCCTTGACATAGGGTACTATCCCACTAAAAGGGTGGACAATTAAAATTAGTGGTACAACTCACCTATAACCTTTAGGTCGTTATAAAACCCCTAGTAATAAAAATATACTTTATTATGTTATTTGCGAGTCTCCCAAAAGTTCTATTAAAATTATGTTATACAATAATATTTAAAAAACATTGGAATATCATAGTTAATAGTGGTTATGGGCCAAAACCTAACATGTAGTTTATATAACACCATATCTTTTCATATTAGCATGGAGTTTTCTTCATCCTCTATGAGAGGTTCTTTGAAAAAATCTCACCATAAAGATCACTTATGAAGAAATCAATAAGAGAGGGATAATATTTATTATCCTTTGTTGTATTAGAGAGTTAGAAATATGATTGATTCTTAGTTGAATACTATCACCAATGTTGGTCCATAAAATTTTATGAGATACCTTCATTCAATGAAAATAAATTTGTTTATCTAGTCTTTACTTCTCAATCTCCTCTAATTATGAAGGAAAATTCATAGATGTTTTAACATGGGATGTAACCTCATGTCATGAAGGTGAATAATTTTGGATAGGACCACCATAGTTTATTATTAAAGTATCACCATCATGGGGAGTGACTCCATTCAAGTAGTTTTCTCTTCCATATGTAATACATCCACAACATATATATTTCATGGAGGACCTCAACGATTCCCAATTTAGTTATCATGGGGTGGGCCATTATGGTTACAAATTATTAATGAGTTATCGAATTTGATATCTTTTTATTAAATTTTATTAATGAAATGGCAAGGATATTTATAAATTGGACTATGGGGAGTACCTCTAATTTTTATCATCATGATTCCCCAAATAGGACTTTTATGATGGTTACTATTTCATGGGCTTCCAAATGTACTTTTCAGGGTACCATGAGTATTTTAAACATATAGAATTTCTTATTTATCATATATATTAGGATATACTAACTTATTACACCACTATCTAAACATATAATTAACAGTTAAGAATTTAAGCACTAAATGGGGAAAGGTTACAAGCCAACTACTTGATAGTATATTTCCCTAGGAAAGAAAAACTTTTGGATTTCCTCCATTGAGATAATGAATTTGGTAACATGGTTGTAATTAGGAAAATATATAGTGTACAATGACTTTTATAAATGGGATAACTCCATGTTATCTCTTCTATTTTAATCTGAATATTCCGAAAACCATTTTTAATGGGACTGGTGATAGGACCTTGCACCTAGGATACAATAGGAATATTTCAGTGTACTAGTTAAGGATTGGTAGGATTATGTGAATTAATGATAGTTTTAACTAGGATATGCCCCTTATTTTTATGAATTAGGGTAGGGATATAGCCTACTCCCATGTTGTATAGAGAATATGCTGATAAGTTACTTTGGAGTAGGCAAGAATTTGAGCCTGCTCTATGGTCTCAGTTGGAATGTAACAATTCCCTTTATGATTGTGAGTAGGTTGATGGGCCTACTACAATATAATCACTATTATATATTATTATCCTTCTTAATAGAGGTAAAATATAAGGGACTAATATATATATTCTTATTGAATATGCTACTAGGATTCTTGAAATTGGGTAGGAATGTGGTCATGTTCTTGGATTAGTGATGGAATATTCTAATACATTGATCACTATATATATAAACATGTATTTATTGTTTCCAAATGATCTATTATCAGGATATTATGATAAGATTCATTATAAAAAGGAAAATTTTAAATATGGATTTGTTCCTAAGTTTCATTAGTCGAGTGCCTATGGAAAGTCATTCTTCTAGGTGTCCTTGTTAGAGTAACCCTAGTTGAGATATTTAAACATTCTTCCGCCACATATTTAATATAATATGGGGTTATGGGGGATGTTTTTTATAAATAGATGGTAGGTTCCTGATATAATTATCATGAAAAATAGTGGGGTTGTCAATGGTGTCCTCCAACTACAAATGGTATTGAATAAACACAAAATTTCACTACAATTATATGCTCTTAAACCCATTAAATATATAAAGAGGAACATAAGATGTCTCTAAGACCTATTTTTTTATAGGAATACCCCTATAGAATCAACTCCTGGAATCTTTTTCAATCATATTCTAGAGTTAGTATAGATCTTTTCAAATGAAACTAGTTTACCAAATCATTCACTATCACTTGTGGGAGGAACTGATTTCGTAAAAAATACATATCTAATTTTTAGTTCCACTAGCTTCATGGGTATGAGGAATATGAGAAATTGATTGGTTAGTATTTCATACTGTCAAGGGGTTCCTTATGATAACTTCCAGATTTTCTAGTGTACCAAACATTCAACAGTGTATTTGGTGAGTCCATTTGGATTGTGAACATCTGCCCACAAGATCAGTGAAATCACTAGGGGCAAATCATTTATCCAAAATTATATTACATTTTTTATTTAAATTACCATAATTTTCGGTTAGAGTAATATGGATTAACCATTAAAACAATCCCACATTCACAAAGAGACATGAAATACTAGAATTTACAAGGTTCGCTACTCAATAAGAGTAGTTAGCCGTTGGAATAATCTTGAAACACCCAATATCAAAAAATCCACTGGATATAGTATTGTGTATTAAAAAAATATTAGTAATACCATGATATGGGGATACACCACAATCTCTTGGACGTGCATTTTCACATGTGCAGTTTTTATCATTTATAATGATTTTTTTATAATAATAAAACATTCAACGTCTTCAGTATCTAAACCTTTTTTTATTTTGTTTTTTCCGTATTAACAAGTTTTACTATCGCAAGTCAACATTTATTATTCTTTTTCTTTAATTTACTATAAATTAGTGAGTAAGATCTTCTTATTTCTCTTTATTCTTCTCTCCCTATTTTATAAAACAAATGTATTAGTGTATATGTTCATTTTTAAAATTATTGACACCACATAATTCTTCAATTTCATCATTTCATATTCACTAAATGTTTATGAATATTATTTCCATATTTTGTTATAAACATTATACAAACACTACACTCCTCATGAACTGGGGAAAACCATTCTAAATTTCTTATATAATCTTATCATAGAATTAAATTTAAATCATTTAAATTGAAATTACCAAATTTATTGTTTCTTTATTATTCACATTAATTCTATAACTAATATCATCATCTTCTAATTATACTAAACCTTCCTTGAAAACTACTATAATTACTTCTATTTTAATTCTACTCCTAATATTATATAAATACATAATAAATCAATCCTTCTTGGTGTGTGGAGTCCATGAATACTCATATAAATAACATTCCTTTAATAAGAAATTTATTTTTAAGATGATAGTATAAATTTTTTTCATTAACTTAGTTTATTTATTTTGAATATTAATTTTTGGAAAAATGAATTATCATTATATAGGATTTTTTTTATTTTATCTAAGGCATGACCCATGCATAGATTCTCATCACTCACACTTAGTAGCAAAGGACTCATAGGGTCCTTGGGAATGAATCATACAAAACATAAAATGAAGAATATAAAACATGAAAATAATTCTACATAGAATTAAATCACCCATAAACTAGACTGAATGAATCATATGCACACTCTAATGAATTTTATGCAGTCCCAAAACACCAATACTCAGATACAGTCCCTTTTCCAAAACATTATGTATCGTCTGATATGTCTCATACATTGACTCCTGAAACACATAAATTTTCCTATTAAAAAATATAATATATATAATTCCTCTAAATTATTCTTGAAAACCTCTAGACCTATTAATAATACGAAAAAAATATCCAACATGACTCAACTCACATGTGGAACATAATTTAATGTGAGTTTGACCATGATTTATGTATATATTAAACAATATGACACATTAACCGCATCCACTTCAAACAAAAACTCCTAATTAATCTCTATAAATAATATCTATATTTAAAGGGACTTATATTATCAATTAATATTATCTTATTTTTTAGATTTCAATAAATTCTCCCAAGAACATCCTATTCTTAAAGAAACTCAATTCCGCAGTTCGTCTAAAAAATCTCCACATTTTTATTTTTTATTTTTCAAAATAAGAATAGAAATCATTATCAAACTCAAAAAAATTTAAAATTAGTCACCTCCCAAAAACTCTGATCCTACAAGAGAAAAATTAGGTTTTTAAATAAGAATATTTTGAAAAACATCATATCATCTATAAGAATAGTTATTTTCAATTATCCTCTTCAAACCAATCATTTTTATTCTTTAAAAAAATATTTATCTTCACCATCAATTATTACTCAATCAATAACTCATCATTTAACAGGATTTATGTTTCCTTTTTTGACCCCCTTCACAACAATATCAAAACCAAATGATGATAAAGGATACATATACTTAGTATTTTTAGATAAGATATTGATCTCCCATTTCAATCCTTAATCATTGAAATTCATCCTTGGATAATGGTTTGGAGAACACATTGCAAATTTTCTTTTAATTAGAAACAAGTTCAATTTTTATCTAATTACTATTTATAATCTTTTTAATGATGTCAAATTTGGAATCATAATGCTTAGAACTTGAATATTAAAAACTATAATCTAAAAAATTAAAATCACTTTGATCATCATAACCCAAAACAAGTGAAAGATTCAATTCCACATCGTGGTATTCAAATTGAGTTCTCATCCAAAAAAATTTTGTAGTGTATTCAATTAGATCCATATACAATCCCTTATAAGTTCTCCAGTTCATATAATTCATCTTATTTGAGTCCCAACAAATTTACACTTCACTGAGAAAGAAACTTACACTAGTTCTGGGTTTTCACCAAAACTTCATTCCCTTTTTAAATTTGTATGAAAAAATATATTTAACTCCACTTTACTATCATATTTAAAACAATAATATATTTATATATACCTTCTCTAAAAATAATATGTGTCATTTTGGGTTCACATTTAAATCTATAATGATGGGTGATAATAGAAACTATATCCAGTCTTCAATAATCCAAGTATAATATACTTCAAATAAAAATTTTAAAATCAATTTGATCTAAATAATTTCTTACTTATAATTAGGCACTTTGGTTCCAACTAAGATTATTATAGAAACTAGTCTTGAATCCCCCATGATGATGTTTTTATGAAGTAACATATCATATATCTCTTGGTAAAGAATGATTTGATCTCTTTCATAGAGTATTTACCATATAATAATGTACCTCATATAAATAATCATTGTAACAGTCTTACCCTCATTGGTTTGAGTCGAAGAGGAATTTATACTTGTCCTTATGCGACATTCCCTTGGGGGAAAGGCTGGTAATAAATTTTAAGGGACTCAATGCAATTGGAGGTTAGATTTCCATTTTAGAGATTAAACAACAAAACCAAAAAATACACAATAAAATTACCACTACATGATTCATGATTACAATATAAAATAACTCAATGTAATACCATTTAAATAAAAAAACTAAAACAAAGCACCACAATAGAATCCTACCAATTAACAAAGTATAAAGTGGAAGTAAAAACCAAGAAACTCAAGGACTCAAAGACATAAATTCAAAAATATAAACGTTCTCTAGGCTCTAAATATAGAATACATCCCAAGTATCATGATGCACCACAAAAGAAGCGTGATACATTACCTTTTTATATGTCTTGATAAACAATATCTAAAAAAGGACTAAAGTTACAAATTAGGGGTCAGTAATGAAATATAGTATGATTAATCAAAGTTAATTCCCTATACACACCACTAGGATTGAAAATGTTAGGAAATTTATATTAAAAAATTTATATAAATAAATTGAAAATATTTAATTTCATAATATAAAACAATCGCCATAGAAAAATAGTTTCCATAAATAAAACCAATTTCATGGGAAAGTAACCCTCCTAGTCATTTTACCATTTCCATATTTCCAAGTTGGCATAGCCCATTCCGTATTACATAACCCCCCACACACATATTCAACCACCCAAGCACTGTGTTTCCATCGATGGTGGAACTTCATGTCCATGCTCTGTTCCATTGATGGTTGTACTCCATGACTAATATCCATCCCATTCCATACATGCATAATTATTAAATCAAACATATTACAAAACCGTATCTACAAAATCATTTCAATAAAACTATCCTTTTATTGAAAAAACTTTTCCATACATCAAAAAAATATCCATTTTAAAATCATCATTTTAAAAGCATGTTATCATCCTCACTTTTTACCAAAACACCCAATTTGTACAACTCTATTAATCGTCACCAGAGACGTTTTCCATCGCAATTGCACAAAAATTTCAAAATATATTTCTTTAAAAAAATATCAATTTGAAATTAATAATAAATGGAAAAAGAATCGGAGTCAATAGTGAATCCACATACCTTGGAAATTATGGAGGAAATGAAAAATGTCACGGAAATGCCAACAAAAGCAGGTTCAATCATCAAAACCCACCGTAGATCTCTTTCCATAACAACCACACAAACATATCTCATTATGATTAGAATCAAGAACCATATATCTATCCATATCGGACTAGATTTATGAATCCTTGAGAGGGAAGATACGTAGATATAAGGAAAACTACAAAAAACTACCACAAAAAAAAGACTTACCATGGAAATCTGATTTCAACGCACCATAAAAATCATTTAGATCACTCCCATATCAATGGGGAAAGATTCCACATGATTTTGGAGGATGAAATATTGAGTTATGGATGAAATTTTTGATAATAAAATGGTTATTCTATCCTTGGGAAACTCAACTTTTTTAGGATCTAAAATTTAAATTGTGAATAGTTATTATCACATTAGGAAAACCATGCGCTAATTGTTTGTCATCACATACCTCATGAAGCACCTCACATGGTTGGCCCAAATATTTATAAAAACCGTGCAGAAATCATGAAAAATCCCTTTATCCCACTTTTCATGGTTTCTCGTGGGTGGTCGTATGGTTTGGCCCCAATTTGTGCCTAATCATACACCTACCCAAAATCCACTATTTCACCTTGCATGATTTCCTATAGGAGTTTCCCAATTTACAATAATTTTCCCACAATTTCTATCCTTTATAAAAGTCCAAAAAAAAAATCAATAATTCCTTCAAACCCTCCCAAACATCACCAAATAATTTACATGTTTAAAATTCATCGAAGGGCCACTTAATTGAAATCAGGGGTGTTACGTTCTCCCCACCATTGGTCATTCCATCCCTGGAAAGTAGGAAACTATAATTTTTATGAAATATTTATGTCCATTTCTTGACCATTTCCTTCTCCTATTCCTACTTCCATTCATGAATCCATACATGTTTCCACAAAAACCCGCACTAGACCATTGATTTTCCCACGTAAGTCGTTAACTAGAATATTCATAATTCATAATGGAACATATACTAATGAAGTATCTAGATCTAGTTCAATGTGATCACATCAAATAACATGGACATGATCATGATGCTTCCCTTTCTAATAAGATATATAAAACACCTTATGTACTTCACTAGACTGTGGGGGAAAATCCAAATGATTTTCTACCTCACCAACACATTCATGTATCTCAAAATGGCCTATGTATCGAGGAGATAACATTATATGATTCTAAAATTGATGATGTCCATTACTTAGAGAGATCCCTAAAAACATACGATCACTGGCCTTGAATGATAATATCCATCGACAATGATCTATATAATATTTATCATGACTCTATTTAGTCCCTATTCATTTCTTGGTAAACAGAGTCTTCTTTATTGTCTCTTGGACAATGATCATCCCAACTAGTGAAGCTTCACCTATTTCCATCCAAAAATGTGTAGAATAACAGGTAAACCCAAAAAAATCTTTAAAAGGATCCATATGTATTGGGTCCTGAAAATATTTTGTATATGAAAAATCCAATAATGGTTTGTTCTATTACCATGAGACACGAAAATTCATTACATAGCCCCACAACTTGTATTCCAATTTTTTTATAATATTTATGGATTGCCCATCTATCTGAGAAATATATGAAAGAATCACTGTAAACTAATTACCAAGTGATTTCTATAAGGATTAAAAAAACAATATGTAAGCCTCTTATCTCTTTATGATACTGTCAATACTAGTATGTCATGCCTCTTTACCACTTCCCTGATATAGATTGTTGAAATGTCCTCCACCATATGAGATTAATGAATAGGTATGAAATTGTTATATTTTTTAGCTAATCCATTATAACCCATATAGAATTTTGTTTCCAAAGTGTTATTGGGAGACATATTACAAAATGAATATCTATATTCTCCCATTTCCAAAAAATAATAGTAAAATACTGAAAGATACCCACAGGTCACTAATGGTATACCTTAACCTCCTTCTAGGATTATTATCTTGAAACAAATTCATCCACCTTTGATTTTAGGCTAACCCACCAAGACAATTCAATAAATGACTTATTCATCATTGGTTTTCCTAGATGAACATCCCTTCTCGAAATGTGGTATGTGTGAAAGAGTTATTTCTATAAATCCCTAGGTATAACCATATGATTTCAAAACAACAAAACATAACTCCCATCAAACCTTCTCCACTCATTGGACTCCCCACCATCACATTTTGACTTCATAGAGGCACATTTTGAATCAGATCTTTGTGTCTCCTTAACTGTCATAACCAAACTATGAATGAATGAAATCAGTAAGAAAATTTCAACTTCACCTCAAACATCGCATTCCATGTTCACATCGTCTACCACTCCCATCAATTGCCACTAATATGATGCTGCTTTTTCTAACTCCACACATGAATTTCTATTTAATGCATCTTCCACCAAATTTCATTCACCAATTGTATACATGAAGTCAATGTTGAACATTTTTAGATACTCTGTCCATATTCATTATCTTAGGTTCAAATATCTTTTTGAGAATATGTGCTTCAAGATCTTATGATATGTAACCAACGTAAATTTGTCACAAAATTGGTAATAAAACCATGTATTTAAAAAATGGACTATGGAAGCTAACTCCAAATCATGTGTAGGGAAATTCTTTCCATGAAATCATAACTGCATTGATCTATAAGAAACCACATGATCTGCCTACTTGAGAATTCATCTGAAACTAGACCTTAAAGCATCAAAATACACCATGTACCCTTATAATGAATCTAGAAAAATCGAGATTGGTGCTAATATAAGGGGAAATTTTAGCACTTGAAATTACTTCTGACATTTGTCATTCAATTAAAATAGAAGATTCATCCTTGTAAATAATTTCATTGGTGAATCTAATCGTTAATGTTCATGAACAAATCATCATTAATAGCAATCCAATACAATGAATCTACATATATCAAAGTAATTATTTTTTTTGTTTCCCAGAGATAAAAACTTCTATCTTTTTTTGATCCAAAGAAACCCATTTTTTATAGATTACATGCCCAAGGTAACATACCACTTTTATCAAAAATACAATCATTGATAGTTTGGAATAAAAACAATGACCACAAAATATTCTCAACACCATCTCCATGTGTTTCTCATTATTATCATGTGTCCTTGAATACACCAATATGTCATCCACAAAAACACCACAAAATAATCTATATACCTAAAAAATATCTAATTCATAAATTCCATAATAATCAATGGTTTATTTTTAAGGCATAAAGTCATTACCATAGAGTCATAATGGTTATATCTACTCATGAAATTTTCCTCTATAATATCCTTCTTCTGAATACATAATTGGTGATATCCTAATTACTATTCAATTTTAGAGAACCACTCGACTCCCCTTAATTGATCGAACAGATCATAAATGCATGAGAGTGGATATTGATCCATTATCTAATCTTCGTTAATCGTATACTAATATACCATCAAAAAAAATAGTTTCATCCCCATTTTTGACAAACAACACCAGGGTTTCCCATAGAGACCTGCTCATCCAAATGAACCCTTTGATTTAAATATCCTCCAAATGCACTTACAGTTCCCTTAATTCTGTTGGTTCTAACTAATAATATAGAAGTAATATAGTAACAGTCAGCATAAAGAGATCAGTCAAAAACTCTACTTCTCTTTTGGGTGGTAACACTGAGAAGTTTTCATGAAACAATCTTGAAAATGATCAAAAACTACAAAAAAACTTCAATTATAAATATCTTATATCGATTACAATCTCAATAATACCAAATCTCATGAGATCATTCCAACTTATGATGCCAAAAAGATCATTTCACAATACCTCACATTATGGTATACTTTATAGACATTCTTAACACCATCATTAGTTATAAAACATACCCTTTAGGTATAATGGTCGATGTGAGCCTAGACCGTTGTCAAACAATTACTACCCAAAATTATATCATAGATATCCATGTCTAGCATAGGGAAATCGCAAATCAAATCACATCCATAAACTGTTACAAAACATACATTACCTATAAAGGCCCAAAAATTTTTTCTATGAAAATATTGATGTTTCAATATAGAAGGAATTATCTCAAACTTTAAACCCATCAATTCAAAAACATTATAAAAAAGGAATGGAATGTACCCATATCAAACATTGATTTGATAAGGGTATAATTCAAAAGTATTGTACCTCTCACTGTAAATGGTCCTCAATGATCATCCAAAATCACATGTTCAAGTCCATATAAATTCTTGCTCATGGAATTGTGTTGATTATTTCCCTATTGAGAATGCCCTTATCGAGGAGACAAGGTATTACTAGAATAACCATGGTGAGCCCGGTTCTACCATTGATGATTATTATGCATCCCTTATCTTGTTGTGGCATATGATGTCTGAGATACATTGGATGTGTTTTGTATACCCGACCTTGGATCACTGAAATAACAGTGTTGAAGATTCCCCATTTAGTTGCAATTGTCTCATGCTCTAGCGGGTCCCAAAAAAATCTTGCTTCATGTTGTCTAAAGAACCAAATTGGAAACATCATGGATTTATTTTGGGTCTTGTAAGAATATTAATTAATCTACCTATCTAATTCTGAGCCATCCACATACCTTATAAATACATGTTCCTCTTCTACTTCCCCCTGTATTAAATTTCCCACCATTTCCCATTAGTATCAATATACTCCGTCCACCCATAGTACCAAATATGTCTCTTTCTACCACTATCTATCTATTAATAATATCAATATAATAAATTATACTGGGTATCAAAATCATTGAGTAAATCTCATGCCTCAGCCCCGATTAAATTATGGTTGCTATAAAAAATGTATTAGAAGTAACATTAGATGAAAATTTGAATAAATTCTTAAATTTATCTTTAAACTCTTCTAATATGATTCTCTCCTATTTCAAATTAAATAAGCCTATCATTATTCCATTCTGGAATGTATTGTGATAGAATTATTTTTTGAAAAATTCTTCAAAATACTTTCATGAAAGGCCTTCGTCAAATTTATCCTGAACCACTAAATCAAACTATTAGAATGAAAGATTCTCCATCATATACATTCTCAACTTGAATTTTACCTCTACTTGTGTTCCAAGGAAATCAAAGATTTGTTTCATCCTATTCATACACACCTCTTCCTTATCTAGTCCAGAATCGACCAAAAAGATGGGTGGGTTCTTCTACTATAACGAGATGGAGTGGACCACATACCTCAGTTCATGCCTCATATTCCCTCTATCTATAGCTTAAAAATATTTTACATTACTCTAAACCAACTGTTTCTTCACCTATGGATCATGTGCAATAATGTTCTCAATAGCATCCACTGATCAGTTTCTATAATGCCTACTGGGTTCCATTTTTTATAAACACAATAGACTCCATAATTATCACTCTCTAACATATTAAGGCTTAACAATTTTACATTCTACAACATCACACATATCCCAACAAGGATTTCCAAAATTCAAGACAACCGTTTGAATGCATTTTGAAAAGTTCAGCATGTTTTGAAAATAAAATTATTTTAAAAAATCAGAATCAGGCCTTTTTTAAAAAAACTTTCAAATTGGAAAAAAATATTATTAATTTTCAAAAATAAATATGTTTACAGAAAAAAATAAATCATTTCCTAAAACAAAATATGTACTCATTATAGGATTTCATTTCTAAAATTAATGTCTAGCTCTTATTAATGGATAAACCCAGAAAAATGAGGTTCTAAATCATATAAGTGTCTCCAAAACACATATGCACCCAACTTCTTGGTAACATGATGTTATATATAAAAAATGTTATCTATATATGCTTATTCTCAACATTTCAATTCTTAACAATCCTACCCCTTTCTACCATCCCAACCCTAGTACTAAACCATAATGAATTTTTAACTTGAAGACCAACATGACTGATCACCAAGGATCGTAAAAATGATACCATTTGTATGTCATAGACCGAATAATATAATACATCTTGTAACATCCCACCCCTACTCACTATCGTGAGTTGAGCTGGAATTGCTCCATGACCTTATGATACATCCCCAAGGCGCTAGTGGCTAAAAAAACTGCCAAGGGATTTAATTCAATTTGGGGATAATTTTGAATTTGATAAATAAAGAAACAAAACCAAATAATCCATAATAAAAGGACCACAATATAATGCATGATAACAATGTAAAAAAACTAAAAGGAATACTATTTATATCAAAACTAAACTACAATGAGGAACCTCATTGGAATACTACTAATCATAAAACTACAACGAGGATGAATAAACCATCAAAATCAAAGAATCTTAGACAAAACACCAAATATCTAAACATTATACATGGTCCTACTCTATAATACATCCCAAGAATCAAATAGAAACACTAATGGTGTTTGATGCAATATCTTTTTCTATGTCCTAATAAACAATAAGAAGAAAAGTTGCTAAGTGTGGGTGTGTAATGAATCTAATTAAGATTTCCCCAAATGACTTAACTAATAACTCCAATAGGATATAACATGTTAGAAAATTTATATATAACAATTTATTTAAAATAATTTATGTAAAATTAATGAAAATTATTTATGTCAGAATATAAAACCATATCCAAATCAAAATAATTTCCTTAAACAAAACCAATTTCTAAGTACTGTAACCCAAACATTCAATAAAAATTTCTAAATATTTAGGTTGGAATAACCCATTAAATTTTACATAACCTCACACACATATTCTCAACCACACAATTCTGGATTTACAATTTATGGTTGAACTTCATGTAAATTCTCCATCCCTTTGAAGGGGGTAAATCATGACCAATATCCATCCCATTCCACACACACTTAATCTATTTACCCAACCACATTCCAAAAACATATTTTTTATATAATTTTAAAAAAAATCTTTTTATTTGTAATAAAATTTGTTGAATTAAAACAAAACAACCATTTTCTAATGAAAATTTTAAAATCATGTTACAGTTTATACTATTTACAAAAACACCTAATTTTCACAATTCTATGAACCATCACTATAGAATGTTTAAAACTCAATTTTACAAAAATTTCATAACAAATTTCATGAAAAAATAATAAACTTGAAACTAATAATTCATTTTCTAGGAATAGGACTTGAGATTGAATCCATCTATATTGGGAATTATGACCGAAACGAAGAACAACACAAAAACACCTAAACACCAGGTTGAATCTCCAAAACATAGATTACATAACATTCCTTCAAATCTATATAGACATATATCAGCAATATAGGAATAAAAACCATATATATATATATACATTTCATTCAAGATATAAGAATCTGATAGAGGGATGAGATGTAGATATAAGGAAAACTATGAAAAACTGCTAGAAATGAATACTCACCAAGTGAATCGGGCATCAACACACCATGAAAAGCCTTAATATCACACCTATATTAGTTCAAGAAGATTCCAAAGAATGTGGGAGTAATAAATATATATTTAGGGATGAAATTTTGGAAAAACTAGAGGTATAGAGAAAGTATTTTGCTAGATCCACTTTTTTAGGATCAAATATTTAAATTTTGCACTATTAATCACACAGTTAGGAAAACCATGTGCTAACCATACACCAACCTCTACCTCAAGAAGACAAAATCTTAGTATAACCACATAGTTAGAAAAACTATGTTCCGACTATGAAAAATCCATTTGTCCTGCTTTTCATGGTTTCTCCTAGGTGGCCACACAGTTCTCCAAAACTATACACCTAATTGTGCCCCTACCAAGATGCCCATGTTACAACTTAAACAATTTCATGTATGAGTTTCATGGCTAACACTAACCATGACCCAATTATGATCCTTTTCAATAGTCCAAAAATCCATCAAAATTTCATCCAGTCCATTCCAAACATCACATAAACACATTTCATACTTAAAAGGAATAAAGAAATTGTTACTTACTAGAAACCAAGGGTGTTGTAAGAATTGGAGTTTCAAAACAATTCTTTAAATAATCAGAAAAAATTTCAATTACTCATTCATTATTTTAAGAATAATATATTTTACCTAAATAAAAATAATAATAAGATATACTTTTTTATCATTATTGATGTAGATATTTTTTACCACTATTCATTTTTATTATTCTTATTTATTAATGTTGGTGTTAATCATAGATTACCAAGATCGGATGGATTTTCCCGGCCCATATAAATCCCTTATTAACCTAAAAACATGATTACAATATTCTCTAATCAATAAAACACAATTTTAATCAATATAACCATCCTCTTCATGCAAAACATTTTTGAAAGAGAAAATGACATGTAGGTAAAAAATATTATATTTCCATTAGGTAAAAATATCAATAAATATTTTTATAGATTCAATTATAGAAACTAGTGCATAGTTATCATCAAAATAAACTCATTCACTAAGAGATTATCCTTTTCACACAATCATTTATTTTTTTCCTAATTATTTCACCCTTTTCATTCATGTTTTTTCTA
Organism: Viscum album; assembly: GCA_963277665.1. Taxonomy (NCBI): domain Eukaryota; kingdom Viridiplantae; phylum Streptophyta; class Magnoliopsida; order Santalales; family Viscaceae; genus Viscum; species Viscum album. The sequence continues at coordinate 1,232,295,947 of OY728135.1, read as the reverse complement.
AATAACCATTTATTAAAAATTAATTTATTATCTGTTAGTTTTGGTACATATTTAAAGTTAAAATATTACCTATATAGTCAATACTTCATTTATATCAAAAAACCATTATGGATTATCTAAATATTATTCAATATCTTTTGGTTAAAACTATGAAAATAGTGAGGTATGTGATGTTTTCTTAAGGTTATCAATGTCTGAACTTATTGTGCTTAATCTTAAATGATGTTTTAAACCTCCACATATCTTCTCAGCCTTAAATATAAAGAGTGACATTTCCCATAAAAACATGATTTGGCTAAATCATCATATTTTTACTGAAATTGTTCATAATTTCATCTCTTTAACACAACTTCATTCTATATTATTACAAAATATGTTCAACTTCAACCTTTCCAAAACATGATGTTTTATATGTGCCATTTTTATTTTCATGTTTAGAAGCATTAGAATTTTTAGTATGTATTGTTTTATATTTCAATATATTATAGAACAAATATCCTCCTATATTTTATGAATAACCCATAAAGATACCACTAACATAATTTATATCAAAATTACCCATGTTTTCACCATGTAATATGATATATAGGGGTTGCCAAATTTACTTAGGTACATCATACATGGATTCTTAATGTAATAAATATCATATGGTGTCATGATAGAATTTTTTCTGTAGAATAAAAAATTCTGTATATGAAAGGTTTCTCCAATAGCTTGACTCCAAGAATACCAAATAGAGCCTATACTGTTTTTCATAACCATAATTAAAGTTATGAGAGAAAATTCATAAAATTATGAAATTAATAACTTATTAATATTTTTTAAATCTTTTTCACGGTTTAGTGAATGTCATAATGAAATAGATATATGGGATGATATGTATGAATATCTACTTTCCTATGTAAAGAATTAGTAATCTCCCACTTCTAAGTTATAGTGATTATTTATTCGCTTCCACTATTGATCTAAGGAATATAACAAACACATCCTATTTTAGTGAGTTTTATCATAATAATTTATAAAATATATCAGAATATTTAACAAGAAAATTCATTTTTTTATTTCATACTCATGTAAAATTAATTTAAAGCATATTCTAATTGAAATTAATTTCCCATATCTCACTATTATCCAGCCACAATTACATTGTCTTCAAAAAAATTCCCTAAGAAACTATATTGTATAAAAATCAACTCATTATCTTCATCAAATATCTGAGATACGCATAACATGTTGTATTTTATCTTATCAAAAAATTAGTTATTCTTGGACATAAGTGTTTCGATTCAAATTACATCTGTGAAAATTATTTTATCCTTACTGGCCCATCATTCTCAATGGTAACTAATACTTCATTACAATCTTCATCATTCTTAATAAATTTATATTACATATAATATTTTTGGAACATACACTATGAAATGTTAATGGAAGACCCTTTTTTGATGTCTAAAGTGATCCTTATAAAATATATGTATTCTAATTACATTTACTATTAATCTTTTGGGATTTTTAAGTATTGTAAATTATTCTATGTTAGGATGGTATAAGTATGAGATATTAATTTTTATGGTGAGTTTTTTGGTCACATATTCTCCAAACATTCTCAAGAACTTGAATCATGTTCTTTGTCTTATATCGTGGATTTTTTTCGTCCCTATGAATATATATTTTTTGAGTGGGATTTCATGTATGTTCTCATGTTTTCTAGAAAATAAACATAGATTAATATAAATCTTTATTATTAAACAAATATATTCATGATTCTTTCATAAAGCTTCCATAGTTAAAAAACTATCTGTAAAAAAGAACATTTTTATTATAAACTATCTATTATCAATAACTTGGAACCAATACATTAACCTTATTTTGACCATAAATTTTGGATATTTTATGTGAATCAAAATTATTGTGAATATAGAAAAATTTTATATTCACACAATATTACTTGTTATACTCTTTAGCTTCGCCACTTGTAGAAGTTTTTTCAATGAAATTATTGCTTCTAGATTATCCATTTTGTAATAATTACTTGTTTTTTATATAGAAATTTCCCTTCTTGACATTATCATTCAAATAAATCTTTATACCAACATTTTTTTGTAGTTGTATTCTTTTTAGAGTTATTTTATCTATAATTTCAAGCCTCTAACTTATAAATACATTATTTATCTTCTTTAGTAGTGTTTTGGAAATTTAATTTCAATTTATCAAGTTCATTATCATAACTCACTAATTTATATAGAATAATCACAAGATTTTACTGTATTTATTTATTGTCCTATTTTATATTTATATTTGAGACAATTTTATCACTATTCTTCTTTATTATATTATCAATATATTTTTGAAACCTAGAATGTTTTTCATCATGTTTAGAATCCTTATTATTGGTTTGATGACATGCTTGATTTATCTTACTAGTTTCTTTCCAATCCTTTGAAATTATTGATATACACCGTTTCAACTATCTCTTAAAAATAAATATCAGTTTACCTTATTTTCATAAAATTTATATGCAATATTTCATCATTGGATGATTATTAATCATTCACCTCAATGATGAATAGATTCTAACATACATCATTATTGGATTTCACCACATCCTCCTTAACATTACATTATTTGATTATTTCACAATTAGGAAATAAGTTTTCTATTTTCATATTTATAAAATATCCTAGACATCCTTTATATGTAGTATTTTACTTTTCATACTTGTTTTTAAGGATCTTCTTGGACTTAAATATTCTTTACCAGTGGGTTATTTTTCATTAAATGGTAGATTGTTTTATATAATGTTTATAATAACTATACACTTGAATCATTTTTAAGAAATAATCCTCTTTAACATTATCATTCCTCCATTAATATTTCATGATTATATAGAAATATATTCAATCAACATCTCAATCACATCTTCTACTAATCTAAAACATCTAGCTACATCATCATTATTATTTTTTTTACTTTTCCACTTATTTAAGGATTTTAAAACTTTTATTTTCTATCCTTACCATTCTTATTTTATCATTTTCCTTTCTCATATATTTTGAAATAATAATACTTCACCAATAATCAACAAGAAATGTATAAGTATATCCATATTTAAGGGAAATACTTTTACATCAAAACTATCTACAATGACATACAGAATCTTTTCAACCATAGTGGAATAATTCATCATCTCAGCAAATATTTTAAAAATGTTTTCTATTTCATTTTATATATAAAAAAATCGATTATATAGTTCTCATCATTAATTTCTAGATCATTAAATTTTTATCTCTAAATTTTCAGCATTGTGTTCTTATCTTTTGTGCTTCCTTTATAATTATTTTCATGTTTATCCCATAATAAATTTTTTTACTTATCCATTTTAATTTTACCAAAATCATTATCCAATATAGAATATATCATGAAATATTAATCAAACCCATTAATATAAATATTTTTTCTATCATTGTTTGTAATGGAAGAACCTTTATAACCAGAAGAAAATCTCTTAGTTGTATTATCCCATACATCCCGAATTAATTATAAGTGATATATAAATAAAGGATCATTCAGAGTGTTATAATTCTTCATATTAAACATGGGAATCCCATTTTTATTCATTGAGTTATAGTTTTAAAAAATTCTAGGATCAAATTTCAATAACTGCATCTTGAATTATAGAGAAAAACCTTTCCATTACCCTTATAACTGAAGTCAGACTATCGAAAAGAATCAGTCTATGATAAAAATCGAAAATATATTCATATGACCAGTGAAATCATTGATAGAGTAAGGGGATGGTAAATTGGTGATTATTAATTCTTGTATGTTTACTTTTAAAAAAATTGTTACTGGTTAGAGTAATATGAATTTTCTATTAAAACACACCCAAATGCCCCCAAAAAGGTAGGATATAATTTATATGGTTTGTTAACAAAAAAAATTGTTTCTTATATTTTGGATTATCCTCAATAATTAAAATTACAACGTCTAATATAAAATATCCAATATATTACAACAAGAAATAAATGTCCTTGATATTGTGGCACACCATTATCTCTCAATGAGTTGCATGCATCCCACATAGTTTTTAGGATTTTAAATGTTTCTAAAACAAGAAGAAAATATTTCACTTTATCAGACTCAAAATGTGTTTTACCTATAATGCCTCCTTCTTTCAAATATTCACTATTACACGTACACTAGACTTATTATTTAATTTCCTTCACAACCATCAGTGAGAACCTATTATTATTATTTATTTTGATAATAAAAATAACGAAAAAAAATTATTGATTCTTTTGTCAAATTATAATCATAAATTTATTCATAATTTTCACAATTAATATTCACTGAATATTTTTGAATATTACTTCAGAAACAAATTATGGAAATTCCATGAACATAAGCCTCCATAAAAACTCAGGTGAATCATTCTGAAATCATCCTTTGAATTTATCACAGATTTAAATTTCAACCACTTAATTTTAAATTTCATCCATCAGTGTTCTATGATCATTCACTTTAATAACTATAAAACTCTCATCATCTCATTATCTTCATAAAAATTAAATGACTACCTATTAATTTATATCTATTTGAATACTCTTACATTTTTTGTATGAATCCATAAAACAAAAACCCTTCTTGTTGGATATATTCCTAAAACAGTAGCATGAATCACATTATTTTATGGTGACATTTATTTTTATGTAGATATAATTACATTACATCCAAATATTTTCTCTTTTATTCAAATATTAAATATTGTAAAATTGAATGATCATTCTGTATAATATCAAAAAAATCTATGGAATGCCTTATATATAGATTTCCATGACTTGTATGCAGTTGAAGATGACTCATATAGTCCTTCTTAGTAACTCATACAAAACATAAAATGACTTGTATACAACTTCCATTAACATATAAAAATACTTAAATCACTTATAAAAATATAAAAAGACCCGTATATAGTCCCAAACACCAATATATTGACATCATCACTATCAAAAACATTATATTCTGATTAAAATGGCTCATAAGTATATTCCCAACAATTAAGATTTCTATTTAAAACACTTGATATTTATATAACCACTCTAACATATTCCCAAACACCTCCATAACAATTAAATACACATTTAAATATCTAATTAGAATTCACCTAAAATAATAAACATAATTTAAAGTGATTTTTATACATGGTTTATATATTTTAAAAAAATCAAACACATTACCCACATTTCCTTCAGAAAAATATAATATAACTTTTGTAGAGAATCTCGAAATTCTAAAAGGGCTTATTTTCTAAAATCATAGTAGCTTCTTCTGAGTTTTGTTAAAAAAATCACCTATTATCTTATTCTTCCCAAAATAACAAAATCCCCACTTGGTCCCAACAGATTTAAAAGATTCCTAAGGAATAATTCCTCCCTAAATAAGGAACCCATTATTTTTTTATAATAAGTAAGATCATGGTCAAGCAATGGCTCTCACGTGTAAACGATTAACATCAGGTTCAACATTCTATTTCTAGTATACCATCACTCCAATAATGGTTTTATTAATTGTGTAACTTATCTCCAAATGGAATTGGTTTTTGAGACTAGTCTAGTGACGCATTGGGTTGTGAATTGCTCAAGAGGATAGAAGGTCAAGATCATGTCACCGCTTTTACGGGGTGGGATTATTTCTTAATCCGATAATATCATAATGATTTAATATTTTACAATGAATCCTTCATAGAAATAGTATTACCATTGTATACAATCATATATTAGATTTATCAAAACCATTTATTAATATGATCCCATATATGTATAAGTTGTTCCTTATCTTTCTTTTAATTTGTTATTGAATAATTGTTTAGAGTAACCAAATAGATGTTTAATAATTTATTAGTATACAAGATGTTGGTTGGGGTTGTAAAGTTAGTATCTATACCTTGATAGGGTATTATTATGTATCTCTAAAAAGGTAATAAAAATATTCACTATTCAATACCTCCTAATGAGACACTTTATACCTTTTATGATCATGTTACATGGACTAACATTCTGGATATTATGTCTATACCGCCATGAATAACATATGTTACTTTTAAGATTGTGTGTCTATGACACATCTGGTGTCATAAAAATACATCAGAGAGGAATCCTTCATATCCTATTATATATGAATCAAATCATACATTTCCCAAGTTTCATTTTTTAATGTAATAGGAAAATACTGGTCCATGTTGTTAACTATCATTTCACAAGGACATATATTTTATAATAGCTAAGATAGAAAAATACTAAGTGGGGATTATAAATGGGTGGAACTTTCTCATTAATAAAATTTATTGTCATCTTGATAATAGGGTTTATAGTCATACTCACTGAGGGTATCCCCCTTTTAGGTATATTTTCTGATAGTGAATGTGGCCCATTGACGTATGATTGTCTCATAGAAAAATGATCCATTGAGGTGTGATTGGATCACATAGCATATATCCCATTGATGAATGATTGTATTATAGGTAATATATCACATGGAAAAATAATGGATCGTAGGGGAAATAACCCATTTGGGAATGATGAGTCGCACAAGATATGTCCAATTGGGGAATGATTGGATTGGTGGTAATATAGTACAATGAGGAATGATGGATCACATGGTATATATCCCATTCATTAATGATTAATAAAATGTAATATGACTCATTTATGAATGTAAAATCATATTTAATATATATCATTGAGTAATAATGAATCCTAATGAATATGGACCATTTTAAAAGGACAGAGTGTATGTTTAGGATACAAATATATGTGTAGAACTCACAAATGGGTCACAAGGATGAGATCGTTAATGAAAATATTAGTGTGTATGACACTTAAGATGATGAAAAATATCGTACCTTGGAGTGTGATGGATACACGTTAGGCTTATGATCTTTATACCTGAAGGTTTTAGACCTGTATAACAACTCAGATGAAGGTACGATTTTTGGCCTTATAACAGATTAGAGTGCCATATATATATCCTTGTTAATATGAGTGGATAAAAGAGTCTAAATTAATTAAAGAGTTCATAAGATACAATATATGTGGTACCCATGAGGAGCCACATGATCCAACAAGGTTTTCATTGGGGTCCGTTCAATAAGGACCCTATAATTAGGGAAACATTTAATTGTTATATCCAAAAGGTTCCTATTAGTTTTGGGCGATAAGTAGGTAAGAAACTATTTTAAAAGGAACACATGATTGATGAGAATAATTATAGTATTCCAATCTCAATCATGTATCTTAGGAGGCTCTGGAAGTGGCTGTTTTTATATTTTTTTTAGATAATTTTCCATAGTTAACTTAATCCCATGAGGACATTTGGACTTTTCCTGCCAAGGTGGAAAACCTAGGTGGAAGAAGGGATATTTAAGAGGCCTTATTACCCATAATAGGGATTATTTTTTTTGGAAAACCCCATTAGTAAAATATTTCAAGGCCAATGAACATTTAGAGGAAGATGAACTGAAATTTTGGTTCCCCCATTTAATATAAAAGGATGAGTTTTATGTCAATGGGTATGAATCATTAAACAAAGTGTATTATGAATTTTCATGAAGGGTTTTATGTCGATTCACCTTCATGAAGGAATATTATGGGATTCCTTCCCAAAGTACTTCATGTGGGAGGCCACAAAATGGTTTTATGTGGGATGATAATTATCATTATGGTCTTTCATTATTCTCATTCCCCTCTCCAAACATGATATAATTGATGAGTTATTGAAGAGAAATATATTGAATGTCAAACACACATAAAGTTCTCTAAAAATAATTTTATTCTTATTATAAATGACTAAATTTTCCCAATCCATAATGGTCATCCATTTATCTAAGTTCAATATTGGTATTTATAGGATAACCTCTCCTGAATATATGGTCATAGAGGTGTAATGTGATCATGGAGAATAAAAACCAACCATTGACCATGGTATAATATTTTTCAGTCACTAATAATAATTATCAAGAAAAAATATAGTGAGTCTTATCCATGAAATTTATATGTGGAAATAGAAGAATATTTCCAAACTACTACAAATGATACTCAAAATAGAAATTTATATTTTGGTATAAAGGATTATTGGTCATTAATATTTCATGCATCCATGAATATTTATATTCAATATTGACTCCATATGGCTATGAAGGATTCCCACTAATTTTTCAGAAATGAGTCCCATCCATAATTGATTTTATTTGACCAAAATTTAAGGCTTCATCACAATGTAGAGTATTTTTTGTAGTAAATTTCTATTTTATGTATTTCATGAACATATGTTATTCTCAAAGTGAAAATTAAATTTCGAAAGCATCAGAAGTGACATTCCAACCCACATAAAATATATTTTCTCCACTGACATTTCACTTCTTGTGTGAGAATTGATGAGGGTATTTTTGGCTCATTATATATTCTAGTCCAAAAATCTATTCATTAAAATATAATTTCACAAGGGGGATTTTACTAAGGTCATAGTATTTATTTATTTTAATTTCTCTCTATATTCAAAGTTATCTAATATTTGTTCAACATTAGACTGATCATGTTCATGTTGTATGACTTATGGGTTCAATATATGTGACAAATCTAGTTTGTGATTCCTAAAATCAATACATATACAACATAATTTACGTTATATAGTTTTAGTTGAAATGTAATGAAAAAATATTTAATCCCAATATGATGATGAATCTATAATTATGAGATGTATCTAAGGCTCATATTTCCCTTCTTCTTAAATCTCATAACCCTTTTCTATAGTGATATTAGATGGAATACTTTAACACCATCATCTACCTCTAGATATCATTGATGATTATCATTATAAATCATTTATATACTCAGTGATACATTAATATCTCACTTAATAGTTTGAACATATCTATAATCTTAAACAATATATAGTCCTAATCCATTTATCTCTCAAACTTCATCCCACCATGTTTCGGTTCAGCATCTCTTCCAATATAGAGACGTATATTATTTCTTGCGATTTCATGAGATGAAACTATTACTATATGATAAGTTTAGTAGGGACGATATTTATCCTTAACTCCTTTGATACCCATCATGTTTAGGTACAACTTTGTGTTTGAAGATTGTATTTGTTATTAAAAATTGTCAATATGGGTCAAAATGAAGAAGGACTCCAAAGTTCATGGAGATCAGCTGAAGTAAGGATTTCAAGAAAGTTGTTATGAATTCATATTATTGAATTTCATGCATGGGGAATTCTATATAAAGTCAATTCAGACTATTGATGCACTGATCCTTAGTTCAATGAATTTGTTTCACAGGTGACATGTTGATTACAACAATGATGAATGGTGAGGTATCATCCATCTGAGGATGATTGAATAAGAAAGAGGATTTAAAGAAGACCATGTAACTCTTCATGATTTCATGAGAACCATGAAATATCTTACTTGATGAATATAATCATATGATTTTCATGGTGTGTATAATGATGGTTGAAGAAGAAGAGAGAATTTGGAAGGGTTGGGCATTCTAAGGTAGCCATGCATTTCACATTGTATCCAAACCGGACAATGCTTTGTGGATTTTTATTTCTCAAATATCATAAGTTAGGAGAACTTGGGATGCATGCCTTAAAAAAGAAAGGGGGGAAATGATGATTCCAGTCATATACAGTTTTCATTGGTTGGAATGATGCTACTAGAATAAAGGGATGTTTCAGTACTTTCCATTAAAAAAACTAACGATGCTAAAGTTGTTCGATCACAGGATACATATCACGATAGTGGATTTCTTGATGAAAGATAAAGAATGGTTATGGGATGTAGTGAAGAGAAAAATGAAAAAGGAATGGAAAATCTGAAGTCATCATAATAGAACTTTTTAAGGTGGTGTCGTTTTCAAGTGTCTTCCAAATTTTAGGTCCTGAAAATTGGGAGATGATGAAACATGCTTTTGGCGAAGGAAGTTACGCGCAAGATATATGGTAATTTGGAAACTAGCGCGTGTGGCATTTTTCAGGACCAAAACATTGAAAAATAGAAAAGGCATGAGGTTGCGTGAAATATTGGAGAATTGGCACAAAAGAGGAGGTTTCATGAAAGATTGAATAATTGGCGTGAAAGAAGAGGTTGGTATGAAATAAACATGCCCGATAACGGAGACGTAAAATGGGGTTTTTTGCACCATGCATAATTTACTATCTGAACATTAAAAAATGGTAAAGGAAAGAAGCATGCGAAAGATTCAATAAGTACGCGAAAGAAGAGGTTGGCGCGAAAGACACTTCTGCACCAAAGGCGATGTAAAATGGGGTTTCGCAAGAAAGACATGAAGAGAACGAAAGATTCATGAAGTGCACGAAATATGAGGTTGGCGCAAAAGAGAATAACGCTTTAAAGGCAAGGTAAAATGGAATTTTGCGCATGAGGCTTGATTTGAGTTCCAACTATGAAAAATGGTAAAGGCATGAAGTGTGCAAAATATTCGACAAAGTCAGCAAAAGTTAAGGTTGGCATGGAAGAGACTTATGCGCCAAATGCGACGTCAAAGGGGGTTTTGCATGATGTGTTAGGATCTTGAATGATGGATCGGGGTTTTTTCACGCAGGGTGAAAGAGGTCTATAAAAAGAGGTGAACCATTCACATCAAAAAAATCATAACCCTTAGAAGAAATCGGAGCTCTAAAGCACAAAAGAAAAATACAAAAAGGTAGTTGCACATAAGAAAGGGAGTTGCAAGTAAGAAGGATATGTTGTGCGCAAGAAGGGAGTTGCGTGAAAGATAGAAGATGAGCGCAATATTGAAGCTGTGTGCAAGAGGTATTCCGCAACAAAAGTTGAATGTTTCACTCATGTTAATAATGATTCACGCAAGTCACCCAAAATGGGGTGTGTGAAATAATGGTGTCCCACAGGCCGTCGACAGGTTCCTAGAACTCTTGAAATGACTTTTCAAAGAACGATATATCGGGACCTATTTGGTATCATGAAGTGAAGTAGACCTGAACTTAGACAACTGGTGTTTAACACTCTCGTTGTTCTTTGGGAAGTAAGGAAAAATTAGACGTGCAACTAAATTCAAATATGCACGAAGAAAGAAGGTAGTATACCGATACACTCTTGTATTGGTATTGTGAATTGAATAAGGATATTAAGACACTGATGTACTATTCCTAATTATACTATTTCAATGAAAAAGAAGAGAAGAAGAAGAAGAATAGAGTATGCCCAACTGAATGCTGACAATTATTCAGGGCAGTTTGATTCATATGATTCCAAGTGAACCGATCTTTATTGCTTTAATAATCACATTGGTGTATGTGATTCATGACATGAATGGAGAATATGTTTTAGTGTAGTTTGTTGTTGCACTAAGAAAAAGAATGAATAAGTGTGTTGTAGTTAGTGTTCCATTAGAGAAGAAGAGAAAGAAAGAAGGAAGAATTGTATACCTACTTCTTTACAAGTAATCATGTGAAAAGCACTAAAGAAGACCAAGAGAAGAACCTACCTTATCATGAAGGAAGAAGACTGTCTTCATAGGTAGTATAAAGAATCATCTAGAGGATGTAAGTTGGACTAGGCCATCACCAGTCCATGGAAGAGGATTGTTTCCCACCCCCCTCTAAAGTGTAGGGACTCACACTGGCTAGAGGATTTATATCCTAGACACTCCAGTGTAATAGCATATCACATTATAGTGGAAAATCCTTGCACTGGTCAAATCCATGAATAGAAAAGACGTAGCTACTCTTATTGAGTAGTGGACCTTGTAAAAATTTCGTGTGCATATTTTATCTACTTTCTATTGTTGCATGCGATAGGGAAAAGAGAATAAGATAATCCAAATCCTAACAGGTTAAGAGGTACATGGATAAAAGTTGGAATTGGTTTAAAATATCCCCAACACTGATTCCCCCCCCCCCTTAGTGTTAGTTATATCCCAATTTGGTTCTTTCATCATGTATTATTTATGTATATCTTCAAGTTATTGAATGGTCCTTTTAGACTGACCATCAGTTTATGGAAAATAAGCTATGATAAATCCAATATTTGTATACAATTCAGATTGAATAATATTCCAAAACATTATGGTAAAACTATAATATTAATAAAATATAATTTATATTAAAACTACATGTTTTCATACCACCTACATCATATATAACAAGGAATTTTTAATGAGTATGAAATCAACCCAAATTGGAATTAATTTTGTTGATATCATAAGTGGATCAACCATATCCCAAATTTTATTAATTTTTAATTGGTCTTGGGATTTCCAGTGAAAAAAATCCATGGGGATATTATTTTAATTCTATATGGGTCAGGGAAATGACTGTATCATCCTTTTAATCATATAAAATTTAACATTAACTTATTGGTAGACCAATCATAATCATGTGTACTCTAATATATCCCTCTATAAGTTTTCCCACCAGACATGCTCATTTAGATCTCTCTATATCTTTGTTCTTAAATGATGAATATAAGATTATGGGCTATGTGTATCATCCATCAACCACTTTATCAATTTTAATATTGAAGGGAAATGTATTTAAATCCAAAATATTATTATACTTTAATTATCAAGGATTAACTATTGAATATTTCTTACCAATTTTTAGCTATATATCATCTTTAGGCACCTTCTTGATCTTCACTTGATTGGATTATTGAGATGTAATTTAGTTAAGATAGATTTTATTCCCATTAATTATGATTTCTCATTCGATACATTGAAAATACATGAGTATCAGATCACTTTTAACACAAATCAAGGATAAGGATTCATGATTATTTATTCTGAAAAAATCATCCACATTGGATTCTTTCCTAGGATGGTAACATATTAGGGAGTCATATTGCTTGATCAACTCTAGCCTTTTCCTATTTTGTTCATTTAACTCTTTATTGGTTAATATATTCGTTTATCTTTTTTGACCAATTTATATTTATTTATATATATCAAAATTTTCACTATATTGAAAATTCATCGCTGTAATTAAATATATTACCACTTCTATATCAAAATCACGTGTTCTATAACTTTGAGCATATAACATTTGTATACCTGAGGAAAAAGCTACCACCATGTCATTTTTCATAATTAAAGACCCCATGACCTTCTTTTATGCACCACTATATATAAATACCCATTCTAAAATAAATTCATGTGAGTATATGTGTAATGACCAATCGTCTCTTATAATCCTTGAATCATTTTTCACATTAATTTTTTTATAGGTACTTGACTCTATTTTAAGTAGACAAGTTTAATAAGGTTAATAGATGATATAGACACGAGAAATATCTCACAATGAAATAATGGGATCCATCTAATATATTAGAAAATTTTGGATCTATATTATTTTTTTCTATTTTTCCATCACCTCTACCACTGAAGGATCCACATATATTCCCTCTCATATAATTACATAACACAAGAATGATATTTTATATTTCAATAATGAAAACTCTTAAAATTTAACATAAAATTTATCATTTCTATGAGGTCTCGGACATAGATGCCACTCAATGGGTACCTAGAGCCCGATGGGTCACATGGCCTCAATTGAATCTCCTCTAATTCCAGAGGTTGCCGACAAGCAGTGAAGGTCTTGGGTGTGTCTGTGAGGAATCTATTCCCACATGATAAAAGTGTAATGCAACAGACTAAATTAAACAATGGTATAAATAGAGGAAGCAGTATATGTAAATAGAAGGAACATCGGAAAAAAAAAGACAATAGTAACAATAACTGAAACAATGATAATGACACTCAACAACTGATGATATGTCATGAAACTTGAAAACTGGAAAACATAGATACAAGGCATCAGGAATAACATTTTTCACAAATGTGTAATGAAATAAAAAGACTATCCTAAGAATCCCGAGCTACAACTTGGTCAACTACTAACTATACCCATACTAAACAAGAAGCAATCAAGTGTTTAAAGTTGTATGCTTCCCTTTGTCAACACCTGTAACCATGTAATTTACTCTAGGTACTAAACATCACCTGGAGTGGGTGTGATATAAATATCTGTGGGCCACCACCAACGGTTCCTATAACATCTAGCTCGTGCAAAGGAAATGTAACAGTGTGTAGACATACATATATAAAGTAAATCAGTATAGTGTAACTAAATACTAATGTTCCTTCTTTAGCCCTCGGCTAGTGTCTAAAGATTAAAAAAATTATTATTTGATTATTACCAGTTTATAAACAAGTCACATGTCAACAATAGTGAAGGTTCCAATTTAAAACAATGTATCCTATAATAATATTTAATAGTTTAGACCCATCGTAATAACGAAGGTGATGTTGACCTCAAGGGTATCCAACTCAGAAATAACTAAATCCTGGGATTGGGTTGTATTTTAATATTAGGAGTGTATTCCATGTCATTCCACAATTAGGTTCCTACTAAATCCAAGGGAATCGTCCAAGGTATGACGGGGAAATAAAGAGTCAGGACCCGATGAGATGTAACCATGGAACCTACTTGACCATGTTGGATCCAAGGAGTCTATCCAAGGCATCCTGTGATAATATGAATGGATCCTACGGTGTCATACTAGGCATCCAATAATTGAAAAGAATGGATATCTGGGTGGGTATCAACCAATGCATGTTGTATCCTTGAATCGGAATGGGGTTCCCAAGTGCTCATGGAATTCTCCGATCACTATATAAGGTGATTTTGAGTTAGGACATATCTATTTAATTACGAAGTCTTGTAATATTTATATTAGTTAAATCCATTAATTTTATTAGTGTGATAATCTCAAGTGGCTTGAAAACTTTTCTTCAAGCCATTCATTTCATTAGTGTGATATGTTCAAGTTGCATGCATCCTTTTTAATACATTTATGTAATATTCCATATTCACAGTTAATTCCTCTACCATTCATTAATGTTGTAAGGGGTTCTATAGATATGTGTTGACGCTCCTTTCTTCACAGAATCTAAAGATCGGAAAAGGGAATATCTGAGCTCAAAGTGATTCAACCTTTGAAGAAAACATCAAAAATCGACAAAGGCATGAACAAAGGATCGACAGCAACTGAACCGCGCAAGTTTTATCACTGTCGCGCAAGTACACTTGCGCGACACCCTTGGTCGCGTAGGTGACTTGCGCGACCTAAGTGGTAACCGCTCGGTAACCGCCCGGGGTCTTCTTTTGCCTATAAATAGACCCTGTGGGCCCCCCATTTGGGGATCTTTTTTCCAGAAACACGGATTGAAGCTCCTGACGCCCAAGTCTCTTCCCAAAGCTTCTGGAACACTTCTAAGGTAATTTCTTACCTAGATCGGATGATCTAAAAAGAAGAAGGAAGGCCTAAGTGTTGAAACTTATCAAACACTTGTGCGCCGACTTATTTCCTTAAATATAACTTGCGCGTCCCTTTTTTGGAAGAACCTCAGGAACATTCTAAAGGGTTTAAAAAAGAGTCGCTGAAGTATTTCAATGCTGGTTGAAAATCGCGCAAGTACACTATGTGTCGCGCAGGTATACCTGCGCGACCAATACTTGCGCGCCCACGGAAGACTTGCGCGCCTTGCAAGACTTGCGTGCCCCTATCTTTTTGGGTGCCCATCTTGCCCATTTTTACCCCTCTTAAGCCATTTCACCTTTCCTTTTCAAGATTCAGTCTTCAAGACACTCTTCAAAGCCATTTATGGCATGATTTCTTGATTTGACTTTCTTACCTGAAAGGAATTCTGTGGAATCCTTCTCAAAGTCTGGTGATTTAAATATCCTTATGTCACTAAAATACGGAGAGTTCATTCATTCAACCTCATCCTTTAAAATGAGAGAATCCATAACCTGGGTCTCCTTTTCAGGAATAAGACTCAGTCATAACCTTGGGATTCCTTTTTCAGGAGTAAGCCCCAAGTCCCTTAACCTGGGTCTCCTTTTCAGGAATAATCCCCAGTGATAAAACCTTCATCTTTAGGGATCTTCCTCAGGAGTAAGCCCCAAATTATTAAAGTTCCCAATCTTGGGAATCCTCCCCAGGAGTAAGCCCCAATCAAGTCCTTTAATCTTGGGCATCCTTCTTAGGAATATGCCCCAACCTCAAATATGGGCATCCTCCTCAGGAATAAGCCCCAAACCTTAATCCCTATCCTGGGTCTCCTTTTTTTTAGGAATAAGACTCAGTCATAACCTTGGGCTTCCTTTTAAAGAATAAGCCCCAAGTCTCCTAACCTGGGTCTCTTTTTTTAGGAATAAGACTCAGTCATAACCTTGGGCTTCCTTTTAAAGAATAAGCCCCAAGTCTCCTAACCTGAGTCTCCTTTTTCAGGAATAAGACTCAGTTATAACCTTGGGCTTCCTTTTAAAGAATAAGCCCCAAGTCTCCTAACCTGAGTCTCCTTTTTCAGGAATAAGACTCAGTCATAACCTTGGGTCTCCTTTTCAGGAATAAGCCCCAAGTTCCCTTAAATTTTTCTTAACCAGTCATAATTTACCTTTGATTTGGTTTTCCTTTTTTAGGAGTAAAACCCCATCATAAGTACCCTCCTAACTTGGGCATCCTCCTTAGGAGTAAGCCCCAAGATTAGAGTATTCAAATCTCCATGAAGCACATATAACATTATGGACCCTGTTCATGGATTTTTCTCCCTAAAAGTAAATCCTAAACCTTCATCTATCTGGGAAGTCATCCATACATAAGCCCCAAACAAATTCTTATGATTTCATCTTTCATGGCACAATTGTCTAAATTTTACCAATACCTCTTGTTTCTCACACCGAGCATGACTCACATGAGCTTAGAGTGTAAAAGTAATTATGACATTCATCTCTGAGCCATCAATCATAAACATCATACTCCATTTCTCGAACTACGTGGGTTCTGATTCCTTTTCCAAAACATAGGATACGTAGGTAGCCCATTCATGGGTTCGATCCCAACTTTGAAATAATCTCTGTCCTTCTGAATGATGATAAACTTCAAGTGCCCCACTAAGTGGCTTTAAAACCAGCCTGGTCATCATAAAGACCAAGAGACTTTTATATAAATGTTTTGAAGGATACCATTGACCAAGAATCTCTAAACAGATATAGATGATTCTCTATTGATGATGAACCTCGAATACATATAAAAGAATCTCTAAATTTCTTGCATATTTAATCATTGATTGTTAAAACTAAAGGAAAGCACATTTTATACATGGTAATGTAATAAGGATTCACGAACATAACTTAAATCTATAAAGAGAGTCACGGAGTAGACAATAATTCCCCTCAAAAAGGTGTGATGAGTCCGACCTCCCATCCTCTCGACCAATGCAAATTCCTAAGCCTCATTAGTCCACAAGCTAATGAGCGCCTGCCTTTGGAAAGTAGGTCCAAACGGATGTGGAATCATTTGATGTTTCCGGTTCTACGAACAAACCCATTAGAAACCGATCGGAACGTTTGAATCTCCCGTCCAAGAGGTCATCCCCGGATTCCGTGCGAAACAAAAATGGTGAACCTGACGTGAAACCTTAAACAAGTTAAAGTGATGTTCTTCTTATTTGTTAGGCCCCCTTGGGCCAACAAAGCAATCATTGACATGTGCTCATCCAAAAGATGCAGTGGCCGGATTCATCTTGATTATGTCTGTTACATGGAACATGCACTCTTTTCTCAAGATCTTTTGCAAAATGGCTTTCCTTAAATTCACCCCTGTGAATACTGCTGCTGTGAACACCTCTACTGTGAGGTCTGCTGCTGTGAAAACCAATGATGCTACTCCTGCTGGAACGTCATCCGCCCTGAGGATGACATCACCAACTCAGCGTCTTCAACGCTGGGTTTCTAATGCACTGGTTAAGGAGTACCGTCGCAATGGTACTATCCCAACTATGGAGGCCGCTCGTCATGCCCTCCAAGTTAACAACTCTACCTGGTCGTCCGGACAACGGCAGCCAGCAATCAAGAAGCAGGCGGTGCTGACTACCGTCACCAACCGTTTCGGGTCGTTATCCCCGAAACACAATTTCCATTCACTCCCTTATTCTGAGGAAGTGAATGAGCAGGTCCCGCAGGACCTTAATTCAAAAAGACAGGAGTCCTTCTCAAGGGCTCCCATCAACAATCGCCGCCAGACTCGTGCGGTAGTGCGCCCTCAACATGATGAGGGTACCGACTCCAGGCATTCAGCTCAGGTTCCTCGAACCCGAGCAGGCAAGATGAACTGCCAGAGACGGAATCCAGTTAATAATAGGCAGGTTGTCATCCCTGCCATCTCCGGAGAAGTCCACCAACCAAACTTGGTGGCAAACAATGAGCACGAATACACACCTGTTCGTTTTAATTCCTCTGTCCAGCAGACTCGTCTGGCAGCATCAAGCCTATCCCGCCAGGCAATTCCGGCGGAGTACCATAGGAAGGAACATACACCTGCTTATACATCACCAGTTAGTCAGCAGGCTCGTCTGACTACATATGATGGATCTCGTCAACCGCGTTTGGCGAAGTGTAATCAGCAGGCACATACACCTGCTAATACTAATCAAGCCTACCAACAGTCTCTCTTGGTAGAGCACGGAGAAGTCAGTCGGAAAGTCCCGACGACAAACAGGGGGCAGACTCAACTCTCTGCTTCCACACTTGAGTACTGTCAGGATTCACTGACAGGAAAAGGAGGACAGGAGCAGGCACATACACCTACTCCAAGCCCGGAATGGACGTATATCCCCGTTCCGGCGGCTGAAGTCACCAAACATATTTTGTCAATGGTGAAAGAGAAGAAGCAAATTCCTGCTCATATTCTGGATGCTTTCCAGGATATCATAACAGCTTCATCATCATCTCAGGGACATACACATAAATCTATCCCTAGCAGTGGAGTTACACATCAACGATTCACTCCGGAACAGACACACACATCTGTTCCAGTCCAAGAGGGTTATGGGGCATACTCCCCCATATCATACGGACAACCAAGTCAGGCACATACACCTGATTTGAGTGGAGATCGTCAGCCTAACCTGACCATCTTTCCTGATCAGGCACATACACCTGCTCAGAGCAATCACTTTCGTCATCAAGTGGTTTCTAAAGCGAGTAAGAAGGCATCTAAGAAAAAGATCCGCCCAGCACAGTTAGGAGATCAAAGGCCAATCTGCAACAAGGCCTTGCTCGATGCTGGAGTTCTTAAAGCCCTCAGACATTTATCTGTCGGAATTCAAGATTCTACTCCCTTAGTTCCCAATAACGGGAACATTAATTCTGAAGTTCTTCAACAGACACTTCCTCATGAAGACTTGCTTCATGAAACTTTGGTCAATCTTGAAGTTTCTTCTTCAGATAAGAGCCACAGGAACCATCTGTGTGGTCAGAAGACCAAGGAGCAAGAGATTTCATCTTTTGCTGTAACCCATCATGACGGTCCTCCTCATGGTGATGAACTTCGCTGTGAAAGTCCTCTCCACAGTAGTGATTCACGTTGTCTCGAAAATTCTTCAGAAAGAAATGTAGTGACGAGAAATCCCTCTTATCTCGAGGCACTTGCAAACGTAAAACCAGTCATGTCTGATGCTTTACTATCGTCAGGTGAAACTCTTTCTCCATCAGAAGATAGCCTGGGGTTCAGGTTATTCTCTGAACCATCCCCGGGTCATTCATCTTCCAGCATGAATAGTGATTTCTCTACCAATCTTGTTGAATCCGATGAAGCAACAAGGAAACACCAACTCTGGTCCAAACAGGTAGAAGAATATTCATTTAATGATAAAGAGGAAATGCTGAACATGAGGAAAAAACTGGCAAAAGGTGAAGTACGAGTCATGTTTTGGCCTTTGGCTGACTCCCAGTACGACATTCCAAAGATGTTGATGGATGATGGAATCCATGATATTCGTCTCAACATATGGAAAACTCTTTGTCAATTAAAGAAGAAGGTATTATCTTACGATGAATATGAAAATCATCTTAAGATAATAGAAGGGTTACAACGCCAGATTGATATGGCATCTCTATCAGTCTCTCGGTATCCAAAGGCTGAAAAGCAACAGAGAACCCTTCAACGTTCATGCCTTGGCGCACTAAGAAGATTGCGTCAGTTAATTGCCAATGCTCCATCTGATGTTCATATCAGAGGATGGGGTGTTCACGGAGCACTACATTTCACAGTGCTTTCCAGTCAGCAAAGCCCGCCGAAAATGGTCTCATGCAATGTTATTGCCCATGGCCGGCCACAGTCAATGGGCTTTGTTCATAATCAAAAGCTTGCTCAAGAACAAGCTTAAACTAGTTCCTCTCAAAATCAAGTATATAGAGAACAAGTTGTTGAATTGCTCCTACATCAAGCAGGCGAGAATATTGCACAAGCCTCTCGTCTGGAGCAAACACGTCATCAAATGACAGAAGTTTCGGAAATCATCCAACGATCTGTTGAACCAGGTGATAAAAGTGGATACAGGTTAATGCATCCAGCTAATTTCCGTACTAAAATTCGCAAGATCAAGAGAGATTTTAGGAAGATCTCAGACATAGCATGTTAAGAGACACCCCAGCTTGCCAGACTGGGGACTTCTCTAACCCAACCCTCAGAGTCAACAAATGAGATTCGAGGAGTTGAGCGGAAGCAGTAGGAACATCCCCAGTCCACCAGACTGGGGACTTTTTCAAATCCTCAATCCCTCCCTCAGAGAAAGTCATTATTCTCTCGATTAGGGAATAAGCCTCAAGAGGAACGAAGAGCCAAGATGTCAGGAGATTCTCTCCAAGTGACGGTTCTCCAAGAAATTCCTGAGGGATCAAGTCAACGGAATGCCATGTCTCATCATGGACATGGAAGGAGACAATATCACAGAAATGTTGATAGAAAGGATTCCATGCAATATGTATCCATTAATTTCATCAATGCCATTGCTGCTGATTCACCAGATGAGGCTCAATCAGAGGGATCAGACGAAGAGGTTCCTGCTCAAGAAGTTGCGCACACAGACCTAAATGAAGAAGGTGTGCGCACACGTAATCAAAGGCTTACCCAAAATCTGGGTATTCCTTCAAGTAACCCACTTCCCCCTCTCCGAAAAGTATCCAATAAGGGGAAAGGAAAGAATCAGGTTACTTCTCACCCTTCCTCTGAAGGAGGTCAATCGCTCTCATTAGAGCAAAGGTTTGCACAACAGGAGGAAGAAATGAAAGAATTAAGAAGGTTGAATGCATAACTACTTCAGAGTAGTCTTGTTCTTAAGAATTCTGAAGTTCGACAGCCGAAGGAATTTGTTGTAACTACTGAGATGGATCAAGAATATCCTCCTTTATCATTACACCCTCAGAGGTCTAATCCTACGGGTCAAACGCAACAACGGTTGGCAGCACTACCATTAGTTGCAGCACCAACCACCACGTCTGTCCAAGATCCATTCATTGCACCTACCCAAAACCAACTTCAACCTGACGTTTCTCAAAAGTTAATAACTACTATTGAGTCATTAACAGCTCAGTTAGAAACTATGGAAGGGAAACAGGCGCAAGTTCAACCTGAAAAGAAAGTTTACCCTGAATGGGTAGATTCAATTTCTCCTCCATCCAGTTTTGGAAACCCTATTTTCCCTACTTTCAATGGATCAGGCAACCCTGAACAACATTTGACACATTATGTGTCTTTTTGTGATCCTATGAGGGAACTCCAGAGCAGTAAGAAGTAGTAAAACTCAGATGCTTCGTGCGAACCTTGCAAGGACCAGCTTTTGTCTAGTATACAAGCTTGCAATCCCAGTCAGTCATCGGATGGGAGGATCTTCGTCAAAAATTCCTTCTTCAGTTTAGCTCAACTTTGCCAAAAACGACAGTTTTCGATCTTACAAACTGCAAGCAAAGGGAGAATGAAAGAGTCTTTGATTTCATTGCTCGTTGGAAGGGATTAACGTATTCCTTGAGTTTAGCACTCCCTCAGGAGGAATTGTTGCCAATCTGTTTGGAAAATTTGCATGACGAATTACGCACGCCATTGATCCCTGTGAAATACACAGGAGGGTTTAGAGACCTTACTTCAATCGCTCAACAGATTGACGATTCCCTTATACAGGCTAAGGTTAAATCTCGTGTAATTCCATAAGCTCCAGGAAGAAGAATGGGTAAAGTAGAAACTGCTACAGTTATGCTTAAATAGGCACCTGTACCTATTTCTACTTCAAAACCTTCATCTTCTCGAAGGGCTCCACCTCCTAAACGCCAACAACAAAGGCTGTTTCGTCCAAATGATCAAAAAGATCAACGACGAAAACAATTTGAGGATATGAAGAGTAAAACATACTCTTTCCGAAGTAAGCAAGTTCCTGGTTACTTCATTTCAGCTCTGGAAAATAATTTGGTTCAATTACCAGTGCCGAAGAGGCCAAACAAGGAAGGAGATGAAGACCGTCCCAATTATTGTCCCTTTCATCAAATGTTGGGGCATCCCATCCAGGAGTGTTTTGTCTTTAAAGACCTCCTGCAAAAGATGGTCGACTTGGGACAAGTCAAATTGAAGGGTTCTTCAGCTCATGTAGCGTGTATTACCGCTACAGATCCAGAGGAAGGAGGCGAGTGGTAGGAAGTCAAAAGCAAAACTGCGAAAAAATATGATGATTGGATGGTCAGAAAGACAATCAATTGGACCCATTCCATTTTGCGAACACAATTGAAGAAGCCAATTGTGTCTCCTACAAAAGCTGCAGTAAAGCCTCCATCAAAAGACAAATCCTTAAAAGGGCAGCACAATTCAAAGAAGAAAGAGGAATCAGGAGAAGATGAGTATGTAGAAAAGCCTAAATTGTCTTTGACTCTGGCAGATTTCATGCCATCTACTTCGAAGCCATGGGCACCGTCCCACCAAACGGCACAGCCTAAACAGGCTAACCAGGCAGAGCCTTTATCAGACAAAAAGTTAATCTTTGGTTCTGTTAATATGATTCAATTAACAGATTCATATTCCAGTCTTGATGAGCCTGAACTCCCTGTATCAAATAAGGGAACCCGAGGAAGTTCTAGAGGTTCAGGATATAGGGGAAGACGTGGATCTTTCCGAAGCCACTACTCTAATTCTACCCCTACTAGCACTGTATATGCAGCAAAAACTCGTGGTAGAGCCCTTCAGCGAGCTCAAAAAGAACAAGCAAGTTCTTCTGCCAATGGCCAACTCAGTTTCGGCACAGTTATTTTGGAAGACCGATTAAAAGTTCCATCTTCTTTATATCAGCAAGTAAATGGATCTAATCAGTCTAATTTTACAAAACCAAGGTTGTTGCCAACTTCAATACAAGATGCATCAGCTTCCAAAGCATCTGCTTCCAAGGAACCTGCTAAACCGTATATTCCTATTGGGAAACGCAGACCTCTAGATCAAAAGTATGATATATTGAAACACTTGGCCCAAGTACCAGCCAAGTTATCAATTTTGGATTCTTTGAATCTGTCAAGAGATCTTCGGGAAGCACTCATCGAAGCTTTGTCAAGTCCTCAAGAGTTTGAAGCTGAAATTGCTGCAGCTGAAATCTATCACATAGAGAATAATCCTGCGGAATGCCATGCAGTGATATCTTTTACTGATAAATATGAAGATGATGTTGTGCATGGGCACATAAAACCTTTGTACTTATCTGGCAAATTCAATGGTATAGATGTTCGAAGAGCTTTCATTGACAATGGTTCAGGAGTCAACCTCATGCCCATTCGCACACTTCGTCGATTGGGCCTCACGGAATCTGATTTATCTCCTTCTACCATGATGTTGCAAGGTTATGATAAAAATGAACAAGAACCACTGGGAGAAGTTACGCTCAGAACTCAGTTTGGAGATCTTGTTTCCAATTCGGATTTCATGATTGTTGATCAAGACTCAGCTTTCAATATCTTGCTTGGAAGACCCTGGCTAAATCAGCATGCAGCTATTCCATCATCATACCATCAATGTCTCAAATACTGTTTCGATGATCAAGTTGGAACATTGTATGGTGATAAGGCCCTGTTCAAGACATGTGAGTCTCAATACATTGAGGCGGAATTTTATCACATGAAGGGAAGAGAAAAATCTACAATGAAGGAAATTACTAAAGTTAATGCTCCATATGGTTTGGAAAAAATTCCAATAAATCCATTTTCACATGTGAGTACAGATTATGTGTTACCTATCAGTCAAATTGACAAAATAGGCCCAAATCAAAATACTCTTATGGAAAGATCCATAATGTCAATTACGGAAATCGAGCCAGACAACATGGGAGAAATTGGTAACTTACCAAGCAGTGATGAAAGCATAAGTGGTGACGTTTTCATTTCGTCTGCTGAAATCCAACAAGTCTATAATTTGCTAATCAGTCCGGAAGAAGTTATAGCAACACCAGAGGTGAATATTGAAGTCGATTCTCAATCCATCATCTCCTCCTTATTTCCCAAAGAAGACCCTTTATCATCAATAGGGTCGGAAATGGAAGCGTCTTCTTCAAAATGTGAAAATTTTGAAATCTCTTATGATCATGAGAATTTCGTTTCTTCATCTACTTTGCAAGTAGAAACGGAAGAAATAACACATGATGAAGAGGAAGAGGAAGATCTTAGAGATGCTCCTCCAGCATTTGAAGAGGGTATCTCTACCACTGTGGATGAACTCAGAGAAGTAAATCTGGGTACAGAGAAAGATCCACGCCCCACTTTAATTAGTGCGGCCATGACCCTTGAAGAACAAGAGATGTATATTTCTTTTCTAAAGAAAAATAAAGATATTTTTTCTTGGAATTATACAGAGATGCCTGGACTTGATCCGGATATTTCCACCCATCATTTGGGTTTGCGAAAAGAACATCGAGGATTCAAGCAAGTCGCGAGAAGAACACACCCAACCTATGCTTCCAAAATCGAGGCTGAAGTGGATAAGCTTATCAAAGCTAACTTCGTCAGAGAAGTTCAATATCCCAAGTGGTTGGCTAATATTGTCCCTGTAAAGAAGAAGAACAGACAAATTAGGGTTTGCATTGATTTCAGAGATCTTAATCAGTATTGTCCTAAAGATGATTTCCCAGTTCCGATTACAGAACTCTTAATTGATGCGACGGATGGCTATGAAGTACTTTCTTTCATGGATGGATATTCTGGTTATAATCAAATCCGAATGGCCCCAGAAGATGAGGAATATACAGCCTTCAGAGCTCCTCAAGGTGTGTTTTGTTACCGGGTGATGCCATTTAGTTTAAAGAATGCAGGTGCAACATATCAACGCTCCATGCATCGTATCTTCAATCCTTTTCTAAGGAAGTTTGTTGAATGCTATGTAGATGATTTGGTGGTTAAATCCAAACAACGTTTTGATCACTTGGCTGATTTGGAGGTCGTATTCCACAAGCTTCGACAATATAATTTGAAGATGAACCCCTTAAAATGTGCTTTTGGGGTAACCTCAGGAAAATTCCTCGGCTTTGTTGTACGCCATCGTGGTATTGAAGTCGATCCTGAGAAGACCAAATCAATCCTTGGTATGTCACCTCCTCAGAATTTGATAGAATTAAGAGGACTTCAAGGAAACTTAGCCTATATTCGGTGTTTCATCGCCAATTTGGCTTGCAAAAGTTTACCCTTTACCAAATTATTGAAGAAATGAGTCACTTACCAGTGGACGGAAGAATGTCAAGAAGCATTTGATGTTCTCAAGAAATACCTCTTGAGTCCACCAGTACTTATGCCACCTGTTGAGGGTAGACCTCTTATCCTCTATGTGACAGCTTTAGAGCGATCATTGGGTGCCTTTCCCGCTCAAAAGAATGATGCTGGGAATGAAAATAGTCTCTACTATCTCAGTAGAACTATGCTTGAAGCAGAAACCCGGTATTCAAGTATTGAAAAGTGCTGCCTAGCATTAATCTTTGCAGTTCAGAAACTGAGACACTACCTGCAACATCATGAGGTCCAATTGGTATCTCGTAATAATCCACTCAAATTCATCCTTAGTCGTCCAATGCTTACAGGACGTCTGGCAAGATGGGCGGTTATTCTACAGTAGTTCAACATCCAGTTGTAGACGCCGGAAAAGTCCGTTGCTCCCAAACGAAGCTCCGGATGCGGAAAGCGAGGTCATATTTGGAGTCGGAAGGATGTTTCGGAGGGCCCGGAGGCCTTGCGCGGAATTTCAGAGGCACGCGCGCAAAGGGGATGTTCCGCGCGCAAACCCCCCGGGATGCGCGCAATGCGCCGGTCCGGCGCGCAATTCGGCGCGCCGCGGGTCCGCGCGACCCCCTTACGCGCCGCGCCCGATTCCGCGCCCGCGAGAAGAATTTCGCGCTCGCACCCTGGATTCCGCGCCCGGGGTTGCCTATAAATACAAGGCGACCCCCAACGTTTCAAAGGTTGCTGGAAGTCGAAACGTCTCCCGTGCGCGCAATTCAACCCCTTCCGCGCGCAATGACGAACTTCAGGTAACCTCCTTTCTTTCGCGCAAGACAGCCTCGGGGTCCGCCTTCGCGCGCAATCCCCGCTGGCTCCTTTCATTTGAATAAACACTCACCCTAAGGCCTTTGCGCGCAAAAGAACCCGCTTGCGCGCAATTGCCCCGGGGTGCGCGCAATCCGGCCCGATTGCGCGCACCCCCCCTTCTTTCAAGTGGCCATTCATTAGAGAATGAGCCGTTGCCCCCGCGCGCTATCCGAAGCCCGGTGTGAGCAATCTCAAGCATCCGCGCGCAAGGCGCTGGCCCAATTGCGCGCCAGCCGCCCCGATTGCGCGCCGGCCCGCAGTATTGCGCGCAAAGCTTCCTTTTTGCGCGCAATCTGCCAGGGTCGTCCCCGTTGACCTCCTAAGGTTACCCGCCTGTGTGGCACCCGATGATTCTCATTCCGGGTGCCCGCACCGTGCGTTGTCTTCCCGTGCGGCCCTCCAGGCTTGCGCGAAGTGACACGCACCTATGTCCAGCATGACGTTAAACTGCATATATGTCCAGCATGACGTTAAACTGCACATATGTCCAGCATGACGTTAAACTGCATACTCGTCCAGCATGACGTTAAACTGCATATACGTCCTGCACGACGTTAAACTGTACATCGTCCGCGCTGCAAGACGTTAAACTGCCAAGTGCTTCGTCCGGCAACCTATGCCCAGCATGACGTTAAACTGCACACCCGTCCAAGCTGCACGACGTTAAACTGCCTAGCCCCCATCGTCCGTGCTGCAAGACGTTAAACTGCCAAGTGCCTCGTCCTCAACACATGACGTTAAACTGTACTTCGTCTGGCAAGACGCTAAACCGTCCGCAACCTGATCCCGTGCTCCGCACGCAGGGTCTCCCCCGGTTTGGACGTGGCCCCCACCCGCTCGTCTCTGCAGGGATGTCGGGATTGTCCCCCTTTTGGGACGATTTAATGGGAGTGGCTTTTCCCTACGGGGGCAGGGTATTACAAACCCCTAGTTTCTCGTGGGAGGCTGCACATGTGTATCTCCATTGCACCTCCCCACTGCCGAAGCCAGTAGAGGGTCTGACTGGGATCGAGGTGTCTTTTGCTTTCGGTCCAAGTCCCTTCCAACTGAGTTTTGCAGTATCCGGGCTGCCCCAAGTGCGTAAGTCCTGACAGAATGAACTACGTGGACTTTGATCCCTGTCTTCTATACAGGGTACGTAGGAAGCCTCCCTGAGGTCCAAGCCCACCACCTGGTCGTCCCGGTCGTATTTACGTCGGTTCGTCCATCAGTGGACCCCTCCAGGGTTCACGCTTGCGTTGATTCACCTATGAATCCGCCCCTGTGGGAGACCGCCCGTGTGTATCTCCACGGTGCCTCCCCACAGCCCCCTTTTCCATTTCCCCTTTTATCGTCCAGCATGACGTGAAACTGTGATCCACCCGGCCGTTCCATCCCCCTCCGTGCGAGGTGGTTCGGTTCAATCCTCCGCCCGGCGGCCTCGACCTCTTCGTGAGTCGGCTTGCCGACGTCCAGCATGACGTTAAACTGTATGCCCGAACTACGTTGACTTTGATCCGTGTTAACGCGCGGTACGTAGGAAGCCCCTCTGGGGTCCAAGCTCTTTACTCCATCATCCACCCTGATCCTTACCCGGGCCGCCACATCCCGGTGGGGTCATGCCACTTCACTCCACTCCACGTTACTTGGGAAGCCGCCCATGTGCTGGCCCCAGCGTCAGAGGTTCCCTGCAAGGGGCTCTGTCATCTGATCCACTTTTCGTGTTGATCGGTCCGATGCCGTCCCCGCTGGACGTTAAACTCGCGGCATACCCCGTGTTAAACACGGGAAGCTGAGGAAAACCTCAGGTGACACAGTTCCCCGCACCTAGTACGGGATGCCTCAGACCATCGTGCCTTCGAGAAGCCCTATTAGGGACGGAAGACAGACGTGCAGAGCCGCAGTGTTACAACACGCCCCCAGCACCCAGAGCCACCCGGCCTTCTCACCGCAGGTTGCTGCCCCGCCCAGACTCCTTGGAACGTCCGGGCGGAAGCAGCGTAATTAACCGGTGTCCATGAAGATATGGCGCCGGGAACGAGATTCACGAACATTCTTAAGTCTATGAGGGAGACCCGGATTAGGCGACAAGTTCCGAGGAGACGTCCAAGGAAGGAGAAGCCGACATCCCATCATCCCGGTTTCGATCAAGGAGCAGACGCCCCTGAATAAGGGACGGATGCCGCCCGCCCTTGGAAAGCGGGACTGCGGGACCACAAGCCGCGCGCCCATCCCCTCGGGTTGACGGGTGCACGCGCGAACGCGTCCTGGCGGAACAGCGTAACCCGACGCACATCCGCACCGAAACAGAAAAATGGTGAACCCGACGTGAATCTCTTCTCCTCGATACGAAGACCGATGGCTTTCAGAGGTGTTGGAAGACCGGCGTGTTGCCCGGCCAAGCATTCAGTCTTACCCGCCAGGGGCTGGGGAAGGGACATCGGGCACTCCGTCTCGCAACGTCGAGGGCCTGGGTTCCCCCCACGGAAGGCGTCGTGGCGCTAATGGTTGGTTGTCGATTCCTTTTTCCTGTCAGTATTAATGGGTCATTCTCCCTGCTTTCAGAAATCAGGTCGCCCGATCTAGTGCCCGAACGCCACCCGCCCACTGGCGCAGGGACAGGGGAAACACCGACGCGGCTACTCCGCGCGGTCCCGCCCGTTCCACAGCCGTCCCAGCAGCCGCAATTGCGGGACGACCACGCCCTCTCTCCCCCTCGGAGGTCATCCAGAGAAGGGTGATCAACACCCTGGTGCGGAGATACGAGGAAGAGGGAGTCATCCCCACTAGGGACATGGCTCGCCTAGACCTTGAGGAGGCTGCGCCTCGCCACCACCGCCGCCCCCGAGGGCCGCGCAGGGAGGCACCGCCGCCTACCTCAACGTCCAACCGCTTCGGGAGCTTATCCCCGGAGCGCTCTGACAGTTCCCTTCCCTATGCGGATGAAGTGGAAGATGCCCAGGATCACCCTATCCGAGGTCCGCTCCAGGGATCCACGATAAGGGCTCCCGCCAGGCCACGGCGACATCGCCGCCAGGCCCCTCAAGTCGAGGAACAGGCTCTCCACCTGCCCGCGCCGCTCATCCCGGCTCGTCTGTCTCGACGCCAACGTCGGGCACGAGCGGAAGAGGATGCCCACCTTGGGGCTCTAGCAACAGCGGCCGCATTGGCCCAAGCCACTGCTGGCTCCAGTCGCCAGGCCTCTGTGCATCCTGAGCGGGGGAACTCCTATGCCCGACCCGGATCGAGGCCCCGACCGCCCCAAAGGCAGGTTGGGTTGACTCTCCCGGTTGCTGGCACTGGCAGTAGCCACCGCGGACCACCTCGCGGTAGCGCTATTCACCGGCAGGATCTACTCTGTGTGGCCGATCCAGGAGGCATGGGTCATCCCACCTCCCGATCCCGGCCCGGAGTCCTGCCCGGGATCATCTCTCCCCGCGTCCCCTTTGATATCTGTCCCGGTGCCCCTCGCACCTTGGTTCCCAGTCCTCTCGGCCCCAGCACCAGTGCGGCCGGAGGACGCCAGGACAGAGATCAGCCCTGCCCCGAAGAACCACCCCGGGGCAGGAAGGCAAGGCGTCGACGCCAAGGGAAGAATGTTGCGGAGTTCCGGACAGAGATCCGACCGGTTTGCTTCTCTGACTCAGAGGCAGAGTACGATTCGGCGACAGAGCCCCTTCCCCAATCCCGCCAGTCAAGGGCAGGGGTAGGAATGCGGCACGTCAGCCTCGTGCTCCCCGAGAGCGAGATCGATGTGATCCCCGCGTCTCTCCGAAGGTATATCCGGAGTAACGAGGGCCTGGTAGACCCCCAAGGATCAAACTTGCGGTTGGTACCGGCCCCTCCGGAAGTGCCTTCCGTCTCGATCAGAGAAGCCGGAGACTTTTTCTGGGGACCGACGGTCGAACCACGATCTGGTGCGCCCTCGGCGAGCACCGATGCTACGGCAGGATGTTCGCTCGCCGGCCCGTCCTATCGTGATGTGGTAGCTGGGGCACCGCCACCCTCAGGGGGAGGCCCGGGATATGGAGGCCAATCGGCCTGCTCGCCGTATTCACCGCCGGCCAGCCCGTCGGCCCGACGGCCCGCCTCGGCACCACTACCAGTTCCCCGTCCGTTCCCAGCCATGGAAGAGGACCGAGGAGATCTGGGTCCCGAGTTTGAGTCGTGGGGCTTCTGGACCGTCCTTGCAGAGGGCCACTTCCCTGAGAAGTTTTGGCCAGTCGCAGGACCGGGCTTTGATGCACCCGAATCGCTCACCCCGGATGAGTTCGAGTGCTTCCGCCGAACTCTCCGGGAGACTCACTCCCGTCTTCACTGCCTACAAATGCCATACCCCGGGAGTCAACTACACCTGGAGGATATTGGTGAGCAGTGCCGTCAAATTGACCTGGCCATGCTCCCCGCGGTTCGGCACCCCGGGTCATTTGGGCACCACGAGGCCCTCCAACAACGATGCGTTGAGTGCTTTCAAGTACTCCGCAAAGTTATCGAGGAAGCCACTCCCCACGTGTATATCCGTGGATGGGGGCAGTACGCTGCCCTACGCTTCAGTGTGATCCGCCGACAGCCCGATTCGCTGGGTGGCCCTGAGGGTATATCCCCAGGGACAGGAACAGTCAATATGGCTGACCTGTCGGGAGAGGGGAACGACTTGGAACTTCTCGACGGGGGCTTCCCCCCCGAAGACAAGCCGTCGTCAGACCCATCAGTGAGAGTTACTCGTCATCAGAGGAACCTCCTGGGGCTCCCCGCACCCACTGAAGCACTGACGTTGAGCCGAAACGTCAGCAAAGGAAAAGAGCACAGCGAGGCTATAAGGCCGGCCGACCCATCTGCCTCCATGCGGAAGGCAGAGGAGGATCCCGAGAAGGCTACGCTACGTCAGCAGCTCGCCGAACAGAAGAGGCTGGTTGACCAGCTCCTCGCCGAGCGCGCTGCAGAACGGCGGCCTGACTACGGTGATCCCAGGCCAGGGCAGCAGGGACCGGAACAACCACCCCTCGATGAGACTCTCCCGGGCAACCGTGATTACGCCGTGTTCGCCGACAGGAGAGAGGCCATTGCCTACGGCAAGAGGGCGCGGTATGTTTCGCCACACCCTCCCGAGCGGCGCGACTACACGGGAGATCCCGCTCGGATTCCTCCCGCTGCCCCAAGGGCCGCTCCGCCAGCCATCCCACGAGCTGCCAAGTTCGACGATCCGGTCGACGACCCGATTGAAGGGCCATGCAATGCGCTCGTGGTTAGAGATCCTCGCCAGGACTGGAACCCATGTCCGGACGATCCGATGGCGGCACTCATTGCCCGCTTGGAAGCCTTGGAGACTCGGCAGGTGGCGATCCCACCGGACGGCAAGCCATACCCAGCATGGGTGGATGACATGCCGGCGCCTCCGGGATTCGGGAATCCCACTTTCGCCCCCTTCAACGGGACCGGAGATCCGCCACAACATTTGGCCCATTTCAACTCGAGGTGCGGGCCTATGTTGGGGACTCCGGCGCAGCAAGAGGCCGCTAAGCTTCGCTGCTTTGTCCAGACACTGGAAGGGCCAGCATTTGTCTGGTACAGCCAGCTCCCCGTCGGGTCGGTAACCAGCTGGGAGGACCTCCGTAGACAGTTCCTCTACCAGTTCAGTTCCACGACCCGGAAGACGAGTATCGCAGACCTCTTCAAGTGCAAGCAGAGGCCTGATGAGCGAGTCGCGGACTTCGTCGCCCGATGGAAGGGTCTCACGTATTCCCTTGACATGCCATTGACTCAGGAGCAGTTGCTGACAATGTGCGTCGGGAACGTCAAGACCGAGCTGGTCCCTTCCCTGATTACTCAGAATTACCCCGGAGGGTTCAGGGACTTCTCAGACAAAGCTCAACGTCTTGAGGAAGCCCTGCAACAGGCCAGCCAGGCACACCCGCTGCCTCCTATGATTCCTGCAAGGAGAGCCAGCAGGGCTGAGCCCGCTGCTGTGGCCCAGATAGAGGCTCCCAGGCCGTTGGAGCTGCTGCCGGTGAGGCCAGCTCCACCGCCTCACAGGAATCCGCCTCCACGGGCTCAGTTCCCGGCCCAGCAGCGGCAGCCTCAGAACCGGCCGGCCCCTCCGCGTAATGTACCGCCACAACCCCGGCGAGATAATCAGGGTCCACCTCCTCGGCAGGCCCCTCCGGCCCCTCGTCAAGACCGTGCTCCCAGGGGCCCGCGACACCTGACGTACTCATTCCATGAGGATCAGGTCCCCGGTTATTTCCGGAGCGCCCTGGAGCAGAGGATTGTGCGACTGCCTGAGTGTTGGAAGCCAGAGGAGGCACCTCTCACGGATAACCCCCGCTACTGCCCCTACCATCGGGCCCTGGGGCACACCATCCAGCGGTGCTATGTGTTTAAGGACTGGCTCCAAGACCAGATTAACAACAATGTAATCAGGTTGGGCCCAGCTCCAGCACATGTAGCGGGCGTGTTCGTGGGATCAGATGACGATAGTGGCAACGAGGACGAATGGCAGCTGGTCTCCGACCGCGGGTCCCAGAAGTATAATAACTGGATGGCCCGCAAGACGACCATTCGCGCCCAGGGAATCATCCGTGCGCGCTTGAATCAGCCTGAGCCCCCAGAACCTGCGGGTGCTGCTTCGGCATCGTCGTCCCAGTCTGCCTCCTCCAAGAGGAGCAAACGGCGGCAGCGCAAGAAGGAAGAGCGCGCCCCGCCAGTTCCGCCACTATCCCGTACTCTCGGCGATTTCATGCCCCCGGAGATGGGGGTCCCTCCTCGGATCCGCCCGGTGATGGATGACTCGTCCGATGACGGTATTGGGTACGCTTCGGTTAACACCGTCGAGCTGGTAAATCCCTTTTCGGTTCCCGACGTTGAAGAACACCAGGTGGACCTCCCTAGCGTCCCCGGTCGTCGCCACCGTCGGAAGAACCGCAGCAGCGGGAGTCGCCGGGGCACAGCCGTCGGTACCTCCGGCCAGGCCGTGCACGCCACTGAGACTAGGCGGCAGGCTCAAGATCGAGCTCAACGTACGCAGGCTCCCCATCCGGGGATGACGGATTCGCCTCCGCCACTGTTTGTGGTATGGGACCGGGCAGAACCGCCTCAGCCGCGTCGCGACCAGCTCCGCCCTTCCACAAGTCCATCCCGGCCTCCTGACTCCAGTACGGTGACCATTTCCCGGACTGCGACCAGTGAACAGCGAGATGCGCCAAGTACCAGTCGGCCGCCGATCCAACCGGTAAGGCCCGTCATGCCACCAACCGCAGAGCAATCTCCTGCAACCAGGAGCTCGCGCTTGGCCAAAAAGTATGATGTCCTGAAGCACTTGGCCGACATCCCAGCAAGGCTCTCCATCCTTGAGGCTCTGCGCATGTCATCTGAGATGCGCGAGGCACTCGCTGAAGCCCTGAAGAGCCCCCTCCAGTTCGAGACAGAGGTTGCGGCTGCAGAGGCCTTCCACGCCGAAACGATCGAGGACGCCGAATGTCAGGCAGTTATCTCGTTCTCTGGTAAGGATGAGGACCCTCCTATACAGGGACACATCCGTCCGCTGTATGTCACTGGCCAGTTCAATGGCCTTGAAGTCCGGCGCTGTCTTGTCGACACGGGGTCCGGGATTAATCTGATTCCAACTCGGACGCTCCGGAGATTGGGGTTGTCTGAGGATGACTTGATTCCCTCCGACCTCAGGATCCAGGGGTACGACCGCACCGAGCAAACCCCGGTCGGCAAGATACGTTTGAAGACCCAGTTCGGTGACTTGGTTGCCAACACCGAATTCATGGTAGTCTCTCAGGACACTGCGTATAACGCATTGATGGGCAGGCCATGGCTTCACCTTCACGCGGCGGTTCCCTCGTCATACCACCAATGCCTCAAATACTCCCTTAATGGTCGAGTTGGCGTGCTTCAAGGAGATGCCTCTCCTTTTGCCTCATGTGAAGCCCGCTATCTGGACGCGGACTATTACAAGAGCAAGGATAAGCAGATCCTGGCAGGTGAGGTTGAGCCTGTCGCTGTTGCAAGCGATCCCTGGGCAAGTCTGGATGACGCTTACGTCCTCCCGATTCACCGGTTGGACGTCGCCATGGTCTTGACGGTCCGCGAGTCTCCTGATGAGACGGCCGCGACCGCCCGCGCCAGCACCAGTGGCCCAGCAGGATCTGGTAGCCCCAATGCAGTTTCCAACGCAGTCTCTCCCGTGGATGATCCCTCCCCGAGTGGAGAGGACGTGGAAGACGCACCCCCAGCCTTTGAGGAGGGCGTCCCCGCCACGGTCGATGAGTTAATACAGGTGAACCTTGGAACCGAGGCCGATCCAAGGCCCACGTTGGTTAGTGCCGCCATGCCCTCTGAGGAGCGGCAGCAGTACGTGGACTTTCTCAGGCAGCACCGTGATGTGTTCGCTTGGGGCTATGACGAGATGCCGGGGCTAGATCCTCAGGTAGCCGTCCACCGCCTAGGTCTCCCGGCGAACCATCGCGGGTTCAAGCAGCCTCCCAGGAAGATGCACCCATCCCATGGTGCCATGGTTGAGGCCGAAGTTGACAAGCTTATCAAAGCCAACTTCGTGAGGGAAGTTCAGTACCCCAAATGGCTGGCCAACATTGTGCCGGTCAGGAAGAAGAACGGGCAGATTAGAGTCTGCATCGACTTCCGCGATCTCAACCGCCACTGTCCGAAGGATGATTTTCCCCTTCCAGTGACAGAGCTGTTGATTGATGCCACGGCAGGGTTCCAAGCCCTCTCCTTCATGGATGGATACTCCGGATACAACCAAATTCGGATGGCCCCTGAGGATGAGGAGTTCACTGCCTTCAGGGCCCCCCAAGGTACCTTTTGCTACCGGGTCATGCCCTTCGGCCTGAAGAATGCAGGTGCCACCTACCAACGGGCGATGCACCGCATATTCAAGCCAATCCTCGGCACACTGGTGGAATGCTACGTCGACGACTTGGTTGTCAAATCGCGCCAGCGTCAGGACCATCTCAAAGATCTTGAGAAAGTGTTCATCTTCCTCCGGTCTCGCTGCCTGAAGATGAACCCGTTGAAGTGTGCCTTTGGGGTCACCTCCGGAAAGTTCCTTGGATTTGTGGTAAGATACCGGGGTATTGAGATCGACCCAGAGAAAATCAGGGCGATTAGCCAGATGCCTCCCCCGGGTACCGTCCGGGAACTGCAAGGGTTCCAAGGCCACTTAGCCTATATACGCCGATTCATCGCGAATCTGGCCGGCAAGTGTAAGCCCTTTTCTCGGCTTATGAAGAAGGGTGTCACCTATGTATGGGATAAAGAGTGTCAGACCGCTTTCGAGGAAATCAAGCAGTACCTGCTTCGACCTCCGGTCCTGATGCCGCCCGTATCCGGAAAGCCGCTGGTCCTTTATGTGACCGCCCTGGAACGGTCCCTGGGTGCCCTTCTCGCCCAGAAGAACAACGAGGGAACAGAGAATAGCCTCTATTACCTCAGTCGCATGCTCCTCGATGCGGAGGTTAGGTATTCCCCCATCGAGAAGAGCTGCCTGGCGCTCGTATTTGCCATACAGAAATTACGGCACTACTTGCAGCACCATGAGGTACAGTTGGTTTCTCGGGTAGACCCGTTGAAATATATCCTGAGCCGACCTATGTCGACTGGCCGTCTAGCGCGGTGGGCTGTGATTCTCCAGCAGTTCGACATCAGGTATGTGTCTCAGAAGGCCATCAAAGGGCAAGCGTTGGCAGACTTTCTGGCCGCTCACCCGACCTCCGCGGATCAGCCGCTGGATCTAGGCTTTCCTGATGAGACCATTCTCTCGGTTGATCGAGCCGATCCATGCTGGCAGATGCACTTTGACGGTGCCTCCCGGAGCCCCACCGGTAGAAGACTCGATAATCCTAAGCTCAATAGAGTGGGCTTGGGCATCATCTTCATTACCCCGGAGCGAGCCGTGCTGCCATACTCTTTCCTGTTGTCAGAGGGCTGTACCAACAATGAGGCGGAATACCATGCCCTCATCACCGGCCTCGAGTTAGCTCTCGAGATCGACGTGCCCCATCTGTGTGTGAAAGGGGACTCCGAGCTGGTCATTAAGCAGATCAATGGCGACTATGTTGTCAGGAAGCCGGAACTTGTGCCATTGTTGGAGTGCACCCTCCTTCTGATGGCCCGGTTCCCTTCTCGACCAGAAATTGTCCATATTCCCCGGTCGCAGAACGGTCGAGCAGATGCTTTGGCCAGCCTAGCTGCGTCACTTGCGGAACCTGAACAGGACAACCTGATCGTCCGCGTGACGCGCCGCAGGCTCATCGCTCCCGTTATCCCGGAAGAAGATCGCGGCCCGTTGGTAAGTAATCTCACCACGGTTGCCCCTATGCCCGGAGCCCCGAGTACCCCAGATATAGCAGTCGGATCAGCCCCTGATTGGAGGACGCCTTTGGTTGAGTACCTCCAACATGGCATTCTTCCGTCAGATCGGGCCGAGCGCGAGCGAGTTCGACGCCGCGCATCGCAGTTCGTCCTCCAGAGCAGTCCCGGCCTGGAGCAGATCCTCTACAAACGCGGATTTGATGGTGTTCTCCTCCGTTGCCTTCAGGGAGTTGAGATCCCACGAGTCATGCAAGAGGTTCATGCTGGTTCATGCGGCGCCCACCAAACTGGGCCGAAGCTGTCCCACCAGATTCGGAGGTTGGGATACTTCTGGCCCTCTATGATCCATGACTGCATCGAGTACGCCAGGAGGTGCCATGCGTGCCAGGTTCACGCGAACTTTGTGCATCGGCCGCCGGAGCCTCTCCATACCACAAGGTATTCCTGGCCCTTTGCAGTCTGGGGACTGGACGTTGTGGGACCTTACCCGCCGGCGACAGCTCGCCAGTGCCGGTTCATTCTGACCGCCACAGACTTCTTCTCCAAATGGGCAGAAGCGATTCCGCTCAGAGAGGTCAAATCCTGTTCGATCGCTGACTTCGTGACCTCCAACATCATCTATCGATTTGGAGTGCCTCACGCTATCCTCACGGATAACGGAACCAATTTCCGAGCAGCCGAGTTGAAGAAGTTGTACGCCAAGTATAACATCCGCTCGAACCATACATCTCGCTATCATGCGCAGGCGAATGGACAGATCGAGGCGTTTAACAAAACCCTCTCTAACATTCTGCAAAAGATGGTTGGTCAGAACAAGAAGAGTTGGCCGGACAAGCTCCCCAACGCCCTCTGGGCTTATCGGACGACGACTCGCAATTCCACCCAGATGACCCCTTATTCCCTGGTGTATGGAGCTGAGGCCGTCCTGCCCATCGAGATCCAGTTACCGTCCTTGCGCACTGCGGTCTACGACCAGCAAGCGCCGGACAGAGTTGCTGAAGCCCGTCTAGTCGAGTTGGAAGCACTGGATGAGAATAGACTTCGCGCTTTGCACAACTTGGAGAGGCATCAAAGCAGGATGGCTCGAGCTTTCAATAAGAAGGTTCGCCTCCGCTCCTTCCTACAGGGTGATCTAGTGCTAGCCCTAAGAGCACCGATGATCCCCGGCAGGAAGCCGCCCAAGTTGGAGCCCAAGTGGGAGGGACCTTTTGTTGTCCACAAGGTCTATCCCAATGGCGCGTACTCCCTAGCGACTATGGATGGTGAGCGTGTCACTCCTCCCACCAACGCTAGGTTCCTCAAGCAATACTTTGCCTGAGTGTCACCACGTCCTGCACGACGTTAAACTGCATTCGTCCAGGCTACAAGACGTTAAACTGTTTAGCATTCGTCCGCGCTGCAAGACGTTAAACTGCCAAGTGTTTCGTCCCGCATGACGCTAAACTGCACTACGTCCGAGCTACAAGACGTTAAACTGTTCAGCATTCGTCCTGCATGACGTTAAACTGCCTCTCCAGAACTACGTATGGCTTGATTCCCATCCTTATGGGATACGTAGGACCGCCTGAACCCTCGTGTTTCAGGCCCAGCCCCATCCTTCGGGAATTTCCATCCCATCTCGGGCCCTTGGCCCAGTTGCCCCGGGGTGTGCGGCGTATGGTGTGAGTGCGGGGCTATGCCCTCATTTACGTCGGTTTGTTCGTCACGCTGTACGCCCCCCTCCACGTTTGGGGATGCCTTCTGCTCCCCCCTTCTTTTTTTTCCTCATCGTCCTGCATGACGTTAAACTGCACTTCAAGAACTACGTATGGCTTGATTCCCATCCTTATGGGATACGTAGGACCGCCTGGACATCATGTTTCAGGCCCAGCCCCATTTCCCGGGAATCCCTATCCCGCGTTGGGCCTCTGGCCCCAGTTCCCCTCCTTTTTGTGCGAGGCGTATCGCGTGAGCGGGGGATTATGTCCTCATTCGCGTCGGTCTACTGGCCGCGCCGTACGCCTCCCCCGTGTGTGGGACTACCTCACACCCCTCATCGTCCTGCATGACGTTAAACTGCCTTTCCAGAACTACGTATGGCTTGATTCCCATCCTTATGGGATACGTAGGACCGCCTGGACGCTTGTGTCTCAGGTCCAGCCCCGTCTCTTGGTTGATCACGGGGACCTGCCTCCCTTCGGTTGCTCTCAGGGTGAGTCCTCCGACCCTTTCCGGAGATCTGTTAACATGTTTTGGGGTGCTTCGGTCTATGACTCGTAGTGTCAGATTCAATCCCGACAAGTCCTGTGTTGCTTGTCAGGCCTCGCGCTTCCTCTTGTTCGAGCCTTCACTCAAAGGGATCCTCGTTAGCGGTTTGGGTACGATGCCTCAGTGCTCTCCCACCGCTCCGGGTCGATTTACCGGCGGGTCTTGGGCCGCAAATCGATATGAATCCTGCGATTGAGCGGTTGATGCTCGTTTTCTTGCCCCGTCTTAGGCTGACGCGATCGGATGTTGTGTTGCGAATGCGTCAGCAACGTCCTTGATCGCCATGTCAGCTCTCTCGGGCTCTGAACATTGGTTGCGCAGTCCTCATCACACTCCGCCTTTGTGCGTTGTAGTGGGATCTTGACACTCTCTTCATACCGACCTCCGGTACGCCTCTACACGTTAGGCAGACCAACCAGGGTAATGATGTCGTTCGAGGCTCCCATGATCTGAGCACCAAGGATATATGCAGATATCCTCTCTAAGGGCCATGCGTAGCTGGACCCTCGTCCCCATAAGGAGGAGGGAGTCGCCCGAACAATTGCGTTCTGGGCCCAGTATATCTGGAGGCTAGCATCTCTGCCCCTCGGGTGATGGACATACGCAGACCCCCATCCCAAGACTCTTCTCCTGGAATCGTGCGTGACCGCAGGGCTGGGTATGCTCCCACCTCCGCCGTGTCCGCCGTACCGCGGTAAGCGGATTCCTCCATGGTCCGAACCACACGACCTTAAACTGTGTTGTCTGGTCCTACCACACGACCGTAAACTGTGATCGTCTTGGCCGCCCGATGAGAAACGGCACTGCATCGTGATGTCCTCCTCAGGGGACACTCATGTTGGGCGCTGGTTAATAACCACGCCATTCATCAATGCCTTCCATGGCTTGATTATTGTGGCGACGCCAGCGATTTCTCAATCACGGGCATGTCGCCGCACAAAGAAAAACCATTCATCTTTAAGGACAAACAAGAAATATCAAATGCCGCTCCTTTTGTGTGCGAGGGTCAGACCCGCACTCTTCCCCGCGCTGGTGCCCGATTGTGTTGCACCGCGCTTCAAGAACTACGTGCGGCTTGATTCCCATCCTTATGGGATACGTAGGAACGCCCGGATGTTTGAAACTTCGGGTCCAGCCCCCCACCTCTTAGAGATTCCCCCTTCTCTGGGGAATCCGCCGCCTTCAGGTCACCCTCAAGGCGTGTTCCCCGACCCCTTGCCGTGGTCCACCGGTGTCAAGAGTACTCTGGTTTATTGCCAGGAGGGTCAGGATCCGCTTGGTCAGGTTTCCTCCACTTTTCAGGCTTCGTGCTCCCTTTCATTCGGACCCATCGTCTACGCCCTGGGTGGAGCCCCCGTGAACGGTTCGGACACAATGCCTCAGTGCTCTCCCACCGACTCGGGCCGGTACCCCCAATGGCCTCGGGCAGCAAATCGATATAAATCCTGCGATTGAGCGGTCGATGCTCGTTTGCTGCCTCATTCCACCAACGGTTGGTGCGATGTTGATGCTGCTTTTCCGCCACGGTCGGCAGTATTCTCATATCGTCACGCCGGTGCTCCCGGTCCTCGAGTGAATGGCCGCATGATTCACATTTTCCACCTCCCATTCTGACCAGGCGAAACCTCGACACTCTTGACACTATCCCTCAGTGCATCTTCGCATATCCAGGGGATATGACCACGATGTGGCGTGCTTTGAGCCCTTATGGTCCGAGCTCTAAGACCTTAAACTAAGATCTCTCCTTATGGTCCGAGCTCTAAGACCTTAAACTAAGATCTCTCCTTATGGTCCGAGCTCTAAGACCTTAAACTAAGATCTCCCCTTATGGTCCGAGCTCTAAGACCTTAAACTAAGATCTCTCCTTATGGTCCGAGCTCTAAGACCTTAAACTAAGATCTCTCCTTATGGTCCGAGCTCTAAGACCTTAAACTAAGATCTCCCCTTATGGTCCGAGCTCTAAGACCTTAAACTAAGATCTCCCCTTATGGTCCGAGCTCTAAGACCTTAAACTAAGATCTCCCCTTATGGTCCGAGCTCTAAGACCTTAAACTAAGATCTCCCCTTATGGTCCGAGCTCTAAGACCTTAAACTAAGATCCCCCCCTTATGGTCCGAGCTCTAAGACCTTAAACTAAGATCTCCCCTTCTGGTCCGAGCTCTAAGACCTTAAACTAAGATCTAGCCCTTCTGGTCCGAGCTCTAAGACCTTAAACTAAGATCCTCTAGCCCTTATGGTCCGAGCTCTAAGACCTTAAACTAAGATCCTCTAGCCCTTATGGTCCGAGCTCTAAGACCTTAAACTAAGATCCTCCACCTTTATGGTCCGAGCTCTAAGACCTTAAACTAAGATCCAGCCCTTATGGTCCGAGCTCTAAGACCCTAAACTAAGATCTACCCCAAATGGGGTCCTACGTCCTGCATGACGTTAAACTGCACTCACAGAACTACGTATGGCTTGATCTCCAGCCTGATGGAGTACGTAGGAACGCCCGGGCATTTCGACTCGGGTCCAGCCTCAGGGATCGTTAAGTCCCGCCCCTCCTCGTCGCCGGCCGTCTGGCCTGACTTCGGGTAGAGTGGTGCAGTTGTGATATTCTCCCCGATTCAGCTCGGGATGCCCCATCGCAATGATGGGAAGCGACAGTTTCCTCGTCAGAGAGGTGCTGTCTGAGAATTGAGGTGACTCACGGCCAGATTAGTGCATCCGCCCAATACGCTTTCCCCACGGTGGCGCAATTTTGAGAGCGTTGGATTCTGTCCGAACAAATCGTCACTTCGCCCCACGCTTCGCATGCCCTGTTGATCTGGATTTTCCACCCTTGTGCCTGAAGGAACCCCAAAGCGGTATTCATGATGACATGTGGTCCACCTCCTGCAATATGAATGATGGCCTTTTTCGGTCCGTCTATTGCAGTTGTTATGGTCGATCCACTGTCCGCCTACCGTCTTGGGCATTTCCTGGAAGGCCGATCGTTGTGGATGTCTGGATTCGGGACACGCGATTCACCCTTTCTCATTTCCCTATGTTCGGATAAAATCTCAACGCCCCTAGCGTTGTCCCGCTCGTGTGTTGGAACAAGTTGGGGGATGATACATTGGTTAGGTCTGAGGTCTCCTTTCCTAGGAATGACCTCCCTCTTTTCTCCAGAAACCCAGGCCCAATTATGGATGCCTGATGCTTGGTTAACACTCCCGCAAGACAACGAATTGTGGTTGAGCATGTTAAACCAAAAGACGCAGATAAATATGGCGATTCATACAAGTGGATCAAAATATTAAGTAGCGGAAGCAAATGTTCTGGGAATGGCAAAAAACAGCCCTTAGGGATTAGCGTGCTGAATGAGTCTTTCTAATGCCGCTACCCTTTGGCTGGCGGCCTCCAGGGCTGCTTCTCGTTCTCTGCGTGCCCTCTCCTCGTCGGCGGTCGCAGCACGCAGTTCGTCAATCCTGGCCTGTGCACGCTCCCGCTCGACTTGGAGTGTGACCATCTGTTGGCCCGCCTCCGTCAGCTGTACCTGAGCGTCGATCAGTTGTGCCGATAGTTGCTCCACAAGCTCGGTACATGCTGCGACGAAGGCCTCCTTCTCTGCCGCCTGCCCTTCGAGGCGCCGGACTTCCTGCTCTGCCGCGATGAGCGCCTGCGTGCTCTCCGACATGTCCCGACTTTGTGCGACGTCGGCACGCCGGCGGCTCTCGCGCATCTTCTCGGCCATGAAATCACGGACCGTCAGATGGAGGCGTTGAGCATCAGCTCCCCCGGCACACAGGAAGCGCAGCCAGGTCTGAAGTGATCCCATGCGCCCCAGCCATTCCGATGGGTCTCGCTTGAGGAAGCGCTGGATGCACTTCCACCCCCTGCGTCGCGTTACCCGGCTATCCTCGACCGCCTCCGCGTCCGAGTCATCCATCTCCTCTGGGTCGGCAGGCCGGTAGGCAGGGAAGGCAGCCAGCAGGTCTGCTGCAGGGTCCGCCCCTGGGAGGTCCTCACGAGGGATAGGTTCCCCAACATCCGGGCAACCTTCTTCTCTCTCCCCAGCGGCGCTGACACCCTCGTCAGCCCCCAGCCTCTCTCCGGTGGCAGCACCGCCGACGTCCGCAGCCCCTTGATCAGCAGTTGGTGGGGCCGGCTCGGTTTGGGAAGCCTGTTCCGGAGCAGGCGGCATGTCCACCACTGGTCCACTCGTAGATGGCCCGGGTTCGGCAACCCGACGAGCCTCCGATGTTGAGATTACTGCGCAGGGCATGCCATGGTTAGTCACGGATCGTCAATGGCAAGCACCAGCAGTAAAGTAGGGAGACTTACGGGAGTTCGGAGCATCATCTTCCGCTACCCCGGTCGCCGCAGGAACAGTTGCAGCAGGGGACCCCTTAGCGCTTGTCAATTCGATAATGGGTGCCTGGCCCCCGCCTTGTCCTGCTGGCGCCTCTCCTACTCCTGTTGAGGACGCCTGACCGACGTCCGTGTGCTCCTGAGAAGGATGGAGAAACGGGTTAGAAGCTGCATAAGAGAATGGATGAAGCAAGTTGAGTAGGGATAGAAGCGGACCTCGAGGAGCTCAGTGACATCAACGTTGTCAGAGCCGGCCACCTCGCCGCTCTCCCGTGGGCTCCCCCGATGGGACCTTCCCTCGGAGCCTTCATCCTCCCCCGTCTCCTCCTCCTCCTCGGAGTCGTTACTGTCATCTTCTTCCGGCGGCATCTGTTCCGGAGCGGGCTCGAGACCGAGCATCACCTTCACCAGAAGGGATGGCTCCGCACGCTGACCACGTTGGCGCGCGTACTCGTCCATGGCCGTCAGATATGCATATTGCCGGTTGAAGTCCACCCTGTCGGTGATCTGGAGGCGCCCGACCTCTGGCAGATAGATTCCTTCTCTGAGTATCTTTCGCCAGATGACGTCGGTCCCCAGTGACTGCCGCAGGGTCATCCAGGCCGACCACAGCGCCGGGAAGACTGCATCGTGGGAGGGTTCGAGCAGACGTCTCACCTGCTTCCCGGGCCGCTCCTCGACCGCCGCATGTGCCCCCTCTCTGGGCGCTGAGGTCGT
Source organism: Viscum album (assembly GCA_963277665.1). Lineage (NCBI taxonomy): Eukaryota > Viridiplantae > Streptophyta > Magnoliopsida > Santalales > Viscaceae > Viscum > Viscum album. The sequence goes on along the minus strand of OY728135.1, from coordinate 1,232,251,850 downwards.
AGCGGCAGCCTGCGATGCGCCCGCCGCCGAAGTCCCTGCTCGCGCCGGCCCCGCTGCTTGGCGCGCCTCCGTTCTCCCCCGTGTGGCGGCGCCTCGCCTCCTTCCTTGACGCCCGGTCTCCGCACGGGTAGCCTCGAGCCGCCGAACTAGCTTCCGCAAGAGCCCCTCAGGGTACGCGATGGCCCAGTGTTCGGCGTACTCGGTTGCCAAGCCTGCGTTAACTCCGGTAGGAGGGAGGGTGATGACGTCGCCAGAGCCGAAGGCGACGAACATCAGCCACATCTGGCGAAGGACGCCGGGGTTCGTCTCCTCCCGGACAGCAGTGAATACCCTCTTCGGCATCCGCTGAAGGCACCCGAACTGCCTGGCGAACCGGGTCGGCACGTAAGGCTCGCAGATCACCTTCCCGTCGATCCGAGCCACGAGCACCCCGCCCCGCATGTTCAGGAAGTATTCATGCTGCTCCAGCGGGCCCTGTCCGTTGTCGATCATCTGGCCGACGGGAGTGGGGAACGGGCTGAAGTTGAAATTGGCATGATTGCCAATCCGAACCCTCACGCCCTCCTCACTGAGGGTCATCGGAGCGACCCCCGCAATGTTCAGCAGGGAGGGTCGCAGGCCGTTGCCCGGAGGACTGATGGCATTTGGGAACGTATACCCACCAAGGTGAGCAGCCACCCAGCCGTGGAAGAACTGAAAGGGCCCACAGATCCTTCGTGGCGACCCCCCTCGTGAGATGCGTCCCAGAATGGCATACAGCCTCGCCAGTACTGGGACCCCGAGGTTGTACCTCTTATTGGCAGCCATGGCGCCCGCCATCGCCAGCGTCGCCGGACGGACGCCCATCCTCGCGTCCCGCACTGGCAGGAGCCACCCGCTCAGAAAGGCGGCCAGGAACGCCGCGTACCGGACGTTCGGGTCCCGGGCCTCGATGACGCGGTACCCCCATGAGCGGTAATCGCCCGTCTCCAGGACCCGCCAGTACGACCCGTTCCGGCTCCTCTGAGCTGCGGTCGGGCACCGCTTCCCCCTGCCTGGCATCTTGACCGCCGGGTCATGCTCCAGGAACTGGCCGAACCAATCCTTGTAGGCTATGTCCTTCTGGAAGTCTTGGATCCCGAGCCGCTGCGTAGCCAGGTCATGAAGATGCCAGGTCAGAATGGGAGTCCGTGACCTGTCCTCCCAGATGTTCTTCGGTGGCAGGAACTCATCGTACTGGTAGCCCTCCAGCGGGATACCTCCGATGCAGTGGATGTCCCAGAGACCGATGCCGACCTCCCCATGGTGAAGATGGAAGGTGTTGGTATCCGGGGACCAGCGAGTGAACAGCTCCGGCCCGAGCTCAGACTGCTGGTAGAAGTGGAACTGCGACGTCCACACCGCCTCAAACAGGCCGATGTACCGCAGCTCCTCTGCGAAGTGATCGCAAGTGTGGCGTACCCAGAACGCCCAGGCCCATTCACTGGTAAAGTTGCCCCCGGATCGCAAGTCCCAGTCCTTCAGCCAGCCCTTGGTGTCGTCAGTGACACTCTGACGGTATGTGCTCGAGTAGAGGGCTGGAGAATTCTCCGCTGTAGGCTCACCCCCATCAATGGTTCGCGTCCTCGGGTTCAGGACGTAGACATCCAAGTGCCTGGTTTCCCTGGCAGGATGCCCATTGTTGGTGATGTTATAGCGGTGAAGCTCGTCCTCCCGAGTCACCCAGGTTCGCGGCGCATCAATCTCGAACCCTGGCACCGGAACCTCATCGAGGATGCCGAAGTTCCAGAGCGGCAGGTTGTCCGACAGTGGATATGTCTTCTGGGCCGGCGTTAGTAAGTCGAACAAGGATTGATTGTTGGAAACAATCTCCTTGGCTCCGTAAACCTCCTCGTTCGTCGCCATCTCAGCTCTGCGAGTGGCGGCATCCCCCTCATTTCCTCTGTGCGCGGCCATCTCAGAAGTTTCGGGAGTCGTGCGGGTTAAGGGATGAAGAGTGCGGGATCGGACGAGGCTGGTGGAAAAGTTTGAAGGTTGGCGCGCAATCCAAGTGGACGGCGCGCAATTGGGAAGACTGTCGCGCAAAGTTCCGGGTGTTCGCGCAAAAGCAGGCGAAATCCGGACGGTTTTGCGCGCCGATCGGGCGAATTTCGCGACCGGAAGAGGCAATTTCGCGCACGAGAGCTTGGGAGCTTATCGCGCGGAAGGCCAGAGTACGGAACGCGGGACCCAGCGCCCCTATTTATAGGCGAGGCCGGGCCCGCGCTGCGCGGAAAGCGCTTTGCGCGACCGCAGCGGCGAATTTCGCGACCGGTGCCCCTTTTTGCGCGCCTAAGTCCCGCGCCGCCCAGGACTTCGGCATTCCGGCGTCTCCCTCGGAACCCGATCGTTGCGACCTCTCGCCGATCAGATTCCGAGGGGGGGCTTTTGTAGACGCCGGAAAAGTCCGTTGCTCCCAAACGAAGCTCCGGATGCGGAAAGCGAGGTCATATTTGGAGTCGGAAGGATGTTTCGGAGGGCCCGGAGGCCTTGCGCGGAATTTCAGAGGCACGCGCGCAAAGGGGATGTTCCGCGCGCAAACCCCCCGGGATGCGCGCAATGCGCCGGTCCGGCGCGCAATTCGGCGCGCCGCGGGTCCGCGCGACCCCCTTACGCGCCGCGCCCGATTCCGCGCCCGCGAGAAGAATTTCGCGCTCGCACCCTGGATTCCGCGCCCGGGGTTGCCTATAAATACAAGGCGACCCCCAACGTTTCAAAGGTTGCTGGAAGTCGAAACGTCTCCCGTGCGCGCAATTCAACCCCTTCCGCGCGCAATGACGAACTTCAGGTAACCTCCTTTCTTTCGCGCAAGACAGCCTCGGGGTCCGCCTTCGCGCGCAATCCCCGCTGGCTCCTTTCATTTGAATAAACACTCACCCTAAGGCCTTTGCGCGCAAAAGAACCCGCTTGCGCGCAATTGCCCCGGGGTGCGCGCAATCCGGCCCGATTGCGCGCACCCCCCCTTCTTTCAAGTGGCCATTCATTAGAGAATGAGCCGTTGCCCCCGCGCGCTATCCGAAGCCCGGTGTGAGCAATCTCAAGCATCCGCGCGCAAGGCGCTGGCCCAATTGCGCGCCAGCCGCCCCGATTGCGCGCCGGCCCGCAGTATTGCGCGCAAAGCTTCCTTTTTGCGCGCAATCTGCCAGGGTCGTCCCCGTTGACCTCCTAAGGTTACCCGCCTGTGTGGCACCCGATGATTCTCATTCCGGGTGCCCGCACCGTGCGTTGTCTTCCCGTGCGGCCCTCCAGGCTTGCGCGAAGTGACACGCACCTATGTCCAGCATGACGTTAAACTGCATATATGTCCAGCATGACGTTAAACTGCACATATGTCCAGCATGACGTTAAACTGCATACTCGTCCAGCATGACGTTAAACTGCATATACGTCCTGCACGACGTTAAACTGTACATCGTCCGCGCTGCAAGACGTTAAACTGCCAAGTGCTTCGTCCGGCAACCTATGCCCAGCATGACGTTAAACTGCACACCCGTCCAAGCTGCACGACGTTAAACTGCCTAGCCCCCATCGTCCGTGCTGCAAGACGTTAAACTGCCAAGTGCCTCGTCCTCAACACATGACGTTAAACTGTACTTCGTCTGGCAAGACGCTAAACCGTCCGCAACCTGATCCCGTGCTCCGCACGCAGGGTCTCCCCCGGTTTGGACGTGGCCCCCACCCGCTCGTCTCTGCAGGGATGTCGGGATTGTCCCCCTTTTGGGACGATTTAATGGGAGTGGCTTTTCCCTACGGGGGCAGGGTATTACAAACCCCTAGTTTCTCGTGGGAGGCTGCACATGTGTATCTCCATTGCACCTCCCCACTGCCGAAGCCAGTAGAGGGTCTGACTGGGATCGAGGTGTCTTTTGCTTTCGGTCCAAGTCCCTTCCAACTGAGTTTTGCAGTATCCGGGCTGCCCCAAGTGCGTAAGTCCTGACAGAATGAACTACGTGGACTTTGATCCCTGTCTTCTATACAGGGTACGTAGGAAGCCTCCCTGAGGTCCAAGCCCACCACCTGGTCGTCCCGGTCGTATTTACGTCGGTTCGTCCATCAGTGGACCCCTCCAGGGTTCACGCTTGCGTTGATTCACCTATGAATCCGCCCCTGTGGGAGACCGCCCGTGTGTATCTCCACGGTGCCTCCCCACAGCCCCCTTTTCCATTTCCCCTTTTATCGTCCAGCATGACGTGAAACTGTGATCCACCCGTCCGTTCCATCCCCCTCCGTGCGAGGTGGTTCGGTTCAATCCTCCGCCCGGCGGCCTCGACCTCTTCGTGAGTCGGCTTGCCGACGTCCAGCATGACGTTAAACTGTATGCCCGAACTACGTTGACTTTGATCCGTGTTAACGCGCGGTACGTAGGAAGCCCCTCTGGGGTCCAAGCTCTTTACTCCATCATCCACCCTGATCCTTACCCGGGCCGCCACATCCCGGTGGGGTCATGCCACTTCACTCCACTCCACGTTACTTGGGAAGCCGCCCATGTGCTGGCCCCAGCGTCGGAGGTTCCCCGCAAGGGGCTCTGTCATCTGATCCACTTTTCGTGTTGATCGGTCCGATGCCGTCCCCGCTGGACGTTAAACTCGCGGCATACCCCGTGTTAAACACGGGAAGCTGAGGAAAACCTCAGGTGACACAGTTCCCCGCACCTAGTACGGGATGCCTCAGACCATCGTGCCTTCGAGAAGCCCTATTAGGGACGGAAGACAGACGTGCAGAGCCGCAGTGTTACAACACGCCCCCAGCACCCAGAGCCACCCGGCCTTCTCACCGCAGGTTGCTGCCCCGCCCAGACTCCTTGGAACGTCCGGGCGGAAGCAGCGTAATTAACCGGTGTCCATGAAGATATGGCGCCGGGAACGAGATTCACGAACATTCTTAAGTCTATGAGGGAGACCCGGATTAGGCGACAAGTTCCGAGGAGACGTCCAAGGAAGGAGAAGCCGACATCCCATCATCCCGGTTTCGATCAAGGAGCAGACGCCCCTGAATAAGGGACGGATGCCGCCCGCCCTTGGAAAGCGGGACTGCGGGACCACAAGCCGCGCGCCCATCCCCTCGGGTTGACGGGTGCACGCGCGAACGCGTCCTGGCGGAACAGCGTAACCCGACGCACATCCGCACCGAAACACCAGTATGTGTCTCAAAAGGCAATTAAGGGCCAAGCTCTGGCTGATTTCCTGGCTGAACATCCTTCAGTGGAAGACACGTATTCAGATATCGAACTCCCTGATGAGGAAGTTTTCTCTATTCAAGAGAGTCCTCAAACATGGGAAATGTATTTTGATGGTGCTTCTAGAAGACCAACAGGGAATAAAATGGAAAATCCTAAATTCAACAATGTTGGTTTAGGAATTGTGCTCATTTATCCAGATAAGGCAGTGTTACCTTATTTCTTTTTGTTTGTGGGAAGGTGGTACCAATAATGAAGCTGAATACCAAGCTCTCATTACAGGCTTGGAGTTAGCGCTTCAAGCACAAGTGAATCACTTAAAGGTGAAAGGTGATTCAGACCTGGTAATCAAACAAGTCAATGGGGATTATGCCATCAGAAAAGAAGAATTAATCCCTTTGTATGATTACGTCAGAGAGTTAATGTCGGAATTCCCTTCAGAACCGACATTTTATTATGTCCCAAGATCACAAAATGCCCAAGCTGATGCACTGGCTAATATAGCCACAGCTTTAGCAGATCCAAATCGGGATGAAACAACAATCTGTATTGCCCATCGTCGTGCAATTTCACCTTATGTTCAAGTCAGAACAGAGGAAATTAATGAAATTAGTCCCATTCCTGAACCGTATGGTCATACTACAGGATGGATGTCACCTATTAGGGAATACCTTCAAAATGGAACACTTCCACCTGATAGAGCCGAGAAAGAACAAATTCGGCGATGTGTGGTCAATTTTACTCTTTATGATGACCCAAACCACCTCGAGAAAATTCTCTACAAACGTGGTTTTTATGGAGTTCTCTTCAGATGTATTGATGGTGAAGAGACAATGGCTGTCATAAAGGAAGTTCATGCAGGAGTCAGTGGTGCCCACCAGTTCGGACATAGATTGTCTGATCAAATTCGAAGGCTTGGATACTTCTGGCCTTCAATGATACAAGATTGTGTTAATTTCACAAAGAAGTGTCATTCATGCCAAGTATATGCCAACTTCATTCATCAATCTCCAGAGTTGCTTCATACAGCTAAATACTCATGGCCATTTTCCACATGGGGAATGGATGTGGTGGGACCTTACCCTTCAGCTACGGCCAAGCAGTTTAAGTACATTCTTACTGCTACTGATTTCTTTTCCAAATGGGCAGAGGCAGTACCTCTCAAAGAAGTCAGTTCTAAATTCATTGTTAGCTTCATCAAGTCTAACATCATTACTAGATTTGGTGTCCCTCATACCATATTGACGGACAACGGCACCAATTTCTGTTCTTCTGAGGTAAATAAATTGTATCAAGAATACAACATTAAGTCCAACCATTCATCTCGATATCATGCAGCGACTAATGGCCAGATAGATGCCTTCAACAAGACTCTTTCAAATATACTTCAAAAGATGGTGAATAAAGATAAGTGGTTATGGCCTGATAAACTCTTTCATGCTTTATGGGCTTATCGGACTACCACTCGCAATGCAACGCGGTCTATTCCATATTCATTGATATATGGAACAGAAGCAGTCTTTCCAATTGAAGTTCAATTTCCCTCACTCAGAATAGCCATTTGTGATCAGTTATCAACAGATGAGCAATCCCAAAAGCGGTTGAATGAATTAGAACAGTTAGATTAGAAAAGATTGTGCACATTGCACCACTTGGAAATCTATCAGAATCGGATAGCACGAGCTTTTAACAAAAAAGTTCGTCTTCGTTCATTCATTCAGGGAGAATTGGTATTGGTACTCAGAGCATCAATGATACCAGGAAAGAAGCCTCCCAAGCTTGAACCAAAATGGGAAGGACCTTATTCAATACATATGGTCTACTCCAATGGAGCATATTCTCTAATCTCAATGGATGGAGAACACATCACGACTCCAACTAATGCCAGATTTCTGAAGAAGTATTTTGTATAAACACAAAATATTGTTCCCATCGTCCTAACTACATGACGCTAAACTGTACAGAATTCCCTTGAAATGTCCTACATGACATTAAACTGTTATTATGTCCCTGCAACATGACATTAAACTGTACAGCACCAATAGTCCTAACTGCAAGACTTTAAACTGCATAGTCCCTGATATTCTGTCCTACATGACATTAAATTGTACAGAAGATCCTATATTTTGTCTGAGATGACATTAAACTATATTGTGTCCTAGCAACATGACATTAAACTGTGTGGCACCTCCAACGTCCAGCATAACGTTAAACTGTAAAAAGTCCCCAGAACTGATATCCTCATATTGGTTCACCTTAGTCCTGGCTACATGACTTTAAACTATACAACACCAGTTCGTCCTTGCTATATGACATTAAACTATACAGCAATGGTCCAGTATGACTTTAAACTGCAAATTCATCCCACACGACATTAAACTGTGAAAAAGTTCCCTAAACCATCCAGCATGACCTTAAACTGCATCATCCCTGGTCCATGTATATGACCATAAACTATTTGCAAATCCCTTATGTCCAGCAAGACGTTAAACTGTGACGTCCTAAACTACATGACGCTAAACTGTATAAAAGTCCCTAACGTCCAAAAAGACGTTAAATTATATAATCATCAAAGGTCCAGCATGACATTAAACTGCACCATCCACGGTCCATGCATATGTCCTTAAACTATTCACACTTTTGTCCAACATGACATAAATGGTGTGTTATTTTGTCCTTACGGCGTGACATTAAACTGCACAGTCCCCCTTTTCGTCCAATATGACGTTAAACTATTTTATCCCCATCGTCCTAACTACATGACGCTAAACTGTACAGAAAATCCTTGATAGGTCCTACATGACATTAAACTGTGTTTTTTCCCTGCTACATGACACTAAACTGTGCAGCACCAATAGTCCTAACTGCAAGACTTTAAACTGCATAGCCCCTTTTTTATGTCCTACATGACATTAAACTATACATCGTTAAGGTTGTTATTACCTCTTGTTTCTCACACCGAGTATGAATCACGTGATCTTAGAGCGAACATCAACCATAACACTCCCTTTGGGCCACTAACCATGTGTAAGTCCCAACAATATTTTTTATTAGATCATTGTCCACAAGAACAACTTGATCATTGATTCATTCTTTAATTGAACTACACGGACTTTGATCCTTGCCCTCCAGGCTGGGTAAGTAGGCAACCTCCCAGGGTTCAATCCCAAAAACAATCACTTCACATCGGTTCACCACAACCTCATATGATGTTGATTTGTGAAACCTCCCCTGGAATCAATATCTTTACATTGATTCACTTTCGTCCTTGTTATATGACGTTAAACTATACGACACTTTTGTCCGGTACGACAATAAACTACAATATTCTTTGATTTCCTCATTTGAGAAGGAACCATTATTGACATTGATTTTTTAAATCATGTTTCATTTTCAAAAGACTACGTGCATACATGGTAATGCCTAAACTTTTTATCTCAGGTTAAACCATCATTGCACTAAAGTCCCCTTTCACCCTTCACATGTACGAACCAAATTTGTACAAAGGATAGTTCTAGAACTACGTGGACTTGATTCCCATCCTTATGGGATACGTAGGAACATTCGAGTGTCCCTCGAATCCAGTCCCAAGTCTTTTTGGGCCTAACCCCAAATTTCACTTTCAGTCCCTTGGATGAAAAGTCCCCATGAAAACACACACTGTGTATTCATTATTATGGTCTGAATTCTATGACCCTAAACTAAGATCACTCATACTTTCTTCCTGCACGACGTTAAACTGCATTTCAAGAACTACGTATGGCTTGATTCTCATTCTTATGAGATACGTAGTGAAGTCCAAAATTTCAATTCAGGACCCAGCCACAACATGATTATGGTTTTCATTGACCTATGTATCTCTATATACATTGGACAATACCCATATTTATGTATTATAATCCTAAAGTTAAATATTTTCATATCTTCATAACCATTTTCATGACTTCTAGTCACAAAAATGTCAATCTTCTGAGAATTCTTTTGCCTGACTATGCAGCACGTGCCCATAGGTGGCCTTGCATAAACAGTCCACATAACATACTTGTCAGCCAAAAGATGCTATTTATTTGACCATGCAGCCAATGCCCATAGGTGGCCCTACTTGTTTTCATCCCCCTAACGGGTTTGTTAAATAATGGTAACTTCGTTCTTGGGAAGAATGCCTCTTTTGTCCTTATTTGTCTTAAAACGACAGTATGTAGGGATCCGCAAAAATAGCCATCATTATCATATTTGTCCCATATCCTTTTTCATGATCTGAAAGTATTCAAGTCTATGGTTTATTCTTCTTCCCTACGTTTGGGTCAGACCTTCGTAGGAGGGATATTCATCCAGTTCTTCGATATTCTTGTTTGTAAATATCTTCTCCATATTCAAGTACCTCTTTCCATACAACAAACTCTATAATTTAGAAAATTTGAATCTCCATAAACTTTCATTGGCTTTTAGCACAAGGAAAGTATATTTCTGGGAGTTCTTTTGCCTGACTATGCAGCACGTGCCCATAGGTGGCCTTGCATAAACAGTCCACATAACAGACTTGTCATCAAAAAGATGCTATTTATTTGACCATGCATCCAATGCCCATAGGTGGCCCTGCATATTTCAACCCCCTAACGGGTTTTGTTAAATAATAGTAACTTCATTCTTGGAAACTACTTCTTCTAATGCCTTTTAGCTCTTTTTCATATCATTCCTCAGATTCAAATATTCTTAAGCCATAGTTTACATTTTTTCCCTCATACTTGTGTATGGTAATATGTTTTCAGATAAATTATCAAGGAATTGAATCCATTTTTAATCCATTTTTTTTGTCAAAGCTATTTCGACCTTAAACATTAGCCCCTTTATGTCCGGCTTGCATGACTTTAAACTGCCCACACAAAAGACAAAGGAACTCTGAATAAAAGTCAAGTTCCAGCTCACTAAATATACATTTTTGTATGATTTTGGTAATATTGAGCAGTTAAAAGTTTCAAAGTTTTTAGGATTATTTGTAATAATCCTAGTAAAAATCAAACTATGCTTACTAGGCCCATTGGCTTAAGTAAATTTGAAGCATGTAATGAAAGAATGCAGGTACAAATGATTGAAGACGAAAGTGTTTTTCATTGATACACAGGAGATAGAAAGACATCCACAGAATGGAGTCTCTTCTCTTTTTCAATAATTACAGAAGATTGTCAACATAAGTCTTCATTTGATATATAGCATCCTGAGCCCTATCAGCAGTTATTTGAAGCTCGTGCACTTGACCGGCTTCACTCTTTTCAGCTTGCTGAAGTGCCTTCTTAGCATCTGCGATGGCTTTCATGCCATTCATATGAGTTTCATCCAATGATTTATTAAGATGATCAAGTTCCCCAGTAACAACATCTAACTGTTTCTGGAGTTGCACCTGCTGGACGACCTTTTCTTTGATTTTTTGCTTCAGATCCTTCATCTTGACAGCATAATCAGCTTCAGCCTGGGATATCGCAGCCTCAAATTCGCCTATGTTGACTGACAATTTCACTCTGGCCAAATCTTCGCGACTTGTCTGCACTTTCTCCCTACTGAAAATGATCTGTTTCACCGCAGCATGGATCTTTTCATACCCAAAACCACAAAGTCCCATTATAACAAATTGGGATGACAATCGAGAAATTTTTGATGGTAGATCTTCTAAAGGCACTCCCGATATGATGTTCCATATGTTATTCCATGACTTACGTCATGAAAAGCTGAATGCTTTAAGCATATCTGGATCTGATTCAATATCATCGTCAGAAGGGGGTATGTAATCTGGAATTAGCGCGCTTAGGGAGGTGCCTTTCCCTGCTCTTTCCCCCCTGACTTGTGCTTCTTCACTTTCAATTCCCATTGGGGCAGAGGCTGAGGCCTCATCTTTGGATCTAGTCATTGCAGTTGATGGTCCTGCATGATTAATTGAAAGGTTTAGTCAGCATTCAAAGGATAACAAAAGAATAGATTGTCTTGCGAATAAAGTACAATCACAAATATTTTTATCCATTACCCAATAGTGGTTTAGCAACCTGAGATGACTTCTCCCCATCTTTCCCAGTTTCAACAGGATTTTCAAGATGGGTCTCAGGAAAGTTTATTGGATTTAGCTCTACTTGAGCTAATGTTTCTGCAATGATAGGGTTGACATCAGTGTCCACACCCTCTTCAGGCATTGGCAGTTCATCGGCTTCTACGGAAGAAACTGCATATTATTTTCCATCATGGTTAGAAGTATATTTTTTTAAAAAAAAAATTTGGGCGAAGGGTAGCACTCACGCCCAAGGTCTTCTAAATCATATGACAACTTAGCATGATCATAAAATTCTTCAAAAGTCATTCCTTGATTCATCATTTCATCCAATGATACTTCAGAATCTTGGTTAGTCTCACCAGTGGGAGCATTTTCTACGTCTTCTTGCCGACTTATGTCCTGCAACCCCTGACCCTGGAAAGCATCTTCAGTAGTAGGAGGGATACTGGGAATGGATGGTAGCTCTTCTCCAGGAGCAACCAAGTCAGTCTGGGTCTGTGATTGTTCTATAGCACCTTCCACGACCTTTGAAGGAGGGTCAGTCCCTTCCCTCAAGGGGTAAATTGAAGAAGCCCCTGCAATCCTCAGAAATATGAGTAACCATACGATTATGGGTATAAACTCATGATTGTTCGAAGGACTTACCACTGCTAATGAAACGTTTAGCTATGGATTTCCTCCTTCATTGCCTTGGCTTCTTTTGTTTTTTCGGAGTATCAGTAGTCTCCCTTATTGGCACTTGGATTGGTGAATGGAAGGCTATGTCCAATGCCTCATTCATGGCCTGCTGGCCTGGAGATATCTCGCCTGGTTCGCGAGGAGAATCAGCAGCAGCCCCGATAGCAGTACCACCAGGGCTATATTGTGGCGAAGGAACCCCGGTTCCTTTCTTTGCAAGCTGCAAGATGAAGAAAATAACTTCCTTATGTAACAAAGCTTCAACTGAAATCAAGTTGCAAAGAAAATATGGAAAGAAAACTTACTTCTTCAGGAGCCACGTACTCTTGCCATTCCTCATCTCCAGAACCACCAACCCCCTCAGTGGTGCCACGATCAATCATTTCCTTCACCCGCATGGTGATAGGAACCAAATTATCAGTGGCATATATGAGCATTTCCAGCTCTCTGATGTAAGCTCACACTTCATTGGGGTTATCTCTGTATTGAAGGGTTTTAGAAGCTACAAGATTTCCTATTCCAGGATGTTGTAGGCCCTCACACAAATCCAGCCAGGCGGTCTCAGTATCACAGTATAAGCTCTGCCATAGCTGAACAGCCTCTGGTCTTAGATATAAAGGTTGTGAGGAAGGGCCAACAATTTTTTATTTTAATCTCTTCCCAACTCCTGCAACTACAAATAGAGAATAAGAATGTAAGACTTATTACTTTATAAAGTAGCAGTGATTGAAATTTCTACAATGAAATAACTCACCAGGATTTGATGGAGTGGGTCTTTTAACTCTGGCCAGAGGATTATATCGGGCATGAAACCGCTTTGCTGCCAGTTGTGCCTCATCATCCCCATCGTGATAATCCGATGAATCAGTTCTAGAAGAGGAGTCTGTTGAACCTACTTCAGGTGGAGAAGCGTCACCTTCATGAGGAAGGGTTTCTTTCTCTACAATCCTCTTCCTCTTTCCCACTTGATATACTGGGTGATTCAATATCCCTTTAGGGTATGATGTTATCCAGTGTTCGGCATAAAATGTAGTCAGATAATGTGCCTCTTTTTCAACTGGTAGATCAAATACCGCCCCAGTCTTCTCTCTTGATGTCAGCAACCATAGTTGTCGAGCAACCATCGGATGTTGCTCTAACCTGACATGTACTGGAGGGGATACAACAATTTGTTGCAAACATTTGAATTGGCGTGCAAATCAATATGGAGCATAAGCCTCACATATGATTTCTCCATCAATCCTGGCTACTAACACGCCATCCCTGCAAGCTAGCATGTATGCCCTCAAATCCAAATGGGTTGTCCCATCATCAACAAACCGCCCGGATGGCGGACTTCCATAAGGAAAGAAGTTGAATTCCTTATACATGCTTAGTCTTACTTTCATGTCATAACCATTAACATCTAATTGAGAAATTCCAGATAATTCTTGCACTGACGGTCTGAAAGAGCTTCCAGGAATTTGTAATCCATTCTGTACATTGTAAGTTTTGAAGTGAGTGTCGATCCATCCCCATAAAACCTGGAATGGTCCCACTATTCTTATAGGAGATTTACCATGGAAGACGTGAAGTAAACTCCTGTGAATCTTTGCTAAAATGGGGGTAGCTAACCCAACCATTTTTCCCTCAGCCAACTTGGCCACAATGACGAAGGTCCCAGGCCTAACACCTCCCTTCGAGTCCCTGACCGGCAAGAGATAAACACTGAGACACATTGCCAAGAAACCCGCCAGACGAGTTTTCTTTGGAATTCTTTGATTCACTTCATATCCCCATTTTTCAAACTCCCCTGCTTCTAGAGTTGGCCAGAATGTGCCAGGATCTCCTCTCGTCTCAGGTTTTGGACAAGTGGCAGGACGTCTGGGTCGGGTATCCTTGGATTTCTTTTTCTTGGATCCTTTTTCTTTTGGCTCCATCCCTTTCTTTTCAGTAAGAAACACATTCATCCATTCTTTCGGATGGATATCTTTTCTAAAATGAGTTAATGAGGTCTCTGAACTCTTGAGCCTGTGAAAGATTTTAAATAATTCTCGAGCCAAAGCAGGAGTCTTCTCTGGATCATTCCAAGTCACCTTGGGAGGAATGAATTCATCATACATATCGCCCAATATTGGAGCTCCTGAAATCTTGTGGACATCCCACAAACTGATACCTACTTCTCCATGAGTCAAATGGAAAGAATTAGTTGCTGGGCTCCAGTGGCTGAGTATCTCTGGCACGAAGTTATCATGTCTGTAAATATATGTTTGCCCAACCCAAACAGCCTCATATATTGCAGCTCTCTTCAGATCCTCAATAAACTCTGCGCAAGTCTGTCGCACCTAGTATGCCCACATCAAATTTGGATTCACACCTCCCCCAGGACGGAAATCCCAACTTTTCTTCCAGCCTTTGGATTGATCCATCTGAGCATTTCGGAAGATTGAAGGATGACAATGTGGTTGAAGCTCAGGTGTATGATTTTTCAGATCTGGTGTGCAAGGGCTATGATGCATCACATAAGCCTTCTCCACTGTTCCAGCAGTTTGAAATACTCCTCCACCTGAGATATTTGCTGAAGCAAAATTGGTATAATTCTGAAACCACGAAAATGGAAGATAATTCTTTACTTCTGGAATAATGACTTCTTGCAGATGACCATGACCATACAAAGGTAGATGAGTACAGTAAGGAAAGTTGCGATGATATTTCTTCAGATACTTAGCCAAATCTGGAAGAGTACTATCTTTGACAGTATAGTAATCAGGGCCAATGATATCCATCATATCATCTATCCGCTTGCTAGCCAGTTCATCAATTAATCCCGGTCGAAGAGCCATTGAATCTGCACCGGAGCTGAATAAATTAAACTCTCAAATGGGTTTATTTTTTCATAAAATTAGTGAAAGAATTTGAAAAAAAATGGCTAAGGCATTAAGGCGCGCAAGTATGGAGATGTCATGCAAGTGATACATTTGCCGCGCAAGTTTTTGGAATGCACGTATTACCGCGCAAGCCCTATTACCTTGAGAGTAACGCGGCAGCGAGAAAACAGTGAAATAAAAGAGACTTGCGTGGCGAGGAAGACTTGCGCGGTGAGAGCTCGAGAAATCCGGAAATCCGGATGCATGCACGAAGGTGAGACCGTGTATTTATAGGCCAGGAGGCCTACCTGCGCGCCGTACCAGAGCGCTTAAGGCCTGCGCAATGAAAACTGGCGCGCCGCCCTCTGTGCACTGCAGACTTGCGCGCCTCCCTTTTCCTTTGGAGGGATTCGATTTCCTCAGAGTCAAATCCTCATTTCTCTCCGGATCCAACTCTGAGGGGGGACTTTTGTTGACGCTCCTTTCGTCACAGAATCTAAAGATCGGAAAAGGGAATATCTGAGCTCAAAGTGATTCAACCTTTGAAGAAAACATCAAAAATCGATAAAGGCATGAACAAAGGATCGACAGCAACTGAACCGTGCAAGTTTTATCACTGTCGCGCAAGTACACTTGCATGACACCCTTGGTCGCACAGGTGACTTGCGCGACCTAAGTGGTAACCGCTTGGTAACCTCCCGAGGTCTTCTTTTGCCTATAAATAGACCCTGTGGGCCCCCCATTCGGGGATCTTTTTTCCAGAAACTCGGATTGAAGCTCCCGACGCCCAAGTCTCTTCTCAAAGCTTTCGGAACACTTCTAAGGTAATTTCTTACCTAGAACGGAAGATCTAAAGAGAAGAAGGAAGGCCTAAGTGTTGAAACTTATCAAACACTTGCGCGCCGACTTATTTCCTTCAATATAACTTGCGCGTCCCTTTTTTGGAAGAACCTCAGGATCATTCTAAAGAGTTTAAAAAAGAGTCTCTCATGTATTTCAATGCTGGTTGAAAATCGCGCAAGTACACTATGTGTCGCGCAGGTATACCTGCGCGACCAATACTTACGCGCCCACGGAAGACTTGCGCGCCTTGCAAGACTTGCGCGCCCCTATCTTTTTGGGTGCCCATATTGCCCATTTTTACCCCTCTTAAGCCATTTCACCTTTCCTTTTCATGATTCAGACTTCAAGACACTCTTCAAAGCCATTTATGGCATGATTTCTTGATTTTACTTTCTTACCTGAAAGGAATTTTGTGGAATCTCTCTCAAAGTCTAGTGATTTAAATATCCTTATGTCACTAAAATATGGAGAGTTCATTCATTCAACCTCATCCTTTAAAATGAGAGAATCCATAACCTGGGTCTCCTTTTCAGGAATAAGACTCAGTCATAACCTTGGGCTTCCTTTTTTAGGAGTAAGCCCCAAGTCCCTTAACCTGGGTATCCTTTTCAGGAATAATCCCCAGTGATAAAACCTTCATCTTTGGGCATCTTCCTCAGGAGTAAGCCCCAAATTCTTAAAGTTCCCAATCTTGGGCATCCTCCTCAGGAGTAAGCCCCAATCAAGTCCTTTAATCTTGGGCATCCTTCTTATGAATATGCCCCAACCTCAAATATGGGCATCCTCCTCAGGAATAAGCCCCAAACCTTAATCCCTAACCTGGGTCTCCTTTTTTTTAGGAATAAGACTCAGTCATAACCTTGGGCTTCCTTTTAAAGAATAAGCCCCAAGTCTCCTAACCTGGGTCTCTTTTTTTTGGGAATAAGACTCAGTCATAACCTTGCGCTTCCTTTTAAAGAATAATCCCCAAGTCTCCTAACCTGAGTCTCCTTTTTCAGGAATAAGACTCAGTCATAACCTTGGGCTTACTTTTAAAGAATAAGCCCCAAGTCTCCTAACCTGAGTCTCCTTTTTCAGGAATAAGACTCAGTCATAACCTTGGGTCTCCTTTTCAGGAATAAGCCCCAAGTTCCCTTAAATTTCTCTTAACCAGTCATAATTTACCTTTGATTTGGGTTTCCTTTTTTAGGAGTAAAACCCCATCATAAGTCCCCTCCTAACTTGGGCATCCTCCTTAAGAGTAAGCCCCAAGATTAGAGTATTCAAATCTCCAGGAATCACATATAACTTTATGGACCCTGTTCATGGATTTTTCTCCCTAAAAGTAAATCCTAAACCTTCATCTATCTGGGCAGTCATCCATACATATGCCCCAAACAAATTCTTATGATTGCATCTTTCATGGCACAATTGTCTAAATTTTACCAATACCTCTTGTTTCTCACACCGAGCATGACTCACATGAGCTTAGAGTGTAAAGGTAATTATGACATTCATCTTTGAGCCATCAATCATAAACATCATACTCCATTTCTCGAAATACGTGGGTTCTGATTCCTTTTCCAAAACAAAGGATACATAGGTAGCCCATTCAGGGGTTCGATCCCAACTCAGAAATAATCTCTGTCCTTCTGAATGACGATAAACTTCAAGTGCCCCACTAAGTGGCTTTAAAACCAGCCTGGTCATCATAATGACCAAGAGACTTTTATATAAATGTTTTGAAGGATACCATTGACCAAGAATCTCTAAACAGATATAGATGATTCTCTATTGATGAAGAACCTCGAATACATATAAAAGATTCTCTAAATTTCTTGCATATTTAATCATTGATTGTTAAAACTAAAGGAAAGCACATTTTAAACTTGGTAATGTAATAAGGATTCACGAACATAACTTAAATATATAAAGAGAGTCCCGGAGTAGACAATAATTCCCCTCAAAAAGGTGTGATGAGTCCGACCTCCCATCCTCTCGACCAATGCAAATTCCTAAGCCTCATTAGTCCACAAGCTAATGAGCGCCTGCCTTTGGAAAGTAGGTCCAAACGGATGTGGAATCATTGGATGTTTCCGGTTCTACGAACAAACCCATTAGAAACCGATCGGAATGTTTGAATCTCCCGTCCAGGAGGTCATCCCCGGATTCCGTGCGACACAATATGAAACCTACTATTCATTCACATTCAATATGGTCATTTCATATAATCAAAATACTTTCCAATTCACATTTAATATTTCATAATCAAATTGATGCAGTTAACATAGGTGGGTCAGGTGGTGAGTATACATGGTACTTCGAATTAAGAAATTCTCATGATAATAAATTCATTTAATATAAAAATAGTTACAGTTATAATGGTCAATCCAAGGCACACCCGAACTATGGATCAAACATTTCCAAACAATAAAATGACAATTATGGCATAACCATTAACATGGAAATGCCGGAGTTTTATTCATAACCACCAATAATTAATCACATATATGTTAATATCATATTCATATGGTTTAATGATTATAATAATGGCATATAAATTCAATAAATGGCCCCCCGATGAAATCGGAGGGCCACACACAACAAATCCAAAATCATGAAACAGTGTAGATGAGTTATAGACCACCCATATTAGGGTTGTATGATCCTTATTGTTTGATAATGGACCTTTATTTGGATCATATCTGAGTAGATATAGGAAATAGAGGGAAATGATCATACCCTGACAACTCAATCAAGAGAAAGAGTGAAGAAGAACTACTCAAGAAGACTCAAGTACATACCGTTGTGCGTCCAATGTGGTGAACAGAAGATCGATCAAATACTAGATGAATGAGAACTTTGAATCCATAACATTGATCTTAAAAAATCTCCAAATTGAGAGAGAATTAGATTAATTCTATATATATTTCTATTAGGTAAGATAGAAGGGTCATAATCGAGCATTAAAGATATTTTGTAAAAGTTACCCAAAAAATTTCATGTGCATAGTTTGTCTACCCGATTTGACAAACTGTGTGAACACTATGTGAGGTTTTTTGGGTAGAAGAGTATATCTCATGGTTCTCCCACACAAAAATTTGCAAACTATGTGAATTGGTTCTGTCTGTAAAAATACAATCTGCAAGGTTTGAAAAACTGTGCACCAACCAGGCACTTACTATGCGACTTGGTCTGTTTTCCCAAATATATGGGTTTTGGCTCTGAACATGTCCATGACTCCCCTTAATACCTTTTGTAACTCATTTGGTATCCAATTTAGGCCAAAAGTAAAAATTTGGATTTAAAATTAAAACATCTGAACCTGATTGAAAAATCTGGGTTCTTACGATCATCCCCCCTTAAAAGAACTCGTCCTTGAGTTCACCTTCCAAGGGTGGAGAAACTCTGTAGGGGAACAATTATAGACATTGGGAAATATGCATACCTACCTCCCCCATGTCTCATTATTTACTCAACCATGCCACCATTTCACCCGTACTATAGGGAAATACAGACCCCAGATATCCTTCATGCTTTAGCCAACGATGTGCACTGAATACTCCTCAAATCTTGAATATTTATCTTAATCAACTTCTTTCGGATGAAAGGTATGAGATGGGACAGCATGATATTGGTGAACCAGTGAAACATGAAAGACGTTGTGCATCAAATGAAACCTCTGAGATAGAAGAAACCAATAGGCTACTGACATGACTCCCTATTGAATCTCAAATATACCTACATAATGAGGTGACATATATCTTTCTCGTCTTTCATAACCACCATGCCCAAGAAAGGGTGATACCTGAAGGAAAACATGACCCCGACCTTGAACCCTAGAGTTCATCGATGGATATCTACATAAGATTTTTTTCTAGACTGAGTAGTAGTCATATTCTTCTCGATTAGCTGAACATTATTTCAAGTCTCTTTAATGAGTTAAGTATCCAGTAGGGATTCCTCACCTACCTCTATCATGCATAGGGGTGAATGACATGGAATACCATATATGGTCTCAAAATTATCCATTTGAATTGTCTCCTGAAAGATGTTATTATAAGAAAACTCAATAAGAGGGATAGGCTAATCCCTACAAATGCCAAAATCAAGTACACATGATCAGAGGTGATACTCTAAAACAAGTATTATCAATTTTGATTTTCCATCGGTCTAAGGGTGAAAAGTTGTTCTTCGAAGCAATTGAGTTCCCATATCTTTTTACAATCCCTTCTAAAACTGTGTGGTTAAATGAGAATCATGATGTGAAATGATAGTACTAGAAACCCAACGAAGTCGTATTATCTTGTAGAAATACGGTCTTCGCAGCTCATAATCAACAAAAGTATCCGAAAAATAATTGATGTTTGGATGATTCTATTAGTTGGTCAATGAATACCCATATATCATCACAAACCCTCGGTGACCTAGGTAATCCGACTGTGTAATCTATAGACACATCTTCTCATTTCCATTTTGAGACAAGAAGTGTTTGTAATAAGCCTACAGGTATTTGGTTCTCTTCCTTCACCTATTGATAGGTGTAAAACCTAGTGATAAGGTCTTCTATTTAACATTTCATACAAGGACCCTAATATTGGTGTTACATATCTCACACATATTCTACATACCAAGATGAACTTCCCACTAAGAAGCATGAGACTCTTTCATAAAAACCTCTCCTATAAATGTAAGGACCCAGAAATGCCCACTAATATTTAGGATGCCACCCAATCTATATACCAATTCATAGGCGGGTTATCTCTTGATATACTCTCAAGGGGAACCAAGCCTTCCTGATTTGAAAATTTTCTACTATTCATCTTATTATGGAGGGAAGAGGTAATTGTAAAGGATGTGAGACAATATTGCTCATGACTATCATGAAACTAAAGATGAATCTCATTAAGGAGGGCCATTAGCTTCAATTTGTCACTGGATTCCTATACAGTCTGTGTTTGAGTTTTCTGACTCAGTACTTGTATAAATACATTACCCTTATCAGGCATATAGGACTGCATAAAATCAAAGTATTGTAGATATTTTACCCATCCTTGTTGTCTGAGGTTCAATTTCGGATACAAAAATATATATTTGAGGCTCTTTTGGTTCGTGTACACCACAAAGCACTCACCCATAAGTTATTGTATCATATAATCTATGGCATGAAAATCTACATCTAGGTCAAGGTCCTGAATCAGGTTGTTTATTTGATGATGCCTCTACTGTCGAGATCCGTACGCAATGACTCTATCCTCCTAAATCATCACTGCTCCTATGTTAATGGATGATGTATTATAGAAAGCGGTATTACCTATACCAGGATCTAGAAAATTCAAGAATACGTGTTGATAAAAGCATCCATTTCAAATCATAAAAGGCCTTCTCACATTCTTTTGACCATATGTAATTGACACCATCCTTTGTAATATTAGAATTAGGTGAATAAATATGTGAGATGTCTTCTACGAAATGCCTGTAATATCCATCCAGCCCCAAGAAACTCCTTTTATCAAACATGTTCTTAGGATACTCCACAGAAAATACAACACTAACTTATTCAGTGTCAATATATACTAATGATTCTGATATTATATGACCCCAGAAGTTGACTTTGTTTATCTTCAAGTGGCACTTAGCAATCTTATTGTTAAGTCGGTTCTCTCTCAGTGTACTAAAAATGATCTTAAGATGTTTGGAATGGTCTCTATGAGTGTGAGAATAAATGAAGATGTCTCCAACAAGGACCACAACAAAGGATTCCAAATAGATGGTGGAAAATCCTATCCATTGGAGCCATGAAAATGGTGGGAACATTCGTAAGACCAAACTGTATAGCAAGGTACCCATACAGAATATAAATTCTATGGAAAGTCGTATGAGGTATGTCTGATGGTCTGACACGCACCTGATGACGACCTATTCTCAGTTTGATCATGGAGTAGAACTTTTCTCCATGGATCTAGTCAAAGAGATCATCTATTCTAGGAAGTGGATATTGGTTAGTGACTGTAAATTGGTTCAACATTATATAATCTACACATATATTTGATCATCCATCTTCTTTATTGGAAAAAAGCATGAGCGTACCCCGAGGGGATGTACTTGGACTTATAAGTGATTTGGTCTACAAATTCTCTAATTGCCACTTTAGTTCCTAATTATTTGTTGGTGTCATCCTATAAATAGGAATGGACACTAGAGCTACTCTCATAAATATATCAAATGTAATCTCCACCTCTCTCCTAGGAGGTATGCCAAAAAATCATCGGGAAATATATTACTGAAAAAATCCAATTGTAATGCCCCAAAAACGTGTTTCTCATGTAATATTAATATTGAGGTATTATTTTGCTATCCTAAAAAAGTACAAACTTCAAATTAAATATTATCACACTTTGTTTAAAGAATAAAAATAACTATCATAGTCAAACATTATCTATTCTTATCACAAAGTTACTTAATAGAATAAATTTAATAATAACTATAATAATATAACTAATTTGTTTGTTTTCAAAAATGTCATATATATATATATATATTGGAATATTGCATTTGAATGAAAATATAATTATAAAATTATAATTTTATTTTTCTGATATACATTGTTATTTTAAAATATTTTATTGACATCATTTTTCGCTATTTTAACTAAGAAGATAATTGCTTAAACTATTTTATGAGTAATTTTATGGGTTTTATACAAATACAAATAATATTGAAATTATTAGATTAAAAATGGATTAATGTTTCATAATATTATTAAAATTTTGAATATATAATAAAATTATTTGAATAATTAAAATTTTACATGTGAATTTTTAACAAAAAATATTGTTAACTTGAATCATTTCATATTAACATTTGTGATAAAAGTTTCAAAATTACAAATATTGTGCACAAATTATGATAATTATTAATTTAATAAAAAAAATTCAATTATTAATTTAATTTATAACAATATAATTATATAAAAATATATATGTAAATATATGTTTAATAAAAATAGTGTTTTCTTTTTAAAGTTATTGATAAAATAAGTTTGACATATTATTAGTTTTGTTTAACTCTTAACTTTTTTTATGTTATTGATAATATAATATATGATAATAATAGAGTAATTATTTAAATAAATAAGAATAAAAATATAAAAACATCAACATTTTTATAATAAAAATAGAAGACAAAATTGGATAAATGAAAGAGAATCCCATAATAGATTAGTAGATAATTTCAGTGGATTATTAGTTTAATATACATATAACTTTTTTCCTATTTAAAAGAAGAGATAATAATTGAGATATAATAATAATATATTATTAAAATAACAATTAAAAGAGGAATCCTATATTGGGATTTGAGGGTCTGTGAAGAAGCAGGTCTTGCGCCTTCGGAGTTTGGGTGCGTGTCGCAAAACCTTGATTGAGGTCAGGGAGTCGCGATGCAAGGCTGTTGGAGAGAGCGCGGTCGCAACATCGAGTAGGGACATCATCAGGGATCTCGAATGGGTTACCGAGGGTATCATCTGGTTCATCATCTGGGATGCGCCATCGCAAGGCATGGGAGTCGAGTTCGAGGAGTTACAAGTCAAGGAGGAGGTCAGACGGCCGACTGGTTGTCATCTAGCAGGATTGAGGCCAAGGCATGTGTTCAGTGACGTCACGCCGAGCTTAGATGCAGTGTCTAACCAATGCTGCTATGGGTGTTCTGGTTGGTGGGGGTTAGGTTTTTTCAGACCTAGCGAGGTAGTTCTACTCTCCCTATCTCTTTTAGATTTATGTTTTGTCATTATCCCATCCATAGTTTTGTCAATCCGAAGGTTGGTATCCTTTTAATGGTTTTATATGTAATTTTTCAATGTTGGAAAAAAATATCTTTAGAAAAGTTATGATTATAGAATTTATATATTCTATTCTGCATTAACTGACACAGCTTGCAATGCACACTTATGTTTGTCCACAATTGACTTTTGGGAGATCCTATTGAAGTCTTCCTATATTATTTCTGTCCATTTTGTTTCTATTTTTTTAATGGCGGTTTGTGCGTTTGATCTTGCACAGCATGGTTTTTTTGTTCCACTATTTATACAGTGGGTATTTTGGTTATAAAATCCTTATTTGAAAGTGAAAAAGGGGAACATTTTACCCTTAACCACTCCAGACTTCTTCCTCCCAAACCTCCAGCAATCTTCCATGAGCTTCAGCTAACTCTCCTGAGCCCCTATTCCTCGTCAAGCTAAGGTAAGGGTTCATTATACTAGTCTCTAATGTTTAATCATTTTATGACCTTATGTTTGTAAGGGTTCATTATACTTGTCTAGAATGTTTAATTATTTTACGACCTTATATTTGTAAGGGTTCATTATACTTGTCTCAAATGGTTAATTATTTTACGACCTTATGTTTGTAAGAGTTCATTATACTTGTCTTGAATGTTTAATTATTTTATGACCTTATGTTTATAAGGGTTCGTAATACTTGTCTCAAATGTTTATTTATTTTACGACCTTATGACTTGTAAGGGTTATGTTTTAATATTTTTCATAAAATGTATATTTTTTAAGGGGTTAATTAATTTGATTAATTTTTTTGTCTTAATTTTTTTACAAATCTATACACAAATATACTTGTGTGTAAATTTTTATACGAATCTATATATTTCATTATGACAAATTATTTTCTGAACTGGATTATGATTTTAAAATCTATGTGTTGAAAGGGTTTTAATTGTTTTTCTTAAACCATGTTGTTATAAAATGATATACGTGTCTATATATATAAGAATCTGTATCTATTTATATAAACTAGAATTTTTAAAATGGGAATGGTTTTAAATTTTAAGTATTCATCTCTAAATCTTATGGTTGGTGAGGGTGTAATTTGATCAAATTACGGTTTTTATATGTGTGTACATATATACACACACATATATAACTGATTATTTTATGTGTACATGTGTTAAGGGTTATATTAATTTATAATTAATTTTTTTATACGGTTAGTGTATATTCAGACATACACACATAATTCAAAATATTTTTATTTTATGTTATTAAATATGAATTATAATTTTTAAATAAAGACATGGATGCGAATAAAGTTTTGGGTTCAAACGGATTTGAGTATTTATTACACCTACACCCATATAGTTTTAATCCACCCAGGTTTTAATTCTTCCAAGTGTTAATTTGGAAATGATGTAAGGAATCTTTATTTATTTATTTATACTCTCTATTTTTCTAGTTCTCGCAAGGGAGTTCATTGGATTAAAATATGAATTAATTTTATGATTCTAAGGGTTGTAATTATTAAACACATTTCATTTCTTGTAAGATGTTAATATACATACATAAATACATAAATACATATAAATATATATGTGTGTGTGTGTGTAATTTTAGTTTTCAGAATATTTAATGTAAGGGTGTGACATATAAATATTTTATATATATATATATATATATGGTTATATGTATACACCTATAAGGTTTAATCATAATCGGAATTAACATGGCCAGAAATAATATTCGATGGTTAAAGTATGTTTTTGATATTTTTAATTTAATATATTCATTACATGAAACAAATGATGCACTGCAAATCAATTAGCCTTATATGCTATAAAACATAAGTCATGGCCACTTAATAATATGTGACTGTTTATCAGCACATGCATTGTCTACAAATGACTTCTCTCTTAATTCAAACTTAGTCATTTTAAACTATCAATGTTCATTTCCATGAACCAAGGATTTTGAACCTTAAGGAACTATCATTTTATGTGGTAACCTCATCAATTCATTACATGTGTGTTTTAAATCAATATCACATGTTCAATGAATGTATACTATATTATGCATGTCATTGAGAAATTTATTATCTAAATAATAACTGTCATATTATAATTTATTCCAACGTCATTTCCATTTATCATCACATGAATTGAGCATGAATAATACCTATCTAATTTTATAAAAATGTAATGTAATGCATTGGAAGTTTATTGAAGCAGTCGTAAAGTTATTAATTTGAGTGATAAATCAAACAATTTATTATTAATTACATTTGGTAATGAATTAAGAATTTAATTTTTTGGAGTGGTATAGGACACCCCAATTAGAAAACATCGAATTATGTATTCAAAGTGGTATGGGACACATTGGATAGATGACCTTATTAAACATATGAGGAATGTATTGGACAAGTATGTTTTGGGTTGGGGACCGATAAATGTAAG
The DNA here is from genome assembly GCA_963277665.1 of Viscum album. Lineage (NCBI taxonomy): Eukaryota > Viridiplantae > Streptophyta > Magnoliopsida > Santalales > Viscaceae > Viscum > Viscum album. The sequence goes on along the minus strand of OY728135.1, from coordinate 1,232,226,037 downwards.
CCCCCCGGGATGGGGTCCAGTTATAGTAGACCCTCCGAGTTGGAGTCCGGTTACAGAGGCTCTTCGGGATGGAGTTCGGTTATAGAGGCTCTCCGGGTAGGTGTCTGGTTATAGTTGGCCCCCAGGTCTTGTCACGAGGGCTTGACATAGAAATTAAAGTCCGACATTATACATTACCTCATTTTGAGTATTATAATTAATAACCAAATGGATATTTCACTAGTAGAATACCCATGGTTAAGAGCCATTATTTATGAGTATCAGAAAAGTAAATGATTATGGCATGAAATATGTTTAGGACATATTGATTTAGTACTCAGTGTTTGAAATTGACGTTATTCCCTTTACACACAACTTTGATTATTCATTACTCTTAGCTGTTTAGTGTGTGCTTACATATTCACATGTCATACACATTTTGAATGACTTTTATTTGTTACTCCAAATGAGCATGCCTATATTTGATTTATAAATCCTTGTATTTCTATTAGTACATTTTTAATTAAGCACTTTTATGATACGTTACATGTGTTATAGCATTACTTTATTAAAAATGTATTATTGAATGTTTTAAAGAATGTTTCCAAAGTTTAAATTGGTATGTTTTCAGACCCCTTAATTGGCATTTGTATGATCACATTACATTTTTTATTAAACATTTTCAGGTAACAACTTTTAGCTGATGAAACATTTCAGAAGTAGCTAGTTTCTCTGAGCCTAAACCGAATTCGATCCTTCATATGGCACCGGCTCCAGTTATTCGGGAGCTAGTGTGCGATAGTTGGTATTAGAGGATTCGGTTTAGATAACTCTGGAAAACTAGAACTGAACAATGAAAATTTAATTAAGCAATACTAAGAATGATGTTTTCTTAATTTCATATGGAAAACGAAAGTTTTATCCTTTTTTCTCTTCCAACAGAAGTATTAGAGTCCATAGTAGGAAAATCATTTGTAGAAAACTAGGATACTTTGGGAAATATTCATTTATCATGAAAAACCCTCTACAAAGCATCCAACACACCTAATGTACTTCAACTTCACAATGGAGAAGGTTGCATCTATTACCTCATGATGAATGCTCTATTCCCGTTCTATGTACAACAAGGTAAATACTTTGAGGTTATATTAAAATGCTTTACACTAGCAAATAATTTATTTTCACTTGAGGACATTGGGGAGGCTGCACAAGGGGGAGTCCTCTAGGAAGTATATCTATGTCAAATTTTGACATACGGTCGATGTGGTCAGGTTATAGACTTTGAAGCCCTTGAGAATGATAATACTCATTTTCATTATCGACATCAAGTTCATACCGATGTCGTTCAACTTGATACCTGATATGATTCTCCCAATATGAATTCTAGATGTCTACACGTGGTTGATCCTAGTTTCACATGTTCCATCTGGACCAAGGAGATTGAAGAATTTAGAACTTCTTTGGGGATCTGGTTGTCAGAGAATTGGGGAAATTCCTAACATCAGTGGAATCTATGAGGAGTCATCTTAGAGGATGCCAGGAAATCCATACTAATGTTTTGTGAGAAGAAGCATGAGATTACGTAATTTCATGAGTTTTATAAATCATGTCTAAATGAATGATGTTATATTATCTGTTTTGATATTCTTTTATATAAATCAATGACTCTGTATTAAATGGATTACCCATACTAAAAGTTTTTTTCTTAAAACATGGTAGATAGAAGATATGAGTCAACCAACAAATATTTTGCCACTACCTACCGAGCTGTTAGAGACTATAATTGTCAATACATGCTCTGAAGAGGACCATCCCTATGCCAACTTTTGTCTAACCTGTAAAAAACTTCATCGGGTGTCAAACCGCCCAAACATCCTCCATCTTTACCAAGGAAGAAATCTAGTCTATTATCGTATAGCATTTTCACAATTTGTAGAACATAAGAACAGAAGAAAGTTTCATGAATCCCTTTTTCTATGTTTCATTTTGGCTAATAACTACCGAGTTGTAGGTAACTTTTTAGTAGCTGTTTGGAAGGTGACCATGAAGCGGCCTACCTATTCCAGGTCCTCACTTTTAGTATTAATGGAGAACTCTACGACATCAATATTTTCAAGAATGATTTGGTGCATGGGACTTATAGGGATTTATTCCACTTTGAACTTTCTGACCTCCACCCTTCTCATACCTCTCTATGGAAAGATGAGTGCTTTAGGAACAGGCGTGATCCCAGCTGTTCACAGTGTGTATATGTCAAAGAGATCAAGAAGCTGAATACTACCATAGGAATCCACCTGAGTTCATCAGCACCCTACCATAGGTGGTGTTCCCAGTAAATGAACCTCATTATTGATGTGTTTCTAGTGTTGTTGTGGTGGTGTACAAGCATTTTAGAATTTTGAGGATGCAATTGTTTATAGAGGGTAACAATTTAACGCCCCAAAAACATGTTTCTCATGTAATAGTAATATTGCGGTTTTATATTGAAATCCGATAAAAATTACAAACTTCCAATTAAATATTATCACACATTATCTAAAGAATAAAAATAACTATTGTTGTCATACATAATCTATTCTAATCAAATAACTATTGAATAGAATATTTTAAATAATCACTATAATAATATAACTAATTTTTTTGTTTTCCAAAATGTGAAATATATATATATATATACATATATATATTTGTATATTGTTTTTTAATGATAATACTAGTATAAAATTATAATTTTATTTTTCGAATATACATTGTTATTTTAAAATATTTTAATGACATCATTTTGCACTATTTTAACTAAGTAGATAGTTGATTAAACTATTATATGAGTAATTATATCGTTTTTATACATATATGAAAATATGAAAATTATTAGATTATAAATTGGATTAATTTATCAGAATACAATTAACATTTTGAATATATAATAAAATTATTTGAATGTTTAAAATTTTACAAGTGAACATTTAACAAAAATTATTGTTAACTTGAATCATATCATATTAACATTTGTGTTAAAGTTTCAAAATTACAAATATTTTGTGCAAATTTTTCTAATTATTAATTTAATAATAAATTTTCAATTATTAATTTAATTTATAAAAATATAATTATATAAAAATAAATATGTAAACATATGTTCAATAATAATTACTTTTACTTTAGAAATTTATTTATAAAATAAGATTAATATATTATTAGTTTTTTTTACTCTTGATTTTTTAAGTTATTGATAATATAATATATGATAATAACAGAGTAATGATATAACGAAATAATAATAAAAATATAATAACATCAATATTATTATTATAACAATTGAGGAGAAAATCAGACCATAGAAGGAAAGAGAATCCTATAATAGATTGGTAGATAATTTTAGTGGATTATTAGTTTAATATACATATAACTTTTGTCCTATTTAAAATATGAGATAATAATTGTGATATAATAATAATATATTCTTAAAAAATAGAAATCCCATATTTGGATTTGAGGGTCCTTGAAAAAGGGGGGTCTGCGCCTTTAGAGATTGGGTGCGAGTTGCAAAACCTAGACCTAGGTGAGGGAGTCGCGATGCAAGGCAGTGGGGGAGAGTGCGATCGTAGTATCAAGTAGGGCCAGCATTAGGTATATTGCAAGGGTTTCCTAGGGTATCATCTAGTTCATCATCTGGGTTGAACTATTTCAAGGCAAGGGAGTCTAGTTTGAGCGGTTCCAAGTCAAGGAGGAGGCCAGACAGCCGAGTGGTTGTCGTCTGGCGAGATTGAGGTCAGGGCTTGTATTCAGTGACGCCACACGAAGCTTAGATGTGTTGTCTGACCGATGCTGATATGGTTGTTTTGGTTGGTGGGGGTTTTGTTTATCTAAACCTAGCGAGGCAGGTCTACTCTCCCAATCTCATTCAGATTTATGTTTTGTCATTCTCTCATCCTATGTTTTGTCAATCCAAAAGAAAGGTATTATTTTGATGGTTTTATATGTAATCTGTCAATTGTTTAAACAAATATTTTTATCAATGTTTTTATTATATAATTCATATATACTCTTCTGCATTAACTCATGCAGCTTGAAAGGCATGCTTATGTTTGTCCGCAATTTACTTTTGGATTGATCCTATTGAAGTCTTCCTATATTATTTCCTTCCATTTTGTTTCTATTCATTTGATGGTGGGCTGTGCATTTGATCTTGCAAAGAAATATTGTTTTGTTCCATTGTTTATACACTGGGTATTTTGGTTATAAAATCATTATTTAAATGTGCCAATGGGGAACTTTTCACCCATAACCACTCTGGAATTCTTCCTCTCAATCCTCCAGCAATCTTCCACGAGCTTCAGCTAACTCTCTTGATCCCCTCTTCCTCCTCAAGCTAAGGTAAGGGTTTATTATACTTGTCTCTAGTGTTTAATTATTTTACGACCTTATGTTTTTAAGGGTTCATTATACTTTTCATGAATGTTTAATTATTTTACGGTATTATGTTTGTAAGGGTACATTATACTTGTCTCGAATGTTTAATTATTTTACGACCTTATGTTTGTAAGGGTTCATTATACTTGTCTCGAAAGTTTAATTATTTTACTACTTTATGTTTATAAGGGTTAATTATACTTTTCTCAAATATTTATTTATTTTACAATATTATTACTTCTAAGGGTTATGTTTAGATACTTTTCATTAAATGTATATTTGCTAAGGGATTAATTAATTTGATCAATTTTGTTGTCTTATTTTTTTACAATGGTATACACAAATATACATGTGTATAAATGTTTATATGAATCTATATATTTCATTACAACGTATTATTTTCCGAACTGGGTTATGATTTTAATATCTATGTGTTGAAAGGGTTTTAATTTTTTTCTTAAACCATGTTGTTAAAAAATGTTATACATGTCTATATATATAAGAAACTGTATCTATCTATATAACCTGGAATTTTTAAAATGATAATGGTTTTAAATTTTCAGTATTCATCTATAAAATTTATGGTTTGCAAGGGTTTAATTAGATCAAATTACAGTTGTTATATGATCTATATATACACACACACATATATTACTTATTAATTTATGTGTACATAAGTAAAGGGTTATTTAAATTTATAACTATTTTCTGTCATACACTTATTGTATATTCTGACATACACACATAATACAATATATTTTTATTTCATGTTATTAAAGATTAGTTATAATCAATAAAAAAGCTTGGATGCGAGTAAAGTTTTGGGTTGAAATGGATTGGCATATTTATTACACATACACCCATAGTGTTTTAATCCACCTGATTTTTAATTCTACCAAGTGTTATTTTTCCAATGATGTAAGGAAAATTTATTTATTTATTTATACTCTCTATTATTCTAGTTTTCGCAAGGGTGTTCATTTTCATAAAATATGAATTACTTTTATGATGATAAGGGTTGTAATTATTAAAAAAATTACTTTTCATGTAAGATGCTAAAATACATACATATATACATATATATTTATATGTGTCTGTGTGTGTAATTTTAGTTTTCATAATATATAAAGTAAGGGTGCGACATATACATATTTTATGTATATATATATGGATATATGTATTTACCTATAAGTTTTAATCATAATCCTAATTAACTTGTCCTAAAATAAACTTTGGTGGTTATAGTGTGTTTTTGATATGTTTAATTTAATATATGCATTACATAAAACAAATGATGTGCTGAAAATCAATTGGACTTATATGTTATACAACATAAGGCATGGCCAGTTAATAAAATGTGACCATTTTTTGGCACATGCTTTGTGTACATATGACTTTTGTCTTAATCCCAAACTATTCATTTTAAACTATAAATGTGCACTACTACGAACCAAGGATTTTGAAAATTAAGGAAATATCATTTTATGTGGTAACCGCATCCATTCATTACTTGTATGTTCTAAATCAATATCACATGTCAAAGAACATTTAATATTATGCATGTCATTGAGAAATGTATTATCTAAGTAAAAACTAACATATTATAATTTAGTCTAACATCATTTCAATTTATCATCACATGAATTGAGCTTGAATAATAACTATCTAATGTTATAAACATGCAATGTAATGCATTGTAAGTTTATGGAATCAGTTGTTAAGTTATTAATTTATGTGATAAATAAAACTATTTATTATTCATCACATATAATAATAAATTAAGAATTTAATTATTTGGAGTGGTAAGGGACACCCCAAATAAAAGACATGGAATTCTGTATTCAAAGTGGTATGGGACACATTGGATACAAGGCCTTATTAAACATTTTAAGAATGTATTGGAATAGTAGGTTCTGGGTTGCGGATCGGTAAAACTTAGCACTCCGGGTTGGGGCTTGGTTAGAGAAGACCCTCCGAGTTGGAGTCTGGTTATAGAGCCTCTCCGGGATGGAGTCCGATTATAGAGGCTCTCTAGGATGGGTTCTGGTTATAGTTATCACCCAGGTATTGGCGCGATCCCTTCACACAGATATTAAAGTCCATCATTATACATTCCCTAATTATGTGTATGAAAATTAATAACCAAATGGATATTTGTCTTGTAGAATACCCATGGTTAAGATCTAGTATTTATGAGTATCAAAAATTAAATGCTTATGACATGAAATATGTTTATCACTCAATGATTTAGTACTCGGTGTTTGACATTGAAGTTATTAGCTTTACGCACAACTCTGATTATTCATTACTCTTAAGTATTTAATTTGGGCTTACTTATTCTTATTTCATACATGTTTATAATTTCTTTTATTTGTTTCTCCAAATGAGCATGCCTGTATCTGATTCATGAATCCTTCTATTTGTGTTATCACATTTTTAATTGAGCACTTTTATGATTCATTACATGTGTTATAGAGTTCCTGTAAGAAAAAAGTTTAATGGAATGTTTTAAAGAATGTTTCCAATGGTTATATTGGTTTGTTTTAAAACCCCATACTAGGAATTGGTATGCTCACCCTATGTTTTTTATTAAAAAAAATTTGTTAATAGCTTTTAGCATATGAATAATTTCAGAAGAAGCTGGTTTCTCAGAGCCGGAACCGAATTAGATTCTCTATATGGCTCCGGCTTTGGTATTTGGGACATAGGGTGTGACACCAATACTTAAAGTAAATCATCTTGTCAAAAACCATGATCCTCCATGAAGAGATTAGTGATCTGTGTAGTCTCTCCACCTATCCCATGAGGCTCTAGTCCAGCTCCACAGTTAAATATAATTAGGCTTTAGTGGAAGGTTCTTAAAATGCCGCTAATTATTTTAAATAATTTTTCTCCAGTTTATTAAAAATTGTGGCTAATTCTATTTATTTTACACAGACCCAAAACTTCACCCATGAACCCCCCCGACCCCCCCCCCCCCGAATCCCTACATTTCCCATCACTCTCCACTTGTAGTCCCGACCCTTGCTGCCCCTCTTCACGTCTCGCCGCCCCTCACTGCTGGTCACTACCCCCCCCCCCCCACCTCACTCATCGCCCCCCCCCCATTGCCCTAACATTACCAACACTCACCACCCTTGCATCTTGTCCCGACCCTGGTTTCCCCTCGCCATTCTTTATTGCCCCTCACTGCTGATCACTACCATTACCACCACTCAACACCGTTCCCAACCCTCACCTCCCACCACTACCTTTTTAGTAAGATTTATTCAATTCATTTATCTTCATTTATGTTTGGATTGTTTTTATTATGTCCAATTTATTTCAAGTTATTTTGGTTCGATTTATTTTAGGTTACTTTAGGTCATTTCGATCGAGAAAGGTTCAATTTACACTAGTCGAGTTAAGTAAGGTTAATTCAGCTCAATTAAGATATGTGAAATTTGGGGTCATTATATTTTATTTTATTCAATTCTTGTAGGGGCATATAATATTGTTTTAACTTGAGCCAGTCGATTTTATTTGGATTTAGTTGGTGAAGAGTTATTCAATAAATTTATGATCATCCTAGTTTGTTTAGATCAGTATAGTTTTGTTAACTTCAATAGGTTTTAAGTGATTTAGATTTGTTTGATATCATTTTTTTAATATTTTATATTTACATTTTGTTTTTTTCAGGTTTGATAATTTTTTTAATTCATTTTATTTTTCATGTGTCTTGTTTATTTTGGGATTGGATTGGTTAGGTCTCATTCACTTTTATCTTTTTCACTTATGGTTAGTTTAGTATGGATCTATTTTGTTTGTATCATATATTTTTTGATCAGGTCTAGTTTGGATTTGTTGGTTTTTGAAGGTTCAACTTATTCAATTCAAGTTGTATTTTAATAGTTAATATTAATATGATTTTGAGTAAGATATTTTCATGATGGAAAATTTTGGTTCTATTTTGATTATTTCAACTCGAATATATTCATATCAGTTTTTTCCAGGTTTTGTAGGTTATGTTCAATTTAATAAAGTTTGGTTTGGGGATTTCTTATTCAATTTTATTTGATTTTTTTAAGGACATATCATGTTTGATATATTCATATTAGTTATTTGATATTTAGTTCATATTGGTGTTATTTGGTTTAGTTCATATTATTTTTTAGTTTTTTAGTTTTGTTTAGTTCATTTTTTTTTCTTCTAGTTTGGTAATATTATAATTAGGTGGAATTAGTAATGATATATTCTCTCTGTTTTGTTTTAGTTATATTTTATCTGGTATTTTTTAGATCAGTTGGGTCTTTTTGGATAGGATTTCCTGGGGTTTTCTAGTATGTTTTATTCTATATTACTCATCTAAGTAAAAATATCAACCTGATAAACTAGAAACTATAGAGGATACATAGACCAAAACAAGTATTGACATAATATATAATTAGTAACTGGTGGTGGAGATTATATATTAATATCCATATTTTATGTATCACAAATATTTCACATTGAACATATAATTTTTTGCACATTGACTAAGATCTATCAAATTAGTAGTAAATCACATTGGAATGATACATGGGGAAATTTAAATAAAAACCACAATACTAGATTATGTTTATGGGGGATTTAATTATTATTTCAATTCTAGAAATGCATGGAAATAAGTGAAAATGAGTATGAATGAATAAAATGAATTTTTTAACTTAAAATTGATTTAATGGGTTATTGAGTGAAGGATGAATGCCTGCGTCAGCATAGTGTAATGATGAATTTTTTATTTTTGCAATGAGTATGGTGTGGAAATTAAAGCGGTGATTGTATGTTAACGTGATGTGTTCAGGTTGTTTTGGAATGTATATTTCCTGACATAATTTTGTAGGGAAAAGTATCTATTTAGGAAATTATTTAACCAGGAGTTTGGCTATGATGCAGCTGACACCATATTGTATACTATATTGATATTTTTTTGAGTTCTACAACAGGAGGATTAGGCCATGGGTTTGGCTTTTATGTGGGTTCGAAAACTGATGGAATTTTCCTTTTTCTTGGAATAACTATTATTTTTATCCACTCAATTAAAAATATCCTCAAAGTTTCCCATTTGGATGAACCTATAGAACAACCCTTCCAATGAGAGACTTGAATGTAAAGAAATTAAACCCATTTCATATTGGTGATCGAAAATTTTAAAAAAAGTGTCACACTATTGAATGAATATACATGTTATGACTTTATAAATTTAGTAAAAAACATAGGAATATGCTCATAAGTATCTTCCTAAATGAATTTCAACTACTTTTTCTAAAAGAGAATGTATTGTAGTAGATCTAACAATAGATCTACTTAAATGCATTCCCATGCAACCAACGGCCTATTTAACATCCTTGTCGCTAATTTTTTTTATAGGAATTCTTTCAAACAATGAAATTATACCTATAACTTCAATATTGAAAAAATGAATTCTTATAACCAAAAACTCAATTCCACCTATAACATCAATATAACATAAATTAAGATAGGATTATATATATATATAGTTAATATTGTGCATCTGTTATAATTTTTACATTTTTCCTCCATAAAGATTTCAAAATATATGTTATTAACATTTTTTTTGATTAAGTGATAGGAATTCCAAGGAGGAAGTGTTATATTGTTTCATCGACCACACTAATAGATAAAGATACATATGTCTCCCTCCCTACGGCATCTGAGACACTATCCACTCTCACACTGCACCATTTCCCCTGGTAGCATCTCTCCTGCCCTCCATGAGCATCCCTTTAGCAGCTCAGTCATCGCCTTCCCCTTTAGAAGCCTCAATAGTGAGGGGGAGGGTTTCCACTTCTAGTTCTTCAAAGAGATACTAGAGGGTGACTATTATAGGTACACATTTTAAAAAGAATAAAATTATTTTACATTTTTTACAAACTTTTTGTCCATAAAATATGGAAATAATGCAATAATTGAGAAGAATATGAAAAGTTTAGATGTATGAAATCAGATCTGAGAGAATATAGTGATCCCATTTGATTCCTTTGGGGTCACTATGAATGGCACCGCATGATCAAATTGCTAGATTCTAGGTCCGCTAGGCGTGGAGCCGATTTCCATTCCTGTTACTTATAATGATTGGAGGAATATGCCTTCAACTCAGAAAAAAATGTTTTTTATTCCCAAATAATGATAGTTTTAATTAATTATGGTTTAATTAAATTTTATTATGTTATTAAGTTATAATATTTTCAAAATTAATTTCTCTGTATAGATGATTTTTCACTTTACAGATGCTGTTGCGCTAGAATGAAAGTGGACTTTTAAAAATATTGGTAAGAAATGGAAAGACATTAAATAGATATTTTGGAGTGAAGACAACAATACTTTTTTGACCACCTAATGGATGTATGACATGCTACCTGATGGGGTATCCAAATATTAATGGAATGCTTTTATTGAATGACATCGTGGTGAGAATTAGATGGTATTTAAATAGATATCATTATATTAATATCATTTTACATTTATAAAATTATATGAAAAGGATATGTCATGGAATAAATTACTATTAAATTAAATTTTATTTATTTTAGGATCTTTCAAGGACAAATATATCAACCAGGGCTATGAAATTTATCCATCACACTACAGGGAAAAAATTGTTTTTCGAGAAGCCGATCAACCTTGGTAATCTTTTAATTTGTTTAAATATTTATAAGAAAGTATTATATGTTTAATAAACTAAATTTTTTATATATCTTTTATTAATGCAGTCACATAGTTTAGGGAACCAAGAATCCCGAACAGAAGTGTGTTTTGATGTTCAAAAAAAATCTTATGGAAGTTTTGTTAATGGGACTACCAAAGAAGTTGGTACATGGAATCATTTTTCATTATAATAACTTATTATTAGTTGTCACTATGTTAATGTATATTGCTTCAAATATGACTTATTTTTGATATATACATAAAAATTAATGAACTATGGGATACCAATCCTGTGTAGTCCTACACAATTTCCCAGGATGACCCAGTTGGTAAAGTCCTTGGGAAGGAGAATCCTGGTTGAGTGTGTGGGGTGGGTTTGGGAACCATACCATCTAAGGCCTTTGATAGGCCACTGGGGATTGTTACTGCATCTACTCTTAGTTGAAGTAAATCCATACCCCAACATGCTCAGAGAGGGATTCTTTCTTTACAAAACATAGTTCAGGAAAGGGGGACTCTAATATCTGCTTTTTATAATGAGTTGATTTATTTACATCATTAGATGACCAGATCTTCCCCCGGTATTATTGAATCTATTGGTGGTGAGCATGTAAATCACATAAATTAAAAATCATTTAGTTTTTAAACATTTATTAGTTTTATGTTTAATTATAAATATACAGTAGTATTTAATTTTCAATATAATTTTCTTACAGGTACTGGTAGTAGTATGTAGAGATGGAGGTGGAGAGGGTGACAAGGTACATTCATCTTTGGACAGTGATTATAGGTATTTTTGATCTATTGGAAAAATATGCTAATTATCAGTTTGTATATGTATCATGTGTGGCACATATTTTTCACCAATAATTTTCGTAACCTAACATTTTCTTTATTTCTAATGTTTCCTTTTATGTATTATGAACCATTTCTTCCAAAGACAGCAGAAAATTATGATCCTTGTATTCCTTTAATGGATATTTATATTTATGAATCTTATAATAATGTGTAAAAATTCCTAGGTTGTTATATCTATGGTGTAGATGATGAGGAAGCAGTTTTTGGTGCTATTGGTAAATCATCATAGGTTTATCATAGAGATAATGAATTAAACATAGTGGCTAATGGTAGAGTTTTGAGCGGTTCTACCTTTTTAGTAATACTTTCACCATGGAGAATGGACGTGGCCTAGCCTCTAATTGGTGAATGGTTTCTATGGTATGGACCATACCACTGCATTGTGGCCCCTTCTCCTATTTTATTGGATCTGAGATGTTAATATATGTATGTTCCACAGACACAACTTTAAACATCAAGGTCATAGTATGTTCCCTCCGCTTTATATCATAGTCATCACTTTTTGAGTAGTTTAGCAGCATGGTGAAGGATGATTCATTGTGGTCTTATGTTTTAGATACCACCAATAAATCCCAAAACCCCTCAAACCCTCCCCCATTATTATGCCTTTCTTCTCAGTTCTTTGGTAACACAATTTCATCATAGGATGGTATTTCGTCCCCCTTCCAATGGATTTTAGCCCCATCATTGGGATATAGATCTGTAGTGGTTTTAGGTGACCCCCCAACTTCTCATCTTCCTTTTTCTCACTATTATTTCTCCATAAGTGATTATTGTCAATGGGACCTTTTTATTTTTTGATTTTTTTGGAAAGAATATGGTGTGGGGTTTTGTGTTTAGGGTGAGCAATGTGTTCTCCTTCATCGATGTACATGATGGTGGTATCTCTTAAATTCTAACATTGTGTATCCAATCAAAAATTATTGATTGAGTTAGGGGATCTCTCGCCTATCTTTTATTTGTTTCACATTGGAGGGTCTATGAAATTATTATTTTATGGATATTCAATAATAATTATTTAAACCTCTACTCTATGGATTTATTACTTCTTCTACAGTTATTAATTCCACTATCTTGTGTTCTATTTTTTATAGTTGGATGGTTTCCCTAAAATGGGTTGAATCATGGTTTCATGGATATAATATTTGTGACTATGTTTGGATCATTCCTTTATAGGTTCCAATTATCATGTAGTTGTGGCTTTCCAACAGATTCTAAATGCTTCCAAGATTGAGGTAGGTGATTCATTGATTTATCAATATTAAATGATTTTAGTATAATTTGATTCTTTTTGAATTTGTTCTATGGACTCTATGAAATATTTGAATTTTGATGTCTAAATGTTTTGTGGTGTGTATGTGCTAAAATAAGCATTTAAATATTATATTGTATATGTTTCATGTGTGATTTCTTATGGTGCATCATAAAAGATTTCAAAAAATTGATGAAGTGATGAAAATGTGTTTCCAAATTGAATAAGTGAGTGTGTGTATTTGAATGATATTTTTATTTTGAAAATTTCAGTTTCCTTGTATAATTTTGGATTTCGGATGTATGGGCATGTGAAGGATGTGATCTATGAGGCATTAGAAATGAAATAGATCAAAAAGGGAATAAAAATCCATGAATTTCAATCAAAGTGTCATATAGCATGGAAATGTTGGTTTGATGTTGTGGTTGTGTGATGTGGTGCAACATTCTTGGTAGTGGTGAAATATTTTTTTAATAATGGAATTAGAGTTGTTATTTTTTCAGGGCACTTGTACTAAGGATTCAAAATCAGAAGCATTTATTTATTTGTAAATCTACCATTAACAGCAGTTTAAAAAACCCCTATGTAAATGAACCATACGTAGTGGTAGTTTAAACCGCCACAATAATTTGGTATCTCACTATTGGTGGTGGTTAAAACTAAAGTTAGATACATTAATGGTATAATTTAGTGGTGGGTTTTTTTATTTTTTTGGTGATTATTCTATGAAAATGGTTTTCCAGCGGTAGTTCGAACCACCGCTAAAAAGTTCTCAATTTCCATTATCCTTTCGCGGTGTTTTGAGTGGTTTCCGGGGTGTTTTCCTTAGGCAAACCACCACTAAAACCACAATAACTACCACTAAATGCATTTACTATGACAGTTACCAGAAAATACGGCTAAATTAATGAAACTCCCATGTATTGTATGTCGCCACCCAATTTAGTAGTAGTTTTTTGAAACCACCATTATGCAGTTATTTTCTTGTTGTGATACCACCCAAGCAATCCCACTCATCCTTATGTAGATAACTTCTGCTCTCTGATGATGTATAAGAAACCACACCATTGTAATAGTCAAAAAATTCATTATACTGAACAAACCAATTCATTACAGGAATGAAATCAAATCATATCGTCTCGAGAATGAAGAGGCTTCATAAGAAAGGGTAACCGCCTACCTTAAGGGGACAATCCCTACACTAGAGTATACCCTTCGTTCATATCCCTAAGATCATATCTAGGGTGATTAAACCATAGTGATAATGTGTCTTCAATCCGAGGCATTCCATAATGTATATAGAGAGAAAAAATTTCAAAACTATTTTTTCAATTAATGTAGATACTATAGTAGAGGCTACAAGAAAATTAATTCGTACTGTAAATGGTCCCACAACCTGATCCACGAGTATTAAATGTAGTGCATGCAACTAACTTTATCAGCCGACCTGTTAAAAAAGATTGAATACCTTTATCATAACTGATATGTTTGTGATGCGGGTGATCGGGGTTCTTCATACCAAGACCACGACCTCCTCCTCTACTAGACCAACTTGTTCTATTCCAACTCCCCACCTGATACAGTGTTAAAGAACCCTCTCCTATTGGTGGAGCTAGTTTGGATCTTTTTCCACTCAAGGTTGGTGTAATGGTCCTACAAAAATGATGTATATGCCCCCACACTACTGCAATCCCGACACTCTAGTGGGTCTCTATCACAATGAGTCTTTGAATACCCCTATCGTCTACACTAATGACAAGCCAAAAAGTTATTAAAATGGGCCCTATGGTTGTCACTACCCTTATGAAAAACCTAGGGAGAACGTTTCCTACCACGTGTAGAACTACTGGACTTATGAAGCACTGTTCCTCTATTCCTGGTACTACTTTCATCCCTCAGGTTATGCTTAGTGACCATAGCATGGTTCACTATAATAGAAAATGTATGTAGGATAAATTCATTCACTTGGGTACAAATGGTGTACTTGATCCCATCCTCAAAATGTCTAGCTTGTGAAAGCTCTACACCTTCTAGAAGTGGTGTGAATTGTTACAACCCTGTGAAATGTGATGAATATTTCATAACACACATAGAACCCTATTAAAGATGCATGAAATCTCATGATCTGTGATCTCTCAGAGTCTGAGGAAAGAACTGATCAAATAAGGCTGTCTGGAAGTCAACCCACAACATGCCCTGATGATGACCGACCTAGGTAATCACATAACACCATATCTTGCATGAATATTGAAGCATGTATATTGTAAGCTTGACCCTCCACTCGATAGGTGTTTTGAGATGTTCAAAGATAGACAGAGTGGCTTCTAGATAAGACTCAATAGCTTGTGGACCGCCACCCCATGAAAAAGTAGAAGGTTGAAACTATTGGAACACATGAGTCTGATCATCCATCGTTGGTAAAATCTTTAGAGAAATATTCATGGGCTACATCAGATGTTACAAACTATCCTTAACATGGACATTATTACCCATTTTAGTTACAGAAGTTATTGCCTCATATTGCACTCCTTGAGGTATGACTGGCAGCTTAGGTCCCATTATTTTTACATCACGGTCATCCCCACATTCCTGGCATACGATATTAGGATGTTGTGGTGGAATTGGTCTACAATTTCAAGTAACACACCTTTGAACATTCTTAGGTTGAATTATTGAATCACGAGTATAATCTAAACATAATAAAACTCACTACACAAGGTATAATACCCAAACTACTGGCTTATATGGACAAGTATTGGTATGTGATTAAGTATAAGTTTCATTACATTTTACATTTAATTTACCGGGGTCATTCACTTAACATTCATAAACATGAAAATATAGGATAATAAAGTACACCAATTTAATATTATCATTTATATTCCATCCTACAATGGATATTCATTCCCATTAAATCATTCCCAATACATCATATCAAGGAAAATGACACCCATTTATTTATAGCATAATGGATCGACTAATTAAATTACTTATCACAACCTCTGAGGACCCACAAAACTCATGAATTGATATAGGAAATCACCCATTTTCTTCGAATAGTAATACATGTACAATAAAAATATCACAACATCACTCAAAAATCATGGAAATTTCAAGCAATAAAAATCAGTTAAGTTCACCTATATGGCAAGGCAATATGCAAGAAATGTGAATTCTAGGTGCATATAATGATGCATGTAACTATGATCCTTTCCCTCAAATCATCGGGCCAATGATTAAAGAATCTCTTAAACATAGTAATAATAAAAAAACACCCCAAATCATGTGCATCACCCAATGGTGAAATTATTTCAATGGTAATAGGAAAACATATAAAAATAATTATATTTTGGTAACATGGGATTTACCCTGAACATGGGTTCTCAATGCCCAATCATAGATTATGAACAAGTCTCAAGAATACCTAATCTATAGTATATTGTATCAAAATAATAAAACAATAAATGAAAACATACTATGACGCCACATTGTGATGTCCTGGACTCAGATGCCACTCAATGGGTGCCCTGAGCCCGGCGGGCAACATAGACTCAAGCGCTTCTCTCCAAACACCAGAGGCTGTTGACTACCAGCGAGGGCCTAAGGTGTGTTTTTAGGGAGACTATTTCCTCATTAAAAAACAATAGTGAAGTGAATTAAATTAAACAATAGAATATATAGCAGAAAAAATATAAGTAAAAAATAATACACAATGTAAAATAAAGAAAATAGAAACAACAACTGGATCAATGGGAATAACATTCAACAAATGATGATATTCTATGTCACTAGAAAACTGAAAAACATGGATACAAGATGGAAATAATAACATATTTTATTAAATTATAAAAAAATAAAAAGGCTACCCCAAGAATCATGAGATCCGGCTCGATTATCTGCTATCAATATCCATACTAAGCAATAATAAATCAAGTGTTTGAAGTTGTATCCTTGCCTTTTCCAACACATGAAACCATGTAATCTACTCTCATTACCAAACAACACCCATAGATGGTGTGAGATAAATATCATTGGTCCAATCCCAATGGTGTCTATAACATTTGTCAAATGTATTAGAAATGTGACAGTGTTTCAGAATGCATATGTAAAGTAATGTACAATGTCACTAAATACCAAAGTACTTGCATCAGCCCTCGGCTGGTGTCTGAACATGTCAATAATTCATTATTTAATTATCAATAGTTTATAAATAAGTCACAAGTTAACAATAGTGAAGGGCCCAATTTAAAACAAGGAAACTTGTAATTATATTTAATATTGAAGCCTTAAAGTAATAACCAAGGTGACATAGAACCCCAGGGTCACAAACTCAGTAAAAACTATAGCCTGTCATGGAGGAAGAGTGTAATCCAATGAGTATATTTCATGTAATTACACAATGAAGTTTCTACTGAATCCACGATGATCATCCAAGGTATGATGGGGATAACCAGAGTCAGGGCCGGATGGGACGTTACCATGGAACCTATATGTCAATGATCGATCCCATGTGTTTATCCAAGGCATCCTGTGATAATATGAAGGGATCCTACGATGTCATACTAGACATCCATGAACAAAATAGGATCAATCTCCTGGTGTGTATCAACCGATGAAAACTATATCCTTGGATCGGAATGGGGTTCCTAAGTTCTCATGGAATTCTCCACTCAAAATCCAAGGTGATCTTGAGTCGGGCCATTCTTTTTAAGTATGAAGTCTTGTAATATTTCAACAGGTTCAATCCTTTCCTTTCATCAGTGTGATAAGGTCGTATAGCATGAAATATTTTGAATACATTTAAGGCATATTCTATATCCAAGGTTCATTCGGCTACCTACTATTAATGTGGTAAGGGGTGCTACCGATATGTAGCATACTATTCATTAAATTTCAATACAGTCAACTCTTATACACAATATACATGACAATTCAAATTTCACATTTCATTATCAAATTGAAGCACATACCTTAGGAAGATAAATTGGAGAGAATACATGGTACCTTCCATTATTAAATTCTCTTTATAAGAGATCTATTTAACAACGAAATGCTTACCCTCAAAATTGTAAACCCAAAGAAAACACGAATGATGGATCAAATGTGTCAATGATATAAAATGACAATTATGGCATAGCCTTCGACATGGAAAGGGTCAGGTTGTGATCATAACCAATAATAATTAATAAAATATCTGGAATGATATTATACATACAGTTATTATGTTTATAAGTATGGGATATAAATTCCATAAATGGCACCCAATTAAATTGATGGGCCGCAAAAGTCAAATCCAAAATCAGCAATCTTTAGGGATGAGTTATAGAAAACCCACATTAGGGTGGTATGATCCATCAACTTTTATATTGTCCCTTTATTTGACTCATATCAAAGTAGATCTAAGAAAAATAGGAATACATTCACACCCAGATAACTCGGGCGAGACAATAGAGAAGTAGAATGACTCAAGAGGACTCGAGTACTTACCATTGTGCATCTAACAAGATGAATAGAAGCTCAATCAGATCCTAAACGAATGAGATATTTGAATACCACACTATGATATTTGAAAATCCCTTAATTAGGAGTGAAATAGGTAAATCCTACATAAAATCAAATTAGGGGAGATGGAGGTGTCATAATAGATCGTTAAGGGAAATTTTGTAAAAATTACCCAGAAAATGGTATATTCATAGTTTTTCTGTAGATTTTGAAAAACCATATAGAAATTGTGCAAGGTATCTTGGGTAGAAGGGAACATTGAATAATTTATGCACACAAACATGTACAAAATGTGTGAAGTTGTTTTGTCTAAAAATACACAATCTGCACGGTTTAGCAAATAGTGTACCTACCATGCTCCAACCGCACGACTAGGTTGATTATCCAAATATTTGTTAACACAATAAACATTAAATTCAATTAACGACACTTAAGGTTTATCCTATATAACACTTTTCGTATAGCCTGGTTTGATTAATGTTTTATCCTATTATTCTATTTATCTTAATCCCATAATTTATCTAAACCTACTATGATACAATATGAGACGATCCAACCAAACATACATACAAAATACATCATTATACATGATTATCCATTACATTTCACAATAAATTACACCCCTAAAACATATAGGATTAATATATTTGGATAGTTTTTAGTTTACTTTTCATTAAAAATTTATTTAAAATTAACCCTACTCTATAAATATTATAATATATAGTCCTCTTCGTAAACTAGCTAAATGAAACATAAGAAAATGGTGATCTGAAATACTCATTATAGATTAAAACATAAGAGATGTCAATAAAAAAACTATTAGATATCAAAATGAATATGATTAGTGAGTATAAGATTATCATGTGGGTATGAGAACACAATCAATGTGTATGACCATAACAAAAAGTATTATTAACTAGTGTAATATTAATCTTAAAAATGAATAATAACATAATAATATTCTAATTACACAAGAAAGGAGGAATTATAATATGGCACAAACATAAGTATATAAAATCAAAATCATATATTAAGGATCACGACCAGGACCATGATCACATAGAGGATGAACATGTACCATATCATAGTGGAATAAGATAACCAACAATTTACCATAACATATAATTTCATACAGATATTATTTTTACCCAATACATTGAAGGTATAAATAATTTAAAGCATGAAATGTCATATTGACAGACCATACTTATGTATGCCACATAATAATAATAAAAATTTATATATTAATAATCAAATAATTATCCCAGGAAAATTTAATAGGTTTTATAACAAACATTAAAATAAATAAATAAAAAACAATAATATAGTGAAAGTGTTTTAAAATGAATTAAAATTTATCACCATTAAAACATAAAACAATTAATGATATTGATATAGATGAAAAATCAATTTAAAGGAAGAAAAATTTTATTTAAAAAATTAAAAAAAATATCCTTTGAAATTTTGATAACATTTTATAAAAATAAATATAAATTAATGGTTTTAACAATAAATTTATTGTGAATAATATTAATATTAGTAATTTTGAAAACAATTAAAGGAATATTTATTGTGAAACACAAAAAATAGTAGAATAATGAGACTAAGTGAGAAGCATAATGGAAGTGATATAAAAAATACAATTCAAAAATTTGTAAGTAAGGAAAAAAATATAAATAAGAATTTACAAATAAGATTTGTGGAGGTTAAAAAAATCCGTTAAAAATATAATAAACAAGGATACAAAGGATAAAGACTCCAACTGAAAATAATTCATAAAGACATCTCCACTTATAAACATATTTTTAGGTGAGATACGAATCAATGTGGGGGTGTTATGAATGCATATATAATAAAAAATAATATGATAATAAAAAAATGGGGTTTTATAGAAAATTTATATTAAAAAATATTAATATACATTTATACACATGCAGTCTTATTTTCGATAACATATTAAAAGAGAAAAAATTACCTTTACTCTAGAATCCTATAAACATTATCTAACCTATTACATAATAAAAATATAAATATTCATCACTTATTTCATAAACTTGTTCATATATATTAAAAATATTAGTATTTAGTAATATTTATTTTTTTAATTTAAATTAGTTATAGTTTTTTTTGTCATCGAATGATTACTATTATGATTGTATCATACTACATTCAATACGGTGACACAAATTATCATCATTTGATAAAACATTCACCAATATTAGATTATTCAATTTATATTAATCAAAGAATTGAATCTATTTATATATTACATGTATATTTTACAGAAGATAAAATTGCAATGAAAAATAATGAAATTCCAAATGAGAACAATTGTTGTCATTTTATCAATTGTAACAAGGTAATTTATAATGATTATTTAATTCAGTTTCACCCTTATGTAATCATAGAAAAACAAAAAATTATTTTAAATATAAAATATTATGATTATTTATTTATTTTTTTGATAAATTTACATGATGAAAATGGTGAAAATAGTATAGAATTGTTCATGTGGGTTGTTGGACCAACCTGAAGAAGAAAAGGCTATAAAAATGAATGGTTAAGAGTATATAGTTATATTATTTAAAAATTACAAAATTAGAGTGGGGAATGAGATTTATAGAGGCAATATATGATAAGGAAACTAAGAAAAGGGCTTGAATATGTACTTTCATTGATGAACTAACTCTTTCTTCTAACAGGTTCCCTTATAATGAAGAATTTAATACTTACTCATGACACAAGAATATATAAAATTTGAGAGAGTTCTATAATATTATTATAATTTAGAATTAATGAATGTGGAATGCAAATGATGTAAGTGGTTTAATATGGTAAGAAGTGGGGTCCATCTATTGATGATTTTGAACAATATATTTTCAATTTATCATTACATAATGGTTATGTAAGGACAATTAAAAATCAAAATTATACCCTAAGTTGGAACAATTTAGGCTGGTATTCTCTCTATTATCAAAATTTATTTATATTTTTATCAAATTTATATATGATTTCAACCATATATTGTATTTTACCATTTTTATAGTCGACCGACATCATTTACTATTATCCTCAAAAACATATTTTTTAAAACAAAAATGGTTTTGATGATCATAACTAATTATTATGCCCTAATTCTAAAAATTAAATCCAATTAATTAAATTTACTATTGAAATATTATAATTTTAAATTTTTTATAAAAATATATAATACTTTAGAAAAAAATGTTTTCTTGTATAAATGTAATTTCTTAGGTAATGATCGATTATATGTTTCAAATTAAGACTCCTTATTGATTTAATAAACATTAAATATTAATTATACATAATTAATATATGATTTATAATTATTTATTCTTTTCTGAAAAATGTATTATATTTCCTTTATAAATTTTTCAACATACTTATTTTTAATATGATTTCCAAATGATTATATATATTTCCAATAATAATAGAATGATCATATTTCATATTTTCACTCTTTTATATAACATTTAATACATGTATAATATCCACTTATCCAATATTTCTATTTATTTATCAAAATTTAAATTATTTTTATTGTTTTTTACCACTTTCTATTTGGTGGTATGATATTCCTAGAAAACCATAAGTATGTGATTTCTTGGTCATGGAATTTATATTTACCTATTGTATTATTCATCTTATAATATTTATAATGATATTTAATATTTATTTATCAAAATGTATTAATGTTTGTATTTTATTATTATATTTAATATTAATAAAGTATTACATTTCATCATTTAATTTGAGTGTTTTGTGTAATATTAGTCATTCAACTAACTGATGTTGGAATAAAAAAGTGTGCTGCAGCACCTGACGTTGTTACTACTCCATTATAATTATCATTTATTTACAAAAACATGGGGAAATTATTGTCATTAAATTTTAAAAATTCTTAAAATGTTTCAATAAATATATTTATCAATATATCCAATAACACATACCTAGATGGGTGTATTCTTCTAATGAGGGGATTTCTTATTTTAGCTTCTCTATTTAATTCATTTTTTAGGAGACTATTTTCTCTTTATTTATCCATAAATTTCATATCATCATTAGATTTTAAATCTTCTTAAATATATGATATCACTAGACCATTTTCATTAGTTTAATTCCCATTTTGTTTCTTCATAATCTCCCATATATCAAATACAGTAGCCCAATGAATAGTTTTTGTAAACACCTCACTAAATATACCTCTAATCGATATTTTTTTGAATTTATAATGAAATCATTAACTCTGATTTATCAATTAGAAATAATGAAGTATATACTATAAAATATAATCACAAAAAAATTATATAAACTAAACCATTTCCATTTCAATACAATAAATGTTTTTCCATTAAAATATGGATGCTTAATTAGTGATTTTGTGTTTGAAAAAAATACAATATAAAATATAGATGATTGAAGTACAAACAAACACATATGTTCTGTAATACAACTTCTTTTAACCACATTGTTATTATTAATATTATGAGGCACCTTGAGTATTCGGTGACTTAAGAATATTTTTTATTTTAACATTACTTTTTGAAACCCACACCCATCATTAAATATTGATCCCTATTTAAAAGGATGGTGATTAGACTATTAACCCTTATCATAATTCACACATAATGGAAAAAAATTGTAGAAATTAATGCAATTGAGACAAATTCTCTCACTTTCTTGACTCACACTTATAAAAAACCAATGTGAATAACAATTTTAATATTATTTTTCTCACATGGTTCACCAGGACTCCTCTTTATGTGGTCGTGCTGATAAGATTTATAACAAAAAGATGAAAATTATTGAAAAAAATGATGATCCAAATTCACCATGTTTAAATTATGGGACATGTTTTGTAAATCACGATGATGATTAATAAGACAATATTGATTGAGGTATTCTCTCTATCAAGTTTCATCTCAACAATCACCGAAGGCTATGGAGATCTCATAAGGTTATAATTATGTAGAGTTAATATAAATGAATCAATCTTATAATGATGAGGAGGGGTATTTATAAGGACAATATTGTTAGCTAATTCTTTTAAATACTTTCATGGTTCATGTACTGAGTAGTTTAGTAGAGAAACCTTTAGAATGGTATGATGGAATTAATATTTTAACCAATAGTAAATAGTTGGTTGTTGTTGGTTAGTGATGTAAAGATTAATTTATCAAGTAATTTAATATTAATTGTATACATATCAACTAGGATGATTTTATATATACATTAGATGAATTTATAAATGATTATAATAGCACAATGGTTGGGGATCACAGTAGGAATCAAATGGGAGATGTTGTGAAATATAAAAATCATATTGTAAATGTGATGAAAAAATAATTCATAACCGTAGTATTGAATCTATTCCTCCTAATAATACAAGGAATAAAAATAAATATTAATACCTATAAATGAAAACGGTCCTAATTTCATATAAAACACCTAAATTTTTTCATTTTAATTAGAAACATGAAACGGATCAAGTAAATCTCTTTAATCACTTATAGGATAAGAATTAATAATCTAACAAGGGAAATGAACCTGATAATGATATTTTTTTATCAATGATAATTAACATGCATTTTTGGATATTATTATATTTCCAATAAATATATGGATGTTATGGTTCTTAAATTTTTTGATAGAGTGATCATTTAATTTTTTATAGAGATTGATGTTTGGGTGGATTTTGGATTTTGGTAAATTTAAAAGGATTTCAAATGTTTTGAAAAATTTTTAGTTAATTCTATTCTATCAGTACATATGTATGTTGATTTTGGTTTTTTGAACATAATTTACATTGATCGTTAATTCTATCCATGTGATTTATACATTTTTTAGTAAATTTTATTTATATGGATACAAAATTTTCTAGTATTTTCCTCAAACAATTTACCCTGAATTTCATGTATTTTTAGGTTGAATTATATTCCATGGAATCCAAATATCCATATTAATATTGTCTTGGATTTTATATTTTCCACTAATATTGACAATTCCAATAAAGAATAAATATTTTCATTAATTACGCACTTATTGGTTTAAGTTTATTTAGTCTCAAATTTGATTGAGAATTTTGATATGTATAATGAGGTTGGAGACAAAAATTTATGGATTTTTTATGAATGATTCCCTGGATTTTGTTTTGATTGTAAATTTCTGGGGAATCTAAATGGAAATTAATTGGAATAATTGGTTTATTTTACTATTTGTCTTAATGAAAATGTTGAAGAAAATTATATGAAGATGATCATAAGGAATTTTGGGCCTGATGTTTCTTCTATGTCTAGAAAGATGCCTGAATAACTTCTTTTATATCATGGGGTAGATTATATGGGTATAGAGAAATATGGTGTATCATTTATAGAGAATGAATTGGTTTTTCTACAAAAAGAGTCTTCTTATAATAAGGGTATGTGTAATGGTTCTTCATATGTTATGGTATGGACTCATAGGAAGGATTATTATGATCCCAAGTAAATGTATGATTAGTTGAATGGGTCATTACCAAGATATATTTCCAGTTATTCATGACAGGATTATCCTATATTGGCTACAAGCATATATTTTGACCTGGATGGTTTATATGGGATGGTATTCCAGCTGACTGTTACTTCTGTTTAGGTTTCTAATGATTCCTCTAAGTGTAATAGTTTGGTAGGCCATGATTAGGGTGGATCTATCTAATTCTCTTCATCTATTATAGATGTAGTGAAATGTAGATCGTTTTTTTGATCTAGTAAAATTATATTTAGAACCCAATTCTATATGAATGTTGAAATTACGAATTAATTAAAAAATAATTCATCTTTTGGATAGTAAAAATTGAAATTAAGATTTATACATTCCTTCTGAGGGTTGGAACTTAATGAATGGTTTATTTTGAGATAGTATGGAAATTGAAGGAAATTTTTGCGGTTTTTGAAGCATTGGTAGAAGATTAGTGAGGCTCAGTTTTAGGGTGGATATAGCATGAATATATTAGGTAGTCAGTGGCCAAAATATTTTGTTGGGGGCACTGGTTAATCGATCAGATTTAGTGGGGGAATAATGAAATCCCCTAAGAATTTTAAAAGGGGGTAGCGCCCTCCTCCCATCTTATTTTTCGGCATTACTATCTATCCCATTCCCTTATTATCCCTTAAAATCCCATGTATTTATGGTTTTTTCATGGTGTTTTATAGTGACTAATGGTGATTTTGTTCTTCATCATTTGAAAATTCTTGTTTAAGTAATGTTTGGGTTTTTAGGAGACTCCACCAGATCGTGATGGAATTCTCCCGATATGATGGAGATTCTATGTATACTAGCTTGATGATGTTCAATTATGTCATTTTGTAAAAACTCCATCTCTGGTAAACCAGGGTTAGTGTGTACTTTATTATACCATAAAAGTTTATGAGTGATCATGTCACCATGTATGACTCAGTTAAGTAGTCTTAATGAAACAGATACAAACATATTACATTTATTTTATTAGAAATAAAATATAGAAATATAGTTAAAGAAAATATTTTGAATTAGTGAGCTTATTCAATGGTTCTATATTCATATCTTAGGGACAAGAAAAAATTAAAGGTGATATCAAATGTTCAGTATGGGTTACATCCAAAATATTATATCATGAGTAAATAAATAATATTCAATATTGAAAGATAAAGAATTGGAAACAACTACTATTTAATCAATAACATAGGAATAAATTGAATCCATGGACAAAATCAAGGAAATAATATCATAGATAATAATTAATAAATTCTCAAGGAAATAAATTCTCAAAATTGGAATTCATGATCTTATATATCATGATATGTTTACCATTAAAGCCTTATCCCATGATAGTTTAATTTATGAGTAGGTATACAACTAAAACCCAAATATTATGTTTTGATAACTAGTTTCTCTCATGAGACATGTTGGCGAATTAAGGGTTAATATAATTCATGGTCCAACCCATCAAAACATGTCCAACAAATTAGTTACATATTTAATGAACAATTTAATTCATAAAAAATAACATTTATCAAAAAATATTTGTATTGAGTAAGGAATTTGAAATAGTAAAATTCCCATAGTCAGTCAAATCGAATTCATAGTAAAACACAATAAATAAAAATGGTATAAAATTTAGAAAATAATCATACCCATGATACAAATATAATATACATTTATTAGAAATTAAAATTATAATTTAAAATGATCAAAAAAAATTGAATTTGTTTAGAGAAAATTATGGTCTATAAAATTATAAAGATTTAAATTATGGTTATTAATTCAATATAATTATATTTTGTTTAAAAAATAAATATATTTTGGGGAATAAGTATATATAATTCAAAAAAAATTCATTAAATATATTGTAAGGAAAAAATCCCTCATGATGGTGCTTTTGGGTCGAATGTGTTTTTTGACAAAGCATGTTGTTGTTGAAGAACTTTTTTTGTTAATGAAGGCTTGAATTTTTTATCTCTTCCATGATAGAAATTTCTATTCATGTGAAATAATGATTGATAGATCCCATGGAAGGTAGAAATGGTTGGTATCATGTAAACACAAAATACCTTATCTCACAAAATTATGAATGTAAAATTTCACACAACTGATGAATTATTGATATTGTGAATCAGAAATACCTAATATCGCATGAGGTAAAACAATTTGATCTCCCAAAAAGTAAAAATTTATGATCTCATTAAGGGAAGAAATGTTTGATATCACAAAATCGTGAATGTATAATATCAAGGAGCGTCATGACTAAATTGATCTCACATAGTGTGAATATTTAACTGATCTCACGAAGCGAAAATGTCGGAATTGATCTTTTTTTGGGATATTACGAAGTGAGTTAGGAAAAGTAATGATTTTCAAAGGATCTCATGGACATATCGCATGAAGTTCATGATTATCATGGGATATCATGATGGGATCTCATGTTGTGATCATGATTTTCTTTGGATCTCAAGATGGACAACATAAATCACAAGAAGAAAACATCATTATCCATCGCAAGATTTAATTTTTTATCTTATAATTGGAGGTTCGCAGAGAATGTGTTGCCGATTTTTGTGGAAGTGGATCACATAGTTGTTCCCGATTTGTGAAATTAAGGTGGAGTATGTATGCTTATAAATACCCCTTAACCTATCTTTAAATACTAATGATTTTTTTTATTAAAATATTAATCAGAAGAATCATCTCAGAAGGAGTTTCATGGAGAGATGTCCTGAAGAATGCTCATGGGGATATATCATGAAAGTAAATAAAAAATTTACATCATGTAAATGTTTCACATGATCTGAAAAAGTCTTGTGAGAAGCAAAAATTGGGTCTCACACTATAGTTTCGCACAAATCATGGAAGGTAATCACACCATAGTCTTTCACAAAGCACGAAAGGGGACTCACAAAAGAGTATCACACAAAGATAGAAATGGAACATACACCAGGATATCATGAAACTACTAAAGATGTCTCACACTAGGATGTCATGAAAACCATGAATGGGTTATCTCACTAGGATCTCCTAAAGATCTCAAATAGGGTCACATTCCAAGATCATGTGAATAGTGTGAAAAGGGTATCACACCATGTTCTCTCATAATGGTACGTTCTAGGATCATGTGCAAGGTTATATTCTAGGGTCTCATACAATTGTATCACACTAGAATATTATTCAATGAGATATGAGACTATATTTCCCTATAATTCATACCATTTTCATATCTTAATTCTAAAGGAGAATAAAAAGACATAGGATATACACCATTTGAAAATACTTGTAGAAGTGGTTTACTAACTGCTACATTCAAGGAAAATAAAGGCAGACTTGACATATCTCGAATATCTTGATAAAGTATAGGTTACTGATTTTTCTAAAGTAATGAGAAGTCTATTATAGTATTCTACAAATTGAATGTGTTGAATCTATGTGTTTTATCATAATTGAAGTAGCGAACCAAAATAACATTAAAAGAGAATCTACCTATAATTGAGGATTCATTCATAATTGATAATGAAGGGACCTATATGACCATAATCAGTGTATTGATTTTTTTTCAAAGTAGTTATAAAAGGAAGAGTAAGAATATAATCCTTTCAATTGGTAGTGAATCATCGAAAGAGAGTCAACGATAGATCCTAGGGAAGTAGTGAGATATCACAAAAATTTTTAAAGGAAGTGATCTTGGGAATAAAATTTTTATAGACAGAACCATGAATTAGAAGTGATCCTTAGTAAATTTGGTACATTAGAATATTTCAATTTTATGCACTATGGACAGATCCCAGTGAGGGTGAACAAATTAAAAATCACTATGTCTCATGGGTGATACAATTTTTCTTCATAAATTTCTATGGTTATGGGAGAGATAGATTTATTTTAAAATATGAATTGAAGGGGAAGTTTTCTTAATCATGCATACCCTGATTAAACCCCCTCTAGGGGTATTTAACCTAGTTAAGCTAACAATTGGTATCATATCCAGAGGATAATTTCAGTGTTTTCTATTAAGAGCTTTAAATAAAGGATTTGAATCAAAAAGTGATTATCTTATTCTATGGGGATTGTTTTTAACTATAGAAGAATTAGATGAAGCACTACTTCCGATGATTAGGAATAGATATATTTATAGAAGCGATGCGCGGAATTTCATAAAGTGTCGACAATGGTTCTTTATATGAATCTAAAAAAGGAATTGGATCCTGATGAAAAATAATAAATACATTAAGGGGAGCCCAATAGAATCCCTCCTTTTTATCGCATAAACTTTCATTACATTTTACAAAACCGGGGATCTTTAAGGTTTAGTGTCTTGGAAACCAGGAACATAAAACATGAAAACATAAAACATTCTTCTTAAACACTTGAAAGTATTATCATCATGTTCATCCTAGGTTCATTATTGCATCTCATAACTTTGGTACATACATCAAAAGAAAGGGTGAGCAGAAGGCCTAGTAAGGGAAACTATAGAAACAATTTACATGTGAACTTGAGATACATCAATAAGGTCATGAAAAGAACATTAAGGAATGAGAAAGAAATCATGAGATATATCATAATAAAAATATCATTGTTCATAACTTGAAGATGTGGTTACAACATTTAATATTGACAATCATTTCGTTTCACCAAGGTCCATCCCCAAGGTGTCATTAAAAATTACCAAGGTATCAGTCTAAAAAGTCATCTCGAGAGATTAAGTCTTTACCCAATGCATTGAAGCGCTATCTGGGAGCACCCTTGAAAAGTATTTATTATCATGTGATCCACATATATCATCATAAATCATTTCATAAACAACCCATATAGCATAAGAGAAATGGGTTTCATTTCATAATCATAACGTTTCAAAAACTGCTTTAAAGACATGATCTTTATGTCACTTTAAACCCACGGAAAGGGAAAGAAGGTTTCAAGTATGCAAATCCCTGAATTTAAAATAGAACATTTTGATATATATTTCAATACCCTTATAGAGATAAGATCTTTGAGTATTCACATAATAACATAAAATAATTTTGAGAAAAAGAGAGAGACATTTTGAGACGAAAATTCTACAGCATAACGGCTACGTTACAGGGTTTTATAAAACGTATAAAAGAGAGGGGAAATGGGTAACCCACTCATAAATGATCAATAAAAATAGTATAGGGATAGAATATAAAGGATATGGATCATGGTAATGAAATTTTATGGACATACCATTTGAAATGAAAAACATGGAAGTAAAAAATAAGATTTCTCTTATGAAAATTCAGCATCCTAACGGCGTCACTTAAACTTCAATAAAAATGAATCAATGAGATAAAATAGGGTCTATCATCATATTATCATAAAATATCAGTATTATAGGTATAGATATCATACCCAAACAGAATAAAAAATAACTTTAAATACTTGACATTAAAATAGAACTTGAAAATGAGAAGGGTGAAAGAATCCCTTAAAAATTCGGCAGCCTAACGGCGTCACTTAATCTTTCATTAAACTAAATGATGAGAGTAAGAGGGATCTCTAATAATATAAACATTAAAAGGGATGTAATAGTAATATAAAAGAACATCCTCCTACATAATAACATGGAGCATAAAAGGAATGACATAAAAAATATTTCTTGAAAAGAAAGAGAGAGGTCGGATCCCTTACCTTAAAACGTAACTCTTAAAACTCAAAGGTTGGGACCTTGAGGGATTGGGGGAACCTTGGAAGGACTCCTTGGGAGGTAATGATACCAGCACTTCGTTGGGGGAGAGTGGGGAGTCGAAATGGATGAGAGGATGGCTTGGTATTTATAGGGAAAGTGAGGGGACGAGGCATTAACGGCCAAGGGACACCTCAGAAGTGGTTTTCTCAAAAGCATGGGCTCTCCCATGGTATTTCCCATGGAATTAGGAAACATGGTGCCCCATACAATAATTCATGACCTTTGGTCTTCCAACCCATAAAATATCTCATCACAAAATCATGACATAGTTATGATGTCATTAAACATACCGAAACCCTGAAACTGTATTTTTACTATTCATTGAAAATTCAACTTTCTCAGAAAAATCAAAAAATTTCACCTTTATCAAATATCAATGCCCTGATTTCAAAAATGAACTCCATTTTATAAAAAAAATTTCAAAAATCGTAATTTATTGTTTAAATAAATACACTATTCACCAAAAATTCATTTTTTCAGAAAAAATCCCCAAAAATTACCTTAAAATAATATCGATGCTCTGAGTTCAAAAATGAAATCCCTTTTATAAAAATAATTTTCTAAATATTTTTAATTTAATATTTAATTAAAAAATCACTATTCACTTGAAAAAACTAATACTTGAATAATAATTTATGAAACCGTTATTTAACCATTTTATTGAATCACATTACTTAATCAAGGTTCCTAGATTATATTAATACTTTTTTAAGTGAGATTACTAATCCATTTGGAAACATTACTAATCCTAATCATAAAATCACTATTCATAATTTACAATTCATCAAAAAATCAGGTTGATCTTATTAGACTCTAAATTTCGTACTTATCATAATTGTAGAAGACCATTTTTTGAATATCATTACACATTTTTAATTATTTAAGGTTTACAAAAACATTTTTAAAATATCCTTTTTATAAAATTCATCAAAAATATGCATACTACATTTATCCGGTCATTTGAAAATTCATAAACTTCATCATAAGAAGAAATCCCAACTTTTATTTAAAACAAGGGATTACACAAGGCAGTTATGGTCTACTTACATAACCCCTTATCACACCAGCATAGGACCTAAGTGTAAGGTGCGCTAAGGTGAGAGAATCCGATGGAGGCTTGGCCAATATCACACGAGTAGTAATTTCTATCAGTTTGAACTTCTTGCAAAGGAGATTCTGTTCTAGCTTCACACGATGAAGTTCGGCTTGGGTTTGGTCCATAGCAAAGCCTAGTGGTGATACCTCCTTCCCCAGTTCTGTTATATGGGCTTCGATCGGTCCATGAGTACTGGGTGAGGCCATCGAATCTTCTTTATATAATAATTAACCAAGATTACTTGTATTTAGAGACAATAATCGAAACGTTTAGTTTCCAGTGGTCATATTGACCAATGGTCGTATAACAGTCAAAACCCAATGGTCTCATTTTAATTATACTCATGTTATCAAATGAAACAGTTTTGTTGAGTATAAAAAAATAACACACAAAATTAGGAAACAAGATTTATTCAAAATATCAGGTCATTACAATCTTCCCCCCTTAAGAAATTACGTCCTTGCGATTTTTAAAATTGGTTTTTGAAATTTCATTGAATGTCCAACATCAGAAAAGGAGTCAGTAAAACTATTAATTTAAAAGAAAGAAAGGGAAGTACAATGGTAACCCGAGTTAACCCACACTAGGATTCCATGTAGGAAAACATGGACATGAAGGAGAAAACAAAGGGTGAAGTTCTAAGGGAGAGTGATAGAAAACATGATTAAGAGAATGTTAACCATAAGAAAATCCCAAACTTATGATGTGTGTAAACGGTCTTTGATTACCTAGTAGGAAACGTAAACCAACAATGTTTTTGTTTTACGTTCCTTTTCATAATTTTGAGGAATTCATTTACTACAAAGAACAGAAACATAAGAAAATGTACCTACCTTCAAGTAGAGTTTCATCCTTTAATAAGTCTCTACCAAAACTTATCTTTTCTCCAAATGATGAAAATTCAAAAACACTTGGTCTCATAAAAATCACAACAATCATCTTCTAGAGAATCACATAATCCACAAAAGATTAAGTATATATTTCTTCTATCTTTAAACATTATCCCAAAAAACGAAAGGGTAAGGTAAAACAACTCTTCAAAAAGAAAGAATCCCATATGAATGGAAACTACTTTTAAATCTTTAAAGTTCCATGATACTACCCAAAGTTCATCATAGACCATTCCATAAATAATTGTCCTTAAAATTCCTTGAAATAAACCATACTAATATTGAAACCCAAGTACAAGAAGGATTTGATAACATGGTCTTCCAAAATAAACTTCATCGTTTATCTCCAAACAACATAAACCACTCCTATCATCTTATAACAAAAGTAACTAACCTAATCATATTTTCTCCAAGATAGATTATTCATTTCCATAAGTAACTTATATTACCATAAGTTCATCTTAAATTCATCGATTCTTCAAAATATAAGTCAACCATACTCCTCAATGAAAATATCATAATAATCTATTTACCTCGATCATATAGGGCCCCCAAAATAGTGAACATCTTCCAAAATAATAATCATATTTTAATCCCCTAATCATCTCTGTCATATTAATACTGCAATCATCGCATTTCCTATCACATTGGTTGTTGGGACAAGTTCTTCCATTTCTCACCATTAACTAAGAAGAGAATGTATAATTTGGGGCTTAAATACTTAGCCAAAAATCATGAAAATGAACTTAATGAATATAAGGATAACATGTAGAATAAAAGTATACCCTAACTTGTGATCCCCTAGGTTCCCATCTAGGTTATCCATGATCGTATATTCTTATGTGAATCATTATTTTATTTTAACTTTGTTCCTTGAACAATGGTTCATACTAAGAATATGAATTTACCAAAGCATATCCCACGGGAGTGTCATAATCAAGAGTGCAGCAAGGCCCGTTGTTGTGTACCAGTTCCCATTTGAGTCTAGCTCAAAGCGGTGTTTTCAGGTTTTACCCCTATTTA
Source organism: Viscum album (assembly GCA_963277665.1). Lineage (NCBI taxonomy): Eukaryota > Viridiplantae > Streptophyta > Magnoliopsida > Santalales > Viscaceae > Viscum > Viscum album. The sequence continues at coordinate 1,232,192,105 of OY728135.1, read as the reverse complement.
CATCTGTGCCAAAGCCACCTCTACCTGCTCATATCCAGACTGGGATGTATTTTCTTGGAAATCCATTACTCAATACTCACCAAAATACCAGAAATATTTCCTATATATAAACTTTTCTATAGGATTCTTCCTAAAGTTTTCATATCCTAATTTCCACAAATAACTAAACCATCCTTTGATACCAACTATAGAATCTCGCCTTTTTATCACATTAACTTTCATTACATTTTACAAAACTGAGGATCTTTAAGGTTTAGCGTCTTGGAAACCAAGAACTTAAAACATTAAAACAAAAAACATTCTTATTAAACAATTGAGAGGCTTCTCCTCATGTTCATCCAAGGTTCATTATTTCATCTCATAACCTGGGGACAAACATCAAAAGAAAGTGTGAGCAGAAGGCCCAGTAAGGGAAACAAAAGAAACAATTTACATGTGAACTTGAGATACTTCAATAAGGTCATGAAAAGAACTTTAAGGCATGAGAAAGAAATCATGAGATATATCATAATAAAAATAACATTTTTCATAACTTGAATATGTGTCTACAACATTTAATATTGACAATAATTTCGTTTCACCAAGGTCCATCCCCAAGGTGTCATTAAAAATTACCAAGGTTATTTACCAAGGTATCAGTCTCAAAAGTCATCTCTAGAGATTAAGTCTTTACCCAATGCATTAGAGCGCTATCTGGGCGCACCTTTGACATGTATTTATTATCATTTGAGCCACATATATCATCATAAATAATTTCATAAACAAACCATATAGCATAAAATAAATTGGTTTCATTTCATAATCATAAAGTTTTAAAAACTTATTTAATGACATGATCTTTATGTCACTTTAAACCCGCGGAAAGGGAAAGAGGGTTTCATATATGTAAATCCCAGAATTTAAAATAGAAAATTTTCATATATATGTGAATACCCCTATATAAATAAGATCTTTGAGTATTCATTTAATAACATAAAATAATTTTTAGAAAAAGAGAGAGGCATGTTGAGACGAAAATTATGCAGCATAACGGCTACGTTACAGGGTTTTAGAAAACGTTGAAAAGAGAGGGTACATGGGTCACCCACTCATATATGATCTATAAAAATAGTATAGGGACAGAATATAAAGGATATGAATCATGGTAATGAAATTTGAAGGACATACCATTTGAAATGAAAAAAATGGACGTAAAAAATTAGATTTCTCTTATGAAAATTCGGCTGCCTAACGGCGTCACTTAAACTTCAATAAAAATGAATTGACGAGACCAAATAGGGTCTCTCATCATATGATCATAAAAGATCAGTATGATAGGTATATAGATCATACCCCAACATAATAAAAATGAACTTTAAAGACTTGACATGAAAATAGAACATGAAAATGAGAAGGGTGAAAGAATCACTTAAAAATTCGGCAGCCTAACGACGTCACTTAAACATTCATAAAACGAAATGATGAGAGTAAGAGGAGATCTCTAATCATATAAACATAAAAAGGGCAGTAACTGTAATATAAAATAACATCTTCCCACATAAGAACATGGAGCATAAAAGGAATGACATAAAAGCGATTTCTTGAAAAGAAAGAGAGAGGTCGGATCCCTTACCTTAAAATGTAACTCTTAAAACTCAAAGGTTGGGACCTTGAGGGCTTGGGGAATCTTGGGAGGACTCCATGGGAAGTAATGAGACCAGAACTTTGTTGGGGGAGAGTGGGGAGTCGAAATGGATGAGAGTATGGCTTGGTATTTATAGGGAATATGAGGGGACAAGGCATTAATGGCCAAGGGACACCTCACAAGTGGTTTTCTCAAAAGCTTGGGCTCTCCCATGGTATTTCCCATGGAGTTAGGCCACATGGGTCCCCCATACAATACTTCATCACATTTGGTCGGCCAACCCATAAAATATCTCATGAAATCATCATGACATAGTTATGATGTCATTAAACATACCAAAACCCTGAAACTGTATTTTTACTATTCAATGAAAATTCAACTTTCTCAGAAAAATCCCAAAATTTCCCATTATAAAAATATAAATGCTCTGATTTCAAAAATGAACTCCATTTTATAAAAATAATTTTTTATATATCTTTAATTTATTTTTTAATTAAATACACTATTCACCGAAAATTCAATTTTTTCAGAAAAATCCCCAAAAATTACCTTAACATAATATCGATGATCTGAGTTCAAAAATGAAATCCATTTTATGAAAATATTTTTATAAATATTTTTAATTTAGTTTTTAATTAAAAAAACATTATTCACTCGAAAAAACGAATACTTGAATCATAATTTATGAAACTGTTATTTAACCATTTTATTGAATCACATTACTTAATCAAGGTGCCTAGATTATATTAATACTTTATTTAAGTGAGATTACTAATCCCTTTGGACACATTACTAATCCTAATCATAAAATCACTATTCATAATTTACTATTCATCAAAAATCAAGTTGATTTTATTTAACTCTAAATTTCGTACTGAACATAATTGTAGAAGACCATTTTTTGAATATCATTCCACATTATTAATTATTTTATGTGTACATAAACATTTTTAAAATATCATTTTTCTAAAATTCGTCAAAAATATGCATACTACATTTATCTGGTCCGTTGAAAATTCATAAACTTCATCATAAGAAGAAATACCAATATCTATTTAAAACAAGGGATTACACAAGGCAGTTATGGTCTCCTTATATAGCCCCTTATCACACCAGCATAGGACCTAAGTGTATGGTGCGCTAAGGTGAGAGAATCCGAGGGAGGCTCGGCCAACATCGCACGAGTAGTAATTTCTATCAGTTTGAACTTCTCACAAAGGCGATTCCGTTCTAGCTTCACACGATGAAGTTCAGCTTGGGTTTAGTCTGGAGCAAATCCCAGTGGTGCTACCTCCTTCCCAAGTTCTGTTATATGGGCTTCGATCGGTCCAGGACTACTGGGTGAGGCCATCGAATCTTCTTTCTATAATAATTAACCAAGATTACTTGTATTTAGAGATAATAATCAAAACATTTAGTTTCCAGCGGTCATATTGACCAATGGTTCTATAACAGTCAAAACCCAATGGCCACATTTTAATAATACTCATGTTATCAAATGAAACGGTTTTGTTGAGTATAAAAAAATTAAAATAAGACATGAAATTAGGAAACGAGATTTATTCAAAATTTCAGGTCGTTACAACTCCTATCCAATGAAATATATGAAAATTTTATTTCATGGAAGTCATCATGTAATATGTGGTAATATTTTCTAATAATTTATGAAGGTGACTCATAATCCATAAAATAAACTATGTAGGTTCAATGAAACATATAACAACCGTCCACTTTATTACACAATTAAACATGATTTATTACATAAACATTAACTTAAGACAATATTGAAGATCTATAGGTCCAGTGTCTTGTGAAATAAAGAAACATTTCATGACAAATTAGGACATGAAATACAACATATTTATTTAACACTTCTTTTACATGACCACAATTTCCTTCATACATTGCATTGCATGGGAAAACCTTAAGACATTCATGTGAAAAAAGGTGAGATATAAATCCCATTAAGAGTGAAAAAGGAATAAAATGAATAATACAATACATGTTAGGCAATAGGCATATCAATGGAGCCCAAAAGAAAAATGAACATAAAGGCTTGGCATAACTTGATTATCATAACATTGTGATGTGGAAACAAAATTAAACATGATATTAGAATGATCCAAGGCTCATCACACATGGATCATGAGTAAAACCTCATTTAACTTTAATTATAATAAATATACCCTCATATCACTTGGCGTATGATGATATTATTCCTTACCAAATGAATTGGAGTGCTATTAGGGCACACCCTTCTTAATCATTTCATTTCATGCATAAGTGTGCCACATAGATCATATAACATGGATTCATTAAAAATAATAATTTATTACATGAATAAGTGATATGGATTACAAAAATATAAGTCCTAAATCAACAGTTACATGTGCATAAAGTTTAATACCCTTTATGGAGAAATGTGTATGGTATTCAAATACATGATGATTTTGGCATGGAAATTTTGGTGTAACTTCAGCAGCATAACAACATCAATTAGAAATTTGTAAAATGGGTTTATGAAAGAAAAAAAGTTATATCATAATTTATATATGAAGTGGATAGTAAGGGGTCTATGGAGTATAATATAACAATATATGTAATGGATTTTAGATGCACAATATAAAATATTTTCTTGAATGTAAATGAGAGATAAATCCCTTACGGAATTTGGCATGGTAACAGTTGTACATGGGAGACATTGATTAGAGAAAAAGGGGTATATCATCATTCAAACATAACTACAGATATATAGGGGTGGTGAGAATTCATACCCCAAGTATTTTTAATTGAACATAAAAGGGCATAACAATATAAATAAAATTGGACATAAATAAGGATAAAAGGAAAGTGAGGATCCCTTACTTAAAAGTGTGATCCCAAAGGATTTGAAGAGGCTTGAGATAGGCTTATTTAGAAATTATAAATCCTTAGGAAGATTATATAGAGAGTAGGTTAGAGGTTTGTCGGGATCCAAAGGTTTTGAGTGAAGTGTAATTGGATATTTTATGGGTTTATATAAGAAAGGATTGGGAATTCTTTATTAATCAGGTTTTGACACTAAACATTAAACTAATCAAACCCAAAACCAATCCCATGGGTTTTACCATGGTTTTCCCAAAGTGGATTGTAAAAAAATATTTTATGAGGAAAATTTCTGAACTTATTAAAATATTATAATTTCTTATGTGGAGGTGATCCACACACTCATGGATATCATTTTAAAAAGATAAAATATTTTATTAGTCCAGGAGGGTCTACTAAGGAACCATAAAATTGATCAAAAAAATCTAAAATCACATTATTTTAAAGATAAAACATATATTTCCCGAAAAGCATTTTTTTTGTATTTTATTACATCCCTATTGTGTCATTATGATGTCATAAAACACACTATATATTTAAACACATTTTATTTTTACAAGAAAAAATCAATTATGTTAGAAAATTATGAAAAATTCACCATTAGATAATTTTGACATCCTAAATCCAAAAAAGGAATTTATTTTATCTAAAGAGTTTTTTTAAATATGTGATTTTTTAATTATAAAATAAAAACTAACATTTATAAAAAATTCATGGGTTTTGAAAAAAACACCTTTCAAACCTTAATAAAAATTATAATTGTATTCTTAAAAATTATTCAATCATTATATTTAATTAAAAGTAATATTGTAATAATATTTTTATTAAATATGTTTTTCTTAAAAAATCCATTAATTCATAAAAATCTATTTAATAACAGAATATTAACTAAAAATACTATTTCTGATTTAAAACCCATTTACAAAGTACAAATAATAAAATGGATGTATATTTTTTATACAAAAATAATGCACATAATCATAGTTCATGGGTATTGTTACATAATCCCATATAACATCGGCATAAGACCTAAGGGTAATGTCGGCGATAGTGACATACTCTTGGGGTGGCTCAGATAACATTGCTCGGGCGGTAATTTCTATTAATTTCCACTTCTCTAGTAGGTGGTTCTGTTCAAGATTAACCTATTGAATATCGACTTGGGCTTGCTCAAGAGTGAAGGTTAGTGATTCTACCTCCTTTTCGTGCCCCAAAAAATGGGCTTCATATAAATAAATTATATTGGATAAATCCATTTCTTATTTTTTCCGAGAAAATTGGTTTTTTAAAGGTCTATAATTATACTAATCATATGATCACTATTCAATTACTATATTAGCAATGATAAAAATTCTTAATAGTATTTTAAAATCCAATAAATTTAAAAAAAGTAATCATTTATGTTTTATATAACCATTTTAAAAAATAATACATTTAATTAGATCAAGAAGAATTTTTATTAATTCAATATTGGGTGGTTAAAATCATCCCCCCTTAAGAAATTTTGCCCAAGGAATTTCCTTTTCCCGCAATAAAACAGCTGAGGGCTGGTCTGATTCATCACTTCCTCCAATTCCCATGTTTCTTATTCAAATTCTTGGTTTCACCACAACACCTTGAAGAGTGGCATTGTATTATTTTTTATAACTTTTTCCCTTCAATATAAGATCTTCATCAACTTCTCCTCAAAGGAGTGGTCATTATCCAATGGTAACACCTATGGATGGAGTACACGCAAGGGGCTGTTATGTACTTACTCAAGAGTGATATATGTAATACATTATGTACTTGATATAGGTTTGGTGGGAGTGTTAGTTGATAAGACACTGCTCCAATGTGATCAAGGATCTCCAATGGGATGATGTACCTTGGAATATGATTTCCCTTCTACACAAATCTCATAACTCTCTTCCATGGTGATATACATAGAAAAACCATATCCCCAACATCACAATCTAGGTCTCATCTATGATTATCAGCTTAGCTCTTCTGTCATCTCTGAAAATATTTAATGTGCTACTGGATGGTCTTAACCTTCTCAACCATTTCTTCAACCATTTTTGAAGATCACAGTTTTTTCTCTCTAACTTCATCCCAACATGTTTGTGTTCAGAACCTCTTCCCATAAAGGTCTTCATAAAGAGACCATTGGATGCTTGGGTGGAAATTGTTATTGTAAGATAAGTTAACCAAAGGAAGATGTTGATCCAATCCTCCTTTGAAGTCCATTGAAAATAATCTCAACATGTCCACAAATGTTTAGATAGTCTGCTCTGACTTTCCATCAGTTTTATTAAGATAAGAGGTACTGATGTTTAGATCAGTATTTAGAGCATGTTGGAGACTATTCTAGAACATAGAGGTGAATCTTGGATCTCGATCGAATACAATCGATAGTGGTACTCCATGCAGCCTAACCACTACTCTGATGTATATCTATGTCAGTTGATCGAATGACTAATCCACCCAAATTGCAATGAAGTGTGTAGTCTATATAAGATAATCCACAAAAACCTAGATAGCATTGTTTCCTTTGGATTTCATCAGAATCCAGGTGACAAATTTGATGGTGATGTTTTTCCATTTCCATGTTGGTATGGGTAATGGTTGCATCATCCTCTTGAACCTCTTCCTCTCAACCTTCACTTATTGAAATACAAGGAAAATTTATGTATACTTAGTGATCACCTTATTCATGTTATCCCACCAATAATGATCTCAGAGATCTCAATATATCTTTATGTTTCCTGGGTTAATGGTAAATTTGAAATATGTGCAACTTCCAAAATTTCAGTCTTAAACTTTGGACTGGATGGAACACATACTCTTGACCCAAATCTCACAATTCCTTCTTCATTAAAATTGAAATAGAAGGATATTTTTTGATATTCTCCAATTTTTTGGAATTCCCACATCATGATTTTGAGCGTCCTTTATCCTTTCCAGAAGATAAGGTTGATCAATAATTGGTAAAGTGATTGATTAGGTTCCCTTCTTTATGATTCCCATGTCCATCTTCATCAAATCTATGAATATTAGATCCTTTTCAATTCTCATTAATGATTTAGTTAATGGGTCCTTCTACTTAGAGCATTGACCACCTTGTTCTCTTTCTCATGGTGGTAATGGATTGAGTAGTCATATTATTTTATCAGCTCTAACCATCTTTATTGGCGCATGTTCAACTATTTATATGTGAACATATACTTGAGGATTTTTTGATCTGTATATATTTCACACATCTCCCCAAAGAGGTAATGGCACCAAATTTTGAAAGTGAAGAATACTGCAGCAAACTCTATATCATGTGTTGGACAGTTTTATTCAAGAAATATCAATTTTTGCGAAGTATAGGAAATTAATTTGTCATTTTGAAACAACACACAACCCAGCACCTTCTTCGTAACATCACTAAATACCATGAAAAGTTATCCACTAGTGGGTTATGTGAGCACATGTGCAGTGATAATCCTTCTTTTTAACTCCTTGAAGTTCTCTTCACATTCATCACTCTATGAAAACATGACTCCCTTCTGAGATAGATTGGTATGAGGGATTGAAAATTGTGAGAAATTTATCACAAATCAGCAATAATATATTGCTAATCCCAATAAGATATGGAAATCCATCCCTGATGTTGGCCTTGGTCATCCCTCAATTGCTGATGTCTTGGAAGTCTCTATAGATATCCCATTTCTAGTGATGATATAACCCAAAAATTAGACTTCCTTCAACTAGAAATCAGAACTTCTATACTTTGCATTGATCTTTTCCTTTTGTAAGGGCTCTAGTACAGTTCTTAGATACTCCTCACGCTCCTCCTTGGTTTTGGAGTATATTAGAATTTCTTCTATAAAGACTACCACAAATTACCCAACGTAATCTCTAAATACTATATTAATCATGTCTATGTAGATTTATGGAGCATTATTCAGTTTGGAAGGAAGTACAGTGAATTCATAGTGCTCGTACCATTTATGAAAACCACGCTTGTGGATATCCTCCATCTTCACCATTACTTGATTATATCCCGACCGCATATCCACCATGTAGAAGTATTGTACTCTGTGTAGCTAATCGAACATGTCATTAATTCGAGGATAATGATACTTGTTCATTATCTTGATTTTGTTAAGATCACAATAATCAATGAAAATATGCATTTACCCATCATTTTTCTTGATGAAGAGGACTAGTGCACCCCATGATGAAGCACTTGGTTGTATAGACCCTTTAACTAGATTCTCTTGCAGTTGTTTCTCAGCTCCTCAAGCTCCACAGTAGCCATTCTATATATAGTCTTGGATATTGGAAACACTCTAGGTATAAGATCGATCTAGAATACAACATATCTTCAAGGAGGAAGACCGGGAAATTCCTCATGAAACACTTCATTGAATACCCTCACTGTAGGCATGTATTCAATTACGGTTTCTTCCTTAGGCTCAATCATATGAGTAAGATATGCATGATCATTGGGCAGTAATATCCATGCTTGAGATGATTTTGCTAAAGAATATTCTACCTCCTCCTTGTACTAGTATATAATCAGTGGTCGATTCTCCATATGTTGAGTGAATTCCCTCTCACAAAAATTTATGTTGGCTCTATATAGGGAAATTCAATCTATGCCAAGAATTGCATCAAATTCCACCAGAGGGAGTACGATGAGGTATTCCAAGAAGTTCAATCCACAAATTCTGATAGGGGAGGAGTTATATTCCTGGGATGCAATGATTTCCCCATTTTCCTTTCCCAGCAATGTCTCTACATCCTTGATCTATGGTGGTGCTGGGATTTTTATAATAGACTTTTGTGATATAAAAGAATTTGTCGAACCAGAATCAAAATGTACATTTTATATTATTGAATGAATAACTAGAATACCTGTCTCCAATTCATTATCTGGGTTTGCTTCGGAATTATTAATGGAAAAACACTCCCATGTTGCCTTAGAGGTTTTTCGTTTCCTCAGAAGCCCCTTGGATTAGGGTACAGGTTTGAAAAGTTCAATGTCTCTTTGTAGTAGAAGAAATGAATATAGCATTGAGGGTTTAATAGAGAAATATCATCCACTATCGCATAAGTGAGTTTTTCTTGTCTGAAATTAATGAACATATTCCCATGTCCTCCACATCTGAAGAATTTCCTCATCCCCTTTAGGTAATTTCTTGTTTACTTCTTTCCTCAAATTTGGAAAGCAGGGTACTGGAATTTCTTAGATCCATCGGACCACCATAATTAAATTCCACCTTCTACTTCTTATCTCCATGATACCCCTGAGATATCTAGATCTCTATTTTGACTTTGATGACACATTGGAAAATTTACTCATAGCTATCGAAGTCATGGATCACAAGTCCTTTTGGTAAGCTTGGTTTTATCCCTCCAATGAAGCGGTCAACGATGAATTCGGTGATATTGACAAAGTCAGAGATGTATCATGCAGGCCTAGTGAAGTTTCCCTCATATAGTCCAATAGATTCATCCTCATTTTTTCATGATGGAAAAGAAGTCCCATTCCAGGTTAAGTCGGAGGGTGCGTGAAAAATATTTATCAGAAAACATTATCCAGAAATACTTCCATTCCAAAACCTTCATCTCTTCCTCAAGAATCATATTTTTGATCAATTCCCACTATTGATCATCTTCACCCTTCATTCGATAAAAAGATAAAAGAACCTTCTCTTGTTCGAAACATTGAATGATGGAGAGGATCTTCTAAATTTAGTTAATCCATTGTTCAGTGATTGAGGAATCAAATGATTCATTGAAAATAGGAGGCCTTTGTCTCATGAAGATATTAATTATGGATTTTTCTTTAATGGGGGTGGACGTTCTTATTGACCCATTTTTCTATTCAAAACATTAGTTAAATGATATAATATTGGGACATAGTTTGTGATTCTCACTCCCATCGGATTGGGAATCTCATTAGAATAGTCATCACAATGATCATAGCATTGATTGGTTTCATGAGTCCTCCAATTACCAGCCATTAGCTAGAATAATAGGAAATTTATGGGTTACACATAAAGGGGAATCCAATTAGAAAAAGTGATAACATATAAATTACATTTAATTCCATTGAGTATGAATTTATAGGCTTTAATATTTTTTATCCATGATCAACATCGAAACATATATTCTTGGGGTATTTTTTTATTCCCTTAAAAATGGTTCATACAAGTCTTATGAATTTACCAAATCACTTCCCCTGGGAGTGTCGAACAAAGAGTGCATCAAGGCCTATTTTCGTGTACCAATTCCCGTTCAAGTCTAGCTCAAAGAAGTGTTTTCAGGTTTTACCCCTAGATACATCTGTGCCATAGCCCCCCTCTAATTATTCATATCAAAACATTGATTAATTAGATTGCTAAACCACTTACCCTATACTCACTAAACTTTAGGGATGTTTTTTTATACATAGCCTTATCCCTAAGGCTTTCACGGGGGTTTTATAATCACAATCCCAAAAATAACTAAACCTATCCACTAATACCAACTATAACAACCCTACCCATTATTACACATATAAACATGATTTATTACATAAAATTACACTTAAGACAACTCTAAGGACCGATAGATCAAGTGTCTTGGAAAATTATGAACTTGACATGACAACTTAAGACATAATATACAATATCTTTGTTGAAAACTTCTTTTACATGACCAGAACATTCCTTCATATTTAGCAATGCATGGGAAAACCTGAGGACATTTATAAGGAAAGGGTTAGCTATATAGCCCAATGAATGAGTAAGAAAGACATAACATGATGAATATAAAATATGTAAGGAAATAGGAATATCAAAGGAGCATAAGATAAACATGAACATAAAGGCATGATATATCATGATTATCATAACATGGAGATGTGACAATAAACTTTAATAGGATATTAGAGTGAGCAATGGCTCACTGCACGTGGGGATTAAGTAAAACCCCATTGCACTTAAATTAGCTTGAGTAAACCCTCATTTCACATAGTGTATTAGGATACTATCATTTACCCAATTCATTGGAGTGATAGTAGGGCGCACCCTTCTAAATCATTTCATTTTAGGCATTAGTGTGCCATATAAAACATACAACATGGATTTATTAAAAATTATAATTTATTCAATGAATAAGAGATATGGAATACCTAAATTTAAGAACACAATAAAAAATTACATGTGTATAAAGGTGAATAACCTTGATGGAGAAATGGGTGTGCTATTCACATTTATGATCATTTTGGCATGAAAACATTGATGTAACTTCGACAGCATAACAAAGTCTAATAGAAAACATAAAATGGGTTGATGAGAGAGAAATGGGTTTCATAAAATTTATACATGAAATGGATATTAAGGGGGTCATGGAGTATAATATTCCAACATATGTAATGGAATTTTGATGCACATTATAAAATAGTTTCATGAATGTAAATGAGGAGAGAGAAAACCCTTACATAATTTCGACATGGTAATTGGTGTACATGGGAGGAATTAATGAGAGAAAAAAGGGTATGTCATAATTCAAAAATAAGGAGTGAATTATAGGGAAGGATTGAAATAATACACAAACATTTTTAATTTAAAATATAGGGAATTAAAGTATAAGGAAACTTAGACATAAATAAGGATGGAAGGAATGTGAGGATCCTGTACTTAAAAGTGTGAACCCAAATTCTTAGGAGAGGCTTGAGAGTTAAATACTTGAATCTTGGGGAACCGTAGGTGGATTCTAGGGAGAGGAGTGCGTAGGTTGATCTAGATCCAATGGGTTTGAGTGAATAAGAATGAGAGATTGAGTGGGTTTATATATGAAATTAAATGGAATTCTTTATTATTTAGGTTTTGGACACAACATATTAAACCAATTAAACCCAAAAACCATACCATGTTTTTCCCCTAGATTTTGAAAAAAATTAGTGGAAAAAAATTATAAGGTCGGTTTCCAAACTTATTAAAATATTGGGAATTATTATGTGGAGGTGAGTCACACTCTAATGAAAACATTTCAAAAAGTTAAAGAAAATTTATGTCTTTGAGGGTCCACTAAGGCACCATTAAATTAATAAAACAAATAGGAAATCACATTATTTTGAATATAAAACATTTATTGGAAGAATATATAATTTATAGTATTTTATTACATCACTATTGTGACATTATGATGACAAAAAACACATTATATATTTAAATGGAATTTAATTTTTACCTCAAAATTCGACTGTCTCAGAAAACGATAAATATTCACTATTAGATAATTTCAACATCCCAAAATCCAAAATTTTATTAATTTTATCTAAATAATTTTCCAAATATGTGATGTTTTAATTTTAAAATAACAAACGACAATTATAAAAAATTTATGTGTTTTGACCCAAACAGATTACAAACCATAATAAAAAATATAATTGTATTCCCAAAAAATATATGATCATTTATATTTAATAAAAATTAATTTAGTAATAATATTTTATTAAAATATTATTTAATTAAAAAATCCATTAATTCATCAAAATAGATTTCTTAATTGAATATCAACTTAAAATAAAATTTTTCCTTTAAAATCCATTTACAAAGTATCTATAATAAAATGAATGTATATTCTTTATACAAAAATAATACACATAAACCTAGTGTTATGGTCTTGTTACACAACCCCTTATAACACCCGCATGAGACCTAAGGGTAAAGTGTTCGATTATGATAGACTCTTGGGGAAGCTCAGATAACATCGCTTTAGTGGTAATCTCTATTAACTTCCGCTTCTCCCATATGCATTTTCATCCAAGATTAACGTGTTGAAGATCGGATTGGACTTGATCACGAGTAAAACCCAATGATGTTTCCTCCCTTCTGAGCTCTGACAAATGGGCTTCGTATAGAGAAATTCTATAGAATGAGGTCATAACTTCCTTTATTTGAGTAAATTAGATTTGTTAAACCCCTATATTTCTAATAATAATGTGATCACTATTCAAGACTATATTATAAATGGTAAAAAAAATTAACAGTATTTTAAAATTAAAAAACATAAAACCAAAGAAGTGAATATGTTTTATATAATAATTTTACAAAATAATACATTTAAATAGATCAAGAGGAATTTTCAATATTAAATGTTTGGGACATTACACAACAATTATGAGGATTTAATAATAAACCCAAATGAGTCTATAAGTTCATTCTTTGAATGGATACATGTTATTGTGGAGTAAATGAATGGTATTAGATAAATTGTTTATGATTTAATTATTTACAAGTGCATCCTAAGAATACTTCAAACTTGGTTTAATACAAAATTTTCTATATTGGAAGATAAAGATCCATGGAGCTGACATTGGATAATATAGACATTTTTCTAGATGCATAAGAGATGAGAAATGATAATAATGAGTCTGTGTGAATATAGAAGTCCAAATAGGTGGAATTGAAGGCCGTGAAGAATCCCACAATTGAAGATGGACATGATTAAGAAGAGTCAAATGGGGTGATTTCATTCCATTCCTCAAATGTTAAAAGATGCAAAGGAATGTTTAGAGGAAAACTCTCACTTACATTATTTTGAAATAGAAAGGATGGAAATATTGTAGAAAGTCTCCCAAAAATTTTCAAGAAGATAACTAGGATGACGTTTAAATTAACATGAATAATTATTTATCCTATGTTGTAAAATCCCCAGCCCAGAAGTCTCTAAATCTGTGTCATTGATTGGATTATTACATCATCTTTGACGTTCCTCGATGTATGATATTGGCTACCCACATACAAAAATGATCTAAAACAAGACATGGGGAGACTATAACCACTTATTTGTGTAATCATAAATATATAAAAATGATAAATAAATAAATAAAATGACAATAATTAATAAAAATGGAATAACAACCATTTTCCAAAATGGGTACAACCCACAACCAAACTATTAATATGTGTTGATGTAAAATTTTGGATAGGGCCATAATTGGGATGATAAAAATAAAAAAATGTATTAGGAAGAGAAGGAGAAGATTCCAAGACCCAGAAGGTAGGTGTGCGCAAGATTCAATGGATGCATGCAGAAGTCCCTCGGCACGCAAAAATCATCTGTGCCCAATGCACCATCAAGGGCATGCTTCCGTGACAAACCCTCTGAAACTACCCAAGGCAATGGCGAACAAGGACCTGGGGATGCACACAACACAACTCCCAGCATGAAAAATCTTGTGTGCCCAATGCAACATCAAAGGGGACCTTGCGCTCTAGCATGATTGAGAATCAGTTAAGGCCCGAGCGCAAAGGCACCCGGCGGCACACAAAATATTGTGTTGCCAATACGATGTCAAAGGGGCCCTTTCACACCCCATGCAATGCCAAAGGAAAGATTATTTGGTGACGCCCCAGAAACTGCCAAAGGGTCCAGTGCACAAAAATCCTGATGGAGCGCAAACACTTCTCCGGCACACAAATGCTTTCTCACCCAATGTGACGTCAAGCGGGCGTTTTCATGTAGATCCCCTAGCATGTAGCCTCTGAGGACTTCGGCTATAAAATTAATTGTCCCCCCTGACCTTTGGGGGTGGTGACAGAAGATGAAGTGACGCTCTTATGCGTGAAAGAAATCTCTTTCGCGACAGTGCAAAAAACACTATGGTCACAGGGTATTGGATCTTGTGCGACAGATCCCTCTAGGGTCTTCTTTCAGGTGGGACCTCTAGGGTGTGATCCTCATCCATTTCCTTTTACACCAATTAATTTTTACACAAATTATCCTTCTTGAGAGCAGGTTAACCTTGCATTATACCTCTTTAGCGCGTAGCCATTCCATCCTACACGTGGCCTCTCATTCTGGGTGCACCGTTCTGGCTTTAGTGCACACCTTCCTTCTTGCGTGTTTCCTCAAATCATGCGTGCCACCCCATTTTAGCACTCCATATTCCATACATACCATAGGAAACCATGTATGAGCCCCTAATATATACAAAACATCGATGTCCCACACCTTTTTCATGAGCGACCCTCTAGGATCGTATAAAGTAACTTCCATGTCCCTTGGGTGGCACTTCCCGTTGTGTTGCTTCGCCTCATGCTTCTTCTCATTGGAATGCTAACAGATATTCCTTATTCACATATCCACGCTAATGTGGGAAACTCAATGGATCACTCTAGGACACCCCCTCACCATGGCGTTGCTGATTCTTTCCCTTCCGCAAGGGCATGTGGGTATCAGTTATGTATGTCTTAGGGGTTCAGAGTAAACCCACCTCGTCCGAGTTGTAGGATATTAAACTACTTTGCACAATCGTCCTTAAAACATGACATTAAACTTTGACCTTGACCTATACATCAGATGTGGGGTTCCCCATCTCAGACATCCTATACACCCACTAGTCTCCATGGAATAGAGATCTTCCTCGCATGGAATGAGATCCTCTTTGTTGGAGCGGCGTCTCTTCGTGGGGAAAGGGCAACCACCATGGTGTATGCCCCTAGCCTTTCTTGTGGGAGGTAGCATCTCTACTCCCCCTATATTCTTCTTGGAAAAAGAACAAAGAGGGTGGGGATGGGTTCCAAAAACCTCCTCTCTTTCGTGCCAAATCCCTCTCCCACTGGGCTTTGTCACTACTCAGGCCTTTATCATGGAGTAAGTCCTAATCTCCATCTCCCTGGGCTATGATCCATGCATAATCCCATGTTTCCTCTTTGTGTTGTGAACCACTCGTATGCCCCAATATCTACATTGGGCTATGGAACACGTATAATCCCCTATTTCCTTTTTGGGTGGCTAACCACATGTAAGCCCCTTTCCACTTCCCTACATTAACCTTTGAAGACGTGATCATAGGGTCTTTGTTGCCTCCTCTTTCTCTCACCAATCAAGACTCACATGGGCTTAGAGTATGAATAATCCATGAAATTCTCTATGGGCAGCCTAGAGTGTAAGCCCTAAACACCATTGTTCTGAAACTATGTGAACATTGATCCTTTCTAAGGCATGGTATATAGGAATCCTCCCTGAGGCTCAACCCCAACACTCATTGGTCCCAACCACTTCACGTCAGTTCACCCACACCATCTCAAACTATGTATAAATTGATCCTTTTCAAGGCAACGTTTGTAGGAAGCCTCCCCGATGATCAAGCCCAACACCAATTGGAACTGAACACTTCACGCTGGTTCACCCACACCATCTTTATCTACATGTACTTCGATCCTTACCTAGGAAAGGTATGTTGGAAGCCTCTTTGAGGTTCAATCCCAACACCCATTGGTCTCAACCACTTCACGTTGGTTCACCCACACTATCCTGAACTACGTGGACATTGATCCTTGCCACGGTAAGGTACGTAGGTATCCTCCCCAAGGTTCATGCCCAAAACCAACTGGTCTCGACCACTTCACATTGGTTCACCAACACCGTCCCATCATCCCACTGAACTCCGGGGGTTTTGATCATTTTTTCCTAGACAAGGTACATAGAAGGCCTCCCTGAGGTCCAACCCCAATTGACAATAATCCACTGTGCCCCCCTTATCTAAAGATAAGCTATTTCAACCCCATATAGCGGCAAGCCGTTGTGCCCCCCACTTCCAATGGTAAGCCCTTGAAACCCCATCGAGTGGTAAGCTGTTGTCCCCCCCCCCATCCAACGGTAAGATGTTATAAACCCATATAGTAGTAAGATTTTGTGCCCCTCAACTTTTGGTAAGCCGTTGTAACCCCATACAGATGTAATCTGTTGTAAATACTATCCAGCGTATAGCATACCACCCTATTAACATAACTTTTCATTGCATATTACAAATAAGGGATCTTTAATGTCTAGTATCTTGAAAATCAGAAACAGAATACATGAAAACCTAAAACACTATTTTAAATACCCTATAAATGCCTCTAGAAAAGTTCATCTGATGTACAACTACTTCATCTCAAAACCTGGAGACATATATCAAAGGAAAGGGTCAGCTGAAAGCCCCATAAGGAAAGAAAGGGAATTAGTTTACATGGATTTTCAATAAGAACTTGATGAAAAACATTAATACATGAGAAATGGAAGTAGATGAATTTCATAATGAAAAGAACATGAACCATAATATGAATATTTTACTACAACATTTAATTTAGAAATTCATTAACATATCACCACGGTTTATCCCCAAGGTGTCAAAATAATTACAATGGTTATTCACCAAGGTATCGCAGAACATGTCATATCTAGAGATTAAATTCTTTACACAATGCATTGGAGTTTTATATGGGAGAACCCTAAATATATATTTATATTCAAGTGAAAAACATATATAATAATAAAACATCTCATAAATAACCCATAGAGAGTAAAATTATAGGGTTTCAATTCAAAATTGTGACGTTTTAAAAGTGCATAGAAATATGATCGTTATGTCTTTTATAACCCATGGAAATGGAAATAGGGTTTCATGTACATCGATTCCAGAATCAAATAGATCATTTTTAGGTCTTGATGAATACCTCTCGACCTAAAAATATATTTGGGTATTCAGTTGAAAAAAAATAGGAGCATTTCTTGAAAAATGTTAGATATATATTGAGACAAAATTTATTCAACGTAACAGATATATAAAAAGGTTTTAGAAAACAATAAAAAGAGAGGGGACAGAGGTCTCCCATCAATAAATGAATAATGTATAGTATAGGTAACGAATGAAAATAAATAATATCATTGTGTATAATGAGCCACCATATAAAAAGTACACTTGAATGAAAATAGAAAATGTGATTTCTTTTATGAAAATTCAGTAGCATAATGATGTCACTTAATAATTCAGAAAAAAACCAATTGATGAGAGAAGAATGGGTCTCTCATCATTAGGAAATGAAATAGATGTCAATAAGAATATATAAGAACATACCATCACATAGGAAGATGGAAACATGAAGATATAACTTAAAGGAAGTCATGACTAAAAGAGGGGGGTGGAAATTGACCTTACCTTGAAGAGTAATTTCGAAAGCATGACGGTTGGGACCTCGGGGGGATTGAGGGAACCTTGGATGGACTCTATGGGAGGTAAAAATACTATAAAATCAGTGAGGTTGATTTTGGAATGAAATTAATGAGGTAATGTTTTTGTATTTATAAGAAAAGTGAGGGAATATTTAATTAATTTCCCAGGGACACCTCATCGGTGGTATTTGGAAAAACCATTTGATTTCCCACGGTATTTTCCCATGCTATTAACCTCTTGGGACACCTCATAGCATATAATAATATTCAAAAGTAGACAATAATTCTATCATCATTATTACATCATTATTACATCATTATTACTTCATTAATGATGTCAATAAACACCCAATAGACAAAACTGTACTTCCACAATTCACTGAAAAATGAAACATTTTATAAAAATATCATAAATTCACCCTAAACTAATATCGAAGATCTAAATTAAAAAAGGAACTCCATTTTTTGAAAATAGTTTTCTCATATATTTTTAATTAAATTTTTTGAAAAAATCATTATGTATTCAAAAAAACAGCTTGAAAACATTATCTTATTTTGTAATACCTTGAAAAGGTAATAAAGGTCTCATAAAATTATCTTATATCCATAAGACAATAATGTAACAATTTATGATAAAATTTTATGAAAATAAATTTCCATTTTAAATTATTAAAATAATTATAAAATTGTAAATAAATTATTTATGGAATACAAAGATAACAAAACTTATACTACGATCGTTTTTTCTCTTTTAAGATGTCTAAAATGTATTTATACATTCATGGGTGAAGTTTATAGTTTTTTTGGCCATCTTAATATTCATTTCTATTCATAAGGGTATGTTACTATTCATACTTTAATATTTACTAAAAATAATGTAGATCCTATTAGACACTAAATTTATTATTAATCACAACTTTATAATACAATTTTTTGAAAATAATTTCACATTATTTATTATTTAATGTTTACAAGAATATTTTAAAATATTCATTTTACAAAACACATCAATAATATTCAACATATATTTATTCTTTCATTTGAAAATCACAAATTTTACCATAATATAAAATAATTATTTTATTCATACAAAGAGATTACAAAAGGTATCTAAGGCCTTATTACATTGACGCTTATAACACCTGCATATGACCTATGTTTAAGGCGTTCTATAGTGATAGATTCATGGGGTGGCTCGGAAAACATTGCATGAGTGGTGATTTATATCGGTTTGAACATTTCCCTTAAGAGATTCCGTTCAAGTTTCACATGTTGAAGCTCAGCTTGGGATTTGTCTAGAGAAAATCCCAGAGATGCTACCTCCTTCTGAAGATCTAACAGATGGACTTCGTACTGCTTGAGTCTATTAGATGAGGCCATGGACTCTTCTTTCGATATTAATTAACCCAGATCACCTATATTTATAAACAATAATTGTGACATTATGAGTATAGTTTCCACTGGTCATATTGACCAACAATCATATAGTATTTGAAACCAAATGGTATCACTCCATTAACTAAAGGATATCTTTTTGTGGAGTATAAAATGAAATAAAACCAAAATTTTGGAGACATATAATATTCAAAAGTTGTGTTGTTACATTAGTCCCACCTTAAGAAAATTCATCCTCGAAATATTAACTTGTACCCTAAGAATAGAAAAGGTTTCGGTACTCATGCTTCATAAACTCCTCTGGTTCCCACGTGGCTTCTCCGCATTTGTGCTTCCTCCACAACAACTTAACAAGGTGGGTAGTATTGTTGCATAAAACCTTGTCTCTGTGATCCAAGATCTCCACCAGCTTCTCCTCCTAAGAGATGTCATGTTCCCGTTTTATAACCTCTGGATTTATTACAGTTTAAGGGTAAGGTGTGTACTTCCTCAACAGGGATACGTGGAAGAAATCATGAACTTGTGCTATATTTGGAGGAATTTCAAGCCGATAGGCCAGTGCTTCTATGCGATCAAAGATTTCATAAGGGAAATATACCAAGGGCTGGGAATACCTTTATTCCCAAACCTCATGACTCTCTTTTGAGGTGAAATTTGAAGAAAGACTTTATCACCGACATCAAAATCCAAGTCCCTTCGATGGTTGTCAGCATAGATATTTTTCCGACTCTAAGCAGCCTTACTGTGTTGTTGGATGGAATAGACTTTTTCCATCATCTGTTTCACATGATATGGCCCAAGAAGCTTTCTCTCACAACTTTCATGGAAACAAGTAGAAGTTCTACGTCACATACCATATATAGAATCATATGGTTCCATTTTCAGTATTGAGTAGAAGCTGTTGTTGTAATAGAACTCAACTAAAGGAAGATGTTAATCCCATCAACCTTTAAATTCTTTTGATCATGTTCTCATCATATCCTCGAGTGTTTGAATATTCTTTTCATATTGTCCATTAGTTTGGGGTGATAGGACATACTGAAATTCAATTCAGTGCTCAGAGGATGATGAATACTTCTCTAGAATTTTTATGTGAACCTGGGATCACGAGCAGATGTGATAGAAAGTGGAACACCATGCCGCATTACCACTTCATTCACGTAAATCATGGAAAGTTGATCAAGAAAGATATATTCTTGAATGAAGGTAAAATGGGCAGTCTTGGTGAGACCATCCACAATAACCCATATCGCATTAATTCCTTTGGAATTTCTTGAGAGACCAGTGACTAAGTCTATAGTGATATTTTCCCACTTTCATGCTGTTATGGGTAGTGGTTGCAATACCCCTTTATGAAGTGGTCGCTATGCCTTCACTTGAAAATATATCAGGCACGTTGAAGTGTAGTCAGCAATCTCCCTTTTCATATTACCCCACCAATAATGATGATGAAGGTCTCTATACATTTTTGTGCTTCGAGGATGTATAGAGAAATTATAGCTATGAGATTCATCCATAATATCCATCTTTATTTCTGAAATATTTGGATGAATTTGTCCTGTACAAAATTTTTGTACACCTTCTTGATCTATATTGAACTCAAGAAACATCCCATCCTTCATATCCTCAAACATCATCTATAACAAAGGATTTTCTTTATCAGCTTTCTTGATATTCTCTAGTAATGATGGTTAAGAAATCATTTCACTTAGTGTTGATGATGTCCCTTCCCTTATAATTCCCATGTATAGCTTTACTAGGTCATTGATCCAAAGATCTATTTGAATCCACATCATGGAAAGAACAACTGGGTCTTTCCTACTTAATGTATCAACAACTTTGTTTTCTCTACTGAGATGATAATTAATTGAAAAATAATTAACATTAAGATGTTACAACCATATCCTATGATTCATGTACAATTTTTTGTGTGTGAAAATATACATAAAACATTGATTTTCTATGTATATATTACATTTCCCTTCATAAAGATAATACCTTCATATCCTCATAGCAAAAAAGATCGTAGAGAGCTCTATATCATGCATAGTATAGTTTTTCTCATGAGTCTTCAACTGTCGAGATGCATAAGTAATGAATTTTTAATTTTTCAAAAGGACACACCCAATCCCTTTATAAGATGCATCACTAAAAATAATGAATCCTTATCTAATTGAGGGTAGATTTTACAGAAGATTGGTAAAAAACCTCTTCTTCAGCTCTTGGAAACTTTCCTCACACGCCTTTATCCAGATGAACTTGACCCATTTTTTAGTAAACTTGGTTAATGTATTAGAATGTTGTGAATTTTTTTCATAAAACTCTTATAATATCCCAGTATTCTAATGAAACTATGTATCTCAGTTATTATTGTAGGATGAGGCCACTCCTCTACAAATATGGTCTTTATAGGGTCAACTGTGATTCCTTCATTGGTAACAATGTGCCCAAAAAAGCCACTTGATTTTACTAGAATTCACATTTTCCGAACATCCCAAAAAGCATCTCCTTCCGTATAGTTTTCAAAATAATCCTTAGATAATCCTCATGCTCCTCACGAATTTTGGAATATATCAGAATATCATTAATAAAAACTACCACAAGTTATCAAGGTTGTACTTAAAGACTCTATTCATCAAATCGATAAAAATAGAAGGTTCATTAGTGAGTTCAAAGGTAATAACAACATACTCATAATGCCCTTATCTTGATCGGAAGACAGATTTCAGAATATATTCTTTCTTCACCCTCAATTGATGACAACCATATTGAAGATCAATCTTAGAGAACAATTGGGTCCCAAGAAGTTGGTCAAATAAGTCATCAATTCTTGGAAGAGGGTATATGTTCTTCACTGTGATCCCATTCAGTTTTTTATAATCAATTCATGGCCTCATTGATCCGTCCTTCTTCTTCTCAAAGAGAAGTTTTTCTCTCTATGGAGACACACTCTGTCGGATAAAACCATTCTTCAAAAGATCTTGGAGTTATTTCTTTAACTTCTCCAGCTCCACATTTTCCATCCTATACGGGGTCTTTGATATCAGATGGGATCCAGGTATGATTTGAATGGAGAACTCAACCTCTCTTTCTAGGAGAGGTCTGAGTAACTCCTTACTAAATATGTCAATGTATTCTTGGATTATGGAGACAATTTCTATCTTCAAAATCTCATTTTAATCTTCTTATTCCCAAATCGACCCCATAAAGAAGGATATATGATGTTCTTATAGACAATGATCAGGTTGATATATCTCTCCTTGATAGATAACTATAGGTTTTCCATTCAATACAATTTAGATTTATTTTCTTCTACATTTGATCCTAGCATTATACTTTGAGAGCCATTCCATCCCTAGTATAATGTCAAATTCCAACATGTTAATGACTAAAATATTTGTGATAAGATTATTCTCACTAATGAAAATACTAGAGTTTCTAAACACTGACGTTTCTTGGATAGTCCCACCTGGAGTCTTGACTGATAACTCTACTTTTATAAGGGGATGATTCTAAATTCTTTGTAAACATGGAGGAAATAAAGGAAGGAATAGAACCAGTACCAAAAAAGTAATTGCTATCTTTGAGAGAATAATAAGAGTAGCTACCACCACATCATTTGGCTCTTCATCCTCGACCATAGTGATTAAAAATTTATGACATTGTTCCCTTGTTCCCTTGGCCATTTCTGAGGCTGGTGATGATTCCCCTACACTTCCCTCAAATTTGGACAGTGATTGGAAAAGTTTCCATGTTGTCCACACTTATAGAATTAGATATCAGGTAGGGCATGTACCATCTTCCCTTTTCCATTAGTGTTGGTATTTTGTAGCTTCACCTCACAATGAAAATTCTGTGCAATGTGGTTTTCTCTACCACACTTGTAGCACTTCCCTCTCCCAAGAAGGATGTTTTTGAATGCTTCATCCCACATTTATTAAATGTGGGATATTGTACCTGCTTTCCTCCTCTTCCCCGATCTATGATCCTTGATAAGATTGGCACAATCAATCTTTTATTGTCATTGTATTTATGAGACCATTGCGTCTCACCAAACTCCAGTTCAAATTTCATCACACTTCTCATGATCTTCTCATAGCTATCATAATCTCAGTTATCGTGATTATTCTTCAGATGAGGTCTCAGTCCATCGAAGAATCTATCAACCATATCATTTAGTTCCATGACAAATCTAGAGGTGTAATGTGAAAGCCTGGAAAAGTTTATCTCGTAGCTTCCCACAAATTCATTCTCCATCTACTTTAGCACGAGAAACTCCTTCTTCAATCTAGTTCTCATCGATCGAGGGAAATATGTGTTGAAAAATATCACTCTGAACTTTTCCCACTTTATAGCTTCAACATCCTCTCTTGACCTTGTGTTCTAAATCAGTTCCCACCATGGATCAGCTTCTCCCTCTAAGTGATAAACAACCAGGGTAACCTTATCTTGTTCAGAACAATGGATCACAGAAAATATCTTATCGATAGAGCTGATCCACTATTCAGTAATCAATGGGTGTGTTGATCTACTGATGGTTGGTGGTCATTGATGCATAAAGGATTCAATGGAATGTTGTTCCCTTCGTGGTGAAATTGGTCTCTTAGCATAATTCATGTTATTTCCAATAACATGAGTTAGTTGGTTCATCATTCACATGAAAGTTTCCATTCTGTCTTCCATCAAAATGTCATCAGCACATGGTACATTTTAGTCACCGTTTTCATGGTTACATCAATTGGCAGTCATTTTCTAAAATAATTAAGCCTTAGTGAGAATATTATTTCATTTATGAATCTTTTAACTATAAAGGATTTTGTGTCTAAAAAATCATGCTTTAAACAATTAAATTTTTCTATAAATCCTTCATAATGATTCATAAAACACTTATGATTAACCCAACATATCACTCGGGAGTGTTGAAACCAAGAGTAGAGAAAGGCCCATTGTCATGTACCAGGATACCCTGGGTCATGCCCAAAACTCATTTTCAAAGTTTTCACTCCAAGGTATATCTGTGCCAGAGATGCCTCTACCTAATCATATCTAGACGAAGATGTATTTGCCTGATAAACCACTTACTCAAAACTCACCAAAATACCAGGAAGTATTCCAATATTTAAAATTCTATATAGGATTCTTCCTAATGTTTTCATGGTATAATTTCCATAAATAACTAAACATTCCTTTGATACCAACTATAGCATCCTACCTTTTTAACATATATTTTCATTACATTTTACAAATTGAGGACGTTTAAAGTATAGTGTCTTCGAAATCCAGAACAAAATACCTGAAAAAATAAAACACTATTTTCTATCCCCTTGATAATCCCCCTGAAATTTTTATCCAATGTACAACTACCACATCTCATAACCATGAGACATACATCAAAGGAAAGTGTGAGTAAAAATCACAGTAAGGAAAGCATGGGAATCAGTTTACTTGTGATATCAATAAGACCTTGATTATAAACATAAAGACATGGGCAGTGGCAGTATAGGAATTTCATAATAAAAATAACATGAACCATAACATGAATATGTGGGTAAAACATTTAATTTATACATTAAAGAACATATCTCCAAGGTTCTTCCCCAAGGTGTCATAAAAAATAAAAAGGTTGTTCACCAAGGTATCGTGAAACTGGTCATCTTTAGAGATTAAATTCCTTTCCCAAAGCATTGGAGCAATATCAAGTCTCATGATTAATATGTCTTTATATTCATGTTATCCACATATATTATAATAAAAAAGTTTATAAATAAACCATATAGAGTAAAATTAATGGGTTTCACTTCAAAATCATTACGTTCTAAAAGTGCTTAGAAACATGATCATTATGTCTTTTATAACCCTTGAAAAACGAATGAGGGTTTCATGAATGTAGATTCCAGAATCAAATAGATCAATTTTTTTCTTGATGAATACCTCTATAAATGAACATATATTTGGGTATTCCGATAAATAAAACAAGATTATTTCTTGAGAAAAAGAGATATATATTTTGAGGCAAACTTTCTGCAACATATTGGCTATATAACACCGTTTTAGAAAACAATAAAAGGTGGGGGGAGAAAGGGTATCCCATAAATAAATTAATCACATATAATAGAGGTAAATAATAAAAATAAATAATATCATGGAGTGAAATGACACACCACATGAAAAGGAAACTTGAAAGAAAAGATAAAATGTTATTTCTTTTATGAAAATTCGGCTGACTAAATGTGTCACTTAAAAAGTTAGAAATAATAATTGATGAGAAGATAAAGGGTATCTCATCATTTTTAAATGAAATTTAATGTAATTATAATATATAATAACATATAACCACATAATAATATGGAAATTGGAAGACATAACTTAAAGGAAATCATTACTAAATTAGGAAGGTGGAAGGTTCTCTTTCTTTGAAGAGTAAATTCAAAAGCATGAAGGTTGGGTCCTTGGGGGATTAAGGTCATGATGTGAGGACACCTTCGGATGAAAAAAAGACTATAAGAACATTTAAGAGGATTTAGTTATTAAATTAATTAGGTAATGGATTGGTATTTATTGGAATATTGAAGGAATATTTAATTAACTTTCAAGGGACACCTCATCAGTGGTATTTGCGAAACCATGGGATTACCCATGGTATTTTCCAATGGTATTGGCCACATGGGACACCTTATAGTATATCATACTATTCACAAGTCTACCCAAATGGTTACATCATTATTACATCATTACTAAATCATTAATGACATCATTAAACACCTTAAACTCAAAACAGTAGTTTCACTATTCACCGAAAAACAAAACATTTTATACAAATCTCATAACTTAACTCTAACCTAATATCGATGATCTAAATTCAAAAGTGAAATCCATTTTAGGAAAATAATTTGCTAAATATTTTTAATTTTAATTTTAAATAAAAGTATTATTTATTCAAAATAAAAACTCTAAAACTATAACTTATTTTCTAAAATGTTGAAAAAGTAATCATGGTCCCATAAAATTAGCGTATAACTATTAGATAATAAAGTAAAATTTTTTATTATATTTTATGAAAATTCATTTTGATCTTAAAATTTCAAATTATTTATAAAATTTTAAATAATGTATTTATGACATACAAAAATAAAAAAACTTATACTATGATCGTTTTTTCAATTTTAAGATGTCAAAATTGTATTTATAAATTCATGGGTGATGTTTCTATTTTTTGGCCAATTTACGATTCGTAACTATTTACATGGTTATGTTAAAATTCATATATTACTATTTACTAAAAATCATTTAGATCTTATTAGACTCTAAATTTTTTTACTGATGACAATTGCAGAAGACCATTTTTTGAAAATCATAACAAACTATTAATTATTTAAAGTTTACATGAATATTTTAAAATACCCTTTTTACAAAATTGAATAATAATATTCATCTGATATTTATCCAGACATTTAAAAAACACATATTTTACAATAATAATAAATAATTTATTTATTTATACCAAGGGATTAAAAAAAGTATCTAAGGTCTCGTAACATAGCCCCTTATAACACCTACATAGGACCTAAGTGTAAGGTGTGCTATGGTGATAGAATCTTGGGGTGGCATGGACAACATTACCCTAGTGGTGATTTCAATCATATTGATCTTCTACCTTAGGAGATTCCTTTCAAGCTTAACATATAGAAGCTTAGCTTGGGCTTGGTCTAGAGCAAAGCCCATAGATGCTACCTCCTTACCAATCTCTGACATATGGGTTTTGTATGGACTTAGTCTACTGGATGAGGCCATCGACTCTTCTTTCTGTATTAATTATCCAAGATCACTTGTATTTATAAACATTAATTATAACGTTAAGAGTTTAGTTTCCAATGGTAATATTGACCAAATGTCATATAACAGTCCAAAACCAACAGTATCACTTCATTAATTAGAAAATATAGATTTGTTGAGTATAAAATGAAATAACACACAAATTTAGGAAACAATTATTATTAAAATGTTCAGGTCATTACACAGTGGTAATCAATTGTGGTTCCCTGCCCAATGGTAAATCGTTTTGAACCTCACACAGTAGTTAGATGTTGTGATCCCCATTCAGTGGTAAGTCGTTGTCTACCCAAACCCATTGTTAATCTACTGTCGTCCCTTCCATTGGGACCCATATTTTTGGTACATCCCAGTGGAATCACACCAACCTTAGGTTGCTAACCACATGTAAGCTCGAGTATATCATTGGGTTGCTGCCCTTGGTGCACTCCCTGATCCTATACCCCATCATGAAATACGTGGAAATTGATTCCCTACCATGGGGATACATGGGAGGTCTCTTCGACGCTCAAGCCCAACATCACCATAATCCTTCAGTAGACTCCATCTTATTCTCCATACACATCCCTTAACCATTCATAATACATCTCGATTCACACCCAGGCCACCATATCCCAGTGATATCATGTCAATTCTCCACCTAGAATCAGTGTTCCCTTCGGGGGTTGCACCCAACTAATCTACTCTATTCCGTGTTTCGATCAGTTAGATCCATCTATGCTAGATGTTAAACTCATGGCATACCCTGTGTTATATATTGGAAGTCGAGGAAAAACTCAGAGAAATACCTATGGAATATAATTCCCCGCATTTGACGTGGGATGCCTCGGGCTTCTACACCCTTAAGATGCCCAATAATAAGGGGAGGAAACCTAGAAAAGCTATTGTTATAGAGTCCAAACATTCCAGTGATTCCCAACATGACTATTCCCCCAACCGAAGGTTTCTCCTCTACCTAGACCCCTTCGAATGTCCCAACTGAAGCACTTTAATTAACAGGCGTCCATGATGATATGGAACTGGGAAGAGTTTCACGAACAATGTCTTAATCTATAAGGGAGACTTGGACTGGGTGATGATTTCTGAGGAGGAATCCATGGAAAGAGGAACCAAAATCCCATCATCTCGTTTCGATCAAGGAGCAAACAACCCTGAATAAGCAACGAATGCCACCCACAATTGGAAAGTGAGAATATGGGGAAATAGTCAGCGTTTTCTCATCCTCCTCAAACAGACGGATGCGCGTGCCCTGGAGAAAGTGTCTAAAACAAAAATGGTGAACCAGATGTGAAGTACTTCTCCTCAACGTGGAGATTACTAGAGTTCGAGACATTAGTGGATTAGAATGTCACCAGATCTAGTTATCTTGCACCGGGTCCCACCAAGCATATAGCGGGCCTGGCGTGAAACTCACACAATGTCGGGGGCAGTTAAAACATTAGAAATATCATTCTATGACATTATCAGTGTGGATCCGTCTTACCATACAGGGAATACCTAATGACACTGGAGCACTAGACGTCGACTTCCTTTTTGCAGCACTAATGGTTTAATCTCTCTGTCTTTAAGGACCCATGCTATCGCAATAGGAAACTTATCCCCCTCCTCCCACTAACGCAAGGGCAGGGGTAGCACCAACGCATCAATCCCACATGGATCTACTACTTCTATAATATCATCCAGACCCACAGATGCTCGTCACCCATGCCCAATATCCCTTTCAGAATTCGATCAACAAAGAGTGATAAACGACATTGTCTGCTGATATGAGGAGGGGGGGATTATCCTGACTCAGGATATGGAAAGTCAGGATTTAAAGGAGTCTTCTCCTTGTTTCCACTACTTCCCCCAAGGGTTGCACAGGCAGCCAATGCTCCCCACTCTAACGTATAACTTTTTCGGGAGCCTATCCCCGAACATTTCGATGACTCCCTCGCCTACGCCGATGTGGATGGGGATG
Source organism: Viscum album (assembly GCA_963277665.1). NCBI lineage: Eukaryota > Viridiplantae > Streptophyta > Magnoliopsida > Santalales > Viscaceae > Viscum > Viscum album. Next base: position 1,232,162,466 of record OY728135.1, on the reverse strand, counting down.
TCTAGGACAGCCCGACTGGGATCCTGTTTCAAGTGTTCTTGAGGAGGTCCCCCACTAGGTCATGCCATTGGAACCACCTGACCCAACCGATCATGGAGTAGGTAAGTTATGTGCCTACACCGCCATCCATAGTCCGGCTAACCCGACACTAGCATCAGGCACATGCTGAGGAGGACGCTTTCCAAGGGGCGTCAACGTCAAAACTATTGTGGCTCACGCCACCACCAACGTATATCATCATCCCCCGTGTACGCTGGACAAGGGTACATATATACCTGACCTGGATCGAGTCCCCAAACACCCCACGAGTAGGCTAGGTTGACTCTCTTGGTCGTCGTCATAGGTAGTGGCCTCCATGGACCGACCCGCAGCAATGACACCCAGTATGGAGGTCCTCCCCATACCACCACCATTGAGGACGCAGGTCCTCCCCACTTCCAAGCTCGGCATGGTGGTCTTCCCCATGCCACCTCTAATCTAAATGAGGTTCCTCTGAGTGGCAGTGACATTCAGTAAAGAAGCCTCTCCCGTGATCATTACTTCAAGGATGGATTTATTCCTCCTGTCGTAGGCCATCGGTGTGGGGACATTGCACATACGATCAATCTCAAATGTGGGGGACCTCCCCCATGTCTGTACAGAATTCAGTGAAGGTCCTCCTCGCCTCCGCAATCAGAGGATTGAATGTCAACTTTGATTCAATAGCACCCAACACGGAGATCCTAACTGTGTTCAGCTTGACCAGTACGAGGACCATCCCCGTACTGATATTGGTAGGAGAAAAAAGCAGGGAGGTACTATACATGATCCTATCTGCTCCAGCAGAGGTCCTACCCGCTCCAGCACTTTATGTGGAGATTCCCTCAACACATCAGCTAATGGACATGAAGGTCCTCCCCATGTAACCTTTGATATCTGTCCAGGTGCTCCATGCACCCCACCTCACTCAGATGAAAATCCTCCCCTCACCAGCACAGATACGACAGAAGGTATTCGTCGTGCCAGAAATCTAACATGTCCCGAAGAACCATCCTGAGGCACGAGGGCGGGTCATCGCCACTGTAAAAAGAATTCCAAGAAGATTCATACTAAGATTAAACTTGTTTTCTTCTCATATTCTGAGGCAGAATAAGGCTCAGTGATGGAACCCTCACCTAGAACCTCAGTGTCAAGGGCATGGGTAGGAACAAGGTTCACCAGCCTCATACTTACAGAATGTGAGGTCTATCAGATTCTTGCCTCCCTATATAGGTACATACATGAGGATGAAAATCATGAATTTCCCCATGGTTCAGCCATGCAATCACTACCATCATCACCAGAAACACTCTCTTCCCTGACTAGAGATCACAGAGAGCTATTCTGGGGACCAATGGAGGACGAGCAGTAGTGTGGTCCACAGCTAGCAGCCACAACCCCTGTTCCAGAAACTGCGGTCTCCAGCCTATCTTATTGTGATATAGTGGCTATGTCACTATAATCTTTAGTGGATATCCTGAGATGCGGCAGTTTGTCTGCTCACTCTCAGTATTATCCATCAACTAACCCACGATTCCAGCGGTCTACCTTCATACTGCTATTATTTTCTCATCTTCCCCTAGATGACGACTGGGAAAACCTAGGAAAAGACCATGAGTCTGAGCCAAGGAGCTTGTGGGACATTATTATAGTGGACCATTTCTCTGAGATGTTTTGGCCAGTTGCAGCCCCAAATTTCAGTGCACCAGAATCGCACAACTAGGAAGAGGTCAACTGTTTCCGCCAAACCCTCTTGGAAACACACTTCCTCATTCATTATCAATTAGTGGCTTACCCCAAAAACTAAAAGCATATTTAAGACATTGTACTACAATGTTGTTTGGTTGATTTGGCTGCACTCCCCATGGCCCAGTGCCCAGAGCCACCAGCACATCATAGGACCCTCTAACAACGATGTGTCTAGATCATTAATGTTCTTCGTAGGATAATCAAGGAGGATTCTCCGCATGTGAAAATGTGTGGTTTGGGGCAGTATAGATCCCTCCATTTTAGATCTATCCAACATCATCCCAATATTATAGGTGACATTGAGGATATTCCTCTATGAAGGGTAACAGATAACATGGCAGACCTGTGAGGGGGTGAGAATAACGTAGAGATTCCTGGAGATTACCTCTCCCCTGAGGGAGTTTTACACCACTTGGATCTATGTGGAAGGATTACTCATCAACATAGGAATATATAGTGTCTTCCCATTCCCAATGAGGCATTGGTCCTCATCCAAAATCCCAACAAGGGTAAAGAGCACCTAAGAGCTGTCAAACAATTCGAATCATCTGGCTCAATGGAGATGGTAGAAGATTATCCAGAAAAATACATGTTGTGTCAGAAAATCATTGATCCCAAGAAGATAGTTAATGAACTACTAACTGAATGCACTATGGCACGACAACCCAACTATGGTGATCTTCGGTCAGAGTAGAAGGGGCAGTGACAACTTCCCCTCGGCGAATTGCCACCAGGTGACCATGATCATCCTACCCAGGAAGACATGGTTGAGGCTAGAACATACAGAAATAGGGCGCATTATGTGTCACCAAATCCACCTGAGCGGCAAGACAATCTTGGGGACCCAGCTCAGGTTCCCCCAGCTACATCACAGGTCATTTCTCCAGCCGCTCCATGAGTCATTGGGCCTTCTCATCAGCTTAAAGAGCCTGCCAATGCACTGGTTGTCCGAGATCCATGTCAAGATAGGAACCCCAACCTAGATGATCCATTTGTGGCACTCATTTCCAGTCTCGAGGTGTTGGAGACACGATAGATGGAAATCCTCTCTGAGGAAAAGCCTTATCCGGCATGGGTAGATGATATGCCAGTACCCCCAGGTTTCAAAAATCCCACTTTCCCCTCCTTCAATGGGACAGGGGACCCTCCAAAGCACCTAGACCACTTTATTCCACAATATGGGACCATGTAGGGATCTCCATCGTAGTAGTAGGATGCCAAACTCCGATTCTTAGTGCTGACATTGGAGGGGATATCGTTCTTCTGGTACATCCAGGTCCCCATCAGATCAGTAGCCAGTTGGGAAGACCTCCATAGGCAATTTCTTGACAAGTTCAGTTCCACCACTCAGTAGAAGAGTATCACAGACCTCATCAAGTGAAAGAATAGGTCTGATGGGCACGTTTCAGACTTTGTCACCCAGTGGGAAGGTCTCACAAACTCCCTTGACATGACACTAACTCTAAAGAAACTACTAACGATGTGCGTAGGGAATTCCAAGACAGAACATGTCCCCCCTTTGATCACCCATAACTACCTATGTGGATTCTGAGACTTCTCTTATAAGGCCTAGTGCCTAGAATAAGCCTTGCAACAGGACAACCAGGCACATCCATTACCTCCTGCAGTCCCCACGAGAAGGGTCACCAGGGCCGAGTCTACCATAGTTTTTGAAATAGAGGCCCCCATGAAACTAGAGTTCTTACCAGTGGAGCCTCTTCCATAGCCTCTCAAACGCCCTCCACATGAGGCGTAGCCTCCGACCCAGCAGCGCCCACCTCATAATCGGCAGGTTCCCCACACAATGCACTTCCACAGCCTTGGTGTGATAACTAGGCTCCACCTCTATGACAAGCTCCTCCAGACCCTCATCAACGTCAGGCTCCCTGACATTGCATCTTGGATATTAGTAACCAAAACTACTCGTTCAATGAGGATTAGGTCTCCGGTTACATCTATCGTACCTTAGAGTAGGGGAATGTACGTTATCCTGAATACAGGAGGCCAGAAGAGGCAAACCTCATTAATCACTTTAATTACTACCCCTATCACCATTTTATAGGGCACACCTTCAAACAGTTCTATTTTTTTAAAGAATGGCTACATTAAAAGTTGGATAACAACATAGTCCGATTAGGCTCAGCTTTGGTACAAGTGGCATGTGTCTTCCTGATGCTAGACAATGATAGTGACAATGAATGCGAGTGGCATTAGGTTTCTAACCATGGGTCCAATAATTATGATGACTTGATGGCTCATAAAATATTTTCTCATACCCATGGTGTTATCCATGAACGCCTAAATTGACCAGAGCCTTCAGAAGCTGCAACTACTACTTCTTCTTCATCGTCTAAGCCATCCCCTTCTTAGAAGAGAAAACACTGGCGGCGCAAGGGAAAAAAAGTTCCCCTATAAATTCCATTTTTGTCCATACTCTCAGTGATTTAATTCCCCCATAGAGGATGATTCCCCCTCCACCCGAATCCATCTAGCAGTAGATGACTCTTTGAGTGACAGTCTAGGGAAAGCCTCAGTTAATACCGTATATATGGTAAAACCCAAAAAGATTCCTGAAGATGAGGAGTGCAAGGTGGATCCTCCCAACGTCCCTAGACATTTCCTACATCAGCGGGGCCGTGGATATATGGGATGTTGGAGTACCTTGGTTAGTAATTCTAGTCAGGTTGTTTATGCTGCTGAAACCAGGCAGCAGGCCCAGCGTAGAGCTCAGCACACACAACCTTCTCATCTGGTTTCATTAGGTCCACCTTTGATTTCGTCTGTGTTGTTGGATCTATTAGATCCACCTCGACCGCGTCGTGATCAGCCACACTCTATAATGGACCAGCCGTACTCATCAGGCCCTCATCCGGTAGTCACTCTGCATGCTTCGACTAGTGATCAGTGGGATAATCCTAGAACCAGTCAGCAGGGCCCACCATACTTCCAGTCACAGAGCGACCTCTTGTAAGCAGTAGTTCATGCTTTGAGTGAATGTATCACATACTCAAGCATCCTTCCAGCATTCCAGAAAGGCTATCTATCCTTGAGGTTCTTCACATATCGGAAGATATGCGTGAAGCACTCACTGAGGCTTTTTGAATCCCTATCCAGTATGGGAGAGTGGAAGCAACTGCAAAATCCTTCCATGCTGAGGTGGTCGAGCATTCTGAATTCCATTCCATAATCACGTTTTCTAGAGAATATGAAGGATCCACCATATTGGGGCACATTTGCCAACTATACATCACCATCCGGTTTAATGGTGTGAAGTTTCACCGCTGTCTTGTTGACAAAAGCTCCGGGATCAACCTAATCCCAACTCAGACACTACGGAAACCGGGGTTGCTCAAGGATGACCTGAGTCCCTCTAACCTAATAATCCATTATTATTATAGGACGAAATAGACATCGGTCTGCAAGATCTGCTTTAAGACCCAGTTAGGTGGCCTATTATCCAGTACTGAGTTCATGGTTGTCTCGTAGGACATTGCATACAATGCATTGATGGGTATACCGTGGCTCCACCTACATGAAGAGGATCATTGATCATATCACATGTGCCTCAAATACTCCTTTAATGGTCGAGTGTCCAAGCATCAAGTTGATGCATCTACATCTGCCTTTTATAAAGCCCGCTATCTAGGTGTTGACTATTACAAGAGCAAAGACAAGCAGATTCAGGCTAACGAGGCTAAGCATTCCCTAGCTGCGATCAACCCATGGATAGATCTAGATGATGCCTACATCATTCCAACTCACTGATTGGAGGCTACAGACCCATACATGGGACAATTCTTCTCTCTTTTGTGAATGAGGGGGTAACACATTCCTAATTCGAAGATTCATCAGAAGATCACCTCATACTCCTACACGAATCAGTCATAGGTGATCTCGGAGCCTCCTACTCTCATACAGTATTGGGATGTCCCCCCATGGTAACAGCAATACATCACACTTTCTTGTTTTGTCGGGCTGGAATTAACCGGTTCAAGCCGACACACCACTATTGCATCGATATCATCAAGTGTGTCCCTTTGGGATTAATACCATATGGGATTAGATCAATAGCCATCATCGTTATGGTTTTGGTAGCAAAGTACTCCCCTGATGTAGTGTCCACTATCACCCAGACTTGTACCACCCTCCAATCGGGATCTATCGACTCATTTGAAACTCCTCTCACCAAGGTTCCCTCCTTCATATGTGAAGAAGAGTATTTAGAGGATGATCCCCACGCCTTTGAAGAGGGTGTCTCTACCACGATCAACATATTGGAATAGGTGAACCTCGGTAGAGCGGCTGACCCGAAACCCACATTGACTAGTGCCACTATGTCTGTCGAGGAGAAACAGTAGTATGTGGACTTCCTCAACAGGAACTGTGTTGTATTTTCTTGGATTTATGATGAGATTCTAGAGCTAGATCCTTAGGTATCCATCCATCACCTTGGTCTCCTAGAAAAACATTGTGGGTTCATGCAGCCTCTCAAAAAGATGCACCCTTCTCAAGGGGACATGGTTGAGGACAAAGTTGACAAGCTCTTCTAAGCCAATTTTTTCAAGGAGGTCCAGTACCCCAAATGGATGGCCAACATTTTTCCAGTCATGAAGAATAATAGAGAGATCGATGTTTTCATTGACTTCCAGAATCTCAACCTTCACTGTCCGAAGGATGACTTTCCCCTTCCTGTGAAGGAATTGTTGATTTATGTTGCAGCTGGTTTCTTGTACTTCTCTTTCATGGATGGGTACTTTGGGTATAACCATATCCAAATAGACCCCATGAATGTGAATTCTATAGCCTTTAGGGAATCACATGGTTCATTCTGTTACCAAATCATTCCCTTCATTTTAAATGATGTAGGTGCCACCTATCAGTGGGCTATGCATCGCATATTTAAGTCGATCCTTGGAATGTTGTTGGAATCTTACGTGGATGATATGGTGGTCAAATATAACTAGAATTAGGTCCATGTCAAATACTTCGAGAAAGTTTTCGGCTTCCTCCGTTCCCACCACCAGAAGATGAATCTATTGAAGTGCGCCTTCGGGGTCACCTCTGGAAAGATTATCAAATTCTTTCTCGGATACATAGGCATCAAGATCAACCCAGAGAAGATCAAGGACACTAAATAGATTTCCCCTCTATGCAATATTCAAGAATATTGAGGTTTCCATGGACACTTGGCCCACATATGCTGATTCATCATAAATCTGGCTAGCTAGTGTATGCCCTTTTCTTGAATCATGAAGAAAGGCACTATCTACGAGTGGGAAGAAGAATGCCAGAATACTTTTGAGGAAATCAACCAGTACCCTCTCCAACCTCTAGTCTTAATTCCACCCATCTCTAGAAAGATGCAGGTCCATTATATGAGCGCCTTGGAATAGTCCCTTGGTGCCATTCTCACATATATGAACAATGAGGGGACGAAGAGGAGTCTCTACTATCTCAGTTGTATGCTCCTCGATATGGGGACAATATACTCCACAAGAGAGAAGAGATTCCTTGCACTGGTATTCGTAGTACAGAAATTGTGACATTACTTATAGCATCATGAGGTACTGCTAGTGTCCTGAGTTGATCCATTGAAGTACATCTTGAACTGCCCAATGTTAACAAAACATCTAGCATGGTGGGTAGTAATCCTCTAGTTGTTTGACATCAGGTTTGTCCCATAGAAGACTATTAAGGGAAAAGTATTTGTAGACTTTCTACCCATCCAGCTCTTTCGGTGAGTCCCTTGATCAATATTTCCATAATGAAATTGATTCCCTCGGTAGACCAGGCCATACCATGCTAGAAAATGCATTTTGATGGTGCTTCCTAGATCCCCACTGGCAGAAGGATCAATGATCCTAGGCGCAACAGAGTAGGCCGGGGTATCATCATCATTACCCCAACACAATCCATTCTTGTTGTTACAAGGATTCTCCAATAATGAGGCAGAGTATCAAGATCTCATTACTGGTTTTGAGATGGCCCTCGAGATTGAAGTTCCCCAGTTGCATGTGAAAGGGGACTCTGAACTGGTAATCAAGCAGATCAACATTGACTATGTCATCAGAAAGCCAGAGCTCGTACCATTGTGGGAACACACTCTCCAGCTAATGTCCAAGTTCCCATATCGGCCAGAAGTTACTCATGTCCCTTGATCTCAGAACGTTCAAGCTAACACCTTGTCTAGCATAGCTGCATCACTTTCTGAGCCCAAAAAGGATGATCTTATTATCCAAATGGCACACTAGAGAGTCATTTCTCCCATCACTCTAGATGATGATGATAGACTGTAGGTAAGCCACCTTAACAACGACGCATCCAGGTCCGTACCTCCAGGCCCATTGGATGTAGTTACTGAGGTGACTCTGGATTGGAGAACCACTTTTTTGAAGTATCTCCAAAACAGTTATCTCATGACATATCGGGTTGAGCGTGAGAGAATCTGATGCCTCGCATTAAAGTTTACCATCCAAGACGGTCCTGGTTGTGAGAAAATCCACTAGAAGCATAGGATTCATGGGGTTCTCCTCTGTTGCATTCAAGAAGTTTAGATTTACCAAGTCATACAAGAGGTTCATGCCGGTTCTTGTGGGGCTCATCAGACTAGGCTGAAACTATCTCACAGAATCCAGAGACTGGGGTACTTTTGGCCCTCTAGGATCCATGAATTCATCGATTTTTCCAAAAGGTTCCATGTGTACCACATTTATGCCAACTTTATGCATTGTTCGTAAGAGCCTCTCCACACTACCAAGTACTTTTGTCCATCTGCGGTATGGGGACTTGATGTCATGGGACCCTATCGACCGGCGATGGACCGCCAGTGCTAGTTCATCCTGACCGTTATGGATTGCTTCTCCAAGTGGGTAGAGGCAGTTCTGCTCAAGGAGGTCATCATATGTTCCATCGTTGACTTTTTGAGCTCTAACATCATCTACTGATTTGGAGTTCCTAATTTCATCCTGACCGATAACAACACAAACTTCTGGGTAGTTGAGCTAAAGAAAATGTATGCTAAGTAAAACATCCATTATAACCATTCCTCCTATTATCATGCGCAAGAAAATTGAAATAATTGGGATTTCAACAAAACCCTCTCTAACATTATATAGAAAATCATTGGTCAGAATAATAAGAGTTGTCCAGACAAGCTCTACAATGCCCTCTGGTATTATCATATGAAGTCTTGTAATTCCACCATGGAGAACCCATATTCCATGGTATACAGAATAGAGGCCATCCTACCCATCGAGATTCAATTGCACTCATTGCCCACAGTTGTCTATGATCAGCAAGCACCAGATAAAGTAGCTAAAATCCATCTAGATGAGTTGGAAGTGCTCAATGAGAAGATGCTTTGGGGCCTGCATAATCTTCAAAGGCATCAGAACAAGATTTCTAGATCTTTCAACATGAAATTTCTCCTCTGATCCTTCTTTTAATGTGACTTGGTATTGGCCCAGAGGACACCAATGAAACCTCGAAGGAAACCTCCCATGTTGGAGCCCAAACGGGAAGGACCTTATAACATTCACAAGGTTTACTCCAATGGTTAATACTACCTATTTACCATGTATAGTGAGCATATAACTCCTTCCCTGAATTCCATGATCCTCATGAAATACTATGCCTATGTAATTAGTGTTTACATGAACTTAAAATGTCCGATCCTACATGACCATAAAATGTTCGGTCGTACATGACCTTAAACTGTGAAATGTCCCACATGACATTAAACTATATGTCATCAAACATGACAGTAAACTATATACTATCCCACATGGCATTAAATTGTATGCCATCCTGCATGAGGTTAAACTATGTTTCATCCTATAAGATGTTAAACTGTAAGAACTATGTATGTATTAATTCCCATCCTCATAGGATATGTAAGAACACTCAGATGATTCGTCTTGAGTCCAGTCCCAAGTTTCCTCTTTGACTACCCCCTTGGTATAGATCTCTTGGAGTATCCCACATGGTGTCGCGTAGGCTTCTTTGGCCCCACTCATGTCAGGATTATGATGATTGTACCATGTTCCCTCCCTCATTCTTCCCTCTTCCCATGTCTTCAGCACACGACGCTAAATTGCATGTCTTGAAGAACTATGTGTGGCCTGATTCCCATCCTTATGGGACATGTAGGACTTCCCAAATGTCTAAATCATCGGGTCCAAACCCATTTCATAGAAACCACAATCTCATTCCGGCCTCTTGGCCTGAGTCCTTCCAGGGGAGGAGTACACGATGTGGTATGGTCTTGTGTCACCATTCACGTTGGGTATGTAACAACCATGCCACATACCTCACTCTCTGGATAACCCATCGCTCCCTTTCCATACACTCATATTTTCAATTTTTCTTCACATAAGTTGGGTCCCTCAAACCTCTTTGGTGATTCGCCAATGTGACAAGGAGTACTCTGGTTCAGATCCTAGAGGGTTGAATTCTATCGGGACATGCTTTCACCCATTTATTAGGTATCGTGTTCCCCTTAATTTTGGATTTCAATCTATTTACCATTAGAAAGGACCCCCAAATGTCATGGATTCTCGGACCAAGGAATTTTCTACCATTACGGACAATTTCCTCGATTGTTTCGATCAAAAAATTGATACAAGTTCCGCATTATGAATATGGTCAATGGTTAATGCTCATTTGTTGTTCCCATTTCAAGTCCCCTGATATGGATGATGTGTTTCCAACATAGTCAACAGTTATCCCCCATCATCACACCAACCTCATCAATCCTTAAATTTTAGTTACATGATTCACTTCATTTTTCACCCAATTATGTCCAAGTGGAATTTTGACACTCTTGGAACTATCCCTTAGTGCACATTTGCACCTTAGTAGAACAATGTCATGGTAAGGCTTAATTTGGGGCTCTGCACAAACTTCCACTTTATGTGTATCCCATGTGTTGAAAATACCTCTTCCTCCTTTTTTTCCCACACTGACTTTGACTCGCATGGGCTTAAGGACCATATCAAGGACTGCGCTCTCCTGGAAGAGTGCCTATTTTTCCTGGTCAAAGCTCTAAGACTGTAAACTAAGATCTCCTTATACCTCATCTTCTAGAACTATGTATGGCCTGTTTCCAATCCTTATGGGATACATAGTAATTCTTGGAAATCTCGTCTTTGGGTCTAGCTCATATTTCACTAATTATTACTTTTACTCATCCTTTTAGGCCCTGACCGGTATAGGATTGCGTAGTGTGGCGTGTGCGGACTTATGTCTTCCTTCACGTAATTTTTGAAGAGTTTCACCACTTACTTACCTTCTAAGAGCTAGTATCTCCTTCCCCATAATCTATAACCTTTTTTAATCCATTGGCACATGGTTTCATTCCTAGGATCGTGCGTGGTTTGATGTGGACCATGTCCTCATTCACGTTGGGTATGATTTATAATGTCATGAACATCCCCTCCTGAACCTCGTTTCCCCAGTATATTCCTACGCCAACATGACATTAAATTATTCTGTATGTACTAAAAAACATTTAAATTCATGGTTGGCCCCATCACATGGCCCTAAACTATGACCTTATCATCCTGGATGCACAATGAAAAACCAAATTGCATTGTAGTGTCCTCATTCAAGAGGACATCAGGTTTGGTATTGGTCACACAACATACCATTTGTCAACACCTTCATAGAGATTTATCCTCGTGGTGATACCTTGACATTTCATCCTAGGTCCACTTATTCACAAAAAACCTACACATTATTCCTAACGGAAAAACAAGATCTATAAAATGCCGCTTCTTTTCGTGTGAAGATCAGACCCGCACAACCATATTATCTCTAGAACTGGTGTCTTCAATTCCACCATCATAACTACATATGTCTTGAATTATATCCATATGGGCTACGTATGACTACCTGGGAACATTGCCTCGATCCCATCCTAACATTCAACTTTGGTCTCAGGACCTAGAAGCTTACTGGGGAGCACATTGTGGTGATACAAACTTCTACTATCCTCATTCACATGGGGTTAAGTAATCACTTTACCATGTGTCTCCCTTATTCAATTCCATCTATAGTCTGAGATCTATGACCATAAACTAAGACTACTCCACATCCTTACTGCAAGACATTATACTGCACGACATCTTTCAGAGAAACGTATGGCTTCATTACCATCCTCATGGGATTCTTTAGAATGACCATGCATCTTGTCTCTAGGTCCAGCCCCATAAATCTAAAATCCTATAGCCACTGTTTATCCCCTCAGTCTGAATAATTTTAAGATCATGAGGTGTGGCGAGTACCTCTAGGGTTCTCATTCACGTCGGGTTTTGCAATAGCTGGACCTTGTCCCTCCCATGTCTTTTCCCAACCTAGAATGAGTTCTATGACCCTAATCTAAGATCTCCCTATGGAAACTGTGCGTTACGTTTGGCTACTTTTCCACCCTACACAGAATCCATTAAATCAAGACCCCCTTAATGGGCCATACTACGACAATTATGTTTAAAACATGCAACCTCAGGACCCTTTATCTTAGATGGGGACTCGACTCCATCTATCTGATACGTCTTATTGTCGTACGCGGATGAGTTGTGACAAAGAGCCCAATGTGTGGAATTCTCACAGGGACATTCCCCTCATTCCATGTCCAAACTTCATGAGCCCGTTATTTGGATCCTCATCCTCTTCCACATCTAATGGGACACCCCTTTAGGGCCTGTTCTCATGACACATTAGCTCACCTACCTTCTTGGGACAACATACCTAAGGACCTCAGACGAAATTTGTGGCAGGTCTCATGTTTCAAACGTGGTTAGTGTTCGACCCTCATTATCCTGTACCCATTCCTGACTAACATGATATGAATATTTTGATTCAAACATTGTAAACATTTATCCCCTATCATCATTCCATCATCATTTTTGTCTAGATCTCGAGCATCAAGACACACATTATTCCACTTCCTTATTTTTAAGTGGAATTCCAACATACTCAGCTTTACCTCTTAACGCATCTATGTGCGTTAAGTAGGAAGGTCCTCATTATGGGGATGTCACTCACCTAGAATTTAATTTACCCTAATGTGTGCCTTCATTTACTAGAAAAGTCTCATCACTAATTCTTGTTTCCCACATTGAGCACCACTCACGTGGGCTAAGTAGTTTCGGTAGGACGTGTACTGGCACATCCATTCCACACATGCCTTTCATTATCCTGCATGACATTAAACTGCGCTCTCAGAACTACGTACAAATTGATTCTAATCCTAATGTGGTATGTAGGAACATCCAAGAACATTGTCTTAGGCCAATCCTAATTCTAAATTATGGTCCCTCAAAATGAAAAAAACATCTTCTAAGGATACATGGTGTATTGTGGACTTCTTGGGTTCTCAATCACGTTGAGTTTATGGATACCGTATCATATTCTCCCTTCCAGGGATCTTATCATTCACTCCTCATACTATTATATGACGTTAAACTACATGATCCCACATGTCCTTGATGCATGATTCTAAACTGCTATTCTACCATGAAAATGTTTAGGATGCCCCATATTAATCATGGGATGCACCAGATCTTCACAAGATAGGATTTCCCTTATCAGTGTTGGACTCTGGCCACATCATGCTTAAGAACAACGGTTGGATTGATACTCTTATTTATAGGATACGTAGTGATGCCCAGGAATATCACCTTGGGCCTAGACCTAGGGTCATCAACCCTTCTAACCCCTTAGGCTAGATCATGGTCAAGGAAGTATGACCGTTAAACTCTGTGCATCATTCTCACCGTACGAAATTGAAACTACATGTCCATTATCATTATTGGTATGATGTAAAAATACCAAGAATTCCTAGTCATTTCAAAATAGGTCCTATTTGGAAGTATGTTTGATATATGATTAGACAGATATGCACAGCTAATGTGTTTTCACCACGGTGGCATGATTTTAAAAGTGTTGGACTCTATTTGAACAACATATCACTCCACAGTCCATAGTTTTCATTCCCTGTATTCAGACCCTAACCCTATTTCACTTCTAAAAGAACACCCTATCAATATGGATGCTCGACCTATGGTTGGACTACTGTCATGGGCCATCGTTTTGGAAGACTAATTGGCAGCATTTTGAGACGATACTCATGTTTCAGAAATGACCAGCGATCACCCCTCATTGGTTATCCCCATTTCAGGCTAACACAATCAGGATGTTGTGTTTCAAACATTGTCAACAATTATCCTACTTTGTCATGCCCCCCTATAGTGTTATGAATCATGGGTATCATGATTCACACTTTCCACTCCCTTATGTTTGGACCAATCTCAACATCCCTAGAGTTACCCCGCTCATGCCCTAGAGTGCATTAGAAAGGTGATAATTTGACTGTTCTAAGAGATTCATTCACTGGTTAGCCCACCCCCTTTCTTCTTGGGAGCCTGGAGGGGTCATTTATAACCCAGATGCCCAAAATTTGGTCGGCATTCCCATAGTCAAATGACGTGAAGAGGCGACCATCGTTGGTTTCTAACTTCAGGCTCGAACCATGTGAGCTTAGAGATGGATTGACAATTATTTCATGATTGTTTTTGGAATGCATTAAACTGAACAAGAAAGTGATTTGTTTTTTATTTATGTAGTTCAAAACAAGCGGAATCTAAATAAAATAGGTTTATGAGTTTCACCGAAACATGGCCCTTAAGGATAAGTGTTTTGGATGAATTTATCCAATGTTTCCACCCTTTGGTTTGTGGCCTACAACATTGGTTCCCACCCCCTAAGATCCTTCTCTTCCATAGTGGCCACAGAGCATAACTCATTGGCCCTAACCTGTACTCACCCCTGTTTAGTTTGAAGCTCAATAATTTTGTGACTCACCACCACTACCCACTCCTGGGTGTCTACCAGCTAGTCCCTCAGTTGCTGAATGAGCTAGGAGCATTTTTCATTGAATAACTCCCTTTCTTTCATTTTCTCCTCAAAGAGACAGACCTCCTGTTCCACCTTCAAGAATTCATGGGTATTCATTGACTCTTTCTGGAGATTGGAAATGAAATATTATTGGTTGTTCTCCCGTATATTCTTAGCAATGTAGCCTCGAACTGTTATACGATGATGATGAGCATCAACTCCTATAGCACAGATAAAGTGCCACCAGGTGCGGAGCGATCCCATCAGTTTTATCCATTATTCTTGTTGTTGGCTGAGAAATTGTTTGATGCACTTCAATGCCTTATACCATGTCATATAGCTCTACTCAGCAGTATCCGAGTCATAATCATCTATTTCCTCAGGGTCCACAGGCCTATATTCAGGGAAAGTAGATATGAGTTCATTAGAAAGGTATTCTTTCTGAGCCCCTTCTTCGTCAGCTACATCAACTTTGTTGGGTTTGAACTCCACCCCGGCAGCATTACCACCCATTATAGCAACCTCCAGCTCATCAAGTACCGGGGTGGGGCCACCTCAAATGGTAGATTCTGCAAGAGTTGATGTGGTCATCGGCAAGGCTCTTGCATATGTTCTAGACCCAATGGTCTGTTGATCCTCCAACCATGTAATCACAACATTGGGGTTCAGTGCCTTGGTATACTGAATTTTCCAACAAATAACTGGGCCAACAATGATAACGGCTTACAGGATCCAAGCATGGTAGGGTCCAGTGCCTGTGTCATAGCATGAACATCTACCATAGGGGATCCTTCATCACTTGTTAACACAATCACCAGTATCATCTCCTTGGGGATGGTGGGATGCTCAGAGGCTTACATTTCATCTCTTCCTTGGGGCACATTGCCACCTGTCCCAGCCATAATCGGTTCCCCACTATGTTTGGTTCCAAGGATAGGTTCCTGAGAAGTTTCCCTTATGTTCGAAGGTGCATCTTCATCCCCCATTGGGAAGGATTCTAGGGATTCCTCACCCATTTGTTCCTAAAAGGGAAAACGTTTGTTTGAAAAAATGGGGATTTTTAGGAGATAAAAGCAATTTGAGATAAGTATAAGACTCACTTCGAGCTTCTCATACAGTTTTGTGTCAGGGCCTACAATTTTGCTGCACTCCCGAGAGCTTTGTTTCCATGCAGAAGCTTCTGGGGGACTCTCGCCATGAAGACCTTCAACTTGGTCCTCCTCCTCCTCTTCATTATCTCTATCTTCTTCCCCTTCCTCCTCCTCTTCTTCTCCTTCCTCTTTTCTTTCTTCTACCTTTGTACTTTCATCCTCAGGTGGTAGCTTTTCTGGGTTGCGTTCCTGGCCAAGAATCACATTCACCAGGAGATGTGGTTCCTCATACCACCCATGCTGGAATATTTACATATCCATAGTTGTCATGTATGTGTGTTGGAAGTGAAAGTTTACCCTATCCATCATCTGGATGTACCCTATGTCTTGAATATCGAGTCTGGTGCGTACCAACCTCCACCACAAATCTTTAGTGTACATAGACTATCGTAGTGTCCTATAAGAAGTCCAAAGAGTGGGGAAGATAGCATTGGAGGTTGTATTCAGTAAATAACTATGTTTCTTTTTTGGATGTTACCTAGCTAGCCCATGAGGCCGCACGCAGGACCACCATTTCCCCGGAAGGTGGAGGCCAAGTTTTCAGCTGGAGATGTTCATTCCAATGATGTACCTTCCTGTGCCATGCTAGCCACCTGATCCACTCACTGCCTCACCTCTCTCGTGGCACCTTTTAAACCTCCCCATTCTTCAGGCTCAGTACTAGCTGCCTTGATTTTCTAGAAGCATTTCCAAATAATCTCCTTCGATATATTTTTGTCTAGTGTTTGACATACTCTGTTGATAGGCCTGCACTAACATTGGTGGGGGAAGACTGATGATTTCTCCCATGATTGTAGTCATGAACATAATCCATAGTTGGCGGATAATACAAGGACTCTGTTCTTCATGAACCTCTATATATACTTTCTTCGGAATCTTTTTCATGCACCCAAACTACCTGGAGAACCTGGTCAACACGTATGGTTTACAAAAGATTTTATTGTTAATCCAGGATACTAGTACACCACCCAGATCCTTTGTAGGTTCTCCCTCTCCTCTAATGGTACGCACCCATCATCTACCATCTGATCGATTGGGGTTTAGAATGGGTGGAAGTCGAAGTGGGTGTGGTTTTCAATATTAATCTTGATCATGTATTCTCTGAGCGTCAATGGTATAATCGTAAAAATGTTCAAGAAGGATGGTTTCATACCACTTACAGGGGTGAATAGCATTTGGGAAGTCATATCCACCACTTCGGGTTATGCCCCATCCATGAAGAATCAGGAACTATCTGCATATCCTAAGGGGAGTACTTCTCCTAGAGAAATTCCCCAGAATACTATACACCATGGCCAACACTTGCACCCTCAGGTTAACCTTGTTATTCGCCTCAAAAATTCTATCCATCACTAGAATCCTTTGGCGGACCCCCATATTTGTGTACCTCACTGGAAACAACCATCCACTCAAAAAATGCAGAAAGAAACCCAACATATTGTACATTTGGGTCCTGAATTTCATTTATTCCAAAGCCCCATGAACGGTACTCTCCTGCTTCCAGAACCGTCCAGTATGATCCTACGTTTCCCCTATGAGATGTGTTTGGGCATTGCTTCCCTTATCTTGGCATTTTAACTTCCAGGTCCAGCATCTGGAAAAAACTAAACCACCCTGAATAGAAGATTTCCTTCAAGATGTATTTTATTTTCAACTACTCTTTGGATAGCTCTAGGAGGTACCCTGACAGGATTGGGGTGTATGTCCTATCCCCCCATAAATTCCCTGTTGGGAGGAACTCGTCGTACTGGTACACCTCCAAGGGGATTCCCCAATGTAGTGGATGTCCCACAAACTGATGCCCACCTCCCCATGGTGGAGGTGGAAGGTGTTGGTATCAGGGGACCGAGGATTTAATAACTCCACTACCCGATCCTGCTGTAATTAGAAGTGGAATTCGGATATCCAAACGGCATTAAAAAGACCAATAAACCATAGCTCCAGCCCAAATTCCTCACAATTCTAGCATACCCAGTACGCCCCTTCCCATTAATTGTTTATGTTTCCCATGGATCTGAAATCTGATTCCATCTAACCCTTCGTCTCGTTAGTAATACTACTTCTGAATGTTCTTTCATAAAGAGAGGGAGATTCATCAGGAACTAGATCGCATTCCATAACCATCATGGTATTCAGATTTAGGACATAGATGGTTGTATTATGTGTTTTTCTATTAGGGTGGCTATTGTTTGAAATATGGAACTATGGAAGACTATCCTCACCTATCACCCATGATAGCGGTGTATCCATCTCGAAACCAGGCATCAACATCTTCTTCAGAAGGTCAAAGTTCCATAAAGGCGGGATATAACTCAGGACATAATCTTTTTGATATTTTGTAAGAATTCAAAAAAGCATCAGGTTATTAGACACAACCCTCCTCGCTTGATGAAATTGATGGTTTGTGATCATTTGAGTCATCCTCGCAGCTACAGCGGCCTCCCTCTCAACATAAGTTAGTTGGGTGTCCATCTTTTGAAATCCTAAGGGGTGGGTGAGAAATAATGAAGAATCATTATGAAAAATATCAGATGGAGCGAAAGTGTTGATCTGCGCAAAAAAATGTCCGACAGCGCGCAAAATAAGGAGTCGGCCACGGAAACATACGCACACATTGAGACCATTTTCGCCCAAAAGAGAAAAGTGCCTGTCATGTGGAAAATTAAAAATTATGTTTCTATGTGGGGGACTTCATCCTATTTATAGATGTGAATGCATCTTGCATGCGTGGAAAATAAGTTTGTGCACCCAAATCGTGTTCTTTCGCGCACCAATCAGGAACTTCCCCACTTTTTGGCATTACCATCAGAATCCGACCTTCGAGTCACCGTTCAACTTCAATTCATCAGGGGGAATTTGTTGACACCCAAATTTTGGATAGGGCTAGGATTGGGTTGATAAAGAGAAATAAATTTATTTGGAAGAGAAGGATAATATTCCCCAACCAGGAGGTAGGTGCGTACAAGATTCAAGGGATGCGCGCAAATGTCCTATCGACACACAAAATCTTGCATGCCCAATGCGTTTTCACTGGAAGGCTTTCGCAGTAACCCATACGAAACTGCCAAGGGAAATGGTGTGCAAGGATGCAGGGTTGCGTAAAACACTCCTCTCGACATATTGCACACCAAATGATATTTCAAAGGGGCTATTACGCGTCTGCGCGTTTGAGAATCTGTTAAGTCCTGAGCGCGAAGGCACCCGACGGTGCAAAAAATCTTGTGTGCCCAATGTGACGTAAAAGGGGTCCTTGCATGCCCCATATGATGCCCATGGAACTCTTCCATGGTGACCCCCAAAATCCAGCAAAGGGGCCAGCACACAAAAAATTTCAAGGCGTGCCAACTTTCCTCCGGTGTGTGAATGCTTACTCGCCAAATGCGACATCATGCAGGCATTTGTGCACAGCGCTCCTGGCGCGCAGCATCCGAGGAAATAGGCTATAAAACAAAACATTACCCACAGCCTTCAAGTATGGTGAAAAAAGACAAAGTGAAATTCTACTACGCGAAAGGCATCTTTTTTGGGACCACGTGAAAACCACTATGACTTCAAGGTATTGGATCTTTCTTGATAGATCCCCCTATGGTCCTCTTACAGGTGGGCCCTCTTGGGTGTGATCCTCATCCAATTCCTTTTACCCCAAGTCATTTGTGTGCAAAGTATCCTTCTTTAAAGCAATTTCACCCTACATCAAACCGCTTTTGTGCTCAGTCGCTCCATCTTGTGAGTAGCCTCTTATTTTTTGTGCACCCTTCCATCTTGTGTGAACACCTTCCATCATACGTACATCCTATAATATATTACACCACCATCCATGTGCTTTCCTTCTGTCATACTTACCTTAAGGAACAATGTACAAGATAGTCTTCTGTGCAACACATTGGGGTTACACTCCCTTTTCTCATGTGACCATCTAGGCTCATATCAAGTAACATCAATGTCCCTTGGGTGGCACTTCACATTGTGTAGCTTCACCTCATGTCTCTTCACGTAGGCATGCTAACGACTATTTATTTTTCACATAGCCACTCTAACGTGGACCTCTCAATGGATCAATCCATGACACCCCCTCACCACGGCGTTGCGGATGCCTTCCCTTCCCCAAGAGCGGGTGGGTATCAGTTATATAAGCCATAGGGGTGTAGAGTAAACCCTCTTCATCCAAGCTGCAGGAAGTTTAACTGCCAGACACAATCATCCTCAGCACAGGACGTTACACTATGATGACGCCTTGTACATAATTCATAGGGTACCACATCTAGGAAATCCTCTACACCCACAGGTCTCCATAGGAGTGAGATATTCCTCACATGGAGTGAGATCCTCTTTGCTGGAGTAACATCTATCCGTGGGGAATGGGAAACCACCTTAGTGTAAGCCCCTAGACTCTCTTGTGAGAGGAGGCATCTAGGATCCTCCTATCTTCTTCATGGCCAATGACCAGAGAGGGGGTATGGGCACCAGAACCCTCTTCTCTTCCATTCCAAATCCTTCTCTCATTGGGCTTTGTCACCACTCAGGCCTCCATCCTGGAGTAAGTCCCAGTCTCCATCTCTAGGGTCTACGAACCACGCATAAACCCATGTTTCCTCTTTGGCATGAAAACTACACCTAAGCCCTTATTTCATATTTAGGTTGTGAACCGTGCATAAGCCCCTGTTTCCTTTTTGGGTTGCTAACTTTAACGACCAGAAATATTGAATAAATCATGTTTCCTAATTTTGTGTGTTATTTTATTTTTGTTATACTCAACAAAACTGTTTCATTGGATAACATGAGTATAATTAAAATGAGACTATTGGGTTTTGACTATTATATGACCATTGGTCAATATGACTGCTGGAAACTAAACATTTCATTTTATTTTGTCTCTAAATACAAGTGATCTTGGTTAATTAATATAGAAAGAAGATTTGATGGCCTCATTCTATAGTCTAGGACAGATAGAAGCCCATTTAACAGAACATGGGAAGGAGGTAGCACCACTGGGCTTTGCTATGGACCAAACCCAAGCTGAACTTTATCGTGTGAAGCTAGAACAGACTCGCCTTCGTGAGAAGTTCAAACTGATAGAAATTACTACACGTGCGATGTTGGCCGAGCCTCCCTTCGATTTTCTCACCTTATCACACATTACACTTAGGTCTTATGCTGGTGTGATAAGGGTCTATGTAAGTAGACCGTAACTGCCTTGTGTAATCCTTTGTTTTAAATAAAAATTTTGATCTCTTCTTATGATGAAGTTAATGAATTTTCAAATGTCCGGATAAATATAGTATGCATATTTTTTGGGGAATTTTAGAAAAAGGATATTTTAAAAATGTTTATGTAGACCTTAAATGATTAAAAATGTGTAATGATTATCAAAAAATGGTCTTCTACAATTATGTTTAGTACGGAATTTAGAGTCTAATAAGATCAAAATAATTTTTGATGAATAGTAAATTATGAATAGTGATTTTATGCTTAGGATTATTAATGTGACCAAATGGATTAGTAATCTCACTTAAATAAAGTATTAATATAATATAGGCACCTTGATTAAGTAATGTGTTTCAATAAAATGGTTAAATAATGGTTTCATAAATTATTAGTCTAGTATTAGTTTTTTCAGGTGTATAATGTTTTTTAATTAAAAATTAAATTAAAAATATTTAGATAATTATTTTTATAAAATGTATTTCATTTTTGATCTCAAATCATCGATATTATGTTAAGGTAAATTTTGGGGATTTTTCGGAAAAAAAATGAATTTATGGTGAATAGTGTATTTATTTAAAAAATAAATTAAAAATATTAAGAAAATTATATTTATAAAATGGAGTTCATTTTTAAAATTAGAGCATAGATATTTGGTTAAGGTAAAATTAGGTGTTTTTGTGAGGAAGTTGATTTTTTGATGAATAGTGAAAATGTAGTTTTTAAGTTACAGATGTTTAATGACATCATTAAATGATGTATTAAGTATTTAATAAATATGGTCGACTTATGAATAGTAATATAAGGTATGAGGTGTCCCAAGTGGCCAATAGCATGGGAAAATACCATGGTCAAGCCCATGGTTTTGCCAAAACCACTAATGAGGTGTCCCTTGGACATTAATGCCGTGTCCCCTCACTTTCCCTATAAATATCAAGCCATCCTTTCATCCATTTGACTCCCAACTCTCCCCCAATGAAGCTCTGGTCTTATTACCAGCCCAGAAGTCCTTCCACGGTGCCCCCAAGCTCTCATGGTCCCAACATTTGTGTTTTAAGAGTTACGTTTTAAGGTAAGGGATCCTACCTCCCTCTTTCTTTTCAAGTAATCTCTTTTCTGTCATTTCTTTTATGCTCCATGCTCTTATGTTGGAGGATGTTCTTTTATATTAATCTTACTGTCTTTTTCATGTTCATATGATGAGAGACCCCCTCTTTCTCTCATCATTTCATTTTAATAATGTTAAAGTGGCGTCGTTAGGCTGTCGAATTTTTAAGGGATTCTTTCACCCTTCTCAAGTTCTATTATCATGTCAAGTATTTCATGTTCCTTTTTATTTTTTTGGGGTTTTATCACTAAATCTATCATACTTATCTTTTATGTTCATATGATGAGAGAATCTATTTTATCACTTCAATTCAGTATTTTGAAGTTTAGGTGACGTCGTTAGTCTGCCAAATTTTTATGGGATTCGTTCACCTTTCTCATTTTTCAAAGTTCTATTTTCATGTCAAGAATTTCATGTTCCTTTTTATTTTGTTGGGGTATGATCTCTAAATCTATCATACTGATCTTTTATTTTAATATTATGAGATACCCTATTTTATCTCTTCAATTCATTATTTTTATGTTTAGGTGACGCCGTTAGGCTGCCGAATTTTTAAGGGATTCATTCACCTTTCACATTTTTCAAACATCAACTTTCATGTAAAGTCTTTCAAGTTCCTTTTTATTATGTTGGCGTATGATATTTATATCTATCATACTGATATTTTATGTTAATATTATGAGAGACCCTATTATATCTCGCCAATTCATTTTTTTTTATGTTTAGGTGACGTCGTTAGGCTGCCGAATTTTTAGGGGATTCATTCACCTTTCTCATTTTTCAAAGTTCTACTTTCATGTCAAGTCATTAAAGTTCCTATTTATTATGTTGGGTAATGATCTATACATATATGATACTGATATTTTATGCTCATATGATGATATACCCTATTTGATCTCGTCAATTCATTTTTGTTGAAGTTTAGGTGACGTCGTTAGGCTGCTGAATTTTTAAGGGATTCGTTCACCATTCCCATTTTTCAAAGTTCTAGTTTCATGTAAAGTCTTTCAAGTTCCTTTTTATTATGTTTGGTATGATCTCTATATCTATCATACTGATATTTTATTTTCATATTATGAGAGACTCTATTTTATCTCATCAATTCATTTTTTTATGTTTAAGTGACGCCGTTAGGCTGCCGAGTTTTCATAAGAGAAATCTTATTTTTGTCTTCCTTTCATGTTCTTCATTTCATATGGTATATATTTAAAATTTCATTACAATGTTCTTAAATCCTTTATATTCTGTCCCTATACTGTTTTATGGGTCATTTATGAATGTTTTACCCATGTCCCCTCTCTTTTCAATGTTTTCTAAAACCTTGAAACATAGTTGTAATGCTGCACAATTTCCGTCTCAAAATGTCTCTATCTTTTTCTAAGGTTCTTTTATTTTATTATGTGAATACTCAAAGATCTCTCTTCTATATGTGTGTTCACATATATACCAAAATGTTTTAATTTAAATTCTGGTATTTACATACATGAGACCCACCTTCCTTTTTGTGGGTTTTAAAGTGACACAAAGATCATGTCTTTAAAGCTATTTTTAAAACGATATGTTTATGAAATAAAACCCATTACATTTATGCTATATGGGTTTTTTATGAAATGATTTATGATGATATATGTGGCTCACATGATAATAAAGACATGTCAAGGGTGCGCCCTGATATCACTCCAATGCATTGGGTAAAGACTTAATCTCTAGAGATGACTATTTTTTTAACGACTCCTTGGTGAATAACCTTGGTAATTTTTAATGACACCTTGGGGATGGAACTTGGTGAAACAGAAATTATTTTCAATATTAAATGTTATAGACACATCTTCATGTTATGAAAAACTTTATTTTTATTATGATATGCCTCATGATTTCTTTCTCATGCCTTAATGTTCTTTTCATGACATTATTGAAGTATCTCAAGTTCACATGTAAAATGTTTCTCTTGTTTTACTTACTGGGCCTTCTGCTCACCCTTTCTTTTGATGTATGTCCCAATGTTATGAGATGCAGTAATGAACCTAGGATGAACATAAGGAGAAGCCTTTCAAGTGTTTTAGAAGAATGTTTTTTTGTTTCATGTATTAAGTTCCTGGTTTCCAAGACACTAAACATTAAAGATCCTCAGTTTTGTATATTGTAATGAAAGTTTATGTGACAAAAATATGGGATGCTATAGTTGGTATCAAAGGATGGTTTAGTTATTTGTGGAAATTGGGATATTAAAACTTTAGGAAGAATCCTATTGAAATGTTTAAATATAGGAAATCTTCCTGGTATATTGTTGAGTATTGAGTAAGGGGTTGCCAAGAAAATACATCCATGTCTGGATACGGGTAGGTAGAGCTGTCTCTGGCACAGATGTACATAGGGGTAAAACCCAACAACACCACTATGATCTAGACACGAACGGGAAATGGTATACAACAACGGGCCTTGCTGCACTCTTGGTTACGACACTCCCGAGGGATATTCTTTGGTAAATTCAAAATCTTAGTATGAACCATTATTAAAGGAACAAAGATAAAATAAAATAATGATTGACATAAGAATATATTATCATGGAAAACCTAGATTGGGACCTAGGGGATCGCAAGTTAGGGTATACTTTTCTTCAACAAGTTTATCCTTCTATGCATTAAGATTCATTTTAATGATTATTTGCTAAGTACATAAGCCCCTAATTGTACTTTCTTTTCATAGTTAATGGAGGGAAATGGAAGAACATGTCCCAACAACCAATGTGATAGGAAATGTGATGATTTCCATATTAATATGATAGAGATGATTAGGGGATTAAAAGATGATTATTATTTTGGAAGATGTTCATTATTTTGGGAACCATATTTGATAGAGGTAAATAGATTACTATAGTATTTTATTAGAGGAGTAAAGGTTGACTTATATTTTGAAGAATCGATGAATTTAAGGTGAAATTATGGTATTATAGGTTACTTATGGAAATTATTGACCTATCTTGGGGAGAATAGTTTTAGGTTAGTTACTTTTGTTATAAGTTGTTAGGAGTGGTTGATGTTGTTTGGAGATGAACGATAAAGTTTATCTTGGAAGACAATGTTATCAAGTCCTTCTTGTATTTGGGTTTCAATCTTAGTTTGGGTTATTTTGAGGAATTTTAAGGACAGTTATTTATGGAATGGTCTATGATGAACTCTGGGTAGTACCGTGGAACTTTGAAGATTTAAAAGTTGTTTCCCTTCTTATGGGATTATTTCTTTTTGAAGAGTTGTTTTATCTTACCCTTTCTCTTTTGTGTATAAATGTTTAAAGATGTATAGTTTTTATTTTGGGGAATACTTGATTCTCTAGAAGATTATTCTTGTGCTTTTGATGAGACCAAGTGTTTTTGAATGCTCATCGTTTGGAGAAAATATTAGTTTCGATAGAAACTTATTAAAGGATTAAACTCTACTTGAAGGTAGGTATATTTCCTTATGTTTTTATTCTATGTAGTAAATGAATTCCCCAAAACTATGAAAAGGAACCAAAAACAAAAAACATTGTATGTTAACATTTCCTACTAGGAAATAAAATACCGCTTGACCCATCATAAGTTTGTGATTTTCGTGTTGTTAACTTTCTCCTAATCATGTTTTCTATCACTCTCCCTTAGAACGTGACCCTTTGTTTTTTTCCTCCATGTCCATGTTTTCCTACGTGGGATCCTAGTATGGGTTAAATCGGGTGACCTTTTACTTCCCTATCATGCTTTATAAAGTAATAGTTTTACTGACTCCTTTTCTGGTGTGGGAATTTAAATGAAATTTCAAAACCCAGTTTTAAAAATTGTGAGGAATCAATTTCTTAAAGGGGGAAGATTGTAACGACCCAAAATATTGAATAAATCTTGTTTTCTAGTTTTTTGTGTTATTTTATTTTTTTATACTCAACAAAACTGTTGCATTGGATAACATGAGTATAATTAAAATTAGACTATTGGGTTTTGACTGTTATATGACCATTGGTCAATATGACTACTGAAAACTAAACGTTTCTTTTTCTATTGTCTCTAAATACAAGTGATCTTGGTTAATTAATATTGAAAGAAGATTTGATTGCCTCACCCAGTAGTCTTGGACCGATCGAAGCCCATCTAACAGAACTTGGGAAGGAGGTAGCCCCACTGGGCTTTGCTCTGGACCAAACCCAATCTGAACATCATCGTGTGAAACTAGAACGGAATCGCCTTCGCGAGATGTTCAAACTAATAGAAATTAATACACGTGCGATGTTGGCCGAGCCTCCCTCAGATTCTCTCACCTTAGCACACCTTACACATAGGTCCTATGCTGGTGTGATAAGGGGCTATGTAAGGAGACCATAAATGCCTTGTGTAATCCTTTGTTTTAAATAAAAATTTTTATTTCTTCTTATGATGAAGCTTATGAATTTTCAAATGTTCGGATAAATATAGTATCCATATTTTTGGTGAATTTTTGAAAAAGTACAATTTAAAAATGTTTATGTAAACATTAAATAATTAAAAACGTGTAATTATTTTCAAAAAATGGTCTTCTGCAATTTTGTTCAGTATGAAATTTAGATTCTAATAATATCAACATAATTTTTGATGAATAGTAAATTATTAATAGTGATTTTCTGCTTAGGATTAGTAATGTGACCAAATGGATTAGTAATCTCACTTAAAGAAAGTATTAATAAAATATAGGCACCTTGGTTAAGTAATTTGATTCAATAAAATGGTTAAATAATGGTTTCATGAATTATTAGTCAAGTATTAGTTTTTTCAGGTGAATAGTGTTTTTTAATTAAAAATTAAATTAAAATTATTTTGAAAATTATTTTTATAAAATGGATTTCATTTTTGAACTCCGAGCATCGATATTATGTTAAGGTAAATTTTGGGGATTTTTCTGAAAAAAATGAATTTTCGGTGAATAGTCTATTTATTTAAAAATTAAATTAAAAAAATTAGAAAATTATTTTCATAAAATGGATTTCATTTTTGAAATCATAGCATCAATATTTGGTTAAGGTAAAATTTTGAGATTTTTCTAAGAAAGTTGAATTTTTGATGAATAGTGAAAATACAGTTTTTAAGTTACGGGTGTTTAATGACATCATTAAATGATGTATTATGTATATAATCAATATGGTCGACTTATGAATAGTAAGATAAGGTATGCAGTGTCCCATATGGCCAATACCATTGTAAAATACCATGGGAAAGCCCATGGTTTTGTCAAAACTACTAATGAGGTGTCCCTTGGCCATTAATGCCTTGTCCCCTCACTTTCCATATAAATACCAAGCCATCCTCTCATCCATTCGACTCTCAAACCTCCCCCAAAGAAGCTCTGGTCTCACTACCTCCCAAGTAGTCCTTACAATGTTCCCCCAAGCCCTCAAGGTCCCAAAGTATGAGTTTTAAGAGTTACATTTTAAGGTAAGGGATCCTACCTCCCTCTTTCTTTTCAAGTAATCTCTTTTATTTCATTTCTTTTATGCTCCATGTTCTTATGTAAGAGTATTTTCTTTTATATTCATCCTACTGTCTTTTTCATGTTCATATGATGAGAGACCACCTCTTTCTCTCATCATTTGTTTTTTAAGAATGTTAAAGTGGCATCGTCAGGCAGCCAGATTTTTAAGGGATTCTTTCACCCTTCTCAAGTTCTATTTTCATGTCTAGTATTTGAAGTTCCTTTTTATATTGTTGGGGTACGATCTCTAAATATTTCATACAGATATTTTATGTTCATATTGCGAGATACCCTATTTTATCTCTTCAATTCAGTATTTTAAATATTAGGTGCCGCTGTTAGGCCGCCGAATTTTTAAGGGATTCGTTCACCTTTCTCATTTTTCAAAGTTCTATTTTCATGTGAAGTATTTCAAGTTCCTTTTTTATTTTGTTGGGGTATGATCTCTAAATCTATCATACTGATCTTTTATGTTCATATTATGAGAGAACCTATTTGATCTCTTCAATTCAGTATTTTGAGGTTTAGGTGACGCCGTTAGGCTGCCGAATTTTTAAGGGATTCATTCACCTTCCTCATTTTTCAAAGTTCTACTTTCATGTCAAGTCTTTCAAGTTCCTTTTTATTATGCTGTGGTATGATCTTTATATCTATCATACTGATATTTTATGTTCATATGATGAGAGACCCAATTTTATCTCGTCAATTCATTTTTGATGAAGTTTAGGTGACGCCGTTAGGCTACCGAATTCATAAGGGATTCATCCACCTTTCTCATTTTTCCAAGTTCTACTTTCATGTCATGTATTTTAAGTTACTTTTTATTTTATTAGGGTATGATATCTATATCTATAATTCGTATATTTTATGTTCATATGATGAGAGACCCTATTTGATCTCATCAATTCATTTTTTTTGAAGTTTAGGTGACGCCGTTAGGCTGCTGAATTTTTAAGGGATTCGTTCACCTTTATCATTATTCAAAGATCTAGTCTCAAGTCAAGTCATTAATGTTCCTTTTTATTGTGTTTGGGTATGATCTATATATCTACCATACTGATATTTTATGTTAATATGATGAGAGACCCTATTTTATCTCGTCAGTTCATTTTTTTTAAGATTAAGTGACGTCGTTAGGCTGCCGAATGTTCGTAAGAGAAATCATATTTTTGTCTTCCTTTCTTGTTCTTCATTTCATATGGTATCTCATTAAAATTTCATTACCATGTTATTAAATCATTTATATTATGTCCCTCTATTGTTTTATGGGTCATTTATGAATGTTTGACCCATGTCCCCTCTCTTTTCAATGTTTTCTAAAACCTCAAAACATAGTTGTTATGCTGCAGAATTCCCGTCTCAAAATGTCGCTCTCTTTTTCTAAAGAACTTTTATTTTGTTAAATTAATACTCAAAGATCACTCTTCTATATGGGTATTCACATATATACCAAAATTTTCTATTTTAAATTCTGGGATTTACATACATGAGACCCACCTTCTTTTTTTGTGGGTTTTAAAGTGACACAAAGATTATGTCTTTAAAGAAGTTTTTAAAACAGTATGATTATGAAATGAAACTCATTCCTTTTATTCTATATGGGATGTTTATGAAATGATTTATGATGATATATTTGGTTCACATGATAATAAAGAATTTTCAAGGGTGCGCCCTGATAGTGCTCTAATGCATTGGGTAAAGACATAATCTCTAGAGATGACTATTTTTCTAACGACGGCATGGTGAATAACCTTGGTAATTTTTATTGACACCTTGGGGATGGACCTTGGTGAAACAGAAATGATTGTAAATATTAAATGTTGTAGCCACATTTTCAAGTTATATAAAAAACATTATTTTTATTATGATATACCTCATGATTTCATTCTCATGTCTTAAAGTTATTTTCATGACCTTATTGAAGTATGTCAAGTTCACATGTAAAATGTTTCTCTTGTTTCCCTTACTGGGCATTCTGCTCACCCTTTATTTTGATGTATGTCCCTAGGTTATGATATGTAGTAATGAACCTAGGATGAACATAAGGAGAATCCTTTCAAGTGTTTAAGAAGAATTTTTTTTTGTTTCATGTATTAAGTTCCTGGTTTCTAAGACACTAAACCTTAAAGATCCTCAGTTTTGTACAATGTAATGAAAGTTTATGTAACCAAAAGGCGAGATGCTATACTAACTATGTGTAAGCCCCATTCCACTTCCATGGATGCACCTTTCATGATGTGATTGTTAGGACTTTGCTGCCTCTAGTTTCTCACACCAATCATGACTCACATGGGCTTAGAGTAAGCATTGACCATGACATCCTCGATGAGCATCCTATAGTGTAATACCCAAACACCATTGCTCATGAACTACATAGACTTTGATATTTTCTAAGGGAAGGTACGTAGGAAGCCTCTCTGAGGTTCAAGACCAACACCCATTGGTCCCAACCACTTCACTTCGGTTCAACCACGCCCTCCCGAAGTACACAGACTTTGATCCTTACCAAGGCAAGGTATATTGGAGGCCTCCCCAAGGATCAAGCCCAAAACCCATTAGTCCTGACCACTTCCTGCCTGTTCACCCAAAACATTCTAAACTATACAGACATTGAACCTTTCCAATTCATGGTACGTAGGAAACCTCTATGAGGTTCAAGCCTAAAACCCATTGGTCCTGACAACTTCACGTCTGTTAACATACACTATACAAAACTCTGAAAACTTTGATCCTTTTCAAGGAAAAGTACATAAGAAGTCTCCATGAGGTTCAAGACGAACACCCATTGGTTCTGACCACTTCTCACCAGTTCACCAACACCATCCCAGCTCCCCACTAAACTACATGAGTTTTGATTCTTGTCTCCTAGACATGGTATATAGGAAGCCTCCCAAAGGTCCAGCCCCAATTGATGGTAAGTCGTTGTGCCCCCTCATCTAGTGATAATCCGTTGTAACACCATCTAGTGGTAAGCTGTTGTGGCCCCCTCATCCAGCGGTAAGCCGTTGTAACCTCATAGACTGGTAATCCATTGTTCCCCCCATCATCCCATGGTAAGCTGTTGTAACGCCATCTAGCATAAAGACGTTGTTCCCCCTCATCTAGCATTATTCCATTGTAACCCCATCTAGTGTTAAGCTATTGTAAACCACATCCAGTGGTATGCCTTTGTGATCCACTACCCAACGGTAAGCCATTGTGAACCTCACGCAACGGTAAGCCATTGTGATCCCTATTCAGCGGCAAGCCATTGTCAACCCAAACCTCGAGGTAAGCTGTTTTCATCCATTCCATTGGGACCCATATTTCTATTCTCTCATAATAGAATTACACCAAACTCAGGTTTCGATCCATGTATAAGCCCCAGTATATCATCGGGTTGATATCCTCCTCACACACGATGATCCTATACCCCATCCATAACTACTTGGACTTTGATTCCCTACCACAGGTATATGTAGGAGGTCTCTTCGAGGCTCAATCCCAACATCACTATCTCCCTCAAGTCGACTCCATCCCATTCTCTATACACTTCACTTAACCATCCATTATCTATCTTGATTTTTACCCAGCCATCCACATCCCAATGAGATCACGTCAATTCCTCTCCTAACATTCGTATTCCCTCAAGGGGTTGCACCCATCCGATCCACTCTAGTCCGTGGTAGGATCAGTCTGATCCGTCTCCTCTAGACATTAAACATGAGGCATACCCTGTGTTAAACATGATAATATGAGGAAGAACTCAGACACATTCCTAAGGAATATAATTCCCCGCATTCGACGTTGGATACCTCAGGATTTCGTGCCCTTGAGAGGCCTTACAATAAGGGGAAGAATACCCAATGTGCTAGTGTTCCAGAATCCATACATGCCAGGGATTTTCGACATGACTACTCCCTCGACTGAAGGTTGCTTCCCTAGCCATACCCCTTGGAATGTCCCAAAAAAATCAGTGTAATTAATCGGCGTCCATAAAGATATTTCACTAGGAAGAGTTTCATACACAATGTCTTAATCTATAAGAGAGACCCAAACTAGGTGATGATTTCTAAGGAGGAATCCATGGAAGGATGAAATGACATTCCATCACCCCATTTCGATCAAGGAGAAAACGTCCATGAATAAGTGACGGATACTGCCCACCATTGGAAAGGGGGAATGTGGGGAAATATTCAGTGCGTCCTTGTACTCTAGAAATAGATGGATGTGCATGCCCTAAAGAAAGCATCAGAAATAATATGCCATGTCATGCTAGCAACGTCAAAATTGAAGACAACCCAACATGTAGATCAACAGAATCCTCCCCCAAATGTGTCCCAACTAAAATTCTGAATTCCTTATCCTTGCATATCCCAAGCCCAAATCAACTCCCTAGAAAAGGGACCTTGCTCTTTTCCTGACCCAAAACAAAAAATTATCTCAAGTACACAATTTCAGCCTCAACAAGGTGTGATTATAACTTATTAGGGAACCACCAATGGTGTATAAAAAATATATGCTCTAAGTATATAATTCATTAAAGTACTAAATATATGAAAACTAAACAAAAGATAACTCAGTTTCATTAGTTCACAATATTCTCTTTAACCATTTTATTCATTTGTTATGTGGGATGGGTATTTCTATTTTTTACACTATAGACTAAGCCAATAAATTACTATGAATTAGTGAGTAATACAATTTCTCTATCTCACTAGGGATAATCTTTAAATAATAATATACAATAGACTGGTCTTGGAGCCTCGGTATAGGTAGTATCATCGAATACATATTTTATGGGCATAGATCCTCAATATCGTTCCCTAACCCATGCATCACGGGGTTGGGTTTAGAGACTCAGTCTAACATGATCCATAGTAATAGATCCTCAAGTATAGTTAACCACAACTACCAAACCATGGGCACATTTTTTTTTCATTTTCCACATATACTATATCACAAACCAAACACAATCAATACACGTTAAATTCCCATTTCATAATTATTAAACATACAAATAAAAATCAATCCTTAACCCACTAGCACATTTACAATTTACATTGAATTTCCCATTTAATCCATTTCTATTTCTCATGCCTTAACCTATTAATCATATTCAACTATTCACATGCACTAACCCAATTAAAATATTCATCATTTCTTATATTTTAACCTGTTTACTACATCCAAAGATTAAAATGTATTAAAAAATTTAACATGTTCTTAATTTATGGTATATTAACCCATATGGCATTTCAAGTACCATTCCTAAGTCTTTTGTCTCAATTTTTTTCTCTCGTCAAACTGATTTCATATTAAAAAAAACAATCCCCAATGAAATTACCGATGACTAGATAAAACCACCATTAGTGCCTCTTTATGAATCAACCAACATATCAACATATTTATCATGTATGTATATAAAAGAATCCATACAATTATTACATTAAAAAATTTCCTGTTTTTTGAATATTAACACACCACATGGGTTTCCATAAACTCATCTAATTGATCTCAATGCATCCCATGGGAATCATGAGAGGTTCAATTAATCATTTATCCAACAATTTTACATAATATAACTAAATGAATCAATTTAAAAATAAGATATAATTAATAAAACAACCACACATGTACAAATATATGTCAAGACTATGGGATATAACATGTAGCCCACCAAACTCAAATCCTTAGAAGAATACTCACTTAACATTATCCTTAGATCTGGATTCCAGAACGATTAGATGTTCCAAACTATGATTTTTTCAAAAAGAGGGTTCTAGGGATTTGGATGACTAATAAAAAAACCAAAATACCTAATCCAAAAAAGAGAAGATATATGAAAATTTTATTTTCTTGCAGCTCCAATATGCACCCGAAAACACTCCAAATGGCCTAGAATCGAAGGAGATCGATCCTTGGTATGTATTGGTAAAAATGATCCATATATAAGTTGATTGAGGTTAAATGAGTGAACAAATAAGGTGATAAACCATAAAATCCTAGGGAATAAATACTAAAATCCAACTTAAAATGGGATGCATGGTTTAGTCACAAAGTTTTCCAAACCGTGCACCACCCATGTGCTTAAATCTACCCAAGAATAATTCAAGAAACCCAATTTATTGGGGATCCCATACAGTTTGAAAAACTATCTGATAACCATGTGTCTTCCTCTATCCAATAGAGGTTCTTGCTAAATCGTTACCTATAGAGCATGCATGGTTTGAAGAACCATGCACCAACCATGTGGAATGCCTCTATCTAGGACCAGATAGTTTGGCCTCCCTCTATGTAGGGTTTGACTAACAATCCACCCATCCTTTGAGATAGCATTGTTTGGGTGAAAACGTACTGCTAACCATATGAAAACCATGAAACATTCACAATATGGCCAAATTCCATTTTTTTCTTGTCCTGAACACCCAAGACACCTCAGGCCACCTCATACATTCAACAAACATTTTATTAACAAAATATAATAGATTTTGACCATACTTTATATAGGAGAATACCTCTAAAAATACAAGATCTTTAAACCTACGCTCATTAGAACAAATCTTCCTCAAGGCACACTTTTAAGCATCATTGAGCTTCTAAGGAAGAGAGGTCGGGACACTGAGCCTACATATATGATTCCCTCCTCTGTGTTTCTTCCTGAACATTACCCGGCTCCCTCAAAACTCAAAACAAGGGAATATTCTTATCCCACAAGGCTATTTTACTATGATCCCCAATACAAAATAGATTCACCCCAAAGGGATGGATCATCATAGAGGACAACATATTTAACAATACTCACATGGGATGTTTCTGGGTGATACAGCTAATGTCGTGACAAATTGAAAACATCATTCATACCGCTATACCGATGTAGTGAGCCAATCAGTACACCACAGATCTAATCCTCTCCATAATCTCAAATGACCCCACCTACATAGAAACAAACATACCTTGATTTTTAATTTGATGGTGACCCAACCTTGGAGACACCTAATGAAATATTACATCACCCACCATAAACTCAACATGTATATGACACCGATATGTATATAACTTTTTCCAACTCTAACCCAAATCCATCAACTTCTAGATTAACTAATCCTCTTCTGATGTCTCCTGCATGATATTTATACCCAATAACTCTCTCTCTCTTGCCACAATCTTGCACAACGACGACCTACACGGTCACCTATAGAGAGCCTCAAATGGTCCTATCTAAATCACCTCCTAATATCTATTATTATAGGAAAAATAATCAATAGAAACGTTTTTCTACCATAATAAACCAATTCATATGACACGTGATCTCAAAATGTCCCATAGATCCAAAATAGTATGTTATGATTTCACATATGTCTGCAGGTGGAGAGTCAAACACAAGAATACCGGGGTTACAAGTTCTTTCTGTAATCACTACTAGAGGTGAAAAGTAAAACAAATATAACTATCTAAAAGTATCATTAGAGGCATCCCCTGAAAATATAATATCTCTCGAACATAAAGATCACTCAACTATTCAATGGAGAAGGACTCTCGAATTGGAAGGAAATTTTCTTCCTTGGTCAAAAAATCTCGAACTGCCCAGACCACATCATACATCTGTGAAATCATCAAAATATCCACTTCAAAATATATCCTCACATCATCCCATTTATATTATAGAATGTGAAATGGTTGTTAAAAACCCCCATTTTATGATGCACCACTTATACATACTGACAAGTATAAAATCACATTGTATAATCAGAAACTTATTTCTTCATACATTCCCACTAATACTGCCTACAAATATCATCATAAATTTTGGTGAAACTAGGATCCACTTACCAAATCTAGGAATGAAACTCATACATGAACTATTCTTGCATACAGGTAGGGAAAATAACATGTACATGAACATAAATGATATCATTATCACTAGTAGTCCAACTGGAAGGTAGATCCCCACATTCAAGACTTTACTTTTGGTCCTAAAACTCAAAATTCTCATAAGACCTCTCCATTATATGATTCATAAGGCTGGAATCAATTTCCATGAATTCCAGGGGCATCTTCCCAATCCCATCCTGAAACCCTAGGTGAATCTCCTCAAAAAACCATCACCCTCCACTCAGAATTGGATGCCTAAACCACATGGTTTTGAGTCTTCTAATCAATAAATTTTCAGGAATATTCCCCTTTAATGGTTTATACATAACTTCGAATTCGAAGGACTACATGTTCCCAACCCATGTTCACTTCTGAAGATTCAAAAACAAGTTGTGAGAAGATATACTTAAGGAATTTATCATCAGTATAAATAGTAAACCCCTCTCTTAACATGTAATACTGTCAACACATTTATTCATAAAACATTATGGACAATTCAAGAAAATTCATAGTGTAATTTCATTTATGAGGCTATAAGTGACATGATCCATACACTGAAACCCGACCATTATTCATCAACACTACCCTGAGTCCAACATTGGATGCATCACAAAACAATGTATACTCCTTTCCCTACTGGGGTAGAATCCAAATCAGTGCAGTAGTTAACCATTTATTTAATGCCTGAAAGGTATTGTCACATGCCACATACCGTTGTTTTCTTTCCTTTATAGTTATTCTTAAAAGATGTGTATTTTAATGAGATAAGTCATTGATGAACCTTCAGTAGTGTCATGCTAAATCTAGAAAAATTCGGATAAAAAACTTATTGGGATGCTCCCAATACACAACTGCCTACACATTCTTTGGGTCCAATAACACACCTTCATAGATTATAGGACCCTAAAAATTTACCCTGTTAATTCAAATAATATACTTGGATAGCTTGTTGTATAGGCTATAGTCTCTTAGTGTAATTATGATTATGTTTAGATGTTTTATATGGTCATCATGAGTCTTTGATTACACAATGATTTCATTAATAAAGTCAACTACGATCTTATATAGGTAAAGATGAAAGATTTGTTTCATTAGAAATACAAATATTATCAAAAACATTGATCAAACTGAGTTGAATTATAAAAAACTCATACAACCCATACGTTCTCTTGATGGTATTGTATGGTATATCAGAATGTATCACCCTTAACTAGTGATACTTTGATCTCAAATCAATATTATATAACATTGAATAACTTATCAAACGGTAAAAAATATAATCAATTAATGGAATAGGGTATCATTTCTTAACATTAATCTTATTTAGTTTCCTATAATCACAAGTAAAAAAGTATTTATAGCATCTCCATTTTCATTTCGGTTATTTATTGCTGACATGAAAATCCATGTATATTGTTTTATCACATTGGTTAATCTATAATTGATGTGATAAATGAATTATCCCACTTTATTACACTAGTTATTCTATAAATGATGTGATAAAAATAGTTTTTTACATCAGTTAGAGAATAACTCATGTGATAAAGAAAATCCATTTTATTTATCATGTAAGTAATAGAATAACTGATGTGGTAAATCAATATATCCAATCATTTACTAAACAAACAACATGATAAATCATTTAAAATTTTATGAATTCCATTTTTTAGCAGTTTCTGTGTTTTTTGATCGGGAGATGACATACTACGTTCTATCTCACACAGAAACCCTAAAATCATTTCTCCAATCCTATGGCCTCCAACATTGTTTTCCAGCTTCATTCATCTTTTTTATTCATTTCATCTATTTAATCGACTGACAAATCTTAAGTAAGCCTCCGATGCCTCCCTTTTGGTCTTTTAATTTTATAGATTCTCTAGCTATCTATTTATCAATTCTTTTTACAAAAATATCACATTACAATCATGTTTAATTTCCTTATGTTATCACATTGGATTTGTTGATAGACCATTGAATTGTCTCTATATAATAGCATCATTTTCTTCTACATGTTGCAATAATGTTCTATTGAACTTATGAATTTCCATGAACGTTCCTTGATAATTGTTTCATGGATTAAAAATTATGGGATTGGTATGTTTTAAAATACATGTTATCATTAACACAAAATTCACATTTATAATATCAATCCTAAAATTCATTTTGTACTATTTTATTGGTCATACAATCTCATATTTTATTCTTCATATTTGTAAGATTTTCATTCAATTTGATGGGATTTGTAATATATAGTTATACATACACCCAATATATTTCAACATGTTATATTATCATGTTTCATTTAAAACATATGGTCTTATAAACTATATTGAGTTCAAATGAAATATTAATAAATACTTCAAAAAAATTATTGTATACCTGTGGTGATATATTTATATTGTAGAATATAACCTAATTTATAATTTTAAATTT
Organism: Viscum album; assembly: GCA_963277665.1. Classification (NCBI taxonomy): domain Eukaryota; kingdom Viridiplantae; phylum Streptophyta; class Magnoliopsida; order Santalales; family Viscaceae; genus Viscum; species Viscum album. The sequence continues at coordinate 1,232,124,589 of OY728135.1, read as the reverse complement.
GTGTTACATTGAGTACGGTTCCTTGCCCCATGAAATACACATCTAGGAATAGAGTTACAATGAGTTATAGAAGATGATTTTATCGTGGTAACCCTTAGAAATTAATCATATACCACATCTTATAGAAATATGTTAAACTATATTGTGACATAAAATGTGTGTGAATTGTTTTATGGATTCAAGGGTTATCTTCTTAGGTATTGATTTTTCCATTAGTAACATTGACACAAAAAAATTGTGATAGGTTAATAATAAATCAAAATAGTGGATGATAAATAGTTTTTACATAGTATTTTTCTTTCTTATTGGTCGAAAACAATATCATTAAAATCTGTGTGAATTATAACAAACAATTAGTTGTGATAGGGAAATAAAATTAAATTTAGGAGATCGAGCACATATTTTTGACCCCTGAACCAATTTCATTTTTATTCCTTATGGTTCCCTAACTAAATCCATTTTAAACAAAATATCTTACAACCTTGATTAATAATAATATCTAATATCCCAATGAGTGTTTATATTATATTCCAAAATTTTTTCTAACTATATAATATTTTTTAAATTATTTCGATAAACATCATTTTATGATTTAACATTTATATTTAAAAATATCTAACATTATTTTATAGAATTAATAATTATTATTTTCAAAAACTATATATTTTATTTTTATATAAATATTATATTACATTCAAATTATTTAATATTTCATAAAAATATAAATTTGTATTTGTGACTATATTTTATTTTTTAAATTATTTCCATGCATATATTTTTTTGATTTATTTTTTATATTTAAACTTATCTTCCATTATTGAATATAATTTATAATTATATTTTCAAATGAATATATATTTGTTTTATATTTCAATATTTAGTTACTTTTAAATTATGGAATGTTTCATATAAATACAAACTTGGATTTTCATAATAAGTTATATATATTTTATATTTATAATTGCTCATAGTGAGTTGAAGTTGGATTAGAAAATGTCGAATGAGTGATGAATATGGGGAAGTTGTTGATGATTTTGTGGAATTTTCTAAATGAAATGTCCCATACAATTACATGTTTCCTATCAATGCCTAAAATTTTTAAATATGAAAATGTTGAAATGTAGAGAGGTCAAAGATCATTTAATTTTTCATTTTTTTCATCCATGTTATAACACTTGGATTTGGTGTGGTGGAACTGCATAGAATTTTAAATCTATTAATGATGATGATTTGAAAGACGGTAACATTGATGAAATTGAAGAAATGTTTCATCATATTGAAGCATAAGAAATTGAGAAATAATTTACAATTGGGAATGAAATGGTGATGCTAAAACCATTATTTGTTGGTTGTAAAGATTTTATGGTTTTATCGATGGTGTTAATATTGACAAACTTGTATTAGGAATATGGTTTTATTGAAAAAGGTTTTATTGATTTTCTATAATTGTAGAAATATATTTTCTTAATGATAATGATCATCCCGATTTACATTATAAAGCGAATATAATATTATGCTTGATAGTATTAGGAAAATCACTATGTTCTTTATAGAAATGAATTTTAATTTCTATCAGCATGACTGAAATGTGGGACATCACAGTATACGTTGTTAGACAAATCACAAGATGATTTATAGGTTACAAAGACCCATGAAAAGGTATTTCGTTTTATTCATATAATTACTCATTTGAAATGTTAAATTGTGATTTCCCTTGATGTAAAATGATTAATATGACATGATGATGACCAAATATGTGATGGAAAAATAAATCATCCAACTAATTCTCCACAGTGGATGAAAATTGATAACAAGTTTCATATATTTGGAAATGTTATTAGAAATATCATAAATGGACAATACATGAATGGAATGAATCCATATTAATTCCTTAGTATAACACATTTTTTTTCACCTATTTTATTGGTAATTTACAACTTTTCTTTGGATTTTTGTATGAAGTGCAGTTATGTCATGTATATTTTAATAGACTTAGTAAAAAAAATCCTAGAAACGATATTGTTATTTTCTTCTCACCAATAATTTAAGATTTTAAACTCATATGGTAGGATGGTATCATTCTGTATGATTCTTATAATATTGAATATTTTCAACTACATACAATTATTATGTTCACAATTAATGAATTCAGTGCATGTGGGAATTTTTCTAGATATAGTGTGAAGGGGCATAAATCATGTCTAATTTTCAAACAAGAGACATTATTTTATTAACTGCATTATGGGATAAAAACAATATACATGGGTCATAAAAAGTTTTATTATATGGATCACACTTATAAAATATTTAAAAAGACATTAAATGTCTCACAAAATATTATATTTCTCCAAAACCTTTATCTATGGATCAATAATTTGAGAGGGTGAAATACATTGATGTGACATTTGGAAAGAAACATAAATATGGTAATGATATATATATATTTGGAAGAAATGGGAAATAGTTTTTGAGCTACCGTATTGGAGATATCATGAGGTGAAACATAACATTGATTTCCCGCACCTGGAGGAGAATATGCATAAATCTTGACTAGAACATTTTTAGATATTAATTGAAAGACTAGAGATGTGTAGAATACTAGGTTGGATTTACTATCAATGAGAATACATTTAGTGTTATCTCCCCCTCCTGATGGAAGGCGAAAATTTATTCCCCAAGAGTATCATACATTATCCAAGAGGGATGAAAATAGCTTTTCGCTATGTCTTCATAACAACAAAGTTCCATAAGGTTATTCTTAAAATATAAACAAAATCTTTAAATTAATTGATGTTAATTGGTATGAAATCTCATGATTGTCACATCTTGATGTATTAACTTCTACCTACTGCACTGTGTGGAATATTTCCCATCACGGTCAGACAGACTACCAGGTTGCTGTGTTATTTTTTAAATTCAATTTTAAATAAGGTGATGGACCTGAATGCTTTGAAAATTTTAGAAATGATGTAATTTTTAGACTTTATCAATTATAAAGGTATTTTCTTACATTTTCATTTGATATAATGGTTTATTTAATGGTTTGTTTAGATCAAGAAATTAATCGTTGAAATCCTGTATATCTACGTTGGATGTATCATATTGAATGTTATATGAAGATATTGATGGGGTATATAAAGAATCCATATCAACATAATGCCTCCAAAGTTGAGAAGTATATTTATGAAGAGGTTTTAGAGTTTTGTAAAAGCTACTTATCCGTGGTAGAGCACATTTTTTTACTTTATCTCTTCATGGATGAGTTAATTATGGGGGAAAAGGGATTTGTGGCTTGAAATTATAATATTTTGTTTGGTGAAAAAATAAAGAAGGTACATTTATACTTCCTGAATAACATAGATGATGCTCAACTATATGTAACATTGCATATTAATGGGTAGAAATAGTGTCCTACAAATAAGAAACAAATTTGTATTTTAAATGAGCTAAACTAAACGTCTTTTCCATGTTTTAAAAATACAATGCTTCGTATATCTGATGCATGAGAAACACTAAGATGGTTATTTGGTAGTCCATGTATAAATTCGATAACATGGTCAGAGTATTAAATTAATGGATATAAATTTCATACAAAAGATCAAGAAAATGGAAGTTCAATTCATAATAGTGGTGTATCGATGTTTAGAGAAGCAATACATTTTATTTGTTCTAAAGAAAAAACCCCAAATTATGCATCAAGTGGATATAATAGAGTCATTGAAGAAATATGGAAGGTTGATAACATTAAATTAACAGATTCATTGTGTAACTAAAATTGAATTATTAGTAACAACAATGTTAGACAAGATGAATTTGAATGGACACTTGTTAACTTGAATAGATTAGAATACACAATAGATCATTTTATAATGGAAGCACATGAGAATCAAAATTTCTATGTTCTTAATCAATATGATATGCAGCGATATATTATTTTATAAGGAGAAAAACAATATGTTTGAGATGATCTACTTGAAAAAACGATGATTTATGTGAGATCCCAACTTCTGTGGAAATATTAACAGATAACAATGATGAGCACATCGTAGATATGTTTTTTTTCTATATGTAATGACCATGATTAAAGTCTTTGGGAAAAAATAATTGAGTAAATTCCTAATATTACAAGTAACATATGTTTATTTCTTGTTTTATTTTATAAATTTCATAAAATATTAGATATGTTAATTTTATTTTCATAATTTAAACACTTAATAATACGGATATGTTAATATGTTTGTTTATATTAGTTTTGTTTTGTATAGTATACCATATTTAAGCTTATATAAAATTATCTATTTATCTATTCTATTGAAATAAAAAAAATTTAAATCTAACATGTTAAATAATAATAGAAATATTTAATAAGAGTATAACCAGAAAATAATTTTTTTAGTTAAAAATGATTTATTACGTTGGACCATTTTTTATATTCCAACTCCATTTTGGAATTTTTTTCATTCATTTACATGAAATTTCATAAATCATTACTATTGTTAAATTTTTAGTTAACTATAAAAAATATGAATAATAATGTGTTAAGTTTTAGTTTACTTTTTTGTGTCATAATTTTTCATTTTTAATTTACATTTATATTGTAGGTTGAATTTTTATATTTTCGTGCTATTTTTTTCGTTTCTTGGATTTTTAGGATAATTTCAATCAATCAACTAATAAAACACACAGTTAAAGAGATGAGTGTACTCATTCCTCATGAGAGGAATGTGAATATTATCATCATCATGATCCCTATCCTTCTTCACAAGAGTTATACACTCCGATAGAGCCAAATAAGAGTTTTAGTGTTGGTAAACATGGCATCACTTATTTACAAATATTAGCAGTTTCTCGTAGCTAGAACCAAAGGATACTGATATACATTCATGATAATGTTATTCTAAGAGGTCCTAATGAAAAAAATATAGACTTTTATATTAGTTTAGGGTAAAAGAAAAGTTAGTATTTTGATTAATGATTGGAGGAGTGATGACAAAGTAACACTATCTAAGTTGTGGGAGACCCTTTCGGTTTTCTCATTTGTTAATGATTGACTAATCTTGAAATTCTTATAGTAATATATGTTTTCCCCCTTATTTTCAGATTACATGTGATCTACCTAACATTGGATAATTCAAGAAGAAATTTTTATCATTGATTGATAGAAGATTGAGAAATTTAAAATAAACCCTCACATATGATTTCATTTATGTGTATAGGGAACATGATAATCCATGTCAAATTTATCCTTATATAAATGAACAAATATGGAAGAAATTTTTTAAAATGATAATACACAAATCATTATCCATTAGCATAATGTAAAATTTTAAATTTTTTTATATTAATGATATTTTTAATTATTTTTTATTTTTATTTTATAATTATCAAGGAGATCACATCGAGATATCCAATCTAGAAACGTATACCCCCATAATTTCTCTTGGGTAGGGTATAAATTATTTGGAGAACAACGATGGATGAAAATTTTCAAAAATTGAGAGATTATTATTTAAGATCTGTAGAGGTTTCCCCTTCAGACCCCCGGTTAGACTTGGAATATGAAAGAGGGCTCTGAAGATAGAAAATGGACAATATCATATGGAAGATTCGAGGGTTGTAACTAAGAATATTATATTATATTTACTTTAGTTATTTATTTAATTTAGTTGAATTCATTATACGTATTCTGAATCGTTGCAAAAATCTTCCAATAATTCATACATGTTTCTCTAGAGGAGAAGATAACATGTGGGGTCTTTGTAGCAGAGGGTGGGTAGGATATTTAATCTGCAACCTTGGGAAAATCGAAACACCCGAGTCGTGTGTGAGGATACCAAGTGTGTGTATTGATGAGAAACGTTTTACCACATTCCTTAGCGTATAAAATGGATGTTATTTATAAAAAATATAATATTTGGAAGCTGATGTTCAGAGTATTAACATTACAATGGTGGATAGGATCAGAGAAGCATTACATTTCATGATTGAATATATGAAAATACAATTTTAGACTACAACTCTCAGTCATCCACCTCCACCTATAATATTCCACCTCCATCTACTGTCCCCAATTTTTATCCTTCTCCTAAACCCCCTCCTCCATATCTTTATAGATATTATGAGTTATATGTTGATGATCCTCAGTATCATAATATTTCATATGGGATTATATATTATTATGGATATAAATTTAATATTAAATAGTTAGATAAAGAGATTCAAAGGGTCATTGTACAAGATATTATAGATATATCCTCTAGAGTACCATTATGTACAGATGAGGTGAGGAAAATAGGAAAATGTATTCGCCACTTTTTAGATTGGCCATCTTTACTTCTATGACATATTACCATATAGGTATGCATATATTTTATCTTATTTCATTTTTTATTAATTTTTTTCACTATTTAATGGTAATATAATTATATATTTATTTACATGAACACTTTAATGGTTAATAAATTTTGTATAGCAAAAAACAAAGACAAAGGGTTGTGACGTTAGATACATATTCTAGTAGTCTTCAAAAATTATCAATATATTGAATTGTCTTGTGGGGTTTTTAGGAGATTCTAGTGGAAGATAATGTATTTGATTGTTAAATTGCTATGAGGATATTGAAAAATGATATCATGGATCTTTTTATTAGAGACATGTTGGGAATAAATATGTAAAATATTTTTTCTACGTATGTGTTGCCATAATATTTCCATATATTAAATTTTTTGAAAATTTATACTTATGTATGTTTTTTATTTGCTGTAATTATAAAATGTGTGAGGAGAATAACCAAACATATGTATATGTATTTATTGACCCACATTTCATTTCTCCTATAGTGTGAAAAATTACTAAAAAAGAAATAATACTTTAAATAACCACTCACATTAAATATCCTTCCATATCAGTGACCATTGGATGTTAGGTTTCTTTTTTCCATGGGACATGACACTTTTCTAGATATTCTCCATCCATGGAGATGTGCGGGGAAATTTAATGAACAAATTGGAAATCTGTGTATTAATTTCATAATAATTGTTTATCTTATAATAAATGTTTAATTTATGTCATTCATATTTTTTTCTAACAGGGGATGCAATTTATTTTGAAACACCACAAATAAAAAGAGTGGAAAGATCAAATATGCTAAATTAAAGGTTAATTTTCATTTATAATTATAATATTTTTGTATGTCGCTTAAAAATATTATTTGGAATTGAAAAAATCATTTAAATTGAATTGTCATAAACACAAAGTCATCATATAATGCAGATGTTATGTGTTAAGATTTATGAATGAAATAATTACAACTAGTAGAGTTATGAAATTCAATCGTGTTATATTAATTTATAAAATATTCCTTAATATTTAAATTGTTTTATTCATTATACATGATTAATACAATCCTTTTAATTTTCATATTTTTGCTGAATCCCTACATTATAGTTCACTAGAGCTGACACACTTAAAAGTGAAACGGATAAATTATTTTATTGGTTTAGTTGGATTTAATTTTCATTTTAGTTAATTTTTAAATGTTGAATGTAGTTATTTTAAAATTGAATTTTCTAGTTTTTTTGGTTAGATTTCATTTTTACCTTTGATAATATTCTAATTTTGAATTTTGTAATTGTAAATGTGTATTATCTTGTTATTTCTCTTACGTTCCTATTTCTTCTAGTTTTTTTTGGTTAGAAGTAGAGAAGAAGGTTTAAGTCAAATATTTGAAAAATTCATATCAGTTATTTTATAAATAACATTAAAAACACATATTTGTGGTTTCCCATTTTGGTTATTTAGTAAATAACATTTGAAATTATTTCTTTCATCGGTTATAAAATAATTGATGTGAAAACCCCTTCATTTTTTTTGTTTTTCTACATTGGTTAGGTAAGAATCGTTGTGGAATAAGCTCTTTTACATCATTTATTTAATAAAAAAAACATAAACAATCCTCCATGTCGAATCTTTTTCATGAAGGTTATCTCAACAACCGACATGGAATAGGATTTTTTTCTTTGGTTATTAAATAATCAACATAAAAATCCCACCATGTCGATGATTTTGCACATTAGGTATGTAGAAACCAATGTGAAAGATGGGTTTTTACATCAGGTATTTATTAACTAATGTAAAAGACAAGTTCCGTGATACATTTACAATGCCGATTTTTTTGACCGCTATTAATTTCATATTAACAACATTGCCTTCAATAACATTAAATAATAACTGATGCAAAAAATAAATAACTATGTTAAGGAGAATTTCTAAACATGTGAATTGGCACACAAATGAATGTAACCATCAATCTTCTTCAAAAACAACACAAGTGATCCCAAATGTTATTTAAGCATGAAAATAATTGCCTTGTTCACTAGTTCATCTAATTATGGTTTATGTTCCTGTGATTCATATTGTTCTATTCTATATGGTGGAATAGAAATTGGTTCTTCCACCAGCAACATCATTATCATGAACTCAATATCACTCTCGGGTGGTATACTCAAAAAGTCCTTACGAAATACATCTTGAAAATAATCCACCATAGGAAGAAATGTGTCCCTCTATACTTCCCCATTATCAAGCCTATGACAATCCACATGGGACATGAGTTCAGGCAACTGCTAACAGACTGGAACTATACGGCCTCCTCGGATATCTCATTCCCCATGGTGAACATATGTATTCCCCTCCAGGGATGTGAATGTTAGCCTATGATAAGAATATTCAATATGGGCGTCATACAACACTAACCAATCCAGACCCAAAATTGTATAAAATCCTGACATCTCTTGTGCAAACTAGTCCCAATGAAAACAGTCCCCACCAAACTCAAGGGAACACCTATTACATTATCAGATATCTTCCTCTCTCTCCCCTAATGGTGTGTTACGTTACATCACCCAACATATATGATACACTTCAAGTCCTAACATAGTCACAATCTGAGTATATATAAAATAATGGGAGGCACTAGTTTTAAAATTTTCACTAGAAAAAAGTGTAAGCTATAATAATCGTACAAAAAACTGTCGATGGTCTGACCTTGACACCTCCAAGTGATGGATGCACTATGTGAAGTTGACCTATCCCTCTACCCTAGGCTACGATGAATTTTTTACGTCACACTAATATACTAATATAGGTGATCTCACCCTAGAGTACCACAACCACCACCCCAACTAGTAAGACTAGTTGGGAACCTACTGCCTACTTGATAAGGGATAACTGACCCCCTTACTATATCACTCAGTTACCCATCAGTGCCTAGCTATCAAGGGTTCCTATAGAACCTCTGTAAATGCCTTATTCTACCGTATGGTCAGCACTCAACCAGCTATCAAGTGATCTGGCCATGCATCATCCCTGGCGTGCCACACTGATTTAAAGACCCCTATTCACCACCATTTCAGTTCGATCCTCTCTTCTAACTACTCTACAGACTTCCTTCCTGATGCTAATTTCTGAAATGAAACATCCTTCCATTAGAAGTCACACCACTATACCGTCTAACAAGACCCAAAACCCCCTTACTAGAAGGCTCCCATAAATTCCTATTTGATCAAAGGGTATAATAAACCACTTCTCAAAACATATTTAAATGAAATATTTTCCCTTGAGACATGATCTCATGTCATTTTCCATCAAGGAAGTGTCTCGCTATTGTAACCTCATTCCCTTCATATGTTGGGAAAATTCATTGAATGATTTTTAAGGGGCTAGCATAATCCATCACCGACAAAGTCACCTTAGTCAACCACATACTTTTTTTAGCCTTCTCCTTCCTCAATGACTCAGGATAGAAGGTTGAAGTAACTTATCCTAAAATTACTTCTATATAATACCATCAACTTGTTGTCTCTGAACTAGAATATCCCACAAGCTCTCTACCATTCCCTACAACATATAGGCTTCCAACTTTACTACATTTTAATTGGAGTCTCCAAACGAACCAAAATTTTCAAGATAGACTCTATTTATAAAATTTCTGCCTCAGGTCCAACCTCTTGATAAAATGATGGTTGGAGCTACAAAAGAAACTCTCTAGTCAGGTTAATCATACTCATCACCACCTACCCTGGGTCCCATTACATCATCTATATAAAAATATCAAGGTTACCGCAAAACTTATCCTCTCCTATGCTTCCCTGAACCTCTAGGATTTCATTCCCAACCTCTGCAGGGGAATTCTCATCAAAATCCACTCTTTTACCAACCAGTACCTATCTTTGTGGGGTAATTTATCTACAATTCCAAACACAAGTCTTAGAACACATAACATAAAGTTTCCACTATTTTTTCAAAATAAATCTCTCTACTAGGCATAAAAACTCATTATGAATATGCCATTCTATGGAACATCATCACATTTAGAACACTACAGTCAACCATCATTACTATAGGTTATAGATAACATGGGTTAAACCAACATACATAGTCACAAGCCTTTCATTAGACACATATTTAAAACCACATCCACACTCACAATGGAATTTTTTTCTATTTGCAACATTTCACAATTCACAAATTGTTATATCCAACACCTTAACTCATTTATATCCCTTCATCGAGCACAATGATTTAACCGTTGTTTGGAATTCCTTCCTTTTTACCCATTTGCATCATTTTAGACACCATTTTCTTCCATTATCTCAATAAATTAAAATAAATTATATCCCTCGTGTCCCATACACCCATCCCATGTTTCTTATCTTGAATCATGCCACTTATATCCCTAAGTGCTTATAATTATACATGAAATAAAAATCTCATGTCATTAAATCAATGAGAAAAATATCATAAAACATTCACTTCATAAAAAAATTTCATTACCCAATGGTGAAATACCATTCAACTATAACAACACACACCAATAACAAAAATCCCACCATGGGAACATGGTCTTTCCCCCATACATGGGTTATCTACTCCCAATCACAAGCTCATTGTTAAGACCCAACACATTCAAATCTTTTTATACAATTATTAAATAATAATCTGACATAAAATAACCCCTATGATATCACTTTGTATTGCCCCCAACATGGAATCCACTAAGATGGTATTCTAGGGTAGGTCTCTACATGACCTTAGGCATGCCTCCCCATATTCTAGAGGTTGCCGACTAGTAGCGAGGGTCTAAAATAATGCCTGAGGAAACTATACCATCTTTTTTAGAGTAATAAAAAGTAGATAAAAATGATAAATGAAGGAAATAATAGACAATATCCAAAAAACATGCACTAACAACCATTTACCCAAATTGGGTACAACCCATAACAAAACACCTAATATGCCATGTCATGCTAATAATGTCAAAAGTAAAGAAACCCTAATATGAAGACCAATGGAAGCATCCCCATTTTTTTTTGGAATCCATGTCAAGATACACAATCCATAGACATACCAATTCCAAATCATCTCCCAAGAATTGTGCCCTTTCCTATGTCCTAAAAAGCAAAAATGAAATCTTCTCGGGTACCCATTCGAGTCCTGAGCAGGGTGTGAGTACAACTATGTAAGTCACCTCCAACTGTGCTTACAAAATATCCAGTCTAAAAATATAATTCATGAAATTTCAAAATATACGAAATGTTAAAAAAAAATTACTCAGTTCCATTAGTTTACAATATTCCCTTTAACCAATTTTATCATTTTTACAATGGGTTATGTATCTACATTATTTACCCTAAAACCAAAGCTAGTCAATTACTATTCATAAGAGAGTAATTCAAGTTCCCTATCTCACTACGGATAAATATTAATAAATAATATACAACCCACTTACCTTGGAGGCACAGTCTTGGTAGTCTCATCAAATACAAAAATTAGGGGAATAGAGATCTAGTCCTTTTCGCTAACCTGTGCATTATGGGGTGGGTTTTAGAGCCATAGTCTATCTTGACCCATGTGAGTAGATCATGAAGTAGAATACCCCATAACTACCATGTCATGCACGCTTTCTTATTTTCCAATTTACCAAATATACAATATCATTAACCATACACCATAAATACACATAACATTCACATTCCATAATTATTCAATATATAAATCTACATAAACCCTTAACCCAGTTTCACATTAATGATTTACATTTCATATCCCATTAAACTTATTTCTCTTTCTCTGGCCTTAACTAATTAAGTGTTTTCAAAAATTATCTTTCATTATCCCATTTAACATATTTATCATTTCCCATACGTTAACCCATTTTCCAAATTCACAAATTCACATGAATTTACGTTTTTAACATGTTGAGCATTTCACAAGTACTAACCCATTATGAATTTCAAATACAATTCATAATTCATTTGGCATAATCCCTTTATTTCAACCACCCCATTTCATAGTAATCCAAAAAACCCCTTATGAAATTACCAACAACTAAATACAACCTCTATTAGTTCATGTTAATGAATAAACCAATATATCACCATATTTATCATGGTTCTATCTCAATAAGAATGTACACAATTATTACATTACAATTTTCCATATTTGGTAACATTGTAACACACCATGGGTGGACCCAACTGAGTCTAATTAATCTCAATTAATCCCACATGGATCATGGGATGCAAAATTCATCATTTAGGAATTTTTTTTACCATGTCCCATTAAACTAATCAATTTCACAATATTAGAGAATCAATAACACTTACACAAATGCACAAATAAACTTCAAGGAAATGGGATAAAACTTGTAGACCACCTCCATTTAATCTGTAGATGAAAGCTCACTTAACTTTAGAATTAGATCATAATTCCAGTACCCTTTGAGGCCACAACCTATGATCCACTGAAAAAAAAAATTAGTAATTTAGTAGAAAACTAATGAAACCACAATCCCGAATCCAAAGATTATAAGAAAAAAAGGATTAGACTTAACTAGAGAATCTATCCATACCGAACGACACTCCAAACATCCTAGAAACAAATTAGGCCAATTCTTGGGATGTCTTGGTTGAAATGGTTCATTAATAATGTCAATAGAAGAGAAATTAGAAAAGAAATTGGGTTAAAAACAAAAATACCATGGGTAAAAATAATAAAATCCCTCTTTTAACAGGGCCACTGGTTTGGCCTCATGGTTTTTCAAACTCTGTGCCAAACATGCACCAGCTTCTATCCAAGAAGAATTCAATTTACTTATTTTCTTGGGGATCCTGCACGGTTGAAAAAACAATGTTCTAACTACGTATCAGCCTTCATCTAATAGGGAATCATGATGAACAGTTTTCTTGGGAGCCTGAATGGCTTGAAAATCCATGAACCAACAATGTGGAATGCCTCTTTCCAAGAAAACATGTTTTAGCCTCTACCCATGAATGTTTTTTAACTATGTACCCCTCCTTATGGCTAGCATATAATTGGCACACTATTACTACTAACCGTACATCATGCATATGGTGGACACATTTCCATTTGATTCCTATCCTGAATTCTTGAAACACTCTCGATCCATATCATTCATTCAGTAAACATTTAATTTACCAAATTTAGGTGATTTAAATTAAAATTTATGCAAATATATACCTCTGTGATGTCCTAGATCATGCATATGTGAATGTTAAGAAAACGTTCAAGAAAAATTTCATCAAGAATAAAAATCTGATTTCACAAGAAAATGATAGTTCAAAATAATTTTAGGTTGAAGAGGATGATAACTACGATGATCGGGGATAATATTCAGTGGATGAAGTTGTGGGTAGATCCCAATAAATCTAATAAATAAACAATGATGAGGAAGAATTTGAATGAAGTTTTTATATACATGCTGAATTAGAAGTCACTCTTGATGAGATAGAAGTTTGGAGAGACAAAAAAAAGAAAGGAAAAAAAGTGGTTCATAATGCAAGAATTTATATATAGAAAAATTATGAAGATAATTATTATCTAAAAATATATATATAACAACCTAAGTTTTAAATGCTAGATAACTCAGAAAATTGAGTACAAGATCAAAATCGATGAACATAAAAGAGTGATCAACAGATTGAATAATGGTGGAAAAGACAAAATAAAACATATTAAAGAACATGATGAGGAAGTATTAATTATAATAAAGAATGTAAAATATCAAGATAAACTATTTAATCCATCATGTAAATTCAAAAAGGCAACATAAAATGGAAATGTAGAGCTCAAAGATCTTGTAAAATAGAAAAGGGAATGTTAAGAGAAGAAAATAATATAACTGAATGGTATAGATGGCATGAGGCTTGATAGAAAATAAAAATAAGTTTTGGTTGAATTCATACTTCAAGAACACGATCATAGAGTGAAGTTTTATTTTTGTACGAATCAAAACTTGTATATTTAAAAAAATGAAAACTAGTTTTCCAGCTGTGACACATAGGAATCCACCCCACATTAAATGATATTGTTAAGAAAAAATGGGACACTCACAAATTGTTTCTTCCATATACAAGAGGTTCCAGAGGTAATAATACTAATAGAGGTATTTATACAGAGCTCAATATTCCAACAAATCATTTTATGGACACTATTTTAGGTGTAAAAGATTTGGACATATGGATAGATATTTCTCATCAACAATGCTGATAAATGTGCTCACGATTACTAAATGTGGTCATAATAAGTAGTCAAATGTATCATCAAATGAGTTACAAATAAAAATAATAAATTTCATCTTTTCATAGTGATACTAGTGCATCAAACTCTGAGGAAGATCAAGCTTAAAAATATTTTCTAAGTATGATGTCAAAAACGATGATAAAAAAGAAAATATTTTAGAAGGTTGTGGTTATGAAGATTTACATTAAAGCATCAGAACATTTTTGTGTATGGATATTTGATAATGGGTTCATATATTATAGGATAGGTAATAAGGATCATGTTATTGTCATAAGATATAAAAAACAAGGTGTTTTACAATTTGGAAATGATGAAGGCATGAAGATTATTGCCTCGAGAAAATCCAAATTTTGGGGCAATGAAATGAGATGTTTTTATGTCGTAGTTTTTGAATGTATCCCTCATAAGTAGATTAGTGTCAGTCCACAATGTTAATCAGGGTATTCTATAAGATTTACTATGAAGATTTTTACTTGAAAAGGAAGAGATGGTTCTTTGTTCTATAGTGAGAAAAGAAAATTTGGAATCTCTACATTATAAGGGGAGAAGAAGGTATGTTCTTTTTATCTAAAGAGGAATATAACTGGTTGTGGAATAAAAAACTTGTCCATTTATTCCATACATCCATTAATGATCTAGTAAAATGTGATGCAACTCGAGCTCTCTCTAATCTTTCACTTAATTATACTCATATGTGTGATTCTTCTCATCATGGGATGATCATCATAAAAATATACAATGAAAAAATAATAAAATGTCAAAAATTGTGATTGAATTGGTACATGAAGATGTATGTGGACCTGTTTCACCAAGATATAATGATGAAAATATGTATTACATTCTTTTCATTGATTATTTTAGTAGGAATAAATGGGTATTTTTCATTTCCTACATGTATAATGTGTTTAATTGCATAAAATAGTATAGGGGGAATCTGAATGAATTCTTGGACAGAATATTCTGAAGATTCATACTGATAATTGAATGGAATTCAAAAATATTCAAGTGAAAGATTATCGTAGGAAACATGGGATAAGGTATGAATTTTCAATAGTAATAACTCCTCAAAAAATGCAGTGGAAGATACGAGATATCTGATCATTAACGATATGTACATAACACTGCTTATCGAAAAGGAACTATAAGATAAATTATAGAAGGAAGCAGTCTTGACATCGATTTACATATCTAAAAGGGATATGTTGTCTCTAAAGGAAGAAAAGGATTTTTATGAGATATCATATAGGAAGAATCTGACATTAAAATACTTATGAATCTTTAGATGTAAATTTTTTATTCTCAATAAGGGGGAACACAAGATGTTTGAATCATGTGGATATAAGGGGTATTTCTTGGTTATCTAAGAAAAATAAAAACATGTAAATGTTTTTCGAGTTTCATGGAAGGGTTGTTAAAATCCATGATTTAACTATAGCAGGGAATGAAAAGAATATTCAAAAAAATTATGATCAATTTCAGGAGGATAATGATGATGAGGCAATGATGTTATAGAGATTTGAAGTGGAAAATGCTGATTCTGATGAAGATAAGAATGATAACTATGTGTATTTAAATTTCTCTATATATGAATACTAATGAGTTGAGCTGAAATTATAATATAGAAAATCATTGGTGATCATAAAGAGCCAGTTGAAACAAAAGGATTGAATTCATTACAGTATGAATCCTTCCTTTCTCGGGTTTGGCCTAAATGTTTTGATGGAGTAGCTGGAGATGATAATTGGGATTATACTATGAATGATTATCTTGAACCAATTAGGAAGAATAAAATATCAGAGATCATTCTAAGACCAATATAAAATAATGTCATCAAGACTAAATGGGTCCTTCATAATAAGATGAATGAATACAGTGTAGTTATTATAAAAAATCATGACTAGTGTTCCAAGGGTACTCTCAGATTGAGGGTGTATATGTTTTTATAATATTTTCACCTGTTTTGGGGCTAGATTCAATTATATTTTTCATGTACAAAGAAGTACAAAAAAAGTTCATTGTTTTCTAGATTGAAATCAAGTAAGAATTTATGAATGGAGTTATAGGAGATAAAGATTATATTAAAAAACTAGATGAGTTTTTAATTCATTATGATGAGAAAATAGTTTTTGACTGGATAAGGCACTATATAGTTTAAGGAAATAAACAAGAACATAATATTCAAGACTAGATCTGTTTTTATATAGGCTCAGTTTTCAGAATAGTGGTGTTAATTACCATATATATGTCAACAATGAAAGTAATCAACGAAATATGATTCTAGTGTATGTCGATGGCATAATATTTGGTGGATATGATAAATCTCAGGGCAAGAAGTTCAGGGAATTCATGAAAATTGAGTTCAAAATGTCAATGATTGGTGAAATGATGATTTTTCATCCTTTACAGGTTACAAAAGGAAAGGATGGGACATTAATTTATTAGTAAAAATATTCCAATGAGGTATTGAGAAGATATGTAAACAATAATTCAAATGAAATGATGACTATGGTGGGTACCCAGATGAAACTATCATGACAAGATTAAGGAACTACAATTAATGACACAAAATATATTCAAATCATAGCTAGTATATTGTACATGACTTTGAAAATACCTGATATTTTGTATTTCATATTACATGAATCTTGATATCAAAATAGTCCCTAAGAAATCAACTTACCTGCAGTAAAAAATAATACATTGGCATATCAAGGGGACATTGGATTTTGGTTTGTTGTACAATCATAAAAGATCATTAAGAATTATTGAGATTTACAGATGAATATTGGGTTGGATTAGTAGATGATATAAAATCAATGTCAGGTGGTGAATTATATCTTGAAAGATTGTGTATTTACTAGATAAAGAGTAAATAATATTACAGTTCATTGAGAACTTTAGAATCTGGATATTTTGTGGCTACTCAAACTTATATGTGGTTATTTTGGATGAAGCAATAGCTTGATTATATGAGATTTGTAGTGATATATCTGATTAGAATCTGTTGTAATAATTCAACTAATATAAATCATATAAAAAATTCATTTCATCACTGAAGGAAAATGGAAATTAAAGTCAAATGTCATTTTATCAAGGAGAAGGTAAAGCATGGGATTTTGAAATTGGAATACTAGCCTACAAAACTACAGTTTGCATACATTATGATAAAGGTCATTCCAAAAGTGGCGTTTAAGATGTATCGACTGTCTCTTGGAGTTTATTCAGCTCCTCACACATAGTAAAGTGTGGTTTTGGGGCCCCCATTCCCCAAGTTATAATGGGTTTTTAATTAATATATTGATTTGTGTTCTTTACACTATTAGTGAACAAAACGAAGTGACCATCAGGTTAGATTACATAGGGAGAAATTGTGGCTATAAAATGGGATAACATATCTTAATCAAGACATAGGGAGAAGATGATAGGGGGAGAAGTGATTTAGGGGGGTCTCTAAATCTGGCGATGCTAAATATGTTTGACCAAATGTTATATATCATGATTGAAGGGTTTCATAATTAAAGTGGTTGACTAGTTTTGGAATGAAGTGATCCATTGATGAAATTTGTATACCAATCTTATTTCTCACAATGACTATAGATCATGTGGGCTTAGATTATGTGATGATTAGATATATGATCCATATGATAATTGAAAAAAGTGATTTTTTAGGCTGTGGAAGAATCTTTAACATGGTATCAAATTGTGATGAGTTGAAAAAAAATCCAAAAGGGTATATTATTTTGAAACAATTCAGCATGATGGTTCTGTTGGTTTGATTTTTGTTATTGACATGGTTTGATGTTGTTGTTTAATGTTGGTTATCAATGAAGGCATAGGCATTTTTCATGGATGATTGATCTAATGTAAGTGCGAAATACTTGATATCATGAAAACTTGAATTTTAGATCTCATAGATGGGTGAAATGTTTGATCTTGCACAAACACAAAATTATTGATCTTGTAAAGTACATATGTAAAATCTCATGCAAGGGATAGTTTTTTGATCTCTCAATTGAAATAATGTCTAATATCATGTAAGGGGAAATTTTTTGATCCCATGAAATGTGAGAATGTATATTATTTTTTTAAGTTCAACCTACCAAACAAGACATAACCAACCACGACATCATGATGCACGTCCGAATGGCCCGAAGTCCTTCTTATTTTTTTTATTTTTTTTATAGATAATCCCTCTTTTAAGGTTTGAAGGGGAACCCAAACATTACCCGTAGGCCCAAGGCACAAGGCCCGACATGATCTAAAATACATGACCCGAAAGCCGAGAGGCATACCATGCCCAATACATGACCCATAGGCCCAACCCACTAGAACTGCCCTCCCAAGATTCTACATCATTGATTGACTTTAGCTCCCCACCTGCATTTCTGATCGGTTAGCATTTCCCCATACAAAACCGCACAGTGCCTGGTCTCAATGGAGGTTTCCATACCCTCTCATTCTTCCAATCTAGTTAGCTCTGCTTCCGGTGATTGCTACTGGCGCTCTGATCCTCATCTAAGGCCTGCTCTGTGTGAACTGGGCTACTTCATGGTCTTCAATGGCCCGAAGGCCCTGTGTCTCGAAGGCCTTGGATGGCCCGAAGGCTCTGATACCCATAGGCCCAAATCGGTGGCCCAAAATCCCAAATCAGGTGAATAGCTCAGCTCCTACAGTACCAAACAGTGCATGCTACAGTACTGCTACATTAATCTCAGAAATTCGCCTCCACTCTTTTATGGACCTGGGTCTCTTGAATGCTAAGAAGGAGCCCTTACAACTTGGGTACATGCTCGTTGACATGTATGTTATTGTGTAAGAGATAAATGTTTGATCTCCAAAAATTGGGAATGTTTGATCTCGTATAGAAAGAATTTTGAAGTGATCTCACCTAGAAATATTGATGAATTGATATCACATAGTATGAATCTATGATGTGATCTCTCATTGAGATCTAACCCATCCTTAAATACTAAAATTGTTTTTAAATAAATGATTTATCTGAAGCATAATTTGGGGAAGAGGATTGAAGATAGATCCCATGAATGAGGTTCAGAGGGATATATAACAATGAAAAATTCATGATTAACATCACATAAGTATTGTGCATGATATGAACACCGTTTCTCACAAAGAGAAAAATGGTTCTCACAATAGAGTCTCATTCAAATCGTGAAAGGGGACCCACACCAGGATCTCACAAATACATGAAAGTGGACTCACACTAGAGTTTCGTGCAATGTGTAATAGGGGGATCTCACCAAGATGTTGTGTAAACTACTAAATTGGACTCACACTTGGATCTCGTGAAAAGGGTGAAAGGGGATTCACCGAGGGATCTCACAAAAAACACAAACAGGGTCACATGCCATGATCTCGTGCAAGGGTTTATACTGTAGGGTCTCGTGCACGGGTATCACATAAGAGACTCTCACAAGGAGGTAGATTCTTACAATAACCTATGAGAAGTACCATTTTCATATCTTAATTTTTAACGAATATAAAAAGATAAAGGATATACACCATTCAAAAATAAATTCAGAATAAGATTATTCATTTCTACATTTAAAGAAGTGAAATAAATACTTGGTATCTCTTCAATATATTTCCAAAGTATAGTTAATTATTTTTTCTATAGTAATGAGATGTATTTTCTAGTTTTTTCGAAAAGTGGAAGCATTTCATCCAGCTATTTTTATAGAAGTGAAGGAGTACAACAAAAATATCTTCAACAGAAATTCTAACTACAATTAAAGATGAATTCATTATTGATAATTAAGGGGACTATAATTCTATAAAATTTGTATGGATCCCTTCCATAACTATGATAAAAGTAATAGGAAAAATGGGATCCTTTCCACCAATAGAGAGCCATAAAAAAAGAGTCAAAGAGTTACCGTTGGGAAGGTAGTGAGCTATCCCTAAACCTTGTAAATACAGTGATCTTAGGCATACAAGTGATCTATCCCAAACATTAAATTGGTTGTGAGACGTAGAAAATTTGGTACATCAGCACGTTTCTATTGTATAATCCTTGAATGTAGCCCAATGAGGGTGGACGAAGTTAAAATCTCTTTATATCATGCAAGATTTCATTTTTGTTTATACATTTCTACCAGAAAGGGACACAAGATTGTTTTGTTTAATGATGAAACAAGATCTAAATGGGAAGTGGTTTTAATTTATATTACCCTAATTCACACACTTCCGTAGATTATTTAACCTAGTTTGGATAACATATATTTATTTTTAAAACCATTTGAAAGTTTTAGAGGAATCTAAATATCATTAAATGGTCATGGGAGTGGGAAAATCCATTAACAACGTATTTGATTAAACGAAATCATTCATTTTTACCTTTTATAATGAAATATGAAATTGAAAAATTTTACAATGTTAGCAATACTCATCCCATAAAACCTAAAATTTTAATGATAAATTAAAATGACCTTATGAAATTAAAATAATTATTTTTTAAAAAAAATTAAAAAATTTGACATAGAATAAAAATAAACCCGATAAAAATAAAAATAGGTCCAGTTTCTCTTTTAAGAATTAACTTTCATAATTCATGTGTGAAATCAGATAACTACTAGAAGAAAATGAAACTCCATAAATATCTATAGGCTAAGAGAACATATTGATTTTATGGACATATTGTAATATTCCTTCAATAAAAATAATATTTTATCTTAAGAATTGATATTGTATAATAGATTATTTCCATTTTGGAAAATATTTAATTATAACCCCCTAAAAGATTAATAATAAATTGATACATTAATAATAATTAATAAAAATATATTTCTATGTAATATATTAATGGGTCAGTATATACAAGAGATAAAAATAAATAAGTGGAAAATATTAAATATGTATCAATGCAGTAGAAATTAAGAGGAAATTCTTCACAGAAATCAAATCATTGAATTGAGAATTAATCTATGAAATAATTATTTTTTGAAAATAGTAAATCCATGAAAAGTGGTGGAATTAAATCAAAGTACAATCATATATTAATTTAAACATAACTATGGTATAAAATACTCAATTAAGTAGAAATATAACCCAATTAATATAAATTGATTTAAAAAAACCCTTACCCCACTCTTCAACTTTTTTGGAAGTGATTTAATACTCTATATAATGGTTTTAAACTTGTTATAAGTTTATAATAGAACCATATAAATATATATAATATTATATATGACCTACTTATAACATTTTTTACCTGTTCATTGAAAATATTTTATTATATTTATTGTTTTGGGTGTTACGTTTTTACAATCAATATTTCATTATAGATGTTACAGTTTATGAAAATAACTTATAGTTTTATCAAAACCAAAGTGATATTAATGTTTTAAATATCATATTTTTTTATTGGAAACATTTTTAGAACAATTATTAAAATTACTACATGGAAAATTAATTACATCACTTCATGGAGACGTCAAGTAGTATGTACACAGAAGTAAAGTTATCATTTCAAAATGGGTGAAAGGGTAAGGATGTATGAGATATATTAATTTTTAAGAATAAATATTATGTTATAATTTGAATATATACTCATTATTTTCATCAATATGACTATCCTTGTGAGACAGTGATGGGAATCAAATTACCTTGATTAGCAAGGCGATAGTCTTCCATACACATTAGCGATGGTTTTGTTTCCCAATTGATGGATAAGGAGATGAATAAATTTTAACACATAAAAATATTAAAATTTTAGTATATTTTGGATTGTATTTTTATGTTTTTATTTTTAGTACATAATTGATGATGGAAAAATAAGAAGTAAAATAAGAAACATCTTCGTTAAGAGGATTACCTTCTCGTAGAGAAACTTCATTTTGATCACTTCTTAACGACCCTATAGTTAGTTTTTTAGGATAAAAAGAACCTCTATAAAATGGATAAGGATGTTGGGTAAAAAATTCAAGGTTTTCTCAATATAAGTGGATCAATATACATGAATTAGTGAGGGGAGAATCTCTTTTATAATTGAGGTGACTGGCAGACTTATATTTTTTAAATATCTATAAAATATTTTTTACAAAATTCCATGAAATAATGCATCCAAATGAATCATATTTGAAGGTGATAATGGACTGTTATATATAAAAAACCAATGAGTTTTAGGAATGTGTTTAGGGTATTTTAACCCCTATATTTTGGGTAAACCCATTCATTAAATATTATTATCCATTACAATGTTGAAAACATTTTTAATATTATTGGTTATTAATTATACTTAGAAGCTAACATTTGGATCATAAATATAAATTTGATGTAATTTAAATATATTTTACATCTTACTTGTAAACTTTCAATATCTTTATATTTTTTAATAATTTGATAAAACATTATTTTTTATTAAATATTAGTAATGTAATTTTGGATAATATTCTTTTTATTTCGCATTAAATACAACGAGGCAAAAAAACAAATATAAAATTTTAAACATAAATTATTAATTATTATTAACTATATAATTCATATAACACAATTATTCATTCAAAAAATATTTTATATTTCATCTTTTGAAAATAATTTACATTGATATTTCTATTTCTTGAAAAAGAACTATATTAGAGATGAATAAACATTTATGGTAATTATATAATCAATAAAAATTAGTAAAAAATTACTACAATGAAAATATTTTTATTATAATACTAATTAACTTTAATATTTAGTCACAAAATATTTTTACACCTATGTGATCATATATGATATTTCTCTTAGAAATGAAATGAAATTTTGTGTTTGCCTTTAACAAAAATAATATATATGTCATTTTCATGGAAAAGGGTCCCATAAATAGATAAATACTGAACCTATGGTGATAAAGGTAGGAATAAATTATTTCAATAATAACTAAGAACAAAATTTTTTGTCTTATCATTTTGTTTTAACTTAGGTTAACAAGATTTACCCTTTTCCATGGTGATACATTTTAACAGTTTTTACTATTGATTATGTACAAAAATTAAGTTGGAATTTTTAAATTTTATTAATTATGATGATTACAAATAAAAAATTAATTTTATAATAAAATAATAAAACTCAAAGAAAAATGGTTTTGTGAAATATGTGTTTTTAAGCATAAAAATTAACTAATTTCATAATCATTAATATTAAAGATTTAAATTAAATTAATTATATTATTATAAATAAAATAGATCATATATAATATTAATAACAAATATAAAATACAATAAGTGTTTTAATTTACTTTATTTAATGAAAATAAATGGAAGTCTTTGAAAAATAGGTATTTCTCACTATTCACTGGAAAATTCATTTATTTTTGAAAATACCAAAAATTTTACAAAAGATAATTTTGATATTATAATTTAAAAAATTATGATTATTTTGTAATGTAAAATTTAGAATATTTTAATAAATTAATTATATTTTTCACGTAATAAATGTATTAAAATCATTATTTTATGAAAAATACATTTTTAATGCACCAAATGGGCTCACTAATAACTGAGTTCTTAATTATTAAATATTATATAAAATTTATATAATTGATTTCAAAACTAATTAATATTATTCATAACCTCCATTTTAATGGCAATGTCACCTTTAAATAATTATATTTTAACCGTATATCTTGGTTCACCTAAAGATCAGTGTTATGTTTTAAGTAAGCTATTGTGTATAATAGTCTATATTTTTTGGTGTTACAGTACACCCCCTTAAATAAGTTTTTCAATCAAAAAATTAAAATTGGTCATAAATGGCACAATATTAGAAAATACCTTGGTTCTAACCCCACATCATACAAAAGTACACTAAAACATATTAAAAAAATAATAAGTAGGAAGGATAATAGATATCTAAAATAACATATTACCAGGTTCTCGGATAAGGGGAACATTATTGAGAATTTATATTAGAGACGTGAATAAGAAAACTAATGTTTATGGATTAATAAAGAGTAATACAAGAAATATTCATGATAATATTAATGACCACAAAACCATAAATATGTGAGGGGTAAAAGGTCATCAATTCATCATAAATTAAGGTAAATGGATATATTTTTATGTTAAGATCCATTTTGAAAAGTTTTGGGATTCAGTTACTATCAACATAGAGAACATGATAAAATTTAATTACTCTATATCTATCAAATTCATAATTATTCTTTCATTTTTCAGTTCTGATATGACCAATTTAAAATTCAACTCTTAATCAACGAAATGAATATTAAAAATTAATTTTTCATTTGTGAGGCACATTTTGTTTATCACACTTTATCCAATATTCATAAATATAATAAATTAATTAGTCAAACCATGACAATAACACCCAGATTTCAACATAATGCATTTCTTAAGTAGTTAACCATAAGAATCCACCAAAATATGTCTATAAAAATTGGAAATAGAAACATAGATTTATTTGGTTAAAAATATATCCCTAAATAACATGAAATATCTCATAATGTCTCATATAAATTAACTGAATACTATTATTATATATTCTCTTCAAATATACTAATAACCTAAACCACCATAGAACCACAATAAAATATTATTTCTTTCATGAAATATCACATTAGTTATTAATCAGATAAATTCAGAAATTGGTGAATATATTCCATACATCCATATATTCAATAAAATTCATTAAAGACAACCTAAATCACCATGTCCTCCAATAACTAACCAATTTAAATGTTAATAATTCAATCTCATTTTCATTATCATCTTAAATAATCCCTTTACCCAAAAAACCCATATTTAAATCAACATAAAGACTATGTTATGTGTTATATTCCCTTAATCGTGTGTCCTCTAAAAATACCACCTTACAAAAAAATCATTTTTCTTGGTCATTAGTACTATTAAATATATTTTTTAAAATACATACATAAAAAATAATGTGAAATAAATCTTATATGACTCATGATTCATATAACGATAACATCATTGGTGTAACCATTTTACAATATAAATATTTTATCCAAATACATAAACACTTTAATCTGATTAATTCAAAAAAATTCATAATATTGGTCCTTCCATGTTCTACAATTTAACCCTTGGAATAACGAATTGACATAGATAATTCCCATGTTCCCCAAATAGAATTAATTATACAAAAAATGGCACTATAGAATAAACTTCATATCCCTCCATCGAAAAATCCATTTTCCTCGATAATTATATACTCTATGATATTATTTTCCACATATGAGTTTTTTTCATTGGGACATATATTTGTTTGATATTTCCAACATACATGAAATTAATGAAATAGAATCTTTTTACCTTAATAGTCTTATGGAATATCAATTTTAATATTATTATGTGTGTCATGAAATATACCCATGTTGATATTTCTAATCATATAACAAGATAGATGTTTTGTAATAATTATGGGGCTCCACCTTCAAATCCTATTTCATTTGGTTTCCCATGAGGAAAATCATTTTGTGGCCCATAATATTCAATGTTAACATAGTTATTTCTATTTCCTACCATTGAATGAAACCAAATATCATAGCATGAGTAAAATAATTATTAGTGGGAAACCTTGTAATCATGAAAATCTTTTACAAGATGTCTTAACTTTAACACCATCTTCCCCATTTAAGACACTGTAGGTTTAGGATAGGTCATTCATGTTCGTCATCAATTCAAATACTTCATAATGGTTCCTATAGAAAATATGAGTTTTAATTTCCCAATCCCAGTTACGTAGAGTCAGTGCATTATTTCATAACATTGAAATAATACAAGGAATCATGTCCCGAAATACCGATCAGTTTAGTAGCTTTGGGAGTACAAGATACATTCATAAGTTTTACATTACATCATTAAATAAAAAAATCAACACACTTTTGTCCCCTTTTTAACACACTTATATCCTTATTCTATCCTTGTTGGTCAGCTGCAAAATCCTTATTCACATCCTGGGAAAATAAAACATAGAAAGGGGTGAGCTCAGATGCTCAGTAAGGATAAGAATATACCAGAAAATTTCATAAATAAGCATAAAATTTTAAGGCAATGTATTCAACTAAAACAAAAGACTTTTAAAATTAAAATTCATCATAATATGGTAAATATAAAATCAGATAATTCCTTTTACTTCAGCACATGGATATTCTACTAGTCGAATAATAACATGCAATATCAATAGCCACTTTCATAATGATGGAATGAATAATGCCAGAGTTCATCACCAAATAATCAAGGCCTTGTGCCAAAACTACAAATATTATTTTATCAATGATTTTTCCCAAGAAAATAGTTTGTCTCATGAGACCTGATGATGCATAAAGTATCTATAGTAGGCTCCACCTTTCACTTACTAAGTCCAATTCATTTCT
The DNA here is from genome assembly GCA_963277665.1 of Viscum album. Classification (NCBI taxonomy): domain Eukaryota; kingdom Viridiplantae; phylum Streptophyta; class Magnoliopsida; order Santalales; family Viscaceae; genus Viscum; species Viscum album. Next base: position 1,232,097,633 of record OY728135.1, on the reverse strand, counting down.
CATATGAAATGGTTTAAACATAACATAAACATTCATATTAAAACTAGCATACGGAATGTCAATACTTTATGAAAAAACCATGAATGGTGTAAAAATAATACTTCCATAGTCAAACATACTACAAAACCTTCAATACAATATGTAATTTTTGTATCATAATAAATCAAATTCAAACAAGTTTAAAATCAATCAATGGAATTTGACATTGATGAAATGAATTTTTTTTGAAAAAAAATACCTATTTATTTTGAAATCATTTAAAAGACGCATAATTATAAAAGAAAACCTTTATTTTGAAAATATTCTTATAATACTCTATGTTAAGCTTTTATGATGATATAACGGTGGAAAATAGCCACACCCCCGGTATAAGTTTAAAAAGGACATTCTTACAAAAATTTTGTAAAAAAGGTCATAAAGTACCTTGTTTGGAAAATTATGGAATGATTCCTTTCAAACCATACTATAAAAAATCAAACAAGGGTATAAATGACTTTAACTAATAGTCTAGTAAAATTGTAAAAATGTTTTGAAATACATTTTTAAGAAACATGGATGTGAATGATAAAGAGGTCCGAGTAGATACTTACGTAAAAACTACCTTGGATAATAAAGAAATTGGGAAATTAACCATTAACTTGTACTTTTCATTAGTATATGGTATTTTAACATCCCTTATAATAGTTGAAACATTTTTATTAAATTATAAAATAACTATATATATAAATATGATATCATATATGATCCTCCAATATTGCTTTGTTAATAATATTTTAGTAGTGTCATTGTTTCAGGTGTTACCTGTTCTATTTTCCATTATATTCTCGATTACCTAAGACATGTTTGTCATGGATAGGACGTATTTTATTCCTATTCATAATGATATTAAGTTCTTAAACATTAGTTTTAATCAAAAAATGAAAATTTTTCTTGAATGATTATGATGGGGAATGAATCTCATCGCATTCGGTGAGACGATAATCCTTACGTACGTACGAGCGACAATATCATTATATTCATGATGAAATACAATGTAAGTGGATGGTATATCATATATAAAGATTCACTAAAATTGTATATTATTTATTAAATCAGATATACTCATTATTATACCCATCCAAATAATGATGTGTTTGAATAAAAAAACTAAACCACGATGTTGATAATATAAGTTGTACGTACGCACGTATGGTGACTTTGTCATTCATATAATGGATAAAATAATTAATATGGGTGTACCATTTTTATAATAACATAAAATTATATATAATATACTGAGGATATTATTTTAGAGTGGTAACAACAAAGAAAGAGAAAGCAGAAGAAGAAAAGAACTTGAAAGAGCTGATAAAACATTTACCTCTTCTTTGGATTTTTCCATTTGATTTGACCAAAATGGCTCCTTAGGTGGCTTTCCGACCAAAGGAAGGCCACTATGATGAATTTAGGATATTTGGGAGGATATTTGGGCAGGTTTTGGACGATCCAAATAGCTATGGAGGTGTGAAATTAAGAGAAGATGAAGTACACTTTTATAAGAGAGGTGAGGGTCACCTTAGGAAAATCATGAAATATTATTTTATAATAAATTCATTTTCGGATTTTAATGGGTCCAAAGTGATTTATTTTGGGAATTAGGTGGGTATTTGTCTAATTCCCCTAAAAAAATAGGTTTTAGATAGGTTTGGGTCACCATATTTACATTATCTTTAAGATTTAACTATTAGAAAAATAGTTTAACTTTTACCATGTATTCTTGTATTATTTTAATAATTTGTTAATAAACGTACAATAAAAGGCCAAGTGAACCTAAAGTGGTTAATTAATGACATAAATATTAATATATATGTTATTTTATAGAAACCTATATTTTTAGAACTATTATATAATTTAATAATATAATATTTATTTTAAAAACTTATTTATGTAAATTTTGACACTATCTAGTATTTTGTTTTTATGAAAGTCATCATAAGTTTATTACATAAAAAACACATTTAACCAACCCTAACTTGTCATATTCACTAATAAAATTCGTTTATATCATAAAAACATTGAAATTATATATTATTTTAATATTTATAATACCATTTATTTGATTATTTCATTAATAAGGTCATTACTAGCTCACCATTGTGTCATAAATAAATTTAATTATTTAAAGTCTAAAAATTATAATTAAAATTAAATTTTATAGTAAATTGATTTATATTTCTAATTAGTATTTATAGTCGAAATGAAAACTTATATAACCTCGTTTAAAAATTGTTTTACTAAAAGATATATGTTTATGTCATTTTTGTCTTTACTTGAAATTAATTAATATAATGTGTCATTATCACTCTGAAGTTGCTCCATGGGTCCCCAAAATCGACTCAAGGTTTCCAAAATTCAAACATGTATTAAAAAATAGGAATAGTACATATATTAGGGTAATTTAATATTATTATTATATTATTTTTACCCTTATGTAATGGATTTACCCTTTAACCAAGGTAAATAAAATATTTACCGAAATAATTATTCATAATATATAAAAATAATAGTTACCTATTTACACAATTTATACCTATTAATTGAAAATATGGAATCTATTTTTCCAAATTCAAAACACATAAGTGGAAAAAATCAATTTAAAAACAATTTTCGTTGTCAAAACAAAATACGTATTTTGAAGAAATAATAACTATCAAAAGATTGACAATTTCTTACGTCCATTTTAAATGTGAAATTACATAAAATGACCTAAATTATATTAAATGATAAAAATATAATCTAACAATACTTTAAAACCTCCCAAATGAATAATTTAACACTATAAATTTTTTTTATTAAAAAATATTTTTTTAATTAAAATTTATTATTTTTCACTATTCATAAATAATAGAAATTTTTCCGAAAAGTACAAAAAATTGACACAAATATAATTTTGATATTCCAAATTCAAAAATGAAGCCCATTTTGAAAATTATAATTTATAAAATTTCAAAAACTGGTTATTACTATTTATAACGGCTATTTTGATTGGTCGAGGTGTTTTAAAATTCCATGTTGTGTACAACACAAGCTACTACATTATTAAAAGGGAAACATACCGTGGAAGCTTGGGGTGTTAAAGTCTCCCCTACTTAAAATAATTTCTTCCCTGAAATTTCTATAATATTACTGCAGAAAAATATTCGAGTGGTTCTTCATCATAAGTTCCTCTAATTCCCATGTTGCCTCTTCCATCTTATGGTTTCTCCATAGAACTTTTACCAGGCGAGTCATCCAGTTTCTCAGTAATTGTTATCTAGTATCATGAATTTAGATAGGCTCTTCATAATAAGACATATCGGGTTCAAGTTCAATTTCTTCATAGGTGAATACATGCATTGGTCCAGGTATGTATTTTATAAAAAGTGATATGTGGAACACATCATTAACTTTGGAGAGACATGGATACATTGCCAAATGATAAGCTACAACACCAATTCATTCTACAATTTATAAAGGTCTTATGTACCTGGGACTAATTTTACCCTTCTTACCAAAATGTATAACACCCTTTCATGGAGATACATTCAAGAAATCATGATCTCTTACCTTGAATTCCAAATCCAATCATCGTTTATCAGCATACCTATTTTGCCTGCTCTGAGTGTCTTTGATGTGGGTTGGGATAATATTCACTTTTTCCATTGTTTCCTCAATAAGTTTTAGGCCTACATGTTTTCTTCAGTAACATAATCTCATCAAGTTGGTGTGCAACATCGCTTTCCGTATAATTCATCATATGGTTCCACCTAAATACGTGAATAGATGCAATTGGTATAGGAAAATTATACCATAGGTAAATATTGATCACACATGCATTTAATGTCATGTGAAAAAGATCTAAACATGTCCTCCAAGGTTTTAATAGTCTGTTCTAATTGTCCATCGGTTTGAGGGTGGTAGGAAATGCTCAAATTAAGTTTAGTATCCAGGTATTTTTGAAGACTTTTCCAGAATCTTGATGTAAAAAAGGGATTACGATCCAAAAAAATCGATAGGTTTACTTCATTATGTCTTACAAATTCAATAATATATAGTCCTTCCATACATTCAAGTGGTAAACCATCTCTTATAGAAATAAAATGTGCCTACTTGGTAAGACTATCAATAATGACCCATATTGCATCATTCCATCTAGGAGTCTTTGGTATCCCCATGACAAAGTCCATCGTAATATTATCCCATTTCCACAAAGGCATGGGAAGAGGTTGAATGACTCCTCCAGGATGTTTCCTTATAACTTTCACTTATTGACAAACCATACATCATGACACAAAATCATCAATCTCCCTCTTCATGTTGTCCCACAAAAAATGTTCTTTCAAATCACTATATATCATTTTGCTCCCATGGTGTATAGAGAAATTAGAGCTTTTAGCATCATCCAACAATTCCCTTTTTAGATCAGGTATGTTAGGAACACAAATTCTATTCTCAAATTTCAAAATTCCATATTCATATATTAAGTCACTAAATCTCCCATCATTCATAGCATTACTCATTTTCTGAAACTCTTCATCATCAGTCTGAGAACTATTTATCCTTTCAAGTAAAGTTTGTTTGGAAACCATTTGAAAAAGTATTGATGTTTCAACATCCATGGTTATTCCCATATCCATCATTACTAGATCCATGAAAATATGATCCCCTTAAACTCTCATCATGTTCAACACTCAATGGTCCTTTCTACTCAAATAATATTTTACCTTATTTTCCTTCCCTGAGTGGTAGTGTATAGTGAAATCATAACTCTTGAGTATTTCAAGCAATTTTCTTTGCCTCATGTTGAGTTCTATCTGTGAGAAAATATAATTCAAAATATTTTGATCAGTATAAATATCACATTTTTCCTCCTAGAGATAGTGTATCCATATCTTCAAACCAAGTATTATAACTTCTAACTCAAGATCATCAGTAGGATAGTTTTTGTCGTGAATTTTTAGCTACTATGATGACTATGAAATAACTCTATCATTCTGCATAAGGACACAACCAAGTCCTTTCATTGAAGCAACACTATAAATAACAAACCCATCATTCCCCAATGATCGAGTCAAGATAGGAAAATTATATAATAATCTCTTCAGTTCTTCAAACAATTCTTCACACACTTATTTTCCTAAAAAATGTAACCCCTTTAAAAGTGAGCTTGATTAATGGGTTAGCTAATCGAGCAACATTTTGGACCAAACACCGATAATAACATGCTAAACCAATAAAACTACGTACCACAGTTATACTGGTCAGTGTTGGCCATTCATGGATTGCCTTGGTTTTTAAAGAATCAACATAAATTCCTTCCATAGAGACAATATATAAAAAAATAAATCTCCTCAAGACATAATCCACAGTTGCTAAATTTTCCATATAATTTATTTCTTCTAAGAGTCCTTAGGATAATGCGCAAGTGATTTTCATGATCTATGTAGATTTATTAGTATACCAAAATATAATTAATAAATACCACTAAAAAGTCAAAAATATATTCCTTGAAAACTATATTCATTAGATCCATGAAGATAGAGGGTGCATTACTAAATCCGAAATGCATTATTGTAAACTCATAATGCCCGTACCTGGTTCGAAATGCTGTTTTTGGAATGTCTTCCATCTTCACACATTGCTGATGATATCCAGATCGAAGTCCAATCATTGAAAAATATTAAGCTCCATTAATTTGGTCGAATAAATCATCAATGTGAGGCAGGGGATACTTGTTATTTATTGTTATATCATTCATCTCCATGTAGTCAATTCCCAACTTCATATATCCATCTCGCTTCTTAACAAATAGAACATGGGATCCCCATTGAAAAACACTAGGGAAAATAAATCTCTCATTACTCAATTCCTCGTTTTATTTATTTAGTTCCACTAATTCCATAGTGGCCATTATATAATGGGTCTTTGATATAGGCCTTGAATCAGGAATTAAATCAATAGAAAACTCAATTTCTTGCTCTGAAGGATGTCTAATTAAATCCTATGGAAACACATAAACATATCTTGCACAATAGGTAAATCCTCTATCTGAACATTCTTTTCCCCACCCATAGTTTTGTTATTATCTTCCTCCCCAATAATTGAATTTAGTAGAGTTATTGGGGGTGGATATAGATTAGAATCAGGTGGTGACGTTTCGGCTCTAAAGATAAGGTACTCATTATCATTATCGAAAATTGTAACCACCTTTTTCTAACAACAAATTTTCATATTGTGGTCTGAAATCCAATACATAGAGTGGATTATATAAAATTAAATCATGGGTATTATGATTAGATCAGCAGATAGAGAACATTCACTAGTACAATCATTACCTTTATCGGCCGCCAAAAGCCGTCGCTAAAGGTCTATAGCCGCCACCTAGCATCCACCAAACGGCGACCACTTTTGGCCCGTCGTTGTTTCTATCAGCGACTGCCATTTGGAGGACACTGTAGGTATGATGGAATGGGATACAGCGGCCGCCAATTGGCAGCTGCTACAGGCGGCAATGGAATCACCTACATTGGCCGCCTAATGGCGGCCGCCAAATTGCGACCGCTATAGGTTTTTAAATTTTTTTTAAAAAATATCAATAACAAAATAAAATATACCTGCATAAATATCATCATTCATCTTCCATGATCCACATACATTATCCAATATAACTGGATAACAAAATATAATTACAAAATTAGTACCGAATAAAACCTATAAACCAACAATTGAAACAAATTAACATATTTCAATTCAAACTTACTATAACAGATCGAAAGTATTTGATTTTCAAAATATATTCATAACATTGATTACTATATTAAAATTTTAAAATCATTATTTCTATGTTTCTAATTAGATTGTTTCCCTGTGATTTTAGGTCAATCTGATGTCTTCCACTATGAATTTGACAGTTAAACACCCGTTTCGGCTGTTTATGACACCAGAACTACGTTCTCAGTCACCATGGGCACACGACACCTCCGATAGACAAGTCATATATGCGACCACTTCAAAATTCACTCACCCATTTATGTCGTCTTATTTTAGGCCATTCCAACATCGTTCGACCCGTTTGGACCCCCCCCCCCCACGCGCGTTTATGAAGTGCGCCCAACACTTAAAAAATGCATATTGTTCCGTATCACTCAAAACGAAAGTCCGATTGACATGATGTCTTCTTGTAAATGTCACTAATAATAAATAAATTGTTTCCCTATTATTTCAGGTCATTCCGATGTCATTATCTGAATTTGACCGTCAAACGCCCGTTTTGGACGTTTGTGACACCAGAACTGCGTTCTCAGTCACCGCGGGCTCACGGAACCTCTGATTGGAATTCCATCTATGCGACCACTTCAAAATTCACGCACCATTTTTTGTCATATGATTTTACGACATTCCAACTTCGTTCGGCCCATTTGGACACCCCACATGCATTTATGAAGTGCGTCGAACACTTAAAAAATGAATATTGAGCCGTATCGCGCAAACTACACCTCTGATTGATGTACCGTCAATTCGAACACTTCCCAATTCACTCACCCATTATTTTTGTCTGATTTTATGCCACTCCAACATCGTTCGGCCAGTTTGGACACCCCCCCCCCCACACGCATGATTATGAAGCACACCCAACACTTAAAAAACACATATTGAGAAAAACTGTGTAAACCGCATGTCCGATTGATGTTCCATCTACTCATACACTTCATGAATAATAATTAGATTTTTTTGATGTGATTTCAAGTCAATCTGATATCGTCCACTATGAATTTGACCATTAAACGTCCGTTTTGGCCATTTATTACACCAGAACTGCGTTCTCGGTCACTACGGGCACACGTCACCTCCGATTGATGTGTTGTATATGAGACAACGTAAAAATTTACTCACTCGTTATTGCCGTCTTATTTCAGGCCATTCTGACGTCGTTCTTCCCATTTGGAACCCCACACTAATTTATGAAGCGCACCCAACACTTAAAAAACGCATACTGATCCATACCGTGAAAACCACACGTCTGATTGATGTTTCATCTCCTCGTACACAACATGAATAATAATTATATTGTTTCCTTTTGATTTCATGTCAATCCGATGTCATCCTCGATTAATTTGACCGTTAAACGCCCGTTTTGACCATTTCTGACACCAGAAGTGCATTCTCGGTCACCGCGGGCACACAACACCTCCGATTGATGTGTCGTCTACACGACCACATCAAAATTCATCCACCCATTGTTGTAATCTGATTTCGGGCCATTACAACTTCGTTCTTCCTATTTGAACCCCCATGCGCGTTTATAAAGCGTGCCCAACTTTTAAAAACGCATATTGAGTCGTACCACGTAAACCGCATGCCTGATTGATGTTCCATTTCCTCGTACACATCACTAATAATAATTATATTGTATCCCTATGATTTCAGGTCGTTATGATGTCGTCTGCTATGAATTTGATAATTAAACACCCGTTTTGGCCGTTTATGATACTAGAAGTGCGTTCTCGGTCACTGCGGGAACACGGCACGTCCGATTGATGTATTGTCTGACTGGCCACTTCAAAATTCACTCAACCATTGTTTTGGTCTTATTTCAGGCCATTCCTACAGTTTTCTTCTCGTTTGGACCCCCCATGCACGTTTATGAAGCGCACCCAACACTTAAAAAGCACATATTGAGCCATACCACGAAAACCGCACGTCCGATTGACGTTCCATCCCCTCGTACACGTGAAGAATAATAATTATATTGTTTCCCTAAGATTTATGGTCAATCCGATGTCGTTCACTATGAAAATGACTGTTAAATGCCCGTTTTGGCCATTTGTGACGCCAGAAGTGCGTTCTCGGTCACCGTGTGCACACGTCACCTCTGATTGAGGTTCCGTCTGTGAGACCAATTCACAATTCACCCACACGTTGTTTTAGTCTGATTTTTGGAAATTTTGACTTCATTATGCAAGGTTAGACCACCACACACATTTATGAAGCGTACCCAACACTTAAAAACACATATTGATCTGTACCGTGCAAACTGCACGTCCGATTGATGTGATGTCTCCTCGTACATGTTACTAATAATAATTAGATTGTTTCCCTAGGAATTTTGGTCAATACCATGTCATCAGCTATGAATTTGACTTTCAAACACCCATTTTGTCTGTTTATGACACCAGAAGTGAGTTCTCGGTCACCGTGGGCACACGACACCTCTGATTGACGTGCCCTCTGCGCGGCCACTTCACAATTCACTCACCCATTGTTATTGTATGATTTTAGGCCATTCTAAATTCATTCTTCCCGTTTGGATTGTAACAACCCAATGTTTTTAAAAGAAATTACCTTCTTATAAATATGCCATAAAATCAAAAAATAATGAACTACTATGTGATAACTGATATTAAAACATAAGTTTGTCACTTCTTTGTTTGGAATTTTGAAAATCTAACATACACGGTTGTATTCAAGATGTTTTTTGGAGTCTAATAAAACAATAATATTTTTTTGGTGAATAGTTACCTACTCTAATGAATAGTAACACACCCTTATGAATAGTGATATACTCTATTGAATAGTTACCTCACCTATGGTGTTATAAAAATAATATAAAGTTGGAAGTATGATATACCTATGTTTTAGAATGAGTTAATGCATGTTTTGAATCTGTTTTTTGATAATAAAATTTGATTTTAATAAAATATTAAAAGCATCATATTTATAAAATTATTTTTGAAAAATGGACTTCATTTTTGGATTCTACACGTCGAAAAATGGTTAGGGTGAATTTTGGCGATTTTTCTGAAATACTTGTATTTTTTATGAATATTAAAATATAATAAATTACTATAAATGTTATATACTGCATCATAGGTGATGTATGGCTGATGTAAGATGATAATCCCGAATCATCCTTGATTATTTTAGTATATTTGATGATACTTCTCAATTATTCATATTCTTGTCCTTAAATAATAAACAAATACTTAAAATAAGAGGAAAAACCTCCCCTCCCTCAATATAAATACCCCATCTCTATACATCATTCCCACACACCTCTCAAGCCTTGTTCCTAGCCCAAATTATTCCCAAAATCCTCCCAAGATCCTTCCCCACGTCCAAGGCATGCTGGTCTTACCAAAAGGCCAAAATCAAAGGCCTTAAGGGGGATCTCAAAGAGGGGAGATCAAAGGGTAAGGATCCCCTTTCATTTTCAAGTGTTTTGTTTTCAATTCCTTCTTTTCTTATACCCTCTTACACTTAACTTATCCAAAAGGAATGAAAGCTCTAGAATCTCATATATTATGGATGTTAATCATGTTTATGTGAAAATTCAAGCATCATGGTTCTTCTTCTCTCCCTCACGTGCTAAAATTAAAACACCGTCCATGATCGACATCGTGGATAATGTGTTTTCAATTTAATTTATCATCTTTGTCTCAGGTCATGAAACCATTTATGTTATGGTTGAACCAGATTATTATGTAGGTTATATATCCTATTTATGGTTCTGGAATCCTTATACACTCTTGATATCAAATAATAATACAAAACAAGTTAATTATGGGTAAAATCGCTAAAATTAATTCAAGCATTTATCATTAATGACTTATGTCATGGTTCTCTTTCACTCCAATTAACCGAATGGATTTTTTAACCCTCTGGATACTCATTAATGCTATATAACATCAATTGTGGACAAATAATTTTATCATACATTTTATCCAAACCTAAATACAAGGGAACTTATCATTTAAACCAAGGAAACAAACTAACCCGAACCATGAAATTGAACCTTATAATCAATCAATATTATTTTGAATGAACTTAGAAACGTTACACTAAATATTTTACAGGTATATAAGGTTCTTGACCTATTGATTAATAAAACTAATTTGACTATTCATGTTACAAATATCAAGTGGAGGACATCAACGCACTTGAGGTAAGGGGTCCTCCCCTTTTTACACGTAATCAGGATTGATCTCTATTCTATGCCTTTTTGTGTAATACCAAGTAATACATTTATACACCTTCCCCTTACTATCCTAATGCATTATAAGTGATGAGAAACCCCGTATGTTTCTCATAAATCCCTCTTAATTATCCATGATACCTTGCCAATAAACCATGATGAATTCTACCCGAACGTCATTTATTCCTTCAGGTTTCTCTATATTTATTTCTATTGTTGTCTTTTCTTTTATGTAGAACATCAAAATTCTGTTTATATGCTCCAATCACATGTTCCAAGATCCACCACACACTCTCTTTAGTGGTCATACATGCTTATAAGTGAGTCTCTCTTCGATACTTCCTAATAAGCACACTTGTTTTAAAGGAACTTCCCGAACTTTTACCCAATTTCAAGAGCACTATATCTTCTATTTTAATACACCATTATCTTGGTAAATTATTTATTTTAATTATGAAAACCTTCTAAGATAAATTATGGTTTTATATAAAATAATTTCCTCTTTTCTATTTGAAAATCACTAGAGTGTTTTCCATAATACCGTACAAAAATGTTTTAATGTTAATGTTTCTAAAATACATCACTCATATGTTGTCACTTAAGTTTGACACCACATACCATGTTATGATTGATGTCATGATTGTGGTACCCAATTCTTTCCATGGGTACCCTTATGTTTGTGTATGGTTGAATATTTATGATTGTATATGTGTTAAGAATATTTATGTGGCATGTATATTCATGAATATGCTGATATGGGTGCGCCTAGATAGCGCTCCAATGCATTGGGTTAGGTTAAGTCTCATGAGATGCGATGTGAAATGGGATTGGCGGTTAGCCTTGACCCGTAATGAAATGGGAAATGGGATTGGTGGTTTGCCTTGAACCGTACTAATGATTTTATTTATGATTCTTCCACATTTATATGATTCCATGTTTATATGATCCGATGTTTATATTAAATTATTTCATATGTTTCACGCTTTGGATATCATTATGTCATGACTCTTAACTCATGTTCTTGAGATGTATCGTTATGTTCCTTCCCTTACTGGGCGTTTTTAGCTCATCCCTTTGTTTATGTGTTCCCCAGGGTACCCTATGCAGATGTAAGGGCTCAAAGGATGTTCGGAGCTCATTATGGAGATTAAATGAAGAACTGTTTTTTAGAACCATGTTTTGTGTTATATGTATCTAGTAATCCATGACACTAGACTTAATGATCCTTGCCTTGTACTATGATGATTAATTATGCTTAAAATAAGGAAATGTTATATGTAATAGTCTTGGGTCGCTATAGTTGGTATCAGATGATGGTCTCGTTATTTTTGGAGATTTGGAATAGAGAACCTTAAGGATAATACTATGTATAGGAATACATTCCTAAATTTTGGTGAGTTTAGAGTAAGAGGTTTATCAAGAAAATATATCCCTGTCTAGATACAAGCAGGTAGAGGTGGCTCTGGCACAAATGTATCAAGGGGTAAAACCTGAAAACACCGCTTTGAGCTAGACTCGAACAGGAACTAGTACATGACAATGGGCCTTGCTGCACTCTTGGTTACGACACTCCCAGGGGATATTCTTTGGTTGATTCACGAGCTTAATAAAAACCATTATTAAGGGACAAAAAATCCCATAAGAATATAAGTTAGGAAATAGATCGAGGATAACCTATATATAAACCAAAGGAATCAAAAGATAGGATGTACTTCTCCTTTATAAGTTTATCCTTTAATGTTCAATGTTTCCTTCCTATGCTCAACAGCTAAGTATTCAATACCTCTAATTATACGTTTTTTTCTTATTTAATGGTGGGAAATACAAGAACATGTTCCAACAACGAATGTGACTGGAAATGTGATGATTGCCCTAATGACATGCCTGATGTGACGGAAGAGGGTGATCAAAACATCATGGAATTATGTGCTCAGCTAGTTCAAGTCATGAATAATAACTTCAATCAAGTTGAACGTACCCCTCCTTCAAGGAAAGAGCAATTTGCAGTAGAATCCTTCATGTGGCAAAGGCCTCCCAAGTTGAGCGAGTCTTCTGATCCCCTCCTTGCATAACAATGGATTAAATCCATTGAAAATATTTTCTCTATCCTCTAGTGCTTTGATGAAATGAAAGTTATAATGGAAGTCTATCATTTTGATGGGGAATCTGATCAGTGGTGGACACTGATCAAGAATAAAATTCCCCAAGAGGAAATTGATTCCATAGATTGGGAGGAATTCGATAGGATGTTTTTTGAAAAATATTTTCCTTGAACCCTCCATATGAAGATGGAATGAGAGTTCCTTGGACTCAAGGAAGATGAGCCCATCAGGGAGTATGTAGCGAACTTTATAAGGCTTGCAAGGTACGCCTCCGGCTTTTTCATGAAAACTGAAAGCAAGGTGGATCAATTTTTAGCGGACTAAAGCCGAGTCTATGAAAAGTGTTGGCCATTCGAGACTTCGATAGCTATAAGGATATTGTCAGTTGTTTCATCAAGGTTGAAATGGAGATTAAAGAATCTTAGTGGTATCATGGGCCTAGTGACAAGAAGCAGAAAATGGAGAACAACATGGGTGGTTCATCAAACAAATCCCATGATGGAAAGAAGCCTCACTTTCCCCTTTGCAATAATTGTGGGAAGAAGCATCTTGGTGACTTTCTCAAGGGAACCGAGAATTTCTTCAAATGCAGAAAGTTTGGTTATCTAGACAAGAACTTTCGAAGGGATATGAAAAATCCCGCTAATGTTGAAGAAGAACGGAAGGTTCAGATCAACACTCAGCATGTAGTGTAGTGTTTTAACTACATGGATCTTGGGAATTATGCGAACAATTTCCTTAAGCTGAGGGTTATCGGAGGCAATCAGCAACAAACTCCAAGGAAATAAGGAAGGGCTTATGCTATCACAACTACTGAGGTGGAGACGGAAAACGATGTGGTGACAGGTACGCTTGTTATTCATTAATGAATAAAGAACGTGCGATTTGATTCTGGATCTATGTATTCTTTCATATCATGCAATTTTAGTAGAAATATTCAAACACCACCTCGAAATTTGGAGGAAATGTTATTTGTGAGAACATCAAATTGTGAAATTATTGCATCCATGGTTTATAACTCCTCCCCGGTAAATGTTTGTGGACTGAACCTCTCAGAAAATCTTTTCATACTTCCTATAGTGGAGTTTGACAATATCTTGGGCATGGATTGGATATCTTTGTACAAGGCCAACATCAATTGTCGGGAAAGGGAGATTACTCATCACATCCGGAAGTATCCTCCGATTATTTACAAGTGCAAGGAAGAAGATGGGTCTACTTTTGAATCTTCATCTCAAGTTTGGATATTGCTTCCATATGAGCATGCATACCTAGATAAAATGATTGAGACAAAGAAGATAATCATGCATGAAGACATGCCCATCGTGTGGGATTACACTATTGTATTCCCTAAAGAGTTTCCTGGTCTTCCCCCTAACCGAGAGGTTGAGTTCTCAATTGAACTTATCCCTGGATCTCTACCAATCTCAAAGACACCATACAGAATGGCCACCGTAGATCTAGAAGAGCTGAAGAAGCTGTTACAAGAGAATATGGAGAAGGGTTTTATATGCCCGAGTGCTACACTATGGGGTCCTCTAGTACTCTTCGTCAAGAAGAATGATGGATCAATTCACCTCTACATTGATTATTGTGAACTCAATAAAATCACTATAAAGAACAAGTATCCCCTTCCAAGAATAGATGACTTGTTTGATCATCTTCATGGGGCCGGTTATTTCTCTAAGGTGGACCTTCGGTCAGGATATCACCAACTAAAGGTGAGGAAGGAAGATATACCCAAGACTGCCTATCGAACAATTTATGGACACTATGAGTTCGTAGTGATGCCCTTCGGACTCACTAATTCTCCCGCAATTTTCATGGATTTAATGAATAGAGTCTTTAGCGACTACCTCAATAGATTTGTTGTTGTCTTTATTGATGATATTTTGATATACTCCAAGAGCAAGGAGGAACATGAGGAGAATTTTGAAACTGTGTTAAAGGATTTCTTAAGGGTGATATTGTATGCAAAGTACAGTAAATGTGAGTTTTGGATAGAGGAAGTATCATTCTTGGGGAATGTTATCACCAGGAAATGGATATCTGTGGACCCTTCCAAGCGAAGGAAATTGAAGAGTGGCCGAGGCCAACTTCTGTAATGGAGATCCGCAGATTTTTATGTCTAGCTGGATATTATCGATGATTCATGAAGAAATTTTAACAATTGTCAAACCCTATGACCAAGAAGACATGTAAGGGAGTAAAGTTTGTCTGCAAACATGAATGTGAAGACTGTTTCAAGGAGTTGAAAAAGAGGCTTATCACTACGCCGGGACTCAAACTCCCTTTAAGTGGAGAACTCTTTGTGGTGTGTAGTGATGCTTCTAAGAAAGGATTAGGTTGTGTTCTAATGTAAAATGATAAATTGATAGCTTATGCCTCAAGGAAGCTGAATATCCATGAGCAAAACTACTTCATACATGATCTAGAGTTGGCAGGTGTGATCTTTGCATTGGAAATCTGGCGGCATTATCTATATGGAAACAAATATGAGATATATACCGACCACATAAGTCTCAAATATATATTCACATAGAAAGAGATTAATATTCCCCAGGGAATATGGATAGAGCTCATCAAGGATTATGACTACTCAATCCACTACAATCCTAGTAAGGAAAACAAAGTGGCAGATGCTCTAAGTAGAAAGGATCCTGCATCTTTATCAATGATGAGAATTGAAAAGGATATAATCTTCTTAGATTTGAAAATGATGGACATGGGAATAATTAAGGTAGGAACATCACCAATCCTTCTCAAATGATTTCTCAACCATCCCTCATGGAGAAAATAATGGTTTCTCAAAGAAAGGATATAGAAATTCAGAAAAGGTTGGAAGCTGTTAAAATTGGGAAATCAGCCGATTTCAAAATTGATGAAAAAGGAGTTGTATGATTTGAGACACAATTATGTGTAACATCTGATCTAGAGATAAAGAAGGAGCTATTGAATGATGCACATATCTCGACCTTCTCTATCCATCCAGGGAGTACCAAAATATACCGTGATATCAGAGAACACTTCTGGTGGGATAACATGAAGAAGGAGATTGCAGAATATATATCAAGGTTCTTAGTATGTCATAAAGTTGAAGCTAAGCAACAAAAGTCCAACGGTGTAGTGAAGCCATTGCCTATACCCATGTGGAAATGGAAAAATGTTACTATGGACTTTGTCACAGGTATCCCGAAGACGTCAAAGGGAAATAATACGATATGGGTTGTGGTTTACCGACTCACCAAGATATCTCATTTCATCTCTATTTGGGAAAATCTTTCACATGAAAAATGTGAAAAGTTATATGTGAAAGAAGTGGTGAGACTGCACGGTGTTCCACTCTCAATTTTCTCATACCTTGATTCAAGGTTCACATCTAGATTCTGCAAGAGTCCTCAACATGATTTGGGTATTGAATTAAATATCAGCACTTTCTTTCACCCCCAAACTAATGGCCAATCTGAAAAGACTATTCAGACGCTTGAAGATATGGTGAGAGCCGACTCTTTAGAATTAAAAGGTGGATGGGATCAGCATCTTACGTTGGTGGAGTTCTCATATAACAATATCTTCCACTTGAGTATTCAGATGGCTCCATATGAAGCTCTATATGGAAAGCGATGTAGAACTCTAACCTGTTGGGATGAAGTTGGAGAATGAATGCTACTTGGACCTGATATTGTTCAAGAGATGACGGAGAATGTTCAAGTCATCCAAAAACACATTAAAGCTACTCAATAGAGGCCAAATATCTATACTGACAATCATCGAAGGGACTTTGATTTCGACTTTGGAGATTAATTCTTCCTTTGAATATCTCCATGGAATAGATTCATGCGATTCGGGAAGAAGTTGAAGCTAAGCCTAAGGTATATTGGTCCTTTTTTGATCCTTGACCGCATAAGAGCCATGACCTATCGGCTTGAACTTCCACCAAATATGGCTCGAGTTAATGATGTTCTTCATGTATCACTCTTGAGGAAGTACATACCTGATCCCTCACATGTACTAAACATAGAGGTGGTACAGCTGGAAGATGATCTCTCCTATGAGGAGTAGCTAGTAAAGATTCTGGATCGGAGTGATAAGGTTCTACACAAAAAGACAACTCATCTTGTCAAAGTATTGTGGAGGAACCATAAGTTTGAGGAAGCAACATAGGAACTGGAGGAATCAATGAAGGAAAAGTACCCACATCTTTTTTTGGCCTAGAATGTAAAATGAAATTTCAAGGGTGAAATTTCTTAAGGGGGAAGAATGTAACGAACCAATGTTTTTAATGGAATATCCCTTCTTATAAATATGTCATAAAATCCCATAATAATGAACTAATAAGTGATAAGTGACCTTAAAAATATGTTTGTCACTTCTGTGTTTGGAATTTTGAAAATCTGACAAACACGGTTGTGTTCAAGATGTTTTTTGGAGTCTAATAAAAAACAATTGGTGAATAGTAACCTACCCTAATGAATAGTAACATACCTTTAAGAATAGTTATATACCCTATTGAATAGTAACCTCACCTATGGTGGTAAAAAAAATATTCAGGTTGGAATTATGATATACCTATGTTTTAGAATGAGTTAATCCATGTTTTAAATCTGGTTTTTGATAATAATTTATGATTTTTATTAAATATTAAAATAATCATATTTATAAAATTAATTTTGAAAAATGGACTTCATTTTTGGATTCTAAACGTTGAAAAATGGTTAGGTTGAATTTTTGGGATTTTTCTGAAATACTTGAATTTTTGGTGAATAGTAAAATACGATAAATTATAATAAATGCTAAATACAACATCATATGTGATGTATGGATAATGTAATATGATAATCTCGAATCATACTTGATTATTTAAGTATATTTGATGATAATTCTCAATTATTCATAGTCTTGGCCTTGAATAATAAACTAAAACATAAAATAATAGGAAAATCCTCCCCTCCCTCACTATAAATACCCCATCTCCTTACCTCTTTTCCACAAACCTCTAAAGCCTTGTGCCTAGCCCAAATTCTGCCCAAAAATCCTCCCATTCTCCTTCCCCACGTTCAAGTCCTTCTGTTCTTACCAAAAGGCCAAAATCAAAGGCCTTAAGGGGGATCTCAAAGAGAGGAGATCAAAGGGTAAGGGTCCCCTTTCATTTTCAAGTGTTTTGTTTTCAATTCCATCTTTTCTTATACCCTCTTCACCTTCTCTTATCCAAAAGGAATTAATTCTCCAGAATATCATATATTCTGTATTTTATTCATGTTTATGTAAAAATTAAATCACTATTCTTCTTGTATTCTCCCTCAGGTTCTAAAATTAAAACACTGTCCGTGATCGACATCGTGGATAATATGTTTTCAATTTCTTTTATCATCTTTGTTTCTGGTCATGAATAAATTTATGTTATGGTTGAACAAGATTTTTATGTATGTAAAATATCCTATTTATGGTTCTTTAATCCTTATACACTCATTATATCAAATAATAATACAAAACAAGTTAATTATGGGTAAAATCGCTAAAATTAATTCAAGCGTTTGTCATTAATGTATTATGTCATGGTTCTATTGCACTCCAATTAACCAAATTAATTTTGAAACCTTCTAGACACTTACTAATTCTACATAACATCAATTCTGGAGAACCAATTTCATCTTACACTTTATCCAAACCTAAATACATGTGAACTTATCATTAAAACCATGGAAACAAACGGACCTAAACAATGAAATTGAACCTTAAAATCAATCAAAATGGGTATGAATGAACTTAAAAAGGATATAATAAATATTTTACATGTATATAAGGTCCTGGAACTATTGATTAATAAACCTAATTTGACTATTCAGTTCATTAATATCATGTGGGGGACATCAACAGACTTAAGGTAAGAGATCCTCCCCATTTTACTCATAATCAAGATTGATATCTATGCTATGAATTTTTGTGTAATACCAAGTAATGGGGTACATTTATAAACCTTCCCTTTACTTTTATAATGTTTTATAAGTGATGATAAAACCCTTATCTCTCTCATCAATCCCTTTTAATTATACATGATACCATGTCAATAAACCATGATGAAATCTACCCGAACTTCTTTTATTCCTTCGGGTTTCTCTATCTTTCTTTTTTTTGTTGTCTTTTCTTTTATGTCGAACTTCAACATTCTGTTTATATGCTCAAATATCATGTTCCAAGATCCACCACTCACTCACTTTCATGGTTAAACATTCTTATAAGTGAATCTCTCTTCGATACTTTCAATAAGGACACTTGTTTTAAAGGAACTTCCCAAACTTTTACCCAATTTCAAGATCACTCTATCTTCTGTTTTAAGACACCATTATCGTGATAAATTCTGTATTTTAATTATGAAAACCTTCTTTGTTCAATTATGGTTTTAAATAAAAGAATGTCTTATTTTATATTTGAAAAGCTCTAGAGTGTTTTCCATAATACCGTGTAATTTTTTTTAATGCTAATGTTTCTAAAATACATCTCTCATATGTTGTCACTTATGTTTGACACCCCTTACCATGTTATAAGCCTATTTTACCCTATGAACATACATTTTTTTCTAATTATTTCCTTATATGGAAACTTTCATGATACACCCATTGGTTATGATTGATGTCATGATTGGGGTACCCAATTCTTTCCATGGGTACCCTTATGTTTGTGTATGGATGAATATTTATGATTGTTTATGTGGTAAGAATATTTATGTGGAAAGGATATTAATTAATATGTTGAGATGGGTGCGCCCAGATAGCGCTCCAATGCATTGGGTAAGGTTTACCCTCAGGAGATGCGATGTGAAGCGGGATTGGCGGTTAGCCTTGACCCGTACTGAAATGGGAAACAGGATTGGAGGTTATCCTTGACACGTACTAAAGATATGATTTATGATTCTGCCACATTTATATGATTTCATGTTTATATGATCCCATGCTTATATTAAATGATTTCATAAGTTTCACGTTTTGGATATCATTATGTCATGCCTCTGTACTCATGTGATTGAGTTGTATCCTTATGTTCCTTCCCTTAATGGGTATTTTCAGCTCATCCCTTTGTTTATGTGTTCTATAGGGTACCCTATGTAGATGTAAGGGCTCAAAGGACGTTAGGAGCTGATTATGGAGATTAAATAAAGAAGTGTTTCTTTATCCCCACGTTTTGCGTTATATGTACCTAGTCTTCAAAGACACTACACTTAACGATCCTTGGATTGTAAACTGATGATTAATTATGCTTAAAATAATGAAATGTTTTATGTAAAAGGCACGGGTCGCTATATAGACCCCCCCCAACGAGTGTTTGTGAAGCGCGCCCAACACTTAAAAAACACATATTTAGTTGTACCGTGCAAAATGCATGTCCGATTGATGTGTCGTCTCTTCATACACATCAATAATAATAATTAGATTGTTTGCTAATGATTTCAGGGCAATCTGATGTCGTCCGCTATGAATTTGACCGTTAAATGGCCATTTTGGCCCTTTGTGACACCAGAAGTGCGTTCTCGGTCATCACGGGCACACGACACGTCCGATTGATGTCCATCTGCCTGACCAATTCACAATTCACTCACCCATTTTAGTCGTATGATTTCAGGCCATTCAAACTTCGTTCTTCCCGTTTGGACCCCCCCCCCCCCACGCACGTTTGTGAAGCGCACCAAAAACATAAAAACGCATATTGATCCATACCGTGCAAACTGCACGTCCGATTGACATGTCATCTCCTCGTACACAGCAAAAATAATAATTATATTGTTTCAATGTGATTTCAGGTCAAATACAATGTCGTCCGCTATGAATTTGACCGTTAAACACCTGTTTTGGCCGTTTATGACACCAGAAGTGCGTTCTCGGTCCCTGTAGGCTCACTGTACCTCCGATTGATGTGTTCTCTACTAAAAAACCTCATAATTCACTCACCCATTTTTTCGTCTGATTTCATGCCATTCTGAATTCATTTGGCCCGTTTGGACCCCCCCCACGCATGTTTATAAAGCGCGCCCAACACTTAAACAAATTCCTATTGAGCCGTACCGTGAAAACCAAATGTCCGATTTACATTCCGTCTACTCAACCACTTAAAAATTCACTCCCCCATTGTTGTCGTCTGATTTCAGGACATTTTGACATCGTTTTGCCCATGTGGACCCCCCCCCCCCCCACGCGCTTATGAAGCGCGCCCAACACTTATAAAACCCATATTGAGTAGTACCGCGCAAACCACACATCTGATTGACATTTTTATCCTCGTACATGTCAAGAATACTAACTAGATTGTTTCCCTGTGATTTTAGGTCAATATGATGTCATCCGCAATGAATTTGACCGTTAAACGTCTATTTTGGCCGTTTATGACACCAAAACTGCGTTCTCGGTCACCATGGACACACGACACCTTTGATTGATGTACTGTATTCGCAAACACATTAAAATTCAGTCATTAGTTCTTGTCATCTGAATTTAGGCCATTCTGACATCGTAGGCCCCGTTTGGACCCCCCCCCCCCCCACGCGTTTGTGAAGCACACCCAACACTTAAAAAATGCATATGGAGCCGTACCTCGCAAAACACACATACGATTGATGTTATGTATCCTTGTACTAGTCAAAAAAAATTATATTCTTACCATGTGACTCCAGGTCAATCAGATGTTTTCATCTAGGAAATCGAATATTAAACGCCTGTTTTGGCCGTTTATGACACCAGAAGTGCATTCGTGGTCACCGCAGGCACACGACAACTCTGATTGAAGGGATGTCTATACGACCACTTCAAAATTCACTCACCCATTGTTCTCATCTGATTTTAGGCCATTCTGACTTTGTTCTGCCCATTTGGACCACCCATGCACATTTATGAAACACGCCCAACACTTAAAAAACGCATATTGAGCCGTACCACGGAAACTGCACATCTGATTAATGTTTTGTCTCCTAGTACATGTCACAAATAATAATTATATTGTTTCCCTATGATTTCAGGTCAATATGATGTTTTCCTCTATGAATTTGACCGTTAAATGCCCGTTTTGGCTGTTTATGACACCAGAAGTGTGTTCTCAGTCACTGCAGGCATACGACACATCCGATTGACGTGCTCTCTGCCCGAACAGTTCACAATTCACTCTCCCACTGTTGTTGTCTAATTTCAGGTCATTACGACATCATTATGCACGTTTGGACCCCCCACACCTGTTTATGAAGTGCGCCCAACACATAAAAACACATATTGAGCTGTACCGCGCAAAACGCACGTCCGATTGACGTGACGTATCCTATTACACATCAAAAATAATAATTAGATTGTTTACATGTGATTTCAGGTCCATCTGATGTCGTCCGCTAGGAATTTGACCATTAAACGTCCGTTTTGGACATTTATGACACCAGTAGTGCATTCTTGGTCACCGCTGGCACACGGAACCTCCGATTGATGTTTCATTTGATCAACCACTTTACAATTCACTCACCCGTTCTTGTTGTCTAATTTCAGGCCATTCCAATTTTTTTCGGACAGTTTGGACCCCCCCACGCGCGTTTATGAAGCGCGCTAAACCCTTAAAAACACATATTGAGACGTACCGTGCCAACCGAACGTCCGATTTATGTGACGTATACGCGACCACTTCAAAACTCACCCCCCTTCTTATCGTCTTATTTCAGTCCATTCTAACATCTTTCTGCCCATTTGGACCCCCCCACACACGTTTATGAAGCACACCCAACACTTAAAAACACAAATTGAGTCGTACCGCGTAAACTACACGTCCGATTGACGTGCCTTCTCCTTGTACACGTCATTAATAACAATTATATTGTTTCCATGTGATTTAAGTTCAATCTGATATCGTCCACTATGAATTTGACCATTAAACACCCGTTTTGGCCGTTTTTGACACCTGAACCGCATTCTCGGTCACCGCGAGCACATGACACCTCTGATTAACGCGAAGTCTATGAGACCACTTCATAAATCACTCACCCATTGTTTTCTTCTGATTTCAAGACATTATGACTTAGTTTGGCCCGTTTGGACCCTCCCATGCGCGTTTATGAAGTGCACCCAACACTTAAAAAAATGCATATTGAGCCGTACCCCGCAAACCGCATGTCTGATTGACATGTCGTCTCCTCATACACGTCACAAATAATAATTAGATTCTTGACCTGTGATTTCAAGTCAATCCATTGTTGTCCACTATGAATTTTACTATTAAACACTCATTTTGGCCGTTTATTACACCAGAAGTGCGTTCTCGGTCACTACAGGAAAACGACACCTCCGATTAACATGTCGTCTACCCAACCACTTCACAATTCACTCCCTAGTTATTATCATCTGATTTCCGGCCATTCTGAAATCATTCTTCCGATTTGGAGCCCCCCCCCCACACACACGCTTATGAAGCATGCCCAACACCTACAAAAATGCATATTGAGTCATACCGGGCAAACCACACTTCTGATTGACGTGCCGTCTGCATAACCACTTCACATTTCACTCACCTGGGAAGCTACAGATATCTAAAGAGTTCTTCAGCTTCTCCCAAGAAACAACTACCTAAATTTTCTCTTCATCCACTGACACACCTTCCTTTGAGATTATTTGACCTAATAACTATACCTGATCAATAAAAAATTGACATATATATAGCTTGGCGTATAGTCGATGCCTTATAAGTGTAATCTAGATGATGTCATGATATTGGGTATGATCATCTTCAGTCTTGGAGTGCATGAAGATGTCATCCAAAAATACTAAAACAAACTAATCTACTTAAAAATGGATGATTCTATTCATCAAGGATATAAAAACATCTAGAGAATTCATCAACACAAATGAAATTACCTCATCCATGGGGTTTATTCTCATCTAGACCACCAATATCACTGTGATGACCCCCAGTTGTATTCGTAGTCTAAAATATATATCAATATTATGTATCTTAAGAAAATCAATAAAATTCAATCTGAGTATGGTTTCTTTTATTGTTTACATGTGGTGCCACATGTTGCCTCGCCATTTCATCGATATGTGATGACATCTGTGACAACCTCTCCCCATACTCTGAACGTAACTACTGAAACTATAAATCCAAATTGTGCAACATATCCTACATGGAAGAATCTATCTTAGTTCGTGTGTGCATCCCTAAATCTCTTCATGCACCCATCACATCTACTCTAACAACTGGACGTTGTGGGACACCATCTCCATTAGTCAAAGAACAACCACGACCGTCACGCCCCATGACACGATGAAATATTTTATCTCTACTCACAGTACTACGACGTTCCTCCTATAGAAACTCTGTAAACTGAGTGTCAAACTGAACCTGTGGCATATAATGAATCAATTAATAAATATGAATAATTTATATAAAATAAAAATACATTTATTATTAAATTATTTGCTTACTATAACACCATCTACATCGGAATCACTCACCCTATGAGTCCTCACCCATATGGACATCTGATTGATCAGATTGCCGCATTGGTGTAACTATAATAAAGGGGTTCACCATGTTATACTACAATATTTTTATAATATGAATGAATTGTGAATTCTAAACTTACATCATGTCTGAGATATGACACATGTCGAGTGTCAAGACTGGATGGCGTGCCCTGCATCGCCCGATTATGTAAATGACGAGAATAATCAGTCTGCATTCAACATATTTACATAAAATATATTTGAAAAATTAGTCATTTATAGATTAAAAGTAGTAGATCTTACCATCACCACCTCACTCGACAAAAACGCAAGCAAATTCTGCCACTGTGTAGGAAGAATGCCCGGAGGGACTCACTGTAGAATGTCTAGCACACTCACAAATGGTGTCTAGTGATCTATCTTCACCCAGGACTTGTAATACATCCATAATTTTCGGAATTTAGACATACATACAGCCCAAAACTCATATGTATAGGATGTCAAATTATCCTGTTAAAATATTTTCAGTAGATTGGACAATAATAATAACAATATCATGGAAAATTAAACATTAAATTTACCTGAACCTCCCTCCATAATCATTCCATCATATCATGGGGGAAAGAATTCCATTAATGAGTCGTCAGATGGAATATGTGTGAGTATCGTATCATATGCCCAAACTGACGACTCAATACAGTAGCACCTTCTCAAACTAGATGAAATGTGTCATGAAATAAGACATCCAATCGGGCTCCAGAGTTCCAGAATCAAACCCCTCTACCAGGACCCTTATGTCTGCAGGAAGATGCAATAGATCCTAATAAACATAAATTCATAGTTCAATTACAATATAAATTAATGATTAGAAACTGTTCGGGAAATATGCACAGAAAATTACAATCAATTGATTTAGAAAAATGAAAACATATATACCGACAACATCAGGTGAACCACTGTGATCACCCTATGACACACCTACATTAAAAGAAATTATAGTTAAATAAAGCAATTTTTATACATATATAACTCATAAATATTTTTACAAACAATAACTGGGGATATAATTACAATTTTCACTAATCATGCAAGTCTATCATATCTCCTTCAACTGTCTCTCTGGACCATTGTATATCTTCATCTCATACAAATACTACTGTATGGTCATGTTTTTGGTAATAAAATTCCACAACTTTAGGTTCCTCTTGGTGAATCGGAAAAACCCCTCTTCTAGACATTTTCACCACAACATTCCAATCAGAATCAAAGTTGACAAACTAACTTGTTCTTCTTACGATGTCTGTATGAAGGGCTTGTTGCTTACCTGGTCATCATTATATAGCATATTGTTAAAATTTACTAATGTAAATTGGAAGTTATGAACTTTCATTCCATGAACCGGATCGACCCAATCACACCCTAACAATATCTGTTTTAAGACATGACCATAAATAACTTCAATAATATCTCTCAGTAGTCCATAATAATAACCCGCACAGACCAAAGAACAAACAACACCACTATTTTCTGTGGCTCAGTTCATGTCAACATTGCTAATTTAAAATCAAAATATGTTAGCATCCAACAACATGTAGCAATGAGCTGTAATAAATGGACCATCAGCTAGTTGGTTGAGTTCTTCGCTCACATGATGGGTTAAATCACATAACTTTTGAATCTGAAAATTTCACATATATAGTTTAATGGATAAAGGATTGTGAAAATACAACTAAGTTTCACTATAAAAATATTAAATCAATTATATGTACAAGAGTCTTGAACAACTCATGAAATGTGTTGAAACGATGTTTTTGGATTTGATTGTCAGTTGCACGGGGCCTTTCATGTTTCAACTCAGTGATATGAATCCTAAATCACAACACAATATAAATTAAGAAATAAAATAAATATAGAAAAAAATACACATAAACTATGAAACTTACTATATTAATGGCATAATTGATGGAGTGTTGAACAACACATATCAAGGAGCTTGAACCCACTCATCGTTCTGCATATCAAACATTATTCCTTCTCCAATGGGTGGATGACCTTACCCAAGCCTTCTGAAGGAAGAAGCATCGGCAGAGCCTGAGCTCGAGATGATGGTCATCTAACCCAAATGGGTTCGGCGGCTCTCCCCCCTCCGCTGCAAGCCGGATGGGGGGGGGGGTGGATGAGAAGTAGGTCTTGTGGAAGAATCGATTCACCTGATTTTATGACCCTAATTTGTACCCTACTTTTCTTGAGATTCGGATCGGTCCGAAGGTTCATGGATTTCAGAACGGAGACCTCGTGGTGCCTCTCTCGGTTCTGGAGATCTCAGAAGCTGAGGGTCTCCTTGATCTGACCTTGATTGCTCACTTCAAGAAGTATCAACCTTCAGTGGATGATCTTGATAGGTTCGTCTCCAAATCTTGGGGTCTTCAGTTTCAGCCGGTTGTTTGTTTTCTAGATAAATGAAGTTTTATGGTCTGCTACTATTCATCAGAGGACATGGTTCGTGCGCTGGCGTTCGCTCCCAGTAAGTGCGGAAGGTATGAGTTCCATTTAACCTGATGGTCCTACGAGTTTCATATGAATCGTGATTCCCCACTCATTCTGATCTGGATTAGTTTGCCCCTGTTTCCTCTTACCTTTCAAAACCCAGCAATCATGCGTGTGCTGGGGAACATGGTTGGGTGATTTCATTGCGTTGATTCCTGTACAGCCTTGGTGAGCCACACGATCTACCCAAGAATGTACGTGGAGGTTGATACCTCGAGAGCACTGGTGGAAACGATTTGGATTGATGATGGTGAGGAGATCTGATGCAAGCAACCGGTGATCTTCTATCATTGGATGGATTTTTGTTCAGTTTTTCCTAGACTGGGACACACTAGGGCCTTCTTCTGACGTGATGGCCACCAGAAATCTGATACTATGAAGACCAGAGACATTTTGAAGGTCAGCAATGGAGGAGATAAAGGGGCCTAGAGGAAACAGGCTCAGTCTTGCTCAACACTCCTCACCTACTGCAAAGCAGGGTGAAAATCCCTCGGTGTCTAGTGTTTTTAGTAGGCTCAAGGATGATCTCAGGGTTAATGCCTTCGACACTAATGTTGTTAGGGAGGAAATGGAGCCCTCCTTGCAAACTCAATTTAATGCTAGCAGTGGTGGACACCAATTCATGGGACGTGGTCTTGACCAGGAAAAAAATGCAGCTATTGCTAAGCAGCCCCTACTGACCAGCACTGAATTGGTCAATGCTAATCCATGCTCCTCGAACCGGTTCTCAGCACTGGAGGAGGAAGAGAATGAGGAATTTAATTCAGGGGGAAATTATGGGAAGAGTGTTGCCTCCTTTGGTGACTAGCCTCAGAATTTGGAAGATGTGGCAATCACTCCAGACTTCCCCTTCAATCGGATGAAGGCAGATCGCGCAGGAACTCCCTGCGTTAGGATGCAGGAGAAAGGTAAATCCCAGCATATGGAGGTCCGAGTGGAAGGAGAGTTGGATAGGGGCCAGTTCATGGTCCGCACGCCCGACAGTGAGCAAGTGGAGTCAACTTGTTTGGATACTGTGAAAGAATGGAAGGGCAGGGCAGATGTCAGTAAGGGGAGGAAAGGGGGTGCGGGCTACTCAACTTAGACCCCAATCCCCCTGGGTAATAGTTTTGACGGCTTGCTGGAGGTAGGATTGGGAGATGTAGCACAGGTTGCGGTTGAGGGAGAGGAGACATGCAGGAAGAATCACGATGGCTTTGGGGTGGAGGAACAAATTGCAAATAGCAAGAGTTTAACTGCTGGGGAGTCTAGTCCGAGGAGCACTAAGAGAAATAGGAGGAGGACGGGCAGAAAGGATCACACATCTTTACCACCTCCCATGAAGACTCGGTCAGCAAAAAAATTGGATGAGAAGTTGAATTGTGGGGTCAGGGGTCAATTGGAACCTCCTGGCCATTCTGCACTTCCCTTTGAGTTTATTTTATGATTGGATGATGAGGTGACAGAGCAGGTGTTATTTCTAAATGCGTCGGAAGAGGAAGCGGCCAAGATGATGGGTCGGGACATTGATGTGAAACTTAATGAAGAACAATATTTTTGGGTCGACAAACAGGACACGATCCTGGTTTAGGGCTTCAATAAGGGGATAATTAGACTGGAGGAGTATATACAGGTCTAGGGCAAGTTGACCTCATCGCTTGAATCCCTGGTAAGGGGAGACCCACACACCCTGGTATCCGCTATATCCTGGTGGTTGTTTAGAGATACAGTTACAGGTAGAGTTGAGCTGTTTTTCAACAAAGATGCTTTACCATTATTTGACTAATGCTTTGGTGCTCTCTTCTTCTTGAGATGTTTGGATAGGTGGTAGTGATTCTTCAGTTTGTGTTTATCGTGGTGTTTTCAGGTTTTTCCAACAAGTTTTATGGTCTTTCCTTAGATGAGGTTTAGAGCACAAGGTCCTTGCCTCTGCATGTCACTTGGAGAGGAAGAATGAGAGGGTATGGCCTGGCCATTGGTACCATGCTCGTGCATCATTGAACGAGACTATTTGCCGAGTCCCATGCTTTAGTGGAGGCCTTTTAACGTTGAGCTTCTGGGTAGATGCAAGACCAGTACTTGTTTGGATTTGTTTTGTTGTTTTTTGGTTTTTGATGGACTTGGGGTTGCTCACTTTCCCTTAAAAGTGATTTCATAATAAAATAAAATATAATTTTCAGTCAGTCAATTGGACCCTCATCATTCTGGGAGGGTTTATCTATAATTGTTTCAACCTCATCAATATATGATGTACAGAAATTAGTACACTCATCCATTAAATATCCCTTGGCAATTGAGGCTTGCAGACGATCTTTGTTGTGAACATACCATTTCAATGTATTTAAGTATCTCTCTATTGGATACATCCACATGAATTATATGGGACTGCCAGAAATGAATTCACCAGTTAAATGCACGATCTTGTGAACCATGAAATTATAAAAATATGGAAAAAATAGTTTCTCTAGGTGACATAGTGCAAGTAAAATCTTATCCTGTAGCTTTTTCAAATCACTCATGCG
The DNA here is from genome assembly GCA_963277665.1 of Viscum album. NCBI lineage: Eukaryota > Viridiplantae > Streptophyta > Magnoliopsida > Santalales > Viscaceae > Viscum > Viscum album. The sequence continues at coordinate 1,232,068,031 of OY728135.1, read as the reverse complement.
ATGTTTCCTAGAATAGAGTTGTCTAAAAAAATTAGAAACTCCAATAAACGGTTTAACAACATGGGCAGGTAAGCAATCACAAATTGCTATAGCAATTAACAGTTGAAGCAGAATATTATTATCATGACATTTCACACCCTGTAATGTCATGCTATTCATATTCACACACTTCGAAATATTAGAGAAATAACCATCTGGAAAATTTACGGTCTTCAAAATTGATAGAAATGTTTGTTTCACTATTTTACTCATTGTGTACTGTGCAGTAGGCATGTATGCCTGATTACCTTCACCCAACTATAAATGTAAAGGTCTTGTCAATACCATTTCTTGAAAATCACGTCGAGCATTAGCACTGTCCTTTTATTTCCCCTTGATGCCTAAAATGGTTCACATTATATTATCACATACATTTTTTCAATGTGCATTACATCCAAATTATGTCTTAAAATATTAAATTTCCAATAAGGCAATTAAAAAAAATAATATGATTAATCTATTTATGACTTCACTATCTATTTGTAGCAATAATATAAGGAAATGTTGGAACCAATAAATCTTGAAAATCGTACATTGCACGGATGGTTTCTTGATCAAGTTGTGCACAAGTTTCAACCACAGACAGTATTTGTGGTGATGGTTCATTCTCTTTATTCCCATCAAATGATACACAATATTTTCTTAACCTATGCAATGGAACAAGAAATCATTTGTGACCAATATATGCCCACTTTCTACAATGATTAAGCCATATAGATTTCTTACTCTTATTACAATAAGGGCACAAAATTCTCCTTTTATACTCAAACCTGATAAGTTAGCATACACTGGGAAATCATTAATTTTCCATAACAAAGTGGCCCAAAGTCTAAAAATTTCATTAGCTTATGATTCGAAAGTCATTACACCATCGGCCCAAAATTCTAGCAGATCTTCAATCAAAGGTTTCATATAAACATCGATTCTACCACCAGGTCCTCTCGGTCCATCAATTAGAATTGACAGTAAAAAAAAGCTTGATTCATACATACCCATGGTGGAATTATGTATGGATCCAACACCACTAGCCACATACTATGTGTCGCACCAACCATAGACCTAAATTGGTGAAAACCATCTACTATGAAACCCAGTTTAATATTACGATCATCTCAGGAAAAGTATGGGTGTCTTTGATCAATCTATTTCCATGCCAAAAAATCTGTCTGGTGAGTTAATTTATCAACCAATTTCTTTCTCTTTGAATGTCAAGTCATAAATTTATAATTTTAGTGTACAAGAAAAATCTCTTCAGTGTTGGTTTTAGTGGTAAATAACATCTGTTTAGCGGTAACTTGTTTCCCTTGATTCTAGACTCTCCCAGGAAGAATCTGACTACCATGATTAATCTCATTGGTCTTCTACCTGGATGTATAGAAAACAATACACATATTTAATTGTGCCTTCTCTTTTTTTAACAACATACAATTATTGTGACACACATCAATTGTATCATATGTAAAACCACAATCATCGGTCAACTTTCAAGATTTGTAGAATGACTACAAAATCTTCACTCTATCAGGGAGTACCTTCTTTAACAATACCATCAACATGTTTAATGATGTGTATGACCACTGGTTCAAGGCCTTTAAGTGTAAAAATTCAATGATGAATGATAGTTTACTAAATTTAGTGCATCCAAGATATAATTTAGTAGGCGCATCATCAATAATATCAACGAATTTCAATGATTCTCCATCTCTAGAAGAATGGGGATTACTCAATCCAACGTCGTCATTTACGACATTACACCCTTCAGGTTGAAACTGATGCATCATATCATTGAGCATTAATTTAATCAGATCAACTGTTCTTCAATCAACATTCATATGAATACATTCTGAGTGATGAAATGAAAGTGAATCTTCTCCATGACATGTCCATGTCTTATATTTTTTCAAAAACCCATTCAAAAAAATGTTCTCTAACACTATCTCATTTGATGATATATATATTTTCACATTTTCAACATGGAAAACTAATCATATCTCTTGGAAATTTGTTGGTGAAATCCATAAATCTCTTAATCCCCTCATAGTATTTAGGAGAAAACCTATATTGTGTATCAATCCAGCTCCTATCCATATCTGTATTTAATATAAATCAAATGTGAAATATCTTATTTAAATTCTAAAAAAACAAGTATCATTAAAATTTAAAACCCAAATTTGAAGGATAAAAAACATTACCTGCAGAGGACTCGATCGAGGGTAACCGGATGTGACTTGATTGTGGATCCATGACGGTGCAACGACTTGATGACAGAGTTTTTATGACCAGAATTGAAAGGGGAGAAACCATTGGACGAAGTGTGGGAGGGTTCAACACTGAGGGGCACAATGGACCGGGAGGGTCGAAGGGAGGCAGGAAAACTTTCTAGAGGGATGCAGTAGGGCCAGGAGGAGATGATGGCAGTGGGACTGTCCGAACGTGCAGCGCGGAGGCAGGGGGTGGGGGTTGCGGAGTTGCTGGGGTGTCGGGGTCATGGGGGGCATTGCATAGAGGCAATGCAGTGGGGATCTCCAAGGTTGTGGGTGGCGCAGCACGGAGGCAAGAGGGTGGGGGTCGTGGGGTGGGGTTCGCCAGGGGTCTGGGTCGCCGGGGGTTGCCGGGGTCACCAAGAATCTCCTAGTGTTAGAGGTCGTTGGGGGTCAGGGTTGCCGGAGGTCGGGGGTCGGGGTCACCTGGGGTCAAGGAGGGGTCGCCAGGGGTTGGGGTCCCCAAGGGTTGGGGTCGCCGGGTCTCATGATCGGGGTCACCGGGGGTCAGTGTCGTGGGGTCGGGGAGGGGTGGGTCGCGTGGTCGGGGAGGGGAAAATGGGGTCGCGGGGTTAGGGAGGGGAAAGTTGGGGGTTTTTGTGTATTAAATTTCAATATTCTCCATTTAGTGGCCGCCGTTGATGGTATTAGTGGCCGCCAAATGGCGGCCACTATATGTCCCCCACCACGAAAGATAAAAATTCTAGTAGTGATTTATTTTCTCTAATGGGAATTGATTCACCAATCATTGGTGCGATGATACTTCCCTTATGAGTTTTGATTGACAACTCCCTTGTTATGTAAATTTGAAAATATTCGATTCTCATAACAAACTGGCAAGATATGAAATAATGTGATGTTACAGAATCAAATATAGCATTGGATAAACTTGATGAAAACATTAAATTACCTGCCACCGTGTCTTTCAAAGCTTCATCCTCTACGGTAGTGATCTCCTAAGCTTGGCCTTTCTCCCTTGAAATTTTCTAAGGTAAGATCACTTGGATCATAGAACATTCAATTTTATATTCCCCCTTTTCTCTACAAATGTAGCATTCAATATTGACAACCTATTTCTTCTCTTTTCAATAAAAATCTTGGTGTACTTTTTCACCACACTTGTAACAGACTCCCATTAACTACAGGAAAGTACTGGGGTGTTTCTTCCCACATTTATTGTTGGATGCATATTCAATTTTTCCCTTCTACCCCTTATTTAAATTTCCAAAGTGTTCAACATATCTCTTCTTCTCTTGGTTTCCTTTGAAGTCGTAAGAATTAGAGATTTCCTTTTCTATCCTGATAGCGCATGAGATAATATCTTCGTATGATGAGATGGATTGTGAGACAAATACTCGACAGAGAAATAGCTTTAACCCATCAATTAATTGATCAATATTACTCTTTGGGTAATGTATATAATGTGTTTCATGCCTTTCTATCCTTGTAATGTTAGTCTCATACATTGCAACATTTTTCATCTGCCTATTCCTTCCGACTAAGAAATAGTCTCTCCATATCCGATCGATGGTCACGAGAAAAGTATCTTTCTAACAAAATCACAATAAACTCCCTTCATTCCATGTTTGAAACTTCTTCATCTTCTTTTGTGTTTTGGATTAATGACCACCATTGATCTGCATCTCCCATGAGGCGATAAACTGCCATGAAAATGTTTTTCCGTTCGCTACTCCCCAAAGCATGAAAAAAATTCACTAAGGAACTAATCCATTACTCTGCTACTAATGGATCTTTACCCCCATTTAATGTTGGTGGCTGTTTCCTCAAGAACCGGTCTACCATTGATCCTCTGTTTTTTGGATTTGGGTGCTCCATACATGTAAGTTTATTATTCATAACTTGAGGGAGTTTTCCTAGTATGGTGTTAAGATGATCAGCACCAGTTGTATCACCGACTCCACTATAATTATCTTGAGTTAGAGAGAAATCCCTACATGGATTACATGGGTTGATATAGTTTCCATTCCTTCTTCAAGGCGCCATTTCTAAACAATGGCATACAATAGATTAGTTTATGAAGCGCTATAAATAATTCCAAAATTGTAAAATAGATAACAGAAATAGAACACATTATATATATAATCCATAATCATAAAAAAAATTCATTGAGGAATTATATACTCATAAAAACTTCATTATGGTTTGTAATGATGATGAGAATTATCATAAGCATATCCCCGGGGAGTGTCGTAACCATGAGTGAATCAAGTCCCGTTGTCATGAACCAGTTCTCATTCGAGTCTAGCTCAAAGCTGTGTTTTCGGGTTTTACACCTTGGTAAATCTGTTCTAGAGCTACCTCTACCTTCTTGTATCTATAAAATGATGAATTTCTTGGAAAATACACAAAATCTATATATTTCCAAAATTTTAGGAAGTTCTTCTATACTAATCCTCAAAGTATATATTAGGGTAATGATCTCTAATCATAGTTTTTCTAAATCAAGATTCCATGGTTTGTACAAAACATCCTATGATACCAACTATAATTCCCCGACCATAGTCACCCAGAGTCAGTACATTATTACATAACATTGGAATGTTATAAAGAATTATGTCCTCAAAGACATATTCGTTTAGTAGACTTGGAAGTACTAGATACATTCATAAATTTTACATTACATCATGAAATAAAAATATCAAAAAAAATACCCTTTTGAACACAGTTATATCCTTAGCCTATCTTTGCAGGTCAATGATAAGATACTTCTTCAAATCCTAGGAAAATAAAACATAGAAAGGGGTGATCTCATATGCTCAGTAAGGATGACAATATAGCGGAAACATTCATAAATAAGAATAAACATTTAAGGAATTATATAAGACTAAAACAAAACCCTTTTAAACATAAACTTAAGAATAATATAGAATATATAAAATAAAATAATTCCATTTACATAAACACATGGATATTCTAATAGCAAATAATCACATTCAATATCAATAGCCACTTTCATAATAATGGAATGCATAATGCCAGACTTTATAACCACAAACTCAAGGCCTTGTGCCAAGACTAAAAATAAGATTTTGTCAAGGACTTGTTCCAAGACACTAGTTTTCCTCGTGAGATGTACCAATGCATCGAGGAGCTATAGCGGGATCCACCCATCCCCTATTATTTCCAATGCATTCCTCATATGAAAAAATTTAAACATAACATAAACATTCGTATTAAAACTAGTATACGAAATGTCAATACTTTATCCCCTAAACTTGAATGGTGTAAAAATAACACATCCATGGTCAAAAATATCACAAAAACTTCAATACAATATGGAATATTTGTATCATAATAAATCAATTTCAAACAGGTTTAAAATCCATCAAAAGATGTTGACATAGATGATACGAAAATTATTTGAAATAAATACCTCTTTTTATTTTGAAATCATTTAAAAGTCACATAACTATAAAAGAAAACATTTATTTTAAAAAAAATCTTATAATATTGTATGAGAATCTTTAATGATGATATAATGGTGGAAAATATCCACACCTGCCAAATAAGTTAAAAAAATTCATTTTTACCATAATTTTGTCGAAAAGGTCATAAAGTACCTTGTTTAGAAAACGATGGAAGGATTCCTTTCAAAACCTTTTATAAAAAGTAAAACAAGGGTATAAATGAATTAAACATATTATCCAGTAAATGGTAAATATGTTTTTAAATACATTTTTAAGAAACATTGATGTGGACGATAAAGAGCTCCCAGTAGATACTTACGTAAAAACAACCTCAGATAATAAAGTGATTGTGAAATTAACCCTTACATTATAATTTTCTTTAGTAAATGGTATGTTAACCTCATGTATAATCTTAAAAACATTTTTATTAAATTATATAGTAAATATATACATAAATATGATATCATATATGATCCTCTAGTATCTTTTTGTTAATAATATTTCAGTATTATCATCGTTTCGGGTGTTAATTGATCTGTTTTTATTTAAATGGTCGGTTACATTTGCCTTGTTTTTTTATGGATAGGATGTATTTTATTCATTCCCATAATTATATTAAGTTTTTAAACATTATTATTAATCACAAAATGAAAATTATTCTTTAAAGATAATGATGGGGAATGAATCTCATCGTGTTCGTATAGACGGTAACCCGTACATATGCACGAGTGACAATATAATTATATTGATGGTGATACCATATTTAATTGGATGGTATATCATATATAAATAAACATTAACATGTTATATTAATTATTTAAATCAGTTATACTCATTATTATACCCATCCAAATAATGACGTTTTTGAATAACAAACTACACCACGATGTGGAGACGGTAAGCCGTACGTACACACGTATGGTGACTTTGTCATTCTTATGCTGGATAGAATAATGAATATGGTTGTACCATATTTATAATAAAATCACAATAAATATATGATACTGGAGTTATTATTTTATAATGGAAACAACAATTAATGTGGATGTAGAAAAAGAATAGAACTTGAAGGCGGTGAATAAATATTTACCTCTTCTTCAGGTTCTTCCATTTGATTTTATCAAAAGGGATCCATAGGTTAAATTTATGGCCAAATTAAGGCCTATAGGATGAATTTAGGAATGTTGGGAGGATATATGGTTAGGGTTTGGCCATGAAAAATGGCTTTGGAGGTGGGAAATTAAGAGAAGGGGAAGTAACATTTTATAAGAGAGGTGAGGGTGACTTTAGGAAATGCTTAAAATATTATTTTATAATAATATCATTTTTTTATAATGGATCCAAAATGATTTATTTCAAGTATAAGGTGGGTATGGGTCGCAATTATCTCATCCAATAGGTTTGAGATAGGTTTGGGTCACCATATTAACCTAATCTTTTAGATTTCACTCTTCGTTAAATAGTTTAACTTTTACCATGTATTCTTATATTGTTAAATTAATTTGTTAATAAACTTACTATAAAATTCCAGGATAACCTAAAGTGAATCATTAATTATATATCTATAATTATATATGTTCGTTGGTAGAACCTTATATTTTTATGAATATTATATAATTTAAATAAATAATATTTGTTTTAAAATCTCATTTATTTCAATTTTGACACTATTTAGTATTTCATTTTTTTGAAAGTCACCAAAACATGATTACTTCGAATAAAATACATTTAATCAACAATAAAATGTCATATGAAGCTAAAACATTCGTGTATGTCATAATAACATTGAAATTATATTTATTTTAATATTTATAATACCATTTATTTGATTCTTTCATTAATAACGTAGTTACTGCATCACCATTGTGTCATAAAACAATTTAATTATTTAATGTCTAAATATTTTAAATAAAATATTATTATGTAGGAAATCTGTTTAGATTTCTAATGAGTATTTATAATTGAAAAGATAACTTATATAACCTCATTTAAAAAAATTACTAAAAGATATATGTTTATGTCATTTTTGTCTTATATTAAATTAATTAATATAAAGTGTCATTTTCACTCTCAAGTGGCTCCATGGGTTCCCAAAATCGACCCAAGGTTACCCATGTACGGACATTTATAAACCAATAGGAATAGGATGCATATTATGATGATTTAGTATTATTATAATATTATTTTTTACCCATATTTACTGGCTTTATCAATTAACCATAGTAAATAAAATATTTACCGAAGTAATTATTCCTAATGTCTAAAAATAAAAGTTTCCAATTTACACATTTTGGAACTCCTGATTCCAAATATGGAATCCATTTTTCGAAATTCAAAACACATAATTTGCATAAATTGATTTAAAATTAATTTCCGTTGTCAAAACAAAAAGCGTGTTTTTATGAAATAATAACTATAAAAAGAGTGACACTTGTTTATGTCCAGTTTAAATGTGAAATTACATACAATGACTTAAATTATTTTAAATTATAAAAATATAATCTAATGATACATTAAAACAACTCAAATTTAAAATTTAACATAATAATTTATTTTTATTATAAAAGATATTTTTATTTAAAATTTAGTATTTGTCACTATTCATCAAAAATTGAATGTTTTTAGAAAAGTACCAAAAACTCAACATAAGATGATTTCGATATTCAGAATTCAAAAATGAAGTCCATTTTGAAAAATAAAATTTATAAATTTTCAAAAAGTGGTTATTACTATTTATAACGTCTAGTTTGATTGGTCGTGGTGTGTTAAAACTCCAAGTTGCATACAACACAAGCTAATAAATTATTCAAAGGGAAACATACCACGGAAGATTGGGTTGTTACATGCGTTTACCAATTGATATCCACTGGTAGTGTCAAATAAGGTCCACATAAAGGTAACACTCACTGTTCACTAGAATTATATCCAAGATATACTTAATTAACACTTTTTAGATTTATTACCCCTCGATTCATCTTTCCTAAAACCACATCCAGTTTTAGTACTAAAAAAGGATGTTTTATAAGAAACCCATATAATATAAATGTTACCAAAAAATTTATGATATTTAAATATAATTATAAATTTCCTCAATGTCTATCAAAACATTATGTTCTCTAATATATGTTTTCTTAATTATAGTTCCCATGGTTTATAATAAACTTACAGTTATATTAAATATAAAAAACCTGACTCTAGTGACCCAAATTCAGTTTCAAATATTTTTCATTATCATATTCTTCAATGGATCACATAATTGTTGATAGATCCTCTTAGTATGCTTGTAGAACAATAACTAAACCTGATTACCTTATGATGTTGGAAATAAAATATAGAAACACAGAAAAAGTAAATATTATTCTTCCTAGAACATATTAAAAGGTTCCTTCTTCATATCCCTGGGAATGGTAAAAAATATGGGTGAGATAACATTCTCAAAAAGGGTTATGTATAGTGATATATATAATGAGTAAATAAAGAAGATTAAATATGGAAAGGAAAATAATTGGAAACGCATGGAATTTAATCAATAAATTGATCATGAAATGCATATATCGATAAAATCAATGCAAAAACCTCATAGATAATTATAATATAATTAAAAATTAATTAAACTCCTAATATCATTAATCATAATCTCATAAATCATGATATTTTTATCATCATCTCCTTTTCCCATGATAGTTTAATCTATTGGAGCGTAAACACAAAAAAACCATTTAAAAATTTCGAAAACATTTATTTCTCTTGAGATATTTCAATGCATTGAGGGGATATATAATTTTATATCCCACCCATAACTTCTTCTCAAATTTATTTCTAGTATATTTATTTATCAATTTAATTCATAATCAACATTCCTTAATAGTAAATAACTATATTGATTGAAGAATAATTAATGTTATGATTACCCTATTTAGTCAAATATTTTTCATAGTAAAACACCCTATTTGACAATGGTATATGGTTTATATTATATTCATATCTATGATATTAATAACATGGAACTGGTATTGTGTCAGTCAGTCACTCCCTTGCATAGAAACTCACTCAAGTTCAAAACCTACCATACTCGAATTTAGCTGGGGAAGGATGGGGATCAGGTACTGGGTTAGGCCCTAGAAGGTTGTGGTGTGGCCCTAGACAACACCAATTTACCCAATATCATTTTATAGTGGGGTGGTAAGGGGTTGGGTGGTGAGGGGTATGTGGTGGGGTAAAATATTTGGGCCTGTGATTTATTTTCATTTTCTTCTTTGTGTTTCGTTATGCGATGGTGGATGTAATTGTTTAAAAAATATTGATATATAAGAGAAATTTAATTCCCAATTCAAAATGATCATAATAAAGTGAATTCTTCAATAGAAATTTAACTACTAAAAAATTATGTATAGATAAAAAATGACCTTTAATTCATTAGAAATATATTTTTATAATAAACTTAAGTATTTTTAGAATAAAATAAAATAGAAGAGACATATTAAAAAATGTTTTCATTAAATTTATTTTTTTATAGAACCATTGAAAACATTTATAATAAGATAAACAACATAAAACAGTTATGGTGGTGAGAAATTTGGTAAACACCGAATAGGTTAAAATGATAACTATTTCCTTTTACTTTTAATAATTAAATATCAAAATGAACATTTTAGATAAAATTATGTAGATTTATTTCAAACCTTATTATAATTTAATGATAACGTAAAATGGCCATAATAAATCATAAAATGGAATTATTTAAAACTAGTTTGTAAAATATTGACATGGAATAAAAATATACGAGATGAATAATATAAATAAGGTCTGTTTTTATTTTAAATATTTATTTACATATGTTTAGTTAAAAATTGGTGTATGTTGATTTAAAATAAATAATATACTAAAATAACAACTGCATAATAAAATAGATCAATTTTATGAATGATAGATTATAATATTCCTTCAAAAATCTATAAGAAATATTAGAATATGAGATTTTAAAATAAATTACAACCAATTTGGTAAATTTTTAATGATTATATCTCTAATTATTAAATGTGAATTGAAACATTAACTTTCATAAATAAGAAGTTATTTATGTTAAATATATCATATGGGCATTTTATACATCACAAAAAAAATAGTTGCATAATACCAAATATATCTTAATGATGTTAAAATTCAGACGAAATCCCATACAAGATCATATCAAATGATGTGAGAATTAAACCATCTAGTGATTATGTGTATAAAATTTATATATAAAAAAGTGTAAATATATCATAATTAAATCATTTTTAATTTCATGTATAATAATTTTATAACATAGACATTCAAGTATATGTATATCCCACATAATAGTTATTCAGTTATGAAACCCCCGACCACATCCATTCACATTATTGAATGTGATTTAGCCTCCAGTATAATGGTATTAATCCTATTATTAATTTACATATGAAACATATTAATATTTCTAATATTTTATAAATTCAAATTTTAATATAATTTCATCCGTTCGTCAAAAATGTTTTATTATATTCTTATTTTTTTGTGAACTACTTTGTTTTCTGATGTATGTTTCACCAAATATGTTCAAGTTATTTCAAATAAGTTTTATTTTAATCATCAATAAAAATATAATAATGTTATAAATATAATATTTAATTATTAGATTAATTTTTATAAAAATTATTCAATATTAGACCTGGAAATGAATCACATCAACTTGTAGACATGATAAGTTATATGTACACATAAACAATATTATCCTTTTTAAATGAGTGAAAGGGTATAAAAGTGGATGATTTTTTAAATTTATAGAATAAATGTGATTTCATCAATATCATATAAATATTCGCATTTACACCATTATAAATATCCCTATGAGATAGATACAGAAAATAAATTACATCGATTCGCGAGTTGGTAGACCTTCGTACACATGAATGTTGGTTTTGTTTCCCTTTTTATTCAAGAAGGAGATGTCCAAATATTATGCAATTGAAATAAAAAATCTCATTATATGGTATATACAATTTAATATTCTAATTGTACACCTGAAATATTTTTGTAATAATTTAATACAATATTATTTGTAATAAATAAAATTAATGTAATTTTTAACATTATTCATTAAATTTGGCTTTAAATACATCTAAATTATATATTAAATCAAATATAAGCTCTTTAAACACAACTAATACTTTATTACTAATTATAAAAATAATTTTAATCTATTATTTATCCATGAAAATTAAACTTTTGATCTTTTCAAAATCATATACATTGATTTTTCCACTACTTGAAAAAGCACACTATCATCGTTGTATAATAATTTAAGGTAATTATATAATCAAAAAAATTAAAAAATGTAATTAAAATAATTTTATTTCACGTAACCTAAACTTTAATATTCATTAAAAATAGATTATTAAACTTATGTGAACATATAATAGATTTTTAAATACAATAGAGTGGACTTTTATATTTGTCTTTACATAAAATATTATAAAAGTCATTTTCATGAAAAATAGTCTCATAAAAATAAAATTAAAAAACTAATGTGATAAGGTTCAAAATAACTTCATCAAATTATATATATGACTAAATATTGTGGCCTTATCAATTATTTTTAACTTAGGTTAACTCAATTTACTCTATACAATGTTGATTTTTTCACTATTTTTACTGTTCATTATTAAATAATATTATATTTAGATCAATAAATAATAATATTTATTATACAAATAAATATGGATTTAATGTTATAAAATTTATTCTATAAAATTGGTAGAAAATACATTTTATAATAAATTGATACAATGCAAAGAAATATATTTTTTGAACGAATTTATTTTAATAATAAATAATAAACTTATATCAATACCATGAATATTTATGATTTCAATGAAATTAATTATATGATTATCAATAGAATGGATTATTTTTACTTTAATACCAATTCCAAATTATAATTTTATTTATAATTTAATTCAATTTTTGATAATAAATGAGAGTATTTGAAAAATCAAATTTTTTAAATTTTCTTTAAAAAGATAATAATTTCAAAAAAAACTCCAGAAAACATTACCCTGTGTTAATTTTTATATTCAAACATCAAAAATAATATTCATATTATAAAATTAAATTAAAAAAAGTGATAGCAATTAATTATAATTTCCTTGTTAAAAAGGAAATAAAATAATTTTTAAAGAAAACATGAATTTTTGATAGAAAAAATAACTTCAACAATTTTTTTTGATTATTTATAAATATATTATATAAAAGAATTATAATTTTTTTCATAATTTGTTCAATCCTATTTTCACACTCTAATTTAATAGCTAAATCTCATTTAAATAATTATTTTTAATAATATATCACAATTCTCTTAAATCTCAGAGTAGCGTGTTAAGAAAGTTATCAAGCATATTATTCTAAATTTCATGCAAGTTACAGTCTACCCCCTTAAATAAATTATTCCCCATTAAATTGATATCGGTTATAAAAGCTTCAAATTTTGAAAATACCTTCGTTTTAAACCATCATCATACCCAGGGATAATGAAACATCTTTTAAAAAGAGGATGTAGTAAGGATAATGGTTTCCTGAAATAACACATAATTAGGTTCTTTATAAAGGAAACACTAGTGGGATGTAAAATTATAGACATAAGGGATAATACTAACATCTATAGATGACTAGATAGTGTTAAAGAACATAGTAATGAGAATTTAAACAATTATAAAAATGTAAATCAGGGAAGGGTGAGATATCCATAAATTCATTAGAAATGAAGGTAAAAGGAAAACATTTTTATATAATATCCCTTTCCTAATGTTATGGTATACATTTAATACCTTCATATTGAACATTAAAAAAATTACTGACTATATTTATTTCAATTTCCCATGTAAAATTTCATTCTTTGGTTATGCTTCTATCAATTTCCACTTTATCTCTAACCCCATGAAATGAATATTCGAAATGAATTTCTCATTTCCTAAACCGTAAAATAGTTATCAAAAGTTATCATATAGAGATAAATATATAAATTAATAACAAAAACATAAAAAATAAACCCTAAATGTTAATATAATACACTTCATAAATATTTATCCTTATGTATTCTCAAAAATATTCCAAAAAAATTCAAAAACAAAATAGAAATTATTTGTTAAAAATTTATTCCCAGAAAACATAATGTTGATATTAACATCACATAAAAACATGTTAATTCCATAAATAAATATTCTATTAAAGTATAATAATAACTCAAATCAATATAAAACCCCTATGATAACATATATGGATGAAAAATTAACACAATCCTTATTCCCAAAATAATGTATTATACCATTGAATATATTTTATAAATCCACAAATTCAATAAACATAATATAAGATGAACTAAATTACTTTTTCATAAAATAAATAATAAATTTTAAGGTTACCAGTTATATCCAATTTAGTTCATCTATTTCAATAATATTTTTATCATATCTAAACATTTTTAACTCAAAATAAATAATATCGAGGGGTTACCTTTACCTTAATCATGGTCTCTCAAAACAAAATATCACATTACCACTAAATTATTATTTTTGGTTATTAGTAGCTTTCAACATATGTTTTCAAATACAAAATGAAAACTATGGGTGAATAATCTGTAGTTATTTCTTGAATATTATAACAATAATATCATTGTAATAAAACTCATATAATATAATTCTCAAATCCAAATACATAAACACATTAATCTTATCACTTAAATTGTTGGTGTTGTATGCATCAATCCATTGTCTAGGATTTAACCCTTGGATTAATTAATTTTATAGAATAATTATCATGTTCCCAACACATAATTCATTGAAATATAAATAGTAATTTAGGATGAACATCATATCCCTTCATATAACTCTTTAATTTTCTTCGATAATCTCATTCTTTATGCCCCTATTTTCTACAGATAAACATCTTATCATTCTAATGAGACATTAACATGAGTGCTTCTTCCCACATACATGACATATAGGAAAATGATTCTTATTCCCTCGATGGAGTTCACCAAACTCCATTTTAAACTTATTAGTCATGAGAGGAAACTCTCCCATGTTAATATTTTTAATCATATAATGGGATAAAAATTATAAAAAATCACTGGGTTTTTTATTCAATACCCAATTTCATTTGGTTTCTCATGAGGAAAGTCATTCTATTTTCCTTCATGTTCATTGTTAAAATTGTTACTTATAGTTTCATATATTAAATTAATCAATAAATCATATTATTCTCTATAATTCTGTCCATATATAGTTTCCATGTCAACTTTTAGTATCAAGATTGGTATTTATTTTCATGATAAACTACTTACTCTATACCTACCAAAATGAAGGTATGTTTTCTTTGACTTAGTCTTATCTCTAATGTTCACACTAAATTTACCTATTAGTAACCACTAAAAATAACTGAAATTTCACCTTTGATACCAAAAATAGAGACCCAAACCATTACATATATCATTACATGATTTGAAGAAGAATTAAATATCAAATTACAATCCAAGGATCGTAATGTTTAATGTCCTAAAGATTAGGTATATAATTTAACATAATGTTTCTTTAATATTCATAAATACCTCAAAAATTCCTTTGATTCCTTACATTGGCATAGGGTAACCTATGGATAACATGAACAAAGGTATGAATTAAAATCCGAGTAAGGGAATAAATATAAGAATAAATCTTAGAATATGGGTTAGATGGTATATCATAATGATATAGAAAGGAATGGAACATGATTAAATATAAGAAATCAAAACATGGGATCATATAGTTCTTGATTAATAGTAATGTGAAACAAACATAAAATATGAATTTAGCATGAGTGAAGTTTCATTGAACATAGAGGAGCACGAGTCAAGTCTAACCACCAAGACTGTTGCACATAGAGCACGAGCCATGTCTATCCACTAATATTGTTGCACATAATTTATCATGAGAGTGAGAATTACCCAATTCATTAGAGAATTATCTTGGTTCACCCATCATAACATGTTCAGGAATATGTTTTCCCGAAAAAAAATCATATATAATCAATCAAACATAAACATAAGGGTTACCTATGGAAACAATTAGGTATTATAATCATATCATAAAACATAATAAATGGGAATATCATAAAAGTGTCTATTAAAGAAAATAATTAGATCATACATGTACATTAACCATGTAAAATATTAATAGATCATGATTAATGATGTAAAAAATAAGTGATAAATTGTAAAAAGGGTACTTAACAAACATTATAATTAATATATTTTATCGAAGTTTAAAGAAAATATTAAAAAGCATCTGAAAATGAAAAGGGAATGATATTTTATTTAAAACCAGAAGTGAACGCTGATATTTTTATAATAAAATGATGATTTTATAAAAATAATTTTGGATTAAAATATATTATAATGTGCAGCTGAAATTAGGTAAGAATTTGGGGAGGTCACTTAAATCGGGCATGCTTATTAAGAATAATTAAGTAGGGAACCTTTTAAAAACAAGTATATACCCGAAAAAGAAGGATAAATGGATCTTGATACATGATTTAATAACATATATATATATATATATATTAGAGTATGTACATAAAAATAAAGGATACTTTCATTAGGGAAAAAGGGATAAATATTTACATGAAGGAATAATGGAGGTTCTGGTAGAATCCCATAACTTAAGTCAGAAGGTGTTCTTCACTTGATCATAGTTTCCTAGATAATAAAATTATATTCATTAATTAATAATTTCATAACCCTATATATATTAATTTGATTTACTATAACATTATTATGTTCAATTATTTCATTTTTATTGCATTATGTGGTTAGATTTCATTGTTTAGGATCATTGGATTACTTGGTTTTCATAATTGGTTTACTTGTATTCATGTAGGAAAGGTCTTATAAAGTAGGGTAATTATATATAATTGAGATTATATGTTACTAATGATCTTAAAAAGTTAAATTGGTATTATATATCATTTATTTTAATGCAATGTGGATGAATCGTTATATAAATAGTTAATGATAATTGTTTGGGTTCATTTTGGTGGTTTTCAATAACAATGAACTCATTTTGTTTTATTAATTAATATAATTTGTAAAAATGATCAAAGTGCATTACATAAGATATAATATGGATATAATAATTTTTTATTCATAAAAAATGTTTAATGATAATTATTTAATACTATAATGGAAATTTAAAACTTCTTCATCCCTAAATGTGAAAAATTAACACATCACAGACTATGTTTTCATTCATAGTATAAAAGGTGGTGAAAGAGAGATTCTAATTAATTATTCCATTAACATAACACAATTATAGTACATTTAAGGTACTCGAGTTATCATATAATTTTAATGAGTGAATTTATAATGACCCATACATTACACACATTGTTATTACTTCAAAATTGAAGAACACTTATTACTACATATAACAAAACCATGAAATGACCGTATAGGTATATTGTCTTTAGAATCTAGGAAACATAGACAACTAGTTCATAAATCATCTACACTGTATCCCTTTTATTTTATAATATCTAGAGTTTCTTTTGGAATATCTTACTTAATACCCTTTTTCCTGACCTGGGGAAAATAAAACATACATAAGGGTGATCTCAAATTCTCAGTAATGGTAAAAAAAGGAAATATCAATCATATCATATACATAAGAACATGTCATTTTGAAAATCTTAACCTGAAAAAGAGATCTTAATATCATAACATGGGATAAATCATGGTAGTGAAAAATAATCCCAATAATCATAACATATAACATGAAACTTTGTGGAATACACACATAATCATAGAGAATCATTTCTTTGTAGTCTAGTCTCACTGCCAAGACTATCCTAGCGGACAAAGTCCATTTCTGAACCGATTTCACTCCTCGTTTTAGTCCTGTATCACTGAAGCAGATTAACCTTCCATTCCATCCATGTCTATCTCATGAGATATAAATCTTTACACAATGAATTAGAGGGAGATATAGGTCCCACCCATCTCATAATGATACCATTCTTATTTGTTCCACATGATCATAAATCATACATCATAGCATAACCGATGTAATAAAAAATGTGATTCTTAAACATCATTCCATCATAACATAATTCATATAAGATAAAAAGAAATCATAAAAATAATTCCATCATAACATAATCAAATAAATGTGAAAATAGGGATAGAAACAGAACCCCATATTATCTTATATGGGAAATAATTTTTATAAAACGCTTGAACTCCATTCTTGAGGAAAATATCCTTTCTACTTCAAAATTTTTTTCCTTTATTAACACGTTTTACAATTTTGAACTAAAATAATTTTATTAAAAATAAACTTGAAAACTTATAAAGGATTCCTCAAGGAAATATTATTCTATAAAATCATAAAAATCTATTCATTCCTTAAATGTTAAAAAACATTTTTCTCGTACTTTGACTAAAAAAGTCAAAAAGTACCTCATACTAAAAACGTCAAAAGATTCCTTTCGTATCATATACTAAAAACTTTCCAATTAGTAAAATTGGACTGAGACAATTGTAGGAGGATGGAAATAATATTACAAATTTAGGAAACATGGATTTGGATGATAAATATTCCCCAATAAACTCTAAAGTATAAACAATCTCGGATAAAAATGAGATTGCGAGATTTTCCCTTACCTTAGGTACGATATGATTCATACGTATCCAAACCTATTGTATAATAAATTAAATAATGTCATTGACTTATTTTAGAATCATATTTATTTTTATGATATCATATATGGTCATATTCTTATCTTCTTATTAATAATATTTCATTGCTACTTTTTATTCAGGTGTTTATTACTTTATGTTCTTATGCGTGTTTTATCAAATAACTTCTTATTATTAATTTTAGGTTATAAATAAATCATTTAAAAAATGTTATTAGTATTATATATATCATATTTATTCATTAAATTCATTTATATAACCATTATTAAATGAAGATCATGTAGAATGAGTCGCGTCACATCGTGGAGACGGTAGGCCGTGCGTATGCACGAGCGATGATATCAATCCCATGTTTGTGGAATTGTATTGAAGTGAATGAGAGAATGTCTCCTAATTAGTATCATTTCATAATAACCATATATAGTTATTCTTTACACCATTATACCCATCCATGTAAGGTAGTGTTGAAAAAATAGATCACACCACAACGTGGAGATGGTATTTCTTACGTACGCACGCGCGGTGATTTTGTTTTTCAAAGGATAGATAGAAGGTGAAATAGGGTTGTTTAATATTTATAATAACATATCAGTATATTAGTGATACCAATGTTATTACATTATTATGAAACAAAAAAAGAAGAATAAGTAGAAGAAGAAATGATATTGAAAGAATTGGTAAAGGATATTACATCTTCTTTGACGTGCGTCTTCTAAACCTCTTGTTAGGGCACTAAAGCTGGTCTTTGAAGAATAACAGAACCTATATTATGTCTAGGGATGTTGAGAAGGGAAATGGGTAGGGTTAGGCGGAGCGTGAAGGCTCCAAATTGTGTAAAGTGAAGAGGGAGGAGGTGCCCTTTTATAAGGGAGGAAAGGGGCACCTTAGGAAAAAATTAAAATATTTTTTAATAATAAAGTCATATTCGGTTTTTAATTGATCCAAATTGATTTATTTCGAAGATAAGGTGTATATGGGTCTAAATACTCTCAAACAATAGGTTTTAGACAAGTTTAGGTTACTATTTTGACCTTATCATTTTGATTTAACTCTAAGTTAAATAATTTATCTTTTTTGTGTCTTCTTGTTTTCTTACACTATATGGTTAATAAAATTACTATAACAAGCTAAAAGAACCCAAAGTGTTTCTTTATTAATATATATAGCCATATCTAAGTCATTTTTTCAAAACTTAGATTTTTAGGAATAAAATAACAATTAATAATATAATATTTGTTTTAAAAACTATTTTATGTCAAATTAGACACTATTTGATAATTTATTTTTTGTCAAAATCATAACATCATGATTAGTTTGAACAAAGTTATTTAAATCAATACTAAAATGTCATATTAACTTATAAAATTTGTTCAATTCATAAAAATTCTCAAATTTTGTTTATTTGGGTATTTATAATATCAATTATGTTAATATTTCATTAATAAGGTAATTACTGCAACAAAATTGTGTCATAAAAATATAAAATTATTTAATGTCTAAAAAATATAAATAAAATAAAATTATTTTTGAAATATTTCTATATTTATAATGAATATTTATAGTTGAATTTATCTTATGTATAATCCTATATTAAAAATGTTTTAGTTATTAATCTTTGATTTTAACTCTTTTAACTTGTCTTTAAATAAAATAATAATAAGTGTCTTAATCTAATCCAAGTGGAACTAAGTGGTCATATTTTATTAATAAGGTAATTTTTGGTTGAATTAAACATATCTATTAGAATTAGGACATGTTTTAGGGTAATAATAATATCATTTTTACCCTTAATTACCCTATTTACTTTTAACCATGGTAAATAAAAGTAAAAAGATACTATTCACCAAAAATTATTTGTATCTTATTGAACCACATTTTACTCCTTCATATAAACCGTGTCTCTCAGATTTTCGAAATTCAACTCACAGAAGTGTTAAAATTATGTTTTATGTACAATTGCAAATGCTCCTAGAAGGTGGGTAAAAGATGGTAAAAAGTTCAATAAAATTTTTATGTATCTATATTATTATATAATTACTCCAATAAATTACATTGAACTTATATAGGTATTATGTATCTTATTTGACCTAAAATAAATTTTAAAAAATGATTATTTAAATAAAAAGTCGGTTTTAATCAATAACTCAATGTTTTCACTATTCATCAAAAATTGAATGTTTTCAAAAAAAAAATACCAAAAAATCACCCTAGGATAATTTCGATATTGAGAATCAAAAAATGATGTCCATTTTGAATGATAAAATTTCTAAAAGTGGGTATTAAAATTCAGAACGACTAGTTTATATAATATTTTAATAACATATCATTGTTTAGTGAAACGTAGTATTGCGTACAACACAAGCTATCAAGGAAGGTTGCACTTCCGTTTAAGGCAAGCCATGACAGTGTTTTGTGTAGTGAAAGACTCATTTGTTGATGCATATAACAAAAAAACAAAATATTTCTCATAAAATCATCGGTGTTACATTCTAACCCCCTTAAAATGAATTTTTCCCTCGAAATTTGTTACTTTGTAACAAACAGATGAGGATGCCTCTCCCTCATAATATCCTCAAGTTCTCATTTAGCTTCTTCAAATTGGAGGTTCCTCCATAAAACATTCACCATGTGAGTGGTCATGTTCTATAGGACTTTTTTACTACGATCTAGAATCTCTATCAGCTATTCCTCATAAGAAAGATCTTTCTCTAGCGGTACGACTTCTGAGCTGAGTATATGTGAAGGATCGGGTATGTACATTCTCAGGATAGATAATGGAACACATCCTGAACTTGGGAGAGATTCAGTGGAAGCGCCAATCGGTAAGCAACCTTCCCAACACGATCCAGTAATTCAAAAGGACCAATATACCTAGGGCTCAACTTTCCATTATTTCCAATTCTCATTACTCTCTTCCAGGGAGATATTCGTAAAAACACTTTATCAACCACTTCAAACTCTTGGTCTTTTCTTCGGTTATCAGCATAACGTTTTTGTTGACTCTGAGCTGCTCTTATGTGTTTTTGAAAAGATCTAACCTTTTCTGCCATCTCATCAATAAGATCAGGTCCTAAAATCTTTATTTCCCCAACTTCATCCTTGCATGTTGGAGTTCTCTATTTCCGTAAATAGAGAGCTTCATAAGGAGCCATCTGAATACTGAAGTGAAAGCTATTATTATATGAAATTTCCACCAAAGGTAGTTGTTGATCCCAACCACCTTTGCAGTTCATAGAGAAAGCTCTCAACATGTCCTCTTGAGTTTGAATTGTCCTCTCAAACTGACCGTCTGTCTGAGGATGATAAGAAGTGCTGAAACTCAACTCTGTATCTAGAGTATGCTGAAGACTTCGCCAAAACATCGTGGTAAATCTCGGATCCTGATCAGATATTTTGGAAAGTGGTACTCCATGAAATCATACCACTTCCTTTACATATATCCTGGCAAGATGATCAAGAGAAAAATATTCTCTAATAGCAATGAAGTGTGTCGACTTCATAAGGCGATCAACTATAACCAATGTAGCATTATTGCCTTTGGATGTTTTAGGATGTCCAGGGACAAATTCCATAGTGATGTTTTCCAATTTCTATTCTGGTATAGGAAATAGTTTTAACATCCCCTTAGACTTCTGTCTCTCAACATTAACTTGTTGACAATCCAAGAATCAAGAGACATATTCCACAACATCTCTTTTCATGCCATCCCACCAGATATACTCCTTCAGGTCCCTATACATCTTGGTTCATTTAGGGTGAATAGAGAATGAAGAACTATGATCTTCTTCCAATATTTCCTTCTCTAATTATGGGATGGGAGGAACACAAACCTGATTACTAAACCTTATAATTTCATCATAATCAATGTGGAATTCAGGAACATTTCTCACCTTATTTAGCAACTCTACATCTTTTTGTTGTTCCTCTTTAATCATCACATGTATATATGGTTGAACATTCATTTGATAAAGATAAGATTTTCCCCTTCCATTATAATTCCTTGATCCATCCTTTGTAAATCCATAAATATTGGATCTTTTGTGATCCTTAGCATGGATAAGCTAGCATGGTGTTGTCGACTTAATGTGTCTTCCACCTTGTTTGCTTTCCTAGGGTGGAAATGAATTGAGAATTCATAATCCTTAATTAGATACAACCTTCTTCTTTGGCGGAAATTCAGCTCCATTTGTGTGAAAATATACTTCAAACTTTTATGATCAGTATAAATATCACACCTTTCACCATAATGATAATGCCTCCAAATATTTAATGCAAATATTACCGCACCTCACTCCAAATCATGAGTTGGGTAATTTTAATCAGACATTTTCAATTGTTGTGACGCATAATCTATCACCATATCTTTTTGCATGAGAACACAACCCAATCCATTCTTGGATGAATCACTATAAATCACAAACCTTTCTCTACTACAAGGTAGTGTGATCACAGGTAAACTGGATAATCTTCTTTTTAAGTCTTTGAAATTCAATTCACACTCATCCGTCCAAATGAACTTAACTCCTTTTTGATTCAACATGGTGAGTGGATTAGATAATCATGAAAAATCTTTCACAAAACGTTGATAATATCCAACCAAACCAAGGAAAATTCGGATCTCAGTTACTGTTGTTGGTCATGACCATCTTTTGATAACCTCTATTTTTGTTGGATCCACAGATATCCCCTCTTTTGAGATTATGTGACCCAGAAATGAATCTTTTTGAAGCTAAAATTCAGACTTGGTAAATTTGGCATAAAGATTCTCATTTATTAGGGTCATTAACACAATACTAAAGTGATCTTCATGTTTTTCCTTGCTCTTTTAATAGACAAGAACATCGTTTATAAAGGCTACCCCAAACTGATCAAGATAGTATCTAAAGACTCTATTCATTAGATTCATGAAGATAGCAGAGGCATTAGTAAGACCACATGGAATCACTATAAATTCATAGTGTTCATACATTTTATGGAAAGTCGTCTTTGGTATATCCTCCATTTTGACCCTTAATTGATTTTACTCTGAATGAAGACCAATCTTGGAAAAGTATTGAGCTCGACATAGTTGGCCACATAAGTTATCAATGCGTGGGAGAGGATATTTGTTCATGATAGTGATCTTGTTAAGTTCTCGATAATCAATGTAGAGTCTCATTGAACTATATTTCTTTTTAACGAACATAGCACATTCTCCCAAAGGTGACGCACTAGGGCATATGAATCCCTTATCAATATTCTCTTGGAGTTGCTACATCAATTCCTGAAACTCAATTGGGGCCATTCTATAAGGTGACATTGAAATGGGCATAGCACCCGGTATGAGTTCTATTGAAAACTCAACTTCACAATTTGGTGGAATTCCTGGGAATTCCTCTGGAAAGACATCATCAAACTCCTGTACAATGGGTTTATTCTTAATCATGATTTTCTCTCCAACCATTTGAGATAAATAACCTTTATTTATTGGAATCATGACCCATAAGATTGATGAAATTTCCAATTAATGGTTATATTTATCCTCGCATTAATTGATGATCATTGATTGATCTGGAATATTAAATGTGACTTCACTTTATTGGTAATCAATATGATCTCCATATAAAGAAAGCCAATCCATGCTAAGGATCACATAAAAATACACTATATGAATGATCACAAGATTTACAGGAAACACTTTCCCACAAAATTCAATCAGATAAGAATTGTCAACTTTTGATGCGATTGTTGTGCCATTAGGGGTGGTTACAGATAATTCAACATCTAATTATTGAGGTAATACGACGATACCCTTAGAAAATTCTTTAGAAAAAATAGCATGGGTGGATACAGAATCAAATAAAACATTTGCTACTTTAGAGTGGAAGGAAAATGTAACTTTCACCACTTCGTTATCGTACTCTACATCAGTGGTAGAAATTTCATGTGAATTTTCTTTTCCTTTGGCCTTAAGAGTTTTTTGGCATCTATAATATTCACCAACCCTTGGATTATGGCATTGATTAGCATAATACCCCATTTCCTTGCACTTGTAACATTGAAGTGTAGGAGGTGCATTCCATGTAGTCTTTTCATTGTTTGCATCACTAGACATCTTTTTCCCATTATTGTGACATTCAAAAGCCCGATGACCTTCTTTTCTACATTTGAAACATTTACTTGTCCCGTTAAGAAAATTCCCTCTATATTTCTTTCCACATTTTGAGAAAAAGGTAAAAATCATCTTTTTTTTCTGTGTGGTCTTTATATTTCCCTTTGAATTCCATTTTCCTCTTTTTATCAAACACGTATGGCTGATGGGTTACTCAAATATATGTCTCAACCTTTATAGCACATAGAAAAATTTTCTCGTAGCTATTGAAGTCACTTATGGATAACGCCCTTTGATGAATTGCTTTTTAGCCACTAAAAATATCGATCGATCTTAATATGAGGTTGGTTAATAATTCCAGAAGCGTGTCTTGCCAGTCTTATAAAATTTGCTTCGTAGGTACCAACAGATTCATCACCCTTTTTCTTTAGTTCAAGAAACTCCTTCTCCATCTTTATTCGAAGAATATGAGGGAAATACTTATTGAAAAACAAGTCCATAAACTTGTCTCATTCCATGGATTCAATTTCATCTTGGGGCATTGTATTCTTGATAAAATTTCACCATTGATTAGCTACACATTCTAAAAGATATACTACTAAGATGAATTTATCATGTTCCGAACATTGTAGAACTGAAAATATCTTTTCAGCAGTACTGATCCATTGTTCTGCCACTAATGGATCAGAAGACCCACTGAATGAGGGTAGAAGCTGCCTCATGAAGGATTCAAAATAATGTTGCCCCTTCCTTTTCAAAATTTGGAAGTCCTACATGATTCACATCTTGAAAAAGTTTTTTGAGCATGGCTACGAGATTTTTCATTCCATCTTCCATAACGTTTGGGTGCTTAGGGGGACAATCATTGCATTTCCCATCACATTGCATATTAACACGGTTCCTTCGGGTTCTATCCATTGACTAAAACCAAGAAGAATAGTGTGAGAAACACTAATTATAAAAGAAAAACAACATAATTAGTAAAAAAATATCACACTTAAGGTCTTATCATAGGTTAATCATGGGCATTTCCAAAACACTAAGATTTTGTTCTATGCTTAGACAAATACTTAGGGTTCTTACAAAGGCATTCATATCCTAGTTTCCAATGGTTGACTATAACATTCCTCTAATACCAACTATAACGACCCATACATTACATACATTGGTTTTATTTCAAAATTTATGCTCACTTATTACAACATATAACAAAACTGTGAAAGGACTGTATAGGTATAGTGTTTTTTGAAACTGGGAAACATAAACAACTCGTTCATAAATCTTCTACACTGTCTCCCATTTATTATATAATATCTAGAGTCACTTTTGGTATATCTTACTTAATACCCTTATTCCGGACCCGGGGAAAAGAAAACATAAAAATGGGTGAGTTCAAATGCTCAGTAAGGGTAAACAAAGGAAATATCAACCATATCATATTCATAAGAACATAACATTTTTAAAATCATAACCTACAAAAGAGAACATAAAATCATAACATGGGATAAATAATGGTAGTGAAATGAAATCCCAATAATGACAACATAAAACATTAAACACTGTGTTATACACACAGAATCATATAGAATCATTTCTTAGTAGTAAAGACTCATTTCCAAGACTATCCTAGTGGACAAAATCCATTTCTAAACCGAGTTCACTCCTCGTTTTAGTCCTGTATCACTGAACCTGATTAACCTGTCATTCAAGCCATATCTATCTCAAGATATATATATCTTTACCCAATGCATTGGAGGGAGATATAGGTCCCACCCATCTAATAATGATACCATTCTTATCTGTGCCATAATATCATAAATCATACATCATAGCATAAACCATGTAATAAAAAATGGGATACTTAAACATCATGCCATCATAACGTAATCCATCTAAGATAAAAGGACACCATAAAAATAATTCCATAATAACATAATCAAATCAATGTAAAAATAGGGATAGAAACAGAACCCCATATTATCTTAGATGGAAAATAATTTTGATAAAACGCATGAACTCCATTCTTGAGGAAAAAATCCTTTCTACTTCAAAAATATTTTTCCTTTCATAACATGTCATAAAATTTTAAACTAAAAGAAGTTGAATAAAAATAAACTTGAATACTTTTAATTTAATATTCATGGAAATAATGTTCTATGATATCATAAAAATCCATTCATGCCGTATAATTTAAAAAAACATTTTTCTCGTACTTTGGCCAGAAAAGTCGAAAAGTACCTCGTACTAAAAACGTCAAAAGATTCCTTTCATATATTTTACTAAAAACTCACCAATTAGTAAAATTGGATTTAAAAAATTGTAGGAGGATTGAAATAATATTACATATTGACGAAACATGGACTTGGATGATAAATATTCCCCAGTAAATTCTAAAGTATAAACAATCTCGGATAAATATGATTTAAATAATGATTTAAATAATTTCATTGACTTGTTACATAATAATATTTATTGTTATGATATCATATATTTTAATATTCTTGTATTTTTATTAATAATATTTCATTTCTACTTGTTATTCGGGTGTTCATTGCTTTATGTTCTTATGCGTATTTTGTCGAATAAATTCTTATTATTATTTTTAGGTTATAGATACATCAATTAAAGAATGGTATTAGTATTATATATATCATATTTATTAATTAAATTTATTTATATAATCTTTATTCAATGAATACCATGTAGAACGAGTAACATCACATCGTGGAGATGGTAGGCCATACATACGCACGAGTGATGATATCATTCCCATGTTTGTGGAATTGTATTGAAGTGAATGATAGAATATCTCAAATTATTATAGCTTCATAATAAACATATATAGTTATTCTTTACACCATTATACCCATCCATGTAAGGTGGTGTTGGAAAAATAGATTACAACACAGCGTGGAGATGGTATTACGTACGTATGCACGCACAATGATTGTGTTTTTCGTAGGATGGATTGAAGGTGAAATAGGGTTGTTTTATATTTATAATGACATATAATTATATGGGTGATAATTATGTTATTAATTTATTATGAAACAACAAAATAAGAAGCAGTAGAAGATGAAATGAATTTATAAGAATTGGTATAGGATATTACCTCTTCTTTGGCACGCCTCTTCTGAACCTCCTCTTAGGGCACTAAATATGGTCTTTGAAGAAGAAAAGAACATATATTATGTTTCTAGGGTTCTTGAGAAGGAAAATGGGCAGGGTTTGGCTGAGTTGGAAGGCTCAAAATTGTGTAAAAAGGAGAGGGAGGAGGTGCACTGTTATAAGGGAGGAGAGGGGCACCTTTGGAAGAAATTAAATTATTATATTATAATAAAGTCATATTCGGGTTTTAATAGATCCAAATTGATTAATTGAAACCTAAGGTGGGTATGCGTATAAATAATCTCAACCAATAGGTTTTAGACAAGTTTAGGTCACTATTTCAACCTTATCATTTAGATTTAACTCTAAGTTAAATAATTTAAATTTTACCTTGTCTTCTTGTAGTCTTACACTTTATGGGTAATAAACTTACTATTCAAGCCAAAATAATTCAAGTGGTTCATTATTAATATATATAACCTAATATAAGTCATTTTTCCAAACTTTCGATTTTTAGGAATAAAAGAACAATTAATAATATAATATTTGTTTTAAAAAATATTTTATGTCAATTTTCACACTATCTGGTAATTGTTTTTTTTTTGAAAATCATAAAAGCACGATTAGTTCGAATAAATTTAATTAAATCAATACTAACATGTCATATTAACCTATAAAATTATTTTAATTCTAAAAAAGTCTCAAATTACAATTATTTGGGTATTTATAATATCAACTATGTTAATATTTCATTATAAGGTAATTACTGTATCATCATTGTGTCATAAATAAATTAACTTATTTAATATCGAAAAATTATCAATAAAATACAATTATGTAGGAAATATTTTTATAATTCTAATGAATATATATAGTTGAATTTATCTTTTGTATAACTTTATATTAAAAATGTTTTAGTTATTAAACATTGTTTTTAACTCTTTTAACTCTGATTTAAATAAAATAATAATAAGTGTCCTAATCTAATCCAAGTGGACCTAAATGGTGTGATTTTATTCCTAAGGTTATTTTTGGTCGAATTAAAATTATCCAATAGAATTTGGACATGTGTTAGGGTAATAATAATACAATATTTACCCTTAATTACCCTACTTACTTTTAACCGTGGTAAATAAAAGTAATAAGTTACTATTCACCAAAAATTATTTTTATCTTATTAAACCACATTTTATTCCTTTAAATTAACAGCGTTTCTTGGATTTTCGAAATTAAACTCATAGAAGCGGTAAAATCATGTTTTATGTAAAATTGCAAATGCTCCTAGGAGGTGGGTAAAATACGGAAAAAAGTTCAATAAACTTTTTATGTATCAATATTATAATAAAAGTACTCCAACGAATTACATTGAACATATATAGGTATTATGTATCTATTTTGACCTAAAATAAATTTAAAAAAATGATAATTTAAATAATAAGTTGGCCTTAACCAATAACTCAGTATTTTCACTATTCATCAAAAATTGAATGTCTTTAGAAAAATACCAAAAATTCACCCTAGGCTAATTTCATTATTTGCGAATCCAAAAATGAAGTCCATTTTGAAAGATAAAATTTCAAAAATTGTGTATTACTATTCATAATGGACAGTTTATATAATATTTTAATAACATATCGTTGTTTAGTGAAACTCGGTATTGCGTACAATGCATGCTATCGAGGAAGGTTACTCTTGCGTGTAACGCAAGCCAAGACAATGTTGTGTATAGTGAACGATTCCTCTGTTTATGCATATAACATAAAACAATTTGTCATAAAATCTCGGGTGTTACAGAATTTTAGGAGAGAAAATGAAAATAAAGGAACTTAAAATGAAATTACAATAAAATGAAAGGGGTTTTCCTCTTGATTATTTCTTTTTGAGAACTTTTTTAGAGGGGTTTTTTTACTTTTAATAAGATGAAAAATTATTGTATGTGGGAAGGGTCTTGGGAGGTGATTTAAGTAGAATTTTTGCAATACTATAGGCTTGAGAGGAGTGTGGAGAAGAGGTGGTCGGGGGTGGTATTGGTAGTGGAGGAGGGGGAGTTTTCTCATTATTTTAATCATTAGTTAATAATTTCGGATCAAGAGTAAGACTATTTTGACAATTATAATAAAAAGTACTAAAAAAATATATTATTTTTCCATATTTTTTACTTATATTAACCATACATCATCTATGACCCCATAATTAATGTATTTAGCTTTTTTCATAAATTATGTTATTTAACTATTCACAAACAATTAAATTATTTTAGAAAAATAAAAATAATTCAGTCAAACCATTTTTCAACATGTATATTTAAAAAATGAAATCCATTTTATAAAAATAACATTATAAATGGGATAAATTTTATTTTAAATTTAAATAATAATTTACTTGAAACATATAATTTTTAAAATTATAACTGATTTTATAGCACTTTGAAAAAATAATTAAGTTCACATTAAATTATATTATAATAATATAGAATCAAAATATTTATTTATGAATACATTTTATGAAAATAAATTTTCTTTTAAATTATTAAATTATTCATAAAATTGTAATTAAATACTTATAACTTACAAAAAATAACAACACTTAATTTATATTTTTTATGTTATTTATTTAATTATTCTAGGATGTAACTAGATCACATTATAACTTATAAGATGGAACATTTTCCTTTATACATTTATTAGTGAGGTTACTATTCAATTTTATAGTTTATTGTTCATAAGGTTCATGTTACTATTCCAAAGGTTGAGTTACCGTTCCTTTGGTATATGTTAATTAACATCTAGAAATTCCTTCTATTTCATTATTTATTCATTTATAATGTTTTTATTTTGTTCTTATTTTGGTTTTATGTGATTATATCATATGAAATTATTATAAGAAGTCAATTTCATTGATAAAACCTTTGGGTCATTTTATAAAACATTAGATTTACCCATTTAAATTAATTTAAATATTCGTGTAAAACATAAAAAGAGTTTACTAAATAAAAAAGACTTTTGTAAAACAATTTTTAAAAAATGTGGACATGGATGAATAATATGGGTGATCAAAAAGAGAAATATGATCATGTTTTATTGTAAACATTCATTTGTATAATTCTAGTTAAAAGGTGAGGAAAATATGTAAGAAAAAAAGAAAAAACCTTAAATATGTATAGAATAAGAGAATATATGGATTTTAAAAAGGATATATTTTAATATTCCATCAATGAAAACATGAATCAATCCTTGAAAAAATATATTTTAAATTTTTTTTTACCTATTAATAAAATTTTTAACAAAAAACCCACGATATATTAAAATTGATTTGAAACATTTATAATAATATATATATATATATTAATTTTAAATACATAAAATTGGTATTATATACACTATATAAGAATAAATAAGTTCATAATACCAAATATGTCCCAATGCGGTAGAAATTGAGATGAAATACCTTACAATGATTGTATCATTGAAGTGATAATTAATAAATGAATAGATTATGTGTGAAATTTTGAAATAAAAAAAGTCTAAATACAACACAATATAATCAGTGGACATTTCACAGAAAATTGTGTAATAACATAGTCAATGAAGTAGAAGTACAACCTAATGAATAGAAATTGAGCTAAAAAACCTATACCTCATGTTTACACATTGATAAATAATCTTTAACCCCTTGTATAATGTTTTTAAAATTGATATTAATTTATATTAGGACCATATTAATATTTATAATATCATATACGTTCCACTTGTTATATATTTTCACCCATCCACAGATAATATTATATTATATTTATTGTTTCGATTTTAACTACGTAGTTTTATCATGTATCATCATGGATGTTTTGGTTACTGCACATATGTGGTAATTTCCTCATATTCAGAATGATATTAATATTATAAATTTAATATTGTTTTATTTTATTTATATTTTGAATCATTCTTGAATGTTGGATAAGGAAAATCAATCGCACACCTTCATGGATATGGTATGTCCTATATCTGCAGAATTAACGTTATCATTTTTAAATAGGAAAAAGGTAAGTAAACATAAGATATATCAAGGTTCTAAAAATCAACAAAATATAATATTTATTATATATATATTCATGATTTCAATAATTATTAAAATCCATTTGATGAAGTGATACAAAATTACATTGATTCGTAAGGTGGTGGTTTGTCGTACAAATGACTGATTATTTTGTTTCACATTTGATGAGGAAGAATATGGAAAATAATATGACATTAACATAATACAAAATCAGTGTATGGGAGATACTGGTGTTATTATATTGTAATTTTTAGAACATTATTGAATATGGGAAAAGAATAAGTAAAAAAAATATCTCCATTAAGACGATTACCTACTCATGGAGAAACATTATTTAGATATCTTCTTTATGGACCACAGGGTTGGTATTTTCGAAAGACTAGTACCACTAAAACTTGTAAAAGGATGTTTGGGAGCATTATTTCTTGGTTTTTTTAGTATAAATTTCCATAGAAGTATGAATAATTGATGGGAAGAGGTTCCCTTTAATAATTGAGGTAAGTGGAACACTTAAAATTGCTCAACGTTTTAAATCTATTCTTAAGTTGCTTTATTGGAACAATTGTTCCAAAATGACTCAGATTAAAAGGTGATATGGGGAAGGTTGAAATATAACCAGCCAACGAGGTTTAATTAGGTGTAAATGTTATTTTAATCCCTTTTATATTATTTTAACCCCCGTATTAACCATTTTTAACCTTAACTATAGTGATATCCTTTTTAAACTAAATTGATTTTAACTTTAATAAAAATTAACTATTATAACATAAACATAAATAGGTGGCAATTTTTGATAATTTATTTTCTTAAATTTTTTGTAAACTTTTTTTATTTCTGGAATGTTTTAATAAAATATTTTTTTTTCATAAAATATCGTTATTGTTGTTTTTTAAATTATTCATTTAATTTGAATTTAAATACATCCATATAACAAATTAATTGTAATATAAACCATTTTAATATAAACTATACATTATTATTACCCATAAAATTATTGTTACACCATTAGTAATTCAAAACAATATTACTTTTGATCATCTTAAACACATTTATTATTATTTTTTGCTACTTTCACAAGCACTCTGTTACAGTTATATATGTGTTTAAGTTAATTATATTATCACTAAAAAAATAAACATAAATTACCATTAGGAAAATAATTTTATTTTTCTAAAAATAACCATTAATATTCCTTCACAACAAATTTTTATCCCTGTGTGAACATACAACTAATTTTCAAAAGTAGGAGAGTTATATTTTGTATTTTTCATTACTTAAAATATTATATAGGACCTTTTCATCAAAACATGTCTAGTAAACAATTAAATGTTATTTATAAATTAAAAAGGATCTAAAATACTTCATTATATAGGAACTAAAATGAAAAATGGTTTCTTTATTAATTTTTAACTTATATTAACCTAATTTACCCATTTACAATGGTGACAAATATTTACGGATTGTACATTAATTTTTTACAAAAAAATTATACATACCATAACAAATAAAATTAACTGAGATGATTCCAAATATTGAATAGTGTTTACAAAATTCAATATCTATAACTGGAAGAAATAAATTTTATAATAAATATATAAAATGAAGTGAAAACAATTTTTTTAATGTGTGTTTAACCATAAAAATTAACTTATATAAAAATAATGAATTCTGTTGAATAAAATGAATTTAATTAAACTATTATAAATAAATTATCTTATGTAACATTAATACTAAATATGAATTATAATTTTATTTTTATTTTGTTTTAATTAAAGAATATAAATGAGAGTATTTGAAATATATGTATTTTTCAATATTCACTAAAAAAACATTCATGAAAATCCAAAACTTTAACCTTAAGTTTATTTTAATATAATGGATTAAAAAATGGTATAAAATATAATTTCTAAAATTGTCATAAATTAATTGTAATTTTCTTGAGAAAAAATAATAATTTTTTTAAATAAATATATTTTTTATGAAAAATGAATTTTGGAAGCATAAAATGGACTCAATAAAAATTAACTTCTTTTTTACAAATAAATTATATAAAAAATTTATAATTCTTTAATAATGTGCTTAATACTATTCATATGGTATTATTCAATATCTAGTACACATTTAAATAGTTATATTTCAATAGAATATCGATGTTCCATTAAAGGTCTGGGTATCGTGTAAAGAAATCCATAAAGCATAGTATACTTAATTTTCAATGCGTTACTGTGAACATGTGGTTACCTGATAATTTTTTTAAGATGTATCACTATTTTAAACTTATAGGTTTTATCATTAATTTATATATAATCATATATTTAATTAGTATATTGGGTTAGGTATTCGACTCATGTTCATTGTAGGGGTCCACTATACACCTTCTATGATTGAATAGACACAGTTTTCATGTGACACTATGACGTGGTGAGTTTTTAACTTATTTATTTGATTTTATAATAGGTTTTAAAAATTTAAATTAATTAGTATTTTCATATTTATAATAAGATCAATTATAATTAATTTAATTGTGATGTAACGCTTAAATAAAGTAAATATGAAATGGGAAGAGTTTGTGTTAGTCTTTGATGAGGCATAATCATGCCTTGGTAAAATTTTCAACCTATGTAGGAATATATAAAAGGATTCAGAATGAGGTTGGTGGTCCTTGAACTTACCAATTGTAATTTATAGAGCTTTTTTATATGTGTGGGAATGTTTTTGGTACACCAGTAAAGGTATTTTCATTTTAATTAATTAAATATACTATATAATTTAAAATAAAATGGTAAATTAAAACTGAACTTCTTAAACAATAGAACAAATAACCTATTCCATTATGGACCAAGTCATTTGATTGATTCATTGACCATCAATGGTTGAGGCTTCGACTAAAATGTGTTTCTCTAGGAATATGGATACCCCTTGACAGGTGTGACAAGAATAAGTATGAATTAGTTTTCTTAGGGTAGGTACCGTTATCCACCATTTTATATATGTGTGTCTTGACATAGACATATGACTTATGCCAGCCTTAGATGGCATTCCTATTTTCCCCATATAATATTATCTTGGATGAAAGTGAGGATTTAATTTTAGTTATCCCAAATGGGATAAAAAATTATCCTTGAGATACCTTAGAGCCTTTAGGATTAATGATTTTTGTTATGGGGCGATACCCACACTTAATGTGTGTTTTCTTATGTGATTATACCATGGGAAGGATGAGTGGGTGGAGTGAACAAATTATCCTAAAATACCATGGACCATGAGATAACCCATGATCCAGGTCCCTAAACTATAACATGTGAGGCTTAACCATGTGTCCCATGAGGTCATGTTATGTTTTCATACTACCAAGTAGAATGGAATCCTCCCAACATCTGGTGATAACATAGGGGCGGAATTTAGACCTGGGACCCCATATAGGGTTCATGCTTAACGATGTGACCTATGTAAATATGAAAGGATCCCTAATGACTAACTTAACTTTAGTGGTTTATAATATGTAATATTAAATATGATTATGATTATCACTATAGAATTGAGTCATGATGTGTGTCGTGGAGGTTTTAGTGAAAGAGGTTGTTCAAGAATGTATCAAACCCTTTTTGTAACATGATCTATATACTCTATAAAAGACGTATAAGAGATAGTTGTGAGATTATATTTATAGAAAAATCCCTTCTAAAAACCTATAATTATAAAATAAAATCATATTTATTGGGTGGTCAATTATAACTAAAGAAAATAACTATAATGGGTGGTGTGTGATGACTAAAAAACACCCTTAATGTGTTTTCTATGATGATGAAATAAAAAAAACTTAATGTTTGGTATGTGACGACTAATTAAAATATCCTGAATGAATAGAATATGATACTAACAAAAACACCCTTTGAGGTGATCTGTGATACTTTCTCTACTATACACCTTTTTGGAGGTTTTGATACAAGTCAGAACTACCATTGCACTATTTTGAGAGATATTCCATCATCGACCAAACCCATTATTGTCGATCAGGGTCATGAAAATTAATATCTATGGGGATTTGTTTCTTTATTTTTATTTTTTTATAAATTAATTAATATTATTTCACATGCACATATGATTAAATTTTTGGTATGTGTGAGATTTCATATGTGGTGACCTATTTTGTTTTATACTCATAACCTTATGGGGATTCCATTACACCAGTCTACCAGAGTATAATCTCACTTTGTTGCTGGTACAACTTAGGTTGAGGCTTGGGATTTGTTTATTGAGTTGGGTAACTCGAGGTCTGGACATTTGGATGAGGGGAGGATTATATTTAAGTGCCTCATTTCGTTAGTTCTGTGCATGTGATCATCCTAGTGGGTGGTTACTCTTGTATACTTGAATTACAGGATTCTATTTTATTACCTCAAATTTTCACTTTTATGATATTATGTACTATGATGTGATATATATGCATGATATTTGGTTATTTAGTTTTTATTTTATACTCTGATCCATGTGGTATAGTCCCCCCATCATACCATCCTAGACCCCCATTCTCAGTCGGCAGCCCCATAAATATGAGAGGGTAATGATGAGGCCTTGTGGTATGACCAATCAAGTTAATATTTATAGTGTTATTGGTTATAATATTACAAAGTGATATCATATCTCTTATTGTATTCTACTATTTGGGATATTGTCATCGGGCGATATAAGAATGTGATGAGAGAGAAAATTACCAATAAATATAGTTTTTTTCAAAGTAATTAACCCCCATAAATAATCTAATCCAATGAAATTAAGTTATATTTATTACTTTTGTAAAATCTATTATTTAAATTTAAATTAGATCAAATCATGGTTTTTTCATGATCTATGAATTTTTTGATGTAATTATGAAGCCATACTCTTTTAATTAAATATTTAACTAGTTTTTTAACTAAATCATTCACTATATGAATAATTTTAGTATTTTAATTTCAACTAGACCATATAACAATTTTTTTATAATTTAATAATTTTATATTAATTGAAATCCATTATTTTATATTTATAGATTTTTAATGTAATTATTTATTTTTATTTTAAAATTTTAAAATCACATCTTGATCTATATGATTTAATTTTATTATTTATTGATGTTAAAAAAATTTAATTATTTCAATGACTTTTTTTTTTATTAAAAAAATCAATTGAAAATTTTTGGTTTTATTATTTTTATTCATTCTTCTTCATAATCCTAACATTTCATACAATGTGGCTGGGCTTTCCATATTTTAGGTTGAAGAAAAATATATTGAAAAATGAGTATAGACTAAGTGAATATATGAAGGATGCATAGTCACTCATCTAAATGTTCCCACATACTGACTACAAGGAAAACTTCATGTTTTTTTCTCAAAATGATTACAAATTTTTTAACTAATCACAAGAAGGAACACTCAAATTACCTTATTTATAGCTTCCCAATTGGCCATGGAATCAAAATAGGGAAACTTGTTTCATGATGAATTCAGACTTACTATGCCCTTCAAGGTTATTAAAGCCACTGAAACTACACTTAAAAAATCCTTGTATTCCCTAGAAGATTTTTTGAACTACTAACAAACCAGGGAATCACTAATTTTACACTATTTCTAAGAGACCACCACAATCTTCTCAAACGACTATTCCTTGCTCGTGTCTCAACAAGATTGACCACATACCACCCACCCCTAACCAAATCGGAGTAGTGTCTCCATAGACCATGCATGAAGAAGAAAATACCTTGATTATAAAACATTAAGATTTTATGAAATATTTTTTCAATTAAATTCAATTTCTCCGATAACATGTGTTACACGTAACAATGAGTTTAAATGAACCATGATAAACTTTTAAAATATTATTATTCAATTTTCCAGCTATCATCATGCTATTGGATTGGTGGGTATGAATAGAATTAACTAAATTATAACAAATTTATGGTTACATGTGTATGAATTAATTCATTGGGTTTTAATTAATTAAAAATAAAACTAAAATTCGTTAGAAAGTAAAATTGATATTGTTCTAAAAAAATTTGTTTATGCACACAATGTATTTCTATAATTTTAAATTAAATTATTCATAATTTTAGAATTATTTTAATTAAATTTATAAATTTAAAATTTAATAAAATGTTTTAACAATCATGTAATATTTTTCTAGGCCTGAGTTAATAATAAATCTAGTTTTATACTTCACCATAAAATTTTCTAAAAAGTAGTTTTCATCACGTGTTGTGGTTCTATTTTAAAATTTATTTCTAGCACATATAGAAATTGAATTTAATAATATATATTCAATATTTTTAATTAGGAGGTGATTATTTTTTAAGTAGATCCTTTTTATATTTTACAATATGAACAGTAATAACTGTAAAATTTATCATCTTAGTAAAAGATAAATCATGTTAAAACAGGTTAAATATATGTGATAAGTCTGTAATATTTATTCATAAATCTTATTGGATAAAATTTATTCAACACTTATAGTCTTAGGATGTAAATTTGTTTTAGTGGATACTAGTACATGAAAATTACCTATATAATATTTAATGCAAAAGGGTATAAAGTGCCACTCTCGTAGTTTTAAATATTAATTTCATGTCTACATCAAGAAAAAATTTAGTTATGAATCAATATAAATGTATATATTGAGAATTATGAATTAATAATTATTTCTAAAATTTATTCATAATTGTTAATAATTATATATTTACATTAAATGTTTATAAAACACTGATGCAATATTTATTCAATTAATCAAAAAATAATAAATGATTTTAAACAAAATTTAATTAATATAATTTGAAATATTAATATTGTTCCATTCTTTTTACATATGTATAGGAAATTGTAGGGTTGTGTTAAAGGATTATATTGTAATTCATTTTTTATTTGAGTTTTTAAGTAAAATTAAGTGATTTTTTTCACAATTGATATTAATGATATTTTAAAAAAATAATATTTTATTAAATTATTTAATGAATATAAAAAAAATTAAATATGAAATTTTGGTAAGTAATGGAATTAATTTCATCTGTATTCCATTTATTATTCAATATTTTCCTTGTAAGAAAAATTATAACCCTTTAAGATTGAAATAGGCATTACCACTTTTAGTATTAAAACGAGTTAACTAAGGGGTTAAACCAAAAGATATGGTTTAAAAACCCACTTAAGCATGCCCAGATATTATTGGTAGATGTTATACAGATCATATAATATGTTTTTATTAAAATACTTAAACTTTTTTAGACATTTCAGAAATATATTATTTGTATATTTTAATCTTGTATGAAATTCCAAATGTTCCTCTCAACTCAATTATGAATGTGAACTTCATCCCTTATATTATTCACACCCTTTTAGCCTTATATCCTGACATACCCTACCAAAATACCATATAAACATAATTATACACATTTTTTGGGGTTTTACTTCCCAAAAGGATAAACTTAGGATCCCTGATAGGATATTTAAACAATTTCTTTCAAAGGAGAGATAATCACCTTAAACGATCATGTTCTTTATAATTATTATTTTAAATAATATAAAACTACTATAATATTAATAAAATAAAAAATCCAACATTTTAAATATACATAAATTTTATAATAATTATGAATTCACCTTTACTCACATTATTTCATTCAAATGGAATGTGGAACTACTGTTAGTGCGTACTGGAACTTATCATCTCCAAGTAGCGAAGTTATTAATTTCGCATCACAATATTTTATAGATGTGTATTTTGATGTTTTTGATTTTTAGTTATTATAATTATGGAATATTTACACGTCTATAATGATAGTATTCTATCTACCTTTTTACCTAATTGTTTTGGGGAAATAACATTGTTTCATATGTGTACGTGCGGACTAACACTGCCATAAAGTGATGTGATTAGTTTTTCCTTTATATTTTACATGTATGGGTATAAGTATGGATATAATGAATATATATTATATTTATAATATAATAATTATTCGTTAATGTTTATTTATTATATAAATTTCATTCATTCTATTTGTTGAAAAATGAACACATCATTAATACATATGTACGACCTACTATCCCCATGAACAATGTAATTCATTTTTCTATATGTACTTTTATGAATGAATATAAATGTGAATATGAAGAATTTATATGATTTTTATATCATTATTTACATTCTAGAGATTAAGGAACCACTATCAAAATATGAGGACAAAAACTACTGAACTAAAACATATTTGAAAAAAGAAACCGATTATGCCTAGAATAACGATTTCAATAAATAATTCACTACAAAATATTTCACTTTTTCCAATAGAGGAATATCTATTTGTAAAAGTGAATTTTATATTGGTAAAATGGTTTACTAACATATATTTCCTTATCACTATATTGTCAGCAAAAAATCTATCACTAAATATTTTTACAACATATAAAATAGTTCTCATACAATTATATTAGTACCAAAATATAATATATATTTGTGGTTAATGTGTTTAGGAATTGGTTCTGGTGAAAAATTATTCTGTTGGTAATAATATTAACAATATATAATATATTTTTTTTAATTACATTTGAATAAAAATTATAAATTTTTATTTCTATTAAAATTAAAAATTTCTATTGATAGTATAATATCCTATCATATTTATTAATTTATCATATAAAATACATTGGTTTTAATTATAAAATCGAAGATAAATTTAACACATGTTGAAACTTTGGAAAAAAGTAATTATATTTATAAATAAATTCTTTAAAAAATGAATCAATACAAAATCCCTTATCTAACATGATTCATTAAACTCATTAATACAAAATCTACCCCCTCCCATGCCAACATCACCCATCCATGACACATCATGGAACAATGATCACTAAACAATCCATCCATTCCCCACGACCAGCGAGTCAGCTCCAACCCATTCATGCCGCTCCAGGGACTAGAGAGGACCAATAAATCATCTATTCCTCAGGACCAGCGACCCAAATCCAACTCAAATCTGTACAAAATATCTGCATGAATTGAGACCAAAATATGAATAAAGGTATAAAAAATGATTTTCATAGTAAGCATTTTTAATCATCCCTGCTGATATTTAATCAAATTTATGTAAAATCAGATCCATATAAGATGTTTCCCAGACCAACTGAAACCCCAAAAAATTTCTTTCAAAAAGAAAACATCAACAGAGCCATAATTCAATAAAAAAAATGGGTTTTAACAAACAAAAATGATGGAATGAATATATCCCCTCCATTGGAGTTATATAGGATGAATAAATTCAAGAAGTATAATAAATAGTGACCTCAACCTCTACCCGAGGCTTGATTTTGGGTGGCATTATTTGCTTCACCACATCTGGAGAGCTATACAGATCTATCACCCTCTTGTGCACACGCAGTTCAAACTAATCACATGTGTTGGTCCTTGAAAATATTAATACAAAAGTAAAGAAATGGAGTAGGGAATAAAAGGCTTTCAAATATGATCCAATATGATTTATGTTTAAATATGCATATGATCACACATATAACCTGTTTGATCATAGAAAAACTCTACTCTTGGATTACAAGCTAGACATAACCTGCTTGAACCATCACATACATTCAAAATAATGATAATTTAATAATTTAATGACATCAAATTAAAAAACATAATGTTGAATGTCTGATTTTAGAAAATAAATTAACATTACATGAATTTGAAGGCAAACCGGTAAGTGATCGAGGAAGAAATCATAATCTACCTTCTGCACAAGGGTACTTCCTGATAGTTTTTTCAAGGACCTTGGTAGAGATTCTAATAGGTCCCTTGACATTCAGCTACATGGACATGGAACCACGAACCATATCAAAACACACTAAAAAAAATATAAAAGGCCAAATAATTCACATCTAAAATAACAGAAAGAATAAACAATTGGGACCATGAACTAGAAGGATTTAACATATTACTAAATCCATTTATTCATTTTAATCACATAACTTTGTTCACATGATTCAAGATAGTTCTCATTTATAGTACTTTTATTTGAATAATTTTAATTTGAAACATAATTTAAAGTGGATATTTTTCTTCCACATAAACTCAGTACATGTGGAGAGCCAGCATACATGGAAAAATCAAATCATGTTGAGTTAATGTAAAATCAAAACATTTTAGAACTAATAATTTTATGTGTAGAAAGATCTAATTAGTTAATAAAATCCCAATCCCAAACAATGATAAAGACAAAAATTAGAATGAGAATAAAATATTCCATATTTTATGAAAATATAATAAAAAATCAATATAAAAAATCAGACAAGAGATCATTGAATGGAGTCAAAATAATATATATTTTGAGGTTATAGACATATTTTTAGGAAATTGTGATCATGATCTTGTGTATCTTCTATAGGGGGTCCTCTATCCAAAATTTTGTTCGTTTCGTAGCTGCATACACAAAGGATTCTTTTGAACCCAACAAAAAACAAGATTAAATGGGTTCTTTAGCTATTGGGTGAGTTTTTGTATCCCCCTCCCACCATATAATTATTTTAATATTTGACATCAGGTCTACTAAGAAAAACCTAAAACAAAAAATCACAATCACTAATTTTCCCAAAACAGTTTCAAAACCGATAATTTGATATGATTCTTTTGAGTCTCACCCCACTTGTTGCCTTCACCCAACCCACACTATCTTCTTTAGCCACAGCTTCACTGGTGGGCGCTTGTTGGACCTCCTAGATCATGTTCCAAACATCTTTATTATAAACCAGTCCATCATCCTCCATGCCAGTGTCTCTTTGCTATGAAACCCCATTCTTACGTGTGTCAGGTTGCTCAACCAAGAGTTCCATATGAATTCCATCATCCATAAGTCGGTTCAAAGAGACATTCTCTATGTTTCGATCAGAATCCACCATTACACCCTCATGTCCCCCCTATTCTAACCAATTATCACATGGAAGAAATCTAGTTGAGTGATTAACATCTGCTTCTCCACTTATTTCACTCACAGTAGCCACATTTCAATAATTGAAAAATTATCATGAAGTTTTCCCACCTTCAATTCCTATTTTTTCCTTCCTAAATTTCCATTAAACTTCAGATCATGAGGAAACAACTATTTTTATTTCAGCAACACTATATCACCCAAATTCATAGGATCATCATCCATACCAGCTATTCGAACATCACCCTCATGGCCCTTAGTGGACACATTAAAGATCACCAAGAAACTACCATGATCAACAGCATTACCAAATGAAGATTGATTCACCTGATCACCCAGACTATATCCCTATTTCATCAACCTCTTATGTTTGGAAGCTGCAAGACTATGCCCCAATTTTAGACACAACAACTAGAAGTCATACCAATAATCAAAATAACAAACTATTTGTATTGAAACTCCTCAGCTATAGAAATCTAGAAATATTAGACCAGGGGTCTTAGAGACATCAACATCAACACATACCTCTGGTGAAATTGGTTGACATACTACCTGAGTCCTACTGTCTGAGAATAGATATCACCCTACTAGATTTTCATGTATATAAAGGATGAATGTATTTTGAAAGGTGATAGGGTGTTCCCAAAATCTGTCCCAAACCACTATTGTTCATGAATACAGCTTTATTTGATAATCGTACAACCACTTAAAAAGAAGAAACCAATATCCTTCAGACCTATAAGATGCAATAAACTAGGAAAGTATCATATCTTCTTCAAATGAGAACCATATCATAATATTCTTGGAATCATGAATCCCTACAGTCGGGTGCTCATGTAGACCACATGATCCCAAAATCAGGTGATCTGAGTCATCCCCTGATGGTCGTCATCCTATAAAATTTGAAATTGGGGTTAGATGCATCAGCTCGGAAGCATTAGAGAATTTTATGTAGAGAGAAATAATTTCAGGGACCCATCAAACATTTTTGAGACTTTCAAACTGAGGGAGATGTGAGGGAAAGTGGGTAAGAAATTAGGATTTGAGAAAGGGGTAATGTGCGATGGTCAATACCCAAGTATAGTTAACAAAGGAACCTACCCCACTAAGGGGGAGGGGCTGTTGCAATAACCATCTCCATTTAGAGAATGGTTGCAGGATCATTGACCGAGTAGAGGATGCCCCTTCCCATATTTCTCATGATTTTTATGTTTTTTACATCCAAAATTTATATTAACATTTTTGGGGTTTATGTTGAAAATTTTCATTTAAGATTAATAAATTTAAATTTAAAATTTAATTACTATATAAAACATAATATTTTAACAAAAC
Source organism: Viscum album (assembly GCA_963277665.1). NCBI lineage: Eukaryota > Viridiplantae > Streptophyta > Magnoliopsida > Santalales > Viscaceae > Viscum > Viscum album. The sequence continues at coordinate 1,232,024,032 of OY728135.1, read as the reverse complement.
ACTAATAATAAATTGTATGTTATCTTTGGTCATAAAAATGATATTATAATAAATTAGATTTCAAAATTGGTTAATGGTAAAGTTGTTTTATTCAATTTTTTATTAAAAAATATTATTCTGTTGTCAAAATATCTTTTGGTAATGATAGTTATTAATAATATATTCATGTGTTGGTAAAAATATGTTGGTATTAATAAAATAATGTAATAAATTTAAGTTTTATTAGACGAAATGTTGGAATGTAATAATTATTATTAAAAAATATATCTGTTGGTAAAAAAATTGATAGTATATTAAATTAATATCAAAAAAACATAGTATCTGTTGGAAATACATAGTTTTACCAAAAAATATATTATGTATCATTGAATTTTCTTTGGTATAAGTAACTTTTTTAAAAGTGATTTTAAAAAAATGATTGACTAATATAAGGCCCCACCCTTAAACATAAAATAATCCTGAGTAAAGTCATGAATTTAAATTTGGGATCTTTTCATGTTTATACTTTTTGAGAATCATTCCATAACTATTACATAATAGAGCCAGACATCACATGTGGATAATTGCACACAGTATCCACTTTTTCTACCAAAGGAAACCCTTTAAACAAAACATGATTTCTTTTTCTTGATAAAATTCCTCTTGACTTCTTCCTTTCTCTTACCAATCATTATACCAGGTGGAATACATTTCAGAAACGTGGGATGAGCATAAAAAGCTCAGTGAAGAATATAAAATAATGAATACAACTGTTAGTCAAGGAATCATTAAAACCGATGAAATTTTTTTCATAAAATCATATTTTTCACCCATACAACGTAAACAACTTAGCTTACATCATTTAATAATAAGATTCATAAAAAATCATAGAAATCATAAAATATAAAGGTAACTTTTGGAACTCATATAATAATTACATTATATATTTCACAATTACTTAAGAGTAACTTTCATGGTTATGTTTCGAATACTCATCACAGTATATTCCCTAAACCTATTTTAAGAAACCTTAACGTTTACCCCCATCATTTTATCCAATACATTGGAGAGAAATCATGGGCTCACCCACCATTAGATCTTCATGAAACCCCACATATACATAATCAATGACCTAGAACCATCACATAATAATAACACGTGAACAAGCATAAAGGAAAATATTTTTTTTACATTTCAATCATAAGAAAGCATTTCATGATATTTATATAATCAATACATTTAAAAACAGATTTAAAACACTTAAAAAGAACATTTTTAAATCATAGTGTACCATACCACTTTGAATATTTTAAAAGAATTAACATTTTAAAACATTAATGTTAATATAAATAAATCCATAAAACTATTTTGAAAACATTGACATTAACGAAAAATATTTACAATATTAGATCTTTAAAACAATTAAAATGATGTTTTCATTAAAGATTCCCTTACCACTTGTGAAAATACTTGAATTAAAATAATTTAATAATAAAATTGAACAAAACTTATAATATATTGAGAATAATGATATTCATGATATTATATGTCAAATGTCAGTATATACACTATATAACTGAATTAGTTCATAACAACAAATAAGTCTCAATGGAAAGTAAATTGAGAAAAATTCCCTTAAAAGATCATATCCATTGATTAAGGATAAATAAATGAAATAATAATCTAAGAAAAAATATAAATATACCCAATATAACTATATATTTAGTTTAAAACAATCCATGGTAATTCACACATATTCTTGGAAAAACAAAACCAATGACATGGATATTCAACTCAATGAAATGAGATTGAGTTAAGATTTTCCTTACCTCAAGTTGGACTTCTCTTGTTCATTCTCTATATTCTCAAATAAAAAACATATGTTAATATCTACACGATTCAGTACCTTTCTAATGTTTATTATTCATTTTATATCACTTATTACTATGTAATAATAATTATTTAATTAGTTGAGTTCATATCAGATGTTTTGTCGATGTTTGGTACATCTGTCAAAAATGAACATGTTATAATTACAAATTGTTCATGTGGTAAAAAGTACCTTATTTCCATAATAGTATTAATTATATAAATATAATATATATCCAGTATATATTTATTTATAATTGTCCATAATATTTGGATATAAGAAATGAAATGCACCGTTTATGGAGATGGTAGGTTGTACGTCTGAATGAACCCTACATTCGTATCTTTTTCATGTTAAGTTAATAAAAACTGAATGAATAATTGGTATATTGTAATTAAATAATAATATATATTTTATATATTATACATAATTTAATTAAAATGATTTTTTATATGTTCCTTGTATGATAGGAATGAGTCATATCACTTTAAGGGGGTGGTAGTCCAAAATTCCTCAAATGAAATTACTGTATTTTCATGTTATGGAAGGCATAAAGGTATGTTGGAATTCATAATTATATAAGTATATAGGAACTATATAATATATATATATCATATTTAAATAATTATCCATCATAATTACAACCATGAGAGGTGGTATGAGAAAATTGAACCATCATCATTTCGTTTGGCAGTAGTTCACCATACACAAAAAAACTATGTTCCATATCAGTTAGATGAATTTGTGTGTAAGTGTAGGTTGAAAACATAACATTAAAATAACCTAGAATATTTAGGATAATGTTGTGGTTATAAAATAATGAAATAAATAGATGTTATAGGTTTTGATATGGAATGTAATTAATAGGATCTTAAAGGAAGACGTTACCTCTAAATCAGGTAACTCTTTTTGATTTGAGAAAAACAGATTCCTTGAGTTTCTTTCTACCCAAGGTTGTGATTATCGATTGAAATGATGTATTTTTTTATCATATTTTAGCATAATTTTGGTGAGGAAATGGGCTTGAGTGTTTTGAGTAAGTGGGTAGAGGTGGTGGCCTTTTATAAGAGGGTGGAGGGGCACTTTTGGAAAGTCTTGAAATATTATTTTAATATAAATTTATTTTGGAATTATAATAGCTCCAAAGTGAAATATTTCGTGTATAAGATAATTATGGGTCACAAACCTCTCATACAATAGTATTTAGACATGTTTAGGTCAAAAATTTAACTTAATCATTTGGCTTTAACCCGTGGTTAAATTAATTAACTCTTACCATTTATTCTTGTATTTTTACAAAATATGGTTAATATAGTTACTATAAAATACCTAGATAACCTAAAGTGTATAATTAATAAAATTTATAACATTATCTAAGTCATTTAGGAAAATCTTATATTTTTATGACTCTTATATCATATAATAAAATAGTATTTATTTTAGAAACTCATTTTTGTCAATTTTGACACTATTTAGTAAATGATTTTTTTAATGAAATAAAAAATTTATTGATTCAAAAAAACTACATTAAATCAAAGATGTAATGTCATAATAAACCATAAATTTCTTGAATGACATCACAATTTTAAAATTAAATTTATTTTAATATTTATAATTTATTTTATTTGAATCCTTCATTAGTAATGTAATCACTGCATCGTCAATGTGTCATAAATAAATTTATTCTTTTAATGTCAGGAAATTATAAATAAAATAACATGATATATGAAATATTTTTATATTTATAATTTCCATTAATAGTAAAATATACCAATTTTATAACCCCCACCCCTTATAATTATTTTAGAAAAAAGATACATGTTTAGGTAATATTTCAATTTACATTAAATTAATTATTATAACATGTCATTTTAACACCCAAGTGGATCCCAAATGAAAAAGGTTTAGCATAAGGATTTTTTTGGTCACCCATGACTCATCTAATATTATTAGGAAACGTTTTAGATTAGTTTTATGTTGTTATAATATTATATTTTACCCTTATATAACTGATTTACCCATTTACCATGGTAAATAAAAAAAATAATGAAGTTGTTATTTATGACTCCCAAGTATAAAATGGACCTATTTACATAATATGGAAATTATGAATGAAAATATGGAATCTATTTTTACATATTCAAAAAACATAATTTTCAGTAATTAATTTAAAATTAATTCCCTTTGTCAAAACCAGAATGTGGTTTATTAAGAAGTAAAAACAATCAAAATATTGACATGTGTTTATGTCCAATTTAAATGTGATGTTACATTCAATGAAAAAAAAATTAATTAAATGATAAAAATAAAATCCAATTAATCTTAAAGACTAATTAAATATATATTATATCTCTATAAATAAATTAAATGACAAGGTAGTTTGGAATTAAAATATTGTATTTATCACTATTAATTAAAATATGAATATCATCCAAAAAATACCAAAATTTCATCCAAGTTAAATTTGGATGTCCTTCTTCCAAATTAAAATATGAATATTTCATATAGAAGTTATAATCTTGTCAAAGACTAGATTTAAAAAGGGTTCTCTTGTATTTTTTTGGAAAAATACTTCTTTTATCAGAAATAATTTGATTTGTTCTTATATCAAATCTAGAAGACATATAAGATGAATTTTAAAAATTACATTGAATATATAACATGAAAAAACCCAAAAGGTAGATAGTATTTTATAAAAACAATTATTCTCATTTAAATATATTTTCAGTGAAATAAATATTTTATATTCAATTGGTTTTTATTTCCATTCCTAATAAATTTTGTAACCAATGAATCATTATTTAAGCATGTGTAAACTATATTTTTATAATTCAGTTGATAATATTCATTCCCTCCATTCCAGTGGCTAGGTTATAAAAATAACATTTAAATAATAATAATTAGGTTTTCGTTTAAGCTCGATGAGTGTATCATATATGTTATTCAACATAGTGTCTCTTTAATAAAACATGGGATGTTATAATAAATTTTTTTAATTAAAACTTTTATGATAAGATATAAATGGTTCGGGTTATTTAATATATTTATAAAAACATTATATTTATTATACAGGAGGTTCCAATGCGTATGATGAATGTCGGACCTATGGTAATGTATTTTCATCTCACTTTTATTTTCATGGGACACCGGCCATATTCGGTAATTGTTTCTTTTTTGTGGTGTCTCCACTCCCCATTAATGTAATTTATGGTACTTATTAAGAAATAAAATGGATATAAATATCTGTATATATTTTTTATTTTATGGGGTATATAATTATAATGTTACCAAAGTTGTAAGGGTTTTATGTTACACAATCATTGTTTATCTAGATTGTTTATTATTATGTTATGATGGTAAAATATTGTTATATAATTTTTAATAATATCCTGAATTTTATTATCTTTAATTTTATTATTGAGAATAAATGATACCTTTCATTTTCTACTCTTTAAATACTTAATATATGAGAAGAATTATTTTTAAAGGTGTTCGACTGTATTTCTCTATTTGATTGAAAAAAACTTTTCTTACATATCAATGTTTTCTAAACTAGTTTTAAAGAATATTTTTACTATTATACTATAATTTTATAAATTATTTTTTACCCATGTTTTAATTCCTACAAAATGTTTTTAAGTGGAATATTATTTTTGATTTACAATTGATGTACTTTTGGACTTCATACAATATTATGAATGGAATTTTTTTTCAACTTATACGATATGATTAAAATGCATCGATGTCCTGACCAATTAATACTATGAAACTTCCTTTACAAGTTTTCAAAGTTATTTTTGAAAAAACCCATAATATTTTCAATCTTTTTGTATTTTAAAAAAGTGATTTCAAAATTGGATGGATAGTTCTCTCAAGAATATTTTAACAAAATTTTAATGGTATTTAGATTCATCAAATACAATAACCCTTGATTTCACTTATTATTTTCTAGGAATATGATATAGAGATACCATCCTTAATATATATTAAAATGGATTATTTTTATTATGACCATATTTATATGAAATTAATTCCTCTTTTGTTGATTATAATATAACGAGATGATGAAATAATTATGAAACTCATGTCTTTCAATGGGTAAAACGACAATGAATTTCTTATAAACCCCGTTTGTTTTAATGGGTTTTGATATGATAAATATTATATGATATTGTGGAACAATTCTATATTATTTTAATTATCTTATGTGTAGAATCTATATCTCCCTCTAATTAATTGGTTAATGATTTATATCCTATGAGATAAATAAGACTATAATGGTGAGTGGACCCAATTATATAAGGGATCCTTTCCACTATAAAAGTGTTGGGAGTGATCCTTGACTACATTAATGGTTTCTGAAGTGAACCCAGTCCACTATGATGGTCATGGGAGTGGACCTTCACTACAATTATGGTTCAGGGAGGGAGCCCAATCCACTATGATAGTCCAGGAAGTGAATCCATGACTTCTAAGGAAATGTTTTTTTTATGCTTATGTGTTTTCAATAATTCAATGCCTTACACTATTGTTATTTTCTCTTAAATTATGTTCTTTTATATCTTTATGATTCTTATCTTGTGAAATTATTTGATATAATCTATGACCCTAGTTTATGATCTATTATATTTATGATATTGATTTCAAATTTCAATATTTTGTTATCACAGTATTTTCCTTAGGTTATTTTTATGTAATCATTTATTTATCCCTTGTTTAAACTTACTGATCATATAGGATCACCCTATCATTTGGTTACATTTCCAAGTTTATGAAAAATTATTTTATGAATGACATTTCTAATAAGGGTGTTAGTTATGAAGGGAATAAATGGAGAATATTATAAACCAATTGTTTATGTGTCCATGTTTTTGAATATACTAAACCAATACATTTCTATTATGGATCATTATGATATGTAATGAATGTTTAGGGAATGAGATGTAATATTTATGTTTAAAATGTATGAGAAATTGTAGTTAGAATCATGTAAATTTTTATAATTCTATGTATAAGATAACTTCATAATTGTATGTTAATGATCATGAATAACCTAGGTTAAATCTATGGTTTCATAGAATTGGTTTTAATGATTTAGTGTTGCTATAATTTTTTCATAATTATGTTGTTTCACATTATGATTATTATTTATCACTCTATGTTTTTTGGTTTTACTCGAGGGACGTAACTCAAAGGAATCATATTAATGATGATTTTGATGGGAAAGGAAATGATTGTCCTACTAGGAAATGGATCATTTTGGGATAACTAATAGAAAATAATTTTACTATTCTTATGCAACTTTTTCATAATATAAATCGCACTATGATTCCAAATGAGTAAAGTAGGTAAAAATACTTTTTGAGTACTTCATTAAGTAACATAACCCTTCTTTTAGTTAGTCTATTAATCCATTAGTCAATGTGTAATGGATCAGTTCCATTAAAAATATATAATAAATTCTTCTATGTTTTAATAATGATAATTTTTTTCTTTCTATATATAAATTGGATGTTGATGAAAAAATGGTGGCCTATTATCAGGAACACAAATAAACAAGAAAAAATTAACTATACATAGTTGGATTAGTTTAATATAAAATTTTAAATAAGTAATTTTATAATATTTTTTATATGAAAATGGGGAAGGAATTCCATTAGCTAAAACATAAGAATGATTAATTTTTTATTACCTATGCGTATAAATTTACAATGCATACTAGGTACGATTCCGGTATTATCATTCAAATTGGAAGGAAGGTTGATTGATTATTTGGGGGCTTAAAACCAAGTATCCAAAGGTAATTAAGAATAAAGTACTTCTGCAAAAATGAATAAATCATTCAATGATCAATCAAGGTGGATAGTGTGTTTGGAGTTACCATTAATTTCATGGTTTTGAAAAGAAAATCGAGTGGGAATTCAAAGAAATTTATAATACCCATGGAGAGAAGATGATGAGCCCTTCATGATGATAAATATGTGATAAGAAACATGGTGTAAATTGTATTAATGTGACTCGAAAATGCTTCATATTTGGATAGGACGGTCATAGGGTAATCGAATACTGAAGATATGTGAAGATGTTAGATAACTATGCGAATATAGAGAAAGAACCATAGAATACACCAACCACACAATTGTGTTTTATATGCTTGGAGTATGGGAATAATTCTAACTAGTTACCAAATAAAAAGGATAATGAAGATGATCGATGTTAACAACCCCTTAATCCCAGAGAATAGGAGAAATATCCTGTGATCCAAATATTTGATGCGCGGTATGGTAACGATGTAGAGAAAGGTACACTTACCATCTACTCTAGATGTGATAATTTCATATTGTATTTTGGATCTACCTACTCTATTAAATAAAAATAATTTTCAATTGGTATTATAGTATCATTTCAAAGATTAGTTGTTTAATTAGAAATTAAAACAGTTAAATGTTTGACGATCGTATATCAAATATATGATTCTTTCCCGGTTGATGTTTTCAGAAATGTGCGATATAAAAACCGTGTTATTCTTAATCTAGTTTAATTAGATGTTATTTTGGTCATGGATTGTATTTCATTACATAAATACACGTGAAGGGAAGTTACTTTTTATATTTCAAACTATCCTATGATCGTTTATTAGTGCGACGAAAAACATGATGTTATGATTGAAATTATAGATATATAGTGGCCAATGATTCCTATGTAATATGGTTGTTAATTTCATATGGTTGATAAGAAAATCAACATTGAATATATTCCAATTATGTGGGAGATTGGTCATATATTTTTGGAGGATTTTCAAAGTATTCCATTGAACCAAGAGGTTTATTTTTCAATAGAACTCATTCTTGGGGATACAAATATTTCAAATACTACATATAGAAAGGATGATATTGTGTTACAGGAATTGAAGAAGAAACATCAAATGAATCTTGACAAGGGATTCATTTATCAATGGGTGTCACCTTGGGGGAATTAGTAATTTTTTTATGAATAAAAATGGATCTTTGTGACTATAAACTGATTATCTAGAACATAACATGATCTCTATTAAGAACAGAAATCCATTATCTAATATTGATTACATTTTTGATCATATTCATTGGGATAAATAAATTTTCAATATTGTTTTTTTCTATGTATATCATTAATTAAGGGTAAAGAAGACCTAGAAATAATTTCATAAATGGTATAGAAATTCTAAATTTATAATGATTCAATTTTTATTACTAATTAAATAAAGAACCACTAGTAAAAATAAAATAATCTTTATTTTTATTCATGAATTATCTTTATTTCACTTTTAGGAGTACAATAGAGGCCACCAGATCAGACATTTTTTCTAGATTTTATATCATCTAAAGCATGACTGTAGAGACCCAAAGCATAACGTACATGAACAATACATTACTTTTGCGGAATACTTAATAAATAACAAAAACAGATACACAAGGACCGTAATAGTTTAGTGTCTTTGGAAACTTGGAACGTAATCTTCTAATCGTGGTGAAAGATCTTCAACATCTCCCATAAAGATATTCCCCTTTTTATTTCTTACCTAAAACCTTTCTTTATATCCTGGGGAAAAGAAAACATAAAAAGGGTGAGCTCAAATGCTCAGTAAGGGTAAGAATGGATAAAATAAAACATACCATATACATTTTAAGTTAAAAATATGAACATAATGTTTAAAGATCAAAATATTGAGCAATGACTTAAAACATGGAAGTACATAAGGCATAGATCATAAAGAAACATTAATAATGATAAAGTATCATGGGAATAAAACATGTAATTGTGGCAACAATTAATCACATGATATTATTTCCATATTATCCAAGGCATTGCTGCCAAGACCATCTTAGTTGATAAAGTCCCTTTCTGAATCGAGTTCACTCCTCGTTCCAGTCCTGTATTACTGAACAAGTTTAACTTTCCATTCCAGCCATATCTATCTCATGAGATATAAAATCATTACCCAATGCATTGGAGGGAGATATAGGTGCCACCCATCTCATAATAAAATCATTCATACCTGTGCCACAAAATAAACATACATCATTCATAATAACCCAACGAATAAAATGGGTTTCATAAACATCATCCCATCATCACATAATCCATATAAAAGAAATGGATGTCATTTCATAATAAGAAAACAGAAACTATGTAAATCATAGAGACCTTATACTTTAAACATACACATATGAAATAATGACATCTTAGATGGGAAATGGTTTTGATAAAAAACATGAAATGAATTCTTGAGGAAAATATCCTTTGTTTTTCAAAATCAATTTCTTTTCAAAAAACGTCATGAAATTTTAAAAGAAATAGATTTTGTTTAAAATAGTCATGAAATATTTTGGAGGAAGCTTCATGAAAATATGTCTTTATAAAACAGTAAAAATCCTTTCATGCCGTATACGTTAAAAAACATTCTTCTCGTACATTTGCCGGAAATGTCAAAAAGTACCTCGTAACGTAAAAAAAAGAAAGATTCCTTACATACCATGTAGTAAAAGTCAAAAATGGGTAAAAAGGAAATTAAAAATACATAAATACATTTCTATAAAACATGGGCTTGGATGATAATGATAACCCCAGTAAATACTTACGAATAAACAATCTCGGATAAAAATGAGATTGATAAATTATCCCTTACCTTAGGTCCGATATGCTTCGTATGGATCCGAACCTACTGTATAATTATTTAAATAATGTCATTGACTTATTACATAATCATATTCATTTTTATGATATCATATATCCTTCACTTATGACTTTATATTACCCATTCTTTTGTAAATTCCATGTTAAAGTAGCGTTTTGGGTAAAATCATTTCATTTATTGTATGTGTTTCGACTAGTAGTTTCTTAATATTATTACTTATATCCTGATTGACATAATTTCAGAATGTAAAACATTATTTATGTATAATATATATTCATCATATACATATAAATTATAGATCGATAAAAGGAATTAAATACACTGTTCATAGAGACGGTAGGCCGTACGTACGCATGAACGCTATTTTCGTTTCCTTATTGAATTGAATGAAACTAAATAGATGACATACATACATATATACATAAATTAAGTAGCATTATTATTTCATATATTTCATTATTATTCATTATATAAACTTTATGATCATTCATGTATGGTTAATCATGGAGAATGAATCTCATTGCGTCGTGGAGACGGTAGTCCGTACGTACGCACGAGCGACGATATAATTCCCATAATTATAGAATTGGAGTGGATGGTATAATATATAAGAATCAGTATGATGTTATAATAACCATATATAGTTATTGTTTACACCATTATACCCATCCATGTAAGGTGTTGTCGGAAAAACTGATTACACCACGGCGTGGAGACGGTATTCTGTACGTACGCACAGGTGGTGATTTTGTTTTTCGTAGGATGGATAAATGGTGATATAGGTTTGTTTCATATTTATAAAAACATATTAGTATAATAGTGATACTGATGTTATTACTTAGTAATGAAACAACTAAAGAAGAAGAAGTTGAAGAAGAAAGAAAATTGAAAGAATCGGTAATGGATATTACCCCTTCTTTGACACGCCTCTTTGAATCCTCCTCTTAGGGTACTAAAATTGGTCTTTGAAGAAGACCAGGACCTCTAGGATGTTGCTATGGAAGTTTAGAAGGGAAATGTTCAAGGTTTGGACGATCTTAAATGCTCAAATTGGTGTGAGGAAGAGAGGGAGGAGGTTCCCTTTTATAAGGGAGAAGAGGGGCACCTTTGGAAATCATAAAAATATTAATTTATAATAAATTTAACCCCACTTAAAAATCTCCAAAAATGACTCATTTTAGAATATTAGATTAGATAGAGTTTTAATATCATCAACCAGTAAAATTTAGACACGTTAGGAATTTATTTTAAAAATATTATCCACATGATTTATCCTTATTTAATCAATTTAATTTTATTTGTGGTAAAAACATTCTAAATTTTACATTATAACAAATAATTATTTATTTATTGTGAATTGTCCATAATTGGATAATTAATAACATATTATACCATATAAATTTAAATTTATAATTTGTAAATATTTTTGTGATTTTTAAACAATTTTATAATACGTTATTTTTATAAAATAACAATAGTGTCAATTTTGACACTATTTATTTATTTGAATTTAAATAAAATAGATACAAAAATATGTTCTAAATAAAAGCTTTAATAGATTTATAACAGTTCATATGTATTTAGAAAAATATTGGAGAACATTAAATAGTTCATATAATATTTATTTTATTATTTTTAAAACCATTTATTTGGTTTATCTCTTAATAAAATAATTACTACATCATTTTTGTATAACTATTTAATATACTTATTTGTTGCATAAAAATTAAAAATAAAATCCTATGATGAAGATAAATATATTAACTTTCACAATAATACTTTTACTAGAATTTATCATCTTACAATCATAATATTTAAATTGTTATATTTATTAAATTATGAAGGTGACAACTTTGGCATCATTTAAAATAAAATAATATAAGTGTCATAATAAATTTTATAAGGCTCAAAATGGTCAAAGAGTATACCATTGGATGATTGTGGTTTATATTTACATGAAAAATAAGTTTTGATCAGGGTTTTGTGCCTTTTATGGTCATTATTAGTTTAATAAGAACTATATTCTTGATTTTTCACTAGATAAACAATTTCTGCATCACTTTTGTGTCAGAGTTAATTATAATTATTTAATACCTAAAAATTATAAATAAATTCATATGATTTATATAATTTAATTAGATTACTGGAGATTATTCATGATCGAAGTTTCATGAAGTTTATCACTAAATTAAAATTAATATACTTATATGATTTAAGAGTGACATGTTGTCAATTTCTTTGGTTTTAATAATAATTAAGTTATTTTCATGGAAAAAAGACCATTAACTGATTCTAATCTGAACCTTAGGCGATATGGATCGACTTTAGTCATCCAATAGGATTTTGGAACATGTTAGGGTAATTTTATAATCTTATATTTACCCTTAATTACCCGATTTACCTTTAACTATGGCAAATAAAATTTACCGTAGTTACTATTCATAATGCCAAAAAATAATAAGTAGTCTAATAATATAATTTGGACCCACTGATTCCAAATATGGAATAAATTTTTTCAAATTAAATACATAGAAGTTGCAGAAATTAAATTAAAAACAATTCCGTTGTCGAAAGAAAACAGGTTTTTGTTTAAACCATTACAAAAGATTGAATTGATTTAACCTACAAATTCAAGGTAAAATCAACGCTAATGACATACATTATATTAAATGGTAAAAATATATTCTATTTATACTTTAAGACCATTCAATATTATAATTTAACCACATAAATTATTACGATGAAAAAATTTGTTTTTAATTAAAATATAGCATGTTTTTGCCATTCATTAAAATATGAAAGTTATCAGAATAACATGAAAACTTTATCCAAGGTAAAATTTTATATCCTTATTCCAAAGAATAATTTTAAATTGTAAAATTGAACTTATAAACATGTCAGAAACTATATTTAATGTGGGTGCGCCATTAAAAGGTGGCGAAATTGCATTTTTATAAAAAAAACTTATTTTACACGAAAAATTTATTTTTTTCACATAAATTTTTTTAGAAAATTTATAAGATGAATAATAATGTTATAAAATTCAAAATTTGGTTAGTAATATTCATAATGGGTAGTTAGTGGTAATATTATAACCATATATCGTTGTTTAGTTAAACCTGATATTGCGTACAACACACGCTATCAAGGAAGGTCACGATTGCGTGTAATGAAAGCCAAGTCAGGGTTGCGTGTAGTGCCAGACTCCTTTGTTGTTGCATATAACAAAATACAACCATATTTCATTTATACATTGAATATATATATATACACTCAATGTTGCGTAGAATAACTTCAATCAAATGAACTTGAAATTGTGTATAACACGATCCAAGAATTGTGTTGCGTATACTGCAAGCTAATACGGTGTTGCGTATAGCACAAGATAATCTTGGTGTAGCACATGACATCAAATAAATTAAAAAGAATACTTATCATAAAATCTCAAGGTGTTACAATGACCTTGGTATTGAGATGTCACATCTAGTGGAACGTATTGTGGGAAATTGTTTCCCACTACTAGAGCTTGTTAATGATGAGACATAAAACATTGTGGTCTGTGAGGATGGTGTAATATTTGGGGCTCTGGATGTTTTTGTTGGAAAGATGGAAGGTCGGGTTGATATTGATGGAAGTTTGAAGATCTTAATCTCCACTAGTAACTACTTTCAAGAACAGGAGCATGAGGATATCCCTCATGTGGAGGAGGGTAATAAAATAAATGAAGGTGTCAATATATATGCATCTTGATTCCTTCTCTTGGAATGCAGTAACCAGAGAAGGTACAATTAGGAAGGACATACATGATGGTCATGATTCTATGAATCACCCAAAATTTTTAGCCATTATTGAAACTAACAAACATTATCTGTAGGATTAGGGAGTAAATGATGGTTTTCAAGATCTTCATATCCCTATAAAATGGGGTGATGTCTCTAATAGTGATAAAGAAAATGAGAGTGACATGGTCATACCTACCTATAGTGAAACTTTTTAGGATGGGAAGAAGAAGGTGTCCAGGAATGATGAATTTACTACTACCCCAACAAGATGAAGGATGGGGAAAGGCTATTTTTATCTCACGAAGCTGGTGTCTACCAGGTCTTATTCTTGTAATGAAAAAAGGTTTGTACCTAGATTGAAAAACGGTAAGCAATCTTTTATGTTTTTTCTGTCTTCGGAGAAATTGAATCTCACGAAGAAGTATTCCATGATTCTAATGCACTATGAAAAATCAGAGTTGGGATCGGCTACTGTAGAGGAAGAAATCAATCATGGAGGTATCAAAAAGTATGTTTTTTATGATCTATAGTTGTTTTTAATGCTTTTTATTACTTTCTTTCTGCAATTTTCTCTCATTTTAACATATGGTCAGGGGTTTTCCTTTTACTGAGATTTTCTAGTAGTTTCTTCTTTATAGTTTTACATAATTATGTTATAGATCATATATAACAATAATATACAATAAAAAGTTGAAACTTCTGATTAGTATCTAATTTTCCTATAATATAATAGTTTTAAAATAAATCATGATTTATTTTAATTTAAAATCATAATGGATTTCAGCATGAATTCTTTATTTCCCTTACCCATCCCTAACCCATATATAAACAATTTTAAAAAAATCATATGAGCACAAAAATCATTGTAAGGGACATAAAAAGAAAAAATAATTAATAGTCTGATGATAAAAATGAAAAATTATGTAACATCTAACAAAATCGTTAATATTATTTGAGTGTATGAAATAAAACATTTTTAAATGAGACACACAGATAATTTTTTTATGAAATTAATCCTTTAAACCCCATTGAGAAAATTAAAACCCTATTTTAACTTAGAGCAACACATTCTTATATTTTTTTTATTCCCACATCAGATATAACGGGATCCCAATTAAATCCATAGAAGAAACCCTTTCGTAACATACTAATTATTTCATTATATGATAATGAATATTACATAATGCATTTTAGTACTATCTATGTTCACTGATTGTATATTCTATATCAGGCTCACTTGGTGCAATATGGGAACACCCACCATATACTCTTTTATGAGATGATATAGTGCTATCTGGGAACTCATTTTCTTATGTATAATTTTCAAGAACCATATCAAGAAAAAAATATTTTAATTACTGCACCTATATATCATAAATAATTGGATTTTTTTTTACATCACATAAAATCACTTTTTGATATCAAAATACCCATTTCTTTTGAAACCCAATTTTCAATACCAAAACACACTTTTTATTTGGGAAATGATTAAATTCCAAAATACTAAAAAAATGGAATATAAATTTTATTTTAATAAAAAATAAAATATTATAAATGAATCTAAACAGAAAATAATGTTTATAACTATGGAAAATTTGTTGTCACCCTATACATTAAAACAGAACACTCCTCTTGTCATTTGTGAAAACATTCCATATAACATACATAGAAATATTCAATTTGAAAACCTTTGAAATAAAATAAAAAGTGACATAAAATGTATATTATAAATATTTTATGTCCATATATAAAATTTCATAAAATCTTTTTAAAATCATGTACATGGAAAAGAACGAGTCAGAAATAAAACATTAAAAGATGTTTTTTTAAAAGAAAAGACCCTTATCACATAGGGAACCCTTGAATCACAATCCCCATGAAAGAATTACAGTAAAAAAGAAATTAAATATCATCATAATAAATAGATTCTTTATATAACATTCCATAGGGGAAATATATACACCAAATAAATGAATATTGGTGTATCGCATCAAAAAATTCCATAGCGAAAGGAAATTGGGATTGTGTCCCTTACATTGAGTTTCACTTTTCACTTACATTCATTATCTCCATAAATAATAAATCATAGTTAATTATTTAAATTATTGAGAAACATTTTCAATTTTATTATTAATTTTGTTTAACTTAATTCCATTTCATACACAATTACTTAATTAATTAATTATACTTAGGATGTTTTGATGGTATTCAGTTTATATGCCAAAAATGACTTCTATTCGTTGAAAATGGTAAAATTTGTCATTTTTTAAACATTTATAAAATAATAATAAGGAAATAATTATCATATTATTATATTAATTTTAATTTTAAAACTAATTATGAAATATGGTTATGAAAAAGTAACTACATTATAATCATAAATAAGGTAGATTGTTCGTACGTAATTGTAATGTTTTTATTTCCAAATATCATTATAGAAATGAGTTTCGTAATATTTAATAATTTTAGAATGATAATAATATCATATATATATATATAAATTTTTTTATTTAAATATAATTACATATTTCATTCTTGTGATTTTGTGATAAAAGAATAACACTATCACTTTGTGGGGACATAGTTTATACACACGAATGACGTTATCATTTTCAATATAAGATCAAAAATGATGTATTATTTATTTATAATGATAAAGATTTATTTAATATTTATTTAACGAAATTTATATTATATATATTCATAAAATTTATCCTCATTACCTTATATTTAAATCATTGGTGAAAAAAATATTCACCTCACTTTATGAGGCGGTATTCCACCATACATAGAAGTGATGTTATTGTATCCCCAACTGAATGGAAAGTAAGAATGTATATGCAATATCATACAACCATAAGTATAAATATTTTAAAAATGTCACACATATATATATATATATATATTAATTCTGATAATAAAATAATCCATTAAATTCAATGATAGAATGATAATGACATTGGTTTGTGAGTAGACAGTCCAGAGTACACATGAATAATGATTTTGAATCCCATTTGATGGAAGAGTAGATGAATTTATGTTAGTAGATAAACATAATAACTTATCTGTATATGGGTAATAATTTTTTTTATATAATCATAATTTGATAATATTTTATGGAATGGATGATGAAATAAAATAAAGATGCTCAGTTAAGACGATACCATTTTTTGGATAGCCTTAGTAGGTAAGAAAAAGAGCCATCATATGATGGATTTATGATTTAAAAATGAATTTAAATAAAAAGGATAGGTAATTAAAGAATATATTATATTAGGTATTTTGGAATAATATTTGTTTAATATTTTGAAATGTATTGGATAAGGTATAGTCTTGTATAAGTTATGTGAGTGACACAATTTTAATTTTTGAAAAAAATGGTTTTACAAACATTTCACATTCCAAAAGGATAAAAAATGTAATCTTATACAATCTTATTAATTATGAGGTGCACTTATTATAATAAAATATATTTTATATGACTTTTGATGTTATCTTGACCCTTATCCTTTTTAGTGTAACCACCTAGTAAAGCTATTTTTACCTTAATCGTAGTAATTGTTACGCCCCGACCCAAGTTACCCAGAGTCAGTGCATTATTTTAATATATTGGCATGATTACAAGGAATCAAGTCCCGAAGGACCGATCAGTTTAGTAGTCTTGGAAAAATATATGACATACATGAATGTTTCATTTTCACTTTAAGATGTACAAAACAACATAAATAATCTTTATGAATGATATTATTCACTTTGCTTAACCCTGCATATCAATCACATTACACTTCTTGGAATCCTGGGAAAAAATAAAACATAGAAAGGGGTGAGCTCAAATGCTCAGTATGGGTAAGAAATACAGCGGAAACTTTCAAAAATAAGAATAAACATTTAAGGCAATGTATAAAACTAAAACAAAAGCCTTTTAAATTTGAACATCAGTATAATATGGTAGAAATAAAATGAAATAATTTCATTTACTTATTCACATGGATATTCTACTAATCTACTAATCACATGCAATATCACTGACCACTTTCATAATGATGAAATGAATGATACCGAACTTTAATTTCTGTGTTAGGGCCTCGTGCAAAGACCTAAGGGATAACTGTAACCAGAACCCAACCCGAAGAGCCTCTGTAACCGAACTCCATCCCGGAGTGCCTCTAATAACTGGACACCAACCTGGAGTGCCTCTAATAACCGGACACCAACCCGTAGTGCCTCTAATAACCGGACACCAACCCAGAGTGCCTCAAATAACCGGACACCAACCCGGAGGGATTACTTTTACCGGTCCTCAACCCGGAACATACTAGTCCAACACATTCATCTTAAGAAGTGTATGAAATATAACATAAACATTCGTATTAAAACCAATATACAAAATATCAAAACTTTAATCATAAACCATTAATGGCATAAAAATAACACATCTATAGTCAAAAATATCACAAAACCTTAAATACAATATGGATGATTTGTTTCATAATAAATAAACTTGAAACAAGTTTAAAATTTATCAAAGGATGTTGACATAGATGAAATCAATACTATTTGAGAGCAATATATCTTTTTTTTGAAATCATTTAAAAGTCTCATAATTATAGAGAAAAACTTTATTTTTAAAATATCTTTATAAGCTTGTGAAAGAAGCTTAAAAGGTGTAATAATGGTGGAGAATAACCGCACCTACCATATAAGTTAAAAAAAAGACAGTTTTACCTTAATTTTGTCAAAATGGTTAAGAAGGACCTTGTTTGGAAAATGACAGAAATATTCCTTTATAAACCTCTTCTAAAAAGTTAAAAAAGGGTATAAATGTCTTTAACCCATATTCTTTTAAATAGTAAAAAAAATTTGAAATACATTTTTAAGAAACATGGTTGTGGATGATAAAGAGATCCCAGTAGATCATTACGTATATACATCCTCAGAAAATGAAGAGATTGCGAAATAAACCTTTACCAATTTGGTAACTTACGAAACATACAACCCATGAAAGAGGTATCATAAAATGAATATGTAAATACACATTAATTAAAGTGTATTACATAAATAATATAATTATGGGCAGTACATAAACCACACAAAAGGTAATGGTGTCAATATGGAATGAATCTCTCGGGAATAAGGAGTGAGATGAAAACCCCTTACCTTGCACTTTCCTTTAGTCGAGGGTACGTTTAACCTCATGTAAGAAGATCGTAGTATGTTATTAAATTATACCATAACCATATTATTATTTATGATATCATACATGATTCATTTATGACTTTATATTACCCATTTAATAATAATTTCCTTGTTAAGTTAACAATTCGGGTAATAATCACTTTCTTTATCGTACTTGTTTTAACTGATCACTCTTGGTCGTATCACATAGATCATGTTTTAAATACTTCCAGAATTTAAAACATGATAAATATATCATATATATTTAGAATATAAATATGTATAATAGACATATATATGAAATGGAATACACAGTTTATGGAGACGGTAGTTAATACGTACGCATAAACGCTGTTTCTGTTTTCATATAGTATTGAACGGAAGTAAGTGAATAGGATATACTTAAGTGCATAAATACTTATATATATATATCTAGTTGCATTATTATGTCATATATTCCATACATATTAGTAATATATATTTTTATTATCGTCGATGAATGCTGAACTTGGAAATGAATCTCATCGTGTCGTGGAGACGGAAATCCGTACGTACGCACGTGCGAAAATATCATTCTTTTGATATTAAAATAAGATATAATTGGATTGTATATCATATAAACAGAATAATTATCATGTTATATTTATTATTTACATGAATTAAAAATCATTATTATACCCATCCAAATAATAATATATTTAATAACAATTACACCACGACGTCGAGACGGTAAGCCGTACGTACGCACGTATGGTGACATGTCATTCAAAGGATGGATAGAATGATGAATATGGTTGTACCATATTTATAATAATATTACAGTATATAGGAGATACTGGATTACTTATTTTAGAATGGGAATAACAAAGAAAGAAGAAGTTGAAGAAGAAATGAATTTGAAAAAGGGTGGTGAAAACATTACCTCTTCTTCAGGTTCTTCCTTTTGATTTGATCAAAAGGGCTCCTTAGGTTGGGTTTTTGGTCGAAATAAGTACTCTAGGATGTATTGTGGGAAGTTGAGAGAGTATTTGGGTAGGGTTTGGCCGAGCCAAAATTCTTTTAAGGAGTGAATTAATGATAAGGGGGAGTGCCCTTTTATAAGAGGGGTGAGAGGCACCTTTGGAAAAGATAGAAATATTAATTTATAACAAATTTATATTCTATTTATAATTTCTCCAAAGTTTATAATTTAAAGGTTAAGGTGGGAATAGGTCGCAAACCACTCAACCAATAGAATTTAGACAGGTTTGGGTTACTATATTAACCTTATCATTAAGTATTAACTCTTAGTTAATTAGTTTCACTTTTACAATGTCTCTTTCTATTTTTATATTATATGGTTAATAAACTTACTATATATATCCAAGAGACCACCAAGTGGTCCAATAAAGATACGCCTATCATGATATAAGTCACCTGGAGGAACCATATATTTTTAGGAATTTAATATCAATTAATAATATAATATGTTTTTTAAAAACTCTTTTATGTCAATTTTGATACTATTCAATAATTGATTTTTGTAAAAATCATAACAGAATGATTACTTCGAACAAAGTTAATTAAATAATTCCTAACATGTCATATTAACCTAAAAAATTAGTGTAATTAATAAAAAGTTTCAAATTATATTTATTTGGGTATCTACTATATCAATCAATTTAATTTTTCACTATTATGGTAATTACTGCATCACCATTGTGTCATAAATAAATTAAATTATATAATGTCTAAAAATTATAAATAAAATACCATTCTATAGGAAATCGTTTTAAAATTCTAATGAATAATTATAGTCGAAACTCCAACCTATATAACCCTATGTAAAAATTGTTTTTCTAAAAGATATATGCTTGTGTCATTTTGGTATTCATTTTAACTTAATTAAAATAAAGTGTCCCTATCACCAACATGTGGCACCATGGGGTCACAAAATAGACACAAAGATTCCCATGGCCTGAAATGTATCAACAAATATGGTTAGGACATGTTTTTGGATAATTTTTTATTATTATAATATTGTTTTTAACCCTTTTTTTCCGGATTTACCCTTTAACCATGGTAAATAAAATATATACCGAAGTAATTATTCAAAATGTCTAAAAATAAAAGTTACCTATTTACAAAATTTTAAAATCCTGATTCCAAATATGGAATCCATTTTTACAAATTCAAAACACAGAATTGGTAGAAATTAATTTAAAATTAATTCCCGCTGTCAAAACAAAAAACATGTTTTAAGATATAATAAATGTCAAAAGATTGATACTTGTTTATGTTCGATTTAATTGTGAAATTATGTCCAATGACAAACATTTTATTAAATGGTAAAAATATATTCTAAATATACTTTAAAACCACTCAAATTCATAATTTATTACTATTAATTATTTTTATTAAAAAAGTTGTTTTTAATTAAAATTTTGTAATTTTCACTATTCATCAAAAAATGAATGTTATCCGAAAAGTACCAAAATTTCACCCTAATCTAATTTCAATAGTACAAATCCAAAAATGAAGTCCATTTAAAAAGATAAAATTTATAAAATTTAAAAAGTAGGTATTACTATTCATAACGGCTAGTTTGATTGGTTGGGGTGTGTTAGAATCTCGATGTTGCGTACAATGCACACCCTTGCATTATTCAAAGGGAAACGTACCGTTGAAG
This sequence comes from Viscum album, assembly GCA_963277665.1. NCBI lineage: Eukaryota > Viridiplantae > Streptophyta > Magnoliopsida > Santalales > Viscaceae > Viscum > Viscum album. The sequence continues at coordinate 1,232,001,884 of OY728135.1, read as the reverse complement.
CTTGGGATGTTTCATTGTAATTTTTTTGTCCCCATTATAAAAAAAAATTTAGTCAAATTGAATATATAAAAGTTTAAAATATTGGATTTAAAAAGGGTTCACTATTAAAAGTTGGTAAAAGTTCAATACTTAAAATGAATGTGTTCCTACATTATGTCTAAGAAACTCATAATATGGATTCTAAAATTATAAGGATTATATAATGTTTAAAAATTAGTTAATATTATTCATAACCTCTCTTGAACGGCTTGTTTGGTAAGTCATGGTGCGCTTGAACTCAGTGTTGCGTGTAGTACATGTTATTGAATTAATTTGAAGAAATAACACACTATGAAATCTTAGGGGTGTTACATTCTCCCCTCCTTCAATAAATTGCATCATCGCAATCAGAAATTGTTCTTCAAAAATAAAAGGTTGATATAGAAAATATCTTTGTGGTAAAACCCACATCAGAAATTGGTTTATTATAATTTAGTCTTAATAATAGGAAAAGAGAAATGAAATGGCCACTTCAAAATTATGATCTCTATTCGAAGAACATTGATGGAAATTAGAGACATATAATTGGAGAAAAAACGTAAATATTTTTAGGTAGTGATTGAGGTCATCAATCAAAAACAAGTGTAAAATTAAGGGCCTTAAATTCATCAACCTATGATGATTTGAAATACCACCGGTTCAGCAAAACATATGGTATTAGGATAACACATTTTTTTAAGATCCATTCACTAAAGTATAAGAATTAATTTCTTCATTGAATAAGAGAAGAAGAAAAATATATACTAGACATATGGAGTCTCATCCTTTAGCTATGTTCTACCACAAACTCATCTTCCACTCTAAAAGATAATAGAACTTAAAAATAATATTCTATTTATCCTATTCGTATAGGGTTAAAAAATGAATTTATAATTCATATACCAGAACCATTAAAAAAGTCATTATTCAATACAGGGCATAACGTGGGTCAGTGGTAGGTGATACACCCTTGTCTCCCTTTGGTTGTGGGTTCTAGTCTCACGGCCTTACCGGACACGACGGGTTGCCGCCCGACCTCTGGGTTATCCTTTTATGGAAATCCAAAATAATCCAAACTAGAACTATCCAAAATACATCAGTCCGAAATTTATAAGGAAGGTAAACACAATGAAGATCCTTTTTGCCATGTAATAACATGTGGACACCTTCATCATGTATTCATTTAAAACACTGCAACATCCGGAATTACCATAAAACCTTATTTATTACATTCATGATCCCTTATTCCTTAAAGAATAATAAATATATTCCTTCAATCCAAAAATGTTGTAAACCCTAAAAATGAGGGAATATACCAATAATTAATCTGTTTAAAGGTAGCCAAGAATATCCAATATAATTTATCCAAATCAATATTGTATTATTCTAAAATCACTACCTCGGTATCAGAACCATATTATGGTTTATCTTTCTCTCAACCATATATTTTCCAAAAATTTAACCTTCTATTGAGTCAATTTTCTTTATTCCACACAATCTCATGTTCTTAATGAAATAGTACTGCAGTACAATCCTTATATACTCCATAATTATTATAACAAGTACATTTTTGATACAACACTCAAATGACATAATCAACAGAAGAACTCTAATCATTCCTCTTCATCTGTGGTAGTATTATAACATGATTATTATCCAATAGCATCATTTATGGCATAGTCTGATGACTGGGACATAGGTTCACGTAGTGTCCAAACTCCTAGAAAATGAAGAATTTTACATTTGAAACCATTTACTTACCCTTGCAGTCACGTACTTTGTGCCCTTTTCCTCCACAATTATAACAAACTCCCATTCCTTTCAGGCAAGTTCCATGGCGTTTCTTCCAACATTTATCACATATGGGAAAATTCTTCTTTTCCCTCTTCCCTTTATCCATATTTCTCTCTTCCATCCTTTTCTTCTCTTGCTTCCCTTCAAAGCCATAGGACTCATTAAACTCTTTAATTATCTTATCAACACATGATATTATTTCTTCATATGATGATAATACATGGGAGACTATATGTCTTATAAATTCTGGCTTAAGACCATTAAAGATATGATCCTTCTTTCTCTTTGGATCATGTGCATTGCTAGAGTTCTCATTCCTTCTACTGGGCGCCATTTTTAAACAATGGAATACACTAGATTAGTTTAAGAATAACAATACCTAATCCGAAACTTGTAAAACACATATCATAAATTAAATAGTTTATGGATATAATCCATAATCATAAAAATGACTCCTTTGTGGAATTATATACTCATAAACCTTTAATAATGGTTTGTAAAGAAAATGAGAATTATCCTAAGCATATCCCCTGGGAGTGTCATAACCAAAAGTGAAGCAAGCCCCGTTGTCGTGCACCAGTTCTTGTTCGAGTCTAGCTCTAAGCGGTGTTTTCGTGTTTTACCTCTAGGTACATCTGGGATAGAGCCGCCTCTACCTGCTCGTATCCAAACATGGATGTATTGCTTAGAAAACTCACAAAATCTCTACAATACCAAAATTCTAGGAAGTTATTCTATACTAATCCTCAAAGTTCATCTTAGGCCTATGTGCTCTAATCAGAGTTTATCTAAATCTAGCTTCCAAGGTTTGTACTAAACTTCCTCTGATACCAACTGTAACGCCCCGACCCCAGTTACCCAGAGTCGGTGCATTATTTTAATACATTGGCATGATTACAAGGAATCAAGTCCCAAAGGACCGATCAGTTTAGCAGTCTTGGAAAAATAGATCACATGCATGAATGTTACATTTTCACTTTAAGACTTACAAAACAACATAAATAATATTTATTAACGCCATTATTCCCTTTCCTTAACCCTGCATATCAATCACATTACACTTCTTGGAATCCTGGGAAAAAATAAAACATAGGAAGGGGTGAGCTCAAATGCTCAGTAAGGGTAAGCAATATAGCGGAAACTTTCATAAATAAGCATAAATATTTAAGGCAATGTATAAAACTAAAACAGAAGCCTTTTAAACTTGAACTTCAGCATAATATGGAAGAAATAAAATGAAATAATTCCATTTACGTATTCACATGGATATTCTACTAATCGAATAATCACATGCAATATCACTAACCACTTTCAAAATGATGAAATGCATGATGCCGAACTTTAATTTCTGTGTCATGGCCTTATTCCAAGACCTAAGGGATAACTGTAACTGAAACCCAACCTGGAGAGCCTCTATAACCGGACTCCATCCCGGAGTGCCTCTAATAACTGGACACCAACCCAGAGGGCCTCTAATAACCGGACACCAACCCAGAGTGCCTCGAATAACCGGACACTAACCCAGAGTGCCTCTAATAACCGGACACCAACCCGTAGGGCTTACTTTTACCGGTCCCCAACCCGAAACATACTAGTCCAACACATTCATCTTAAGATGAGGATGAAATATAACATAAACATTCGTATTAAAATTAACATAAAAAATGTCAAAACATTAATCATAAACCATTAATGGCATAAAAGTAACTCCTCCATAGTCAAAAATATCACAAAACCTTAAATAAAATAAGGATGATTTGTATCATAATAAATCAACTTGAAACAAGTTTAAAATTTTTCAAAGGATGTTGACATAGATGAAATCAATACTATTTGATAGAAATATATCTTTTTTTGAAATCATTTAAAAGTCGCATAATTATAGAGAAAAACTTTATTTTGAAAATATCTTTAAAAGCTTGTGAAGGAAGCTTCCAATGTGTAATAATGGTGGAGAATAACCGCACTAACCATATAAGTTAAAAAAATACATTCTTACCTTAATATTCTGAAAAAGGTTAAAAAGGACCTTGTTTGGAAAATGACGGAGTGATTCCTTTATAAACCTCTTATAAAAAGTCAAACAAGGGTATAAATGTCATTAAACCATATTCTTGTAAATAGAAAAAATGTTTTGAAATACATTTTTATGAAACAAGGATTTGGATAATAAAGATATCCCAGTAGATTATTACGAATTTACAACCTTGGATAATGAAGAGATTGCGAAATAAACCCTTACCAATTTGGTAACTTACGAAACATACAGCCCATGAAAGAGGTATCATACAATGAATATGCAAATAAAAATAAATTAAAGAGTATTACAGAAAGAATATAATTATGGGCAATACATACACCACACCAATGGTAATTGTGGCAATATGGCATGAATCTCACGGGAATAAGGAGTGAGATGAAAACCCCTTACCTTGCACTTTCCTTTAGTCGAGGGTACATTTAACCTTATGTACAAAGATTGTAGTATGTTATTAAATTATACCAGAACCATATTAATATTTATGATATCATAAATGATTCATTTATGACTTTATATTACCCATTTAATAATAATTTCCATGTTAAGTTAACATTTCGGGTAATAATCACTTTCTTTATCGTACGTGTTTTAACTTGTCACTCTTGGTTGTATCACTTAGATCATGATTTAAATACTTCCAGAATATAAAACATAATAAATATATCAAATATATTTAGAATATAAATATGTATAATATACATATATATGAAATGGAAAACACTGTTTATGGAGATGGCAGTCCGTACGTACGCATAAATGTTGTTTCTGTTTTCATATAGTATTGAACGGAAGTAAGTTAATAAGATATATGTAAGTGAGTAAATACTTATATATATATATCTCTCTCCAGTAGAATTATTATGTCATATATTACATACATATTAGTAATATATATTTTTATAATCGTCGATGAATGCTGAACATGGGAATGAATCTCATCACGTCGTGGAGACGGTAATCCGTACGTACCCACGAGAAAAAATATCATTATTTTGATATTAAAATAATATATAATTGGATGGTATATCATATATACAGAATCATTATCTAGTTATATTTATTATTTACATTAATTACAAATCATTATTATACCCATCCAAATAATAATATATTGAATAACAATTACACCACGACGTGGAGACGGTAAGCCGTACGTACACACGTATGGTGACATGTCATTCAAAGGATTGATAGAATGATGAATATGGTTTTATCATATTTATAATAATATTAAAGTATATAGGAGATAATGTATTCATTATTTTAGAATGGTAATAACAAATAAAGAAGAAGTTGAAGAAGAAATGAATTTGAAAAAGGTTGGTGAAAACATTACCTCTTCTACAGGTTCTTCCTTTTGAATTGATCAAAAGGGAAATTTAGGATGGCTTTATGATCAAAATAAGGCCTCCAGGTGGTAGTGATGGAAGTATAGAGAGTATTTGAGCAGGTTTTTGCTCGAAAAAAAGGCTTTTATGGTGTTAATTAATGATAAGGGGGAGTTCCCTTTTATAAGAGGGGTGAGGGGCACCTTTGGAAAAGCTAGAAATATTATTTTATAATAAATTCATATTCGGTATCTAATAGCTCCAAAGTGGATTATTTAAAGGTTAAGGTGGGGATGGGTCGAAAAAAACTCAACCAATATAATTTAGACAGGTTTAGGTTACTATATTAACCTTATCATTATGTATTAACTCTTAGTTAATTAGTTTCACTTTTACAATGTCTCTTTGTATTTTTTTATTATATGGTTAATAAACATACTATATACATCCAAGAGACCCCCAAGTGGTCCATTAAGGATTAACCTATCATGATATAAGTCTCTTGGCTGAACCTTAGATTTTTGGGAATTTAATATCAATTAATAATATAATATTTGTTTTAAACAATCTTTTATGTCAATTTTGTTAGTATTCAATAATAGATATTTGTAAAAATCATAACAGAAAAATTAAATAGAAAAAAAGTTAATTAAATCATTTATAACATGTAATATTAACCTATAAAATTAGTGTAATTCATAAAAAGTCTCAAATTATATTTATTTGGGTATCTACAATATCAATCATTTTAATGTTTCACTATTATGATAATTACTACATCACCATTGTGTCATAAATAAATTAAATTATTTAATGTATAAAAATTATAAATAAAATACCATTATGTAAGAAATCTTTTTAGAGTTCTAATGAATAATTATAGTTGAAACTCCAACCTATATAACCCTATGTAAAAATTGTTTTTCTTAAAGATATATGATTGTGTCATTTTTGTATTCATTTTAACTTGATTAAAATAAATTGTCCCTATCATTTACAAGTGGAACCATGGGGTACAAAAATCAACCCAAAGATGTCCATGGTCAGACATGTATCAACCAATAAGTTTATGACACGTTTTAGGGTAATTTTTTATTATTATAATATTATTTTTTAACCATTTTTTACCGGATTTACTCTTTATCCTTGGTAAATAAAATATTTACCTAAGTAATTATTCAAAAATTCTAAAAATAAAAGTTACCTATTTGCACAATTTGAACATCCTGATTCCAAATATGAAATCCATTTTTCTAAATTCAAAACACAGAAGTGGCAGAAATTAATTTAAAATTAATTCCCGCTGTCAAAACAAAAAGCGTGTTTTTAAGATATAATAACTGTCAAAAGATTGATACATGTTTATGTTCGGTTTAATTGTGAATTTATGTCCAATGACCCAATATTATATTAAATGGTAAAATTATATTCTAAATATAATTTAAAACCACTCAAATTCATAATTTATCACTATTAATTATTTTGATTAAAAAAGTTGTTTTTAATTAAAATTTACTAATTTTCACTATTCATCAAAAAATCAAAGTTATCCGAAAAGTACCAAAATTTCACCCTAAGCTAATTTAGATATTAAAAATCCTAAAATGAAGTCCATTTAAAAATATAAAATTTATAAAATATCAAAAATTAGGTATTACTATTCATAACAGCTAGTTTGATTGGTTGGGGTGTGTTAGAATCTCGAAGTAGCGTACAATGCACGCCATTGCATTATTCAAAGGGAAACGTACTGTGGAAGCTTGAGATATTTAATTGTAAATTTTTTTCCCCATTATAAAAAGTAAATTTATTTAGTCAAATTGAATATATAAAAGTTTAAAATATTGGATTTAAAAAGGGTTCACTATTAAAAGTTGGTAAAAGTGCAATACTGAAAATGAATTTGTTCTTACATTATGTCTCAGAAACTCATAATTTGGATTCTAAAATTATAAGGATTATATAAAGTTTAATATTTAGTTAATACTATTCATAACCTCTCTTGAACGGCTTATTTGGTAAGTCATGGTGCGCTTGAACTCGGTGTTGCGTGCAGTGCAAGTTATTGAATTAATTTGAAAAAATAACACACTATGAAATCTTGGGGTGTTATAGTAACGAATTTTTACTACTTTTAGTATTCATTGTGGTAAAAATGGAATTGAACATATTAAATAATATATATTATTATTACTCAAAATAAGGAATACATTTCATTAAAATTAAATTCATATAAGTAAAAAAGTAAATTTAAAATATGACCCACAGATGTCATAAAAACACGCTATTTTCTAGAAGATTATTTTTCCTGAAAAATAAGACTTTAAATTTAATCCATGACTACTAATAAAAATTTTGTGAATAAAAATTAATAATTAATGATATATAATCTGTAAATTTCATGTAAAATGCTCCCTATTTTATATTATTTTAATATATTATAATATATTAACATTATGCACTTTTAAACAATTTTAAGAAAAATATCTTTTTAAACCAAAAGAAATTATACTAAAATACTATTTAATATTGATTAAAAAAAATATATCTAGATTAAATATATATATTTAATTATTAGACAATTTTAATTTATGTTCAAAATATAATTTTAGTTTAAAATTACTTAATTTATGGAAAATAAATGGATTTTTTTCACAAATCCGTATTTTTTTACTATTCATTGAAAATCAATATTTTAGGAAAAATATCAAAATTCCAACAAAACATAATTTTGAAATTATGATTTAAAAATTGAGATCAATTTTTTAAAATTAAAACTCAAAAATATATAAATGAATGTTTTTAATAACACATTATAATAAAATAAATTAATTGAAACTATTTATTTTTTGATTTAAGAAGTACTTATTATTTTTATAATGAATATAACAATATTAATAAACCTAAATTTGATTTATTATGTTATTAATTGGGTTGTTACATTACTCCCCCTTTTTAAAATTTCATTATCATAATTTTATTCACTTATTGAACACTTGGGGATATATTTCTCTTATAGATCTTTCTTATTCCCTTATTTTGTCTTCAATTGTATGGTTTTATCATACATCCATAACATGGAGAATCAACTTATTCTATAATAGTTTCTATATATAGAAAAATGAATAGTATTTTCCTTATAAGAATTATTTTCATCCAACTGAACAACTTTTGATCACAAAACATGAGATGAATCTAACACATATTTCCATAACATCAAGACATGAAAAAAATTGTGTACATAGGATAATCTTGAGGGTAATGCCACTGGATAAGAATCTATGCCACTATTATTGATGATTTAATATGGTCTGATAACATTTGTTCATATATATCCCTTTTAATCAAAATACATAACATTTTCCCAACAAGATACTTTGAGAAAAAAAATGATCAACGACCTCGTGAAAAATATCTTTCTTTTGGTTATCCACATAACATTTCTATCTTCTCTGAGATTCCCATATATGTTTTTGAATATGATTTTCCTTATAATACAATTATACAACTCACCCTAGTCCCATCCACCTCCTTTCCCTTACTTCATCCCAAAAAGCTCATGTCCGACACTGATTTCCTTATAATCCCTCAAATGGTGTAATCTATAAACTTGAATGGAAACAAATTTTATAGGAAAATTCAACCATATAAATATGTTAGTCCAGAAATCACATGTAATCCATTTAATAGGATATAATCATATCTTCCATAGTCAATATCATCACCTTAAACTAATTGTTGGTTTGAGGATGAAAAGATATACTAAAATTTAATTTAGGACCCATATATATTTTGAAGTCCTTTAAACAAATTATTTCTGAATATTTGATCATGGTCTAATAAATTGCAGAGAGAAACTCTATATTACACGACTATATTATTTAGATATATTGATTAATCTGATCAAAATACATAGTGTATCAAATGGGATGGAAATGAACAGATTTAGTAAATCAGTCAATGATAATCTAAATCACATTAATACCTCAAGAAGTAATTCATAATACCACTATGAAATCTCTTGATATATTCTTCCATTTCATCTTCAGAACCAGAAAATATATAAATTTTCTCTTCAATAAATATCAATATACTTTAACCAGCAGATAATTCTATCACTTTTTGGTGAAGTCAACAATATCTCTTTGTATTCCATCGCTTGGTAATAATGTTTAAGGTATTTTTATATCATTAGGATGCCCGGATTGACATAAAATAAAGAACTATGTCATTCACCCACAATTCTTTTATTAAATAGGAATCATAGGTAACACTTAATCTTATTCCAGATCATAAAACACATTCTTTATCAATATTAAAATCTAGTTACATACCCTTTGTAACATATTCATGTTTTTTTTCAAAGCTAGATTCCTCTCCTGATATTGCTTAAATCTCTCAAACAAATTTTATTACACTAAAACCTGAAACAAAATATAGGATGTCCACATATCACCAAATTATGCGATAAAATTTATCAAATCATTAAAAAGGGTAATGATCCAAACATAATAGGGTTAATGTAGCATTATTTTTCCAACAAAAGGAATCATCCATTTTTTTAGTTTTCCAGGATGGTACTGAATTCTGAAATCATATTCCTTGATCATTTATAACAATATTATATCTCTCATGTTCAATTATTTATGTCTAAATATATACATCAACATTTTTTTTATCATTATTTATTTCACACTTTACTACATACAAATATTGCCTCCAAATTTATAAAACATAAAACACAGTAGTAAATACATATCAGGTGTAGGGTAATTTGACACATGTGGTTTCTACTGACAATAAGCATAAGAAATTATTTGATCATTCTCTATCAAGACACAAAAAAAATCATTCAATAAATCCTGAAAATAGTTGATTACTTTTCCATTTATAGAAGGAATATAAAAAATTTAAGCATTCAATAATACTAATTTTTGTTTTTAATTTAACTCGTTTTCGATTTTACATAGTGAGTATGCTAGAAAACCAAGAAATGATTCCAGAAAGTCACCATAATAACTAGATAATGAAATGAAACTATGAGCCTTTTTGATATTTTTGGGCATTATCCATTGTTCAATAAATTGTTTTTTGCGGGGCCAAGTGTTATGACATCTTTAAAAATAATATATCTAAGGAAAGAATTTTCCTACCACCAATATTTTAATAAACTAAAATTATCATACCATTTATTTTTTATTAAAGATTATAATCCAATTCTTATGAGTATTTCATATTATTCTTGAATTTTAAAATATAACAAAATTTCATAAAAACACAATCCCAATCTTATACAAGAACTCATGGAAAACTCTATTTATGAGGTCAAAAAATACATTAGGTTCATTGTAAATCCCAAAGAGCATGAAAATAAACCCATAGTTCCCATAACTCATTCTGAACACGATCTTTATAAGGTCACCCTCCCCCATGTTCCGCTAATATTTCTTATACCTCAGATAAACCTTCTAAAAATACTGATCTCCATGAAGCTGATAAAGAACAAAACATTTCATGAAAATTATAACTATTATTAATAGTGATGTTATTAAAAGCTATATAATCAAGGAAAAGTGTCATTGAACCATCATTATCCTTAATAAAAAAATAAAAGCACCTCATGGTGAAGTAATAGGTCAAATTAAACCTTTATCTATTAAATCCTACCATTTATTATTCAATTATAATTTTTCTACTTTATACATTCAATATTTGGGTTTGAAAACTTGTATAGAATTAGGAACCAATTTTATAGTAAACTGAACCTCCTAATCAGAAATAACTTTAGGAAATTCCTCAATCAATACATCCATGTATTCATTCACTGCTGTAACATCACTAATTTCAATAACTAATTTATTTTCAACAATGTGAGTTAGATAAATCTCACTACCAAATATTATCAATTTCTTATCTTTTTGTTATGTAATAAAATGTATGAATTAATTAAACCTATAAAAGATAACTCTAAAATATATCATAGAAATATAGATCAAAATCTAATCCATATCAAGAATGATATCAAACTATATGATGGCAAGTTCAAAAATATTTTTTGGAAAGGACATCCCATTAATGATAATATAAATATTCCAATAATTTTTTAATCCATTAATGCATCCACTGATAATTTTCACTATAAGATATATCTAATTTTTTTATGGTGGTATTACCATTTTACTTGATAATTTCTCTGAAATTAATGAATTCAATGATCTAGATTCAATCAAAGCATTAACAAAATTTTAATAAATAAGAATGGTACATGTCACTACTTTATTTGATGGTCCAACATCAACCATAGTTTTTGTAAATGACTTTGACATGCACTAATGTTTCTAATACAGATAATTTATATCATAATTATGTATCTTCTAACACATGTATGAATAATATCCCAACTCATTCTTGATAAAACAACTCACAACGAAATGCTAGTTATTATCCCATTCTTTAATTGTTCACGACTCTTTCTTTGTAGTTACAAGAACTATGACCCAAATTAACACACCAATAACACTTTTTATATCCTAGCAAAAATTAAATGAAATATCATCTACCATTCTTGGAATATTATGGGGGATTTCCTCAAGAATTATTATCTAGTTTATTCTCTATTTCATTTCATATTGACCTTTTCATAATATTAATATCTTCGGGAATATACATGTCAGAAAAGACTATGTGAAATTTCTCTTCACAACGAACTACTTTCTCAAAAATTTTAAATTCTTATTCAGACAACTCTATTAATAATCTTGTTATCAAACCTATGTAATAACTATTTATTTTACTATCAACATCCTGAATAAAATTTGGTACATGCCTGTCCAATCTTGTGAAGTTTTCTACATATATAGCTACAGAATCATCATCTATTTTCCTCAATTCCATGAATTGTTTTATATCCTTATCCAAACAACCTATGGGAACTATTTATAAAGAAAAATATCCTTAAATGATTCCCCTTAAATGGAATCAATATGACCATTCTTCGTAGATATTCTTAACCAAATACCACCATCAATAAATATCACCTTCAAAATGATAATGGATAAGAGTTACCTTTTGATGTTATGAGCATCCCATGACTTCAAATTTCTTCTCTAAGGAATTTATCCATCCTTCAGTAACCACAGAGTCATAAATTCCAATGAATACTGGAGGATGTTTTTCCCATTAAATGATTCACTACAGATATGTACCATCATGGTAGAAAAATTTATACTCTAGGATGAATACCACCACAATTTATATCTTTCCTCAATTGAACCATCACGACAATAAACTATTTTTTTCAAATTCCATATTTATCAGGGTGTTGAATTCAAAGGATATTTTTTTCTATGTTCCATACCACTATATCCTCCCTATTTCCTATATAGAAAACCATTGTGAATAAACATTGTTTAGATGAAGAGATATGATAATATTGGAATGATATATCATTTTAACTTATCCATAGGGTAATGTTTTTCAATGGAATTTTATTATCATTATCCTAAACTCTAAAGTTATCTAAAATGATCTGTGATACAATATATAAAGAACCATCCTTAAACATAACAAACTATTGAAATTTATTAAATAATTGACTTTATTTATCTTTGATGATATTGTCATGTTTAGAGTTTTAAAGAATTTGGACATAACTCATACATTACAATACAATATACTACGAACTAGAAGAATCTGATTAGTATCTATTTTTACCGTAATATAATTATTTTTAAATATAGGCTTATTTTTTCATAGGATATCATTTTGATTTTGAACTTTTTTTCTTTCCTTCACTTAACCTTCTGTAAAACCTATAGAAAACATAGTAAAACATGTGAAGAGCATAAATCTAAATAAGGGCCACAAAAAGAAAGAAAACAATTTTTCTACTAATAAAAATGAAAACATAGGTAAGGTTTAGTATTATCTCCAAAGTTATTTATGTATATGAAATATAAAACCCATCAAAGGAAAAAATAATTTTTTCTAAAAGGAAGCCATTAAAACCCATAAAAATCAATTAAATCCCTTCTTCAGTAACATAGAGCATCAGATTCAAAAAATATTTTGAACCCATGTATGAAGTAACAAGATCCCAATTAAATCTAAAGCAGAAACCCTTGGGTAACTCCCTCTTTATATATTTTTAAGATGAGGAACATTTCCCAATAAAATGCACTACTATCTAAGAAATCCCATCGAATAAGTTATATCAGGCTCACCAGTTGTGATTTAGGCACCCATATCATATAAGATATCAAGGGCTCACCGTATTCTATCTAGGTGCAATAAATTATTATGTATAATTATCATGTACCATATCAGAAAATAAAATATTTATTATTTCACTTTTCCATCATATTTTTTTGAAAACTCATTTAAACTCAAAAGTACATAAATTTTGGATATTAAAATACTGTTTTATTTTAAAAACCTATTTTCAATATCAAAATACCCAATTATTTTGGAAAACTCATTCTTAATACCATAATAAAAAATATTGGGAATAATTTTATTCTTTGAATAAAACATAAATGTTTGTAATGAAAAAAACATCAAATAATGGTTATAGAATCAGAAAAATCATTTTCCTTATATGCATTGAGATGGAACATTCTTTTTCTCATTTGTAAAAATGTTCCACATAAAACATGTAATGAATTACTTTTGAAAATCTTTGATATAATGAAACCTGAGACATAAATTTAAAATTATAAATATTAATTTTTCTATATAAAATCTTTCACAAAATAATTTTAAATACACTGGAATGGAAAGTAAATATTTGAAAGGAAAACATTAAAAAATTATTCGTTAAAAGAAAAGTATCATTTCATTTGGGAAACACATGAATCCTAAACCACATGAAAGAATAATGTTGAAAAAAATTATCTATAATTATAATAGATAAATTAATTATAGGAAATTTCCATGGGGTTGTATGTACACATTATAAAACATATAGGTGCATAACATCAAACAAATTTCTCAATGGAATGAAAATTTGATGAAGTCCCATACCTTGAGTTCGAGTAGTCACATATCTATTTTATATTATTAATTAATAAACTTATATAAACTATTTAATTTCATGATAAAATTTTTCAATTTTATTATTATTTTCATTTCAGGTATTACCATTACATAATTAATTACTCAATTAATTAAATTTACTTTTGAATGTTTTATGGTATTCAGAATGTATGTCAAAAATGAATTTGGTCAATTAAAATTGAGAAAAGTGGTCATTATTTCAACATATACATAATACTAATCCTGAAATAATTATCCTATTTATATCTTAATTGAACTTTTGATACCAACCATGTATTATGGTTATGAAAAATGAACTAAGTTACGATCATGGAGAAGGTAGGTCATATGCACACATAAAATAATTATCTTAAGTAATATTTTAACATTAAATAATTATCATAACATAATATATTCCATATTTTTAAATAAATATACTTATACAAATATATATCACTATTTTGATGAATTTATTGAAAAAATAATAGAATCACTTTGTGGAGGCAGTATTCATCATGTACCTGAAAGACATTATCGTTTTTTAGTATAAGAAGGAAAATGAGATATTATCTTTAAAAAATCATAAATATTTCATGATTATTATTATTAATATTTCATGTATATGCCATATAATAAATCATTATCTGTATTACCCTCCATGTAATGTGTTAGTGAAAAATGAATCATCTCACTTTGTGAGGTTGTAGTCCAGCATAAAAATGAGTGACGATATCAAATCTCCCAAAGAATGTAATGTAATAAGGTTTATGTGATATCATAACTATTAATGTATAATTATTTTTAAAATAATATATATATACACTTTAAATTCAGTGTTATATAAATTCAAGAGATCTGAATATGGAAAATGAATGACATTGGTTCGTGAGGCGGTCGTCTGCAATACAAAGGAATAACGACTTCATATCCAATTTGATGTAAGAGGTTATGGATTTTGGTTATTAAATTAAAATTATAAAACGTAATTATAAGTTATATAATGGTTTTATTATATAACCATAGATATTAAATACTTAAATAATGTGGAAGATGAAATAATATAAATATATTCAATTGAGAATGATACATCTTCTTTAGGAAACCATAATATGTAAGCACCAAATGTCTTTTTCGAATGAATTAAGGATCTAACCAAGGATTAAAGGATTTCAATATGTATTTTTTAAAAAATATTTTTCCATGTATTATTTAATCAAAATGAAATTATGGGTGTGAATTAGAGAGTGAACTGGGTAAACCTGTTTTTGTGAGGTGAGTGGTTGACTAGTAATTTCTGAATAGAAAAATGATTACCTTTGTTTTATCAGTGATAGAAGAATAATTTTTTTTCCATTATCGACAAAAATAAATTATATGGTCTAAATTTGAAAATAAAATATATTTTATAGATGTGTATATTCATTTTTACACATAAATGTTTACATTAACCCTCTAGTAAACTCATTTTTACCTTATCTACAGTAAATAATTTTCACTTTACACTATTCATTATAGTTAACATTTACATTGATTTTTATTAGATAACATAAATTAAGATTATTAAAAATATGGAATCCATTTTATCCTCCAATTATCCTCATAACATTTCTTCTTACTCTGATACATCTGTATATATTGTAGAATTAGCTGTATCTTCTCAGCCATTTCCTCTACTAACTCTAGTCTCAAAAACTTTATTTCTTCTAATTCATCCAAAAAGGATATTATTTGAAACTAATTTCTATATAATTCTACAAATGGTTTCATATGTATACTATAATAAAAAATATTTTTATAATAAAACTCAACCAAAGAAATACATTAGTCCCAAATTCTCTTTTAATCAATTGAATGAGAGAGAGAAATATCTTTCAATGTATGTATCGCCAACTCAAATTGAACATCAAATTGAGGGTGGAAATATTTACTGATGTTTAATCCATTACCCAAATATTTTTTATGTACTTTCCAAAATTGTATGCATTAACTAAGGTAAAACACTATTTATTAGGTCTATAAATATATCATGTGCATTGGATAACTGAAAGGGAAAAACTATAAACCCATAATTCTTATATCTAGTTTGAAAATTTGTCTTAGAATTGTCCTCAAAATCCACCTTCATCTTACTATACCTAGACCTCTAATCAACCTTTTAAAATTATTGTGATCACTATTACTAATCAAATAAATCATCGATATGATGAAAAGGATGATTTTTGTTAAGAGTGATGTTATTCAAGGCTCTATAACCAATGAATAGTATCACTCAACCATCTTTAAATATAGTATAAAATATAGAATCACCACATGAAGATGTTCTTGGTAAATGAAACCTTTAACTATTAAATGTAGGAATTATTTTTTCAATTATAAAGGATAAAAATGATTTATTAGATAAAGGGGTTTTGAAGTAGTCTTTATATCAAGACCTAAGTGAAAAATAAACTCAACCTCCGGGCCAGGAACAACACCATTAAAATAGTCATTAAATAAATACATGTATTTATTCACTACTAGTATATCACTAAATTTAAAACATTCTTTTTTTTCAATAATGTGAGTGAAATAATTTTCACTGATATATTTAATCTATTTCTCAACTTTTCAGTATGTTATCAAAGGTAAGAAATATTTTAATAAAACATTATTAACAATAAAATATATTTTATCATGATAAAATGAAATATAATCCATACTAAGAATAATATAATACCATTATATGTCCATTTCTACAGGATTTGAAGGAAATTAAATCCCCCTAAAAACAATCGGATGTTTCCTATAGATCTTGGTCTATTTAATGGTTCAACCTGGAGTTTTCAATAAAGATATATCCTCTTTTATTATGGTTATATTCACATTTTACTTGAAAATATCTCAAAATTAATAAAATGAAAAATTTAGAGTCATATTGGGAATTTTCATAATAATAAAAAATTATTGTACGTTTCCCACATCACTAGAATGTCAAACATCAACCACAGTAGCATCCAATAACATTTCTAATTTTTTTTTTCTGATCAGGATGATTTCCACCCTGAGTAAGTAACTTTAGACACATGTTAGCATAATTTCCTAACTCATTTCATCTAAAAAATCAATTTTAACTACCTATCTGTTATCTCATTCACTGATATTTCATGACTCTTTTCTGTGCAGTTAGGAGTCGTATGACCAAAAATACCACATGAGTAAATCTTTATGGATCCTAACAAAAATATCATTGAATTTTGGTTTCCATACTTTGAACATTCTTTGGGATTACCTCCAAGATTCTTATCTAGTTTCTTCTTTATTGTATTCTACATTTACCTTTTCCTACTATTATAATCTCGAAGAAAATAAATTTTAGAAAACTCTGTCTCAACTTTCCCTATAAAAAAACCAAATTCCCATTACTTTTAAATTCTATGGAAACTGATTTAATTTATAAACATGGTTTAATCCCTTTGCGGAATATATTAATTTTAATATTGTTGACATGACTAACATCTAGAATATACCTGGACAATCTTGTGATGTTTTCATTATATGTAGCTATATAATATTCTTCACATTATCTTAATTCAATGAATTGTTTTTCCATCCTTATCCTAGCTACCATAGGTCGGTATTAATTAATGAAATTATCCTGAAATTTTTCCCATTCTTGGGTATCAATATGGTCTTTCTCTCTGGTGTTCCCAACCGAATACCACCATAGATCAACTTCACCTTCAAAACAATAATGTGAAAGAGTTTCATTTTGAAGTTTTGAACATCACATGACTTCAAATATCTTCCCTAATGCATTGATCCATACTTCATATACCACAGAGTTCGATGATCCACTGAATTATAAGGTATATTGTCTCAATAAATGATCGACTATAGATATGTTCTTTCATAGTAGATTATGTTCGTCTCTATCATGAATACCAAAACTATTTATAGATTCTATCAACTAAACTATCATTGCAACAAATAGTTCTATTTCACTTCCATGTATCTCAATATTCTGAATTTGAATAAAATTTTCCACTCAGTTCTATTCCACTAAATCTTCCATGTTTTTTATATGAAAAACCATATTAAATTAAAATTGTTTAGATAAATCAATATGGTAGTATTCAAATTCTATATCCTTTTAACTTAACAAAAATTAAAATTCTTTCCTGGGAAAGTATTTACTATTATCCAAAACTCTAATTTAATAAAAATTGACCTCTCATTCCAACTATAAACACTCGGTCCAAAACATAACATAATATTGAGATTTAATAAATAGTTTAATTTATTTCACTATGAAGCTATTCTAAATTATATATTTTTAAATAATTAGTTCATAACTCATACAATACCAGAATATGTAATACAAAGTGGAAACTTCTGATTAGAATCCATTTTCCCCATAATATAAAACTTTTAAAATGATGCATGATTAATTTTCATGTAAAATCTTCATGAGATTAAACTTTATTTCTTTATATCACTTATTCATCCTTAAATCCTATGAAAACAATTTCAAAACAAGTTATGATAAAAAAATATCATTAATTGAAATAAAAAAGAAATAAAACTATTTATCCAGTGATAAAGAATAAAAATAATTTAACATTTACCCTTTTCTTAAAAATCATTTGAAAATATGAAATAAAACATTTCACATGAAAAAAATAATTTTTTTCTGAATTAAATTCTTTAAAACTCATATAAATCAATTATATTCCCTTTTCATTGACCTAGAGTATCACATTCATAACCCATTTAAAACCCATATCAAATGTAACTTGTTCAAAATTAAATACATAGGGAAAAACCACTGGTAAATCCTTTTTTTGTTAAGATAAGAAACATTACCAAATATGTTGAATGCTATTTGGGTGTACCCATCATATAATCTATATTAGGCGCACACAAAGCTATTTGGGAACACCCATTATATAAGTGGTAACAATCACACCTTGTACTATCTTTCTACACTAATTAATTATGTGTAATACTCAAGTACCATATCATAAAAAATATATGATAGCACTTTTCCCACATAAAACATTGTAAAATATATTTTAACCTTGTTTTTTAATAACAATTGGATATCAAAATACCATTTTCTTTGGAAAAACCTTTTTTATTACCAACTACCCTTTTATTTTGAAAAATTAAATTTCCAAAAAAAAAAAATAGGAATATGATATTTCATTAAATAAAACCAATTTTTTTAATTTATAAACACTTTAAATAATGGGTTTCATATTAGAAAATTTATTTTCACTATATATGTTAATATTGAATATTCGTTTTGGGGTTTTTAAATATATTCTGTATAAAACATATATAAAGATTCCTTTGGAAAACCATTGAAATAAAGAAAAATATAATATAATTTATGTTATAAATATTTTGTTTCTATAAAATACATTTACAAAATTATTTTAAAAACATTATCATGGATATGAAAGGGTTAAAACGAATATATTAAAAAATGATTTTTTAAAACAAAAGTCCTCTATCACTTGAGAAACACATGAATCGTAATTCCCATGAAATAATACTATTAAATTTTTTTAAATATCCTCCTAATTGATAAATTCATAATATAACATTTTAAAATGTAAGTATATACAACTTATGAAATAATATATGTTCATAATATAACAAATATTTCAACAGAAAGAAATCGAGTTGAAGTACCTTAACTTGAGTTTCACTAGCCATGTACGTTCTTTATCTTCTTATTTAATAATTTTATATTCATAATTTAATTTATTTATAATCTTTTTAAATTTAATTTTTCTTTTTATTTCACTTATTATTATTCTATATAAAATTTCTTAATTAATAATTTTTACTTCATATTTTTTTATTGTATTTGGATTATATGTCAAAAATGACTTTAGTCATTTGACAATAGTCAAAGAGTTCATTATTTAAACATATAAGAAACTATAATCACATATTTATAATTTTGTACATTAATTATAATTTTAAAACCAATCATTAATGATGATTATGAAAAATTAACTATTTTACAGTCATAGAGACGGTAAGTCATACGTAATCATGAGTAACATTTCTATTCCCAACGACCATTATAGAATGAAGGTAAGATATATTTTATAGTCAACTAATCATAATAATATCGTATATACATTATTATTTCATTAAAAATAATTTTATAAATTATAATTTTGATGTGGAAATGATAAAAATAATCATATCTCTTTGTAGAGATGGTAGTCTACACATACACAAACAAACATATAATTTTTCAATGTAAGAATAAAAATGATATATTACATTTGTAGAATGATACATATGTCATTATTGTCATTATTATGTAATTTTTATCACATATATTTATTAATTTTATCCTTATTACATTCCCTGTAAGTGTTATCGAAAAACCAATCACATTGTTTCATGATGTGGTAGTATGCCGTACACACGAGCGACATTATCATACCCCTCACAAAATGAAAAGTATGAAGGTATATGTGATATAATAAGTCAATATGTATAAATATGTTACAAATATAATATATATACTATAAATTCATTATTAAGACCATCCATGATAGGTGACAATGGAAAATGAATGACATCAGTTCAAAAAGTGGTAGTCCACCGTACACAAAAATGGTGGTTTTGTATCCCTTTTGAGGGAAGGGGATATTTATTTAGGGTGGTGGTATAAGAAATAAAATAAAGACACACGATTAAGAAAAATACCTCACATTCAGAAAACCTTCTTTTATGAGGTCCGAAAAAATTAATATGATGGATTTTTGTTATAAACTAGGATTCAAGGATGTGTTTATATAATTAATAAATATATTTTTCAGGTATTATCATATAAAAGGTCTTTTATTGTCTGATTAGGAGAGGAGAGTTGGTAGCGAATTATAAGTGCGGTGAGTGGCACACATGTAATTTTTAAATGAAAAATGGGTACGAATGTTTTTCACAAGTAAAAAAGGATCCCAAATTTTATATCATCAACCCAAAAATAGGGTGAGATATAAATATGTCCCTAAAATACCATTTACTTTTGTTTTTTGGTTGTTTTTAACACTCATCATTTTAGTTTAACACCTGGTAAGCCCATTTTTACCTTAACCCTGGTAATTAATTTTTACTATTTTCAGTATTCATTATGATAACAATTTAAGTCAACCTTATAAGATAATATAAATAATTATTAATTAAACTATAGAATCAATTTTACCCGATTAAATTCATATAAATTTAAAAAATCTATTATTAAATTAACCCATAAGCGAGCCAAAAAAATGGGTTTTTAAGATATGTGGTTTTTAAGAAAAATATGATTTTATATTAACTCCATAACTAAATATAATCATTTAATGAATTTAAATTAACAATATATGAAATGTTATCTATAAATTATGTTAAAAAAAGTTATTATTTTGGATTATTTTAATTAACTAAAATGTTGAAACAGTTTTCACTTTAAAATAGTTTTGAGACAAATTTCATTTTTAAACCCCATGGTTAAAATATAATAAAATATAATATAAAGTTGATTCAATATAATTTCATTGGAAATAATATTAATAAATAACAATTATTTTAATTTAAAACATATTGAAAACATAATTTTACATTTTAATTACATAATTTTTTAAAAATAAATGTCATTTTTTCCCAAAATTGATATTTTTCATTATTCATTGAAAATCCAATATTTTTCAAGAAATTCCATAATTTCACACTAAGTATATTTTTATATTATGATTAAAAATATTATTTTTATCTGTTAAAATTAAAATTCTAAAATATATAAATTAATCTTTTAAATAAAACCTTATAATAAAAGAGTATTATAAAAACGGTTTCTTTTTAAATTTTAGGAGTACATAATATTCTTATAATGAATATAGCTATATTAACAAACATGAAAGTGATTTAATTTACCATCACCTTTGCTGTAACATTATATACCAAATTTTTGATTTTTTTTTATAATTTTATTCATTTACTGATAAATTAGGGATATATTTCTCTCATAGCATTTTCTAATTCACATGTTACATCTTCAACCATGTTGTTTTTTTATGAGGACTTAACATGGTGATTTACCTTATTCCATAATAGTTTCTCTCTACATATTAAAAAACTGAACAAGATATTCCATATAGAAATTGATATCTTCCAACTGAATTACTTTCAGGTTCAAAACAAGAGATGAATCTGATAGATATTTCTAGAACCATGAGACATAAAAAACATTGTGTCCCTAGGAAAATCATGGAGGAAAAGATACTTGGTAGAAAACCAATCCAACTTTATCTGGGATTTTATAGGTTACCATGAACCATGTAATAATGTTTCAATTTTTAAGAAAAATTCATGACACTTTTTAATGGATGTCATTTAAGAAATCAATGATCACCTAACTAAAAATAATGATCTTTCCTTTGGTTATCTACCTAACATTTCTGAATGATATTAGATTCCATAATATATTACTTAATAAAATCCAAAGAATTATCCATTTACTTTTCTATATATTGTCTTATAAACTTCATTTATCCACCTTCATTACAAAAAACTAGTATCTGAAACTGTTATACATATTATACATCAAATAGTTCCATATATATATACTATAATAAAAAAACATTTAATAATGGAACTCAAGAAAAAAAATATGTTAGCTAAAAATTACCTTATGATAAATTGACCATGATTGAAAAACATATTCCTTGGTCTGTATCATCCACTAAAATTAACCTTCAGTTTGAGGATGAAATGTTTTGTGAGAATTTAATTCAGTATAAAAATATTTTTCTGGTATTTTAAAAAAAATAGATGTGAATATAGGATAATGATCTGATACAATGTAAAAAAGGAAATCTATATAACATAACTATCTCCATTATATATAGTCAATACATGTTATCCGAATACATAATTACTCAAATGGGAATGAAATTCATTGTTTTAGCTGATCGACAAATGATAACCAAAATCACATTATTCTCATGAGAATCTAGGGTAATCGGACTATAAAATAAATTAATATATTTTTTCATTTCAACTCTAGAATTGGAGAATGTTGAAGCACTCCATTGTATAATTAATATTCTTCTTTAACCTACTAAAAATTAAAACAGGTCATAATAATTTCATCACTATTTTGTTTAATTCGATCCCACCAGTAATACTCTTTATAGTTTTTATACATTATATTTATTATAGAATGAACGTAAAATGGCTAACTATGAGAAACACTCTATAACTTTTTCATCAACAAGGAAACACATGGAATACATATTTTTTTTAAAAAATCATGATGGCCTACTGACCCATGACATCCCACCAGTAATACTCTTTATGGTTCATATACACCTTCTTTTTCAACTTTAAAATTAGCCTATTCACCCATGATAATGGATTTTCCTATTTCCCCCAAATCATGGTCCTCTTTCTGAATATTCTTAACTCACTCTACTAACCTGAGTGCCCTAAATCCCAAAAAACATTGTATTTCACTATATCTAGAACGTCTAGGCCAAAATTCATTAAATCATTATCCAAATGGTAATGTTCCACTATAAAATAGTTAATCTAGGATTGTTTTTCAAACTCAAATAATATTACACTTCTTAATCATTCCATGATGGCAATGAATCATGAAATCATAATCCTTGATCAATTCTATAAATAATCTATGTATCATGTTCAATTATTTTTGAGTGAATTTATACTTTGAAAATTTGTGGCCTATATAATTTTTTCAATTTACTACATAAAATGTATTTCTTGGTATTTTTAATATAAAAGACACATATGCTAATTCCAGTTCATGTGTCTGGTAATTTAGATCTTGAGGTTCCAACTGAAATAAAGCAAAAAAAATTACCTGCTAATTTCATATCCAGGCATAACCAAGATGTCATCAACAAACACAACCACAAACGTATACATGAAATTATGGAAAAACATATTCATCATGTACACGAATACAATAATTGTATTAGACAACCTAAAATGGCATTACTATTTAGTCTGAAACACAATATTTGCAACTTGTTCCTTCTTTAAAATTAACTGATGGTACCCAGACATCAAATAAATTTTCAAAAATATTAAGACCCCAAGATCTAATCAAATAAATCTTCGATATGTGGAGAAGTATACGTGTTCTCAACAGTGATGTTATTCATGGGTCTATAATAAATTAATAATCTCATTGAACCAAATTTATTTTTAAAAATAGAACTTTAACACCCCATGATGAATTAATAGGAATAGTGAAAACATTATCTATTAAATTCTGTAATTTCATTTTTATTTTTCAAAGTTATACTTGATCAATTTGATAAGGGATTTTTGAAATATTATTTTCATCGAGAACTAATTCAATAATAAACGTATCCTCATGATTCTGAATAAAACATGTAAAATAGAAAAACTTGGTATTCAATCAGTACTGGAACATCACTATTTTGAATAATTTATTTATTAAACAAAATTTTGAGATAAAATAGTTTCATTTTTATCTTTAATCAACTTCTTATCTTATCAGTGAGTTATCAAAGGTATGAAATGATTTAACCTAACATTATTGACTCTAAAATCTATCTTATCACAATAAAATGAAACCCAATCCATTCCAAGAGTGATATAAAAATATAATATAGCTTGTTCAATAATATTTATTAGAAATAAAAAACCTCAAAAAATTAGATGATTTATATAAATCTGGATTTTGTTAATGTTTCCCTCTGTAATATTCACGAAATGTTATGTCTTCGGTTTCTATGGTGATATTACTATTTTAAATGAAAATTCATCCAAAAAATAATGAATGCAAAAAACCATAGTTTAACAAGGTAATAGAATAATTCAAATAAAAAAGTATCATATATTTCACCACTGTATTCAAAAATCCAATACCATCCAAATTATTATCATATGACTTTGTAACCACTTTTTGTTCTTAATCATGATATTTTTTACCCTTATTAAGTAACTTTAGAGAGACATTATCATAATTTCCTAACTCATTATAGCTAAAACAACTCACCATTGTCTGGATATCTGTTATCATATTCTTTTTTTATTCATGAATATTTTCATTGCTATCAAGGTCTATATAACCAAACATACCCCACAAGTATCACCTTCCAAATCCTAAAAAACATTACATGAAATATTTTTTTTTCCACATTTGGAACATTTTGGGATCTTGCCTTTGGTCTTCTTATTTGGTTTCTTCTCCACTTCCTTCTTCCTTGACCCATTATTACTATTTTCTCACAGAGGAACATATATGTTAGAAAAATTTATCTCAACATTAAATGAAAAACAATCTAATTTTTAATAAATTTAAATTTATATTACATTCAATTCACTTCATAAACATGGTTTCAACACCATGTAAAATCTTTTAATTTTACAATCAGCTCCATGAATAGAATTTTTCCCATACCAAGCCAATACTGTGAATTTTGCATGAAATGCTGGTATAGGATATATATCTTTTTTAATTAATTATAGAAATATTTTTACTTCATCATCCAAACAACCTTTGGGAAATATTTCTTTAGGAATGTATATTTAAATTTTTCTCATTCCATTGCATCAAGATCATCTTTATCTCTGGTATTCTTACCTAGAGACTAACATCTATGATCTTCACCTTCAAAATGATAATCTTAAAGAGTTTCTATTTGATGTTTTGAACATACCATGACTTCAAATATCTTCTCTAAGGCATTGACACATCCTTTTTCTACCACAAAGTTAGATGATCTATATAATTATGAGGGATGTTGTCTCATGAAATTATCCACAATAGATATGTTCCTCCATGGTAGATCGAGTTTCTATCTATAATGAATACTATAACTATTTTTAACTTCTTTTTCAATTGATATATCACTATAAAAACCCATTCCATTCCAATTATAACAATATTAGGATCCTAAATCGGAAGGATATTTTACTCTTGCTGACTTAGCACAAAATATTTCTTATTTCCTCTTTGGAAAATAATTCTGAAAAAATATAGTTTATATTAAAAAATTGTAATCATAAATTTTTTATCAATATAACATAAATGTAAAATGAAATCATTCAAGCTCATGATGTTATAATTATCTTAAACTCTATAGTTTTGTAGACCATCCTATGATACAAACAATAAGTACACATCCATAAACATAACATAATGTTTATTTTTATTCAATAATTCACTATATTTAACATTTATTATCTTTTCATGTGTATATTTTTAATGAATTGGGTCGCAATTGAGACATTATGAAATTATATAATACATAGTGGACATGTATGATTAAAAAAAATTTATATCATAATAATATACTTTTAAAATAATGCCTGATTTCCTTTCATGGAAAATCATCAAGACATTCAACCTGAATTATTCCTTTCACTTAAAAATCCTGAAAACCTTTGAAAAAAATTAAATCTTAGGATGATCTGAAAACTCTCATTAATGGATAAAAAAGAATTAAGATTTTTAGTCCATTGATAAACACAATATATCATGTAACATTTACCTTTTTCATTAAATTCCACTGATCCTGTGAAATAAATCAATTTCACATGAATAACATGCAAATTTGTTCCTCAAAGTAATCCATTAAACCCCATGACTATAAATAATGAACCCTTTTCTGTAACATAAAGAATCACATTCATAACCCATTTTGAACAAAAATTTGAAGTAACTAGGGCCTAGTTAAATCTATTAGTGAAACCATTTAGTAACTCCCTCTACATTGTTTTTAAGATAATGAAAATTACCCAATGAATTGCAACATTATATAGTGCCAACCATCATATAAGTTATATGAGGCTCACCCATCTATATTTGAGAACACCAAACATATAATCATTAATGGGATAACCCCATGTTATTTGGGACCACTCATTTCTTATATAAAATGATCACTTACCATATCATGAAAATGCATTTTTATGATTGAACTTTTATAGAATAAAAATTTAAAAAACTATTTTAAACTCTATAAAGATACATCTGGATATCAAATTAGTATTTTATTGTGAAAATCCATTTTTAATACCATAATAATATTATTTAAAAATATATTTCTACTAAAAAATACCCAATGTGATTATAGTTTTTCTTTGAATAAAAAGTTTTTTTAAAATTAATCCAAACCTCAAATAATGGTTATGAAATTAGGAAATTCATTTTCAATATAAATGTTAAAATAATAAATTCTTTTTTTATTTTGTCAAAATGTTATATATAAAATATAGAAAAATATTCATTTTTAAAACCTTTAAAATAATTTAATAATAAAATTATAATTTAGTTTATAAATATTTTTTCCATATAAAAACTTCTATGTAATAATTTTTAAAAAAGTAAAATTGAAGAGAATTAGTTGGAAAGAAAACAATAAAAGAAGAATTTTTAACAGAAAAGTCCCTTATCACATTGAAAACACTTCAATCATAATCCCTATGAAATAATAACACTAAAATAAAATTAAAAATAATGATTATATATAATTTATTAATATTTTATGTCAAAATTGAAATATTTTCACATAATTAAAGAATATTGGTGCATAACGTCTAAAATTGTCTCAACATAAGGAATTTGAGATGAAGTCCCTTGCCTTTGAATTCGAATGGTCACATATGTTCTTTATCTTATTGAAAAATAACATTATGTTAACTATTTAATTTATTTAGAAAATATGGAAATTTTATTTTTCTTTTGATTTCAATTATTATCATTTCACACACAATTATATAATTTATTAAGTTTACGTCAAAAAAATTTATGGTATTCATCTTATTTGTAAAAAATGACTTTGGTAGGTTGAATATGTCCAAAGAGTTCCTTATTTATATTTATACAGACTAATAATCATGACATAATTACAATATTTATAAATTAATTATAATATTAAAACCAATCATTAATTATTTTTATGAAAAATAAATTATGAATGATCAAGATGACGGTAGGCCGTATGTATGCATGAGTAAGGTTTCTATTTCCCAAAGTCATTTTGTAAATTAGGTATGTATTATTTTATCTTAATAGAATTATAATATCATAATATATACCATATTACTTTTTTAAAATATACTTATATGTATATAATTATTTTTACGTGGTTATGAAGAAAATAATTGCATCAGTTTGTGGTGGTGGTAATTCACATGTACACAAACAATGTTATCATTTTAAAGTGTATGAAAAAAAAATGATATATGATATTTTAATAATTTTAATGATTTAATGAATATAATTTTTATTTCATTTTTATCACATATACTCATTGAGTTTATATTAATTACCTTTCATGTAATGTTTTAGTCAAAAAATAATCACATTGCTCTGTGTGGCGGTGGGGATCTGTAAGCACATGCGACGTTATCAAATCCCCCATAAAATGGAATGAAAGAAAATATATGTCATAGAATAATTAAATTAGTACAAATATGATAGAAATATCATATATATATATATATATAATTTAAATAAATCAAGAAAAAAATCAATGAGATATGACAATGGAAAATGAATGACAATGGTCCCTCAGGCGGTAGTCCTCCATTCACATGAATTTTGATTTCATATCCCATTTGTTGGAAGAGGATATTTATTTATGTTATTAAATGAACATAATAAAATATAATTATATTTTAGATACAAGTGTATTTATATTAGAATAATTTTATGAGATTTTAAGGAATTTATAGATGAAATAAAATAAAGACACTCAGTTAAGAATGATATGTTGTCTAATGAAAACCTCATTAGGTTAGTACTTAAATCCTTTATAAGATGGATTTATGATCCAAAACTATTTATAAGATGTGGTTATAGAATTAAAAAATATATTTTTGTAGTTATTATCCATTCCAAATGTTTTTTAAATGTCTATATGAGAGTAGAGTGGGTGGCATTGTATAAATGAGTTGAGCAATAGACTTGTTATAAATGATAATAAAAATATGTACCAACATTAATAACCTGATAAAAGGATCCAAAATTTTTCATTGTAGAACCCAGTATATTATAGGGTATAAATATTTCCATAAATTTATTTTATATAATTATTTTTTTATTTAAACCATTATATTTTTATCTCATCTCGTGGTAAACCTGTTTTTACATTAATCACGATAATTAATTTTTTCTATTTTCATCATTCATTATTCTAAATTAATATACTGACCTTATAATATAATATAAATTAAAATTATTAAAAATATTTAATCCATATAATGAAATTCATCTAACATAATTAGAAATATTTAATTTAATATAAAACCTACAAATGTGGCGAGAAACAGTTTTTCAAGAAGTGTATTTTTCAGGGAAAGATGATCTTATATTAACTCCATGAATAATTATAATAATTTTATAAATATATAATTGAATATTTAATTATCAATATCTTATAGATATAATTTAATATATTATTCATTTTTGATTATTTAATTTAATTAAATAGTATATACATTATGCACCTTAAAACACTTTTCAATGAAATCTTCTTTTTGATCAATAAAACCAAATTATACTATCACCCAATATAAAGTTCATTAAAAAGAATTTGTGTATAATAAATAAAAATACATAATACTCATGATATATTAAATAATATTCAATACATAATAGTGCATTTATAATATTGAATTTATTGAAAAGAAATGACATTTTCCCAAAAATATGTATTTTCCACCATGAACTGAAAAATAAATATTTTTCAAACAATCCCAAAATTTCATCTAAATTAAATTTTGATATTATTATTTAATTAATGATAAAAAAATTTATAATTAATATTGTAGAATTTATAGATTAATCATTTTAGTAAATCCAAAAATTAAATAGTTTTATTAAAACTATTTTCTTTTTGATTTAAAAAGTACTTAATGTTTTTATAATGAATATAAAAATATTAATAAACATAAAATTGATTTAGTATATTATTACATCATTATTTAAAAATTATTATATTTTCATCATCTATTTAATGAATGGAGTGTTTATAAATTACCTTGATTAATTTGGCATTGTCTCAAAAGATGATATTCTTATATATTCAATGATACAGGATAGTCAGTGCACCTGTACTTACCTTACCATTTGTAGTGAAGGGTTTGTAATATCTAGTGATTCATAAAATATGGATCATGTAGTCTTATTAAGAATTCATATATGGTTATTTATTATTCCTCATTCTAATTGAATTTTTATGAGAAAAATTACCCAACTCATGATTTAGAGTTAGTTGTGGTTTTTTCATTAAAGATTTGGAGGCATTTTTTATCCATAAAGATGTGATATATATACTAATAATATAATTTTAATGTATATTTTCAAATAAAAAGGTTGAATATTCAACTGAGAAGATGGCTGGATCATGTTAAATATTATGACTGCACAATACATTACCACCTTGGTAAAGAGTACAAAGTGACAGATGCTCTAAGTCAAAAGGATCAGGCTCGCAGATCTCTGATGCGGATAAAAAAATATCCAATATTATAATTCTAAAAATCATTGATTTAGAAATATTTAATTAAGGGTAAAAATATTATCCTTATAAAATTAGTGTTTAACCATATATCCAACTGAATATAAAAGAGGCTTAGATGGAATATGTAGTGTTCTAAAACAAGGTAAAAAATGTTCTTGAATTTAACTATTATTGTGATGGAATGATAAGATTAATGAATCATGTATTCAATCTAAAGATACCATAATTGAGCTATTTTATTAGACTCACTGTTCATCATTCTATATTAATCCTAGATGTAAAAATATGTATATATATTTGATGGGGTATTTCTGGTGGGTTTCTATAATGTGAGATATTTCAGAATATGTATATCAGTTATTTGTATGTAAAAAACTAAAGGGAGTTAGATAGAGATCTAATTAGAGGTTATAACTATTACGCATACTAGAATGGAAATAGGGAACATCCACATGGTTTTTTGTTATTAAACACCCCAAAACATATAAAGGGAATAATTATATATGGGTTGTTGTTGATCACCTTATGAAGGGAGAACATATTATTTCCATTTGATTATATTGATCAATATACATGAACATATATTAATTATGTTCTAAGGTTTCATCATGTACTATATTCTATTATATTTAACTATGTTTTGAGGTTTACCTTGATGTTCTTGAAATGTATTTAGTAGGGTCTCGATAAATAGTTGAGTTATAAAAATACTTATCATCCTCATAAAGATTGTTATTCATAAATAAAAATAAAAACCCTAGAGGATATATTTAGATATTATTAAAAATATTTCAAAAGTGGTTGGCATAAACACATTACTCTATATGAGTTTTCATATAGAAATATCCTTCACTTATGAAGCCATACGACTCCTTATGAATCCCTCTATGGAAAAAAGTATAGAACTATAAAATTTTGGGATGAGATTGGAAAAAAAATCAATTTTCAATGCATCTAGTTATGGAAATAATTCAAAAATTTATATCCATTTAGAAACATGTCAATTTATCATAGAGTTGAAAGAAAAGTTATGTTGGGAATCATTAGCATGACTTCGAATTTGAAGTTGATGTGAAGGTTTTTATAATAATTTATATATGGGATATGTTTGTGAAATTATAAAAGAATGTAAATTTTATCCCTAAGTGTATTGGACATTTCACAATTATTGATTGAGTAGGGGTTGTATTTTATCACTTGGATCTTCCATAGAACATCTCTCATGTTCAAGACATCTTCCAGGAATATCTCATGAGGATATATACACTAGATCCATCACATGTACTAAACTCATAGGTAAAACCATTATAACATGATCTATATTATGAATAAAATTTAGTATAAATCGTTAAACATAGTGAAAAAAGTGTTATGAAAAATGACTACTCATTTGGTTAAAGTTCTCTAGATAAATCAAGATTTCAATAAAGAATCTTGAGAACCTAATTATGTAATTAAGCAAAGATATCAAAAATATTTTGTATCATAGTGATGAATTTTTTGGGTGAAATTAATTTGGGGGGGGTTATAATTTAACAAACTCCAGATTTTTGAATTATTCTTTTTCGATTAATTTATTTTCTTCGATGGCATGTGTTACACGTACCTCAGTGTTTAAATGAGTAGTAATATAGAATTAAAATATTATAATTTAATCTTATAGTTACCATTTATCTATTGGATTTTAGTGTATGAAAATAAATGACTAAAATATGAAAAATATATGTTAAAATATATATATATTATTTATATAAGTAATAATTAATAAGAAACAAAAATCAAAATTATTTGAAAGCGAAAGATATATTTTTCTGAAAAAAATCTATATGTATACACACAGTGTAATATTATATTGAGAAATAAAATAATTCACTATTTTTTTAATGATTTTAATTATGTATATATTATATAGTTAATGAAAACTTATAATATTTTTTTAATAATTTTTACGTTTCAAATAAGAATGGATCTTGTTTTATGCTTAAAATATATTTTTCTAAAAAATTTGTTTTCATCACATGTTGTGCACTTATTTTAAAATTAATTTATTCCAATTACATCAATTAAATTTGATAAAATTTATTCCATATTTTTAATCTCTATTTATAAATTCTTTAAATAGTTCCCTTTTATTTTTGTTAAATATGAATTGTAACTATGGCAAAATGTATCACTTTGGTAATGGGTAAATCTGGTTAAACGTTTTCACAAATAAGTGATAAATCCACAAGTTTTCATCCTAATTCTTATTGTATGAATATAATTTAATCGCTATCAACTTATAATTTTAAATTATTTGTCTAATGGAAATTTTCCCATGAACATTTTCTATATAATATTTTAATAAAAGAATGTTACAATGTGTCACTCTATTAGTTTTAAATATTTCTTATGTGTCCACATAGAGAAAAAAAGATATAAAAAATATAAATTTATATATTTAGAATAATGAATTTATTTTCATGAAGTAAATTTATTTTTTATTTTAAGTCATTATATAATCACATTATGTTCTTATTCATCGTCAACACAATATTTCTTAAATTTTAAAAAATATAAAAATATATTTGAAAAATATTAAATATAATATAATTTGAAATATTTATAGTATCTTGTGAATTTTATATATGTATAGGACATATTATTTTTGTATATAATGATAATATTATAATTAAATCTTCTCATTTATGTCTTTTAAGTCAAATTAAGTGAATAGTTTCAAAACTGACATTAATAATTTTTTATCAAAATGATATTTTTGTAAATTATATAAAAATAATAAAAATACTGACATATGAAATTCATGGTAATATATAGTCTAAAATATCACACTTTTTCCATTTATGATTATATATTTACCTTATAAGTAAAATTATAACCCTTTATGAGGGAAAAATACTTTAACACAGTTAATGTTAAAATGTGTTAACTAAGGAATTAAATAAAAAGATAATGTATAAAAAACCAAATAAAAATGACCATATTTCAGATATTTTGGGATTTAAATCCCATAGAATATTATATTTTAATTCATTATATCTTGCAGGAATTTCAAATATATAATGACTAGGTTAAAAATTAATATTTTATGAAATTTTAAAACTGCCCCCAACTCAATTATAAAAGGGAACCTTCTCCCCTCACATATTAGCACATTTAGATAACTTTTTATCAACCATAACCTACCAAAATAACTTCCAATATTCATTATGAACATTATATAAATTTTTCTATTCCCAAAATACTAACCAAAGGATCCTTAAGAGAAGATCTAAAGTAGTTTTTTAATGAAGAGGTAATCACCTTAACTAATAACTTCCTTTTTAATTTATAATTTACCTATTATGAATCTATTATAAACATTAAAAAATAATGAAATTTAAATCCCTAATATAGTTAAATATTATTTTTATTTTTAAACCAACTTAATTCTCTATCATTTTATCAAATGGGAAGTGAAAGTATCACTTTTTCAAACATACGACTTATCGTCTCGACGCAGTGATACAATTCATTTCTCGTCACCATTTTTTATGGATGGGTAATTTGATGGTTTTAATTTTTATATGTGATATTAATAAATGATAATACTTCAATAATTATAATATCATATATACCTTTTTACTATCTAATTTTTTAGGAAACGATAGCTTCCCTCATTCGTTCAGGTGAACTACCTCCCTCACGAAGTGTTGTGATTCATTTTTCATTTCCATTTTACATGAATGGTAATAATTATTGATTTAATGAATTTGTATTAAATTTATTATATAATAATTATTCTAAAAAATGATTATTATTCACTTTCATTTCATTCCATCTTTTTAAAAATAAAAACAACGTTCATGTGTATGTATAGTCTGTTATCTCCATGAATGATGTAATTAATTGTTCTATCTCTAATTTTAGGAATCACAATAAAATTGTATATAATTAATTCATATAATATATATATATATATATATAATTATTTAAATTATATATATTATGGAACCATTATTAAAATACATGTACCAAATATTCTGAACCAAAACATACCCAAAATACCAAAAAGCTATCACATGAAGATATGTTTTTCATAATGAATTATTATCAAACAGGTGAAAAGTATATAAGTAAAACATATATGGTATCATATATTTGATTATGACTATTTAATATATGAATAATAAAACTATATTTTTAATACATGAGATTTAAGATCATATTTAGGAATATTGACCTAAGGTAAGGGATTTTGTCTCACTTTTATTTCTATAGTAATCATGTCATATTAACCACATGTTTCATTTATTCGATGTATAAACTATCTATGAATTTATTTTATGATAATAATTATAAAATTTATGGTGATATAAATATATTATTTAGGTTATTTATTTCATGGGGCATACTATTCAAATGTTACCAAATCAGTAAGGGTTTTTTATTAAAATCTCATTTCTAATTAGGATTATTTATGATTAAATTTTAATGATTAATAATATATTATAAAACTAACAAAATAATTAATTTAATTCTCCTATGGTTATTTTTGGAAAATAAATTTCTTCCTTTCATTTTCAACACGTTTTGTACTCAAGAGACTAAAATAATGTTTTTTAAATAAAATCAACTTTATTTCTCTCTTAACTTTAAAAAACTATTTATTCTTTCTTAATGTTTCCTAAAACTATTTTAAAAAAGGTTTTTTTAATATTTGCATATTAATTTTAATGTAATTTTCACCCATGTTTGAATTTTTACTTAATGGTTTTAAAAGAAATATTCTTTTCATTTTCTAGACAAGGTACTTTGTGACATTTAATAAAATTATGAAATGGTTTTTTTGACAAATAGGGCATGAATGTAGTTTCCCACCGTCATTAATCATCAATGCATCGATGATTCATTTACAATTTCACATTGTTATTTTCATAGAACATATTTCCCATAATATTTTTTAAAAAAATTCTAATTTAAATATGTGATTTCAAAATGGAAGTGATATTTTGTAAAAGAATGTTTTAATGAAAATTTAATGGTATTTCAATTCATTAAATAAAACAACCCTTGATTTCAGTTATTCTTTATGAGGTATATTATAAAATTATACCATCCTTATTCTTTCTCTAGATGGTTTATTTTTATGATGAATATGTGATTATGAAACTAATTCATTTTCCACTGGTTATTATATGATGAAATGGTGAATTATTGATTAAACTCGTTTCGTTTCACGCATTATGATATAATAAACTATTTATCAAACCCATTTTCTATCATTGTTTAGGATGTGATAAATGATTTATAATATTTTTTCACTCATATATATGATTTTCATTAATTGATGGGAGATACATATACCTCCCTCCAATGCATTAGATAAATATTGATTTCTCATGAGGAAAACAAGTCTAGAATGGGGAGTGAACCCAGTTTGGTAATAGACTATACCCACTATGAAAGAATTGGGAGTAAACATTGATAACTATGATCATTTATGGAGTAAACATTTTCCACTATGATATTATTGAGTGTCAATATTTATTACTATCTTTGTTTGTCGAGTGAAGAAAATCCAATATGATAGTCCTAGTAGTGAAGTAATTAATACTAAGGAAATGATTTTATATACTAATGTGTATTCAATAATTACATGTCTAACACTAATGTTATTGTCTCATGTATCATGGTCTTTGATTCCTTTATGATTTATGTATTATTAAATAACATTTTTTATTACAAGACTATATTTTATGATATATGTTATGTAGGGGATGGATTTAAAATTTCAAGATCATATTCTCATGTCCTTATCCTCATGTTATGATTATGTGATCACTGATACCTCCCTTAGTTCTACTTAGTTTTCATATGAGATCACCCTTTATTATGTTTCTTTCCCAATGTAATAAATAATGTTTTTAGGAATGATATGTCCATGAATGGTGTTATTTATAAAGGACATAATGTGAGACTCTTATGAACTATTTTTTGTGATTCCATGTTTCTAAAGACAATGGACATATAATATTCTTGAATGGATCACAATGATATGTAATGAATATCCATATAATAAGATATAATATCTAAGTATAAATTATGTCGATCATTATAGTCGGTCTCTTAGAATGGTTTAGTTAAAACTATTGTTTCATAAAAGAAGTTGTCATGATTTATACATTCTATAAATAATTTTTCAAAGTAATTTTGTTTACAAATGTGATTATTATTTCTCACACTATTATTATTTATTTTTGTAAATGTATGGTAGTAATTATATTTTGTTAATTTAAAATGGGATGGAAATTTAAATGATTCACCTCTTGTGAAACAGAATTTTATTAGAGGTATAATTCATAATCTTGTTACTAATCCCATAAAATATTCTCATGTTATGAGTAATTATGAGATTAAAAAAGAAGAAAAGAAAGAACATTGTTACGTTGATTCCTTCATGAGGTATTGTGCACCTTCATTTTGTGGGTCCACTAATCTACTAGACACTATGAAGTGGAACAGTATTGTTGAAAGGTATTTTATATTAACTATTTTCTAGAAAATGGGAAATATTTTCTAGTTGTTTATCATTTGTTATGAAAATCATAGCATTGGTGTACACTTATCAAGAACAAGACGTAAAAATAAGAAATTGAATATATGGTGTGGGATGAGTTTAAGACCTTATATCTCAATAAGTACTTCCTGGTACTATTTGAAAATAAATATAAAATGAAATCATGGTGCAGAAATAAAAGGATGATAAATATGTTGGAACTTATGAGAAAAATATTACAAGACATGCAATGTATGCTTCTAGGGATCTCATCCAACCTGAAAGTAAGGTTGATTGGTTGTTTTATATCAGTTAAACAAGTCTTGATGGTCGTTATCCATAAGGGACTTCAAAAGTTATGAATAAATTCTTTTATGTTCTATGAAAGTGTAGATAGTGATTGGAGTAACACATTAATATCAATATTTTCACAAGAAAATTAATATGGAATTCAAATAAAATTATAAATACCATGGAGAGTATAAGATGACCCTTCCTTTATGCTGAATGTATAGAATGGAACATAGCCAAAATTATATTAATGAAGCTGGTAAATGTATCATATAAGGAAAGGAATTTTATCAGGAAACAAAATGATGAAGTGATGGGAATAATTTAGATAACTACATAAATAAATAGAATGCAGCAATCACACTCTAGTGATTAAAATGTAAGGAGTATATGAATTATACAAACCAATTCCAAAATCAAAATGTTAATTATTATTATCAATGTTAACAACCTCTTAATCCTAGAGACAATGGTAATTATTATGTGATTACTATTTCTGATGAGTGATATAATAACGACATGGTAAACTATACATTTACCACCCACTTTAGAACTAATAAGGTGTTATTTGATTATTGATATGCCTACTATTTTATATTACATGAATTTTCTAAGGGTTTCATAGTACCAACTCAAATATTAGATATTGGTTAATTTTTGAAAACACTTATTGGTATGATGATTGTATCTCAAGGCTATGATTCTTCTCTGGTTGAACATTGCTGGAATGTGCTTCCTAGAAATCTCTTTATTGATCCTCTGGTTGAATTATATATTATTTTTTGGATTTTATTGTCTTTATTTAACTAAATCCCACATAAATTGTTGAGTAAGGGATGTTACATTAGATATCTTTATCCCACATATGATCTTATGTCATTCCGATGACAAATATGAACTTCCAAATGAAATTACATGGATCGTATGGGTCATTATATCTATTCAATAGAGGTTATTATCTAAAATAGTTGGGGATAAACTCAACAAAAAAGATATTCCTATTTTTTTTGTGTTTTTTGAAATATTTTTATAAGATTTTTCTTATCTTTTACCAAATCATGTGGTTGAGTTTTTAATAGAACTCATACATGGGGGTGAAACTATTTCAATGACTCCATGTAGAATGACCCTGATTGAGTTATATTAATTTAAGAATTGACTATATAAGAATTAGGAAAATTGATTCATTCATCTATGTGGAACACAATGTTGTGCACAAGTTATTTTTGTTAGGAAGATTGATGAATCAATGAGACCTTTCATTTACGGTCATGAACATTGCAAGATCAATATCAAGAAAAGGTATCTTTGAACTTGTATTGAAAACTTGATTGATCAACTGATCAGAGATAAATACATTTCTGAGGCTTATCTCCACTTTTAATATAATCAAATGATGGTCAAGAAGAAGGATATACCTAGGACAACATTTTGTACAAGTTATGGACACTATGAATTTAATGTGATTCTATTTGGTATAACTAATTCATTCTCTATATTCAAACATATGATGAATAGTGTCTCTAGATATTACCATAATCAGTTTCTAGTAGTTTTAATAGATTAAATTATTATATAGTCAAAGATAAAGTATTTTAATGAAGGCAATTTTAAAATTACTTTGAATGTCGTAAAGAAGGATATGGTTTATGATCAATTTACTGAGTGTGAATTTTGTATTTGGGAAGGTTCATTATTGGGTAATAAAATCTTAATTGACGTAATATTAATAGATCCTTTAGAAATAGAGGTTAATTAATATTGTCCCCGACCAACCATTATAATGAATATCTGTATTTTTTTTGGGTTTGGATGGATATTATTGGGGTGTTATAGAGAATTTATCACAACATTATAATTCAATCTCAAAAATAACTCAAATGGAAATTAAGTTACTTTTGATAGATGAATGTGAGGAAAATTAAAATGAATAGAAGAGAAATTCATCTAGTGAACCTGCCCTTATATAAAAATTCATTGGATAATGGATTTTAATCTATATTAATGAATAAGATAAGAGACCATTATATTTTTTAATGCATAATGATATGGTTATAGGTCATACACTAAGTCAATTTATGGTTAATTTCAAAAATTACCCAACTCATGATTTAAAGTTTGTTGTCAAAATTGTTTCATTAAATGTATTGATTAATTATCTTTAAAATGTAATGTTTAATATATATACTTATCATAAACATTTAAAGTATATTTTCACATAGAGAGATTTGAATATGCATCATATAACATAATTAGATCTAATTAAATATTATGACTAATCAATGCATTAAGACCCTAGGAAAGTAAACAATAAGAAAAATTCTTTGAATCGAAATGATCATGCTAGATTATCTATGATGAGGTTTCAAAATGATCCAATACTTATAGAATGGAAAATGATAGACCGGGAAATCATGAAGGAATAAGAGATATATTATCTTTCTCAAATAATATTTCAACCTTCTATCCAATTCTAGATTAAATAAGCAGATAAAGAAGATGTGGATATATAGAATAAAGTGATAAATGACCTATAATTTAACATTGATTATGATGGAATAAGAATTTTTTGGAACCATGTGTTTGTTAGATCCATAAAAGTTGCGAAGGATTATTTTCCAGATGAGACTCATAGTTCATCCGTCTCTAGTCATCCTTGAAGTCTAAATATGTAGATAGATCTAAAAGAATATTTATATTGTGAAAACATAAATAGTAATATTACACAGTATGATCTTAGTGCTTATTATATCAGAAAGAATAGTATTTTAAAAAAAATTATATAGGGATTTTATAATCATTACCGATACTAGAATGTATGTGGGAAAACATCATTGTGGAATTTATCATCGGACTCCCTGAATAAAATAATCAGAATAATGATATATGGGTTTTTTGTTAATTACCTTATGAATTCAGAACACATCATTACCATTAAATTATATTTCTATGTAGATAATATTCAATTAATTCAAATCAACTTAGTGGTATTGTTTTATGTAGTACAACATTCTATTTTATATTATCAGGATCCATGGTTTAACATGACGATATAGTGAAGTCTTCATCAAGCTTTAGATACAGATTTATGTTTTATTAATATTTATCA
This sequence comes from Viscum album, assembly GCA_963277665.1. Taxonomy (NCBI): domain Eukaryota; kingdom Viridiplantae; phylum Streptophyta; class Magnoliopsida; order Santalales; family Viscaceae; genus Viscum; species Viscum album. The sequence goes on along the minus strand of OY728135.1, from coordinate 1,231,961,218 downwards.
TTCATAGATAGATGATCAGTCTGAGAGAACATTTCAAACTATAAAGTATATTTAAAGCTATTTTTAATAATTTCAAAGGTATTTTGTATTAAAACCTTCTATTAGTTAGTTTTTTTATAACAATAGATTTCACTCAAGAGTTTAGATGGTTAATTATGAAGGAATATATATAAATATGTGTAAAACTCCAACATAATAGGATGATATTGGAGAAACAAATCTATTAGTACATGAGCTAGTTGAGGAAATAACAATTAAATTCATACAGTTTTAGAAGCACATCAGGGTAGCATAGAGTTAACAGAAATGTTATGGAGGAAATAATTAGTTTGATATGGATTTGAATATTGTGAGATGTTTTTTCTATAAATTTATCTATAGATTATGTTTATTATTTTTCAAAATATGGTAATGTTTTTCCCAAGGTATATTGTCCCTTTTTAGATTCTTGATTGAGTATGGATGATAACTTATTGAATGATGCATCCATTAATCCTCTCTCAAGTTCTTGACTTATTCCATGTATCTCTCCAAAAGAAGTACATAATTGATACATCATATAAGCTCATAGGTTATACCACTATAACATGATCTATCCTGTGAAGAAAAATATGTATAAATCATGGATCATAGAGATTAATTTCTTTGTAATATGACTACCGGCCTATAGAATGTTCTCTAGAGAAATTTCACATTCAAAGAAGCTATATTAGAAACAAAGGATGTAATGAAATAAATATATCCCAATTTTTTTGTATCGTGGTGGTTAATTTTGAGGGGTAAACTATAATAACCTAATATTTAATGAAATATTTTTTCCATATATATATAATTTCTTCAGTATCTTGAGTTATAGATAGCACAAAATTTAAATGAATTGTGATATACTATTAAAATATTATTATTTAATGTCATAGTTATCGCCTATCCATTGGATTTTAAAGTATGAATATGAATGAATATAATATAAAAATTCAGGGTTTGATATGTATAAATTAATTATTTTGGTATCATTTATTTTTAAATAAAAATAAAAAATATTTGAAATTGAATGAAATATTTTTCTGAAAAATAGTTTTTATGAACGTAATGTACATTTTTCTAAATAAATTAAAAAATCTACTATTTTTGAAATATTTTAATTGAATCTATATATTATATAGTTAGTAATTTTTTTCAACAATCATCTGTATTTTCTTCTTATGTGTTAATACTAAATGATGTTTTTTTCTTAAAATGATTTTTTTTTCAAAAAGTTGTTTTAATTGAGTGTTGTGTGCATATTTTAAAATTAATTTACACCACCTACCGAAAATTAATTTTATAAAATTTATTCCGTATTATTAATTAGTATGTTTATATTTTTTAAAATGGTCCCTTTTTTTAGTTAATATAAAAACAAGAAGTGGAAAAATTTATCACCTTGGTGAAGGGTAAATTAGGTTAACCTATGTTAAAAATAAGTAATGAGGCCATAAGTTTTCACTCTATTTAATATTGGTTGAAATTAATTCCACCATTATCACCTTAGGATCAAAATTAATTTGTATAAGGCAGACATTTCCAGAAAAATGTCAAATATAATACATACGAGAAAATAATGTGATAAAGATTCACTCTCATAGTGTTAAATATTTAATATGTTTCTATATTAAAAATATGTTTTGAAATAATATAAATGTATATTTTTAAAAAATTTAATTTAATTATATGATGGAAATTTATTTCAAATTTTTATTCATTTTATAATTACCAAAAATTATTATCCATCACTTACACGATATTTCTTTAATTAATTAAAAAAATATTAAACGATTTTTAAATATTATATTAATATATTTTATTTTATTTATAGTGTTTCATGAATTTTATTTATGAATAATACATATTTTTTTTATATTTAAAGATTAAATTGAAATTCAAACCTTTTCCTTTTGTATTTTAAGTCAAATTAACTTAATAGTCACCAAATTGGCATTAATGATAATTTATCAGAATAATATTTATTTAAAATTGTTTAAAAAATAAAAAATATATTTATAAAGGAAAACTAAGAAAATATTTGGTAGATAATTTCGTCTTTTTCAATTTATTATTCCATAGTGACATTTTAAGTAAATTTATAACAATTTAAGAGTGAAAACAATGTTACCACGATTACTGTTAACACGAGCTAACTACGAGGATAAGCCAAGTGATAATGTTTTTAAACCCACATAAACATGCCCATATTTTAATATTATTTTTCAATTAAACCCATTATATATTATATTAAAATACCATACCTTTTTTAGAAATTTTGGATAGATAAATACTTTGTTGAATTATAGTCTTTTAAGAAATTCAAAAAGTGAACCACACATAAATTATAAAAGGTATCCTATTCCACTATATTGTTCACAAATTTTTGAGCCTTATAGTTCAGACATTAAATTGTGAAATCCCTTATAATATCCTTATCCAAATTCTAGATATTCTCGTATTACCAAAATACCATCCTTAAGATCCTTAAGAGGAATTATAACAGAATTATTTCAAAGGGGAGGTAATCGCCTCAACCGATCACATTCTTTTTAATTCATCATTTATCTCATGTAAACATGTTTAAATCTTTATTAAATAATAATTAAGTATCCTAAATATACTTAAATGTTTTTATGATAAGTTAACTAGATTTATTCACACTCTTTACATCAAATGGGAAGTGAAAGTATCACTAGTGAGTATGCATGACTTACCGTGTCTACATAGCAATAAACTTAATTTCTCATCACCATATTTTTTATAGATGGTATTATTATGGTTTTATTGTTTTTATATTATTTTTATGAAATAATTATAAATCTAAAATTATAATATTATATATACTTTAATATCTTCAAATCATATTGGATACGAAAACATTTCTTGGGTGTATATGGGAACTACCACCACCATGATGTGATGTGGTTCGTTTTACATTTAAAATTTAATTGGATATTAATAATAACAAATTTAATATATTTATGTGATATATATTATATAATAATGATTCTATAAATTTGATATATTATTTAGCTTCCTTTAATTTCATCCATTCAAAAACGAAAAGAGCGTTTATGATTACATACGACCTACCGTCTCCATAAATATTTTAATTATTTTTTCTATATATAATATAATGAATGAATATAAAAATTTATATAATTAGTATATGAGATATTTATATCATTATTAACATATTAGATATGATTAAACCCTGATCCAAATAAAAGGTCCCAAACTACGGAACCAAAACATACTTGAAAACCAAAGTAGATATCTCCTGGAATAGTTATTTTAATGAATATTTGTTAACCATCATACGATAAAAGGATATAAAAAAACCTTAAATTGTATGATATATATGAATATGTTTTTTAATATAATTATAATAAATATTAATTTAGTATTCATGAGGTTATAGTATATATTAAGGTTTTTAGACCGACTATAATGTATTTTCATCTCACTTTTATTTCCATTGTATGCAAGATTTATTCACCACTACTTTATTTTATGTGGGGTATATACTACTCATGAATGTGTATTATGATTATTATAATGAAATTTATTATGATATAAATATATTCCTAAGGATATTTCTTTCAGGTGGATCAGTATTAAATTGTTACCAAAGTAGTAACCGTTTCTTATCACAATCTCATTATTTATCAAGATTGGTAAAGGACAATTCACTACTTATAGGGGCCACCTCTATGACCATACAATCAAGGTGTGGGCTTTTGATTACTACTTTTTTCCATTTTTATTTTCTTTAATTTCTCCAATGATAGAATATTAATACATTAGTGGAATAGATAAGGAGATTATTCTTACCTTCTATTAATTAATTCTAGTATAAAATATTTTTTCTAATCTATTTATCTCTCTAGTTTCATTTGGACAAATTATACAATAGAATATTTCCAAATTTCATAAACTTTTAATTCATCTTCCTCTATTCAATGGATAGCGAAGATAGGACACTATGATCTTCTATAGTGGTTGTGATAATGATCACCTGTTTAACTAAAGGGTAATTAGAGATATATAATTAATATTCTAGGGGATATCATAGGTTTCATTATTTTATCCCTTTGAATAATCCAAAACTCTTAGGTGAGGGTAATCAAGTGATAATTAACTTGATTACAACTAAAATAATAGAATAAATAAATTAAATATTTTTGTAATCTTAAAATTAAATAGATATCCAAGGTTAGGAAAATTTATTTATATATTAATTTAAAGACCATTTTAATTCAATATTATACACAATTCATACACACAGAACCCATTAAAATTCAGAACACATCAATAGAAATTTCCCCTCTAGAGATAAGGTGAGTCCCACTTAATAGTACACTTATTTGGGTTCATCATTCATCAAACTAGTTTCATTTACATGGATTCCATTGTTTTTGTCCTAATGTTTTTAAAATTATTTCAATAAATGACCAGATCCAATTCTTCTCACCTTATTTATTTTGATATAGAGGTTAAAAAACTATTTTGGGGAGAATTTCAACCTTCAATATAATTGAGCTAGAGGAGAGGGAATTTATCATAGTTATATTGATAAGTTCTCCATCCATGGGATCTAATTCCACAAGTGTATTTATATGAATCAAAAACATGGAAGATACTTATGATCAATTAAATATGGCATTGAATGAAATGTTTTCTCTCAAACTCAACATTAATAATTATCTTCAAAAACCTAACAATGAACAAGAATTTATATTGAAAACTAGAATTATTCTATACTTTTAACTTTTTATGTCTTTTAAGTAGATGATACTAACTTATACTTAAATATGGTTTTATAATATCTATATTAATCTCAATTATTGAGGATATTTAAAAGAAGAGTTTAGCTTGATGGTGTTCCCCTTCTCTATGGAAGGAGTGACTCTAAAACTCTATCATAGAGTAGTCACTACATGTGTTGAATAACAAGGGTCCTTACTCTATATGTATTTACCTATATCAATGAGTGTTTAACTCAGGAATGAAATATATCATATCATGTATGAAAGTGGAGAAACTCTCTATGTTCATTTAGATAAATTCATGTGGTGGAGGATATACTGTGCACACTAAGCCCTTGAAGATTATAATTTCATAGTACTATTTTTGTAAGGATTCATAGAAAGTGATTGAAACCTTTTTTATGCCTCATCTACAGGATATATTATTATAGAATCCCTTACTATTGTCTTATATATTGCTAAAAAATCTCCCAAAACGCATAAAAATCATATATGAGAACCACAATAAGGGGAGTATATGAGGTAACAAATTCTCACTCTTTTTCATCAAAAAAAATACACAAAATAACCTATATAGTGAGACATATGGTCTTTAAAAATTTATAGGTTGTATCACCTTAAACGCCACAAAAAAATGTGTCCGTATTTTTACTCTTTGGAATAGAACAAGGATGGATACACTAAATTTCAAGGGACAGAGAGTTCTGATTCCATGTTCTAAAGGAATTTCCAATAATAATCTAGACACATTCATGTATTTGTAGAGTATTAAATTTATCAATATAAATATATTAACCAATGACCTCAAATAATAGCGTTCCAATATGTTATTTAACTACCTTTCCAAACACCACCATTTTAGAGGAATAAATCTCAACCATCCACAAGTTATCAACCATGTAAAGATAAAGAATCTAATATAGAGGAACATATAAAAGAACATGTGATATATAATAACTAGTTCCTAACTTCCATTGATAAATTTAAAAATAAATGTTGATGTAAAATACTTACTTAGTCAATAACAAATAGTAATAGTAATTATAGTTCTATATCTTTAAAGAGGGGAAATGCTCTAATAATATACGAATAATCACCATTCTAAGATAATAATGGAAGTGTATAGACTTATATACATCACAACGCTTACCCTATAAAAGATACTAAAGTGGAATAATATGTTGAAACACCCCTTATGAAGAATGAAAATAAGTAAACCATTATAGAATATTGAGACTAAAATTTTCCTCTTGGATTAAACCCCCTTATAAAACTAGTGAAGACACATTAAAACATGTGACCCAATAGAGATTAAAACACGCGGAAATAAATATTCCTTTTTTGTATTTCATCCATTGGAATATAATGTATCTAAAATTCATCAAATACATGTGAATTGAGTGGAGAATATTATAAGGTAATGAAAAGGTTAATTTAGGTAAATATGTTTCCACACTTGAATCCCCATAAATACCCATGAAGTTCAATGATCTAGGTAACTCCACTATCCCATTATCAATTGGTGAGATTAATATTTCCACTTCATTATGTGATTTAGGAACATAAATTAATGTAATTCCTTGGATAGTTTATTCATCTAAATAGATTGTAGAACTCAAAACCACACATGTAGTTTTGTAACATGTTGACCAATAGATTTACTAACAAGTTGGAATTCTAGAAGTGGTACTGGTATGTGTACAATATTTTCTATTCCCTTTTTAATTTTACATCTTGAGCATGGATGAAAAGAAATGTAAAGATGAATCAACTTTCATCTTATGTAATCCATTTATTAGATGGATAAAACAATTATCAATGTTAATGAAGAAACATATATTATATATTTTGGTGTAAAAAATTAATTTTAAAAAGATCAATTAAATAAAATACCAAAATAAAGGACAATATGTTTTTATATTGAATGATTTTTGGATTCCTTATTGTCTTAATAAAGAAATGAAAATATTGGTAGATAGATTGTAAAAAATAGGATTTAAAGTACTAGGAATTTTCTGCTAAATATTTCTTTGAAAAAGAGTTAAATTAAGAATATTTTTTATGTGTTGAATAAATTTATTATATTTGGGAGAAATATTCAAATGTTTTACTCAATATTTATACTAACACATGTACCATACATGTGATGGCTAAAATTATAGGTAATAGTAAGTTGAAATCATCATTATAAAACCCACTTTCGTTGGAAAAGAATATTCCTCCATCCCGCATTGGGATACAATTTCCTTAAATAAAATAATAAATGTTTTATCAAGTTGTAACATAAGTCATACTACACAATCAAGATAGTTACCCAAGAGTTTTGAGAATTCAGATAACAAATGAAGTTATACATGATGAAACTTGATGGGATGAGGAGTCAACCTTAGGAAAAAACCTTACATTATAAGGATAAATATAGGTTTTACCATGATAGACTTATCCATATAAGTTACATTAAAATTAGAGAAAAAATACCATTGTAATCTTCAAGAATGAATCTGATTGTTGGAAAAAAAATTTCCAAGTGGACGGAACCACACAAAGTAATCAACACTTTTCCCTTTTCTACAGTTGAGATCAAAATTGAAGGTTCAGCGAATCTATTCAAATTGAATGTACAATAAGTGAAAAATTAGGATGTATATTTCATGAAAGAAACAATATAATAGTCAAAAATATTCCCTACATCTATAGAATAAATAATGGTCATGTTTTATCTTTTCTCTACATTAGTCTTGATAAATAAAAATTTTAAACTATTTTTTCTGTGAAAAATTATTTCTATAATTAACTTGAATGGTTTTTATATGTGTGGGGGAGAGAAGAAAATAAATTAGGATATTAATACCATTTTTTAATTCCTTCTTTCAGTTTTTAGGTTTTTTATCCCAAAATAAGATTATAAAATTATAAAAAATTTCCTATTTGTAATTTTTTTACAAATCTATTTTTGTATATGTTTTGGTGTTATTTGTGAAACTAACTTTGAGACAAATACAACCCCACGTAGTTTTAATTCCATGCATGATAGTAGGGAGTTCATTTGTTCTAAATTATTGAGAGGTAAATTATTTATGACTTAATTTTTCACATTTATTATAGTTAGTTAGTTCTTAGAACTATGAAAAGTAGTGTGGGTGAAAACATATTTTAAGAATAACAATTATAATAAGAGGTCACTTGATTTTTCCCTTCATCTAAGGTAACTTATCCTCTATGAATAAACAGAACCTTTGGGACGCAGCTCAAAAAATCGACATATGGTGATTCAAATTAGAGTCAAAAGGGAAAATTATATCCTATAATAAATATTTTAGTCATTATGAATAAGGTGTTTGTGTAAATAAATTTTTTTTTCAATATTCAATAATTTATTTTATAAAGTAACATCGACATATATAATTGGGAAAAAATTCAAAAAATATTAATAAGTTCCAAAGTGTCAAAAATTATTTTAGACCAGTGAGTGTAGTATTGATCATAGATGATCAATTATGAAATTTACATATAATAATTTCACTTGAAGTATATAAATGAAATGAAAATATAAAATCTTATCTTCATAAAACATGGAAAAATGGATAAATTTTGTATATTTTATTGCAATACTACACCTCTTTCTTTAATAGAAATGATAGAGGGGCTGAGATTCATTGAGTAGGATTAAGAAATCAAACAATGAAATAATGTGTGAGTTTTTTCTCCTATAGATTGAATATTTATGTTTCTAATGGAAAATTAATTTTTAATAATTAAATTTATGGTACCTTCCATGAGTTAAATACATATAGTATAGGGATTGATGATAGACGATATTTTATAAAAAAAATCTTTTCATAGTAATTAACCACCTAATAAGTCTATAACTGAGTAATTAATTTCTTTTTTCAATTATTTCAAATCTATAATGAAATTATAAATTTTATCAAAACGTTGTTTTTTCATGTTTTGTTAATATAGAAAGAAATTTTGAAGATATAATTTTTAAATTAAATATATAGCTAGTTTTGGATATGAATCAATAATAGTTTATATCATTCTGGAATAAAATTTTCAAAGGGAGTGAATATGGATTCTGTTTTGTTTATTAATTTTTAATTAATTGAATGTCATACATATTTATTTTGTGATGTAGAATTTCATTTTATATTATTATTTAAAATTTTTTAAATAAAATAAAGAACGAAATTATATAATTTAATTTTTTTAGGAAATTAATAACATTAATTTTCCTCATTTTTTTTAGTTTAATGGATGAAAGGAATTAAATTTTATATTTTTTTTATTAATATCATTTATTCTATATTTATATTTGGACAATTATTTCATTGAGTATTAGTTTTCCATATTGTCAGGTGAAGAAATTTTTTTAACGTTATATAATAGTCCAAGTAAATAATTGAAGGAGTTATAGTCTATAATTAATCATACCCACCAACTGACTGTAAGGTTAATTTTAAGTGACTATGCTCATTTTTATTGAAAATGGTTGAATTGACTACAAGAATAAACTCTAAACATAACACATATAGAGCTTCTCAAAAAAACTATGGATTCCAAAGAGGGAATGTTGTCACATTTTGACCTATAACTAACCATTCCCCTCATCATTATTCATGTGACCCCAAGAACACTTCAAAAAAAACATATATTCCCTTGAAGATGTTGTGAACTTCAGATTGATTGTGGAAACACATAATCTATGCTAACTGCAAGAGACCACCTTAACCTTCTCAACTAATTTCACCCCTACCATACATCCACATAGTCAAACACATACGCCCACACCCAACCAAAACCAACCATTTTTAGTGTTCATATAGCCCATGATTAAAGAAAAAACAACCATGACCCTTAAAAATTGAGCACAAAAGTCCAAAAACCCCATCACAAGGAAGTATCATGGTTAGTAGTATTACATAATTTATTCTCTAACCTACCAAATGAATTGTACAGGGTTGACCACAAGCTAACTTCACCTATAAATATCTACAGGGATCATCCATCCTATTGTGAAAACACTTCTGGGCTAAACTTTACTCTTCATCTTTACCTAAAGAGAACAACCGAAGACCTATATGAGCTCCACTCCATTAATAATCTCAGACTAGTCCTTGTACTTGAAGATCACAATAAAAAATTATAATCCCAAGACTATCTTATCATTACTAATTCCCCAACACATTGAATACCATTACTTCTCACATTAGGGTATATCTGGGATAATCTATATCAATTAAATATATTAATGAAATCTAATCCCAAATCTATCAAATTTTTCCCAACAATCAAGAATTCCCTCCCCCATTTCAAATAATCTTGTATGAGGGGCACAAAAAACATCATTCCTCTTCTTGTTATTAAATTAGTCGAATTACTTTTTCTATTGTGACCATGATGCAGTGAAGTGATTCATCATCAATACCTCTATAAAAATTATATATATCCACTATCATATGGGAATTTTTTTTAAAACAAATAATTGAGTAATGGTGATATTGAAAAATATCAATAATCGAGATGTGAATGTGGTAAAAATATGAAGGGACAAATTTAGGCTTGAAATTTGAAGAATAAATCTAAAATACTATGATTGGGAGAGAGTAATCTCAGGTTACTTACATGAAAGGAATTATGAAGTGCTAGAAGTACCTCTGATCATTCTATCAATAAAGGACTGTTTACTTTTTTGAGGGGAAAATTCGATAATCACCAAACATAGATTTCTTTTATTTCTTAATAATTTATTCCATTTCTATTTATTTTATTATCACTGTTACTACAAAATTAATCCATTATTGGAAGATCTGAGTATTTTTTTCTTACATGGTGTTAATGAATTAAATTCTTAAATTATTCATCATATTCTATTAATCTCTCTTGGATCATATGAACTATTTATCCATTAGTATATTTAATTATATCTTATGTTATTAATTCATCTTCTCCTCTATACTAGATGAAATAAATATTACAATTAGGTCCTCTTCCTTTCTTCTTAACATGTGCACCATCTTGACATAAGGGTAATTAGATATCTCCAGTAACTAAGATAGGGGATATTGGAGGTTGTCGTTGTTATTTCTGCCCTCCAATTACACTAAAACTTCTATTTTATGATAATAAAGTTTTATTTATATTTATAGAAGAGGAAATAAGTTAGTAATAAATTAAACATTTATTTAATATGAAAGGTACAGAGATATTTTGTTTATTACACTTCGTTTTAAATGAACATTGAAAAAAATAAATTCAATATCACAAACTATTTTCACACTTGAAATATGTCATCCAAAATAATGACTCATCCAAAAATATTTTTTTATATAAAACCCAATTCCCAGTTAATAATATATTTATTAAAGTCCAATTTTTTTTCTAAATCCTTATGACATTTATATCATCATAATATTTTAGAGATTGTAATGGATAATATACTGATGTTTCATAGACACCTTTTCTAGTAGGAATTACATTTAACCATTGTTTTTGGATTTCTTTTCATGGTGTTCAATGTTATAGTTATATGATTTTCACTTCGTGTGTTGTAGTTAATTTTTAGGGTTATGATTATTTTGTATTTTTTTCTTGACCTGTAGAGGTATGAGGAATATGTAAGATCATTATTAGGCATGTACAATTCACTTTAAATGTATAAGCCTTACATTTTTATTTTTGTTACTAACAATAATTTTTTAACTACTTAATATGTAAAAAATAGAATATAATGCATTTTCATGTAAATCTTCATGGTTGAATTTGACTCAGGGGACAAACATGAATATTTTTCCTTCTAAGGATAGGTCATATGAGTATATGGTGAAATGTAATTTGATAATTATGACATAGTCCCTCTGGGTTTAGGTTATGGAGTTAATATGGAAGGTTAGTACATCAACTTGATTCCTTTACGAAGGTCCATGTAAGTCAACATGAAAATTTTATAACTTGATGTTAAACCCCTTGTGGGTGACTATTAAATAGGTTCAATTATTTAATGTTTTAGTGAAAACCAATATGGTGTTCTCCTATATTTATTGGAATGGAAATATGCATAAATGGATGACTTGAATAACTTTAGCATATATAGATCAACTCTGATGGTATCAATGATCTATGATATGATTTTCCATGAGGATAAGGTCCACATATGGATTATTAGTGGGAATTTATTCCTAATAGGTTTATGTTCTTGGCATGGGAATCTAGATGTGTTTGTTGAAGACCCTATTGTGGCTGTTTTGGAACATTGTATTCCATGTGATATTTGAGAAAAAATAGTGGGTTTCACAGGGTGGTTTTGGATTTTCTAGGGACCTCAGTTATTGGGATATATGGGAGACCTAGATATCCTTAAATTTGACTCGAACCTTAGTGTGTTTTTGTTTAATGATGTTTGAGGGAAACTCATAAGTAAGGTTTTCCTAGACATATTAGTTCTATTGAGAATAAATGTGTGGGATATTTTTTTGGGATATGGATGAATTCGTGATGGGAGATGTTAATGTTATTTTTTGGTATGGTGACACCTTATATTGATGAGATTAATCACCCTAAGTGCTATAAATTTTTGGAATCAAGAACAATTTTAAGGGGAAATATATTTTTGGTGCCTTTGCATGTTACTGTATATGTTTTTTAGTATGTGGTGATAGAACATGTAGATTCATGTATTCTGGGATTGGTTCCAGTTAGTAAGAAATCTTGTGATTGGCCAAGGAACAAATAAGGTGCCTGATTTCAAATAGGTCTACCGTGGTCAACTTGTATTAAATTTGTGGACACACTGTAGTCATTTCCATCTTTTAGTTAGGTGTGTGATCCTAATAATGATGAAATTAGACTTTGCCTATATTGATTTGGTTATATAATTAGTTCTAATGGTGAGTAAAACCATTTATTTTAAGTGAAATGGATGCGGTATATGCAGATTATTCATGAGATCTATGAGTTGGGAATCATTGAGAAGTCATTATGTGCCGATTGGAAATAGATTTTAGGAAGTTTAAAATGGGCCCTATTTCTCATGGACATTGAATGAATATTGAGTTTCCATATTGAGAGAGTTAGAATCCTAGGTGGATCAGAGTTTTATGTAACTGCTGATTTGAGACTAGACTTGGCATAAACCACAAGGGTTCAATGAGATGAGTAGTGTGCCACATGCTGTAATGATTTTGTGACATGATTCTTTTCTAGAGATCATATCACATGAGTATGGTTTATATTTATTGCAGTGTGTGAGGTGATTAAACTAGTTATCATTTCACTCAAGGAGTGGCGAGTGACACCATATGGAGGGGGTGACCCTCTGATCATTTGAGGATATAACCCCTTTGAAGAATTAAATTCCATTGATTACTGTGAAAAGAGTTCAAATTAAATAGGAATGGGTGATGAATTGAGGATGTTCATTTTAGCACATGAGTATTAGACAGATATCATATCGATTCATGAAAATGAAAAACCGATGGAGTGTGCACTGAATATATGGGTAAGTCAATCAATTTCCTTGATGCAGACATATTTTCTTATAATAATTTAAAAATTTCTAAAAATATTTATTTTTTTTTAACCAATATTTCCATCAAATTTTATGTTTTCATAAAATATTTCTAATTAAATTATATTAAATAATATTTAATTTAATAAATTAAAAGTGAATTTTAAATGTTTATTTTTATTTATGACATTTTTATTTTATGTTTTTTTTTGGAATTTTAGGTAAAAAATAACCAACTCGCTAACCCCGAACCGTTGGGCCACAAACCACATAGCCATAAAACAAAGGGATTGTAGGAAAAGAGAGACCAATGGGAGGTATTTTTAGTGGTAGGAGTGTATGGGAAGAATGAGGAGTAGCTCATGCAGCATGTGGTACAAGGCATGTGTGGGCCATGCATGGAGGCATGGGAAATGTATGTGTGTTGGTGTGTTGTGGGACCCCATCCCCAAAAAAGATGACCAAAACTAAAGTGAGGAGGGATTTCAATATAAATGATTGTCATGAAAATACTATAATTTGATGGGGGACATATATTCCACTTCCACTATTCCTTACTAACAAAAATAGTGTAGTTATACCATATATCAACCACCAAGTACCTTAAACACACCTCATTTCCACTTTGACATACCTCTACTGCTCAACACCACCATCTACCATTTGAAACTCACCACATACACCAAGGAAGCAACCATATAAGCTCGTGATTGACATAAAAATCCACTATAGATGTTCCATGTCACAATGAATCACCTATAACACCCTATACGACCTTCATGAGGGACCTTTTTGAGAAAAAATGATTCCATTATGAAAATGGATATTCATCCATCCACTGTAATGGATGAAGGTATTGATAAATACCATAGTGTGAGTAAACCATTACACAGATGAATATTTTAGTAGAGATTAATATTCATTATGATTTTTTCTATTTTTTACTGAAAACTATGAATGAAGAAGAGGATTCCCCATATGTTTTATCCCTTTATGTTGTTTGGATCCACGTTAAATGAGAAACACAAAAATTCATCAGTCTAAATTTTAAAAAATAAATATAATCTAAACCATGTTTAAAAAAATAATATTTGGATCATTATTTGAAGATAGAATTAGATACAATGTTTTCCTGCTCTATAAATGAGGGGGCATGCTATAGAGGATCATTATGGATAGAGAATATAAATCCGCATCATGCTGGAAAGATTCTAAATTTTTATTTAATTATTTTTTCCATTCTTTTAATTTATTAATTAAATAATTCATGATTTTGTTCAAGTGTTTCCACCAAAATAAGACCATTTATTCTACTTCTTTATATTGTTCTATCTTTCCCTTATTATTTCTATTCTTATTCTTTCTTTCTCATTTATTATTCATATTTTGTTCTTTATTATTTTATTTCCATTATTTCCATTGTGATCTATTTCATATTACAATGAGTAACTAACTCAAGGATTGTCCTCAGTGGAGGATTTGTATTCTTGAATTCTAAGCTTAATTTATTTCATGTTTTATTTATGTTTGTGGTGAATTGGGGTTATGTGTATGGGTGTGTTGATTTTCCATTAAGACATGGAACATAAATTAACTTCTATATTTTTGTTTAAATATTTCCCTCTCTTTTTGATTATAATATCTTCATATATTGAAGTTAATTCATTAAATTGATACAATGAAATATGATTGAGCTAGTTCCTAGAATATGTTACACTCTCTAATGAGTTGTGTCATCAACCATGATTATAAGAAGTGGTGGAATTAATTTTTCTTAAGAATTCAAGATTTCACACCCAAAAAATATTAATATTGTATTTTATGCATGATATTTCATAATTGGATTGTCAAACTAAATTTAAGCCGACAAATAATATTAATTAAGGAACCTAAAACCAACCCATTTCAATGATATTTCCTTCCTTAACTCATCTTACATTTCATGTTAGGATAGATTTATTTTTCCATTATATCATTTTTAAAAAGTCCCAAGAAATCATTTTCCACTATTTTCTAAACATATAATAAAAATAAAGTAGTTTTAGGTGCATTAAAATAAGTAATTGAATATAATATGGTGCGTATCAAGCAAAATGACCCTATTCAACCATTTCGTTGTATTAGTAAAAATATAAATTCCTTTTTCACACCCCATGGTAGGTGTGTAAAAAATGGGTGTGATTGTTGGGGAGAAAATGAGTTGTTCAATTATCTTATTATTTTTCACTATGTAGATTGATTTTCATTTCTTTCATAAAAAATCATAAAAATTCTATTTACATGATTTCATCAAATAATTATTTCTTTAATTAATTTTTCATTCACCCAAATCTGTATGAACAAATTATATATTAACACATTTCTATAGAGTAAAATGTTTCTATAAATTTTAGGAAGGAGATACATTCCAAAAAATCAAACTGTGGATTATAGTAATTCATGGAATTTATATTTGGCCTAAGGTGGGGTATAAAAGAACTAATTTTTGTATCCATTTACTAGGAACTAACTCTGTTTTCCCGTTAATTTTTCAAATTTTATAATGTGGTCAAGGTCTAAGAGGAATCACGATTTGTCTTTCCTAATTATTCTTAATACATCCAAAAGGATAGTTTATTTATTTAGGATAATCCATAACCTATCTATTTTAAGATCCATACCCAAACTATCTATAATAATATAGAGTGGTCTCGGGATGAGTAATACATTCCTACAGATCTATGAATGGGAAATCCACATGATATGACAAATTTATGAATTAATATAAGGTATAAATTGATCTCCCAAATACATGAAAATTAGCAGAGATAAAACTGTTATATCTATATAGCCATGGAAGAAGAAACTAACCATGTGGTGGAATTTGTTGAAAATATAGTGGAGCCTGAATATCTACCTATATCCATTGAGATACAACATCAAGAGGCCATTACATCTAAGAAATAGATTGAATTTGAAAAAATATAGGGGGATAAATAATCTTAAAATCTCTCTCATATTATTTTATTCAATATTTTTTTTTATTAAGTCCCATGTTTTCGAATTTACAGATTCTTATCACTCTTGTTTTTTCATGGAGGTGTAAGAAGAACATAAACATGATCCTTTTGTGGAACAAATGGATCTTCCAAAACTTATTGCACATACATTATAGGAATTCCTTATATAAGTTAATGTTGTTGAGTCAAAGAAGAATAAGATAGGTGTGGACAAAATTGAAAGTGATAATTTATATTTTCATTATGTATATTTAAATTTTGACTAGTTAATTTTCTATTCTAAAATTCCTATTTAAAATTCAACTTATTCAGTCCATTTTATAAAAGCATTAGAAAATAAATGGGATGTTTCACATCTATCAACAACGATGAAAGATGATACATACTTTATCCTACACTCACAATGAATGTTATTAATATTATTATAAGGGATCGATTCAGTGTACTATATCCACGGAATCTACATCACTAACAAATAAGAAGTGAAAACTATGAAAATCCTCTTTTGTGGTTTAAATCTAGAAATATCTACTCCCAACCAGCTATAGATAACTGCGGGTAAATCCTTTATAGAAGTAGTAAAAAACTACAAGGCCCACTTGGGGTATTAAACTAAGACTTTTATCTTTACCTAATTTCATGGAATTTAAAATACATTTTCTTTTCATGGAATTAGTTTAAGATAAAACCCATTCCCTTGTCTTCTTATGATTAGATTAGTATGGACCATAAATTTTAATTATTGATCAATCATTGTTGGTTTATGATATAATAAGGAAAACCCCAAACATATAAGGTTAATATAAGAATAAATATTTATTTGAATAGTAAGTTCATTATAACATTATTTATGATTTAAACACTCTAATTTTTATCTAAAAATGATTTTTTACCTGAAAATTTCAGTCACTTTGCTAAAAATGGAAATTGCATGCCCATGCTTATAATTTATGTTTTACCTGACTTATCCAGGATATATGAGTTTATTAGGAGCATTATGATACCATGTTTTATATTTAAAAGATAATTATATTGAATTAGTAAGATGGAGAGTTCAATTATTAGAGTGGAGAAAGGATATTGGAATGACCACTCATGGTTTGAAGGAATTTGTAGATTCATGTAGATGAAATTTCCCTTCCGCTCATTCAAGATTTGAATTTATTAAATTAAATTGATTCGATTTATTATTTTTAATCATACCTTGATTTATTTTTTAATGTCTTTTGTTCCATTTCATTGAGGAGTTATAGAAAATTACATTCTATAATTTCGTGACCACAATTCCTAAGTGATCTTGGGGCATGCCCCCTAATATAACTTGCATTGGAACTCATCAAATATATGACTTCAAAAAAGAACATTTAAAATTATTGATACATTTTTAATGAATATAACATATCAATGAAAACAACTTATATATTTCTGCATGATTATCCTATATATACCATGAATGACCCTAATATAAATTATCTATATTTGAATAAATATTTATCGATTCATATCCTCCTATAAGTGTTTCACAGAGTATTTTATTGTTGATGTGTGTGGGTATATGAATTCATGGTGGAGGGAGATATTAAATTGTAAGGAAAGAGTGTGGGTGTCCCTTATTTGGGTATTGATGAAGGTTTTAATATTCATTCACCATACTTTATTATTTTTCCTACTTGAAAAAAATGAAAAATGAAATTGGAATGGGTGGTGAATTGGGAAAATCAAAAATCACTATTACTAGACATATGTTTTTTATCATTTGTGGTTAGGTGTTAAATGTGTTGTTTTTTGAAACAAAAAATTCAATCATGTAAAAAATGAAAATGAATATTCAAAACAATAAAAAAAATAAAAAAATGATGAAATTAATTGAGGATCAATCCATTCATTATTCTTTTACTGATCATAACCATCACATTGAGAAACAGAAGAGACTTTTTTCACAACTGAAGGATAGGTTATCATTACCAATTAACTTTTGATATCATGATTTATATTATATATATAAACTTTTTCTTCAATCCTTAACAAATTTTAAATCAATTTCTGACAAACATAAGACAAAGATTCATTTGAACCCTAACTAAAAATACCTCTTGATTTCATGGGCCTTTTGACTTTTCATAGTGGATAAATTATTATATTTTCAATAATATGGATAATTAGAATTTTCTCATCATTGAGCATAAATATAATTCAATTTGTATTATGAGTGTTGAGAGAAAAAAATATTTCAAAATTTTTTTGGCTATGAATTAGAATGATTGATAGTACTAAATCAATAATCTTGAATGAATGAAAGGATAATTCCCACTATTTTCAAAAAGGTGAATGTGAAAGACATGGATCAATTATTTCATTAAAAATTGAGAAAATTAAATAATGATTAATCTGGACCTATAAATTTGGTTTTTATATTGATAATAATTTTTTATTTTATTATATGTTTAAATATTGGCAACATGGTGTTCCACTTTAATTAGATGTTATTATTAATGTTTCAAGGATAATAATAGTTTATGTGTGGGGTATTTGATGCACAGATGTTTTCATTCAATTATTTAAACAATTTATAATAATATAGAATTATTTTAAATTAATATCCCTATGAAATCATATGTATTATTAAAATATGTTGAATTACATTATATAAAATAATATGGAACTTAAAGAATAAAAATTTGGATTTTAATGTTTAATTTTATTAATGAAATATATGTTTAATATTTTCCAATTTTACTGAATGAATTTTAGGTATAAAGATAACCAAATGGAAAGCCCTCAAATATTGATCCTTCATGCCACATAGACAAAACACAAGGAGATGGAAAGTTATGAAGGACTATAGAGAGAGCCTTCCACTAGTTTGAGTGTGTGGGCTGCATGTGGAGGAGCCCATACAGTGCATTTTCCAAGGCCCGCATGGTCTGTAGAAGGAGGAGGCACAACCCATGTATTTTAATGGGTGTATTTCTAGATACTGATGAATCATTTTCATTAGTGATCTAAATAATATTTAACACCTTTTGTAATATAGGGTATGACCTAGGTCATTCCCTTGAGGAGCCAAGCACTTAATAATTATAATTCACTTTTAAATTTTTTTAAATTTTTTATACTATTGAACTAAAATAAATTTTGATTTGAAAATTGGGAATGAAATTTTAAAATTAATAATTCATATGAAATGCAAACACAATGGATACAAACTTAATGAAGATAGATTGAAAGGAGATATTCCCTTGAGAAAAACAATGAGTGAAACTTCATCATCTATTTATATGTTACAATTAAAAATAATTAACATGCT
This sequence comes from Viscum album, assembly GCA_963277665.1. NCBI lineage: Eukaryota > Viridiplantae > Streptophyta > Magnoliopsida > Santalales > Viscaceae > Viscum > Viscum album. The sequence continues at coordinate 1,231,941,613 of OY728135.1, read as the reverse complement.
CAATAATATTCATGAACATCCACTACATTACATTTTGTGAATACATGGTTCACTCAATGATCATCAAGATACCACCCATCAACCTCCTCGATCGATGAAGATTATTGCAGAACGAAAAGTCTACTCCTTTAGTGGAAAGTGGAGACAAAAAGGAACCTAGCCCACTAATATCCCCTTCCAGTTAAATCAAAGAAAATAATAAATATTAAGAATGAATGTTAAGTGTCTTGGGTTTATCACTAGAATGTTACCCTTGGAAAATACTAGGGTTAGCTACTCATAATCACAAGCATGATATTTCATAGTGATGAGAAAATAATATTGGGTAAAACCCAAAAAATAAAATGAATTAGAGAATGAGAGGATGAAGAAGACTAAAATATACTAAAAATTCGTAATAGTACTACTATAGGAATGAAAATACAAAATTATAGAAAATTTCCCCCTAGAGCCCCATCCCTTTTAAATGAATAAGAAGCTCATTTTTAATGCAATGGGAAAAAATTTTCAGATCCAATTATGTGCACTAAACATAGGCACGTGATAGACCCATTAAATGGATTAGTTAGGAAAATTTTATATGTTGCAAGTTTGTTTCTATAAATTTTCATAGCCTACCCTCAATTTTAGCTTAATTGCCTATGGTATGTAGGAGTTATCACTAATTTAATCCGATATATTAATTCTGGACAATGGACTCTTCATATTCCAATACCCCACATTCCTATTAATTAATGACCATGAGGAATGAGAAATATGGTGGGGACATAGTTAATGATGTTTTCACCTAAAAGTTTTCTAAATGAATGTAGATTTTAAACTTTTTGGACCATATCTTTATGAAATATTATCCAAACAAAAAAATATCCATATCTATGCACAATATTAAATGCCCAATTTGTGAGCTGGTTCTGGGGCTTCAAATTATGGATTTAGCATTGGGTCCCAAATGATAAAATGAATCACATCAAATATAAAATTCTATAAAATAATAATCTTCTATCAAGATAAGTGTAGTAAAATTAATGGATGAAATGTAGATATGAAATAAAATAGTTAAAATCTAAAATAATCCATCTTAGAAATTAATCTCAAAATAAATCTAAAACTATACAATGTGGAAATTTACATAAAAACATTATCAGGATGAAAAACAATGAAATTTAGAAGATAATAATTCAAAATATTTTCTCTATCAATTCCCACACACTTAAACATTGCACTCCTAGGAAGTCATCTTATATCATGGTCCAAATAATCTTCCCAAAGAATAAATTGAAACACAACTCCATTATCATATCATGGAAAATATCATGCTTAATATATGGATAATAATTCCATAAGTCAAAAAAATCCATTTAATATAATTTTAATCCTCACATTCATGTCGTACCAATATCCCTAGAAAAAATTCTCTCTTCACTCAAGGATACTTTTATATGGAGTTCTTATCATTCTCAAGAACATGTGTGATCTCTATAGCCTTGATATCCTACTAGTATATACACTTCACAAAGATAAAAATGTTTCAGTCATGAGTTTGTTTTCATGTGTTTTTCTGAGGATGAGGGTTGGAAGATTAAATATATAAAAACATTAGAGGAAGAATGATGGGGATTAATATCTAAAGTAAAGTAAATGCATGAATTCAGTTTTCCTCAAGAATGGTGTGAAAATCAATCAAATCGAAAATGAATCACCTCTAATCCCCTATTACTATAAATGAGAAGTTCACACATGTAATTTTAGAATCGATGATAAATTTTACCTTCTTTATAAAATTTCATATGTGATTCACCTCGAATGTAGATATGGGTTTCACTTCAAAATCATCATTTTAATGAAAAGTGAGGTGTAATTTGACCTAAAAATATATGTGAACAAAAGTTATATAAGTTTAATTATATTCATTCCACCCATCCATACTTTCATTATAAAATTTCATCAACTAAAGCACTGGTATATATTGAAAAATAATCATCTCAAACAAATTCATCAGGAAAGATAAATACAACTCATATTCTTCCTCCCCCACACGTGAGTTAGAAAACAATAATGAATTTAATTCATAGATAAGGTTATAAAGTGATAAATTAATGATAAATTTTCCTCCTAACGGATAATATCAATGATACTAGGAGAATAAAATTGTTTAGATGAATATTTAGTCCAAAGTAGGAGTTGATTACAAAAGGGCATCCAAAGTGGTTCCAAAATAATACTTGTCACATTTAGTGAACTCTAACATCTTTGAAAAGAGATAAAAATTTCTTGATATACATAAAAAAACATTTCTCATGAGTATAAATAAATATATAAATGTAAATAATATGTAAATCATGTTTAGAATCCTCTGAGTCTCAAATTTGCTTCCCATTTGGACAGTATTAGTGGACATGAGTTTCATAATCAATCAAACTTATTCAGATTAAAAGATTATAAATCATGAAACAAAATAAATTAATAAATTATTTATATCCTCAAACATTCAAATCATTTAATGTGATAATAATACCATGATGGTTTTATTTTTCTAAAGTATTTGATTCATCTTAATAATCCAAAAAACACACCAAAAATGAAAGGGAAAACATGAACAATTTAGAAAAATATATAAAAAATAAAATGAAATCATGAAAAAAAACTCATATGAATTGTTTGAAATAACTCCCTCAAAATTATTACATTAAATAACCACCTTTTTTAAATAAAATAAAGAATTATTACAATACATAATTTCAATTTATTAGTAAAGACAATAAAGAAATTAAAATATACAACTGGATTAATTTTTCAGTGGAAACATTGTGTTAATAAATTAGCTACTACTACATTAAATCTAAAAGAAAGAAATTAAAATAAATAAGATAAATAAATAAAAAATCTAAATGGGAAATAAAATCAATTTTTTTGTTTTATACCCCCAATCAAGTGCTAGGTTTTTACTACCCTAGTCCGGCAGTTTTACTGGATTATCCTCAATTCCAATGTGGTGTAGTTTCATTAATATGAACTACCACATGTGAAATTTCCTAGTGTCCATTAGTAAAAACTTTGAGTATAGAACCCAAAAGAAGATAATAAATTCCAAAACCTCAATAAATTATAAATAGAAAATTTGAGTTCGATGGTGGAAGGGAAAGGAAGATAGGGATTCTCCCTATTGACTTCTATTTTATCATCCACCATATGGTATATAAATTGTTGTAGAGTAAATTGTAATACCACATGCTTGTAAATCACTTCTTATTCAATCAACGCCACTTGTATGACATTTTATATGTCATCCAAGACCATATCCATTTGTTCTATATAAAAAATATCATTAAACGAGAATTCCGAAAAAAATTCAACTTGAATAAGATTAAAACATGACTAATCGACAAATAAATCATCTCTTTCAAGTATTTCAGCTTGGAAATTTATATATTTTGGAAAAAACTTATAAAATTAATATTAGAAGGTTTTAATTCATTATCTTTTTACAAATATATATAGAGGTTGAATGTTTGTTATTTTTAGTTATCAATGATGTAAAGATCAAATTTCCGGTTATCCTCAACAAAGTTATTCCATGATTCTTCAAAATACAATTATCTCCCATAGGTATATAAATATTTATATTTTCTTACGGGACCTCCTCATGTAATGGTTGAGTGTTAGATGATGTGATTAATTTCGTAAGAATAACATTATCAACTACTCAAATTATTTTACATAGAAAATGATTAGTGAAATCGATTCAACCACATTTTTTTATTCAGGTTCAGGTTTTGGTTTAGGTTACTACACTAATGAATGAATATATTTTTCCAAACATTATTATTTGATATTATGTTCTTATATTTCTTATTTAAGTTAATTCTGTTGACCATTTTTAATTTTCTCTTCTGGTTTCACCTAAGAATAGTATGTCTATGCATAATAATCACAATCTGAATACATTGTCGATAAAAAGTATTTTTTATTTTTTGAAATTTATGATTTTTGTGTTTTCATAAATGGAAGAATTTAAAATTATTTTAAATGTGTGAAAAAAAATTGAATTAAAGACACGTGGATTCTCAAAAAAGTGTTAAAATTTGATGAAGTATTCTCGTTTCTGCTCTCAAAAATATCTAAAACCAAGTTCAGCATAGGGGTTGACCAATATCATTCTCTAGAAGAGATATTGCAGTCAAACACTCAAAAATTATAATTAAAATTTATTTTTTTATAGTTTTTATGTAATAAAACAAAATAAAATCATGATTTTAAAATTTGAAATTAATTAAATAAATTATACATTTAAAAATACTAAATTAAAATAGAAAGATGTTAGAAAGAAAATAGATCATCCTGGGAGAAAAACCCAGAGTGAACTTTAATTGTCTCATTATTTGATCTATATGATCTTAATGAACCTCATCCATATTATGCAAGAACATTATTTCCTACCCATTGGTCGAATATATGGTGAACTCAATGATCTCTAAGAGGCCATAAATCCTGATCCTCGATCAAGAGAGAATATTATAGAAAGAAAGATCTATGCCTCAGGTGGAAAGTGGAGACACAAAGGCACCTTTCCCACGAAGATCCCCCTCATCCTGACATTAATAAAATAAAAATAATAATAAATAATATTCAAAGAATTTTTTTCAACACTGAATTACACCTTTAGTAGCTTCCTCAGATTAGCTACACATAATCACAAGTATAAAATTCAAATGTGATGAAGAAAAAAATGAAGTGAAAAACAAAAAAATATAAAAATAATGAGAGAATGATGGTAAGAAGAGGATTAAAATATAATAAAAATGAATAATAACATAACGAGTGAAATGAAATAGAAAATTTATATAAAATTTCCACCTAGATTGCCAACCCTTTTAAATGAAAATGAAACTCATTTTTTTGGCAAATAGATGAAATTTTGGGATCTAATAATACCTACCGAATGTAGGAGCATGATATACCTAATAAATGAAAACATTTTTAAATGTTTCCTTCTTGAATATTTTTTATATATATTATAGTAGTCCACAAAAAATCATCATTATTGTATGTGGGATGTATGAGTTATAGCCAATTCAATCCAATATCTTAATTTTGAACAGATGACTTTTCAAATTCCAATGCTCCACATTCCAATTACTGATGACCATAAAGAATATAGTATTAGTTGGGGGAACACATAATAAAGATGTTAACTTATATTTTCTCCTTTTTAATATTTAATTTAATCTTTTTTGGATCATACGTTTATGAAATATGGTCCAAACATAAAAAAATTCTAGATATATGCATTGTTTTTTAGGATCGACTAGTGAACTAGTTTAGGGCATTAAAATAATGGACTAGGCTTTGGGAAAATAAGGATTAAATTAATCCCATCAAACATAGAAACATGTAAGGGAATATTTTTTAAATTTTCATTCTTTAAAAAAAAAATTAATGGCCAAAATACTGAAATAAATTTTAATAGTTAAAATATAAAATAAGTCATTTTAGAAATTAAGCACAAAATACTTCTATAACCATAAAATACGACAATTAACCTTCAAATAACACTTTTTTGTGATGGAAATAAATGAAATTATGAGGAAATTAATGTAAAATATTTTCTATATCATACTAAATCCCCATAGTAGGTGATCTAAACTGAAGGAGGGAGGGATTCTATATAAATGAGTATTGTGAAAAAGATCCAATCTGTTATAGGATAAACATTCCATGGTCATGATTCCCCACTAAAAAAATGGTTCCATTCTACCTTAACTCCACTACTCTATGCCTTAGATGCACCTCACTACCAATTTGATGTACCTCCACCAATCGAAACCACCGACCACCATCTGAAACTCACTTTTGTTGCCATGTTCACCACCATAGGAGCTTGGGCTATCCCTTAATAAACTCTATTAGGGTTCCACGTCGCCATGGATCACCTATAACACCTCTGGTGACTTCCATGATTCCCAATTTCTATGTAAAATAATGTCATTCATAATATGGAGATCTATTTAGTGACTATGAAGGATATTGGGCTTGATGAAGACCATAATGCGACTACACTAATGTTGTGCTACATTTTTTAGAATATATAAAGTTGAATTGTGGTCCATATAAAGTTATACCGCAAACTATACATAATTAAGTGGATTCCCCAAAACATTTATACCTCACTATAGTTTGGGTCCACACCATAAAAAAACTCCCAAATTCATTAGTCTATTTAAAAATGATATATTCTAAAACAATTTTGAAAATACAATATTTGATAGAGGATTTTACGATCAAACGAAATTTATGATATTCCCTCCTCTATAAATTAAGGGCGATTAATATTGAAGAGTATTATGGATAGCGAAGGGAAGTCAACCTCATACTGGAAGGATGATGTTTTTTTATTTAATTATTCTTTTTATGTTATTTTTTTTATTAATTTTGAAATTTAGTCATTTTTTCAAGTTTTCCCTCCCAAATTCCACCACTTTTTTATTTTTATTTTTCTATTTTTCTGATTTTTTTCTTTTTATTTTCTCACCCTCACTCATTATTATTGTTTTTGTTTTTCTTATATTATTTTCATTATTTTCACTATGTCCTATAGGACTCGAGAATGAGTGACTAACCCAATGTTTTTCCATATGAGGGGATATGTGTTAGAAAATGTAGTTCTTAAATTATTTAATACATTATTTATGTATATGGTGAATGATCGTGATGTGTTTGAGTGTGTATATTGTCCATTATGAAATGGAACCTAAAATCACTATTATTCTATTATCTATGTCTTTTCCAACCCTTCTGTTGAACACAATGTCATAAAATATTGGACATGATATTTTTAGAAGATAAAATAAATAAATATTGATCCAGTTCTTGGAAGATGGAAAACTCTTGATTGATTTGTGTCACAAACCCTAACTATAGGAGGATATTGAATTGAGTTTCTTTAATAATTCAATATTTCAAACCCAAAAATATATGGATAGTAATTAATTCATGATATTTCATAATGTGATTATAAAATTGAATTAAAAAAACAAAGAATAATGAGGAAGGAACTAAAAACCAAACACTTTTCCAAGTTCCTTATTTTTGTAACTCATCATTCATTTCATTTTAGGGTAGTTTTATTTTTTGATTACATAATTTTACCAAAAACGCACCAGAAATCATTTTAACCTATTTTTATAAAATAATTAAAACATAAAAGAAATAGTTAGATTGGAATATGTAAGTGAATAAAATGTGAATATCCTCAAGTGTGATGACCGTGGTCAACCCTTTTGATTCACTATGAAAGATAGATATTTTATATTTTGATTTCTCATGATAGGTTTGAATCATAGAGAAATATGTATTAATCATATATATTGGGTAGAATGATGTAATTCATTATGTAATGGAAATAATTCTAAATGGATCATAGAGGTATGGGATTCATCATTGACTGATTGTTTGAAAAATCTTGGTTGGGAGAATATGAATTGAATGAGATTTTGAGGTCATGAATAATTCTATATGAATATTTAGCTATATGGTTTTATGGATGTTGAGCGATGGATTCGATTTTGGGATGAGATTAATTGTGATATGATGGTGAATTAGATCAGTGGAACATCAGTGCTCATGGTATGGTAGAGATCCATGACACATTCATCTGATCGATTGATGGACAATGGAAGATTCACAGGGATTTAGGTATGGAATTTACTGAAAATTATGAAATGACCATGTGGTGAATCTAGATTTTGGGGCATTATGGTCATGAATTTTGGAGAAATATCGATTGTTTAGTTCTGACTTTTTTAAACGAGATGACCAGAGGAGGCATAACTACAATTTTTGCTTGTAATTTGATTTGGTGTCCTAGAAAATTTATCAGGTTTGTCATATTATATATTATAGGTGTATTTTAGGAATCGACCATGGATTTTCAATGAAAACCTGGCATCATTGGGAATCATTATTTTGATATTAGAACTCATAAAATATTGTTGAAAATCATGAATGGGAAGTTGTACCAGAATATGAAAGATATTATCATGTATGATTAGGTCTTACATTATAGAAATGATGCTAAATGCATCATCAAAATGCTAGGAAGGTGTTTTTTATTGAGAATTCTAATGGTGGAAGTGTTATGGATCACAATTTCGTGGTTGCAGTAGGTTCAATAGTTGGTAGCCCCATGAGTTGGATGATTAATTGGACGATACCATCAAATCTCATACTAGATGAGATCAAGTAATAATTGTCTCGAAGTTCAATTAAATTGGTGCCTTCTGTTTTTAAGGAACAACATTGTTTTTAACATTCCCCCTTGAGGCCGTTCTTGTAATTTAAGGAGGTAATGGCTCATTTCTAAAATCAGTTATTGTCTGAAATAGGTTGGAATGTATAATAAAATGACCCCAATGTCTTATTAAGGATGAGATGTGTTATGGTGTGGTGTTTGTAAAATCATGTATCTATACATTCATGTAAATTATGAATGAATCGAAAATAATTCTATCTATTGGAAGGCCAGAATTGAAATTGGGATTTAGAATTGAATTTCATGGTTGTGAATCTAATGAATTGATGTGGTTTTATATGTAATGATGCTCAAGGTCTTTGTCTGGGGTTCAAGAAGAGCCATGAGTAGTCCAGGGTGACTAGGCTAAAGGGTGGATAGGTGATGGTCTTTACATGGGTAAAATAATATTTTCCCAAAAAAATAAACATGGAATCCACTCCTCACCTTTAATTTGTTGCAAAACCATCCTTACCACAAACCCTCATTTCCCTTTAATGAGCTATGTATTTGGAGATTTTTCTTAATAATTTATTATGAATTGTCGTGAGTCTATTCCTCTGTTAGCTTAATTGAATATATTCCTCATTCTTTTAATTTTTTTTCATTTGTGATAGGTTATATAGGATATTCCACAATATCTTAGTGGAAATTTCCCAATATAATGGGACATTCATGTAGCTTATCTTTAAGACATTCTATAACTCAATCTGCACTGGGTCACCGAATGATTTTATGATGGTATATAGTCATATAGAATTTTTAATTTGTTTAAATAAATTTAAATTTAAAATGATTGTAGAATCAAATCCATATTTTAGTAATTATGATAGGGTTCATATGGGCATCCATTGTGAAAATCTTGTATGAAATTGCACTTAGTTTTAGTGTGACACATCAATTAAGTGATTGTTTCTGCATTATGCATTATCCTTTAATTTTGGATTTAAAATTTTTAAATAATTAAAATTATTAAATATTTTTTAAAATTTGTTTATAAAAAATTAGATTGGTTCATGCACCTTGATTAAAGGGTTTGGGTGATCATTTGAGGATGGAATTGACATGGAAAATTCTTGGCCCGGTCTTTATAGAGTTTCATCCCATGAAGGAATATTGAGAATGCTTTAGAATGAGGTTGGTGGTCTTAGAACAACCAATATGGAATTTTTTTAGTTTATTTATATACATGTGTATGTGAGGAATACTCACTAATGTGTTTCCATTTTTACAAATTATATATATTTATTTTTTAAAATTAAAATATTAAATAATAATTGAAGTCCTTAAATGACCAAAAAAAGAATATTCTACTACAACCCATGTGCAATGTCTTGATGCATTAGCCACTAATGTTTATGGATATGACTAAATGAGTTTAACTAGGCACTAGGATCCCCCTTAAGTATTTTAACTAGACTATGTATTTCTTAGTGGATCTAGGGTATGTACCATTGGGTGCCTCGTTGTAGTGGTGTGGCTCGAAATTGATTGATGGTCCAAGAAGGCCTTAAAGGACCTTCTTATAGGTCTTGTGGGACCTTCTCATGGAGAAAGGTGATGATGTAAATGTGGTTATCCCAAATGTTCTATCACATAAAAATTGATATAAATTTTATTCATTAGGCTTATTTATCTAGTTTATGTGGTGATAAATAAATTCGAGACATGTTTGTTGGGGTTATTAGAGCATAGAAAAGATGATTGGGCTGAGTGTGTGGATTGGCCTTGATAACCTTGGACCCATAGATAGACCATGAGGCGACTCTCTATACCATCTCATGTAAGGATTTCCCTTGTTGATCTTGAAAATGTACTATATTTTTTATGCTATCAAATAGCATGATGTCCTTTAGGCATCTGGTGATGAACCATGGGTCCAGGTTGATACCAAGGACCCCATGTAGGGTTCCTTCTTTATAATGTAACATAGAGGACTACAAAATTTGTCCTTCTGTAAGACTGGACCTAAGAGACTAGCAATTATTATTGTTAAAATCTAACTATTGTTTTCATGTTGCAACATAATACTCAGTGTGATTCATGGAGGCTATAGTTATAGAGGTGGTTTAAGCATGAGATCGATTATTGTTTGTTATTTGTTCAATATTTTTTATGGAATATTATTAAGAGGTAGTTTTCAATTAAAAGATATAGAAAATTACATTAGGGAGGCCTCTTTTAATAAATAGAAGATACCCCTTTTAGGCTGGTTCTTGATGATTAAAGAAAACCCCCATTGTGAGGGGTTTGCAATGACTAATGAAAACACCTTTAGTGGGATGTCCATGATGACTATAAACCCCTAAATGGTTGGTCTATGATGACTAAAGAAAACAAAAATAATGGGTGTTTTATGATACTATGGAAAAATCATTTTTGGTTGTCTATGATACATGATTTATACACCATTGGGGAAATTATGATATTGGATTTTGTGTCCACCACGCCATACTATGAGACACTTTGATGGCAACTGAAGTAGGTATGGTTGACTCAATTCATAGACCTAAGGATTAGCAGTGAATTATTTATTCAATTATTTATTTTCAACAGTTTATTAGTTTATCCATATCATATAACATGCACATATGACTACATCAACAGTATTTGTTAGACCACATGATTGTTTCCATGCTGAATTTTTTATTCATACCCTTCTCAGACCACCATTGCACATGGGTACTTAATAAAACTATCAACATGTTGTAAGAATATGTTAGGTAGAGGACCAGGATTTGATCATCTATTATAATATCTCATATTATGGATATTGGGATGAGGGGATGTTTGTATTTTTGTTTAGGGCTTCATTTTTATTTAATTTCAGTTATTATTTCAATATATGTGATCATTTTAGTGGATTATTAGTCTTTTATGATTTTAACTACATCAAATTTTATATGTCATGTTTTCAGTTTTATTATCATTCATTCTCTTATGTGATGTATTTCCTTTATATTTTTTTTATTTATCGTTCATTTTTTGGAACTCTAATGAAGGGGGAGTATTTCCATCAAAGTACCAACCTAGACCCCTGTTTAAATTCAATAGACTCTAGCATTGAGGGGTGACATCAGAGGACTCGTGGATCCATTGGTACTATTACTATTCAAAGTTATCTAGGATGTGATTTTAAAGTCCATTACTTTCGAATTGGTAGTTATGGTACTAATTATAAAGTACTACAATTATCCACTTAAGTAATTGATTATGAATATGTGTCTCGTGATTGTGATGATAACATGAAGAAACATATTGTAAAAAACATTGGGATGGACTCTATAGGGAAGTGTATGTACATGATTCTTATACATAGCGAATGATTTTTGATATGAATGAGTTGGAAACTTGGGTTAGGACCACTAGATAGACTAATACTCAACACATTGGTGGGGATTTTAATGATTTTATGGAACAATATGCTGACCCTGTTTAGAAAATTTTTCAGGGATAGTCCTTTAGTAGAGTCATGTCATCAATTCCCATCCCATTGAAGTTATTATATAGGGTAAACAAAACCTTGTTCCCACTGATACTATTAGTGGTGGACATTCATTATTTAAGGATAAATTATCAAAAGTTACAAAAATTATAGTTAATACTAAAGGTTTCACTTCTGTACATATAAAAAGGAAATTTTATATAAAATAATATAGTCTTAAAGGGATTATGTCAACCAAATTATCTTATAATGATTTAAAACATAATCCTACTTCATTGTTAGAGATATTTAATATAGATTTTATTAGGATTATTTACCAACATAACCAATATTCTAACTAAGAGATAGTTGATGTGTATGATTTTGAAAATAAATTTCTATATTATGATCATTGATGATTCATTTTTTCATTTAATTTAGATGAGGATTGTGCCCAATATCTGACCAATTCATTTTATCTGTCATATTTTATTTTCATTTAATAATAATTTAAGATATTTTCTATTTGATTTATCTTCTCAGATTATTATTATTTTTATTATTGTAGTTATTATTAAAATTATATATAATTTTTAATAAAACAACTTTTAAACATATTTTCTATGTGATCCAAAAGTTTCATCCATTAACTATAAATTATCTTTCTTTATGAATAATTTTATAAATTCAAACTAAATTATTTATTCAATGTATTAAATGGTTGAATTTTTTTATATTAATATATATGATGATGATTTCCCCAAGAAGAATTTTACTACTAATGGTTTCATAGTAAATAATAATGTTCGGGATATAGTTCCATTGAGGATGCAGTATTTGTATGGAAATATTCCATGCTCTTCATTAGATAGAAATAATTTAGATTATAAACCCATTATGGTTGTTATTAAAAAGGTATTTAGATCATGAAACCCTTAACAATTATGGTTATAAAATTTATATAATAAGGAAAAGTATCAAAGAGATACTATAATGGATAAATGGTATCCTATTTTTGGAAGTAATATTTTTCAATGGTATTTTTATAGACAATAAATATTTGAAAAAATTATTAAGATCTTGAAGTATGGACAGATTTATTCAATTAAATATTAATATATACATGTTTGAAAAAGTTCTGAATGTGTTGAGAAAAAATTATAATATTTCATTTAGTATTTTACATGAAGATATTCATAAGAAATGAATTCTTAAATAGATATTATATACATAGGTAGATATTAAGAAGAATCAACTCCAAATTAATTAAATTAATAACTGTGATAGAAAATAAATAAATCATAATGCTATCATGGTTAGGAAAAAATTCCAATAAAAACTGTAAGGATTAATTGAAATATCATTAATTCAAATGATAATATTTATAAAGAAATTTTCTTATTTTAAACATAATTTTATAGAAACTAATATTAATTAATTATCTATTGATATTATTAATAATATATCATTAATGGTGGATAATGAATATATTTATCATTTGATTATATTCGTTTTAAATTACATGACTATGAATGATTTTTTTAATTAATTGAAAAAAACACATATGAGGGATGGGTTTTTAAATAATTTTAGTATAAATTATTTTGATATTACTCACTCAGGTTAGGAAATTGTGATTAATAAATTCTTTAATTCTTGGTTTCTTCCTCATGATATCAACTATGAATATTTACTTCACATTAAATATAATTAAAATTCGATTATTATAAATGATTAATACTAATCACTTTAAGTTGTTTTATTACATGTAATAATGTAAATGTTTTTCCAATTAGTCTGGGTTTTATTGTTGGAAAAATAATTCTTAAAATATAATTGACTTCATATAATGTCGAAGGTGTAAGATTTCTATAAATTTCCTTTAATGTTTTTTATTTTCATTAAAATAAATCTAATGATGTTAATATAACATTTAGTTTGGATTTTTTAGATGATTCTAACAGACTGAATTAGGAATTCATTTTCCGAGTTCTTGAATATTTTGAATATTTTATTGTTTAAATAAATAGATTAAGGTATATTTCTTAATGTGAATATTTTTCTATCATATATAATGGAGATCCATGTGTATAATTTGGTTTCTTAAGATGTGTGAGAAAATTTTAACCTCTTTTTATTGTAATGTTTATTTTTTATAATATTATCAAATATTATTTCCCATTAAATAGGTATTTACATGATATATTACTCTTTTTTATGCATAAAGAGGACTATAAATTTTGTATCATATTTTTTTCATGTGATATTCTATTACTCATTTATAATTCTATAAAATATATAAAAATTCTAAAAAATATTGCACTAATTTGAGACAGTCTCGTGACCGGTTATCAGTTAGAAGAAATTATGTATTTTGTTGGGAGAAGGCATTTCTATTCTTAAACAAATACATATAAATAGGATATTTTATGGGAAATAAGTATATCTTATTTTCAGCTATTTTAGAGTTTATTTATTCATCTAAGAGTGAACGTAATATATCTTGAAGTAATATCTTTAAATGTTTGGAGTAATCAATCTTCTTAGATGGGTAAATCACTATTTTATACTAATAGAATATATATTTTTCAATTATTAAATTGATTTTATGTATGTTTATGATCTCACAACAAACACATAGACTATTTATATCATTAAAAAAATTTAAAACATCAATAATAATTTATTTTTTTATCCATGACAGGAAACAAATCACAGTGGCTTGGAGAAAATTGTAAATGATAGTGAAATTTTGTACTAGAAATTAAACTTTCTCTAAATTTAGTAATTCAATAGCTTCGTTATCTATTTTTCTTCTCAGAAACATAAATATAAAGTAGATTAATATTCATCAGATACCTAATTATAAAAAAATTATCCAATCCATTATCCTTAATCTTTAATATGGCCTACCAGAATTGATTATTTCAATGAAATTTATTTTAAACCTATCTGGTTGATAACTGATTATTCTATTTTTAAATATTGAAATAATAAATAACATGATGAGATAATTATAGATTTACATGATATTCTATATTATTTTACAAAATTAACTATTCATGATGTGGTGGTGAGTGATAATAAAATTCTATATGTTTTCATGGACAATAAAAATAGGTTATTCTAAAAATTCAATTCATTGAAAAAGATTCAGTTTTCAAAGATCCAACTCATATAGGAAGTATTATAAGTATCATAAATTTTAAATTTAAATATCACTTATATTTTACAAGTACTAACAAGGAAAATGATTTTGATAAAAACAAATTTTTCTTTGAAATTATTACATTATCTAGAAATTATGGGATACTTCAATTATGGTTGATGATAGTATGATGTAATCCAAAAATTATTTATTCTCCTACTATGGTATTTACAAGAAATATGCTAAATTTATCAATAAAATATTTCATTAATCTTATTTTTTTAGTTTTTATTTTAACATATAAATATATTTTATTTATATACTAGTTTTATGCTTCAAATTTTCTTGTCAATATTATTTAAAAGGATGTCAAATGAAATATGAACGAGAAGTTAGAAAAATTATATATTAATTTTTTTTATCATTTAATAGATTTCAAATATAATTTATGAAATTAAATCTATTTCCATGATTTATTACACTCATTTAAATATTTGATACCACCTATTCATAAAATAAATTTGGTTGTAGGTGAAATTTGAAGAAATATTGTGTATATCTCCATTTTAGACTAAATCATTCTTAAATATTTTTTGTAAAATGTTTATCACATTAAGAACCTATATATATATATTTCAATTTTCTTTAAAAATGTTATATTATCTTCTATGAAAGTAAACATAGGTATTGATATATTTTTATTTCATAGTTTGACTAGTTAGGAAGGTTTTCTTGGTAAATCCTAGAGTTTGGTTAAAGGATGTTTACAGAAGAATTTAGCGGTGTATATAACTAATGGATATGATCTTTTTCTGATTATTTATTCCACAAAATTTGAAAACAAAAACAAATAAATAAAAATATATATTGAGTGAGAATCAACATTGGTTATGAAGCATATTAAATCTCAATATAATATTATTAGATTAAAATATGTTATTGAACATCAAAACCCATCTCAGATATATAAACTTCTTTAATGTTATAGTATCTCGTATCAATAGAAAAGTTAATCTGGTAGACTACTCTCTTTACATGAAATATATTACTTAGAATATGAATGTATATAGGTTTCGTCTACTTCTTTAGAAAATAAATTTACATTTTTGGAATATAATAGAAAATATTTATCATTATATTTTATTTGATAAGGGTAGTTATTCATTTCTTTCACAAGTTTTACAATTTTTGGAAGAAACCCAATATTGTTTTTCCATTATATGGAAATGAATCCATGTTATTATGTTGATATTTTGGGAAATTTTTTGGTATGATGTAATTAGAGGAACAAAATAAGAAACTTATAGGGAAATCAAAAAAATGAATGTTTGATATTATGGAATGGAAATATTATGTCCATTATATAATGAAAAGTATATTCCCTTATAAAATGTGTGGAAAAACTTCAATCGGAAAAGAAAACCAAATATTTTTATGGAAATATCCCATTATCCATATACCTACTACAGATTCCATATATAGCCGCCCTATACTAGTTCAATGCTCACAACCGTACCCTAGCTCTATGTCAACCACCAGTTGAAGTGGTTACGTAACACTTTTTTTTAATTTAATTATTGTTAATTACAGTAAATCATTGTTTTAAAATTTTAATTTTTCATAGTTTTTTAAATCTGTTATTACAACTAATTTGAGTTTTGTTATAAAGTATTTGAGTTTAATATGAACAAATATAGAAGAAAAATACACCAATGTATTAGTTGGTATCTCATATACTATTAGTCTATTTTGAAAAATTTAGTTATTTGTTTGATAAACCATGGATAAATAAAAGTACAAGTGATAGGTTTAGTAACAGACATACCACATGAACAATGGATCAAACACTTGTATAATGGATTGACCATATCAAAAAATGGACTACACAAAATACCTATATCAACCCTTTCAAACTATTTCCTCCTATAGAGAAGTAATAGAAAATTTTATATATAGTGAATCGACCATATGAAGTGCTTCAAATGACCATATCATACAAATGACAATGAGAAAAATTTAAAAAAATTGTTGAATCAACCCCATGATGTGTTTTAATCAACCACACATTGAGTTTCAACCAAATGTACCATTTGATAAACTATAATTCAAATTTATATAAATTCCTAGATCATTGGGATGTTCATTATGATAGACCTTATGTTCATTCTGATCATCTTCACATGGATTCTAATTAAAGGAAAAAATAAATACATGATCTACAAGAAGATTAACCTATTTCAAGGATTATCTTACCTAAAGAAAGATCTTCCACTAGAACATCATCCTATAGATGTGATATATTTTTTATATGGTTTTATTTTTTTCATTGATTTTAATTTTTAATTGACCATTTCAATAAATTTAATTATTCAATAATAGCCATTAATTTTTTTGATGCCATGATACATTTTTATGAAGCTTTTTATGAAGATTTAAGTGAATGAAATGTTGTTTACGTGTGTTCAATATTCATGAGGAATATTTACTACCTATAATTGAAATTGTAATCTTTTAGAATTTTATGATTTTTATTTAGTAAAGATATCATATATTATTTTAATGAATTAATTTTTCACTATTATGAGAATATTTTTTATTCATTTTATTATTAACTACTCAAAATAAAACAGCTTTAAATTTTATAGACTATCAAAGTGAACCTACATGATTATGGCTTTCATCTGCCCAAATTAGAGAATTCATGTGATAAATTTTATTGAAAACCAACAAAAAACATCGAAGTAGTTTTTTTATGTTAATTTCACATACTATATTATAAATAAGTAAATACAATGGATTTCAAAATTTTGAATCAGTTTTTCATGAATAAACAATTTATAAAGAGATAGATAGTATTAGTTACAAGAACTATTGGTTGAAGATTTTTTAAAACATCAATATTCAACACACTTTTGGTATTGAACATTGGAACACTATTGGATGATATAAATCGTTATTATCCATTGCTACTAAAGTGAACATTTATCTCTAATACTCCTCGATTTTTTCAACTAGTTTCTATGGTTTTTTAATTCCTTATATTCATTATTTCTACTAAATCATGTTGGTTTATATTACTCTTAAATGATAGTGGTGTTGCGTTATGTAACCATTAAAAATTTAAAGTAAAAGTAGTTTTTAACTAATAAAAGGAAGGGGATACGGTTGTGACATCATCCAAATAAAGGCATTTTTGGTTCCTTGTATCACCTTAAAAGTTATCTATTAATGTTGTGACTCTAAATGTGAAAGAATAAGTCTTGGGTTAATCCTCTTAGGATTATAAATGCGTTGAAATGTTTTTTGACTACCCATCAGAAGTCATAAATTATATTATATTAGGCTTCATTTAAATATGAGTTTGAGATGCATAAAGATTATATATTAGACTAATTAGATATGATTTACTATAATAAACATTGTATTCAATTATTTATTCCCACTGATAAAATTTACATAAATCAGAAAATAATTTTAAATTTTTTAAAAGAAGTCAACTCACAAACTCTTTTCAATTCAACCATCCGATTATTGGGTCCAGAAATTTAATACAAAATATAGACCTCTAGATTTGGTAAAAACATATATTTTTATTCTAATAAAATCCTTACTTAACCATAAAGGGGGAAAATATTTTTTAGATGAAATGAACATGTTCAAATGATTTCCAGAATCCTCAAATGACTTTATTATTTGACAGAAGAGACTATAGATAAATATAATTGTGAATGGAAACATATCATAAGAATTTTATGTATTAATAATTGAACTATTAGCTTCTTCCCTAATAGAGCAAATAAAGTTGACACTAATTTATTAACTAGTAATAATATACATGGATATGTTCTGAAATAAAAGGTAATAAATATATTTATTATTTTATTAGAATAAATGTATATAGACATGTATGTTTATGTAAAATAACACCTAATTTTTGGAAAATTATTTCAGTTACTCTTCATAGTTTAGATAAGTTAATAAGAACTAATATCTGTTGGTGATGGGATAAATAATAGTTATTTAAAGTGGATTAAGAAGAAATAAGTAATAAAATATTCTACATGCTTATAAGTAGAGTGTACGTGATGAGTAATTTAGGGGAAACTCTAGATAAATTGGTTTAGGATGAATGATTTTTAATATATTCACATAAAAAATGGAATGTTGAGAATGATTTAATTAATGAAAGAAAAAAACTCAAAATATATACTTTAGATGATTATGATATATATTTATTACAATATGAGTTATAATTGAAAAATATTTCTCAAGAGTAAATTTCAAAAAAATAATTACATTAAAATTAAAAATTCATGTTACTACTTATGCATTTGATTCTGAATTTCAAAATAAAGAATGTGGTGAAGTTGATTAGGATTCCCATAGAAGAAGTATGACAGGTTACAAAAGGATATATAGAATGTATTTCCCTTTAATTGATGTCAAATCATGGAAGGTAGAGTAATATGTAATGATTCTTATGAAATTATAATTTTTTGAATAAAAAAAATATGATAAATCAAATCTGAATGAATTTGGCTCAACAATGATAAAAAAATAACATATTATATTAAATATAAGAAATCAATTGTAGTTTTATGGAGTTATATAGAGGATACTATTTCAAATGAAGAGTTATTTTCTTAAAATGGTGTAGAAATCCTCTGATTAACGGATTTATAAGGCCATGTAAGTGAAAATTATTATAATTAATATTCTAATTTTGATTCTAAAAAAGATTTTATATCAACATAATTATGACATTAATATATTAAATCCCATGATAGAAAAAAAACAAGTTTGCACAATGATATAAAAGATTAACATATTTAAATAATCATGAAAAATAAAAATAGTCCTATTAAAAATATAAATATCGAGGAATATTCTAAAATATAATAATTTTATTCTCAAAGAAAATTTTAATATGTATAAACTAAAATGATCAATCGTCTTGAATAAAATAAAAATTTGAAAAATAATTATTTTGGCTATAAAGATAAATTATGTACTGACTTGGAATGAGCTCAAAATTATAATTATAGACTAAAAGATTATAAGTATAAGTATGATAATACCATATTAAAATAATTTCTATTTAGTTTTGGAGGAAAAGGATAATATATGAAATGATAATAAATGTATGGAAAATGATTTTTCCACTTTTGTTCAAGGGAAAGAGAACTATGATAAAATGATGAGTTTAATCAAAATTAACAACATAAAACTAGTCATGGGTATGAAAATGTTTTTCCAAAAAATTAAAAGACCTTCATTATTAATGGTCCATAAATGAAGATCCATTATGTAAATTTTTTCTCCTTGATATTTCCTCAATATCCTAGTTACACCAAGGATTTGATATCTAGATATTTATCCTCTAGATTTACTAGTGAGTGCATCATTAAAACCATTACAGTTTCTAAAAAAAATTATTCTAAACCAATATGATTTTTTTGGGTTCTAAAAGACATGAATATTTATTTTTTGTAGGAAGTATGTTTAGTATGTATCATAAGGGACACATAGTATATGGATAATGAAGACTAATCACGTATAACAGGTGATATCTCTTAATTTTTATATTCTAATAAGTATGATGGTGATAGTGTTGCATTTGGTGATAATCCTAAAATAAAATTAAATAAGTTCAGATAATTTGGAATCTGAAATTCTATAATAATTTCAAAAGTGATATTTGATGATTTTGTCAATCATAATTTGATAATAATTTCACAGTACCATAATGAGGGAATAATTGTTATCTTTTAAAATTATGTGTGAAATTATAAAGTATGAAAATATTCTATGTTATGTAAATAGATAAAATAATATTTATTGAATAAAGTATTCTTAAATAATTATTCTAAATGTTAAATGTTTAAATTCTTTGAAATATAATGAAATTGTGGGGTACAAAATATTGGGTCATATAAATTTTAGGTTGATGCACAAGCTACCTATAAACCAATCAGTACCGTAGTTATCCAAAATCAATGAGGGTAGTACCTATGTTTTTTATTCCTATATGAAAGGTAAATAACACAAAATTTATTTCAACATATCAAAGGAGACAATATTATAATTCTTCTTCAACACATTCATTTAGGTTTATTTATGTCAGTTAAACCTACTAGTCTAGGTGAAAAGAAATATGTTTGAATAGCTGTAAATGGTTTTACAATTCATACATGGGATTATTTTCAGGGATACGAATGTAAAATATTAAATTAACTTATGGAATGTTTCAAATTAGTTCAAAATAATGAAGGATGTGTAATTTTATCAAATAGATTTGGAATAGGTGGCGAAATCATAAATCAATAATTTCACTACATTTGTGAATAATATGGGTATTTTCATAATTCCATAACTCCATGGACAACACAACAATGCGGTTTTGTGGAGAGGAAGAATAAAAAACATCAAGAAATAACAAAAACCATGATAAATGAATTTTATTTAGTAAAAACTGAAAGAATATGTAAATTCTTCGTGTTAAATTTGAAACACAATTATTTTAATACCCATATTGAAATAGAATCCTTAAAAACATTGACTGAATAAAAAATATATTTTTATTTGATTTTAAATAATATGCATTATGTATGAGTAGTAACCCACTCAATAAGTGAGAACAAAAATTTTAAAAGATAAATAACATCAAATTTAAAAATTGAATGGATTCATAAGACTAGGGAAGATCATAGCCGAGATTCATTCATGTCAGCCTTCAGTCAAGTTGCTAGCCACATATGAAGCACATAATTCAAATACATTGACACATTGAGTATCATCACCTACCACAGAGCCATCATGATCACCATAGCACAATAATCGTCATCATCAAAAAATGTCAACAAAAGGGCGACCACAATCTGACCCACCTCCTTAGATAAATTTACTTCCAAATGAGATAATAGTATTTTCTTAGGTTACTCAAATGAAAGTAAGGCATATAATTATATAACAGGAATGATATGATTTTTTTAGAATACGAGAACTTTTCCAATGGAAAAGTCTTCTATATTATGAGAAAAAAACTCACACCAGTCTATATATAGGTCTTCAACAATTATTTTTTTATAAGAAAGGCATCAATTACTCAGGTATGACATTGGACTTAATGATATCATCACAAATCACCCCTTTATTTGTGATGTTATTAGAAAGGAATTTGTCTTCACAATAATCATGATTAATAAAATCGATCATGGATGTGATTATATCAAATAACATGATCTATCAAGCATACATCTTCCAAGAGAGGTTAATATTACCAATCATGATAGCTATCACAACATATGTAGAGTCATATTCAATCCATAAATATTTTCATATTTATTTTACATATCAATTTCATTGATCAATATGATAATTTCATCTACCAATGATGAGGTTAATCCAAAAAGTCTATAAATGAAACCCTTGGCATCACCATTATAATATCTTAATATGGATCCAAAACCTATAGGATATGTATTCCTTGTGGATACTCTATCAGAGTTTAAATTATTCCAACCATTAAATTGATAATTCCGCATAACAACAAGAGTTTAAATTGAAGTATGATAGTTACTTGCATTATTAAGGTGTTTGATGTTGGACTCCTCATGTATTAATCATGTTTTAATGATCACAAATCTTATTCAATCTAGTTAACTCCTATAAATTATATCCAATCACGTGTTTCAAGTTCTCTCATGCTTTATAATGGTTAAGCTCAATTCATTTCATGTATATTATTGTTTACGTCAGAATACATTTATTTTCCTAAGTACAAGACACCGTGAATCCTGACACAGTAAGCCGGACACCGTGAGCAAGACATCATAAGACAGACACCGTGATTCTGACACAGTAAGCCAGACACCGTGAGCCAGACACCGTGAGCCAGGAACCGTGAGCAAGACACCATGAGCTAGACACCATGAGCAAGACACCGTGAGCAAGAAACAGTAAGCAAGAAATCGTAAGCAAGACACCGTGAAGAAGAAATTGTGACACTCAGACACTGTGAACAAGACACCGTGACACTTAGACACCGTGTGAAGGACTCACTATTTGCAAAACGTAATATGACACCATTTCTTAAACTATTTTGTCGTCTTTTAATTTAATGTTTAACAGTCATATTTGATGCCTTTAATGCACAGACCTAATTAATGTTTCATTGTATACATAGTACGAGGTATGAAACACATGGAACCTATCAGCTAAAACACATTAATTTGAAGATAAAGAGTGAAGAGTTCCCAAGAACAAGAGAGTGTGATACTGAACGAAAAACAAGCCTGTGAGCACGACCGTGAAGAACACACTGCAATATTTTCAAAGAAAGTATTGTCTCATACATGAAATCTGACACTACTGATGAAAATATGAAGTACACTGGAATCCAGAGAACATCTTCACATTATCAAATATCTTGGAGAATAATAGATGAATTATGACTCTCTATTTTTTAAGATAAAAACAGAGAAGGACTCTGAAGAATTTCTGTTTAATAAAAGGAGTCCAGAGCTGTAATTCAAATCCCTAGAGCATTCTAAACTCTTATCTACTCTCTCTTAGTGATTCTTTATCTTTCTTTTGAGCAGTGTGTGTACTCTGTATATTATATACACACACTAACTCATGTTCTAAACTGAAGTATTCTTAAATCCTTACACAAAACTCTTTCTACTTTTGTTTACCCACGAAAACTGTGGAAGAGTTCACTGTGTGCCCTGGTTATTATATTTGTTTACCCACGAAAACTGTGGAAGAGGTCCCTATGTGACCTGGACAGTCTGTGTACTGTTGTTAACCCCGATCCATGGTGTGGATCAAAGTTTATTTATATAAATTTCTTGGTGGCAAGTGATCACCAAGTGGAGTGGATTAGGTCTCTGCATGAGACTAAACAACTTGTTTCATATCCTCTAGGCTATATAAATTTGGTCTTCTCGGTTTTACTGCTTTATTGCATAATCGAGAAAAAAACTAATTTCACTTTGATAGTTAGTCATGGGAAGAAATTATAACTGATTTTTCTTAGTTTGATAACTTCAAAAGTAATATTAATATTACATATTAAGATTACTGAGAATTAATCAATCTTATAAGAAGTTATTTAAATAGTCAAACTTTTATAACAGGATAACCTTGATGAATTGGGCAATATCTATTTTTGGGGAAAACCATTTCTTTTATAATAATTTTTTTGTGACAGAAATTATTATAGTTACTCAATTCACCCAACCCCTTTTGACTAAACTAATCTGGCCAACATTTGGTATCAGAGGTTGCTTTATTAAGACTATGTGTAATCTTAATCAACTGTGATTGTAGTTGTACTTTAAAGATCTATAAATTTATGTTAATTCTAAATTTCTTGCTCTTTTAAAGTAATTCATTAGTATTGATAATATATTGGAAGGTGATGTAACCAAAAAACCACCGTGTATTAATGGAACCAATTATGCTCAATGGAAAATTAAAATGAAAATGCATCTAGAGAGTATGAGATTTTAAATTTTGTCATCCATTATAGATGAATACAAACTTCTTTTGACTGATATATTTACATGGGATGACCCTAACAAACATTCTTATAATAAAAATTGTAAATCCATGAATGTTATGTACCATTCCATAGGAGATGAAAAATTTAATAGGATTTCTTCTTGTAAAACTGCTCATGAAATTTGGGATACATTGTATGTCTCACATGAAGTCACAAATAGTGTAAAAGAAATGAGACTTAATACTTATTCTATAAAATATGATAATATATAATGAAACTTGATGATCCTATTTCTGACATGTATCTCAGGTTCAGTGAGATTGTCAACACAATGATTTCTCTAGGAAGAGAAGTCACTGCCAAAGAACAGATCATGAGAATCCTTAGATGTCTACATGAAAGATGGAGGGGAACCTCTGTCTCTAATAGAGAATCATGCGACATCAGAAAGAAACCTATAAAATAACTCATTGGGAAAATGATGATGTATGAGGAAGAGGTAAAATTCCACCAAGAAGAAGAGGATGGACCAAAGGGGAAATCTGTGGCATTCAAGACCACCTTCTCGAAGCACAAAGACAAAGGGAAACTGGAGGCTTCTGTAGAAATCTCCACCACTAAACAATCATCACCTACCAGTGATGAGGAGATGGATCACTAGATAGAATATTCAAACGATTTTACAGAAAGAAGAACTTTTTCAGGAAGCCTAACTTCAAGGGAAAGAATGATATAAAAGGAAACTGGAAAAAGGACTTGAAAAGAAGTAAAAAAAACTGATGAGATTATATAATATGAATGTAAATGCAAAGGACATATAAAGGATGACTATCCAAAGCTCATGTATAATAATAAATATGAGAAGAAGGATAAGAAGTAAAAAAAGTCAATAAAGGCAACCTGGAGTGCCTCTAAGGACAGTTCAAGCCACTCAGAT
This sequence comes from Viscum album, assembly GCA_963277665.1. Lineage (NCBI taxonomy): Eukaryota > Viridiplantae > Streptophyta > Magnoliopsida > Santalales > Viscaceae > Viscum > Viscum album. The sequence goes on along the minus strand of OY728135.1, from coordinate 1,231,916,309 downwards.
ACATCACATGATGAAGAGGATAAGAAATCCAATATGTGTTTTATGACAAACACATCTGAGGTAACACTGAATTCATCTGTACGTAATTCCTACTATTCTGAAGAGGAATGTGAATCTAGAAATATTACTGATGAAGAAATGTTGGAATATTGCAACATGCTTGAAGATAAATGAAATTAATTAAAAGATAAATATAAATCACTGAAGAAACAACATGTTCTCATTGTAAATGTTAAATCTGAACTTACTACTAAAAAGGAGAAATATGCTCAACTGCTCAAAGATAAAAATGAATTAAAAATGTCAAATGAGCAATTAAAAAGTGACCTAGAAAAGTTTACTAATGGGAAAAATACCTTAACCCAAATTATAGGAAAACAAATACCCCCAAATATAATACTGTCATTGGTAATCAACATGGAAAAAGAAACCTTGGTAGAACAAATTTTGTTTCCAAGTCTAAGACATATAGTTTTCTTCCATGTTCTTAACACGGCTCAACTAGCTCAAGTCATGATACATATTCTATTATTTCATGTTTTTATGGACCAAATACAGTTTATTTTTCAAAATCTTTACATAATTATTATAGGAAACCTATGAGACAAATATGGGTTCCTAAAGCACTTATTACTAATGTTACTGGACCAAACAAGAATGGGTACCAAAATCTATCTTTTCTTGATCATGTTATAGGAAAGTTGCTTAAAGAGATCCTACAAAAAATCTATGGTACTTAGACAGTGGAAGTTCAAGGCACATGACATGAGACTACTCATGCTTCAAGAACATGATAAAATTATATGGAGTACATGTCACATTTGGTGACAATTCCAAAGGGAAGATCATTGAATAAAGCCAGATTGGTAACATTTATTTGATTTTAATTTCTAAAGTACTATTTCTTAATGGCTTAAAATATAATTTTCTTAGTATCTCACAATTATGTGATGATGGATATCATGTTAAATTTGAAAATGATGCATGTAATGTCTTTAATTATAAATATGAATTAGTATTTTCTGCATCAAGGAATGAGAACATTTATTATATTAATTTATATTCCTTAGCTTCTCAAAATGCATCATGATTTAGTGTATTTCATAAAGAATCTTGGCCTTGGAATAATATACTAAGACACTGTAATGTTCACTCCCTTAGAAGGCTAACAACAAAAGGGCTAGTTAAAGACCTACCCAAACTTGAGTTTCCACATGACAAAGTATGTAATCCTTGTCAAAAGGTAAAACAACACAAAATCTATTTCAAAAAAAAGAAAATTTTTCTACTTATCAACCTATCTAGTTGGCACCCATGGATTTCTTTGGACCATCTAGAGTTTATAATTTAAATGGGAAGCACTATGTTTATTCTCTGGTAGATGATTTTTCGAGATATACCTAAACCTTTTTCATGGCTCACAAAAGTGAAGCCTGCTCTTATTTTACTATGTATGAAAAGTCTGTAGAAAATATTATAGGCCTTAAAATTAAATCTTTATGAAGTGATCATGGTCGTGAGTTTGAAAATCAAGAGTTTGAATCCTTTTTCTCACAAAATGGGTATAGTGAAAATTTCTTTTCCACTAGAACACCTTAACAGAATGGTGTTGTAGAAAGAAGAAATAGAACCATGTAAGAAAATTCTAGAACATTTCTTAGTGAATATTACTTACCTATTTACATTTGGGCTGAAGCTGTTAATACAGCATTCTACACAATCAATAGAGTCTTGATTAGACAAATTCTCAATAATACCCCGTATTAACTCTGGAACAATAAGAAACCCTAGGTTAATTAATTTAGAGTTTATTGTTGCAATGTCTTTATTCTCAACACTAAGGATAATCGTGACAAATTTGCATCCAAAATTGATGAAAGACTTTTCCTAGCTTTCTCAATATTATGTAAAGATTATAGAGTATTCAATAAGATAACTAAATGTGTGGAATAATCTGTTCATATCATGTTTGATGAAACATATCCACATGATCCTAGAACCAGCCTAGAAAATATGGATGATGATGTATCAAATCATAACATCAACTCAAAATCCTCAAATTCCTCTATGAAGGAATCCATGAAAACTTCCAATTATGGAAATTCTCTACAATCGAGTCATAATTAACCTGAATCTGTTGATGAACCTGAAATCACTAGTCCCCCTTTTTCTAGAAAGGATTGAACCCTTAAAAACCATCCCTTAGATGCTGTTGTAGGAGACTTAGATAAAGGGACAAAAACTAGATCTTCTCATAGAAATCAGGTTGAACATCAGGCCTTCTTGTAACATCTTGAACCTAAAAACATTGATGATTCCATCAACGATGAATTTTGGGTAATGGTTGTGCAAGAATAACTTAATCAGTTTGAAAGAAACAATGTTTGGAAACATGTTGAAAGTCCCAAGGACACATTCATCATAGGCACTAAATGGGTTTTTAGAAATTAGGTAGATGAAGCTCTAAATATAGTTAGGAACGAGGATATATTAGTTGCACAAGGTTATAGTCAAAAAGAAGGAATTGACTATGAGGAGACCTCTGCTATAGTATCCATACTTTAAGCCATCAGAATACCACTTTCTTATGTTGCACATCTGAATTTCAAACAATATCAAATGGATGTTATGAGTGTATTCTTAAATGGGTATATAGCTGAGTATGTCTTCATTGAATAACCCCCTGAATTTACAAATCCCCATTCTCCCAATCATATTTTCAAACTATCAAAAGATTTATATGGTTTAAATCAAGCTCCAAGATCCTAGTATGACAGATTGAGTACTTTTCTTATTTCCAAAGGTTTTACAGAAGGAATAGTTGATCCTACCCTCTTTATAAAACAAATTTCTAATGATTTTTTAGTTGTTCAAATCTATTTAGATTATATTATTTTAGGATCTTCAGAAAATTCATTATTTATTGATTTTTCTAAAATGAAGAAAAATGAATTTGAAATAAGTTTAATTAGAGAACTAAAATTATTTCATGGATTTAAAATATTTCAAAATAGTGATGGAATTTATTTAACTCAAATTAGATACACAATAGATCTTCTAAAACATTTGGGATTCGATAACACTAAAAATAGTGAAACTCCCATGAGTACCACCTGTAAGTTGGATCTTGATCAAAATTGAAAATCTGTTGATCAAACCACTTATTGAGGAATGATTGGATGTTTAATCTACTTAACTTCTAGCCATTCATAAATTCTGTTTATTGTGTGTATGTGTGCTCATTTTCAAGAAAATCCTAAAAAATCTCATTAAAATTCTGTAAAGAGAATTTTCAAATTCCTCAAGCATGCACGCAATCTAGGACCGTTCTATCCTAAACGACAATCATTTGAACTAGTTAGTTATTCTGATGTTGACTTTGGTGGATTCAAGTTAGACAGAAAGAGGACATTTGGAACATGTCACCTTTTAGGTATGTCACTAGTATCATGGTGTAGTAAGAAACAAAATTCTGCTGCATTATCTACTATAGAAGCGGAATACATAGCTGTAGGAAGCTATTGTGAACAAATTTTGTGGATGAAACACACATTACTAGATTATGGATATCAATTTAGACATGTACCAATAAATTGTGACAACACAAGTTCTATTAACATCTCAAAAATTCATGTTTCACATTCTAGGACAAAACATATTGATGTAAGACATCACTTTTTGAGAGATCATTATAAAATAGGTGATATCAGCTTGGAATTCATTGGTACTGAATATCAACATGCTGGTATATTCAATAAGCCATTAAATTCTGAGAGAATGGACTACATCATACATGATCTTGGCATGAAAAATCTCAAATAGATATATTAATTTTATAAATGTACAATATTTTACTATGTTTTAATTTACTGTTTCATGATTACGGTTTCTCAGTTATTGTATCTCGTGTTTACGTTTTCACCATTAGCACTTTGTACTTACGGTCTGACACTTACTATCTCACCGTAATGCACACTGAATAGTTCACTCAATGTCTCACTGTGACGTTCACTTATTGTCGCACCATGATGACTGATCACTATCTCACCGTGACGACCGATCACTGTCTCACCGTGACAACTGAACACTGTCTCACCGTGACGACTGATCACTGTCTCACCATGAAAATTATTTATGATTTTCTTTAATCTTGTATCGCGGAAATTTTTATTTCACCTCTTTAACTTTCCTATGTTTTTATTTTTGTGTTGATTATCATTCCCAAATTATAAAACAAAAAGTTTCACTCGGTTCTTCACTCGGACATTCTCTCATTTCGAACCATTTTATCCTTACAACCCCTTCTCTCTCTCTCTCTCTCTCGAACCCTCAGTGGATGCCAAGAATGAAACTTCTGTCTTCATCCACACCTGAGAAACGCCGCCCAGAGAAGAAGAAGATTTCTCTTATGCTAACACCCGAAGGACCTTTGAATCAGAATCTAGTAAATCGATGTGATGTTCCTGAGAAGGAAATTCCCCCCGAATGGATTTTTTCTAGAAAATCTATGGTATTGAAAGTGTTAAAAGAACAAGGCTGGTTAGAATGGTTCTCAAGGGATAATAGACTGATCTATCTCAGGCTAGTAGCTCAGTTCTACCAGTATGTGCATTTCTCGTTTGATTCTGATAAAGGTTATGCTGTGAGGAGCTGGGTTAGTGGCCCAAGATGCTCCTTCTTTTTGAGGTTTTGGGTAGCATTCCTTGGGATACCTCATGATGAAATATGTGATTATTATCAGAGAGACCCTCCTCCAACAACTGATTTCTTTAATCTTAAAGACGCTATGAAAACCCTAACTGGAAATGGAACCAAGAGAAGGTCCATCACTACAAAACTTGATGGAGAAACAAGACTATTATTTAAGTATGTTCAAAATATGGTTAGTCCAAGAAAAGGTGGATTTTCTGTGTTAAAGTATCAAGATGTCATCTTGATTAATCTTATGAAAAATGGTTACAAGATTAACCTACGCAAGTATATCATTCACCATATGTGTGAGTTGATCAAGGTTACATCCAAGTCCACTTCTATGTTCTACTCTCGGATGATATCATCCATTCATGTTGCAAAAGGCATATTTGGACCTAATGAAGAAGTGATTATGGATTGTGAGTATTGTCTCTCTAAACCCACTATCAAGAGAACGAAGGTAAACTGGAACCCTTGGAAAAAGTAGTGGGTGGAAGACAATGATATAATTTATGAGAAGTTTAATCTTTTGATTATCTATCAAGGGAAAAAGACATTTCTGATCCTGGTTTGGAACCAGATGAACATGGAGAGTATTCAGAAGAAGAGTAAGAAGACGTTGAAGTACCTCATAGGGAAGAATTTATTTTTGATGAAGAAAGGACTATTGTTCCTCTTGTTGTTCTTGAAGAAGAAGTTCCTACCCCTAGTGAAGATGTTAATCTGGAAATCTAACCTGATGCTAAAAAAGAACTTGTGGTCCCAGAATCTGAGCAGTAAGCCATGGAAGATCCTATAGTAGAAGAACACCCTGGTGTACAAGAAGTAATTCTCAGAGAACTCCCTAGTGTACAAGAAGGAAATCTAGAAGAACACCCTGTTATGCAAGAAGTGAATCTGGAAGAATTCCTTATAGAACATTCTATTCCTGATATAATACCCACTACTAAAGAGAGGATGGATATAGCCTATCAGATGGCTAGACAAGAGGTGAACAAGGAACTTAGAGATGAAACTATGGATTTAGACCAAGCTCCTGAGCCTCTCAATCCTGAAAAGGAAGCACCTGTTGAGGGGGAGGAAACCCAAAATCTTGAGTCTGATGAAGCCTCACATCCAATTGAGTCATGTCCTATGGACACTTAGTACAAATTTCCTAGTTTTTATGATGTGAGTGAGTCTCAGCATATTACTACAACCGAGATTGATCCCTCTTCCCTGTTTCTATTGAAGTCGGTTTCTAACTTTTCACCTACGAAGGAACCTGAACCTGTCCATGTACCAATTCCTACACCTGAACCATTTCTTGAACAGCTATCCTTTGTCAGTAAAGATGATTTTAATGATTTTGGAGATACTATATTATCTATACATGAGAATATTAGGAACTTCCAACCTCGTGTTGTGACAAATCTGAGTGATAGATATGCCTCACTACTTTTGGAGAAGATCATTTGGTAGATACAACCTAAAATGCTCCGTGAGATTCAAGAAGTACGGGTTGAATATAAGTTGATCAGAAATGAATTCACAACCCTGAGAAGAAGGGTTGAAGACATGAAGAAAGAGTTGCATTCGAGATCAGAGCCCGCTACTCATCCTCTAGAACCTACGTTTTCTCAAATCTCTCGAGATGATGTATCTCAGATTCACCATTATCTGTTATCCTTCATTGAAAAGATTGCGGAAAGTCACAACCCGATGTAGAAGTAAATGAGAGAGATTGTGGTGAACCTTAATAAACTCACTGAGGATTACACTGGTTGTCTTCAAAAGTTACTAAATCAGCTCAAATCTCTGACAGCAGCCATCAAAGCTTCCAATACCTCTGGTAAATCCTCAACACCTTCCTTGGATAGTACATTTCTCAGATCTATAGTCAAAGAAGAGCTTCAGACTTCTTTTAATGGATTTTAGGTGACTTCTTCATCTGAAATTTTCAATAACAGTGATAGAGTTCTTGCCCTTGTGCAAATTCGCTCCAAGATTGAAAATTATCACCAGCAGGAGATTTCTAAGAAAGTGTATTTCTATTTCAACCAAATTTTCTCCAAGACTGATATGACCAACCACTTCAAATACCTTGTAGATAATCTACAAATTCCTCCTGTAACTCAAGATCTCAAAAACCATGTCCAGAAGCTAACCGAGTTTACCGGATTGTTGGAAAAGTTCGTGGAAAACAAAGATGACTTTGAAAACTCCATGCAGTATGGTGGAGAGATTATTGCAGACTTCATCAAACTCCTGAGACCTTATCTTCATGTCCATAGTACAACATTTGTTGCTCCAGCAGTTGCACCTCTTAGACCTATACTTTCTACCCTCACCTCTGCCTTTGCCTCAACTACCATGTTTGTTGGCCAAGCTCTCAGTCAGATCAGGCATGTGATTCTTGATCAGCAACTACATCGATCTTCTACTACCCCTACCTTGGATCCCTCAGTCTTTTAGGGTCTCCCTTTACCATCTCTATCTACCACCTCTCTTCCCTCTTCTACATCAACCACTGCCCCTATGGCTTCCTCTTCTGCTGCTGATAAAGGAAAAGAGAAGGTCAATCCCTAAAGAAGACCATGCTTACTACTTTTTTATGGGGATTTCATAAATTTTGAATCTCTCCTTATTTGTTACTGAACTATTTACTCTTACTGAAATTTTCACTATTTACCCTCTATTACATCAACTTTTTGATAATCCCAAAAGGCGGCGAAGTTTCTGCATAATGTTTCTATCTCTGAATAATTATTTTATCTGTTATTTTCACTATAGTTGAATCTAATTTACACTTTAACTATCCATGATTTGTGATCATCAAAAAGGGGGAGATTGTTGAACTCCTCATGTATTAATCATGTTTTAATGATCACAAATTTTATTCAATCAAGTTAACTCCTATAAATTATATCCAATCATGTGTTTCAAGTTCTCTCATGCATTATAGTGGTTAAGCTCAATTCATTTCATGCATATTACTATTTAAGTCTGAATACAGTTATTTTCCTAAGTACAAGACACTGTGAAGCCTGACACAGTAAACCAGACACCGTGAGAAATACACTGTAAGCTAGGCACCTTGAGCCAGACACAGTAAGCCAGACACCGAGAGCCAGACACCATGAGAAAGACATCATGATCAAGACACCGTGAGCTAGACACTGTGAGCAAGACACCATAAGCAAGACACCATAAAAAACTGTAAAGACCCAGAAATTTCATGGATTTTTTTAAATACATTTTAATTTGATGAGTCTGCAGTTTCTGACGGTACCTGATTCTGAGGCCCGATATGCCCGGAATAAATTTATGAAGTGTTTTTTAGGTACATTCAGTAAACGTACATGCAGGTTTTTCAATATTTTGAACTGGTGCTCGGAATTGAAATTTGAGGGCACCAATGAACTCACAACACATGTATCCGCTTAAGGGGAACTTTACCGCATTTGCATTTGCTCGGGAGGAGAAGTTAATTTTTAGGGATTTATAATAAATTAAATAAAAATTTTGTACACAATTTTATTTATTTTTTGGTGGTTATTTCCTACAATGAGATGTTAGAGGAGGGTCCCACACCCACATAACCTCCCATGAGAGGATAATGTGAGGTGGGGCCCATACGAGCCCCTGACCCATTAATTTTATTTAAACTCCCCATTAACTCCCCTTCATTAATTTTGACAACACCTCTCATTTATTATGCTAGATCCTCTCAACCTCCCACCCTTTGATTAGGCCAACCCATCTAATTAATATCTTTATTAATTAATTGGCACCTCTCATTTGAATCATTTTGAATTGCATAGAAAATCTATTACAATTGTGTATATTTTATAATATTTTCTTGGAAAATATTTCGATGGAGAAACCTCTCGAGAATTAGAAGAATGTGTTCCTCTCTCGATGAAGAACACAGTTTTTCAATGAAGAATATCTCCGATGAAGAATGCGAAGTCACTAATGATGCTTCCTCTTCAGACTCACCCTGGAATCAATGAAAATGACGTCCTTTTTCCATGACGCCCGACCTCCACGACGCTTATCCTCTATGACTCATTGACCTTCTCCACTCTTGAAATCGAGGTAAGGGTTTAGATATAATTTTAAGTGAATGAAATTATATTCTGTACTTGGGGAATTCTTATATTATCTTCGGCCACCTAATATCACCTAACACGTAGGGCGCGGGCCAAACGAACACGGCCCGACGACCCTCTGATGGTTCTTGAATATTTGGGCGATGGCAACGGGAGGCGGTGGTGACCGGAGTTGACGACATCCAAAGGCGGCAGCCACACGCCAGCCCGTTAGAGAACTGCGACACTGGGTGTCGCACGGGCGGAAGATAACGCTGCACGCAACCAGGCCGCTCGGCTAAAGAAGAATCGGGTAGCCGTAGCTGGCCGGATCGGAGGACCGCGAAACCTTATGGTGCCACGCTATGGAGGACTTCTGTCCACGCTCCACGGGGTACATCAGCGGTGAACCGGATGGCTGCCTGCCTACCGGGTTGAAGGCCGCGGCGCCGCCTAGCACCGCGTGCAGAGCACAATGCCTCGCCCAAGTGGGCCGCTCGCGCTAGGAAGACAGACCAGCATTGGATGGCCGGGCATGAGGGTGGCGCCACTTGGTGCCGCCATTTCGGAAGACCAGGGACCACTCCCCCCGATCCGCTTAGCCAGCTGGCTGAGCTGCGGCCCACCGCGGACCGGGCCGTTCCGGCCTGGTCGGGCCGTGCCCCACCGGGCCACGCCAGCTGAGTTGTGACGTGCCCCTTCAGGTCGGGTTGTGCCCTAATAGGCCGGGACGGCACCTTAGCCAGGTTGGACCCCCTGATCCAGGGCGGGCTGACCCGCCAGCCCACTGGTCTTGACGGGTCGAGCCCGTTATGCTTAAATGCAAATAACATCTTGACTGTGCGTGCGATCGACGTGTCATCTGTTCCACTAGGACCCTCGCAAAAAAGAGGTCCTTTTGAGACACTCTAAGTGAGTTTTAGACGAATTTGGAAAATAGGCAGGTTTCGAATGAGCGACATTCCAACTGGGCCCCTAGAACGGAAAATCCAATAACTCACAGACCGGGCGTCCGATTGACGCTCCGATTGTCGCGATGGGTTTCTTTTGACGAGACAGAACATCAAGATACATCAACTCCACTCATCCGGATAGTTGATGTATTGACTCCTTGTATTGAGGAGCAGACCCTCCTAGATTCGAGCGTGCTATGTGCGGGAACCCTAGAGCTGGTTGAGACAGCGACGACTACTGTACTGCAATCCTCCGTGGGTTCGACAACGACGAAAACTGTACAGGAGGCCTCCTTGGTTTCGATAGCGTTGACTACTGTACTTGTATCCTAAGTGGGTCTGACAGTTTGACTTATTTAATTGAATCCTAAGTGGGTCCAACAGAGTAGCTGGACTAGTATCCTATGTGGGTCCGACAGCATAGCCGGTCTAGTATCCTACGTGGGTCGGACATCTTAGATGAATTAGTGACTACATCTGATCATCTCTATCGCTTTACGAAAGATGTATACCTGTGTGAGCTGAGTCTTGACTTATAATCATTAACATCAATGTGATTGAATTCTTTCCTGTGTGGACTGGGTTGTGCTTGGGCTCGAGATTTAGAGCCGAACTAGAATTGATGACTTAGGTATATGTATATGCATATACCTAAGTAGAGTATGTTGATACATCGTGAGTGTATATTTCTTCGGTGTTTTATCCTTTGTGGATTCTTGGAGGCCATCGGGGGTCTTGAGGTCCCTACTGAGTATCGTATACTCACCCCTGCACTGGCTATGCCCGCACTACATTGTGTTGGATACAGACGATAAACAGAACTGATCGAGGTAGATTCTTGTAGAGCTGGACCATTCCCGGAGGTGGAACACTTGGCAAGACGTACACGGAGCAGACGGACGGATCCGAGGTGCTAAGGAGGCCATCTGTACCCACCCTTCAAGTGGGATTCCCAGAGGATGACTCAGTAGTTGATCATTTACTTTACTGTAGTTGTACTAGCTTTTCAGTTGTACTTTTATTTACTGTTGGGCTTGTATTTCCGGTCCCTTTCCTTTCAGCACTTATTTTTGTATTCATTGTTTCTTTTTTTGTACTTCTGTTGCGTACTCTATTGTGTTCCTTTAATTTTATAAAGTCAATGCCTACCCTTTATCTCAGGATTTACGCCTTAGGTGCTAGTATCCTGCCCTAGGCCTATGGAAAGTGGGCTTGGGGTAGTCACGACACGGGCCCCGAGGACTGGTCATGACAAATTGGTATCAGAGAAGTCAGTTCTACCATAGAACACAAGACTCTGATCATTTGTTTCTATGAAGCAATAGTGTTAAGAGTTTTGAGTTTGGTTTTCTGTCCAGGGAGACCAGTATAGGTGCGGCGATAGACGTATCCATACACCAGGACCCTGACATCTGATTACCGAATCAGTGCACATAAACACAGATTGCATGTTTGTTTACAATGTTTTCTTTGTAATTATTTTGTGTTAGCTCACAAGGTATACTATTTGACCATGGCACACCTGTTTCTTTTCTGGATGGCCACATGAAGGCATCCAGCTAGGGTTTCGAGTTACGTACGAGATAGTAGCGCACCGAGCGATAAGGCCTCAGTGCAGGGCCCCATCACAACAGAGGCACTAGTGGTACCACTACCTACTGGGTCACTGATACCACCAGCCCCAGCAGTAGTGAGTACATGCTTCCTGAGTGTGTTGTACGAGTTCTAGTGACAGAGACTGCCCAGGTTCCGAGGAGATACGGACCCACAGGTAGGTGAGGATTGGCTGGTGGCTGTCATTAGAGTTTTCAGATTGGTAGGCACACCAGCTGACCTTATGGTGATCCTTGTCGTGAGTCTCCAGCACGCAGCAGTAGGTAGATGGTAAATCCGGATGCTCCAGGTGCATGATGAGGCATCTTTACTATGGACATACATCTAGAGTCTCTTCCGCTCAGAGTTTGATCCAGCCACCCTTCGTGCAGTGCGGATTCAGGAGTTACTTCATCTATAGAAGGGCATCATGACAGTAGCTCAGTACTCAGCGAGGTTCACCAACCTCTCACTCTACTCCACGGATATGGTGCGGGACCCGCTCTTCAGGGCCCAGAACTTCGAGCAGGGACTCAGACATGATATTCGGGTGTCGACGATTCCCTTCAGCATCCTGAAACAGGAAGGGGTGCTAGAGAGAGCCCTTCTAGTGGAGATCTTTCTCACTGAGCAGTCACCAGTGGTGAGACCCACTACAGGGAAACACATAGCGGAGTCTTCTGTAGCTGGCAGTAGACGGATGACAAAGCGGTCCAAGTGGACTAGGCCATCTGGTGGGCGATCTTAGGATACAGGTTCGATTGTGTGGGGTACACGAAATAGATCTATCTCTATAAGGCATAGGAAATTCTATGCATGTGGTGGGTAGGGTCACATGGCTTGAGACAGTCTGACCCGCCATGTAGATGAGAAAAAGATAGTAGAGGGTCCTCCCAGGTAGAGGCATAGGTTCGACCGTGGTGGTATGCCGGGAGTGGGTGGACGTGGAAGAAGAGCTGGCTGAGAAGTAGGTGGTGGACGACGTTTTGAGGCCCTACCACCACCACCACCAGGAGGTCCACCTCGACCACAGGGAGCTGGCGGACATAGGCGGGATCAGCTCCAGGCAGCTGAGGCCTACGACCACAGGGCACCTGAGATGATTCTAGGTACTATCCATGTCCACTCCACCCTTGCTTCTATACTTATAGACAAAAGTGCAAGTCATTATTTTATTACCGCAACCCTTGTTCAGAGCTTGGTTATTCTGACAGAGCCGTTGGCTCGATCCTTATTGCTAGAGACTCCTATAGGAGTAGACTCGATGATTACGCACTAGTGCTGGTAGTTTGTGCTTAGTCTAGGAGGTGAGAGATTCGGATGGGATCTTCTTATAGCGGTATTGAGTCCTTACGATATCATCTTATGTATGGATTGGTTATCTATAGTCCGTGTTCAGATCGATCGTATTAGGCGCAAAGTGCGGTGTGTCCACACTGATGGGACCTGGTTTACCTTCACCGGTGAGAAGGGAGGCTTTGCATCGCTGCATGGAAGTTCACAGAGGAGAGGTCATCTGTTCACACATTAGTTTTCTAGTCTCATCCTCGGAAATGTTGATGTGTAGAGTCAGAGTTTTCCTATTGTGGTGGATCAGTATGCGGACTTTTTTACTGATGACATTCTAGTACTACCTCCTCGCATGGAGGTGGAATTCTACATAGACTTATACCCCAGGATAGCACTGATATCTACTCCAATATATTATATGGCTCCCGCTGAGTTTTTGAGTTGCGGTTATAGCTGGAGGACTTTAAGGAAAATCGATTTATCCGACCCAGTGTTTCACCCTAGGCTTCTCTGATTTTGTTCGTCAAGAAGGCCGATGGGAGCTTGCGACTGTGTGTCGACTACCGTCACCTGAATCAGGTGACCGTGAAGAACAAGTACCCACTCCCGAGGATTGACGACCTCCTTGATCAGCTCAAGGGATCACGATGGTTCTTGAAGATAATCTTCATGTACGGCTATCACCAGCTCAGAGTTCGAGACAAGGATGTGCAGAATATGACCTTAAGGTGTCCATATGGCCACTACGAGTTCTTGGTTATGCCCTTCGGTGTAACCAAATCTCCAACGGTGTTCATGAGTCTCATGAATAGGATCATCCAGCCTTACCTTGATCGATTTGTCGTAGTTTTCATTGCTGACATACTAATTTACTCGACTAATGAGGAGGAGAACACCTACCACTTGCGGGTTGTACTGGATACACTCTAAGAGAACCAACATTATGGTAATCTCTCGAAGTGACAGTTATGGATTTGATAGGTTCACTTCATGGGACACGTCATCTCAGAGACTGGAGTGGCAGTTGATCCAGCGAATATTGAGGCAGTACTTTCATGGGATCCACCTACGAGTGTGACATAGATGCAGAGTTTCATGGGTCTGGATGGGTACTATCAGAGATTTGTGCTAGACTTCTCCAGGGTTGCAGCAACTCTTTCAGACTTGAAGAAGAATGAGAAACCCTTCGTGTGGTCAGATAAATGTTAGTCGTGCTTTCAGGAGCTGAGGTAGAGGTTGACCAGTGTGCCCATCTTGAAGCTACTAGAGGAGGGCGTTCGGTACGTACTGTACTGCGACGCATTAGGAACCAAACTCAGGTGTGTCCTGATCCAGGAGTGAGCAGTGATCGCTTATGGTTCTCGTCAGCTATGATAGCACGAGAATAACTACGCTACCCATGAACTGGATTTAGGAGGAGTGGTATTCACCTTGAATATGTGGCGACACTATATGATAGGTGAGCACTTTACAGTCTACTATGACAACCAGAGTCTCTGGTATATCTTCTCCCAGAAGGACCTGAACCTAAGACAGCGGCAATGGCTCGAGTTCCTCTAGGACTATGACTTTGAGATAGTTTATACTCCTGGGATGGGGAACATTGTAGCAGATGCTCTCAGTAGGATATCGGACATTCAGCTGCTAGGAGAGGCACCCGAGAAGCTATCCGCGTTGCATATATCCATTGTGGATATAGATGGAGTAGCCTTTCTATAGTCTCTCATAGTAACTCCCCCACTTCTTCAGTGAGTCAGAGAGGCACTAAAGAGGATACTGACTGCGTGACACGATGTGCTCAGATATCCTCAGGGCTAGCATCTGAAAGATTTTCTGAAGGTGGGGAGCACATCATCCTTTTTAGGGGATATACCATGGTACCAGTTTCACTATAGGAGGAGGTTCTGAGGGAGTTCCACACTTCCCCAATAGTGGTACAGGCACGAGTGGCGATGATGTATCAGGACCTCAGACGATAGAACTGGTGGCCGGGTATGATGAAGGTTGTAGTGGAGTTCGTTTCAAGATTCCTTACTTGTCAGTAAGTGAAGGCAGAGCAACAGGTACCAGAGGGCTTGGTACAACCCTTACAGGTTCTGGAGTGGAAGTGGGATGTAATATCCATGGATTTTATGATGGGGCTTCAACATACATCCAGAGGACACGACTCTATCTGGGGTATTGTTGACCGACTCACCAAGTCGGCCCACTTCCTACCGATTAGAGAGCAGCGCTCAGTAGAGAGATTGGAATGCCTCAATTTTCGGGAGATCGTATAGCTTCATGGTTTTCCATCGACTATCAACACCGATCGAGAATCTCATTTCACTTCCCGGCTTTGGAAGGTGTTACAGGAGGCTTTTGGGATGCATCATTGCTTGAGCACCGCCTTCCATCCTCAGATGGATAGTCAGACTGAGAGGACTATTCAGACTCTTGAGGACATGCTCTATGCATGTGTCCTTGACTTTGGTTGTAGCTAGGAGGATCACCTACCATTGGTGGATTTTGTGTAGAACAGCAGCTATCACTCAACCATTGGGATGGCCCCTTACGAGGCACTGTACGACCAACCTTGCAGATCACCTCTATGCTAGACTGACCCAGGGGATTCAGCATTTGTAGGACCAGAGATGGTACAGGCTATGACGGAGAAGGTGCAGATCATCCAAGAGAGGATGAATACTTCACAAATCAGACAAAATTAATATGCTGATAGGGGGTGGAGACCACTGGAGTTCGAGGACGGTGACCACGTCTTCCTACGGGTCTCACCTTGACAAGGTCTACGGAGATTTGGATGGGGTGGCAAGTTATCTCTGCGCTTCATCGGGTAGTTCTAGGTCCTCAGCAGAGTAGGCGAGGTGGCATACCGCCTGGCCCTTTGACCTCAGTTGCATTGGGTGCATGACATTTTCCACATATCTCAGGTGGGGAGATACATGAATGACCCGACCCGCATCATCGATCATGGGGAGTTGGACATCGATGATGGGGAAACATTCACGGAGGTCCCAGTGGAGATCGAGGATCAACAGGATCGGGTCCTACGTGGATGGTCGATTCCTCTGGTGCGCGTTCGTGGGTAGAACAGGAAGCTCCTGGAGAGCACAAGGGTGCGGGAGGCTCAGATGCGTGCTCAGTATCCTCATTTGTTTCCCTAGTGTGTGTTTTATATTTATGGGGACGTAAATCCCTGAGGTGGGGTTAATGTAAATACAAGAAAATTTCATGGAATTTTTTTTAAATGCCTTGAAATTTTACAAGTCTGTTGTTTCTGACGGAACCTGATTCTGAGGCCCGGTGTGCCGGGAATAAATTTCTGAAATTTTCTTCAGGTAGGTTTAGTAAAGGTACATGCGGGTTTTTCCATATTTTGAACCGGTGCATGGAATTGAAATCTGAGGGAACCAATGAACTCGCAGCACCAGTATTCACTTAAGGGGACCTTTACACCAGTTGCGTTTGCTCGAGATGAGAAGTTAATTTATGGGGATTTATAATAAATTAAATAAAATTATTGTACCCAATTTTATTAATTTTTTTGTCGTTATTTCCTACAATGGGATGTTATAGGTGGGGCCCACACCCACATAACCTCCCATTAGAGGATAATGTGAGGTGAGGTCCACATGAGCCCCTAACACTTTAACTTTCCTTAAACTCGCCATTAACTCCCCTTCATTAAATTAGACAACACCTCCCATTTATTATGATGGAGCCTCTCTACCTCCAACCCATTGATTATGCCAACACATATAATTAATAACTTCCCCAATTAATTGGAACCTCTCATTTGAATCATTTTGAATTGCAAGGCTACTATATTAAAATTGGTTAGATTTTATAATATTTTCATGGAAAATAATTCTTTGGAAAAACCTCTAGAGAATTAGAAGAAGGTGTTCCTATCCCGACGAAGAACACCGTCCATGAATGAATAATATCTCCGACAAAGAATGTGAAGTCACCAACGATGCTTCTTCTTCGGACGCACCTCGACATCAATGAAAACAACGTCCTTTTTCTGTGACACCCGACCTCCGTGATGCTTTTCTTCCGCGACTCATTGACGTACCCCACACTTGAAATCGAGGTAGGGGTTTGATATAATTTTAAGTGAATGAAATTATATTCCATCCTTGGTGAATGATTACATTATCTTCGGCCAATTGATATCACCTAACGTGGTGGGCGCGGGCCAAACAAACATGACCCGATGACCCTCCGATGGTTCTTGAATATTTTGGTGGCAACAACAGGAGGCGATGGCGACCAAATTTGATGACGACCGAAGGCAGTGGCCGCGCACCGTCCCATTAGAGAACCGCAAAACTGGGTGCCACGCGGTCGAAAGATACCGCTGCCCACAACCGGGCCGCTTAGCTGAAGAAGAATTGGATGGCCACAGCCGGCCTGATAGGAGGACCGCTTCGCCTTGGGGTGTCGCGCTGCGGAGTACCATGGCATGCGCTCCGTGGGATGCTTCGGCGGCGGATCAGCCGGCCACCTGCTTTCCAGGATGAAGGCCGTGGAACCACCTAGCACCGCGTGCAGAGGACAACGGCGCTCCTGAGCGGGCCACTCGTGCCGGGAAGACAGGCCAGCTTTGGCTAGACGGACTGGAGGGAGGCGCCGCTCGGTGCCGCCGTATTGGAAGACCGGGGGTCGCGCCTGCCGGTACGGGCCATTCCCCGCTAGGCCAGGCCGACCACTTAGCTAGGATGGACCCGCTGAGCCCGGACGGGCCGACCCGCCATCCCACCGGGCTTGACGGGTCGGGCCCGTTATGCTTAAATGTGAATAACTTCTTGACTGTGCGTCCGATGGACACGCCTTCTACGACACTGGGACCCTCCCGAAAAAGTGGTCATTTTGAGATAATATAAGTGAGATTAGGATGAATTTGGAAAATGGCCAGGTTCGGAACAAGCGTAATTCCAACAAGGCCCCTGGAACGGAAAAGCCAATAACTCACAGATCGGGCGTCCGTTTAAGGCGCCATCTGTTGCGTTGGGTTTTTTTTATGAGAAGGAACTTCGAGATACATAAAATCTGGACTTCGTGATAGTTTATGTAATGAACCATTGGCTCGAGGAGTGGACCCTCTCAGATTCGAGCATGCTGTGTGTGGGAGCCCTAGAGCTGCCTGCGACTGCAACGACTACCGTACTGGAATCCTCCGTGGGTTCGACGACGACGACAACTGTACTGGAATCCTTCGTGGGTTCAACAATGATAACTACTGTACTTTTATCCTTAGTGGTTCTGACATTTTGACTTATGTACATGAATCCTGAGTGGGTCTGACAGAGTAGCTAGACTAGTATCCTACGTGGGGCCGAAAACATAGCTGGCCTAGTATCCTACGTGGGTCCGACAACATAGATGATTCAGTGACTACATCTGATCATCTCTATCACTTTACAAAATATGTATACCTGTGTCAGATGAGTCTGGACTTTCAATCATTAACATCGATGTGATTGACTTCTTTCATGTGTGGATTGGGTTGTTCTTGGGCTTAAGAGTTGGAGCCGAATTGGAATTTATGACTTCGGTATATGTATGGGAATATACCTAAGTAGAGTTGGTTGATACTTATTTATTGTATTTTTCTTCTGTGGTTTATCTTTTGTGGATTCTGAGAGACCTTTTGGGGTCTCGGGGTCCCTACTGAGTATCATATACTCACCCATGCACGGTCTATGCCCGCACTATGTTGTGTTGGATGCAGACGACAGATAGCACTGATTGAGGTAGAGTCTTGTAGAGATGGATGGAACCCAGAGGCGGACCACATGGAGAGACGTACACGGAGTAGAGAGATAGATCTGAGGTGATGAATAGGCCATATTTACACACCCATAAGGTGGGATTCTCAGAGGATGTCTCAGTAGTTACTGTTTTACTTTTCTGCAGTTGTACTAGCTCTTTAGTTGTACTTTACATTACTGTTGGGCTTGTATTTCTGGCCCCTTTCCTTTCAGCACATACTTTTGTATTCAGTGTTACTTTGTGCTTACTTATGTTGCATACTCTATTGTGTTCCTTTACTTTTATAAAGGCAATGCCTTCCATTTATATTGGGATTTACGCCTTTGGTGCTTGTCGCCAGCCCCTGACCTATAGAAGGTGGGCTAGGGGTAGTCACAACATGGGCCCCGAGGACGGGTCGTGATAAAGACCTCGTAAAGAAGACAATGTGACACTCAAGAACTGTGAACAAGAAACTATTACACTCAGACCATGACACTCAGACACCATGTGAAGGAGACAATTTCCATAACATAATGTGCCAGCGTTTCTTAAACTATTTTTTCATCTTTCAATTTAATTCTTAACGGTCATATTTGATGCCGTTAATGCACAGACATAATGAATGTTTCTTTGTAGACATAGTACGAGGTACGAAACACATGGAACTTGTCAGCAGAAACAGATGCATTCGAATATAAATATTGAAGAGTTCCAAAGAACAAGAGAGCACGATACTAAACGAAAGACAAGCCTTTGAGCATGACCGCGAAGAACAAACTAAATGATTTTCAAAGAACACATTGTCTCACACATGCAATCCGACACTACTGAAGAACATACGACATACACTGGAATCTATAGAACATATTCACATTATCAATGCTCATGGAGAACACAAGCTGAATTACAAAACTAATTTTTTCTAGACAAAAACCAGAGAAGGACTCAGGAGCATTTATATTTAATAAATGGAGTCCAGAGATGCACTTAAAATCACAAGAGCATTAAAAACTCATATCTACTCCCCCTCAGTAATTCTTTTACTTACTTTTGAGCTGTGTGTGTACTTTGTATATTCCATACACACACTGAATACTATGCTCAAATGAAGGATTCCAAAATCCTTACACCAAACTCTTTATAATTTTGTTTAACCATGAAAAGTTGCGAAGAGGTCCATGTGTGGCCTGGTTGTTATTTTTTTTCCCATGAAAACTATGGAAGAGGTCCCTGTGTGACATGGATAGTCTATGTACTATTGTTAACCCCGATCCAGGAGGTGGATCAAAGATTATTTATATAAACTACTTGGTGGCAAGTGATCACCATGTGGAGTGGATTGGGTCTCGGCTTGAGACTGAACAACTTGTTTCATACCCATTGTGCTATTTAAATTTAGTCATCTTTGTTTTACTGCTTTATTGCATAATCTAGAAAACCCTAATTTCACTTTGATAGTTAGTCTTGGAAAGAAGTTATAACTGATTTTTCATAGTAGGATAACATCAAAAGTAATATTAATAATACATATTAAGAATACTGATAATTAATTAATCGCTTAAGAAGTTTCTTAAATAGTCAAACTCTTATAACAGTATAACCTTGATTAACTAGGCTGCATATAGTTTTGGAAAAAACCATTTCTTTTATAATAGTATTTTGTAACATAAATTTTTATTGTTACTAAATTCACCTCTCCCCTTTTGAGTAAACTACTCCGACCAATATTTTAGAATTGTAAAATTATGAATAGAATTTTTGTTCTAATTATGATAGTTAATGTTACCCTTTATTAACACCATAATGATTTTTTCATAATAATTGATTTCATGTTAAATGAGGACTACTAATTGACCAATTATTCTTTTTTTATAAATTTCATGTATTGGTTCTATAGTAGAAAACTAAAATGTGGTAAGAATCATTTGTGATAGGCAAATCCTAGAGAATTATTTAATTCTTTGATATAACCCTCGAGGGATTCAGTTTTGGGAGGATGGACTTATAAAATGTCCAAGATAACCTTCTATAAAACCATGGTGGTGACACAACTTAAAAATATTTGATTCACATATTCTTTATGCAGATGTAATAAGATGAACCTGAAGAAATGTGATATAACCACCTCCTGAATGAAAGAATCAGTAGAGATCTATGGGAAGACAAGCCTTCAAATCAAAGTAATTCCAGAAGGAATATTCAATTTTTTTAATGGTTCCTATATAACATTATATATTTCCATTAGTTTCATTTTTGTAATACATCGTGGAGGTGATAATTATATCCATCATGGGTTCCTAGATAAATATTTCATCCTAATTTATGAAGTTGTAATTATTTACAATGGATCTGACTGCATTAGGTAGAGTGCTACGGATATCTATTAGATCTTTTATCGAGATGTTGGTATTATCCATTAGAGAATATGATTCATCTTGGTTCAATATTTGAATACCTGTCCAATAATCAAACAATAAATTATGAGAGGAGGCATTATTAACTATCTAATGAGATTTCAAAGAAATGATTTAGAATATGGTTTACAAGGTAGTCCAAATGAAGTTATCCACATAAATTGTAATTATAGATTATATTTTTCTATGAAATATTAACCTAAGGAAGAAAATATATTTATATTTATCATTAATAATCATCCATCTTAAATGATCTTGAAGATTCTGGTTGATGTTAAAATGGTTCTAAATTCCATGGCCTCTAAGAACATGAGGCTGGAAAAATTGTTTCCAAGGTATAGTGATAATCCTTCTTTAATGGAAGCTTCTAGACCAAAAAAATTGTTAATGGAAATATTGATGATATTGATCAGTAAACTAGGCCAGTTATAAATGATTAAATTACAAAATTATTTACAAAACATAATGCGTTTTAGCTGGAAAACCCTTCCCACCACCATGAGAGAATTTCCTTTCCAATAATCCATAACATGTGAATCTAACATTGTATATGATTAAACATTCCAGAATGGGGTCTTCCCAAAAATATGGGTACACCAAGGAATGAACATTTGGTTGAATAAAATTTTAGGTATTTTTACATTTATGAAAATTTAAAACATGATTTTAAGGAACCAATTGATGTGGGGGGACACAGTCTGAAAGGAAACTTGAAAATTCACTAAGATAATCCAATAGATAATATCAATGTAAATGTTGAGTGAAATGTTAAGAAAATGATATTAGATTTGGATACTTATGCATAGAATATTTTTTATCTGGTTTTCTTCCATACAATGTTGATGATTCTTTGTATAATTCTAATAGGAACTTGGATATGAAAGAGTAGTTAAATCAATTTATAAGAAATTTTATTCTGACTTTAGTGGATCAACAAAATGATTCTCATATTATTGGAAAAAAATAGAACATTTTGAGTAGAATGATGTATGTGGTCAGATCATTAAAAATAAATCTAGATTATTTTCTCAAGGAAATTTATAAGAATAAGGAAATTTTTTTAATGAATCTTTTTCTCCAATATATTGATTGTATTGTAATATAATATTATTATGTAATGAATGTCTTAGGGTTTAAAATTAATTTAAAAGGATGTTAATGTTATATTGTAAGTGGTTACAATTCTGGAGAAGTATAAGAGAGACAAAGATTCATATTTTAATATGAAAACATTCTTAATTGTGATTTAGAACTAACCCAGTCTTCATATGTATTTAACCAAGATCCTAATCCATGGTATGAGGGGTTATAATTTTTTTTATAAAAATTATTTTTGAAAAATGAATTAATGATCCTAACTTCTATGATATGAATAATTTCAATGATATTTTCATTGTCCAAATTTATATGGAATGAATCAATTTTCAATTTTCAATTATTTATTTATGTTAAAAAAATTATATTAATGAAAAATTAATTGTATATAAGATTAATGGGAGATCGTAAATTTTCTCATAGTCTTCATGGTTTTCAATGGAATTATGGAATTTCTATAATTCAATAAAAGTATTCAAAACTTTTAGCCAAATTATTTGGTTTATACTCTCGTAAAAGTGTTAATACTCTCATGAATCCTATATGTAAACTTGATGAGGATGAATTTGTAAAATCAATTGACTTTAATATTGTCATATGAATTAATTACTACTTACTATATCTTTTTACAGATATGCATTATTTACTTTTTACCATTTTTGAGCATGATATATTTCAAAGTGATCATAAATAAATTCATTTGAAATATCTAAAAAATATTATTAAATTTTATAAATAATCTTTAAATTTTTGTTTATTTCACACTGTTGGAACATCATTCGATTTGATTAACTATTATGATTCTGATTTTGGTTGATGGATGATATATAGAAAAATAACATAATGTAAATGTCACATTCCTGGTAAATGTTTAGTATCATTGTTATATATTTAATGAAATTTAGTAGATTTATTTATTTCTAAAAATTTGTATATTGTTATTGCATCATATTTCTCATAATCATTCTAGATTAATAAATTACTTTTTTATTATTGTTTTAATTTTGATAAAGTCTAAATTTGTTATGATAATGCGTCAAAAATATCTATTTAAAAAATTCATTCCAAAATTCAAGAAATTATAATTTTTATTTTATATTTCACTTTCATAGACATATTGTTCAAAAATGTAATATAGATTTAGAATATATTTCTATATGAAATTAGTTTTTGGTCATTTAAACTATGTATTTAGATTTATCTAAATTTTCAAAAATTAAATTTCATCTTGGAATGATGGAAGACTAATTATTATTTACATTTCTTGTGTTTAGTGTGAGTTTTTAATTTTAGATCTTGAATTCATAAATCTAGAATTTTAGAAATTACATTGAAATTTATGTCTAAAATTTAGGTTTTTATAGATTATTTCATGGTAGTGGATTTTTGACATGTGTTTTAAAATTTACTTGTTCAAAAATATAGTGTATATCTTATCAATATATTTTTTCTATTTTTAGTTCAATTTAGTCCATTTTAGACTTCCTTAAACTGCTTATAACATGAAATTTGTTTTAATTCATTATGTATATTTTCATTAGGTTGAGTTTCAATTTTTAGATGATAAAATTAAGAAAGATATCTTCTTATCAAGTAATCATTAAAGGAATCCTATATCCATGTTCCATTATAACAATTGAAGAGTTTGTTTATTTTTTTATTATTGATTTCTTTTAAGACTGAGAAACTTTATTCAAAATAGTTTCATATATATGAATATTTTAAATAGAGGTATTAGATTTTATATTAATTCATTTCTTAAATCTCAAAAAGTTATATAGTGTTGAAGTGAATCCTTACCACTTTTGTTCATTTGTTTTTTGATAATTAAAATTGTTTTGTATTGCCAAATTATTTTTTATCACATATTTTTGAAAATCTTTTATTCCTTCTAGCATGAGTTAGACAAAATTGTCATTAATTTTATTCTGAACTAATTGAGGAGAATAATATATCATAGTGAGAGTTGGTTTCTTATAATTTACTAGTTTTATTCAAAATATTGGATAACTATTGGATAAACCATGTATGTAAAGTTATGGTGAGTTACGTTCTTGAATAGATTAGCAACATGTATTGACCAAATGTATAATGGATTGAATAATGTATAATGGATTGATCTCATGAATAGTGGATTTATTATAATCCCTCAATCAACCATGTTATAAAAATGCATTACAGATAGGTAGTTGAAAATATTCTTCATATTTAATCGACCACATGAAGAGTTTCAGCTAACAATATCATCCAAAGGGCCATGACTGAAATTTTTGAAAAGTGATTAATTGAATGAAAGAATAATTTCAATTGAATGCAGTTATGTTTTAACCAACAGTAACATTCAATTGATAGTGAAAAAAATTTCTCAATTTTTTTGGATCGAACAAATGTTATTTCCAATCCACTAAATATTCATTTTCATTGACCACAATTTGATTCTAGTGTACTAAATGATGATTTCTACGACCTACTACAAGTTTTACCTACCATATGGAATAAATAGCCGTAAAAAATGATCTATGGTGAGAGCATGATCCTATCGATATGATCAGATTTTCATATTATTTTAAATTTTCATTTTACATTAATTTATTTATTATCTTGATTGTTTTTATTATTCTATAAATACTGAGTAATCATTTTGATTCCATGAATATTTTTGTTGAATTATCTTATATATATTTAAATGAATGAAAAAGTTGTATATTCTTTTTCAATATTAACATGGAGTGTATACTGAATGTGATTAATATTTAAATGTGTTATAATTTTAACATTTTATTAGTTTGGGATATCAGGGTGTATTCCAATAAATTAATTTTTCATTATTATAGGAATATTTAACTAGGTTTTTCGTTTTAATATATATTGATCATTATAATACTTCTTTATATTTTATTGGCAATCAATGTGATTCCCCATGGGTATGTTTTTCATTAACATTAAATAGATAATTCACATTATTCATTTTATGTAAAACAAATACCAAATAAAATTTAAGTAGTTCATTAATGACTTTGGAGAAGAATAAATACAATGGTTTTCAAAATATAGAATATATTGTGCATGAAAAAACACATCATAAATTGTTTGACATGACTAGTTCCTATTGTAAAAGGTTGAGTATCATTTAAAATTGTACTGTGAAATAAAATTTATGAGATTGATCATTATAACACTTTTAGATGAGATATATCATTAATGTATCTTATTTATACAGTGAACGTTTCTATATCAACACTCCTATTAAATTTTTTTAACTAGTTTATATTTTTTTATTTCTATTCATTATTTTTGGTAAATTATTGTTGGGTTATACTACTATTAAAAGTTAAGATTATTAGGTTATACAACCCAAAACAAATATTACATATTTTTTTCCTAATAAATAAATGTATAGGAGTTTCATTATAAACTTTTTTTGATAATGGTAGGTTTTTTTCTTCCACCTCCTCAAAAATAAGTTACCTTGGATGTGACTCGATGTTTTAAAATTTTATTCTTGGTTTAAGACATCAGAGATTAAAAACACAATTTAAATGGTTGTCACTCCCCATCATAATTTAGAGAATCGGTCATAGTGGGTTCCATTTCTCTTTATGTTTAAGAGAAATGAAGAGTAAAATTTGGATTATTTATATATAAACTACTATAAGAATGACTATATTCATTTTTATTTTTCTTCTACTATATATAAATACATGAACCTGATAAGATGTTTAATTTTTTAAATGAAGTCATTATACCCACCTCTTGACCATTTGACTATCCTTGTATCAGGGACAAACCCAACCATAACACACAATGTCATGTGCCAAACCCACTCACCATTTGTATCCTTCCATTATAACCACTTAATATTCCATATCATATTTTACATGGTAAATGACATAGTTCCTTCCTCAGCCTCTAGTACAATTCTTACTATGAACACCAACACTTTTCCTAGTTTCCTATCCTCTCACTCCATTACTTTTTTCCTCTTTTACCCCCACTCCCACTACTCCTCCCACTTTGGCTCCCATGTTCCATACCTTTATATAGTTTTTATTGTCACTTCCATCTCAAATTTCCAATACTACCACACATAACCAAAACCCAAAGTCTTATACCCATGTCACCCCTCCAATTAGTGTTAAAAATGTTAATT
Organism: Viscum album; assembly: GCA_963277665.1. Classification (NCBI taxonomy): domain Eukaryota; kingdom Viridiplantae; phylum Streptophyta; class Magnoliopsida; order Santalales; family Viscaceae; genus Viscum; species Viscum album. Next base: position 1,231,890,289 of record OY728135.1, on the reverse strand, counting down.
TTTTCCCCCACCATGACCCATCCCTACACCTATCCAATCAAATCATAATTATTTTATAATTCTAATTTATTTCCCATTTCCCAATTTTTTCAGCTTTAAACGGAACAGATACTTGTATAGAGAATTGGGTATTATTCTATTTTTATGTACTTATATAATAAATTTTTGGATAGTAGATCCATGTATAATGATGTTGTAGAAATATTTTTTTTGTTATTAACTAATAGTGTTCTTTTGACATTTCTTATATGGGGATGAATTAACATTGGTACTACATTATTGTTGTATTTATTATTGTTTATTAGGTGGTATTAATTTTCTTTTTTAGAGTTTATTGTGTCATTTTACATTGATATTTTATAGTTTGATATCGTGTAATTAGATTCTTGTATTCCGTTACTCTAATATTTCAATTATTATTATTTCTTATTGTTGTGAAGAACTATGTTTTATTTTTTATAGTTATTTATTCCTCAGCTGAAATTTTTAAATTGTATTTCTTCTAATGATGTTTTTTTATGTCAATAGAAAATTTTAGGATGGATGTATATTGATAATGATATCTTCTCTTGTATAAAGGTTATAATTTTACTTTATCATTTTCTTTTGTAATTTAATTGAGTTCATGGTTGATTTTTGATTCACAATCAAATTGAGAGGAGTAAGATATCTTGGTTATTGGGATTCTATGTATATGATATGAGTCTTTTAATTTCTATTTTAACTAATCCTTTTTTTTATTTTTTTTTTATATGGATTTTTCTGTTTTTTGATGTAGGTTAGTGTATTGAAATATTTATGACATTGCATATTCCCATGTTAACATTATTACATATTTTCAATGAAAAACAATTATTTCTTTTAAATAAATTTTGTTAGAGGTAGGAGTATGGGAACCACACTAATTACACTTACTCAAATTAAACAAAAATTTCAAAATTTATTTAATATTTTCAACTAATAATGATGATAAATCAAAAATAATTGTACCTACTAATTATAATTATTTTATATAATAAATAAACTTCATAAAAAATAAAAATATCAATTACATGTAATGGTAATTTCATTGTCAATTAATATATTTATTAGTATTATATTTAAATATTAATATTACAAAAATTAAAAATAATCACAATTATCATTATTATTAAATTAAGATATCATTACATAATTATGATTATTTGATAAAAATGTTATAAAATTAAAAAATACTATATTTATTTTTCATATATACTATTAAAAACAATAATTTTATTTAATACTAATATAAATACTACACCTAATAAATAGAAAATGTATGAACCATGATTCTTGAAAAATAACTCATGAACCCCAAAGAATTTATTAAAAGGAATAAATTTCTAATAGAATAAATAAACTAAGAAATTATAATGGAAAATTATTCCTTAAAGAGGGAAAAACATGAAAATAAAACCCCTACAAAATTTCATCAAACAAAAAAAATAATTAAGTCATAACATAAAAACTAGAATAAAATCTATTATCCCTTCAATACTTGTATAAAATTGTGAATCAATAATATAACACCAACTCAAAAATATGGAAACCATGACCAATGAAAATAAATAAAACATCACTAATAAAAGAATATATAACCATGGCTTTACGTAATACAAACATGAGTGCTATTTGATATATGGAAATAATGAAATATAATATGTTGATAATTAATTAATTTTATTCCATTATATTTATTATTTATGTGATCTTAAAAATGTTTCTTAATTAATGGAAAATTCCATTTGATTTTTTCAATATTACTTAAAATGGATAAAATTGTGAATTTTATATATTGTTTAATTTTTTGTATAAAATTAATGGAAACATATTGATAATATTTAAATTTTTGTTTTGAAGGATAAGGAAATTGTTGTAGTAATTGAAGAAGATAATCTATAATATTCATCATCCTAATTATTATTGAATCGAAAAAGGCCTCATATGTAATGAGAACTCTTTTTAATCTTTGATATGAAATTTTATTTTTGATTCATTACTCTTTAGAATTTTGAAAAGTATTGGAATGGGTATGAGTTCCTATAATGATGCATAAGGGTTCCATGTATAATATATAATGGTTACCCAATTGAAACACTTGTACATAAGAATTATTGACTAATAAATAAGAGTCTATATAAGGTATTGATGAGGGAAATTGAAAAATTGTGGGAAGGTGTAAAGTTCCCACATGATATGTAAAGTTCAATTAATATTTTCTGATTATGAAACTCTTAAAACATAAGTGTTTTATTATTTTCCACGTAAGATAATTAAATCATATGTTTGGATATTTTTATTTACTACTGGAGAGAATTTTTGAACTATTTAAAGGTACAATTCATATAAAATCACATATAGAAGGTTTATGTTCATAGTGAAATTTATACCAAGACACTCACATATAGGATAAATATTGAACAATGATTTATGATATAACTATTCCTTTTGATAGGTTCTATTTCTAGTGGCTTTTTTAAGAGTCCATTTTTGTATTCCTGTGCATAACTACAATAATTTAGTGATGTAAAAATAGGGAAAATATTACTCCAGGGGTTGGGAAGAGATATATAAATAAGAATTGAACCTATTTTCTTCACGTATTGTTGAGGAAAATTTATTAAATTAACTTGAAATGTTTACTACCTATTGTAATCCCACAAACTCACTAAAAATAGAATATTTTAAACCCAAAAAGAATATGGAAAACTGTATAACTCTTAAATAACTAGATTAATAACATAAATAGAATCAATTTAATTTTTATAATACCCTAAGAACCATTAATATTTGAAATATAATAATATTTCAATCATAATATTCTCAACTCGCATGGACTTATCATGGAACATACACACTAACGTCTTTAAGGTTTTATCTATATATATGTCAATATGATCTCATAGAGGGTAATTATAAGCCAAAGGAATCTCATATATTTGTCTAAATTCTCTACATGGAGAGTAAATGGGGTAGTTTTACTACTTCCAGACAACTATTATAAAAAATCATAATGAGTTAAAAAATAATTCATTGAAAATGTTTTCCCTACCGTGTGGGTAGTTTCCATTATGAAATTGTTATATGCGAATGGTAAAGCCTAAGGTAATAACTCGTATGAGTGTTGGAATTTATTGAACATGATATATATTGGATTCCGCAAACATTAGATCAATGAGATACTATTGATCTATTAATTTTATGAGGGTCATATTCTTACTGATATAATCTTCAAAAATGATTCCACATGGTGTGATTTGGTAGATAAAACATTAAATATAACTCGATATCCCATTGATCAAATTGAAAAAATCCCAATAGATCAAAATGAATGGCTACATAAATGTGAAAACTATTCAAGAAGTACCCACTTCATGTTATAAAAATCAATTTTTTGTGTTCCAACATTGTGATCTTACCTATATTGTGAGGTCTATGATGTTATCTAACACATCAGAAAAATAATACCAAGATGAAACTTGTTTCCAACCTCAATTTAGAAAGGGATGTTTTACCTCACCTGAATAATTTAGGGACTAGTAACCATAAATGAAAGAGTCCACCAAATATTTAAATCCAATTTTTCTAGGAAGAAATTCATTAAGAAAAAAATAAAGGAATTCCCAAAAAAAATAAAACCAAAAAATTGGGATGGAATAACCAATCAATTTACAAAAATATACAACTCATATAAAAAGGACGTTTTTTCTAGGATAATAATGTAACTCAAATCCAACACAATATTTAGACTAATATAATGTACATCTTGGTAGAAATATCCATCCTACATTTCCCAATAAAAAACATAGAATAGCCTTGAGGAAATTGATAAACAGCAAAAAAATTCATATTGAATAATTTATTAACCCACATAAATAAATAGATATTTATGTTGTTGGGATAAGAAATAAAATGACAGTAATATATTTTTCATAAACCAAAGTGATCTTTAAAGGGATTTAAAACATTTTCACCATTCAACTTAGAAGTGGTAGGTAGATGAAAAACCCCATGATGTGAGTTTTGGGAAATAACTTATTGAGGAAATTTCCACACATTTTGAAACTAACTCGGAGTGTGTTGATGAGTGGAAAACACATATTTATCCTGTTGAAAATTTGGAACCTACTGTGAGATAGAAAAAATTATCAACAAATGGCATTGTTATTAGAATAACAGATAGATATTGTAAGATAATGATCAGGACTTATAGATAGAAAAATGTAAATAATTTATAAGAGATACCCAATCCACCTCTACCTTACACTTGGGGTAGTCCTATTCATATAAATACAAGTAATAACTAATTAGTATTAGTGATTTTAGAGACCCTTAGGAATGTTTCGGTCAACATTACTTGTATAAATTTCATGAAACATATTCAAATATATTCCAAATTTCTAAAGGATATGTCATCTCACAAGAAGAATTTAAAGGGACTGTATAAAGAGAACTGTGGACCGAATGTTTTATCCATTATCTGAAATAGATATCTATCAATAGAAATAATCTAGAAACTTTCACTCTTTAATGATGTATATGTGAAATTAAATTTAATGATATTGTGTTATGATTAATAGAATCCATAAATGAAATGTCTCAGGTTATTTACTCCAGTATGTAGGTTGTATGACTCAATTTTTTTTATTGATGTCTAATTTTTCAATTGAAATAAATCTAAAGATAATATACTTTTTGATATATTATTATCCAACCAAAGCACTCATGAACCAAAAATTCTAGGATGAACTTTTGTAATCATTTCCAATGAAATTATAAATGTTCATAGGGCCACAATATCACTTGAATTTAGAAATATTTTTGTTCACATTACCAATTTGGAAACTATTAGATATAAAATTGAGGATTACATATCTCACAAAGTATTTATGATTGATTGGTTATCAATTGAATTATTTTTATATTTCACAAGTATTTATCCATTGTTTGATGTTTCTGGATTTGATATTTTTTTGGAAGAGTGATTTCTTTTCTGATTCTATTAAAAATGACAGTAACATATAATGTGGTAAATATTTTTATAGTTTTCTTAGATAAACTGATTAATTTAAATGTTAATCAAGTCTATTGTGCCCTTAAATTATTATAAATAGTGATAATGAATTTGATATTCAATGTTTATTTAAAATGGAGTGCTTTATGAATGTGATGATTTGGCATAATCTATTGAATTTTTATCTGGATAAAAATAAAAAATCATTCTATTTTGGGGGAGTTTTAGTAGATGAGTAATTTTTTTTGAAACAATATAAGCCTTTTTCATGTCAATAAATCCCATATTATATTGAACTAGAACATTGATATGTGAATATAAAATAGTAATTTTAGAGGAGAATGAAAATATTTGATTCATTATTACTAAAGGCCTATCAACATTATAATAATAATAAATTTTAGGAGTCTAAAAAAAATAAATCCCTAATATAAACCCTTTCTAACCTACAGGGAATTTTTCCATTAGTATTAATGTATATAATCTTGTTAAAAGATGGTGTCAAAACTATTAGGTAACATAGAAGTATGTTAAATGTTATAATAATAGAGGAAGTTAGTAAATAATTAAACACTTTTATGTCTTTTTTAATAATTTTTGAAATATATAATAGCTAATGGCTATGTATATTGAAAATGTTTCTTAAAAGGGGTTATTTCACTATTTAAAAGTGTTTTTTTTTAGAAATTTCCCCTATTAAATTTCTAAATAAATAGTGGGGTTTTATATACTATTGGAGTCATAAATCTATGATCTAGAAGGATAATATCCCTTTTTTATTACATGGCCAAATTTTAGAGAGACTTGTAGTGTAGTCCCCCTGCAATTTTTGGGATAGTTTTTTATGATAAATTCATATTCACAATTTCCCTAAGGGTTATAATACAACCACATTTTCCTATAAATAAGTTTCTTATAGAATAATTCATTCTATATTGAGTAAAGAGAAAAGTACCTTTCAATGGTGTATGATTAGTACATGTTTTGAGTTTTAAAGTAATATATAATAGTAATTATAGATGATTTTATAGTGTACTGTTTCTATTTTGATTAATATTTAAAATGAAATTATACTCTCATAATAAATTTAAATTAAAAACACCAGTTTCCCAACATTGATAAATGGAATTCTATAGTGGGGAAAAGAATTTTATAAGACATATAGATTCGATGGATGGAATTTAAGTTGAAATTGTCAAGGTTTATGTAATTGACCCACTTACATACCAAAATATAGTTAAGGATGTGATATCTTTTCAATCCCATGCTGAGTTATATGGGATGTTTATAAAGTAATTCAGAAAGATACCCGTATGTTTTTTCGTATTACTTCCAAAAGAGAATGACATTATCATTTATAAGATTTTTAAAGAGGCATTTAGGGAGATAAAGAAACAGTTATTTTTCCTACACATTATCCATCCACCTACAAGGGATTTACGTTTTCAATTGATAGATGATGCGACATGTTTTTCTTAAGATTATGTTTTTATTTAAAGAGAGGAAATGTGGTTTTATATCATAAATTATACTTATAGGATTATAGATTTTTAAAAATCTAAATACAAAACCATAGTGAATGATTTTTTTTCCATTTTCATAACTACAACAATATTTATATGCTACATATGAGGGTTTAATATACATATCATCAATAAAAATTTTCTTTGATATCTTAGATGTGAAAATATGAGTAAAAATTACGTCTATTGAGATTTTTTAAAATATGAAAAGCATATAAAGGATACTAAGGGTAGGGAGAAATTAGTGGATGGATATTTCAGCAGAGTGACCACTATTATAAGTTAAAAATATAAATCAATCCAATTTTTTGGGGAATAATTCTTAATAATGAACATAAAGCTATTGAGAATTTAAAACTATGGATTGTAAATATTGTTAAATACTTGGGTGATAATGAAATTCCCTAGTGCATTTCTGGGTAACGATTATATAAGTGAATCTGTGAAGATTATAATTTTGTATGGGTTGACACTTGTTCATGGTATCTCAGATGTGAAAAAATTATTCAGATATGCATTTTGGATTCTAAGATACAATTCATGGAAAATTCCACCATGTTTTGAGTTGTTGTTGTCGCATTGTCCCACAAATTGTAGCTGGGAATTTAATTGATTCAGTTTTGGTTTATCCTACACATTTCAATGATTAGTTTTACAGAACATATAAATATTTCCAGTTTCTATAGAATATTTACAAGTGAGATTAGATCTTATAAGAGCCCCTGTTATTTTTTGATGTGTTTAATGCTTTAAATATGGATTTCATGGGACCTTTTCCTAATTATTTTCTATACCTTTTCATATTATAACTATAGTTTATATTTCAATATGGGTAGAGGTTATTCCCACATGAATTTATGACACAATGATTGTTTCCCAGTTTTTAAGTGCTAACTTATTTTTTAAGTTTAGCTAGCCTGTATTTATCATCAACCATCTGGGAACCTACATTTTACATATAGGTCATGAGTATGTATTTTTATGAAATATATAGTTATTTATACGTTTTTACAGCTTATCATTCTAAAAAAATAAAGTATAAGGTTTCAAATAGGGAGATCAAATACATTCTTCACAAAAACATTACATCCATATAAGAAGAATTAGAACTTCTGATTAGACGATGATCTTTGAGTTTATAGAAATATTTAAAAGAACTAATTTTTATTTCATATTTTAGGATAATTTATATGATATATTTTCACTATGTAATAGAGCTAGAACACAAATAATTTTGGGCATTCAAGAATTGTAACAAGGATTTTCTTGAAGGTTCTAAAGATATAAAATTCTACTATAAATAGTTATATGAAATCAAAAACAATGCTTATAAAAATTCAACTATTTAAAGGTAGAAAACCAATGATTCCCATGATGAATTTATTCTTATAAATGAGTTTACAAAATGAGATGAAGTTGAATTTTTTGATTTTATACATTATCATTTTTAAAGTAAATATCATTCCAAACTGTATGAAAATTTTTATTATTACTAATTCTTCTTATTTTTATTCTATAGATATTAGGGTGCCATAGAAGAATTCAATATTCAAATTTAATGGACAAAGGATGTTATTATTTAGATAAATTGTGAATGAACCTCTAGTGTATGATATTCTCCTTTATGATCTATATATATATAAGGATATATTATGTCTATTCTTACCTTTTTTGTGGTGATTATAAATATTTTTTTCAAATTTTCACCTTACATTGTTGGACACTCATAGCATTAAACTAAATAATTTCAAGTGGGTGAAATAAAATTTGTTAGTGTAAGATGATTTTTATATTCAACATAATTTCCTAAATGTTCATAAGGCCATATTCTTATTCATTTTTATAATCCCCCTTTTAACGGATTAAGGGGAACCCTTATATGGCCTGTAGGCTTTGTGATGTATATTCCTTATAATGTTTTGTCTACATTTTCATTTTTTGTGATTTTTGAAATCCCATTCAGCTCATATTTAATGCTTATATATATTTGTAACCAATTCCAATTTTAATAAACTATTTTCAAAAGTAAATCATAAGTTATATAAATGTTTAAATAACATATTTTAATATACATTATTTTTTTGAAATTCATGGAAATAACCCCAATTATTGAATCCAATTACATGAAATACAAGAAAATATTAAAGTACAGACATAATAAGGTTCTAAACATTTAAAAACATCTTTTTACAATTAAACAATTTTATTGAAGGAATAATCCATACTTAAATAACTATAATTTACTTTGTATAATTGTAAAAACCATTGATCATTGGAGAGTTTGGGTTGAAAATGGTTATGAAATTATTTTTATTAAAATTTATTTTTAGAATAAGAATTCTATTTTTTTGAACCTTGACATATGATTATTGTTTTGCAGTATTATCCATGATTAAAAATGTTAGGAATCCCCATTACAGTCCTAGAATTTAAAACCACCCAACACTAAAAGTAAATTCTTGATAATATTTTAACATGAATATGGGGGGTGCCTATTTTGAGAGAAGATATAGAAAAAATGTGCTTTTTTGTTGATCCTGGGAGAATTACTAGGTAAAAGGAATAAAAAAGGGAAAAAATACAATAAATAAGGTGGAAAAATTTTATACAAGTATTGAAGTTAAAAAATCTCCCTCCTCCTTCAATATTATAATCTATAATAAATTGAAAAAAATCAAATCAAAATAGAATATGGAAGATTGAAGATGTAGATAAAATAAAATGTATATCTTATCAATTGATAATTATGTGAACCTTCCATGATAATTTATATGAATTAGGGAACAAATCGTTTCAAAGGGGTGAGTGAGGATACCATTCTTGACTGGAAACTAAGAAACTTTCATTTTCAATTATTTTAAATCTATGCCTCCTCATCAACCTCATAACTTCTGAAAAACCAAACACACCAGTCCTTATCTACAAGACTACCCTCAATAATAGACGTGAAAAACATATGTATATGACTCATTGGATGGATATTTGAACACTAAACCATCCTATTATGAGACTTGTAACAGTTTTTAATGATAAATTCATACTTTTTTATGATAAAAATATTCTCGAATAGGTTGGTATTAATTTTAATGGGAAGATAGAAAAAATAGAAATTTATTTCATAAACTAGATAGAGAAAATTGAAGAAATAACTTGTAGAATAAATTATATTATTTATTTAAAGTTTTTTGGAAAAGAAAATCATAATGGCATGAGTTTTGAATTTTACCTGGGTAATATTTATGATTTTTAATTATCTAGAATTCTATGGTTTTAGTGTGTAAGAATTGATAGTGTCAATTAATGAAAATTGTTTTTGATAATAAATTCAATTTAATCCCTCCCATTTACTAATTAATTTAGTTTTAGGATTATTTGGAACTAATTTAATATTTTATTTGATTTTTTTTATCGATTATAATGTAAAAAAGTTAATAATTTAATAAATTAGTTAATTTTTTGAATAAAATTAATGTAAAAAATTGGTAATATATTTATTTCTTATTTCAAAAGAGAATGATGTTGTTGAATAAACTAAGGAAGTAAATCATGAGAATTTAATATACATGATGCTAATGAATTGATAAATGACTCATGTGTAATGGTCTCTTTTCAATATAAATAATATGTAGAATTCATTTTTATTCTACAACATCAAGAATTTGGAAATGTATGTGGATTTATCAAAGACCCAAAAGGATATTTAATAAGACCATGGAAAAAATTATATATATTACCAGGTGGGTATACTCACGTCTAATATTTATATACAAATTTTTAAGAGTCCTTATGAAGCTATGATTGTAGTAATTGATATAGTGTGTGAATGTGTATGATTCTAGAGCTTATCAAGGAATACATGATATATAAAGGCAAATTACGTTCCCATGTGGATAAAACATTAAACACATAAGGGTATCATCCTTTTCTACTGTGTAGAATCAATGAATATATAAGGATTTCATGAATTTACACATGGGATAATTCTAGTAATTTCTAGGAGTCTTATATGTTATTTCTAGGAATATTTTATTCAATGTATAATAGTCTTTTCCTATTCCATGAGGGAGAATTTTAGAAATGCATAAAGATCTTCATATCATATGTAAGGTTCTAATCATTTTCGAATAGTGATAATATCATTAGTTTATAATAGATAGCTTTTGATAAAATAACATATATAAGTGTAAAGTCTATAGAGAAATTAAAAATAGTCTATTGGTGTTATGTTTTATAAATATTAAAACATTAAAAACTAAAGATTTACTCAAAAAAGGATAGAGTCACACAATGATGATTTCTCAGGGAATGTATATTTGATAGAAAATTTTATGAGACCATACCATGGTGATGTAATTCACATGGTGAGAAGATAAAGTAAGTTTATATTGAAAAATCATTATGTATCACCCCAAAATGATTTTTCTTTTCCTAATATGACATATTATTTTTCACTAAAATTTATTCAACATTTTGGACTAGTGTGGTACATGGTCCAATATTATTGGCTAAAAAGGATTTCATATACTTTTGACCAAGAAGATGAAAAATAAATTCAGGATATTTAAAAGGATTAAAATTAAAATATAATATCATGAGGAGATTTATAAGAGTTAAAATCTATATAAAAAATAAGGAAGTCAATGGCACATAAAAATAAATTAAAAAAATAATTTCAAAAAATAATTTCAATAATCCAAAACGCGTGATGGATTTGTAATTAGTTACAATAAATAGATGACTGATAGGACATAAATAACATTAATGAATATAAATTACTCAGTAATAGAACCCCCCAGCATGTGTTTACATGGTCATCTAATCCAATTTAAATAGCGAGACAGTCTTGATTTAATGATCAACTTCTATGTTTGGGTAACTTTATATTTTAATATAATAATTATTGATTTTTTTCACAAAAATAATTATAGTTGGAATTTTTGAGGAATAATTTTTCTTTATGGATTTCGCTGTTAACTATAATTAAACATTTAAAATTTAATTTATTTTTGAATGAAATATGTTATTCTTATTTATAATTATAGTGGTTCTTATAATTTTATTAACAATATAAAAAAGTTATATTTTAAGAGCATAATGATCTAAAATAGGATTCATTGATGGTTTTTATTGGTTAATTGATTCAATATATGGAAATAATATCATATATATATAGGTGTTAGTTAGATTTTGTAGAATAATTATATGTTCACCTTTATGTTTATAAGCTTTCATCGAAATATTATACAGGAGAAATTGTTTTTCATAATTAATAATATAGAATCGAATAGTCCAAAATAGTTCACTTATACTGAATTTTACTTGTTAACATCATTTTATAAGATGATTTCTATTTTTTGGGAAAAAATCCCCCATGATGTCCTCTCGGTATGTTTTGGGTGTGACTGTGTTTGTCGACAAAGCCCAATGAACAGCTTGGTCTCTATTATTTTAGGTTGCCTTAAACATGTTTTGTATAACCTTCCCATTTTCATGTTTATAATGGGATTTTATATTATATAATTAAAAAATGTTTTTAGGACAAACCCCGAAGACCACGAATGAATATGGTCGGTGTTTATCGAAGATAGGTTTTTAAGGTGGCGTAGTTTCTTAGGGTTTGACAACTTTTTGGGCCTCAAAATATATAATTATTGTTTTGAAATGTTAGGTTTTCATCATAGGATATAATGGTGTGACGTATAGTAAGATAAATCACCAAAGGTAGAGAAACATGGGTCCTATGACATGGAAAATGTACCTCGTTTGGAAATGGTTTGCGACGGTGTACCAGACAGTTGGAATGGTACACAGGAGTGGTTTGCAGAACTGAAAATAGTTCACATCAACAGTTTGTAGTGGATGGCCTATAGAATGTGGAAGGAGTGATGGTTTTCATGATGGAAAAATAGAATGGCTCTACATAGTGTCAAATACAGTATGTGTATGACCATGGAATAATTGTTCATGAAATCTGTGTGGATCGAGGTGGGAGGATTGGTTTGTGAATGAGGATATACTAAATCAACGATTTAGTAAATCTTTGATTATCATATTTTTCAGATATCTTCTCCTATATAAGGAGTGATAATAACACCTATTATCTCTGAGAGTGAATATCACTAGAGAAAGTCTCGTTTCTCTAGGTATTTGGTGAAATCCCGAAGTGGTTCACGAGGAGGATTTTTTCAAGGATAAATGGTTTTCACAGTAGAAATTCTGCCGAAGGAATTTTTTTAGGGAACTCAAACCTTCAAAGGAAGTATTATGTGGAGGAGGATGTATGGAACATGGATGAGGAAGTTTGGTTCCTAGATAAAGAAAGTATGATAAGTAGAGGAGAGACGATCTGTAAAAGTGGCAGTGGTATGCAAACAGAGAACAGTTCGTAGACATAGGGTGTCTCAAGTATGAGGTTTGTGAAGTCAGTACGCAGAGGTGGTACATGAAAGATAAGTAATTGGAAGTCTATACAAGAATGGTGGTTTGTGAAAGCAGAAACTATATGTGGAGGAGGCATTCCACTTAACAAACCTGGTATACAATATGTGGAAGGAGTTAGTGGTTTGCAGATCATGCAAAGAATCTTGTAAAATCTTTAAATCAGTTTGTGAATGTATTTTATGGTATTGAAGAGTACCCAAGATGTTGGATTTCATCTACATTTGAAAAAGGATCTTCAACATATAATCTACCTAAAGTTTACGACGCAGTAATACAAGAAAATGAAGGGACCTATATTCCCATAAATTGTGTTTGACCTACAACTGTATAAACTATGAGTGAATTCCTTTCCAAGAGCAGCGATTACAGGAAGAAGAAGATAGTGACCATTTCCACTAGCAGTGATCCATTGAAAGATTCATAGTGTTTTAAACTTTGGAATGTGGTGAGAAAACCATAAATCTCGTAAAGGCGGTGATCCCGGGCATAAAAGAACAGGCCTGGACATTGTACTCATTATTGGCAGGGTTCCTTAGTGAATTTGGTATATCGGCACATCGTCGTTGTATGCTCCTTGGATGTAACCCAATGAGGGTGAACTAAGTTAAAATCGATGTATATTGTTCATGATTTCATATATATTCATATTTTGATATGGGAGAATGTGAGAATTGAGTTTTTTTAGCAACGAAACAAGATTCGAAGGGGAAGAAGTCTTAATCTATCATACTCTGATTCACCCCCCCCCCCAGGGTATTAGACCATACAGAAATTAAATTTTTATATTCATAAATATAAATTATTGGAATCTCAAAAAAAATAAAGAAAATAAAAATAATAAAAAATGTAAATATTTGATATTAGTTGCAACTACTATATAAGACTACCTTGGTGACTACTATCACTAAATTTCTAAGGTATGAAAATTTAATATATACTCACAAGAAAATTCTAAATTTCACCTGGGGAAAAGGATTAAATTAAAGGGAAAAAATTAGTATCCTGAGAGGGAATAGATAGTACATTGGGGAACACCACTAAATAAAAACGATGCAAGACTCCATTATAAATATGTAAGAGACCTAAAACTATAAATACCAAAAAATGATATATTTTTTAACCATATATAAAAACATAAAAAATGTAAAAAATGATACAGTAATGTAACAAATGACTGAACCTATTAATTGAAATTCCAAACCATGAGGGGATAAAACAAAGCACCACCTGATAAAATCATTTTGAAACACCCAAAGAGTTACTTCGTGTAACACAAATGTATTTGGGACAATATAATGATATGTAATATGAATTCAATTTAATTATTATTGTTCGTTGGATAAGGATATTTTATTAAAAAATGTTATATAATTGAATGGTATTTGTTTTATTCTCATGTTGTTAATGGAGATTATATATTAAACAGAGTTAATGAATTATGTTTAGGGATTTAATTGGAATCCATTAAAATTAACATGATGAATCAACTATTATTATGATGTTTATTTTGGATTTAAATAATGGAATATAGATATATTTTTATAGTAGTTCACTAAGGATTTTATTATGTGAGATTGTGAATTTGACCTTAGGTTATCATAAACTCTTGGTGGTGGACCACCATAGTATTTATTTCCAATTAAAAAATCATTTAATTAATATTTTTAATGTTTATAATTATATAAAAAAAGTGATATGGGATTTCTATGGGGTAATGTAACTCATTTAATTCTGATTTTACCATGGAATAAAAAAGTTGATTTTTATAGAGTGGTCAATTAATAGATTACTGGATTAAAACATTCGTTTATTTGGGATATTTATTATTTTTCATTGGGGATAGTGGAATTTTGGAAAGAAAGACAGATAGATGGTGACCGGATGATAAAAATAAGTTGAAGCATTAAAATATTTAGAATATTTTATTTTATATATTTTATTTAAATTATTTAATTGTTTCAAGAAATGTGATTATTTCATAAAAAAAATTATGTTGTCGATATTGATTTTTAAAAATTAAATGTTATGAATTGTAGCATGGTGTTTGTGCCACTTTTTTCAACTTTTTATCTCGTAATAGTATTTTCTATACCATGAAAAAATTAATTTTCTTTGGGGTATTTCCATGTTTTTGGGGGTTATTCGACTAAATAAAGGAAATTCACTCTTAAATAATTTTTCATGGGGTCATTCCATAATAGCACATGAATATTTAAAATATATAAAATTCATTCCCAATCACATTTTTTCTTGGTTGATAACATCTAGATCATCTAGTTTGATTTAAATATAATTTTTTGATAGAATTGGGTGGTTTAAAATAAAGTGATCATAAATCTATGGATTCATGGATACACCATGAGAAAATTTCTATGTAAATAGATTTGATACATTATATGAGAATGGATAGTCAATTTATTCTATATTAATTAATTATGTTCATAAAATAATTTAAATATAATAGTTCTTTGAGAAAAAAAAAATTTCCCTAAAAATATGGAAGTTTAGTGAAATGAATTATTGAAATATGCTTGAAAATGGGTTTTTTATGAATTCATTAAATTGAGTTTATTTAATATTCTAACACGGTTTGTGTGCTTGTGTAGAAATTTTGTTTTTATTGAGAATTATATTAAAACATATGATGTTATTCTATGTTAAAGAGGTACATTTGATAGAATTATTTTAGGTGATATATGATTGAAACCTTAATCCTTGTTGTGGTAAACAAGTGGGTTTCAGGTTGGCATGAGGATGGATGTTGGATTGGGTTACACAAAGGCGCCCATTGAAGAAAAATTTTATTTGTGATGGGTGAGTAATATCGCATGTCTTTGTAGTATCTAGGAAAAATAGTTTTAACATGACCATATTATTATCTATAACTCCTTAGTATGGGTGATTTTTTAGAAAATCTGGAGTTATTCGTCGTAAATGACGAAATTAGGATTTTATAGTGATTTTTGGGAAATTGATAGTTTCCATTAAAATGTGATAAATTTTTATACTTTAAAAATATATGTTTTCAAGAACAAAATGTGATTTCAAAATTAAATTGATATGATGTAAAGACCCCAACACTATTGAACTAGAAAAAGTGGTTACTTAACTTTATTGGTATAAGATACAATTGATCACAATCTAATAGACTAAATATCATAGTAGTCTTGGAAAACACTATACATACTTGAATCTCACATGAAATCATAATATATAAAATGAAACATAGTGGATATAAAGATTTTAAATCCTTAAAATCATTCAAATATTCCTTCTTCATATATTTGAAAAATGGCCCCAAAAAGGGAGATCATATATGCTAAGTAAAGAATATGTACAGTGGAAGCTATCATTAGTAAATAATTCATAATCAATATGTAAAAGTACATAACTGAAAACAGATTCCATCTAATCAATAACATGAGAATAAGGAATAATATGTCAGGAATAAATTAGGATCAAATAATTGCATATAAATAATTATAAGATATTAAAGTTAATCCATGAAAATCATAAATAATCAAATAAGCCCATGTATATCAATAACTAATCTTATAATGGTGGAATTCATAATGAAGACATCATAAAAATACTTTAAATACTTTATGAAATGAAATATTACAAAAATGGGTAAGGCAATGTCTAGATACCCAAAATGGTTTGGCTCATGAGACATAATAATGCATCAATTGGATATAGTAGGCCCGTTATTTCACTTAAAAATTATATCACACTCATCATATGACAGGGTCGAATAATAGTTCAATACACAATAAACATAAACATTCATACTAGAAAACTTGCATATGAAATATTAATATTTCCCCAATCAAACTGATCATAACCCATCCATAGAAATAGTATGAATTACATCATTAGAATATATCATATGTGTAATATAACTATAAAAAATGGTTATTATCATTTTTGAATTCAAATTCCACAAATATGTTATTAAATGTTTCTTTGAGCAAAATACCCTTTTAGTATAAAAATAAATTTTAAAAAATATAATTTTCCAAAATATTAAGAAAAATAGATTTTCCTTGAAAATTTATTTGTAAACATCTAATGGAAGCTAAAATAAATGATTTTTCTTGTTGGTGATAAATTTTTTACTTGTCATAAAAGTTAAAAATAATCCTTTCATACATTTGTAAAAATGTCCGAATGTTCCTTATTTAGAAAATGACAGGATGATTCCTTTCAAAAAAAATTAAACAAATTCACACATGGGTAGAAATGGATTTAAAAAATCATAGAGTATTATTAAAAACATTCTTTAAAATATTTTTATAAACCTCTTACACTGCAAAAAAAGATTCCCTATTAAAGATGAAGTGGTGTCTGTTTCACTTAATATTTTTTTTAACTTTACAGAACCGTAATGATAAAAATTAAAGGAACAATTGTAATTTTAAAAAATAAACATATGAGAATAAAATATATCAGTATTATGATATCATATTCACATACCCCCCCCCCCCATAGAGATGTAAACATAAACAATCCCAAATAATAATGATATTGTGAAATAAACCCTTACCACTTTGGAAACATTAAAATCATAAAATCAAATAAATTAATAAATTAATATAAAACATTTAATACCATTAATTTTAAATGATTCATGTTATAACATATCAAATTTTTATTAGATACACCATATAAAATAAAATAGTATTGTCATATAAAAATGTCCCAATGAAGACTATTTGAGATGTAGAACCCTTATAATGGTCATAATGATAAATTGAGAATTAATCAATGAAGTCGTTATAAATTAAAAATATAAATCCAAAAAATAGAAATATTAAATAAATATAACAAATTCATTTTCATGCATAATCATGACATAATTAAATCAATGAAGAAGTGATATAACCCAATTAAATAAAATTGAGTTCTGAAACACATACGACTTGGTAACATTCATATCAAATAACCTTGGATGAAATAAATTGAATTGAAACACAAAATAATAGTTATGTATGAATTTTGCATCATATTATTTGAATAATGGTCAGTGTAAACATCATATAAAAGGAATTAGGTGCATAATAATAAAATATGCCTTAATAAATGAAAATTGGGATGAAATACTTTTCCTCAACTAAAACTCATCACATGAAATCATTATCATCATAAATAATAATCTTATCCAAATTATATACATAATAAATAAAATTTAATATGTTTTTTATTCTTTTTATTGTATTTAATGTCATTTTTTACTTAATTAATTAAACTATTAAATACACATCAAACATTTTCACGATATTCATTTTATAGGTCTAATATGACTCTGATAATGAGTCTATGGTAAAATAGTTAATTTTTGATCACATATATAATAATAATCATGAATTAATTATCATTTTATACATTAATTATAATTTTTAAACTAACCATGAAATATGGTTATGAAAAATATACTATGTTACAATGATAGAATTGTTAAATTGTATGTACGCATGAGTAAAATTTCTATTTTTCGACAACCATAATGGTAAGAAAAAATGTATTATTTTACCTTTCAAAATTATCTTTAAAAAATAAATATCATATTATACCATTAAATATAAATATATATATTAGTCGTGTGATGTAATTATGAAAGAGAATCACATCTCTTCATGGAGGTGGTAATCCACAAGTACATGTGAACAAATATATCATTTTTAAATGAATTTAAAGGTAATAAAATATATTATAAAATATCTTTACTAATTTATAAATAATAAATTACTATATATATATATATTAAATCCATCACTAAAACCATCGGTGACTTTTGGTGATTGAAAATTAATTACATTGGTTTTAAAGACGGTTGTTCTTCATACAAACGATTGATGATTTCCTTTTTTATTAAATAGAAAAGGATATAGATATAATTTATTACCTTAACATAATTACATCTCAATATATTGAAGATACTACTGTCATTATTACATCATATTTGAATAATATTTGGGGTCGGTGGAAGATTAAATAAAAGAAAAATTCTTGGTTATGAATGATACCTCTTCTTAAGACAACCCCTTTAAGATTGCTCAAAAATCCTTCCTAGGTGGGTTTTTTTACACAACCAAGGAATAGAAGAAATTTGGATGGATTTATTGGAATTGGATTGGTATTTTATAAAACAAAAGGGATTTTATGTCCATATAACGAAGAAGTGATTCTTTCCTTTTATATGAGAGGGGGGGGGGAATCTTAGAAATTCTTTAATTACTAAATTAATATAAATTATTTTTTAATTTTAAATAGGATTAAAATTGAAAATATTTGAATATAATATGATTTTTAAATCTGAATAATCTCATAAAATATATTTAACCAGTTTAGGTGATTATTTCACCATTATCGTTTTTAACACCTATAAACACATTTTGACAATTACTGTGTTAATAATGTTTTTACTCTTTATGGGTCAAGAGAGTTCCTATAAAAGGATAAATGGATCTCAAATGGATTGTGGTTGATATTAATAACCATTTACCATTCAATTTACCGAATATAATACTTTTTTTAAAATTTTAAATCATTTAATAAAACATTATTTATTATAAAATATAATAATTGTCAATTTTGAAACTATTCATTTAATTTGACTTCAAAAAAGTCAAGAAAAGATTGAGTTAAATTATATAGCCTTTAAAAACGTAGAAAAAATTAAAATTATAAAAAAATTAAAACATAATTATTTATTCAAATGTTATAACATTTAACATTTAAAAAAATATTTAATTAGGTTTCCTTTAAATTATTAATTATTATATAAGCACTACTTAAGAATTTAATGTAATTATGTCATTAAAAAAAATTATAAATAAATTTCCATGTTAAAATATAATTTATCATTCAGATGACTATTTTAATATTAACAAACGCTTTATTTCCTAGACAAAAATATTTTGGTTTTTAAAAGAAATAAGGTAAAAGAAATATTTTATTTACATAAGGAATTATAGAAGTCATAATCATGGCCATATTTAGAAAGGTCATTAATTTGAATTATTGGTGATTATATATGACATTTATGTCTGATCATTGTTTATCGAAATAAAAACTACTTGAAGGATGAATAGTCATTTTAAAAAAAAAAGACAAAAACAATCAGAGTTTTGAAAAATACAAATTATTAGCAAGTACAGTGTTTTTAAAATGAGTTGTTATGGAAAAAAAAAAGAAGGAACATAAAAATATTTAGTGGTTTGGATCATAGAGATCTCAGTCCACTCATCAACCTCCTATACTCTTCAAGGAGATTGGTACCCACTAACAATGACACTTTTAAAGATGTGATAAACTTGTTATAAACCCTACCTTTTGTATATACCCTAATGCATAACCTAGACTTATTACAGGAAAAAAATATTCTCCCTAACAATTCATTGATCAAGTGTCATAACCCAGACTTATTGTTTTGTGGTGGAAGAACCAAAAAAATTGATGGCTTTATTTTGATTTGGAAAGTTATAAAAAAGACTCAACAAAATAAAATAGAAGAGAAAAATATTACATGAATAAAAAATAATATAGGGAAATTAGAATTTGACCATAAATAGTGATGATGTGAACTATTCATGATATTTTACAAATATAAATGAATAAATTTTGAATTTGATATCCTTATATAATCACAACCAGAGTTTAGAATTCGCAGATGTTCGTGAAAAAATTGAGACTAGTATGACTGTCAAATTTTTATCCCAAGTTGTTATCAAATAATATACAATTTTATTATTTTTATCCCATGAATATGTTTCCAGGATCATTAAAATAATGATCCACAAGAAGAATTTATAAACTCATTAGAGAATAAAAATTAAATAATATGAATGCAACATTTTTCTTTTTAAGTCACAATGAATAAGATAGAAAAAATGTGCTCTATATTTCCATAGAAATATTAATATAAAAAATTGAATATTTTTAATGTAAAAAAATTAATCATTTAATACTTATAAAGCAAAAGAAATAAGAATATAAAATTTTATATTATAAAGACTAAAAACCTGCAGTAAAATATTGCATCACCTGACTATCAAACTGCCAGAATACGTGTGCATAAAAAATGAGGATAAAACTATTTTTTACACACTATAATGTTGTAGTTAAACATAAAATAAAAACAATTTACCAAGATAATATTTAAAATTCCTAAACTAAAAATGATTAAAATGAAATTTAGAAACAAAATATTATCTAACCATGGATTAAAATATTGGTGTATCGACCCAACATTAGGGTAAAATAGTAGGAAAATAGAGATATGTAGTAGATTACACTATCACTAATAAAGTCATCCATCGGATGTCCAATAAAAAAAATAGAGAATGGTATCTTATTTTTTCTACCAAGGAAAATAGTGAGTGGAGGGAGTCCAAATGGTGGAAAAACAAAAAGATGATATCGTTTCACTTCTAATCATAAAATAATAAAAAACAACCAAAATAAAAGTATTTCCATAACATAGTGAAACCATAGGCTTTAGGAGAAAAAATAAAAACATTTCTACAACTTCTTTTCTAATGGTGGAACATGACCAACCATTAGATATTTTTCAATGGTGAAAAAAAGACCTATCATTGTATGAATCCAATGGTGAAAAATAAAAAAACATTACCGGTGTATATAAATAAAAAATAGAAAAAAAAATTCTTCAAACAAAAGAACAAAACATCATAAAAATAGCAATAATACTTTGTAGAATTCAATGAGAATATATGATAAGGGGTGCTATGGAACTTGAATAAGATTAAACCTATATGAAATCTAAAATTAAAAAAAATTGAATCCATTGTCAATAAATGATTATAAGAATAAAATGGGGTAATACCAGGATGTTTCTGAAAAAATCATAAAGATCCTACCATTTGAAATCCAAAAGTAGAAAAATAGAGGATGGTGTTTTTATTGGGGCCAAATGGTAGAAAAGTTGAGGTCCGACATTTTGGGTCTAATGGTAGAAAAAATAAATAATAAATAACAAATTGTTAACAGTAAATATATATAGTTGATGTCTAATGGTTGGGTAATCATTTCCCACCATTTAATTCTAGTGGTGGATAAATATGATCCATTAATGATGTCTAAGGGATGGTAGAAATTACCCACCATTGAAGTGCAATGGTTTCATTATTATAAAACCACCAACGGAAACATTGAACTAGTAAATCATGTTGAGTAGAGGAGATCAGTGGGAATCTTGATGCAGGGGTTGAGATACTATTTTCTTAGGAGAATATTCATAAACAGATTCTGAGACCAAATGACACAAACTATTGGCTGGATGAAACTAAGTTATAATCATCAGAGATATCGTGAATATCTCAATTTAACTAGTGAATTTTGTGTTCCAGAGGAAGAATAAGAATAAATTTTAATGCATGTTCATGAGAGTTCAAAAAAACATGTGAGATATAAAAAATGATCATACGACTTGTATGGTTCATATCGGGCTTTCGAGATCCGTTAGAGTTTTTTTTAACTCGCATGAATAGTGAACATACATAACATTCCCAAGTAGAAAATGTGTATTAGAGAGTGAGTGGTATGACATACTAGTGGTTTCGATCATGGATTCGATCTAGATATATGGGATCAATACTACTTAAATCAATTAAAAACATGAGCCTAATACCGAGTTGGGGACCAAACCCAACCTATGTGTGGTCCATATGGGCATTATACAAGGGCATGCATGCTAGAATCATGCACTATGAACATTGATATCTTAATCCCCCTTATGTCCTTTCTATGGCAGGACTTTTGATGGGGTTGACCTAATGGGTTACCCAAGTGGTTGACATTATCTTAAGTGGTTCAATAGAATGGCCCAATTTTTATATAATGATAAAAAAACAAAAGTAAATAAAATAGAAAAAAATTAAAACAGGTAAAATAATTAACATTTTTTAACACATTTATATAAATAACCATTAAATATTATTAGAACCCTATAATGAAAATTTATTAATTAATTAAAACACTATAAGATTTAATAGAATCTTAATAGAGAGTAATTTATGAAAACAAATAATATTGTTATTGTTTTAGAACCACTTTCAAATACTAAAAACCTCACTACATTTTTAAATTACAAAAAAAACATTTATTAAATTTTTTTTCAAAAAAACCCTTTTTAAATTTATCTAATTTTATATTGAAAATTATTTTATGAAATAGGCTTTCATTTTAAAAAACACCATTAAAATAAATTGATTAGTTTAACAAATCATGTTTTAACAACATGATCAAATTATCATATAATTAGAGTATAAAAAAATATTTAATCACATAACTTATAAAAAAAGTTTAAGATCATTGACTATACTAACATATATTTTAGACTTCTAACATACATAATTAAAATTTCAAATTCTCAAATTTTATATAATGTAAGGTTTTTGTGAATATGTGAGATAATGGTTTCTCTATATGAATAAATTCCAAGTATATATAACCTTTATGGATTTGAAATTCAAGAAAATGAAATCTAACATCTATTTTTCTAGTTGTAGATTGTTGAAGAGGGTATTTAGAAATTGAAATAGCACTTGAGTTATCTCAATAAATTGGAACTTTATCAAAAAGTGATATTGGAATTATAAAATTCTTTTTTATCGAAACACATTGTGAACAACAACTAGTAGCGGAAACATATTCAGCCTCAATTTTTGATAATGATACTTAATGTTGTTTTATAGAGCTCCATGAAATTAAAATTTATCAGAAAAAGTGACACAAACTTGTAGGGATTTCCCGGTTAAGATTACAACCTCCAAAATCAAAATTAAGGTAAGATATTAAATCATAAAAATCCTCATTAGAATAGAACGGTCCATTAAAAATATTTCCCTTGATATATATAATTACTCTTTAAAAAATTTAAGGTTACTTTATTTGTGATTTTACTAAATCCCAAAACAAAAAAAAAGTAAGAAAATAATATCTAGTCTAGAAGAAGCGAGATATAATATACTGACTATCATGCCTATATATAGTTAAATATCAACTGACATACCAAATTCATCTATGTTCAATTTTTAATTAGTACTCATTCATAATTTTACTGGAATCAAGTTCAAACCATCTTTGACGTTTCTTAGCAAACATATCATGATTTAATAAAATATAATATTTAATTTGATTTATTCTTAAACCCATGAAACATCTTTCTTCCATTAAGTCCATGTCAAATTCACATGTCATTAGCCTAAAAAAATAATTACATAGAGAATCGTTTATTGAACCAGATATTATAACATCAATATATTTCTATATAATAATTATATCACTTGAAACGTTATTTATTAAAATAGGATGGATCAACCTTACCTTAAACAAAATAATTTTATAATGAAAACTGTGTTAGTATTTCATAACAATATCTTGGATATTTCTTAAGAACATAATGGCCTTTATTAATATTAAATAAATTACTTTTAAATTTATCATTTTAAAATCATGGGGGTTGTATAACATATACTTCCAATATATTAATTCACATTTTAAAGTCACTTTTTACATCCATTTGAAATAATTTGGTCTTTTGAAAACTCGAAAGGCTAATAAGAATCTAATTAAATTAATCATTACAATTGGTATAAAAGAATTTTCAATATTGATTATATCTTCCTAATAATAACCTTGGGCTACTAGCCTTTTATTAATTTTAACAATGTTTCGAGCATCATCATGTGGATTATCAAAAATACCTTTAGTTAAAATAACATGTTAGTCATTTAGAAAATAAAATAAATACCACAATTTATTCCTTTTAAATTTATTTAATTCATCATTCATAGTATTAATCCAATTTTAATCAATTGATGCATTTTCAACATTAACAGGAATAAACTCGGCAATAAAAGCAGAAATGGCATAGTAATGTAAAACAAATTTTCTTCTTTAAATTTCATATTCTGCGTTACTGATAACATTTTTTATAGGGTGGTCTTTAAGTGTTTTCTATTCCATTGGCATAGTTCAATAAGAGATATTCTCCCCCAAACTGACGAATTTTTTTTACATTCACCAAAATTAAATTCTTTGAACTCATCATTTCCTTTGATAGATTCAGAATCACGGATATTTTAATTTCATTCATTAAAGATAAAATATACCTAATTATAAACAGATAATGTATTCTTATTGAAAACTTTATAATATTTACTAGAATAGTAAAATCCTAAAAATATCCCTTTATCTAAATTAGATTCATTTTTTTAAATTATATTTCATATTTAAGATAAACACATTACAATCAAAGACCATAAAATAACCAACTTTAGGTTTTAAGCCTTTAAACATTTTATAAGGGGTCTTATTTAGGAAATTACTAATTTAAATAGTATTTAGAACATGGAAAATTTACTTAAAACATATTCCCATGATTTTTTAGGTACACAAAATTCCATTAGCATATACATATCCATTTCATGAATAGATCTTTTTTTCTTTCTACCACTCCATTATTATATAGTGTAATATGGGATGAGAAAAAAAATCCATTTGATTCAAAACAATTATCAAATAATAAATTATCTAATTCAACACCTCTAACACTTATAATAGAAAGTAATCAATCATTTATTTTATATTCTAAATCAACAAACTGAAATTAGAAAAATTGGATAATGATTCAGTTTTATTGAATAAGAAATAAATCATTAAATCATCAACTATAATCATCCAAATTTACAAATTCATATTTTTTACCACCAAAAATATTATATTGTATAGTTCTAAAAAAATTTATGAAGTAATATTTATTATCATATTGTACTGATAACTCAATTTATATTTTTAAATAATTATTTGTTTTTTACCTTTTAAAAAATAATCACACATGAAGTACATACATTTATTAAACTTGGGTAGTTTAAAAACCTATTCATGCTTTCATAGTTTGTCAAATAAATCTTAAATTTTAATGCCTAAGCCTTATATTCCACATAATTTCATATTCTTTTAATTAATTTAGACACTTATCCTCTTTTTAGTTAGATTATAAAAACCAATAGTTTATACGTTTTCATTTCTATTTGCAAAAATGAAAACGAATTTATTATTCAGAACATTACATTTGTCATTTTCCAAAAATGACATTTAAAACATCATCAAATTACTGGGATATACTTATTAGATTATTTTTTAAATGAATTACACATAATACATTAGAAATAATAATTTTTTTAGAAAAACTAACTTCACCAATACCTTTAATCTAACCTTTAGAGTTGTCCCCAATATGAAAAGGCCACCATCACATGCATTAAATAAAATAAATTATGAAATAACAACATTCATGTTCCTAGAGATGCCATTTTAAAAATACCATGAGCCATTTATACTTTTGAGGTAGACTTCATGAAATTAAAAAATTACACATACAATTTTGGTACAAATCCCAAGTTGGGTCTAACTGGATTTAAAGTAGAAAACATATGTAACCAAATTTATTTAATTTATTTATTAGTGTGATGTTTAAAACATAAATCATTATAAATAAGAGTTCCAGTATATGTAAATTATTTTACAAATTTTATTGATCACTCATTTTCATAATTCCATTTCATTATTTATTTAATCCAAGTTACACATAAAATGATTCCATCTGAAATTTTAACAAAGTTAGTCTTATTTATAATTCAATTTATAAAGGTTTATCCGAAAACATTCTTATTTGTGTTTAGTTTAATTAATGACATTGTCTTTTCATGTTTTTTTATACATATTACATAACTAGATAAATCCTCTTTATGATTGAAAACTTCATTTTTCAAATCCATATTCACTATTTGAATAGTTTCTAAATCATTAAAAAAAATTCATTGGTTCCATAAGTTATACTTTATAATTATTAATTTATTTCTTTTAATTTTTTACATTAATTGTCTACTTTAGTTAGAATATCCACAAATAAAATAAATCTCTTATTATTATCATTATCATTTATAAATAGAAATTTTTAATCCTATCATTTTCATATTTAGATTTAAGATATGTGAAATATAATCCTATTTAGACTTATCATTACTGAAAATAAAAATTTTCTTATTATAAAATTACATTTTAATTTTATATTTTCAATAATAAACAAATTATTCATGATTTTTCGTTAGGTATAATTATCAGTTATTCTTACGTAATTATTCATAAATTATTCATTTTCATTATGTCATTTCTTCACTTTGGCTTTTATAGACTAATAATCGAAAAAAAAGATCAGAAAAAATTTCAATTTCATTTCCAAATAAAGAATTATGATAAAACAATTAGGATTTAATAACTAGGTAAAGAGAGAATCATATACCTTCCAATTAATACCCATAAATAAATGATTCTCTATATCATTTTCACTTCCAAAATCATCACTTGAGTTAGAAATATCTGAATAGTCCAAACATCCAAACTAATCCTGTTTTTCCTTTATTCTTTTACCACTGTCTTTTGATGAATGTTTGAGTTTAGGGAAGTTATTAAATCTGTGGAATTTTTTCCTACCCTCAAAATAGGTTAATTTTGAAACATCATTATTGTTAATAGTATTACCATTCTTATATTCCCTCATATACTTCCTCTTTAATATCCTCTTTCCACCATTTTTTTATGAACTTGAAAAACGTTTTACTGAAGTGAGACATATCCTTGTCACTTTCCATGAACTCAGATTCATAGGCATTAGAGGTGTTAATAAAATTGGATTTAAAAGAAATACCTTTTCTTCCAATAAACTCCCAATAATACATATTTTTTCTATAATTATTGCTACATTAGAGAGCCTATTAGTTCATCTAAAGTATACTACTTATAATTTTTACTATAATTAATTTCCACTTTATTTACATGCAATATTTTTTGGAGAACTACCAATATGATTTCTAATTGGTCAATATTTCCCAATACTTCTTTAGGAGAACTCATACAATTGGTTATACATGTGAACTAATTGAACGTCTTGTTTATAGATTCTTCATTTTTTTATTGAAGTCTTGTATTCTTCTTAGTTCATTCATAGCTTTGTTCTCTTTAGATTTCAGTACCATAATGAGTCACCTGATGTATCCTCCATATTTCATGGGTTGTTTTATAAGATAAAACAAGGCTATAGGTACTTCTACTTATAGCACAGTGTAAAATATTTTAAACCTTATAATTCAAAATTTATTTTACCTTGCCATATCATACTAGTGTCTTTGGATCCCCATTTGGGAAGCTCATATATCTTATCCATGATACTACAGTGATCACACTCTATATTTTCAATTAGGATTCCATTCAATCTTACCAGTTGGCATAGTCATTCTCGCCAATGTTTGGGTTTTTCTGTGCAATCCATCCAGCATTCGCATTGACACCTACCTTAATAAAATGAAAATTTTCTTTTGTTCCTTATACTATTAAATATTGGATAAAAGGTTATCATATAGTTATAAATAATCCAAAAAAATTATCATAGATTATAACTATCCTTTAAATAAGGTCCTACCCTCATATTTCAATTTATGGATTGTTATTGATAGAAATTAGGACTAGTGGGGGTGAATAATTATTTTTCAAAGTTAAATATAGAAACATTCAGAGTTTATAAAATAAAAAACATTACTAAGTGAAGTGTTATAGAAAAGAGTTGTAGTAAAAAAAATAAGGAACACGAGGATTTATAGTGTTTTAGATAACAAACATCCTAGTCCACTCCTAAAACACCTCTAATCCTCAAAGAGATTGGTGCCTACTAAGAACCTTAAATTTAAAGGTGTGAGAACATTTTTATAAACCCTACATTTTATAAAAACATGGAGGCACAACCTAGTATTCTTATAGGAGGAAACCCAAGTCTTCTTAAATGATTCTAATCATGAGTCACAACCCTGAAATATTTTTTGATGGTGTAATAACTAAAATAATTCAGTGCATTGTTTCATTTGGAAAAGTATAATCTAGACTCAAATAACTTCAAAAATATTGAAATAGATTACATGAATTAAAAATAATATGCGAAAATTAGTAGCCAATCAGAAAATCCAAATGCGTTGAAGCTCAATGATCATTGATCACCTGTAAGGAACAAATGTTGAAATGAATTACTTTTGTGATCGCAAACATTATATAGAAGGTACATAAGTTTGTGAAGAAATTGAGAGTAGTAAGAATGCCGAATTTATATCATTTTTTATTATCAAATGATCTATAATGGTAAATTTTATTCCTTGAATAAATATCCTAGATCATTAAAATAAAAAACCAATAGGATATTTTCCATATCCAATATATATATGAAACCTGTTAGAGAAGAATAATGAAATAATATAAACATTACCACTTTTTGTAAAAGACGCACTGAATAACATAGAACAAAGGAGTTTTATATTTCCTCATGAAATATTTATATAAAATAATTAACATGTTAAATACTACCATTGAAAAAAATTCAAGATTATAAAAAATTAAAAATAAAATACAATCTGAGAGATTATACAGATAGAAAAATTATAGTAAAATATATCACCATAAGACATTCAAAATATAAGAATTTTTATACATAAAATAATTATGCTACAATTATTTTTTACACACCATAAAATTATAGTTAAACATAAAATAAAAATCATTTGAAGATAAATTATAATAAATTCATCAATTAAAAATAATTAAAAATAATTTTAAAAAAATTAACTAAAATTGTATTCAAATTACAATAGATTGAAATATCATTGGAGTCCAATGGTTTTAAAATAGAGATCAATTGAATAATCTAGTACCACTAAAAATATCAAATATTAGATGTCTAGTGGTAAAAATATAGAAAATAGGGGTTTATTTTTTCTACCTTAGAAAATAGAGATTAATGGTTGTCCAATGGTGAAAAAAAATATCATACACTAATGTTACACTTACATGAATAAAATGATAAAATCAAACCAAAATAAAACCTTTTCTATTCCATTGTAATACCAAAGGATTCATAAGAACAGATAAAAAACTTACTACTGTTGGATTTCCAATACTGGCACATGACCTACTAAAGGAGATTTCCAGAAATCAGAAAAAATACCTATATTTGGATCAATTCCAATGGTATAAAATGAAAAAAATTCTGATGTATAAGATGAAACAATAGATAAAATATTCTTCTCATAAAATATTAAAACAACATAAAACCAATAAGAAAACTCTATTAAATCATACAAGAAAATATTGAATGATATCTAGTAGATATTATAGAATCTTCTCAATTCATAAAATATTATAAAAAATAATAGATACTTCTATGCTCAACTAATGAAGAGAAGAATAAAAAGTGGTACTACAGTGTTATTACTGTAAAAATAGGATAGTGCTACCGTAGGAAATCCAATGAAAGAAAAATAGAGGACGATGTTTTTAAGGACCCCAAATTTTCAATATGTAAATTCCCTTTGTGTAATTATTTCATATAGAATAAACCACAGAAAAATCACTTTTATTACACAATAAAAACATTATAAATGAATAATGATGGAAATAAGTGGTACTTTTAGAAGTTAATGATCATTTATATATCAAAAAGTAAATTGACCCTTGGAATAGTAACATGACCATTAAAAACATCAATCAAGAAAATTGAATCATATATAAATGTTAAAATAAAATTTAGGCATCTTGTAATGTAAAATATAAAATAATTATATCATAGAAAATGTAAATAAATTTTTTATAAATGAAAAAAATTAAGCGTTGGTATATTTTTATGTCATAAATATTTATTTAGAGTTTTATAATTGATTTAATAATTTAAATGAAAATTTATTGTCAAAAAATTTATTCAAAAACTTAATATTTTTTCATTTTATTTTTATATAATTTTATTAAACTTATTTTATTTTTTAAAGTATTATAAGACATGCAGTAATTTTAAAATCTGTATTTTTAATGATAATAATGATTTTAAATAGAAAAATTAAATTTCACATATTCATAAAGATATTGTTATAAAATGGAGTATGCTTTTTAGTTGTACACATCCTAAAATAATTAGGGTTAATTTTTGGAATTTTTCTAAAAAACATGAATTTTCAGTGAATAGTAAAATATTATAAATTATAATATAAGCTAAATACATGAATTATTATGTCATGGATTATTTATCATTGATGAAAGCCTGTAATATTGAACTATCCTACATTAGTTTAATATATTTAGTGATAATTCTTAAATTATTCATATTATTGAGCCAAAATGATAAAATAATGAATATAATAATGAGAAAACACTCATCTCCTCCCCTATAAATACCAACCTTCACCGCCTCTTCTCCTCACACTGTAGAAGATTTCAGACTTTTCCAAATTATTTACAATAATATTCTCAATACCCTCTCTCATTTACATAATCACATGGCCTCATTAAAATGCAAAAACCTTTTACCTATGGAGGATCTCAAGTAGGAGAAATTTCAGATGTAAAATCCTCTTTCTTTTTGTTTCACATTACTTTTCAATTTCATTTCCTTTTTTATCATCTAATCCACTCCACTTATCCAAATGGCATGATAACTAATTTATATTTTCTATACTTTAATGTTATTATTCTGATATAATAATTCATCATCATGTCTCTTTTATTTTTACTCTAAAAAATAAACTATCGTCCATAGTGTGTCGATTTAGCACCACCATGGATGATAAGTTTTCATTTTACTTAATTGCCTTCAATTCTGGTAATAAAACCATTATAATGGTTGAAATATATTTTAAAATGTATTTTATTACCTTTTTTATGCTCTAGAACTAACATATAAATATAATACTAAATGATAAAACAAAACGAGTTCGTTGTGATCGAAAACCGCCAAAATTAACATAAACAGTTATCATTAACTATTTATCTACTAATTCATCCTCATACCATATAAACAAATGAAATGTAAAATCATTAAATATTATGAAATTTAATTAATAATATGTAATTACATTTCTATAAAACTATTCTAGTTTTACCTGAACTTCCATACTCATATACAAGTGAACCGATCATGAAAACCAAGAAAATAAACATTAAAAAATGATAAAATTAAACTTTATAACTATTTGAAAAGAATATATGTGAATATAATAAAACTAAAATGAATAAAAAGCATGTATAAATTGTTCTATATATTTTATTTTTTGAGTTTTATTTTAATATATATGATATTTATGTGGAGAATGAATTTAGACATAAGGTAAGATTATTCCCGAACCCAACTCTCTTCCTTTGGGGTTTTCCCCCTTTCACTCAATATTTTTAGTATAGATTTTTCATTAATGTTATTTAAAAACAATTTCTTAATCCATCCCCTTTCTTTCATATATATACATATATATATAATGAATTTATTAACAAAAAAATGATTTTTCCAAAATAACAATTCTTTCTAAAAACACAACAATTACTTATTGTGAGATTGTTTCGTCCTCACTCAATATTAATGATTCTTATACCAATTATGATATTACCTATATCATTTTGGAACCCCAATTTTTATTCATGAATTTATTGTTTATGAAATGAAACCCATTCCTTTCCATGTATTATTCTAGGTTTAATGTTGATATACTTTCTACATGGAATAAATGATTTTGTAAATGTTATGATGTGACGGGTACTCCTGGAATTATTAGAACATGTAAATGTTATGATGTGATGTGTCCACCCAGAATTATACATCAAACCAATGCATTGGTTAAAGTTATGTATATCATGAGAAAAAGTGAAATATGTGGGAACATGATGCTGCCATTGTTCACAACTATGTGGGGTAGTTCACCACTAAGAAATGATGTTTCATTTTTATGCATCGTCACATTCCATGGATTTATCTAATGCCTCCACTCATGATGATGATGGTGATGTTATTATGGTGTTTTTTCTCACCCTTGTTTCATATCTCTTATTCATCCGCTTTCTATCATTTTATCTCATCCCTTCTTTTTATATATATCCTCACGTAAAAACTTGTACTAATGATAAGATGAGGGTGAATAAGATGGAAAATAAGGAATTAAATTGGTGTTTCAATTTTTATGTAAAAGTAATGGGTGGTCCTAATTTTCCAAATACCCTAAACCTTTGGACATAGGATTTGTATCAATATTATGTTTTTTATATAAAAATTGATACAATAGTTTTGTTTGAAAAGTTGGGTCACTATAGTATGTATCAGATAACGGTTTAGTTAATTTGGGAATTAGGATTACAGAACCTTAGTAAAACTCCTTTTTATGATACTAAGTATAAGTAAGAACCAAGGATGATTTTCATATAAAAATGATAAACATAGGTTTCCCAAAAGATATATATTTATAATTTATTTCAAATAAGAATATAATATTTATTCATGACATTTTGACTCATGTTTTTTTCTATCTTTTTCTATTTTAGAAAATGGTGTGAACTCGGAGAAATCCGGCCAACAACCCATGTGAGGGACAATATATCGTTTACATGAATGAAAACTTCAATACCTTGGAAGGTTGAGTGTCCTGACCAATCCTATAGGATCCCATTCCGTGACTACCCCAATTCTTCCCCTAATAGACCAGGGGATGGAAACTAGCACTGAATAGTCATATACCACAAATGGGAGATATTTTCCTAAGTATATATACCCACGAACACATATCCAAGCCCCAAATGTTGAAATGTAAAAACATAAAGTGATCCATATATGAATACACTACGATCCCAACCACATAGTATGACAGTAGGAAACCAAAAAGTAAATAGGGTCAGAATAGAAGCCCACCAAATGAAAGAGTTTGGATGGTCAATGCACAGCTCCAGAAACTCACCCATAAAAAAATCTACTTGAATTGTAGGTGTAGAACAGTTGTCTAAATCCCTCAGAGAAGACCTATTTTTTCTAATATCTATAACAACCACATGTTCCTATTCCACCTAGGACACCATCAACGCATCAATAATCAACACAAACATGACATGTGCAGGCCAAGCCCTTGGAGGGGTGAGTAAAATAAAACATATTATGACTCCACAAAATAATAATGGAATACTACTAACAAATAAAAAAAGTATACCACAAAGGAAATACATTAAGTGTAGTAAAATCATATAGGTATATGTTAAAAACATAAATTCTAAGAAAATATCGATATGTTCAATCCAACGAGGCACACTGTCTCCATAAAACACATAGTCTCAGTAAGACACACAGTCGGAGTATGGCACACAATCATGGAATGACACATAATCTCGGAATGACACACAGTCTCATTCAGACACATAGTCTGGGTCGGACACATAGAATTGGTGAGACACATAGTCTATCTAAGACACAAAATCTCTATGTAATACACATTGATTCTATGTTACACATCTTCTAGGTCACAAGCTTCTAGGTCACACAGTTTCTAGGTCACACATCTTCTAGGTCACAACTAGCCATAGGATTCTAATCGTTGTGTGCTTGTTTTAGGAGAACCTACACCTCAATACATTAGGTTGAATTCCAAATTCCATATAAACTCACTAATAGTACCTAAAAAATAATTTCTCATCACAAGGTTCCCAACACTGCACACATATTTTAAAATGGACACACATCTTGAATGTTACAGTTATTTTTATAAAAAGGGTCTGACTTGGGTCCGGTATAGGTCTGACCCAACCCGGTCTGGTCTGGTATTTCCCAAACGGTCCCAGCCTACTAAGGATACTGGGCAATATTCTGGATCCCCCTGGTCAAGACAACACTGTAGGATGTTTTGTTTTACTACACACATTCTGCCCTGATCGTGGGCCTCTCATCTTCCACCCAGAAGAACTGCCTCTAGGGCTCCTCCATTACGACACCAAGCTACATTACACCTTGCCTCCATGTATCTATCCTCCCCTCATGGTGTAACCTAGTCAAAATTACATCCTCCTTCCATGACTCACTCCCCCTTCCACATTCTTCTTACCATCGGCTACCATGTTGGGCGCCGCACCCCACCATCTCACCCTCCACCTGGACCGACCCCCTTGACCCATGCCTCCTCGCCTGACCCGGCTATACCTAGTATATTTCTCTTCCGTTTGTCGTTTTTCATTGTTTAACCTACCAAATTATGATGTTCCTATCATACCTCCTCAGGATTCCCATTGCGGGTTCAGATCCATGATCTCGGATCATTGCGCCATGAATTGTGGGTGCAATGGTCGATTGTTCACATAGGGGTTTCAATGGTGAGGAGAAGACGAAGAAGACAAAAAGAACACGAGATATTGAGGGAAGATAATAATCGTGCATGAACACCTAAAGACCAAATCATGTCTCTTTTTACATCAAGGAAATGATTAGTTCTTGTTAGAAGGGAGAATGAAGAAGGATAGAAATCACATAGATGTATCTTCCATTTAAACCCATGTAAGAATTTCACCCATCCCCCAAGAAATCAAACAACATATCAACTTGTTTGTGGGTTTTTCCATGTCTATTGTTAAATTTAAATATAGTGAAAAAATCAAAGTGAAACAAAACCCTACGTAGATTTTGGATCGGTTTTTGATGAACGGTGAAGCTATGTAAATGTCGTTCATTGATCCTTCAATCTTTGATCGAAGTACCGATCTTTGATCTGTCATTGCTATTGATAGAACATACTTCTCCTTTTTAGGGGATTTCAAGCTTTATAGTTATAACCATGGATTCTAGAAAAACCCCTAATATAAATAAATAGAGTCGAGGCATCGAAATAAAATATTTTATTATCGATACGTCCAAATACCAATATTCATGGACGACCTACACCAATCGATGTTAGGCCCCACTTAAGGTAAATTAATTTTTCTAAATGCAATAGTGCCCTCGGATTTCTGATTTGGGCACTGGTTTAGAGGTTATTCGAGTTTTTATAAAAAACCACCTATGTTATTTTTTAAAAATTAAATATTTTTAATCGATTTATTCAAGGAACACCATGTCACGGAATCTCACATTGTCTTACTGCCAGGTCATGGAATTTTCTAAATTAATTTATAAAAATAAAACTGAATAAATAAAAATTTATCACATTATCCCTCACATTTGGTCGTTACGTCTTTGAAAGCCAAAAAAGGGCTACTCATCAAAATTTTGAGGCAGATACACTCCATTGACATCATTCCTGCATCAGAGTATGAGATAATTTATATAAGAATTAGTTTATAAAGAATCACATATTACATGTGAAATTGTTACTCGACAAAAATATGAGGGTACTGAGCACGAATCTGAGGTGCCCACTCCCATGTTTTCTCCTTGAGATTTTTTTATGTTGCCTCTGAATACTCCCTAGTGGAATCTACCACCTGTGAATGGTTCTCTCATGCTGATCCTCAATCTCCACCATGTACTCTACAAAAGTATCCACATCATTAACGTCCAAATCATGTCATTTGATGACATGTGATGGATCATGCGCATACCTCCTTAGTTGTGACACATGAAAGACATCATGTAACTGATGAACTGTAGGGGTATATCTAGGTAGTACTACATCTCCCCCACACTACACAGAATTAGAAATGGGCTGATCACCCTCAGAGATAGCATTACACCTCAGAAAATCTTTATATACCGCATTGAAGAGAGACCTAAAAGGAAACATTGAATCCATCCTAAAATTCAAAAGGCCTCCATATCTAGTCATTATAAAACTTATGGTAGATATGCAGGGCCTTCATATACTCCTAGATAAATTGAACCTTCACATTAGTCACATTTAACAACTCCAGTCCCATGAGTTGTGACTCTCCTCGGTCAGTCCATAAAATTGATGATCTGCATGGTCACTCGTATAAGGCCTCAATAGGTTACATACTGATGGTGGAGGGCAGTTGTTGTTGTACGTAATATCCACCAGAGGTAGGTTATCATCCCAATTATGACCAAAAACTAGGATGCAAGAATGAATCATGTCGTACAGATCTATAATGGTCCTCTTGATCTGGTTGTCCATCTAGGGGTGAAAATTCATGCTCAAGTGCAACAGATTCACAAACACCTCTGGCAATAACTTCTAAAACTGGGTTGTGAAACGAGTATCATGATTTGAAATGATCGTTGATGGTACTTTGTGGAGCCTAATTATCTCATGTATGTATATGTATTCCAAAATATTTACTAAACCTTGCTCATGGATATGTAGTAAGTGAGCTGACTTGGTAAGTCGATCAATGATCACCTAGATAAAATTATGTCCTCTGGTCATTTGTGATAAACCCATAAATGAAGTCCATCGATATCCTATCCCAATTCAACTATGACACCTTAGGGGGTAGGGTTAAGAATGTTGAAACTTAGTGCTTAGGATTCACTTTTTGACAAGTGACGCATCTATAAATGACATCTTCCACTGCCTTCTTTATCCTCACCCACCAATACTGACATCAAAGGTCTTATTACATATTCTCCACACTCGGATGTACCACTAAATTGTATGTATGGAAATCCCTCAAGACCTACCCTTGTAACACCACTGGTACCATATTGCATCCACCAAAAATAACAACATTATCCCCAACTTTTTAATATTCATCAGGGGAAAGCCCTTTGGATATCTGAGCACATAAGGTCTCACTGTCGATATCCCCAAGTTATGCCTCCCTGAATCACTATTAGAGTTGAAGGGTGACAACCGTATACTGGAGGTAAGATGCTCCATCTCTATCTACAATGGATATATGTAACATGGATAACTACTCTGATTCCCCACTCAGCAACTTCAAGCGGAATCTCTTACTTTGAGTGTCTTCAACCATGTTCCACTTCCTAAGAGTTTAGGAAATCTTAATGTCATAGTCCTGGAGGGACTCTATCCATCACCTCTATCTTATGTATAGATCATTATGAGAGAAGATATACTTGAGATTCTTGTGATTATATTAGATGATAAACCACTCTCCAATAAGGTAGTGACATCACATCTTCAATGCAAATAGTACCACTGCTTTCTCAATATGAAGGGTCGCGTAGTTCTAATAATGTTGTCTCAAATGGAGCTAACCATAGGCAATCACCACTTAACCCTGCATCAGGAAAAAATTAAGCCTATTCCATGTTGCATTACAGAATAATACATAATCATCACCCTCCTCTAGAAATATATATATATTATAGGCCGCATCAATCTATTCCTCTACTACTAAAAACTCTCTTGGAACTTCTTCATCCACACAAAAGGCTTCTCCTTCCATGTAAAATATATCAAGGGTGTTGGTACTTTGTAAAATTATGATTAAAACCCCCAATTGTATCCCGCCATACCAAGGAAACATCGTGCCTGATTAATAATTTTGGGTGGTTCCCAAGAAATAACCTCCTCAATATTCAGTGGATCCACTACAACTCCAGCATCTAAAATGATGTATCCTAGGAAATGGACATCTTGAATCCATAACTGACACTTGGAGGGCTTCCCATAATGATAGTGCTCTCTAAGTGTGTCGAAGGCAATCCTCAAGTGTACTGATTACACTAGGATTCCATCAATGAAGACAACCATGGACCGGTCTATGTAAGGGTGGATGATCCTATTCCTATGTCCCATGAACATTACAAGGGAATTCATCATTCCAAACGGAATCACCAAGTACTCATAGTGGTCATACTAACACTTTAAATCTATCTTAGCTACATCTTCATCCTATAAATGTAGCTAGTGATAGGGCGATCTGAGATCGATCTTCGGTAACAACCTTTCTCTTTTTAGCTAATCGAAAAGTCATGAAATCATGGTAGTGGATACTTTTCCTTCACAGTCACCAATTTCTTGCAACAGAAGTCCCAAAATATCCTCAATATCCTGTATTCCTTCTTGGAAAACAAAAATGTAGTTTCCTAGGGTGAAACATTGGATCTCACGACACCCTCCCTCTCCAGGTCCACTAACTACACACTCATATCACGAAACCTGGAAGGAGCCATCCAATATGCAGGTGTGGATATTGGTGCTTCCCCAAGGTATAGATCAATGAATAATTATACCTCCCTGTGGGGAGGTAATCCACGAAAATCCTTAGCAAAGACGTCCTCATACTCTGCCACCACTACGGGAAACTACAGACTCGTATCATCGACTGCACCAAGGTTGAGGCTAGACAGCTGGTCAGTAATCAGCTACACCCTCTTATGAGTAAGCCGTTCTTGCACTGAATGAGTTTCCTTTTCAACAACAAATGAAAACCAATTCTCACCATCATGGACACACTGCACTCTTCAAAATAATACCACTAAGAAATACACAATGTATACCACAAAGAAAATACATGAAGTAGAGTAATCTCACATATGTTTATGACTACATAATAAATTCCTGAAAACTCAAGATATTATAAATCCAATGAGACAAAATGTCTTGGTGAGAGACATATTCCCAAAGAGACACACAGTCTCGATGAGACACACATTCTAGGTGAGAAACACAGTCTCAGTGAGACACACAGTATCGGTGAGACACACATGCTCAGTGAGACACACAACTCCTAGGTTACATAGATTCTTGGTCACCCATCTTCTAGGTCACACAGCTTTAGGTCACATAGCATATAGGTCACAACCAGTCATAGCATTCCTCTTGTACCACGATTGTTCTAGAAGAACCAAATACTTAATCCATTAGGCGGTATTCCAACATTAAAACAATCTTACATAGAGTATCTAAAAAGTAATGTCTTATTTCAATGGACACAATTCCATAAACACCTCATCAAATAGACACACGATTTGAAATTTACAATTATTTTTATAAAAAGGGACCAACCAATGTCCATTTTGAGTCTGACCTGACCCACCGGACATGGCCCAAACCTCCAGCCGATCTGACCAGGATCAGATGACCCAACTCGACCCTATTAGACCGATCCAACCAGGTCCAGTTAGGTCCAACTTGAACTGGGTCAGCCTATTGGGCAGATTGGACCATGACCCTCTAGAGCAGCCCACACAGCTGGTCGGTTTGGTGGGTTCCACGTGGTCGGCCCCCAACACATGCATCATGTCTATCCCACGGCTGAACTGCCGCCACAGACTCCTCCAATGTGGAACTGAATCGTGTTCCACCTAGATGCTACATACATGGACTCCACTCGCCAAATCTCCCAGTCAATTTTGGGGCCACCTACCGCGACTTACTGCCCCGGCGGCATTCCGCATGCCTCCAGCCACCCCACCAGCAGCCTCACCCTACTGGCTCACCATCCAGTTTGACCCACACTGCCTCGCTTAAACGCTTAGGATCCACAGTCTCCGTCTACCGATGTGGCTCATCACCTTGCACTATCGTTCAACATTGTCCTCACCAAATCTCATTGTGCATGCATTCTCTCTTATTCTATGTCATCATAGGTTCAGATCCTCGATCTCAGATTATTTCACCATGAATCAGTGGTGTAATGTTCGATCATTTGCAAAGTGGTTTCAATGGTGAGGAGAAGACTAAAAACACATGAATAATACAAGAGATTGAGGGGAGAGAATAAATTCGATGAACACCCAGAGAACAGATCCTATACATTGTTCATGTCAGTCTCAATTATTTCTTATTAAAAGGGAGAATGAAGTAGGACAACAAAAACATAGATCTATCTCCCATTTAAATCCATGCTAACATAGCACCCTACCCATAGTATATTAAAATTGAATCAAACCTTTTTTGGTTTGGTCCTTATTTTTAGTCAGATTTAAGAATAGGGAATGAATCATAGGGAAACAACAACCTACATAGAGTTTGGATCAGTTATTGACGAAGGGGGAAGCATCGTCATTCTTGTTTTTTGATTCATCTATCTTCGATCCAATA
Organism: Viscum album; assembly: GCA_963277665.1. Lineage (NCBI taxonomy): Eukaryota > Viridiplantae > Streptophyta > Magnoliopsida > Santalales > Viscaceae > Viscum > Viscum album. The sequence continues at coordinate 1,231,849,472 of OY728135.1, read as the reverse complement.
CCTGATCTTTGATCCATCATCGATGTCTTGAATACTTACTTCTCCTTGTTTGAAAAGAAATCCAAGGTTCTAGTTATAATAATGGTTTCTTGGAAAACTATAATATAAATAAAAATAGTCATTTCATCAAAATAAAATATTTTTATTAAATATTTTATTAACAATACATCCAAAAACTAACTTTCACAGAAAACATGCATCGGTCGATGTTAAGACCCTCACACAATAAATTCACTATTTTGAACACAAAAATATCATAGAATATTTTATCAAGGAACTCTTTTAGAAGTTATTCAACTTTTTAAAAAACCATATTCACACTTTATTAAGAACTAAACATTATTCATCAATTTTTTTGGGCACAATGGGCCTTAAAATCTCAGGCCATCTTAATTCCTAGTCTGAAAATGATATAATTAGTTTATAAAATTAAAATCATAGAGAATTTGAGTCATTATATGGAATGAGAAATTTCATGGAAATTATTACCCAATTTTCATATTCTATGAACAATAACCTAAACCATGTTTAATGTCCACATTTACCTTAGAGGGAGAAAGTGGGTATAATTTCTTTTATGCACCAAAAACCACTAACGTTTAGTGGATCTTATGATCCACTAATTGTGGAACTATGGGTCAACACCATGAAAAATATCTCTTCTATGATACTTTTTTATGAAAAGGAGATGGTAAATATGGTCATTTATTTTCTAGATAGAGAGGTTGATAAATGGTGGACATTAATTAAAAACACCAAGTTGAAGTATGGAAATGAATAGATGGAGTGGTATATCTTTAAGATAATGTTTCTTAACAAGAATTTCCCTCTAATTATTTTTATAAAGATGAAGAGGGAATTCATAAAATTTATCAAAAGGATGGTGAATCAATCATGTACCATGAATAAAATTTCCAAAGTATTTTCGGGTATTCTTTATCTTTTGTTATCACCAGTGATAAAAAAATTTGATAGATTCTTTAGAGGTTTAAAACCATACCTTCTAAAGGCTATAGCTATCTGAGACATTTGAAGTTATGGAGAAGTTCTTCGATGTGATACCAAATTGGAGATGGAGTTTGGATAATGGTCGCATAAAAATGGTGATATGAAATGAAAGATGATGTTTCAAGATATGGGATTTAATAAGGAATGTGGTAAGAAAACTCAATCACACACATGTCAAAAATGTGGGAAGAAGCATCATGGGAACTAACTAAAGGGGATGAAGAAATGCTATAAGTTTGGGAGAGAAGACCACCAAGCTCATGAATATCATAGAGACATGAGGAAGTAGTAAAATGTTATGGTGGAATGGAAAGCACCATCAATGGTTAAATGCTACAACTGTATAGAGAAAGGAAACTATGCAAGACAGTGCACTATACCTCAACTCCTTGATGAAAATCAGCATCAGTAGCCACCAAAGATAAAAGAGCAAGGGGAATTTTATTCCAGCACTACTGATGAGGTAGATCCTGACAATTATGTGGTGATCGGTACATTGGTTATTCATTCAATAATATCGAACGTACTATTTGACACTGGTTCAATGAATTTTTTCAGATCATGTATGTTTAGTAGAAAAATTCAAACACGACCACAAAATATTGTGGTTGAGTTATCTGTAAGTATATAAAATGGGGATATTATTGCATCAAACATATATAAATCCTCCATAATTAATATATGTGGACTAAATGACCCAAAAAATATTTTCTTACATACATTTGTGGATTTTGATCATATATTGGGCATAAATTGGTTATTTTTTATTCAAATCCAACATCAACTGTCTGGAATGTGAGATTACTCTTCATATTCTAAGGAATCCACAAATTATATAAAATTATAAGGAGTAGGATGAATCACCTTTAGAATCATCATCTCAAGTGTGGAATTTATTTCCTTATGAGAAAGCATATCTAGCTCAAATTATTAAGACAAAAGAAAGGATCAAAATTGAAGACATGCCCATTATAAGGGACTAATATGACGTGTTCACTAAATAATTCTCTGGTCTACCTCTAGACTAAAATATTGAGTTCTCAATTCATATTATTCCTAGATCTCTTTATATATCAAAGAAACCTTATAGAATTTCCACCATCGAGTTGGAGGAACTAAAGAAGTTGTTACAATAGAATTTGGACAATGGTTTTATACGCCTGAGTACTTCACCATGGGGTGTGTCGGTCCTCTTCATCATGAAGAGGGATTAATCGATGAGCCTCTATATTTATTATCATAAGATGAAAAAATAATGATGAAGGAAAAATATCCCCTTCCATGTATAAATGACTTGTTCGATTAACTGGGTGGGGACAATTATTTGTCAAAGGTGGACCTTCAGTCGAGATATCACAAATTAATGGCGATGAGGAAGACATTCCATAGGTTTCCTTTAGAAATAGGTTCAAAAAAATATGATTTCATATTTATTCCATTTGGACCCACTAATTCACTAGAAATATTGATGGATTTAATGTATAAAGTCTCTAGAGATTAAATCATCAAATTTTTGGTAGTCTTTATCGATGATATTTTAATATACTCCAAGAGAACGGAGAAACATGAAGAGAATTTGAATACATTAATTAATACATTGAGAAGGGATAAACTTTATGAAAAGTATAGTAAATGTGAGTTTATTTAGAAGTATGTATCATTATTGGGACATGTCATCACAAGTAAAGGAATATCTATTGACGCTTTTAAGGGAAAGGAAATTAATGAATGTCCTATGAAATATTTTGTTGCAAAGATCTATAGTTTTCATGGTTTATCTGGTATACAGTGCTACTTCTAAAATAAATTAGGCTATTTACTAATTAAAAATGTTAAATGGATATCCCACGCCTCAAGGAAGTTAAAAAAGCATGTGAAAAGCTATCCTATACATGATCTGGAGTCAGAAATTTTGATCTTCATGTTGAAAATATTATGGTGTTATCTCTTTGGGGATAAGAATAAAATATATACTAATAATTATTTCCTTAAATCTATATTCACAATAGAGTAGTTTAATATTCTCTAGTGAAGAATGTTTGATCTTATCAAGGATTATGACTTCTCAATCCACTACCATCTTTGAAAAGATAATAATGTGGTGGGTGCTCTAAGTAGAAAGGATCATACCATAATATCAATGATGAGAATTGAGAAGGATCCAATATTCATATATTTCTAAAGGATGTACATGGGAATCATTAAGTAAGGAACAACACCAATCATTTCTTAATGGATTTCTCAACCATCCCTCATGGAGAAAATAATGGATTATCAAAGAAAAGATGTTGAAATTTAGAAAAAGGTGTAAGACATTAGAAATGGATAATTCACAGAGTTCAAAATGGATGAGGAAGTATTTGTGAGATTTGGGTCATGACTATGTATAACATTCAATCTAGATATAAATAAGGTTCTTATGAATGATGCACATAGATCAACCATCCCTATTCACCCAGGGAGAACAATGATATATTGAGATCTCTATGAGAAATAATGGTGGGATAATATGAAGAAAGAGATCACTAAGTATACATCAATGAACCTCGTATATCATAAAGTAAAGGCTACAATGACAAAGTACTAGGGTATGGTGCGATCATTACCCATACCAAAAATGAAATGGGAAAGCATCACCATGGGATTTGTGATCGAAATTCCAATGAAATACACAGGAACAAATGATATATGGGTTGTTGTGGTTTATATTACCAACACATGTCACTTTATATCAATTAGAGATGACTTAGAAATAGATCATTTTGCACAAATATCCATTATAGAAATGGTAAGGACGCATGGAGTATAAATATAGATTATATTTGATCGAGATCCAAAATTCTCCTCCTTATTCTAGAAAAGTACCAAGCATGATCTAAACACTAAGTTGAACTTTGGAATGGATTATCATCAGTTGAACGATGTATAATCTGAACTGACTATTCATACATCGGAATTCATGTTTATATCATGTTATATGGATTCCAAAGGATAATGGGACCAACATCTACATTTATATGAGTTTTAGTACAACAATTGTTTGCATTAAATCATCCAAATGGATCCTTATGAATCCCTTTATGGGAAATAATTATATCACTTGCATGTTGGGATTATTTCATTGAACGTAGATATCTAGGACCGGAAATGGTCGAATAAATGGAAGAAAAGGTGAAAATCAATCAGCATCACATCAAGGAAACTGAAATTTGATAGAAGAGATATGTTGAAAATAAATTATTGGTACTAGAGTTTATGTCTAGACACATGGTATTACTATGCATATCTATATGGAATAGGATAATGATATTTGGTTATAAAGGAAGGTTGAGTCCTCGGTACAACTACCCCTTTGAGATCCAAGATCATGTCAGAACTGTGGCCTATCAACAATCACTTCCACCTACCATGTCCCAACAACACAATGTATTCCATGTATCCATCTTGGTGATGTACATACCATATCCCTCACATGTACTAAATCCAAAGGTGGTACTGTTGAAAAAAGTATCTCTCTTATGAGGCATTTCCAGTGATGATCTTGGAAAATATAGATAATGTTCTATGCAACATGAATACTCACTTTTTCAGAGTAATGTGGTTGAACAACAAGTAAAAAGAGGAAACATGGGATCTTGAGGAATTGAAGAAGGATAAGTACGCTCACCTGTTTTCAACATAGAATGTAAAATGAGATTTCAAGGGTGGAATTTTATAAGGGGTAAGAATGTAATGAAAAAAATACCAATGGAAATTCCATTATTATAATAATTTCATATAACATAAAATATATAAAACCGCTTTTAGAACATGATAAAGACTTTATAAATGATGAATGAATAAAATAAGAGATATTCTAAAAAATAAGGACCCTTTAACGATGAAATAGTAACTTGGCCCTTGAAATAGTAACATGGCCATTAGAAATAGTAATCTAGTTAATTGAATACTAACCTCATCTATGAAAGTATACATATAATTTAGTCACCTTATAAAAAGACAAATATGATATATTTATATCATATTCTAAGTATTTAAATTTTTTAAAAAACCAAAAATTAATTGTTTATATTTTTGTAAGTCATAAATAGATAATTACAATTTTATGGTTAATTTAAAAATTTCAAAGAAATTTTATTTTCGTAATGTATATTTATAAATTAATATATTATTTTCATGTGATTTTAACATAATTTTATGATACCTTAATTAATTTTTCAAAGTGTTATAAAATTAGTTATAAATTTAAAATCTATATTTTTTGAATAAATGAGGATTTTAATTAAAAATTAAATTTATCATATTTTTAAAATTAATTTCATAAAAAATAGTTCATTTCTTAATTATATGCATTAAAAAAATGTTAGGTTTAATTTTTGGTATTTTTCTAAAATACTTGAATATTCGATGAATAGTAAAATACTATAATTTACAATATAAGTTAAATACGTGAAATATTCAGTCATATATGATGTATGGATGAATTAATCCCATAATCTAAAAATAGTCTAAATTATTTTAATATATTTAGTGATAATTCACAAACTATTTGTATTCTTGTAACAATATAACAAACTCATGAATAAAATAATGAGAAAACACCCCTTACCACCTCTTATCCTCACACCTTAAAAGCTTTGAGCCTTTTTCAAATTATTCCCAATCCTCTTCTAAATCCACTATCCCAAGTATGAGATCTCTTATCCTTATCAAAATATAAAAACATTTTTCATTAAGGAGGTTATCAAAAAGGTGAAATTCATGAGGTAAATCCTCTTTCTTTTCCTTTCAATATACTTTTCAATTTCATTTTTTTCTTATCAAATCCTCACCTCCAATTATAAAAGTAGAATTATAACTCAAGTATCATTTATATATTTCATTTTAATTTTTTTAATGAAATAATCCATATTTAAGTCTCTTTCCTTTTCTTTTTTCTCTAAAAATTAAAATATCATCTTTAGTTTGTCGATTTACAACCACTGTAGATGTTGTGTATTAATTTTCCTTTACCTCCAGCTAGGATGGTCAAAAAAAATTATAATGGAGGAAAAATATTGTAAAATATATTTTATAACCATTTTTATGTTTTAGAACTAACATATATAAATAATACCAAATGAGAAAAAAAACAAGTTTGTTGTGATCGAAGACGGCCAAAATTAACTTAAATGATTATCGTTAACTATTTATGTAATGATTCATATTTATAACATATAAAAATATCATTAAATATAATTTTATTTTATTATAGTTAATTAATAAAATATAATTTAAAATATGGATAACTATTCAATGTTTACATGAACTTCAATACTCATATATAAGAAAATTGATCATGAAATCTAAGAAAATGAACACCCCTGAATGATGAAATTAAACTCTATAACTCGTAGAAAAGACTATACGAGAACATAATAAAACTATAATGAATAAAAATAATTTATAAAAGGTGGTTTATTTTTTAATTGATGAATTTAAGTTGATTATCCATGATATTAATTTGAAGAAATAATTTAGACATATGGTACGGGGATTCTCAAACCCAACTCTCTTCCATTGGGTTTTCTCTCTTTTACTCCATTGTTTGGTATAGATGTCCAATTAATGATAATTAAATGTTTTTTATTTATCCTTCACTTTTATTTTCTGGATATACATTTATCCAATATAACTTTATTACAAATGAATTTTTTTCCCTAAATAACTCTTCCTTCTAAAAACACATTTCTCACTTCATGTGGTATTTTTTATTCCCCGCTCAATATTGATGACTCTTATACCAATTATGTTATTACATCTTTCATTTTTGAATTCTAGAGTTTTTAGAGGAATTTATTCTTTATGAATTGAAATCCATTCATTTTTATTGGTTATTTCATGTCCATTATTGATATACCTTCTATGTGGAATATGTGATTATACAAATGTTATTAGGTGAATGGTTTCCCCCTAATTATATAGGACATGTAAATTTTATGATTTGATGTACATGCCCAAAATTTTATAGCACTCCAATTCATTGGGTAATGTCTTGTATCTCAAAAGAGAAAAATCTATATGCATTAATATGATGTTATTTTTCTTCAAAACTATGTGTTATAGTACACCACTAGGACAAGATGTTTCATTTTTATGCATTTCCAAATTACATGACTTTATCTAATTACTCTAATCATGATTATCTTTTTGATGTTATTTATATGATAATTCTCACCCATTTTTCATCACCCGTATTCATCCTCTTGTTGGGATTTTATCTCCCCCTTATTTTTTGTATATCTTCAGTAGAAGACTTGAACTAAAGGGAACACAAGGGCCAATAATAATCTATAGAAGAAGGAATTAAATAAATGTTTATATTATATTATGTAAAAGATATGTATGGTCATAATTTAATAAAGACACAAAAACATTGGATCCTGAATTTGTATCTCTATTATGATGTTTATCATTAAAATTATGTAATAGTTATGTAAAAATGTTGGGTTGATATGGTGATATCGTTGGGAACTAGTGGTTGTAAAAAAATATAACAACTGGAGAATAAAAAATATCCACCATTGAATTCAAACTATAGGAAAACAATTACCCTCCATTGAAGTGTAATGGTGGATAAAAATTATACACAATTTATGTCTAATGGTGGGTAATAATGACATGTGATTTATGTGTAACAGTGTATAAATCGAGTAACCATGAAATAGGACTTTGAACCAGAGATTCATTTTACGTCGAAGAGTGTAGTGGAAAGCTTGATGAAGTAGTTGAGATATTGTTTTCTCCAGGGAATATGAAAAAATTAGATATCAAGACCAGACAAGACAAAACTAAAGGCTTAATGAAACTAGGATATATTCACTGTAGATGTTGAGAATACCTCCAGTGAATCTATGGATGTCAGAAGATAGAAGAAAAGGAAGGAGAATAAATTTTATCACAGGTGTGTGGGGGTAGAAAAAGATTTTGTGGGAAAATATAAAATATCAAATGAGACCCATGGTTTAGATTAGATGACTGAGTTCTATATTTTTTTTTACACGGATAAATAGTGAACATACATCACAATCCCATATAGAAAGAAACTTGTTTTGAGTGGGTGGTGTAACATACAAGCAGTTTTGATCCTTGGTTTGAGGGGGTTTTCTAGGATTAACACCTGGTTACACTATGCAAAGACACGGGTCTGCAACCTAGATATTGACCTAGCCTAACTTATGCATGATCAATGGGAGTATTATACATGACCCCTCATGCTATAAGTGTAAACTATGCACATATATCTCTCAATCCTTATTGTGGGTTGCTTGTGGCGGGCCTTCCTACAGGGTTAACCCAATTGGTCCCCTATGTTCTTGAGGGCTAGCCTAAGTGAATCCCAGGGATGGGAAAAAAAATTGGAAACAAAATAAAATAAACCTAATTAAATAAAATATGAAAAACATTAAAACATATAACAATTAACTTTTTTTTAAACATGTAATTAAATAATGATTAACTATTATTGTAACTTTGTTATAAAAAATTATTAATTAATTAAAAGACATGATTATTTAATAAAGTGTTAATAAAGTGTAATTTATAAAAAAATTATTATAATAAAGTATTGAAACCACTTTTAAATAATAACGTCTTACTCATCAAATAAAAATAAATAATTTTTTAGGGTTTCTTTTAAGTCATTATTTTCTTAATCATAATTATCCCATTTTACCATTGATGTGGTAAAAAATATTTAAAATGGTTATAATTCATCGTGGCCCAAAATTAAAGTGACATGTTTTCAAAATATGTACCACATGATTTGAAATATAGATTCCATTTTCCAAAGTTCAAAATAATGAAATGGAATAATTAAATTTATTATTAAGCCTAAAAAATTTGATAAAGAACTATTTTCAGAAAAATGAATTTTTAACCGGAAGATGATTTTATATTAACTTTATGAAATGAAATAATTATTATATGAATTCTAATTCATTAATATAGATAAACAATCCATATATTTCATTTAAATATTTCCCTAATAGTAGTTACTTAAATTAATTAAAATGAAAAAAAATTGTGCACATTAAAACAGTTTTCAGTAGAAAAACATTACATAAAAATTAAGTTACACACACATATTGTTTTTTTTATTTGATTTTAAAAAGATGTTTCAGGGATGATTGGTAACCTACACAAAAATCATGAACCAAATTACCCAATTTCAAAGTTCAAAATCCCAAAAAAAATCACCGCATATGAGAATATCACAATCCAAAATACACCCACGCCAGCACCACTAATATATTTGTCTCCATCCTTCACCATCGTTGAGTCAAGAAGGTCACCAAACCACACAAAATATCCCTATATACACAAAAGAAATTCAAATTTCAAAAATTAGACAAGAAACTCCTTGATCCCTACACCTTAAATTAAATTATATTACTTGAAAAATCCATAATTATCACAATTCACAAAAAAAATCTTTCATTTTATAAAAATCAAAATAATTCAACCTATTTTAATTTTATTGTGATAATTTAAAAAATTATGTTCATATTATAAAACAAAATTTTAAAACATTCAATAATTATTCATAATATTTTCTCACCAAAAGACAATAAAAATTTATTGTTGAATAAATTGTATTTCTAAATAATAAAATGAATTTACTAAATATTGAGTGATTAAGTACTATTCATTTATCAATACATTTAGATAGAGTAATATATATATATATATATATATTAAATTATTTAATCATATTCAAACATTCTAATTTTATATCTAGTTTATAACGGTAATATAATAATCCTTCATGGTTCGTTTAGGGTCAGGGTATTGTGTATTGTAAGCTACTGAAAAGATTAAGTTTATTTAAAAATAAGTATATCATTAAATCAAATATTGTTACATTATAACCCCCACCCCTAAAATAAATATCATTCCCACAATTTGAACATGATCTTTTTAATCAAGGTTTTGCCATTCAATTTTTTTTGGGAAACCCACATCGTAAAAATGGATAATAAAAATTCTTCTTAAAATAAGGAATTGGAAAAATTAAGGGCATTTATAATTACATAACGCTGTTTTTTAAAATATGAGAACATTAACAGAAAGTGAAAAAATTGAAATGAAGAAGAAAAATAACACCCAACGACTAATAGACAATGATAGAGAATATAGACATTAGAATGTTAATGGTCACAAAACTATAAATCAAAGAGAGTTGAAAATAAAATAAATTCCTAAAAATTTATAGTAATAGGATATCATTTTTTCTTAAAGATTATTTTCTAGTATTTTAGGGATTCATTTAATATCAATACAGAGAACACTAAAAAATATATTTAATTGATATCTTTTTATTTCAAAATCACAATTCCATCCTTCGATTATGATTTGATCAATATCATCCTTATTTCTTAATCTGAAAAATTAATATCCCAGATGAATTTTCTATGCTCTAGGGGCTATAATCAACATTTAACATATCACATAATCAAACAAATACTAAACATTATTCCTCCTATAATTGATAAAACCAAAATGTTTATCATAATGTAACATAATACCAAAAATGAATAAAACATAAAAAACAAATACATTAATATAAAAAATTCAACAATACTACCAAAGGTTTCAAATTTATCATTCCATAAATAAATGACCATATATCCAAATAAACTCAAAAAACATTAACATGAAATAATATTTTAATATCAAAACATATCTCATAACTGAAACTTAAATCTATATAAATGTAAAATAATTCTTCCAAAATAATCCTTTATATTAAAACTAAAGGATATTGTCATGACCTCCTCCCACCAAAGATGCCCCTCCTGAGCTGGCAATGGTGAAAGGGAAATAATGACCCCTGAGTCCCACCTCCAGTAGGCCCCGGGGTGGCGACTAGTACTAAGGGTATGATTTTTCAGAAATATGAGAGGCATTACACTTTTTATTATTTAAGATCAGGAAATAGGACAAGTTAACCACCAAAAAGGAAAAGAACATGTGTATAGAAATGAACACAAACCAAACACACATGCATGTTTATAAAGTTCTGAAATAAAGTTCAACTAAAAGAAAGCTCAAAAGTACAATACCAAAAGAAAACAAGACTACAAAAACTACAACAACTCCAACTGTCTGACTAGTAGGGTCCCGTACGGCCCTGGTAGTCCTCCTGGAAACCTAAAAGTGAATGTAGGGTGAGCATACAAGAATACTGAGCAGGGAAACCTAAATCTCTCATGCACAAGTGGGGAGACATCCTAATGTCCCATGAGAACAACAGAATAAACCTAGAAAGGAATTATATCCACCCAACCTCACCAGCCACACTCTCCAAAACACAAACACAACAGGTAGTAGTATATAAGAACAAGAGTATTGGGTACCCCAGACCATTCCCCATTAGTTAGTTGCACTTCCTAATGGCGAACACACTGATGCTCCCACAGTCTCCCCGCCCGCACACACCTGGGCGTCACAAACCACACATCCCGCCTACACACACTTGGGCCTCAAAGCCACGTATCCCGCCCGCACACACCTGGGCCTCACAACCATGTAACCCGCCCGCACACACCTGGGCCTGACAACCACGTATCCCGCCCGCACACACTTGGGCCTCATCCCGATGATTCTTGTGAAACTGTAAAACCTTCCCGAAGAGTCTTGGGCTGAAGCCCCCCCAATCGAAACCTACCTGAAGGGTCCTAAGTGTAAGGTCACCTCAATCCATCACAGCCTAGGGAAGAAGGAGTAGGAAGGAGCTAGTAACTAAGGGGAAAACACCCTCTCCCATGAAATGGGAGTGTTCAGCACTAAGTGCTCAACATGGGTGGGGTGTGATAAAACACAAAGATACAGATATATATATATATATATATATATATATATACGAAACACTAAGCCCAACCTATGGCTTCTAAATAGAGAAACTATGCACGTGCCTCAGAACTACTACCACGAAGCATGCATACAACAAACAACCCCATCCTCATTTAGGTTTTCACATTTCATCAGAATTAATTATTAGTTCCTTGATTACCGGGCAACTATCCATAGCTAAACATAACAACCGTTCATAAAACATATCCCTGTCATCCAAAAATCAAGATAAGAAAACACAAGAAACACGACTAAGTCCTTCTTATTATCCAACCAACCCCATTGATTATTAATATCATTTCATTACCATGCCCAACCATTCATTAACTCTTCCTCTTTTATTTATTATTCACAACCCATAGTCTATTCATGCTCCAACCCATCCCTGCAGCCCCGATTCCAACCACCATAACCACAAACACACCAACTCTCGTACAGCATTATCCATTAAAAAATACCATTTATAGCAGCCCCGCTGCCCGTCACTAGCATAACATTCACACCAACCCACAACTGTGTCAACCGCATCCCCGCAGCTCACCCGATCCACAACAACCCACAAAACACCCCAATCACATGCCACATATCCAACCCAACACCCACAAGTTCATTATTCCATTTTGTTCAACTACGGTGATCGCACAAGGGTTCCAAATTTTAAATTATCCAACTTTACGTGATTAACATAATTTCCACATTCAACGAAGTTTCCATCCATAAAAACGGTCTAGAAAGATAGGGCAACATTTAATTGCGCAATCAAAGGCCCCCAACGACCATGATTTTTTTAGGCATATGCCTATTCAATTCACAACATAATATCACAGGATATAAAATAAACATAACAACTTCCCTATCCCTGTTCTTTAACCAGTTATTATCTTCGTTTAATGGTTCAACTGTTTCTCCTGATAACAAGAGGATACCCACCCCATATGCTGCACAATTTAGAGAGACGAAGGTAAGATCCCTACTTCAATAGGTTCTAATCACAATGCTCCCCCAAATCAACATTAGAAGACATCTTTCGGTGTCCATCACATCCGTCAAGTCCCGGAAAAACATCCATGGGTGGATGTTGGAAAGGAAAGGCCGAAGGAAAGACAACAAATCCAAGATCAGAAGTTCTACCTCGTTGTTACAATCCTGTGGCCGCTGACGGATCAGAAATTGGAGCTCGGACAAAGAAGTTATTGAAAAATGTGCCTTCGAGTCTCTTGGGAGAACTCTACTTAGAGGAAAGGGGAGGATAGGGGTGAGTTGAAAAGGATGAGGGGACCCCTAATTTTATAGGTGAGAAAAGAAAAATTACAAGGAATGTATTTTATGGTACACGGATTGTACTCGGTTATTTCACACGGTCTCCACGCGGCTTCCAACAAGGCTCGGTAGCCGTTGACTGGTCAACACACGATTTGAGGGTAACACATACGTGGGGAGGGGCTACACGACATGTAGTTTGGACACACAGTGTGTACCAATTTATTTCACATGACAGGGACATGGCTCCAACACGGCACACAGACGTTGACTGGTAACATGTACGTGGGGAGGGACTACACGGCGTGTAGTTTAGGGTACACGGAGTGTACCCATTTCTTTCACACGGCAAGGACCCTACTTTGAACACGGGTATACCCGGCGAGGGGGTACACGACATGTAGTTTGGGGTACACGGTGTGTACCCATTTCTTTCAGATGGCAAGGACACTACCTTGAACACGGGGTATACCTGGCGAGGGGGTACATGGCGTGTACTCACACTACACGGCGTGCACATAAATAATTCTGGAAAGTGTGGGAAAAGTCCATTTTACCCTCCAGAAAACATCGTGACCTTCTTTTTGAAAAATTAATGGGTTGGAGGGGTCCGGGCCATTACATCAGATACCTCTTAAAATATTCTCATCCCTGACAATTCAAAACCTGACCCAGAGGAACCCAACAAGATACCTCTTAGGGTTCTCGTTATAATAGGAACCCAATGAAAAATCCTAATCACACATGTTAGGAATTCCCTCTCCTATGTCAAGATTCTTTCTGCTTTAGGCGGCACTAACTCGCCTTCATGGGTTTAATCGCATCCACATTAATGCATCTTGATTAAGGATTGGGCCTTCCCACTTCCATATATTAGGATTTTCCAACTTACACAACCCCCAACACCGTACAACCCACACATTTCCCAAACACATTGTTTGGGGAAAATTCCTTCTCCTATGTCGAGATATTATCCGCTATATGCAGCACTGACTCTCCTGCACGGGTTCAATCGCATCTTCATTAATGCGTCTCGATTAAGAGTCAGGTTTATCTCTTTTCCCCACACATCCAGACATGCTACACACTTCCAGATAACAAGGAAACAAAAGGTCTCATAAATGAAAAGCCAAGGAATCCATATATCAAAGGTACAGAGTAAAACATCAAAACAAAGCTCAAAAGAACAAGGGAAAACACAGGTCAAAACAACTCCGAGTACTGAGCGTGCATCTTGGCCTCCCGCTCCCAAGTGCTCTCCTCGAGGCCGCCATGCCTCCAAAATACACGAACTAAGGGAATGGTTCACCCACGGAGCACCTTCTCTTTACGATCCTCGATTCTGATTGGTCATTCCTCGAAGGTCGCGTCATCTCCCATATCTATCTCTCCCCAGTCGAAAACGTGAGAGTCTTCGTGTAAGTACCGACGAAGCTGGGAGATGTGAAAGATGTCATGAACCTTCTCCAACTAAGGTGGCAGGGCTAGCTGATATGCCACATCGTCGACTCACCTCAGCACCTCAAAAGGTCCGATGAACCTAGGTGAGATCTTTCTCCCTTTCCCAAACCTCTGATACCCCCGTCGAGGGGAAACCTTCAAGAACACATGATCTCCCACCTTGAACTCCAAGGGCCTCCTCCGACGATCAGCATAAGACTTCTGCCAGTCCTGAGCCACTTTCATCCTCTCACACAATAGATGGACTTTCTATGTGGTGCTCTGCACTACCTCTTGGCCAAGATCACCTGTCTCACCAACCTATTCCCAAAAAATGGGTGAACAACATGGTCTTTCATTCAAAGCCTCAAATGGCGCCATGCCAATAATAGAGTGGAATCTGTTGTTGTAGGAAAACTATACAAAGGCAAGTGTCGTACCCATGATCCTCTGAAATCTAGAACGCATGCTCGCAGCATGTCCTCCAACATCTGGATAGTCCGATCTGTCTACCCATCGGTATGGGGTTGGAAAGCAGTGCTAAGGCATAGTTGGGTGCCAAAAGCATTCTTTAACCCCCTCCAGAATCATGAGGTAAACCGAGTATCCCTGTATGAGACGATAGTCTTCCGAACTCCATGCAAACACACCACCTCGTCTACGTACCTCTGTGCTAAGGTACTCACCAGGCCCGACTCCTTAATTGCTAAAAAGTGAGCTGATTTCATCAGTCGATCTACCACTACCCTGATAGCATCATAACCACCCTGGGCTCTGGGTAGTCCTATGATGAAGACCATTGAGATGTCATCCCACTTCCACTCAGGGACATCTAAAGGATGTAACAACCCACTGGGAACACGGTGTTCAGCCTTCACTTGCTGACACACTAGGCATTTAGCCACAAACTCTTCCACTTCCCGTTTCACCCCGGGCCACCAAAATTGTTCCCTCAGGCCTTGGTACATTTTTGAAACTTTTGGATGTACCGCCAAGGCTGAGCTATGGAACTCACGGAGAACCCCCTCACGCATCGCCTCTAGAACAAACAACCTCACATGGAAAAGCATCTGATGTCGGTTGTCCTCTGACCATCCTTCTATAACATTTCTCTGATTGACACGATCCCGCATTACATCCACCTCGGATTCCACCCACTGAGACTCTTCCACCTTCTGCAACAAAGAGGACTATACCGTCATCTGAAACAAACAACCTCTAACACCTTCTACCCTTGCATCCATGTGCAAGGCAGCCAACTCTCCCATCGCTTTCCAAGCATCAGTGGATTCACGAACCACTTCCTTATGCGACTTCCTTCACAGGGCATCAGCCACAACGTTTCCCTTACCTTCAGTGTAAGAGATCTCAAAGTCATAGTCTTGGAGAAACTCGACCCATCTCCACTTCTGTATGTTCAGGTGACGATGAGAGAAGATATAACGCAAGCTGTTGTGTTCTGAGAAGACCACAAAACGCTCCCCAAAGATGTAATGTCGCCACAACTATAGTGAGAACACTACTGCTCTAAGATCTAGGTCATGGGTGGCATAGTTACGCTCATGAGGTCGTAACATCCTAGACCCATAACAGATCACTCCCTTCTTCTGCATCAGCATGCATCCCAGACCACGGCCAGAATCATCACAAAACACCTCATACAACAACCCTTCCTCTGGAAACCTGATTACGGGATCACTGACCAACTTCTCCTTTAGGTAGTTGAATGCTTTCTGGCCCTGCTCGTTCCATAGGAAGACCTGGTTCTTCCTAGTCAATGCTGACAATGGAGCAGCAACTCGAGAGAAGTCCGAAACGAACCTCCGATAGTAACCTGCTAACCCCATGAAACTATGAACTTCTACCATGCTCTTGGGTGCTTCCCAAGAAACAACTTCCTCCACCTTCGACGGGTCCACCGACACTCCATGCTGAGACACCACGTGCCCAAGGAAGTGTACTTCTTGCATCAAGAAATTACACTTCGACAATTTCCCGTAAAGATGGTGGTGTCAAAGGACTTCTAAGACTGCCCTGAGATTCTCAATGTGCTCCTCCTCTAATCTTGAGTAGATCTGGATTTCATTGATAAACACAATGACGAACCGGTCCAGAAACTCTCGGAAGACAATGTTCATAAGTCCCATGAACACAGTTGGTGCATTTGTAACTCCAAATGGAATCACTACGAACTCGAAGTGCCCATACCTGCACCTAAAAGCCATCTTCGAGATGTCACTCTCCTTTACCCTCAGTTGATGATATCCTGATCATAGATCAATCTTGAAAAACCAACCTGCTCCCCTCAGTTGGTCAAAGATATCATCTATCCAGGGAAGGGGGTAACGGTTCTTGACTGTAACCTGATTCAACCATCGGTAGTCTATGAATATCCTGAGACCACCATCTTCCTTCTTCACAAAGAAAACTGGAGCACCCCATGGTGATATGCTAGTTCAAACAAAACCCTTCTCCACCAGATTTCCAATCTGAATCTGCAACTCCCGCATCTCAGAAGGTTCCATCCGATAAGGGGCCATCGAAATCGGACAGGCACCAGGCTGTAAGTCTATCTCGAACTAAATGTCACATAGGGGGGGAGTCACAACCTACTTAGGAAAAACATTGAGGATCTCCCAAACAACCTCTGGAACATCCATCATCTCTATATAAGCTGGAACCACTGATAACCCACCTAAAAAGGAAAGTAGAGGCTCCACATGCCGGCTCCCACCTGATATCTCTTCATGCCAAAAAAAGCTACACGCTGCCCATCCTTGTCAGAGAACATGACTCTTCTCCGGAAGCAGTCGATAATGGCATTAATAGAAAACTACCAGTCGAGGCCTAAAATGACATTGTATGGCTGCACTTGTAACAGAAGAACATCCCCACTCTATTGATGTGGTCCCAATGTCAACGCACATGTAGAGACCCGAAGCTTGATGTACATGGACATTACATTACTTTTGCAGAATAATTAAGACATAACAAAAACAGACACATAAGGACCGTAATTGTTTAGTGCCTTTGGAAACTCGGAACATAATCCTCTAATCTTGGTGAAATATCCTCAACATCTCCCATAAAGATATTCCTTTTTTTCTTACCTAAAACATTTTCTTATATCCTGGGGAAAAGAAAACATAAAAAGGGTGAGATCAAATGCTCAGTAAGGGCAAACATAGTGAACATAAAACAATCCATAAACATTTGAAAGAAAAAACATGAACATGAAATTTAAACATCAAAATCATGTGCAAAGACATAAATCATAGAAGTATGTAAGGAATATATCATAATGGAACATCAATCATAATAAAATATAATGGGAATAAAACATGTAATTGTGGCAACCATTCGGCACATTTCATGATTTCCATAGTAGCAAAGGCATTGCTGCCAAGACCATCTTAGTGGACAAAGTCCCTTTCTGAATCGAGTTCAATCCTCGTTTTAATCCTGTAACACTGAACCAGATTAACTTACCGTTCCAACCATGTCTATCTCATGAGATATAAATCTTTACCCAATGCATTGGATAGAGATATAGGTCCCACTAATCTCATAATGAAATCATTCTTACTTGTGCCACAAAATAAACATACATAACCCAATAAATAGAATGGGTTTCTTAAACATCATATCATCATCAGATAACCCATATAAAAGAAATGGATATCATTTCATAATAATGAAATTGAAACCATGTAAATCATAGAGACATTATACATGAAACATACACATATGAAGTAATGCCATCTTAGATGGAAAATGGTTTTGATAAAACACTTGAAATGAATTATTGAGGAAAATATCCTTTATTCTTCAAAATCATTTTCGTTTCACAATATTCCCGGAAATTTTAAATGAAAAGTATTTTGTTGAAAATCTTCATGAAAACTTTTGGAGGAAGCTTCATGAAAATAAGGGTTTATAAAATTGTAAAAATTCGTTCGTGCCGTATAAGTTAAAAAAACATTTTTCTCGTACTTTTGCCGGAAAAGTCAAAAAGTACCTCGTAAAAGAAAGATTCCACACATACCATGTAGTAAAAGTCAAAAATGGTTAAAAATGACACTAAAAATACATGAAACCATTTTTAGGAAACATGGACATGGATGAGAACAATAACCCCAGTAAATACTTACGAATAAACAGTCTCAGAAAAGAATGAGACTGGAAAAGTTATCCCTTACCTTAGGTCTGATATGCTTCGTACGTATCCTAACCTCCTGTATAATGATTTAAATAATCTCATTGACTTATTAAAGAATCATATTCATTGTTGTGATATCATATATGGTTCAATTATGACTTTATATTACCCGTTCCATTGTAAATTCCATGTTAAAGTGTGTTTTGGGTAAAATCGTTTCATTTGTCATCTGTGTTTTGACTTGTAATTTTTCATATGATTACATAGATCATGTTTAATTACATCCAGAATTTAAAACATTATTTATATATAATATATATTCAGAATATGCATATATATAATAGATTGATAAATGGAAAGAAATACACCATTCATGGAGACGGTAGGCCATACGTACGCATGAACGCTGTTTTCGTTTCCTTATTGAATTGAATGGAATTAAGTATATGACATACATATACATATACATAAATCCAGTAGAATTATTATGATTAATTATTATATATACTTTTTAATCATTCTTGAATTGTTAACATGGAAAATGAATCTCATCGCGTCGTGGAGACGGTAATCCGTACGTACGCACAAGCGATGATATCGTTCCCATGTTTATTGAATTGAATTGGAGTGAATGATACAATATATTAGAATCATAATGATGTTATAATAACTATTTATAGTTATTATTTACACCATTATACCCATCCAAGTAAGGTGGTGTTGGAAAAACATATTACACCACGGCGTGGAGACGGTATTCCGTACGTACGCACGTACGGTGATTTCGTTTTCCGTAGGATTGATAGAAGGTGAACTGGGGTTGCTTCTTATTTATAATAACATATCAGTATATTAGTGATACTGATGTTATTACTTTATAATGGAACAACTAATGAAGAATAAGTTGAAGAAGAAATAAGCTTTAAATAATCGGTAGAAGAGATTACCTCTTCTTCGACGCACCTCCTTTAAACTTCTTCTTAGGGCACTAGGGTTGGTCTTTTGAGAAGACCAGTACCTATATAAGGTTTATAGGGAAGTGGGGAACTGAAATGGGTAGATTTTGTCTGAGCTTCAAGGCTCAAAATGGTTTGAGGAAGAGAGGTAGGAGGTTCCCTTTTATAAGGGAGGAGAGGGGCACCTTTCAAATCCTCAAAAATATTAGTTTAATATAAATTCAAACCCCACATAAAAACCTTTCAAAATGACTCAATTAGAATATTAGATGATATAGGGTTGTAATCTCATCATGAAATTAAATTTATACATGTTTTGATCTTATTTTAAACCTTATCATCTTGATTTATCCTTATTTAATCTATTAAAGTTTATTTGTGGTAATAAAATTCTAAATTTTAAATGGTTATAAATAATCACTTATGTGTTATTAATTTTCCATAATTGGATACTTTATGAAATTTTCGATTATATAAATTTCAATTTATAATTTTTTAATATTTTTGTGATTTTAAAACAATTTAATAATATGTTAGTTTTATAAAATAACAATAGTGTCAATTTTGAAACTATTCATTTATTTGAATTTAAAGAAAATCTACACAAAGGATATAATCGAAATAAAATATTTAATAGATTCCTAACATGTCAAATTTGTCTAGAAAATTCGTGGAGTATATTAAATAGTTTATATAATATTTATTTTAATATTTTTAATACCATTTATTTGGTATATCTCTCAATAAAATAATTAGTACAACATTTTTGTATAATTATTTAATATACTTATTTTTTGGACAAAAATTAAAAATAATATCCATTAAGGAAGATAAATATCAAATATTTTATAATAATAATTTTACAAGAATTTATCATCTTAAAATAACAACATTTAAATTGTTATCTTTATTAAATTATGAAGGTGACAACTTTGGAATCATTTAAAATAAAATATTATAAGTGTCATAATCTCCATAATAAGGATAAAAATGGTCAACAATTCTACCATTGTATGATTAGGGTTTATATATACACTAATAATAAGTTCTGTGCAGATTTTTGGGCCTTTTGATATGTATTACTATTTCAATAAAAACTATATTATTGATTTTTCAATAAATAAATAATTTCAGCATCATTAATGTATAAGATAATAAGGTAAATAAATAACTCTTAAAATTTACAAATAAATTACCATTATAAAGAAAAACATTTTATCTTTCAAATGAGTATTTATAACCGAATTTATATTCTGTATAAACTTATATTAAAAATACTATAATTATTAAAGTTGAGTGAGACATATTTCACTTTCCTTTAAATAAAATAAACTAAAGGTCTTAATCACCTTCAAGTGGGTTCTAATGGATTCTATTTCGACCCAAATATGAATTAGGATGAAATATAATCATCCAATTTTCTTAAGATAAGTATTAGGATAATTTTATAATATTATATTTACCCTTAATTACCCAATTTACCTTTTACTATGGTAAAAAAAACTTACCGTTGTTACTATTCATAAAGCCCAAAAATAAAAAGTTTTCTATTAATATAATTTGGACCCACTGATTCCAAATATAGAATCCATTTTTTCAAATTCAATACACAGAAGTTTCAGAAATTAAATTAAAATGAATCCCATTGTCGAAAGAAAACGGTTTTTTGTTTAAAACATTGCAAAAGATTGAATTTATTTATCCTACGAATTAAATTTAAAATAAATTCTAATGACATAAATTATATTAAATGGTAAAAATATATTCTATTTATACATTAAAACCATTATATATTATAATTTAACCACATAAGTTATTACGATGAAAAAAGTTGTTTTTTATTAAAATATAGCGTGTTTTTACTATTCATTAAAATATGAAATTTATCAGAATAATATGAAAAATTAACCAAGGTAAAATTTTATATCCTAATTCCAAAAGAATAATTTTATTTTTTAATATTGAACTTATAAACATGCCAAAAACTATATTTAAAGTGGGTGCGCCATCAAAAGGTGGAAAAATTGCATTTTTTTTAAAAATATTTATTTTACCCGAAAATTTTATTTTGTTCTCATAACATGGTCTAAAAAATGTGTAAGATGAATAATAATGTTATAAAATTAAAATAATAGTTAGTACTATTCATAACGGTAGGTTCGTGATAATATTATAACCATATATCGTTGTTTAGTGAAACCCGGTATTGCGTACAACCCACGCTATCGAGGAAGGTCGTGATTGCGTGAAATGCAAGCCAAATCAGGGTTTCATGTAGTGTAAGACTCCTTTGTTGTTTAATATAACAGAATCCAACCATATTTCATTTATAAATTGAATATATATATATACACACACTCAATGTTGCGTAGAATTACTATTATCAAACGAACTTGAAATTGTGTGTTACACAATCTAAGAATAGTGTTGTGTATACTGCAAGCTAATACGGTGTTACATATAACACAAGATAATCTTGTTGATCATAAAACACATGACATCAAATAAATTAAAAAGAATACTTATCATAAAATATCGAGTTGTTACATTCTACCCCCCTTAAAATGAATTTCACCCTCGAAATTCGTCGGGGTTATACATGGTTTTCTACTTGAAAGTTTCTTTAATTGAATCCCACATCATAAAATGAAATACCAAAACCTAACTTTAAAAACTAAAGTATGAAATGTAATGGTTACCCAAATTAACAAATCACTGGGTTTCCACATAGGAGAACATAGGTGAAAATATGGATATGGAAGAGAAATATAACCATCATGTTCTGATGGAGAGTGGTATAGAACATGGCTATGAAAAACCCAACAATCACAAAGCCATAGATTTGTGATGATCTATGGTACCATCTGATTCATCGGATATAAGAGCACTAGGAAAACATTTTTGGTTTTCAATATCATTTCCTTAAAGTTGAAATTTTTTAATTAAAAGATATACTTGCATGATTTTGGTACAATATCACTATTCTTCATGCTTTGAACAATTTCCACTTCATCTCATAAAGAAATGAAGTTGAATTTGTTATTCATGAAGTGTTAATAGATCATGTGATAGAATGATGGGTCATTCCATCTGTTTCAATCAAAAGGTTTGAAAAAGTTATCAAATATATATAAATCCATCTATGGTGTGGTTAATCGTATACGATTCCAAAAATGAACTTATACTTCATATATCACAACGGTTAATAAAATAAAACTTGTTTCTACTAACCAGGGACATCCTGTAGGCCAGTGGTATGCGATAAATGTCAGTCGCACTTCGGTTGTGGGTTCGATTCCCACAGCCTTGTCCGACGCGATGGGTTATCACCCGTCCTGCAGGTTGTCCTTTTTCTAAAATTACATCATTATGACATTTCATCGATAATATCGAAAACAGTTCTAGCCTTAAACTAACTTATGTTCAACATAATCCATTTCAAATTTTTAGTCTTATCCAAAATACTTCTGTCCAAGCTTATAGTATAAAAAAAACAATTACTAGAAAGGTAATCTACCGAGCATGTGAATACCATCATTTATCTCTGATATATCTTGTTGATCACATTCCTATCATGTGAATACATTAATCATGTATTCTCTTGAAAAATGAATACCCATTTAACCTTAGTGAAAACATGAATTCTGTCAAAAGATAACTCTTTCCATATACCAAAATACCAAAATTTATATATACTCAAACCTGGATATTACTTTGTCCTTATTTTAGTCATGAGATCATGATTACTATGATATTATTTTCTCCTTATCCCTTCCATATGTCCATTTCATCTACTTTATAAAAATATTTCAATCGATTTTTCATGGTTACCAGTACCATATAATAATTGAAAACCAATACATAGTTATTACAAAATTCCACAATACCATAAATGTGATTCTATGATTATATTTTGAAATCCCATTACATAAACACTTAATCATTACACAACATCATTTTCATACTCAACATCACAAATAGTGATCACAAGAGACTACCCTTTATCCTTTGCATTAATTGGTTTCTCACGTTGATCATCATTAACCCGTGGATTAGGGCATTTATTAGCATAATGCCCCATTTCATTGCACTTGAAGCATTGAAGTGTTGGTGGAGAGTTCTCTGTAGTTTTTTCTCTATTAACATCATTAGAAACCATTTTCTCATTACATTGACAATCAACTGCTCAATGACCTTCTTTTACACACTTAAAGCATTTTCTAGTACCTTTTAGGCAATCGACAACATGCTTCTTTCCACACTTTGAGCATAAAGAATCATTCATCTTCTTTTCACCATTGTTCTGATATTTCTCCTTGAACTCCATCTTTTGTTTCTTGTCAAAACCATGAGATGGATATGTTACACCAACTTCTAAATCAACCTTGATAGCACAAAACACAATTTCTTCATAGCTACTGAAGTCTCTTATAGCTAATGCCCATCGAATATTTTGTTTTAAGCCACTGAAGAATCGATCTACTTTACTTTCATGTTGGATGATAAAGCCAGATGCATACCTTGAAAGCCATGTAAAATTCGCTTCGTATATACCAAAAGATTCATCATCCTTTTGATTTAGTTCAAGAAAGTCCTTCTCCATCGTTGTTCGAAGAATACGAGGGAAGTAGTTATTTAAAAATAAGTTCTTGAACTCGTCCCATTCCAGGGACTCAATTTCATCTCTTGGCCTCGTATTCTTGATAAGATTCCACCATTGATTAGCTTCACCTTCCAAACTATATAATGCTAAGATGACTTTATCATCATCATAACATTGAAGAACTGAATATATCTTTTCAGTGGTACTGATCCATTGTTCAGCAACAAGTGGATCGGAAGTACTACTGAAAGAAGGTGGAAATTGCCTCATCAAGGACTCAATAGAAAATTGTTCCCTTATCTGCTCATTTGGAAGTCCAGAATGATTCATAGCTTGTGTAAGTATAGAAATAATATTTTTCACTCCATCTCTCATAACATTGGTTTGTTCAGGAGGTCAATCATTACATTGTCCATTAAATTGATCAACATGGTTCCTTCAGGTTCCAGCCATCGTCTAAAACCCAAAAAGAATAGTGTGAGAGGAAAAAATCATTCCAGGGAAAACAACATAATAAAGGGGGAGTACCTTAAATATCTAACATCTTAGCTTTAATTCTAATATCATTACCATAATTCTAGGATTATAACCTATACTTATACTTAACCTTAGGGACATCCCTATAAATACCATAAAAATGTCTCTAGGGATCTCAATAAAGTTCTTGCATCCTAGTTTCCAAAGGTTGACTAAACCATTCCTCTGATACCAACTTTAGAGACCCGAAGCTTATTGTACATGGACATTACATTACTTTTGCGGAATAATTAAGACGTAACAAAAAAGCAGACACACAAAGACCGTAATAGTTTAGTGCCTTTGGAAACATGGAACATAATCCTCTAATCTTGGTGAAAGATCCTCAACATCTCCCATAAAGATCATCCTTTTTTTATTACCTAAAACCTTTACTTATATCCTGGGGAAAGGAAAACATAAATATGGTGAGCACAAATGCTCAGTAAGGTCAAACATAGTGAACATAAAACAATCCATAAACATTTGAAAGCAAAAACTTGAACATGAAATTTAAACATCAAAATCTTGAGCAAAGACATAAATCACGGAAGTACGTAAGGCATATATCATAATGGAACAGCAGTCATGATAAAATATAATGGGAATAAAACATGTAATTATGGCAACCATTCATCACATTTCATGATTTGCATAGTAGCCAAGGCATTGCCGCCAAGACCATCTTAGTGGACAAAGTCCCTTTCTGAATCGAGTTCACTCCTCATTTCAGTCCTGTAAAACTGAACCGGATTAACATACTATTCTAGACATGTCTATCTCATGAGATATAAATCTTTACCCAATGCATTGGAGGGAGATATAGGTCCCACCCATATCATAATGAAATCATTCATACTTGTGACACAAAATAAACATACATAACCCAATAAATAAAATGGGTTTCATAAACATCATCCCATTATCACATAATCCAAATAA
Source organism: Viscum album (assembly GCA_963277665.1). Classification (NCBI taxonomy): domain Eukaryota; kingdom Viridiplantae; phylum Streptophyta; class Magnoliopsida; order Santalales; family Viscaceae; genus Viscum; species Viscum album. The sequence goes on along the minus strand of OY728135.1, from coordinate 1,231,823,695 downwards.
ATGAAATGGATGTCATTTCATAATAAGAAAAGAGATACCATGTAAATCATAGAGACATTATACATGAAACATACACATATGAAGTAATGTCATCTTAGATGGAAAATGGTTTTGATAAAACACTTGAAATGAATTCTTGAGGAAAATATCCTTTATTCTTCAAAATCATTTTCGTTTCACAAAATTCCATGCAGTTTTACATTAAATGTATTTTGTTGAAAATTGTCCTGAAATCTTTTGGAGGAAGATTCAGGAAAATAAGGCTTTATAAAACCGTAAAATTCTGTTCGTGCCATATAAGTTAAAAAAACATTCTTCTCGTACTTTTGACGGAAAGGTCAAAAAGTACCTCGTAAAAGAAAGATTCCATACATACCATGTAGTAAAAGTAAAAAATGGGTAAAAAGGACATTAAACATACATGAAACCATTTTTAGGAATCATGGACATGGATGAGAACAATAACGCCAGTAAATACTTACGAATAAACAATCTCGGTGAAGAATGAGATTGGAAAAGTTATCCCTTACCTCAGGTCTGATATACTTCATATGTATCCTAACCTCCTGCATAATGATTTAATAATGTCATTTACTTATTACAGAATCATATTAACTGTTATGATATCATATATGTTTCACTTATGACTTTATATTACCCGTTCTTTTGTAAATTCCATGTTAAAGAGCGTTTTGGGTAAAATCGTTTCATTTGTCGTCCGTGTTTTGACTTTTAATTATTCATATGTTTAGTTAGATCATTTATACTTACATCCATAATTTAAAACATGATTTATATATAATATATATTCAGAATATACATATATATAATGGATCAATAAATGGAATGAAATGCATTGTTCATGGAGATGGTAGGTCGTACGTACGCATGAACGCTGTTTTCGTTTTCTTATTGAATTGAATGGAATTAAGTATATGACATACATATACATATAAATAAATCCAGTAGAATTATTATGATTACTTATTATATATACTTTATAATCATTATTTAATTGTTAACATGGAAAATGAATCTCATCACATCGTGGAGATGGTAATCCGTACGTACACACAAGCGATGATATCGTTCCCATATTTATTGAATCGAATTTGAGTGAATGATACAATATATTAGAATCATTATGATGTTATAATAACTATGTATAGTTATTATTTACACCATTATACCCATCCATGTAAGGTGGTGTTGGAAAAACAGATTACACCACGGTGTGGAGATGGTATTCCGTACGTACACACGCGCGGTGATGTCATTTTCCGTAGGATGGATAGAAGGTGAAATGGGGTTTATTCATATTTATAAAAACATATCAGTATATTAGTGATACTGATTTTATTACTTTATAATGAAACAACTAATTAAGAAGATGTTGAAGAAGAAATAAGCTTTAAATAATCGGTAGAAGAGATTACCTCTTCTTCGACGCACCTCCTTTAAACTTCTTCATAGGGCACTAGGGTTGGTCTCTTAAAAATACCAGTGCCTCTATAAGGTTTCTAGAGAAGGTGGGAAGTGAAATGGGCAGAGGTTGGCCATGTTTCAAGGCTCAAAATGGTGTGAGGAAGAGATGGAGGAGGTTCCCTTTTATAAGGGAGGAGAGGGGCACCTTTGGAATCCTCAAAAATATTAGTTTAATATAAATTCAAACCCCATATAAAAACCTCCAAAAATGACTCAATTCGAATATTAGATGAGATAGGGTTGTAATATCATCAGACAATAAAATTTAGACATGTTTTGACCTTATTTTAAACCTTATCATCTTGATTTATCCTTATTTAATCTCTTTAAGTTTATTTGTGGTAATAAAATTCTAAATTTTAAATGGTTTTAAATAATCACTTTTGTGTTGTTAATTTTCCATAATTAGATACTTTAATACATTTTAGATTATTTAAATTTCAATTTAGAATTTTTAAATATTTTTGTGATTTTTAAAAAAAATTAATAATATGTTAGTATTATAAAATAACAATAGTGTCAATTTTAAAACTATTCAATTATATTAATTTAAATAAAATCTACACAAAGAATATAATCGAAATAAAATATTTAATAGATTCCTAACATGTCATATTTGTCTATAAAATTCATGGAGCACATTAAATAGTTCATATAATATTTATTTTATTATTTTTAAACCCATTTATTTGGTATATCTCTTAATAAAATAATTAGTACAACATTTTTGTATAATTATTTAATAAACGTATTTGTTGCATAAAAATTAAAAACAAAATCCTTCGATGAATCTAAATATCAAATCCTTTATAATAATAATTTTACTTGAATTTATCATCTTAAAAGAACAACATGTAAATTGTTATCTTTATTAAATTTTGAAGGTGACAACTTTGGAATCATTTAATATAAAATATTATAAGTGTCATAATCTCCATAATAAGGATAAAAATTGTCAAACATTTGGCAAGTGGATGATTAGGGTTTATATATACACTAATAATAAGTTTTGTGCAGATTTTTGGGCCTTTTATATGTATTACTATTTCAATAAAAACTGTATTATTGATTTTTCACAAAATAAATAATTTCAGCATCATTAATATACAAGATAATAAGGTGATTAAATAACTCTTAAAAATTACAAATAAATTACCATGATAAAGAAAAACATTTTATCTTTCAAATGGGTATTTATAACCGAACTTATATTCTGTATAAACGTATAATAAAAATACATTAATTATTAAAGTTGAGTGAGACATATTTCACTTTCCATTAAATAAAATAAACTAAAGGTCTTAATCCCCTTAAAGTGGGTTCTAATGGATTCCATTTCGACCCAAATATGACTTAGTATTAAATATAATCATCCAATTTTATTAAGACAAGTATTAGGATAATTTTATAATATTATATTTACCCTTAACTACCCAATTTACCTTTTACTATGGTAAATAAAACTTACCGTGGTTACTATTCATAAACCCCAAAAAAAGTAGTCTGTTAATATAATTTGGACCCAATGATTCCAAATATAGAATCCATTTTTCCAAATTCAATACACATAAGTTTCATAAATTATATTAAAATTAATCCCATTGTCGAAAGAAAACTGGTTTTTGTTTAAAACATTGCAAAAGATTGAATTTATATATCCTACGAATTCAATGTAAAATAAATGCTTTTGAAATAAATTATTTTAAATGGTAAAAAAATATTCTATTTATACATTAAAACCATTCATTATTATATTTTAACCAGATAAGTTATTACGATGAAAAAAGTTGTTTTTAATTAAAATATATGGTGTTTTTACTATTCATTAAAATATGAAAGTTATCCGAATAATATGAAAAATTTATCAAAGGTAAAATTTTATATCCTAATTAAAAATAATAATTTCATTTTGTAAAATTGAACTTATAAACATGTCAAAAACTAGATTTAAAGTGGGTGCGCCATCAAAAGACGGCAAAACTGCATTTTTTTAAAATTACTTATTTTACCCAAAAAATTAATTTTGTTCTCATAACATGTTATAGAAAATGTGTAAGATGAATAATAATGTTATAAAATTCAAAACATAGTTAATACTATTCATAAGTGCTAGTTCGTGATAATATTATAACCATATATCGTTGTTAGTGAAACCCGGTATTGCGTACAACACACGCTATCGAGGAAGGTCGCGATTACGTGTAATGCAAGCCAAATCAGGGTTGCGTGTAGTGCAAGACTCCTTTGTTGTTTAATGTAACAGAATCCAACCATATTTAATTTATAAATTCAATATATATATATATATACACTCAATGTTGCGTAGAATGACTATTGTCAAACGAACTTGAAATTGTGTGTAACAAAATCTAAGAATAGTGATGTGTATACTTCTAGCTAATACGGTGTTGCGTATAGAACAAGATAATATTGTTGAGAATAAAAAACATGACATCAAATAAATTAAAAAGAATACTTATCATAAAATATCGGGTTGTTACACCACATCCCCGGAAAACACAAGATACGCTAGTCTGGCCTCCAACTACTGTACTTAGCACCAGTGGTACGGAAAGTCTCTCTACATCTAGTCCCAAAGCGTGGCCTAGACCAAGTGCAACAAAGGAATGCGAAGCTCCCGAATCGAACAAATAAGAAACAAGAGTGCTGAACAAACAAATCGTACCTTGCACCACCTCAAGTCCTGTTGAAGCTGTCAACTCTGTTGCGTGTAACTATCCACACCCATCTCCTCTGCATCTCTGATGTCATACACCTCCTCGACCATGCCCTGGTCGAGGTCCCTGAGGATCACCCTGAGGTCGTCCTCCTCCTGCAAATTCTGCCCTCGGTGGAGCATGGTCCTGCTGCTGCTGGAAGGGCCTCACCGACAAATGCTGCTGCTGAGGTGGGCGCTGAACCTTCCCACCTCCACCGTACTGAGCTCGGGTCGGGCACCGACTCTGAATGTGCCCGAAACCTCCACAAGAAAAACACTTTGATCCTGGGCTCGTGAACAAGGGACGAGGACTTGAAGATCTGAACTGGAACTGTTGGGCCCTGATCCCCACTGGCCTGAACCTAGAAGGTCCCGTCACAGGAGACCTACTGCTGACTGCCTTCCCCTTCGACAAACCTGGCAGGATCCCCTCACGTGGTGCACCTCCCTGCGAGTGCATCCTCTCTACAACCTCTGCCTTCTTCAGTACTGCTAAGTACGTCGGAAGGGTGAAGGGGTGACATCATAATACAGTGAAGGACGAAGCACCTCCTCCAAACATATCGCCCGAGACTCCTCATCCAGAAAGAGATCTGGAGCAAAGCGTCGGAGATCCATGAACAGGATCTCCTACTCTCATACTGACATACTCCCCTGTTGAAGGGAGAGCAACTCCTACCACTTCTCCACCTTGATCATGGAAGAAAGGAATTCATCTCCGAATTCCTTCTCAAAGTCAGCCCATGGAACCTTTGCCTCTATCCTCTCTCTAATGTTGAGCGTCGACCACTGTCGCACCGCACCTCTCATCTGACTGATGGCTAGGGGAACCTAGTACTCCCTCGGAGCACGGATCAAGGTAAAAGAGATCCCTAGCTCCTCAATCCACCCCTACGTCTCCATATCCGATGTACTACCCTCGTACTTCTTGAGGGTCTGTCGCTAGAAAGAACAGAGAGTCTTCTACCACTGGCTATCTTCCTCCTCCCGGTCAATCCTCAACTGATCGACCGCCTGAATCTGCTGTGCCTCGGCCGTATGAGCCACCTGAGGACGACGTCCAGGTTCCATAGCTGTACGGTAAACAAAGTTCGCCAAATCCCAATTAGTAAGGAAGTTTCTCAGGGTTTCATTTTATCATTTTATTTCAATTTCTTTCCTAGAACACCCAAATCAAGTAAAACACAATCATGATGATGGATATACCTTCCCTAGGGTCTCTACCCTATAATCAATGTAGTCTCACTTGGTTGTTCGGTAGGCTCAGATTCCTTGCATCGGATCACGGGGGGCCCTAAAATCCCGTGTCCAAGCCGGTCATCCCTAGCATATGCCACGCACCAAGATTAACTATCACTGTTTTCCTACCATCCCATGTAATCCTCACTGTGCCTAACTCCACACTCCATCCTATCTCTCAACCATCAACTCTGATACCATTCCTCCATGACCCCCTCCCACCAAAGATGCCCCTCCTGAGCTGGCAATGGTGAAAGGGAGATAATGACCCCCGAGTCCCACCTCCAGTAGGCCCCACAGTGGCGACTAGCACCAAGGTTATGAGTTTTCACGAATATGGGAGGAATTACCCTCTTTATTATTTAAGATCGGGAAAGAGGAAAAGTTAACCACCAAAAAGGAAAAGAACAAGTGTATAGAAATGAACCCAAACCAAACCCACATGCATATTTAAATAGTTCTGAAACATGGTACATGTAAAAGAAATCTCAAAAGTATAATACCAAAAGAAAACAAGAGTACAACAAATGCAACAACTCCAACTGTCCGACTAGTAGGGTCCCGCACGGCCCTGGTAGTCCTCCTGGAAACCTAAAAGTAAACATTGGGTGAGCATACAAGTATACTCAGTAGGGAAACATGAAGCTATCATGCACAAGTGGGGAGACATCCTAATGTCCCGTGAGAACAACAGAAGAAACCTAGGAAGGAATTCTATCCACCCAACCTCACCAGACACACTCACCAAAACACAAACACAACAGGTAGTAGTATATAAGAACTAGAGTATTGGGTACCCAGCACCATTCCCCAATAGTTAGTTGCTCTTCCTAACATCAAACGTCCTGACGCTGCCACACTCTCCCCGCCCGCACACACCTAGGCCTCACAAACCACACATCCTGATCACACACACCTGGGCCTCACAACCAGTTATCCCGCCCACACACACCTGGGCCTCACAACCACATAACCTTCCCGCATACACCTGGGCCTCACAACCACGTATCTCGCCCGCACACACCTGGGCCTCATCCCGAAGATTCTTGGGAAACAGTAAAACATGCTCGAAGAGTCTTGGGCTAATGCCACCCCAATCGAAACCTACCTGAAGGTTCTTAGGTGTAAGGTCACCTCAAGCCATCACAGCCTAGGGAAGAAGGAGCAGGAAGGAGCTAGTAACTAAGGGGAAAACACCCTCTCCCATGAAATGGGAGTGTTCGGCACTAAATGCTCAACATGGGTGGGGTGCGATAAAACACAAAGATACAGATATATATATATATATATATACCAAACACTCAGCCCAACCTATGGCTTCTAAATAGAGAAACTGAGCACGTTCCTCGGCACTGCTACCACGAAGCATGCATACAAAAAACAACCCCAACCCCATTTAGGTTTTCACATTTCAGAAGAATTAGTTTATTAGTTACTTAATTACTGGGAAACTATCCATAACCAACCATATCAACTGTTCGTAAAACATATCCCTGCCATCCACAAATCAAGTTAGGAAACCCCATGTAACACGACCAAGTCCTTCTTATTATCAAACCAACCCCATTGATTATTAATCTAGTCTCATTACCATGCCCCACCATTCATTAACTCTTCCACTTTTATTTATTATTCAAAACCCATGGACCATTCACGTTCCAACCCATCCCTGCAGCCCCGCAGCCAACCACCATAACCACAAACACACTGAGTCTCGTACATCATTATCCCTTAAAAAATACCATTTTTCACAGCCCCGGTGCCCGTCACCAACATAACAGTCACACTAGCCCACAACTAAGTCAACCGTAGCCCCGCTGCTCACCTGATCGACAACAACCCACAAAACACCCCCATCACATGCCATGTATCCAAGACAACATCCACATGTTCATTGTTCTATTTTGTTCAACCGGGGTGATCACACAAGGGATCCATATTTTAAATCAACCAACCTTACGTGATTAACCAAATTTCCACATTCAACGAAGTTTCTATCCACAAAAATGGTCTAGAAAGATAGGGTGACATTTAATTGTGCAAGAAAAGGCCCCCAACAACCATGATTATCAGTAGGCATATGCCTATTCAATTCACAACATAATATCACAGGATATAAAATAAACATAACAACTTCCCGATCCCCGTTCTTTAACCAGTTATTATCTTAGTTTAATGGTTCAACCATTTCCCATGAAAACAAGAGGATACCCACCCCATATGATGCGCAATTTAGAAAGACGAAGGTAAGACCCCTACCTCAATAGGTTCTGATCACAATGCTCCCCCGGATCAGCTTTAGAAGACGTCTGTCGGTGTCCATCACTTCCGTCGAGTGCCGGAAAAACCTCCTCAGGTAGAATTTGGAAAGTAAAGGCCGAAGGAAATACAACGGATCTAATCTCATAAGTTCCACCACGTCATTACGATTTCGTGGCCACTGACAGATCATAAATCGGAGCTCGGACGAAGAAGTCATGGAAGAAAGAGCCTTTGAGTCTCTTGGGAGAACTCTCCTCAGAGGAAAAGGGAGGAGAGGGGTGACTTGAAAATGAGGAGGGGACCCCTCCTTTTATAGGCGATAATAGAAAAAGTACACGGAATGTACATTATGGTACATGGTGTGTACTCGGTTATTTCACATGGTCTCCATGTGGCGTCCAACACGGATCTGCGGTCGTTGATTGGTCAACACACGGTTTGAGGGTAACCCATACGCGGGGAGGGACTACATGGCGTGTAATTTGGACAGACGGCATGTACCCATTTATTTCACATGGCATGGAAACGAATCTAACACGGCACACGGCTGTTGACTGGTAACCCATACGCGGGGAGGGACTACACGGCGTGTAGTTTAGGGTACACGGCGTGAACCCATTTCCATCACACGGCAAGGACACTGCTTTGAACATGAGGTATACCCGGCGAGGGGGTACACGACATGTAGTTTGTGGTACATGGTGTGTACCCATTTCTTTCACATGGTAAGGACATGGCCTTGAACACGGGGTATACCCAACGAGGGGGTACACGGCGTATACTCAGACTACACGGCATGTACTTACCAAATTCTAGAAAGTGTGGGAAAAGTACATTTTACCCTACAAAACAATTCGTGACCTTCTTTTTGACAGTGGAATGGTCCGGAGAGGTCCGGGCCATTATAGATATATATACATCAATCCAATAAAAAACTCCCAAAATACCATTAATCACCTAAAAATCACATAAAATAAAAAATATTTGATCATATAATATGATTCCCATAATTAATTTTATATCTATACACTAAACTATTTATATAAAAACATTTTCATACTAATCGGGACAATATGTAATAAAGTGGTAGGTGTTTCACCCTTATCACCCTTTGGTTGTGTGTTCTAGCCAAACATGCTTGCCGAATGTAACAAGTTATCTCCCGGTTCGTGGGTTTTCCATTTTCCAAAACTATATTAATATAATTCCAATAGAATTTACAAAAAAATATGATCAAAGAACTGAAAAATAAGATCCAAATTCAAATAAATTTTCATTCCCATGATTATCTATATTATAAAACTTATGTTCCTAAACATTAATTCACCATTATTACCTCAACATCAAAAATCATATATACCATAATATTTTTTAATATCATTAAACTTATATTGATAAAATAACAAAACTTATTCCCAATATATACTTTTCAATAAAAAAAATATATATATATAAGAGTTACATATACCATAAATAATTATTAAAATTAATAAAATATCTCCACGGTACTTACATCATATAAAACCTCAAAAGGGGTATCTATTCAATTAAACTTATAATCAAACATAGTCTTATTAGCCCATAGAAGTACCTATAAATATTAAACTATCGTCATATAAATCATATATTTAGTGTCTAAGGAATTTACACAATCTATATTATAGTCTTCTATTATTAAATATATTTTTCCTAAATATTGGTCCTAAGGTTTCTAATAAACTTACTTACATACCAACCATAAAAACCTGAACAAAATAGCATAGACCCAATGGTTACTTTATTACATTGGCATAAGATATATGTGATATCATCCAGCTAAAATAATAGTTTAATAGTCTTGGTAAACTAGACACATACTGTAACCTCATGTTACATTTGAAAAAATAATATACAACATTATGAAAGTAAATATTCTACATCCTTAAACCCATTAAAATATTTCTTCTTCATATCCTAGGGAATGGGTACAAAATAAGGTTGATCTCAAATGATCAGTATGGGTAATGTACATTAAAAACAATCATGAGTAAACATGGATTAATCAATTTAGAAAGTCAAATAACTGAAAATTACTGTCATTTAGTCAATAACATAATCATGATGAAAAATATGGAATGTATAAATTAAAATTATATAATTTCATATAAATCATCACATTAGGTTTAATTTAATCATTGGATATCATAACTAATCAAATAATCACATGGAAATTAATAAATAATCTCATAAATATGAAATTCTTAATGTTTTATATCATAAACATATCTTCAAGGTCCCGTCCAAAGACATCTTACACAAAAGGGAAAGGAAAAAGATGAATAGAAAAAACACTTTGTGTCATGACACCTGTTAATACAACGAGGGTCTATAACTGGTCCCACCTGTCACTTACTAAGTCATATTCATTCTTGATATAAAATATTATAATAATAATTCAATACATAATAAAAATAACCATTTTTATTGTAAATATACCTTAAAAAAAGTTGTTATTTTCCCAATAAAATTGATCATAAACAATCTAGAGAAAGAAGAATGATAATATCATTACAATATATACCTACTGTAGTATATGTAAATTAAAATTTTGTTTTTATTGTTTATTTTAAATACAATATAAATATCATTAAAAATATTTTATAAAAATAACCTTTTTACTTTGAAAATCACTTTTAAAAACTATAAATTTAATGAATATTAGGAAAATATTTTTTATAGAAAAGGAACATGCAAACATACAAGGGAAGCATCAAATTAATGAGTTGTCCTAATGGTGGTAAATCCTTTTCATGGTGTATATGTTAAAAAACATTCTTTTTATACTCGTAAAAAGGTCCAAAAGTACCATGTTTGTAGAATGACAATGTCATTTAATTTAAACCATTTTTGAAAATTCAAAACATGTATAACCATGAATTTAAAAAAATAGACTAATATTAATAAAATATAGAAAACATTTTTATAAAACTTATACATGGAAGAAAAATATTTCCAACTAAAGTTGAAATAAAGTCTTTTTTTGGAAAAATTATATTTTTAGTGATTTATGAGAAAATCGAAATGAAAACATATAATTTTCAAGGATAAATATATGAGAATAAAATATATTGGGTTTAACTTAGAAATATCAAATAACCCCCCCCCCCCCCCCTAAATTGAGATACGCAAAAATAAAAAATATCGAATAATAATGGTATTGTGAAATAAACCCTTCTCACTTTAGTAACTTTAAAATAATAACCCCCATGAAATGAATAACATTAAATGAAAACAAAAAATACATTACTTTAAATATATTACTTAAATAACATATAAAGGGGTTGTATATATAAATTATAAAATAAAATAGGTGTACAATATAAAGTACCTACCAAAAAAGAAAATTTGAGATGAATAACCCATATAATGAGCATAATATTAAACATAGAATTTACCAATGAAGTGTTGATGTGTAAAAATATAATTCCAAAAAGTTGTAAATAAAATTTAATTATATAAAATTTAATTTCACACATAATCATTACATAATATAATCAATGAAGAACTGTTATATCCAAATGATTGAAAATTGAGTTATAAAACACTCACTACATGGTAACATTCAAGTCAAAACCCCTTGGACGAAATAAATTGAATTGAAACATAAAATAATAGTATGTATGATGTATGGGGGATATGACGTATAAAAGGGGATGTATATACACTCTTGGAAATCAATTAGTCTGATAATAATAAAATATGTCTCAATGAATTAAAATTGAGATGAAATCCCTTACATTTGGTCTGACTTTCCACATATGTTCTTTATCTTCATGAATAATAAAATTTTGTAGATTATTTAATTTTATAAAAAAAATTATGGTTTATTATTGTTTTAATATTATTTAATGACATATTATACTTAATTACTTAATCAATTAAGTTTTCATTAAATGTTATGATGATATTTAATTCATATGTCCAAAATGACATCAGTTGTTTGACTATGGTAAAAGAGTTCATTATTTCATCACTTGTAGAATAAAAATAATTACATAATTATAATTTTATAAAAGAATTATACTTTTTAAACAATCTATGTAATATGGATATTAAAGATGAACTGTGTTATAAATATGGAGTCGGTAAGTCGTACATACCCATTAGTAATGTTAACAATTTTCAACGATCGTGAAGAAAAAAACACAATAATTATTTATCTTTAAATTATTTTAATTATTACTTAAATATAATATTATTTCTTTAAATAAAATTATATATATAATTAATATTATGTGTTTTTGAAAAATAAATCACATCGCTACATGAAGACGGTAATCTGCACATACACACAAATGACGTCATAATTTTTTATAAATAAAAATATAGTAAATTATATATTGTATTATATTTTAATAATGATAAAGATTTCATGAATATCATATATATAATGTAAATCTATCATTAAAACTATTCGAGAGTAATGTAAATTGAATATGAATTACATTAGTTCATGAGGTTGTAGTATGGCATACAAGCAACCAAAAGATTGATTTCCAAATTGATGGAAGAAGCTATAGATATATGTTATACCATTAAAATAAAGAATATATGTATATGAAAGATACTAGTGTTATTAAATCATCACATTTTATGATTGTATGAATGTGGGGTAAAAATAAATTAAACAAAAACTCTTCGTAAGAATTATACCGCTTCTTAAGACAACCACATTTGGCTTAAACCAAAATCCTTCATAAGATTGTCTTATAATAAAAAAATGACTATAAAAATGGATAAGGATGTAAGTAAGATATTTATTTAGTTAATTTCTAAAATAAATACCTTTTAATTGTGAATAAATAACAAGTCGATGTTCCCTTTCATAAGAGAGGCGAGGGGATCTCTTAGAATATAATAAAGTATTAAATTAATAAAGATTATTTTCTATATTAAAATGAATTGAAATTGAAAAATAATAATGTAATATGAAGATGATTTTAAATAATATAACAAATAGAAATTGTAGACACTTAGGTTATTTTTCACCCTTATATTTTTGTTTTAACACCTTCTAACCCTTATTGACAATTATTGTTGTATTAAAGTTTTACACTTAATGGGACAATAAAGTTCCAATAAAAAGAAAAAACGTCATATATAGAAAAAATATATATATTATCAATCATTTACCATTCACTTGGTTGAATATACAATTTTTTGGAAATTCTAAATTATTTAAATAAAAAAATTCATTATAATATATCATTAATGTCTATTTTAACACTATTTATTTATTTGGAATTGAAAAACATAAATAAAATGATGTATTTCTAATATTATCCTTTAAAATATCCTTAAAATTTGACATTTATCTACAAAATGTTTGGAATACATTAATTTATTCAAAATATATTACTTTTAATATTTTAATAATCACTTTACTTATTTTCCTTACTATTAAATAATTACTGTATTATAATAGTGTATGTATTTAATGTAATTAATTAATTAATAAAAATTTGAAATAAATTACCATGATAAAAATAATTTTTTATTTAAAATTTATATTTATATCAGGACGTATATTATTATTATCCCTATCAGAAAATATAATAGTTATTAAATGTACGAAAGTAACATCTTTTGGTTTTCTTTACATAAAGTTTTCTAAAAGATACAATCATGACCATATGGAAGAAGGTAATATATTATAATTAATTATTATTATTGATGAAATTTTGAAATATAATCAAATTAATTCATGCACTACGGTTTCTTTTTATTCCTTATTAAATTATTCTCACCCTTAATTAACTTATTTTACATTTACCATGGTAATTTTTTTACAAGGATAAGTATTAATAATAAACAAAAAATAGACCTATTTACCAAATTAATATCTTATAATTAAAAATATGAATTTCATTTTCAAATGTTTAAAACATTGATGTGGTGGAATTTAATTTATGATTAAAACGAATAAATGGATTTTTCAAAAAATACATTTCTCCATTAAGATATGATCTTATGTTAACTATGTGACAATAAATCATCATTAAATGTATTTCAATTCATAAAAATATATAATTTATAATTTTAAATAAAATATTTTCTTATTAGGGATTATTTCATTTTAATAAAATATATAAACAATATGAACTTTAAAAGCAGTTTTCAAATAACAACATTTTTATGCCTAAAAATATACTTATACCAAAATCATAGAAACAATATCATTAAAATGAATTTAATTATATTATTATAAAAAAATGGATAATTTTTCACATTAAGACCAAATCCAATATATAAGGGAAATTTTAATTTTAACTATTTATGGAATGGAAACTACACTAGTTGAAAAATTGTTAGTTTTCACTATTCACTAAAAAATCAATCATTTTAGAAAAATCAAAACATTTCGCTCAAATATAATTTTAATACTCAAATTTTAAAAAATATTTTCTTTTTATAAAATAAAATTTCTAAAATTTCTATAAATAAATCACAATGATTGATCACAAAAATAAAATAGAAACTTATTTTGGAAGAAAACTTATTTTTGAAGTAAATATTGACTTTAAAAAAATATTATGTTATTTACTATGAATTTATCAATACATTAATATTGAGTTGTACCTTTATATATATTTAACAAATCATTTAATATTATCCATACCTTCTAATTTAATGGTTAGGTTTTAATGGTCAAAAAATAATATTTCATAGTTCGTTTATGCTCAATGTTTCATGTATTGTTACCTATTAACGAGATTAAATTAATTTAAAAGGAAAAATATCAAAAAATAGTAGTATGTTATAATGGATATATTTATATAGTATTTTTGGAAATAATTTTTTCAAATAAATAGATACGTATATATTTGATATCTCAATGTCGAAATGTTTTTGATAAATTAATATTTCTAGGTAAATCTATATTTATATATCATTTTTTATAGCATTACATTTATAATATGTTCTTATGCATGTATATTTAACAAATTCATTAGGTAAATCCTACATAGATTATACTCACCCATACTTGTGTATTGTGGTGGATGCGTAGGCATGATTGATTATAATAAAGGGGAAGAAAATGTTTCAGACACTGTTTATAGATAGAAATAGAATCACTGTAAGGATATATTATATAGAGTTAGTGGATGGGATTACATCATATTTGTCTATTCCTATATGTCTACTAGTAAAATTTATTTTTATATTATTGTTAGTGTATTAAAACATTTTTTACTATGAATTATGTTTTTTAGTAAAAGCTATTTTACATCCACATAGGTGGTTATCCTTTTAGGTATGTATATTTGTGTGGTAAATCATTACCCAAGTGTTCATTTTATCCCTTTTCACTATTTTCCAACCTCATGAAATTAGGGTAGTCTACATGAGGCTATATGAAACCCTGATTTAGATCTCATTATTCAATACATGTGTTATTGTGTTACAAAATTATATGAGGGAATATTTTTTTAATTTATGTGCTAAAATATTTGTATTCATAGAGAATAAGATGTTTGTAGATTTAAATGTACACATAAAATAGGAATATCTAACCACTTTATAGTGATTATATAGTTACTAGGAAGTTTGGGTAAATGTATGGTTTGGGATGACCATATATGATTTTTTATTTTTTTTATAAGTTAACTAGACTTGGTTTTTAATAGGTAGGATTTCATGAATTATTATAGATATTTTAATGAATTGAATTTCTTGAACGTGGTTGGAGAGAATTTGTTTCTATTATATAGAAATATGTTTCCATTAATTCAAGGATTATTGATTTTTAAAAGTTAATTTTGAAAATGGGGTTATAATGATTTTTTTTGAAATGTTGTGGTAAAATATTAGAAAGTAGAATAAGCCTAAATAAAGGGATATAAATACCCAATATGTATTTTTGAGTATAATATTTTGATGGTGATTGATTAGGAATATATGTTATATTTATTTAATTGTTCTATATGTAATAGAGTTATTTTATCAATAAGAGTTCTTACTATAAAGGGGTGTGGAGCAGTGGAATTTTCTTTTAAGGGTTCTGAACTTGTCATTAGGATTTTAGAGACTGTCAAATATTTGATTATGTAATATAATTAAGATAGGATAAGGGAGATGGATTATAAATTGGGTCTTAAAAAAAGATATTCCATCTTTTAGAGGGGATATAGGTCTCGTGATGATATAGGAATTAATGTATTAAATCCATATGATATTCTTTTTTTAGATTCCAAAGGCCTCAAAGGTAAATTTAGAATTTTATTTTTTTCAAATACCATCTTCAAAATGGAGGTATATTGAAATATAATATGAAATTCATAAATATATTGACTAAAAGGGATTATAAAGGATTTTTAATGATAAATACATCTCTAAATAAAAAATGTGGCGAAGGATAAATTTTTTTATAGTTTCCATAAGGTGATATATACAAGGGAGTACATATCAATGTTTTCTAAGATTTTTTAGTATTCACTAGAGTTTTCTAAAAATGAGAAACTCATGGATAGATGTTTTTATGTGTGTTTATAAGAATAGATACGACCATGTATTGTCTTTTTCAGGCTACATAATTAGTCAAAGTTGATTAGTTGGGTAGATATGGTAGAGAAAAAATTGGTAGAAACATAGTATGGAGGTAGTTTTTTTCTCTCTCAGGTAGAGGTTAATGTTTACTTAATTTTCTGAATTGAATGTCAATGGAATCCAAAATAATATTTATAGATTAATTTGTAGACTTATATAAGGCTAAGATAATACAATCCTGTTTCAAAATATTGTATATTTGGGGATTTGAGTTAGAATTCTCAATACACACATATTTGTTGGTTTTAGTATAAGAATGAAGATCCTCTAAAGATGTACTATTAGATCTTATCATGGGTGAATATAATGGGAGCATCCAATAATGAAAAATGATCTAAGATACTAGATGAAACAATTAATTATAATGATTCAGGGACCAATGGTAGAGAGTTGAGGCCACATCAAAATGAGAGACTAGTGTATTCTAAGATTTAGTGAAAGGTCTTTAAACCTAAGAAGGCTACAAGGAAGTAAAAGATGGATTTAGGTATTTATATTATGAATGTTTCCATTTTTAGTACTCATATAATTAGTTATATATTTTTGGATTCTGGGGCATTAAATTTAGTTAACTTGTATTGATATTTTGATCAATTAGGGTTATGAGTGTATTTGATGGAATTTTCCTTGAAAATCGATAATCCATTCAGTAAAATGATAGAGAAATGGTTTATATATCTATAATAATTGAAATTATTGATTAAATGGAAGTATCATATTTTTTTGGCACTTGATATGAAACTGTATGGATTTATTATTAGGTTTGGTTGATTTGGAAATTTATGGATTAAATCGATTACTACAGTCATGGAATATTTTATATAAACCTAGATGGTACTATGCATACAATCTAGCGATAGTGGGAAATTCATTTAATAAGGAATTTACAATGGAATGTGATATTAAATAAATTCCTTTCCATTTGAGGGCATAGTACTTGGATTAAGAGAGTTAAATAAATGACCTCAAATTTTACTGGTGGTGGATAAATATCTAGATGATTTGAGTAAATATTTCTCTAGCTTATCACCAAAAATTAATGTACAATTTTCTTATGATCAAGTACATGAAATGAAACCAGTTTATTTATGTTTTTATTTTATAGAACCTATAGATATAATAAAATTATAGGTGCATCTAGAAAATCTTGAGAATAATTACTTATTTGACCAAAGGTTCTTCCTTGGAAGAATAAGGTAATTTTTCTATAAAAATATATTATAATTTGAAATTATGAATAGAATACTTTAAGTTAAAATATATGATTAAAAATAATAAATGTACATTACCCAAAATTGATTATTTTTTTAACTAAAATGGAAATCTTGGTTATTTAAGCTCATCCTTAAATCTCGGTATCATCTTTTAAGGGTAAAAGAAGAGGTGATTTTCAAGAAGGGAAACCAATAATGATATTAACATTATTAGGTTTTGGTTATTCCTTTTTGAGTTACTAAAAAAAATTAGTTTTTATGGAATTAATAAATTATATTTTCCACAAATGTTTAGATCGATTTGTGGAAGGGTTTGGCATGTTATCTTGATATACTCAAGAATGAAGGTTGATCGTGAATATTAATTAGAGATTTTTATGGATATCTAATTTGAGAATAATTAGCATTCAAGGTTTTTGAAATTTCACTTTTGGATTTATAAAATAAAATTTATCGCGAACATCATTTTTTAGGAAGGATTTTTCTTTGATCATTATATATTGATTATGAAAATGTCCATGGAAAAACCCATAAATGTATTTTAAAATATATATTTTCTATCCATGGATAGATAAGACTGTTGATTCATTTAATAGTTTGTTAAGAAAATTATTCCATGGAAACAATAATGTGAACCAGATCAAATTTAGACTAGATTGTGACACTAAATAAAGTATTTGAAAAATTAAATTAGAGATTCACATTTTTATTAGGATAAAATGAATATGATTAATACATAAGAGGGGGGTTAATTGTGATTATTTATAACCTTCCAAAGTATTCAAAAAAAACCCTATTAATATATAGTTATTATTTTTCTTCTCTCTTAAAGATGAGTTAGAAATTTAAATAAATAAAGAAAAGAACATGGTGATGTATAGTGGTTCCTGGCACAACGATCGACTAGTACACTCCACAAGGCACTTTTAGTGAGAATGATTATTTTCACTAACAATTACTTTTATTGAGGACTTCTAAAATTAAGTACAAAAATTTGATACCCTCCCAATAAATATTTTATAAGGATTTCTGGTTCATTTACCAGAAAAAACAAATCCATAGTTTTGTCTGAGATTTGGAAACTCCATCACCACCACTACTGAGTTTGAGAATCTGATACTCCAATAAATCAATATGATTGATATTACTGAGAAAATAGATTTATGTTACAATTATAGAAATTACTAATATATGTGTTGGATTTTTTGTAATTCATAGTAATAGAACATTAATATACAATGTTTCCATAGGATTTCATCAAAAAGTGATTGAAAAATCAGCATATAGATGAGAAACATTGTTTTTCTCCAAATTATAACTCAAAAAAATTATTTATCTAATAGATAGAATTTTATTTAACATTAATATACAATATAAGTTACATCAACAAAATCAATTCAATCTGCTAGATCAAAAAATTTATGTCTCCAATGTGTAGATCTGAAGGAAATGAATTTTTTTTAAAGAAGAATATTTCTTTTCAATATGTATATGTATATTTAGAATATGAAAATATCAGTATTTATACTATAGGATGAACAAATAAGTGTCAAAACAACTCGAGAAATAACATATAATATATAAAAATTAATTGAATTCAAAATCATTCAAAGTGAGTTAAAACTTACCTTAGTAATAGATATGATTTTAATCCACTGAATAAGATCCATCGAAGCAGCTGTAAAACATATTTAACGATATATTTACTTCTAGTGAGACCATTGCTGAAAACAAAGATAATATCTTAAATTTAAAACTATTAAGTCAACCAGTCAAATGTAAGGCACCATTGCGTAGTGGAAAACTATAAAAGTACAGTTGACGATATATGGTTGATTATAAAATCTAGGTTGAGGATCCATATTTTTATTCATAAAATTTAGTGTGTCTTCCAAATGTTGGGTTGTTAACCCATACATTTCCAACTATGTATGCTACATAATCCATATGTTTTATTCCTAACATAGGGCTTACAAACCATGTGTTACACATAAAATGTAGGGTATGAATAGTTCTTCTAGATTAATTTCAAATACATCCCAAATACTTTATCAAATATTTTACCTTGGATTAACGCCTTTTGTATGCTTCCAGATTAAAAAATATGTTAACAAATATCATATTTATAATATTCACTAAAAAAACATGATTAGTACCCTAAATTTAAATTTTTGTGAGCATGGAAATCAAAAATAAATTGTTGACTTTGTTCAATCAAAATATACTCAGCCATCTCCCCCATTTTGAAAACAAAAAAATATATATATTACAATTAAGTTAAATAAAAAATAACTTTAAATGCATTTCTTTATTTTCTCATAAATTTATTTTATAAATTTATAATATAAATTACTCATATAAATATCTTCCCCGTTATGTGACATAAAAAATATGAGAATAAATTGTAGAAACATAAAATCTTCCTCAATTAAAAAATAGACAATATTATTCAGTGAATAATAATGGTTTCTAATAAATGTATGAAATCACTTAATCTATGTTATAACACATTGTAAATATTTAAAATAAATCCATATAAAACATGGATTTTATGAACATGAATTTCTTGATTCCTTCATCTTTATTAGATTGGTTTTAAGACTATTTGAAAAAATATATTTGGAAAAAGAATAAAAAACAATTTAACAGTTTCTGAGAAGAGGATTCTGGATATATATGATAAAATGAAATGTTTTGTTATGAAAATTTTCAAAGGATTCAACACATTATCTAGCAAAAAATAAAGATTAATCATTTCAAATTTTTACATTTTAAAAAAATCTATGTAAAATATATATTTTAAAATAAAATATTATATGAATAAATAGAATTTCTAAAAACATGATATTTATAGACAAAAATAGTTTTTAAAGATTAAATAGTGAATAGAGTTTCTCATAAACATTTTTATAATTAAAACGTTAATGTATTTTACAGGTATTATTTTATTATTTTTTTAATTATTTTTTTAATATAGAAACATATATAAAACAATTCTTAAGAAATTTGAGTTCTTAGAAAATCAATTTTGCAATTACATAGACTATGTTTTAACTATTTATTTAAAATACTAAAGAAGAATTTAACAATTAAAGATAAAATATCTTTATCACAATATATATAAAACAATTAATGAAATAAAAACTTAAATATGAAAGTAATATTGACATTATTCCTTGATTATTTGGTTATGTTTCTAAAATATTTTGATAACAAACTACGTTAGAGTTGATCACTCCTTTGTTAATATAGTTATTACCATATACTTCTCAGATGAAAATATAACGATTTAACGATGTGTCTTAATATTTTTCTTCTAAATAATATAAAATAAATGTTTCTTTTATTACCCATTTAATTTTGGGTCTGGTAGAATTTGATACCAATGTCTTGGATAACCAAATCTGTTTATTTTTTGTTGATATTAAACTATTTAAGTTCGATAATTATTTTAAAAAAATTGAATTTTTTGACACAAAAAAATGATGTTTTCTAAAGAAATAGTTATTTCCTTATTTTCATTAATCCCATAATAAAAAAATTTAATAATTGAAAATATTTTTCTATTTGGACTAGAAAGAAATAACTCTTATATAATTTAGTCCTTCACAATTACTAGATATTCCATGTTTTCGTTTCCAATTTTATCTTGACCAAGAATTTTAATTAAATAATTTTATCCTTTGTTAAGCATACTAGAAGATTTATTTTAAATTATAAACTCAACTAACACTTTTTAAATTTTAGTTTCTCACCAATCACATAAAATTTTAGAAGAATTAGATTTTTAATCGATATTTTTTTCGAAAAAATTTCTATATATTATAAAATAGCATGATGCATTTTTATGCGACATGTATGATATTTCATTAGGGATTAAAATTTATCATGAAGCATAAATAAATACTTATTATTTTTTTAACAAGAATGTTTTTTTGAAATTATATTTTTTATTGTAAGAAGATTTTACCTCAACATTATGAGTCATAAAACATACGATTTCATATTTATGTTCATCCTTAGAGATTATATAAGGTTTATCATTTTAACCGTAAGAATCACTCTAAGTATCCTGTATAATTATATTTCCATTTCTTTTATAATCATCTTTACATTGAGATTTATGCAAATGAATGTTAAACATTGAATGATCTTTTTGTTTTTTATCGCAACCTCTATTTTCTTTAATACCTTTACTTCTTTTTTTATACATTTTTAAAAACATTTAGCAAGATTTGATAAACATTTATTTGGATATAAACGTATTAAATTATATGAATCTATGACAATAGTTATTTATAGAATCTTATTAATATTTGATATGATTCTTAGTATCATCCTATATCTCAACTTCATACATCTTTAAAGTTCCCATAAGATATTTCATTTCAAATTATTAAACAGGTGTGGATTGATATAATGTAGTAGATATTTCCTTCCACCAAGTGGGCAAAATCCTAATTAATATTTATTTATGATATATTTTTTTAATTTGATCTCCCAAAGTATGAATATTAATGAATTTTTTTTCAATATCTCTTTCATACGAGTGATATATTCTTCTTCATACATTATGAAAGTATCAAAAAAATATATTTGTAGTATTTTAGCTCATATGTTTCATATTATAGATTCATTTCAAGGAAATAAAAATAGTCTTCCAAATCTCATTTGTATTAAAATATTAAGAAACTAGATTAAACTAATTAGTTCCTAGGCAACATACCATATAATTTATTTCATTCCAATTTAGTTCATATTTTTTATCTGTATCATCATCTCATTTCTCTAGATCTTCCTTTAAAATATATAAAATCCTTAAAACCTTTAAATAAACATGTATTCCAATTTTTTTAAAAGAAGTCATTATGAAAGCATTCGAGTATCGATAATTATCGTCGTTAAATTAAAGAGTACAAATCATCGACTTACCATCTCTAAGATCATCTATTCCAAGATTTATCTTCACCTAGATCTTTAACCTGATCATGTTTGGGAAAAAAGATACCTTTGATATTTCAAAATATTTTAAGATATTGATACACTATTTTGTATCAAATAAAATAATCCTATATTTATAAAATAAATTTAGTAAAATAGTACGAATTCATATACTACTTGTTGGAATCGGTTATAAACAAAATAATTTTCTTAGATTCCAAAAAATAGAAATATATCAATATATCCATTCCTCTGATACAACATATTTGGTCAAAAATTCTAAGATGTAGTCATAATAGTGGTAAATTGTGATTATTTAAAACCTTCAACAGTATTCAAAACAACCCTAATGATATACTATAATTCATTTCATTCTCTTTTAAAGATGAGTTAACTGAATAAAAAAAACAAATGCCTATGTATAGTGGTTCGGGCACAAGGATCACCCATTACACTCCACCATCATTATTTCAGTGAACATGATGATTTTCACTAGCATCTCCTTTTATCCATGACTTCTACAACTAAGTATAGGAATTTCATACCTTTACAATAAGGCTTTTCCATGGCCTTTAGGTTCTTTTACAAGGAACTATATATCTAGAGCTTAGTCCAAGAAATTGAAACTTCATCCCCACAACTACTCATCCTGAGTAACTGATAATACAATAAATCAATAGAGCTTGATTTTACTGAGAAAAAAAATATATTTCTCTAATACTTATAGTAGGAATACATTAGATATGTTTGATATTCAATAATACATTGAAGTAGAAAAATAATCTTCATTGTTTTCGGGATATTTCATCAAACTGTGATAGATAAAACACAAGATATATGTCTCCAAAGAGTAACTCTAAAAAATCAATATATAACTTATAGAAGAATGTTTAATAATATGATATAGCAGCAATGACAACAACACCAGAAAGACAATCAGTATGATAAAAAGGGGTATTTATTCAATGTGTAGCTTTGAAGGGAACAAACCAATGTTATTTTTTAATCACAGAGCTCCTTATTTTTAATTTATATCTTTATATTTAGAATGTGAACATATAAATATTTATAATTTAGTATGGAAAACTAGTGGTAAAACTATATCAAAAAATACAACATAATAAATCAAAAATATTTTATTTCAAAATCAATTGATGAGAGTGATAACTTCCCTTAGGAATTGGAAAATTTTTAATCTATTGAATACAAGCCATTGAATCAGTCATAAAACATATTTAAATAGATATTTACATCAAGTGAGATCATTTTCAAAAACACATATAATATCGTAAATATAAAACTCCATCATTGACCATTAAAAAAATGGTTCCTTCACATAGGGACAATCTAAAAAATTCGAGTTGACAATGTATGATTAATTATAAAAGTAGTTTGGGTGATCCATATGTTTATTCCTCAAACATCAGGTTTCTTCCAAATATAGGGTTGTTGATACATACTTTTCCAATGGTGTATGGTACATAATCCATATATTTTATTCAAAGTGTAGGGTTCCAAAACCATTTGTCACACTTACAAATGAGGGGTATGAATAATGTTTTCATATTATGTTAATACATATACAAAATACTCAATCAAATCTTTTCCCACTGATTAATGACTTTTTTATGCTTTTAGAATGAAAATAAATATTTTATGGAATTATATTATTCTTGAAATTAACATAAAATGAACTTCACTAATAATATAACTGTGGGTGTTTTTTAGTATCAAAATAAAAAATAAATTAATAAAATTGATCAATCAAAATAGGATCAATAATTAGCTCTAGTTTTAATTGTTCCAAGGATAATATTTCGTTATTAAATATACTATGATACATCTAGTTTGGGATTAGGTTCTGTTTTTTATACAAGGGGTATAAGTTATATTTTTTAGATATATATAGTTGAATACCTAAGAAACAATCTCTAAAACATGATTGGGAGTTATATTTAATTATTTATGCATTCAATAAATTGATACATTATAATTTTGTGGTATTTTATGTATATATATTATAAGAGCAGGAAATATATTTTCTTACAAAATATTCCCAATATTAGAGGCTGAATATGGGTATATTATCTTTAAAATATTGATTTTGAGCTTATATAAACACAAGTTATTTTAAATACAATGGAAAATTATTTTGTAGGAATACATATACCAATAAGCTAACAGAAGCTATAAAATATTAGTAGTTGATGGGATTATTGGAAGAATTTAAATTAGATGTTAATGAAATAATGGATAATATGTTTTTGTTATTTTAACATCCATGTTGATATTATATGGGAAAGGGAAGTAAGTTATCATATGATAAATATATAATGATAGTGGTAGGACCATTGATGAAAAAATTGTTCCATTAGATTCATGGATTTATCTTAATTGATATATGCTAGTTCTTTTGGAATTAATTTTTTTTAAATATCTCATCAGTTGATATTTTTTATTACATTCAAGACTTAAATAAGATATATGATGACCCTATATTAAAATCATTGTGGTTTGGATTAAAAATGTACATCATGGTTTATGTTTGGTTTTGTTTGACTTATCAATAGTTAAGATAAGAATAATGATAATTAGTGGATTTATTTAAAAATTTAACTAGTATATAATTTGTTTGGGAGGATATATCCCTTAATTTAATGATTTTATTTCCACTTACTCAATAGAAACATGATAAGGGTTGGGTTGTGGTGGATCAAATTATTAGATCAGGTCACTTCAAACCTATTAAAGAAATATTTTTTTTTATAAACATTGTATATTTTTTATAAAAGAAATAGTTATAATTCATGTATTTTTTATTTATATTTTTTCTGATAATGATCATTTGATTACATATTGAATTTTGAATAGATTATATAATTATATGTGGTAGAGGTTGAAGATGGGTATGACATACCATTCTATGAATAATGGAAAAACAAAATAAATTATTCAAATTTTTTGGGATATGGTTTAGGAATATGTGTTCGAATATTTAAAATAAGGGGAAAATAATTTATGAAACAAAATTATATAATTTACTAAATATTTCACATTAAATATATTTATTTCTTTCATAACTTGCGTTACATAAAACAACTAGTTTAGATGAAACACGTAAAATTATTAAAATATTTTATATATATTATCACCAATAAATTGGATTGATGGTTATAAATATTAATAAGTAAATTATGAAAAATTTATTTTCTTTAAATTTATTAAAAATCAATCTTTATTAAAATATTTTAATTAAAAAAGTATTTTAAAATAAAGTGATATTTTTTTTGAGAAATATCATGCATGGAAATTATTTTATATTAATACATGAATTTAATACCTCTTTATGAATGATTTTATTTAAATTTTAATATTATATACTTTATAATATTTTTTAAACAATAAAAAAATATTTTACTACGAATACTATAAAAATAAATCCAGTTTTATGCTTAATAAAATACTTTTTATAAAAATATGTTTTTTCGAATGTGGAACAATTAATTTAAAAATAATATATGCCATATATAGGTATTTAATTATATAAAATAAATAAAATTTTATAATTATGAATTTCAAATTTTATATATAAGGACCATTTATTTTGTATCTATATGAATAAAGAGCATTATAAAATTTATGACCTCAGTAATGGGAAAATAATGTTAATCTAGAAAAAATTGATAAAGATATATTTTTTCATCATAACTGGTATATGATAAATTTAATTATACCATTATCACTTTAGGAAGAATTTTTTTTAGTTTAATGTACAATATCCCTGGATAAGTATTTACATATTATTTAAACCAAAAAAGTAATAAAATGTCACTCTCATGGTTTTAAATATTATTTAAGTATTCAAATAGAGGTAAAAAATAGTTATAAATGAATATTAATATTAATATTGTTAAAAAAGATATTATATTAATTGTGGTAATTTTTTTATAATTTGTAG
This sequence comes from Viscum album, assembly GCA_963277665.1. Classification (NCBI taxonomy): domain Eukaryota; kingdom Viridiplantae; phylum Streptophyta; class Magnoliopsida; order Santalales; family Viscaceae; genus Viscum; species Viscum album. The sequence goes on along the minus strand of OY728135.1, from coordinate 1,231,797,291 downwards.
GTATTATATATATACCCTAAATTCTAACATAACACCAAAACCGTATCTATTTAATTAATGTAAAATAAAATAATTGATTCTGAAAGAAATAAAACTGATATAATTTGTATAATTTATATTTTTACACAAATCTTATAGTTACATATGACATATTACTTTTTTTAAAAATGTTATATTCCTATTAAACTTTTTTATTGACTTTTAAATAAAATTTAATTAATAGTGTCAAAATTGACAATAATGATATTTTATGAAAATAATATTTTATTAAATTGTTTAAAAATAATAAAAATAGTTAATATGATATTTTTTATATGATATGGTCTAAAAATTCAGGAAATGTAAATTTATAGTATTATTGTAACCTTATAAGTAAAAATTACAACCCTTTAATATTAAAAATGATGTTATCATAGTTAAAATTAAAATTTGTTAACTAAGGGTTAATCAAAATTATATGGATTAAAATGACTTCTATACTCATCGAAATTATATTCGTTGATTTGATTACAACCCTATACTACCTTTTTATTTTATTCTCTGTCCGTTTTGATGAATTTTCCTTGAAAATTAATTTATTATAATTTATTGATTTGAAAAATTACAAAAATTCCCCTCACCACAATTATTAAAGGGAACCACCTCCCTCACTAATTTCCACCAAACAGATCCATTTATCTCAACAAAAATCTTCCAATTTATATAATACAATTTTATAGACACATTATAATGGTTTTTTATTTCAAAATACCAACCCCAAATCCCTTTAGAGGTGACCTAAATGATCCATTTCAATGAAGAGGTAATGGCCTTACCTGATCACTTTATTTTCTACTCTTATTTGCCTCATCTAAATCTATGGTGTTTCTCATAAACCAATAATTTAAATATAATAAATATGATTAAATTTTATTATTAATATCAAGACATAATTATACACCATATTCCCTATCAAATAAGAAGTGAAAGTATCATTTATTCATATGTACGACTTACCATCTCCATATAGATATACACTTAATATTTTAATCTTCATAGTTTATGGATTGATATTTGGATGGTTTTAGTTTTTAAATATTATATATATAAAATAATTATACATTTATAATTATTATATCACATCTACCTAATTATCATCATATCATTTGGGAAACCATAAAGTCATTTGTGAGTATGTGTAGAATACCACCTCCGCAAAGCGATGTGATTCATTATTCATTTATATTTTACATTGATGGTAATGAGTAATAATTTTATTAATATATATGATATATTAATAATACTATAAATGTGAATTATTATTTATCATTTTTTCATCCATATAAATATGAAAATATTGTCCATGCATATGTATGACCTACCATCTCCATGAATTGTGCAATTTGTTTTTAATTCTCTCACATTTATGGATGACAATAAATTTTAATATAAATAGTTTATAGGATATTTATACTATTATTATCATTATGTATACTATTAAACCATGAAAAATGAATATGTACTCAAACTACAATGCTGAAATACTCATTATAAATGAAAGACATAACACCCAAAAATAACATTTTTAATAAGGATTTATTGATAAATGTGTGTATTGAAATGTTATAAATGGATCATATATGATATTATATATATGAAAATTACTCTGGTATATATTTTTAATAAATTTAAATTTAGTATACATAACTTCAAAGTAATTTTGATGAAATTTTTACATGAGGTAAGGGGTTTTATGTTACAATCTCAATATTTATCAAGATTATTTATGATTAAGTTATGATGATGAAATATTCTAATCTAACTCCCAAGAATCTAATGAATTTTATTATAACCTATATTCTCCTCTAAAATACAATTTTCCTAAAATCATCCTCGTCTTGTGTAGTCAAGAGAATAAAAATATTTTTGAAATGAAAATCGGCTTCATTTTTTCTTTGATCGGTTTTTTTTCTTATATATGCATGTTTTTAAAAAAACATTTAAAGAATTTTTTGAAAATTATTCAACGATTTTTATATTTTTTTATCCATGTTCTAATTTTTTTTGAATATGTATGAATGGAATATTTTTTCCTTTTTCTAGACATTGTATTTTATGAATTTTTTGATAAATGTATGGAAGGAATGTTTTTTAAAATTGTATGGCTTTAATGGATTTTCCTACCATCATGACAAAATTATTATTTGAAGCATACTTTAAAATATTACATGGTAATTTTCAAGGAATTTTTTTCTTTTATATTTTCATGTTTTTTTAATTTTTTAATTCAAAATAGAAAGGTTATTTTCCACAAGAATGTTTTAATGATATTTTAATAGTATTTATTTTCATCAAAGACAACAACCCTTGATTTCAAGTAATCTTTAATAAGAATTTGATACAAGTATACTATCCTTATTATGTATCTGGAAGGTTTATGAAGATTTAGAAATAATTTTTATGAACCGATTTTCTTATCCACGATTTAAGCAATGTTGAAATAATGAAATGTTTATAAAACCTATTTATTTTCAATTTGTTCAACTATAATAAAGTGTTTATGAAACCAATTTATTTCTATGTGTTTCAATATGATAAATTAATTTTGATTTCATAGAACACGTATTTATTATATTAATTATTTTTGGGGCGGTACCTATATCTCCATCCACTACATTTGGAAAATGTTGATATCTCCTGAGAGAAATAGTATTGGAAAGGAGAGTGAACATGTTTCAGTAAGGGAATTTGAGTACTATAATAGTTTTGGGATTAAAACTAGACTACTAAGACAATTTGGAGATTGAAATCATTCCACTATGATAGTATTGGAAAATATCATTTTCTACTAAAGAAATTATTATCTATGCTTATATGTATGTCATAGTTACATTTCATAAGATAATGTTATTCCCTTAAGGCTCATGTTCTTTGATTACATTATGGTTCATTTTATATGAACTACTAATATTAATGGAATGAATCAAGATTATTATCTATGATATACAAAACGATTTTCAAATGTTAACGTCATGTTATCATGCCCTTTTTCCCATGTTCTGTTGATATAATCATTGTATCTCCCTTATTCGTCATTACTGAGCACCATAGCTCACCCTTTCCTATGTTTCTTTTCCCAAGTTATGAATAGACGTTCTATGTATGAAATGTTTAATAAGGGTAATAGTTATGAAGATATAACTATGAAATGATTTATAACTATTATAAACTACTTGTTTATGATACTAAGTTTCCAAAGATATTAGTCGTGTATGATTTTGGTGTGGATTGTTATATTATGTAATGAATATTCATATATTAATATGTAATATCAATATATGAAATGTATGGGTTTCTATAGTTGGTATCTGAGAAAGTTTTATTTATCCTTTAGAAACTAGGATGCGAAAATAGTAGTAAAAACCATAGAAAAAATAATAATTAGAGGATAAAATCCTAATGTTTTAGAAGGATCATAAAGGAACTAGTTTTAATCTAATGTGTCATAGAATAAGGTTTCTTGATTTAGACATCATATAAATAATATTTCTTGATTGTGTGGTTTTGACACCCTGATTATTGTTTCTCACAATATGCTTGTTGTTTTAATATATTGGATGAAACACAACTGAATTGTCTAAATGTTGAATGAAATGGAAAATTTAGTGATTTTACTCCTAAAAAACTGGATGTTTTGGGATCTAGAATGAAAAATCATGTTTTTATGGTTATATAACTTCCCAAATCTATGAATCATGTTGACCTTACAAATGAAAAATAGAGGAAATAATGATATGTTAAGTCCTTCATAAGGAAATATTCAACTTATTTTTAGTGTGTCTACTAATCCACTAGTCTCTAAGAAATAGAGAAATACCACTGAAAAATATTTTATATTCTCTAGTATTAGACACATGAGAAAGCTGTCCTTGATATTTATCATTTAGAAGGTTAAGTGGGTTAATGGTGAACTCTTATCTGAAACATGAAGCAACATAATGAAATCAAATCTATAGAGTGGGATGAGTTTACGATATTATTCAAAATTTACTTGAATTATGTTTATAAAAATAGAGAATGAATTCATTGAGTTGAAACATAAAGATGATTAATATGTTTTTACATATGAGGAAAATTTTACAAGACTTGTGAGGTATGCTTCTAGTATTATCATCCAATCTAAATGTAAGGTTGAATGATTCTTCAATGGCTTAAACACAAGTCCCTATGGGGTGTTATCTATAAGGACTATCAGTATCTATGAATAAATCAATCATTTGATATCAAGGTGGATATAGATATTTTAAATTAACCATCAATATCTTTGTTTTAAAAAGAATATAAATATGTAATTCCAATTAAATAATAAAATCCAAAGAGAGTTGAAGGAGAGCCTTATTTTATGCCCAAAGTGTGGATGGAAACATGGGAGACATTTTATTAAGGCAATGGGTAAATGGTTTGATTGTTTAAAATAAGGTCATTGGGAAATCGAATTTCTATGTGATGGGGAGATGTTATCTAATGATATGAATAGAGAGAGCTCCATAGAAAGAACCACCCATAATCCAATAATTTAAATACAAGTAGTATGTAAATTATACTAACAAGTTATCAAATATGAAAGTTAGTAATGATGATTGGTTTTCATAACCTATTGATCCTATATATAAATAAAAATATCATGTGATCAATATATATAATGATGGATAAAATAAACAAAATAGTGAGAGGTACACATACGATCAACTCTGGAACTGATAATGTCTTACATGAGCACATGAGCCTCATCCCAGATGGTGAGGTATCTCTAAGCACATCCACAAGACCCATGTTTGAAACCAGGTGGAGGCATAATTTCAATACTGTAGTAGGTTCTGTAACCGTATAGTGCAGGTACAATAGTAGGAAATGTAGCAGTTACTGTAGCTGGTATTGTTCGCTACTGTTGAAGCCAGAACTATTCACCTTGCACCACCATTTTGGGCTGGAGTCCTTAAAGACATTGAGCCACCGAGGCCTTTGGCCCACCCAGGCCTTCAGACCACCCAGGACTTTGGGTTAGTAAAGATTTCTGGCCGCCATTAAGGTCTTTGGTCCACCTCAAGGCCTTCAGGCCACACAATCAATGTAGTTTCCCCCAACAGACTCTATAGAAAGGAGTAGCCCCAGATGAGGATTCAGAGCAGGTGCACTCACCAGAGCAGAAATAATGGATTTTGATGACTAAGATGGTATTGAAACACCATGGATACCAGCCTTTTCTTGCAAGGAAGATTAGTTGGACCTCCATGGAAAGGTGGAGAGCTAACATCATGATGCAAATAATGGATAGGGGCAGTTCCTTTTAGTTATATTCTGGTTGAATTCCCTAGACCTTTGGGGCATGTAATGTCTCTTAATCACATGGTCCATTTAATCGCTAAGAATACGGGCCTTGTAAGGGTTCCCCCTCATCCCTTGAAAGAGGGGTTAATGAAAAATCAATGAAAATGAACGCCTTTGCGTCATTCAGGTTATAATTTCTTATATGTCTCTAGATCTTCCCACTATTTTAAATCTAGATAATTTTATAAATTTATCACTATAAAAAATAAAAAACTAAATTTTGAGTTACCTGTAAAAATCACTAATGGTATAATTATTACATCATATGTATGTGATTCTTCTCTAATTGAAGTTTTTTAATGTGTTTTTTAAAACTAATTACATTATTTATAAAATTTAATTCGATGTTATTTTGGTGATGGATTGGATTTATTTACATAAATACCAAATCAATTCCCATTTAAGGAACTTATTTTTTATATTCCAAATAAACCTACGATCTCTTATGAGTGTGATGAAAAAACAAACATCTGATTGAAATAACATTCATTATCTGGGTTATAATTCTTATATAAAATTGGTGTTTATATCAAATGGTTGGTTAGAAACTCTGCATTGAAGAAATATATTTTTTATAAGGGTTTATTAAAGTATTTCTATAAGAGGTTTATAGTTTTCCATTGAATCAATATGTTGGTTTCTCAATATAACTCATCATTTTTTCTATACCTATTTCCTAGAATCCATATATAATGTACCCAATTGGGTTATAAGATTTGAAGTAGCAACTCCAGGATAACCATGAGAAGGGATTCATTCAGACAATTGTCTCACCTTAGGGTTCACCTATTCTATTTGTTGATAATAAATATGGATCAATGTGACTCTACATTTATTATTGAGATTGTAACAAGATCACTATCAAGAACAAGTATCATCTACCCCATGATGATGAATTTTTTGATCAACTACATGAAGCTCAATAATTTCACAAGATTAATCTTCATTATGGATATCATCAGTTGAGATTAAATGAGGAGTATATTCTCAATACAAAATCCCATACAAATTATGCACACTGTATATTTATAGTGACTCCATTTGGTCTTACTAATGGCCCCAATCTTCATGGATTCAATAAATATAGTTTTTATTGATTACGTTGATCAATTTTTGGATGCCTTTATATATGATGTTATTATTTATTAAAAGAGAAATTAAGAGAAATAATATCACCTTAGTATTGTTCTAAATACACTAATAAAGGAAAAAAATCATCAAAAAATTACCAAGGGTGAATTTTGGCTTTAGAAAGGTTCATTATTAGGTCATATAATCCCATGTGAGGGTATATCTGTGGACCCTTCAAAGATAGAAGTTATTTAACATTGGACCAGACCAACCACTATGATTGAAATCCATAGTATTCATGATTTATATGAATATTTTTGGTTCTTTGTGGATAATTATTCTTGACTATCAAATAGACTAACCAAATTAACACGAAAGGGAGCCAAGATACTATGAATGATTGAATGTGAGTAATGTTTTAAGGAACTAAAGAGAATTTAATTTGGAGTCCCTATTCTTACACTGCCATGTAGTGAATGAGGTATTATAATCTATAGTGATGAATCAAATAAGGGATAATGATGTGACCTTGTGAGAAATGATATGGTTATAAATTATGAATCCTGATAATTGAAGGTCCATGAGAAAAATCACTCTACTCATGATTTGGAGTTATCTATTGTACATTATTCAATAAAGATATAGATGTATTATATCTATGGAGAAATGTGTGACATATAAAATGATCACAAAAGTTTAAATTATATTTTCACTCAAAAGAGATGAACATGAATGAAATAAAATAGTTATTGATGATTAAATATTATGAATACAATCAACATTATCACCCTGGGAAAGAAAAAAGGTTGATGATTCTTTGAGTGAAACTGATCATGATATTTTATCAATAATGAGGGTTGCAAAATATCTAATATTTTTTGACATTAAATGTATATAGCTTGAAATATTAGATGGGATAAATCATAAATTCATTAAATAATTATTCAACCATCTATACAAGTGAGGATTTAAGAGGTGTATAAGGAAGATATAGAGATGAAATATAAATTGAGAGATGTTCTTGAGTTCAACATTGATTGTAGTAGAATAATATTTTTTAAGAACCCTATTTGATTCCCTTCAGTTCCATATTTTATGAATGATCTTATCGATGATCCTCAATGTTAATCATTCTCAATCTATCCTAGAAGTTTGAATATGTAAATAGATTTAAATTTTATTTCTAAAGGGACGGAATAAAGGGATACATAGTAGAGTATGCTTCTTGGTGATTGGTATGACATCATATTAAGAATGAGAGATAAATGTATAAGGAGATTTTATAACCATTACCCATTCCAAAATGGAAATGGGAAAACATCACCATGGACATTTTCATTGGACGCACCACAAAATGTAAAGGTAATAATTCTTTTTGGGTTATAGTCGATCACCATGAAAAGTCAGCACACCTAATATCCAATAGAGAATATTTCAATATTGATCAACTTACTCAGTTATACATTAAAAAATTTGTAATATTTGTTGGTGTACCACTATCAATTGTATCTAATTAGGATCTTACATTTACCTCAATATTTTAGAGAAGTCTTCATAAAGATCTGGATTGAGAGTTATCTTTCAAAATGGCATATCATCCTCCAAAAAAATGGTCAGTCTTAGAGAACTAGATGTTGGGATCTTTCTTTATGAATTTCAAAGGTGGATGGAAATAACAACTTCTTTTGTTGGAATTTTTTTACAATAATAACATTCACCCAAACATTCATATGGATACTTATAAATCCCTATATGGTAGAAAGTGAAAACCATCAACATGTTGAATTAAATTTATAGAAATAATGATATTGGAACATGATTTAGCTAATTAAATGGTATGGATGTTTAGATCCATTCAACATCACATAAAAGCATCATAGAGATGATAAATAAAGTTATGGTAATAATAAATGGAAAGATATAAATTTTAATTTGGTGATATAGTATTCCGATGAATATCTAACAGGAAGAGGCTGATAATATTTTCAAAAGAAGGCCACGTTAGTCCATTTATATATCTTCCCTTTTGGTATTCTTTATCATGTAGGAATGGATTCTTATTGATTGACACTTTCACATAATCTCTCTCATGTTCTTGTTGTATTACATATTTCTATCATGAGAAATTATATACCCAATCCTTCACATGTACTAAATTCATAGGTCGTACTACTGGAGCTATATCATTCATAGGAAGAACAACCAGTAGAAACTTTGGATTGTAGATAGAATGTGCTATTAAACAAGAACACTTAACAACTCATTGTTTTGTATAAAAACAAAAGAAATAGGAAGCTATGTGGGAACCTAAGGATGTGATGAGGTAGAATTATCCTCATTTATTTGTATCAGAGTGATGAATTTTGTGGGAAAATTTCATTTTAATTGGGTTATAATATAACACCACAATATTTTTTGTTAAATATTTCTCTTTGAATAATTTTATTTTTCAATAGCTTGCATTACACGCAACAATGAGTTTAGACAAACCATGTGACATTATTAAAAAATTATGTTTCCATTATCGCATTGCAGTTGGATTTTTGGGTTTGCATAGTTATGACTAAATTATTAAAAAAATGCTCTAAAAATTTATAATATTAATTAATTAGTTATAAAATGTTTTAAATAAAAAAATAATATATTTTAAAATAAAACTCATTTGTTGGTCAGAGTAGAGTACTCAAGAGGTGGGGTAAATTGATTACATATAAATTTTTTATAAAAATTGGTTCTCTGAAAGTTTCCCCAAATTAAAAATATAATCCAAGTCAATTTGTAGTGACTTAATAAGAGTCCTTAATGTTCAATTAATTTCTCAAGAGATTAACTAGTTCACATCTATAATAATCTAAAGATTAAAATAACTTTTGAAGCTAACCTAATGATTCCAAGCTGTTATAAACACTTGCTAGACTTACTATCATAGTTTTAATTTTTTTGAATGAAATTTTTTATCAAACATAGTAAAAGAAAATAACAATAGGCACAGCATAATTTGACACAAGAGGTTCAGTCTCAAGCAAAGACGTAGTCCTCTCCACTTGGTGATCACCTTCCACAAAGTAGTATAATTTAATAAACTAGTTTCATCCACACATTGGACTGGGGTTCACAACAGCACACAAGTATTTCTAGGTCACCCTTGACCTCTAAAACAATTATTCATGGGAAAAACAAAAAAAATAGTTCACAGATGACCTCTTTCATAGTTCTATGTGGGGTATAATAGGATAAATAGAGTGTGAGATTGATGATATCAAGTATCATCTAGTTTTGTAATGGAGTCAGTGTGTGTGCATCAGATAGATACACACACTACTCTGAAATGTAAATAAATGAACAGAATAGAGCTAAAGATGTAGATTTTGGTTTAGAAAAATCTATGTGTTATGCAGTGTAGATTTGGACTCGTTGGATGTAGTGGAAATGAAGTTCGAGTCCTATTCTAGAAGCTGACTCCAAAATAGAGTGTTGAAGCCTATGTGTTCTAGCTTCTGGGAGTATGAGATGTTCAGTTTCATGTTCAAAAGATCATCAAGATATCTCAGTAGGTTTATCCTGACCTCGTCATCTCCCTATATGTTCTTATTTTTGAGTTCATGGGTTTCTATAAGTATGCTCGAGAGTTGTAGGGGTTCGACTCTTTTACATTATTTCTTCTCACACTCTTATTCTCTATTTCTTTTGAATGATCAAGCTGGTAATTCTTCTATAATTCAAGATCCAATAGAAATAATGATCCCCCATTTGTATGTACCTCATACTATCAACTGAATGTCCTACAAACTACATTAACTAATGTCAGAAACATTAATTTTTCTAAATGTAACTGTTAGATAGAAATTTGAATTAATAAAATAAAAAATAGTTTATATGGCTTTCAGGAAGTAATACGTATCAGTGAGTCATTAGCATCGGTATATCAGCATCATTCACTCTCTATATTGGTGCGTCCTTTCCATCAGTATTGGTGACTCTGGGCATCAGTGATTCATTTGAACTATCTTCATGTCTGAGCATCAGTGAGTTTTCATCGGTGACTCATTTTAAACTATTTGGTGTGTCATCCAATGGTGACTCATACCATGGTAGGTCTATTGAACTATCGGTGCATCACCCATCAATTACTTATACATCAGTACATCCTTTGAACTATCAGTGTGTCACCTATTGTTGACTCGTCTATCCGTATGTCCCTTGAACTATCGGTGTGTAGCCCATTGGTGAAAAAAATGAACTATTGGTGTGACCGATCATCATTGACTTGTCCAAAGGTTTTTCATTTGTTCTATCTGTGAGTAATGCATCAGTGTCTTCTTTAATCGGTGAGTCCTCATCTGTGAGTCATCCATCAGTAACTCCTTTGAACCTATCAATGTCAGAGACTTTGAAAAACTTACAAAGTGTCTGTATTATTTAGAAAATTACTCGATTAAATGTAATTCATAAATACATGTAAATATACACATATAAATATATTGAAACCTAAATATGCAAAATTTATGACTTATTGAAATGTATTATACCATGTGACATAATTTATTCCTTTATAAATATTCATTGACATGATTAACATTAGTTATAACATTATATGTGAATTATCATGATTTGTAAATTGGCATGATTTATGATTATTAAAACAACAATCTCACAAAGGGTCCCTAAATCTACTCCTTTTTGATAATCACAAATCATGGAATGAATGAGTTATTCATGATGCTAAGGAATAATAATGACTTGACTAAGCATACCAACATTGAGTATGAATTCTCAATATAACTATAAGTTCTTTCATTTTATGCACCCCCTCGATAATTGTATCAGAGTTTATATAAAGGATTATTATTCTCTCCATTTGTTAGTTGTATTAGATTATATTAGAGATAGAATATATATATATATGGTCTATGTTGATTAATTTCCATCTTTCCTATGATAGAGATAGTCTCCCCCATAGTTTAAGATTTTATTCCAGCCATATATTTTTATCCCTTTTAAGATTATCAAAAAGGAAAAAGGAAACCTAATGGATAAAAAAACATGAAACATATTGAATTCAAATAGATATTCAGTAAAGTACTAATAGTTCAACCATCAAATGAGAAGTACAAATCCCTATCAAAAAATAATCAACAACTGAGGATTGGGATTTTGAGGAGCTTTTCCTTTGTCTGAAGGGTAAATGGTGGGTTCAGGAGGTGGTTTTATGGATGTAGGAATAACTGATCGAATGCTTATAACAGGTAAAGCAATGGTTGTAGGAACATTAGATGCAAGGCTTGGTATCTGCTCTGATAGAAAACGACTTTGATGATGCTCTTGGATCACTAGCTTGATCTAAGATATAGCTTGAGACACGGTCATATGAGCATGAGGCAGTGAACTAGGTCTGATGGATGAATCTAAAGGGACCACCAAAGTCTTGGACATTACAATAAGGTAGGGCTTCAAAATATTAATAAAATAATCAAAGCTTTCACCCCATACTGCATGGCCTTCTTGAAATTCTCCTTGATTTCCATGAATTTCTTCGATGTGGGTGTATACTCTTCCAACTAGATCACATTATTCTTGAAATCCTCAGTCACTGGTGGTATCTTGATATTCTCATATGAGTACTTAATGTTGTTATTCATCTCATTCATTATATATATTTTAGATAAATACTTGTCGAATTGGTCCCTGATATTCTTTTGAGTAGCATTTTCCTTATTTAAACATTTTCTCACCTGGTTATATACATGATCACTATCCATTTTCACTATGGCAAGAGACTCTTTATTAGAGTCATTTTGAATGGACTTGATCTCTTCTCTTATCACACTCTTAAAGGACCCCAAATCAGCAGCAGGCTTGGGTACTCTAAAACTGGATGCACCAGAAATCATCTTTCCATAATCCTCTCTCAACTTCTTCAAATCCGCATATAGTACATGTGTAACAAGGCTAATAAGAACCTCTATAACACCCCCCAAGTATGGTTATAAAAAAATTCGATAGTGATACTAGTTCACGACCCATTTTCTTCACTTATTCTCTTAAAACTGATTTATTTCACACAATGGTCTTAACTGTAGTGATTAGGTTGGGTTGTATCTCTGGAATTTCCATTCTAGCATTGCTAGAAGCATCTACATCTGAAATACTACCAGATGTAGAAGCTTCATTTCTGAATAGAATTAAATATCTCATAGGTACACAAAAATCATCCTTTAATTTTTCGATATAATATGTGGTTACATAGTCACAAGGAACTGAAGGTATAGTAGGCTCATCAGCATTAGGTAAGACCGATGATGTAGGACCGGTCAGTTCCACAATAGCTTATGGAGTAAGATCAGCTACCATATCTTCATATGAATCATAATCTGGCCCAAGAAAGATATATAATAGATTTATATTCCACTCATCAGAACAAGACCAATCTATAGGATCCATAGTATCAATTATCACTCTTCTACCTTGAGGTTCTGTCTCATTCTGAGCTTCATATTCTTCCTCTTAACCTCCTGCCAAAATATCATTCTGAGGAACTAGTACTATCTGATCATCAGCTTCTTCTTGAACTACAGCCACTCCAGCTACTTGAGGCTCCTCTTCATTCTGAGGCACGAGTTCAATATGACTTTCAGCTTTCTCCTCCGGACCTCTAGCCATAATATCAGCATGTTCCCAAATGATTTCTTGAGCATCATCATGGTAGTCAAGTCAATCCTCATTTACAACTTTTTATTCATCGTTTTCATTAGGATCAAAATAATCCTTCCATCAGGATCAGCATTATCCAGCATACCATCCTTATCATCATTTCTAGGAAGAGACTCCTCACCAAAACTAACTGGTTCTTGTCTTTCTTTCAGTGAGTCACTCACATGCTCACCATCATCATAACCCTCATCATTATCATCATAATCCTCATAATCACCACTAGTATTTCTAATATAACATTCAACTCTAAAGAATTCAGTCTCTTCCTCATCATCATTATCATCTAAAAATGGGTTAGTAGAAGGTAATTCTATTGGTGGACTTGTAGGTCCATATGACATTTCTTTATGGCTTTTAGCAATATATGGGTCACCCTATCATCTATAAGAGACTCCTCTTCTTTTTGTAGCTCAGGATCAGATTTTTATTCATCTAAATACACAACATGTTCACCATGTTTAAGAACTAGATGCTCTTGATCCCTTGTTCTAGTTGGATGATCAATCATATTATAATCCTCATACATTTTCTCATCATCTTCTACCCCCATTAACCTACATGGATTCCAAAAGATTTTTTATATTTTATAGATATCTTTGTTCAAGAAAAAAGTAGTACATGCATTAATCATTTCATCTCCATCCACCACGCATCCTATCCTTTTCATCATTGAAGAAATCATCCTTTGATAATAGATAAATTTTGCCTTTCGAGAGAGTTTGATCATTCCAACAATATGTAAAATAAGCTACATGCACATATTAACTTTCACCCTATTCATCAAAAAATATATTTGGATGACATCCTGATACTTTAAGGTAGAAAAATGTTCCTTCTTTTGGAAAATTAGGTGTTGGATGAATTTGAAAAGAATTTTGGTCTCTCTATCTAATTATGAATCTATTAGCCTCCTGGGCTCCTCATTTATAGTCAAATTTTCAAGGCATTTTAATAAGAAAATAAATCTGAATTTGGTGGAATGTTACCCTGTTAGTCAAGAAATATACCCTCTCCTTCCAAAAACACTTCCATGTGGAGATACAATTGGTGTACCCACTAGGGATAGAAGGTTTGTTCATTATCTACAAACTAGCTAATCCACCATTATGATTACAAAACTCTCAACAATAGAGACTTGCTCAACAACAACCATTTAGCTGACAATTCTTTCTCATGAGTTACTCTACAGCTTCCCAATTATGGATTCATAGAACTAGAAGCACTACTTGATTCTTCTTTCTGATTCTTGTCAAATGAATATTCACTTGTACTTTCAATCACGTGCTTTTTCCTCACCATTCTAAAGGTATGTGTTTGCAGAAGAAAGTTGAAAGTTTGGAGGTTCGAAGGTAGTGAGGGTTGTGAATGGTCGTGTATCAATTTAATTTTATCATTTAAGGGTTATAATTCTTAAAAATATAAAATAGAATAATAGTAAAATAAATATAATGAAATTGTGTCATTTTACATAAAGGATATAGATAAAAAAATTTACTAAAAGTACCCTATTGGTTTCACTATAATGGTATCAGTCTCACCTGATTTGTATTACATGATAAGCTTCACATGATCGGTTTCACACAGATTGGTTTCATATGATCTGTTTCACCTTATCGGTTTCAAATTATCGATTTCACTTGATCGGTTTCACCTGATCGATTTGACTAGATCGGTTTCTCCTGATCAGTTTCACTGGGTTGTTTTCAAACGATCGGGGTTACAGTGATCAGTGTCACAGACTAAAATATTTTTCTAAGTGGATAAATTTGGATAGTAATTATATATTTATCATTCTTAGTTCATGTTTGATGTAACTAATTATATCATAGTTTAATGTTTTGGTAAAAATGTCAGTAAGTTGATGTTCAATCCCAATAAACTCAAGAGTTATATCACATTTTTTATAATTTTACCTCAAAAAGTGATGTCTTACATCAATATGTTTTATTTTAGAATGATAAATTGGATTCATAGATATGTTAAGAGAACTTTTATTGTAACAATTTATGGTGATATGCCTAAATTTTAATCCATAGTCTAATAAAGTATGTTTCATCAACAAAATTTGTGCACACCAACTACCAACTGCAATGTAATCTGATATAGCAGTTGATAGTTAAACATAATTTTTCTTTTCACTACACCATGAAATTAGTGACTTTTCCAAAAAGTGACATGTTACAAAGGTGCTATATCTATCTAATTTTCACCCCCACCAAAGTCAGCATCAGAATATCTAACCATATCAAAAGGATGTCCTCTACGGTAAAACATACCTATATTAGTTGTATATTTGAGGTATTTGAAAAATCTTTTAACAACATTTAAATGTGAATCTTTTGGGTTTGCTTGAAATCATTCACACATATACACACTAAACATGATGTATGTCCTACTAGTTTTTAAGTAGAAAAAACTCCCAATCATTCCTCAATAAACAGTTTGATCAACTGATTTTTGATTTTTATAAAAATCCAACATACATGTAGAACTCATTGTTGTTTCTCTACTCTTAATGCCATAAAATACATATATTTTCAAAATATATTTAGTATATTTACATTGATCTATAATAATTCATTATTTTTTTGAAATATTTGAAATCAAATAAAATATTTAATTTCACCCATCAAACTCATTTCAAACTCCCTTTGCATCATTTTTGAAAAATAATTACATAAAATATTTTAGAAGAACAAAAAATAATATCATCTACATATGTTTGACTTATTAAAACATCTTTCTAAATTCATTTTATAAATAACATAGGATCTGAAACTCCTTTGGTAACACAATTAGAAACAATAAAGTTACTTAACCTGTCAAACAAAGCACTTGTATTTTGTTTGAAACCATAGAGAGATTTAGTTAATTTGGAAACAACATTTGAAAGATGTGTATTTATAAAACATGGGGGATGTTCAACAAAAACATCCTCAAGTATATAACCATTTAACAATTCACTTTTGATATCCATTTGATAAATATTAAAATCCATGTGTGTTGCATGAGCAAGTAATATTTTAATAGCTTCAAGCCTAGATACAGGTGAAAAGGTTTCCTCATAATCAATTCCCTCTTCTTGATTATAGCCTTGTGAAATCAATCTAGCTTTATTTATAACTATATTTCCAGTTTTATCTTTTTTATTTCTAAACACAAATTTATTTATATTGGTCTAGGTATCTATTGGTCTATCAACAAGCTTCCAAAATTTATTTATCAAAAATGGATTAATCTCTTCTTATATAGTTGTCACCCAAAATTCAACATTGATTTCATCATTGATATTTTTTAGTCCAATTTGTGATAAGAATTCTTGATGTTTAACCTGATTTATCAATGAAGTTATAGTTTGTGTTCCTCTATCTAAATCTCTTACTATAACATCTAAATGATTTTTTTAAGGGTTCTAGTTGGTAATGTAAAAGTAAGAATGGTTATTTCATGTTCATCAATTGGTTCTAGATCAATATGCATAGAATTTGGGGAATTTTTTGAACTGGATGTTTTGTTAGATTCATTTTTAGGATGGTTAGAGGGATTAGTATAAATATCTAGATTGGACATATCCTCTTTATGATTTTCTAAAATGGTATTAGGTTCATGTGGATCTGTTTCATCAAACATGACTTGTTCAGATTCCCCCAAACATTGTTTTCTTTATTAAATTCTTTATATTCTTGGATTGATGTACAATATCCAAGGAATATTACTTCATTACTTTTTGAGAAAAATTAATCTAGATTATCTATAGTGTGTAAAATTTGTACTTTACATCCAAACACTTGAAAATAATTTACATTGGGTTTCCTATTATACCATAGCTCATAAGGATTTTTCAAAATGATAGGCCTGATTATGACTCTATTTATTATATTACACATTTTATTAATAGATTCAACCCAAAAATATATCATTAGATCATATTCATTGAGCATATTTTGGGAATGTTTCTATAAGGTTCTATTTTTACTTTCTACTACACCATTCTGCTGAGGTTTCCTAGGGGAAGAGAAGTCATGCCTGTAGCCATTTTGTTATAAAAATGATTTGAATTCTTGATTTTCAACCTTAGGACCATGGTCACTTATTATTAATTTCATTTTAAGTCCACTAATATTTTCCACAGTCCTAGAATACTTAGTAAAATGAGATCAAGATTCACTTTTGTGTGCAAAGAAAAAGGTCCAACTATACATAGAGAAGTCATCTAAAAGAACATGAATATAGTCCTTCAAATTGGGACTTCAATCAATAGATTGTCCAAACAAGGCCATGTGAACCAACTCGAGAGGTTGTGAATTTTTAACTTCTTTCTTTGGTTTGAAATAAATTTTGTGTGCTTTCATTTTTGACAAGGATTGCACACTTTATTGTCTAGAAGCTCCAGTTTGAGTAGGTCCAAAACTAAACTTTTTCTGGTTAATTTCATAAGGGAGTGCACATTTAAATGTCCTAGTATTTTTTACCAATGCCAATACTCTTTACAAAAGTCACTTAGGTAGGAAACATTCTGTGATTCTATTATGTCTAAATTTATATCATATACATTATCATTTCTAAGAGTAGTAAATACAATTTTATTTTTGGAATAAAAATAATAGCATGAATCATTTTCAAATTTGACATTGAATCCCTGATCACAGAGTTGAGATATGCTAAGAATGTTAAATTTTAATCCATTAATGTAAAGTACTTTGTAAATTGAAATAGAGTTAGAAATACCAATCTTGCCAAAGTCAATGGTTTTTATTTTACCATTTTCACCAAATGAGACATGTCCTCCATAAATTTTGATGAGATTTTTGAGTCTTGAGTAATCTCGTGTCATGTGACTTGAAATGCCAGTGTCAAACTACCAAATATTTCTACAGGAACTCTTTAGGTAGTTTACCTAGAAATCAATTAATCCAATAAATAATTTTGGAACCCATTTTTGTCTGGGTCAAGAAGTAATAGTAATAAAAGATTTTGGAACCCACAATTGTCTTATGGGTTTCCTATATGTAGATTATAATGTATTTGAAAACTAATGTATATTTGGTCCAGAAAAAATTGTTGTAGTAAATGATTTTTTATAATAGGAACTTGTAGTAAAATCTTGATTTTTGGACAGAGAAGAAGATTTTTCAAATTTAGTTATAAAATGTGTTTTTGATAAATTTATTTATCCTAGCATATATCCTATTCCATTAGTATACCTATGAGAATTATTTTTACAAAGTAACCGTGTAAGTTTGTTTTTCCATTAGTAAGCTTTTCAATATCATTTTTAATTAATCATTATATTACATTAGGTCATTATTTCGCTTTATTAGTTATGCATTGTTCTTTTTATCAACATTAAATTCAGATTAAATTTTTACAGAGAGTGTAGGTTGTTTCTTTAATTATTTATAATTATCCGTCAATTCATCACATATTTCTTCTAGAATGTTACAATACTCAAACTGTTCATCATTTTTCATATTTTCATGTTCAGATTTATCTCAAGAATAATAGTCATTACGTAGATGAGAGTTTAATAGTACCAATGAGGTATTATTCATAAATAAAAAGTTTTACATATCTTATTTATCATTCTAAGAAGAAGTAGATTCACTAGATATGTCCTCGGATGAACTCTTGGTGGCCATAATTTCTTTATTTTATTTTATATCTTTATTCTAATACTTCTTTTTATATTTTAATTCTGGAAAGTCAGCTTTGAAATTCCCTTTCCTTTTGTATTCATAGAAAAATATTTCTTTGGATTTTTCAGGCTTCTTCCACTTGTTATTCCAATTTCCTTTATTGTCATATTTTTCAATAATTTTTTTTTCTTGATAAAATATTTAATTCTATAGAATTTTCTGAATCTCTTGGATTGCATGTCTATTTTCTCATGATTATAATAGTAGATTCTTCACTACTTGTTCTCTCAACAGTAGCTCAAACGTTCTCTTTGTCATTTCTCTTAGAAGTGGTAGTCCTGAAGGCTATATATTTTCTCTTTGTCTCTTCCTCCTCTCGATTCACATTTATTTAGTCATCATACATCATTAAATTTCCAATAATTTCCATTACAGGATGTTTATCAATATCACCTGATTCTCTTATGGATACTTATGTCCTTCTCCATCTCTCTGGTAAGTATTGAAAAATCCTCATGATTGGCTCCTTTGTTTTGAAAAATCTTCCTAAAGAAATCATGGTGTTTACAATTTAAATGAACATGAGATACATATTAGAAATAGATTAATCAGGATTCATTCTAGAATTTTTATATTTAAAAATATATGTATTTAATCTCACCTCTGTCACATTTTTTGTTTCCTCATGGGAAATATCTAAAGTGTCATGAATCTCCAGAGCATTTTTATAGGAAAAAATGTAATTAAATTATTCATCTTTTAGTGCACAATACAGATCATTAATTTCTTTACAGTTACTGTTATAGAAAGACTTGGTAGCTTTATCCCAAGTGTTTCTAGCAGTTTTGAGAAGTACATATTTACATTAAATATCATTCCAGATTTCAAATCCCATGATTTTTAAACGAATTTTTATTTTATGATTCCACTGAACATAATTTGTTCCATTGAAAAAGGTGGCATATTCGTAGCATATCCTCTTAATATATTTTCTATAATATGTATTTGGAAAAGATTTCAAGGTGTTAATAATTTTAAATTAACATAAATTTTAAGATCATTGAAATAAAACTACAACCACAGTTGAAAATGTTTGAAAAGGCTTTGATAACTGAAGAATTCCTAAATCCTCTGATACCAAAGTTAGTCAGAGTATAGTACTCAGGAGGGGGGAGGGGGTTAATTGAGTTCCTATAAAAAATTATTCTAAAAATTGGTTCTTTGAAAAAAAACTTCCAATATAAAAAATAATCCATGTCAGTTTGTAGTGAATTTATGAGATTCATGAATATTTAATTAATTTCTCAAGAGATTGATTAGTTCTAAGATATACTAATCTAAATATTAATATAACTTTTGACAATAACCTACTAATTCAAAGCTATTATAAACACATAATAAACTAATACTCACGATTTGAATTTGTTTGAATGAAATTTTTTATAAAATATAGTAAAAGAAAAATAAAATAGGCACAACATAATTTAACTTGAGTGGTTCAGTATCAAGACGAGACATAGTACTATCCACATAGTGATCCCCTTCCACCAAGTAGTATAAATTAATGAACAAGTTGGATACACACCCTTGATCAATTTTCACAATAGGACACAAGGCTGTCTAGGTCAGCCTTGACAACTACCACAGTTCATCATGGAAAAAACAAAAAACAGGTTACACAAAACATCATACACAATTATATGAGGGATATAAAAGGAAAAATAGCATGTGAGATTGAGGATATCCAGTATCCTCTAGTTATGCATAGGATTCAGTGTGTTTGAAATAGAACGATACAAACACTACTAAAAAATGTAATCAAATAAAAACAATCGAGAAAAAGATGTAGAACTAGGTTTAGAAGTCTCTATATGTCATGCAGTGCAACTCTGGACTCGTTTGATGTAGTGGAATTGAATTTTGAGTCCTCTTATAGAATTTGAATCCAAAACAAAGTGTTGAAGCCTCTGTGTACTAGATTCTAGGAGTATGAAGAGTTTATCATCTTTTCTAAAAGATGTTCTGACCAGCTTATTAAGTTTATCATGACTTCTTGATCTCTGCATATGTTCTTCCTTTTTAGTTCTTGGGTTTTTTGAAGTATGCTTGAGAGTTTCATGTGTTCTTATCTTTTACATGCTATATTTTCTTACTATTATTCTCTATGATTTTTGAATGATCACGATGGTAATTTTTTTATAATTCATAGTCCAGCATACATAATGATCTCCCCATGTGCATGTACCTCGTACTATCCTCAAAATATCCTACTAACAACATTAAATGATTTCAGAAACATTAATTTGTCTAAATATGAAAGTTAGATATAAATTTGATATAATAAAATAAAAACATTTTCTATAACTATCGGTGAGTCGTAAGTATCAGTGACTCATTAGAGTCACTCTATCAGCATCGGTGACTCCCTATATCAGGGAGTCTTTCCATCGGTACTGGTGACTTTGGGGATTGGTGATTCATTGGTACTATTGGTCTATCCAGGCATTAGTGATTCTTCATCGGTGACTCATTTTGAACTATCAGTGTGTCGAGCAACGGTGATACACCCATCGATTGGTCCATTGAACTATCAGTGCATATACCATCATTGACTCCTCCATCAGTAATTCCTTTAAACTATCATTTCATTTCCAATTGGTGAATAGTCCATCAGTAAGTCCTTTGAACTATCAGTGTGTCACCCATTAGTGAGCTTATTGAACTATCGGTGTGACCTATCATCAGTGACTTGTCCATTGGTGTGTCATTTGTTCTATCAGTGAGTCCTGCATTAGTGCTTTCATTGAATGGGGAGTCCTCATGAGTGAGTCATCAATCGGTAACTCTTTTAAAAAAATCGGTGTCAGATACTTAGAAAAACATACAAAGTGTCTTTCTTATACAGAACATTATTAGATTAATTGTAATTCAAAATTACATGTAAACATACACTTGTAAATATATTGAAACATAAATATCGATAATTTATTGACTTATTGAAATGTATTATTCCATTTGAAAAAATTTATTCAATTATAAATATTCATTGGCATGATTAACATTAATTATGATATAATATGTTAATTAGGATGATTTGTAAATTGGCATGATTTATGATTATTAAAAAGAACTATCTCAAAAAAGGTCCAACAAGAATTTTATCTGAAAAAACAATTCTATGAGAAAAAAGTTTTTTATACTAATAAATTAAATTAATCCTTATTGGTAAATTATTTTAATGAAATTTATAAATTATTTTCTTGATAAAATGTTTTAAACATTCAAACAATATTTTTCTCATAATTAGATAACAATTAGTATAGTTTTATTGATAAGTATGTATTTTTTATGAAAATAAGTTTTCGTTTCATTTTGTTCACATACTTTAAAATGAAATTATTTAATTTTATATATTGTATTATATATAATGAATTAAATATTTATAATATTAAGGCTATAATTTGGTAAAAAAGACACTTTTGTAGTCAATGTGAATAGTAACTGTGGAAAAATTTATCACTTCGATAAAGGGAAAATCAGTTTAATCTAAATTAAAAATGTGTGATATGGTTATAATTTATCATCATAGTTCTTATTAGTTGAAGGAAAGTTAACCATTATAACCTTATTCACTAAATGTGTTATTATAATGGTCTCTTTTCCATAAAAATCATTTGTTAATTATTTAAATCAAAGAATTTTAAAAAATGTCACTCTCTTAGTTTTACTCCGAAAGTTAAAAGACCTTAATTTTTATTATTTTAGGATAATAACCCTTTTATGATTTGAGGGGGAACCCTTCAAGGATCCATAGGCCCAAGGAACAATTCTTATACATGACCCAATGGCACAGAGGCATAAGGCCCAATACATGACCGTAAAGGCCCAAGACATGATGAAACTTGAAAAAACTCCTTTTTATCATTTGCGCCATTTAAGGTTCCTAGATCCCCACCTCACATGGATTATTGGCTATGATTTCCCCTTATAGAGATTCACAGTGCCTGGTAACGATGACAATTGTCATACCTTTTCATTCTTCAAATTTGGTTTGGTTTTCTTTAGTGGTTCCAACATTCTCTGAATCATCTTCTAGGCCCCTCCTATGTGGTCTGCCCAAGATACTTCTTAAATATTATAACCCAAAGGCCCTATGGCCGGAAATACATTAGTTTCTCAAAATACATGCCTCCTGAAGGTCGTTGGTGGTCGGAATGTCTTGTATCCCGAAGTCCTTAAGACTCATAAGCCTAAACCGGTGGCTCGAAGGCCCAAATCAGAAAAATAGTTCCAGATGTTATAGTATCACATAGTCCCGACTATAGTAACTACTACAGTACTGTTAGAGTAACCCAAAAATTCACCCCACTAGGATTTTATCTTGGGACTTTCAGATTCCAATTAGGAGCCCCTACCATTCTAGGACATTCTCATTGGCACTCTCTCTTCAGTTTAAATATATTTTATGTTTTTACAAAGAGAAAAAACTAGTTATGAAAAAATATTAATAGTTTTTTTAATAATGAAATTATATTCATGATGGTAATGTGTTTCCAATTTTTATATATTATATAATTACATTAAATTATAACATTGTAATTGAACAATATTCATTATATAAATTAAAAAATAAAATAAATGATCTTTAAAATATTAAAAGTCATATAATATGATTAATTTATAGTGCATAACAAATTTTATAAATAAATATAACATGGTTTTTCAATTTTAAATGATTATATTCTACTTACATCTTTTTCTTAATAACTTTTAAGTAAAATTTAATGAATTTTTTCAAAATTGGAAATAATTTTTTTAATAAAATAATATTTTATTAAATTATATTAAAAAATAAAAATAATGAAATAGGATGATGTGGATATGATATATTATAAAATTTCAAAACATTTCCATTTATCGTCATATTTTCATCTTATTAATAAAAATTATAACCTTTTAATGTTGAATACTTTGTTAAAATGGTTAAAATTTAAAAAAACATTAATGAAGTGTCAATTAGAATGATAAGGTTATAAATAACACCAAAACTTGTCAAAATTATATTTCATAATGGAATTAAAACTGTATCCTACCATATATTCAAATTCCTATCAATTTTTAGGAATTTTCCATTAGAATTATTTTATTATAATTTAATATTTTGAGAAATTACAAAATCCTCTCTCTCCACAATTATAAATGCGAACCACCTCCTTAAATTATATACCCCACAATGAGCCTTATATATCAAAATTACTATACTATTTTCCATTATAAACATAACTATACATATTATAGAGTATTTTCTCCTCCCAAATGACCAACACTAGATCCCTTTAGAGGAGATCTGAAGGAGTCGTTGTAAAGAAGAGGTAATCACCTTACCATATCACTTTTTTTATACTGTTATTTAACTCCTCTATATATATGGTTTTTAACATTAAATAATAAATTAAGAGTAATAAATATAATTAAATATCATTATGATTATGAAAATACTATTATAAATTTTCTTTCCTATAAAATGAAATGTGAAAGTATTGCTCGTGCGTACGTACCACTTACCATCTCCACATAGTGATAAAACTAATTTTTCCATCCCCATATTTTCAGGATGTGTATTATGATGGTTTTGATTATTATATGTGAAATTAATGATATAATTATACAACAATAATAATAAAATTACATATAACTACTTACTATCTAATCCAATGAGAAATGATATTATAGTTTCTGAATCTGTGTAGACTACCACCTATATGAAGCGATTTTATTTGATTTTCAGTTATATTTTACATTAATGGTAAAGATAAAAATTTTGATTAATATATATGATTTAAATTACATAAGAATAATCATATAATGGTGAATTAATATTTAGCTTTCTTCTATTCCCTCTTTTGAAAAATGAAAACTGTGTTCATGCTTACAAACAGACTACTATCCCATTGAATGGTTAAATTCATTTTTATATCACCAAATTATATAAATGAATTTAAATATGTATATAATGAATATATTTATATATCTTTATTATTCTTCTAGAGATTATTTAACCATGATAAATTTACAGTGGCTATAACTTCTAGGCTGAAATACTCATAATAAAGAAAATAGTGAACACTAGGAAATAACGATTGTAATAAAGAATTATTCATAAAGGGGGTTTTGAAATATTAAAATGAGATCATATATGATTATTTACAAAACTATTTTATCCACTAATGATTTATTATAGTGATTGAGTTTTTTGTAGTTGATCTATATCGAGCATAATATCTTCGAATGGTCTCCAATGGGTTTTTTGCATCACGAGAAACACCCAAAGACTCACATATCCATGAATCATGGAGATTATTTAAAAAGGCATGAGTTCATTTTATGATTTTTCCAAAAAAAACATAATAACTCACATTAGTCAAGAGGATGGGAGGTCAGGCTTATCACACCATTTTGGGGGGAATTATTTCCTACTCCGGGACTCTCTTATAGGTTTAAGAATTGTTAATAAATCCTTCATTAATTACCTTGTATGGTGTGGGTAATCCTAATGTTATTAATAAATTATTATCATATATTGATCTTACAATTTTCTTTATGTATGTGAGGTTCTTCATAAGTGGAGATATTTTTATGTATTTGAGTTTCTCCCTTGATGGTAGTCTCTTATATACTATTTATATATTATTTAGTTTTTCTTATGATGATCGTATTTTTCTTTCCACAAAGTGGGTAGATTTGGAGTTTATTTTCATCTAGGGAGACTCAGGTCAATCTTGATTTTACTTTCATCTAGGGAGATGAGATTTGTTTTTATTTTGGGACCAAACCCATAGATGGGATTACTATATATCCATGTGAAAGGAATTAGAATCCAAGTAGTTTAGTGTCGCTTAAAAGGGAAGATCATTCCTTTTATGGTCATGTGTTGACGACACATCCATATAGTTTAGCATCATGTGGTATGGACATCCAGAAAAAAAAGGATCCTGGTAAAAGTTTGGTGTGGGACTCTGATGTTATTAATATTTTCATGACTTATTATATTCCCCCTTAACTTATTTTATATGAAATGTGCATAATTTGTGTGAAATATTAATGTTTTAATATTAAGTATAATATTTGAGCATTTTTAGAAGTAGTCAAATTGAGTCAGTTTAATGTTTTAATTATAACTATCACTATACTGATCCAAATTGTCTGGTTCTTGTTTTGTAGGATTATCCTTTCAATATACAACATTTCATTAGAAGGAACCATGAGCCAATGCTGCCATTTGAAGGGTCATATGGTCCTCACAAACAAGACCAAAGAATCTGTGAACAAACTGGACCATCCATAAATATTGATTTACTGGGTTCTATCGAGAAGTCCAAAGACCTTCAATCTCCACCATAATTCGGGGGACACTACATTGCATCTTGGATAAAAATTTCATGGCCCCAATCCAAGTACAAGGGGCCCAAATAAACCTTTGAAGTCCAGCCCACCATTCTGGCCGAGAATTAAAATCAGTATAGTATTCATAACATATCTCCTGATGTAAGCATCCAATCGAGCTGAGATTTTGCAGTGTGAAAGAGGAGATATAGGTGGCCGACTTTGTTGAATAAGTCATTCGAATTTGAAGGCATCTTCCTGTTCAAAAATCCATTCACATTTTGGCCATCGAAAAAGAATGGATAGAAATGGACAGTTTAACTTGTTTAATAAACCGGCCATAACTTTGGCTCCAAATGTCCAAATGCCTCCAAATTTTGAGAGTAGTCGGACAACATTAGTGTCTACAACTTTGAAGAAGGATGTATTTGAAGATTCGGCTGTCTGTATAGCTCAATTGGCGAAGCAAGTGGAGGGACAGATTGGGAATGCAAACAGTCCACTCCTTGGGCTATAAATACTCTCCCCTTATCTCCTTGAGAGGGGTTGGCATTTCAGAAGAGAGGAGATCACATTGGCACGACCAAAGCTTTGCCAAAGGCTTGGGAGGACCTGCCATACTCATGTTTTCACTTGAGAGACATTTCCTCCTCTCTTTCTTTTCACTTACTTTTGTGTTTTTCATTTTTGTAATCTTGTAATTCTCTTTCTTTGTAATTCTGTTTTAATGCAAGTTACTTCTTCAATATCTCTTATTCTCTTCCACCTTCTGTATTTTAATATTAATGTTCTTAAAATAGTTTAAATTCAGTTCAATACCCTTCCCTTCTTAAGCTTCCTCATTCAATCGAAATTCCATTTTTGATTCTTAAATTATTTCGTGTGTGTGTTTGGCACACTACTCTTATCTTGTCCCTTTCTTTTTCTTCTCTTTATAATTCATCACCATAAACATATATTACCAGATTATTAATCACCCAAATGGCTGAGTAAATATCTCATTGGGGTGAGTTATAATTTAGGTATGTTAAGTGATTGAGAGCTTCTGCTCGATGAATATTCTTTGAATTAACATTGTGTATGTTGGACTTAACATGTCATGGATTAATGACTTGTTTTGTTTAACATGTGGTTTCCATGGATTATTGGAACCATAAATACACAACCATAAATAAGATCTGATTGAGATTATAACCTTAAGTTAAGTTAAGTCTTGGTTTAAAGCCTTAACACTTAAGAATTCTAATCAACATCATCTTGTGACATGGGTGTTAATTTAAATGCAATATAAAGCAAAGCTCAAGGATATCACAAGCTTAACTAACCTAATGATGAACTCACCCCAATCTTTATCAATTTGGTAAATCAAACATCATCCATAAATCATTTCAATTAAGCTCTGCAAACAAACCCCCCTAATCAAAATACAATCAACTAAAAACAAACGACTACTACAAAGTATCATCGCCGAGGATTCGACCCGAGTGATGCTATACACATTAGCAGAGCACCGAAACCTTGAACGGTCGATAGGCGACAATCGGCCGCACTTTCAAATGGCGCCGTTGCCGGAGATGGTGCTTTAAGTAGTCATTAGTTTCTGGTTATTGTAAAAAAACCCCAAAAAAATACAAAAGTTTAAAAAAATTGAAAAAAAACACAAAGAAAAACCCGTCTTCCTCTTAAAAATCATAAACTGAAAAAAATACAAAGAAAAACCCGTCTTCCTCTTTCTTCCAAAATCTCTCTGAATGCCCCGTAGCCTTCCAAACAATCCCTCGGATTTGTTTGACCCTGAAATTGAGCGAACACTTCGCCAACTTAGGAGGAACATAAGAGATACTCAAATAATTCAAGAACCAATCATTGCCCTACCAATTGAATTAGATATGGCCAATCCTAGGGAACAAACATTGAAAGAACTTGCTGCCCCTGATATGAATTAACAACCTCTTGGTATTCAATATCCAAACATTGAAGCTGACTTCGAACTCAAATCGGGTTTGATTCATCTTCTACCTCATTTTCACGGGCTAGCCGGTGAGGATCCTCATCTCCACCTCAAAGAGTTCCAAGTGGTATGCTCTACCATGAAGCCTCAAGGGGTTTCTGAAGAACAAATCAATCTTAGAGCTTTCCCCTTTTCCCTAGCGGATTCTGCCAAATCTTGGCTCTACTACCTCCCACCTGGTTCCATAAACTCATGGGTTGACATGAAGAGACTTTTCCTTGAGAAGTTCTTTCCCGCTTCCCGAACAGCTTCTATCCGAAAGGAAATAAGCGGCATCCGTCAATTCCCTAATGAATCACTCCATGAGTATTGGGAGAGGTTCAAAAAGCTTGTGGCAACTTGTCCACACCATCAAATCCCTGACCAACTCCTGATCCAATACTTCTATGAGGGGTTATTGGCTATGGAGCGAACTCTCATTGATGCCGCAAGTGGCGGTGCTCTTGTTGACAAAACTCCTGCAGCTGCAAGAGATCTCATAAGTAACATGGCTACAAACACGCAGCAATTCCATACTCGAGCACATGCTCAAGTGAAACAAGCCCAAGAGAATCAATCCATAGAGCCCAACAAGATGACTGAGTGGATGAGTGAACTTACTGGTCTTGTGCGTCAACTAGCGGTGGCTACCAAAGCCCCAACCTCATCTTCTCCACAGTCACTATTCCCTGGACCTATCAAGAATTGTGGAATCTGCAACTCTCCATCTCATCCGACTGACACATGTCCACAACTTCAAGATGATCCATCTGATTCATCTAGTCCAATGGAGCTCAATGCGGCATATGCTCAGCGAAACTTCAACCCTCAACAATCAGGTCAGTTTGTTAGAAACTTCAACCAACCCCACTCTGAGCCCTTCTCTTCTACCTTTAACCCACCTCTGAGGTATGGTAATCCCATTTCTCATCCTCCGCAGTTCCCTCCTCAAAACCCAAACCAGTTTCAATACAGTCAAGGTGTTGGTAACTTCCAACAACCTTACCCTTTTGTCCCTCAACCCCAAAGGAACAATCCTCCTCCTGGATTCCACTATCCTAACGAGCCTTCCCAATTCCCCACCCAATTCAATCGCTTTCCCAAGAACCAAAATCAAGGCCAACCCAATTTGGGACATGCCTCTTCTTCTAAACAACCATGGGAAAGTGCTGTAGAGGATCTTGCTTCCTTCACCCGTTCTATCCTAAAGAACATTGAAACCCAAATAGGTCAACTTGCATCCCACCTTAGCCAGCAACAACCATCCAATTCATCCCAACTCCCAGCTCAAACATTACCCAACCCCAAGGGTAATGTAAGTGCAATTGCACTTAGATCAGGAAAGCAACTTGCTATGCCTCAAGAAAAATCCTCAAACCCCCCTTTCGATGTTGATCTAGAAAATGAAAAGAAAAAAAAGCTGGAAAAGGAACTTGAATCCACTCCTTCACCTTCTTCCATTCCACTTAGGAACCCAATTCCTTTTCCTCAAGCCATCTCCAAGCCTAAGAAGTCCTTTGAACCTGATCCTGAAATGCTTGACATGTTTAGACATGTTGAAGTGAACATCCCCCTCTTATATGCCATCAAACAAATCCCTAAGTATGCCAAGTTTCTTAAGGAATTGTTCACCCATAAGAGGCAACTTAGGAACATTGAAAATGTTTCAACTCAACAGTCCATTCCCATGAAGTGCAAAGATCCAGGGACCTTCACGGTTCCATGTCAAATAGGGAGTTCCAACTTTGATGATGCACTCATAGACCTAGGAGCCTCAATTAATGTCATGCCCAAATCCATTTTCTCCAACCTTGGTCTAGGTCCCTTGCACCCAACGGGTATTGTCATTCAATTAGCCAATCGAAGCACTGCTAGTCCTGAGGGGATAATTGAGGATGTTCTTGTTCGGGTCAATGATCTTATCTTCCCAGCTGATTTCTATGTCCTTGACATGGAAGGTGAGACGACCTCTTCTCGATCTCCCCTAATTCTAGGAAGACCATTCCTCATGACTGCGAGAACCAAGATTGATGTCCACTCAGGCATCTTATCCATGGAATTTGGTGACCAACTGGTCAAGTTCAACATTTTCCAAGCCATGCGATATCCATCTGAGGATCACTCTGCATTCTCAATCCATGCTTTTGAGGACACTTCTAAGATTCAATCGAACCCCAATCCACCATGTTCTTCATGTTCTAATGATAAAGGATCTTGTGAAATCTGCACCATGATTAACAAAGTCATAAATGGTGAAGTTGATGTGGACCTCTCATTCATAGACTCCATCAATCTAGAGGAACTTGAAAACTCTCTTGAATCCCACATCAACTCTGATCTCTACTGCTCCACCTTGGACAGTGTTGAGGAAAATGATCCAAACCCATCTGGAATCCCTTCTCCTACTCCTAACTTGTCTAGCTCTCCAATAAAGGCTGAAACTGATCTAAAACCACTTCCTTCACACCTCAAGTATGCATTCCTTTTCCATGATCCCTCCTACCCTGTCATTATCTCTGCTTCACTTTCTGAAACTGAGGAGTCCCAACTTGTTCAAGTGTTAGAGGAAAACAAAAATGCCTTAGGTTGGACCCTAGAGGATATTCCAGGAATCAACCCTGTCCTTTGCATGCATCACATCCATCTAGAGGAATCATCCAAACCAATTAGGCAACCTCAAAGAAGACTCAATCCACTCATACTTGAGGTAGTTAGGGAAGAGATTACCAAGCTTCTTCAAGCTGGTATTATCTACCCAATTTCTGATAGTGAATGGGTTAGTCCAATTCAAGTCGTTCCTAAGAAGGGCGGGATAACAGTTGTCACAAATGAACATGGAGAAGTGGTCACAACTCGAGTGAAAAACAAATGGCGTGTGTGCATCGATTATCGCAAACTGAATGCTGAAACACGAAAAGATCACTACCCACTTCCTTTACTTGACCAAATGCTTGAGAGATTGGCCGGAAAGTCACACTATTGCGTCCTTGATGGTTACACCGGCTACTTACAAATTCCAATCGCACCTCAAGACCAAGAAAAGACCACATTCACATGCCCCTTTGGAACCTATGCCTATAGGCGAATGCCTTTTGGCCTTTGTAATGCTCCTGCAACATTCCAGCGGTGTATGATGAGTATCTTTTCTGAATTCATTGAGAATTTCATGGAGGTATTCATGGATGACTTTACTATTTATGGCGAGTCATTTGAATCTTGCTTACATTCACTCTCTTTGGTCCTTCAAAAGTGTGTCAAGTGAAACCTTGTGCTGAATTTTTAAAAATGTCACTTCATGGTTTCAAATGGGATTGTTCTAGGGCACATAATTTATCAAGAGGGTATCTAAGTTGATCCAGCCAAAATTGAGGTGATCCAATCACTTCCTGAACCCAAAACAGTTCGAGACATTCGGTCCTTCCTTGGTCATGCCGGTTTCTATCGGCGATTCATTCAGAACATCAGCAAGATTTCCCTCCCACTCACTCGTTTACTTCAAAATGATGTCACATTCAATTTTGATGAGGCTTGCAAGAGAGCCTTCATTGAACTCAAATCTGCTCTCACATCTGCTCCAATAATCCAACCCCCAGATTGGTCCTTACCATTTGAATTGATGTGTGATGCTTGTGATAGGGCCATTGGGGCTGTTCTTGGTCAAAGAAGAGAAAACATTCATCATGTCATCTTTTATGCCTCAAAAACATTAGATGAAACTCAATCACACTACACTGTGACTGAAAAAGAACTTTTAGCTGTGGTTTTTGCCTTGGATAAATTCCGGCCCTATCTCTTAGGTGCCAAAATCATCATCTTCACGGACCACTCAGCATTAAAGTTCTTACTTAAGAAAAGTGATTCCAAACCAAGGCTAATAAGATGGATTTTAATGCTCCAAGAGTTTGACCTTGTGATAAAAGATAAACCTGGAAAAGAAAACCCTGTGGCTGATCACCTGAGTAGAATTTCTAATTCTTCTCATTCTGAAATAATTGATCCTGAATTTCCAACTGAACACCTCTCATCTCTCACTCCTAAGTTACCATGGTATGCCCCAATTGTCAATTACTTGGTTTCTGGTGTTTTCCCTGAATATTTTTCAAAAGAACAAAAAGAAAAGATGAGAATTGATTCAAAGCATTATTTTTGGGAAGATAATAAACTTTGGAAAACCGGGGCTGACATGGTAATTAGGAGATGTGTTGATGAAACTGAACAATCCTCCATCTTGGAATTCTGCCACTCAATGCCTGGAGGTGGCCACTTTGGACCACAAAGGACTTCTCGAAAGGTCCTAGATTCTGGATTCTTTTGGCCTTCACTCTTCAAGGACTCACATGTGTTCTGTCAATCATGTCCCACTTGCCAAAAGTTTGGCACAATTTCCAAAAGAAACGAAATGCCTCAAAAGCCATTAATCTTCTGTGAACTTTTTGATGTTTGGGGCATCGATTTCATGGGACCTTTTCCCCCTTCCAATGGATTATCCTACATTATCCTTGCTGTTGACTATGTTTCTAGGTGGGTCGAGGCCAAACCCACTAGGAAAGATGATGCTCAAACTGTGAGTGAGTTCCTCAAAACCCATATCTTCCATCGATTCGGAACACCACGTGTTTTGATAAGTGACTTAGGAACTCATTTCTGTAATAGAACCATGGAGTCACTTTTGAAAAAGAATGGGGTTGTACATAAAACATCCACTGCATATCACCCTCAAACAAATGGAATGGCTGAACTTTCTAATAGAGAAGTGAAAAGAGTGCTTGAAAGAATTGTTAAGCCCACAAGAAAAGACTGGCCCGATAGACTTGGTGAAGCACTTTGGGCCTATCGAACAGCCTATAAGACACCCATTGGGATGTCTCCATTTAGGCTAGTCTTTGGTAAAGCCTATCATTTACCAGTTGAAATCCAACATAAGTCATTTTGGGCTGTCAAAACATGTAATTTTGATTATGAAAAATCTGGTGAAGAAAGATTGTTGCAGTTGACTGAATTGGAGGAGCTTCGACTTGATTCGTATGAGAACTCCATTCTCTACAAAGAAAAGGCAAAGTCACTCCATGACAAGCACATTCTTCGAAAGGTATTTCATGAAGGTGAAAAGGTAATGCTCTTCAATTCTTGATTTCGACTTCACCCAGGTAAGCTCAATTCTCGTTGGGATGGACCTTTTATTATTACTAATGTTTACCCATTTGGTGCAGTGCAAGTCGAAGACCCTTCTTCAAAAAGAACATTCACGGTAAACGGACATCGGTTAAATCATCACCATGAGAGGCCATTCACTTCAGGTTCCACATCGACTTCCATTGACCCACCACTAGATGGAAATGGCGACCCACCAAATCCAAACCAGGGGGCACCTCTTCCCCTTTAAATCTCTCTCTATCTCTTCCTCTCTCTACCTCTTTCTTCTTCTTCCTCTCTCTTTCATTTTGTTACCACTTTATTCTTCAAACCCTTTCTTTTTATCTTTCTTGTGTGGGTGTGTATTTTTTAAAAAAAAACCTTAAAAACTAAAAAAACCAAAAAAAACACAATTACTTAAAAAAATTACAAAAAAAGAGTCATGCTTACTCACCATCTAGTTTTGAAATTTTGTCCAACCATTTTGGGGAGTCAAAAGGCTTGTTTTAAACTCAAATATATTGAATTTTTATCGAAAAACTTGGGTAAAAAATTTTCTGTCAATAACAAACACTTTGAATGAACAATTTTTGGTGGAAAATGATTCTCCCCTACCGTGAGGAATAACATTAGCCTTCATGCCAAGGTCATTTATGGCCATCTTTTTCATTGTGTGTCTTCACCACTGATTGTGAGTCTTGCGTTTGTGGACCTTCGAGCTGAATTTCCATCTTTTGTGTGCATTAATATGATAGAGGCATTTTCTAAGCCACATGAGAATCAGAATAGCCAAATAGCCTCCCGTTACCCTTACATTGATCCTACTTTTGAAATCCCCTTTGAGCCTATGAAACCCTTTCTTTTGATAGCCACATTACAAGCCTAATACCTTGTCCCACCCAACATCTTCATGGATTTTCATTGTAAAATTTATTGAAATTTAAGTGTGGGGGGAATGGACTTCATTTTTGGGCGTACTTTCATTGATTTCCAATGTGTCATCATATGCTTGAGGGCAAGCATCCATTCAGGTGTGGGGGAGAGGTTGTAATTCTGTGAGATTTGGGGTGTATATGTGTAATTTTCATTTGTACAAAAGTCATTGAAAAGTGTTTAAAAAAAATGAAAAAAAATTATATTAAAAAAAATGAAAAAAAAGGAATGGGTTGTGTCTTGGGTGGGTCAAAAATCATTCATCATCAACCTTTGATCATGTTATAACTACTAAAATTAGTTCCATGAGAAGATCAAACATGGGTTGGGAGATGACTGTGAGACTTGTTTCAAGCACAACTTTCGAAAAAAAAAGAGCAAAAAAAAGAAAAAAAAAGAACACTTGACTCATCTTGTATTGTGTCATTATTGGAAGTCTTCCATGTTGTACATATTCCATCATCTCAACCTATTCCATTTTCTATCTCCCTCACTTTTCATTCATCACACATTCATTCCCTTATAAATATGTGTTTCTATTTCCTTTCAAATCAAATTTCAAAAAAAATGTGCATTGATTTTTCCATGTTGGTGTTTTTAACTCCTCTTTTCCTTTGGACATTATATACCTACCATCCCATAGCCACTGAAAAACCCCTTAAAAGACCTCTTGATTCTTGTACACATTAGATTTGGGAATGGAAGCTGAAAGCTCTTACAAACTCTTGATTTTCACTTTTTGTTGGTGAATGAGTGAACCTCCTAAAATACATTTTTATCATCTTGAGAGGAGTATGTTTTGAGTGCCTACATTTTCTAATTCAAACCTTGAACATGAAAAAATGAATTGTTTCTGATGCATTATTGTGAACCAAATTTGTGATGGAATTCATTATGGATGAGTAAAATAGTCTAAACCTCCCCTGATTGGAGAAAACAAAATTTTAATATTTGTTGGTGAGTGAAAATGATTTTGTCATGTTTTTATATTTGTTGCACATGAGGACACGCGCAAATATAAGTGTGGGGGAGTTGATGTTATTAATATTTTCATGACTTATTATATTCCCCCTTAACTTATTTTATATGAAATGTGCATAATTTGTGTGAAATATTAATGTTTTAATATTAAGTATAATATTTGAGCATTTTTAGAAGTAGTCAAATTGAGTCAGTTTAATGTTTTAATTATAACTATCCCTATACTGATCCAAATTGTGTGGTTCTTGTTTTGTAGGATTATCCTTTCAATATACAACATTTCATTAGAAGGAACCATGAGCCAATTCTGCCATTTGAAGGGTCATATGGTCCTCACAAACAAGACCAAAGAATCTGTGAACAAACTGGACCATCCATGAAGATTGATTTACTGGGTTCAATCGAGAAGTCTAAAGACCTTAAATCTCCACCATAATTCGGGGGACACGACATTGCATCTTGGATAAAAATTTCATGTCCCAAATCCAAGTACAAGGGGCCCAAATAAACCTTTGAAGTCCAGCCCACCATTCTGGCCGAGAATTAAAATCAGTATAGTATGCATGACATATCTCCTGATGTAAGCATCCAATCGAGCTGAGCTGTTTCAGTGTGAAAGAGGAGATATAGGCGGCCGACTTTGTTGAAGAAGTCATTCGAATTTGAAGGCATCTTCCTGTTCAAAAATCCATTCACATTTTGGCCATCGAAAAAGAATGGATAGAAATGGACAGTTTAACGTGTTTAATCAACCGGCCATAACTTTGGCTCCAATTGTCCAAATGCCTCCAAATTTTGAGTGTAGTCGGAAAACATTAGTGTCTACAACTTTGAAGAAGGATGTATTTGAAGATTCGGCTGTCTGTATAGCTCAATTGGCGAAGCAAGTGGAGGGACAGATTGGGAATGCAAACAGTCCACTCCTTGGGCTATAAATACTCTCCTCTTCTCTCCTTGAGAGGGGTTGGCATTTCAGAAGAGAGGAGATCACATTGGCACGACCAAAGCTTTGCCAAAGGCTTGGGAGGACCTGCCATACTCAAGTTTTCACTTGAGAGACCTTTCCTCCTCTCTTTCTTTTCACTTACTTTTGTGTTCTTCATTTTTGTAATCTTGTAATTCTCTTTCTTTGTAATTCTGTTTTAATGCAAGTTACTTCTTCAATATCTCTTATTCTCTTCCACCTTCTGTATTTTAATATTAATGTTCTTAAAATAGTTTAAATTCAGTTCAATACCCTTCCCTTCTTAAGCTTCCTCATTCAATCGAAATTCCATTTTTGATTCTTAAATTATTTCGTGTGTGTGTTTGGCACACTACTCTTATCTTGTCCCTTTCTTTTTCTTCTCTTTATAATTCATCACCATAAACATATATTACCAGATTATTAATCACCCAAATGGCTGAGTAGATATCTCATTGGGGTGAGTTATAATTTAGGTATGTTAAGTGATTGAGAGCTTCTGCTCGATGAATATTCTTTGAATTAACATTGTGTATGTTGGACTTAACATGTCATGGATTAATGACTTGTTTTGTTTAACATGTGGTTTCCATGGATTATTGGAACCATAAATACACAACCATAAATAAGATCTTATTGAGATTATAACCTTAAGTTAAGTTACGTCTTGGTTTAAAGCCTTAACACTTAAGAATTCTAATCAACATCATCTTGTGACATGGGTGTTAATTTAAATGCAATATAAAGCAAAGCTCAAGGATATCACAAGCTTAACTAACCTAATGATGAACTCACCCAATCTTTATCAATTTGGTAAATCAAACATCATCCATAAATCATTTCAATTAAGCTCTGCAAACAAACCCCCCTAATCAAAATACAATCAACTAAAAACAAACGACTACTACAAAGTATCATCGCCGAGGATTCGACCCGAGTGCTGCTATACACATTAGCAGAGCACCGGAACCTTGAACGGTCGATAGGCGACAATCGGCCGCACTTTCAGACTCCTATAGAGGAGTCCTAGAAAACACTGAGATAGATACAGATTCTCATGTTGAATTGAACCCAACCCTGAATGTGGATTAGAAAGAATAGGATACATGTGGGGTGTTGGGTTTGAACGATTGGGAGGCTTCCTACCTATCCAATTTGGATGGGAATCAAAGATCACCTAGTTTAGTTATGAGGACTAATGCCTATGGAGGACCGCAATGGTATTTCTCAAAGAATATTATGGCATTTGAAATGATTAGGTTGGGGATTATTCCAGAAGTGGAATCCCTTGTAATGGAAACAATGAGGAATGTTTTAACACATAGTGGTTTTGAGGATATTAATTCATGGATTTCTCTTAAATAGGATTCCTGGTTTAAGGGAATTGTGATTGGGGCCTATTCGTGAGAAGGATACACATTGAGCTTGGGATCTGTGTAGGATTCCTACGTATCATGGTTAGAAAAAATTTGAGTTATATTAGTTCAATATTTCACATGAATCATGCAGGTGTCCTGATCATTACTATAATCTAACCTACTTGATACATTATTAGTGTGAGAAATAAGAGAAAATGAAAGATTTGGAAAAAACCATTTTTCAGCCTTCACTGGTAGAAGATGAGGAGGATGCTAGTTGAAGATGCTAGGGTTACATCACCTCCCTCACTTCAATTCACCCAGTAAGGTAATGATGGTGACGGAAGTGGACATAGATAGAAGAAATATTTCAATCACATACAATAATGTCTTGGAGATTAATCCATGAGGGATGCTCGAAAATTGGATCTATAGTGGGATGAGGATATGATTAAATGTTGAATGGAAAAGAAATCATAATCCTCACCCTCCCCACTAGGAGCAGGTGGATCGAGGTCTTAGAGATGAGAAGGGAAGGACATGGTCCCAACCATAATGCTTCATACCTAGAACTCCTTAGCACTATCCCTAGGGTAAAGGTTCTCATGACCATAGATATAAAAATATAAAAACTCCCTAGGGACCCTAACCCTCTATTAGGACAATTACGGAAAACCACTAACCATGGAAATACATATCCAAATGGGAGACATGCTGATGCACCATTTCCTAGGGTTTCTTTATGTCCAGAGGTCTTGGTGGTGGATTAAACATGGTCCCATTCAAGAAAGTGTACCAAATAAGTGCAGGCTCTGCCATGACTGGATTTGTAAGGGGGCATGAAGGGTGAATCGATTAGTTCCTAGGTGTACATGCTTGGTGTAGGTATGCCAGGAGTAGGTTTTTTGTCAAGGAGTGCCGAATAGTTGTTCCTCATAGGGAATATAACAAACTGAAAGTGATTCACATAGGGTTTATTGGCTTGTGAAAGATGGATATAACTCAGGTAATATTCCATAGGGGTGACAAAACATGGGTGAGGCTTTATCCAAGGCTCCCTGGGTCTCCTGTAGTGTTACTAAAAGGGTCTCACGATGGGCCCTAATTTGGTAGAGTACCCATGAAAATTTGGTTTCTTATTTAGAGAATAATGGTCCCGTGAAGTTTTCTGGTGATTTTAGACCATGAAGGGACCTTGATCTTTCTTATACCCTTTAATTTTCTTTTCTTTCATGTTTCAAAGAGCGACCTAAGAAATTTTGGGGGAATTGGGCGAAGGTGTTTCACAATGAGAGCTATGTGAATTCTTCCTAATTTTTAATTGTTCAAATATGGATCCCATGGGTCCTATTTATAGAAAAACAAGGGACCCTAATCGAAGGATATTTTTTACATATGTCCAAAGCCCAGGTGCCCAACACAGGTTCCCCATGCAGGGTAGTTGTGAAGCCTATGTAATACATAGGTTTCCATTCCCATAGGTTGATTCGATCAATTATCTTGGTTAAATTTATGTATATTTATAACTTGGGCATGCCCATGGAGTTCTTTACAATCTTTTCATCTTCCTTAAAAAATTTATTTTCAGAAAAATCACCCCCTAGAGATTGGGTCATAATGAAAGAGGACGGTTGAGTCCTAATGTAAATAAATGGGAAAAAAGATTACAGAGGGTTGTAATATAGATCATGTAGTTACTCCATGTTGGTTGTCCACATAGGATTCCATTCTAGTCTAGACATGCAGGAATTGCGCACAGGGAGTCAGTGTAGGTGTTCTTCACAGACCATTAGCGTCTATAAATACCCCTCCTACCTTTTTCATTTTCTTCAAACCTAATATTTCAGATGTTTTCTTTGATCATGCTAGTCTTCCTCCCATCTACGCCACATTGTGATTCCATAGTGGACTCCCAATGGGTTTCTCAAGGTACAACCACCTAAGAGATGGGGATGTGCGACTTCTTTCATTTTTGAAGAACCTATTCAAAGAATCACATCATGGGAACTGTGTGAAGGACCTGGATAAAAGGGATTCATGAAATTACTTCGTCATGGGACCCTTGTTGGGACTCTTGTCAGGGGACCTATGTGGGGTACATTGTTGAATGACCTACACGAACTCTTTCCTTTTCCAATTTATTGGACATTTGTAAGATAAAATTTTAACATTCCTAAGTAAATATTTCAACATAATGGGGGAATTTGGTACCCTCTTATAGGTTTTCAATGGATGCTTCAATGACTACAACTGTGAAAGCTGATGCACACCAAAATGAAATGATCAAAGGCATCATACCTAGTTATTATAACGTCATTGAAACTACTCTTCCTGATTTGTAAAAGTTATTGATATCATATCAATGTGGATTTATACAAAGTGTCTACCTACTTTTTTATGGGTATGGGCTAGTTCCGGATTCTCACATTTCATCATTTAATAAATACATCCCAATTTCTTGATTCGTGAAGCATATCCACTTACATAGTTTAACATCTCTTTTAAGGGTAGTCTCATCATGGGATAAATAGTCCCCATAAATTATATTATGAATCATAGTGTACGCACTCCAGACTTGAACCCACATATTATAGAGTCGAGGACTCATTATTATGACTCAACCATTAATGATTTATAAACAAATAAATCTTAAATATGGAAGGAAGATTGGGACTTCTATGTGAGAGGGGGATTCATGCTTCAGTGTATGTGGGTGTTCTGGGTGCACCAAACTTTCTTGGAGTTCAAAAAGAAATTGTATGGTGTTCATATTTACAAGGTTGTCTGGGTAGGGAAGACTTGTGTTTATAAGAATACTAATAACATTCTTGAACTGTTGATCTCGTGAAGTCCCTATAAAAAATATTTTCACTCGATGTACGGTGAAGTCACATCAGCTTGTGGGATATCTACCAAATATCTAGGGTCCCCATTCAAGGGGAAATGTATAGTGGGTTTATCCCACCAAAAACAATGTGGGACGAAGATAAATAGACACCATCGTAGGACCATGGGAAATTAAAAATATCGAAAAAGTAGAAGAAAAAATATCTTCATCTCAGTGATAATGTCCATATAGAAACGTGGATGCAGGATTTCATAGACTCAATGAAAGAGGGCGGTCCTACTTTTAAACCCCTTCTATTTTCACCACTATAGAGAATCAGGGTGCTTCGGGCACATTTTGTCCCACATTGTAGAAGGGTAAGTACAATAGTTGGAGTTACAAGGTTAACCACAAAATTAATGTGAAGGTTCACTTAGATGGATAACTTTCCATATGGCTAAGTATTTATCAACTCCAGGTCCACGAGTTTGATGACAGTATGAGGCTAGGGACTTTTGTTATTACAGAAAAATTTGTATAGGGGAAGTACATAGGGTTTTTTCCCCTTATTAGTAAGAATATATCATTTTATATTTCATATATATAACGGCAAGACCCTATTTAGATTTAAAGGTCCATTTTCAGTGTTTTGGGGCTAGATTGAAGCACATTAAAACACATATTCAGTGATGAATTCATTTAAGATCCCTAAAATCCAATTTCTTAAATTTTTTTAGAATGTCTCTTGGATTAATTATATAAACCAGAACCTGGATGATGTTCTATAGTTTTTGAATGTGTTTGGATATTTTAATTTAATCCTTTATGGTAACCCACTAACCAGTACCATTATTGAGGATGGCAAGGAGAATTATTACTAGCTAAGGGTGTATATGATGGAATTCAGGGACAACAAATTGGTATCCCATATGGATGGTGAGATTATCTATGAGTCTTATGGTTATTATTGGAGTGATTTACAATTTAAAGGCCTGAAAACGTCAATCACTTTTCCTCCAACACATGACAAACATGAGAAACATTTGATGGTAGCTAGAAAATTACAAATCTGGATCACTCTAAAGGCCTCAAAAATGTCAATTACACTGCCTCCTTTATATTCATCAATTGGACTAGAGGTCAAACATACCATGGTGTGGATTTATTTATACCCTCAGTGGGGGTGTTAGAAAATAGTATCCATTGGGTGGAGGCTACTATAATTATAGTTTTTGGTATATGTGGAAAAAAGTATCAATCCAAAGATGATGTGGAGGCTCTAGACCCTTCAAAATGATCTTAGAAAAATTAAAAATTGTAGGCTAGGGTTAAGAAGTCAACACCTACAGCACCATGGTGGTGTATTCACCACCATAAGAAGGTGGCCTCCATCTCATCCCCTCATTATTCTAGAAGGGAAACGAGGTCTCAAGAGGCTTCCCTATTGGAAGGTATCAAGTTTTCTCTATATGAAGCCACACAAAAAAACATATCTATGTGAAGCTCTTGGAAATAAAATTTTTGGAGAGCAAGAATCATCATTTCAAGGATTCATGGGAGTCTCTCCAGGTAGGCCTATGAATTCTAGAGTTGGTTGATATTAGATCACCCTCCAAACATTGTCCTGACAATAATTTTTCTAAGGTAAAAGAGTATCTCAAGTATTTGAAGAATTTTATACATTCTACTGACGATTATATTCTGTCCTCAAAGTTAGAATCTGACATGCTTTATAGTGGATTAATTTAAGGGGTAATTATTCATACTAGGGAGGAATGTGACATTTTCATTAAGCATGCTGACATATTTCTATTTTCTAAATCCCCTTTCTTTGTCTTTCACCCAACATCACTAATTATATGGGGGTTATGTTTTGAAGCTTGGAGCAGGAGATATCGGTGTAAAAGTATCATATTTTCCTAGTTCATTGAAATATGGTCCCACAGACACTCCTATTGAGAGGGTGAACAGGGCCCTTAGGTCCCTAGATCTTTCTCTAGGTGGTGAAAACATGATGGTGGTGATGGAAATGATAATTCCTCATCCATTACATCATTAATCTAATTTTAATAACATTGGTCCAAATTCTTCATTTTCTCCTGACAGGAACTGGAAGAAAGCACTAAAATTGGTCGGATGAGTGCATCGTAGTTTGTATTTGTGATATTATCTAATATAACATCATGTTTGACGAACTTTTATAACTGTGACTATATTTTAGGGAACCTGTGTTGCTTCCTCCCTTAATATATCTCATAATATTCCTTCAAGGATCGATGAGGATACTCTCGGGGTGGTACAGATTTATATTGATGAATCTATTAGCCTAGTGGATGAGGTATTAAAATATACAACAATGTCTTCCCAAGTGGTCCCTTAAATAAACATTAAGGGTACCCTTGATTCTTTGGAAGGGACTGAGAGGGATTTTTGATGGTCCAATGAGGGTTTTGATGCGGACCATGACTTTTTCAGGGGCTGATGATGTTTTTATTTTTGAGAAAATGACATAGGGGATCATAGGTGAAGCCAATTCAAGTTTAGAGAAACCTACCTCAGATACCCTTATGGGTGAGGATGCTTCAAGGCATAACCCCATTTATCATGACATTAGGTATTTGATTAATCCATTCATTAATATTCTATGTTCCATTGAAGATTTCTAATATTTCTATATTGAATTGAATGGATGTATGTTTTTTCATTCATACATTTTGCAAACATAATTAATTTTATTGCACCTCGTGTTTCACATCAAAGTCCAACATGCCCATATTTATATGTAAATAATATTTCTAGGTTTCTTCATGAACAATGAATTCAAATCCTTCCTAATTCTTCTGTTGAATAAGAAATAGTTTAGAATCCCATGGTAGGAGATTATAGGTTGTATTTGATTTTGGCTATTGTGCAGACTTAGGAGGATTCTCTTTATGAGGAGTTCTCATCCTCAATAGATGAAGTCGAGGGTGCTGGAGAAGTACCAATTCCAACCTTTGATCCAGTAATGGGTAATTTTCATCAATAATTTCAGTTTTTTAATACGCTAGTTACTTTTTAATCTTATAATGTTAAAACAAGCATCATTTTCTCTTTAATATCATCAACTTTGACTAGTGGGCTTGAGGTGGGGACATCAATACCAATTATAAAAAAATTATATGTGGGGATAGAGATACCTTAGAGGAATTGTAATGAGATATCTCACTAAGTTCTCTAATCCTAGATTTTGTACCACCATCTAGAATTTGTTCTGAGTCTAGTCAAGAGATGTAGGATGCTTTTCTCTATACACATATTCTAATGTGGTGAGATATTTGGAAGACAATCGGTGAGATATGTCTTGATGAAATTCTATAATGACTTTTTTTACTTCCACTAAATATTTCCAGGTTGGGATATAGTGGGTTTTATTACCACAACATCCATGGTATGGTGAAGACAGTCATTCCGCAAATGGAGGAGGAACATAGTTCATAGTTGGTCGAGATGAAACAGATGGACTAGTTTGAGGAACTTAAAGCTGATGTGATCCAAGATGATTTCATTCATTCCAAAAGGGTGGACGAATTCCATGATTGCATCTATTAAAAGACTATATATATAATACACCTTGAAGAATAATTACATGGTTCAAGGGAAGATGTATTTCAACTTCACTAATCCCTGAATTTGGCTTCGACATAGAGGAGAGAAGCTATCATGGTTGCTCAAGAAAGAGTTGGTAAAGTTGATAAAATTGTATCTATACAAATGGTTGAGCTTTATGAAGCTGAGAAATCTTTTTGGGGTCCAATTCAAATTATCAAATATTTTACTGAGGATAAATTGTAAAATTTGGTGGATAGGATCTGACATGTGGAAGTTCCTTCAAATTTGAAAATTGAAATAAAATTGATTTTTTTATTCCAAAAATATTATGTGTTCATCCTAGATCCCTTTTTGTGATTTTAGCATAACAATGGAAATTATTCTCATAAAAACTTCTATGTTCTAATTAGTTGTAACAGTAATGACAAGGATGGGGGGAATGTGTTTTTATTTTTACCTACACAAGGGGACTAGTGAGCATAGTTTGACTCTTTCACAGGTCATATGAATAACCCTATAAACATTATCTCTTTCTGTGTTGTCTCTGTAATTTATTTACTAAGAAAAATATTGAAGAGGATTATTGGGTGAGACTGGGATTTCTCTTTGGCCACCCTTTTCGAGTTTTCATCCTAATATGTTTTAGTCCCTTAAACTTTTTATCACTTTATATTTTTTCTAACCCATGAAAAGTATAGGTCTAGTGAGTTGAGACTCATCATTTGTCCAGAGTTCCTTTTGTTGGTTTTTACTCTAGAGAATACTATGTCTCTTTTAGTGGGATGTTCAATGTTGTGCCAGTTGAACTAATAATC
Organism: Viscum album; assembly: GCA_963277665.1. NCBI lineage: Eukaryota > Viridiplantae > Streptophyta > Magnoliopsida > Santalales > Viscaceae > Viscum > Viscum album. The sequence goes on along the minus strand of OY728135.1, from coordinate 1,231,752,531 downwards.
AAGTGTTTTAGATCAAACATCTTTGACCATGACATTTGAAATAATAAACCAAACATTGCTTGATATTCAAGAATGTTGCAACATTATTCAGATACCATAAAGTGGAATCCAAATAACTATTTTTATGATTTACAAATCTAAAACATCATATTCTATAATATAGGAGGTATCTCCATATAAAAAAGTTACCACTAGTTGAAAACCCCATTATGAGATTTGTTTTATGCAAGGCCAATTAGAGCATGTACTACATAGTCAAATAGCGACACCCTTAGGCTGACAGGACCATTATGTGGGAAACATATGTAAGGAAAACTGGGGTACCTACTACATATCCATGTAAATGTGTTCTCATGAATTTCAACCATCTATTACTGATGGATAATGTAATTTTATGATTTGGATATCTTAAGACCACATCGGGTGGTTTTTCCAAGGAAAGTCCTCTAAACATTAACGGAATATCTATGCTGTCATAGGTCATGAATGGGAAACCACTCGTAATTGAATGTGGTGTGTGATGAAGGGTACACTTTTGTAAGATAACCCATGTTAGGGTAGAATTCCAATTTTCCCCAAAGGATAAGGGCATCGTGTTGTTTAATTTCATGTGAAAACTACATTGATTGTGTAATTTAATTCCATACAAAGAATAAGTTGCATTGTGTAGTTCAAAGTCCTACATCAAAATAATTATGTTCTATAATTTAAAGTCAAGTAGGAAGGAAATTATGTGGGGATTTAATTTAAGGTCATTTTCATTGATCAATGGTTTGATGTTTCTCTAATTCTCAGTAATTTGTCAAGAAATGTGTTTCTATATTCAGGAATGGAAGTAGAAAGTTGTAATCAGTGATTTGTGGATTCTCGAATCCTAGGAGTGGTGTGGGAAATAGGCCTTTTATTTTTATAGTATGTATCTCCTGATAATGATTCTACCACTTCTTGAAAAAAAACATTGGTTCTTTTTATTCAAGGCCAACTAGGGCATGTAGTTCATGGTAAATAGTGGAATCCATGGGATGACAGACCCGATATAGGGGAATATTATGTAAGTACAAATGTGCAAAGTATTTCATAGTCATAAAAAGAATAACTCTAGTATTTTGACATTCTATCACTAAAATATAATTAATGTTTATGGAGATACAAATCTATCTAAGCACAAATTTTTTCTTATAGAGAGAAGTACCTGAATACAGAAGGTGTATTTCATGTTATGATTTCTAAAGAATCAAGACAGTAGCCTCTCTACAATTTTATAAACCTAGTGTAGGATATATGGTTCTGTAATTTCAGTTAATACATCTAGGACCATTTAGGTTATGTAAACGACTGATGACATGTTGTCAAATATCCAAAGATTACTCAAGTATGCATTGAACATATGATCGTAAAGATGTAAAACACAACCTTGGAGACCTTTGGGTTGGTAGAAAGTATATGGGAATAATATGTAAAGGATGACTACTGATTTTAAATTGTGGGTTCCAGTATACCATTTTCAAAATAATAAAGGAACCAAACATGCTTCTCCTAAGGTCTAAATCGCCACGATTTGACAATAATATTATTGGAATGTTTTAGGCAAGGACAACTGGGGAACATACGACATAGTAAAATAGCAGAATACTTTTTCAGATAATCCCATTAAGGGGGAAACTCTTGAAAGGACAACTAGGGAATGTATTTCATTATCATGGAAAAGAGGTCTCATGTATCAATAATTCTTCCATAAATGAAAAAAAATGATGATTGATTTTGAATATAAGAAATTATTTATGATTATGAGTATAAAATCAAAAATTGGAATTTTATAATGTCCAAAGGAATAATTTGGAATGATATTGTCCTTGAATTTGAAGTCCATTGAATTTATCTGACTCATATGTAGAAGTGGTACATATCATGTTTCCTTGGTGGGCTCCCTAAGAAGAGGACACAAAATAAAATCTCTGGTATGGATTTTTTTGCTTATATGCATGAGAGGAGGTATTTTTCTTTTACCACATGGTAGGGACTAGGATCTAAGTCATACCCTTCCTTACCTATCTCAATATAATAAGAAGAAATACATACATTGATCTATGGTTAATGTGTAGATTTTTTTCATGTGGTAAGGGAATCATGCATGCTATTTAATGTCATTCGATAAGGGAAAAGGTGTCTCGTTGTGAAGAGAAATTGGATAATGCTGCTAAACCTCAGGCACTGGGCCCAAGCATCACTACATATATTTTTGGGGAAAGAATCAAGCCACAAGTAGTTATAATAGACATGAGATCATACATAATGTGAGAACTCATATTATATCACTTCATGTAGATCTATCTCATACGTAGGAGAGTGGAGGGTTTTCCATGTTGTGATATGGATGGACCCAAGATTTAAGGGTTGGACATCATTGAGTATCTCATATGGTTGAGAATAAAGGCACATCAAGTTCTTGAAGGACCAGGTAGTTTATCTTCATGTGTTAAAAACATGGCTAACTTTGACGTGAAAAGGAATATTGTGGCTTGTCCAAGGTGTAGTACCTGGACATCACTACGTATCTTGCTAGGGAAGGAATCAATCTATATATAGTTTGGGATAAATTATGTAGTTTATTACAATGAGATGAGAACATCTGGGGTTCCTTTCAAGGTCTTACATCTAAGAGCATGATAACCCATTGTAAATATATACACCTTACTCTCATAGGGAAATCCTCTAAAAACTCCTAAGCCCAAGTCAGTTGTTCTCAGTGTGAAAAACAATGTGTGGTGATAGTTTATTTCATACATCAAGGGAAACATAAGTGATGGATAGTGTCATGTTATGCATGTGGTGGTTGATCGAAGATATAGAAATCTGGTTCTGCTATGTATATTATTATGATGAGAATCATGTCATGTGTAGATCTTGATAATGTTCCCCATGTAGGTCTAATATGTATACAGGGAGTGGTTGATTTTTTTTTGTGGTGGGACCTGACATAGGAGATCATGGAATCACTACATATCTCAAAAAAATGAGAATCAATCCATTCTTAGTTCGTTGAATTCCATGCATTTTATGTAATATGGTAAGGACATAGATGAATTGACATGAAGTGAGGAAAACATTGTAGTTGTGCCCAAGGGTGAAACCATGGGTGTCACTATATATCTCATGAAAGTGATAATCACAACACAAGTAGTCTTGTACAACTATACCCCACATAAATTGGGTTGTTACATGGGGAAATGGGACTTTGATAGACTCCAAACTAAAGTTTGGGCCTAATGTTAGATGTCTAGGTATCACCATGCATCTCATTATAATGAGAATTCATCCATAAGACCTAGAAAGGATCCATATTCAGATATGGTTCATAGATAGGGAAATGTAAAGGTGTTATATTATACAAAATCCTGACTAGATCCAATATTAGAGATTCGGGCATCACTACGTATCTCATTGGAGTGAGAATCAATCCATACATAGTTCATGAATAAGTTTACCCACATCAACTAGGTTATGACCTGGGGAAAAGGGGATTTAAATATTTTATAAATTAATGCTTGTGCCTAATACATGATTATTATAATGAGAATTAAACCATACATTCTAGAAACAATGTTCTATGTAGATCTTGTTCATACACATTGAATGAATAAATTTTATTTGTGGTCATAGATAGACCTGAAGTTAGAGATCATGGCATCACTATGTATCTCACTTCAGTGAGAATCATTCCACATTTCGTTCTTGGATTAATCATGAAATTTACCAACATATTATGATGATATGAAAATTATGGGACTTATACCCCAAAAGGATCCCACTTTTTAAAATGGACCACGAGGGATATCCAGACTCATGGTACGTTGGTGGGTTCATTAATTTCAAACAAAAAGTACATTAATCGTGCAGTTTAATGTCAAGTGGTAAGGACAATTGTTGTCTTGTATTTTATTAATGCGACAAGGACATTATTTCATGAATTTTAAGGTTATGCAATAATGGAACACTATGGAGTTTAACATCTTTCAACTTGGACATATGGTGTTATGTGGTATAATGTCCTATAACTAAGACTATGTTTGTTACATAGTTTATCTTCATGCAACAAGGACAAAGGTTGGTATGTAGTTTATCGTCATACAACTAGGATGATGGTTGTTACGTAGTTTTTAATCATGTAACTAGGAGAATGTTTTTTACATAGTTTATTATCATGAAACTAGGACGATGTCTGTAACAACGTTTATCATCATGAAATTAGGACAAACTCTTTCTGATTACACAAAGTACTTCTTCAGGAACATTGTATTAGTTGGAGTGGTAATGAGTTCTCCATCGATATATATGAAAGAATAATCTCTGTTAGAGTGGACCTTATGTATGGATTAAGGTCCCTCCGACATTGGATCATGATTTGGAGGCTTCCTTCCTGGGATCATTAGAGTCGTAAGTAAAAAAACCAACTCTCCTTGGAGGTATGAACAAAGGTCGACCTTATTATTAAAGGCTTGTGCATTCCAGTTTTTATATATCTCCAATTGATTCAAGGTATGGAATCTCTTTTTGTCCAGTCAATCCAATTCATCTAGTCATCTCTAATACTCTTCATCTACAAATAGTTGGTCGCAAATAGAAATACTAAGCAATGGAAAATGATCTTCAATAGAAAATACGACTTTTTTCCATACACCAACGAGTAATGGGTTGATCACGTTGCATTATGGGTTATAGTCCAGTAAGCCCATCAGGTGTGAAAAAGATTTTTAGGCCAATTTTTCTTTAAATTACCAACCATATTCTGGAGTATGTTAGATAGGGTCTTGTTAAAGACCTATATATGTCCATTATCCACTCCATGATAGTGGGATGAATGGTTGGATTTGATATTGTACTCCTTATACATCTTTTCCACCTCTGTGGAGTAGAAATTGGTGGCATTTTCCATCAATATGGAATGAGTGAAAAAAACTCTAGTAATGATGTTATCTTTTATGAATATAATAATGATTTGGGCCCCAATTTTTTTATAGGTATATCCTTATCCCATTTGGAGAATAAATCAATAGTAGTATGGATGTACATAAAATTCTTTGTCATATCCAGAGGTTATCATTAAAAAAATCATTCCCCATATTGAAAACGGTTAAGAGTATTTGGCTATATGTAGTCACTTCAAGGGTTGGTGAATGAAGTTGGCACACACTTGATTGGAATGACATTTCATTGTGAAATTCGTGCAATCTTGTGTCATAGAAGGCCATAAGTATTCAAGCCTTCATATTTTATCCAAAATCAAGTACCATGATTGGTGGGAACTATAGGCTCCTGTATGTAATTCTTCCATAATAGTTGTAGTCTCTTATCCATCAACACATTATAGAATGTCTCTATCAAGGCTTCATTTGTAGAATAATGTTTGGTGATTTGGGTCATCATAAAAAATGGAATTGGTTTCTCACAACCGGAACATCTCTACTTAAACTATTTCCAATGGGAGCGCCCCATCCTAAATGTAGTCAATGATGAGCGTCATCCATCACATGGTAGGGTTATACGGCTCGATAATGGGACTAATTTCATTGATAATTTCTACTCTGATTTGAAAGAAAGGTGAGACCATGTGATGATGGGTAATGACAATGAATATTTTGACCCATTTTGGATCACCCAAGTTTGTGGATACATTTTACAATGCATTGTCTTAGGATTTCTGCTATCTTAAAAAATATGTCAATGTTGTCTTTGGGGGAATTTGTTCCACTAACCCTCTAACAAAATCACATTGGGGAGTTGACTCCTCTTTTCTGATGATGTAAACTCTTTTGATCTACTTAATTACAAATGTTGAATCACCCTTCACCTCCAGGTGGTTTGCTATTATTTGAAGTGCCAATTCTAGGCCTGTAATGAGATCCTAATATGTTTCCCCATTTTTCTACCACCCACTGATAATACGAAGGAGTACAATAATAATACCTTCTCTAGATAGATAATTACAATCACTAACCCAAATTTATTAGGCCTAGGGTGTTCATTTATCTTCTACGTTGGAAACCTTGATGAACCATTAAAATTAATTTACCATATTTACAGGTTTTCTTAAATAGAGAATGCCTCTTGGTTGGTTAATTCTATATCTAATTACATACCTTCTAAAGATGTATTCTCAATAAGTAAATCATCTTAGGACAATCATTTCACTACTTTCTTAAGAACAAACATTATATCAAACTACTGTGGAATAACTTCCCAATGTTCCACACATCCTAAAAACATAGAACTGTTGAGGTTAAATTTGAGTTGTCTATTGTGATAAAACAAGTGGACCTCATAATTCTATAAATAGTGCCTCATCTTATTAATGGTATAGATTAATACCAGGAAACTCATCACGATATCTGAATAATGAGTCCCAATGTCAACCATGGTTTGACTAAGATAAAAATGGATTTTTTTTCTTCCATGAATCATTATTATATTCCTGAAAGGTTATCAGTGATATTTCTAGGGTTTACACATACATAATGAGAAGTTTTCCTTCAATAGGTGGCATAAATTATGGTGATCTCAAGAGGTATTTCTTGAGTCATCTTGATAGTCATTGGTGCGTTGATATGTGACGCCATTTTTATCAATTTGGTGAAAGGAAAACACATTCTAGAGAGTTTTTCTATAAAACCCCATATGTATCCCAAGTGTCCTTGTATTCTTCTCACCTCTTTCAGGATTTGAGGATGTGAAATAACAAGGATAGATTTAATATTCTCAAGATCAACATTGATACCATAATAGTGTACAACAAAGCCAATATAGTGTCCTAAGGTTACCCAAAAATCACATTTAAATGGTTTCATCATTAGATTATACTATATAAGCTTGAAAAAGATGGTTTCTAAGTCATCAAGGAGGTCAAAGTGTTATTTGGACATGAACACTAGATCATCAACATAGAATTCAACAAACATCCCCAACAAGGGATGGATGAAGTGATACATTGCATGTTGCTATGTGGATCCAGTGTTCTTTAATCCAAAGGGAATTACTTAATAGATAATTACTCTCTTAGGGGATCTGAAATCAATGGAATCCTTATCTTATATGGACATAATAATTTGTTTATACCCAGAATATCTATCTATAAAGAATATGTCTTGATAACTAGCCATTTCCACAATTAGGGGTTCTATGATTAGGACTGAGAAGGAATATTTGGGACAATATCTATTGATATATCTAAAATCAATGAAAAATAAAATTTTCTTATTCATCTTCTTCATTGGGAAAATTTTTCGCTATCCATATTCGGTACTATACCTCTCTGAAAAAATCATCCTTGATGATTTTTTCCACTTATGCCTGAATTTTGGAGGCTTGAGTCGGGTTCATCCTTTTGGTTTCCTTATTTTTTCCGCAATTATCATCAATAAAACACATGTGATGGGTGGTCATCTCAGGGTCAAGGCTTGGAATCTTTGTGTAGTTACATAAAAAAAAATTGGTTCTACTTTAGGAAGTAGGTATATATCTCATTATTTTTTGGAGTCATGGATGCACTAATCATAGTGGTTTTTGTTCTTCTTTTTTATCCAAATTTATCTATCTGATATGATCAATGGTGGTAGGGATGATTTCCTAAAATGTCATGGGGGAATCCATGAGATATTCTTATTTTTTTCACTTACTCATGTTCCACTAATTGTGCCTTTTTTGTGGAGGAGATGATAAAATAAGATCCTCGGAGTGATAAGGGAAACTGACATTTGGACGTCTAAAAGAAAAGGAATTCATTTCTAGATCTCATGCAGTCATGGGGCCTTACTGGAGTCCTGAAAGGGAAATGAGAGACTGATAATTATCCCCTTCACTTTCTCCTATTGGCATGAAAAAATATTTCCAGTCAATTTGATAGAACTGGATATTTTTGGATCTTAGGAGACATAGTGAGAATATTTTCATTCAATATTTATAAATTACATCGATAGTTGATAATTAATCTTGAACCATCGAGATCAACTATCTCGATTTACATTACAGAAGCTGGTGAATAAATGATTGAATTCAGTCCCACCCTTCAATTTGGTTAATATGTAGTATGTAATCTGCATTGAGCTATTTGAAAGGGTTATCTGGGATCTTCTCCAAGCCATTTGTGGCTTTTATTCAAGTAACATCATCAGCCATGGAATATTTTTCACCCTTATGATATAATCATGCATTAATGAATTGTGTCTTCAAAGATCTGAATAGGGACTTATAACCATTCAATGTCCTATTCTGGCTGTTGACATAATATTTGAGACATTGGTGGTATGATGAAGGAATGGTTTCCTGCTGATGTAACCAATATCCTCCTCGAATAACATTGAATGGTTTATTCTTCTAGACACCCATGAAATCTAATTCAGACACAAGATCCCAATATTTAGTTATGTGTGTAATATATCTAAGAGGATCTTTCATATTCTTGTTATAACCCTGTAACATTAGTGTGGAGGTAGAAAATTTTTATTCATTAAGACCCCATTGGAAAAGTGTTCAGACCAAAATGTGGTTGACTCCTAAACCATTTTCAATAATGGTTTATTGGATATCAATGTCCCTGATTCTTCTAGATATATACAATGTCTTAACGTGTCCTTCCATGACATCATCTTCACCTTGGTCTGTTAAAAAGATAACCATATGGATTTATATAGGTTCGTTCTACTCACATTATACCATAGTAGAATCAACCTCGACTTCAAACTCCTGAATACTTGACAAGGCATCGATGAGTGCTTCTCGGAGGACTTTTGATAGAATCATAGCAACCGGGATTATAACATAGCCAGAACATGTGCTGATTTATTCAAGATATTATATTTCTAATATCAAGGTCAACACTTCCCAATGTGGGGATGTTCTTTTTCATACACTTTAGGAGCTGATGTCCTTGATGTGGATGGGACATCCCTTTGGAGGGAAGATGATAGTGTTCCTGTTCATGGAATATTAGGCTGATTGGGTCATCCAACCCATCGTGGAGGTGGTGATGTATCCTCTCATCGGTCTTAAAATATATAAATTTTTTGGAATACCCAATAAAGTGTTGGGGAAGAACTCCCTTGTTCCAATTTGTCTCATTGGAATTATTTTCCATGTGTTTTGGCCTCATATATGTTTTGGAGAGGGGGTTTGGTTGATGTAGTGGCTCCTAGCACGACAACATCTTCCCCTGTATCCTCAACCTTGAAGATCTCTTCCCCATAGTTTCCCAATAAAGTGTAGGGAAATAATGTTCATAATTAGATTCATCATGTGAGAGTTGATCCATAATGTTAATAACATTAATGGAACTGAATATCAACTCCATGTTTGATTTATATTTTTCCTGACGAGTCGACTATTATTGTGTCTTTTGGAGGGGTGGTGATCATGCTTTTGGGATGGTCGGCTTGAAGTCTTTTAAGATCAAGGAAAATATTGGTCTTGACATGAGATCGTATTCTTCTATTTTAAATTTATCCATCCATACATTTCACTTTTTTACGTATTAGACATCAAAGGACTGGGGTTTTGATGAAGCCCTATTTTCTATAGAAGAAGGGTTCCAGAGCACAGTTAGTTATTTCAACTGCGCTCGTAGAATAACATGAGTTCAATTGATCATTTTTATGAATATCCAATCCCCAAACATCTATGTACTCTTTCTTTTTTACTTATTACCACTCACCTTCCTCTTCGTGATTGGTAATAAAATCACATGCTACTGAGGATGGTCAATCGTTCAATTTCACTTTCCCAGAGTCCACTATCGTTTGTAAGAGGCCCTTGAAAAAAAAACAATCATGGATGGTGTTCCCCAAAAATTTATGGAAGGATAAATGGTATGGGAGATGTTAATCACCATATTTGTTGGGCTTCTTTGGATTTGATAAATGAACATAGTTTCTCTCCAATGTCGAGAAGGATTAATCAGGGAATTGGTCATTTTAAAAGGAATAAACCTTGTGTTTCATCTCATTAACCTATTTATGCCTCGGATCTCTCTGATTATCTTGATAAGGGTGTCATTGCTTCTAACTCTTTGGAGGTGGAGCCCAACTATATGATGTATGTTTGATGTAAGAGTGGGTAAAGAATCATGATTAAGTGTAACTAAAATAGCCTCTACTTTTCCTATTCTACCTCTTTTATCTAATAGAATTATTCGAGACATAGATTTGTTCCCTACAATAGAATTATCCACCTTTTGTAAAATTGGGGACCTCTCCCAAAACCCTCGTTTTTATTTCACATGGATTAATGGAATGCACAACTCATCATGGAGATTTTATACACATATAGGTAACAGTTATTCTTGAGGGAACAGTTGGTTTAAGGAGTATGTTTTTCATTTTCCCTAAGCAATGAAATCTAGAACCCTTTCATTCTACAATTTTTCATAGCTCAAAAGATCGAATATTGTTTCCTTATGAAGCATTGAACTAGATTGGAAGAGAAAATATTCGATAGAGATATTCCCATCTAGAAATTGACCGAGATAGAAAATTTGTGTACCACATGAAATATGGCCCTTGTTGCATTTGAGAAAAACACATGATCTACATCACCTCCTACTATTCAAGGGTACCCATCATGGGATCGTTGAGAGAGGGAAAATCTGTGAAGTGATGTTTTGGGTCTCATGATCCATTGGAAATAAGAATTTTTATATTTTAAAAGTATGGAAGGGGAGGGTTAAGATCTACCCTTTCAGGGAAATCCTTATTTTTTGGTTGTAATAGCAAACACTGTCCTTCCATTTCATCGAATTGAGTCATTAGTGACTCAATGATTTTCATAATCATTCAAGAAATATTTTCATGAGCTTGGAACTTAGATAGCGCAGTAGATAGAGCCTGAAAAAGTGTGGTTATCGATATGACCATTGGTGGAAGCATTTTTAGTATCATTCATGGGTAATATATAGGTACAGGCCTATAATGATGTGCCAGACCCTATTTTAGTTGTGTACCCAATGGATGGAATTTGTTTCTACTATTGCTTGATCTAAATGTATTGCCGATTGATATACCACATTGAGAATATGTTCCCTTCATTCTTCAGATGTTGAAGCAAACCCTCTTTGCTAAGGTGTTCCAACTAGAAGTTCAAGTTAAGGATCTAATTATATAGAATATCTAGCAGGAAATCTACCTCAGAGTAAATATTCCTTGAGACTTCTAAACTATCTCATCACCTCTTCTTACTAAGAAAATATTTCTTCTAATGAAATTTATTAACCCTATCTATGAGGGAGGTGATACATAGTCTGACCCATACCTTTTTTCCTGTTTGGTGAATTCCAAATAGGTAAAGGGATATTGTTTGAGGAAGTTCCCAGATTTATTTAAATCCTCTAGTATTGGGTACACACACCTCATTCATTTGATTCATTATAGTCCAAATTACTAATTGTAACATCCTCTTCTTAATCCCCTGAGATAGCCTTATGTTCTATATTTCCATTTATAATATAACTAATGACATTCATATATGTGTAATGAATCGCATGCATCTTATTGGTATCCCTGTGAGATCGCCTTCTCCTGTGCCTTCCATGAGATCTTTCCCACTTATTAATTGATTTCCTAGGATCTTTTTTGATAGATAGTAACCCAAAGTGAATCACTAAATAGATTATTCATATGTCTTATAAGTGAATTTACGTGATCATAGGATGGGATGAACTATGAGGATTCATTTTGAGGACTCTCCCATAATCAAGAGAAAACTGATTCCTGCTGAGGAGGGGATTGTTGAGGTTAAAAAGATCCCAACTCTAAGGGCAAGGTCTATACATGTTCTGCCTCCAAAACCCTTTAGGTTTGATTGGATTCCCCTGAGGGTTGGGTTAAAAAAACCCACATCCCTATGGTCTGGGTTTTCTCACAAACTATAGTTATTGATATTACCATAACTTCTATTACAATTTTAAGGATATTTATTCAAACATGGGTTGGGTTCATCATTCGACACTCACTTAAATCGCATGTTTCATAAGACCGTTGTTCTATTTATAAAATCTACAAAATATGAAGGCTGAAATACTCTATGTGGGAATCCATATTGATTTTCTCAAATGCTTGATGCTATACTATCTCAACAACCTCTTCTCTATTGGCCAGAGGCTGGGCAGAATCAATCAGTGCCTGTTCCTGTTGAGCAAATCTTCAATCTTAAATATATTCCATTTATTATATCCAGACTGGGGAAATTATATTGCATGATACCACATTTGGTGGGATTTTCTTATTGTGGAGAGTATTGAAATGCAATGTTACATGCACAATCCATCCTTTGATACGAACGCTAGATGGGGTATCTATGATCAGCTACTGCAAACTCATTAATGCATCGAGGAATGTGCATTAAAGGGATCCTTGTTTTTCAATATTTGGATGGCGGGAATCCAGGAGAAATGACAAGTAAATTTGGTGTCTCAATTCTTCAATTACTATGGTATGATATTGATACTTGTCATAAGGTAATACTAGTACTTTTAAGTGATTCAGAGTTCTCCCTATGTTGAGGTGGATGTTGTGTGCAAAATCTTCCTCCAACACCTTTGGAATGAAATATTGAGGGGGGGGGGGGTAAAGTCTAGAACATGATTGGTATGTTATCTTTATCCATTTGTTTCCTCATTATTGGAAGATCTTATTCATTTTTCTCATGGGGTCTTTAGACCTAGTCTAACTAGAGTGGAAGATTACCAATTTTCTTATCACAAGAAATGGGATTGGTTGGGATTTCTCCTTCTATGTTCGAAGGAAAATGACCCAAAGGTGGTTCAGAGAATGACCACTACCTTGGGCTATATTATGGTTGAGAAAGGATTTCACTTTCTAGTGATAAGGCATCAGACATGACTGGACTTGTGTTTGCATGTGCCTCATAATAGGAGGTATTTCTCATCACGACATTTCAAATTAGAGAATTATTTTGAAATTGGGAAACACTATTATAGAGAGAACTTTTGCAGAGAACGCCATCATGGAGAAGACCACCATGGTGGATTATATCAAGGGTAAGACCCTCTTTCTCCTTGGTCTTTTGACCTCACTGAGCGTTTTCATGGCTCTCATCAAGATATAGGATTTCGATATTGACTGAATCATTTCCATAAAGCTAGCCATCACAATGAAGGGTTTGATAAGGACATTCAAAATTACTACTACTACTCCTATAATTTGGTAATGGTAGGATAGGATGTGGGGATATGATATATAAGCATATAAGGGATTCTAACACTCTATCATTAGGTGAAGCCTAGTCGTAGGCCAGCCCAAGATTTTCTAATCATGTATTAGGAGGCTTCTTCGGTGATGCACTCTTATAAGCGATTGGGGACACTTACTGGGATAAGTGGTGGTCAGGGGTAGGTGTTTGGGCCTGCTTTGGAGTGAACATTTGAATAGGATGATTACCTTTGATTAGAGAGGGTGTATGTTTCTGATCCAATTGTCTATATAATATGGGGTATTTTTCCCATGAAATTTCTAGATGAGGCAAAAAGTCTGTGTCTGCTATGTGGTGTTTTTCTGATGAGATACTCTTTTTAGGGGGTCAGAGTTATGTTTTTGTCCTTCAAAAACTAGGTTTTTCACTGTGATGATGTTCTAGATGGTATGTAGGATATGGGTAGGGATTTTCATATAACATTTTACCATTTCTAAGTTATGCTTAGTGACATAATAAATAAGAATGGGGATATATTCCCATTGTGCATCTTGATTGAGTGTATGTTCCTTCTCCTATCCTCAGTTTTCTACCAGTGGATATGAAAGAACTCATGTGTGGGAGTAGAGAGTTGTGTATTCCCACTGATTTTCATCATGACTGTCCAATTGGCATCTCCATGTTTTCCAAATGGGGCTTCTTGCAAGAATGATGGTACTGGTAGGTTTGTGTGCTTTCTCATTGATTGCTGCAAAACATGGTATGTGTATGTCTTTGAGTACTTCCAAATTAGTCTGCTGGGTGGCATGGTGGGTATAGGTAGGACTATGATTCCGTTTTTAGGCTGCCACTATGTTTGGTTAGTAGTCTTATTTGAATGTTGTTAGATGAGTTAGTTGGTTGGATAAATGAATACGGATGGGTGTATATTCTTGTGCACTGTTTTCCAAAAAACCTAAGTTGGTGGGATTCCCCATAGGGTAAAAATGTTTGAACCTGCACCATGTCGGATGGTTATTGTCCCCAACAGACTATCTTGCATTACCGAGTCTGAAGGAACGTGGACAGTTGGCTAAGAACAACACCCTCATCATTATTCGGTTTAACTACTATGTGGTGTTGGTGGTACAGATTAGAAGAAGGATCCCCTGAGAAGGAACCATGTTTCTCCTGGATGAGGTTTTATGTGGACTTTGAATTCACCACCCTAAAATATGGGTGTGACTGGTTATTGAATTCTGAGGATAAGCTCCCAAAATGGTTGATGGTGGGGTTCAGCTCCATCTGTTTTAGTACCATTGGTTTTCATTGACAGAATGATGGGTGGTGTTTCTTGAGATGTAGGTCATGTCAAGAACTATCGAGGGTTAAGATCATACCATTTTGAAAGAACTCTTGGACCAATGAGTTTGGGACCAAGCTTTGAAGATGTTGGGTTCCTGATTCCATCCTTCGCATGGATGAGGATATGGAATGAATATTTTTTTTAGAGTTTGTTGGTGAAAACATGAAGTAGGCCATTGGATAAAAGGGAGTTTTGAAAAAGGAGTTCTTGGAAACAAACAAAAACAAGAAAACCTCTATAAAATTAGAATATCAAATACACGAATGATTGATTCCCTTTCTTGGACCTCACTCCCTTTAACATTGGGAGGGTTCTAACAGATAGTTGATACTATCATCTTGTTTAAGTATTTATGTCAGTTTCACCACATTTTGTTTCCAATGAAAATTTTATTTCCCAATGATCAATTACAGGGATTTATTTTTCTGAAATCGATCTATATTAAGCATAGTATATTTCAATGGTCTCCAGAAGGTTTTATTAAAAGGCTAGAAACACCCAATGACTCCCAAAATCCATGATTCATGGACCAACATTCCAATGTTAGGTGTTCATTGGATAATTTGGCCAATGACACCTAAGAACTCACATTGGTCAAGAGAATGGGAGTTCGTGCTCATCATACCCTTTTGGGGGGAATTATTTCCTACTCTAGGATTATCTTATATATTTAATAAATGTTTAATAATCCTTAATAAATTCCAAAGTATGGTGTGGGTCATCACGAGATTCAAAAATGATTATTAGGATATATAGATCATAAAATTATCTGTATGTATATTAGGTTCTTCATCAATGGATATATTTGTATGTATCTAAGGTTCTCAATCGATGGTATCCTCGTATGTAAAACATAGAGATTTTTTGGTTCTTGTTACAAAGATGAAAGTTTTTTAGCCACATAGTGGGGAACTCTGGAGTTTAATATCATTCACAGAGACTAAGGTCACTCTGGATTTTATCGCCATCCAGGGAGGTAAAATTTGTTTTGATATTGGGATCAAACCCATAGATGGTTTTCCTATGTATCCCTATGAAAGGATTCATAACCCGTGTATTTTCGTTCCATTTAATAGGGAATTTCATACATTTTAAGCTCAATTGATAAGGACCCAACCATATAATTTAGCATTATGTGGAAAGGACATCTAGGCAGAAGTTTCTTGGTAAAATTTTGGTGTGTGACTCAATTTGAGGTGCCCCATAAAAACCTAATAGTGATGTATATTCTCATGTTGAATTCATCCCTATTGGGAATGTGGCCGAGAAATAATAGGGTCGATTTGGTATTTCGGGTTTGAACATCAGGGAAGCTTCCTATATATACCATATGGCTTAGAATCAAATATCTTGTAGTTTAGTCATGAGGACCCACACATATGGAGGCCCTCAAGTGTATGTCTCATAGGGGAGGATGGAACTTCGAGATGATTATGTTGGGAATTACTCCTAAATATGACACCCTTGTAAAGGAATCTTCGAAGAATGTATTAACCCATAGTGGTTTGGAGGGGGGATTAACTTGGGGATTACTATAAAAGAGGTTGAAAAGATTAAAGGAATAATTATTGGGGCCTATTACTAATGATGATTTTCATTTATCCCAAGACTTAAGTGTTCTTCCTATGTATCCTAGTTAGTAGTAATTGGAGTTCTCATTGTTCAATCTGTCACATGGATCATTTAGCCATCACGGTCATCGCTAACCTATAAACCCATATAATTAAGCTCAGTGTGAGAAACAAGATGAAATGGAATATTTGATAAACCAAAAACTTTTTCCCCTTCATCGGTGGAAGAAGGAAAGGAGGAAAGTGGACGTTTTTGGGGTTATAGGATATCCATATCTTCACTTCACCTGAGAAAGGAATGAAGTTTAAGGACATAGTGGTATAGAGGAGAAAGATTACAACCTCCTTCAATAATGTCTTGGGGGTTACTCCAGGATGGGTGCTATAAAATTGGTTCCACAGTGGGATGAGGATCCGATTCCATGTTGGATGGAAAAGAAACTATAATGCTCACCCTCCCACTAGAAACTAGAGGCTCTCAGTCTCATAGACGAAAAGGGAAGGAGAGGTTCAAAACTCTAATCGTCTAGACTGGGAACTCCTCTACACGTTTCCTAGGGTTGGTGTCCTTATAGATACCCAAGCTTGAAATACATAGACATTACATTTATTTTGTGGAATACTTAATACATTACACAAAAATATTCTCAAAGACCATTTTAGTTTTGTGTTTTTGGAAACTCAGAACATAATATTCTAATCATGGTGAAAGATCTTTAACTTCTCACATATATATATTACAATTTTTTTTTTCTACCTAAAATCATTATTTATATCCTTTAAAAAAGAAACATAAAAAGTGTGATCTAAAATGATCAGTAAGGGTAAACATAGAGAACACAAACCAATCCATAAAAATTTGAATGTAAAAATATAAACATAATGTTTAAACATCAAAATCATGACCAATGACATAAATCTTGGAAGTACGTAAGGCATAGATCATAAAGGAACCTTAACCATGATAGAATATCATTGGAATAAAACATGTAATTATGGTAAAATAATAATCACATATTATGATTTCCATAGTAGCCAAGGAAATGCTTCCAAGACCATCATAGTGGACAATGCCCATTACTGAGCCGAGTTTACTAGATGTTCCATCCATGTATTACTGAACCAGATTTACCTATCATTCCAGTAATGTCTATCTTAATAGGTATAAATATTTACCCAATGCATTGGGGGAGATATAGGTCTCACCCATCTCATAATGAAATCATTCCTACATGTTTCACAAAAACATAAATCATTCATCATAGTGTAACACATGAAATAAAATGGGATTTTTAAAAATTATTCCATCATAAAATAATCTATAAAAGATAAATGGACTTCATAAAAAATTAATTCCATCACAAACACAATTAAATAAATGTAATAATAGGTACAGAAATATAACCCTATGTAATCTTAGAGGGAAAATAATTTTTATAAAACACTTGAGCTTAGTTCTTGAAGAAAATATCCTTTCTTCATCAAAAACATATTCTATTCTCAAAATGTCCTGAAATTAAAAAAAACGTTAATTGAAAATAAACATGAGAACTTATAATGGAATCTTGGGGAAATAATGCTTTATGATGTTTTAAAAATCTATTCTTTTCATATAAGTTAAAAGACATTCTCCTCGTACTTTTACAAGAATAGTCAAAAAGTACCTCGTATGGTAAACAAAAGAATGATTCCTTCAAAACCATGTAGCAAAGGTAAAAAAATGGGTAAAATGACCATAAACATACATGGAAGAATAGTAAACATTTTTGGAAAACATTAAAAGAAAACATGGAAATGGATGATACATATAACACCCGGATAAACATACGTATAAGCAATCATGGATAAAATTGAGATTGAAAAATTATCCCATTGAGTAGGTCTGTTTTCTTCCCTATATTTTTGAAACCACTATATAGTGTGTTTAAAAATATTATTAACTTGTAATATATCTATAATAATATTCATGATATCATATATTATTCACTTACGACATTATATTACCCATTCATTTTTCAATTCCATGTTAAAGCAACATTTTGGTTAATAATCGTACGTGTTTGGACATTTTATTCTTCATATGATTACGTAGATTGTGATTTACATACTTCTGTAATGTAAAAAATGTTTTATATATATCTTATATATTAAGTATACAAATATATATATATAATGGATAGATAAATGGAATGAAATACACCGATCATAGAGACGGTAGGCCGTACGTATGCATGAATGCTGTTTTTGATTCCTTCTTGAATTAGATGGAAGTAAGTAAATAAAATATATATATACTTAAATATAGTAGAATTATTATTTCATATATTTTATTATTATTTATTATTTAGACTTTAAAATCATTCTTCAATTGTTGACATGCAGAATGAATCTCATTACGTCATGGAGACCGTAAGTTGCACGTACGCACGAGCGAGGATATCGTTTCCATAATTATTGAATGGTATTAAAGTTTATATGGTATAATTTATCAGAATTATTATCATTTTATAATAATGAAATATAGTTATTATCACCACCATTATACCCATCCAATTACGGTTATGGTGAAAAATAGGTTAAACCACAGTGTGGATATGGTAAGTCATACCTATGCACGTGTGGTGATTTCATTTATTATATGATGTATAGAAGGTGAAATAGGTTTGTTTAATATTTATAATAACATATCGGAATATGAGTTATACTAATGTTATTACTTTATAATTAAAAAAATAAATAACTGGAAGTAGAAGAGAAATAAATTTAAAAGAATTGGTAGAAGAGATTACCTCTTCCTCAACATGCCTCCATTAACTTACTTCTTAGGCAACTACAGTTGGTATTTTGGGAAGACCAAAACCTCCAAAATGTTACTAGGGAAGTTGAGAAGAAAAATGGGCAGGGGTTGGATGATCCTGAAGGCTAGAAATTATGTTAATAAGAGAGGTAGGAGGTTCCCTTTTATAAGAGAGGGGAGGGGCACTTTAGGAATGTTATAAACTATTAATTTATAATAAATTAAATTTTTATTTTCAATGGTACAAAAATTATTTAATTATAAGATAATATGATTTTGGTTTGAATCCAATCAACCAATAATTTGTAGAAATGTTTGGAAGATTATTGTATCATTGTCTTTTTGTTTTAACCCTTATTTTACCCTTTTTTATCTTACTGGGATATCATGTTATTTACATACTGTGGGTTAACTTAATTACCGTATTTTCCCATAGGACCCCAAAAAAGGTTATTTATGACATATTTGGACTCATATTAACCATTTGGAAGAATAATAGTTATTTATTAATTTAATATCACCTTATAAAATATTTAATGTTTTAGGTTTTGAATTTTATCAATTTTGGATACTATTCATACATTACTTTTTTAAAAATTCATTAAAACCTCATTACATCAATCCAAAGGAATTAACTCATCCCTAATATGTAAATTTCAACCGGAAAATTTGTTTATGGAATCAAAATATTCAAAATAAATTTATTTTAATATTTATAATCTCATTTATTTAAATATTTCCTTAATAAGTTAATAACAAAATCCCATTTGTGTCATATATAATTTTATTTATTTGATGTGTAAAAATTATAATTAAAATATCCTGATATAGGAAATCATTTTATATTTCTAATGAAAATTTATATTTGAAAATATAACTTATAAGACCCCATATAATTTTTTTTTCTAAAATATACATGTTTATGTAACATTTCCCTTAACAATATATTATTCTAGATTTACCCTTTAACCACGGTAAATAAAATAATTACTGAAGTTAAAATTCATAATGTTCAAAAATAAAAAGTAACTATTTACAAAATTTGAAACATCTGATTCAAAATATGGAATCCATTTTTCCAAATTCAATATAATGTAGCTGCAATAATTAATTTAAAATTAATCTTGTTATTGAAAAAATGGGTTTTTGTTTAAAACATTGCAAAAGATTGAAATGTTTTTACATATGAGTTCTATGTAAAATTAATTACAATGAATTAAATTGTCTTAAAATATAAAAATATATTCTATTTATACATTAAAACCAATCAATAATATATTTTAACCTTGTAAATTTTGTCGATGAAAAAATTTGTTTTCAATTAAAATTTATCGTATTTTCAATATTCATCAAAATGTGAAAGTTATCAGAAAAATATCAAAATTTTATCGAAAGTAAATTTTTATGTGTCTTTTACAAATAATACGTTAATCATGTCAAATATAACTTAATAAGGTTTCAAAAAATAGATTTCAAATCGGTTTGTCATCAAAACGTAGTAAAACATTATTTTTTTGAAAAATATTGATTTTATCCAAAAAAATTATTTTATCCTCACATAATGTGTAAGATGAATTCTAATGATATTTAAAATTAAAATTTTTGTTAATAATATTCATAATGGATATTTTATATAATAATTTAATAATATATCATTGGTTAGTGAAACTCAGTATTGCGTACTATCCAAGCTATCGAGGAAGGTTGCTATTGCGTATAACTCAAGACATGTCAGTGTTTCATGTAGTGAAAGCTTCCTTTGGTGTTGAATATAACATAATCCATAAATAGTTCATTTATAAAATCAAAAAATCTATACTTTGTGCTACATGAAATCAATTCTATCAAAATAACATGAAATTGTGTGTCACACAAGCCAAGAATAGTATTTCATATACTGCAACCTAATACGGTGTTGCATATAGCACAAGATAATCATTATGTAGTGTACAACATTAGATATCAATGAAATTAACATGATCTATCTCATAAAATCTCTGTGTGTTACCTTCTACCCCCCTTAAAATGAATTTCTCCCTCGAAATTCATCAGGATTATAAATGGTTTTCTACTTGAAAGATTCTTTCATGGAAACCCACATCGTAAAAAGGGATACTAAGAAATAATTTTAAACAATAAAAGTTAGAAATTTAACAGTTTACCAAAGAAACATTTCAATGGGTTTTCACTTAGGAAAAAATAGGTGGGATGTGAAAGCCTGGATATGGAAGAGAAATCTTACCATAAAGTTCTAATGGATAGTGATAGAGAATATGGTTTGGATAATGTTAACTACCATAAATCCACTAATCTGTGATTATTTAAGGGACCATCTGATTTATCGGATCATAAGGTACTAGGATAAAATTTTTGGTTTTCAAGATCATTTCCCTAAAGTTGATGAATTTTTCATGAGAATAAATACATAACTGATTTTGGTATAATCTCATCCTTATTCACTCCTTGAAAAATATTCACTTCATCTCTTATTTAAATAAATTATTTCAAATTTTTCATTCTTGAGGTGTTAACAGATCATGTGACAGAATGATAGGTCATTCCATATGTCTCTATGACAAAAATGATATCACATGATATTAAATATACATAAGTTCATCTATGGTGAGTTTAATCATATATAGTTCCATAAATGGACTTATATTTCATTTATAATACCTCTATGTAAAATAAAACAAATTTCTACTAACCAGGGATGTCCTGTAGGCTAGTGGTATGCGATAAAGGCATGTCGCACTTCAGTTGTGGGATCAATTCTCATAAACTTGTCCGACACAATGGGTTGTTTCCCATCCTGCGAGTTGTCCATTTTCTAAAACTATACTGTTATAAAATTCTATAAATAATATAAAAGAAAAAGTAAAATCCTTAAAAAATGAAATATAATTTCTAACATAATCCTTTATAACCTTTAGGCATATCCCAAATACTTCTGTCCAATTTCACAGTACAAATAAAACAATTACCAGAAAGGTCATATAAAAAGAATGTCAATACCATCATTTATCCCACATATATCATATGATATATCTTTTTTGTCACATTCCAAACATTTGGATTACTTTATGATTCATTCTCTTAAGTCTTATTAATAAGCTATGTTAACATATATCCTTATTCAAAACCAGCATGTTTCCTTATTCCAAACCTTATTGGATATATTCCTTAAGTCCTGAATGATGTATACTTTATTTGCGACAACATGACCCACATTTCAAAAAATCATTAACAAGTTCCAAGGTAATTAATATTGTCTAACATATCATTATACAAAAATATTTACCTCAACATCAAGCTCATATTAAGGGTTATCCTTTCCTTAACCATGTGTTTCTTAGGAATATCACCTTTTTTAAAATAATATTTCTTATCCATTTTAACAATTCAACATATTCTTGAAAATACTTAGTGAAAAACATAAACTGATAACTCTTATATAATTCCCCATTCATCATTAATGGATTCAAATACATAAATAATTCAATCCTTATACTTTAATAGTAGCCACGAAATAATTCCTTCCTTATATTATAAGTAGATTCTTATGTCGGGTCATTCAGTTGGGTAATGACCATGTATTCCACAGATGAGACATTGAACTCCATAACAATTCGTCACTCTATGACCCTTCTTTCCATAGAGATAACATATTCCCCTCCAATTGAATTATTCCTCAAGGTTCTTCTACCATTCTTGTTGATATGTATGAAACCTAATATTTTTTCTTCTATGTTCCTCACCATGGGAACAAGCATGAAAGTTCATCTTCCTCTTATTCGATGACTTAATAATACCACTAATGTTCACTATGTTAATAATAAATCGCTATGACTGATTCAGCATAATCACAATATCATTCACTCTAGTCATCACACAATTTCATTGCTCATAGTCACTAATTTGTTCATCAGATTCAATGTTCACCTAATTCCTTCTTGTTCACTTCATTTACTAAAACACAAAAAGAATAGTGTGAGAGGAAAAATATTTTCTATGAAAACAACATAATCAATGAGGGTTAATTTCAATATCTAACATCTTTGGGTTAATCCTATCTTATTTATGATCATTACCATAATCCTCATATAGTACTGTGTAGTTCTAATTAAACAGTGTTACATCCCTAGACATAACATTGAAATATCTCTAGGGATCTCTCTAAAGTTTTCACATCCTATTTTCCAAAGGACGACTAAACCTTTGCACTAATACCAAGTGTAGAGTCCCAAGATTAACGTACATAGAAATTACATTTATTTTTTGGAATACTTATTACATCTCATAAACAGATTCCCAAAGACCATATTAGTTTAGTGATTTTTGAAACTCCGAACATAATCTTCTAATCATGGTGAAAGTTCGTCAACATCTCTCATAAAGATCCCCCCTTTTGTTTTCCTACCTAAAACCATTCTTTATATAATGGGGAAAATAAAACATAAAAAGTGTGAGATCAGATGCTCAGTAAGGGTAAACATTAAGAACACAAAACAATCCATAAACATTTGAACGTAAAAACATGAACATAATGTTTAATGATCAAAATATTGAGCAATGACATAAAACATGGTAGTATGTAATGAATATATCATAAAGGAACATTAACCATTATATAATATAATTTTAATAAAACATTTAATTGTTGAAAAATAATAAGTACATATTATGATTTCCATAGTAGTCAAGGCATCACTGCCAAGACTATCATAGTGGAAAAATTCTATTATTGAACTGAGCTTACTTGACCTTCCAACCATGTATTACTAAACCATATTTTCCTACAATTCCATTCATTTCTATCTCATGGGATATAAATCTTTACCCAATGCACTAGATAGAGATATAAGTTTCACCCATCTCATAATGAAATAATTCTTACATGTGCCACGAAAACATAAATCATTCATCGTAGCATAACGAATAAACTAAAATGGGATTATTAAACATCATTTCATCATAATATAATCCATATAAGATAAATAGAATTCATAAAAAAATAATTCCATCACAAAAACAACAAAATAAAATTAATAATAAGTATAGAAACATAACCCTATGTCATCATAGATGGAAAATAATTTTGATAAAACACTTGAACTTAGTTCTTGAGGAAAATATATTTTCTTCTTAAAAAAAAAATTTTTCCTCAAAATGTCATGAAATTTTAAAAGAAGATATGTTAATTGAAAATAAAAGTGAAAACGTTTAAATTAATCTTCATGGAAATAATGCTTTATGAAAGTATAAAAATAAGTTCATGTCGTATAAGTTAAAAAACATTCTCCTTGTACTTTTACCAGAATATTCAAAAAGTACCTTATATGGTAAACAAAAGAATGATTCCTTCTGTACCATGTATTAAAAGTAAAATATGAGTAAAAATGACTTTAAACATACCTGGAAGAATAGTATACATTTTATGAACTTTTTTTTAGAAAACATGGACATGGATGATAAATATAACCTTAGTAAATACTTACGTATAAGAAATCTTAGATAAAAATGAGATTGCGAAACTATCCATTACCTTAGGTATGATTTTTTTATAGTGTGTTTGAAAATTTTATTAACTTGTAATAGAACAGTAATAATATTTATGATATCATATATTTTTCTCTTACGACATTATATTACCAGTTCATTTGTCAATTCCTTATTAAGGCAATGTTTATGATAATAATCATACGTGTTTGGACTTGTTATTCTTCATATGATTAAATAGATCAAGATTTACATAATCCAAAAATGTAAATAATTATTTATATATTTCTTATATATTCATTATATATATATATTATAGATAGATAAATGAAATGAAATACATCGTTCATGGAGATGGTAGGTCGTACATGGACATGAACGCTGGTTTTGTTTCCTTATTGAATTGGATAGAAGTAAGTAAATGGAAAATATATATATACACACATAAATCTAGTATAATTAGTGGGTCATATATTTAAATATTATTTTCTATATATACTTTATAATCATTCTTGAATGGTTGACATGGAGAATGAATATCATTGTGTTGCGGAGATGGTAATTCGTACGTATGCACGAGCAATGATATCGTTCATTTAATTGTTGAATGTTATTGAATTGTATGGGGTATAATATCTCATAATTAGTATAATGTTATAATAATCATATATAGTTGTTATTTCTAGCATTATACCAATCCAATTAAGGTGGTTGTGAAAAACAGATTACACCACAGTGTAGAGACGGTAAGTCGTACGTACGCACGCGCGGTGATTTAATTTTCCATAGGATGGATAAAAAGTGAAATAGAGTTGTTAAATATTTATAATATCATATAAGTATGTTATTTATATTTATTTTATTACATTATAATTAAAAAAACTAAATAATAGGAAGTATAAGAAGAAATAAATTTGAACGAATCAGTAGAAGAGATTAACTCTTCCTCGATGTGCCACCATTAACATTATTCTTAGGGTACTGGAGATGGTCTTCTGAGAAGACAAGATCCTCTGGAATGTAACAAGGGATGTTTTGAAGAGATATTTTCAGGTTTTTTCCAAGTTTGAAGGTTCAAAATAGAGTGAAGAGGTGAGGGAGGAGGTGCCCTTTTATAAGAGAGGAGAGTGGCATTTTAGGAAAGTTCCGAAATATTAATTTATTATAAATTAAAATTAAATTTAAAATGATCCAAAACATATTAAATACTAATATAATATGATGTGGGATTTAATACAGTCATAAAATAATTTTTATACATGTTTTTAATATTTTTTTATCTTTGTCGTTTTGGTTTATCCATTATTTTGCCCTTTTGATTCTTAATGTGATATCATGTTATTTACACATTGTGGGTTAATTTAATTACCATATTTGGTCAAAATACCCAAATAAATTTATTTATGACATATTGGGACTTATATTAACCATTTGGATGAATATTATATTTTTATAAATTTAATTTCATTTAATAAACGCTTTTATGTTTTAAGTTATGAATTTTGTAAATTTTGGATACTATTCATAGTTAACATTTTTTTAAATCATAAAAACCTTATTACATCTAACCAAATGTATTAAATCATCCCTAATATGTCGATGGTATCTGGAAAATTAGTGGATGGGAAAAAATATTCAAAATAAATTTATTTTAACATTTATAATCTCATTTATATAAATATTTCATTAATAAGATAATCACTACATCACCATTGTTTCAAATATAATTTTTTTATTTGATATCAAAAAAATTTCAATAAAATATCATGATTTAGGAAATAGTTTTATATTTCTAATTATTTTTTATGGTTGAAAATATCACGTATATAACACCATTTAAAATTTTTTTTACTATAAGATATATGTTTATGTTACATTTTCCTTAACTTGAAATTAATTTTTATAAAATTTCATTTTCACTTACAAGTGGATACATGGGTCCAAAAATCTTCTCAAGGATTCCCATGGTTGGGAATGTATCATAAAATAGGGTTATAACATGTGTTAGTGTAATTTAATATGATTATAATATTATTTTTTACCCTTATTACATAGATTTACCCTTTAAGAGTGGTAAATAAAATAATTACTTAAGTAACAAATCATAATGTCCAAAAATAAAAATTAGCTATTTACATAATTTGAACATTATGATTCAAAATATTGAATCCATTTTTCCAAATTCTAATACAGAAGTTGTAGTAATTAATTTAAAAGTAATCCCATTGTAAAAAAAATGGGTTTTTGGTTAAAACATTGCAAAAGATTGAAATGTTTTTACATTTGAATTCATTGTAAAATTTATGAAAATGTATTAAATTTTATTAATCTATAATAAAATATTCTATTTATTATTTAAAACCATTCAATAATATTTTTTAAATATATAAATTATTTCAATGAAAAAAGTTGTTTTCAATTAAAATTCATCTTATTTTCACTATTCATCAAAATATCATAGTTATCAGAAAAATATAAATTTTTTATCCAAAGTAAATTTCTATGTCCCACTTCCAAATAAAAATTTTAACTTCTCAAATATATAATTTAAAACTTTCAAAAACTATATTTAAAATGGGTGTGTCATCAAAAGGCGGTAAAACTACATTTTTTTTAATATGCTTCTTTTATCCGAAACAATTCTTTTGTTCTCATATCAAGTGTAATATTAATGCTAATATTATATAAAATTCAAAATTTGGTTAATATGATTCATAATGGCTAGTTTATATAATATTTTAATAAAATATCATTCTTTATTGAAACTCAGTATTGCATACCATGCAAGCTATCAAGGAAGGTCACTCTTGCGTGTAACGCAAGCCATGTAAGTGTTGTGTGTAGTGAAATATTCCATTGGTGTGTTGTATAACGTAATCCAAACATAATTAATTTATACATTGAACAAAATTTGTACTCAGTGTTGCGTGAAATCAATTCTATCAAAAGAATATGAAATTTTCTGCAACACAAGGCAAGAATAGTGTTGCGTATACTACAAGCTAATATAGTGATTCATATAGCGCAAGATAATATTGGTGTAGTGTAAAATACAAGACATCAAAAAAATTAAAATAATCTAACTCATATAATATAGGGGCATACAATCCTCATGACTACATATATAGAAATCTACAGATTCCCCGAGGACCCTATCCCTCTAGTAGAACAGGTGCGGGAAACCTATGATCGTAGAAATAGAAATCCAAATGGGACACACATTTATGTGACTTTACACAAGGATTTGTAGGTTAGGTTATCTTGGTGGTGGTTTCAACTTGGTCCCTTTCAAGAAAGGGAGTCAAAGAAGCAGAGGCCCTATCATGAGTGGTTTTGGAAGAGATTTTGTTTGGTGACTTTCATAGGTCCTAGGAACAGATATTCATAATAGGTATGTCTGGCTTATGAGTGTCTTGAAGTTGTGTCATGCAGGGCCTTGGAAGAACTAAAATTGACTCATTGATTGGGTATAGGCCTGAGTGAGAAGGATATGCTTCATGTAATAGGCCCCAGGGGCGACAAATCTTGGGTAGGGATTTAGCCAAGGCATCCATGGTCTCTTTCAGGATTCCTAAAAGGGTTTGACGTAGGTCCCTAATTAGGTATAAGGACCTCACACATGGGGTTTCTTCTTCAGATGAGAATGGACCACGTACAGGTTTCTTATGTCATTAAACTGTAAAGGGACATTGATCTTGTTTATCCCCTTTAATTTTATCTTGTCACTTGTTTTGTAGAGAGACCAGAGAAATTTCAGTTGAACTAGGTGATGGTGCTACACAATGAGAGCTCCAGGTATTCTTTTGATTGTTTCATTGTTCAAATAAGGATCCCAAGGGTCCTATTTATATGAAAATATAGACCCTAGTCTAAGGATCGTTTCCACGTAGGTCCACATAGTATGTTCCCCACACAATTATATCTTTCCCCTTTGGCCAATGTAGGGTTTTTATGGGGCTTATGTAACGCATAGGTATCCATGCACATAGGTCGATTTGGTCAAGTATCATGGTTCTATTTAAAGATATTTAGAACTTGAGTATTGCCTCAGTTCTCTTTATAATATTTTCATCTTCATTACTAAAAAGTGAGTGTCAACAATGATATTATAACTATTAAAATGATTCTGGTATATAATATATTAAATTTAATTTTTTTTAAATAGTTTATAATACTTCAAAATTAATTTGAAACTGATGCAAGGGGTTTTGTGTAATAATAAAATTTTTATCAGTATTGTTTATGATTAATATCTATTGATGAAATCAAATGATCTGCATCTAAATAAATTTTTTAATTATATTATTCTCTTGTTAATTCTATAAAATAGATGTTTTCATTTCATTTTCATCATATTATATACTCAAGAGACTATAAATATGTTTTTATGGAAAATCAACTTCATTTCACTCTTCAGTCAGAAAAAATTTTCATTCAAATCCATGTATTCTAAAAATGATTTAAAAAAGCGTTTTACTATTCTCATTATATTTTTAAATTCATTTTTACCCTTTTTAAGTTATTTTAAAAAATAATTATATAGGAATATATTTTCCATTTTTCTAATGTGGTACTTTATAACTTTTTTTAAAAAATAATATTAGGAATGTTTTTTAAACTTATACAAATTGAACATATTTCCTCATAATCATGACTAATTTTTTATTTGAATATTTCTATATACGATTACATGGTTGTTTTTCAGTGAAAATTTTTCTTTTATTTTTTCATTGTTTTTTTATGTTATTTCAAAATGGAATGGTTTTTTCCTCAATATTGTTTTAATGATCTTTTAATGGTATTTCTATTCATCAAAGATAAACAAATCTTGATGTCGCTTATTATTGAATGGGGATATGATTTAATTATACCAGCCATATTCTTTATTTATATGGTTTGTGAATATGAGGACCCAATTGTTATGAAATATTTTTCTTTTCCTGGGGTTATGTTATGATGAAATAATGAATTATTTATGAAACCCATTTCTTTTCCATGGGTTATTCTATGATGCTCTGTTTTTTAAACCAAATTGAATTCATGGATTTAGATATGATTAATGATTTATAATATTATATGACACATATGTATGATTTATATTATGTATTCAGTGGGACCTATATCTCCCACCAATGCATTGTGTAATAATTTATATCTCATGATATAAAAAATATTGGAATGGGCAGTGAACCCTATCATGTATGGGGGTTTGTCCAATATGATATTTTTAGGAGTGAACCTTGAATATTATGATGGTTTAGGGAGTGAAACCATTCTACTTTGATAGTTTTTTAATTACCCTTGACTACTAAGAAAATTATTTTTTATTTTTGTCAATATTTTAAAATTTAATGTCTTATTCCAATGTAAGTCTTTCATGCCTCATGTTATTTGATTACATTATTATTCGTGTCCTATAAAATTCCATGATTTATGCCATGAATCGATATTATGATATATGATATTTAGGATATGGTTTTAAATTGGTACGCTCATGTTCTCAACCCTTTTTATTTATGTTATGTTTATATGATAACTAATATCTCCCATTTTACCATTAATAGGAATCAAAGATCACCCATTATTATATTTATTTTCCTATGATATGAATGATTGTTTTATGTATGATTTGTCTTTGAAGGGTGATAGTTACAAAGATCTAAGTGGGAGATGGTTTATAACAATTATGAAGAATTTTTGGGTCACTATGTTTCCAAAGATCCTATACCTATACCATTCGAGTGTGGATCATTATGTTATGTAATGAATATTTACCTTTTTTGATATTGTATCAATGTTTGAAACATATGGGTCACTATAGTTTACCCGAGGTTGAGTTTTTTTTTAATGGTTATCAACCATTGATCTATATAGATAATTTTTAAATGTTATAATATTGATTTTCTCGGTAAAAATGTGTTGCAATGAAATTGATAAAATGTAGTTTGGTGTAAGAGATAAATAATTGAGTAAAATTAATTTAAAATAATATGATTCTTTATCTGACTTGTTATAAATCTTAAAATGATACATGATGATTATCCTTGATATTTAATGTTTAGGATTATATACTTTTTAAAGTGCCCTTGAGGTTAGTAAAAAATTTATAGGAAAGAAAAAAAAATTAATTACATAGTGCGTGCATCATTTTGATATCATGGAGTGGAGTGGTTTAGTGGATTATCGATTATCATTTTTGAAATGTTATATTACCATTAATATTGGTTTCTAAATTTATTAATTAAAGAAATATTTAACAAATGAAACTCATTTTTTAAATTGGTATATGGTTGATTTAGAATCAGAAATTTCAGACATTAAAATACTAAAAATAATTTTTGATAGAGGAGAGAAAATTCATAGTGGAAAGATTATTATTTTGGAGTGATTTTTATTCAATCAGGGATTCAATTAATACTAAACATGGGAATGATATTCAAACATGTGGTATGAGTGACTATATGTTTTTTATGATGTTGTTATACAGTGAATTTGTTTTATGAAAAGTCCCATTGGGGTTTTAAAACACCCATTATTTTGAGTTTATTCAAGAATTTGGAATATAAATTTAGTTTCTTTACCAAAAAGTTATTTCCATGGAAATGTTATTGATTTTTTTATTGAAAATTTTTTATTTTGATATCATGAGATAATTAGAGATTAGATAATTATGTGTCTTAGATAATAATTCTAGGAATTTAATAAAGAGTTGTTAAAGACTAAAATGGTGATTTGGGATTTATTATAATGATCAACATTGATATAGTTATAGGAATATAGTGATATTTGTTGATGATAGTACACTATGGATGTAATTATTGGAAATAAAGAATGAAAACTATGGTTAGAACACGAGTCTTAGCCCAGTTGGTGGGGACTCCTTAAGTGCATCTTGGAAACCTGGGATCAAACCCCGGTGGAGTCATATTTCCGGTACTGTTGCAGGTACTATAGCGGTATCATTGTTGGAACTGTAGTAGGTTCTATTGTGGGAACTATAGTAGGTACTATTTGGAACTATAGAAGCAGAGACTATTCCCCTATTTGGGACTTCGGGCCACCGATTTGGTTTATCACTCCTTTAAGGCCTTCGGGCCACCCAGGACTTTAGGTCAGTAAGGCCTTTGGGTCTCCTCATGGCCTTTCGGCCACCTTAAGTAAAAATGAAAACCAGACAACCTACAAATAACATGTTATAGAAGGAGGATGAGAAAGGATATTTCACCATAGCATAAGCTAAACAGGTTGAAATAATGAGAGGGTATGACACCTTCCTTCAGCATAAGCCTGTGCATGCATGGGAAAGACTAGTTGAACATCCTTGCAAAGGTGGAGAGCTGATTTCACAATGAAGATATTGGGGAGGAGCAGTTCCAAGTAGTTATTCTGGGTTGTATTTATTTTTTGAAGCCTATGGTCAATGAATTACTCTAAGGCCTTTGAACCATTTAATACTTATGCATACGGGCCTTATAAGGGTCCCACCTCTCCCCTTGAAAGGTGGATTATAAAAAATCAATAAAAATGAAGGCCTTCAGGCCATTGGAGGAAAACTAAGGTTATATAGGAATTATGGGGATACACCACCATATAATTTATTATAAAGGAAATAAACATTTAAATGGGATTTTGAATGCATGTAATTATAGAGGATATTAAGAATATATTTTGAAATAGGGATTAAAGAGGAGGATTCTGAACCATTTAATTAATAATTTTCCATGTAAATTCATAGGGTATTTAAATGAAATTTTATATAAATTTATTAGTATATTGACATTTTCTTGTCGTTAATATATATCAATATTATTCATTAATTATGATGAATTTATTAATGATGGAATAGATCGAAGGTGATCATATACCAAGAATCCATCGAGGAATTAAGATATATATATTATTTTATTCTGTCTATTTTACTAATAATATTTAGTGCAAATAAAAATGTCTTAAATCCTTAAAAATATATATTTTCATCTCAAATATTTGTGGCATAATAACATTGTTTTCAGACATTTTTCATGGGACATACCAAAATTTAATAGGGGAACACCGCTTTGTAAAATTGATCCCATATATGTCTTATTATTTTTCTTTACCTAAAAAATAGTGAGTCGCCTGAGGTTTTTGTCATGTTATGTGGGAAAATTTCCTCCAACTAGAATTTTTGTAATCTTACTAAAAGATACATAATTTTTTTTATAATAACATTGTGTAATTCTTACTATATATATATTAAAAAAATATCTATTTAGAGGTATATGGTCATGAGTTCATGTATTAAATTTTATAGATAATTGTTTTATATAAAAAATTATTTTACCTTAAAGAGTTTATTGGTTTGAAGATCAATAAAAAAATTTAAAACCACCTATCTAGGGGATTAAAACCCATGTGACTAGATAATTCATTATTTATTTATTGATTAATTGTGATCTTGAAATTATTTGACAATTGAGGTTTTGTGATAAACCATGATTTTGTTTAAAATGTACAATTGTGATAACTTTTTTTTTTTGAAAAATTCCCCAGGGAAGGGTTTCAAAAATTTATAAAATGTGGTTTAGTGGATATTTTTACTTGGTTTGTGTGAGTGTGTGTGTGTGTGTGAATGTGTGGAAATTTTGTTTTTAGTGAGTTTGGTTTTAAATATTTAATCTTTTTTCACATTAAAATAGAGACATATATATAATGTGTTTTAAAGGGAAGTGATTGAGATGTAAAGGAATAAAATTTAAGAAAACAATTTTTTATGATAATTTAGTGGATTTTAAGTAAATTTGTGAATCATTTTTGACATAGTTTAAAAAAATTGAACATATGGTGATTTGATTTTAGATGGTCAATAAATAGCTTATGTTGGGGTAGTTCCTAGATAGCATGGGATTGAATTGATTGAATTATTCCCAGGTTTTATTATCAATGTTAAATTTTTTGGATTGTAGAGTTTTTTGTGGTAATTGAGGGGATATACTGTTTTAGGTCATTTTTTGGATATATGTAATTTCCATTGAAATTTTAGAAAATGGGGATTTTATAAAAGGGATGATTTAAAAGAGTAAAATGGTTTTAAAAGTGAATTTAAATCATGGAATGATTTTATTTTTTTAATGTTATTTTTTGAAAGAAATGAATATACATGGATTTGATATCTTTATTTTGAATGTTTTTACAATGTAGGATCTAAATTTGAGTTTTTGGACCATCCATCAAAATATTGTACACTTTAGATCACTACCTCACAATTTTGTTATTTAGTAGGGCTCACTAGTGACTAGGGGGGATTGTATCCCATACCTCTTTGAAAATTACTTATAATGGGGAGGGGAATGCAGGGGGATTATATTCCATGCCAAGGAAAAATATTTACCTTATGTGGGACATTGATAAAAGCATCTCTGTATGACACCCATATGCCACGTAGTGATACTCTATAGCTAGAAAACCCTCGTCGAAGGGTAGGCACTACATTAATTTTTAGACTCAAACATATTCCAGGTAAAGAAACCTATAGAATTTTTTTAATCATAATATTAAAATAAAGATATTGATGTATATTAACATCAAACCATTTATTGAAAAAAAAATTATACAATTTAAGAAAACCATGGGGAACCATAATACCATTTAGTTACTAACAAAATCTGAATTCCTCTCTCTTGAATAATGTATAACAAGATAGTGGAAAGAATGTTCATTTTTCTTTAGTTCTGGTTTTAAATTATAAAATTTTTCCTATTTATAGTAATACTAATCTTCAATTCAACCCATCCTTAATCATTCCATTAATGTCTAACAATTTTCTAATCAACCAGTTATAGATACTCTTCTCAATATTCATCGCAACAATGTAATGTTTGACCTCATGATATCTCTAATATAGAATCTCATAAAATGTCTATTATTTAATCCATATGACATTTTCACTTCTAAGTTATTATGTATTTCAAAATATTACATTAATTTTTCATCCTCATTAAATATTGATTAATTTACATATTATTTGGGGTAATATTAAACTCTTATGAACCATCGAATGATTTTTTAATCTCTCATAACAGTGATCCCAATAAAAAATTTATGTCCCATGTACATTGTTTTTCTCCCATGTTTTAGTTGATAACCTTAAATCCATTCTTTTTAAATATGACAATCACTATTCCCCTAAACACTATATCAAAAAAATCCATATAGACAGAATTCATTTATTGTGAACAATATAATTATATTCAATTAAAAATATTCATCTTTATAAGAATCAAACATTATGATACCTTCCTCTAATAAGAGTTTCAAATAATAATCAAATGATGAAAAGTAAATATTAATATTTTTTCAAGGATATTTTGGTCTAGATGTCACTAAAACCTACTTGATATATTTCTTCTTCACACAAACTTTTAGGGAAAGGTCATAAATTTCCAAAAAAACAAACCATGAAATATATTTTCTACTATGTCTTTGAAATAGATTAATTACATCTATGAATAGTATAATTCTAGGATTCCAAACCTCATTCACATATATGGGAAATTTTTTATCAATTTTTTTCAATTATGGGAATTAATATGGATTATGGAAGTTTCCATCAGATATTTGTTCATTTATACATCATACTAATATTTTTTTCATAATTTTAGTTTTTAATTAATCATCTGAATTGATAAAGTATTGGATGATACCAAATTTAATTAGTATGATTATTGTTACTTGAAAAAATAGATAAAAAACCTGTGATATTTATCTTATCATATACCATGATATACCACATTTAGGTTTCTCTAACGAAACATTATATTCCAATCTATATATTACACAATTTTTTGAGGCAATCATGTATATTCTTGTATCCAAATACTATTGAGAATAATAATTTATGCATTATAATTTATATCTAAATTATTTGTGTGTTTTGGACTTATGTATTTCAAAAGTCCTGAAAATTATATCAAACTCTTGTCACTCTATCCATTATAGTATTTTTTTCTTAATTGATCTCAAAAATGTGAATAAAAGCTTACATTTTCATAGCCTGGGTTCACAGGATTTTCATAATTAGTGTAAAGGTGTAAAGTCTTGATGTTTTACCAATTAAATACACTTAAATATCCCAAATAATTTTTTACATTTGATCCGAATTTTCATCTTTAGAATCACTATCATCATTAAAACTTCAGTTCTTCACAATTTAACCATTCCAAATATAATGAATATAACTCATATTAAAAACACTACAACTTATATGATTATTAATTTATCTTCTTCATATATTTTTCATATATAAACACTTCATGCATGACAAGTAAACCTAATTATTGTTTATAAAATTTTATTCAAAAAATAAAAAAAATCAGTATACCCTACTTCATATTCATCACTTATTCACTACTGATAAATCCAAATTTGATTCATTGTCACTTATATACTATTATGTAAGGAATATAAGGTAATATATTTGAAATTTTTGAATTCCAATTTATTTTTTTAAGAAAAAAAGAAAATAAATTTTTAAAAATAATAATAACAAGTGTAAAAATAATATTGATAATTTACATGAATTTGAGGGAATAATATAAATTACAAAGAAAATTGTGAAACAAATAAATTTAGGGGAGTACTCTATGGGGCTCAAACTTGAGACCTCATCGAGTCCCATCAGGGATATTACAATGGAGATTCACCCTAAGGTATAATATTTATAATATTATCACCAATATTAATCTTATTAAATATAATATTAAAATAGTAATAATATTATAAAATTTATAATAATATTATTAATTTTAACAATAATATAAATACTAATAATATAAATATTAATATAGATGTTAATAACAAAAAAATTAATCATAAAATTATTAACACTAATAGTAATAGTAATATTGTCCACAGTGATATTATTAATATTAATAATCACTAATGGTGTGGGTAGGAATTCAAAGATTCATACCCCTCCCCAAAATTTATTAATAGAAAAATATGAATTTAAATGAAGAGTTATAGAGGTGGGAATAAATATACCTGCTGATGTTTGAATATTAAAGATGTATACATTTTTCAAACAAATTGAAATACTAAAAGGAAACTGTTTTCTCTACCCAACCACATGAGATGGAATAAAAAATTTAATCCACCTCATGATAAACAGGAATCACCTATAGTTGATTTTCTTCATTGCGTGAGGGGTAGGTCGCGTTGTCAAGTCCCCGGGTTTTTGATTTAAAGTAATTTTCTTCCTTGCGTGTGTGATGCTTTCGCGGTTGTACCAAATTTTTATTTTAAAAAAATTATATAGTTAATCAACTCAAAGTAAATTTTTGATGGGACAGTGAAAATCAATTTATTAAGAATTTTGACCACAATTTTCAAGTCACTTTTAATGTGAGGCTCAGTCCAACCAATATTATTTCAATACTTGATAGAAATAAAAATATCCCAATGGTCTTATTCAAAATTCATGGGGGATCCCATGAGATGTTAGAAAATAATCCTTGAATGAATCAATAAAATGTTCTAAATATACCACCACAACAGACCTGTATAAGAGAATAAATGGTTAAGCAATCAATACTAACATTAATACATGTAGTTTATTTGGGTACCCATATAATAAATTTAATATTTAAGGGTATTCGAGTAATGTTTTATATTATAAGAATCCTTGTAATGATAAGATGATCATAGGAGTTTTTCATGGTAATTGTTTGAAGCATGGAAGAATAATATAATTTCCTTGGAAATAAAAATTAAAACAGATTTCAAATTTATGTTTGGACCCTCAAATCAAGCACCATTACTAAAAGTATAAATAATGTGGAAGGTTAATATAATGGTGAAAACAAATATATTGATGATATACCCACTAAGATGTAGATCATTACGTACATTTATAATGGACTTCACATCCTCAGTGACAATAGGGTTCATCAAAAACAAGTTGAAGACATATTTCTAAAAAGAATTTGAAAATATGTATCCAAAGAAGGCATTTTAGAATTACTTTATAGCCCCATTTATTGAAAATATATGGAGGTATAGTGAATTCCAATTATAGGAAAGATATCATCCATCATATGTTGATGTTGTATGCTTTACAAGATAAAAAATATTTCTAGAATATTGTATGAAACTCTTATAGAATTGATTCATCAGTCCAGATAGAATTTCACGTGCTCGACATAGCTAGTGATAGAAGATTTTGGCAGTGAGGTTACCCATGTGGGAGAGGAACCATAGGGTAGTTCATGTGTATTCGAAATTGAATACTGGAATCTACTCAAGAGTATTCTTTGATATAATGTAGTCAATCTACTAAATATTGTACAATTCCGTGGAGATAATAAGGTTTATTGAATGTGTGGGGGTGAGAAAATTTTTGATATGTGCGAGTAAAGGTATAGTTAGTTTCAAAAGAAAAATTTTATGTTTCAAATAGGGATCCATTAAATATTACGCATCGTATAATCAAAGGAGTCCCTTATATAAATTCAAATAGATGATACAATGTAAAATTATGTACCCATGTCTAGACATTCAATGATCCATCTTTAGATAAAATCATTCTAGGAGTGTTGAAAAAGAAGCTCCGAGTGTAATTAGGAATCATATAATGATTAAAAAACATGGATTGTGGATTCCAATTCAACTCATATAAAGGATATTAGAGAATTTATTCAATTATACAATGATATTCTTATTCTTGTGGATAAAACTCATCTACATAAAATTTATTATTATCTTCTTAGGCCATTTAATAATTTATTAAGTCAATCCATAAATATAAAAAGCATATAAAAACATTGAGGTAATGAATGAGTTAACATGAAAAGTCATATTGTCCTGAGAAAATATTTATATTTCTAGATAATTAGTTGTGATATGATATGAGAATCAATACCTTAATTTTATTTTTTGTTACACCCCGATACTTTAAAATAACACTATGTTCTAGAGAATATACGATATGTGACACTAAAATTGAGAAAACCACTAAATATTATTATTTTAGGCATGTTATAACATAGCCACTGAATTATTGGGTTAGAATAGAAGTGAAAAATTATAAAATATATACAATGTCCTCATCAATAAAAATTTATTTATAAATTATTATTATATAAAAAATCAATTTTAATTAATGACATTATATGCTTCAAAAATACAATTTCTTCTAAAATGTTTTTTTATATTTTTTGGATAAATTTTTCATTTTATTTTAGACCAATTTTAGAAATTATATTTTATAAAATGGTTATTAATTTTAAAATAATCATATAAAATGACATTTTATTGATTTTTTGTATTTTTTGGAAAATATTGATTTTTCAATAATATTGAAAAATACGGATTTTTATAAAACTTCATATTACTTTCATTACAAAGTTACAATATTATTTTAATTTGATCTTAAAGTAACATAATTATTATTTAATTATAACAACCCTAATTTATTAAATTTTAATCATCTTTACACCGGGTTTTGGTATATGTTCTTTTTTGGATTTAAAATACATTTTTCTAAAAACTATTTTTCATTAGGTTTTATGAATTTACATTAAAATTCTTTTATTTTGGTTCTAGTAATTTAATATTAAAAAATAGATCCCATATTTGGAATAAAGAGGTTAAAATTATTTAAATAGGTTCATTTTTTTATTATGAATAGTTACAATAGGGTATATTTGTCACCTTTTTAAGGGTAAATCAGTTAATTATGATTAAAAATAATGTTATAAGGCCAAAAAATAAGCATAAACATTACTATTAATATATTGGATGAGTGGGGTTCAAAAAAATTAAAAAATATTCTATTTTATGGAAATTAAATTCCATTTTTCTTTAAAAATGGGATATATATAATTTTAGGTAAAAAACATAAAAACATTCATTGTCTTATTTTTACATTTATTTTATATTTTCACATAGGGATAAAAATAATTTGGGAATAAATATTAAAGGTTATATTTATCGTAATTAAATTTTTTTTATGTTGGTAATTTATTTATAATTTCTAGTAATAATATTATTTTCATAAACTCTTATGCAATACTTACACAGTGTTTGTGAAAGCAGTAGAAAATTAATGTATATGATTTTAAAAATATAAAATGTAACAAAATTTTGGACTTATTATAGTCTGAAATGAATTTTATGGTTAAAAATAATTTATATTTTTTATTTAAATAGTTTATATTCAATTTACATGCCTGTATTTTTGTTTATAAAGTCAAAATATGTGAACAAATTTTAATATGACATTAATGATATTTTATGTTATATGATATTCTACTAAATTCTTTACTATTCATAATAAAAAGTTAATAAGACAAGTATAAAGATAAATGATCATAAATGTCAACCCTTATCTATTTATGATCCAATTTTTAACTTATAAGTAAATTTTTTGACCTTTTAATTTTGAAATATTTGATACCACTATTAAGTTTAAAATTATTAATGGATGGGTTAATCCCAATGATAATGTTTAAATTGACATCAAAACCTATTAAAATTTTATTATTTTATTATATTTAGAGAATATAGCCCCTATATAAGAATCCATGTCATTTTTTAACCATTTTTCCTGAGTTAGACACAAATTAATTTATATTATATCTTGTATTTCCAAAATTTCTACTCCCCTGCTTATCAAAGGATACCTAACACCTCCTCCACTCTCCTCACATCAAGTGACTTTTTATTCAGCCAATACAAACACAAATCCCTTCTTAACAACCCTCACCACTTCCTAGAGGTATTAATTTGGGTAGAATACCAAACGTAGATGGATTAAGGTATAATAAAAGTAGGTTTTACAATGCAGTGGTGTTAATGGACAGACATGGAAAGTCAAGGCTCAAAGACAAGAAATTTCTCTCAATCTCAATTCACTGAAGAATGATAATGTCATAAACTTTATTTATTTTATATGGTGTCTTTACTTAAATTTTTTATATCATTAATCCATCATAATTTTTGTTATTTATGTTACAGTTATAATTTTATCTTCTAACGGTATTTTACATGAAAGTCACTAAGGGTAAGGGGTATCTTACTCCGATTTACCATATTTGTGTTATATCTAAACTCTAAATATTATATTATTCAAATATTATATGAGGAAATACATGTTATGAATTTTATTGTATTTAAAAAATATTTTGTATCTTTTCATTTGTTACACGTAATTTATCCATTGATTAATTTTAAAATTTCATTATATGATTTTCTAAGGGCTATATGTCTGAATTTTTTTTCTTTGGGACATATGTTTATGGTATGAAAAAATAATATTTTTTGAGGTTTATATATTATAACATGATATTTTAGATCAGGGATCTCTTTATATTTATGTAATTTATGGTTCATTTTAATTCATTTGTTTAACAAGAGTATAATTTATATATTACCAAAACTATAAGGACTTATATGATACAGTCTCATAATATTTTGGGATTTTCTATGTCCAAAATTCCTTTTAGAGGGAACATATGAATTTATTTTCTTGAACCATATCTCTCTTTTTCACCTTTGGTTATAATAGTGATTTACATGTTTAGTTTCTATATCCTCTTTTATTGATTACAGAAACATTAAGAAATTTGGTTTTAAGTGATAATGATCTTGTATATTCTTTTAGATCATAATCATAAACTTGCATATAAATGTTTTGTAAAATGTTTTCAATAATGTTATTTTTTAAAAAATAAATTATTTACAAATTCTATTTTACAAGATCCTTGACATTATTTTATAAAGTTCTCAATGAAAATTTCTTTTCAGTTTTTATGTGGGTCACTTTTGACTCTTTACCAAAATGATGATATTGTGTTTTTTAATGTTTTCACCATGAAATTATTTTCTCACTATCATGACTGTAACATCCAAGGTAAATAAAGAATAAAGAATTTTCATATTTATTAATATTTACGAATTAAATATTAATTTTATTTTAAAGGGGTTGCTATGTTCGATAGCGTACCCGATACGCAACGATGTGTTTTTTGAAACTTACGTAGCACACTAGTAATAAAATAATATTATTTTAAATGTTAGTTAACAAGTATCCGTTGTACTGGCGGGAATGGATAGAAATAACTAAAATATGATTAGATATGTTTTTAAATGTTTATACATTTACCCAATAAAAGATAAAGGCCTAAAATACGGAAAGAGTTCAATTTTAGGCATATATACTTTAATTTTCACTAAAGGTTCACTTATCACCTTTTAATGGTGAACCGTCATTAAATATAGTTTTGATCACTCTTATACTTTATTTTTGACCAAATATAACTCTTCTTTAGAATCGGAACATCAAATTTTACTTTGTGTAAATTTTTGGTACCTTTCTGATAAAGTTCATTTTTTAATGAATAGTGTAAAATGTTGTATTTTAATTCAAAACCTCTTTTTAATCTAAATTATTTATACGATTAGATTATTATTTTAATTGGTTTTAAGTGAAATTAGAAAATATTTTTTACCAGTTAATCCAATGGTGGTCATTGGAATCAATTTCACTTTGAAATTGGACTTAAACTGGTGTCAATCTTTTGATACTTATTGTTTCACAAAAACACGCTATTTGTCATGACAGCGGGAATTAATTATTAAATTAATTAATTTGACTTATATGTTTTGAATTTTTTAAAATAGACTTCATTTTTGAATTCGGAAAATCAAATATAGCTTAGGGTGAATTTTTGGTAATTTTCTGAAAAACTTCAATTTTTGATGAATAGTGAAACCACTAAGTGGTAATCAAGCAAACTGTTTTTTCAGTTAAATGAATGTTTACCACTAATGTGTATTGAATTTTGAAAATCCGACATACATGGTTTTCATTAAGAATTAAAATTTGGTTCAATGAGATTATAATAATTTTATGGTGAATAGTAACTTATTAAGTTCTTAATCGCGATTAGAGGTAATTAGTGTAGTTTAAGGTAAAAATGATATTATAAGAATGTGAAAACACCATGACACTTGTCCTACACCTATTGGGTGAGTCATGGCCGACCAAGAAAAGCCATGGGCCAACTTGGGGACCCCATGGAGCCACTTTAGTTGGAAAATGATATTAATATATTTTTATTTAATGTTAAAGTGAAAATGACACTAACATAAATTGTTTTACTAAAAGAATTTTTGACTGGGGTTATACAAGTCCAAATTTTGATTATAAATATTCATTGGAAAGCTAAAAAGATTTCCTACATCATAGTATTCTTTTTATAATTTTTAGACATTAAATAAATTAAATTATTTATGACATAATAATGATGCAGTGATGACATCATTATTTGGCGATTTAAATAAAATGGAAAGATAATGAAAAATCTAAAACCTACACATGTCCAAAACCAATTGGATGAGTGGATTTCTAATCCTTATCACCTTATACACTAAGTATATCAATGTGGGACCTTTTAAAACCGAAACACATTTTCAAATAAAGTAATATTTCTGTGCTTTCCAAAAGTGCCCCTCCTCTCCTCTTATAAAAGGCCCCCACCTCTACCCCATTTCACA
This sequence comes from Viscum album, assembly GCA_963277665.1. Lineage (NCBI taxonomy): Eukaryota > Viridiplantae > Streptophyta > Magnoliopsida > Santalales > Viscaceae > Viscum > Viscum album. Next base: position 1,231,709,594 of record OY728135.1, on the reverse strand, counting down.
CACTTCTCAAGCCTTTTGCTCGGCCAACCCCTGCCCAATTACACTCTCCACATCCCTCTCCTCATCCTAGAGGATTCCCTTTGGGCAGAATAATTTCAAAGGAATCTTTTAGGCTCAAATCAAAAGGGAGTTACACTTTTAAAGGTAATTCATTCTCTCTTGTTCATTTGTTTTATTTTGCTTCTCCAACCCTCTAAACTCTTTTTATTTACTTATTTTGTAACAAAACCAGTATCTTCAATATACTAGGATGTTGTTATAATATTTATTTGAGCTACACTCTCACACAACTACATCAAATGGTTAAAGAACATACGGTTTCTGTGGATTGCGAAATTCTGCCTCCCGAAACGACGATTGTTCAATACTCATTTAACACCTTCAAGGGTGGCCATTATGATGTCACTATTTTTATATATGATATATAATATGTTTATGTTTTCTTTAAGATTCTGTATTTTTCATTTTTGTTATACCTTTATGGTTTCCATTATGGGTAAACACGATATCTTCATTTAAGGAAGTGCGGACTACCGCCCCCTCAAAGTGATGTGATTCGTTAATGCCATATGTGGGATGTGTAAAGGATGGATTTAAAGTTATTATATATGATGTTATACTAGAATTATAATATACCTCTATATCATTATTATTTCTTTCCATTAAAGTATGAGATAGAAATGAAAGTAGCGTTCATGCGTACGTACGGCTTACCGTCTCCATGAACGGTGCATTTCTTTTCTTATCCCCAAATGTAATGTACTCTTAAAATTACATGTATATAATGTATATATATAATTAATGATATATCTAAATGATGAATATAATTCTGGAATTAAAATATACATACCTCTCATTTAGTTTTAATTCCATTAATATGACAAAGAAATGAAAGTAGCGTTCATGCGTACGTACGGCTTACCGTCTCCATGAACGGTGCATTTCATTTCTTACCTCTAAATGATTATGTAATATTATAAATACATGTATATGCTGGATATATATGATACATATTATATCCAAATCGGTAATTTCATTCTGGATATAAAGAACCTTTGACCACACGAACAACATGTAATTGTAAGAAGTCCACTTTCGACTTAAGAACCAAATATTGACAAAACAAACATTATTAACTTAAATGGTTGCATAATGTTTATAATATGGCAGTAAGTGATATAAAAGGAATAATAAACTTTAAAAAGGTTCTTAATCAATTATAAATTAACTCAAGTTTATTATTCAGGACGTTAAAGAATGATCGAGTCAAGTCGGACCCGATGTAAGGGACTTCGTCTCAATCTCCTTTCATTGAGGCATATTTTAGTTTATACACAACTTTCTTTTATACGGTGTATAAAACCCTTTGACTTTTACTTTTATAAAAAAGGAATCTTTTTCTACGAAGCGTTTTACAAAACAACAAAAAGGAATGTTTCTTTTAACGTACGCGGCGACAACGACCTTTTCCGCCGCTGCGAGTATTATTTGGTCTTTGGCTTCCTCAACAAGCCGTAATGTTTTTAGAATAAAATAAATACCATATACTCTTTTATGTATTTTGGTATTGAAAATGGTTTTGATAAAGGATTCTATTATGTCAATATATTTATGATATATTGTGATTGAAATGTGGAAATGTTCTCATTCCTTTATATTGGTTTTATGTTTTATGATTTTATATTTGTACTTGGACATTTTAACGGGTGGTTACGTTATAAACCATATGACGGGTGGTGTCGTAAATACTAGGACGGGTGGTTACGTTATAACCTCCAATGCATTGGGTATGGAAGTCGGTCGTATGGCTATTCCATTAAGTATGTATGGAAATTGGCCGTATGGCTATTCCATTAAGTATGTATGGAAATTGGCCGTATGGCTATTCCATTAAGTGATATATGTGGAAGTCAACCGTATGGTTATTCCACTTAAGTATGTTTATGTCCCAAGTTACCTTTATATATATTCTATGTGTTCTTTGTATGGGTTTTATGGTAATCCTTTGGTTACAAAAAGGTAAGTAATGATACTTTATTCAGTGAAGAGTTTTTATTACTTCATAAAGGTAAAAAGTATTACTTTGATAAAGTATACATGGTTTACTTGTTGTTTTGATACACTAACAATTTTCATTCTTTGTGTATCCCTTACTGAGCTTTTTATGCTCACCCCAAGTTTTTCGAAATGTTTTTCACAGGACTTAAAGTGGAATAAGGTCAAGGATGGGATCAAGGGAATTTCATGCTATCTAAAACATGGAATCTAGAAATCTTTCTTTTTAAGAGTTTTTATTTTATAGAGACTTAGTAGATGTGTCTACTTTGTAATCTTTTAAGATGTAATAGTTATGTTCTAATTCTCTAAAACTCTAAACCTGAAAAGATCCTCAATGTGAATTATTCATTTAATTCAATATTAAGTAAGGTTTAAGGCTGTGGCCTTATAGTTGGTATCAAAGGTCGGTTTAGACAACATTAGGAGTTAGAAAAGTGTTAAATTATAATATGATTGAAATGATATAGCATTTACGGATTACCATGTTGCTTCGCCTAAGATATTTCTGTGTTCAGAATGGTTTTCCGTAGAGGAAACAAAGCAGCTATGTTGGGACGACATCAGGAGGAAGATAACCTTCCAAATCAGCAACCTGAGATGGTCGAAATCGGAACTGAACAGTTTGTTGCAGTGATGGCACAGTTGACTCAGGCTATAAATGGTGGTGGTATTCATGCACGAGATCAGCCAGATCAATCGCAGAGGAACATGTCAGTGGTGGAACATTTCATGAGGCAACATCCCCCATAATTCAGAGGATCATCTAACCCTATGCAAGCTGAAGGGTGGATTAAAGCACTGGAGAAGATTTTTGATGTCATGGGGTGTTCAGAACATCAAAAGGTTAGTCTTGCTGTTTACTGTTTTGAAGGTGAAGCTGATCAGTGGTGGTCGATGGTGAAAAATATAAGGGATGGTGATGAGATTGAGGATCTTCACTGGGACGAATTCAAAGGTATGTTTCTTGAGAAATATTTTCCCAAGGTGGTTCGTCTTAGGATGGAAAAACAGTTCCTAGAATTGAGGCAGGAGGATGATTCAGTGGCTGCTTATGAAGAAGAGTTCACTCGATTGGAAAGGTATACTCCAAACTTCATACGAGATCTTGATAGTAAAATAAACCGTTTTTACTCAGGGTTAAAGCCAAAGTATCAAAGGGCTTTAGCTTCTCGTGAGTTCAAAAGTTATGAAAAACTTGTTCGATGTGCGGAGAAGGTGGAAATGGAGTTTGCCGATGATCAGGTGTTCTATGACAAACAACAGAATAAGAGGTATAGTTGGTAGGCAATGGGGAAGAATTCATCAAAGAAGGAAGGAGGTAAGAAAACCAAATATCCATCCTATGAGAAGTGTGGTAAAATGCATCCTAGAGAATGTTTATCCAAGTCTGGTAAGTGCTTTCGGTGTGGTAAGTCTGGTCATATTGCTCGTAACTGTAAGGAAGATGATCAAGCAGGAAATGAAAAGCCAACGGTAAGATGTTTTAAGTGTAATGAAATGGGTCATTATGCAGACGAGTGTCAGACAAGGAGCTTGAGTGATGGGAAGCAGTTAGACTACAAGCAGAAAGGGGTGCTAAAATCCTTTGCAACAACTTCAGCAGATGTTGGGCCATCGAATGAAGTGGTATCAGCTCCAGGGAGCTCAGTATTTTTCGAAGATTGACTTGAGGTCGGGGTACCATCAGTTGAAAGTAAAAGAAGCAGACGTTCCGAAGACTGCGTTCCGTACTAGATATGGCCATTATGAATTTGTAGTTATGCCTTTTGGGTTAACCAATGCACCTGCTGTATTCATGGACCTTATGAATAAAATTTTCCATGAGTTCTTGGATAAGTTTGTGTTTGTGTTTTGAGGTTTGTGAAGAGGTTATGTGTGCCTTGTGATTCACAGTTGAAGAATGAGTTGTTATGTGAGGCTCATAGTTCCCTGTTTTCAGTTCATCCTGGCAGTACTAAGATGTACAGAGATCCGCGGGAGTATTACTAGTGGGATGGAATGAAAAGAGACATTGCTGATTTTACTGTGAAGTGTTTGACATGTCAACAGGTTAAAGCAGAGCAGCAGTTACCGAAAGGGATGCTTCAGCCTTTACCAGTGCCAGAGTGGAAATGGGAAAACATATCCATGGACTTTGTTGTGGGATTACCGAGGACATCTCAAGGTAATAATGCAATCTGGGTTATTGTTGATCGCTTGACCAAATCTGCTCATTTACTTTCTATACGAGATACTTTCTCTCTTGATCAACTTTCCCATCTGTATCTTAAAGAGATAGTCAGGTTACATGGAGTTCCTCTCTCCATTGTATCGGATCGTGATCCCAGGTTTACTTCTAACTTTTGGAAAGGCCTTCAGAAGTCGTTGGGTACTGAATTAAATTTTATTACAGCTTTTCATCCTCAATCAGATGGGCAGTCAGAACGAACAATCCAGACATTGGAGGATATGCTATGAGCTTGTTCTATAGATTATCAGGGAAGTTGGGACCAACATCTTTCTTTGGTTGAGTTTTCTTATAAAAACAGTTTTCATTCCAGTATACAGATGGCACCATTTGAGGCATTATATGGGAAGCGGTGTCGAACTCCAGCATTTTGGAATGAAGTGGGTGAAAGGAAGCTGATGGGACCAGAATTGGTAGAAGAGATTGCAGAAAAAGTTCAGTTGATTCAGAAGCACATGAGAACAGCTCAGAGCAGGCAGAAGAGTTATGCGGATAACCGGATGAAGGATCTATCTTTCGAGGTAGGTGATCATGTTTTTCTCAAGGTTTCTCCTTGGAAAAGCGTGATGAGATTTGGTAAGAAAGGAAAGTTGAGTCCAAGGTTTATTGGACCATACGAAATTCTGGAAAGAGTTGGATTAGTTGCATACCGAGTGGCTTTACCTCCGAGTTTATCTCAGGTACACAATGTTTTTCACGTTTCGATGTTGAGAAAGTATATGCCAGATTCATCTCAGGTTTTGAGTCCAGAGGTAGTTCAGCTGGAAGAGAACCTATCATATGAGGAAAAACTGGTCCAGATTCTTGACCATAGGGAGCAAGTGTTACGGAATAAGGTGATTCATCAGGTAAAGGTTTTGTGAAAAAACCATGTGATTGAAGAGGCAACGTGGGAATATGAAAATGCTATGAGGGATAAATACCCCCACTTATTTTGATAAGTGAATAAAATTGCGAGGATGCAATTACCAAAAGGGGGGAAGGATGTAACATCCCAGGTAAATAAAGAATAAAGAATTTTCATATTTATTAATATTTACGAATTAAATATTAATTTTATTTTAAAGGGGTTTCTATGTTCGATAGCGTACCCGATACGCAACGATGTGTTTCTTTGAAACTTACGTAGCACACTAGTAATAAAATAATATTATTTTAAATGTTAGTTAACAAGTAGCCGTTGTACTGGCGGTAATGGATAGAAATAACTACAATATGATTAGATATGTTTTTAAATGTTTATTCATTTACCCAATAAAAGATAAAGGCTTAAAATACGGAAAGAGTTCAATTTTAGGCATATATACTTTAATTTTCACTAAAGGTTCACTTATCACATTTTAATGGTGAACCGTAATTAAATATAGTTTTGATCACTCTTATACTTTATTTTGGACCAAATATAACTCTTCTTTAGAATCGGGACATCAAAATTTACTTTGTGTAAATTTTTGGTACCTTTCTGATAAAGTTCATTTTTTAATGAATAGTGTAAAATGTTGTATTTTAATTCAAAACCTCTTTTTAATCTAAATTATTTATATGATTAGATTATTATTTTAATTGGTTTTAAAGTGAAATTAGAAAATATTTTTACCAGTTAATCCAATGGTGGTCATTGGAATCAATTTCACTTTGAAATTGGACTTAAACTGGTGTCAATCTTTTAATACTTATTGTTTCACAAAAACACGCTATTTGTCATGACAGCGGGAATTAATTATTAAATTAATTAATTTGACTTATATGTTTTGAATTTTGTAAAATGGACTTCATTTTTTAATTTGGAATATCAAATATAGCTTAGGGTGAATTTTTGGTAATTTTCTGAAAAACTTCAATTTTTGATGAATAGTGAAACCACTAAGTGGTAATCAAGCAAACTGATTTTTCAGTTAAATGAATGTTTACCACTAATGTGTATTAAATTTTGAAAATCCGACATACATGGTTGTCATTAAGAAGTAAAATGTGGTTCAATGAGATTATAATAATTTTTTGGTGAATATTAACTTATTAAGTTCTTAATCGCGATTAGAGGTAATTAGTGTAGTTTAAGGTAAAAATGATATTATAAGAATGTGAAAACACCATGACACTTGTCCTACACCTATTCGGTGAGTCATGGCCGACCAAGACAAGCCATGGGCCAACTTGGGGACCCCATGGAGCCACTTTAGTTGGAAAATGATATTAATATATTTTTATTTAATGTTAAAGTGAAAATGACACTAACATAAATTGTTTTACTAAAATAATTTTTTAATGGGGTTATACAAGTCCAAATTTTGATTATAAATAGTCATTGGAAAGCTAAAAATATTTCCTACATCATAGTATTTTTTTTATAATTTTTAGAGATTAGATAAATTAAATTATTTATGACATAATAATGATGCAGTGATGACATCATTATTTGGCGATTTAAATAAAATGGAAAGATAATGAAAACTCTAAAACCTAAACATGTCCAAAACCAATTGGATGAGTGGTTTTCGAACCCTTATCACCTTATCCACGAATTATATCAATGTGGGACCTTTTAAAACCTAAACACAATTTCAAATAAAGTAATATTTCTTTACCTTCCAAAAGTGCCCCTCCTCTCCTCTTATAAAAGGCCCCCACCTCTACCCCATTTTACACACTTCTCAAGACTTTGGCTCGGACAACCCCTGCACAATTACTCTCTCCACATCCCTCTCCTCATCTTAGAGGATTCCCTTTGGGCAGAATCCTTTCAAAGGAAGCCTTTAGGCTCAAATCAAAAGGGAGTTACACTTTTAATGGTAATTCATTCTCTCTTGTTCATTTGTTTTATTTTTCTTCTCCAACCCTCTAAACTCTTTTTATTTACTTCTTTTGTAACAAAACCAGTATATTCAATATACTAGGATGTTGTTATAATATTTATTTGAGCTACACTCTCACACAACTACATCAAATGGTTAAAGAACATACGGTTTCCGTGGATGGCGAAATTCTGCCTCCCAAAATGATGATTGTTCAATACTCATTTAACACCTTCAAGGGTCGCCATTATGATGTCACTATTTTTATATATGATATATAATATGTTTATGTTTTCTTTAAGCTTCTGTATTTTTCATTTTTGTCATACCTTTATGGTTTCCATTAAGGGTAAACACGATATCTTCATTTAAGGAAGTGCGGACTACCGCCCCCTCAAAGTGATGTGATTCGTTAATGCCATATGTGGGACATGTAAAGAATGGATTTAAAGTTATTATATATGATGTTATACTAGAATTATAATATAACTCTATATCATTATTATTTCTTTCCATTAAAGTATGAGATAGAAAATGAAAGTAGCGTTCATGCGTACGTACGGCTTACCGTCTCCATGAACGGTGCATTTCATTTCTTATCCCCAAATGTAATGTACTATTAAAATTACATGTATATAATGTATATATATAATTAATGATAAATCTAAATGATGAATATAATTCTGGAATTAAAATATACATACCTCTCATTTAGTTTTAATTCCATTAATATGACAAAGAAATGAAAGTAGCGTTCATGCGTACGTACGGCTTACCGTCTCCATGAACGGTGCATTTCATTTCTTACCTCTAAATGATTATGTAATATTATAAATACATGTATATTCTGGATATATATGATACATATTATATCCAAATCGGTATTTTCATTCTGGATATAAAGAACCTTTGACCACACGAACAACATGTAATTGTAAGAAGTCCACTTTCGACTTAAGAACCAAATATTGACAAAACAAACATTATTAACTTAAATGGTTACATAATGTTTATAACATGGTAGAAAGTGATATAAAAGGAATAATAAACTTTAAAAAGGTTCTTAATCAATTATAAATTAACTCAAGTTTATTATTCAGGATGTTAAAGAACGATCGAGTCAAGTCGGACCCGAGGTAAGGGACTTCGTCTCAATCTCATTTCATTGAGGCATATTTTAGTTTATACACAACGTTCTTTTATACGGTGTATAAAAACCTTTGACTTTTACTTTTATACAAAAGCAATATTTTTCTACGAAGCTTTTTACAAAACAACAAAAAGGAATGTTTCTTTTAACGTACGCGGCGACAACGACCTTTTCTGCCGCCGCGAGTATTATTTGGTCTTTGGCTTCCTCAACAAGCCGTAATGTTTTTAGAATAAAATAAATACCATATACTCTTTTATGTATTTTGGTATTGAAAATGGTTTTGATAAAGGATTCTATTATGTCAATATATTTATGATATATTGTGATTGAAATGTGGAAATGTTATCATTCCTTTATATTGGTTTTATGTTTTATGATTTTATATTGGTACTTAGACATTTTAACGGGTGGTTACGTTATAAACCATATGACGGGTGGTGCCGTGAATACTAGGACGGGTGGTTACGTTATAACCTCCAATGAATTGGGTATGGAAGTCGGCCGTATGGCTATTCCATTAAGTATGTATGGAAATTGGTCGTATGGCTATTCCATTAAGTGATATGTGTGGAAGTAAACCGTATGGTTATTCCACTTAAGTATGTTTATGTCCCAAGTTACCTTTATATATATTCTATGTGTTCTTTGTATGGGTTTTATGGTAATCCTTTGGTTACAAAAAGGTAAGTACTGATACTTTATTCAGTGAAGAGGTTTTATTACTTCATAAAGGTAAAAAGTATTACTTTGATAAAGTATACATGGTTTACTTGTTGTTTTGATACAATAACAATTTTCATTCTTTGTGTATCCCTTACTGAGCTTTTTATGCTCACCCCAAGTTTTTCGAAATGTTTTTCACAGGACTTAAAGTGGAATAAGGTCAAGGATGGGATCAAGGGAATTTCATGCTATCTAAAACATGGAATCTAGACATCTTTCTTTTTAAGAGTTTTTATTTTATGGAGACTTAGTAGATGTGTCTACTTTGTAATCTTTTAAGATGTAATAGTTATGTTCTAATTCTCTAAAACTCTAAACCTGAAAAGATCCTCAATGTGAATTATTCATTTAATTCAATATTAAGTAAGGTTTAAGGCTAGGGCCTTATAATGACCATTAATTTCATTTAATCATACTTTATAAGATTCCAATGATATTTTGAAAGAAATTTATTTTCACACTATTTTTTGAATTTAGATTTCTTAATAGTTATTTTAAAAGTGAAAAGGGTTTTTTCTTCATGAATTCTTATTATGATATTTCGATGGTATTTTAATTCACCAACAAAAACAATCCTTGATGTTACATGTGTTCCACTAGGGATATATTATAATGATATCATCCTAATTATTTCTTTGTATTTATTACGATTATTTCAAATATATTTTCTTATAACCTATTTCTTTTCATTGGGTAAATAAAACTATGAATGAACGGTGAGTATTATTATTATTAATAGATTATGATTCTAATTAAATTTAACATTATATGGTACTTGGTAAATTATTAATGAAAAAAGGATTAGGTAATAAACCCAAATCCTTAAGGTAATTTTCATGATTTTTTATTGGTGGTCATATTTTAGACCTCTAATTCATTGGGTAAAGATATGTTGTTAACCATTTATAGGATTCTCATAAGTGATTGTTGGAATTTAACTAGTAGGTTATTCCATTTTTAATAGTGATTGTAAGAGTGGTATAAATATTATGTTCCAAGATACATACAAATATTAATTATACATTATATGAGTTTATTAATGTACCTTTGATCATGATTGAAAATACATGGATCTTGATTATTGATTCTTATGAACCTTTATTCTGTTAAAGATTTTTTTAATGTCATATGTCTAATAATTCTAGATTTTTGTGGGTATAAATTGTCTTAGGTTATGGTCATGCACTTTATTTATTATATCACACACTTATACTCATATTATTCCCATAAAAGGAATTTAGTTATTAGTTCTTATACTTTTCATTGATATGAATTCCTTTTCACCAATTATAAGTTTCTATTTCGCCATGTTATGATGATTTCTTCTTAAATTATTCTATCTAGAAATTTTTCTTATGGAACAATAATAAAATGGTGATCATAGGGGGTTTTTCCATTTAGAGTGGGTTATAACCCCTCTAAACACATTAGAGGTGGTTATTCATTACCACTACCAATGTGGCCACGAAATATTGTTAGAGGTGGTATTTAAAAACCGTTGGTATAGTAAATGAAGATTTGGAAGTGGTTATTTTCTAGGGGTTAAACCCGAACTAAATTTCCAATAAATAGGTTGTTTATAGGGGATTTATAATTGTAACCACCACTAAATGGGCCACCCAATTATGTTATATGCGGTTTATAAAAACCACTGGTAATATAATGGTACATTTAGCAGTGATTATTTTATAAGGGGTTTAAACCCCCAATAATATTCCATAAATTCGTTGCTTAGAGGGGTTTTATACCCCCTAAAATTAATTTACAAAATTTATCGGTTGTTTTAACCACCCATATATATGAGTTTTTTTAATTAGTAATAATTGTTTTATACCCTGGATCCCTCCATTTCCCCCTAAAATGCTCCCTCCCCCCTAGTTCCTCTTGTGCACAAGTTGGTTCCACCTTTCTCCTTCCCTCCAGTACCCCCTCTACCGCCAGGGTGAATCCAACCCCGTACCAGATGCACGACCAAGCACACAATTCACCTTGCCGAACAACAATTCCAATTCATCTTTCACTAATAACATACTCAATATTATATTTGAATATATTGGTTTTTTTATTCAAATAAATATCATTTTCATGATATATTTAAATACTTTTAAATAAAAATATACATACTATTTTCTATATTTATATGTATGTACAATTATATATAATATATCTATATATTATATTTATATATGTTATATATTTACTATATTTATATGTTTATAAAATTATATATATTTTATGTTGTATATTTATATATTACCCAAATATATTAAACATATATATATATATATATTATTTATATTTACACAATAAAAAGGATAATATATATATATTACATACTAATATTCATACAAATATATATTATATATTTTATAAATGCATTTATATTTATATTTATATTATATATTAATATATGTTCAAAATTTAATATATTTATATTATATTACATTTAATATACATATAATTATATATTATTTCATTTATTTATTATATATAAAACATAATATTATATATATTTATAATATATAATATAAAATAACTATATAGATGAAATTATATGTACATTTATATATAAATATATTTTACATATATAAATATATGTGCACATATATTTATATTTATATATTTTAGATATTTTTTTGAGGCACAAAGGCCCCTTTATTAAATTAAAATTACTTAAAGGGGAAGGATAAAATCACATCCATGGTCCGTAAACATGACAGTTGAAAACCTTTTTCCATATATCTAGTATTCATGCTATGAGGAGCAACTCATCCACCTCAACCACAAGGATGATGCCCTTTTCCCCATATTTTGACTTGTATTCATGGACCACTTCCATCATCTGATGTTTCCTCATTACTGAACACTAATTTTTCCTTAAAAATGGGTCCACCATAATTTCCTACTACTTCTCCTTCACTGCTTCCAGAGGAAACCTGATCAAAGGCAGTTATTGTGCTTACATTTGAGGATGTTTTCATACAAGGAATGCAGATTGGGGATTTTTCAGCACCTTTCATGCCTCCTGTACATACAACCAGATGTGATTTGTCAACTGTATATAATAAGTTCATACCTTTAGGTGATTGAGAATCCCTTCCAAGGATTGTCTTTTTCTGATTAGATTTAAACAGGGGCATGAAAGTCCCTTTAGTTGTGTTATCAGCAACATTATTACTAGTTTTGGGGAAGTAGAATCACCAAACATAAGGGGAGTAGAAGGATAACCATCCAAAATAGTGGAAACCTCACTAATAGGATGTGTATTTTCAACTAGAAAATTTTAGTTTTTAATGCCTCCAATGATAGCCTCATGAGCAACAATCTATAAGTGTTTACGGCCCCCATCCAAATGGATAGGAGCAGAACTAGTTGAATAAGTTGAAACAGATTCATGGTGAACCTTATTTGATCCATCAAAACTACTCTTTATCCCATATTTCATGTGAACATCAAGAGGAATATCCATAGTAGCCATAGATCCATGGTAAATGGTAATTTCATATTATTTTTCAGACATTCCACTAAGATTTGAATCTTCCGTAGATAAAACCTATTTTTCACTATTAACAGTTCATTTAGTAGTCTAAATTTGAGATCAGGCCCTTTTTTGTATGGCTTTCATTGAAGTGATCACTTCAAGCTAAGACTTTCCTTTTCCTAAGGTAATCCTCTTCCCTTTATTCCAGAAGTTAATATCAACCTTGTTCTAAATTGAAGACTCCATTTCTTCATTACATTTGGAAGAAATTACATCAGCATTATCATAGTCCATTATATAGATCATCTTTAAAAATATACCACTGAAATAGGTACCTGGTCCTCATTAAGATCATCAACACAAGTTTAATTGGGCTTGGAATTAAATTTTTAATTTTCAGACTGAATACCTTATTATTCTCTATGTAAGGATTCGGAAGGGGTTTTAGACTTATATTATAAGAGTGGGTCTATTTGATATTGTACTAGCTCTAATGAGGGGAAATTTTTAATAAAAAATCTTTACATTATTCATTAGAAGACTAAGGAGGTATGTCTTTTTTAATTCGGTGACATTGCAGTATGTCATGTCCTTCCATTTGATAGTTTTTATATACAAACTATCTTCTCTGAGAGGACTTATTATGCCAAATTATTCCACAAGTCTCACAAAAAGGTATGATCTTTTCATATTCAATGGTTAATAAGATTTCATCTTGTAGAGTAAATAGAATTATTTTATCTATTAATACAGAACTCAAATCAATTTATACTGAGACCCAAGAAAATTTGTCATAATAAAACATTTCTGTAGTAGAATCCATTATTACTAGAATTCTAATGGAAGGGGAAATGTCATATATTATCTTGGGGTGCCAAAGTACCCAATTCAACCCATTAATCTTGATCCAAACCAGAGCACAACTGTCTTTAGAATCATGTAGATTAAAATTCAAATACCATTTTTGAATCTTCATAATCCTTGGATGGAGATTGAGAGATACAAAACACCATGCCATTCCTTTTAGTTCAATAGAAGGAAATAACAGATGAAAAAAACCCGACCAATTGAGAAACATTTGAAATCAATGAACACCCAAATCTCAGCAAGTCGCAGGACCGAATCAGAGACTTTATAGGGTTTCATACCATTAGAAAATGAGATGTGTGCGATAAAAGAGTGCATGAAAATCATTATCCTATCTGATATTGCTCTATCTGAGGCTGAGATATGCTCTATGTTTCCTTTTCCAAATATCCTTTATGGAATCCAAACATTGATTCGGAATCGGTTTCTACTGGAAAAACCAGAGAACAAATGAAGACCATGTGTCACAACCTATTCCTGATCCTTTAGTTTCATTGAGATATGCTCCGTGATTTGGTCTCCCAAAACGTATAAATGCATATTGATACTTATAGGGTGTTCCTATCGGGCACAAATGCTCAGATTTGCGAACAAGGACTTTCCCCTTTCCTCCAACTTTTAATCGTTTATTGTAGATATATATTGGTAAAATATATTAAAATTTATATTTATATTTAGTTTTTTCTATATTTTATATATTTGAATACATAATATAATATAAATGTACTTAAAAATAAATCTACAATAAAAATGTATTTAAAATAATATATGTATAATATAAATAATATTATAAATGTATTAAATAAATGTATAATATTTATGAAACCACATATAAATTTTATATATTTGAATAAATATATTTGTTTTTAAATTTATATTATTTATACCAATATTCATATATGTATCAATTTTTTTTTATATTTAAAAGTTTTTATTTAGAGTATTTATATAATTTATTTATATATATGCTTATAATTTATTTAAATAAATTTATATAATGTGTTTATGTAATATATATATATATATATAAATGAGCACAGAAACATATATATTATAAATTTTGAAATTATATGGTATTTATTTTAAAATAAAATAGAGGGGGATAAAAGCCCCATTAATCTAATAGATTTGTAGGGGTTTAGATCCCCCTATAATCTAAGGTTTTAGTGGTGGTTTATGAACCCCCTCTAATGTCATAAATTAGAGGCGGTTCAAAACCACCTCTATTTGAAGATGTTATAGGGGTTTGTGAACCCCCACTATTTCCTTAAAAAACATCTTCCATTATATATATATATATCCACTAAAATATAAATGAATATTGCATATATATAAACACATTTAATCACACACATATATATTATAATATTTTTATTTATATGTGATTTAATATTAAAAACTAAGAAATAAATTAGAGGGGGTTAAAACTACCTCTAATCTAAGGGATTAGTGATGGTTCATGAACCCCCAATAATTTCATATATTAGAGGGGGTTCAAAACACCCTCTCATGTGGAAAATTTCAGTGGGTTCAAACCCCCCTCTAATCTAAGGGATTAGTGGAGGGGGTTGTGAACCCCTGCTATTTCCTTAAAAATAATTCTATTATATATATAGCCACTAAAATCCAACTAAATATTATATATACACACACACATGCCCACATATATAAAATAAAATTTTAATTTATATGGGATTTATTTCATAAAATATTTTACTAGGTTAAAACCCCCTCTAATTAAGGAGACTAGAAGAGGTTCATGATCCCCTATAATTTATTTAAATTGATTATGTTTTGAACCGCCGCTATTTCCTTAAAATGGTAAATTATATATATATATATATATATATATATATCCTCAAAATCTAGAAAAATATTATATATATAGAACCTACAAAATCCAACCGAATATATAGCTCCACTAATTATAAAATTTGCAGCAGTTTTGACGTAAATTCTTATAAAATCCTACAAAATATTCAAAAAATAATGAAAAAAATTAGATTGGGTTGTGAACCCCATATAAATTTGATGATTGGTGGGGGGTTGTGCATAACCCCCACTAATTTATATATAAAATGAATTTTGAGGGTGTTGTGCATAACCCCCTCTATAAACCCATTTCAAATATACTATTTTTTGTAGTGTGGGAATAATTTAATTGGACATACAGAAGATGAAATGTGAAATAAGATAATTATAGAATTTTGGGAAAATTATCACTTCAATATGTGAGTATTATTATGTGAGAGTTTGTCCAGATTCTCTAAAATACTAAACCTAAAATGTTCATGCGTATATAAGTTGTCCAATATTTTTATTTGATGTTTTATTCTTTGGATGGTTAAAATTTGGTCCTTCTTATCTGTATCAAATCAATAAATGTGAAAATTATTTTTTTATCCTTACACTTGGGAGTGATGGTTCGAGATTGTTATATTTTGTTTCACAGTTTCATATAGATAAATTTGGATAATACAATATTTTCATGTGAGGTTATCTTAAGAGTTATGGATAAGATCATTTTTTAATTAGTCTAAGATTGATCATAATTTTAAAGGGATAGATTTCCCTTTGGAGGTTTTAAGTGTTTGTATTTTAAGATTATTAATAGTATTTTGGGATACATTTATGGTAGTAAAACCTTTGGGTATATTATGTGTTTTAGTGTAATGGTTATTTGAGGAATAATTAATTTATATTTTATGGAAATAAGTTTATAGGTATTGATGACCTTTAGGGTTAAGATTATCCTTAATGTTGAGGTTATTGAGGTTATTTATTATAAAACAATATTTATTGAATGATCTATGACGAACCTTTGTTGTTATTGATGACTTTTGAAGATTAATGTCTTAATTATTGATATGAAGGTTTATTCATTTTGGGTATTATGTAACCATGTTCTTTATATTTTTATTTTATTAAATATTGGAAGAATAATGTTTAATCTTTTTATATACCTCTTGGTTAAAAATAATTTTATTATAGTTCATCAAAAAGTAAATATATATACTCATAATATTTAGTAAAAGATGACATAAAGGTGGAAACCTATTGAATTCAACAACCAAAGGATTAAATTTTGTTTACAAATTCAAAGAAAATCAAGTAAGTATATTTCCTTATGTTCTTATTCAATATTTTATTGTAATTTCTCAACTCTAGTAAAATTATCTTGAAACAAGAATATTATCCTATTACCTTATTTTCTGATGAATTGATCATCTTTTTTACACCTAATTGATTAATGGTTTTCTAGTCATTGAATTTCTCATGATAATTCAATTTATTATGATGAGTTTAGTCATTCACTCTCCATTATTGGTTTGACATTACCTTTTTTCTTTATGTCAATTTTTTTACGTCCCACTAATTTCCTACTATTTGAAATACTGAGTTATGTGCGATTTCAAATTACCTATGTATTTCCCATTTCCTATTTTCAAAATGAACCTTTATTAACCCTTTTTACAATTTGGGATTTTGAAAAAGTTATTGCTAAATATAAAACCCCTGATTTCCAAGATCAATTTAAAATTTTGTGGATGAAATTTGTTAAACGGATAAAGAATATAACAACCTGATATTTTTAAATAGTGTTCTGTTTGATAGTGTATATGACATTCAACATCAATCATAAAGAAACTATAAATTATAATATTTTATGACTATTATAATATAGTATTTGAATATGAGGATATAAATATATTAACCAAATTATGAAATATATAAAATGTTCATTGTTAATAAATTTTTTTGATTAATATTAAAAAAATAAGAACACCATTTTATTAAATTCAATATATGCTTCAAAAAAGTGTTTTAATCAAAAATGATTTTTATTCAATATTATGAGATAATATTATAATTATTTTTTGGAGTCTATGAAAATTTTATTCAATAAAAACGATTTTATTTCTAAAATAATAATATTAATATTATCATAAGGTGATTTTTTGGGATTTTTTGAAAAAAAATTATTTTTCAACAAATAGTGAAAAAATACTAAATTTTTTAAAAATTTAATTTAATTTCATTAAAAATTATCATCAAATTTTATTTTGATATATATTTAAGTTAAATATTATTCAATTATATATAATCTAATTTATTATATTTTAATCATCATTATACCTTATTGTGTTATAATATATTTTTTGGCTTGAAGAAATTTTTCAAAAAACTAGTTTTATTTTTGTTTTATATATTTATATTATAATAGTTTTCTAGAAATTTTTAGATTCAAATCTTGAAAAATGGATCCTATATTTTGAATCATCACGTTTAAATTTGGTAAATATGTCTCATTTTTATTGTTTATTGTAAATGGGGACCGTAGTAAATATTTGTCAACTCGGTAAGTGTAAATCTGGTAAATAAGGTTTAAAATAATGTTATAAGACCAAAAAACCCTAAAACATCCATTTAATATATTTTATGAGTTAGTTAGACCATAATCATCCAATATATAATTTTATGTGAATTTATTCAAAATTTCATTGACAATTTTTTATATATTATTATAAGTAAAAAAAATTATCACTCTCCTACTTTTACATTTCACTTATATGTTAACATAGGGATAAAAATAAGTTTTGAAAGAATATTAATGTTTTTTTACCATAATTAAATTATTTTTATCATGTAAAGTTATTTATAATTGTTATTGATTATATAATTACCTAAATTTCTTATACAATGCCAACATAGTGTTTTTACAAGTAGAAGATAATTAAATTAAATTATTTTAAAAACCTAAAAAGTAATATTTTTGGATGATTTATAGTCTCTTGAGAATTTAATGGTCAATAATAATGTTTAATTTATTATTAAATAGTTTATATTTGAATTATATACATATATTGATGTTTTTAAAGTTATCATATGTCATTAGTTCTTAAAATAATATTAATGTCATTTTATGTTATATAATATTTTATTAAATTATTTAAATTTCAAAAAAAAAGTATTACAAAAACATATTTTGGATGATAAATAGTATGGGATGTGATGCCTCGGCCATTTATGAGCCTATTTTAAACATCTAAGTAAATTAATGACCTGTTAATATTGAAACATTTGTTAATGTGGTTAGGGTTGAAATAGTAAATGAAAGGGTTAATCCAAAATATAAGGGTTAAAATAATATCAAAACCAATAAAAATTTTATCGGATGATTATTTTAACACCAAATACTTCTCATATTTTCATATATATCATTTCTAAAAAAGTGTTCATGAGTTAGACACATATTATTTTTAAAAAAATCATATATTACCAAAAGTGTACCTCCCTCACCTATGAAAGTACACCCCTCTCCTCTCCACTCAACACATCAAGTGACTTTTGGTTTAGAAATCCCTGTTAAAATACTATTCTAACATATTTAACTAGTTATATCGGTCCTAGTTTCTGTAGAATACTATCCATAGTGGGATTGAGGTATGAAGAAAAGGAGGTTGAGGTGTTAAAGAAAATATATGGAAAGCATTGGCTCAAGGTAAGGTATTTCATCACAATTTCACTTCACTAAGTAATGTTTTAATTTTAGACACCTAATTTAATTTATATAGAGTATATAATCCCCTTTTACATGTTATATCCTTAATCCTTCATACATCATGGTATTTTATATTAGAATTCTAATTATTTAACCTAAGGGGATTTGAATTGAAAGTTACCAAGTGGTATAGGGATTCTTAACTCAATTTCATTTAATTGGATTATCTCACTATCTAATTGATTGACAATATTTTGTTATAAATGAACTTTTATAGACTTATTTTTTATTTACGCTTTTTTTATATTTAGATTTGGTACACATAATATCTAAATTGATTAATTCCCTATTTAAATGATATGATATTTGTAAGTATTATACGTCTAAACTTTTCTTTCCGTATGACATATTTTTTTTGTAAACACATTTATTTTTTTATGATGTGTATATACCACCCCTTGAAATTTTAAATCATGTATATCCTTATTTTCACTGTATTTCATGTTTTATTTAAAGTCATTTCTTTCATGGTCATAGGATTCAAAAATTTCCAAAAACATAGTGATTTTTATTATAATATGTCAGCTTATTTTCAAATTTCTCATGTTTAAAGTTCCCTTTCGAGGGATCAACTTCTCTTATTTTCATGAACCACGTATTTTTTCATATCATCTATTAATGAATGTATTTTACATGTTCAGTTTCTACTTTAACATTAAAATTTTTAAAAAAAATTCTTTCCCTCTTGTAACTAAACCCTTTGTAAAAGACTTCATGATATTTTCCTCAATTAATAACATTCCATGAATCAATTTCATGATGATGAAATATTTCATTGATTGAGTTCAATGAACCTTCATCACCATTACTGAATAGAAGTGTATAATCAATATAAAAAAGAGTAAATGAATTTTTATACCTTTCCGGTTTTGATAGTGGGAATTCATTCTTATTCTATAAAATTAAACATAATTCTTATTAGATAGTTCTCTATAACACCAAATATTTTATCAGAAAGGGAGTCACATTTCCTAATACCCCAAGGGAGAAAATATTTTCCAAAAAATATATGCAAAATTATTAACAACCACTATAGTTATAAATTCTATATTTACATATCATTGTAAAACCCCAAGATTTTATATGTATCACTTTTAAAATAAATCTTGATGTATTTGATAGCATTCTTTACACACAACCCCAAGTCTATATGAATAGTGAAATAATAAATCATCATAAACTAGTGGTTTAATTGGTAGCTATTACTAGTTATAATAAATTTAAGAAAAATATGTATAATGTTTTTTATTAATATATGTGTATTTACTAATTCATCATAAAGAAGTCCTAAATTTTTAGCAAAGTCATTTTATGCTTTAAAAATATGTTTTCTTCAAAATAATTATGACAATTATTAATGTGAATATAATAATTAATTTCAAAAATATATAGAAATTTTATAATATTAAGTAATATCATTTATAAAATAATTATTTCAATAAGATTTTATGTTTAGTTTTTAGTATTTTTGTAAAAAAATATTTTTTAGGAATAATAAAAAATACAGTTTTTTATAAACAATTTAATTTATTTTCATTTATATGGATACTTATGTTTTTAATTTGATATTAAAGTAACCTAAAACACCTGTAATTATAAATAATATAATAATTACATAGAAACAATCATTATAATTTATTTTGGAAAAATATAATGTTTTGGGTTAATAGTTTTTTTAAACTATTTCTATGTGTGTAATGTTTTTTTATCTTAATCAATTAATTTAATATATATTGAATAATGGATTTAATTAAATATATTGATTATAAATTCAATATAATTTTTCAACATTAATTTTATTGTTTTTACAATGTATGTAATAGAAGTAATATAAATTTTGTGCTTAAGAATTTATTTTTCAAAAATTGGTTTTCATTTCAGTTTTCACGCTTGATTAAAATTAAAGTATATCACTTATTTAAATTGAATCTATTAAAATGGGTTAAAATTATTTAATCATAAAAATTAATATAATTTATTTGGGTCAACTTAATTTTTTGTCACAGTGAATATTAATAATCATAAAATTTTGTTGCATTATTAATGATAAAATGGGTTTACCGGGGTTTTAACCAATAAATTCGGGTAGGATTGTAATACAATCATGTAAAAAACATTTTTTAATAGATATAATCTTTAGATTATGTTAACATTTAATATCTGTCAATTTTTATCCACTTTCCAATGAATGTTACCTTAAATCAATGAAATAGTTTAAGAAATTCCATGTGCTTCCCTCCCCTCACTTATAAATGGACACCTCTTCTCCTCCATTATTTATTCCATATGATCCTTATATCTAAAAAAATAAGTTATATAATACCATAATAAAATCTTTACTTTAATCATAGATCTTATTTTTTAATACTTATTCCAATCCTTCAATACTTAGGGAGTAAGCTAAAGGATGTCTCTCAAATATGAGCTATAGATCTTAACCAAAATCTTTCAATTTTATTTATTCTTCTACTTAATCTAAAAAAATGTATCCATAAAAAATGATAAATATTATATTTTAAATATATTTAGTTTTTTAATATTATGATTTAACAATCATTTAACACATCTCTTAAATCTAATAGAATATGAAACTATCACTCATGCATACGTGTGGACTACCACCTCCAAGTAGTGATACGACTCGTTTTCCAATATCATCATTCATAGTTGATTATTATGATAAATTTAATATTTATATATTATATTTATGTAATAATAATTTTTCTTGAAATATTTTTAATATTTACTTTTCTTTAATTCCATCCATTTAAAAATGGAAATGTCACTCATACATTTGTAGGGACTATCGTCTCCACGAAGTGATGTAATTCATTTTAATACCCAATTTATTAGAATGGATATATATATATATATAATGAATTTATATGTAATTTATATATTTATAAATATTATATAGATGAATAAATGATGATAAAATTACATATACATACCACCAAACCTAATAACACATGAAAAATAAAGCAGATAACACCTGAAATAATGATGATAATGAAATGTTATTAACGAAAGGGTGGAAATTTTTTTAAGTCAAACATGTATGGTATTATAGGTATTATTATGGTTTTTTATATAATTATGAAAAACATAATTTTATTATATAGTTGGTTAGATTTCTTTCGAAGCAAGACGAAATTGAGGTAAGGGTGTCATTTTAATTTTTCATTATGATGATGTATTTCAATGTTATGCACCAATTTATTATTTATATTGAGTATATACATCCCAAAAATTTATTTTAAAATAATTCGTATTTTAATTTATGTTAATTATAAAACCATATAATTTTTAATCTCTGAATTCCATTCATTTTAAATATTATTATATCTATAATGGATTCTTCATCTTAATTTTATTTCATTGGGACACGTTAGATGTTATAAACATATATTATTTATTGATGTGTTTCTAATAACCCAAAGATATTTTTTATCAATATTATCCTTAAAATCACAGTAGTTAATGTTTCCTTTGAATTTATTTATTTCCTTATTTTTATGGTTCTAAAATTTCAACAGTGGTAAGTGTTTTATGTTACAATATCTTTTTACTGAGATGGTTTATGCTTAAATTTTTTATAATGAAATTATTGGATATATCTCTCCACAATATTATTTATTTTATTAGACTATATTTATTTTTATAGATCAAATTTTTTATTTTCATTTTCCACAATTTAACTATCCAAATGACCAAAACGATGTTTCTAAGGAAAACTAACTTCATTTATCTCTTATGTTAGGAAAATTATCTTACAGGTCCATGTTTTCTATAAAATATTTTCATGAATGTTTTAAATATTAACCATTAATTTGTTAAATTCATTTTTACCCATGTTTTAATTTCTATAAAAATAAATTAAATGAATCTTCATATCATTTTCCAAACAATGTGCTTTTGAATTATTTCTAACAATGTAAATGGAGGTCTGGTTTTAAACTTATAAAATAATTTATCCACCATTAGGAATTGTTTTTTATTTAAGAGATAATTTATAATATTCTTTAGTAATTATCAAAGAAAATTTTTCCCTTAATATTTTCTAAATTGCTTGATTCTAAACAGGTGGTTTAAAATAAAAAGTTTATTTTCCTCAAGAAACATTCTTGTGATATTTTAATGTTATTTTTATCCATAACAACATCCTATGATGTTTCTTTTGACTTAATTGGGATATGATCCAATGTTACCATCTTTATTAATTCTGTATATGGTTAAAAAAATTATTTTTATTTTTAATGAAACCTTTATCATTTCCATGGGTTATGATTTGGTTATATGATGAATGTTTTATACTCTTATAGCACACTTGTATAAGGTTTTCATTATGTAATGGGTGATCCTATAATTATATATCCCATTAATTCATTGGGTAAATAAGGATATATCATGAGATAATAAGGAATGTAATGTAGAGTTAACCTAGTTCTCTAAGAGAATTTTTCTAATAATACAGTCTTTGGAGTGATCCTAAACTAATAAAATAATTGATTATAGAGAGAACCAAATAAAATTTGATAGTTTGGGAGGCGAACCATGATAAAGTAAATGATAGAACAGGGAGTGAACCCAATCCACTATGATAGTCTTATCATTGATCCCTTACTAAGTAAATATTTTATATGCTTATTTGTTGGACATAAACTTATATCTAATACATAAGATTTGTTTTCAAGGCTTATGATTGATTTTTGATTATTCTACACTCAAATACCTTATTTCATTTGATTGAAAAAAACATTGTGTTATGGTTCATGATTAAGTTTCATTGGGTGATTATGTATTATTATTATAAGTCTCAATCATGCTCTCATACCCTTATTCTTATCTTATGCTCAAATATGATCATTGGTCGATATCACTGATGTTTACCCTTACTAAGCATCTGATCTTACACTTTCTTTTGTTTCCCTTCTCTATGTTGTAAATAATTGTTTTATGTATGATATGTCTGGTAAGGTTTATAATTGTGAGGAACATATTTAGAAATGAGGTAGTTATTCTATGTACTAGTTGTTTACGTTTTCATGTTTTTAAAGTCATTAATCCTCTATGGTCCTCAAGAATGTATTATGGTGAAATAAATTGTGTATTCCTCTAAAATGATATAATATTTTTTTATTAAAAGTATGGGTCATAATAATTTTTATTATGGAATGGTTTAGTATATTTTAAAAAATAGGATGAGAAAACATTGATGATATCCCTTTGGATAAGCCCAAGTATAGGATAACAACCAATATGTCATAAAAATGGATGTAGGATTACCTAAGAAAATAATTCCATCTTTGTATTCTATAGGTCGACATGGTTTTAGAATAGATGCATATAAGGGTAATAACTCCCATAATATTTGGTCTAGTATATCTCAACTATAATTTTAGCGCATAATAAATGGGCCCTTACTATGTATCTAGTTTTATAATAATGGGGATATTATTAGGTTAATTAAAATTTTATTTATGATTTATTATAAAGTATTTGAACATATTTTAACCATGTATGAAATAGTTTAAACCAGAGATTTCATATATTGAAAATAAATTTTTAAGATTTATAAATCCTGTGAATGATTTCTTATGACCAATCCCTCATATTATCAATTCTTGATGGTAACACAAACTATTTTTGTTTTAGTAAAGTATTCAATACATAACAATGAATTTATAGTGGTGATAGGTGCACTCAAATATTGTTGTATCATATTTGATCATAGTCATATTAATTCATTAATATCATCAAATGTTACGAGAAATTTTTATTCATAACCTCAATGATTAGATGTTAACTAAAAACACACTTAATGGTCTGATGATATCATCTCAAGTATCTAAATATTATTAAATATATGTCTTTGGGAATAAACTCCCTAAATTTTTTTTTATTCCCCCTCTAGTTGAATTTGATATGATTTTGGGAATGGATTGGATTTCTTTATATAAATATCATATCAATTTTCATGGAATGGAAGTAACATTTGATATTTCAAACCAACCTATGTTTGAATATAAGTGAAAGGATAAATTTGAACTTCCAATTGAAATTATATATGTTTCATGGGTACTTAATCATATATAAAGTTATTATTTATCTTGGATAGTTGGGGAGAAATAAAACATCGATTATATTCTTATTGTAAATGATTTTAATGATTTATTTTTGGATGAGTTACTCATTATTCCTCAAAATCGTGTAGTCAAATTTTCAATAGACCTCATTCCTAGTGCAACACCCATTTCAAATAAACTATATGTAATTGAATTGATTGAGTTGCAATAATTAAATTAGGGAATCTATGATAGTATTTATAAGGTATTCATTCATCCATGTGCATCACCCTGGTGTTAACCTACACTTTTAGTTAATAAGAAAGTGTTGGATCTTGAATAAACATATTACACACAAGAGGGGGGTGAATTGTGTCTTTCAGATTTTTCGTTAACTCTTTGATAGAACGAGTTCAGTCCTCTATGCTTTATCAGAGTTGACACCTTCACAGTTTTCTGGTTAACAAAGCTTTCTAGTTCAAACACAAACCTACTCATCTTAGTACGAGAAGCTAGTTACTCAAGATAAAAAGAATTTATGAAATAACTTTTCCAGTTGATCTTCACAATTTCAACAGAATGCAATTGACAGCAGATGGATAATCATCTTTAGAAATATTTATTTTCTAGTCGAAGTAGTTCTGAGTCAATCCGGTTGCAGTAGATATAGAAATATTATTCACAACTTCATCATTTGTAGATCCATGGTAGATATTTGATGTAGTACAATTGAATCTTCTATCGAGTTCCTTCTTCTTAAATAAAAAGAGCTTTGATGCTCCTTTTGAATCAGCAGAATTGAGTGATTTAAGCAGTCTCCATTTTCCACCTTTTTGAATAATAGATTGATCACCACACTCCAATTCCTGGTGTTTTAGAGAAAACATATATAACAAAGCCGATCATATCCCCTGCACATTTAGATCCATAAAATTATCCTTTTGTTTCATGATATTCAAAAAATTGAATATATAGAGTAGTCGTAACTTCCTTGAAGACTCAGTATAAAAATATTCTTTTAATTTGATCTTTAATACATTGATAAAACGGCTTTGAATCAGTCAAAGTCTTATTTTAAAATCAACTTTAAATCCCACTTGAAATCCACCTAACAATCATCTTGCTGACCATTGCATAAAAATATCATCTTTCAAACTTTTCGACGCCAAACGTAAGGTTAATGATGTGGCCTCCAAACATAGGGTTGACAACGTAAGGTTGAATATAAATGTAGGGTTCATGTTACTTTCTTCAAATGTAAGGACGGTCATAAACATAGGTTTGATAATCCATACTTTTTCTTCAAATCTCAGATGAAAGATAAAATATCCATTCAAAGAATGTATGGTTGTTTACAAAAGTAAGGTTGATGAACCATAATTTTGAGAAACAAACATAACGTTTAGTATATACATACAGTTCTTCTTCCATACTTTGTTGATAACCCAAACGTAAGGATCCTTCTTAATGTAAGGTTATTCTTCCATACCTTGTTGATAACGTATAGTTTATTAACCATACTTTTCTCTTATCTCAAAAATTATACACACTTTTTATCTTTACGATGTGTTTATCCATGTAGGGTATGAACAGTGATTCCAGGACATGCTAAAGCAGATCCCGAATAAGTAAGGTATGAACAGTGTTTCCAGAATGCGCTAAAATAGTTCCCGAATAAGTAATAAATTATTGTTTTTCCAAGAGTAAAATAAATTAATAAATTCCTCCAAAATACTAAATAAAATCATTAGAAATTAATTAAGGGTATCTGTGAGCATAAAAATTATCATAAAGAGACGGAGTATTATTTTCAATAATCTCCCCCTTTAAATAACATTATTATGTATTGTTGAAAACAATACTTTGCTCAACAATCTCCCCCTTTTTGATGACCACAAAACCCATAAAATAATTAATGAAATCACCTTACAAAATTAATTACATATAGTTTTCAAATTCTGAAAAGATAAATACAATATTAATTTTTCCTTAACTTTATCCATTTTTAATTTCTCCCCCTACAAGATAAATGTAATACCAAATTTCTCCCAAAAATATACTTAAAAAATGTAGTGTTTATCCAATGTTCTCCCCCTTTTGTGATATCAAAAATATTGATAAAATATGGAATATAACATAGATTGAAGTTGTACTAAACATTGGTAAATGCTATAATTAACTGTTTAATAGTAAGGTGATCTGATATACTGTCATATTTTAATGTAATACAGTAATAAACAAATATAGAAATAAACAAATAAATAATGGAGGAAATTTTCATTCAAAAATAGCAGTATGTACATGACTATGATATACACCAGAATCAAGGTTTGGGCAAGGTAATCAATATGATCTATCTCCACTAGATTGTAGACTTGATTTCTGTAAACTGTTCCCTAAGTCTCCTCATCATCCCATCTCCAAGTTTGATAATGATCTCTCTATTCTCTTAAGTCATATGAATATCCTCGATTAAATTGACCCTAAAAATCATTCATCCTTTCCTGTTTTTCTATAAACACTGACAGCTTCTCTGACATCTGATTTAACAGTGTTCTGATTAGTGGCTCACTAGATGTCAGTTGATCAACTAAAAATTTCTGATTGTCCAGAAACACTGATAATGGAGCACTGTTACATTAAAAATCTTGCATCCTTTCATTAATGTTTCTCATCGTGGATGTGATAGCTTGAAATCTCTTGATTAAATCAGGTGAAGTGCCGGATACACTAAGAGCACTATTTTCAACTGATGCAAATTGGTTCTCCATAAACAATTTTAGATTTGATAAATCTGACTTCATAACCATTTCAGATTTCAACTTCAGAACTGCATTCAGTATATCCTCTTTAAACATTTCAACTTCTTTCCTTGAGACTGTACTCCCCTTCGTCTTTTGAAATCTCAAATGTTCTAAGACTAAGGCATTTCCCAGAGTGACATTCTCATATTCCAACTGATAACCCTTTTTGTACAATTATTCAACTTCTTTCTTCCTTGAATTAGAGGCACCATGTGGTTGATTCGCATTATTAGGCTCTGGATAATGCATTAGTACAAAAGTTAATGAGTCAGCATCATATTGTTCTTTCTCTTTGTCCTGAGTGGGTTGGTCCACAGATTTTTCTTTAGAGTCCTCAAACTTCTCCATAGAAAAATCCTCTTGAAGTACCTCTGTTGGAGCATCAGGGAGATGTTCATCACAAACATCAGCTCTTGTGTCTTCCACTGGAATTTTGAGAACAATATTTTCAGGAGTTTCCTAAGGTCTGGCCACTTCCTCACCAGGCTCTACCTCTTGTTCCTGTTGAAGTGTAACTTCAACATGAGCTACAATCTGTTCCGGAGTCTCCCTTTGAGCATCTTCTTGAACTCATGATCCCTCTACGAGTGTTTTCCTTTCACTAACATCTTCCATGGACTTATCAATAGCATCTTCTCTTATAAAAGTATAAGAAAATAAAGCTTATGTTATTGCCAATGCAGGGGAAGTAATTTCATCCTTAACAGGTCTAGTTCTTCGAGATTGAAGTCCCTCCTGACTTCTTTCTTCCTCAATATCTTCCACTTCAAATCATATCCTTCTTGCTACATTGTGGACTCTTGATTCAGCTTGTCCCTACTTGGACTTAGCAGGTTGAGCTTGAGCACTCTCTGAGTCATCCTCAGCTTCTACTGGAAAAAGTTTTCCTTTAATGGTGCTCCAGAAATAGCCAATTTATCTTAGAGTTACAGCATTGAATACATTGATGTGATGACAACGAACTCTGGCATCCACTAGTCTCACTATATCCTTCTTGAACAACAGTTTATAAATAAATCGACCGAAAGGGTAAAAGTTCATTTGGGAATCACATTGACAATAGTAATTCAGGTACCTTACCATGTACCTTGGGAAGATTAATTTTATATCACTTAATAGAAGATACATTATGTACATATCAGGGTACAAAATCTTTTCTATTTCATCCATTCTGGGAGCTATTCCAGTCTGACTAATTTTACCAGGATCTTCTTATCCGGTTCTAAATCTTTAACCATCATTTTCATAATAGTTGATGTTCCAAACAAAAAGGACATAATGTCCTTGGATTTATACACAACATCTCCTATGTTTTTCAAATCAAAATTGTATACTCCTTCATGTGGGCAATTTAGGATTTGTCATATTTCAACAGAAGAGATTTAGAAATCTCTGTCCTCAATCATTGCAATCATAGTGTCTTCATCCTCATCTAGACTAAACTAATCTAATCTGAATAAATGACACATTTATGCCTCATACAAAAACTCATAACTTTCAGTATTGAAAGCCTACTCAAGGTTTTGGAAAGATAAAGCATGCTTCAGCATCAGATTCATCTCGAACTGCCATTCCAGATCAATAACATTACCTTGAAAATTTTTTCGTCCAACTGTATTTTTCTTCTTCACGTCACTGCTCTCGAGTTCATCTTCTCTCTTGGTCTTTTCCATTTATGAGTAGATTTCTGAAGGTTCGATGATTTTATGGTTTGAAGATTCGAAGATCAGGGGTGTGCAACAGTATGTTGTTTTCCAGTTCGAAAGGGTTTTGTTGGGGAAAAGAAAAAATTTCTAATTTGAAAGGGCTCTAACAACCTTGATTTTTATTTAATCACTAATCATTATATTTATTTAAAAAAAATAAAATTTTCATACAGAGAATTTAATCATAAAAATGATTTTAAACAGTGTTCAAAAATAAAATAAAATTTCCAAAAATAAATAAAAGTATATAAGTAACATCAAAAAAATTATTTAAAATTAAATAAACCTAGATCCCCCTTAATAAAATAAAACCTTGCAGTGGGAAGTGGTTTAGTATAAATATCTTCTAATTTAATTTCTGTATTTATAAATTCTAAAATTATATCTTTTTTAATAACATGATCTCTTAAAAATTGATGCCTTATATCAATGTGCTTAGTTCTAGAATGACTAATAAGATTTTTTGAAATATTAATTGCACTTGTATTATCACATAAAATAGGTGTATTATTAAAATTAAATCCAAATTCCATAAGAGTGTTTTTCATCCACAACACTTGTGCACAACAACTTCTAGCAGAAACATATTCTTCCTCGGCTGTTGAAAGAGCAACTGAATTTTGTTTCTTACTAGACCATCACACTAAATACTTTCCTAATAAGTGAAATGTTCCTGATGTGCTTTTTCTATCTAATCTACAACTTCCAAAGTCAACATCTGAATATGAAATCTAATTAAAATCAGACGTTTTAGGATAAAGTAGAGATTGAAAAATATTTCCTTTTAAATATCTAAAAATTCTTTTGACAGCAATTAAAAGAGACTCTTTGGGATTTGATTAAAATTTAGTACAAAGACATACTGAATACATTATATCTGGCCTACTAGCAGTATGATATACCAATCTTCCAATCATACCTCTATATAACTTGTTGTTAAATGACTTCCCAATTTCATCCCAATCAAGTTTTATATTAGTACACGTAGGAGTTGTAAATGGCTTGCAGTTTTCAAGTCCAAATTTATTATGTAAATCAGTAATGTATTTTCTTTGATTTAAAATGTTTACAAAATATTTTTGAAATATTTGAAGACTCAAAAAGAAATTTAATTCTCCCATCATACTCATTTCAAATTCTTCTTGCATTAATTTTGAAAATTCATTACAAAGAGTTTTATTAGTAGATCTAAAAATTAAATCATCAACATAAATTTTAACCAATAAAACAATATTTTTCACAGTTTCCTTAAAGTGTGTTGGATCTTCTCATCCAACATTAAAGTAATCTTTCAAAATAAAAGAAATTAATCTTTCATACCAAGCTATAGGAGATTTTTTAAGGCCATAAAGAGCTTTAGTAAGTTTAAAAATAGAATCAGGTTTTTGAGAGTTTTCAAAACTAGGAGGTTTCTCAACATAAACTTCCTCCATTAAATAACCATTTAAAAAGGAAAATTTAACATTCATCTGAAATAATTTAAAATTCATATAAGATGCATAGGATAAAAGTATTCTAATGGCTTCTAACCTAGCTACAGGTTCAAAAGTCTCATCATAATCTATTCCTTATTCTTGATTATATCCTTTAGCTACTAATCTTGCTTTATTTCTAGTTATTGTGCCTTGGTCATCCTGTTTATTTCTAAAGACCCATTTGGTTCCAATTACAAGATCAATCTTAGGTCTTTACACTAATTCACAAACTTCATTTCTTTTAAACTAGTTTAATTCTTCTTTCATTGCTATTACCCAGCTTTCATCATCTAATGATTCTTCTATAGTCTTGGGTTCTAATTGGGATAAGAAGGCAGAGAATTCCACTAGGTTTCCTAGGTTTCTTCTTGTTTGAATACCAGTTTATAACTCACCTATCACAGTTTCTAAATGGTGATTCTTTAGGGTTATAGACTGTCTAGGTAATACATTTAAAGGTTCCTCAGTATCATTTTCCTCTGAACTGGACTGAATTTCTTTTATATCATTTTCAAAATCGTTCTTTAAGTTCTCAAGTCTCATGTTGTCATTAGACTCAGGATCATCAATTTGATCTGTCCTTTTCTCAAAGGGATCAGATTCATCAAATTTCATATGAACTGATTCATTAACAATCCTTGACTTTTTATTATAGACTCTATATGGTTTTGAGGTAGCAGAATATCCTAATAAAATGCCTTCGTCTGATTTTGGATCGAACTTACCAAGATTATCTTTGGTGTTCAAGATGTAGACCCTGCATCCAAAAACTTTAAAGTAATTTACTTTAGGTTTTCTATTATTCCATAGTTCATTGGTTGTATTTTTCAAAATAGGTCTAATTATAACTCTATTAATTATATCAAAAGTTGTATTTACAGCTTCTGCCCAAAAATATATAGGTAGGATATATTTATTTAACATAGTTCTAGCCATTTCTTGAATTGTTTTATTTCTTCTTTCTACAATCTCATTTTGTTGAGGTGTTCTTGGTGTAGAGAAGTTATGTTTAATACCCATGTTTGAGAAAAAGGAATTAAATTCATGATTCCCAAATTCTCCACCATGATCACTTCTAAATGAGATTATATTAAAACCTTTTTCATTTTGAACAGATTTGCAGAAACTTTCAAATAAAGTAAAAGCTTCATTTTTAAATTTCAAAATGAAAATCCAAGTAAATCTAGAATAATCATCAACTAATACATAAATATATAATTTACCATCTAATCATGCTACTTTGGAAGGTCCATACAAATCCATTTGCATAAGTTCTAGATATTTTTGTTGTAGAAACTTTATTAACAGATTTGAATGATGATTTGTGTTGCTTTCCAAGTTGACATGCATCACATAATCTGTCACATTCAAATTTGAGACTAGAAAAATCAGAAACTAGATGTTTGTTAGATAATTTTTTTAAAACATATACATTTAAATGTCCAAGTCTCATATTCCAGATCCAAGATTCACTTACTTTAGCAGTCAAGTAGTTTACTTATTGTTTACACAAGGAATTTAAATCCAATGTATAGACATTATCAGTTCTTGGTGCCTTAAATTTATACATTTTATCTTTAGAAACACTACAACAATTTTTAGTAAAATCAACAGTATATCCATCATAACAAAGTTGAGATATACTTATCAGGTTGTGTTTTAATCCTTATACATAAAGTAATTTTTTGATTGAGACTGTTTTTGGATCTCGAATAGTTCAAATGTGAATGATTTTTACTTTGGCATTGTCACCAAATGTGACAAGTCCTCCTTCATTTTGAGTGAGTGAAGAAAAATTCAATGAGTTTCCACTCATATGTATTGAGAATCCACTATCCATGTACCATATATCTTTTCTACTACGGTGGCCTGCTACCTGCAAAGACATTCAAACAAATTTCTTTGGTTCCCATATTCTGTTGGGTCCAGGGGTGTTAGCTTGCAATGATCTGGGTATCCAGATTTGCTTTTTTCTTTTAAAATCAACTAAATCACATAAGTCTTTCGAAACATAGGCTTTCTTAATACCACAAATTTGAGGTTGTCTTAAGAAAAAAAATTTAGCTATATGTAACTTTGTCCCACAAAATATAAAATTAACCATTTTAGAGCTAGGAACAAAATAATTTTTATATACCTTAGGTTTTTATC
The DNA here is from genome assembly GCA_963277665.1 of Viscum album. Classification (NCBI taxonomy): domain Eukaryota; kingdom Viridiplantae; phylum Streptophyta; class Magnoliopsida; order Santalales; family Viscaceae; genus Viscum; species Viscum album. Next base: position 1,231,676,529 of record OY728135.1, on the reverse strand, counting down.
AGTTACTACCAATTCTAAATCTCTCCTTTTTATTGACAGTTTTTCCAAGAATTTTATTTAATAAATTCTCTCCTTTTGTAAAAACCAATGCAGCCTATTTGTAAGATTCTACTTCATCCTACAGTGTTTTTATTCGTGATTCAAAATTAATATAGTTAGTGTTAATAGAATTGTATTTATCAGTTAATTCCTTATGTTGTTTCATAATTGTATCTATTTTATCTGAAATAGCTTTATGTATGTTCTTTAGTGACTTATGTTTCTTAAATAGTGAGTCATATCTTTCTTCAAGAATATTGCAGTAGGCTGCAAGTTTTTCAGTTGTGTAGCTTGATTCAGAATTCTATTCATTATTTGAGTCATAGGAGTAATATGAGTTCACCTCATCAGTTTCATCCATGAAAAACATGTTTGCCTTTTTATTGACTTCTTCTTTCTCTGAGATTGATTCAGGAGAGCTACTGGAGTCTTCAGATACACTCCAGGTGGCTTTCATAGATTTCTTTTCTTTCTGCTCATAATCATTTCTTTTGAGTAATTTATTCTTCTTTGAATCATTCAATTGAGGGAAATCTGGTCTGATATGCCCCATATTCTTGCATTCATAGCATCTTACTTCTTTTCATCTCTCTTAAAGGATTTTTTGAAGTCTCTTTTCTTGCTGTAGAATTTTCTAAATTTTCTGGCTAGCTGATCTAGTTCTTCAACTGAGTTGATGAGTCATAGCTCTCTGATTTAGCGTTGACTTCTCTATTCTTCATCTTTCTATTCTTTTGTTGTGAAGTTACCTTCAAGGAAGTATCATCCTTTTTGATATAGTCTTTATGTTCATTTTCCTCATCTTGCATTTCAGCTTCGTACATCATCAGCGTACTAACCAGCTCTCTCATGGTTATATTTTTTATAGGTGTTGATTGTCTGATTGCAGCAGAGATACAATTCCATCGAGTAGGAAGTACCCTTAGTAATTTTACTACTTGATCAGCCTGCTTGATAGGTTCTCCTAGATCTGTTATATTATTGACAATTTCTATCAATCTCCCATTCATTTGGGTAATGCTTTCATCTTCAAACATTCTAAAAGTATCAAATTTCAATTTGGAAGTTAAATATATCATCTTTCTCACATTTTCTGTTCCTTTATACACCACAGCTATTGTTTTCCACATATCATATGTTTTCGGGCACTGAGATACTCTGTTAAATTCATATGGTCCTTGAATGCAGATGATTTCATTCATAGCCTTAGAATTCATATCATACTCTGCCTCTGTAGCAGCACTCCATGTCTCAGGCTTTTCAGGAATTTCATAAGGAGTCAGAATCTTTGAATAAATTTTATATCCGAGGTTTTTCAGATATATTATCAGGCACGATTTCCAGCAGCCATAGTTGTCTCTATTAAAATATGGTGCTCTGACCATTGACATTCCTTCTTTTGTATCAGTCATGATGCTCTATTGTATAATATTTAAATGCTTCTATCATTCTAGGGATCTATCAAAAGCTCCACCTTTGATACCAATTGTTGGATCTTGAATATACAGATTATAGACAAGAAGGGGGTGAATTGTGTCTTTAAGATTTTTCGTTAACTATTCGATTGAACGAGTTTTGTCCTCTATGCTTTATCAGATTTGATCATGCAGTGGAATAAGTGAAATTAGGGACACATAAATGTATAGTGGTTCATGGAACGGAATGACCCTAGTCTACTCCATCAACGCTCAACCCCACGAGCTTGGCAATTTTCACTATCTAGTCCTCTTTTCCACAGACCTTCCACCAACTAAAAAACAGACTATTGACACCTTTACAATTTTCATGCTGACAAAGCCTTTTGGTTCAAACACGAACCTACTCATCTTAGTACGAGAAGCTAGATAGTATAGTTAAAAATAACTTTAGAAAGAACCTTCCCAGTAGATCTTCACAATTTCAAAATAATGCAATTGACAGCAGATGGATCGTCGTCTCTAGAAATATTGATTTTCAAGTCGATGCAATTCTGAGTCGATCCGGTTGTAGTAGATATAGAGATATAAATCACAACTTCAGCATTAGTATATCCACAGTATATATTTGAGGTAGAACAATTGAATCTTCTATCAAGTTCCTTCTTCTTAAATAAACAGAGCTTTCATGTTCCTTTTGAATCACAAGAACTGAGTGCTTTAAGAAGTCTCTGTTTTTCAACATTATGAATAATTGATTAATCACCACACTTCTATGTTTGGTGTTTCATAAAAAACATATATAATAAATCTTAGCATATCCCCTTCACATTTATATCCATAAAAGTCACCTTTTGATTCGCAATATTCTAAAATTTGAATTTACAGAGTAGTCATAAATTCCCTAAAGACTCGGCATAAAAATATCCTTTTAATTCGATCTTTAATCTATTGATAAAATAGCTTTGAATCGTTCAATTTCGTATTTCAAAATTGACTTTAAATCCATCTTGAAATCTGCCTAACAATCATCTTGTTGACCGTTGCATAAAAATATTGCCTTTCAAACTTTCTGACACCAAACGTAAGGTTGATGAAGTGGCCTCCAAATGTAGGGTTGACAATGTAAGGTTGAACATAAACATAGGGTTCATGTTACATTCTTCAAACGTAAGGTTGATCATAAACGTAGGGTTGATCATCCATACTTTTTATTCAAATCTAAGATGAAAGATAAAAGATCCATTCAAAGAACGTATGGTTGTTTACAAAAGTAAGGTTGATGAACCATACTTTTGAGAAACAAATGTAACGTTTAGTACTTACGTACGGTTCTACTTCCGTACTTTGTTGATAACCCAAATGTAATGTTCTTTCCTAACGTAAGGTTCTTCTTCTATACTTTTCTGATAACGTTTGGTTGATTAACCATACTTTTCTCTTATCTCAAAAAGTATACACACTTTTCATCCTTACGCTACATTTATCCATGTATGGTATGAACAGTGATTCATTGACACGCTAAAGCAGATACCAAATAAGTAAGGTATGAATAGTGTTTCCCGAACACAATAAAACAGTTCCCGAATAAGTAAGGTATGAACAGTGTTTCTAGAATGCACTAAAACAATTCCTGAATAAGTTATAAATTATCATTATTTCAAGAGTAAAATAAATTAATAAATTCCTGTAGAATACTAAATAAAATCATTAGAAATAATTAAGTGTATTTGTGAGCATCAAAATTATCATAAAGTGACAGAGTATTATTTTCAATAATCTCCCCCTTTAAATAACATTATTATGTATTGTTGAAAACAATACTTTGATCAATAGAAAGATGCATCGATGCGACTATACATTGATTATTATAAAATTAAAAATATAATGATCAAGAATAAGTATCACCTACCCCATATCGATTAATTTTTTGATCAATTACAAGGAGATAAATATTTTTTCAAAGATTCATCTTGGATCCAGATACTCTTAATTGAGGTTCAAAAGTGAATGTGTACCCTATAAAACTTTTTGTTTGTGGTATGGACAATATGAATGTATAGTGATGACATTTGGACTTACTAATTCCCCTTCTATCATTATGGGTTTTATTAACTGATTAATTATATATTACCTTAATCAATTTTTATTAGTCTTTATATTCTTATATATTCTATGATTTGGTAAGAGCCTGGAGATCGCTTGAGGATCTAATTAAAGACACTGAAAAATGAGAATTTTTAAATGTAAATTTCATGAGGGTGAATTTTGGATAAAGAAAGTTTCATTTTTTGTTATATAATTTTAATAGAGGTTATATCGGTGGATCTATCATAGATGGATGTTACTGAACGTTGTCCTATACTAACAACTATGAATAAAATCAATAGTTATATTGGATTGGTTGGATATTATTAATACTTTGTGAGGTATTTCTCATAGATATAAAATTTACTAACCTTGTTAACTCAAAAGAGAGTTATGTTCCTTTGTACTAATGAATGTGGAGAAAATTTTAAGGAACTTAATACATTTTTGGTCAGTGAACCCATGCTCACACTAACCTATAGAGGATAAGGGTTTCTGATTTATAACGATGTATTAAATAATGGTTTGGGTAGTATACTTATGAATAATGATATGGTGATAGCCGCTATATCTTTCCAATGGATGGTTCATGATAAAAATTACCCAACTCTTAATGTGGAGTAAGAAGCTATAATATTTAATTTAAAGATCTAGAGCCATTATCTTAATGGATCAAGGAGTGGAATATATACTTATTATAAAATTTTAATGCATTTATTAACGCCAATATATTTGAATATGAACCAAATAAGATGGTTTAGGTGATTAATGATTACAATAGGTAAATGCATGACCCCGCTAGGAAAGAAAACTGGTTCGATAATGCTTTGAATCAAAAGGATCATGTTATATTTTTTATGAGTTTGATCACAAAAATATGCAATATTTATGGATTTTAAAATGATGTACCTTGAAATATTTATGAATTGGATAAAATATTTACTTTCTCATGTTTTTTTACTAGCTACCCTTCTAATGATTAAAGGGATATAAAAAGTGAATTTGAAGATGAAAAAGAAGGTGTAAAATGTTCTTGAGTTCAACCTTGATTGTGAGGTAATGATATTTTTTGGGAACCTAGTATGTGTCCCATTAGTACCAAACCTAATGAAATAACTATTGGAAGAAGCTCATAGATCTTCATTCTTTATTCATCATTGAAGCATGAAGATTCATAGAGGTCTGAATGACTATTTCTGGTGGGAATAAATGAAGAGAGATATTATAGTGTATATATCATGGTGATTTGTATTTCAGTAAGTTAAGGATGAAAGATAAATGTATAAGGGGATGTTATAACCATCACCCATACTAGAATAGAAATTATAAAACATCACCATGGATATCTTTTTGAGACTCCATAATGAATCTAATGGCCATAATGTTATTTGGATTATAGTCAATATCCCTCTAAAGCCAACAATATTCATTGGTGTTAGTGAACATTTATCTCTTGGTCATATTTCCATGATATATCTAAAGGAAATTGTATGGTTATATGGGTATCCATATGAAATTTTATCTTATTAGGATATGAATTTTATCTATATGTTCTCAAGAAGTCTTCATCAAGATCTAGATACAAAGTTGTGTTTTAGTAATATATAGAATCATTAGATATATGGTCAGTCTAAGAGGAAAATTAAATCCTAGGAGGGTTTGTTGATATCATGTTTTGTCTATTTCAATGTTTGTTGGGATCAACATCTTTCTCTGGTTGAGTTTTACTACTACAATAGATTTCAATTGTGCATTCAGATAACTCTTTATGAATCCCACTTCGGAAAGATGTATATAAATCCAATATAATAGGATAAAGTTATAAAAAGAAATATATTGGTAATTGAGATATATGAGGAAATGTGAGAGACATTTAGATCCACTCAATAGTATTCCACGGTAGCTCAGAGTTGATGGAAGAGTTATGTTTATAGTCATTGGTGAGATTTGGATTTTGATGTTGGTGAGAATGTTTTCCTTTGAATTTCACAATAAAATAAGGTTAGGATATTTGAAAAAAAAAAGATTTTTTCCCCTAGTCCTATTGGTCCCCTTGATATTCGTGATCTAGTATGGATAGTATCTTATCACTCTACACTCCCACCAAACCTCTCTCAATTACATGATGTGATCCTTGTATCTCTCATAAGGAATTACATATCTGATCCTTCACATGTACTGAAATCAAGGGTTACCCAGATAGTAGTTATGAATATTCATAAAACATTTATAAAAAATATGTATAAGTGTTTTTTAATAAAAATTTGTTGATAAATTCATAATAAATAAGTACTTAATTTTTACTAAATTCATTTTACATTTCAAAAATATTTTTTTTCAAAAATGGTTTTTATCTCATTTTTGAAAATAGACATTATAATCCATTTATACCTTTTTTATAATTATTTTTTTGAATAAATTAATATCCTTTCTAAAATAAATTTTTCAATATTATCTAATGGGAATATTTTATGATATTTATAAAAAGATTCATTTTTCAGGGAATAATAAAAAATACTGACTTTTATAAAAAAACATCATTTATTTCTGAGTAATTGTAACATTATGTATTGAATTTCATCATAAAGTAAAAAATTAAAAACTTATTTATTAATCATATAAATAATTAAAAAATAATAATCATTATTCTTTTTTTGTTATAAGTTATGCTTTTGTTTTAAAACATATCTTTCTAAAAACTGTTTTTATGTGTGTAGTGTACATCAAATGGCCTGAAGGCCTTATTTTTAATTTATTTTGGGATAATAAACCTTTTAATGGATTAAGGGGGCACCCTTAAATGACCCATAGTCTCAAAAAAACAAGCCCAATACCCGACCCAATAAATGAACTTAATTTCCCAAACACAAGGTCCTTTTAATTTTCACACAAAAACATTTCTTTTTCCAAAAATTATTTTTATTGAGATTTACATGCTTAATTAAATTAAAATTATGTAAATTTTAGAAATTGAATATGGTAAAATTGATTAAATATATTTAATATTCTTAATTAATATAATTTAATAGGGTGAAGTTAATGTTTATCATAGTGAATAGCCAAAATAATAAAATTTTGTTACAAGGGTTAAGTATAAGACAGTTTTAACAGGGGTTAAAACATTATATTTGAGTAAGATTTCCTTACACACAAATAAAAGTATTTATTTTTCTAAGATATTACAACCATAAATTTTTTTTAACTTTTAATCCTTGGAAATTTGAATCCAATTTCGAAGGAAAGTGACATTAAATCATTGAAATATTTTAAGAATTTACATGTGAGTCCCTCCACTCACAAACAAAAGGGATCCTCCTCTCCTCTGATATTAATATTTTTAAAGCCTTATATCTTAGACAATCCAAACTGAAAAACATTCCAAGAATCATAACCTTAATTTTATATCTTTGGGACTTCTCTTAACATCAATCATTCAAGGATTATTTAGTAATCTAAAAGAGGTCACTCAAAGAAGAGGTATAGATCTTGACCAAGCACTTTCAATTTTATTTCATTGTATACTTACTCTAAACTTGTTGTAACCATGAAACATGATTATGAAAATATAATTTATATAATAATATGTTTTTATGATTAATTTACAACCATTTACCCCTCTTATCAATCCAATGTGAGAAAAAATTATCGCTCGTACATATGAATTGACAACCGCCTCCACGTAGAGATGGGACTTATTTCCAAACACCATAATTAATGGTTGGTTATTATGATATATTTAATTTTTATATATTATAATGAAGTTATAATAATGATTTTTTTATATTTAGTAAATATTTACATTGCTTTCATTCCATCTATTAAAAAATAGAAACACCACTCTTGCGGACGTATAAACTACCATCTCCACATAGTTATGTAGTTTATTTCTCATTACCAATTTATAGGAATAGAGATAAACATGTATAAAATGAATTTACATGATAGATATATATCATTAATTAAATTAGGTTTATGCATTAACCATGATCAATGTGTAAGGACTATAACCAGCGAACCAAAATATATATGAAAAATGAAACAATTAACACCCAGAATGATCATGATAATGGAATATTATTAATGAAAATCTAAAAATAAGTTATATGTAAACCATTTATTTTATTGTAGGTATTATTATGGTTATTTTATATATTTACAATAAAATTAAATTTATTATACATGAGTTTATAGTACTTATGAATAAAGAGAGACTAGAGGTAATGGTTTCACATGAATTTCTCTTCATTGAGACATGTTCTAATGTTATGCACCAATTTATTATTTATAAAATGTCTATACTAACAAATAATTAATTTTGGATTAATCCATGATTTAATAAAATGTATTTATAAAAAAATTATTTTCAATCTTTGAATGACTTTTGATTTAAAAATTACTATAGCCTTAAGCGTTCTTTATCTCAATTTTGATTCATTGAGACATGTTTGATGTTATACAGTTTTCTTCTTCTATGATATGTATATACTACCACAGTCATATTTTTAATCATTAATTTTTTTATTTTAATAAAATTTAATGTTTCATTGAATATTATTTTTTCTTGGGGGGTTATGATTGAAGATTTACCACAATGGTAAGGGTTTTCTATTATAATATCATTTTTATCTGGAATATTTATGATTAAATTTCACATTATGAAATAATATGATAAATGGATCCCAAGAATTATTTATTTTCTTCTAATATTGTAATCTATATATATTACATGTTTTATATTCATTTTATACTCTTTAAATACACAAAATACAAGAAAAATGTTTTTAGAAAAACTAAGTTTATTTATCTCTTCGGTATAGAATATTTACTTACATGTATATATTTTATTTAAAATGTTTTCTGTAATTTTTTTCTATACTACACAGATAAATTAAATTTATTTTAACCTTGTTTTTATTTCTATAAAAAGAATTTAAATGAATCCTCTTTTCCTTTTCTAAAAAAAATTATTATGACTTTTTAACAAAAATGTGAAATGAATTTTTTTTAACTTACACCACATGAATGTATTTATAAACTATCATGACTAATATTTTATTTTAAAAATACTTTATATGTTATCTTATTCCATTTAAAAAAATTCCTTTATATTTTGGAAATTTTATATTTTAATGCTGTGATTTCAAATAGAAATTTTCCTCAAGAAATGTCCTATAGATATGTTAAATATATATCTTACCCATAACAACCTAAATTAGTGTTTCTATTAATTAATTGGGGATATGATCTAATTTTACCATTTTATTATTCGTTTGGATGGTTTCTTATTTTTGTTATTAATTCTTTGTGGAACTTTTATCCTTTCCATGGGTTATGATTTGATGATATGATGAATGTTTTATGATCTTGTAGAACACTAATGTATGTTATTAATTATATAAATGGTGGTCCTATAATTATATATCTCTCAAATGAATTGGGTAAAGAAGGATATATCATGAAATAATAAGGACTAGAATGGGGATTAATCCTTGTTCAGTAAGGGACTTTTTCAAATAACCTATTCTTGATAATGAACATTGTCTAAGAAAATAATAGAATTGTGAGTGAGCCGAATCCAATATGATCCATATAAAAGAGAAAATTTACTAAATAAATGAGGGATTGGGGAGTGAAACTGATCCACTATGATAGTCTTAGCAGTGATCCCTGAATTTGGAAATTATTTTTTATACCTATTTTCAAGTCTTAAAATTATTCCTTATGCTTATCATATGTTTTCATGGCTCATGATTGATTATTGATTATTTTTCACTCTTTTGTATTATGTAATTTGATTGAAAAAATCTTAAAACTTGTTTAATGATTTGTAATATTTGACTAATTTTGTATGATTATTATAATACTTTTACTTTTTATCATACCCTTAAGATTATCTTATGCTCACTTATGATCATTGATTTTCATCTCTTATGTTTACACTTACTAAGAATATGAGCTCACCCTTTCTTAGGTTTCCCTTCCCTGTGTTATATATAAAGATTTTAAGTATTATATATATATTAAGGGTTTTAGTCGTGATTAACTTAATCGGAAAGAATGTAGATATTTTATATACCAACTATTATGTATCAAATTTTCTAAAGATACAAAACCTATATAGTACTCATGTGACTATTATTATGAAATGTATTTAGTATTCATATAAAATGATGTAGTATTTATTTATAAAAATTATGGGTCTTTATAATCATGGTTAACCTTAGGGATGTGGTTAATAAACAATGATTTCAGAACCTTATGTAGAAATTCATTCAAAAATCCCCCCCCCCCCAAAGCCATATAAATGTCACCCTACATAGTGTACTAAAAGTCCCTGAAGAAATGGATTGAAAATCCATCATGCTCAGTAGATTTGTCATTATTTGAGGAGAATAAATCATCTTTGACTTATTTATTTTTAGGGATTCAAGATAAATAGTTAGTCAACATATTATCAATGATTTTGAGAATCATACTTATGGATTCTGTATTGGGAACCATGGAATTATCATTAAAGAGATGAATATAATAAGAAACTAAGACTTCACCAATTTATCAACAGAGATAAGGTTAATTCCATCAATGTATATATAGAATTGTTTTCTTAATATACCTATTCATATTCATAAAAAATTATAGTTTCAATCTTTATCCCTAATAAAGTTGATCTTTATCTACTCTCTCAAGATCATTTATTTTTTGAGAATCTAATTATCTATCATAATATGTGACCAATAATCCTCTTTATTTGGACCCATATGAGGAGTGTACTCACTTTGATAATAAATAATCTCAAAATATGACTATTAAATATTATTATAAATAGGTATAAATGTTTCATTTATCTAGTATCTTAGTGCATATTTATGTTTCGTAAGTTTCATTATGAATTTTTGAAATGCACTTACTAAACAATACTATATCCATTTCTTCTCATAAATCCATATGCATTATTTATAATCCATCTTGGAATTATTGAACATTAATGGTAAAGTGATATACTTATTAACTTTTACTTCCATAAATTCCATAATAGGGGCATGGTTTGGGTGATGTCTAGTTAGGGCAACACAAGAGACCTAAGGAGAGAGGTTATTCCAGATTAAGGATACAAAACCATCTATCAGTCTTGTTGGATTATCTTATATTTATGATTTACTATGCCAATGTGTATTCAATACCAAATAGTATGGATTCAAAAATTGAAATTCATGTTCATGCACTATAAATATTTAGTAGAAACGATCATTATGAAATTCTCACCAAGATTCAGAGAGGGGTAGAGAATAGTGTTAAAATCTCCAAAGAGAATCTAGTTCTATTTAATTAATATAGAATGTTATGATATTTTATTATAGATTTCCCCTCTTTTAATATATTAATTAAATTATTATATGATAGAGATCACACACTCTAAAAATTCAAATGAAAATCTAAAAGTGAGGACTTGATGTTTAGTCTTAATGAAATTAGTAGTAATGTCAATTAGTTTGAGGATACAGAAGGTTTCAACAAAAATAATCTAGATATTTAATCCAAATAACTCAAACATAAGTGATGTAAAATTAGGAATATTAAATCAATCAAACTAATTAATGGGTTCCGCAAACCCAAAAAATAGAGGTATGTCGCATATGATGAAGTTTCTATGGGTTAAAAACGTGTTATTATTATTCAAACCTAACTTGTTCCATAAAGTAAAATCATTTCTAAAGGGCTTTAACACTGGTTAGGGGACTTTATGAACTATAAATTATTTCTTAAATATTTAACCATGGGTATATTTAACTTTTTTTTGGAAATAATCTTCTTCATCAGCTACATTGGCGCTAGTTTTTTCTTCCCCTTCATGTCATTACTAAAAACATAATAAAATTGTTTGTAAGCAACAATACCTAGTTTATTTTCATCCATGGACATTATCCTACAATAATTCTCTTAGGATGCCAAGGTATAAGTTATTTCGTCATTATGATAAAGTGCATTATCTAAGAAACAAACAATAGGAGTCATATAATAATGTTACACATTCTTCTCTAAGAAGATCTTGGTAAGAGAAGATTCAATAGGGTCATGTAATTCAAAAGTAGTTATATATTCATGTAAAATATTCTGGAATACATCTATATAATTCACATTCATCACAATATATAAATATCCTTGTTTTTTCCATTAATAGTGGAGTTCAAAATTACTTAGTTTTGTTATTGTTTCCACCTCAACTAGATCCTGATGACATGAATCCTTGGGCACCATCATAGGTTACACCAAAATATGTCCCTTACTTATTTAAATAATAATGTTATTGTAGTTTTTATAAGTGGAATACACTAAAGGTATCACCTAGACCTTAATATTACTATATTCCCCAACGAACTTGATTTTAGGTCTGCTATTACATTGGACCTCCAATTTGGGTGTAGTATCTACTTCCTTTTTTCCTTTTTTCATTATGCCTACATGTTTTCTCAGAATGTATATTTAAATGAATAATATTATAGGGATAAATCTTTTTATGACACTAAAATGAGAGATACCCAATGGTTTTATAATAAATATAAAATTAGGGAAACTTTTCAAAGTGAATATCCAGATAGGGACTATCTTTTGAGGTGTTCAAAACAACATGCTTAACCAAGTTGTTAGGAAGGTTAGTATCCAAAAGTAACTCTAAAAAGTTTCCATATCCAGCCTTATTAGCCTCTTGGTCTATCTTTTTAGGTACAACCACAAATAATACAAATACCAAAATAATTTTAGGACCAATAAGATCAAATTAAGAACATAAATGTGGACCCAAATCTAAGAGTGAGAGTTCTTAATGTGATAAGGGTCGCAATTTTGATCCCACTCTTATAACCTAAGGATTATGGGTTAGATAATAATGAATCCAAACCCCTTGAATCTCTTTTAAACACATATAAAGGTAATATTAAATTGAAATACACTCTATCAATGGAAATAACATTTGAGTCATTAAATCTTTAAATCTCAGTAACTCTATTATAGATAATCGTTAGTTTGTATAGTTCCACCCCCTTTGGGAGGATGATATGAGAAACTATTGAGAAACAAAAGATATGAAGTCTATCATTAATTTCATCATAATTCAATGTGAACAGGGAAACATCAACCTTCTTAATAAACCTTATAATGGGTGGCTTATTCATATCTTGAAAATGGAAATGGATTTTAGATTTCAAAACCTTTGAAATTGACTTCACCACTCTAGATTGAGAACTTCCTCATCCTTTTTGCTTTTACCTTCTATGAAACTACTATGATATAATAGCTTTTTTTTTGTTTGAATAATTATTCCATGTTATAGGGGTTTTGGTGAACAATTTATTTCTTTCCAGCAGATGATCCTGGATCTCCTTCATGATCAACATCGTGATCACCTCCCACCATTCTTTCCACTCTAATCCCCAAATAATCTTAACACTAACATAAATAACATTGACATTAACATTAATATTAATAATAATTATTTTATCATTAATATTAATAATAATAATATTATCAATTGTATTAATATTAATAATGCTATTCATAGTATTAATAATATCAACACTAATATTGCATTAATCCCTATGTTAGTTTTTGAGAAAAGTAAATTTATATCCAAGTCACCTAGGTTTCGAGTGCTGGTATCAATGAATTTCCCTTAAATTGGGGAGGGAAAATGGTCCCATTGAACCTATTCATGGGATCATGATTTTTTATACCATTTTGGTGATTTTAGACAAGTTGGGCAACTTAAGGGTGTTATAGAAAATATAATGTTTGAAGAATCTTGGAGGAAAGGGTGACATCTAGGAATGATCTTCAATACACCTAATAATATCAATACTAGTATTATTAAATATTATTAATATTATAATTAATACTAATAATATAAACACTAATACTAATATTAATAATATTAACACATATATTAATATTAGAAATCATAACACTAATATTGATAATATTAAAACTAATATTAGTAATTTTAATACAATTAATCACAATAATAATAATCTTAACAAGAATATAAATATAAATAATAGTAACACTAATATTAATAATATTATCATTACTGTTACTAATAGTAATAGTAATATTAATATTAACAATACTGTTAATAATAGTAACACTGATTTTTTTTATATATATTTATTAAAAGGTAAAAAAATTATATATTTATATACATAGAGTAATATAAAAAATATAATTTCTTTGTTTTAAAATATGTTATAAAAGTCTAAAAATATATTTTCATACATACAATATATAAAACACACACACACATATATATATATGATAATAAATATAATATATTTTTATTAAATATGACAAGAAAATACATATAATATTAATAATTTATAATTCATATATACTAATTGAATCATATGTAAATTATAGTTTTTTGAATTCAAAAAATAATCAATATATAAATGATAAATTGATTTAAATGTACAAGTATGAACGAAAATGTGTTTTGAAGTAAATTTACATGTTTATAGTAACAACAGTTTCATGTTTCCCAAAAATAAATAGAATATTTACAGAATTCTAAAAAAATGAAAAACAATGTGATTGAAATCACTAATCCTATTATTAACTAATACAAAACATTGGAAATAAATTTAGTTTCATAAAAACATTAATAAAATAATTTTATTAATAATATACATAAAATTGAATAATCATATATCAAAATAAGTAAAAAAATAACTTATAATAGAAATGATAGCATATATGTGTCTGAATTCATTGTAATGACTTGAAAATGTAATAAAAACTAGATAAGGTAAGTCAATGGTTGAGAAACAAAAATAATAATAGAGATAAAAACGAATAGTGAATAAATGTGTATGACTATGGAGGATGAAAATAAGAAGGATCTGTAGATAAATTGGTTGTATGTATAGATATATAGGGTTTAGGTTATAAAAAATTTCAAAAGTGATAATTAGATCGAGGGAATAAATATAATCTTTAGGTGAGTTAATTTTCTATAAAAACAGTACTTTCCACATCAATTAAATATATAATTGACACCAAAAAATTCACATGGAATAATTTATTTATGAAATGAAAACCAGTATCAATAGTTTTCAAAGTCGATTATAAAATAACTAAATTGAAAACCCATTTTTATCATAACTTACAAATAACAAAAATTGAAAATGCATTGTTTTAAACTATTTTTTCAATAGTGAGATTTGTGTGATTTAGGTGTGAGTGTGAATATTCCAACACCCTAACCAAAACCACTAGGTCAGATCTAGATAGTCGCATGACCTCAATCACGCCTTCCCATATGAAAATGGTTTTGAACTTTTAGTGAGGGTTCGAACGTTATAAGTGGGTAGACTATAACCTCAATATCACCTATTTTCACCAATAATATAAATAATATATATAAAAATACAGAGTAATCAAGGGGAAGACAAAATAAAAAATGTAATATTAGATAGTACACATGTCCATTAGTAAATAATTGGTCTCCTAGTGTGTAAATCCAACCAAAGGTATTTAGAGAGAACGTTAATAAATAAATAAAAATGACGAAATATTCCAAAGTATATCCTGGTCCTACCACAAACTCCATGATCCATAAGTTCAACCATCTAATATATTACCAATTCCATTTCCCAGATCCCTATACATGAAATATGCATGTACCCTAGATTTTTATATAGGATGTGAGTAATAAAATCCAATAGGACACCACCAATGTATCCTTAAGAAATGTGAACATATATAAGAACATGTATTCCATTATAAAATATATCTGCAAGAAATCATAACAATCATATACTAAGCACATGTATGTTATCCAATCCTCCACAAGCATTGGTTGTACCTAATATAGTTCCAAGATGCCAGTATAATCATGGTATATCACATGTGATCAAGAACTTTCCACTGGGATGGTAATCATGAATCTTGGTAGTCTTAATGCATCAAGTTTTATTAGGCCTTCTAAGTGTCGTAACCTAGATTTATCACACATCAGGACTCCAAACCATCATAATATGCTTCTATAATAGGTTAGGCATCTAGATCATCATACCACGTCTATGAATTAGATCAGACCTCTAAGTCATCATGCCTCTATGTTGTTGGCTTCGGCCAAGCCTCCAAGTCATCATTCCCTTACACTATGCTCAAGTTCATCATATCAAATCGTACAAAATCCCCCTCTAAGGGATAATCATATCATAACGGTCCACAAGCTATGTGTACTAAGAAAAACCTCCAAGGCATCGTAACATAGATAATAGGGTATAGAAAGCATAGAAATATATATCCTCTCATCATGAGAATATTGTAGCATCATACAATACATATGATCAACATTGAACATGTCCAAACAAGATAAACATCACATCAAGCAACATAAATGCATCTCATAGACTACACACAAATCCACATGAGACCTCTATCAAGCATAGTCAAAAAATAAATCCATCAGAAGAATCATACCAAGTAAACAAGTGTATACAAGATCCAAAGATGGAAATTAACTTCCTATATCAAGGATGTTTTTTAAGATCTATAAGGATCATTAACGATCAAAGACAGAACCACATAATAATCTAATAGAGAATTGGTTTACACATCAAGGATGCCCATCTATGCTTCCTTTTCATCAAGAATGAAGTTTAGAAAAATTAATCATGGATATTCCTTGTCAATAAGGGTTTTTCTCAAGATGCATGCATTATGAAGTCTTCCAATATAAATAATTATATGGTATGTAAAAGGAGAGGTCTCCAATTCACAAGATCCGATGTTGATTCAAGAATGAATTGTGAATTACTCTCTAATTCTCGAAGAGAACCTAGATTATAGCTAAAATACATTTATCCACTATTGATTGATCAATGGAAATGATATTTGTGGGGAAATTCAAGAATAATATGGTATAAATTTTATCTATCATTAGAAAATTGCATGGAAACGTTTATTGTTCTTTAAGAAATTTAACTCTGGTCAAAAGGGGTGGCATTGACACATCGAATCCACCATAATTCTAGAAATAATCAAAGAATTTATTATTATTTTTCATTGGAATTAAATGATCAGGTATCGACACTCTATATCTATGAACTGTGTCAAGAGAAAATAACCGGATCAAGATGACACCTAAATAATGTAGGTTTTTTATCACATACCTCAATTCTAGATCATCAACCCACTTCAATTCTTTGGATTCTATCTTTAGAGGATGGGAATTCATCCAAGAAGTTTAGAGGATTCTCATATAATTATGATGACTCCTATAAAAATAAAAAATAGTCAAAAGACACTTTAAATTGATATTAATAGGGAATTAAAATCATTAATATCTTGTGTTCATGGTTTGGATACATAGTTTTTCAAATTATGCGATAATTGTGAACCCTTTATATACTTCTAGAAAAGCTACATTGTTTTTATTCATTTTTTTAAACCATGTACCATATATTTTGTTCACTATTGGATATTTCCTCTTCGTTTTCTTAGTTATGTTGCATGGTTATTCAAAATTTACACTACCAGTTGATCCAAATCATTAATTTTCACTATTTCATAGAGTATTCTCATGATTTTGGAAAACCATGATCAAATTGTTCGCCTTTAAAAAGGCCATCAAACCCCATAAAACCCATCCAAAAACCCCCAACACTCAACCCAAACAATCCATATCTAAAAAACATATGTTTAAAGACTTAATTTAATTCATAATTCACCATAAAATTCGAATTCAATTGTATTCTCCCCTTCTAAAGACATTTCATCCTTGTAAAGTGTCTCTAGAAATCCTTCTCGA
This sequence comes from Viscum album, assembly GCA_963277665.1. Classification (NCBI taxonomy): domain Eukaryota; kingdom Viridiplantae; phylum Streptophyta; class Magnoliopsida; order Santalales; family Viscaceae; genus Viscum; species Viscum album. The sequence goes on along the minus strand of OY728135.1, from coordinate 1,231,659,180 downwards.
AAAACCAGGGCCCCTTAACATGAACATCTACCGCACACTCTTCTGTTTCTTCTTGGATTATCCAATATCCACATGTAATATAGAAAAATAGAGTCATCTTCCCTCGTAAGAATTTCTTACTCCATTCTAAAATCTTCCTGGGGTGCCCTATGTACGATGCATTAGGATTTACCTTAGAATCCTCATAGTCGTTGAAATTCGTAAGATTGCGAATTTACCTTTAGAGCTGATGCACATGAAAAATATCAGGCAAACCATAGTCTGAAAAAGAAATATCCAAAGAGTATGCAACTATTAAAAACCTATATGTGATCTCAAAGGTTACAAAAGATCATAGTGTTAGCTTCCCTTTCTTACTCAAACATTGGCGGCCTAACCAATGTGTCACTCTCAGAAAAACCCAGCCACCAACATAAAAATCCAAAGGTATACTTGTTTGGTCAGACTAAGATCTCTACTTAATCTAATTTATGTTAAATATCTTCTAAATCATTTATACTCTTTCTGTGGATTCATGTACTATACTATTCCTCACAATTGCTGCCTCATCAGTCTCATGCTGATAATGAAATGGAAAAACATAGCATGTCATAAAGATACTCATATGGTTTAATTTGAATTAAATACATATAAATAATATAATATATTCACTCAACCATGGATATTTAATCATCCCAATCTATACTAAAGTCTACAACACATCCTTGGAGAATATACTCTAAAATTCAAATCATGTGCTCTGATTTTCCATCGGTCCATGGATGATATGTTGTTCCCAAAATCAATTGAGTACCTAAGTGTTTTTTTAATATCTTCCAGAAACATGATTTCAGACATGTTTATCTATTAGATAAAATTATTAGTGGAACTTGATTCAATCATACTGTATATTGTATATACAGCTTTCCAATATCAACAACTAATTGAGTCTCACATATTACTAATGAATAATAAAATGTGGTTTGCCAATCAAAAATCATCGAAAAGGAATCACAACACCTTACATTCACATGTAACCATGTTAAAAAGTCTATTGTTACATCCTCCCACTTCCGCATGGGCATAAGAAGGCACTAGAACAACCCAACATGATATTAGTTCTCAACCACTATCCTCTAGAAGGTAAGGCATCAGGGAAAAAATCCATCAATCTCCATGATTATCCCTGACCACCATAACTCATTCTTGAATTAATGGTATATATCATTCACTCTATAATGTCCCACCCACTTATATTCATGGTATAATCTCATTATCTTTTCCTTAATAGAATCATGGACTACAACTATCTCATGTATCAAGATCACATTATCAACATCTAGTGAACAAATCGGTACCGAGCCAACACATTCTCCATATTCGTACATTATCACATACTCTATGTCATACTCTTATATATACTCTAATTTATATGAAAAGAAAATGTAATCATCAAAGGGAAACACCTCATCTATCCTCAGTTTGTAATACAATCCAAACCCCGATTGTCTAACAAACTCATTGGGTGATGCTGTTTCTCTGAATGACAATCATCAATCTCTTCATCTAAATATGTCTTATGTATAATAGCATCTGTAATGATTTTAACTTTACATGTTATATATTCCATATAAAATCTGAACATCTATAGATACTCTACCCAGTACCTCTACCTCGGATTCAAGTATCTTTGTGTAAATATACAGGTAAGTATCTAGGGGTATTTGTAGATAATAAACATTTCATCAAATAGATAGTGTCACCAACACATAATGTTTTGGACCATTAATACCATCACTAAGTCAAGAATATGACAGTTCTACCCATGAGGTTACATATTTTTAGGTTTGAATATACATAGTATCACAAGAGAGAGGTGAATTGTGTCTTCTATAAATTTTTCACAATTCTATATTTTAACGCCCATAACGATTTATGCAGATATGCAAGGATTTTCTTTCGGTATGAAAATATGAATCGGATAAAAAGAAATGAAGAACATATATTTTTATAGTTTTTAGAGCATAAAGATCCCCTAGTCCACTCAACCAATAACTCTATCTATGAGCATGGTTATTTTCACTAGAATAGTCCTCTCATCATCGAACCAACAATCAAATACTGAGGTCAGGTAATTGTCACCTTAACAATAAGACTAATAACAAGGCCTTATGGTTCTATAACAGTGAACTGATTATTCCCATCCTAGATCAAGAAGCTGATAATCCACCACAACTATGTATAGGAAATTGAAACTCTAAAATATAAAAAGAGTTTGATTTTAAAGGTTTGGGTTTCTCTTCACAGTTATAGATGTAGAAACTAACATATGATGGATTTTTTTTTCAAAACATAACATCATCAAGAATGAAATATTCTGAAGCAATCCAAGTGGCACAATAATATTCATTTAGATAGTAACTAAATAGAATTATTAATCATATTGTAGTAAAAGATTGAACATGTATATCTCCCAAGTGTAGCACCTTTCAAAATCGATCATTTGTTGCAACAACACTATAAAGGATAATTTCAATCATATAGTCAAAAATGTGAATCAATTATTACACATGTATTTGAATAGATACTCTGAAATAATATATAGAATATAAAACATTCTTCAATATTCTAGATCAAAAAGAATAGTATGATTGTTCATGGAAATTTAAATTAAAATTTACTAGTTGAGTCATAACATCACTTAGGAATAGGAGCAATTTTCTATGATGCACACATTTCTTTGAAACAATCAAAAAGATCCATGAATCAATTTTTAATTCAGACTCAACCATTGTAGCAATTTCAGATTGAAAAAATAGCTTGAAAAACACCACCGTTGATAACACAATGTAGGATTGAATTGCGTAGCGTAGGGTACTTTCGCGTAGCATTGGGTTCCTTCACGTAACGTAGGGTTCCTTAAACATACGTTCATCTTTACATAATTTAGGGAACAAAAAATAGTGTAGGGATGGTAATCCATATTTTTACCCTCATTATTATAAAATCCTGAATATAACATTAATTAACCATATGTTCAACTTTTCCACACATAGGGAATGAATAGTAAATTCAGACTCCAACATAGGGTTATTGATCCATACGCGTGTTCATTTTCCGATTGTAAGGATGTTGATCCAAAAAAAATTATTTAGCATAGCCTAGGGTTGATACCATAAGCAAGCATGCCACTTTTTCAGTGTAATGTAGGGTTGATACCATATGTTCATTTACCAAACGTTGGGGTTTGAAATAGTGATTCCATAGTTATTCCCATAATGTTAAATTCCATAAATTGAATATAAATTCTAGAAAATTCATTCAAGAAAATTACATTTAAAAAAACAAGGGTCTTTGTGAGAATCAAATTCATCATAATTTATAGATTATTTTTGAGACAATACATTCCCAACAATCACCCCCTTTAGAGGATCACAAAACCCATAACATAATATATAAAAAAATTTAAATAAAATATAAGATCTGTAAACATACAAAAATAGATATTGAAAATATATTGATATTTAAATTTTACATTATTATTTCAATAATGAAAATGGATACTTAAAAATTAAATATTTTCTCTAATGAGATGTTGTGGTTTTCAAATATTCTCTTTAAATTTCTCCCTTATAAATTTTCTCCCAATGATTATTCTCCACAAATCACTCCCCATTTTTGTGATATTAAAAATATAATATTAAAGAATAAATTCTATAAATCACATTTAACATAACACTAAACTATAATGAATAGTTATAAATACTACAATAAGAAATATAAAACAAGGATTGGAAGTTTAAACATTTAACTAAAATAAAAGATACTAAAAACCTAATAAGAAAGTAAATTGAAATTAAAACAAATTAAAATGTTTTAAAAATGATTTAGATTACTCATTCAACAAAAGGGTCTTAAAAATGAAGGGCTTCGGTCCGAAATGGTAGGGATAAAGGGTTAATATGTATGAGGATGGGCATGAAATGCACTACTAATATCAAAAAGCTTCAAAATCAGGATCTGGAAATGGTTGTTCAATACTTATGAACATTACAGAAGAAGCTTCTTCGAATCATTTCCTACCTTCCAATTCTCAATCATATTAAAATTCATAACTTCATTCACATATTCTTCTGACTGAATGAATGAGGTTATCTTATCTGTAATTTGATTACTCACTAGTCCCAACCAAGATTTAGTTGAAGTTAGTGACTAATCATGTGTCTTTGACTTTACAATAGTACAACTAAAGGAGTACTATTACACTAAAGAGTTTCTAGTTTATAATTTAAATTAGCTAGTACATTGGTAATAGATTCAAAATTTCTGATTTTTTTTATGGTGTCTATTGAGAGGAGGCTGATGCTGGACTACATTCCCTAAGAGACTGAAATTATCTCCCTATTGTTATCTTAAACTCATCAAACTCAAATTTCTTAACAGATTCATATCTTAACAAATTTAACTCTCTAGAAATAATTATAATAAGTTCTTTAAGGTCTCCAATAGAAATAATATTTTATTTGAATTCACATTAATGGAGCTTCTAAGATTCAAGATAATATCTTGGTTCTGAAGAAACATTATATTCTTCACATTTCATTTTCTTATCACCCAATTATTCTCTTAGAAACAAGTTCTAAGATTCCAATAGATTGATCTTTCTAACTAATGATATATCCTAAGAATCATAATATTCAAGAGATGGATTTCTCGGTTCAATAATATCTTCCCTTTGAAAAACTTCTAATAAGGCAAAACTTGTCTCTTCATTACCAACTGATATGTCTCTTAAGGAAGATCCTCCAGTAGTTTCAGAATCATGAACTATAAGATTTTGAGTATCAAGAACATCTTCCTGGATAAGTTCTTGACTGTGAGCCTCCTTTTCAACTTGCTCAACCATTGGGTTCTCACACCAAGCTACTCCTAGTTCTTTATACATAGAATTTCGAACCACAACTGTAATTCTTATTTCCCAAACAACAGATTCTTCTGGCCTTGAAGTTCCTTCTTCATCAAGCCTTTGTCAAACAAAACCAAATGAAGGAATAATTCTTTTGTCCCCCTAATTAGCTAACAACAGGCTTTTTTAGTATTCCACACCATCTACTATATTACTATTTCAAGAGTTTATCTAGACAGATCAAAGACTCTCAACAGTTCCGGTATTCAAATTTTTGTTGTGGTGAGATGTTTTTTCAAAAACAACATATTGCTAATTTGGCCTTTTCTTCACAAAAAAACCATTTCATATGGATAATATGTTATTTTTGAATCCTTTTGGAATCGATGATTTATATATCAAATCATAAACTAATGAAATTAAATATTACATGGTTCAGAAACAAAGACATGATATACATGTCAGGATATAGGAAATTCTCTAGCTCATCAGTCCTAGGAAAAAATCCAGATTGAATAAACTTCAACATATCTCGACGATGAGGAGTAGGTTTTTTCATAAACACATTCTTAACAGTTATTTTTTCAAACTAGGATAACATAATATCCTCTACTTAATGTCTTCCATTACATATATTTCTCAAATTAAACTGAAACTCCACCTCATGGGGACAACGTGGCATCTCAGCAATTTCAACAGAAGAGATCAAAAATTTAGAAGAACTAATCTTAGAGACAATGTTATCTTCAATGAATCCAATACTAAATGAATCGTTTTGGAAAAATTCTTATACTTCAATTTTATAAACCAGAGGCATGTTGTCTTCTCCAAAAGTACAAACCGAAACGTGAAATAGAATTGCTTCCATGAGACAAATTTTTGTAGAATCTAAATAACCAAAATCAATTACTTTTTTCTTAGATCACTTTGCGAGGTTTCCCTGAAGAATAAGTAGATACGTCCAACTCTGCATCTATATATGTTTTATAGGTTTCCATCTATAAAGGTTTTGAGATTGATGGGATTGAAGATTTAAGGTTTCAACACACTAGGATTGAAAGAAGCTCTGTAAACCAAAAGGATGTGTAGTACATGAGAAAGAGAGTGGAAGAAAGAAAACAGTTTGCTCACACCGATTGAGAATGTTATTATTACTTTTTAATTTTGAAAATACATGTAAAATCAAATCTAAATGAAATTTAGAATTAAAATGTAATTCAATAAAAAATATTAAATAAATATTACTAAAACAAAAAAACTGATACTATAAATAAATTTATAAGAAATCACTTAAACTCAAATATTCTAACTCCCACATAATAAAATCAAAACTAGCATTGGGAAGTGGTATAGTAAAAAATTTGAGCTAATTGGCATTTTTTATTAACAAAGTATAAATATATATCCTTTTTAAGGACATGATATCTTATAAAATGATGACATATATCAATATTCATAGTCCTAGAGTGACTTATATGATTTTTTAAATATTTATAGCACTAGTATTGTCACATAAATAGTTAAATTAATAAGGTTTAGTCCAAATTATAGTAGATCATTTTTCCTTCACAATACTTGTGCCCAAAAACTGTTAGTAGACACATATTCTACCTCAGTGGTTGATAAGTAAACTAAGAGTTGTTTCTTACTATACCATAAAAATAATGATTTTCTTAAATAGGGATAGGTTCTAGATGTACATTTTATATCTAATCTAAAACCTCCAAAGTCAACATCTGTATATGACATCAATTTAAAATCATAATTTTTGGGGTAACTAAGTGATTGAAAAATAGTTCTTTTTAAATATCTTAAAATTCTTTTAACATTAGTAAGATGGGACTCTTTTCGATTTGATTGAAATATAGCACAAGGAAATATAGAAGACATAAGGAATGATCTGATAACAGAAATATATAAAAAACATCTAATCATACCTATTTATAATATATTGTCTACTAGTTTTCCAGATTCATCCAAATCATTGAGGACAATCAGATCTGATATTCCCTCTTTCATTTATATAATCTAACTTCCCTTAGTATCTTTTCATCCTTCCTGAAAGATTTTTTGAATCCTCTTTTATTTTGGTATAATTTTATGAACATTCTGGCTAGTTGAGCCTGTTCTATTTCAAAAGTTGTGGAATCAGATTTTTTTTCTTCTTTAAATTCTTTCTTTATTCTTTGGTTAGGAATTTGATAAGCCACTTTTAGAGCATTATTTTCTTTCCTCGCTATGATCTTATGATCTTTATCTTCAGCCTACATTTCTGCTTCATACATCATCGATGTTTCAATTAGTTCATTCATTTTCAGATCTTTGACAGATGATGACTGGCGAATTGCAGTAGATATTCCATTCCATTTAAAGGGTAGTAATCTCAGTACATTCAAAGATTGATTATATAGTTTTATAGGTTCTCCTAAGGTTGTTATATTGTTGATAATTTATATAAGACTTCCATTCATCTATGTGATGATTTCAGCATAAAACTTTCTAAATGTGTCAAATTTTAGATTATCTATAGAATATCGCATCTATCTAATATTTTAAGTTCCTTCATAAGAAACTGAAATAGTTTTTCACATCTCATATGTAGTTGGAAATTGTGATACACGATTAAACTCATCAATTCCAAGACCACAAATAATTTCCTTAAAAGCTTTAGAATTGGTAGTGTATATAGATTATGTTGCAACATCCCATGTTTCTATTTTCTCAGTAATTTCATATGGTGAAATGATCTTTGAGTAAATTATGAATCCTTGATTATTTAGATAAATAATCATTCAAGTTTCCAGCATCCATATTTTTCACCATTAATGTATGGTTCACGTACCATTAAAATTTGTTCTATAGGGTCAACTTTTTATATATCTGTATAGAGCTTACACTTTTATCATTCTATAGAATTATCCAAAAATCTCTCCTATGATACCAATTTTTAGGTTATAACGTACAAATAAACACAAGAGTGTAGGGTTGAATTGTGTTTCTTTAATATTTTCCAAAATTCTAGATTTTTACAGGCACTATGATTTATAGATATAGGTAGTGTTTTTCTTCTATGTAAAGGTATTAAATGGTTAAATATAAATAAATAACAAAACTTTTAATAGTAGTTCGGGACACAAATATCCCCTAGTCTACTCCACCAATCACACTCTCTTCAAGAATGGTGATTTCCACTATAATGGTCATCTTATCACAAGACGAAGAATCCATAACTGAGTGTAGGTAGTTGACACCTTTACAATAACACTAATAACAAAGACTTTTGGTTCTATAATAGAGAACCAATTATCCATAGCTTAGATCAGGAATCTAATACTCCGCCACAACTGAGTACGAGTAGTTGAAAATCTAATAAATATACAGTGTTTAATTTGAATGTTTCATGTAGTTTTTCATTGTTGAAATAGCAATAACTGATAGATGGTGGATCTTATTCTCCAAAAAATGAATATATTCTAGAATGAAATATCCTGAATTGATTCTAATTTCAAAATGATCTTCAATTAGATAACAACTAAACAGCCATAGTAATCTTAAAGTAGTAAAATATTGAACATGTATATCTATAAACTATAGCTTCTTTCAGAATCAATCATTAATTGCATCAGCACTATAAAAGATAATTTCAATAATACAGGTTCATAAGTGAGTCTCTTATCAAACATATATTTTATGAGATACTATGAAAAAATATATAGAACATAAAACTTTCTTGGCCATTCCAAATCTAAAATAATAGCCTGATTGATCACAGAAAATCAAATTCAAATGGACCAGGGGAGTCATAACTTCCCTTAGGAACATAAGTTATTTTCTATGATGATTAGGGTCCTTTGAAAAAAGAAAATGATCCTTCAATTGGTCTTTAATTATGAATAGAACATTGTAGAAATCTTGAATTGAAAACACTGCTTTAAAAACATCATCATTGAGAACACAATGTATGATTGAACTGTGTAGTGTACGGTTAATTCACTTAGAATAGGGTTCCATTGCATAGCGTAGTGTTCCTTAACCATAAATTCACCTTTACGTAACATAGGGAACAAAAAGTAGAATAGGGATGATAATCCATACATTTATCCTTGACAACGTAAAATTGTGAATGTAATGTTAATTAAACATAAGTTCAACTTTTCCACACCTAGTGTATGAATATTAAATCCAGACTTCAATGTAGGTTTCTTGATTCATACACATGTCAATTTTCCAAATGTCAAAATGTCAATACAAACACAAACAGATTATCCTAGTGAAGGTTTGATACCATATGCAAGTGTTTCACTTTATCATTGTAATGTAGGGTTGATACCATATGTTTATTTACCAAATGTTGGGATTTGAAAAAGTTTTTATAGATTTATTCACGTAACATTAAATTCTTTAAACAAAATAGAAATTCTTGAAAACTCATTCAAGAAAACATCACTAGGAAATAAACAAGGGTATTTTTGAGCATATAAATCATCATAATTTATAGTGAATTATTGAGGCAATACATTTTCATCACATATGATGTGACTCATAATCTATTAGACATTCCCTCTAATTCAATATAGCTCAAAACCCTATTTTTGATGCATCACAATTTACAACATAATCAATTCATGATTCGAGAAGTATTAAGACTAGATTTTTTTTCAACCTCTTGTTTATTTCAAATAATTCCCCTTAACACTACCCAAACCATTTGAATATTACTCCCTTCTTTGTTAGTTCCATAACAATTATTGATAATCAGGATAAGGCCTTGATAAAATATTGGCAGGATCCAGCTACACCCCAAAATATCTTAATCTTGAACATATTCTATATATGTGTCATGAACATCATTACATCAAATTTCTTCTAGTTAATAGATATACTAGTATTAGACACCTCATGCCCTAATACTTTCACCTCTTGAATCCAAAAGATACATTTTGATGGCTTTTCATAAAGATGATGTGCTCGAAGTCTACTCAATACTATCTTGATATGGAATGAATGTTGATTTGGGTTTATTGAGTAGATAAGGATTTCATTGTCAATAAAATGAATGAATAAATATATGGGTAAAGGATATTCATCCTGTGATCCATGAACACTATCAGTGCAGTCATTAGTCGAAACAGTATCACTATGTACTCGAATAACTCATAACATTTCATAAATGTTATCTTTAGGATATCCTCCCCACTAACCAACCATTAGTGATAGCCTGGTCTGAGATATATCTTATAGAACCACCATGATCCCTATAACTAGTCAAAGAAATATTAGATCCTAATAAAGAGATATTTATTCTTCTCTATCACCTTATTCAGCTTCATGTAATCTATACTGAGGTGAAGAATATCATCCACCTTTTTGGTGAATAAGATAGGTGCACGCCATAGTGGTGTACTCTATCTAACAAATCCCTTTCTATTCAGGTCCTTGATTTATACCTTGATATCCTTCAACTTGGTTGATTCCCTTCAAGTAGGGGGCGTTGAAATGGGTTGTGTACCTAGAACGAGCTCTATCTTGAATACAACTCCTATATCAGGGGATGTTCTGTGAAGTTTTCAGGGAAGATATCATGATAGAGATCCAAAACTCGAGGAAAATATGAGGGGTATTCCAATTATTCTATAGAAATACCGAAGCCTATAATCAATATAGTGATCAACCAAAGATAATTCATGTTTCGGTGAACTCTACTTACTCCTAACTCCCACTCACCGATCATCATGAACTTCTATCCAATCATCTATATCCAATAGCGCTTTGGTTCCCTAAGAGGCAAGTGTATATTAAAAATATAATCTTTTAGTGTAGTCTAACATGGACTTCAATGCCCCTCCACCATGGAAAAAACAATTTGAAGGACTCCATGCTATGACGGGGCCACTACCTTCACCACTATAGTAGGTGAGGGAGAATTCTCTATTACACCCTAGTATATAGTTTGCAGTGGAATCAGGGAATCCTCCCTATGAGGGTCATCATATGCCACAACACCCACTATGTATAGAATTTCCAAGAAGTATAAAATAACATGTATGATGCATCTGTATGATGCCCTTGTGTTCAAAAATAAAAATTGAAAAATTATACAATAATATGTAATTAGTATATAGGATATATATGATGTTCTGTAAAAATAATTCATAAAAACATATAAGACTTGTATCATAGGTGATAAGCACCTGAAATACAGAGGAATTTTTATGATTTGTTGAATCCTAATTCTAAAATACAACCAACACTACCATGTTATATATGAAATTTAATATGGTATTTTAAAGGCATTTTTGTGGGAACCCTCAAATGATTAGTGGTTTTTGGGGTACTAAGGTGCAGAAAAGTGGATAGCCAAGGGCGTCCCTCAAAGAGGTAGTAATTGAAACAAATTCTTAAAAGTATTATTAAAATAAAATAAAATATAAGAAAACAGAATAAATATAAAATATAGGGGATTTTTTACCACTTATAAACCTTTACGAAGTATGTTGGAAGAATATTTCATTTTTTTAAAACGAAATTCAATTAAAAAGACACAACTTGAAGATATTTTTTGAAAATAATTTTTTTAAATAATAATCGATCTAACTCCACCTATTCACTTATTTATTAATAATTATCATTTAAATTAACATCCACTTAATAATGATCCTCTAATTTTTTAACAGTCGAACACTACGGAAATTAACTTTACCACAATGATGAAAAAAGTTAAACCCTGGGCTACCTTTGGAACATGAAATAGTAACACCCATCTTCGATTCTCATACTAAGGATAGTTTATGGTTTGTGGTAAATTAAGGCCTAAATAAATTTATTAAATAAGGTTTTAATTGAGTTTAGGGACTATATTTCAACTCTAAAAATTTATCATGTGTCGTGTTTATTTCAATTATGGTCGTGCTCCTACAATTTATAGAAAATCATGACCTCACGTGTTTGTTTGTTAATTTTTCAATTAGTTGATTAGATTCATCCAATTTAAAAACACAATTAAAAGATAATATTTATTGAATTATAGTAGATCACTTATTCAAAATAAATAAATGTAGATGGTGAGAGTAAGATCTATTACTAAAAATAACTACTCATTCATGGGTGGTGCAGTCATCGTAGAAACATATTGCATTTGAAAAGGTTTGGAAATGGTATAACCAAATATTGTTTCTATTCTTGATTTCTGGCCCAAATAGGATGATAAATGAAGAATAAAACATGGGAATATAGTGGAATACAGAAGAGAATATAAGCAATAGAAGATGAACAAATAAGTTTATTATGTAAACATAAATATTACAAAGAATGAAATGAAGTAAGACTTCAATGAAGGGATCCTTGCTTCAAGAGCTCCCTCTATGAGTATAAGGAGTTACAAAGAATCTAAGGTGGTGATATGACTCCTCTATAACTCCAAAATTGAATCACTTCACTCCTTGTCCAAACTTCTAAATGGGGTTCCCATGTTGTCAATTTATAGCCACAATGGGAAGTGGTTTTGGGCACCCATTTTTCAAGATTCCAATTGTGTATCAGTTTTGAGTTGGTAAATGGAATTATCAAGGGTTGCACAGAATATAAAAGTTGAAGGATATCATACTGAAGATCTATATGTCAAATATGACTTCCAATGAAGGATGACAGTGTGAGATATGACTAAAATAAAGAAACAAATCATTGACTTCATTCAGATTTTGTCCAATGGATTGATTGGTTCGGATGACCCCCTTAATGGTTGAATATGGCTTCAGTTTATTGAGATGAGTTGTATCCAGTAATGTTTTAGAGCGACCCACTAAATTTTAGTCCATTTTGATCAAGAAATTTGAGAAATGTACAAATCAATGGACACATGTCCTGGGCCTTCTATGCAGTTTGGTCAATTTCCCTTCTGGATCATTTCCGACCCTCCAAATCACCTACTCCTACAAAAAAACACAAAAAAAAGAATAATTTCCCTTTTTAAAAGTGATGGAAATTTAATAATTGAATCAAATTTGATGTTCAATTTGGGAAAATATTTTTAATTTTAAATACAAAACTAGTTTGAAACTGTGATGAAGTGGTGAAATAAAGAAGTGAATTGTGATCTGATCCCAACCCCACACTTACCCTTTTACACACCTGGGAAAAACCTCATATCATGTATTCCAAAAAAAATTGAAAAGTAAACATCCATATCAAATCAAACAAATTTTAAAACACATACCCTTGAGATCCAAAAATTCCACACCAAGAAACAAAAGATATCATGCCTCAAAAAATCCATTATTTTTAGTTATCTATTTATATCATTGAATATATTTCTAGTTCATTTGTCCTCACATGCACATAAAACACTCACCTCACATTCATTTTCTCTCATCAAAAAAATGTCAATTTTTCCTGCAATTTCTTTCTCATCCAAACACATACATGGGTCACCATAGTTTTAATAAATTCTTACATCACCACCCAATGTGAGTCAAGGACATATGTTTATAATGAGGACTTTTACGGTTGTTCTATGGCTTTCATTTGGTAGGATTTATATGTGAAGAATTATAAGGCTAAATGAGGAGGGCATGACTCTTTTTAAAGAAAAATTTCATTATTCTAATTTTCACTCATGTATTGTCTCCACCTCACTCCCCTTAGTATAAATTCATCTGCATCATCATGAAAACACTTGGAAAGTATACACAATTCATCATTTCAGTAACAAAAATTTCAATCTTCTCAAACATAGTTTTTTTGTGAAAGCACCAAATAGGCACAACTGTCTTTATTTAGTGGAAGCTTTAGAAAGGCACAACTTATTTTATCATGAAAGCTCCAGAAATGCACAACATTCAATAGAATTATTTTTTCAGTATCAAACACATCTATTTGGAATTTAAATTTCCACCCAAAGTATCACTAAATGTGGTAGAACAACAAAACACAGCTTCCCCCACACTCCAATTCAACTAGATTATGCAATTTCACTTCAGGAGTTGGTTAGGAAGAGAAAATTGGCTTGTAATGTGGCTATCCTAATAGGAATTTCATCACTTATAAGGGATACGAGGACTAAATGTTCATGTTAGTCTACTATAAAATGGATTCTTATGAAATAGGATCTTTTATGAAAAATAAAGTCCTCAATCAATTAAAACAAAAGTACCTTAAACCCTTAAGTTTTGACAGGAATAAATCAAATTCTAAGGAAATCAGGCTTGGTTGGGTTCTCTCAATAAGTGAGATAAATGTAAAGAATAGAAAAATAATGGTTCCAAATCCTAAAAGGAAAGTGATTTCAAATATAAAGATAGTTAGATGTGGCATGGGATTCAAAACATAGAGTACATTTCATGAAATTACTAATGATTTGAACTTGAAACAAAGTAATTTTAGCATTCATTAAATCTTGGTTTCATGGGACAAATTGTTCCACATATTGATATAGATTTTAAAATTGTGATGAAAATCATTTCAGCTCAAAAGGGTCGAAAAAACGCAAAAAATTGAAAAATAAACACACAGAATTTGAAAAACACACACTTTTGTTTTTGGAAAACATTGAAAAATTGGAAAATAATTGAAATTACTAAACTAAAAGGTTACCTCCCCCGCACATGAAATATTACATTGTCCCCAATGTGAACCCATGAGATGATATATGCACTTGAAATAAAAATTTTATATAGGACAAATAATATAAAAGTGATAGGGTTCAAAACATCCTGATATGCTCAAGTGATAATGGGGTCATGCAGTGTGATGAAATCCACTGCATCAGTAGGAAGTACCTCAACATATTTCATAAAACATTTCCAATTTACTGTAATGCTCTTTCTTATGTCCTCTTGTAAAGGCCCAGAAATTCCATGTAATTTTTATAATTATACGGGAATTTTAAGAGTCTGTGAAAATTGACAGCGCGTGATTCCAAGGCCCAGTGTGCCCGGAATGAATTTCTGTACATTTTTTCGGGTACTTTCTATAAATATGTGAGCAGTTTTTTGTTACTTTTAAACCAGTGCATTGAATTAAAATCTGAGGGCTCCATAGAACTCGTAGTACTGGTACTCATTTAAAGAGACCATCACCTCGACTGCAGTGGGTCGATAGTGAATGATAAATTTTTGTACCATTCGTGTAAGAATTAAATAAAATAAATATTTCTAAGATTTTTATTTTAGAACCCCCCCCCCCCCCCTAAACATGGATTATGGTGGTGGGGACCACCCAAGCCTAACCCCTCCCCCCCCCCAATTTTGAATTTAAGGGTGGGGACCACCCGAACCCTCCTAATGTGAGAAACTTCCGGAACTCCCTCTATAATGAGGGTGGTGACATTTAGGTTTCCCAAAAAATTATTATGACAACCTCAATTTAATTATGATGCCAATTTAATTTGTGCCAAAAAGAAAATTGGGGAAACATATCATATTGGATACATTTTAAACTTTGGTGGAATTGGGAGAGGATAACCTTTTGTAGGATTTTTCTCTCCAATAAAGAATGTGTTCTCCAATGAAAAACGCGCTCCCCAATGAAGAACGCTCATGCCGAAGAGGAACGTCTTCAATGACAATGAACAGACGATTGAGGAAACGCTGACGTCACCGACGTCCATCTATACCCAACGACTTCATCTCTTTCCCCGCGACCTCTGTCGACAAATATCTGAGGTAGGGGTTTAGTTGTGTATGATTATAAATTCCCATGTTCTTTCCCTTATAAAACAAAGAACACAGATTAACTCTCTAACTAGTTAATCTGTGGATGTTTTCTTTTGTGGGTTTGGGAGTAATCCTTATAGGTGGTTCTAGGGTTTGACGTTCTTCATTATCGATTTTGTTGATCCACTTACTACCGCTCTAACGCGGAGGGTGTGGGCCAAAGAAACATGCACCGAACCCTCCACAGTTCTTCTTGAATGGTGTGTTATTCGCGATGGAAGAAGGCGGCTTTGTGCCATGGCGACAAACAGATGCAGCGGCCGGCAAACCACCGTCTGCGACGAAGGTTACGGCCCTGCGGCTCCTCACCACCCGACAGCCTCCATGGCACCCCAAGGCCCTACGTGCCACCTCACAGTCTCACGCCACCCTGGTAGACTCTGCAGCATTCACTGCACTACGGCCTCACGCCGACTCCGCAGCACCCCACGGCCTCGCCGCCCGGCGGCCCTTAGCGGCTCTTCGCAGCCCCGTGTCACCCTCGCGGCCCAAGGGGCCCCTGCAGCCTCACCACTCTGCGTCCTTCCACCGACTGCAAAACCTCTGTTGCACCACAGCCTCGCACTGACCTCGTGGTCTTCGCGGCCTCCACCGCACCGTGGCCTCGCGCCAACCCTGTAGCCTCCGCAGCTCCTATGGCCTTTGCGGCCCTCACAGCCTCCGCGCCGCCCAGGATAGACCGCCAAACTAGGCCGGGCCGCAATGCAGGCCAGGCCAGACCTAGTGGGTCGGTCCAGGTCCACCCAAACTGGGTCGTCCTCGACCGGGTTAGGACAGGTCGGACCAAACGCGGACCCACTTCGACCCATTTACACTCTTTTGGAAATAACATTGGTAGTAGGCATCCATTTGAAAAGTCGTCAATGACACTGTAAATCTTGGAGTGAGATGGATTCTTTGGTATAGCCCACTTTAGTTTTGGATAAAGTTGGGGAATGGTCGGGTTGGATCGAGTACGAATCCAACCGGGACCTTGGGACAAAATGGCTAATAAATTACCGACCAGGCATTCAATTAACACACCGGCTGTTGCGTGGAGACCCCAATGACATGGTGGAACTTTGGGATACTTCTTTGTGGGACTTCCCGATAGTTGGAGTATCGACCATTGCTTTGGAAATGGACTCTCCCGGATACGAGAAAGCTTAGTGCGGCAACCCATTAGCTTGTTGTGACTTGAGAAAGAGATCCTTTGTGTGTCTGTGATTGAGGGTCCCACATGGAACCACTCTAAGATTCCATGCAGAACTACTCTAGGATATTTATTGGGTCAACACCAAGCAATCCTGTGTGGGTCAGCACCTAGGGATCTTGTCTGGGTCAGTACCGACTGACCCTGTGTGGGTCAGCACCTAGCGATCTTGTGTGGGTCAGCAATGAGTGATCAAGTGTGGGTCAGCACTGACCGATCATATGTGGGTGAGCACCAAAAAATCTTGTGTGGGTCAGAACCTAGTGATCCTATGTGGGTCAGCACTGAGAGACCTTGTGTGGGTCATCATCAGAGCCTCTTAACAGAGTAAGATGATTCATTAGTTACATCTAATCATCTCTACTAAAACACCTACGAAATACCTGGTGTGAGCTGAGTTCATATATGTGTGGTACTTCCCTTCATGGTAAAACCTAGGTGGTATTATTCTGTGTGATGTACCTGTGTTGTACTTACCTTCGTGGTATTCCTTCCTTTGTGGAATAGTTGAGCTCTGTACTTTTGGGTTGGACCCTGTGTTTCCTCATGATTGAGATGGGTATAATTGGTAACTTAGGTATAATTATGGGAATATACCTAAGTAGGGTTGTCAGTTTACTTCGTAATTTTTGATTTATCCTTTTTGGATTTTGTGAGACATTGAGGGTCTTGGGGTCCCAACTGAGTATCCTTATACTCACCTCTACAGAGGCAATGCCTGCACCTTGTAGTGTTTGGTGCAGACGATGGACAGCGCTGATCGAGGATAAGGGTACCAGGGCTAGACGGGGCCCGGAGGTGGACCATAAGACCTGACGGTACGCAGAGGATGCGGGTGGACGTGCAGTACTGAGCTGGTTATCTATACATACCCTTTAGGTAGGAACCTCATAGAACAACACAGTAGCTACCTTTCTTTTTCTTCAGCTGTATTTGTATTTCAGTTGTACTTGTAACATTACTGTTGGGCATGTATTCCAGCCCCTTTTTTACTTTCATCACTCTTTTTTCTATACAGTTGACTTATGTTCATATGTTGATGTGTGCTTGGTTGTGTGTGTTTATAGGTTATAAAGGAAATGCCTTTATGGTTTTAGGGAATATGCATTTCAGTGTTATTCTCCAATCCTTGACCTATGGAAGGCAGGCTTGGGTTTGTCACAGCACGGACCTGGGGGATGGGTCGTGACAAATTTGTATCAGAGGAGTCGGTTCTTCCGTAGAACATAAGAATTTGATCTTTCTTTTTAAGGACAATAATGTTCAGTGTAGTGAGTGTGGTTATCAGTTTTGGGAATCTAGTGATGGTGAGGCGGCCGACCTATCCTTACACCAGGACCCTGACATCGGATTTCTGACTTAGTGCACGAAAAAACTGATTGAATGTGAGTTTTGAAGAGTTTTATTTGTGATCTATTTCAGTCAGCTCACCAGGTATAAATTTTTGATCATGGAGCACCTGTTTCTTATCAGGATTCCTCCACGCAGAGAGCCTCCTAGGGTTCTAGATATAGTACGCAATGATATCCGACCGAGCGACAAGGCCTCAGTGTAGGGCCCTCTTCCAGTAGAGGTTCCAGTAGAGGCACCAGCGATACCATTACCTGTTGGGCCACCGATTCTACCATCCCCAGCAATAGAGGGTGCACGCTTCCTGAGCGCATTTCATGAGTTCCAACGCTAGAGGCCTTCAAAATTCAGGGTAGAGTCGGACCCACAGGCGGTTGTGGATTCGCTGGAGGCTGTGGTGAGAGTCATCCGACTAGTAGGGACACCATCCAATCTCATGGTGATCCTTACGTCTAGTCTTCTACAGGTAGTAGTAGGCAGATGGTGGATCTTGATCCTCTAGGCTCACTATGAGGTGACACATCTCTGGGCAGTCTTCAAGAGCCAATTTCAGGTAGAGTTTGTTCCAGCAACTCTTCGTGCAGTGCGCATGCATGAGCTTCTTCATATGCAGTAGGGTAGTATGATTGTGGCTCAGTACTCAGTGATGTTCACTGACCTATCATGCTACACCAATGGAATGGTGTGGGACCCATTATTCAGGGCCCAGACCGTTGAGCAGGGACTCAGGCGAGAGATCAGGACTTTGATGATTTCTCTCAACATCCTGATGCAGGCGGGGGTGTTAGAGAGAGCCCTCTTAATTGATATTTTCCTTGCTGATCAGTCACCATTAGCAAGACCACCACCGGAAATCATGTAGTGGAGTCTTTTTTAGCTTGTAGTAGATAGATTTCTAGGAGGTCCGAGAGGACCAGAAGCATAGGAGGACGACTGTAGGATTCAGGTTCGATTGTGCGGGGCACCCGAGGCAGTGCCAGTCATTCCAGGAGCGGGCAGTGTTACACATGCGGTGGGTAGGGTCACATGGCTCGTGACTATCCAACCCACAGTATGAATGATCAGTAGATGGTCGAAGGACCACCCAGGTAGAGACATAGGTTCGATCGAGGTGGTCCACAGGGAGAAGGCAGACATGGCATAGGATAAGGTCGTGCAGCTGGTGGTGGGTGACGATTCGAGATGTTACTACGACCACCACCAGGTGGTCCACCCCAACCATAGGGGCAGAAGTATAGGGGCAAGCTCATCTCTAGGCAGCTGAGGCCTCAGATCATTGAACTCCAGAGAAGATACAAGGTACGACCTATGTCTACTCCACCATAGTTGTAGTACTTATAGACATAGGTGCCAGTCGTTCATTTATGTCCACTACCATCGTTCGGATCTCAGAGATTCTGAATGAGCCGTTGGCTCGATCCTTATTTCAAAAGACTCCTAAGGGAGTGGATTTGACAATTAAATACTGGTGCTAGCATTGCGAGTTTACTTTAGGAGGCAAGAGATTCGGCTGGGATCTTCTAGTAGCGGCGTCGAGGCATTACAACGTCATCTTGGGGATGTACTGGTTATCTACAGTCCATGCTCAGATTGACTGTATACGGTGAAAATTGTGGTGTTTCTGTATGGATGGGACTAGGTTTAGCTTCACTGGTGATAAGGGAGCCTTTGTAGCACAGGATGGACTTACCCAGAGGAGAGTGCAGCCGATCACTCATCAGTTGGCTTGCCTTACCCTTAGATTAGTTGATGTGGAGAGTCTGAGTTATCCTATAGTGGTGGACCAGTACACAGATGCCTTCCCTAATGATGTTTTGGGTCTACATAATCACAGAGAGTTGGACTTTTACATTGACTTGTACCCCGGGATGACACAGATATCTACACCAACGTATCGGATGGCTCACGTGGAGCTTTGCGAGCTGCAGGTATAGCTAGAAGACTTGTAGGGGAGGGATTCATCCAGCCCAGTGTTTCTCCTTCAGCATCCCCGATTTTGTTCACAAAGAAGGCGAATGGGAGCTTTAGACTTTATGTCGACTATCGGGGACTGAACCAGGTGATCGAGAAGAAAAGGTACCCTCTCCCGAGGATTGATGACCTCTTTGATCAGTTGAAGGGAGCACGATGGTTCTCAAAGATAGACCTCAAATCAGACTATCACCAGCTCAGAGTACGAGATGAGGATGTGAAAAATATTACTTTCAAATGTTGGTACTGCCATTATGAGTTCTCAGTTATTCCATTTGGAGTGACCAATGCTCCAGTAGTGTTCATGGGACTGATGAACATGATATTTCATCCACACTAGGATCTCATTGTAGTAGTCTTCATCGATGACATTCTGATCTACTCGGCTACTGAGGAGGAACATGCCTATCATTTACCGGTACTACTATACACACTCCAAGAGAACCAGAATTATGGTAAGATCTCGAAGTGCCAGTTTTGAATCCGAGAGTTTCAATTTCTGGGACACTTCATCTCAGAGGTTGGAGTTGCTCTGGATCTAGTGAAGATTGAGGTGGTACTTTCTTAGGAGCCACCCATGAGTGTGACAGAGATGCGGAGTTTCCTTGGTTTGGTAGGATACTACCAAGTATTTGTGCCAGATTTCTCCAGAGTTGTGGCACCTTTATCAGCATTGATGAAGAAGGGGAAACCCTTCATGTGGTCAGAGAGATGCCAGTAGGGTTTTCTGGAGCTGAGGCAGAGGCTGAATAGTGCCCCCATATTAAGGATACCATAGGAGGGTGTAGGGTACGTAGTTTACTAATATGCATCTTGGACCAGGCTTAGATGTGCCCTAATGAAGGAGCGAGCAGTGATCGCATATGGTTCTTGACAGCTGAAACAACATCAGCAGAACTATGCTACCCATGAACTAGAGTTAGCAGCAATGGTCTTCGCCTTAAAGATGTGGAGAAATTACTTGATGGGTGAGTGTTTTTCAGTGTACTATGATCATAAGAGTCTTAGGTATATCTTCTCTCGGAAGGACCTAAACCTGAGAAAGTGACGTTGGCTTGAGTTCCACCAGGACTATGACTTTGAGATAGTCTATACTTTTGGGAAGGGGAATATTGTAGTAGATTCAGTCAGCAGGAGGTCTAGTATATAGCTACTAGGTGAGGTGACGGAGTAGTTGGCTGCTTTGCAGATATCCTTTGTGTATCAGGATGGAGGAGCTTTCCTTCAGTATATTACAGTCACTCCCCCACTTCCTCAGCAATTCAGGGAGGTGCATTGTGCAGACGCTAACTGTGAGGCTCGACGTGCTTAGATATCCACTGGGGCGGCACCTGATGGATTTTCTGAAGGTGGGGAGAATTTCATTATGTTCATAGGATGTACCATGGTACCCGTGTCACTTCGGGAGGAAGTGATGAGGGAGTTCCACACATCCCCTCTAGCAGTACATCCATGAGTGGTGAAGATGTACCAGGATCTTCAACGACAGTACTGGTGGTCGGGAATGAAAAAATAAGTATCATAGTTTGTCTCTCGATGCCTCACTTGTTAGCAAGTGAAGGCAGAGAACCAGGTACCTGCAGGCTTCATTCAGCCTTTAGAGGTCCCAGAGTGGAAGTGATATGGGATATCTATGGACTTCTTGACAGGACTTCCATGTAAATCCATAGGTACTGATTCAACCTGGGTGTTTGTCGACCAGCTCACCAAGTCGGCCCACTTCCTACCAATCTGAGAGAAGGGTTCAGTAGAGTGCTTGGGATGCCTCTATGTGTAGGAGATTGTGAGGCTACATAGAGTACCCTTGACGGTTGTCTACGATCATGATGCATGTTTTACTTCCCGACTATGGAAGGGGTTGTAGGAGGCTTTCGGGATGCAGCTTCGTTTGAGCATCGCCTTACATCCACAGACAGATGGCTAGACTGAGCGGACTATTCAGACCCTCGAGGACATGTTGTGTGCTTGCGTCCTTGACTTCGGTCATAGATGGGAGGATCACTTGCCTTTGGTGGAGTTCTCTTAAAACAATAGTTATCACTCCACCATTGGGATGACACCTTTTGAGGCGTAGTGAGGGTGACCTTGCAGATCACCTTTGTGCGGGACTGACCCAGGGGAGTCCGTACTTGTGGGACTAGAGATGGTACTGGCTACCATAGAGAAAGTGCATATCATCCAGGAGCGGATTAAGACTGCACAGAATAGGCAGAAGTCTTATGCTGATAGAAGATGGAGGCCTCTGGAGTTCGAGGATTGCGACCACGTCTTTCTATGGGTCTCACCCTGACATGTTTTTTGATGATTTGGCTGAGGCGACAAGTTATCTCCGAACTTCATCGGACCTTTTTAAGTCCTCAGCAGAGTTTGTGAGGTGTATTACCGCTTAGTTGTAACACCCCTTGATTTTATGAGAAATATTATTTTTAATTTCTTTGATGTCTTGTGTTTTACACTACACCAAGATTAGCTTGCGCTATACGCAACACTATATTAGCTTTTAGTATACGCAAACACTATTCTTGGCTTGTATTGTATGCAAGAGCGACCTTCCTCGATAGCATGTGTTGTACGCAATACCGAGTTTCACTAAACAATGATATATTATTATGAAATAGCCGTTATGAATAGTATTGACTAAATTTTGAATTTTATTCCATAATAATTCATCTTACGCATATTCTAGAACATGGTATGAGAACATGATAAACTTTTTGGGAAAAATAAGTATTATTCAAAAATTGCAGTTTTGTCACCTTTTGATGTTGTACAAACATTAAATCTAGTTTTGACACATTTATAAGTTAAATTAGAAAAAATAAACTTATTCATTTCAATAAGGATACAAAAATTTACTTTGGATAAATTTTTTATATTTTTCTGTTAACTTTCATATTTTGATGAATATTAAAAATACACTAATTGTTTCTTAAAAACAACTTTTTTCATCAAGATAATTTATATGTTTAAATTATAATGTTTAATGGTATTAAAGTATAAAGAGAATATATTTTTACCCTTTAATATAATTTAAGTCATTGTTATAAATTTTACATTTAATTCATAGGTAAAAACATTTCAATCCTTGACAATGTTTTAACTTTTAAAACCTGTTTTCTTAACAATGAGATTAATTCTAAATTAATAACTAAAACTTCTGTGTTTTGAATTTTAAAAAAATTAATTCATATTTTAATTCAGTGTGTTCAAATTATGTTAATAGGTTACTTTATTTTGATATTATGAATTGTAACTACTGTAATTTTTATTTAATAAAGTTAAAGGTAAATCGGGTAATTAAGGGTAAAAACAAGATTATAAAATTAGTATAACACCTTCCAAAATTCTATTGGACGAATAAAATTAAACCCATATCACCTAAGGGTCAGAATAGATTCATTTAATGGACTTTTGACCTTAAAAATGAAGTAATTATTATTAAAACCAAAGAAAGTAATAACATGTCACTCTCTTATACCTTATAAGTGTAATAATTTTAATTTAGTGATAAAATTCATAAAACATAGAACATAAATATTCCCTATAAATATAATAAAATTATCTACATCATGTGAATTTATTTAAAAAATCTAGGTATTAAATAATTATCATTAATGGTGACACAATAGTGATGCAAAAATTGTTTATTTAGTGAAAAATCAATAATACAGTTTTATTAAATTAATAGTGACCATAAAAAGCACATACACATGAGAAACAAATATTGTTCATGTACATGTAAACCAGAATCATCCAATTTTCTAATATTTTACCATTTGGATCCTTATAAAATCGATTATGACACTTCTATTTTTTATTTTAAATGATGTCAAATTTGTCACTTTCATAATTTGATAAATATAAAAATTTAAATGTCGTAATTTTTAGATGATATATTCGAGTAAAAGTATTCTTATGGAAGATATTATACTTAAGTACATCATAGTATTTTATTTTTAATTTTTATGAAACAAATATGTATTTTAAATAATTATTCAAAAATGAAGTAGTAATTATTTTATTAAGGGAAATATCAAATTAATGGTTTTAAAAATATTAAAATAAATGTTATATGAACAAATTAATGTGATCCATGAATTTTTTAGATTAGTAGGAAAATTTAGGAATCTATTAAACATTTTTTTGAATATATATTCTTTGTGGATTTTATGTAAATTCAAATAATTGAATAGTGTGAAAATTGACACTATAG
The DNA here is from genome assembly GCA_963277665.1 of Viscum album. Lineage (NCBI taxonomy): Eukaryota > Viridiplantae > Streptophyta > Magnoliopsida > Santalales > Viscaceae > Viscum > Viscum album. Next base: position 1,231,634,860 of record OY728135.1, on the reverse strand, counting down.
ATATTTTATAAAAATAACAAATTATTAAATTGATTAAAAATCACAAAAATATTTATAAATTATATATTGAAATTTATGTCGTCTAAAATGTCCTAAATTATCCAATTATCGACAATTAACAATACATAAGTAATTATTTATAACAATTTAGAATTAAGAATCTTATTACCACAAATAAAATTAAATAGATTAAATAAGGATAAATCAAACTAATAGGGTTTAAAATAATATAAAACCAATTATAAATATTATTTGTTGATTATATTAAAACCCTATCCCATATAATTTTTAAATAGATTCATTTTTGGAGTTTTTTATGTGGGGTCTGAATTTATTATAAATTAATTTTTTTGAGGTTTCCTAAAGTTCCCTTCTCCTCTCTTATGAAAGGGAACATCATCCCTCTTATCCTCAAACAATTTGGAGCCTTAAAGATCGGAAAAACCCTTCCCATTGCTATTATAAAATTCCCTAGTAACATTTTTGAGATTCTGGTCTTCTCAAAAGACCAACTCTAGTCCCCTAAGAGGAAGTTCAAAGGAGGTGCATCGAAGATGAGGTTATCTCTTCTACCGATTCTTTCAAGTTTCTTTATTCTTCTACGTCCTCTTATTTAGTTGTTTCATTATAAATTAATATCATTAGTATAACTAATATACTTATATGTTATTATAAATATGAAAAAACCCTATTTCACCTTATATCCATCCTATGAAAAATGAAATCACCGCGCGTGCGTACGTACGGCTTACCGTCTCCATGCTGTGGTGTAATCTATTCTTCCACCAACACCATACTTGCATGGGTATAATGGTGGAAATTAGAACTATATATTATTATTATAACATCATACTGATTCTGAGATATTATATCATCCACTCCAATTTCATTCCATGATTATGGGAATGATATCATCGCTCGTGTGTACGTACGGATTACCGTCTCCACGACGCGATGAGATTCATTCTCCATGTTCACCATTAATGAATGATTATAATGTATATATTGAATAATAATTAAATATATTACATAAAAAATAATATTGGATATATATATATATATATTTCATCTACTTACTTCCATTCAAGTCAATAAGGAAAGGAAAATATGGTTCATGCGTACGTACGGCCTACCGTCTCCAAGAACAGTGTATTTCATTCCATTTGCCAATATATTAAATTATGAATATATATAAATCATGTTTTAAATTTTGGAAGTAAGTAATTATGATCTAATTAATCATATGAATAATTACAAGTTAAAACATGGATGATAAATGAAACGATTTTACACAAAACGCTGCTTTAACATGGAATTGACCAGTGAACGGGTAATATAATGTCGTAAGTGAATTGTATATGATATCATAAATATTATTATGGTTCATTCACAAGTTAGTAATATGTTTAAACCCACTATACAGGAGTCTCATACACATATGGAAGAAATTGGACATAAGTTAAGGGATTATTATTCCAATCTCATTCCTATCCAGAATTATTTATTCGTAAGTATTTACTGGGGTTCTGTTTATCATCCATGTCCATTGTTTCTCAAAATGTTTTCATAAAATGTTTAATATTATTCCATTTATGTTTACATTCTATTTTACCCTTTTTTGACTTTTATAACATGGTATGGAAGGAATCTTTCTTTTGTTTACCATACAAAGTACTTTTTGACTTTTCTGGAAAAAGTACGAGAAGAATGTTTTTTACTTATTCGACATGAATGTATTTTTACGGTTTCATAACGCCTTATTTCCATGAAGCTTACACTACAATATTTCTTGATTATTTTCAAAAAATCCTTTTCTTTTAAAATTTCATGGAATTTTTAGAAAAGAAAATGATTTTGAAGAAAAAAGGATATTTTCCTCAAAAATTATTTTCAAGTGTTTTATCAAAACTACTTCACATCTAAGATGAAATTATTTAGCATGATTATGTTTCAAGTATAATGTCTCTGTTATTTACATGGTTTTATTTTTCTTATGATGAAATGATATCCATTTTTTATATGGATTATGTAAAGATGGGATGATTTTTAAGAAACCCATTTTATTCTTTGGGTTATGATGAATGATTTATAATTGTTTTGTGGAACACGAAATAATGATTTCATTATGTGATGGGTAGGACCTGTATCTCCCTCCAATGCATTCGGTAAAGATTTATATCTCATGACATAAACATGGCTGTAATGGCAAGTAAAATCTGGTTCAGTAATACAGGGCTGGAACGGCAAGTATACCCGGTTCAATAATGGATTTTTTCCACTATGATAGTCTTAGCAGCAATGCCTTGGCTACTATAGAAATCATAACATGTTCTTAATGGCTTAACACAATTACATGTTTTATTTCCCATGCTATTTTATCATGATTAATGTTCATTTTTTATCTATGCCTTATGTACTGCCATGATTTATGTCATTACTCATGATTTTGATGTCTTATGTTCATGTTTTTATGTTCAAATGTTTATAGGTTGTTTTATGTTCTCCATGATTACCCTTAATTAGAATTTGATCTCACCCTTGTTATGTTTTCTTCTCCCAAGGATATAAAGAAAGGTTTTAGGTAAGAAAAAAAGGGTAAGATCTTTATGGGAGATGTTGAAGATCTTTCACCATGAGTAGATGATTATGTTCTGAGTTTCCAAAGACACTAAACTAATACGGTCTTTGGGAGTCTTTTTTTGTCATGTATTAAGTATTCCGCAAAAGTAATGTAATGTCTATATACATCAAGATTTGGGTCTCTACATTAGCTCTTCCCCCTCAGCTGCATCGGGTGCACGACGTCTTCCACGTATCGTAGCTGAGGAGATACATACATGACCCATCCTACATCATCGACTATGGAGAGATAGACATAGACGATGGGGAGAAGTTTTAGGAGGTTCCAGTTGAGATTGAGGATCGACAGGAGCGGGTCTTTCGTGGGTGGTCGACACCTCTGGTGCATGTTTGCGGGCAGCACAGGAACCTCTAAGAGAGCACATGGGAGTGGGAGTCTCAGATTCATGCTCAGTACCCCCAATTGTTTCCTTAGATTGTGTTGTGGCTTACAGGGATGCAAATCCCTTTGGTGAGGACAAGATAAAGACTCAAAAATTCCATGTAGATTTTATTTATTATATGGGAATTTTATGAGTCTGTGAAAATTTATGGTGAATGATTCCGAGGCCCGGTTTTCCCGGAATGAATTTATGAACTTTTTTTCAGATACATTCATTAAATGTGAGAGCCGGTTTTTGTAACTTTTAAACAGCTGCTAGGAATTGAAATCTGAGGGCTCTGTTGAACACACACCGCCGATATTTGCATAAATATACCATCACCACGACCATAGTGGGTCGAGAGTGAATGATACATTTTTGTTCTTTTTGTGTAATAATTAAATAAAATAAAAATGTCTAACATTTTTATTCTAGATACCCCTTCAACATGGGTTATGGTGGTGGGGATTGCCCAAGCCTAAAACCCCATAATTTTGAATTTAAGCGTGGGGACCACCCAAACCCTCTTAATGTGAGAAACCTCTTGAACTACCTCTTTAATGAGGGAGGTGACCTTTAGGTTTCCCCAAAATTTATTATGGAAACCTCAATGTAATTATGATTCCAATTTAATTTGTGCCAACAATTAAATTTGGGAAACATATCAGATTGGATACCTTTCACATTTTGGTGGAATTGGGAGAGGAGAACCTTTTGAAGGATTATTCTCTTCAATGAAGAACGCATTATCCGAAAAAGAATGTGCTCCTCAACGAAGAATGCTCATGTGGATGAGGAATGTCTTCAACGACAGCGAATCAAAGATCAAGGAAACACCGACATCACTGACGTCCGTCTATCCCCAATGACTTCGTCTCCTACCTTGCGACCTTGGTTGAAAAATTTCCGAGGTAGGGTTTTAGTTGTGTATGATTATATATTCCCATGTTCATCCCTTCTAAAACAAAGAGAGTGAATCAATTGTCTAACTAGTTGATCCGCGGATGTTTTCTTTTGCGGGATTGGTAATAATACTTTCAGGAGGATGTAGTGTTTGACGTTCTTCATTCAAGATTTTGTTGAGTCACTTTCTACCACACTAACGTGGAGGGTGCGGGACAAACAAACATGGCCCGACCCCTCCTCCATTCTTCTTGAATGGTGTGTTCTTCACAATGGAAGAAGGCGGCTTTGTGCCATGGTGATGAACAGATACGACTGTAGCATCACCGATGGTCGTGACGCTGGCAATGGACCCGCGGTTCCTTGCCACCCCGCGGCCTCTGGGGTGCCCCATGGCCTCACCTCCCTGTGGGCTACTGTGCCACCTCACTGCCTCGCGCTACCCTCGTAGCCTCTGTCGCACTGTGGTCTCATACCGACTCTGCGGCACCCCATGGCCACACCGCCCGGCAACCCTCTATGCCGCTTCGCTTCCTCACGCCACCCTCATGACTTCTACAGGCCCCACGGCCTCACTAATATGCGGCATCATGCCCACCCCGTAGGCTTCGCCACACCTCGGCCTCGCACCGGACCCGCGGCCTCCGTGGCTTTTTCCACACTACGAACTCACGCCGACCCCACAGCCTCCATACCCTCTGCGGATCCCGCGGCCTTCACGCACCCTATGGCCTATGCACCACCCCGTGTCGCCAAGGCCGGGCCGCCGGGCCGGCCCACCCAGCAAGGTTCGGGCAGCCCTGCACGGGCTGGGCTTGACCCAATGGGTCGATCCAAACTAGGTCGGTCCAAGCCGGGTCGGACTGAACCCGAACCCCCTTCGACCCATTTACGCTCTTTTGGCCATAACTTTGGCACCATGCGTCCATTTGAAAAACTGTCAAAGGCACTTTAAAATTTGGATCGATACAATCCCTTTGGTATACCCCACTAGAGTTTTGGATAATGTTGGGGAACTGTCAGGTCGAATCGAGCACTAATCCAACTGGGCTCTCGGGACAAAAAAGGCTAATAACTTATAGATCGGGTGTCCGATTGATGCACCGTCTATTGCGTTGAGACCCCTATGACGTGGAAAAACATTGGGATACTTATTCGTGGGACTTATCGGTCATTGGATTATCGACTAGTGCTTGATAAGAAGACTCTCCAGGAGACAAGAAAGCTTAGTGTAGGGACCCTGTTGTAGGTTGTGACATGATAAAGAGATCCTTTGTTGGTCTTTGATTGATGGTCCCACAGAGATATGCTCTAGGATTCCTTGAGAGGCCACTCTAGGATCTTTTGTGGGTCAACACCAAGCAATCATGTGTGGGTCAACACCTAGTTATCCTATCTGGGTTTGTAACATGTGATCCTTTGTTGTTCAGCACCTAATGATCATGTGTGGGTCAGCACTGAGCTATCCTGTGTTGGTCTGCACCGAGCGATCCTGTGTGGGTCAGTACCAAGAGATCCTACGTGGTTTAGAACCTATAAATCCTATTTGGGATAGCATCGAGCGATCTTTTTTGGGTCCCCAGCAAAGCCTCTTAAAATGAGAAAGATGATTCAGTAGTTACATCTAATCATCTCTACTACTGCACCTAAGAAATACCTGGTGTGAGATGAGTTCGTACCAATGTGGTACTTCCCTTCATGGTAATACCTTGGTGGTATTCTTCTGTGTGATGTGCATGAGTTTTACTTACCATTGTGGTATTCCTTCCTTTGTGGAATAGTTGAGCCCTGGACTTTTGGGTTGGACCCTGTGTTTCTTTGTGATTGAGATGGGTATACTTGGTAACTTAGGTATATTTATGGGCACATAACTAAGTAGTGTTATTAGTTGAACTCATAATTTTTGTTTTATCCTTTGTGGATTTTGTGAGAACATAAGGGTCTTGGGGTCCCTACCGTGTATCGTTATACTCACCCCTTCACGGGTTATGCCCGCACCTTGTTGTCTTTGGTGTAGATGACAGACAGTGCTGATCGAGGCTGACGGTACCCGGGCTAGATGGGGACCGGAGGTGGACCATATAGCGTGATTCTACGCAGATAAGACGGGCAGATGTGGAGTGCTAAGGAGAAGATATGTACTTAGACTTCAGGTAGGAACCTCGGAGGATGACCCAATAGCTGAATTTCTTTTTCTTCAGATGTATTGTATTTCTGTTGTACTTGTACTGTTACTGTTGGTCTTGTATTTCGACCCCTTTTTACTTTCATCACTATTTTGGCTATATATTTGACTTGTGTTCATATATTTTTGTGTGCCTGGTTGCGTGTGTTTACAGGTTATAAAGGTAATGTCTTCCTGGTTTGAGGGAATATGCTTTTTGGTTCTAGTCGCCATCCCCTGGCCTATGGAAGGTGGTCTTGGGGTAGTCACGGCATGGGCCCTAGGGGACGGGTCATGAAGCCTCTTATGTGATCTCCACTTCACCATAAGGAAAAACATCAGTCACAATATAATGACCTAACCACCTGGAATTAAACTTACCATGCATCAGCTTCAGTCGTGAACTATAGAGTAAGACTTTCTCTCAAATTTGAAATTCTATTTTATGGATCATTTTTTCATGAGATTCTTTTGATGTTTCTTTATATAGCCTTGAGTTCTCATATAAAGATAATTGAAGCTACTCATGATCTTGAATATGTATCTTCCATTGAATTCCAACTTGGGCCAAATCCATGTTTCATTTCTTTATATCCCAATAAGCCCGATGCCTGACTTTCACTGGAAGATGATAGGCTTTCCCAAAAAAACCGAAATGGGGACATTTCGATCGGACTTTTGTATGATTTCCTATAATCCCAGAGTACATAATCCAAGAACTTTCACCAATCCTTCCTATTAGGTTACAAATATTTCTCCAAAATTTATTTCAACTCACGATTTTAAACCTCAACCTGAAAATTTTTTGGGGGTGGTATGTTGTTGATGTTTTGTGTGACACCACATACTTTTGAATGAGGGAAGCCAAATTCTTATTGTAGAAGTGTGTCCCTTGGTCACTGATGATGGCCTTTGGTACTCCAAACCTATAAAAAATCAGTGTCATGAAAAATTCTACCACAACATGAGAATCATCATTCCTAGTGGCCTTAGCCGCCACCAATTTACTCACATGACCAACAAAAAGATATATATACAAAAACCAAATTAATTAGGAAAAGATCCCATAAATTGATGCACCATAAATAAAAAATATCATAGAATAGTATGGGTTGGTTGGGCATCTCGTGTCTCCTAGAAATGTTTCCATTGTGTTGACAATGTGAGCATGACTTGCAAAACACATGATCATCATGGAATAAGATAGGAAAATATAATCCAATGTCTATGACTTTCCTAGCTGTCTCTTGGGGTACAAAGAGTCCACCACAAGAAAGTGTATGGAAAAAATGTAAAACAGACTCAAACTCATGATAAGAAACACACCTCTTAATAACTTGATCAGTACACATGCACCAAATGTTTGGATCATCCCAAAAATAAACTTTTTACTCACTCTTTAATTTTTGGACATGATGTTTCTTTAAATATGTAGGGATTTCAAATACAACAAGGTACTTCACTAAATCTGCATACCAAGGATGCATACCTGATATGGAATAAAGATTCTCATTGGGGAAAGTGTCCCAAAGTGGTACCTGGTCTAAGGTGTCATCCTATGGTGTATGAGTAAGCCTAATCATGTGGTTTACCACCAGGTTTTCTAACCCCTTATTTTCATTTATCTCAATATCAAATTCCTGAAGAAGGAGCATCCCTCAGATTAGCCTAGGATTTGCATCCATCTTCTTCAAGAGGTACTTTAGAGCTGCATGGTCAGAAAAAATCACTACTTTAGAGCCCAATATATATGAATGGAATTTATCTAAAGAAAATATGATGACAATAAACTCCTTTTGTGGTTTTGTAGTTTAATTGGGCTAAATCCAATGTCCTCAAAACGTAGGAAATCACATGTTAATGTCCCTCCACCCTATGATATATGACAAATCCAACCACGAAGTTAGAGGCATCACACATAATCTCAAAATGAAGCTCCCATTGTGGAGGTAGTATGATAGGTGGAGTGGTAAGATATTGTTTTATCTCATCAAAGGAATTCCTTCAGGAATCATCAAACACAAAATTAGAATCCTTTTGAAGTAATCGTGACATAGGAAGAGCAATCTTACTAAAATATTTGATGAGGTGCCAATAAAATCATGCATTCCCTAGGAAATATCTAACATCATGCACACATGAAGGATATGGTAGGGATGAAATAATATCTACCTCAGATATATAAACTGCTATCCCATGTTTTGACACTACATTCCCTATGACAATGTCATGCTCTACCATGAAATGACACTTTTCAAAGTTTAAGACCATATTCTTCTTAATAAAAAAAATCGAAACTTTTCCCAAACTATAGATATAATCATCAAATTAAAACCCAGTCACTATAAAATCCCCCATAAATATATCCATGTAGGACTCAATGAAATTTGATAAAATACTTACCATGGATCTCTAGAAGGTACCAGGGGGATTGTGAAGTCCAAATGGCATCCTTCTGTAGGTAAACGTACCAAATGGACATGTTACTTTTGTCTTCTCTTGATCCTCTAGAGTAATAGGAACCTAAAAATATCTATAAAATCCATCCAAGAAACAATAATGTGTCTTATCAGCTAGTCTCTTAAGCAATTCCTCAATAAATCGGAGGGGGAAATGGTCTTTTCAAGTGGATTCATTTAGTTTCATATAATCAATAGAATTATGACCACTGGTTTTCACCATCATTGGAACTAACTCCTATTTCTCATTTTTAATAATAGTAGCACCACTTTTCTTGGGTACAACCTCAATAGGACTCACCCACTGGGAATCTGAAATGGGAAAAATTATACCTTCCTCGAGTAATTTTTCGACCACTTTTATAAAAACCTCCAAAAATGTTGGATTGAGTCTCCTTTGTAGCTGAATAACCTGTTTATCCCCATCCTCCAAAAGAATCTTATTCATGAAAATGGTGGCAATAATGCCTAATATGTCTTCCAAGGTCCACCATATTTCCAATATTTTCTCCCTCAAAAGATTTAAAAGTTTTTCTTCATGTTCAAAATAGAGATTGATAGCAATTATAACTGGTAATTTCTCACCACTTAACAAGTTTTATTATTTTAGATTTGGTGGTAATGGCTTGAGTTCCAATTTAGGGGTGATGTATGGATGGAGAAATTGAGGTAACTAAAATATTTTCACAATGAACATCAATATCAGAATATACATAATCAAAATCGGATAATAAAGCCTCAAATCCATCAACATACTCAACTACCATGTCAAAATTAGAGTTCACATGATAAAAAATCTGAATAAGAATCCATTTCAAAATCAAATCTAATAGAGTCTTGTGCATTAAAAACATGTGTGGAATTACTCTTACACATAAAACTAGAACCAATACTCATAATCTCCCTAATCATAGGAAAATAAAATTCCTTGGGGTTTTTATTTAATGGTTCAAAATGGGAGATAACAAATGCATAGTGGTCCTCTGAGGGTTACTTCATGGAGTAAATAACATTAAATAACACAACTTCATCCCCAAAATCCATGGAAAGTGTGCCCTCATTGAAATTTATAATTTTTATTCAGTTTTGTGGAAGGTCCAACCAATGATAACGGGAGCATGAGAACTTACCTGCTCATCCTCCATGTTATGCACATAGAAATCTACTGGAAAGATCATTTCTCTTACCCAGACAAGTACATCCTCAACGACTCTCACTGGATATGATGTAGCTCTATTTTCTAATTTCACCGCTAAACTTCTCAGCTTCAACTCGCCAACTTATAAAGAAGAAAATATAGAATGAGGTATTACATTTTTGGAAGCTCTTAAATCACAAAGAGCATCAAAAAAGTGTAACTCCCTTATGGTTCATGGTATGATGAATGTCCCATGATACTTGTAATTTTTTGGCATTGATAATGTTCATGAAATGAGTGTTGGAACATTCCTTTAAAGATTGATCCTCTCATTTCCCTTGAGCCCTCATTGAATGGTACAAATATCTTTTAAGAATTTGGAATACCTTGTTATTTGTTTACTGGCTTCAAGTAAAGGGATGTTGATCTCTATACTCTTGAATGTATCCAAATCTCTTTTTTTACATCGCCTCTTCATCTATATTTTTGGTTTGATCAATAATATTTCGAAAAGGAAGGGTTTTAGGAGGAATATCATCAATATTTTTTTACCTTTATCTTTCTCCTTATGTTTCTCAGTAGTTTGTGTGGAATGGGGATTTTCTAGAGATGAGGTGAATGCTGGTGGAATGGTAGGTACAAATATATCAATCAATTGCCTCCCACTTCTAAATCTGATGGCACTAACATTTCCCTTGGGAATTTTAGTAGGTTGGGAAAGAATATTTTTAGAGTTCTTACTTACCAGTTCATGGAGGGTAGGGGAAATTTGGTTCATTTCTGTCTTAAACTCCCTAAACTCTAAACCTTGACTCTCGAACTCATTCTATTGATTAAGTAAAATTTACTTCAAAAGTTCATCAGTGTTATAATTTACAATGGTTGGTGTATTAATTTGTTGATGGCTTTTTGATGTTTGGGATTTAAATATTCTTTGGTGTTGTTGGAAACCTTACTGGTAAGGCAGTGGCTGCTAGAAGATTTTTTTAAAAGGGGGACTTTGTTGTTGTCCAAATCCATACCTCATGTCTGATTGATCCTTATGCCCTTGTTTGTATGTTGGTTTAATGGAATCATACTAATTTTGGGGACGTGTCTTTTGTTGTTGCTGATATGGTCTCCCAGGGAACACTACTGCATAATCATCTATTTCTTATAGTTGGGGCAACGGTCAGTTGGGTGGCTTGTCTCAGAGAAAATTCCACAAGGCCTTGAAAGAGGGGGTTGAGATTTCTTTTGAGACAAAACAATCTTCCTTACCATATTGGTCAATAATTCCAACTTAGTATCAATCAAATTATTTTCAAGTGAGGAAGGACTTACATAATGTACTCCTCTAACATGTGGTGTACCTCGATCGCCAAATTGTTGAGAGTTTTGTGTCAACTTTTCGATCAACGCATGTGCATCTGCTTTTGTTTTATCATCAAATTCACTTCCCATATTCTTTCTTGTTCCCCGAAATATCATTATGAATTGAAGTGGTCCTTGTTGCTGGAAAAACTCTCCGCAAGAAAAGATGTTTCAAATTGTTCTAACATGTTACATATTCTGGTTGTAAATAATACATCCAATCCTTTGTAGCTCCATAAGTTGAGAATGGGAATGCTCTTAGTTTTATTTGATCATCAGTGACATTTATTAGTTTCAGGGTTGAGAAAACCAAATTAAATTCTTTAAGGTGTCTATTTGGGTCCTCACTAGATAATCCATGAAACATTGGAAGAAGGTGAATTAACCTATATTTTAGTTCAATGTCCTATTAGAGATTTGAGTATGAAAAACAATTTGGTGGATAGTTGATATCTAGGGTATCCAATTCTCAAATGGTTATATTAAGTTCATTGTTATCATTTTCAGCCATCAAATATTATATTAATTTTGATTTAGAATTTTTAATTACTTCAATGTTCTTGCAGTGGAGGAATTATCCAACTGGTTGATTGTTAAAACATCTCGTTGACTGACAGTTTCTGATTTGATCCCAAAGGTTGGTTTAGTCATAGGGTCATGTTCTAAGAGATCTTTGGGATTAGTTCGTATCATAAATAATATAAAAAAAGAAAATTGGATCATAATAAAAATGATAAGATTTAGTTGATGGTCCAAAAAGAAGAAGAATAAAATAAAAGGAGAAAAAATTCAGATTGGGTAATTAAGGATGAAAGAAAAGAAGAAGAGAATATAATGAAAAATAATATAAATACATCTAATTTTTTGAAATAATTAATTTCCTCTCTGGAAATGATGCCAATTTTAAAGGCGTTTTTGTGGGTTCCCTCAAATGATTATTAGTGTTTGGGGTACTTAGGTGCAACAGACTGGCTGACCAAAGTTGCCTCTCAACAAGGGAGTAATTGAAACAACTTCTTAAAGGTATTAAGAAAATAAAATAAAAGAGAATAAAGAACACTACTTAAAAAAAATGGTTTATTTTTTACCACTTATAAAAATTGATGAAGTATTTTGGAATAATATTTCATTTTATTTTTTAATGAAATTCGATTAATAAGAAACAATAGGAATATTTTTTCTGAAAACTATTTTTATAAAGCGTAATCGATCCAAATCCACCTCTTCACTTCTTTATTAATCATTATCATTTAAATTAAAATCTTTTTAATAATGATAACCAAATTTTTTAACCCTAAAACCCGAAAATAATTAACTTTACCACAAAGATGAAAAGAGTTAAACCATAGGCTAACTTTGGAACCTGCAATCACATCACCCCGCTTTGATTATCATTATAATGCTAGATTATGGTCAATAGTAAATTAAGGAATAAATAAATTATTCAAATAAGGTTTTAATTGAGTTTATGGGATATATTTGAACTCTACAAATTTATCATGTATGGTTTTTTCCAGATTAAGGTCGCACTCACAAAATTTACACAAAATCCTGACCACATTTGTTTTTGTGTTAATTGTTCAATTTATTTATTAGGTTCTTACAATTTAAAAACACAATCAAAAGATAATATTAATTTAATTATAGTATCACTTTGTTTTAAAATAAATGAACGAATAAATTGAGAGTAAGAGCGATTACTAAAAAGAACTACTCTTCATTTGGTGGTGTAGTCATCATAGAAACATATTGAATTTGTAAAGGTTTAGAAAGGGTATAACCCATTATTGTTTCTACTATTGATTTCTGGACCAAATATGATGATAAAGGTAGAATAAAAAAGATTAAAATAGGATAATATATAAGAAAATATAATAAATAGAAGAGGAACATAGATTTTTATTATGAAAAAATAAATATTTCAAAGCATGAAAGAGAGGAAAGCTTAGATGAATAGATCCTTGCATCAAGAGACCCCCCTATGAGTATAAGGAGTTCCAGAACATCTATGTTTGTGAGAGGAATCTTCTATAAATCCAAAATGGCAGCACTTTACTCCTTGGTCGAACTTCCAAATGGGGTTCCCAAGGTGTCAATTTATAGCTAAAATGGGGAGTAGTTTTGGGCACCCGGTTTTTGAGATAACATTTGTGTATCAGTTTTGAGTCAGTAAATGGAATTATCTCGAGTTGGAAAAAAGATAAAAGTTGTACGCCATATTATTGGCTGTCTCCCTATCACATTTGGCATCCAATGGAGGATTAATACATGTGATATGACCAAACTACAGAACTGCATCATTGACTTCGTGCAGATTCTATCCCCCAGATAGATTGGTTTGGATGTCCCCCTTAATGATCTAATTGGGCTTCATTTTCTTTAGATGAGTTATATCTCGTGATGTTTTGGAGAGGCCCACAAAATTTCATCCCATTTAGAGGAACTTATTTTTAGAAATGTGCAAAACAAGGGACAAATGTCCTTGGGCTTCCATGTAGTTTGTCCCATTTACATTCTGGATCATCTCCGACCCTCTAAATCACCTCCTCATACAACGAAATCACTAAAACAATAATAATTTTCGTTTTTAACAGTGATAGAAATTTAATAATTGAATCAAATGTGATGTTCAATTTGAGATAATATTTGAAATTTTAAATACAAAACAAGTTTAAAATAGTGATGTAGGGGTGAAATAGAGCAGTGAATTGTGATACGATCATTATTTATTGATATATTAATGAGTTTTTGTGAAATGGATTAATCTTACATATTAAGTGATATGCTTGAGGTTCATACCACTAATACGTATGATTTTATAAATCTTATATAAATTTATATATTTTATAAAATATGAGTTTTCTAGAAGTACATAGACACCAAAATTTAGTGATACTATGATATATTCTTCAAGGAGTTAAACATTACAGTTTCTTGTAATGAATTTTTATTTGTGTTTAATATGGGAATTCCAATTGACCTAATCAATTCAATTTCTATTAAAGCTATAGGTTCCCTTTGAGATCTTACCTTTACAAATAATGGAGAATCTAAATTCAATGAAAAATAGTGGAGTCCTTATTGTTGATGGTATAAACCTTTATAAATGGAGTAACTAAATTCTTACTTATTTTATATCACATGTTTTTTAGGTGAGTGATGTTGTTATAGTGGGTTTCACCTCTTGGTAGATATACCTCCATTATCTTTACTAATAAAATAAATTTATTGGTTTATGGGAAACACAACAAAGTAATTTTCTTCCATTTCAAATAAAGTATACACTAAAGTTATGTGTCTTTTGGATAATAAATACAGTTGTAAAAATATTTAAAACAAGTATGAAGTGAATTTAAGGATCAACGAATCTAGACTAAAAATATGGATGGATAAATTTGAAGATGGTAGAAAGACTATGGATGTTACTTTTGATGACTATTTCACCAGAGTGAATGTGATAGTCTATCACATTATGGAATTTTGTGAAAATATATAAGATGTAATTGTTGTCAAAAATAAATGAGATAGTTAGTTTCAATCTATAAAATTTAGTAATATAATAAAAGTAAGATATTTCCCTTGATGATCTACACAATACTATTCATAATTATAAATTAAGGAAATATCCTATTTTTATGAAAAAGGATAAATAATATATTGAATCAAAATCCACAAACCTGTTTAAGACTAAGGAGGGGAAAGTTTAATCCTCTCGTGATTCAGATAAAGTTAATTTATGTGATTATAATTAAAAAATATTTATCACCTTCACTTTTAAAATTATAAATATAAGCAGAGAAAAATGCAACTGAAATGTCACAATCAAGTGCTTCAAATGTGGGGGATTGGACACTGTAAAACATAATTCCCAAGAAATACAATTGTGAATCATGAATATTGGTAATAATAACAATTTCCATGAATAGAAGAAAAAAAAATTAGTTCTAAATAATATTATAAAATTAGTGATGAGAAAAAAATTATTTTGAGGAAAATACAAATGAGTTTGTTAAGTAAAAAAGAATATGAAAACTATTATTCAAACAGTTTAAAACATGATTTCGTTGATCTGGATAGTAATTTCATGATACATATTTAAAATAAAAAATAAATTTCTTATACTAAATAGGATTTTTAAGAACACTATAAAGAATATGTGTTAAATTATAGTCTTGAAGTATGCCTTGAAAATTACACAATACTTATTAAGGAATAAATATTCATTAATAAAGAGGTAGTGAAGCCGAAAAAGAGACATTGATAAATTCCAAAAGAAATTATAATGATCTTAATTAGGAAATTATGCTTCTCATTTTATAACTTTGTAAAAAAGCAGAATGGTAGAAAAGGTTTTAAAGAGGATTTTTATAATGAAAAAAACTCAACATGGATGAGTCAAGATGTATTAAGACTAATAAGACACCAAGAAATATGAAAGATGACTATAAAAAGATTTTATAAGTTAAGTAATAAACATCACATAATGTTGTGCAGTGTTTCACATAAGGTTAGGTAAAATACACACCAATGGCTCTTCAAAATTCTAAAACTATATCAACTAATAGTGTAGGTTCAAGAGGATAGTCTAAAAAATCATGGGTTATGAAAAACTCAAAAAACAATAATATTATATCAATGAAAGTTTCAAGAATCTTAATGAATGAAATTTCAAAAAAAACAACGTATATTTAAGCTAAAAATATACCAAGATAGAAGGTGGAAAATTCTATGGAGGCTCAAATGTTTCAAGGAAGGATGATTTTTAGAAGATAATATTGGTTTTTTGGAGTGTTCGAACACAAATCCAATGTTTTATAGTATAATTTTTTTCATCCATTTAATAAGATAAGGTTTTAATTTAGGAATTTATACCTATAGAATAGATGTATCAATCCTATAAATAAATAGATATTGAATGGAAGTTCCTCTGTTGTACCGATTCAAAATAGTTTTTATTTCCTAGAGAAGTACTTTGGAATATGTGACTAGTAGGGTCACTGTATAGAATACTTCCTGAACATGATTCCATATCAAAACTAGTAATATGATAAAGAAAATAATACTAATAGGTGCAACAAATTAGATAAGTCACTCATTGTTTAAGTGAATCTCAAAACTAGCAGGATGATAAATCCATTGATCCTTGAATATGGTTGATCATCACATATAACTAGGGACACCATGGTCTAGATAAATATTAAAGAACAAAATGGTGGTATTGTAACATTTTTGAATGATAGATCCCTGAAAATTAGGGGAATTAGGTCAGTTTATATATGGTGAGAAACTAACCTCATCTTAAAAGATAAAGAGAGGGTATATTTGAAACATTCTAAAAATAAAAAATCACACAAGGTAATCATAAAAGGGTGTAAATAAAATATACAATGCCACTTCATCTGATGTATTTAGATGTATGTTGACCCATGAGACATAATTATACTAATTTGGATCTTTATTTAATCACATATACTGATTATTTGACTAGCTTTTCAAATTTGATGTTCATAAATCACAAATCAATAGCAGTGGTTTTGTTTGAAAATTTCAGGACAATTGATGAGAAAAAATTAGGGTTGTGCCTCAAGATATGAAGATCTAACAAGGTAAGGAGTTTAAAATAAGATAATTTTAATATTAATGGTAAAATTAGGGTATTAAGAATTATAATAGTACTATTTATGCACCCCTTCCAAATAGAGTGGTGAATAGCTCAAATGGAAGTTTGGTAGAGATACGGAGATCCATCTCAGTTGAACACAACATCTAAACATATTACTGGAAGGAGTTTTTTTTAATATCCTTCAATATTAAAAATATCTTCTTGTTGAGACTAAACTCTAACATGACATCCTAGGATATTTTGTATAATTAAAATCACAATTTAGATTATTTTAGGTTGTTTGGTAGTCCAGATCTTAAGGGGATAAAAAGTAAAAAGTTGTGTAAGTTTTTTGAGAAGGCTATAGAAGGTATCTTTTTTGATATCTACCTAATGTAAACCGGTATATATTTTTGGATAAAATACAGCATAAACTGTTTTACTATTTATAAATAAAAATTATTGAAAATAAATCTAACATTAGTGTTCTTTATGTAGAAGTTTTTTTGAATTTTGTTAAAGACAGTAAGAATAATTCTAGAAAATGAAGAGAGGATCATATGAAGTTTTAGACACATGTCACTAATATTGAATCAGATTAGACTATCTATGAAGAGGATTTTGTTAAAAATTAAAAATATGAGTATTAGAAGATAAAGAAACGTGTGAGCTAAAAACATCATTGGAAATATGTCTGGTCCAACTTATACTAAAAGAATACTGATATGTGATAGTCAAACAACCACAATTTCACAAATTATGCCACATTTAGTGGATAAATCAATCAAACATAAAGAATATATTATATTTATGAATGATTAACTAGACCAAAGAGAGAATAATTCCACTTGGGATCTCTCTCCCAAACCAAATGACAATAATATTATTGTTCCTAAGTGGGAATTTAGAAATAAATTAAATGACATTGGAGATCCCATGTGAAACATGGTTTTATGTTTTTTGAAAAAGGAACTCACAAGCTAAGATGTTTGATTTTAAATATTTATTTTCCCATTCTATAAGATTATATTCTAGAATAATGTTTCAGTGGTTTTAGAATATATGAATTATAAAATTTACTAAATTGATATGAAATCATCTTTCTTGAATAGAGAGGCGAAAAACTAATTATACATTAGGGAACCTAAGGGATTCATTCTTGATGATGATGAATCTATGTATGTAAGTTAAATAATTCCTTATATGTGTTAAATAAGGCCCCCAAGAATTGGTATTTAGGGTTATACAACTATTTGAGTAAACTAAAATTTAAAAAAAAAAGGAATGCTGAACCTAAAAGATTACATAAAATATTTGGTGGAAATTTCTCTCATAGTAATTATATATTTTGATGTCATTATATTTGTAGGTGATCAAAAGATTTCTGGTAAATAGTTTTATATAATGATTAATACTCAATTATAGATATTTATTCTAGGAGAGTTGAGGTGTTTTCTAGGATTACATGTGTTGTAAATAAAATATTTCAACTTTTTCTCCCAATAAAAGTATATTGAGGAATTATTAACTTAGTTCAGCATGAAAGACTCCAATACAGTATCTAAACTAACATAAGTTGGTTTGAAACTAGGAAAATATTTTGAAGGGGAAGGGTAAATTAGTAGTATTTTAGAATATTTATTAGTATCCTACTCTATCTAACTCCATCCAGACCAGATATAGTCTAAATTGTGAGCGTATATTAATGAAATCAATGTGATTCTAAGAAATCATATTTAATGGATACAAAAAAGTGTTCTGAAGTATATTAAATGAACCTTCATTTGTGGAATAATTTATAATATAATAAATAACATAAATATTTCTAGGTGTAATAATGATAAATGGGTTAGTAATTTTAATGATATAAGATCTACTTCTTGTGTAATCTTTAGTCTAGTACAATTTTCTGTGAGTTGTCACTCTAAGAAATAGGAATAAATCACACAGACCACTATAGAGGATAAATATATTTATGCTACTAGTTCTTGTACTCTTATGATCTATATGGAGGAGAATCATGACTATTTTAGGGTAAATATTTGAAGACCTTCATATATTTCAAGATAAAATTAAAGAGATATTTATATTTCTAAGATACTTGTGCAACACTCTATGTTTAAGAACATTGATATCAAGTTTCACATCATTATAGAAAAGGTTTTCATTAGTAATATGAAGTTGGAATTCATTTATACTTGATACCATTCTATAGATATATTAATTAAATCTATTCTTTTGGATTTGTTTGAGACAATATGTTTGAACATTAATGTTCAAACATTCCCTCTATATTAAGGTACATTAAGAGGTACCCCTCACATAGATTTTGACTGTGTTTTTAATGAGGGAGAAATAGGTCAAAACTCTTTTTCATAATGGGGGATAATAAGTTCCATATTATCTATTTTATTTTTAATATTCATGAGACTTTATTATTATGAATAATGGATTTTTTATAATAGGTGATTTTATTGATTAAGGGGTAATGATTTCAAATTACATGGAATAATATTTATTTTCATTGAGGTAAGATGGTATCTTAAAAAACAACATGATCTTGTGGTGTAGTTTCAAGACCCATATCAAGGTTCATTTGATATTATAGGATGTCTCTTAATTAATTTTTAGTTTTGAAATGATTTTATCGAAGTTGATAACAAATCCAAATAGGGTTATTGAACAACCTAAGGTACTTATTGAGGAATGTTTTATCTGTTTTTAACTATCTAATAAGGTTATGGAGGATAAATTAGGATATGTGTGAAATAATTTTGAACTGATATAAAATTGATTATATGTTTTTGGTAGGACTGCTGTTTGTATTTGGAATTTTAGATGATTTAAAATTTACCTATTTAGTGGACACATATGATGCACAAGTGTACAAGGAATAAAAGTGTACATTTTTGGGATACATATGATAAAATGATGGTACGTATAATGTTCCTATTAGGTGAAACATAAAATAAAATATGTATAGAATGCATAAGATGTTTTAATGATACATAAAATGAAATGATGATACACATGATGTCACTGTGATGTGAATCATATAAGTGACTATGTACACAATGTATAAGAAGTTTCAAATGATATGCACTGTAAATACATATAATATCCTTCTGAGAAAGATTGAAAATTATAAATTATTGGTTGATATGTAATAAGTTTAGAATATTCCAATGATATTTTTCTAGAATAAATCTAAAATGTGTCTAAGTAATGAATCTTACATGAGAACCACCTAAGAGATGGAGGAATATATAAAATGTGTTGAATCAGAATTTGGAAATGTAAAAATGTACAATATATTATTTATGAAATATAAGATATAATTTCTAAAGATATTGAAAGTTGTTTAGTAATGAGATTAATCTTACATAGTAGATGATATGATTGAGGTTTATACTACTGATATGTTAGATATTAAGAAATCTTATATAAATTAATATAATTTAAAAAATATGGATTTATCTAAAAGAATTTGGACGCCAACATTTGAAAATTCTATGATATTTTCTTTAATTTTTTAAATATTGAAACTATAGGAAAAAAATTATAAGACAGGGTGAGTATAAAACATCAAATTGGATGTGATTTTGTAATGAAAGAGGCAACTTTGGTTGGACAAATTTGAGTAGAATGGTAATAGGGGGTGAGTTGACCTTAAAAACCAAATAGAAAAATACATGTTTAAAAACGTCTTTATAAAATATAGAAGAAATTAAAACCATTTTAAGAGATAAACAAAATAATAAAATCTTAAATCATAACAATATAATTAAATATTACAATACATGAGGAAGAATAAAACAATGTGTGATTTGATAATAAATTAATTAAGCACATTTGATGGATTAAATAAATGATTAAATGTATGAATTAATGTAAAAAATAAATGAATTTTTGGAAAGTAATTAAGGTACAATATTTGATAACTATATTTTATAATAAATCAAAAATATCCCTTACACATACGACCTCATGTTCTTGAGTATTTAAGGTATTATTCCATTAGAATTAAGGGTAGCCAAGATACCAAAACATTTCCTTGATTTTTAGGTTGTATAAATAAACCAAAATTAGAATAGACATTAGAAATTTAATGGGAAATATAGAAACCTCAAAGAGTGTATCCTGTTGAGTTTTTAATTGAAATGGAAATAAAAACAATGTCCCAAACCTTAATGGTAGTTAGCATCAAAATTAGAAGACTCATGAAGATGAGAGGATTTTTAAGAAATGGTCACTTTTTAGTAAAACTCAATTTTCTCTAAAAAATATGATAAACACTAGGATGGAATGATAATATGAAACTGTGTGGAGAGATTTTTAAATTTTCACAAAATCGTGATTGGGGATGCGAGGAATTAAAAGAGATAGAACACTAAGAGAGATTTTTTGATCATAGCCCATTATCATTGGATATTGGAAGAGAAGTTCTGTTTACAATGCCACCAAGGTCCTTATTTATATCATTGAAAATATTCATTAAGATTACATATTTTTTAGGGGTCATTAGGTCATTGAAAGAAAATTTAATGGTATTTTTACCATTATTAAAGCCTGGTTGGTCATAGGTTATAGAAACATGGTCAAATTCGCTATGATGTGGACGTGTTCATTGTATAACGGATCCTAGAGATGAAACATAGATAATGATAGGAATTTTTATAGGTTATATCAATTTTTAGGCATCTTCGGTATAGGTATTGAACAGTGACATGGAAGACTACAACATAGAAAACTTACTGTGTAGGCATATAACTTGCGGTGTGACCTTGCCTAAGATTTTTGGATCAAGGATTTTACTACGGTGCAAAAAAAAATTTAATTATAACCATCATAGAGTAATTTGGACAAAGATGAATTGATATGTCCTTAACTGTGTTCCTTCTTATAAAAATATAATTCCTATTTTGTGACATTTTGTGAGTTTATGTAGAGTTTTTCACCATGGCGAAGATGTGAAGTGAAAAGGCCTTCTATTGTTTTGGGAACTTCACTCCAAGAGTTCATTAATTCCATCAATCATACATCAACGATATTTCAAAATTCTAATATGATTTTATCAAATCTATATGAATAAAACTAAAAGAAATATACAAACACTTTAAAGAGTGTTTGTGATCACTAAAACAAAATAACGATGAAAAGAAAAAAATATTCTAGTATTTATTATTAAAACACTTGAATAAAAAATAAATTAAGAATAAAACATGATAAATTTTAAAAAGAGTTTGAGTTACCATGATACCAAGATTTCTCCCCCTTTGAAAAACGAAGAACTCATCCCACAAAAAAATCTCTTTAATTATTGAGATTCTTCTACCCACAAACACTTATACCCCTTAATATAAAACTTCTCCCAAAAATATTTTAGAGTATTTATACCCCTTTGAAATAACAAAATATGTTCCAAATATGGGGTTAAATAAAAAAGAAATAATATTTAAAACTACTTTTATCATTATAAATTATCCTTTAAGATATTCAAAAAAAATATATAATCTAAAACAATATTTCAAAAATTAAATATTATGAATAGTGATTTTAAATAATTCTTAAGAAAAAATTTAATAAAGTAAAAAAAATAAAGTTATTTTTTGAAAAATACAAATATTTAAATAAAAGTTTGAAAAAAATGAAAAGGTGTATCTTCTAAGATCATTTAAGTATAAAAAAGATTAGACCCCCTCAAATAATTCATTAGTAATTTTAAAGGTATCATTACCAATAAAAAAATTTAAATAAAGAAATAAAATATTAAAAAATTAAATAACATTCCGCGATTAATGTTTAGCATAGTTTCTATTAATATACCATAGAAAATACTCTATTATTTTTAAATCTGGTGTGTTGAAATGGCGTACTACTCATGACTAGGATGGAGAGAGGTTAAAAAACATAATCAATTCTATTTAGGATAAAATCCATCGGATAATCTATAATAGAACCATATCCACTTGCCTGTACACAAATAAGAATTTTTTTCTTGGAGTTTCACACTCACTTAACTTTACCAAAACTATGAAAAGTTTGATAACACATTTTATTTGAAAAAGGAAGCGAACATTTTTTTAAAATACATTTTCAAATAAAAGAAATTAAAAAAATATATACAATTTTTCTAATATTAATTGATAAATATCACAATATTATCACACCCAAATTTCATTTGATGAATTGAAAGTGATCAAGAAGAATGATTTAGTAAAGATATCAGCAAAATGAATGTTTTTACAAAAAAAATCAAGAATGAAATAACCTTTTTGAAATTCTTCTCATTGAATGTGGGGAGTTAGATCAATGTTATTAGTGTGAAATTGTACGATAGGGTTTTTAGAGATTCTAAACCCAGTTGTTTTGTTACACCTAATAGGGATGAAATAATATGTTATCTCAAACTCCTAGAGTGTATGTTTCATTTTTATAACTTGAGAACAACAACTCCAAGTGGATATGTATTCTGATTTATCTATAGAAAGTGAAATTGTGTTTTTATTCTTACTTCTCCATGGGATAAGAAATTTTCATAGTAGATGTAAAGTTCCAATGGTACTTTTAAAATCTAGTTGGACTCCTCTAAAACCAAAATCATAAAAATAATAAAGTTCAAAATAGGTTTCCTTAAAACAAAACAACCCATGGTTTTTAGATCATTTCAAATAATGAAGAATTATTTTGAGAGATTTTAAATGATAACACTTTATATTTGATTAAAAATAGGCACAAAGGCTTACACTAATCATGATATATATCCATGTTATAGTAAGATAAATTAGACATCTAATTATACTTTGATAGAACATTTTTTCAACTGTTTAACCAAATTCATCCAATGTTATCTTACATGTTGTACTCATGTGTGTTATAATTTCCTTATCATGATTCATGCCGAAATTCATTATATGTTCATTATTTCATTTCCTTTGTTTTTAAAAGGTTCAATCATAATTTTCAGAAATTTTAAAACCAAGGATGAATTTAAGTTCACCCATAAAACACATTTCTAACACTTTATTCATTAAATCAAAAAATTCAATACAAATGGTTTCTTAAGTTCAACATAAAATTGAATAATTGAAAAAAAAATATGTTTTTTTAAAAAAAATGGTGGAATCAGCTTTTTTTATTTTTATATTACAAGATAATATAAATTTTGTTAACATCCCAAACAAAGATTGAAGGATTTTTCTAAACCATGAAGTTCATTGGTTAACATGAATTTTTTTTTCAAAATTATAGGCTTAAAAACTATATGGTTGGTCCATGAAATCATTTTTAGAAATAAAACCATTTAAAAATCAATTTTTTCATCCATTATAAAAAGATTAAATTAAAATTGATTGGTAAATTCCAATAAAATTATCATGGATTATAATCATGCTATGGGTATAATGGTTTCACCATAATCAATATTGTCTTCATTATTATACATTTCAGCAATAATTGAAGCCTTATTATGATTTATAGTTTCTTTATTATCAAGTTTTTTTAGAAACCCACTTAGTACCACTAATAGGATAATTATCCATACATTCCCTGAGATTCCAAATGGTTCCTCTGAAATTAGATCAGCTCTTCTGTCATAGAAACAATACAATTTTCAACATTAATTGCATCATTAAGGGAATTAGGTTCAAGGTGAGAGAAAAAATCTTGATGTACAACCTCATTTAAATACAATAATCTAGTATGATATATGGATTTTAATTCATTGACAAAAATATCAAGGGCAAGGGAATATGAAGTGGATGGGGAATTTAGAGAGATGAGAGACCATCTCTCTCTAGAAATCATAATATCTTAGGGCTTTGCGGCCCGTTTTCATGGATCTTCATCCGCATGTTATATTTTCTCTTGCCCATGATATTTGAATCCCATCATTTTGTGACCCCCAAATGAAACAGATGCCTAATGCACAAGATATCATGGTGGAAAATCTAAAATATGGTGTCCCTAATGGAAGCTTTCATACTCTTTCGTTATCTGGTTGAACTTAGGTGATTTCACCCCTTGATGCCCTGAGGAATTCTGACCTCGGAAAAAGAATCACGACGAAGCCTCCCCTCTTCAAGAGACTTTATGGTGGTGGTTTTATAGTAGAAGAAGACTCAGAATCTCTTAAAAAAATCACGGAGTTGTGCAAATTCTCAGTCATGGGCTGAATTTCCTATCTTAAAGGTGACCACCCCGGGCCATTACCTGATTTACATTTATATATTTCACATTGTTGGAATACTTAAAACTAGAAATGGATTCCAATAGGTAATGGATATTTTCACATTCTTTCGAAATCACATGAAGATCTAGAGAAGGTTTGGAAGATAGGAAACTGTAATCTAAAACAAGGATTTCTTAGATTATATGACTGGGACTATGCTTTCAACCCCCACAAATATAGGAATACCACATCACAAGTCTAGGTCAAACTACATGGCCTGAATTTGTTCTTTGGGCATGCAAAAATACTAAATGATATTCTATCCTATGTTGGATCTCCTCTCAAAATTGGTCAATGAACCTTAAATGCTGACCTTGGCCTCTTTGTGAGAGTGATGGTGGGAATCAACTTAGAATCAAAGCTACCCAACACAATTAATTTCAATAATAATGACTACAAAATTGAAATTAGAATAGAATGTGAAGGAAGACCTCCCTTTTGTTAAATTTTCATGATCATTGGACACACAATCTCCAATTTTAGGGTTGTCTGGAAGCAAGTAAATCATCCAATTTAAAATGAATGAAAAAAAATAAGGAAAATAGGAAAGATAAAGATACCATGTTAGATATACTGAATCCTCCCAAAAATAAATCTGATATATGTGTCAAAAATCACACAACTTGGTACATTTAGAGGATAATTCAGGTATAACCTGGGCAGATGTTGCTGAATAGGAAGATAAATATAATAAAGAACAAAGCCTCTTATAAGAAATTAAGAATCTATTTCTAGATACTATCAGGCTTTCCAATCATGAACCTGAGAAATCATACCTTACTACCTATCAACCTGAGTTGGTTTTGTGCTCTAATTTCACCTGTAATTCTACACATGCACTGGACAGGGGGGGATTCAACTCCTTGAAATGAAAAAAATAAATGCAATGCATACAATACATATAATGCAGATAATTACATAGGGTCAACCTCTATGAAAAGTGTGGATCCACACACCTCCCCAGCTTTGGGTACTGGACAGATATAGAAACCCCCCTCCATAAAGGCCACTGCTACTCTAGGGAAGAAGAATGAGATCAAAAGTGAAGTTAATGATTTACATTCTTTTCCCTCGAATCATAACATTTCTGCTAATAGCTCTAAATGAATAGAGATCACTATCATGTCTTCTAGCTTGAAGGCTATTCAAACATTGAAATAGCCCATCACATCTAAGATTAATGAAACTATTACCAAGACCCTGGAATCTATAAACCCTAGTAAGGATAAGACACCCTCAGTACAAGACCCTCTGCAAATGAAGGATAACACCACTGAGCAGATGCAGTGTCTTCCACCTGTAATGGGAGTTGTCCAAACCTCTTCTATCATGGAGGTATTTGGTGTGGATAAGCCTCAGGAAAACCCCTCAATACCTTGCACTTTCCAATAGTAGGATTCAACTATCTCAATGTATTAACCCCTTTTATCTATTGATAGTCTGAATACCAATTTTGTAAAACATGGGAGCATGTATACCATTCTGATCGATGATCATGCCAAAGCACATCCCCCTAAAAAAAGTTCACAAAACCACTTCTCAGTCCTTGGAATATATAAAACCTATAACATATAATTCACCCTTGGTACAGGATATTATGAAAATGAAATCCAACCATAAATCTACTTAGTAGATGCAGTGTTTTCCTTCTACTCGGTACATTGCCGAACTTAAAACTCCTCTTGTTTCTAGTGTGGAGAAGATAAAGGTTGACTCTATAATCTCTTGCAATGTTCCACAGTAGGACGCAGAGGAATCGAACGATCCAGGTACACCTATTCCTCCTAATATAATCTCCTCTTTTGTTAGATCTAATATTATAGACAATATTGATAATCCAAGGAACTCTAAAAACGTGCCATCTAATAAAAATAACAGCCCTTTGATGTTGGGCAACCAGAACCGTATAGACTCAGAAATACATATCACATAAAATAAACCCACCTAGGGGAATGTTAACATTAAATATTCAAACAACCCCTCTTCCAAATCTACCAATGAACAAGATCATACCACTAATAGTTATAATTCTCAAAATGTTATAAGTTCTTCTATAAATAAACATTCATGGAAAAAGAAAAATGGGAGTTCTAACTCCAAATTCCAGTTCAAATGAAGATTCTATTTTTGAATTGTCAGAGTATTGCCGACTCTAACACTTTTATTGTTCTAAAATTAATTATTAATACTCATAGAGCTATGTTATTTGTTATTAATGAACCCAAAATTTCCTTCTCTTCTAAATATTCTCATTTATGTTAGAATAAATATATTTTTAGCGGTTAAATAAAAAATATATCTAATATGTAATCTCTTTGGATTTTTTGCATTCTTCTTTACAGAATGTTTTCATTTTCAATGTCTTTGTTCAAATTTTTACTTGAAATTTTATTAGGGATGGGACACAATTATTTTTCTATTTTTTTTATAGTAAGAATAGATACCATGAAAGAAGAACTATATGGAAGTAACTTTCATATCTAGGCACTAGTTTTAATTCCCCTTGGTTTCTTATTGGAGACATAAATGTCATCTTCAATGCAAGTGAAACAATTGGACCATCTCATGCTTCTATATCTTCAGGAGAATTTAAAACCTCAGTTGATGACAATAATATGATTGAAATTAACCTCACTAGTACAAAATACACTTGGTATAGAAAAAATTACAATCGAGTGGTTTCTTCCATGTTAGATAGAGCTTCCAGGAATTTACAATCATTAGATAATTGGGACACAATCTCAAGAACCACTCTACACAAACTAAACTCTGATTATCACCCCATTTTGTTGAATATCTCTACTAAAAACATGAAACCTTGTATACCTTTCAAATTTAACAATGTGTGGTTCTCTAATATAGATTGCACCAATACCGTCCAAATCTTTTGGTCTTGCATGTCTCAAACCTATGATTCATTTTCCTATACGTTTAAATTTAAACATCTCAAACAAACACTAAAAAGTTGGTGCAGCTTCAAGGCCAATCAAATTAACAATGACATCCTTCTTCTGGAGGATGAACTAAATGTTCAACAAAACAATAATACTACTTCTAACCTTAGCACTGATCTAACTCAAGAAATAAACCTTGCGGTTGAAATTAACTCTTTTCTCACATTTAAAGAAAATATGAGAGAAAAATTATTTAAATTTAAATGGTTATCAGATGGTTAAAGAAATACCAAGTTCTATAACTCACTACTGGAAAAGTAGGCTATACCAACGGTTTAAAACAATTGGTATAGGCTGGAAAACCGTTGGTATAGACTATACCAACTGTTTTCCAAACCATTGGCTAGTAAGCCGTGAGGAAAGCCATATACCAACGGTTTCACCTAAACCGTTGGTATAGGTGTTCCAGAATTCTAGAAAAGATATACCAACGGTTCTGAACTGTTGGTATAAGCTTTCCAGAATTCTGGAAGAGGCTATACCAACGGTTTAGAACCGTTGGTATAAGATTCCCCAAAAAAAGATATCCCAACTGTTTAGAACCGTTGTTATCAGATTTCCAGAATTCTGGAAAAGGATATACCAACGGTTCTAAACTGTTGGGATAGCCTTTTCCAGAATTCTGGAAAAAGATATACCAACAGTTCTGAACCGTTGGTATAACCTTTTCCAGAGCTGCTACACAGCAGCCCCCCAGAAGCCCTCCAGTAGCCCTACCATCCACCTGCACACCTGCATAAATAAACACTGCACAACAACCCTCAATATACCCTCCACTATACACCTGTATAAAAAATATCACAAAAACCACATTCATATTTCAAACAGTATAAAAAACACCTAAAATAGCCCAAAAAACACATATGACAACAATCATCCGGTGGTAATTCACCTCCCCCATGCACAACCCCCCAACCAGCACACCTCCCCATCAAATTCTAATAGGCAGAATAGTTTGATAAATATCTGTTAGAGTTGAATAATAATTTCAAATTGGCTAAAATCCCTTTTTTTGTGATCCTAGGTTTGGGTATGTAATGATTTGTGATGAATTTTGCATTGAACTTGTATTGTTTATATTATATGGTGAAAAGGTATTTTCATAGGAGTCTCATCACTTATGACCCCATTAGTGAAACTACCCAACTCATGAAAAATAGTTTGCGACTATCGTTGATGAGTGTAAATTTCAGTTGTATTCACTTAAAATGATATCCTTTTGAAATAAAAGAGAGACTTTGAGTGGTTTCGTCCACCCCGCACCTCGGATTGAGGCGGAGTTGACTTGTACACGTCACAAATGACCCATGGATCTTTTTACTAAAGTATCAACACAATCCGAATTTGTTTGGTTGGTTTCCCGTATGCCGGTTGTTTTTACATAAAAGCGTATCCATTTTAAACAAAATAAATACACTTTGAGTGATACCGACCACACCATGCCTCGGATTGAGGCATGGTTGACTCGTACACATCACAAATGACCCATAGATCCTTGTCCTATAGTATCAACAGTATCTGAATGTGTTTGGTCCATTTTCCATATGTCAATTGTTGTTTTTAGTTAAACTGTTGTCCATTTCAAAAAAATAGTTAGACACTTTGAGTGGTTCCATCCACACATCGCCTTGGATTGAGGCGGGGTTGATTCCTACACGTCACAAATGACCCATGGATCATTGTCCTAATGTTTCAACAGAATCCGAATGCGTTTGGTTAGTTTTCCGTATGTGGTTTTTTTTACATAAAAGTGCATCCATTTTAAACAAAAGAAAGACATTTTGAGTGGTACCGGCCACGCCGGCCCTCAGATTGAGGCGGGGTTGACTCCTACACGTCACAAATGACCAATGAATACATTTCCTTAAGTATCAACAGTATATGAATTCCTTTTCTCTATTTTCCGTATGGCAGTTTTTTTAACTTAAACTATTGTCCATTTCAAAGAAAAGTGACACACTTTGAGTGGTTCCGGCCACACTGGCCCTCGGTTTGAGGAAGGATTGACTCGTACATGTCACATATGACCCATGGATCGTTTTCCTAAAGTTTCAATAAAATCTAAATGCCTTTGGTCGGTTTTCCGTATGTTTGTTGTTGTTTTTACATAAACTGTTGTCCATTTCAAAGAAAAGTTAGACACTTTGAGTGGTGTCGGCCACACCGCGCCTCAGATTGTGGAGGGGTTGACTCGTACAAGTCAAAAATGACACATGGATCATTTTCCTACAGTTTCAATAGAATCCGAATGGGTTTGGTCTGTTTTCCGTATGTCAGTTGTTGTTTTTACTTAAACTGTTGTCCATTACAAAGAAAAGTTAGACACTTTGAGTGGTGTCGGCCACACCGCGCCTCAGATTGAGGCGGGGTTGACTCGTACACGTCAAAAATGACCCATAAATACATTTCCTAATGTGTCAACAGTATTTGAATTCCTTTGGTCCATTTTCCGTATGTGGTTTTTTTACTTAAAAGCGCATCCATTTTAAACAAAAGAAAGACAATTTGAGTGGTACCGGCCACACCGGGCCTCGGATTGAGGCGGGGTTGACTCGTACACGTCACATATGACCCATGGATCCTTGTCCTATAGTTTAAATAGAATCCAAATGCGTTTCATTTATTTTTAGTATGCCAGTTGTTGTTGTCACTTAAAATCCGGTCCATTTCAAATAAAAGGTAGACACTTTGAGTGGTGCCAGCCACACTACACCTTGGATTGAGGCGGGTTTGACTCCTACACACCACAAATGACCCATGGATACATGTCCTAATGTATCAACAGTATCTGAATGCCTTTGGTCCATTTTCCGTATGTGGTTTTTTTACTTAAAAGTGCATCCATTTAAAAAAAAAAGACACTTTGAGTGGTACCGGCCACACCGGCCCTCGGATTGAGGCGGGGTTGACTCGTACACGTCACATATGACCCATGGATTGTTGTCCTATAGTTTAAACAGAATCTGAATGCGTTTGGTCTGTTTTCCGTATGCCAGTTGTTGTTTTCACTTAAAATCATGTCCATTTCAAATAAAAGTTAGACACTTTGAGTGGTTCTGGCCACACCGCACCTCAGATTGAGACGGGATTGACTTGTACACATCACATATGACCCATGGATACATGTCCTAAAGTATCAACAGTATCCGAATGTGTTTGGTCCATTTTCCGTATGTGGTTTGTTTTACTTAAAAGTGCATCCATTTTAATCAAAAGAAAGACATTTTGAGTGGTACCGGCCACAACGGCCCTCGGATTGAGGCGGGGCTGACTCGTACACGTCACATATGACACATGGATCATTTTACTATAGTTTAAACAGTTATGAATTCATTTGGTCTATTTTCCGTATGCCAGTTGTTGTTTTCACTTAAAATCATGTCCATTTCAAATAAAAGTTAGACACTTTGAGTGGTGCCAGCCACACCGCGCCTCGGATTGAGGCGGGGTTGACTCTTACATGCCACAAATGACCCATGGATACATGTCCTAAAGTATCAACAGTATCTGAATGCCTTTGGTCTGTTTTCCATATGTGGTTTTTTTTACTTAAAAGCGCATCCATTTTAAACAAAAGAAAGACACTTTGAGTTGTATCGGCCACACCGGCCCTCGGATTGAGGCGGGGTTGACTCGTACACGTCACATATGACCCATGGATTGTTTTCCTATAGTTTAAACAGAATCCGAATGCGTTTGGTCTATTTTTCGTATGCCAGTTGTTGTTTTCACTTAAAATCCTGTCCATTTCAAATAAAAGTTAGACACTTTGAGTGGTGTCGGCCACACCACGCCTCGGATTGAGGTGGGGTGGACTCCTACACACAAAAAATGACGCATGTATACATGTCCTAAAGTATCAACAGTATCTGAATGTCTTTGGTCCGTTTTCCGTATGTGGTTTTTTTACTTAAAAGCGCATCCATTTTAAACAAAAGAAATACACTTTGAGTGGTATCGGCCACACCGGCCCTCGGATTGAGGCAGGGTTGACTCGTACACATCACATATGACCCATGGATCGTTGTCCTATAGTTTAAACAGAATCCAAATGCATTTGGTCTGTTTTCCGTATGCCGGTTGTTATTTTCACTTAAAATCATGTACATTTCAGATAAAAGTTAGACACTTTGAGTGGTGTTGGCCACACCGTGCCTCGGATTGAGGCGGGGTTGACTCATACATGTCACATATGACCCATGGATACATGTCCTAAAGTATCAACAGTATCCGAATGCGTTTGGTCCATTTTCCATATGTGATTTTTTTTACTTAAAAATGCATCCATTTGGCGATATTGCTCTATCAGGCAGTCATCCACGATAGTTAATTTCTCTAACTCTGTGCCCGCTCTATCACACCATCCAACATATAGCTCATGCTTATAATCTCCCCAAAGCTCTCCTAGCTCTTTTAAACGCGCTGGTCGTGCACCTTCGCCATCAGGGAAGTTAAACTGAAGCTGAAACCAAATTGGTTAGTTCATTTAAATACAAAAATATACTACATTAAATCCAGAAGATTTTTTACCCATATTTGTGCCCACGCGTTATCCTTGACTTCAGGTGGCAGATGTCTCCAAGAGAGAGGGATGACCGGAATGATATCGTAGTATTTGGCTAGCATCGCCAAAAAACCCCGACATTGCTGCCCAGATTTCTCAATCATTTGTCCATTAAAATTGTATTCAACCATCAACTGTGTCTGGCGGTTCTATACCGCATGCAAGAGAGTATGCCCCCTCCCCCGCCTCCTATCTGTAGATGAATATGTTATTAAAGAAAAATAATATCAATTCAAGTTATACTAAAAATAAATTTTTGTATAAAAATTTGATAGAGTTATATAAATATACCTGTGGTAGTCGGATCAATGGGTGCAGAAGCTGAAGGAATATCCGGTACAGGTGGAGTGTCCCTCAGTGTATGCTCCTCATCCACATACTGTGTCGCAGTAGGAGTCGAAGAAGGTGGAATATAATAGCCCAGAGATAATGAACTAGAAGCAAAAGATGATGGCGTAGATGTCTGGCCAGTTGGTAGTGTAAACATCGGAGGTCTAAATATCTCATATGTCCCTGAAGACACACCATGATCAAAATAGGGCGTAGAAGATACGTCTGTGGTAGTGGGTCATCTAAATCTCGCCCCACGAGCCCTTGTACCACCGGCCTCAGTACCGGGACCACTAGATGATCGTCCATCTCTGACACCACCCCCCTCCTACCACCAATCTCTCTACTGGGAGCAATATCAGGCTCCTCGTCAGATATCTGTCGTCTAGGGGATGGATCCTGAAAAAAAGTTTGACAGAAACGTAAACACATGATATTATAAGTTATTGAAATATTTATATTTGAAATAAAATACTCACAACAGGGATGAGTGGTGGAACACCCATCTATACCATGCGACGATTATTATATGTCATCTTTTTTCGATTCCTCTCTTCAGTGGGTGTCATTTCCTGCAATGAAAACAAATATGGAAGTAATTAGAAACAGATAACTAATGTGTAACCCAAAAAACAAAATATAGAAAAACCATTATGATAAAAAGAACATAATGAAATATAAGATTTATGGTGTTATGAAGGTAAGTACTAGGATACACACTCTGAATGATGTAGGTGAAACATGTAGGAGAGAACACGACTGTATGATTCTATATATTTCCCACCACAACTTCGGGTTCACAATCAACTCTGACAATTGAGTTGTTGGGGTCATCATAAGTAATAAACAGATTGCTTCCAATTGCATTAGGGATAGTGTAAACTTCATCATCACCATCATCAAAAACATGTCTTGGATTTACTTCAATAATTACAACGAATTTAGGATGACGATGATCTTTGACATAAAAAACTTGTTTCACCATTGATGCCAATACATATGGTTCATCGGTGGCAAGAGTGAGAGTCATGTCAATAACTTGAAATCCACAATCATCAATAAAGGTGCCTTGCCTCATCATTGAATCAAACCATTGACATTTCATCATCGTTACTCGACCATGCGAGTAATAATCCAAAATTATTATTTTCTTCACGACACCATAATAAGAAACTTTTCTAGAACGAGGTCTAGTGTCTGATGAACTGGAATAACAGTCTGTTGTGGCAGTTAGCATAACACCATTATGCTTTGTTCTCATGTTTCTTGCTCGTTCAGTGATAATAAATATGTATCCATTGATCATAAGTGATTTACAATCACGAACCATGGTATTAGTACCAAAAGCCAAAGCTCTTACTTCCTCAGAAACAGAGTCTGTAGGAAAACTCGATACCTAAAATATAAACAAATAGTAAACTTATTTAAATATAATTTTTATTTAGTTATTACAGAAATATTTTTACCTTCAATTTCAACCAAGCAGAAAACCCTTTGCTATGCAAAGTCTCCTTCTTTCTCAAAGATAAAGAACGATGCTTTCTATATATCAATTCTTTATGTTCCCTCTAGATAAAAATAATAATAGTTTAAAAAATATTTAAAATTACAAGAGATAAGATAATAGATACATGTAAAATTAACTTACTTGATATACTCATCGAACAAATCACAATTGAACAACATTGTGTGATGTGCCATCTCTCGCTCTTCAAGGCTTAATGTTGTCAATGTATATGATCCCAGAATTCCTCCTGTCTGAGGAAGTGATGGAAAACTGGGTTCAATGTTCCCAT
Source organism: Viscum album (assembly GCA_963277665.1). Classification (NCBI taxonomy): domain Eukaryota; kingdom Viridiplantae; phylum Streptophyta; class Magnoliopsida; order Santalales; family Viscaceae; genus Viscum; species Viscum album. Next base: position 1,231,600,365 of record OY728135.1, on the reverse strand, counting down.
ACTGTTCTTCTTCACTTCTCATTGGTCTGTTTATTCTCGTAGTATGATCAGACAAATACATTGAGCAGAAATCCATACATTCTTGAGCCAAGTAACCGTTCACAATAGAACCTTCGGGATAATTCCTATTCCGAACATATGATTTCAATGTGCACATGTTTCTTTCAGTTGGATACATCCAACGGAAAGCAACGGGTCCTCCAAGAAGTATTACGGTCGGAAGATGGATAGTCAGATGCAACATGCATATAAAAAATGATGGAGGGAATATTTTCTCTAACTCACACAAAATTAATGGTGTCTCTGCCAACAATTTTTGCACGAGGGATTTGGTCAACCTCTTAGCAAAAAGATCTCTAAACAAATAGCACAACCGAATAACTGAGACTCTAACATTATTGGACAAGAGATGATGGATTGATATTGGAATCAACTCATGCAAAAGGACGTGATAATCATGAGTCTTCAAAGATTTCAACTTCAACTCTTTTCTGTTGACCCGTTTTGATATATTTCTTGAATAGCCATCAGGAACATTAATTGTCTCTAGCACTTCCAGAAATTGATTTTTTTTCAGCAGGAGTCATCACATAAGAAGCACATGGAACTTGCCATTTATTTTCACTGATACAGACAGGATGCAATTCTGGTCTGATCCCCCAATCTACCAGGTCGCGCTGAGATCGTAAATCATCTTTTGTCTTCCCCTTGACATTTAGAAGAATCGAAAGCAACATTTCACATATATTCTTTTCAATGTGCATTACGTCTAAGAAATGATGTAACAAGTTGGTTGACCAATATGACAACTCAAAGAATATACTCTTCCTCTTCCAATTGTAATAGGTATCATTGGAAACATTTTCCCACTTTCTAGATTTCATTACACTCTTCCCAAATGAATAACTGAAATCTTTCAATTCATTAAGCACATCAGTTCTAGACATACGCTGAGGTGGATCATCATTCTCTATGGTATTGTCAAATCTTCGATGATTGTTTCTATATGGATGGTTCATTGGCAAGAATAGTCGATGTCGCATAAAACTAAAACTACGACGATATTTCAGTCTTCTCGATCAAGTATTCTTCATACAAACAGGACATGACAATTTTCCTTTCGTGCTTCATCCAGACATCACTGCATAAGCAGAAAAATCATTGATAGTCCACATAAGTGCAGCACGCATCTGAAATATGTCTTTCGAACATGCATCGTATGTGGGCACACCCACATCCCAAAGAAGTTTCAACTCTTTTATTAAAGGTTGCATGTATACATCTATATCATTTTTGGGATCAGAAGGGTCAGATATTAGTATACTCAAGAAAGTGTAAGGCTTTTTCATACACAACCAAGGGGGAAGGTTATAAATGTTTATGAAAACTGGCCATGTGCTATGCGAAGTAAGCATCTGCCCAATTGGATTAAAACTGTCACATGAAAGACCCAGTCTCACATTACGCACGTTAGCTGCAAATTCAGGATATCGAGAATCAAATCTCTACCATGAAAATCCATCTGCAGGGTGAACCAACTCTTCATTATTCTTTTTTCCTCCCGGTGTCATGCCATCGCATTTTTACGGATAGTTCATCAGACATGAAAAGGTTATGTAATCTGGGGATCAATGGAAAGTGCCACATTACTTTTTGTGGCACACGAGATGGTGTTCCGTCATATTTTGGCTTCCATCGGGAGGTTCTGCATTTTATACAATCATTTCTTTCAGCAGTTTCCTCCCAAAATAAGCTGTAATCATTTGGGCAAGCATGATTTTTTTTGAGAATCCAAGTTCATCAACCAACTTCCATGCCATATAGTGGTTTGAGGGAATATCTGCATCATCTGGAAGTAAGTACTTCAAGAAGGTAAGAATGTAATCAATTGCAGTATTTGAAATCCCATACATAGTTTTCCCATGAAACAATCGGATTAAAAATTCCAACATTTTCATTTTATCACATTGCCGATATACTGGAGTCGTCGCAGCATCATTCAATCTTTTCACCCTATCAACATAATTATTTTCATTGGACGCATCATGTGCGCTTGTATCGAAATCTTGTTGGATGGACATCATTTCCTTCTCATGATGTCGAATAAATGGAAACAGATCATATATCAAACTCTCCAATTCATTTCTATCATTTGGATCATCAACATTTTGGGATTCCATTTTCTCTCCATTATGATACCACACATAATAGTTTTTTTGGAAACCATATTTGGTTATATGATAGATAACTGCTTCAAGGTTCAACCAAGGTCTTCCAACACAATTAAAACATGGGCAGTGTATACGACCATTATCTGAAGCCTTATCAAATGAAAAATCTAGAAATCTGTTCAAATTATTTTGAAAATCGGTTGAAATCTGATCAGTTTCGTACATCCAACTTCTATCCATTCTGTAAAAAAATCACAATAAGTCATTTCAAAGCAATTCAATAATATTAATGTTTAATCAAAAAAAATTTATGTAAATGACAATTTTTTACTCTATATAAAAGCACAACTGACACATTACTCTATATGAGAATCATATTAAAAAATACAACAAAATACATTGTATATAAGAAAATAAGATACAAAATTTCTAATGCATATATTCAAAGATTGACCAGTAAGATATTGGAAGTGGATCAAGAAATACATAATCCTTAAGGGTCTTGTTGGGAGTATATGAGTTTTATACTTTAACTTCTTCAAGTAGATCAGGATGAGGAGTAGGATGAGGATCATGAGAGTGGAAGGACTTTCCAAGGGGGGTGTGGCGTGTCCAGGGGGTGCGGGGTGTCGAGGGGGTGGTGGGGACGTCCGGGGGGTCAGAGGTGTCCAGGGGGTGGGGAGCTGTCTAGAGGGGTCGGGGTGTCCAGGTGGGCGGGCTGTCTGTGGGGGTGGTCAGGTTGTCCATGGGGGTTGGGGTGTATAGGTATATTTATATGAAAAGAATACCCCCACAATAATCATACATCCCTGTCATTAGTCTAAACCCCTAGAACACAGAAAATAAGCTAGTATGAACATTTACTAAAATATTTAACACCATACGAATGAAAATACACTCTAAATATAGTTTGAGAGGATATAATGTTGTGTGTGAAAAAAATGATATTAAATCAATTTAAATAAATATGGAACAAATGAGGGTTTATAATACACTAAGATTACCTCAAATAATCCAAAACCACTATAGCACCACATATTCTACTTCATGAAACAGGACTTGGAAATCTTACCTACAACTTTACTGATGACCACCTAATTAGAACACTCTATTTATGGTTCTTAAACACAAGGAACAAACAATGTTTGGTCTCTACCAACTCAATCACTCACTTGTAGATCATAATCTCATTTCCCCTTATACTAAAATGGTCTCACTGGAAGCTACTATTAATACCGGACCTAAACCATTCATTCTCCATAAAACAATGATCAAAGAACCATCAGAGGTATCTCTCATATAACCACAACCATTTTATCTATGATGTAACGGAATTCACAAGAATAACTTTTATTCAATAACCTTTTGCTATATAATTTGCATCAACAATGGTTCATTTATATGGTTCATCACATTCCAATTTATTAATCACCCATACATGATAAAAATTGAACATTGAATTTCATTTAATTATAACCATCATATTTCATTTAATTCTTAATAAGCATTGAAGCATGGAAATTGGAATCTAATAAATTTAATTAGTCCCCAAAACTTTTTAAAAAATTTGACATGAAAAATAAAACACTTTGAAATCTAAATAATCACTATGAAGTAACATGAGCTTGGAATTCTATTGCACAAGTAAAAACACTCAACGATGGAATATATGAAAATATTATTAATATAAATTATTGACACAAGATAATAAAGTAACTATGAATGTTAAAACTAAACATGTGATTGAATTTTATAACATATAATAAAAATTTCTTGGTAATGATACATGAAAGGCACATCAAAAAATTAGACAACCGTCTAATGAAATCTATATGGGCTGGAATATGCATGGAATTTAATAAAGAACCGAAACATAAATAGGGCTGGAACATAAATTGGGTTGGAATATGAGAATAGAAATTGGTCTCATCCTAAATAGAAACATATACACATCAAAATCGAAAATAAAAACTGAAAGTTAACGAAAATAACTCACCTTGTATGGGATGGAGGAAGAGAATAGGAACCACCTCCAAAATCGCTGATAGCTCCCGTTTAGGGCTCGGGATCACGAATGGGGGAGAGGATGGGATACTTCCAATTTGGGGGAAATTTTTACCAACGTTTTTTAAAAACCGTTGGTATATACATTCGGCCCAAACCTTTCCCAACGGTTCTATTGAACCATTGCGAAAAGGTCACCGAAATCAAAATTTTACCAATGGTTCTCATTGAACCGTTGGTAAAAACTCTTCTATACCAACGGTTGTAATGAACCGTTGGTAAAACTATCTATAAAATCATCTATACCAACGGTTTTTGAGAACCATTGATATAGATGGCTATTCCCAACGGTTTAGTAAACCGTTGGGATATAACCGTTGGTAAAACTAGGATTTCTAGTAGCGACTCTCTTCAATGAATCAGGAAGAATTTTAGGACGTTAACCTTTCTAAATGATGGGGACAAGCTTCTTGAAAAATAAGATGACATTTCTCAACACATAGTCTCATACTATGAATATCTATTCAATGGTTCTGATATAAAAAAAGATCTCCTTCATGAGATCATTCTAATGGTGATCACGGATAAGGACAACACCTTCCTTCTTGCAACCTCATTGGACCGTGAATTTAAAAACACCATCTTTAGTTTGAATTCTGACAGTTCTCTAGGTCATGATGTCTTCAACAATGGTTTTTCCAAAATTATTGGGATGTGATTCTGGTTGATGTTTGTAATCATGTCAAATCATTTTTTTCCAAAGTTGTTCTCCCTCAATCTATTAATGCATAGATTCTCACATTGATCCCAAAAGTGGATAATGCTTCTGAGATTCATCTGTGTAGACCCATTTCTCTCATTAACACTCTATAAAATCATCATCAAAATCATTGAAAATATACTTTCAACTATGAAGGACGAAATTGTCACCTAGAATAAAGTTGGATTTATCAAGGGTATATCCATTCAAGATTGCATTTTTCTTGCCTTTGAGTGTGTTAATAACTTGAACAAAGCTAATAGAGGAGGAAATATTGCTATTAAACATGACATCATAAATATTTTTGACACCATGTATTGGAACATTATCTTAAAGGTTCTTTAATGTTTTGGTTTTAGTGTCTCATTTATCAACGCAATCAGAACTATTTTCAATTCGGCGTTTATCTCCATTTTGGTCAATGGATATCCCAAGGGCTATTTTAAATGATCCAAATGTGTTAGACAAGGTGACCCCATTTTCCGCCATTATTTTGTCGATAGCAGTAGAATATCATAGTCGCTTGATCACCCGTTTGCTGAACCAGAATAAGATTAAGCCCATCCATGTTTATAAGAAAGTGAATGCTCTCACCCACCTTTTTTATGCTGATGATATCATCCTTTTCATTCAAGATGATAAAAGAAATATTATTAATCTAAAAACAATTCTCTCTCACTGTGAATCTATTTCAGGTCAAACCATTAGTTGGAACAAATCCTGCATCTTTTTTGGGAAGCATTACCCCCAATAGAAAATTTAACATCATTAATAACCTTGGTTAAAAAGAAGGTAATCTCCCTTTCAGTTATCTTGGTGTTCCAATTTTTTGGGGAAGACCAAAGTCTAGCTATTTTGTTCCTATCTTTGAGAAAATTTTAAACCATCTCTCATCTTGGAATGTTAAATCTCTCATTATGGCATGTCGTAGTTTCCTTGTTAAATCAACTATTGTCTCTAAGATGGTCTACTCCATGATGGTTAACAAATAGAATGTTGGTCTTATCAAGAATAATAAACACCACTATAAAGAACTTCATTTCGACTGGTAATACTCTTGAAAGAAAGTGTGTGACTATCCCATAATCAACTTATTGCAAACCTATTAAAAAAGGTTGTATCGGTATAAAGAATATAAAATATTTTAATGAAGCCCAGTAAGCTCTTCTCACATGGAACCTTTTTCAAAATACTTCAGAAGCTATTACTTTTATAAATAATAGATTTATTTACAAACTTATAGTGGGAAAATTTAATTGCATGAGCTCCACCATTTGGCCATCCATCAAACAAACCTTATCCAATATTACGAGTAATTTCATATGGATGGTCTCAAGAGATTTTGACAAGAAATTCTGGATGGACAACTGGACTGGCACAACCTTAATTTCAATGATATCTCTAGATCATGCCCCTGAGAGAATCACCTTCTCTATTAGATAAATTATAAACTCTCAACAAGATCGCCTCCCTAATACTATTCTAATAGTAATTGATAACTACTTTTTCACTAACACTAATGATTTCTTAATTCAGGAACCTTCTCACAATGGGATTATTAATTCTAAAAATTTCTACAATCATTATTTTTGTAACTCTGAGAGTGATTACAGTTGGATAATAATTTTCAACAAGCCTTGGATTAAACCTTCAAGATTCAATATCATTTGTAGTTTTTTCACAACAGAGTTCCCATAGATACTTGCCTTCAATATTTTGGAATGCAACTCTGCTCTAAGTGAAAAATATCTCACCAACATAGAAAATATGATAACAATCTCTTTCTTTCTTGTGCAACTACTTCTGCTCTTCAGAACTATATTCTTGACAATTTTTATTATAGATGGTTAATTTTAGACTCTGTCAATATCAACAAAATAAATTTGTAGAAATGGAAGGCTCTAAGAAAATTTAGAATCTTTTCCTAACTGAAGTTGGTGAGCATTATCATGTGATCTACAATTATTGGAATACTGTTATTCATAATAATTACTCACCCTAAAAAAATACAGGTCAAATGTGGATCCTTATTTCAATACATGAAGTTGCTTCGATACAAAATGGATATTGTCACAACACTGTTTATGAATTTGGTATTCTAAGATATCTTCAGGTTAAAGGAAATTTTAGTCATCCCCGACGCACTATGGGAGTTTTTTGGAGAGCACCTCTTTTTGTATGCATCAAAATCAATATTTATGGCTCCTACAAAGGCAATTCGGGTCCCGTGAGATGTGGGGATATCTAAAAAACCACCTTGGTTATATTCTTAGATTTTTTATGGGAAGCTTTGGCATTTTCACCTCTCTTTTAGCCAATATGTTGAGTCTAATTCATGATATTTATTTCACCATAAACCTTGGATGAAACTACCTCTAGATCAAAAGTGACTCGACGACCATCGTGAAATCGATTTGGAATAGCATAGATCATATCACTTGGCCATTAACTACCCGTTGGATGTATTTCACCCACTCACTTAACGATCTCAATTATATCATCACGCATGATTATTGTGAAGAGAGCATGGTTTCAGATGGCCTAGAAAAAATGGGATTAACCCATGACCTTACCTAGTTAGAAGAACTCCATGCTGATCTTATGCCCTTACATAAAAATGATTGTAATATGAATCTATATTTCAGACTCTAGTAATCCCCCCCCTTTTATATAATAATTGTTATTTGGTATTTTGGGGCCAAGGCATCATCCTTTAAAAAAACATTATCAAGAGCATGGCCTTTTGATTGAATCCAATCCTTGGATTAAGAAGTAAATGGGGGTTCTAGAATATAATCAATTTCTATATAAGATAACATTTTTGGAAGGGTAAAACTAGTTTAGTCAACATCATCGTTACATTGGGGATGTGATTTAGGAATATTCTCATATAATTTTATGTGGATAGACTCTTTTATGGTCTTGGTCCTCTTATTGAAGACTCGGAAGGATTTATGTGGTTTTGAGTAACCAATAAAGATACATTCATCATATTTAGGGTCAAAATATTCTAGATTAATCTTGGTATTAAGGATAAATCATTTACAACTAAACACTTTAAAGAAACAAACGTTTTAAATTTTACCTTTTTGAAGTTTATAAAGAGTTATTCATAAGATGAGACTTATGGTGACATAGTTAATGATTAAGAAAGTAGTATTGAATTCCTTTGTATGATTTGGGATTATCCTATGATGTACATATATTGTTACATTTATTTTAACTCCATTATTTTGAACTAACGTGAGTGTATTTTTATATCATGGAAGTTTATGTGGTGTTTGGTGATTGTTCAGATCTAGGAGACCTAGTTTTTGGAAAAGGCAGTTGGGACACATGGTCCGTAGAAACCTTGAAAACCAATATGAATGTTTTGAAGAAACATTGAGAGGTCATACAAGCCTTTGTACATGGCCACACATTTTGAGAGAAACTATTCATATGAATCCACACACCCCTACGGGGGGATCTATAGTTTTTAGAAATTAAAAACATAAGGTTTTCAAACAGTTTCCCAAACTATGTGTACAAACCATATGAGGTCCCCCTTGAGGCAATAAAGGGTGCATGGTTGGATTATGTTTTGGCCAACCATTTTTGTCAAACCATGCGAACCAATAATTAGTAGGGAATTTACTATTTTTACCTATAATTTAAAACTCCACCCCTCCTTTTATTTTTGATTCTCCAGTGTGCAAGGATCTTTCCTCCACCTGTTATCTTTTCTCCATTGAGCTAGGTTATTTGATAAATAAATTGTACATACCAGGATTCGAACACTATTTCTCCCACTAGATCAACGTAGATAATTTCTACATCTCAATTGTGCCATTCTTCATTTTTATTCATATTGAATGAGTTATTTTGTTGAAGGAAAATTATCCCTATATCTAGGATTTTCATCAACTATTCATTTTTATCCTGAGCATGATCAAATCAAAGGTTTATAATTTATGAGTGTTCTTCTATAGACCAGTTTTTAGCATTCTATACATTTTTCCTTACGGTTTGTTTGTTTTATTGCTTATCGAAGTTGTTCCACATGTCGGGCTTTCCAATGTTTCACCTAAAACTATGTAAACATCCTGATATAATTGTTTTGAAACTATCATGTTTCCCACATAGTACCTTTTTGATCATTGGAGATTGTTATCTATCTTACTAATTTTATACCACCACATTAGGTGTGTGTGAGCTCACCAATATTAGTGTGATCCTAAATGAAAATTAAATGAATTTTTTAAGGTTATGGGTATATTTTTTTCCTACTTATTTGTAAATAAAAACAGTTTTTTTAATTGATTGATATGAGAGTGATGTTTCCTCATTAACATGTTGTAGAATATGATTAAAATGGATGAATGATTATTATGGAAAATTGTGAATGGTTTGGAAGAAATCATTGGTTGTGAATGATGATGAATGATGAATTGAAATGGTAGTAGATGACTGGGATAATCCCCTTAGATCCTAATTCCATTATATTCCATGGACATTTTTACACAGTGGTTCTTTTTTAAGGTAGTGGATGCCTCATACTTGTTTACTCCTTGGATTCGGATTCCGTAGTATTACACCGGCTTTTTCTACCCCTTGGATCTAGATTTCTTGGACTAGTATGGTACGTACTTTGTTTACATGATCCTTGGAATCTACATATGTCTTTGATGAGTTTCCATCGAGATGCTCGAGGACTTGACAAGGATTCCTTGGTGTTCTATACCTTGGATCTATCACTTTATTTTCTGACATTTGATTACTTGGAATGAATTTTATAGATGTTATACGCTTGATTACATGGTGATGCCAATGTGGATATTCTATTACAATGATTTATACATATCCCTAGTGTGGGTTTCATATATCAGTTACTAGACTAGAAAATATCACACCTACTTTGATAATGCTTTATAGCTTCCATTGTTTACAGTAACTTGATTATTGTTCATGGGGAGCCATTTTTGGCTAGAAATTATCACATTTTCATTTCACAATGTACCTTTGTAACTGTTATACATGTGATATATTTCACACTACATCTTTTTATATTACACATGATGGATTTATTATAGACACCATTGGTGGTGGCTTACTGAGTTTTATCTCACACCATGTTCGGGCCACCATTGGGTACCCATACAGACTTCATGGATGGAGGTGGGGACTAGGGAAATCCCGAAAAATATGATTCTTAATATGACCATTTCTTAGAAATAAGATAGAATATCACCAAACATGGATCATTATGCTCTTTAGATATAGCCCTTTTTTAGAATTTGATACATGTATTTTACTGGGAATGTATTTCCTACCATTTTTTATAGAGACCCGACACGATCACCATGTTACACATGACTTCTTCGGATATTTATTATTACATTCTTCTAGATGTTTATCTTCTATATGCTATTCAGTTATTTTATCAGCTTCTAATACTATATTACTATTCTTATTACTGTTTTTATTACTCTATGAATGAGGTCTTAGTACCCCTATAGACACATCCTAGTCCCTCACTGCTAATTAGAAACCTCTGATGTATAGTTATGCACGCTTGATACCATGTGACCCATCAGCTCGGGGCACCATTTAGTAACTCCTAATTTGGGACATTACAAAGTGGTATCATAAGGGTTTTATATTTTGGATTTAGTATTTTGAGAAAATATAAAATTTATTATAAAGGAATTAGAATTTTCTAATGATATGTGTCAGGAATTAGCTATCCCACATACATGGAGAAGATAAATTTCCTACACTGATAATTGAAATATTCTGGATTTTTACTTTAATAATTGATTTGATTCCACCATTCAGTGACACACTTGAGGTTTCATGTTTATTATAATTATTGATTATTATATTTTTCCCAATGATATGAAGTTATTCTTTCTCATCCATCATTTCAAGTAACTATTATAATTCATAATCCATACATTATTCCATTCCATATCAGATGCATTTCTTGACTGTGTGACATTATTGTATGTTCCTTGAGTGATATACCTAATGTTTGATAGATGATGGCTATAGTAAATTGAGAAACATGATTGGTAATTAGATTAATTTTCATAATCAAAATAGTGTATTCCTACATGGGCTATATCATACATTCTAAGCAGCCAATTGTGGCACATTAATTCATGGACCATTGGTCACATGGACTGAAACATGTTATAGTTTGGATTAAGTGGGCATTAGACTTATGTTCCAAAGGTGTATCAGTGCTTATGGGTTAGAATTGGTGATCTATTTAGTTCAACCATTTAAAGGGAATTGAAAAATAAATATGAATTAAAATGATATTTACTTGTGAAATAGAGAACTTGACCTTGATCCAACTTTAAAGTGGGTAGTAGGCAGTTTCTTTGGTACTTTTTATGGATGTTACATTTTATCCAGTCATGGATTTTGGAGATGGTAGAGGGGAATGAATTTTTTATAGGAATTATTTGACCTATTATATGCATTCAATTGGGATATTTTCATTATCAATATTTTCTGAGGTCTTTGTTTGGAATTATAGAGACATTCCACCATGACGACCTTTAGTCAGATTCCAAGAGGGTGGCAACAACCATGCTTTAGAGGGGGTGTTCCATGGGATACCAATAGATCCTCATGTAGTTCCAATTGTGGAACTAATAGTAGTACTAGATATGGGTATTGAGGAATAGTTCCAAGAGGGTTCTATGTGCAATATTCTTACCTTTTAGGGAGCCCCACGTCCTACCTCATTAATGGAGGATCTAAAATCGATGTTCCAGCAATAGTATCAACCCATTTTTTGGAGGATGGAGGTCAATAGGCTATAGAACTGTGGCTTGAGACTATGTTTTCTATCGTTAATCATCGAGATACACCACCTAATTGGAGAGTAAAGATCTCAAATTTTTTTCTTTAGGGAAGAGTTAAGTGTTGGTGGGTTGTTTTCAACTATGTTGATGTACTTCAAGATACAGTTTTGAGGGATTAACAAAAAAAATTAATTGAAATTTTTATGAGACCAAGATAGATAAAAGGTATAGAGTATTTATGCATTTCTGGTAGGGTGTGATTAATGTTAAGGAGTATCCGGAAGTATTCATATAGATTTATCATTTTTCACTAATTTGTCTTGATGATGAACCATCAAGGTAGAGACACTTCTAGGTAGGTCTCAATCATGTCATTCAATCACAACACAATGAGTTCTTGTTTATGACTTTTTATGAGATAGTGAATTTTGTGCTTATTGTAATGACACAATATTTTATCAGTGGAATTTTTTCTTCCTATAATTATGTCATATAATCAAATAAAATCACAAAATAATGAACTACTAAGTACTATATGACCTTTAAACATAATATTTTCACTTTTCTGACTTTAGTTTTGAAAATATGACATACATGGTTGTTATTAGTATGTTTTTTGGAGTTCGATAAGGCAAACATATTTTTTGTTCAATAGTAACTGACCCTTATGAAAAGTCATGTTACCCTTATAAATTGTAATATGACCCTTGTGAATATTAAATCATCGAAAAGACTAGAAACCTCACCCATTAATTTATAAATAAAATTTAGGCATCTTATAGGTGATAATAGGACCATAGTAAAAGTATTGGTATTTTTGTAAGTCATAAATAATAATTAAAATAATTAATTAATTTAAAAGAAAATTTATTCACATAAAAGGTGTTCATAAATTAACAATTTTATTTATTCGAGTTCTAAGATAATTTTATAAGACCTTATATAATTTTTCAAAGCATTATAAAATATTTTTTAGTTTTAAAATCCGGATTTTTCATGAAAATTGTGATTTTATTTAAAAATTAAATTAATCATATATAGGGAATTATTTTTAAAAAATGGATTTCATTTTTTGAATTCTTCACATCAAAAAATAGTTAAGGTGAGTTTTTGGTTTTTTTAAAAAATAATTGAATTTTTTTTGAATAGTAAAATATTATAATTTATGATAAATGCTAAATAAATTAATTTTTGCATCATGCTTGAGTAATGGATGATGTAAAAGGCCATTGGTACGAACTCACATGCACTTATTATGATTTTTTGTCATGGAATCATCACTATTTTTGGTCTTGATGTGTAACATCCTAGATCCGGGTGCCACTCAATGGGTGTCCCGAACCCGGTTCGCCACGTGACCTCAAGAGCATTTCCCCAAACGCCTGAGGCTGCCGACTAGCAGTAAGGGCCGAGGTCTGATAGTGGGGAAACTATGCCCTAATTTTTTTAAGAGTAACGCCGCAGAATAAAATAAAAGGCATACAACAACAAAAGAAGAAATAAACCATACACATTTAACATAACAGATGTAGTAAAAGATAACCATCCAGATATATAGATATGATGCAACATGCCTCATGTTCTACGAAAACAGTCAGAAGATGTTACATAGTAGTACAATACAATACAGAGTACAACAAAGAAAAAACTAAACAGCCGGTAGCATCGCGAGCCTAAGCTCGGTCCCATGCTCCCCTACTCCTCAATATCACACATGTACCTGTATAAGGACCCTTGCCCTTATCTACACCTGAGAAAAAGTAATCTATTTGGGCTGAAAAGAAAGACCCAAATAGGGTGTGAGAAATAAATCCGAGTAGGCACCCACCAAAGGCTCGTGCCCAACTGTGTGAAAACATGCAACAATAGTGTGCAGTAGTAAAATGCAATAAAGTAAGCAGTACTAAAAGTAACTAACTTAACCAGTTATATTACCATTTTAATATCCATTTAATAATTTATTTAAAAATATCACCATAGTGAATATTTTAAGTAAAGAGCCAATGTCCTCAGACACGTAAACCCCTACCCTCAGGTAAAGAGAATCCAAAGACAAGAATATGCCCTCATGCATACGGATATTGCCCTCGGGTGTAAGGAGTGTCGCCCACAGGCACAAAATCATCTGCGCACAGGCATGGAAGAAGTTTCCCACATGCTAAGAGAACATTTCCCTCAGGCTAATATAGTCATACCCTTAGACTATAGTAAAGCACTACCCTCAGGCATAAGTAATTGGGCCATGTCCAACATGTAAATAAGCAGTTCACACACAATTCCTCTCAAGGAAAAAGTAATGCATAATATAAACAAGGCATACCATCGGGTATCTTGGCCAAACGGCTAAATAGAGGAACGCAGCCCCCGGGGTGGTCCTGGATCCATGAAGCGATCCCAAACAGCATTTTTAATATCACATTTAATTACCTATAAAATTCTATGTATTTTAAATAGCCAAGGCCTCAGCCACACGATTCCCCCAACATGGGTTCGTAGCACAAAAAAATACACAAAACGCACAGCAGTTGGAAATTAAACACCAAGCCACCTACCTTTACCCACGAATGATATACGCGAACGAAAATCCTCGATTCATCCTAGAAAGACGAAGATCTGAGGTGAAAGAAAACCTAGTTTAAACTTAAATAGCTTCCTGACTGGAAATTATTGGTACGAACTACTCCAGGAGATGGGAGAGCTCATCCGTGCGGTTCCAGGGAGATCGACGGTGCAGAAAACGGATTCCCGACGTGTGCTTGGAGGATCTCCAAATCTCCGACCTCCCTCTTCTGCTCCTTCGCGTTCTAAGACTTACCTGTGAATATGGGAAGCTACTACCCTTTTTAAGAAAAAAAAAGTACACTGCGTGTATTTCCAACTACACGGCGTGTACTTCCCATTTTTTAACTGTTCCTCTGGCGGTTTCCCACCAGCATGGCACTATTCACCTGCTGACATGATTACACGGTGTCTCTCCTTGAGTACACGGCGTGTTCTGTCGCACAGCTGGCCACCACCTTACTATTCACCTTCCGACTGACTACACGGTGTGTAAGGGACCACTACACGGCGTGTAGTCAGTCTTTACACCCTTCGTTGCCGACATGACTACACACCCTGTGTACTCTTCCCACACAGCCAAAAGTACATGGCGTGTAGAAAACTAAATGGCGTGTAGTCCCAAAAATTAGGATTTTCCCTATCTTCCTTATTTTCTCAAAAACACTTATGGATAGGAGAAAATAAGAAACACGTACCTCAAAACTAAGAACTAGGTTCTTACAAACTTCCCCTCGTAAAGCAATTCATCCATGAATTTCCATTCTATGGGTGGTGAAGATATAGCCGTGAACAACTCCGGACACTGAGCACGTACGTCGGTCTCCCGCTCCTAGGTTTCATCCTCCACTCGGCCATGCTGCCACAGTACCCGTACGAGAGGAACTGACAGGCCTCGGAGAACATTCATTCTCCTGTCAATGATACGAATCAGATGCTCCTCAAAGGACACATCTTACTCCATCTCAACCTCCTCTTGTTGAATGATGTGAGATGGGTCTGAATGATAACGGCGCAACTGAGATACATGTAAGATGTTGTGCATGGTTCGATACCTCTGTGGTAACTGCAACCGATAGGCGACCGGCCCGACTCTCTCCAGAATCTAAAATGGCCCGACATACCTCGGTGAATGTTTACCCTGTCTCCTGATCTGCCTGTGTCCCAGCCTCAGCGAAACATGCAAGAAAACCTGATCCCCGACCACGAACTCCAAGGGTCATCTGCGGTGATCAGCATGAGATTTCGGACGAGTCTGTGTCGTAGCCATCCGCTTCTGAATCAACTGGACCTACACTGAAGTCTCATGTATGAGATGTAGTCCCAGTAAAGCTACCTCACCTACCACTATACAACACAAGGGTGATCGGCATGGCCTACCATATAAATCCTCGTAATGTGCCATCTCAGTAGTCACCTGAAAACTGTTATTGTAGGCAAACTCGACTAGGGGTATATGCTTCTCCCAAGATCCCCCAAAGTCTTGGACACATGCACGCAGCATGTCCTCTAGCATCTATATCATACGCTCTGACTAGAAATCTATCTGAGGGTGGTATGCTGTGCTCAGAAGCACCTATGTACCCAGTGCCCCCTGAAAACTCTGCCAGAAACGCGACGTAAAGCAGGCATCCCTATCAGAAACGATAAAATGAGGGACCCCATGAAGACATACGATCTCTCAGATATATAACTTTATGAGCTCGTCAACACCAAAGGTATCCTCGATTGGCAATAAGTGAGCTACGATCATGAGTCTATCCACAACAACCCACACGAAATCATTGCCTCAAGGTGACCTCGGCAACCCAGTCACGAAATCCATTGTGACATCATCCCATTTCCACTCCGGGATGGGTAACTGCTGTAACAGTCTGGTTGGCCTCTGATGCTCCGACTTCACCTGCGGAGAGGTGTAACAACTCGTAACAAAACCAGCAACATCTCTCTTCATTCTTGACCACAAGTACTAACATCTCAAGGCACGATACATCTAGGTAACCCCGGGATGAACTGCCCAATATGAAGCATAAAAATCCCGCATCAGCTCCTCATCCATATCCCTTGGAACCCATACTCTTACATGGAAACACAGAACCTCATCATCGCCTATCGTCCAACCAAGAGGAGGGTCCTCACTAGCCACTGACTCCCGTAGAACTAGGCCTTCTGGATTAGATAGTTGTCTCATCCTTACTCTATCCAGGAGAGTAGAAGTCACATCTAAAGATGAAATATAATTTTTCATCTGACTGTCGTGAACCTCCAAATGAATCTTGGAGAACAAATCCATAAGCTTCCACTCATCACCGGCCTCCTGCATAGCCTGTGTCTGAGTCTTATAGCTCAGTGATTCAGCTACTGCATTACCTTTACCAGGTCTGTGGGAAAGCTCAAAATCAAAGGACTGCAGGTATTAGACCCACCTTCGCTGACTAAAATTCAAGTCACGTAGATTAAAGATATACTTGAGACTTTTGTGGTCGGTGAAAACCAAAAAACAATATCCCAATAGATAATGTCTCCAACAGCGCAACTCAAGCACAACCGCAGCCAACTCGAGATCATGCGTCGGGTAATTCCTCTCATGTGGCCTCAACTGCCGAGAACCGTACGCAACAACTCGATCACCCTGCATCAACACTGCTCCCAGCCCAATACCTGATGCATCACAGTAAGATGTATAGCTCTTCCCCAACTCTGGGAGTATCAAGATCGGTGCTGATATCAACTTTCCCTTCAGGTTCTGAAAGGATGTATCGCAAGCTTCTGACCAAACGAACTTCACACCCTTCTTAGTCAAACCCATCAACAGCACTGCTAAGTGGGAGAAGTCTGGTATGAAATGTGTGTAGTAACCAGCTAGCCCTATGAAACTCTGTATCTAAAACACGTTCTTAGGCGTCTCCCAGGAAACTACTGCTCTCACCTTCTCTGGGTCTACTACAACTCCTTCTATGATGATACGACCCAGGAAGTGAATCTGGTCCATCCAAAAGTGGCACTTTGAGAGCTTATCATATAGTCAATGCTCTCTCAGTGTACTCAATACAAACTCAAGATGGGAGGCATGTTCGTTTTGAGTGTGAGAGTACACCAAGATTTCATCCATGAATACTACCACAAAAGAATCCAGATAAGGATGGAACACATGGTTCATTAGAGCCATGAAAACTGATGGCGTGTTCGTGAGTCCGAACGGCATAATCGTATACTCGTATAGACCATACCTGATCCTGAGAGCTGTGAGAGGTATATCAGATGGTCTAATGCACAGCTGATGATATCCTGATCTCAAGTCAATCTTCAAGAAAACTCATGCTCCACGAAGTTGATCAAACAGATCATCAATCCTTGGAAAGGGATATCGGTTATTAATCGTCGACTGGTTCAACTTCTGATAATCCACACAGAGTATGAGAGTATCGTCTTCCTTCTTCGCAAAAAGTACCGGAGAACCCCAAATTGAAGTACTGGGTCAGATAAAGCCATTTTCCTGTAACTCCTCTAACTGCCTTTTGAGTTCATGCAACTCAGATGTAGACATCCTATAAGGAGGTATGGACATCGGTGCTACTCCTGGCACGAGCTCAATAGATAAATCCACCTCTCGCTCTGGAGGTAGACCTGAAAAGTCGTCCAAGAAGATATCCCTGAAACGATAAACCACTAGAGAGAAATATTCCTGACAAGTCCCCTGATCAAACAGATAGAAACTTGAAATCTGGGTTGTGACTCCACCACGCCCATGATGCTCTGTTCCATCTCGACCCTCCTGAACATCCCATTCGCCCTTGTATAAAAACTCTCCACCCTCTGGTGACGTGAAACTCACCCAACGATGATAGTAGTCTACAAAGGCTCGAAAGGGGACCAACCAGTCCATCCTGAGAATGACGTCATAAGTTGTCATCTCTAAGACATAGAGGTCCCAAAGAAAGTGACACCCACCAACCTCAAGGGGGAACTCCTTGCACTAATGCACACCAGCCGTTCTAATCCCCAACAGAGTGTCTAGCATCATGATATCAGAAGAAGTAGAAACATAGAGCCCAAGGCTCTCCACAACGGGTACAGATATAAAAATATATGTAGCACCAGTATCAAAAAGTACTGACGATAAAATAAGAGATACTAGAATAGTAACCTTGACTGTAGAAGGTCCAGGATCCTGCTCCCGCTAGATCTATTGCACTGCATATGCCTGTCCAGTGTCGGGGCCCTACGACACAGCCTGGCTACCGAGAGTTGTCCCACCCTGTTGCCTCTGAGATCTTGGTGTATGGATACCACGGCCATGACCACGATCTCTGCCTATACGCCCTGACATATTCTAGTCCCCTGACTGGTAAGAAGCTGCTGGTACTTCTCCCGCACACGGAGTCTGCACAGAACACCTATCACTGGCCATCGGTGGAAACGCCCTGCAAAAGCGCTACAGATGACCCATCTTGCTGCAAGCTCGGCACTCCACCAGGTCTCATGGACACTATTGCCTCTTGTGCCCCTCTCTACCACACTGTTTGGACATGACCTGGCCACTTGAAGCATTCTTCTGGTTGGTACTGCCACCCTGAGAGAATTACATCTGTCTCTTCCTCTTACTTGTAGAAAAGGTACAAGAAACTGGTGCTGAACCGCCCTGGCCCACACCACTAGCTTCACGCAGGTTTCTCTCTGTAATCAGTTCTTGGTTCACAATAGCATGTACTGAAGGCAACCTGAAGACATTCAACACCTCTTGGATGTCATATCGGAGACCATCCTCGAAGCGTCTGGCCCTCAAAGTCTCATCACCCACTAGAATGGGTGAAAAACACTGAAGCTCGGAAAAGCGAGCCGAATAATCCATCACCGACATAGCGCCCTACTGCAGATTCATGAACTCTCAAGTCCTATCTTCCCTCAGTGTCTCTAGAAAGAAGATGTCAAAGAAGATAGCCTGAAAAACCTCCCACGCCATGTCTCTGTGATGCTCTGATTGGGTGGTAACATCCCACCACCTCTTAGTAGAATCACCCTGTATATACGTCGTGAGCTTGACCCTATTCCCTAGAGGCATCTCAAGGTGCTCGAAAATAGTCTGCATCGATCCTAGCCAAGACTCCACAGCATGAGGTCCTCCATCCCCGGAGAACGTAGGCGGATGCTGCTGCTGAAATATGCGAGTCAGCTCATCCATATATGTGGCAGCCGGGGCTGCTCCCTTAAAGGTCTTCATGAACCGCATAAATCCTTCACAGAACTGCGCCTCCACGCCTGTGTCCGATATAACGGCTGGCGCCGCATCTGGCACTGCTGAAGGATCCTCTGGTATCCCATGGCCCACCATCTCTAGAGTATAATCGTTGCCTATCTCCTGGAGAACAACGCATGGTCATCTCGGTGGCATGACTCTACAAGGTCAAACACACACCTTAGATCAATATTATCAAAAACTGAAAACGAAGGGACCAAAAGGTGGGTACAGGAGGAAGAAGGCATTTCAAGATTTTAAAACAAGACTACACGGGGTGTATACTGACTACACGACGTGTACTTGACTTCCCTTACCTGCCTGGGTCCTTCTAAAAGGATAAGCCACACGACTCCCATTGAACAAAACTACACGGCGTGTATATGATCTACACGATGTGTGAGGTGTAATTTCCAACTTCCCTGTGTCATTTGTGACATGGACGACTACGTGGCTTGACCCTAAATGGCGTGTGACAGCCGAACACGGTGTGTACACCACCCCATTTTCCCATCCACACGTCTAAAACCACACAGTATGTCCTCAGACAAGACAACACGGTGTGTCCCATAGGTACACGGCGTGTACTAGACGAGATTCACCGACCCATTGTTAGTTACACAGCCGGACACACGGATCACACTACATAGCATGTTCTATACACATATGGCGTGTACACGAAAATATTACACTGACCCGTGTTTGTTAGTTACACGGCCAAATCCCAGGTTGGACAACACACCGTGCTCCACAGTGGACACGGCGTGTATGTCTTAAGGTTTCCTATGCCCGTCTTGTTAGTTACATGACGGACAACAAGTCAACGCTACATGGTGTGTACATGCAGTACACAGCGTGTTCGCCCCAAGCATTTCCCTTCCCCGTGTTTCCACCCACACGGTTTGTGACACGGGAAGAGATAACAAGGCATGTACTCCGGGTACACGGCGTGTACTCAAAAAGTTTATTTTTCTTCCTAAACAGAAGAACATACACGGCGTGTATATTGGGTTTCCGGATAGTATACCTCAGAAACTTCTCCTGAACCCAGAAAATACTGAAAAACAACACCTAAATGCCAAATTCCGATCCGTGAGGGCCCATACTCCCTGTGAATCAAATATTGGCATCTTATATGTGTTATAACTGGATAAACAGCCAATGATCCATCAAATTTCCGTTAATGAGGGCCCATAATACCGAAAGAAAAAAGTTTGGAATCCATTCTATAAATTGGTGCACACAATAATACCCTATCAAACAGCAGTTATCTATCAAAGCATCTATCACAACAGCATGCTTTAACTAGCACAACATCTATCACAACAACATGCAATTTCTAATGCACCTACATGGCATGGAACTATGCATGGAATGTGATTTCTAGCATGTGCCTAAATGATTCATGAGATGGAATAACCTCATCTCATCGGGTTGAAACTAAATGAAACCCATGAATCAATTATAAACATCACAATACAAGTGCGTCACCCAATGGTGAAAACAAATTCAACTGTAAAATTGCAAAATCAGTAAAATTGCAACATGAGGTAAATTGGATTTTCCTTGTACACGGGTTAGCTACGCCCGAGCACAACTTATTACCAACTATTGTTCTCTTCCTCTACTTGACTAAGGCTCCAAATAGTAATTCAAAGAAAAGAACTTCTTTGATACCACTTTGTAACGTCCCGGATCCAGGTGCCACTCAACGGGTGCCCCGAACCCGGTTTGCTACGTGAACTCAAGTGCATTTCCCCAAACGGCAGAGGCTGCCGACTAGTAACGAGGGCCCAGGTCTAATAGTGGGGAAAATATTCCCTCATTTTTCAAAGTGTAATGCAATGGAATAAAATAAAAGGCATACAACAAAAGTAGAAGTAATAAACCATAAACATTTAACATAACAACTACAGTAAAAGATAACCAGCCAGATATATAGATATGATGCAACATGTCTCAAGTTCTATGAAAATAGTCAGAACATGTTACATAGCAGTACAATACAATACAGAGTACAAAAAAGAAAAAACAAAACAGTCAGCAGCATCGCGAGCCTATGCCCGGCCCCGTGCTTCCCTAATCCTCAGCAGCACTCAAGTACCTGTATAAGGACCCTTACCCTTATCTACACCTGCCAAAATATAATCTGTTTGTGCCGAAAAGAATGAACCATACAAGTTGTGAGAAATAAATCCCAGTAGGCACCCAACAAAGGATCGTGCCCAACTATGTGAAAACATGAAACAACAGTGTGCAGTAGTAAAATGCAATAAAGTAAGCAGTACTGAATGTAACTAACTTAACCAGTTATATTTCCATTTTAATATCCATTCAATCATTTATTTAAAAATATATCCATAGTGAATATTCTAAGTAAATAGCCAATGTCCTCAGACACGTAAACCCCTACCCTCACGAAAATAGATTCCAAACACAAGAATCTTCCCTCAGGAATACGGATATTTCCCTCGGGCGTAATAAGTGTCACCCACAGGCATAGAATCAACTTCCCACAGGCACGGAAGAAGTTTTCCAGAGGCTAAGAGAACATTTACCTCAGGCTAATACAGTCATGCCCTTAGGCTATAGTAAAGCACTGCCCTCAATCATAAGTAATTGGGCCATGCCCAACATGTAAATAAGCAGTTCACATACAATTCCTCTCAAGGAAAATGTAATGCATAATATAAACAAGGCATACCCTCGAGTATCCTGGCCAAATCGCTAAACAGAGGAACGCACCCCCGAGGTGGTCCTGTATCCATGCAGCGATCCCAAACAGTATTTTTAATATCACATCTAATTACCTATACAATTCTAGGTATTTAAACAGCCAAGGCCTCAGCCACACGATACCCCCAATATGGGTTGGTAGCACACACAAATACACAAAACGCACAACAATTGGAAATTAAACCCCAAGAGACCTACCTTTAACACCCACGAATGATATACACGAACAACAATCCTCGATTCATCCTAGAACGATGTAGAACTAAGGTGAAAGAAAAACTCGTTCAAACATAAATAACTTCCCGACGGGAAATAATTGGTAAGAACTACTCCAGGAGAAGGGAGACCTCACCCGTACTGTTCCAGGGAGATCGACGGTGCAGAAAATGGATTCCCGACGTTCGCTCGGCGGATCTCCAAAGCTCCAGCCTCCCTCTTCCGCTCCTTCTCGTTCTAAGCCTTCCCTGTGAACAGCGGAGGTTACTACCCATTTTAAATGAAAAAAGCAAGGTACACGGCGTGTACTTCCCATTTTTTAACTGTTCCACTGGCGATTTCCTGCCAGTGTGGAACTGTTCACCTGCCGACATGACTACACGACATGTCTCCTTGAGTACACTGTGTGTTCTGTCACACAGCTGGCCACCGCCTTACTATTCGCCTTCCGACTGACTACATGACATGTAAGGGACCGCTACACGGCGTGTAGTCGGTCTTTACACCCTTCGCTTCTGACATGACTACACACCCTGTGTACTCTTTGCACACGGCCAAAAGTACACGGCGTGTAGAAATGTACATGGAGTGTAGTCCCAAAAATTAGCATTTTTCCCCATTTTCCTTATTTTCTCAAAAAAACTTATGGAAAAGTGAAAAGAAAAAACATGTACCTCAAAACTAAGAACCGGGTTCTTAAATGAGGGAAATTAATAAATTATGGAATTAAATATTATGAAAACCCTCCTCTCCTCCATTATAACCCCCCATACCACTTCTCTTCACTCCTCTCAATCCTTGTACCTTACATAAATGCTACCCAAATATATCCCCAAGATCCACACATACGTCCATCAGCCTTTGGTATCTTCAAAAGATCAAATCCTCTCCCCTTAAGAGGCTCTCAAGGAAATTGATTCCGGAGGTAAATTCCTTTTTTCAATTCATTTACTTTCTTTTCATGTTCATTTGTTTTATTTTCTATCCTTACCTCACCTCATCCAAATTTTATAAAAACTCCATCAACATATATATACTAGAAGTTTTTTAGGATAATGGAATAATTTATTATCATATCTCATTTACTCTTATTTTATAATAGTAGTAAAGACACCATCCGAGATGTGTGAATTTACCATATTCAAGGAAAATGGGTTTTCAATTTCTTTTATCATCTTAAATTAGCGTCATGAAACCATTTTTATTATGGCTGAGCTAGACTATTCAATAATATATCATATTTCGGTTTCTATAATCTTTTTTTACACATGATATTAAATTATATTGCAAAACAAGTTCGTAGTGATAAAAACCCGGTAATAAACCCCAATGGTTATCACTATTATTTTATATAATGATTCAAATTCTATCCAATTAACCAAATTAAATTTAAAACCATGTAGCCCTCTATATGTTTAATAATAAAATATAACTCCAATTCTAGACATCCATCCCCATTTTACATGATTCTTTATTCATAAAAATTACCAAACTGCTCCTAAAAACCGAGAAACCAAATGGTCCTCAATAATAAAATTTAACCACTTAACCCATAAAAGGGACATAAATGAACTTAAAAAGGATAAAATAAATCTTTTACATAGAGAATAAGTTTTGGAATTATTAATTAATTAACCTAATTTGATTATTCGGGACATTAATATCAAGTGGAGAATATTATCGGACTTTAGGTAAGGGATCCTCTTTATCTCACTCTTTTTCAAGAATTTCCTCTATGTCATTCCATTTTATATGTAATTACTAATGATGGGGTATTATTTCACACCTCCCCCATACATCCCTAATGATGCGTAAAAGTTGATAAATCTATTTCTATCTCATTAATCCCTCCTAAGTACACCTAATACCATGTCGATATTCTCTAATGGATGCTACCCGAACCTCCTATATTCCTTTGGATTTCTCCATCCTTATTTTTACCCAAAATAAGATGTAATATATTTTCATGTGAAACTTATACATACTATGTATATGATCCAAAATCATGTTTCATGATTTATACCTCATTCTCTTTCAGGGATATAAATTTTTTAAATGATTCCCTCTTCAATACTTTTCTATAAGCAAAACTGTTTTAATGAAAATTATTAAATTATTACCTGATTTAAAGGGAATTATATCTTCTATTTTATTCCAAAATTTTCTTTATAAAATCAGACTTCTTTATTATGAAAATCATATTTTTTCACTTCTGGTTTTATATGAAGGATTGTTCCATTTTCTATTTAAAGGCTCTATAGTATTTTCCTTAAAACCGTACAAAAATGTTTTAATGATTAAATTTATTAAATACATTTCTTATATATTTTCACTTAAACTTTAAAAAACATATCATGTTACATGACTATTTTACCTTATGAATTTCCATGTAAATTTTAGTTCCTTTATTTCAAGGACACTTTTATGATATGCCAATTTGTCGTGCTTTATGACATGATTGTGGTAACAAATTCTTCCCATGGGTAATCCTTATGTTTATGTAATATTGATTATATATTATTATTTATGTGGAAAAGATATTCTTAAAATTTTAATATGGGTGCACCCAGATAGCGCTCTAATTATTTGAGTAATTTTGAGTCTCATGAGATGTTATGTGTGACAGTCTTAGTGGTTAGTCTTGTCTTGTTCTGCCATGTGTGATGGTCTTGGTGATTAGCCTTGGCTTGTGCTACCATGTAAAATTGTATTGGAAGTAATATTTGAATCATGCTAAATTAATTTTTTATGTTTCTTAAATTTTATTATAACACCATGTTTATATTATTCCATGTTTATATGTTATGATTCCATATGATACATTCCTTTTTTATATCATCATGTCATACCTTCTATCACATCTGCTAATGCTTTGTTCTTAGGCTTATTTCTTTACTAGAATATTTAGCTCATCCCTTTTTTCATGTTTTTTCCAAGGTACCCTAGGCATATTTTTGAGCAGAATGGAAGTTAGGAGCTCAATATGAAGATTAAATAAATAAATTTTTTATTTAGTTCCACGTTTTCATTTTTATGTACCTAGTATTCCCAGACACTAGACTTTATTTTCTTTGTCTTGTACTCTGACGTATAATTATGATTAAAATAATTAATGTTATTTGTAAAAATTATGGGTCTCTATAGTTGGTATCGGAGGATGGGAATGTTATTTTTGGAGATTAGGAATAGACAACTTTATTAATAACCTTAAGGATGAGACTAAGTATAAAAAGCACCCCTAAATTTTGGTAAGTATAGAGTAAGTGGATTACCAAGAAAATAAATCATTGTATGGATACAAATTGGTAGATGTGGCTATAGCCTAGATGTATATAGGGGTAAAACCCAAAAACACCCCTTTGATCTATACTTGAATGGGAACCAGAGCATGACAACGGGTCTTGTTTCACTCTTAGTTTGACACTCTCGAGAGATAAGAGTAATAATTTCATGTGAGTTCGAACCAAATAAATGTGAAAAGAATGTAAAATAATTTAGAGAGAGAACTAGTATTCAAAGTACATTAAATGTGAGTTCGGGATAAAGAAAGTATCATTCTTGGGTAATTTTATCACCAACAAAGGGGTATTTATGGACCCTTCCAAGACAAAGGCAACTAAAGAGTATCCTAGGCCAACATCTGTAATAGAGATCCATAGATTTCTAAGTCTACCTATGTTTTATCGATTATTTGTGAAGAACGTTTCAAAATTTTCAAACCCAATTACCAAGTCGACCTGAAGGGGAGTAAAGGTTTTCTGGACTCAGGAATGTGAAGACTATTTTAAAGAGTTGAAAAAGAAGATAATCATTGTGTCAGTACTCACACTCCAAACTAGTGGATAAATATTTATGGTGTACAGTTATTCTTTAATGAATGTATTAGATAATGTGTTGATTAAAAATGAAAAAGTGATACCCTATGCCTCAAGGCAGCTAAAAATCCATGATCCAAACAATCTAATTCGTGATTTAGAGTAGGCAGTTGTGATCTTTGCATTATAAATATGATGGAATTATCTATATAGAGAGAAGTGTGAGATATATACTGATCACAAGAGCCTCAAATATATATACACACAAAAAGAGATTAATATTCACTAGTGAATATGGATAGATCTCATCAAGAATTATGACTACTCTATCCACTACCATCCCAATAATGCAAGTAAGGTGGAGCATGCTCTGAGTATAAAGGATCATGAATCTTTATCAATGATGAGAATTGAAAATGATCTGATCTTCATAGATTTTTATAGGATGGAAATGATAATATTTATGGTATGGACATCATCAATACTTTCTCAAATGATTTCTGAAACATCCCCCATGGATAAAATAATGGATTATCAAAGAAAAAATGTGGAAATTCAGAAAAGGATGGAAGCCATTTAAAATGGTAAATCCTCTAAGTTCATGATTAATGACGAATAATTAGTATGATATGGGTCATGATTATGTGAATAATCTAATCTAGATATAAAGAAGGAGCTTCTAAATGATGCACATAGCTTAACCTTCTCTATCCACCCAGGGAGCTCAAAGATGTATCGAGATATCTAAGAGAACTTTTGGTGGGACAATATGAAGAAGAAGATTGTTGAATATACATCAATGTTCCTGGTATGTCAATAATTGAAGGCTAAAAGAAAAAATTCTAAGGGGATTTTGTAACCACTACCGATACCAACATAGAAGTGGGAGAACATCGCCATGGACTTTTTCACTAGATGTCCAAGGAAATCCAGAGGAAACAATGATATATCGGTCATTTTGGATCATCTTACAAAGACAGCTCACTTTATTGCAATTTGAGAGGACTTATTATTGGATGAACATTCACAGATATATATCAAATAGGTGGTAAGGCTGCATAGAGTACCACTATCTATTTATCTGATAGAGATCTGAGATTTATCTCGAAGTTCTGCAAAAGTCTCCAACATGCTCTAAGAACTGAAATGAACATGAGTACGACCTATCATCCTCAAACTAATGTCCAATATAAGAAAACAATTTAGACAGTGGAATACATGTTGATATCATGTTCTATAGAATTAAAAAGCATATGGGATCAACATGTTCCACTAGTTGAATTTTCCTACAAAAAAGTTTTTCTTTAAAAAATTTGAATGGAACCATACGAAGCCCTTTATGGGAAAATGTGTAGAACACCAACAGGTTGGGATGTATTCGGTGAGCATAAGCTACTAGGACCTGAAATTGTCGAAGAAATGGTGAAGAAGGTGAAAACCATTAATTAGCAGATCATGGAAACCCAAATTAGACATAAGAGTTCTGCAGACAATAATCGAAGAGACCATGAGTTTAAAGTTGGAGACATTGTATTTCTCCACATACCTCCATGGAAAAAGGTCCTGAGGTTTGGGAAGAACGGAATATTAAGTCCCTTGTACATCGGCCCATTCGATATTCCTGATCGTGTTGGGGTAGTGGCCAATAAACTAAAACGTCCACCTACCAAGTCTAAAGTACATGATGTCTTTCATATATCCCTCTTAAGAAAGTACATAGCAGACCCTTCACATGTACTCTCTTCATAGGTGGTACATTTGGAGAATGATCATTCTTACGAGGAGTGGTGGGTGAAGATCTGGGATCGTAGAGATAGATTTCTATGTAACAATACAACTCACCTACTTAGAGTAGTGGGGAGGAACCATAATTATGAAGTGACAACATGGGAAATGGAGGAGGAAATGAAGGAAAAGTACCCACATTTTTTATGACTTAGAATGTAAAACAAAATTTTGATGGAAAAATTTCATGAGGGGGGAATAATGTAACGACCCAATATTTTATTAATGGAAATTCCCTTCCTATAATTATATCATATAATCACATGAAATCATAACACAATGAACTACTATGTACTATGTGACCTTTAAACATAATATTGTCACTTTTGTTATTTGAATTTTGAAAATATGACATACACGGTTATGATTAGTAAGATGTTTGGAGTTTGATAAGACAAGCTTCATTTTTATTGAATAGTAACTAACCATTATGAATAGTAATGGTACCGTTATGAATAGTAATATGAACCTTATAAATAGTAAATTGTCTCAAAGAATAGTAACCTCACCCATGAATGTATAAATAAAATTTCGGCATCTTATAAGTGATAATGTGATCATAGTAAAAGTATTGGTATTTTTGTCAGTCATAAATAATTAATTACAAATAATTAATTAATTTAAAATAAAATTTATTTTCCTAAAAGTTTTTCATAAATTAAATTTTTTACCTCTCGTGGTTTTAAGATTTTTTTATAAGACCTTATGAAATTTTTTAAAGCATTCTAAAATCAGTTATAGTTTTAAAATCTGTATTTTTCATGTAAATTATGATTTTAATTATAAATTAAATTATTCATATTTACGAAATTATTTTTGAAAAATGGAGTTTATTTTTGGATTCTAAACATCAAAAAATGGTTAGGGTGAATTTTGGGGTTTTTTCTAAAATACTTGAATTTATGGTGAATAGTAAAATATTATAATTTATTACAAATGCTAAATAAATTAATTTCTGAATCATTATTGCATCATGGATGATATAAATTTCCATTGTTTCTAACTCAAATTCAATTATTACTATTTTTGGTACTGGAATCATCATTGTTTCTCGTCTTGAGGGAAATTAATAAACTAAGGAAATAAATATTAGGAAAACCCTCCACTCCTCCACAATAAATACCACCCCTATTATCATATTCTATTTACTCTTATCAAGCCTTTTAACTTCCCTAAATTCTTCCCAAAGGCCGCTAGACATGGGGGAGGAAACTACTTCTCTCTATTATTTTACATTCCTTTCACATTCATTTGTTTTCTTTTCTATCCTTCCCTCAATTAGTTTACATTCTTTTCATGTCCATTTGTTTTCTTTTCTATCCTTGCCTCTCCTTATCCAAATATTATGACAACTCCAGTACCTTACATTTATTTTAATTCTTTTATGGTAATGGAATATGTTATTATCATATCTCATTTACTCTTATTTTATACTAGTAGTAAATACATCATTCGATATGTGTTAATTTACCACATTCAAGGAGATGGGTTTTCAATTTCTTTTACCATCTTCAATTCTGGTCATGAAACCATTTTTGTTATGGTTGGACTAGATTATTATGTAATATATATTAATTAAGGTTATATAATATTTTTGTACACATGATATTAAATTATAATGAAAAATGAGTATGTAGTGATAAAAAACCTCCAATAAACCCAAAAGGTTATCACTAGAGTTTTATATTATGATTCAACTTCACTCCAAGTAACCAAATTAAATTTACCACCATGTAACATTAAATATTTTAATAATAAAATATAACTCTAATTTTGCACAACCATTCCCATTTTTCATGGTTCTCTATTCATACAAATAATAAAATCATCGTAAAAACTAAGAAAACAAACAGACCCAACAATGAAATTGACCAACTTAACCCAACAAAAAGTTCATGAATGAAATTTAAAAGGTTATAATAAATATTTTATATATAGAATAATTTCTGGAATTATTAATTAATTAATGTAATTTTGTTATTCAGGTCATCAATATAACATGGATAACACCATCAGACCCAAGGTAAGGGATCCTCTCTATCTCACTCTTATTCAAGAATTTCTTCTATGATATACCATTTATGTACAATTCCTAATGATGGGGTTTGATTTTACACATCTCCCATACATCACGAATGATTTTTAAAAGATTAAAAACTGCTTTCTCTATCATTAAGCCCTCTTAATTACAACTAATACCATGTCGATATTCCATAAGGGATGCTACCCAAACCTCTTATATTCCCTGGGTTTCTCCTCCTTATTTTATCCAAATGATGTTGTCATTTATTTTCTAGTTCAAATTCTACATACTATTTATATTCTCCAAACTCAAGTTTCAAGATCCATCCCTCATTCTCTTTTGGGTATATAAATGTTTTTTACTGATTCCCTCCTCAATAATGTTCGATAAGCAAATCTATTTTAATGGAACTTCCCAAATTCTTAACCAATTTCAAGTGCACTCTATATTCGGTTTTAATCAACCATTGTATTTATAAAATCAGTATTTTTTATTAAAAAAACCATAGTGGTTCACTTATAGTTTTATGTAGATGATTGTTCCCTTTTTTTATTTTAAAGGCTCTATAGTATATTCCTTAAAACTGCACAAAAATGTTTTAATGATAAAATTTCATCAATCCTGTTATTACATGTTGTCACTTCTAATTTTCATTATTTACCATGATACATGCCTATTTTAATTTAGGAATATCCATGTATATTTTAGTTCCTTTCTTTCAATGACACTTTTATGATACTCCAATTTTTTATGCTTTATAACACGATTATGCTACCCAATTCTTTCCTTGGGTAACCCTTATGTTAATGTAAGAATGATTTTTTAAGATTATTTATGTGAAAAACATATTCATGAAAATTTATGATGGGTAAAACTAGATAGAAATCCAATTCATTGGGTAAATTTTATTCTCTTCAGACATTATGTGGGACGATATTAGTAGTTAGCCTTAGCTTGTTCTACCATGTGTGATAGTCTTAGAGGTTAGTCTGGGATTGTTATACCATGTGAAACGGTCTTGTAGGTTGGCCTTGAATCATGCTAAATTCATGTTTTATATTTCATACAAATTATTAGTACTCAATGTTTAAACGATTCCTTGTTTATATGTTATTATTCCATATGTTACTTTCCTTTTTATATCATCATGACATGACTTTTATCCCCTGTGCTAATGCTTGGTTCTTATTGTTATTCCCTTACTGAGATATTTAGCTCATCCCTTTGTTCATGTGTTCCAAAAGGTACTCTATACAGATGTTTGAGCACAATGGAAGTTAAGAGCTCAATTTTATGATTAAATATTGATATGTTTTATTTAGTCCCACGGTTTTAGTTTTATGTTCCTAGTCTTCCAATACAATAGAATTTATGATTCTTAGATTGTACTCTGATGTATAATTATGCATGAAATCATGTAATGTTATGTATAAAAGGCTAAGGTCGCTATACATTTTACTAGGAGGAACCTGAGGTAAGTTGGCGGTGTAGATCCGATTTTTTCTACCTCTCAACCTAGTTGTTTAACAACTTCTGGAAGGAAGCACCATTTTTTGACTTATTGTGAGCGGAGTACCAACCAGGATGCTAGTGATGGTTTTTTTTCATATATCATCATTGTGGGAGACATTGATATATGATGAATCGGTGTAATCGATACCCAGACAAGTTTAGAGATTACAATAGGATGGTCCATGTATAATGTTTCTATAGATCCTTTCATCCAATAGTTAGTGTAATGGAATTGATACTTAATCCCATTTAAGGACCATTATTCATAGCTCTGCATTAGGATGGGAGTTGGAGTAGTTCCTTTTGTTTAGAATAAGGTGGGGGTTGTGGCTGAGGAATCCAAGAACTAGTTGTGCCTAGATAATAGAGCGGACCTACATCGAGTAGTGAGGCTGTTTCACAGTTTCATGGTTCAAGTGAAATATATTTTTTATATACCATTCCCACATACTATACTGTTGGGACATATATAGTGAGAGGTACAATTTTGGTAACTTCTAATCTTTTATCTTCTCTTATCAATATAGGTGTGACTCATAATATCATATATATGTGCCTGTTTTGCAGAGACTTTGGCCTACTTCTCATTTTTATGATGGCATTATAACATTGGATACTCTGTTAGGGATCAAAAAGAAGGGTATATTCCAATATAGGGAGTGCCCCTTGAGATTTTTGGGAGTCACTTCATCTGGATTCTCTTTTCCCTTTATATGATGGGGTTTGACATCATACTCAAGATGGACAAGCTAGATTATTATCGATTACATATTGATGGTTACTATAGAAGGCTAGCCTTGAAATCACTAGAGGGTGGATTTTTTATTTAAAAAGGTTAATTGGATGTCTAGGAAAGATGATATGGACCCAAGCATTTTGGGATGGGTGGGTTGATATCCAAAATTTCTGTTTTATATTTGGATTATCAGGGAATTCATAAGGAAAATTTTCCTCCAGTGGTTGATCATTTTAGGGATGTTTTCTTGTATTATGTTTATGTTTACCTCCTGAGAGAGAGAAGGAGTTATCTAATAAGATATGGAAAAGAGATATACCAGTATCCATTACTTGATATAGGAAGCCTACTATGGAGTTTTAGGAGCTCAAGTGGTAAGTACACTTTGAATCAGAGGGGTTCATATGACCCAGTACTTCTCTATAGGTTTATCTATACCTTTTTAGGAAAAGGAGGATGGAAACCTTAGGAAATATGTAGATTATAATAAATTGAACCAATTTATGTTTAAGAAATCATATACATTGTCAAGGATATATGATCTTTTCAAGTAGCTCTAAGGATATTGGGTTTTCTCGAATATTTATTTGAGGTCAGGTTATAACCAGGTGTGTGTTCAGCCTGCAGACATACCTTGTACAAATATTCAAAGTGGGTATGGTCTATATGACTATCTGGTTATTTCGTTTGGTATCATTAACATGCTATAAATTTTAGAGGCACTAATGAACCAAGTTCTCTATCATTATCTGGATTCATTTATGGTGGTATTCGTTTATGAAAACATTTTGTATTCTCATAATCGACATGGCCATACCAAACATCTTGTGATCATTTTGGATACACTGATAGAGTATTAGTTATAAGGAATGAACACAAATCTCCACTTATAAATGGATAATATTCAATTATCGAGACATACTATCTCAGAGATCGATGTATCAGTTTACCCAAAGAAGGTGAGAGCTATACTTTCTTAGGAGAAACCCAATAATGTATTTGACATAAGAAGTTTCTTGCAGATAGATCTATATTAAAGGTTTTTAAAATAGGACTTATCAATATTAGTATCACCTCTTATGGGATTTATTAATATGGGCATGAAGTTTCTATAGTCAAATGACTATAAGAAGTCCTTTTCCGGAGCTGAAATGGAGACTGACATCATCCCCAATCTTGATTTGTCTAGATCTAGGAAAAAGATACATTGGGTTTTATGATGCATCATGTGTCCTTCTTGGATTACTTATGATGTATGAGGAGTAATTCATAGCATATGGGTCTCATCGGGTGATACCAAACAAGAGGAACCACCAGACGCATGATCTTGAGCTTGCAGTTGGTGTACATGCCTTACACTGTTAGAGGCATTATTTATTGGGAGAGTGTTTTGTGGTGTACACAAACCAGAGAATCCTCAAGTATATATTAACACATATTGAGTTGGATTTTAGGAAATAAAGGTGGGTTGTATACTTACAGTATTTTGACTTCAAGCTTTCTTATATTCTTGAAAAGGAAAATGAAGTTGTCGATTCACTAAGAATGAGGACATAGATATAGGCAGTTCAAGATGCTAGTATTGAGTGGAAACTTATGGCATTGTTTTCAAAAATGAACTTGGTGGTGCTTCATGGTCATGGATAGACTTTTCTCTTATCATTAGTAGTGGATTACACTCTTCTATATTGAGTGATGATGGAATGGTTATCATATGATAATGTCCTTGTCCTAAGAGAGAGTGTGAAAAGTTAGGACCCATCTGTAGGTTAGACCATTGGTGAGGATGATATTCTTCTTATACATGGTTTCATTTTATTTCCCGAAGTCAAACGTGATGAGCTAATGTGGGAGTTTCATACCTCATCTTCAACAGTACCCCATGGAATCACTAGAATGTATTGTGATTTTTGTTTTCAATAATGGTGGTTTGGTGTGAAATAAGCTATAGGTGGTTTTGTTATGAGGTGTTCTACCTTTCAGTAGGTGAAGGCAGAAAATCAAAAAATAGGTGGGATTTTACAGTAGTTACATATTCCCAAGTGGAAATTGGATGATGTGGCATGAGTTCTTTTACCATGTTTCCATGGTCTCCTCAAGGTGGTGATGTTGTTTGGGTTTTTGGGGATATGATCATGAAGGTCTCTCATTTCCCACCAATTAGGGAGACCTTCTTAATGGATGTTCTTGGGAGGTTGTATATCTGCTTGATTTTTTTCCTTCATAGGGTTTCTCTATATGTTTTATCAGGTAGGTACACCCAATTTAAATCTCTATTTTGGTAGAGCTTTCATAGATATTTGTGTTTATCGGTTCTTCTAAGTATATAATATCTCCCTCAGACTAATTTCCAATTAGAGTTCACAATATAGGTTCTATAAAACGTTCTTAGAGAATGCATCTTCAATTTTTGGTGATCATGGGGGAGGTATATACCCATGGTTGAGTTCACTAACAATAACATATATCGTGGAATGATATAGATGGAACCCTATTATTATTTTTATGGTAGGCCATACAAATCACCTCTATGATGGTTATAAGCTAGAGAGGTAGCACTGCAAAGGCTGTGTCTTGTGTAGGAGACTTAGAAGTAGGTTCAGTTGATCTGAAATAAAATGGATATTGAAAAATCCAAGAATAAGTCACACACCATTTTTTTCTAATGACCTCTGGGGTTTCAGGTTTGGGATTTTGTCTTTTTACATATCCCACTGAGCTTGTGGCACATATGGATTAGGATACAGGGTAATATTTCACCATGATATGTTTGGTTATTAGAGATTATGGAGAGAGTTGGACCAGTATCTATTCGGTTGTAGTTATCTTAGAGGTATTGATCCATTCGTGACATATTCCATGTATATCAACTGCTCCATTACCATTCATACCCATCTCACACTAAGCATTCAGATGAGTTTGAGCTATAGGTTGATGCATCCTTTATAGATCACCTTATTCATATAATTGACATAATCATAAATGCTCATCAAGAAAAGTCAGTTCCCCTTGTATGGGTGTTATGGAAGAACGATTGTTTACAAGATTCCACATTAGTGAAATATTCCAACACACATGCTCAATGGCCAGAGTTATTCTCAAGAAATTCATAACCACCCTTGGAGGGTCAATTTGAGTATAAATTGATTTAAGGGGAAAGATTTTAAGATCCTTGGTTTTCTTATGTGGTATAAAAATTTCTATTTTCAGTTTATCACTATGTTTTTTACCTAATGTGAGTATCTAATAAGATGAAAAATGTTTTAGTGGTGTTTTATACTTTTTCAAATATCGAAGGACCAAATTGTTTCAATAGGTAGTTAGTCCACACAGTTAATATAAAGTTTTTTTCCTAACCCACATGGTTTGAGGAAACAGTGCAAGGTGGTCTAGGTATCTATCTAGGGTCACACAATTTTAGGGATACAAGACATATGAGTTTTCACATCCAAGTGAGGGATTTCTAGTTTTTAATATAGGTGAAAACGTGGTTTGAACATGGTTTCCCAAAACATGTGCATTAACTATGGGAGGTACCCCTTGTGAAATTGAAAGGCATATGGTTGGTACATGGTTCAGATAGTTGTGGTGACAAACCATACACCCTATTAATTATAAGGGAATTTAATATTTCCCCATACTTTTATTTAAAAATAAATCCCTCTTTTTATTTTTTCCATTGTGTAGGGAGAATTCCTCTTATAATTGAGATCCTCCTCCATCGAGATAGGATATTTGATAATCCACCATTCAGACTCAGATTCAAACATATTTTATCTCATTAGATCCACTCTGGTGTGTTTTAAATTTCACTTGTTTTGTTATTCGTTTATCTTTTTATTGAAAAGGTTATTTTGTTGCAAGTTAATATGACAAATTTTTAGGATTTTAATTAGTTATTCATTTTTCTCCCGGTCTATACTGAATTAGAGGTCAATACTAGAAGAGTGTTCTACCACATACCTATGTTATGTGGTTTATACCTTTTCCATTATGATTAGGTGGTTTTATAGATTTTCTCATTTGTTCCCAAAGAGAAGCATTCGGATGATTCCCATAAAACTAGATTAATATCTTGAAATAATTGTGTGGAACCTATTAGGTTTCCTGCCTAAAAACTGTTTTGATCATTGGAGAGTGTTTTCCCTTATATAAGCTACCCATGGGGTGTTCCATTACATCTTACCTATATTTTACCACCCCATTGGGTGCATGTGACCTAAAAAGTTTAGTGGGAGATTGAATGAAAATTAAATGAATTGTTCAAGCTTTGGAGAAACTTGTTTTACCAATTTATTTTTAAATTAATTAAATGTTTTGAATTGAATTTATTGGATAAATATGTTTCTTACTTTTAATGTTGTGGAATATGATTAAAATGGATGAATGATTTGTATGGAACATTGTGAATGGGTTAGAAGAACTCATTGGTTGTGAATGATGATTAATGACAAATTGAAATGGTAGTGGATGCCTTAGATGATATCCTTGGATCCTGATTTCATTAGATTGCAGGGAGATTTATATTCAATGTATCTTGTTTAAAATAGTGTATTTCTTAGACCTGTTTACGCCTAGGATCATGATTCCATTAGATTTCTTGGGATTTTCTACACCTTAGATCTTTCTTTCTTGGACTCACAGTAGACATACTATATTGAAATTCTCATTGGAACTCATCCATTTTGTAATCATTTCTCCGTCAAGATTCTATTGGGACTTGACAAGGATGTATTGGTCAGCTATACCTTGGATCTGGACCTTCATGGTATGACATGGTATTGCACAGCGGGGCGATTGTGGTTGTTATACACTTTATTACACAATGAGGCTGATGTGAATATTCTTTTTCTATGATTTACAGATATACACGGAATGGGTATCATATATTAGTTTTTATATTGTACAGTATCACACCTTCTTTGTTTGTGCTTTATAGTGGCCCTTGTTTATGGTTTCATGAATATTATTCATGGGGATCCATGTTTTGTTGGAAAAGATCACATTTAAATTTTACAATTTAAATTTATTACTTTTATACCTATGATATATTGAAAACATCTTCAATTTATATTCCATATGCACTATTTTTGATAAACACTGTTGGTGGTGGCCTACTGAGTTTTATCTCACACCATGTTTAGGCTGCCATTGGGTACCCATACAGACTTCATGGATGCATGTTGGGACTGGGGAATGTTCCCACTGTATGATTATTTACTTGACCATTACTTAGGAGAAACGAAGAATAGGATCGAGATAGGCTCCTGATTCTATATGGATATAGTCCATTTTTATGTATTTAATGCATGTATTTTTCTTGTATTCCCATTACCATGCACTAAAATCCCTTTTGTATAGAGATAATACACGGTCATCATATTTTATATGACTGCATTGGATAATTATTATTACATTATTCTTGATATTTACCTTCGATCTTCTATTTAGTTATTTTATCTAATTCTGCCTCTTGATTGTTATGGTTATTTTATCACCCCTGACCCCAAAAATCATGGAGCCAGTTTCTACTACCATTAAATTGGAATTATTGCCAGGATATACAGCCTAAAGGATCGATTAATTTAGTAGTCTTGGTAAACTAGATACATATGTGAGTTTTGTTTTACAAATGAATACAGTAATTAACAAAAAAAATTCTTGAGGATAACATTACTAAAACATATTGTATCCATAAAGATCTTTCTTAGAACACTTCTTGGATTCCTATGAAAAAAAAAATAAGTTTGAGCACAAATTCTCAGTAAGGGTTAAGTATAGAGGAAGCAATAGTGAATCAATGATGATGGCCAATATGAAAAGGTAATAGGAAAACACATTATCTATGTAATCAATAAACTGATAAGGAAGTGCGTAAATAATATGGCAAGGAAAAATCAATAAACACATTCCATATAAATAACTAGAAAGGCATAATCAGTATGGAAAGTTAGATAACTAAGTCACATGACACTAAGCCATTGAAATGAAAATGAAATTAATCCATATATAATTTGAAATAAAAAAATCTCATGGATAATAATTACTGAAATGAAGGCAATGATTAATTATAGGATTTTATGTTTCTTAGGAACATGAAACATTTACCATTAAGACCAAATCTCATGATAGTTTAAATATGTGGGTAGAAACCATTCTATTCTTCTTGGAAACAAACTCAAAAGATTTTTCCGAACCTATTTCATCTCATGATACTATAGATACATCTAGGGGAATGCATTAACCATGTCCCAAACCCATATAGTGCATGTCCAAATAATTACTCATATATGGACTAATTGATTTATTTAATGAACTACATGCCTTATCAAATATCTATATTGAATAAATGATGCAGATTTATCAGTAATTCCTCTGTTAATCAAATAACTATCATAGTGAACACTGTATGTTAAATTGGTATACAGATAGAGATATCATAATAACCATTTCATAAGAATATTGATATTAAAGACAAAGTTATTTTAAAATAAAACTTCTAATAAGGAGTTGACCGTTTCATGATAAAATTAAAAATCATAATCAAAAGTGATATTACATTGATAACTCCTACCACTTGGTAATTTTCATATCAAAACCTCTTAGATGATATTGTAAAAAATGAAACATACAAAACCATTAATTATGAGTGAACCATGTTATTAAATGACGAAAAAGATGTAGTATATACACCACATTCAACTTAATTGGTTCATAATAACAATTAATTATCAATGGAATGTAAATTGAGATGAAATCACTTACCACTTTGTAACTTTTGAATTTATAGGTCTTGTGAAAGAAATAAAATTTAATTAAACATTAAATATAATTAATATTAATTTATTCATTATATGAAATAAAATATAGTCATTATATACACAACAAAAAAATAAGTGTTGATAATGGTTTATGCATCATGGAATGGAATGTGAGACAATAATCCCTTACCTAGCATTTTTTGGGTGATTGTCCTTTAACCTCCAGCATAATGGTTTTAAACATGTTATTAACATATTTAAAAATAATAATCATATTCATAGGATCATAAATTTTCTTCTTATAATATCTTACTATCTATCTTTTAATAATCTACTATTATTTTCACAATTTATTGTGTTAATTGCCTAGTTTTTCAAGTATGTTGTGACTTGTTATCTTTATTCTTCTTAAGTCAATCACAGTCTTATAATATCCAGGATATAAACCATGATTAAGATATCATATATATCCAGTATATATGTATTTATTATAATCCATAAATTTTAGAGAGAATAAATGAATTGCACCATTCATGAAGACAGTTGCTCGTATGTACGCATGAGTGAAACTTCCATTTCCTTTTTGTATTTAAAAGAATGAAAATCAAATGTTATATAGATATATAAACATATATATGGATATTATACTTACATTATCATATTTATGTCATATGTTTTACATAATTTTATTAAAACCATCCTTCAAACATTCTATGTATAGCGTAAACAAATCACATCGCTTTGAGGAGGACGTAGTCCACACTTCCACAAACAATGTTATCATATTCCCAAAAATGTGAAGCATGAAGGTATGGGTCATAAATAAATCCCAAAAGAATAAAAATATTAAAAATATTGTATATATCATATATAAACTAAAAATCCATCATTAATTCCATCTTTGAAATTTGGTAAATGGAAGAATGAAAACATCGGTTTATGAGGTGGTAGTCTATCGTACGCAAAAATGAAGATTGTGTATCCCATTTGATGGATGTGTGTGAATGTGAAGGTAAAAAAATGATCATAAAAAATATTAGTATATTTAATACACAAATTTTATTATATAATTATTGTATAAAATTAATTTATGGAGTGGAGAAACAAATGAAACAAAAGTGATCATTGAATAACATTAACAATTATTCAGGTAACTCTTTTTTGTATTAACTGAAACACACCATTGGTTTTCTTTATTCCATAGGGGATACCTCTAGGATTTTGGTAGGGGTATTTGGAAATTACTTTCGTAGGGTTTGGATGATTCATATGGATTGAGAGGTGTGAATAAATTTAAGGGGTGAGTGTGTCTTTATAACGGAGGAGGGGTGGTATTCTTTTAATTTTTGAGAGAGGGAATTCCACCCCTATTTTTCTGATGTTAAGTTTATCTAATAATGTTATGAATTAGATAAAAGGAATGATATTTTCAAAATATGGTCATCCAATGGATTTTGGAAAAGTTTATAGTTTATTTTGGACCTTAAATTTATGTTTTATCCCCTTATTAAGCTTAATTTTACCATAATCGTTGTAACTAATTTTAATTACTTTTTCTAATTGTTTTGGTAAAATAAGAAGTTGAAATTATTAGAAATTATATATTATTACTTTTATAAATTTTTCAAAATCATGATCATAGAAATGGAAGAAATTAATTTAAATTTAATTTCATGGACTGGACGACAAAACATGTTTTTAGAGTAAAAATATTCAAAAGTTTGATAAGTTTTTATTTACAATTTCCCAGTGAAATTGATTAAAATGACCAAAATTAGTTTAATAGATGTAAAATTTATCTAATTATACATTAAACCCAAATAGAAAAAATTAACCTTCTAAATTATTGAGATGAAAAATCAGTTTCTAATTAAAATTCAATATATTTCACTATTCATTTAAAAAATGGAACTTCTTAGAAAAATACGAAAAATTACTCATATAATAGTTTTAATTATAATATTAAAAAATTAATTTATGTTTTAATCATACAATTTATAAAAGTGTCAAAATCTAGTTTTAAAATAGGGTCTCCATTAAAAGTTGGAAAATAGTCTTTTTAAAAAAATTAGTTTTTTATGTGTAAAATTAGATTTTTTTTTCTTATCTTATTTCACGACCCGTTCACGTGGGGTCCATGCTATGACTTCCCAAGACTACCTCCAATTGGCCTGGGGCTGGTGACTTGCACCGAGTAGGCATATCCCTAACATGGGAGGCATTGCCTACGTTCCTATAAACACGCACTCATCTCTACGCCCAAAAATTCTGAAAAATAAATAACAACAAGGAACAAAATGAATTTATACAACTAAATCCAACAAGCATTGTACAATGGAAACTAATTTTTGGAATGTAAACTTCACCAAAAGACAATTCCACCTAAAGAAAGAGTACGTAAACTACAATGTCCAACCTGTAAGAAATAAATAGGTACTGGGACTACTAATCATAGTCATATAAACACCTTAGACTATAAAAAATATCACAAATCTTGGTCTTGTCCGTATCTTCCCTAGACTCCATCAAAAGAGTGCTCGTCTGCACAAGAAACGACATGTGCAGAAAAAGCCCATGCAGGGGTGAGTATGACTATACTCAGTAGAGGACTCTAAAAACCACAAAGAAATACACAAAGTAAATGTGTAGTCATCTCTATAGAGTATATGTATACAGAACATATAATAAGAGAAACATTACTATAATTACTTGAATCCTAGACCCATACTCTAGAGGTAGGTCACAATGACCACATACCCACACTACGGGTTTAGTTCGAAGATTCCACGAAGCACTCATCTGGGAGAATTTAATCCATGAGTCTGATATATTTGATGACGTCCATCTTAGAAGAACGTTCATTGAGAAGTGTCACAAGAGAGATAAACTCACTAATATATTTGAAGAGATAACAGATACAGTTATTCTAGGAGATCATACTTCTGAGTGGGGAAAGATCACAATACATGGACGAGGATCACTTCCAGGGCCTTTGCGTATACCATGACTCATCCAGATTCACCTGCTAAGTAGAGGATAGAAATCCTATAGGATTTTTCATGTCGATACCTGACTCTACCATGGATCAATAAT
Source organism: Viscum album (assembly GCA_963277665.1). Lineage (NCBI taxonomy): Eukaryota > Viridiplantae > Streptophyta > Magnoliopsida > Santalales > Viscaceae > Viscum > Viscum album. The sequence goes on along the minus strand of OY728135.1, from coordinate 1,231,558,161 downwards.
GGGTAGAGGATATCCCTCTGGGCCTCTCATAGGGATTCTGACTCTATCCAGAAATTCATGCTGAAGAGATCATACTCTTATGGATGCAAATGAAATCAGACCATCGGGGAAATGTGAAAAGGGGACACTAACCCAAATGAAACTTGTACAAGGAACAATGTAAAAGAATATCAAACCATGTAATATAAATTACATGACATGTAGAAATATCATAACATGTGTCCCATGACTTCAGGTACTGCTCGTGTACAATGGACCGAGTTAGAATACATGTCATGTAGAAAGCATATATATGGCATGTAGTGATGGTCACATGCCATGTTTGATTATCTAGGGTCCTCTCCATGTACATTGGCCATGTTCCCATACATGGATTCGACCCGTGTATGTTAACCAGTGTACTGGTACTCGGGGTAACCTGCATAACTGACCTGGTTTGTCCATGTGGTGAACTATATGTCGTGTACTCCACACCATTTCTGTGTATCATCTGATATACATGTCGAGTCACATATAGAGACTCAAATTCCAAGTGACAGTTGTCACATGTGGTTTCATCGCTTCTTGCATCGTGAAACCTAAGCTTCTGCTGAGTCAACCCCAGATGATGTGTTTTTTGAAGAACACGATGTATTCTTTAAAATTTTCCAGATATCTAGTTCTTCACCAGCACACCTCGGGTGATTCCCCAATATTTGATCTGGCTATACGATCACCTTGAAAGAAAAGATATATGGTCACCCCGCCATGATAAAACAGAAAAATTAGGTTTCAGGCCTTCAATCGGCTACACAAACACCTTTTGATCATCCCTATGAAGTTTGGTCAAAGAACTATTTCATTCTATCCATATCGATTTGTCGTCATCCATCATCGTCCCACCTCCCCCTGGGTCTTCATGATGTCAGATCTCTAATTTGGGATCATTGCGTTAAAAAACAAATGTGCAACAATATGTTGTTCATAACCCCATGAAGAACGTGAAGAACATGAGGTATAAAAGGGGAGAATAAATCCAAATAAAAAATTGAGGAAAGGACCTCCACCATCATTTTTCATGGCATTGATCCAATTCCACTTTAAGGATCAAATAGATCAAACCAAAATATAAATTAAATCAAACATGGATCAATTCCCCAAAATAAACCTGATAAAAGACCCTCCAATAATAATGAATGATCTGTGGGAAAATCTATTATGGGGTGATATGAGTTCATTGTTTAATAAAATAATGGGAAAAAAACCCAAACAAAAAAACTACCTCGATCATCAACAAAGAGGAAAAGAGGTCAACAATTTGGATTTGATCTTGTTGTTCACAACACACGCATCATTGTCCGTTGTCATTCATTAGGATATATCCAAGGATGGATCCCCTACCAAGCTCCAAAGTTTTCTAGGAATGTTTCTAGGGTTATGAGCCTAACCCTAGTATACTAGTTATTTAAAACCAATTAACATGTCACTCCGTCATGGGAACGTTTAAAATAAAATAACTCATTAATTTATTTTATTTCCTTTAAAACATCCAAAAAAGAACTTCTATTACCAACCCACACCTATTGATGTTAGGCCTTGCCTAAGGTAATGACTCTACTCTAAACACAATGGTTCCCTCAGATTTTCTGATTTGGGCACCTGTTTAAAATTTATTCCACTTTTTCAGGAAATCCACTTGCATGGGCTATTTAAAAGTTTAATTTATTTAAAACATTTATTGTGGGCAACGCTTTCCTCATAATCGCACGTTGTTAAAAAGCTTGGTCTCAAAATAATTCCATTTAATATTTAAAAATAATATACAAAAATATCTGAGACATTGCACTCTCCCAACTTTAGGGATTTTACGCCCTTGAAAAACCAATACAAAAGGATACTCCAATAGATGTGGGTAATGTGAATGAATCTAAGCCTCCAACTCCCACATGCTATCTTGAAGGTTCTCCGGCTGCCAATGGAAATTCACCAAGGGAATCTCTTGCACATGAAATATCCTCTCTTGTCGAACCAAGATCTACACCGGGTACTCTACAAGGGTACCTCCATCCTCGATGTTCGGAAAGCCCCAGTAAATGACTTGTGATGGGTCATTCATGTACCTCCTTAGTTGTGACAAATAGAAGACATAATGTACCTAGTGAAACTACGGTGGTAGATCTAGGTGGTATGCCACCTCGTCAACACTGCGTAGTATCTAAAAAGGGTCAATGAATCTCGAAGACAACTTGTTGCCCTATCCAAATCTCAACAACCCTCGTTGCGGTGAGACTTGAAGGAAGACATGGTATCCCACTTCAAAATCCATAGGCCTCCACCGTTTGTCGGCATAAGAATTATTCTATAACTATCCAATATTCATCCACTCCTGGATGATCTACACCTTCTTGATGGTATCTCACACCAACTCTAGACCCATTAGTGTTGACTCTCTAGGGTTGGTCTAGAAAAGTGATGGCTGGAAAGGTCACCCATATAAAGCCTCAAATGGTGCCATACGAATGGTGGAGTGGTAGCTATTGTTGTATGAAAAATCCACCAGTGGTAGGAGGTCCTCCCAACAGAGTCCAATGTTCATGATAAAGGTCCACAACATATCCTCTAGAACCTGAATGGTTCTTTCAGTCTGACCATCTGTCTGGGGAAGGAATGTTGTGCCCAAATGTAGCTATGTTCCAAACACCTCCTTCCATCCATTCCACAACCAGGAAGTGAAAAAAGCATCGTGATATCATATTATCCTCAAAGGGACTCCATGAAGCCAAATTATCTCTTACCCATAGAGGAGTCCCTAGATCACTATGAAACTCTACTCTGTAATAGCTAGGAAGTGGGCCAACATGGTAAGTTAGTCAACAATCACCCATATAGAATTGTTTCCCTTAGACATTCATGGTAATCCCATTATGAAGTCCATCAATATTTCATCCCACTTACATTCTAGCACTTCTATGGGTGAGATAACCACGCTTGCATCGGGTGCTCATCCTTCACTTTTTGGCATGTAAGGCATTGAGAAACAAACTCCATTACTGAATTTTTCATTCCTGTCCACTAGAACTGACACCGGAGGTCTTGGTAAATTTTTTCCACTCCAGAATTTACCACCAAGAGGATGTATGAAGCTCCCTCAGAACCTCATCGCACAATTCCATTTCCACAACTCTACGTCCTCTGAAAAGGATGACATGCTCACCACCTTGTGAATGTCCATTTTTATCTTGTCTTATGGATAACTGGGAATATAAAGTCTCCCAATCGATATACCATAGTTGTGTCTCCCTAACTCATTTCAAGACTGTAGGGGTAACAACCATCGATTGTATATAAGTTGCATCCTCTATAACCATGAAAGATAATTTTAGCGATGCCAATATCTCAAACACCTCACTTAGTAGCTATGAACTTGATCTCTAACTAAGATCATCAACTACTACATTCCACTTCCCAGGAATATAGACAATTTCAAATTCAAAATCCTAGAGGGACTCCTACCCCCACCTCTTCCTAAGATACATATCCTTTTATGAGAAGATGTACTTGAGTCTCTTATGGTTAGAGTAAATGATATACCACTCTCCCATCATGTTGTGTCACCACATATTCAATGCGAATACTACCACTTCAAACTCAAGATCATGTTTCATGTAGTTCTACTCATGTGACCTTAGCTGGTATGAACCATAATCAATCACCTCATGTCTCTACATCAGGACACATCCAAGCCTGGACCATGATGCCTCGTAGAAAAATACATGCTTGACACCCTCTTCTGGAAATATCTAGATTGTTTTACTCGTAAAAATATGCATAAATAAGTTGAAATTATGAGGGAACTTCTCTATTCATATGAAAGGCTACCCCTTCTGGTTCAAATCATTTATTAGTGTTTATATCTGATAGAAATCAGGAATTAATCTATGGAAGTATCCCACCAACACAAAGAATATTTGTACCTCTATCACACTCCGGGTGGCTCCCATTCTGACACCTATTTGACAATGGTGGGGTCCACTACTACTCCATCGTCTAAAATAACATGTCTGGGAAAATGGACCTCCTCTATCCAGAACTAGGACTCCTAGATCTTCTCATAAATTTTGTGCTCTCAGGTTACATCTAGAACCATCTGCAGGTGTCTTGCATGCTCCTCCTCTGATGCTGAGTGTACAAGGATGTCATTGATGAAGACCACTATGAATCGTTCTAAGTACAGTAGGAAGATCCAGTTCTAAAGTCCCATGAACACTATAGGGGAATTCGTCATGCTGAAAGGAATCACCGAGTACTCGTAGTGAATATAGTTGCATCTGAAATCCATATTCGATATATCCTCATATCAAACTCATAACTGATGATAACCCGATCATAGGTCAACATTTGGGAACCACCATTCCACTCTCAGCTGATTGAAGAGGTCATCGATCCTTGGCATTGTATACTTCTTCTTAACTATTACCTAGTTCAAGAACCATGCACAACCTCAAAATCTCAATTTTCTTCTTAGGAAACAAAATGGGGCCCCCATGTTGAAACAATGGGACTTACAAAGACCTTCGTTTTCAAATCCTCCAGTTGTACCCTCAGCCCATGCAACTTCGTGGGAGCCATCTTAAAAACTGATGAGGATATCGGTGCCATCCTGAGCTACAAGTCGATGTACAAGTCAATCTCCTGGTGGGGAGGTAATCCTACAACATACTTTGGAAAGACATCCTTGTACTACAAAACTACTATTGGGAACTGGAAGCTCATAACATATGCCACTCCAAGGGTAAGGCTTTCTAACTCATCATTGATCAGCTGCACCCTATTCTGCATGAGCCCATACATTTCTACCTGGGTTTCATTTTCACCAAAAAATGAAAAAATCGTTCCATCGCTATAGACACACCACACTCTTCACCTAAATTAATTAATATGGGCATGGACCTAAGATAACCAATCCATTCCATGAATGATTTCATAAGGCCTCAACAATTCCACCAAGAGGTTCCAACCAAACTTTTAACCTCCAAGGGTAAGATCACACTGTCAAAAAAGATGTGTGATCATTGAGTCTACACCTATAGGTGTCTCCAAGCATACGGGTTGAGTCAATGACTCCAATGGAATTTCAAGGATTCACACAAGACATGTGGTGAGGAACAAATGAATGGAACATGAGTCTATAAGTATGACGGCTGAAGTAGATAAGGCATAGATCATACCACGGATCATCCCTAGAGTATGTGGGTCATATGCCTCGACTCCATGTAGCTTCCCCCACCCATGTACCCCATCTCCCTGATCCTAGGGTGGACATCCTAAGGGTGGTGGTGAAAGGAGTTCAATGCATCTGCACCTCCTACAGCTCCCCCTACTCTTATGTCAGGTTCGATGCTTGGCAGGTCTTCTTGATCAACTCTCTTCCTCTACCTCAGTGGTCCATCCACCACCACCCTATTTTTAGTACGATGGGTTGGTAAATCTCTAAAGAGATATCCCCTTCTGTCGCAGGAGTATCATCACCTCTCCCTAGGCTGACTAGATCCAATCTGAGAGCCCTAGACTACATATCCCCTTTCTTGGGTACTCTCGTGACATCTCCCATGTTTTTATCCCAATGCCTGAGGTCGGCTCCCTATTGCTAAGGTCTCTACACCTATATGTCTAATGTTGACTGCCACTGGATATCTCTACTCATCCAAGAAACTCTCGACCACCAAAGCACAATCGACCAGTCCTTTATAAGTCAAAATGAATAGAGGCATGAAACAAGCTTAGATGTCCCATATTTGAACTCACTCAAAGATCTGAGATCTAAAGTAATGATCCCTGAACATATCCATCGAGTACCTGGAAAGGTTGGTGAACCTTGATAAATATTTATCCACCATTAAATGACCCCATTGAAGAAGAATATCCTCTTGGATATTCCCTTATATCAGTGTAACTAGATAGAACTCCTCCCTAAAGAGTCTCTCGAACTCCGTCCACGAATGAGTCTCTTCACTGTGAGCTTGCATGGTGAAACTCCACCATTGTCCTGCTAAACCTAAATAAGGCTCACTCCTAGGATCACCATCTAGTCTACTGGTGTCCTCACTAGAAGAAAAACTCTAGTCATCACCTCAAGCCAATCCTTGTCCTATTGAGTGTCGATCTCACCTCAAAACCTGAGTGGTATCTATCATTAAAACTCATGGAGCCCACTCATCATGCGCTTCTTGTCTACTTGTACTAAAGGTTCAACATGCTACTCAACTGGTGGTGGTATAGTAGGTGCAGCACCTGTAGGTAATGCCTGGGGAACTAGTCCCTGAATTGAACCCATGTCATTGAGGGGGTTATCCTCATGATCGATTAACTAAATCCTCCTGGGTATGAGTTGTAGAGGAATACTATAAGGAAATAAGATGTATTTAGGTTAAAGAGTATATATGGATAGATTTCACTAATGTACATTGAAAACAAAACCCATTCCTATGTGATGTTTGTATATGTTTTTGTTTCTTTGAAACTAGTTATCTCTTGTACTGATCCAAAAAGAATCTTATCAGGGTCCTGGTGTATGGATATGTTGGCTACCCACACAAACACTATATCCCTAGCCTGAAATCCGAACTCAAAACACTTAACACTATTTTCCCAAACCAATATCATAGTCTACTGGTCCTATGGTCGAACGAACTACCACTAATACAACTCTATTATGACCCATCCCATTAGGGCCCGTGCCCTAACTCCCCAAGACCGCCTCTAATAAGCCAGGGATAGTGACCAATACTAAGTATGCATGTCACTGCCATGGGAGGCATTACTTATGTACATGTACACATGAGAACTTCTCCAAGACCACAAATTCTGAAAAGTAAAAACCATCGTGGAACCAAATGCATATATACAACTAAACACAAACTAACAGAGTACAATGGAATGTAATGTGAAAAAAGTAAACTGGGCTAGAATACATGCCCACCAAGAGAAAGTGTCTGAAAACTACAAAGTCCAACCTATAAGAAAGAAATAGCTACTGGAACTGCTGATCATAGCTGTAACAACACCTTGTCCAGTAAAGAAGCTCACAAATCTCTGTCCGGTCCTGGATCACTCTGGACTCTATCAGAATACCGCTCATCCTCACAAGGAGTTTTTTCTTAATATACATTTTTTCAAAAAAAAAAATTTGAAAATACATCTAGGTTAAAAAAATTTATTTTTTTACCCCCCAAAGGCGGCACCTGGTGTGCCGCCTTTGGGGAATTTTCCGCCCAGGGCAAGGCGGCACATGGTGTGCCGCCTTTGCCCAAAAATAACCACAAAGGCGGCACACCAGGTGCCGCCTTTGCCTAAATATTTTTTTTAATTTTTTATTTTTATTTTTATTTTTTGTTTTGTTTTGTTTTATATATATATATATATATAAAACAAAACTTTTTAGCAGAATTTTTCTGCTATTTAATATCCAGCGGTTCTGCCATTACAGCAGTCTGGATTCTGACTGATACCCTCACCCAGGACTCCCTTTTATAAGGGGGTTTGCCCTGAAAACAATACTGCATTTCCGATGTGGGATTCTGGTTCTCCTTTTCCTGCACAGTACATTCTGCATTTCCGATGTGTGATTCTGTTTCAAGTACGCGACTTTGAAAGACTATAAAAGTTAAACTATAAGACCGATACAAATGAAACTTTAAACACTGAGTAAAAATATAAGAAATAGTTGAAAACAAAAATAATTTCATAAAAAATGTTGATACAGATTAATTTATAAGCTTTCAAAACCACCTACTTGAAACTTAAACATATTTGAAGTACGTGACTTTGAAAGCTTATAAAAGATAAATTATAAGACCAATACAAATGAAACTTTAAACATTGATTAAAAATATAATAAATAGTTGAAAACAAAAATAATTTCATAAAAAATGTTCACCAAAAACAATTTATAAGCTTTCAAAACCATCAACATGAAACTTAAAAATGTTTCAAGTTCCCGACTTTGAAAGACTATAAAACATAAACTATAAGACCAATATAAATGAAACATTAAACATTGATTAAACATATAAGAAATAGTTGAAAACAACAAAAACATCCTAAAAAATGTCCATAAAAATTAATTTATAATCTTTCAAAACAGTCTACTTGAAACTTAAAAATGTTTCAAGTACGCGAATTTCAAAGACTATAAATTGGCAAGAATAACATATTGGATGACACTAGAGAACCCATAAATGTTCCCATGGTTGGGAAGATTCAACCAGGAAATCTAATCATAATATTCAGTATGTTCTACCTAACTAGGTTGGAACTTTATTCATGTACATTTCCACTTCCATGTAAGTTCATAGAGAAGAAAAAAATCCATAAATCCCCAGACCATAGATAGGATATAATACTAAACTAGAAAGAAATTTTTCACTAATATAGGTAGACTATAAGCTCCCCAGACCTAAAAAACACTATCCAACTAATAGAAGATTTCATTATATAATTCTCAGAATTGATGCCAAATCTAATAATATCCCAAATGACTCCTCTCACATCTAGAACGTGAATAGAAATGACCAATAAAATCCAATTCAGAGGCCACAAAGACATGATTTGAGAAAACTAAAACCCATCACCATTTTAATTGAAACCAGTACTATCCCTATAGGGGTGAAAATAATAGGGCACCCAAAATAGTTTTCAGAACCACATAAATAACATAAAAACCAATACAGTTCTACTCTACCACATGTAAAAATCCTTAATTCAAGACCATATAAATATGACCTCATCCATCCTCTTGGAATAAAACCTATATCCAATCAATACCTCACACATTATAATATACTAAAAGGTCCATCAGACCTAATTAAAACTTTACTTAATAGAACTCATTTGTTCTTGACATCCCCATAGGGTCACCATATCATAATGTCTATAAAAAACTAAACTTTGAGAAACTGACTAATAAAACACAACCATGAGACTACACTATCCTTAATTATAGAAAAAATCAAAGAGCATAAAAAAATACACCATGGTAATTCTAAGTCATTCCAAGAAGAAATCCTATAGCCCCCACTTGGACCTCACACCACACTTCCTTTAATAGGATTCTAAAATAAAAACCATGAAGGGGTCCTCCAAAAACCATTGTAAAAACCAAATATAAATATATAATATATCAATAATTTCCTCATATCACCACTTCATCCTCACACCTAAAATTCATAAGAAGTAAATGGTGTGTTCATCATGTATATAGAATGTTCCTCCTCAATCCTTACCTTCTCATAAAACTCTTCCCAACCTAACATGTACATCCAAATTATATGGAATGTCTCCCTTATACATAGCGTGCATATCAACTGGGGTACCTTACCATGTACCAAAATTTAATCTTTCCATGTTCCAACATGGAATCCTTCCATGTTCCAACATGGAATCTTTCAATGTTCCAACATGGAATCTTTCCATATTCCAACATGGAATCTTTCCATGTAACACATATAACTACTTTCTACATATAATAAATGGGATATGGTGATGTTACTTACATGTCAATATTCCCCCACATAGGGTATCCAAAAAACTAAAAATCCACACCCATATCTACTCTAAATTGAATTTCCCAAAAAAGAAAATAGTGTATCCACAAACCATTATTCACACGATTAATCAATAACATGTGTTGATAAATGCCAATGAGAGTCAAAGTTGAGGTAGATCAATGAGAAATCCCTATAATTTCAATCCATCGAAACAAGGATCCAATCCATCAGCAGCATATGAATTTTTCACTCTCAAAGATAGAGAGTAGAGAATAATGGTGGATTCCACAACAATAAGAGATATCCACATCGAAGGAAGAATAATAACATCCATTGTTACTTTGGTCTAAGAATATTACGGGTTAGAGTGGTCAAAATAATCTACTGAGAGCCTAAAAAAACCAAAGGTTCAAATTAGAGTTGATTAGGAGGAGTTAGTGTAACATCATATCCTGGGTGCCATAAAACCAGTGCCTCGGTTAGGAAAGGCCTTCAGTGGAAGCACTAAAGTGAGAAGGAAAGAGGCATTGTAGGTGTGCATGAATTATAAAATATTTTCATGAAAATTAAATAACACTTACATAAAATTATCATGGAATATTTTATATTTGTCTTTTTTAAATAAAATTTAATTGATATTCCATTAATTTTATATACATAAATATTGAGACCGATCTAGGTAGTGTTTCAGAAGATATATACCCATGTTATGAGTTTTTTGAGATTAGTCCAGGAAATTTTATGTTCAATGGATAGTGATAAAGATAAGGTCATTGAAAAACAGTTGCCTAATTTCATTAATATTGTACATGGGTAGATCAGGTGCTTTGGTTTGTTTTTTGAGAAAGACTATATACGAAGGTTGTCCAGAAATATAAAAATTTGATAGATATATTTAGGAAAAAGTTCATATATTGTGTGATTTAGGAATTTTGAAGTCTTTTTTGGGACTCAGATGTAGAAGAGGTCACCAGTGGGACTCTCGAGTAGGCTTATGAGATTTTAGAATCACCATGGATATAGTATAAAGATCCACCTATGGGAGTTAAGAGTTGTTAGTGAAGGTGGGAGCTTGTAATTTATAGTGGGACTCTAGATATGAAGCACTATTGGACTTATTTTTTATGGGAATACAACTTTCCCATGTTGTAACCGACTAAAAAAAGTGAATAACCTTTATCAAGGTGTAATAAATGGTTATAGTAAGGAGTAGGCCTTTGTAATGAACCTAATAGAATCCCTGTGTTTTTCATTGATTTTATTTTTTCATTCAGGCGGATTTTCAGAATTTAAGATAAGGGATAGATAGTTTAATCAGTCATAGATTTTAGATTACAGAATAGTGAATTTTTAAAACAATGTACTATGGATTCACCCCCCCCCCCCCTCATTAGAACCCAACTGATCCTTGGTTAAATCAAATGGTATCATAAAAAGATCCCCTCTCATGATAAGAAAACATTATGAGAAATGAAGGATCATAATTCAGTGATAAACCATGGAATGCCTAATTTTAGGGAAATAACTACCATACATAGAGGAATATTATACTCTTTTCCTTCAATCGCTTTTCTTATAAATGAAAGACGTATCAACCATTAGATTACCACCTATTATTAAGTATTATTATTGTACTAAATCTAAAATGATAAATCTTGAAGTTGATGGAAAATATCATAATTATACCCTAATGGATTTATCAAAAATGTTATACACTAAAGCGATGGGTGTTGAAACTACCAAGGATATTTTAGACAAACCAGGAAGTACTTATGAAGGAAATATTAATGTTAAGAGAGATAATATGAAAATACTAAGAATAAAGTTTGAGAATATTAAAATGGTCGATGATGAAATCATTGATGACTATTTCATTAGGTTCAATGAGATGGTATGTAATATCTATGGATTTGGTTAGAGGATATCAGATTCAAAAATTTTGAAAACACTTTTGATAAATTTCCCTATATGATTTGATGCCATGGTTTTAGACATGGAAGATAGGGAATATATTTCATTAGAGGAGTTATATTTTATTCTCATAGATTATGAAATGATAAAGGAAATGAGTTTCAAAAAGAAGATATAGATTATATATCCTTTGAGGCTATAAAAATACTAATATGATGTTTTGAATTCAATTATATGTGTGGTGGAAATATAAAAACTTTTTACAAAAAAGAAATACAATTTCATACAAAACAAATAATGACTTTCAAAGCCATTAAAAGAATAATGTCTTTTAACCTTAAGAGAATCGTATTCTATAACCAAAAAATAAAGGTGTCCCTTATTTTATAATTATAATAAAGTCTATATTCTCTTAAAAAAGAAATACCTCGATATAATGAATGAAATGAATCTATCTTCCTATCCAAAAAATCCATAGATACAATGATCCGATTATCTATCTACCTAGCCCTGGTATCCCTCAAACTGATGGATCAGATTCCCTATTCAAGTAAATTGTTCTGAAATATTATATATTAATTTTTATGGAAATTTTTTAAAAAGTTTTTGTTGTTTTCAACTATTTATTATATTTTTAATCAATGTTTAATGTTTCATTTCTATTGGTCTTATAGTTTATGTTTTATAGTCTTTCAAAGTCGGGAACTTGAAACATTTTTAAGTTTCATGTTGATGGTTTTGAAAGCTTATAAATTGTTTTTGGTAAACATTTTTTATGAAATTATTTTTTTTTCAACTATTTATTATATGTTTAATCAATGTTTAAAGTTTCATTTGTATTGGTCTTATAATTTATCTTTTATAAGCTTTCAAAGTCACGTACTTCAAATATGTTTAAGTTTCAAGTAGGTGGTTTTGAAAGCTTATAAATTAATCTGTATCAACATTTTTTATGAAATTATTTTTGTTTTCAACTATTTCTTATATGTTTAATCAGTTTTTAAAGTTTCATTTGTATTGGTCTTATAGTTTAACTTTTATAGTCATTCAAAGTCGCGTACTTGAAACAGAATTACACATCGGAAACGCAGAATGTACTGTGCAGGAAAAGGAGAACCAGAATCCCACATCGAAAATGCAGTATTGTTTTCAGAGCAAACCCCCTTATAAAAGGGAGTCCTGGGTGAGGATATCAGTCAGAATCCAGACTGCTGTAATGGCAGAACCGCTGGATATTAAATAGCAGAAAAATTCTGCTGAAAAGTTTTGTTTTATATATATATATATATATATATATATATATATATATATATATAAAACAAAACAAAACAAAAAATAAAAATAAAAATTTTAAAAAAAATTATTTAGGCAAAGGCGGCACTTGGTGTGCCGCCTTTGCGGTTATTTTTTGGGCAAAGGCGGCACACCCGGTGCCGCCTTGCCCTGGCCGGAAACTTCCCCAAAGGCGGCACACCAGGTGCCGCCTTTAGGATGTAAAAAAAAAATTATTTTAAACCTGGTGGTATTTTTAAGAATTTTTTTTTGAAAAAATGTAAAAAAAAAATTACCCTCCTCACAAGAGATGACACGTGCGGGAAAAGCCTCTGTAGAGGTGAGTATAACAATACTCTGTAGAGGAATCCAAAACCACAAACAAATACAATGTAAAGGTACATTCGTCTATAAATAGTATATGTATACAGACCATATAATAAGAGAAACTTATCCAAATATACTAGAATCCCATACTCGTAATATAGAGGTAAGTCACAATGACCAAATACCCACGCTAGGGATTCAGTTTGAAGATTCCATGAAGCACTCATTCAGGATAACTCACTCCATGAATCTAATATCACTGATGTTGTCCATATGAGAAGTACATTCATCAAGAAGTGTCGAGAAGAGATAAACTCACTGAAAGATATGAAGAGAGAACAGATACACTCATTCCGATAGAACTCACTACTGAGTGGGGAAAGATCACGAAACACAGATGATAATCACTTATAGGGCCTTGGGGTATACTAAAATTAATCTATATTCACCTTCTATGTATATTATCAGAGTCCTTTAAGATTGGTCATATCAATACCTGGGTCTACCAAAGATCAATATTGGGTAAAGGATCTCACTCCAGGCCTCTTGTAGAGATTCTGACTCTATCTAGAAAGTCATGTTGAAGGGATCATACTCATGTGAATGGAAACAATACCTAAAATTCATGGTAATTAAAAAAGCGGGAACTAACTCAAATGAAACTTCTCCATGGAATAGTGGACAAGGAGATCAATCCATGTACAAGAAAGTACATGACATGTAGAAAGGTCACATGACGTGTCCCTTAACTTCAGGTACTACCCATGTGCAATGGCCCAAGTCAGAATACATGATGCGTTGAAAGCATTTACATGATGTGTAGTGATATTAACATGCCATGTTTGATTATCTAGGGTCTGATTTGTGTAAACATGTTATGTTCTTGTATATGGATTTGACCTATGTATTCCCACCCGTGTACCGGTACATGGGGAAACCCACATAACTGGCTTGGTCTGGCCGTGTGGTGGAGTACATGCTATATACACCACTCTGTGTATGGGTATCATCTAAGATACATGTCGAGTCTCGCATAAGAACCCACATGTCGTGTGATAGTTTTACCAAACTATGTCATCACTTCCTTTATTGTGAAAGCCTAACTACAACTGAGTTGTCCCCACACATCGTGTTCTTTGGAGAATATGTCATGTTCCTTTCAAATTTCCAAAAAAAACACTTCTTCACTAGTGTGCCTCAAATGATTTTCCAATCTTGGATACAACTATCTGATCACCTTAAAATAAAAAATCTAAGGTCCCCCACTATTATAACACTGAAATGGTTTGTTTTGGCCTACGATGAGACACATGAATGTGTTTCAATCATCCGTGAGAATAACCTTCAAAGAACGGTTTCTTCTAATCCATGTTGATTCATCATCTGTCGTCATCTTCACACCTCCTCTAGGTCATCAAGATTCCAGATATCTAATTTGGGATCATTAAATTATGAAACAAATGTGCAACAATCCATTGTTCAAAACCCTATGAAAAAATTCAAAGAAAATAGCATCAAAAAGGAAAGAAAAAATCCAAAAAATTTGAGGAATGAACCTCCACCATCGTTTATCATGGTATTGATCCTCTCCCATTAAATGGATCAAATAGAGAAAATAAAAAAATAAATTAAATAAAACATGGATCAATTCCTCAAAATAAACTTGATAAAAGACCCTCCCAGAATAATGAATGATCAGCTTGTCAACTTATTCGTGGGTTGATCCACATTCATTATTCAATCAAACGACAGGGAAATGAAACCAAAACAACAACAACTACCTTTATTGTCAAAGAAGACTAAAAGTGGTCATCATTTTGGATTTGATCTTGATACGAGATGACCCATGTGTCATCTTCTACTGTCATTCATCGAGATCTATCCAAGGATGGCTCCCCTCCCAAGCTCCAGAGTGCCCAAGGAAGGTTTATAGGGTTATGTGCCTAATCTTGGGCTTCAATTTATTTAAATAAAATAAAAGTGTCATTAGTTCATGGAAAAACATAAGTTAAAACAAATCATTGATTTATTGTATTTCATTTTAAACATCCAAAAACTAACTTCTACTATCGACTTGTGCTAGTCAGTGTTAGGACTCACCTAAGGTAAAGTTTCAACTCTGGACACAATAGTTCTCTAAGATTTATGATCTGGTACCCATTTAAAAGTAATTACATTTTTTCAAGAAAAATCCTCTCACATGCTATTTAGAAGTTTAATTTATTTCAAATATTTATTTCTGGAACCTCAGGCCTCAGAATCACATGTCTTTACAAGGCCTCGTCTCAAAATAATTCCATATAATATTTAAAAATAATACATGGAAAAATCTAAGACATTACATATTATGCTTATCAATTCTATTTGATGGATATATAAAATATTTTATTCAGTATATAATATATATATTTCATTTAGACTATTCACTTATAGTAATTAGTTTAATTTATTAGTATAAAACATATTTATTTGTATAAAAATAAAAATATTTCCTTTATATTCAGTTAGTTTATATTTTCGTTTCTAATTAATTTGTAACCAATGAATTTATCTTATAGTTTTGTTGACCCTATATTTTAATAGTTTTTTAAACCCTATTCATAAATTATAATTCAAGGGCAAGGTTATGTCTTTTTATATTAAATAATAATATTTTAATTATATATTTTTGTTCGATAAAACTTGTCCTTGTGTGCAATGTAAGTCATCAAAAAAATTTTATGTTGCATGCGACATAAGCTAACTCAGTATTTCATGCAATAAAATCTATAGAATATAATAAATTTATTTAAAATATGAAATATACCATAAATCCTTGAGGGGTTATATTATTTTCAATGTATTGTGTTGCCTATCAAATATGTTATTGAATAAAAATCTACTATTTTATAATTATTAGAGTGTTACATTCTCCACACCTTAAATAAATTGCAACATCGTAATTTAAATTTGATCTCATAATTCTAGGGTTTGATATTTGGAAATCTCATTATTGAAATCCCACATCAAAATAATAGTTAATAAAATATCCTATTAATAAGAGAGAATGAGAAGTATATAGGCCACATAGAATAACATATAACTAGGTCTCTAAGTAAGAGAACATTAGTGGCAGGTGGAGATATGTACATGAAATAAAAGAATAGATATTTATAAAAAGTGATTTAGTTCATTAATCACTAACTAGTGAAAGATCAATAGAAAGTGGAAACCCTCGAATCCATAAATCTTTGATGATTTAAAATACCATTAGTTTAACAAAAAATAAGGTATTAGGATAGCATTTTTGTTTTAATATCCTTTCCCTAATATACGGGAATTATTTTATTGACCAATAACATAAATAATTATACTTAATTAACACATTTAAATTTATTAATAATAATTCTATATTTTGGTTGTGATTTGATAATATTCTAAATCATTCTTTACTTCAAGAAATGGATATCATAAAATGAACACTTTTTTAGTAGAAAAATTTACCTTTTTAGGTATTTACTATAATGACCTAGGATTAATATAAATGGACGTTACATACTTTTTTTAGGAACACACATACACACTCCCAAATACCGTATTAGTTTAGTGCCTTTGGAAACATGGAAGCGTAAACAATTGGTTAATAATACATTTACATCTACTCATGTCTATTTCTTCATATCTAGAATAATTTTTGACACATCATACTTAAAACAATTTTTCATATTCTGGGGAAAGTAATGATAGAAAAAGTGCGATCTTATATGCTCAGTAAGGGTAAATAAGGGAGATATATAACAAATAAAAATGATCATAAATGCCATGATAATGTAATCACAACACTAGAAGATCAAACCCTGCATATCAAAGATCATAAACATGAATCATGGAAGAAATATTGGTATTTCATAAGACACAAATCATAAGGTAATCAAATAACATAATCCATGAGATCATAACATTTACATAAGACATAAAATTTTGGCTAACACATAAACATGCAACTTTTGAACATGTATAAATAGTAACGGGTCATTCATTAAATTTTGGACATGAAATCAGGCCCTAGAATAAATATATGAACATGGTAACCCAGTCCATGCCTAGAATCAACGACATGATAATCTGGTTCATGTATAGAATTGTGAACATTAAATGAATTTCATGCATAAAAAATATACCTAATGAGTTATCCATCTTTACCCAATGCATCTGAGTGAGATATAGGACCAACCAATCACATAATGAAAACCATAAATATGTTTACCATAAAATCTTAAATTATTCATCATATTAGAACCCATGAAATGAAATGGGTTTCATAAACATCATTCAATCATAACATAACCCATTGAAAGGAAATTGGTTTCCTAAATATCATTCCATTATAACCATTAATCAACAATAGAAATAATGGGGATAATATTCTTAAAAAATATCCCCACTAAAGCATAAGTAACATAAATGAATGTCATCGTAGATTTAAAAAATAATTCTTGAGGAAAATATTCTTTCTGATTTTCGAAAGTTTTCTTTTATTAAAATTTAATACATGTTTAAAAAACATTTTCATTGAAAATAACCTTTTAACCTAGTAAGGAAAGCTTTAAAGAAATAAGGCATCATGAAAGAGTGAAAATATTTTTATTACATATAAGTTAAAAAACATTATTTCCATACTTTTTTTATAAAATTAAAAAAGTACCTCAGTTGGAAAATGACAAAAAAAACAATTCATTAAAACAATTTAGAAAATATTCAAACATGGGTGAAATTAACATTTAATATTAATATAAGTATAGTAAAAAACATTTTGAATTTTTTTTGAAAGCATGGAAGTGGAGGATTGATATTATTGAATGAATATTTAAAAGAAAATAATCCCAAATATTGATGAGATTGCAGAATAAATACTTACCACTTTATAATTAATACAATCATATTACCATTAAAGAAATGTAATTTTATGGATATAAAAATACCATAATCTTTAGAATAATAATCATAAAACACATTCATGGTAATTATATAAATCACTAAAAATAAACAAGTAGTGTATAAGACAAGTAACTGATATAATTAAAAGTGATACAAAAATCCATTAACTTATGTATTAACTCTCTTTGTATTCATACAAACTTTCTCTTCTTGGGATATCTTCTTTTCATTTTCACAAAATTAAATCATTGGTTTCGTTTCTACCCAAATTTCTGATTCTAGGATGAATGGAGAGAATTTTAGAGGAGATTTGTGTAGATTTTGTCCAAACCAAATAGGTTCTGAAGTATGAACAAAAGAGAAGAATATGTTCCCTTTTATAAGAGAGGGAAGGGGTACATTTGGAATTTCACAAAAGATTAATTTATAATAAATTAAATCTCAATAAAATTAACTCCAAATGTAAAGGAATTAAATTACATAAGGTTGGATATGGTGATTATCCCGTTATCCAAAAGATTTTACAAAGTTTTTGGTGTAATTTTGAACCTTATCTTTTTTACTAACCATTAGTTAACATATTTTAATTTTAACAATGTTAACAAATTATTCAATATTAAAAGGTAAATATTTTTTCTACTAATGTATCAATTGAACCATAAATGAATAATTTATGTTTTATTAGACCATATCACATCCAATTTTTATTATTTAATATTTTTATGATTTTTATGTAATTTTATTAAATATTATTTTTCATAGAACAACATTTTGGTCAATTTTGACGCTATTCATTACATTGACTTTATGAAAATCAATCCTATAGGATAAAATTAAACAAATTCAATTAAAACACTTCTAATATGTCATATTTACCATTAAAATTTTTGTATCATCTTAATTAAATGAAATTGTATTTATGTTATTATTATAATATCATTTAATTGGTTGTTTTATTAATTGAGTATATACTGCATCATCCCTGAGTGATTATTTATGAAAATGTTTACATAATTTTTTTAAAAAAAAATAAATGATATAGATAAAATTTTTATATTTCATTAAAATATAAATATTCAAAAATATCTTTTATTTAACAACATATTAAAAATATTTTACTTATTAAAATAAAAAGTGTGACATTTTTTACTCTCTTTAATTTTAATAATATTCTAGTCCTTTTCTTGGATAGGTGTTTATTAAATTTTTTAATTTATGAAATCAGGTGTTAATAGTCTAATTAACTTCCTCAAATAACTTTTGGTCATGTTTTAGGGTAGTTTTATATTATTTATAATATTAGTTTTACCCTTAATTACTTAATTTACCATTAAATGTGCTAATAAAAAATACAAAAAAATATTCATATTTTATAAAAATAATAGGTACATAATTAATAATTTTTGACCCTATTATTATGAATATTTTATCCATTTTTTCAAATATAATTCACATTATTCTGTAAAATTAATTAAAAATTAATCTTGGAGACGAGACAAAACAACGAGTCTTTAAAGTGAAAATGTTCAAAAGATTAATATGTTTTTATATCCAAAGTATATATATAAATTATTTAAATTAAGTAAATTGGATTAAATGATAAAAAATTTATCTAATTATACTTTAAAACTATTCAAAATTATAATTTAACATTATAAATTATTTTGATGAAAATCCTTTTAAAATTGAAATTTAGTATTTTTTACTATTTGTCGAAACATGGAACTTATCCAAAAAATACCATTAAATAAACCAAAGTTAATTTTGATACCCCTGTTTCAAATAAAAATTTTATTTTTTCAAATAGAATCTTTAAAATTGTCAAAAATATGGTTTAAAATCGGTGCACCACCAAAAGGTGGAAAAACTGCTCTTTTAGAAAATTAATTATTTAATGAGAATAGTTGGATTTTTTGTTATATCATGTCTAGAAAGCATATAAGATGTATGAAAAATATTATATTTAATATATATATATATATAATATAATCCAATAAAAGTGATTTTTTTATATACAACACACTTGTGTACAGTTTTTTAGAAAAACAAATCCTTTTATTTTAAATCGGGTTTTACATTTTTTTTAATTAATTGGTTATAAAATTATATATAAATGTGCAAAAATAATTTCATAATTAAATTAATCTACTTTATACCATATATTCTGATGGATTGGTTTATAATTGTATTTTTTAAATAATAATATTAATAATAAAATATTGTTTTATAGAAACCTAGTGTTGCGTGTAAAGAAAGATAAACTTGTATTGATTATAGAAAAAGATTTAATAGGTCTAGAGTATAACAAAATACATCAATGAAATTTATTTTATTTGGAAAAAAGTTTATAAAAACATAGGTTGTCACATTCTTCCTCATTAAAATGAATTTCACCTTTAAAATTTGTCATTTTAATAAAAAAAATTAGGATACTTCTAACTCATTGTATCCTTATCTTACCACACCACTTATTCAAATAACTGGTTTATCTACATTACCTTATCTAGGTGACTAGTATTGTTTTATAGAAAATTATCTCTATAATCCAAAATTTCTACTCATTTCTCTTCATAATATGGATCATGTTCTAGTGGAATAGCCTCTACGTTTAGCACATGTGATGACTCATATATATAATTACTCAAAACTGATACATGTAAAACATCATGAACATGAGAGATATTTGGTAGAGGCTCCGATTTATACACTACTATTCTGATAAAATCATGAATTTAGAAAAGAAATTGCATCCTTGCAATTTGGTATTTCACATCGAAAATGAAAGGTGGGTTATTTGAAAATTCCTTTATAGAAAGCCCACATCATAAGAATAAATACTAAAACACCCTTTAAAAAAAGTTGGAATTATAATTGTTACCCAAAGTTACTCATAACATGGTTTCTACCTTGGAGAACATATGTGAAATGTTAAAATATCAACATATAAGAGAAAATTAACCATCAACTTCTGATGGAGAGTGATATAGAACATGACCAAGATAATTTTAATAATCACAATTTCATAACCCAAAGAGGCTTGAAACTTGTCATTGATATCATAAAAAATGATGATAACGGAAAAATATCTTATCTGTAAGTCTCTTTCACTAATGTTGAATAATTTTCATGAGAAGATATACTTACTTGATTTGAGGAAAATCTCACCCTTTGTTGTGCCATGATCAATTTCAACTTCATCTCTTATTCCAAGAAATGGTGGGGGATTTTTCATTCGTGAAGAATTAGAAAATCCAGAGATCCATAAACAGAATGATAGGTCATTCCAACTATCATTATCAAAACAAAATAATTAGCCCAAGTTATCCAATATCACTACTATAAAATAGGCATTCAATAGCACTGGTCATTATCAGTGCTAGAAAAAAAATGCTCATAATTGATCCCTTTATCATCCCTAAAACAAGCACTGATAAACGGTACCTTTTATCAGCACTTTTTTTAGCACTGATAAAAGGTACCCTTTGTCATCACTTTTTTAGGGATGAAAAAGTGTGCCATTTATCAACGCTATATTTTTGGAACTGATAAAGGGACACTTTATTAGAGGTTTGTTTTTAGTGTTGATAAAAAAATATACTTTATTAGCACTTTATTTTTAGCACACATAAATAGATTCTTTATCAGCACTTTTTATCATGGATAAAGGTCCAAAAAATAAAAAAAATATAAATGTTATTAATGTAATAATTATTGATAAAAATGAATAAACAAATTATATTTTATATATATTACAAATACTAATAAATATTATCTATTAAATATATTTATATATGTATAATGTAAATTAAACAATTAAAGAACAAAAATAAGTAAATTAAGAAAAATATTAAATATTTTATTAATTAAATAATAATTAATAATGTTAATAAATACTAAATTTTAAATTTATAGATATATATAAATGTATATAAATATAATTATTAAAACAAACTATTTGTGACTTTACATTAAATTGTACTATATTTAGTTAATAGTGGGTTTTAATTAAAAATTAATATGAATAGAAAATCCTGAATAACTACATCTGGTAATGGAAATAATAAAATGTCATTTTCATTTTCAATTTATCATAGATTAGACACATGTTATATTTATTTCACATACATAAACCTAATTAATACACTTTTATATACAACACACACACACACAAATATTTTCGTAATTAATGAAATCTTATCTAGAAAGCACATATAATATTTATGTAATTAAATTAAATTTTCGTATCCATTTTAAAATTTCAATATAACATAACACATTTAATATATTATGTTTTAAATTGGTAAATTTTATTTATTTATTTTTAATATTTTTGAAGTTAGTTGTTATTTATTCATTTTCAATATGTTTTATTTTTTATTTTTTATTTTTTTGGGAATTTAATCGATTTAAATAATTTACTATAAATATTTACTATTTTCAAAATATATTCTTATTTAATTAAATATATATCCATATTTGTTTAACAATTTATATTTAATTAATAAAAATTATCCCTTTTTTTCAATATTGTTAACGTTTACTCATTTCTAATTATTCAATTTCACTCATTTTTAACATGCATGCACTTGTGATTAAATATTATTTAATAATTTTGAAATATATTTTTTAATAAGTATTTATAAATAAATATACTTATAAATGTATATTTACTAAATTTATACTTTTATAATTATAAATAGAAAATGTTTTTTAAAAGGTATATGTATAATTATAAACAAATAATTATATATATTTAAATAATTATAAAATTAAAACTATGTTTATTTAAATAATGAATGTATTTATGATAATTATATTCATATGTATTTATTAAATATATATTTATAATTATATAAATATATTTTTTTAATTAAATAAGAAATCATTAATGACGAATATCAACAGAAGTACACGTACAAATCCAAGAAGGGAAATTGTCCAACGAGAGCTAGATGGAGTCCAAAGGGCTTGAGGCCGCAAGCTGATGGGCCACATTGTTTTCTTCCCTTTTTGTAAAGGAGAAGGTGTGAGATGGGAAGCACGGGAATAGTGAGATAATTCTCCTAATGATGATGCCAAAATACTAGAACCCACCATCATTGTGGTTTATAGCATTGATTACGGTAAGGCAGTCAGACTCAATAATAATATCGCTCCATCCACATTCCAATGCGAGCAACAAACCTGGAAGGATGGTCATGGCCTCAGCTACTGCCGGTTCCCAGAAATCCTGATGTGGATCATATTTTTCAGCAAGGATTTTCCCCAGATGATTACAGGCCAGAAGGCCGAGGGCAACAAGCCCATCCTTTGGGAGAGACGCATCCACATTAATTGTAAGAATCACTTCCATTGGGGGATTCTAATGAGAGGGAAAGGTGAGGGTACCACCTAGCATAAGATAATAATTGTGGTCTTTCCAACCCCCAATCCAAGAAGAATCCCTCTTAATCTAGAATTAGGGGGTTTGTGAGCTTGATGAAAGACGACATCTTTATGCCGAACCCAAATAATCCAGGACAAAGTGCAAAGAGAACTGGAAAGTGCCGAGGAAAGAGAGGAGCACCAACACATCAGAAGATCAAGGAGGTCAGAGGACAATTCTAGTGAAGCGATAGAGGTTGGGCCCCATTTATAATTATAAAATTATAATAAATATATATAAATAATGAATATATTTAATATATATATATATATATATATATATCTATATTTAATATATATATATATATATTACTAAATTGTTTATTTATAATTTCAATTATAAATACTTTATCAGTGATTATGTAATAAGTTCTGATTAAAAGAATCTTTATCAGTTTTTTTTGCACTGAAAAAGAAATTCATTTATGAGAGCTAAAGTCTAGAGATAATAAAGATTAATTTTATCAGCGCTAATTAACATAGCACTGATAAAAGTGTCTCGGTCTATTTTAAGAACCCTGACCATCACAAACTAGTTTGAGATATCTGAATCTCTCTATGTAAGCCACATGTTGTCATCACACCTCACTATTGAATCCATGCTTAAATTTAGGCTAGAATCCAGGCTCTAACTATTCCAAGGTTTGAATCCAAGTCTTGACTAATTCAAGGGTCAAACGAAAAGGAGACTCGAATGAAATCTTTGTTTTTCTATATCTCAACATTCCCTTTATTATCCATTGAACCTTCACATCCCACATCAATGTATCCCAATAGAGCCAGTTGCATTATCCTAAAATAAAATATCCCAAAATTCACTATTTTTTAGATATATTGAAGTATCATCTTTCCCAATATCACGTGGCTCTCATTGGGACTACATTGGTATTGTGCGACTTGAAATATATCAAACCCAGTGTTTTTTCATGATGTGGTGACATATAATTATCTCTTAATACCTATACTCCAGGAAATCTGCCTCATTTTGATCATCAACTGTTGAAAAATTCATCCATATTTCAGTTAATGTTGTCATTGATTCATAATATTCCATTACAAATCACTTAAAACCCACTTTTTTATATTTATATTTTAAACTTAATGTGCTATTATTTCTTTCATTCACCTATAAACCAAGGAAATTTTTTAACTCACTAATCATATAATTCTAGATAACATACCTCACAAAATTTACATTGTGCTTTGTCCAATATTCAAATATTATTTCTTAGATATATATTAGTACCAACATCATTATATAATTCCATTTATTGATATAGAGGTTATGATCAACTATACCTCACTAAAATAAGATTTATTAGGTATTGATGGAACCTTAAATACCAGGTGCTCAGTAATTTCATTATCATATACAAATAATTCTTTAACTACCACACATTTCTCTCATTTTCATCCATAAAAAAATAAATCCATTTTCTCAATGTATACCTCCCTTAAGAACTCTATTTAAGAACATAGATTTACCATCTATTTAGTATAATTTTAACAAAATTTTAACTAAAATATCCAAGAAAATTAAAATAGTTTATAATTGGGATATAATAGTTATTTAATTATCAATATAAATGCATTTGATCTAGGAATTCTCAGGCTATGGGATTTAATTAATTTCCTCTGATGTTTCATCATTATTCAAATTATTAACAATCTCTCAATTCTAATTAGTAAAAAATATCTATAAATTTTATCTTGACATCATAAAAATTCTCAAACCACCATTTTAAGTTAGTATTTAATTGCCTCATTATCTAATATGATCTATTTTTCACTAAAAAAATTATTTTTTTCTTTCAAACACATTTACCATAAATTTTTACCAACCCCAAATTGAAAAATGGTCTTGCCAGTTTTCCGTAACTTTTAAAAATATTGAAATATTTGAAATGATAACCCACTCATTAATACTTCAATAAAATTACTTCATTCCTTTCATCACATATCTAATAAATTCTATATGTTTGTTTATTTAATCCATCAAAAAATATATCATTATTTAACATTGTCTTTTGGTTCCAACCTTAAGAATCCCTTATTACCGTTCATGTAATTCACACAAATGGGTAGAACTACTCCTTTTAGATAATATAATAGAGTACAACTATCGTCCTCATTAGTTTCATCTCTTTGTTGACGCTCCTTTTGTCACATAATCTAAAGATCGGAAAAGGGAATATCTCAACTGAAATTGATTCATCCTTTGAAGAAAACATCAAAAATAGACAAAGGCATAAACAAAGAATCAAAAGCCAATTCACCGCGCAAGTTTTACCACTGTCGCGCAAGTACACTTGTGCGACTACCTTGGTCGCGCAGGTGACTTGCGCGACCTAATTGGTAACCGCCCGGTAACCGCCCGGGGTCTTCTTTTGCCTATAAATAGACCCTGTGGGCCCCCCATTCGAGAGGATCTTTTTCCAGAAACTCGGATTGAAGCTCCCGACGCCCAAGTCTCTTCTCAAAGCTTCCGGAACACTTCTAAGGTAATTTCTTACCTAGAACGGAAGATCTACAGAGAAAAAGGAAGGCCTAAGTGTTGAAACTTATCAAACACTTGCGCGCCTACTTAATTCCTTCAATATAACTTGCGCGTCCTTCTTCTGGAAGAACCTCAAGAGGATGGTAAAGGGTTTAATAAAGAGTCGCTCAAGCATTTCAATGTTGGTTAAAAATCGCGCAAGTACCACTCATGTCGCGCAAGTATACTTGCGCGACCAATACTTGCGCGCCGCCGCAAGACATGCACGCCTTTCAAGACTTGTGCGCCCCTATCTTTTTGGGTGCCCATCTTGCCCATTTTACCCCTCTTAAGCCATTTCACCCTTCCTATTCAAGATTCAGTCTTCAAGATACTCTTCAAAGCCATTTATGGCATGATTTCTTGATTTGACATCCTTATCTGAAAGGAATTCTGTGAAATATCTCTCAAAACCTAGTGATTTAAACATCTTTATGTCACCAAAGATTGAGAGTTCATTCATTCAACCTCATCCTTTAAGTTGAGAGAATCCTAACCTGGGTCTCCTTTTCAGGAATAATCCCCAGTTATAAAACCTTTGATCTGGGCATCTTCCTCAGGAATAAGCCCCAATCAAAGTCCTCTATCCTTGGGCATCTTTCTTAAGAATAATCCCCAACCTCAAATATGGGCATCCTCCTCAGGAGTAAGCCCCAAACCTTAATCCCTAACCTGGGTCTCCTTTTCAGGAATAAGACTCAGTCATAACCTTGGGCTTCCTTTTCAGGAGGAAGCCCTAAGTCCCCTAACCTGGGCTTCCTTCTCAGGAATAAGTCCTAGTCATCAATCTTGGGCATCCTCCTCAGGAGTAAGCCCCAATCAAGTTCCCAATCTTCGGCATCCTTCTTAGGAGTAAGCCCCAAGTCTCTTAAAATTTCTCTTAACCAGTCATAAATTACCTTTGATTTGGGTTCCCTTTTCAGGAATAAAACCCAATCATAAGTCCCCTCCTAACTTGGGCGTTCTCCTTAGGAATAAGCCCCAAGATTAGAGTATTCAAATCTCCATAAAGCACATATAAACTTTGTGGACCCTGTTCATGGATTTTCTCCCTAAAAGTAAATCCTAAACCTTCATCTATCTGGGCAGTCATCCATACATAAGCCCCAAGCAAATTCCTATGATTGCATCTTTCATGGCACAATTGTCTAAATTTTACCAATACCTCTTGTTTCTCACACCGAGTATGACTCACGTGAGCTTAGAGTGTAAAAGTAATTATGACATTCATCTTTGAGCCATCAATCATAAACATCATACTCCATCACTCGAACTACGTGGGTTCTGATTCCTTTTCCAAAACAAAGGATACGTAGGTAGCCCATTTATGGGTTCGATCCCAACTTTGAAATAATCTCCGTCCTTCTGAATGACGATAAAACTTCAAGTGCCCCACTGAGTGGCTTTAAAACCAGCCTGGTCATTAAAATGACCAAGAGACTTTTTATATAAATGTTTTGAAGGATACCATTGACCAAGAATCTCTAAACACATATAGATGATTCTCTATCAATGAAGAACCTCGAATACATATAAAAGATTCTCTAAATTTCTTGCATATTTAATCATTGATTGTTAAAACTAAAGGAAATCTCATTTTATACTTGGTAATGTAATAAGGATTCACAAACATAACTTAAATCTATAAAGAGAGTCCCGGAGTAGACAATAATTCCCCTCAAAAAGGTGTGTTGAGTCCGACCTCCCATCCTCTCGACCAATGCAAATTCCTAAGCCTCATCAGTCCACAAGCTAATGAGTGCCTGCCTTTGGAAAGTACGTCCCAACGGATGTGGAATCATTTGATGTTTCCGGTTCTACGAATAAACCCGTTAGAAACCGATCGGAACGTTTGAATCTCCCGTCCAGGAGGTCATCCCCGGATTCCGTGCGAAACAAAAAATGGTGAACCCGACGTGAATCCTTAACCAAGTTAAAGTGATGTTCTTCTTATCTGTTAGGCCCCTTGGGCCAACAAGGCAATCATTGACATATGATCATCCAAAAGATGCAGTAGCCGGATTCATCTTGATTATGTCTGTTACATGGAACAGGCACTCTTTTCTCAAGATCTTCTACAAAAAATGGCTTTCCTTAAATTCACCCCTGTGAATACTGCTGCTGTGAACACCTCTACTGTGAGGTCTGCTGCTGTGAAAACCAATGCTGCTACTCCTGCTGGAACGTCATCCGCTCTGAGGATGACATCACCAACTCAGCGTCTTCAACGCT
This sequence comes from Viscum album, assembly GCA_963277665.1. Classification (NCBI taxonomy): domain Eukaryota; kingdom Viridiplantae; phylum Streptophyta; class Magnoliopsida; order Santalales; family Viscaceae; genus Viscum; species Viscum album. The sequence continues at coordinate 1,231,530,018 of OY728135.1, read as the reverse complement.
GTGTTTCTAATGCACTGGTTAAGGAGTACCGTCGCAATGGTACTATCCCAACTCTGGAGGCCGCTCGTCAAGCCCTCCATGTTAACAATTCTACCTGGTCGTCCGGACAACGGCGACCAGCAATCAAGAAGCAGGCGGTGCTGACTACCGTCTCTAACCGTTTCGGGTCGTTATCCCCGGAACGCAGTTTCCATTCACTCCCTTACTCCGAGGAAATGAATGAGCAGGTCCCGCAGGACCTTAATTCAAAAAGACAGGAGTCCTTCTCAAGGGATCCCATCAACAATCGCCGCCAGACTCGTGCGGTAGTGCGCCCTCAACATGATGAGGGTACCGACTCCAGGCATTCAGCTCAGGTTCCTCGAACCCGAGCAGGCAAGATGAACCGCCAGAGACGGAATCCGGTTAACAATAGGCAGGTTGTCATCCCTGCCATCTCCGGAGAAGTCCACCAACCTAACTTGGTGGCAAATAACGAGCAGGCATACACACCTGTTCGTTTTAATCCCGCTGTCCAGCAGACTCGTCTGGCAGCATCAAGCCGATCCCACCAGGCAATTCCGGTGGAGTACCATAGGCAGGAACATACACCTGCTTATACATCATCAGTTAGTCATCAGGCTCGTCTGACTACATATGATGGATCTCGTCAACCGCGTTTGGCGAAGTGTAATCAGCAGGCACATACACCTGCTAATACTAATCAAGCCTACCAACAGTCTCGCTTGGTAGCGCACGGAGAAGTCAGTCGGAAAGCCCCGACGACAAACAGGAGGCAGACTAAACTCTCTACCTCCACACTTGAGTACTGTCAGAATTCACTGACAGGAAAAGGAGGACAGGAGCAGGCACATACACCTACTCCAAGGCCGGAATGGACGTATATCCCTGTTCCGGCGGCTGAAGTCACTAAACATATTTTGTCAATGGTGAAAGAGAAGAAGCAAATTCCTGCTCATATTCTGGATGCTTGACAGGATATCATAACAGCTTCAGCATCATCTCAGGGACAGACACATAAATCTATCCCTAGTAGTGGAGTGACACATCAACAATTCACTCCGGAACAGACACACACATCTGTTCCAGTCCAAGAGGGTTATGGGGCATACTCCCCCATATCATACGGACAACCAAGTCAGGCACATACACTTGATTTGAGCGATGATTGTCAGCCTAACCTGACCATCTTTCCTGATCAGGCACATACACCTGCTCAGAGCAATCACTTTCGTCATCAAGTGGTTTCTAAAGCGAGTAAGAAGGCATCTAAGAAAAAGATCTTCCCAGCACAGTCAGGAGATCAAAGGCCAATCTGCAACAAGGCCTTGCTCGATGCTGGAGTTCTTGAAGCCCTCAGACATTTATCTGTCAGAATTCAAGATTCTACTCCCTCAGTTCCCAATAACAAGAACATTAATCTCGAAGGTCTTCAACAGACACTTCCTCATGAAGACTTGCTTCATGAAAATTCGGTCAATCTTGAAGTTTCTTCTTCAGATGAGAGCCACAGGAACCCTCTGTGTGGTCAGAAGACCAAGGAGCAAGAGATCTCATCTTTTGCTGTAACCCATCATGATGGTCCTCCTCATGGTGATGAACTTCGCTGCGAAAGTCCTCTCCGCAGTAGTGATTCACGTTGTCTCGAAAATTCTTCAGAAGGCAATGTAGTGACGAGAAAGCCCTCCTATCTCGAGGCACTTGCAAATGTAAAACCAGTCATGTCTGATGCTTTACTATCGGTAGGTGAAACTCTTTCTCAATCAGAAGATAGTCTGGGGTTCAGGTTATTCTCCGAACCTTCCCTGGGTCATTCATCTTCCAGCATGAATAGTGATTTCTCTACCAATCTTGTTGAATCCGATGAAGCAACAAGGAAACACCAACTCTGGTCCAAACAGGTAGAAGAATCTTCATTTAATGATAAAGAAGAAATGCTGAACATGAGGAAAAAACTGGCAAAAGGTGAAGTACCAGTCATGTTTTGGCCTTTGGCTGATTCCCAGTACGACATTCCAAAGATGTTGACGGATGATGGAATCCATGATATTCGTCTCAATATATGGAAAACTCTTTGTCAATTAAAGAATAAGGTATTATCTTACGATGAATATGAAAATCATCTTAAGATAATAGAAGGGTTACAACGCCAGATTGATTTGGCATCTCTATCAGTCTCTCGGTATCCGAAGGCTGAAAAGCAACAGAGAACCCTTCAACGTTCATGCCTTGGCGCACTAAGAAGATTGCGTCAGTTAATTTCCAATGCTTCATCTAATGTTCATATCAGAGTATGGGGTGTCCACGGAGCACTACATTTCACAGTGCTTTCCGGTCAGCAAAGCCCGCCAAAAATGGTCTCATGCAATGTTATTGCCCATGGCCGGTCACAGTCAATGGGCTTTGTTCATAATCAAAAGTTTGCTCGAGAGCAAGCTTCAACTAGTTCCGCTCAAAATCAAGTATATAGAGAACAGGTTGTTGAATTGCTCCTACATCAAGCAGGCGAGAATATTGCACAAGCCTCTCGTCTGGAGCAAACACGTCATCAAATGACAGATGTTTCGGAAATCATCCAACGGTCTGTTTAACTAGGTGATAAAAGTGGATACAGGTTAATGCATCCAGCTAATTTCCGAACTAAGATTCGCAAGATCAAGAGAGATTTCAAGAAGATCTCAGACATAGCATGTCAAGAGATACCCCAGCTTGCCAGACTGGGGACTTCTCTAACCCAACCCTCAGAGTCAACGAATGGGATTCGAGGAGTTGAGCGGAAGCAGCCGGAACACCCCCAGTCCATCGGACTGGGGACTTTTTCAAATCTTCAATCCCTCCCTCAGAGAAAGTCAGTATTCTCTCGATTAGGGAATAAGCCTCAAGAGGAACGAAGAGCCATGCTGTCAGGAGATTCTCTCCAAGTGATGGTTCTCCAAGAAATTCCTGAGGAATCAAGTCAACGGAATGCCATGTCTCATCATGGACATAGAAGGAGACAATATCACAGTAATGCTGATAGAAAGGATTCCATGCAATATGCATCCATTAATGTCACCAATGCTGTTGCTACTGATTCACTAGATGAGGCTCAATCAGAGGGATCAGACGAAGAGGTTCCTGCTCAAGAAGTTGCGCACACAGACCTAAATGAAGAAGGTGTGCGCACACGTAATCAAAGGCTTACCCAAAATCTGGGTATTCCTTCAAGTAACCCACTTCCCCCTCTCCGAAAAGGATCCAATAAAGAGAAAGGAAAGAATCAGGTTACTTCTCACCCTTCCTCTGAAGGAGGTCAATCGCTCTCATTAGAGCAATGGTTTGCACAACAGGAGGAAGAAATGAAAGAATTAAGAAGGTTGAATGCAGAACTACTTCAGAGTAGTCTTCTTCTTAAGAATGCTGAAGTCCGACAACCGAAGGAATTTGTTGTAACTACTGAGATGGATCAAGAATATCCTCCTTTGTCAGTACACCCACAGAGGTCTAATCCTACGGGTCAAACGCAACAAAGGTTGGCAGCACTACCATCAGTTGCAGTACCAACCACCACGTCTGTCCAAGCTCCATTCATTGCACCTACCCAAAACCAAGTTCAACCTGACATTTCTCAAAAGTTAATAACTACTATTGAGTCATTAACAGCTCAGTTAGAAACTATGGAAGGGAAACGGGCGCATGTTCAACCTGAAAAGAAAGTTTACCCTGAATGGGTAGATTCAATTTCTCCTCCATCCAGTTTTGGAAACCCTATTTTCCCTACTTTCAATGGATCAGGCGACCCTGAACAACATTTGACGCATTACGTATCTTGTTGTGATCCTATGATGGGATCTCCAGAGCAGCAAGAAGCAGTGAAACTCAGATGCTTCGTGCGAACCTTGCAAGGACCAGCTTTTGTCTGGTATACAAGCTTGAAATCCCGGTCAGTCATCGGATGGGAGGATCTTCGTCAAAAATTCCTTCTTCAGTTTAGCTCAACTTTGCCAAAAACGACAGTTTTCGATCTTACAAACTGAAAGCAAAGGGAGAATGAAAGAGTCTCTGATTTCATTGCTCGTTGGAAGGGATTAACGTATTCCTTGAGTTTATCACTCCCTCAGGAGGAATTGTTGCCAATCTGTGTGGCAAATTTGCGTGACGAATTACGCACGCCATTGATCCCTGTGAAATACAAAGGAGGGTTTCGAGACCTTACATCAATCGCTCAACAGATTGAAGATTCCCTTATACAGGCTAAGGTTAAATCTCGTGTAATTCCATCAGCTCCAGGAAGAAGAATGGGTAAAGCAGAAACCTCTACAGTTATGCTTAAACAGGCACCTGTACCTATTTCTACTTCAAAACCTTCATCTTCTCGAAGGGCTCCACCTCCTGAACGCCAACAACAAAGGCTGTTTCGTCCAAATGATCAAAAAGATCAACGACGAAAACAATTTGAGGATATGAAGAGTAAAACATACTCTTTCCGAAGTGAGCAAGTTCCTGGTTACTTCATTTCAGCTCTGGAAAATAATTTGGTTCAATTACCAGTGCCGAAGAGACCAAACAAGGAAGGAGATGAAGACCGTCCCAATTATTATCCCTTTCATCAAATGTTGGGACATCCCATCCCGGAGTGTTTTGTCTTTAAAGACCTCCTACAAAAGATGGTCGACTTGGGACAAGTCAAATTGAAGGGTTCTTCAGCTCATGTAGCGTGTATTACCGCTACAGATCTAGAAGAAGGAGGCGAGTGGCAGGAAGTCAAAAGCAAAACTGCGAAAAAATATGATGATTGGATGGTCAGAAAGACAATCAATCGGACCCATTCCATTTTGCGAACACAATTGAAGAAGCCAATTGTGTCTCCTACAAAAGCTGTAGTAAAGCCTCCATCAAAGGACAAATCCTCAAAAGGGCAGTGCAATTCAAAGAAGAAAGAGGAATCAGGAGAAGATGAGTATGCATCAAAGCCTAAATTGTCTTTGACTCTGGCAGATTTCATGCCATCTACTTCAAAGCAACGGGCACCATCCCACCAAACGGCACAGACTAAACAGGCCAACCAGGCAGAGTCTTCATCAAACGAAGAATTGATCTTTGGTTCTGTTAATATGATTCAATTAACAGATTCATATTCCAGTCTTGATCATCCTGAATTCCCTGTATCAAATAAAGGAACCCGAGGAAGTTCTAGAGGTTCAGGATATAGGGGAAGACGTGGATCTTTCCGAAGCCACTACTCTAATTCTACCCCTGCTAGCACTGTATATGCAGCAGAAACTCGTGGTAGAGCCCTTCAGCGAGCTCAAAATGAACAAGCAAGTTCTTCTGCCAATGGCCAACACAGCTTCGGCACAGTTATTTTGGAAGATCGATTAAAGGTTCCATCTTCTTTATCTCAGCAAGTAAATGGATCTAATCAGTCTAATTTTCCAAAACCAAAGATGTTGCCAACTTCAATACAAGATGCATCAGCTTCCAAAGCATCTGCTTCCAAGGTACCTGCATAACCGCATATTCCTATTGGGAAACGCAGGCCTCTAGATCAAAAGTATGATATATTGAAACACTTGGCCCAAGTACCAGTCAAATTATCAATTTTGGATGCTTTGAATCTATCAAGAGATCTTCGGGAAGCACTCATCGAAGCTTTGTCAAGTCCTCAAGAGTTTGAAGCTAAGATTGCTGCAGCTGAAATTTATCACATAGAGAATAATCCTGCAGAATGTCATGCAGTGATATCTTTTACTGATAAAGATGAAGATGATGTTGTGCATGGGCACATAAAACCTTTGTACTTATCTGGCAAAGTCAATGGTATAGATGTTCGAAGAGCTTTTATTGACAATGGTTCAGGAGTCAACCTCATGCCCATTCGCACACTTCGTCGATTGGGCCTCACGGAATCTGATTTATCTCCTTCTACCATGATGTTGCAAGGATATGATAGAAATGAACAAGAACCACTGGGAGAAGTTACGCTCAGAACTCAGTTTGGAGATCTTGTTTCCAATTCAGATTTCATGATTGTTGATCAAGACTCAGCTTTCAATATCTTGCTTGGAAGACCCTGGCTACATCAGCATGCAGCTATTCCGTCATCATACCATCAATGTCTCAAATACTGTTTCGATGGTCAAGTTGGAACATTGTATGGTGATAAGGCCCCTTTCAAGACATGTGAGTCTCAATACATTGAGGCGGAATTTTATCACATGAAGGGAAGAGAAAAATCTACAATGAAGGAAATTACCAAAGTTAATGCTCCATATGGTTTGGAAAAAATTCCAATAAATCCATTTTCACATGTGAGTACAGATTATGTGTTACCTATCAGTCAAATTGACAAAATAGGCCCAAATCAAAACACTCTTATGGAAAGATCCATAATGTCAATTACGGCAATCGAGCCAGACAACATGGGAGAAATTGGTAACTTACCAAGCAGTGATAAAAGCATAAGTGGTGACGTTTTCATTTCGTCTGCTGAAATCCAACAAGTCTATACTTCGCTAATCAGGCCAGAAGAAGTTATAGCAACACCAGAGGTGAATATTGATGTCGATTCTCAATCCATCATCTCCTCTTTGATTCCCAAAGAAGACCCTTTATCATCAATAGGGTCGGAAATGGAAGCTTCTTCTTCAAAATGTGAAAATTTTGACATCTCTTATGATCATGAGAATTTCATTTTCTCATCTACTTTGCAAGTAGAAACGGAAGAAATAACACATGATGAAGAGGAAGAGGAAGATCTTAGAGATGCTCCTCCAGCATTTGAAGAGGGTATCTCTACCACTGTGGATGAACTCAGAGAAGTAAATCTGGGTACAGAGAAAGATCAACGCCCCACTTTAATTAGTGCGGCCATGAACCTTGAAGAACAAGAGATGTATATTTCTTTTCTAAAGCAAAATAAAGATATTTTTGCTTGGAATTATACAGAGATGCCTGGCCTTGATCCTGATATTGCCACCCATCATTTGGGTTTGCCAAAAGAACATCGAGGATTTAAGCAAGCCGTGAGAAGAACACACCCAACCTATGCTTCCAAAATCGAGGATGAAGTGGATAAGCTTATCAAAGCTAACTTCGTCAGAGAAGTTCAATATCCCAAGTGGTTGGCTAATATTGTCCCTGTAAAGAAGAAGAACGGACAAATTAGGGTTTGCATCTATTTCAGAGATCTTAATCGGTATTGTCCCAAAGATGATTTTCCAGTTCCGATTACAGAACTCTTAATTGATGCAACGACTGGCTATGAAGTACTTTCTTTCATGGATGGATATTCTGGATATAATCAGATCCGAATGGCCCCAGATGATGAGGAATATACAGCCTTCAGAGCTCCTCAAGTTGTGTTTTGTTACCGGGTGATGCCCTTTGGTTTAAAGAATGTAGGTGCAACATATCAACACGCCATGCATCGTATCTTCAAACCTTTTCTAGGGAAATTTGTTGAATGCTACGTAGATGATTTGGTGGTTAAATCAAAACAACGTTTTGATCACTTGGCTGATTTGGAAGTCATATTCCACAAGCTTCGACAACATAATTTGAAGATGAACCCCTTAAAATGTACTTTTGGGGTAACCTCAGGAAAATTCCTCGGCTTTGTTGTACGCCATCGTGGTATTGAAGTCGATCCTGAGAAGACTAAATCAATTCTTGGTATGTCACCTCCTCAGAATTTGAAAGAATTAAGAGGACTTCAAGGACACTTAGCCTATATTCAGCGTTTCATCGCCAATTTGGCAGGCAAAAGTTTACCCTTTACCAAATTATTGAAGAAAGGAGTCACTTACTAGTGGACTGAAGAATGTCAAGAAGCATTTGATGATCTCAAGAAATACCTCTTGAGTCCACCAGTACTCATGCCACCTGTAGAGGGTAGGCCTCTTATCCTCTATGTGACAGCTTTAGAGCGATCATTGGGTGCCTTTCTCGCTCAAAAGAATGATGCTGGGAATGAAAATAGTCTCTACTATCTCAGTAGAACTATGCTTGAAGCAGAAACCCGGTATTCAAGTATTGAAAAGTGCTGCCTAGAATTAATCTTTGCAGTTCAGAAACTGAGACACTACCTGCAACATCACGAGGTCCAATTGGTATCTCGTAATAATCCACTCAAATTCATCCTTAGTCGTCCAATGCTTACAGGATGTTTGGCAAGGTGGGCGGTTATTCTACAGCAGTTCGACATCCAGTATGTGTCTCAAAAGGCAATTAAGGGCCAAGCTTTGGCTGATTTCCTGGCTGAACACCCTTCAGTGGAAGACACATATTCAGATATCGAACTCCCTGATGAGGAATTTTTTTCTATTCAAGAGAGTCCTCAAACATGGGAAATGTATTTTGATGGTGCTTCTAGAAGTCCAACAGGGAAGAAAATGGAAAATCCTAAATTCAACAAAGTTGGTTTAGGAATTGTGCTCATTTCTCCAGATAAGGCAGTGTTACCTTATTCCTTTTTGTTGTGGGAAGGTGGTACCAATAATGAAGATGAATACCAAGCTCTCATTGCAGGCTTGGAGTTAGCACTTCAAGCACAAGTGAATCACTTAAAGGTGAAAGGTGATTCAGACCTGGTAATCAAACAAGTCAATGGGGATTATTCCATCAGAAAAGAAGAATTAATCCCTTTGTATGATTACGTCAGAGAGTTAATGTCGGAATTCCCTTCAGAACCGACATTTTCTTATGTCCCAAGATCACAAAATGCTCAAGCTGATGCACTGGCTAATATAGCCACAGCTTTAGCAGATCCAAATTGGGACGAGACAACCATCGGTATTGCCCACCGTCATGCAATTTCACCTTATGTTCAAGTCAGAACAGAGGAAATTAATGAAATTAGTCCCATTCCTGAACCGTATGGTCATACTACAGGATGGATGTCACCTATCAAGGAATACCTTCAAAATGGAACACTTCCACCTGATAGAGCCGAGAAAGAACAAATTCGGCGACATGTGGTCAATTTTACTCTTTATGATGGTCCAAACCACCTCGAGAAAATTCTCTACAAATGTGGATTTGATGGAGTTCTCTTCAGATGTATTGATGGTGAAGAGACAATGACTGTCATAAAAGAAGTGCATGCAGGAGTCTGTGGTGCCCACCAGTCTGGACATAGATTGTCTGATCAAATTCGAAGGCTTGGATACTTCTGGCCTTCAATGATACAAGATTGTGTTAATTTCACAAAGAAGTGTCATTCATGCCAAGTATATTCCAACTTCATTCATCAACCTCCAGAGTTGCTTCATACAGCTAAATACTCATGGCCATTTTCCACATGGGGAATGGATGTGGTGGGACCTTACCCTTCAGCTACGGTCAAGCAGTTTAAGTACATTCTTACTGCTACTGATTTCTTTTCCAAATGGGCAGAGGCAGTACCTCTCAAAGAAGTCAGTTCTAATTGCATTGTTAGCTTCATCAAGTCAAACATCATTACTAGATTTGGTGTCCCTCATACCATATTGACGGATAACGGCACCAACTTCTGTTCTTCTGAGGTAAAGAAATTGTATCAAGAATACAACATTAAGTCCAACCATTCATCTCGATATCATGCAGCGGATAATGGCCAGATAGAGGCCTTCAACAAGACTCTTTCAAATATACTGCAAAAGATGGTAGATAAAGATAAGAGGTTATGGCCTGATAAACTCTATCATGCTTTATGGGCTTATCGGACTACCACTCGCAATGCAACACGGTCTACTCCATATTCATTAGTATATGGAACAGAAGCAGTCTTGCCAATTGAAGTTCAATTTCCCTCACTCAGAATAGCCATTTGTGATCAGTTATCAACAGATGAGCAATCCCAAAAGCGGTTGAATGAATTGGAACAGTTAGATGAGAAAAGATTGTGCACTTTGCACCACTTGGAAATCTATCAGAATCGAATAGCACGAGATTTTAACAAAAAAGTTCGTCTTCGTTCATTCATTTAGGGAGAATTGGTATTGGTTCTCAGAACACCAATGATACCAGGAAAGAAACCTCCCAAGCTTGAACCAAAATGGGAAGGACCTTATTCAATACATAAGGTCTACTCCAATGGAGCGTATTCTATGATCTCAATGGATGGAGAACACATCACGACTCCAACTAATGCCAGATTTCTGAAGAAGTATTTTGTATAAACACAAAATATTGTTCCCAGAACCAAGACTCTTACATTTGGTTCATACAGTAATGGTCCAGTATGACCTTAAACTACAACTTCGTCCAACATGACATTAAACTGTGTCACACTTCTGTCCGATATGACATTAAACTATAATACGTCCAGCATGATGATAAACTGTACGGTCCATGCATATGACCATAAACTATTCGCACTTATGTCCCTGCAACATGACACTAAACTGTGCAGCACCAATAGTCCTAACTGCAAGACTTTAAACTGCATAGTCCCTGATTTTGTCCTACATGACAATAAACTGTATAGAAGTTCCTATATTTTGTCCGAGATGACATTAAACTATATTGTGTCCTAGCAACATGACATTAAACTGTGTGGCACTTCCAACGTCCAGCATGACGATAAACTGTAAAAAGTCCCCAGAACTGATATCCTCATATTGGTTCACTTTAGTCCTAGTTACATGACTTTAAACTGTACAGCACCAGTTCATCCTTGCTATATGACGTTAAACTATACAGCAATGGTCCAGTATGACTTTAAACTGCAACTTCGTCCCACACGACATTAAACTGTGAAAAAATTCCACGAACCGTCCAGCATGACCCTAAACTGCATCATCCCTGGTCCATGTATATGACCATAAACTATTTGCAAATATGTCCAGCAAGACGTTAAACTGTGACGTCCTAACTACATGACGCTAAACTGTATAAAAGTCCCTCACGTCCGGAAAGACGTTAAACTATATAATCATCAAAAGTCCAGCATGACATTAAAACTGCACAATCCCCCTTTCGTCCAATATGACTTTAAACTGTATTGTCCCAATCGTCCTAACTACATGACGCTAAACTGTACAGAAAGTCCTTGATATGTCTTACATGACATTAAAATTGTGCATCGTTAAGGTTGTTATTACCTTTTGTTTCTCACACCGAGTATGACTCACGTGAGCTTAGAGAGAACATCAACCATAACACTCCTTTTGGGCCACTAACCATGTGCAAGTCCCAACAACATTTTTTTTAGATCATTGTCCAAAAGAACAACTTGATCATTAATTCATTCTTTAATTGAACTACACAGACTTTGATCCTTGCCCTCCAGGCTGGGTATGTAGGCAACCTCCCAAGGTTCAAGCCCAAAAACAATCTCTTCACATCGGTTCACCACCATCTCATATGATGATGATTTGTGAAACCACCCCTGGAATCAATATCTTCACATTGATTCACTTTTTTCCTTGTTATATGACGTTAAACTATACAACACTTTTGTCCAGTATGACAATAAACTACAATATTCTTTGATTTCCTCATTTGAGAAGGAACCATTATTAACATTGATTCTTTTTCAATCATGGTTTTCAAGTGCATACATGGTAATGCCTAAACTTTTTATCTTAGGTTAAAACCATCATTGCACTAAAGTCCCCTTTCACCCTTCACATGTACGAAACAAATTTGTACAGAGGGTAATTCTAGAACTACGTGGACTTGATTCCCATCTTTATGGGATACGTAGGAACATTCGAGTGTCCCTCGAATCCATTCCCAAGTCTTTTGGGCCTAACCCCAAATTTCACTTTCAGTCCCTTGGCTGAAAAGTCCTCATGAAAACACACACTGTGTATTCATTATTATGGTCCGAATTCTATGACCCTAAACTAAGATTACTCATACTTTCGTCCTGCACGACATTAAACTGCATTTCAAGAACTACGTATGGCTTGATTCTCATTCTTATGAGATACGTAGTGAAGTCCAAGTTTCAATTCAGGACCCAGCCACAACATGATTATGGTTTTCATTGACCTGTGTATCTCTATATACATTGGAAAATACCCATCTTTATGTATTATAATCCTAACCTTAAATATTTTCAGATCTTCATAACCCTTTTCATGACTTCTAGTCACAAAAATGTCAAACTTCTGAGAATTCTTTTGCCTGACTATGCAGCACGTGCCCATAGGTGGCCTTGCATAAACAGTCCACATAAAAGACTTGTCAGCCAAGAGATGCTATTTATTTGACCATGCAGCCAATGCCCATAGGTGGCCCTGCATGTTTTCAACCCCCTAACGGGTTTGTTAAATAATAGTAACTTCATTCTTGGGAAGAATGCCTCTTTTTTCCTTATTTGTCTTAAACGACAGTATGTAGGGATCCGAAAAAATAGCCATCCTTAACGTATTTGTCCCATATCCTTTTTCATGATCTGAAAGTATTCAAGTCTATGGTTTATTCTTCTTCCCTACGTTTGGGTCAGACCTTCGTAGGAGTGATATTTATCCAGTTCTTCGATATTCTTGTTTGGAAATATCTTCTTCATATTCAAGTACCTCTTTCCATACAACAAACTCTATGCTTTAGAAAATTTGAATCTCCATAAACTTTCACTGGCTTTTAGCACTAGGAAAGTAAATTTCTGGGAGTTCTTTTGCCTGACTATGCAGCACGTTCCCATAGGTGGCCTTGCATAAACAGTCCACATAACAGACTTGTCAGCCAAAAGATGCTATTTTATTTGACTATGCAGCCAATTCCCATAGGTGGCCCTGCATATTTCAACCCCCTAACGGGTTTTGTTAAATAATAGTAACTTCATTCTTGGAAACTACTTCTTCTAATGACTTTTAGCTCTTTTTTCATATCATTCCTCGGATTCAAATATTCTTAATCCATAGTTTACATTTTTTCCCTCATACTTGAGTATGGTAAATATGTTTTCAGATAAATTGTCAAGGAATTGAATCCATTTTAATCCATTTTCGGTCAAAGCTATTTCGACCTTAAACATTAGCCCCTTTATGTCCGGCATGCATGACTTTATACTGCCCACACAAAAGACAAAGGAACTCTGAATAAAAGTCAAGTTCCAGCTCACTAAATATACATTTTTTGTATGATTTAGATAATATTGAGCAGTTAAAAGATTCAAAGTTTGTAGGGTTATTTGTAATAATCCTAGTAAAAATCAAACTATGATTACTAGGCCCATTGGCTTAAATAAATTTGAAGCAGGTAATGGAAGAATGCAAGTACAAATGATTGAAGACAAAAGTGTTTTTCATTGATACACAAGAGTTAGAAGGACATCCACAGACTGGAATCTCTTCTCTTTTTCAAGAATTACAGAAGATTGTCAACATAAGTCTTCATTTGATGTATAGCATCCTGAGCCTTATCAACAGTTACTTGAAGCTCATGCACTTGACCAGCTTCACTCTTTTCAGCTTGCTGAAGTGCCTTCTTAGCATCTGCAATGGCTTTCATGCCATTCATATGAGTTTCATCCAATGATTTATTAAGCTGATCAAGTTCCCCAGTAACAGCATCTAACTGTTGCTGGAGTTGCACCTGCTGGACGACCTTTTCTTTGATTTTTTTGCTTCAGATCCTTCATCTTGACAGTATAATCAGCTTCAGCCTGGGATATCGCAGCCTCAAATTCACCTATGTTGACTGACAATTTCACTCTGGTCAAATCTTCGCGACTTGTCTGCATTTGCTCCCTCCTGAAAATAATCTGTTTCACCGCAGCATGGATCTTTTCATACCCAAAACCACCAAGTCCCATTATAACAAATTGGGATGACAATCGGGAAATTTTTTATGGTAGCTCTTCTAAAGGCACCCCCGATATGATATTCCAGATGTTATTCCATGCCTTACGTCGTAAAAAGCTGAATGCTTTAAGCATATCTGGATCTGATTCAATATCATCGTCAGAAGGGGGTATGTAATCTGGAATTAGCGCACTTAGGGAGGTGCCTTGTCCTGCTCTTTCCCCTCTAACTTGGGCTTCTTCACTTTCAATTCCCGTTGGGGTAGAGGCTGAAGCCTCATCTCCGGATCTAGCCATTACAGTTGATGGCCCTACATGATCAATTGAAAGATTTTAGTTGAATCTTAAAGGATAACAAAAGAATGGATTGCCTTGCCAATAAAGTACAATCACAAATATTGTTATCCCTTACCCAATGGTGGTTCAGCAACATGAGAAGACTTCTCCCCATCTTTCCCGGTTTCAACAGGATTTTCAAGATGGGTCTCAGGAGAGTTTATTGGATTTAGCTCTACTTGAGCTAATGTTTCTGCAATGATAGGGTTGACATCAGTGTCCACACCCTCTTCAGGCATTGGCAGTTCAGCGGCTTCTACGGAAGAAACTGCATATTATTTTATATCATGGTTAGAAGTATATTTTTTCAAAGAAAAATTTGGGCGAAGGGTAACACTCACGCCCAAGGTCTTCTAAATCACATGACAATCTAGCATGATCATAAAATTCTTCAAAAGTCATTCCTTGATTCATCATTTCATCCAATGATACTTCAGAATCTTGGTTAGTCTCACCAGTGGGAGCATTCGCTATGTCTTCTTGCTGACTTATGTCCTGCAACCCCTGACCCTGGACAGCATCTTCAGTAGTGGGAGGGATACTGGGAATTGATGGTAGCTCTTCTCTAGGAGCAACCAAGTTAGCTTGAGTCTGTGGTTGTTCTACAGCACCCTCCACGACCTTTGAAGAAGGATCAGTCCCTTCCCTCAAGGGGGAAATTGAAGAAGCCCCTGCAATCCTCAGAAATATGAGTAACCATATGATTATGGGTATAAAATCATGATTGTTCGAAGGACTTACCACTGCTAATGAAACGTTTAGCTAAGGATTTCCTCCTTCGTTGCCTTGGCTTCTTTTGTTTTTTTGGAGTTTCAGTTGTCTCCCTTGTTGGCACTTGGATTGGCGAATGAAAGGCTATGTCCAATGCCTCATTCATGGCCTGCTGGCCTGGAGATATCTCGCCTGGTTCGCGAGGAGAATCAGCAGCAGCCCCAACAGCAGTACCACCAGGGCTATATTGTGGCGAAGGAACCCCGGTCCCTTTCTTTGCAAGCTGCAAGATGAAGAAAATAACTTCCTTAAGTAACAAAGCTTCAACTGAAATCAAGTTGCAAAGAAAATAAGGAAGGAAAACTTACATCTTCAGGAGCCACGTACTCTTGCCATTCCTCATCTCCAGAACCACCAGCCCCCTCAGTGGTGCCACGATCAATCATTTCCTTCACCCGCCTGGTGATAGGAGCTGAATTATCGGTGGCATATATGAGCATTTCCAGCTCTCTGATGTAAGCCCGCACTTCATTGGGGTTATCTCCGTATTGAAGGTCTTTAGAAGCTAGAAGATATCCTATCCCAGGAAGTTGTAGGCCCTCACACAAATCCAGCCAGGCGGTCTCAGTATCACAGTATAAGCTCTGCCATAGCTGAACAGCCTCTGGTCTTAGATATAAAGGCTGTGAGGAAGGTCCTACAATTTTTGATTTTAATTTCTTCCCGATTCCTGCAACTACAGATAGAGAATAAGAAAGTAAGACTTATTACTTTATAAAGTAGAAGTGATTGAAGTTATTACAATCAAATAACTCACCAGGAGCTGATGGAGTGGGTCTTTTAACTCTGACCGGAGGATTATATCGGGCACGAAACCGCTTTGCTGCCGGTTGTGCCTCATCATCCCCATCATGATAATCCGAGGAATCAGTTCTAGAGGAGGAGTTTGTTGAACCTATTTCAGGAGGAGAAGCATCACCTTCATGAGGAAGAGTTTCTTTCTCTACAGTCTTCTTCCTCTTTCCCACTTGATATACAGGGTGATTCAATATCCCTTTAGGGTATGATGCTATCCATTGTTCGGCATAAAATGTAGTCAGATAATGTGCCGCTTTTTCAACTAGTAGATCAAATACTGCCCCAGTCTTCTCTCTTGATGTCAGCAACCATAGTTGTCGAGAAACCATCGGATGTTGCTCTAACCTGACATGTACTGGAGGGGATACAATAATCTGTTGCAAACATTTGAATTGGCGTGCAAATCTATATGGAGCATAGGCCTCGCATATGATTTCTCCATCAATCCTGGCTACTAACACGCCATCCCTGCAAGCTTGCATGTATGCCCTCAAATCCAAAGGGGCTTTCCCATCATCAACAAACCGCCCAGATGGCGGACTTCCATAAGGAAAGAAGTTGAATTCCTTATACATGCTTAGTCTTACTTTTATGTCATAACCATTGACATCTAATGGAGCAATTCCAGAGAATGCTTGCACTGACGGTCTGAAAGAGCTTCCAGGAATTTGTAATCCATTCTGTACATTGTAAGTCTTGAAGTGAGTGGCGATCCATCCCCACAAAACCTGGAATGGTCCCACTATTCTTAAAGGAGATTTACCCTGGAAGACGTGAAGTAAACTCCTGTGGATCTTTGCTAAAATGGGGGTAGCTAACCCAACCATTTTTCCTCAGCCAACTTGGCCGCAATGACGAAGGTCCCTGGCCTAACGCCTCCCTTCGAATCCCTGACCGACAAGAGATAAATACTGAGCCACATTGCCAAGAAACCCGCCAGACGAGTTTTCTTTGGAATTCTTTGATTCACTTCATAGCCCCATTTTTCAAACTCTCCTGCTTCTAGAGTTGGCCAAAATGTGCCAGGAGCTCCTCTCTTCTCAGGTTTTGGACAAGTGGTAGGACGTCTGGGCCGGGTATCCTTGGATTTCTTTTTCTTGGATCCTTTTTCCTTTGGCTCCATCCCTTTCTTCTCAGTAAGAAACACCTTCATCCATTCTTCCGGATGGATATCTTTTCTGAAATGAGTTAATGAGGTCTCTGAACTCTTGAGCTTGTGAAAGATTTTGAATAATTCTCGAGCCAAGGCAGGAGTCTTCTCTGGATCGCTCCAAGTCACCTTGGGAGGAATGAATTCATCATACATATCACCCAAGATTGGAGCTCCTGAAATCTTGTGGACATCCCACAAACTGATACCTACTTCTCCATGAGTCAAATGGAAAGAATTAGTCGCTGGACTCCAGTGGCTGAGTATCTTTGGCACGAAGATATCATGTCTGTAAATATATGTCTTCCCAACCCAAACAGCCTCATATATTGCAGCTCTCTTCAGATCCTCAATAAACTCTGCGCAAGTCTGTCGCACCCAGTATACCCACATCCAAGTTGGCTTCACGCCTCCCCCAGGACGGAAATCCCAACTTTTCTTCCAGCCTTTGGATTGATCCATCTGAGCATTTCGGAAGATTGAAGGATGACAATGTGGTTGAAGCTCAGGTGTATGTTTTTTCAGATCTGGTGTGCAAGGGCTATGATGCATCACATAAGCCTTCTCCACTGTTCCAGCAGTTTGAAATACTCCTCCGCCTGAGATATTTGCTGAAGCAAAATTGGTATAATTCTGAAACCAAGAAAATGGAAGATAATTCTTTACTTCTGGAATAATGACTTCTTGCAGATGACCATGACCATACAAAGGTAGATAAGTGCAGTGAGGAAAGTCGCGATGATATTTCTTCAGATACTTAGCCAAATCTGGAAGAGTACTGTCTTTTACAGTATAGTAATCAGGGCCAATGATATTCATCATATCATCTATCCGCTTGCTAGCCAGTTCATCAATTAATCCAGGTCTAAGAGCCATTGAATCTTCACAGGAGTTGAATAAATTAAACTCTTATGTGGGTTTATTTTTTTCATAAAATTTGTGAAAGAATTTGAAAAAAAAATGGCTAAGGCATTAAGGCGCGCAAGTATGGAGATGTCGCGCAAGTGATACATATGCCGCACAAGTTTTTGTCGCGCAAGTATTTTCGCGCAAGCCTTATTACCTTGAGAATAGCGCGGCAGCAAGGAAACAGTGAAAATAGGAGACTTGCGCGGCGACTAAGACTTGCGCGACGAGAGCTCGAGAAATTCGAGGTCAGATGCCATCTACGGCCGGAAGCGGTATATTTATAGGCCAGGAGGCCTACCTGCGCGCCACACCCAGAGCGCTTAAGGCCTGCGCGACGCAGACTTGCGCGCCACCCTCTGCTCACTGAAACACTTGCGCGCCCTCCCTTTTCCTTTTGAGGAATTCAATTTCCTCAGAGTCAAATCCTCATTTCTCTCCGGATCCAACTCTGAGGGGGGACTTTTGTTGACGCTCCTTTTGTCACATAATCTAAAGATCGGAAAAGGGAATATCTCAACTGAAAGTGATTCATCCTTTGAAGAAAACATCAAAAATAGACAAAGGCATGAACAAAGAATCAAAAGCCAATTCACCGCGCAAGTTTTACCACTGTCGCGCAAGTACACTTGCGCGACTACCTTGGTCGCGCAGGTGACTTGCGCGACCTAATTGGTAACCGCCCGGGGTCTTCTTTTGCCTATAAATAGACCCTGTGGGCCCTCCATTTGAGAGGATCTTTTTCCAGAAACTCGGATTGAATCTTCCGACGCCCAAGTCTCTTCTCAAAGCTTCCGGAACACTTCTAAGGTAATTTCTTACCTAGAACGGAAGATCTAAAGAGAAAAAGGAAGGCCTAAGTGTTGAAACTTATCAAACACTTGCGCGCCTACTTAATTCCTTCAATATAACTTGCGCGTCCTTCTTCTAGAAGAACCTCAAGAGGATGGTAAAGGGTTTAATAAAGAGTCGCTCAAGCATTTCAATGTTGGTTAAAAATCGCGCAAGTACCACTCATGTCGCGCAAGTATACTTGCGCGACCAATACTTGCGCGCCGCCGCAGGACTTGCGCGCCTTTCAAGACTTGCGCGCCCCTATCTTTTTGGGTGCCCATCTTGCCCATTTTACCCCTCTTAAGCCATTTCACCCTTCCTATTCAAGATTCAGTCTTTAAGATACTATTCAAAGCCATTTATGGAATGATTTCTTGATTTGACATCCTTATCTGAAAGGAATTCTGTGAAATATCTCTCAAAACCTAGTGATTTAAACATCTTTATGTCACCAAAGATTGAGAGTTCATTAATTCAACCTCATCCTTTAAGATGAGAGAATCCTAACCTGGGTCTCCTTTTCAGGAATAATCCCCAGTTATAAAACCTTTGATCTAGGCATCTTCCTCGGGAATAAGCCCCAATCAAAGTCCTCTAACCTTGGGCATCTTTCTTAAGAATAAGCCCCAACCTCAAATATGGGCATCCTCCTCAGGAGTAAGCCCCAAACCTTAATCCCTAACCTGGGTCTCCTTTTCAGGAATAAGACTCAGTCATAACCTTGGGCTTCCTTTTCAGGAGGAAGCCCTAAGTCCCCTAACCTGGGCTTCCTTCTCAGGAATAAGTCCTAGTCATCAATCTTGGGCATCCTCCTCAGGAGTAAGCCCCAATCAAGTTCCCAATCTTGGGCATCCTTCTTAGGAGTAAGCCCCAAGTCTCTTAAAATTTCTCTTAACCAGTCATAAATTACCTTTGATTTGGGTTCCCTTTTTAGGAATAAAACCCAATCATAAGTCCCCTCCTAACTTGGGCGTTCTCCTTAGGAATAAGCCCCAAGATTAGAGTATTCAAATCTCCATA
Source organism: Viscum album (assembly GCA_963277665.1). Taxonomy (NCBI): domain Eukaryota; kingdom Viridiplantae; phylum Streptophyta; class Magnoliopsida; order Santalales; family Viscaceae; genus Viscum; species Viscum album. The sequence continues at coordinate 1,231,510,489 of OY728135.1, read as the reverse complement.
AAGCACATATTAACTTTGTGGACCCTGTTCATGGATTTTCTCCCTAAAAGTAAATCCTAAACCTTCATCTATCTGGGCAGTCATCCATACATAAGCCCCAAGCAAATTCCTATGATTGCATCTTTCATGGCACAATTGTCTAAATTTTACCAATACCTCTTGTTTCTCACACCGAGTATGACTCACGTGAGCTTAGAGTGTAAAAGTAATTATGACATTCATCTTTGAGCCATCAATCATAAACATCATACTCCATCACTAGAACTACGTGGGTTCTGATTCCTTTTCCAAAACAAAGGATACGTAGGTAGCCCATTTATGGGTTCGATCCCAACTTTGAAATAATCTCCGTCCTTCTGAATGACGATAAAACTTCAAGTGCCCCACTGAGTGGCTTTAAAACCAGCCTGGTCATTAAAATGACCAAGAGACTTTTTATATAAATGTTTTGAAGGATACCATTGACCAAGAATCTCTAAACACATATAGATGATTCTCTATCAATGAAGAACCTCGAATACATATAAAAGATTCTCTAAATTTCTTGCATATTTAATCATTGATTGTTAAAACTAAAGGAAATCTCATTTTATACTTGGTAATGTAATAAGGATTCACGAACATAACTTAAATATATAAAGAGAGTCCCGGAGTCAACAATAATTCCCCTCAAAAAGGTGTGATGAGTCCGACCTCCCATCCTCTCGACCAATGAAAATTCCTAAGCCTCATCAGTCCACAAGCTAATGAGTGCCTGCCTTTGGAAAGTAGGTCCCAACGGATGTGGAATCATTGGATGTTTCCGGTTCTACGAATAAACCCGTTAGAAACCGATCGGAACGTTTGAATCTCCCGTCCAGGAGGTCATCCCCGGATTCCGTGCGAAACACTCTTGAATAGTTATTATTCCAATATGCTTCTTGGGACTCATCCCTCATCTCTTTCATGTTTCTTCTACAACATTGATCATTATCCATCCTGTGGATGACTACTACATTGAGTATTTCAAGTAACATAGGTTCATGCTTATAAGAGATGGATGATGAGTTCCAAAAAACAAAATTCAATGATAAATATTTAGAAAATGAGCTGATGAGGATCAATATTATCTATAACTTTCACCTTTTTATGAATTCAATTATCCTACTTGAGACTAAAACAAATATTGGGCCAGATAAAAATTCAATCAAGGATGACACTTTAATTGTGAGATCACAATCAGTTCATGATAGTCCCAATGTAGATAATGTCTTGTATGTTATTGGGGACCACAATGAGGGGATTTGGATTCTCTATAGAGGAACCAAATCCCTAAAACTATTAAAAAATATAGTTCAATGAGAAGAATTTTTTTTAATATATTATGTTTTACCACATAATATTATATGATATCTACTGCATTAACATATTCTAAATTAAATGTTTGATTACTCAAGGGGATAATTAAATATACACATGATGATGTTACCAATCCCTCAGAAGAAAAAACTATAAATATGGAAACCCTTTTGGAATACATCAAGATAATGTTATTATATACATTCTCTGTTTTACCAAAAAAAACTGTAATGAAATTTTGATTTAATTTTTATTATTCATTTCGAATTTTGTTTATTTTAGAATATTTTCTTCCATACTTCATGGCTTTCTACACAAAAAAATCCACAAACTTCTTCTATCATAAAACCTTTTTTCCTCTACAATGTTGAATTTATAACTTTTCTACAGGTTCCCTCCGCTTCCTTTATAAAAAGAGAAACGACGCTACCTCTACTCAATCAGAAAGGTAATCATGATGTTTTACCAATAACATAATTTTATTGAGAATTAATGTATTTTTCAATATTTATGTTTAATTTATTTTTTTAGTATTTCTCATATAAAAGTTTTTTTCTCATACCGGTAGACTCTTTTGTTCAAGATGGGGTGGTATGTCCATCTTTCATGCAATTCTACACCAAAAACTTCCATAAACGTATTCTCCATTAAAACCATTTCACTCTTAAAGTGTTTCATTTATCACTTTACATCACATTACCTCCACTTCCTTTAATTTAAGAGAAAATATGTTTCCTCTACTAAATCACAGAGGTAATCTGGATATTTTCATAGTAAAATCATATTACATGGAATTAATTCATTGTTCTATATTTTTGTTTAATTTATTTATTTTTATTTTTAATCACATAAGAAATTATTTCTTATATAGGTCGGTTATTTTGTTTGAATTGGATAGGTATGTCCATCTTTCCTGCCTTTCTATGCCAAAACATCTATATACTTCTTCTCCCTCAAAAACATGGCCTCCTGTAGTGTTTCAATTTATCAATTTCCTTGAATTTACCTCCACTTCTCAATCACAGTGGTATTATTTATTTTTGAATAGTTTAATTATTTCCCATAGAATTAATGTTTTGTTTCATATTTATGTTTAATTTATTTATTTATATTATTAATCACATAAGAATTGTTTTATTATACTGGTGGATTCTTTTGTTCAAGCCTACATATGAGATAATGAAAATAAGGAAATTCATTAATAATGGAAAACCCATCAGGAAAAGGTGAATTAATACTAAATATTTAATTAAATTCTTCATAATTTTATGTACTATTTATAAGTTAATTTACTTATAATTTTTATCTATTAATTATTTAGTTTTTTCACAGAAATTTCTAGAATTTATATTTTTCTTTCAAATATCTATAATAGGACACATAAGGGAAAAATATTAATAACTGCCAATGTTACCAAGATTTCCATTTCCTTTATTTATGGAACTACCAAAACAACATATTGACTTGATGTTATTATCCAAAAAACATTCTTGTTGTCAGTATCTAGAAGATGTTAGGAAGATCAATACCTCATTCTGGTGATTTCTGATAATATAATCGGATTATGATCATCCCATGTTCTTCAATATTTCAACAATGAGAATGGTTTTTTGTATTTGTGAAATTTGTTTGGATGTATGGAAGGCTTGATTGTAGATTTATAGACTTTTTTTTAATGATTTATGGTGTGAAGTATTATTTTTGAGTCAAAAGAGGCGATCACTACATTATTTGCATGAAAGTTTTAAATATTAGAGAGGGCCAAATGCGGATGGGAGTGAATTGCTATAAGAGGAAAATGCGGATGTTAAGTTTGATTTTTGGATCATTTTGTATGGGGAGGTAGATTTTTTATTAATGTTTATAGAAACACATAGACATTCTATATGGAACAACTCCAGATGAGAAACTAGAGTAGTAAGCATCAAAATGTTTGGCCATTCAGATATGGAATTTCAAGAGGGTATGGCTTATTCCATCGGTACGAGGCATATGAAATCCTACACAGGACAGCTAGTCATGCGGTCAAGCAAAGGTGGGGGATTTTCATAATATTATTACCACTAGGGAAAGGATGTTCCTGTAGTTTATATATGGTATGTTTTTCATTTAATGTCTTTATTGGTTGAAGTTGTTCTGGTTTACACTTACCCCTTAAAATTGTCATTTGAAAATACAAAAAAATGTATTTTTGGGAGAATGTTTTTTCAGATAAGAATATTGATGCAATATGAAGTGTTGGTAGTTCCATAAATAGAGATAATGAAAATCCTGGTAACATTGGATGTTGCGATTTTTTTCATACTTTGGGGCATGTAGGAAGGAGTCATACGTCAATCTGACACCTAGTGTGACCTATATGACTCCAAGTGGTCCTTTTTATTCAAAATTGACATGATTTCTAGTAAAAAATGAAAGTGATAGACTGATAATAGAGAAACAAATAAAATTATTGTTTTAATTCTTTAAAACAACGGTCCATAAGCCATTTTTTACATGTAGGAATCAACTGGAACTCAATATGATACACAATGTACCATGTATGACTCAATGTGTCCATTATCAGTTTAAAATCAACATTTTAGTTCAAAAAATTTCACTCATTGAAAACTAAGAAAAGCACTTGATTTTTTTTAATAATTTTGGACATCGATTCATAAATCATTTCTGAAATGTATGATTTAGTCTCACCATAAACTGATGCACAATTTGATTGGTATGAGTTAAAGTGTATTTTTCCTTTTTAAAATGAAATTTTAGTTGAAATGAAATGTGTTGTAATAAAAACTAATAAAATACTTTTAAATTGTTTTTTATACTATATTAAAATGATCACAAAGTCATTTTAGACATATAGGATTCAACCGAACCGCAATCTGATACATGGTCTGATCAGTATGACTCCAAGTGCATATTTTTATTTAATATTGGAATCAATTTTATTTAAAAGGATGATTGAACTACTAAAATATTATAAAAAATTATATTGATTTATACTTTAGGAAAATGATCCATAATTCATTTTTGTCATGTAGGAATTATCCACACCACCATCTGATACATGATGTGACTGGTATGACTCAATGTTTCTGTTATAAGTTTAAAAATGATAATTTTGTTGAAAAAGTGTCACTTAATGAAAACTAATAAAAAATTCATGCATTATCTCGATAAATTATGAAATAGTTTCATAAGTCATTTTTAATGTGTGTGAATTTATCTCAAGTCAAACTAACACATGACGTGATCTTTATGAGTTAATGTGTGTGTTTCTAGTTTAAAATGAAATTTACTAAAAAATAAAACTCACATTCCCAAAGCTAAGAAAATGCATTAATATTATTTTTATAATTTAGTAAAATTACTCATAAGTCATTTGAGGCTTCTATGAATCATCCAAACCTTAATCTGATGTACAATTTTACTGTTATGACTCAAAGTACGTCTTTTTATTTAAAATTGACATCAAATTTAGTTAATAGAACAACTAACCTACTCCAAACTAATAAAAATCATTCGAATTGATTTGATACATTTGTAAAATTAACCATAAGTCATTATTAATGTTTATAAATTAGTCACACCTCAATATGATTCATTGTGTGACCGGTTTGATTCATTCTATCTCTTATAATTTTGAAAATGATATTTTACTTCAAAAAGTTTCACTAGTTGAAAACAAAGAAAACACGCTCAGATTTTATTGATAATTTATTACATAAATTCATAAATAATTTTGGATGTGTAGGCATTAGTCTCATATCAAACTGACAAATGATGTGATCGATATGGCCAATATACATTTTCCTAATTTAAAATGATATTTTAGTAAAAACAAAGTGACCTACTTAATACTAATAAAACATATTCGAATTTTTTTGATACAATAATAAAATGATCCATAAGGCATTTAATATTTTTATAAATTATCCCCACATCACTACAATGCATGGTATGACCGGTATGACTCCAGGTGCATCTTTTTATTTAAAATGGACATCAATATTAGTAAGAAAGACAATTGTCCTACTCAAAATTGATAAAAACATTCATATTGTTTTGATACCTTAGAAAAATTACCAATAACAAATTTGGGACCTATACGAATCAACTTCACCTCAATCCAATACATAGTGTGACTGGTATGTCTCAAAGTGTCAATTATCAATTTAAAAATAATATTTTAGTTTAAAAAGTTTCACTCATTGAAAATTAAGAAAACAGACTTAGATTTTATTGATAATTTATAATATCAATTAATAAATCATTTTTGATGTGTAGGAATTAGTCTCACATAAAACTAATATATTAATCATTTTAAATGTATGATTCAAATTGTGTATTTCAAATTTAAAATGAAATTTTGGTAAAAATTCAAGTCACACACTCAAAACTAAGAATACACATTCGAATTGTTTTGCTAATTTAGGAAAATTTTCCATAAGTCATTTGAGACATTTCAGAATCAAATGAACCTCAATCTGACTCACGGTGTGAAAAATATGACTTAAAGTGCGTCTTTTTTTAAAAATTGACATCAATTTTAGAAAAACTGAAAAGTGACCGACTCAAAATAGGAAAAATCATTCAGATAGTTTTGATACATTAGGAAAATGATCCTTAATTAATTTAGTAAATGATGGAATTGGCCACACCTCAAACTATTGAAAAGTGTTACTAGTAGACTCAATTTTCTCATTATCAATTTAAAAATGATATTTTAGTTCCAAAATCATCACTCAGTCAAAACTAAGAAAAAATCATGGATTGTATTGATAATTTAGGAAATTGATTCAGAAGTAATTTTAGATGTGTAGGATTTGGTCTTATTTCAGAATGACACAATATTTGATCGATATGATTCAAGTCTTTTTCTCCAGTTTAATATGAAATTTTATATAAAAAAAGACAGGTTGCATACTCAAAACCAAGAAAATGCATTTTAATTGTTTTGATACATTAAGACAATGATCCATAAGTCATTTGAGATGTGTATCAATTAGAAGAACCTTAATCTTATGCACGGTGTCATCGGTATGACTCCAAGTGTTTCTTTTAATATATGAATGTCATTTTAGTTTAAAATGCACATCACATTGCCAAAACCAGGAAAATGAGCCTATATTGTTTTCTCGCCATTCTCTCTACTATTACATAATTAATTTCCTTATTATTTTTAACATATAAATATTTAGTAAATTTCCCATAGATAATTCTTTAAGAAAAAATAAGAAATGGTGTGATGTGAAAGAATCAACCACAACTCAATCAGATATATATTTTTCCTGGTATGAATCAAAGTTCAATTTAAAATTATAAACTTTTGTTAATTTATTCTATTATATTATTTATAACATAATTTTTTTTCATATGTAGGTGTATTTTTTGCTTGAGCTGGGGTTAGGATCAAAATACAAAGAACCATTGATGTTTTTGAATGTATGTAATAATTTGTACTTATGTAATTTATAAACAAATGATTGAAATGTATATAATATAGTGTTTTTCCTGTATTTTGGATGTAAATATTATTTCATTTAAATTTTTTATTGGTACTTTATTTTGCTAATTTCCTGGTGTTTTTAGTGCTACGGTGTACTGTTACAGTAGACTACACTGGTGGTATAATGTGCTATTATAACACACTGCTACATGCCCCTTTATCAGGACTAAATAAAAGCTCTGATAACTATTGTTCTTCATCATAAATTTTTTTATGCTAATAACGGGGCCCTTTATCAACTCTTTTTAGCACTTGTAAAAGACTAGGGCTTTTAATATCTATCCGGAAGTCATCTATTTTCTAGCATTGATAAAGGCTATTTTTATCATGGTCAAAGGCCTATTTTGTAGTAGTATCTACATTAATATTTATATTACAAAAAATTAATCTCCAAAACCTCATCCATATTTCAATGAAAACAATTTTATAAATAGTTACCAACATTATCTTTCCATAAGAATAAAAATTCAAGACTTTTGAAATTTAGTTACTAAATATCGACAATAAACTTATCATTAATCCCAAAAAAACATGATGTGTCTTTTAATTGTCCCATACTATACACGTTAAGACCATATTCATGTATGCTCTTAAAAAATGGTAATACCCTGAAAATAAACATACATTTTCATTCCTTATATAATAAATTTTCTTATATAAAAACATTTTCATTGGATGCTTGGGTTCATCCTTATACCTATAGAATATATGATTTTATTACTCTAGAATCCATGTAGACAATCACATGAAATTTTACAAATGGATGGAAAATAATATATTCAAAAGGATTCTTAATTTAAATTAAAACATGAGATTTTTAATATTATGGGGATAATTATTCTCTAATTATCATGGTTCGCTCCATACATTGTGATAGAATACACTTTACCATTTCCATTTTCCTTAAGTAGTTATTGTTTCTTGTCTTCCATATTATACCTTTGATTGGGGAATTGATTTTAATAGTACCCAAACTCTCTACATTTATAGTACTAAAGTGTGAGTGGGGAATTATGTTGATATTTTTCTTCGTACATTTCATTGAAAGGACTTTTTACATCACTCTGAAAATATTTTGATCCATGGCCAGGATCCCCACATATTTAAAATCTTCTTTTTATTTTCAGGAATTCTTTTGAGTGCTTCATTCAACATTTATGTAGGTTAAAAGGTTGAAACATTTTATCCATCCATGTAAAAAACCACTGGAGTTTCCATTAAAGTTCATCTTTTTTTCTTATCACTAACTCTTTGAGGGTTACCAACTTTCACTTCCACTTTTAGTCACACTAAATTATTTTTTCATAGCTTCCAAAGTCCCTTAGAGACAATTATTTTTTATGATTAAATTTCATGACACAAAATAATCGATCAATTTTACATTTAGGTTAGAAAATAATTACATAATCATTCCTTGACAGTTTATAAAAAAATTTGTTTATATATTCCAACATATTCATTATACTTTTTCATTAACATAATGAATTCTTTATCCTTTCTTATATAAAGAATATGTGTAAATTATTTATTAAAAAATTTTCTTAATCTCATCCCATTCAATGGATTCAATTTCTTCATATTGCATCATCTTGTTGATAAGACTCCACCATTGATCTACCTCACCTTCTAAAAGAAAAATAGTTAGGATAATTTTTCCTGTCCCTTGAATTTAGGAATTGGAAAATATATTCTCTATGGTGATGATCCATTATTCATCCACTAGTGGATTAGAAGACCCACTAAAATAAGGTGGATGTTATCGCTTGAAGAAATAAACAGAATTTTGGTCCCACCTTTTCTCATTATAAAGACTGATTTGATTAAAATCTTGTGTGAGTATAGTGATGCTATTTTTCATTCCATATCCCACAACATCCCATTTCTCCAAAGGAAAATCGTTATATATACTATTGAATTTAGCATTAACATTGTTCCTTTGGGCTTCAACCATTGACTAAAACTGAAAATAATAATGTGAGAAATACTAATCATACTCACATAACCACATATTCAAGGGAAATTATTAATGAAATGTCCTCATATGACACCTTAGGATTAACTTAGGTTATTTAGGATCATTACCAAAACACTAATATTGTATCCTAGATATACGCTTAGGTATATTACTAAGGTTTTCCCATACAAATTTCCAAAGGTTGACTAAATATTTTCTCTGATACCAACTATCACGACCCAGAGTTAACCTATATGGATATTACATCATTTTTTGCAGAATACACAAAAACGCGTTAAAAGAATGTATTACTTTATTGAATTTAAAAACATGGAGGCACAGAAAACTGGGTCAAAATATATCTACATTATATATTACCTATTACATAATATCTAGAACCTTTTTTTCATATCATAATTAAGAAAATGCTTCTTATGTTATAGAAAATAAACATAAGAAAAGGGTGAGCTTAGATACTCAATAAGGGTAAATAAGGGAGATATATAAGCATAAACATGAGAATAAAGGGTATGAGAATGTGATCATAACATTATAAGTTCATAACCATCATATAAAATATCATAAACATGAATCAGGGATTAAATATAGGTTTTTATTAAAACATGAATCATAAGAGAATCAAAGATCATAATCAATAAGATCTTAACATTGACATAAGAAATGAAATTATGGCATACAAATAAACTTGTAACATTGTGAACATGAAGAGATAGCAATAGGTTCATTCATTGAATTAAGGACAAGAAATTTGGCCCTTGTATAAACATATCAACCTAAAAACCAAGTCCACACATAAAATTATGGACATGAAAACCAGGTCCACACATAGAATTATGAACATGAAATCAGGTTCATGCATAACATATATACCGCATAAGTTATCAATATTTTTACAATTCATTGGATGGAGATATAGGTCCCACCCATCACATAATAAAAACTATACATATGATTTCCACAATAACATAAATCATTCATCATATTAGAAATTATGGAATTAAATTGGTTCCATAAACATCATTTAATCATAACATAATCCATGGAAAATAATTTTTTTTCATAAATATCATAACATAATAACCATAAATCAACCATATTAAGGATAAGGATAGTATTCTTTAAAAGTATCCCCATTAAAGAATAAGTAAAATAAATTAATTTTATCACATATATTAAAATAATTCTTGAGGAAGATATCATTTCTACTTTGAAAACATTTTATTTTCTTAAAATGCCAAGAAATTTTAAAATAAAACATTTTCTTTGAGAATAACCTTGTAAGATTGTAAGGGAAGATTCAAGGAAATAAGGAGTCATAAAATTTTAAAAATAATTTCATGCCATATAAGTTAGAAAAAAATTATTTGATAATTTTTCTAGATAATTCACAAAGTATTTCGTTTGGAAAATAAAAACAAAATATTCCTTTCAAACGATTTAGTAAAAATTCAAACATGGGTAAAAATAACTTTAAATATTCATAGTAGAATAATAAAAACTGTGTTGAAAACATTTTTAGAAAACATGGATCTGGAGGATAAATATTAACTAACTAATATTGAAAAAGAAATAATCCTAAATATTCATGAGATTGTGGAATAAAAACTTATCACTTTATAATCAATAGAATCAGATTCTCATGAAATAATGAAAATTATATCGATAAGAAAATACCATAATATTAAGAATAATAATCAAAAATTAATTTCATGGGAAGTATATAAACGAAAGAAAATAAAACATTAGTGTATAAATAATGTATCCCATAGAATTAGAAGTGAGACAGAAATCCCTTACCTTATGTCTTGACTCTAGTCGTACTCATGCAAACTTCATATTCTTTGGACATCTCCATTTTTGTTTTCACAAAAGGGATTATTTTGTTAGATTTAGGTTCATATTAATGATTCTATGATGAACGGAGTGAATTTGGAAGGATATTAATATAGATTTTGGTGAATCAAATTGGTTCTGAATTGTGAAGAAAATATAATAAGAGGTTCCCTTTTATAAGAGAGGGAAGGGGCACTTTTGGCATTTCACAAAATATTAATTTATAATAAATTAAATCTAAATAAAAATACCTATAAATAAAAATAAATTAGAATATAAAGTGTTATAAGGTGATAATCCCATCAACCAATAGATTTTATAAAGGTTTTGGTGTAATTTTAAACCTTATATTTTTTATTAACCATTAGTTATCCTATTTCCATTTTAACTGTGGTGAAAAATTTTAAATATTAAAAAGTGGATATTTTTACTTATAAGGTGTAAATTGAAAAATAAATGTATAATTTTTTTTATTTGACCATATAGAATCCCATTTTTCATTTTTTATGATTTTTATGATTTTTATGTAATTTAATAAAATATTATTTTCATAAAATGTCATTTGTGTCAATTTTGTCACTATTAATTACATTAAATTTAATAAAATATATCAAGCAATATAACTTCAAAAAAAATACTTTAAAACACTCATAACTTTTCATATTTACCAATTAAAATATTTTATGACGTTTATTAAGTAAAATTATAATATTTTTTCATTTATAATATCATTTAATTGATTGTTTCACTAATTGAATAATTATTATGTTATCATTGTGTAATTATTTATGAAAATTATTTCATCACTAAAATTTTAAAAAAAACTAACATGATGGAGATAAACCTTTTATATTTTTTAATAATATACATAGTGGATCATATATTCTATTGGACCACATATTAAGAATATTATACTTATTAAAAGTAAGAATGTCACATTTTATCTCTTTATTTTATTTTAATAATATCCAAGTCATTTCTAGGGAAAAGTCTTTATTAAATTAACAAATTTAGAACCTTTGGTTCTAAGGGACAAAATAACATCATCCAATAACATTTCTTCTAGTGTTACTGTAGTTTTATAAAATTTATAATATTATTTTTACCCATAATTACCTAATTTACCCTGGAATGAGGTAATTAAAATTAAAAAAAAATTATACAAAAATTGTCTTAAAATAAAAGGAACATAATTAATAAATTTTAACCTTTCAATTAAGAATATGGAATCCATTTTTTCATTTTCAGTTAAAATAATTCTGAGAAATTAATTAAAAATAGATCTCATAGACACGACGAAATAACTGGTCTTTAAAGTGAAAACATTCAAAAGTTCGACATGTTTTTATATCCAAATTCAATGTGTAATTGATTCCAGTGACCTAAATTGGATTAAATTATTAAAATGTGATATAAAAATTTGTTAAAACAAATAAAAAGTATAATTTAACTTTATAAATTATGTCGATGATAAAGATGTTTTAAATTAAAATATTTGTATTTTACATTGTTCATCAAAACGTGAAACTTATCTGAAAAATACCAAAAACTCAACAAAAGTAAATTTTGTTATCTCTATTTCAAATATGAATTTTATTTTGTCAGATACAAAGTATAAATTTTTCGAAAAACTATATTTAAAACATGTGTGCGGTCAAAAGGTTGAAAATTTCCTTTTTAGGGAAATAATTCTTTTATAAGAAAAATTGAATTGGTCCTCATATCATGTTTAGAAAACACATAAGATATATATTAAACATTATATTTAACATTATATATATATATATATATTTATATATATCATTAATATAATATAGTAAGATTTATTTTTTTTATATAACACACTAGTGAATAGTTTTTTAGAAAAACAATTCCTTTTAATTTTTAAAAGGGTTTTACATTCATTTATAATTAATTGGTAAAATAATTATATATACATGTGTAAACCAAAATTTCATATTTCAGTTAATCCTATTCATACCCTCCATTCTAATGGTCTGGGTTATAATTTTCTTGTTTAAATAATTATAATAATAAAATTATATTTCATAGAAACTCAATGTTGCATGTGAAGAATGTTAAGTCTATATTGCGTATAGTACAAGATTAAATTGGGGTAGCATAGAACACAAGACATAAAAGAAATTTAATTTTTTCAAAAAAATCAGAAATACATGGGGTGTTCTGTAAGATCCATAAATCAATACATTATATATATTTCTAACTATTATCTAAAACCAATATATTTAATTCATTAATCTATAAACCTACAAACTAATAATACAGTCATCATTAATATTTATTAGTGAAATTGATTATTTGAAAAAAAAATTCAATATGTTAACCTGTAAATCATGTAAGTTAGTGGTAGGCATGAAACCCTTATCATTATTCGGTCATGGTTTCATATCCCACTACCGTATAGGTATTCCTTTTTCCAAGACCATATAATTCCCAAAATAACAGTGATAGTTATCCTTGAAATTTACTCACTAAATACCATTCTCTCAATATATTTCAATACAATGTATTTAACCTTTTTAAATCCTAATAATCTAATTTAATTATTTTTAAAATTCCATTAATGATAATAATAACACTAAAGGTTATCGATAAATTTAAGCTTATGTCTCTAAAATGTAAGGTAATTATTCCTAAAATTTATTTTCCACTAAAACAAATACTAAATTAATGAGTTTTATTACCATAAATCTCTTCCAAAATATCCTTAGTCTTGGTAGAATACCATCACATAAAACCTAAAAAGATATGTTTAAGACATATAACTTATGATCAAACTTAATCTCATATTCCTATCATGGAATCCATAACTCTTTAGTCAAAAATGAAAATTTTTCTCTATGATAATATTCAAAGTCTATATTAGGGTTATGTTCCCAAATATATTTTTTCATAAATCTAGTTCCCATGGTTTCTACTAAACATCCTTTAATACCAACTATAGTGCCCTGCCCATAGAAATCCCAATGTTCATTTCTGCTACCATTATATTAGAGTTATTACAAATAAATATATAATAATGGAACGATCAGTTTAGTAATTTTGGTAAACCAGATACATATAGGGGTTTTTTATTATAAATGAATTTGCCAATTACTTATAATTTTGTTGGGGATAAATTTTTTCCAACTAATAATATCATTGCTTATCTTTATTAGTAAAATTCTTGGATTCCAGAGGAAGGAAACAAAATAAGGGAAATATAAAATGCTCAGTAAACCATAAGTATAGTGTATGCAATAAGGAATCTATGATAATAGTTAACATATAAAGGTAATGGCTAAAAACAAATTCCATTTAATCAATAAACTGATAAAGAAGTGCGTAAACAATATGGTATGGTAAATAACTATAAACACAATCCATTTAAATAAATGGATATGGAATATCCAACATATATATGCAATAACTGAAACACATGTTATTTAATTATTTAGATCAATATGAAATGCATCCATAGATAATGTCAACTATAAAATATCATGAATAAGAATAACTAAAATGAAGGTAATTCATAATTATCACACATCATGTTTCCTAGGAACATAATACCATTACAATATAGAACTAATATCAATACAGTTTATGTATATGGGTTTAAACTCCACTATTCTTCTTGAAAACAAATGCAAAGGGTTTGTCCCCAACTGATTTCATCTCATGAGATTACCAATGCATTGAGGGTATTTCATTAACTTTTCCCCAAACTATATTGTATATATCCAAATAATTCATCATATTTCAAATAATAAATCTAATTAATGAATAGCATTCCTTATTACATATCTATATTGAATAAAATATATGGAATTTTAATAACTACGTGGATATGGAGATGTCCTTGATCAGAAGTTCTCTCCCTGATGAACCCTAGCTCTTCGATGTGTCGATGTCGGCCTCGGTGTCGGTCCTTCCCACACTGATTGGGGAGGGACCATCGGAGTCCTTCAAAGGAGCAGCCACTCCCTTCATTCCCTTTTCAAACCTTGACCTTCTCCCATCCGTCCCTCACGTCATACTCTGACCGAGAGTCTCAGATTTGCTTGATGGGTGCCCTAACCTTCATATTTAATCTGTGGAGTTCTTGGAATCATTTAATCGCTTTAATCATACCTCAGTTGTGCAGTTTTATCAACGACGTCCCTTATTCTATTCATTCGATAGATATATCTTTAAAGCTTGGAAATTGAAGGACAGGGCGACTGTGGGTCTCTGGGATAATTGAAAAATTATGATCTGTTTCGCTTTGGAGGAAGACCTCATCATGTCCTAGTCAAGTGCAACTCATAGTTTCAATGGGTTCAGATTCATCCTGCTTCAATGGTCCTTTTATCTTCATTTGAAGCGGGATCCTTCAACGATGGCAACATGGGTTAGCTTCCCAAATCTTCCCCTCTCCTTTTAAAATCCCGTTGTTATTTGCTTTCTAGGAAACCTGACAGGTATATACATATTCTTGGATAGTACAACTGGATATATTTTCCATCCTATTAACCCTTGAGTATGTGTCGAAATGGATATGTCAAGTGATCCATTTGAATGTGTATGGATTACTGTGGGTGAGGAATATCGATGCAAACAACTGGTTGTCTATGAAAATTGGATGAACTTCTATATGGGATGTAGGTGGTTGGGTCATTCACTGTATTTCTATCACAAGGGGTCTCGGTCGGTTTGGAGGGGGAGCAAGGATAGAGTCAAGGATCAGGAGGCGCATGTGGGGGAAGATAATATGAATCAGTGGTTGGGCATCAGTAGATAGGTAGTAGAGGTAGAAGTGTGGATCCGCTGGTGGCGTCAGTTAAACAGGTCATGGTGGCCTCAAAGGTTCAGCATGGCATGTAGGGCTTGGGTTTTGGAAGTTTGACCATGCCTTGTCCAGATAAATTCGCTGCAGTAAATGATTCACAAGTGATAGAAGTAGAGGATCCTCTGAGTCTGAGGGTGGAGGAGGTGTTTAGAATACTGATACGTGATATTGGGATGCTCAATACAAGAGTTATGGAGGCCAATGTGAAGTATGTAGTTCAATCCACTATTATCAATGATTCTGATGGAGGAATGGTGACCTCTACTAACCAAGAAGCTGAGTCTACTGAGATTATTGAGTTCGACAGGGAATGTCCCATTTTGGATATGTAGTTGGGTGGTTCTTTGGAGGATAATGGAGGGGGTGAGGGTTTCTGCAAGGCTTCAGCCTAAATTTGAAAAACTGGTATTTGATATTGAAACTAGTAATTTCTTTGTGGGTATGTTAATTGCGGAATTGAAATTGGACCAGGTTCCGACCATTATGCTGGGTGAAGTTCTTGACGATAGCATGATACTGAGCCCGAAGGAGAAGATCATCAAAAGTGGTAGTGGCAATGAGAAATTGCAGAAGCAGGACTCTGAAAACGGCTTCGAGGATTTAAAGAATTAGATGAGCCCTTGTGTTGATGAGGAAAGTCCAAGGAATGAAGGTGAAAACATGCAGGTTTCCCTTTCTTCACAGGATGTTGTCAATGGAGAAGGCACAATACAGCAGGGGATGCAAGATGAACATGGGTGTGTGGACCATCCATATTGTTTGGAAATGATTGATACAAATAGCCACTCTGCTCAAGAATGGAGAGTAGAGGATGGTTTTCAGGAGGTTCATGTCTCTGGAAATTGGGGAGACAACTTTGAGAGTGAAAATGAGAATTATGATGAAAGGGATAGAATCACTTACAGTGACATTGCTCAAGTTGGAAAGAAGATTGTTCTAGTGAATGAGGAAGTGGTGACCGCTACACAGAAAACAAGGCAGAGGAAAGACTATTCTTATATGCCAAACTCGATGCCAACTAAGTCTTCTGTTAGCAATTGAAAAGGTATGAAACCTTCTGAATAGTTTCAATATTTAGAAAATCTAAATCTCAGAAGGAAGTATGTTAAGACTCTGTATCATTATGAAAGTTCGGAATGGGAGTAAAGTAATGAGGATAAGGCAATTGATAATGGGTATAGTGATGGGTATAATTGTTATGATTTTTAGTTTTGTTTCCTGTCTTGTGATACTCGCTTGCTCTACTTTTCTTTTTTTCTAATAAATGGTTAGAGACTTTTTCTCTAGATGAGCCTTTCTGGTAAAAGATACGAATTTATCAATAATTCCTTAGTTAATAAAATTATTGTCAAATTGAACATCATATATAAAAATTGTATATATTTTAGGAAAAATAATATCTATTTTATGAGAAAATGGATATTTAAGATAAATTTAATTTATAATAAAAATTATCATAAGGAATTTATTGTTTCATGAGAAAGTTAACAACCGCAAAAGAAAGTGATATTGCAAAGTTAACTCTTACAACATGGTAATTTTCAATTAAAAGCCCCTTAGATGAGATAGTTCTAAGTGAAACCTAAAATAATATGAATTATGAGTGGATCATGATATTAAATTGAAAAATGGGAAGCATATATATCACATTAAATTGAATTATTCCATAATAACAATTAAGTCTCGATGGAATGTAAATTGAGATGAAATTCCTTAACACTTGGTAACTTTTAAATTTATAATCCTCATAAAAGAGATAAAATAAAATGAAACAATAAATAAAATAATAAAAATGTATTCATGATATGAAATACAATAGTGTCAGTATATACACCACATAAGAGAAATAAGTGGTGATAATGGAGTATGCCTCACAGAAAGAAAGGTGTTGCAAGAATCCCTTACCTTGCATTTCCTTTTTGGTGATCATAATTTAACCTATTGTATAATGGTTTTAAACATATTATTAATGTATTAGATAAACATAATCATACTCATAATGTAATATATTATCTTCTTATAATATCTTATTATCTTTTTCTTAATAATAAGAGATTATTTTCACTATTTTAGGGGTTAATTACCTAGTTTTTCAAGTATATTTTGACTTGTTATTTTTGTTCTTATTTTGTAAATCAGGATATTTTAATCTCAAGGATGTAATAAATGATTTAAATATCATATATATTAATTATATATGTATTTAAATTAATCTATAAATTTTAGAGATAAGAAATAAAATGCACCATTCATGGAGACGGTAGGTCGTACGTACGCATAAACGCTACGTCAATTTCTTTATCATATTTAAAATAATTAAAAGTAAATGATATATATATGTATGTATATTATAATTACAGTATAATATTTATGTAAAATATTTCATATAGGTTTATTAACATCATCCTTTATACATTACATGTATAGAGTGAATGAATCGCATTGCTTTGAGGAGGTGATAGTCCACACATCCACAAACAATGTTATCATATTCCAAAAAAATAAAAGGCATAAAGGTATGGTTTAAAAAATAAGAATACATAAATTATAAATACTATTAAAAACATATATAAACTATATATACATCATTACTTCCATCCTTTAAAGGTGGTAAATGTAATAATGAATAACCTCAGTTTGTGAGGCGGTAGTCCACAATACACACTAATAGTGATCTAATATCCCATTTTATGGATGTGTTTAAAAGTGTAGGTCTAACATAGGGAATAAAAACATCTCATTTTATTGAATATATTGAAGTCATTAACTGTCATGGTATAAAAATAATTGATTTAGTGGATAAATAAATGAAATATAAGAGATCATTAAAGACTGTTTTCTCTTATTCCGGTAACTCCTTTTTGTTTATACAAAAAGACATCCTTTATTTTCTTTATTCTGAAGGTGTGGATTATAGGATGTGGGTATATAAGTTTTCAGCTTATTTTTTAGAGTTTTTCATGATCCAAATTAAAATATTTATGAATAAGTGGGAGGGGTGATTACATTCTTATAGAAGAGGTGGAGTGTAATTCTTGTAAATTTTTTAAAGAGGAAATTCCACCCACATCTTTCCCAGGTAAAGTGCCTCTAGTAATTTTCAAAATTAGTTAAAATTGATAATATGGTACAAATATGGACATAAAAAAATTTTGGACAAGTTTTATGGTTATTTTGGCTCTTGAGATTAGGGCGTATTCCCTTGTTAAGCTTAATTTTACCTTAATCACTGTAATTAATTTTAATTAATTTTTCTAATATTTTTGTTCTAAAACTAATTTAACCTTATCAAAAAATATAAATTATTATCAAAAAAATATGGAATCAATTTTTCTAAATTCCAATCACTTAAATTACATAAATTAATTAAAATTTAATATCATTGATGGGACAATAGAGTGGGTTTTTAAAATAAAAATGTCTGAATGGTTGCTAAGTTATTATATCCAATTTATTAGTGAAATTGATTAAAATGAACTAAATTAGATTAATATTTGTAAAATTGATCTAATTAAACTTTAAAATGAATTAAAATTTAATTCAACCTTATAAATATTTTATATGATAATTCTATTTTCAATTAAAATTTAGTATTTTTTACTATTCATAATAAACGAAACTTCAGAGAAAAATACAAAAAATCAATATTTATTTAATTTTGGAATTAATATTTCCAAAATGAAGTTAATTATAAAATATTAACTTTATAAAATTATTAAAATTCAGTTTTAAAATAGGTGTGTCATAAATAGGCAACAAAACATCCTTTTTAGAAAATATAGGTTTTATGCATAAAATTGGGTTTATTCTTATCTTATACCTATAAAATCTATTGGATGATTATAAAAAATATTTTATTAAATATAATATATATATATATAAATTATTAATATCATTTAATAATAGTAATTAATTTAATTTATTAGGATAAAACACCCTTGTGAGCATCAAAATAGAAATATTTCCTTTAAATTCAAATGATTTATATTTACCTTTCTAATTAATTGGTAACCAATGAATTCATATTATATTTTGGGAAATATATATTTTCATATAATTTTTAATATTATTCGTAACTATTAATTTAACAGCTAGTTTATATCTTATTATATTAAATAATAATGTTTTGATAATATATTTGTTGTTCGGTAAAACTCGATCTTGCGTATAACTCAAGAAATCGAAGAAAGTATTGGTTCTGTATGATACAATATAACTTGTTATTGTGTTAATTAAAAGATATGGAATATATTTAATTTACTTAACAGATTAAATATAACATAAATTCTCAATATTTAAATATTCTTTTCTATGTTTGGTGTTGCATGTCACACACGCTATCAAATAAAAAGTTTAGATTTTATAATTTTTGGTGTGTTGCAGTTATTAATATTACGTTACACCTTAACATGAGGTCATAGTCTCCCAAAAAACACACCATATTACCTCTATTCAATTCATAAACCTCTGGAATACGGAGAGGAGCACTTGAGACCATGTTACCCGCTGACTTTGGCAACTATTCAGTGGCTCCCAAGTTAATACATTACAACCTTGGCCCAAAAGATTTTAGGAAGGGATTAATCATTCAAGAGAGTCCTAGACATTTCACGAGGTTCCTATTTCATCTTTCGATAACCCAATTTTGATGAGGTGTTATAATAGTGGAGAAGCAGTGATGATAGCCTTGATAAGTGAAAAAACTCAAAAAATTATATGTCATCAAATTCTCCACTATGGTAACTTCTAACAAAAATGAGTTTACAAACATTTTAGTTTTTCACTTTTCTAAAAAACTGATTATGACATTATAAGCCTCATTTATAAGGACTCATCCTTAAACATTACATAATCTAGTTAATTTCTTTAGAATTTAATTCCTTACATTACAGAGGATCTTTTCAGTTTATAGTTTTATAAAAATATGACATAATTCATGCATTTTAACCCACAATCATAAAAATTAGGTACTACTAACACAGTATCTATTTCTTTCATAATAATTTTTTTAAATAAAACATGAAATCCTTTTAGGAATAATCTTCACAACATTCACCCTAGCTTCTTATCTTTTATTAAAAATCCTTAAACCCTGTGAAAAAATATTTTAAAACATGTGAATAGAACAAAATATCAATAGGGGATAAAAATAATGAAATAAACCCTTAGTCTATAAATACTTATAAATATATGAAATCATTTCACCAAATATAGACTTCTCACCTGTAATGTATCATATACATACTTGTGAAAAAAATGGAATTTCCATAAAAATAGAAAAACATAAATAAAACATATAGGTAACTTAGGTCATTAATTAATTAATATTGTAACCCCCATCGATACCTTGGGATTTTTAACCCTTACAATGTAGCCCTCATGGCTACGTTATGGTGTAACCATCGCAGTTACACTTAAAGTGATCATATGGATGACCTCCAAAATAAACATACCCAATGCATTAGAGGGAGATATATATACCACCCATCATTATAAATAATTCCCAGGAACCAAGACATAATCATAAACCAATCAAACTTGTATCATAAAAATCATTCTTTTGTATTTTGTAAAAATATAAATTTAAAAGATGAATTTTAATGAAAAGACCCTTAAAAATATCGTACCATTGAAAAGAGAATAATTAAAATGAGAGGTATAGGTATATTAACGATAAATACACAAAACAAAACACAATATAATCAATATTCACTTCAAAAATAATCATATAAAAACAAAATCAATGATGTAATATGTTAACCCAAAGAATGGAAATTGTGTTAAGAATTACCTTACCTTGGCTTCGTCTTACTCCAAATGTGTTCAAAACTATAGTATAATGGTTTGAATAGTGTTATTGATATCTTAAAGAATTATACTCATGTTTATAATACTTTACAAGATATTCCTATAACATTTTCCACCCATTTATTAACAATATTTAGTTATTTACATCATTTTGGTGCATTCTTTTCATGGTTTCCATGGTCGGTTTGTTATAGTTTTTTCTTTCCAAATGGAAATAACATTCTATATGTGATAACATATATATATATATATATATTATTACATTTCAAAAAATTATAACTGAATTTACACTTCACATTATTTTGGAATTAGGAAATGATAAATCATCATCCACGAAGGCGGTGAATTGACACACCATGGACCATAATTTCATATTTAATAATAAAAGAATAAAATCAGAGAGTAAATAATGAATATAAAATTTAACACAATAAAATTATAGTAAATATATGTTACTAGAGTTATAATGAAACATTTTATATGAGGAATAGAAAGGTAGACTATAGGAAGAATTTAAAATAGGAAAAGAAGAAAGTTTACCTCTTCGAAATTTCTCTTAGAGAACCACCATAAGGATATGGGAATTAGTCTTTTCATGAGACCAGATGTACTAGAATTTGGAAATTAGTGAGGATAATGGAATTTTACATAGGATAGTTAATCAATATGGATCATAAGAATAATGATTTGTGAATGAATGATCATTCTTTTATAATTTGAGGTAAAGGGAAATTTAGTAATCATATAATTTATTAAATTATATTAAGTTTAATATAGGGTTAATGATTTTAAAAATGGATAATATTCATATGATATCACATTTCATAGAATATATATTTATTTTTTCCTTGTTTAGTAATTTTTTTATTTTTAAATATTCTAATTAAATATTATATTCAAGAAAAATGATTTTTTCAAATTAAACACCATTCATAACTTTTGAATTTAAAAATATCAAAAAAATGTTTAAAATTATAATAAAATAATTAATTATATCATATAGATATCATATTAATCTATGTAATTCTTGAATTATGTTAAAAATATCAAATTATATTTATTTTAGTATTTTTTATTTCATTTTTTTGTTTATTCAACTATTATATAATTACTGCATCATTATTACGCAAGACATTTGGGTATCTATTTATTCTCTAAAATTGTAAAAAAAAATACATGAAAAATATCATTTTATTATATTTCTAAATAATATTCTTGTTTGAAAAACACTTCTTTATAATCTCATTTTGAAATATTATAAAAACTAAAATTTATAGTGCGAATAACACGATTTACTTTTAAATAAAATAATATAAAGGGATGAAAGTGATTTATGTGTGTCCAAAATCTCCCAAATTCAAATAAAACGTGATAATGGTTTTCAATTTCTTATATATAAAAAATAGCCAAATTTTGTGTCATTTAATAATTCCTATAATTTTAATAAAAAACATTTTACTTGTTTTACTAATGCTTGCATAAACACTACATCAGTGTGGCACATATATTAAGGTTAATTATTTAATATTTTAAAATTAATAAAAAATTACCAAAATAAAAATAAATTAATTAGGTTAAAATTAATCATTTATATTAATATATTATGTATATTTACTTATATTCTAGTCCAGAAAACTTCTTCAATTTGTTAAATTGACTTTTCTTTTAAATTGTTTTTAATGGGTTAAAGTTGTCCAAGTGGCTTTAAGTGGTCCTAAAATATACCAATGGATTATTTTGGTCAAAAAATTATTTCAATTAAATTTAGACTAGTGTTAGGGTAATTCAATAATTCTTATAATATTAATTTCTAGATTTACCCTTTGTCATAGTAAAAACAATTATCACTAAAGTTACTATCCATATATTCCAAAAAATAAGTTGATCATGTTAGATCATAAATATCATAATGATTACATCTATGTATATTAATTTTTATAATTAAAAACATATAAGTAGAAAAAATTAATTTAAAATAAATATTTTTGTCGAATCAAGAAAACAAGTTTTCCAAATTAAAAAAAAAATTAAAGTTAACAATGTTTTCATATATAATTTCAATGTGAAATTAATTAAAATAACCTACATTGGATTAGATGATAAAATTGTGATTCAATAATAATTTAAAACCAATTAAAATTTTAATCTGACTATATAAATATATTAGACGAAAAGTCATTTTTCAACTAAGTGAAGTATTTTTCCACTATTCTAAAAAAATTAAACTTTTTAAGAAAGTTCCCAAAAAAATAAACTATGATAATTTCAACAAGTTTAATTAAAAAAAGTAATTAGATTTTTCAAATTAAAATTATATAATTGTAAACATAATTTTTTAAATAAATCACCATATAATAAATTATTTATTTTAATAATTACTTAACATAATGAATTAAACTATTTAGTTTAAGAAAACCAATAAATATAAAAAAATTATTATATATATACCTAGGTTTTTACATTAACCCACCCTCTTGAAATTTCCACCATGTAATTTTATTCATTTATTAAACAAATTGGGATACTTTTCCCTCATATTATTTTAAGATCCCCATATTGTTTATTTTACCATGTGGTTTTCCAAAATACCATAACCTGATGAAATAAATTATTCTTCAATAGTTTCTATGAATTGTTTTCTCCTTATAAGTGAGCTTCCCCTCTAGCTAACTACTTCGAGGCTCAAAATATGAGATAAATATGGAACATACTATCTCAACATTGAAACATGAAATACATACTATGTGTGAGATAAAGTTGAAGGAAAAGCTACTTGGTAAGGGACTCATCCAACATTCTCAAGGATTTCATTATCTCTAATGAACTATGGACTTAGAATTATTTTCTTACAAAATGAATAAAACTTTTTCATAGTGATGTTCTAAGAAAAACATTATCACCTACCTTGAAATAAAATTCCTTTCTCTAGTTATTTGTATAAATTTTCAGCCTGCTCTGTGCTGGACTCATGTGTTTCTGGTTCATTTTCACTTTATTATCCATATCATCTACTAATTGTTGTCCCATAAACTTTATTTCCATGAATTCATCCCAAAATGATGTCGTTCGACCCTGGTTTCCATATAATTCTTCAAAAGGATTCATCTATATACTGAAATGAAAACATTCATTATTATAAAACTCCACTAATGAAATATGATGATCCCAACTTACTTGGTAATATTTTTAGAAATAACATAACATGCCATCCAATGTTTGAATTAGTCTTTCTCACTATCCATCTGATAGATGATGAAAGGTTGTGCTAAAATTTAATTTTCTTCCCAACAACTTCTAAAGGCTTTTCCAAAAGTTAGATATGAACCTGGGATCACAGTCTGATACAATGGATATAGGAACTAGATGAAACATAAAAATATCATTAAGGTATAGTCAATAAAGATGATCTATATAATGAGTGTCTTGAATAGTAAGTAAATTTGCAAATTTAGTCATCTGATCAATAATAACCCAAATTTCATTTTTACCTCAATAAGTCTTCTGTAGCCCAACCATGAACTTCATGGATATATTTTCTCATTTCCAATCTAGAAATTGAAAAGGATGAAGCATCCCCTTTGGTAATTTTGTCTCTACATTAACCTGTTGACATGTCAAACATTTCATGGTATAATCTACAATATATCTTTTTATTTCAACCCACTAGTAAAAATTTCAAAGGTCTTTATACATATTTTTGCTGCCAGGATTAACTAAAAATGGAGGACAATGACATTCACTTTACAACTCTTTCTAGAATTATGAATCACAAGGAACACTTAAACTCTTCCCAAATCTGAAAACACAATATTTATCAACATTAAATCTGGTAAACATACCCATTTTCAATAATTCTACATTTTCATGTAACTCGACATTATATTTTTGTGCTTCCTTAATTATTTCTGGCATAGATGACTGCACTGAAAACTGAAACAAAACAAAGGAATTTCTTGCACCAAAAACATCCCATACAAAATTCATAGAATCATTAATCAAGGGCCATGTTCTAAATGTAACATGTTTAATGGAGCATAATGTTTTGATCTAAAAAATCCACAACTTTTTTCCTTTTCCTTGATGATAATTGATCATGAAATTATAATCCATTGTTAGTCCAATCCATCTTATATTCCTCATGTTCAATTCCATATAAGTGAATATATACTTCAAACTTTTATATTTAGTACATATTTCACATTCAGCACCATATAAATAACTCCTAAAACTTTTTAAATAAAAAAAACATTGCTGCTAATTTCATATCATGTGTGGGATAATTTAACTCACACTACTAGAAATTAAGGTTATTGCCACAGTTTGAAACAGTGGCTATAAGTTATATTCATGGTTCCATAGACCATGGCTGGTATTGGTGTGCCTATAGGGAAAGACCTATATCCATGGTTTGAAATCATGGTATAACCTTAAGCCACACAAGGACTGTAGAAACGTTTTAAAACTGTGGCTATAGGTCTTCCAATTTCATACCCCCCCCCCCCACTACCCCTTCAGCCCCTACCTTCCCCCTGGATAGACCACCCCCTTCATACCCTCAAACCCCTTGCACACCCCCACTCTCCCCCTGGACATAACCCGCTTTAACAACCCCCCCCCCCCCCCTCGTACACCCCCTCCCCCCCCCCCACAAACACCGCCTAGACCCCCCACCCCCCACCCATGGACACCCCCAGGACACATAGACACCCCCCCTTGACACCCCCTAAACACCCCTAGACACTCCCTCCTCCTTAGACACCCCCCAATGGACACCCCCCTAGACACCCCTCTTAGAAACTACCATGGACACCCCCTAGACCCCCCCCCCCCCCATTAGACACCCCCTCTCTCCAAGACACCCCCTAGACACCCCCCCCCCCCCGTACAACCCCTAGACCCCAAGAAACCACCCTAGACACCCCCCCCCCCCCATTGACACCCCCTAGACACCCCCTTCACACCCCATCCCCTTAGACATCCCACCTGGAACCCCCCCCCCCATTGGGAACCCTTGGACACCCCCACTGGACACCCCCCACTGGACACCCCCCCACTCGACACCCCCACGGGACACCCCCCATTGGAATCCCCATGGACACCCTTGGAAATCCCCTTGACACCCACTGGACACCCCTGGTCACCCCCTGGACACCCCTAGGACACCCCCCCCCCCCCGGACACCCCCTCCCCCCTTAGACACCCCCCTAGAAACCCCCTAGACACCCCCTCCCACCTAGACACCCCCCTAGACACACCCCGCTAGATGCCCCCTAGACACCCCCCACTAGACCCCCCCTGGACACCCACTCGGCATCCCCTAGACACTCCCTCCCCTCTAGAAACCCCTTGGACAACCCCACTGGACACCCCCTGAAAACCCCCTATCACCTAGACACCCCTCACTGTACACACCCCATTGACCCCCCTGGAAACCCCCATGAATGCATATAAGTTAAAACATGCATATTAAGAAAAAGAAAGAAGAAAATGGGAAAAGGAAAACTCTAAACTGGGAGAATGTATAAAATATTTTTTTAAAAAAAATATAAAGGTTCAAGATTCAAAAGTGCATACCTATGGATTAACTATCCCACCATGATACAAAGAAATTTCAAGATGATCGAATATTTCACTCTTAGGAGTAAACTATAAATCATCAATTTTGAAAGCATGGTGTATACCAAGTCAATTTGATTAAAAAAACAAATGGTTACTAATGCCTTGTAAAAAATGGAATAAAATAACCATTACCTCCTGAATTTTATATTCATGTCAATCTTGGTTGCAATTTTTGGATGAAATTCAATTTCATTAGCTATGTTTTGTTTCTGGTTCTCTACATAGCATGCATCCTTATCCTACATACCAATACAAGTCATGAATATCAAAAAATGGTCAAAAAGGAAAGGCCATAAGGAATCCAAATATAGGTAAATTACGTTGACATTACTCTGTGAATCGATTAAGCGTTCTGCAACCAGGTAGTGAAATGTTTCCTGTGATACCTCCCCCATGTTGGAGTTCAAATTCACATTGTTTCTCAGTAGTAGAACATTTCCTATCACAAATAACAAGAAATTAACTAAAATGAAAAAATAGTACCATTTTCACTATATTCAAGGCCTGGCCAACTTGATAGTGATATATTCATTTTCATATTCATCGAGATTAACATAATACGTTTGATCATAGGACAATTCAATAATAAAATAATGGTTAATTAGGTGGAAAACTACAATATCTGATGGGAGGAAAACAGGATAATTTCAAAAATAAAGTAATCGCACAATTAAGAAGATATTTCAAATTAGAAGAGAAATTGATATCCCCAGAAATGGATAATGTTGGAGAGGAGGGGTTTACAGATGGTGAGGATACACACCCTGGACACCCCCTCCCCCCTATACACCCCCCTGCACACCCCATTGGACACCCCCATGGACACCCCCCCCCCCCCGCACACCCCCCTCCCCTAGACACCCCTTAGACACCCATCATGGTTTTAAACCATGGATATAGGCATGTACCCATGGTTTAAAACCATACCCATAGTCCATGTGTGTCTTACGGTTCTTCTATGGTTTCAGAATGTGGCTATGGGGATATATCCACAGTTTCAACGATGGCTATAGGACTTTAGCCATGGTTTGAAATGTGGGTATATGCCTTTTTCCACGATTTAAAACTGTGGATATAGGTATTTCCCTATAGCCACACCAATACCGGCCATGGTCCACAGAACTATGGCTATAACCTATATCCAAAGTTTCGAACTATAGATATATCCTTACTTTCTAGTAGTATGAAATAGATAGGTAGTGCTCAATGTAACATTACTTATTTCATTTGGAGATGAAAGATACTTATCAGTAACATCATGTAAATCCTTCATACCTATCACAAAGGCAGTAATGTTGAAAACTTCCTCACTTCTAGATCTCCCCAACGTATACTAGTTACTTTCTTTTCTAATTTGGGCTTATTACCTACTGAAGGGGTTGTCTTCGATTGAGGGGATTCCCTAGGCCTTCATTATTTCTAACCCCCTTAGTATTTTCTTGATTTGTCTCTTTATTGATTTTATATCTAATTGTCTTGTTCCCCATTTAATGTTAATAAAATTAAAAATATTTGGCTGTCTTTTTATGTAATATTTTCCCTAGTGTTTTGACCATAAGTTCTTATTTCATTTCTTGAGGTAAAATTTCCAATTTACCATAAAATTTATCATACATAATGGAATGCGTAGACCCCTTATCAAACAAAATATGAGACAAATATAAGTAAACAAACAAAGTATCTATTAACACATCATTGGATAGCCCAAAATCGGTTGACTTAGTCTCAATGGATATTGATGCACCTTTCTACTTATAATATCGATACTTCCTATCATTCAGATCTTTATTTTGGTAGGTATTTTTACAATGAATCACCCCACTATATTTGAAACACTTTAAAGTTTGATTATAAGAATTAATATTAAGATCATTTTTATTACAATCTCAGGCTATATGTCCATACTTACCATATCGAAAACATTTTCTAAAATTTTTAAGGTATTCCATAGGGTTATTTTTAAGGCACTTCCCTCAAACTGGAAACTGAAATTTCTTACCATCATATTTATTTGGTTTATTATTACCCATTGATTTCCATATAGACCGTTTCTTCAGCTTGATTTCAAAGTACATTTGATTGTCAGAAAACCCCATTTATACCCTCTCAGTACATCAAACTAGATTCGTATAACTTTTGAATTCTTGAGAGTCTAATTCCCTTCGATTTCTTGGATTTTATCCTGAGTAAAAACCATTGATTTTACTTTAAATATCCCAAATAATATTTCAATCATACCTTGTCAATTGAGAGATTTTTTATTCATACACGGAAACTAAATCTTTCTCTTGTTTTTTTAATTCAACTAATTTAATTCCTATCAAATATCAAACCACCTTAGTAAAATATGTTTCATGTAAAATATCCTTAAATTTATCTCATTCCAAGGAATAAATCCCATTGATATCTTTGATATTCATGACCATTGACTATCATTGGTCAGCTTCACCTTAAAAATATTAAATATAAATTTTAACCATCCAATTATCAAAACAAACCATGTCATCAAATATCTTTTCGTTGGATTTAATAAACCCTTCATCCAATAATAGGTAAGAAGATGCACGGAAAGTAGGAGGGTATTGCCTCATAAAATGTTCCATTATCATCATGTTTCATCATGGAAGTTCTGTTTTTTCTCTGGTATGGATTCCACCATTTTTTATTTCTTACATTAGCTAATCCATTACTATCACAATCTTATCAATTAAAATATCTACCATTCTATTTTGTGGATTCAAAAATATATCAGACTCTCAGTTCCTTCCAACTCCATCTTCCATGTTTCTTCTACGGAAAAATATTCTAAACATACATATCATATATGAAGAAACATGGAAGTACTAAAATGTTATATCATTTCAATATAAACATAATTTAATAATAATTTATGGTATCCTATTAATATTATCCTTACCCATAAATTTATCTAAACCATGCCTAGAAACCAACTATAAGGACTCAGCCTTAAATATTACATAATCTAGTAAATTACTTTAGAAATCACTACTTTACATTCACAAATATATTTTCAGTTTAGTATATTATAAAATTAGGAAAAAATTTAAACATATCAACCCATAATCATACAAAGTGGGTACTATTAAAATAGTATCCATTTCTTTCATAATATATTTATTTAATAAAACATGAAATATTATCATGAATATTATTCACAACATTCATATTGGGTTTATATTTTCTCTTACTCATACTTAAACCCTATGAAAAGAATTTTAAAACATGGTATGATCTCAAAAGATAAACAAGGTATAAAAATACGGAAAGAAATCACGAAACCATTAATACTTATAAGTATATGAAATCATTTTCACAAAGACTGGCTTTTCTCCCATAAAGTATCATATACATAATTGTGAAAAACATGAGACTTACATAAAACATAGAAAAACTTAATAAAACTATATAAGTAACTTGGAGAATTGATTACTTAATATTTTAACCATCATGGATACCTTATGATTTGAAACCCTTATAATGTAACCCTCACTCCTACCCTATAGTGTAACCGTCATAGTAATACTTGGAATAACCATAGGACTGACCTCCAACTTAAACATACCCAATGTATTGCACAGAGATATAGGTCCCACCATTCTTCACAAACAATTACCAAGAACCATAACATAATCTTAAATCAATAATAATTTTATCCTAAAAATAATTCTTTTGAATTATTTAAAAATAGAAATTTATAAGAAGGATTTTTTAAGAATAGTATCGTACATATATCATATCATTGAAGCATGAATCAATAAAATGAATGGAATATGTATATTAACTATGAATCCACATAATATAAAACTATATAATCATGAGTAACTTCACAAAAAATCTTATCAAAACAAAATCAATGATTTAAAAGGTTAACCCAAATAATAGAAATTGGGTTAAGAATTCCCTTACCTCGGGTTCTCCTTACTTAAAAATTATTCAAACCTCATGTATAATTTTTTAAAGAGTTTTATTAATATATTATATAACTAAAATAATGTTCATAATTCTTTAAATGATATTATTATAACAGTTTCCACCTATTTATTAAAAATATTTAGTTATTTACATTGTTTTGGATTATAGGATGTGGGTATATAAGTTTTCAGCTTATTTTTTCGAGTTTTTCATGATCCAAATTAAAATATTTATTAATAAGTGAGAGGGGTGATTACATTCTTATATAATAGGTGGAGTGTAATTCTTGTAAATTTTTTAAAGAGGAAATTCCACCCACATCTTTCCCAGGTAAAGTGCCTCCAGTAATTGTCAAAATTAGTTAAAATTGATCATATGGTACAAATATGGACATAAATTTTTTTTGGACAAGTTTTATGGTTATTTTGGCTCTTGAGATTAAGTTTTATTCCCTTGTTAATCTTAATTTTACCTTAATCGCTGTAATTAATTTTAATTAATTTTTCTAATATTTTTGTTCTAAAACTTATTTAAACTTATCAAAAAATATAAATTATTATTATAAAAAATATGGAATCAATTTTTCTAAATTCCAATCACTTAAATGACAAAAATTAATTATAATTTAATATCATAGATGGGACAATAGAGTTCCTTTTTAAAATAAAAATGTATGAAAGATTGCTAAGTTATTATTTCCAATTTATTAGTGAAATTGATTACAATGATCTAAATTAGATTAATATATGTAAAATTGATCTAATTAAACTTTAAAATCAATTAAAATTTAATTCAACCTTATAAATATTTTATATGATAATTCTATTTTCAATTAAAATTTAGTATTTTTCACTATTCATAATAAATGAAACTTCACACAAAAATACAAAAAATCCATATTTATTTAATTTTGGCTTTAATATTTCCAAAATGAAGTTAATTATAAAATATTACCTTTACACAAGTTTTAAAATTCTGTTTTAAAATAGGTGTGTCATAAATAGGCAACAAAACTGCCTTTTTAGAAAATATAGGTTTTATGCATAAAATTGAGTTTATTCTTATCTTATACCTATAAAATCTATTGGATGATTATAAAAAATATTTTATTGAATATAATATATATATAAATTATTAATATCATTTAATAATAGTAATTAATTTAATTTATTAGGATAAAACACCTTTGTGAGCATAAAAATAAAAATATTTCCTTTAAATTCAAATGATTTATATTTACCTTTCTAATTAATTGGTAACCAATGAATTCATATTATATTTTGGAAAATATATACTTTCATATAATTTTTAATACTATTCATAACTATTAGTTTAACAGATAGTTTATATTTTATTATATTAAATAATAATGTTTTGATAATATATTTGTTGTTCGGTAAAACTCGATCTTGCGTATAACTCAAGAAATCGAAGAATGTATTTGTTCTGTATGATACAATATAACTTGTTATTGTGTTCATTAAAAGATATGGAATATATTTAATTTATTTAATAGATTAAATATACCATAAATTCTCAAGATTTAAATATTCTTTTCTATGTTTGGTGTTGCGTGTCACACACCCTATCGAATAAAAAGTTACAATTTTATAATTTTTGGTGTGTTGTAGTTATTACTATTACGTTACACCCTAACATGTGGTCATAGTCTCCCCAAAAACACACCCTATTCCCTCTATTAAATTCATAAGCCTCTGGAATATGGAGAGGAGCGCTTGAGACCATGTTACCTGCTGACTTTGGGAACTATTTAGTGGCTCCCAAGTAAATACATTACAACCTTGGCCCAAAATATTTGAGGAAGGGATTAATCATTGAAGAGAGTCCTAAAAATTTCCCTAGGTTCCTATTTCATCTTTCGATAACCCAATTTTGATGAGGTGTTATAATAGTGGAGAAGCAGCGATGATAGCCTTTATAAGTGAAAAAACTCAAAAAATTATTTGTCATCAAATTCTCCACTATGGTAACTTCTAACGAAAATGAGTTTACAAACATTTTAGTTTTTCACTTCTCTAAAAAAACTGATAAAGACATTATAATCCTCATTTATAAGGACTCAACCTTAAACATTACATAATCTAGTTAATTTCTTTAGAATTCAATTCCTTACATTATCGAGGATCTTTTAGGTTTATAGTTTTATAAAAATATGACATAATTCATGCATTTTAACCCACAATCATAAAAATTAGGTACTACTAACACAGTATCTATTTCTTTCATAATAATGTTTTTTAATAAAACATGAAATCCTTTTAGGAATAATCTTCACAACATTCACCTTGGCTTCTTATCTTTTATTACAAATCCTTAAACCCTCTGAAAAAATATTTTAATACATGGGAATAGAACAAAATATCAATAGGGGATAAAAATAATGAAATAAACCATTAGTCTATAAATACTTATAAATATATGAAATCATTTCACCAAATATAGACTTCTCACCTATAATGTATCATATACATACTTGTGAAAAACATGACATTTCCATAAAAAATAGAAAAGCATAAATACAACATATAGTTAACTTAGGTCATTACTTAATTAATATTCTAACCCCCATCGATACCTTGTGATTTTTAACCCTTAAAATGTATCCCTCATGGCTACATTATGGTGTAACCATCGCAGTTACACTTAAAGTGACCATATGGATGACCTCCAAAATAAACATACCCAATGCATTAGAGGGAGATATATGTACCACCCTTTATTATAAATAATGCCCAGGAACCGAGACATAATCATAAACCAATCAAACTTGTATCATAAAAATCATTCTTTTGAATTTTGTAAAAATAGAAATTTAAAAGATGAATTTTAATGAAAAGACCCTTAAAAATATCGTACCATTGAGAAGAGAATAATTAAAATGAGAGGTATAGGTATATTAACTATAAATACACAAAACAAAAAACAATATAATCAATATTCACTTCAAAAATAATCATATAAAAACAAAATCAATGATGTAATATGTTAACCCAAAGAATGGAAATTGTGTTAAGAATTACCTTACCTCAGGTTCGTCTTACTTCAAATGTGTTCAAAACTATAGTATAATGGTTTGAATAGTTTTATTGATATCTTAAAGAATTATACTCATGTTTATAATACTTTACAAGATATTCCTATCACATTTTCCACCCATTTATTAACAATAGTTAGTTATTTACATCATTTTGGTGCATTCTTTTCATGGTTTCCATGGTCAGTTTGTTATAGTTTTTTCTTGCCAAATGGAAATAACATTATATAAGTGATAACATATATATATATATATATATATATTACATTTCAAAAAATTATAAGTGAATTTAAAATTCACATGATTTTGGAATTATGAAATGATAAATCATCATCCATGAAGGCGGTGAATTGACACACCATAGACCATAATTTCATTTTTAAGAATAAAAGAATAAAATCAGAGAGTAAATAATGAATATAAAATTTAACACAATAACATTATAGTAAATAAATGTTACTAGAGTTATCATGAAACATTTTATATGAGGAAGACAAAGGTAGACTATAAGAAGAATTTAAAAGAGGAGAAGAAGAAAGTTTACCTCTTCAAAATTTCTCTTAGAGAACCACCTTAAGGATATGGGAATTAGTCTTTTTATGAGACCAGATGTACTAGAATTTGGAAATTAGTGAGGTAATGGAATTTTTCATAGGATAGTTAATCAATATGGCTCATGGGAATAATTATTTGTGAATTAATGATCCTTCTTTTATAATTTGAGGTGATGGGAAATTTAGTAATCATATAATTTATTAAATTGTATTAAGTATAATATAGGGTTAAATATTTTAAAAATGGATAATATTCATATGATATCACATTTCATAGAATATATATTTATTTTTTCCTTGTTTAGTAATTTTTTTATTTTTAAATATTTTAATTAAATATTATATTCAAGAAAAATGATTTGTCAAGTTAAACACCGTTCATAACTTTTGAATTTAAAAATATAAAAAAACGTTTACAATTTTAATAAAATAATTAATTATATCATATAGATATCATATTAATCTATGTAATTATTGAATTATGTTAAAAATATCAAATTATATTTATTTTAGTATTTTTAATATCATTATTTTTGTTTATTCATCTATTATATAATTACTGCATCATTATTACGCAAGACATTTGGTTATATATTTATTCCATAAAATTTTAAACAAATACATGAAAAATATCATTTTATTATATTTCCAAAAAATATTCTTGTCTGAAAACACTTCTTTATAATCTCGTATTGAAATATTATAAAAACTAAAATTTATAGTGCGAATAACATGATTTACTTTTAAATAAAATATTATAAAGGGATGAAAGTGATTTATGTCTGTCCAAAATCTCCCAAATTCAAATAAAACATGATAATGGTTTTCAATTTCTTATATATAAAAAATAGCCAAATTTTGTGTCATTTAATAATTCCTATAATTTTAATAAAAAAACATTTTACTTGTTTTCCTAATGCTTGCATAAACACTGCATCAGTGTTGCACATATATTAAGGTTAATTATTTAGTATTTTAAAATTAATAAAAAATTACCAAAATAAAAATAAATTAATTAGGTTAAAATTAATCATTTATATTAATATATTTTGTATATTTACTTATATTCAAGTCCAGAAAACTTCTTTAATTTGTTAAATTGACTTTTCTTTTAAAAAATTTCTTTAAATGAGTTAAAGTTGTCCAAGTGGCTCTAAGTGGTCCTAAAATATACCAATGGATTATTTTGGTCAAAAAAATTATTTCAATTAAATTTAGACTAGTGTTAGGGTAATTCAATAATTCTAATAATATTAATTACTAGATTTATCCTTTTTCATCGTAAAAACAATTATCACTAAAGTT
Source organism: Viscum album (assembly GCA_963277665.1). NCBI lineage: Eukaryota > Viridiplantae > Streptophyta > Magnoliopsida > Santalales > Viscaceae > Viscum > Viscum album. The sequence goes on along the minus strand of OY728135.1, from coordinate 1,231,474,735 downwards.
ACTATTCATATATTCAAAAAAAATAAGTTGATCATGTTAGATCATAAATATCATAATGATTACATCTATGTATATTAATTTTTATAATTCAAAACATATAAGTAGAAAAAATTAATTTAAAATAAATATTTTTGTCGAATCAAGAAAAAAAGTTTTCAAAATTAAAAAAAATCTAAAGTTAACAATGTTTTCCTATCCAATTTCAATGTTAAATTAATTAAAATAACCTAAATTGTATTAGAAGATAAAATTTTGATTCAATAATAATTTAAAACCAATTAAAATTTTAATCTGACTATATAAATATATTAGACGAAAAGTCATTTTTTAACTAAGTGAAGTATTTTTCCACTATTCTAAAAAAATTAAACTTTTTAAGAAAGTTCCCAAAAAAATCAAACTATGATAATTTCAACAAGTTTAATTAAAAAAAGAAATTAGTTTTTTCAAATTAAAATTATATAATTGTAAACTTAATTTTTTAAATAAATCACCATATAATAAATTATTTATTTTAATAAATACATAACATAATTAATTTAACTATTTAGTTTAAGAATACCAATAAATATAAAAAAATTATTATATATATACGTAGGTTTTTACATTAACCCGCCCCCTTGAAATTTCCACCGTGTAATTTTATTCATTTATTAAACAAATTGGGTTACTTTTCCCTCATATTATTTTCAGATTCCCATATTGTTTCTTTTACCATGTGGTTTACCAAAATACCATAACCTGATGAAATAAATTATTCTTCAATAGTTTCTATGAATTGTTTTCTCCTTATAAGTGAGATTCCCCTCTAGATAACCTACTTCGAGGCTCAAAATATGAGATAAATATGGAACATACTGTCTCAACATTGAAACATGAAATACATACTGTGTGTGAGATAAAGTCTAAGGAAAAGCTACTTGGTAAGTGACTCATCCAACATTCTCAAGGATTTCATTAGCTCCAATGAACTATGGACTTAGCTTTATTTTCATACAAAAATGAATAAAACATTTTCATAGTGATATTCTAAGAAAAACATTATCACCTACCTTGAAATAAAATTCCTTTCTCTAGTTATTTGTATAAATTTTAAGCCTGTTCTCCGTTGGACTCATGTGTTTCTGGTTCATTTTCACTTTATTATCCAAACCATCTACTAATTTTTTTCCCATAAACATTATTTCCATGAATTCATCCCAAAATGATGTCGTTCGACCCCGGTTTCCATATAATTCTTCAAAAGGATTCATCTATATACTGAAATGAAAACTTTCATTATTATAAAACCCAACTAATGAAATATGATGATCCCAACTTCCTAGGTAATATTTTTAGAAATAACATAACATGCCATCCAAGGATTAAATTAGTCCTTCTCACTATTCATCTGATTGTTGATGAAAGGTTGTGCTAAAATTTAATTTTCTTCCCCACAACTTCTAAAGGCTTTTCCAAAAGTTAGATGTGAACCTGGGATCACAGTCTGATACAATGAATATAGGAACTCGATGAAACATAAAAATATCGTTAAGGTACTGTCAAGAAAGATGATCTATATAATGATTGTCTTGAATAGTAAGTAAATGTGAAAATTTAGTCATCTAATCAATAATAACCCAAATTTCATTATTACCTCAATAAGTCTTCTGTAGTCCAACCATGAACTTCATGGATATATTTTCTCATTTCCAATCTAGAAATTGAAAAGGATGAAGCATCCCCTTTGGTAATTTTGTCTCTACATTAACCTCTTGACATGTCAAACATTTCATGGTATAATCTACAATATATCTTTTTATTCCATCCCACTAGTAAAAATTTCTAAGGTCTTCACACACATTTTTGCTGCCAGGATTAACTAAAACTGGAGGACAATGACATTCACTTTACAACTATTTCTAGAATTTTGAATCACAAAGAACACTTAAACTCTTCCCAAATCTGAAAACACAATATTTATCAACATTAAATCTGGGAAACATACCCATTTTCAACAATTCTACATTTTCATGTAACTCAACATCATATTTTTGTGTTTTCTTAATTATTTCTGGCATAGATGACCGCACTGAAAACTGAAACAAAATAGAGGAATTTCATTCACCAAAAACATCCCATACAAAATTCATAAAATCATTAATCAAGGGCCATGTTATAAATGTAACATGTTTAATGTAGCATAATGTTTTGGTCTAAAAAATCCACCACTTTTTTCCTTTTCCTTGATGATAATTGATCATGAAATTATAATCCATTGTTAGTCCAATCCATCTTATATTCCTCATGTTCAATTACATATGAGTGAATATATACTTAAAACTTTTATATTCAGTATATATTTCACATTCGGCACCATATAAATGACTCCTAAAACTTTTTAAATAAAAAAAAATTGCTACTAATTTCGTATCATTTGTGGGATAATTTAACTCACACTACTAGAAATTAAGGTTATTGCCACAGTTTGAACCGGTGGCTATAAGTTATAGTCATGGTTCCATAGACCATGGCTGGTATTGGTGTGGCTATAGGGAAATACCTATATCCATGGTTTGAAATCATGGTATAACCTTAATCCACAGAAGGATTATAGAAATATTTTAAAATTGTGGCTATAGGTCTTCCAATTTTATACCCCCCCCCCACTACCCCTTCATCCCCTCACTTCCCCCTAGATAGACCACCCCCTTCATACCCCCAAACCCCTTTCACAGCCCCACTCTCCCCCTGGACAGACCCCCCTTTAACACCCCCCCCCCTCGGACACCCCCTCCCCCCCCAAACACCCCCTAGACCCCCCCACCCCCACCCATGGACACCCCCAGGACACATAGACACACCCCTTGACACCCCCTAAACACCCCTGGACACTCCCTCCTCCTTAGACACCCCCCAATGGACACCCCCTAGACACCCATCCTAGACACCACCATAGACAAGCCCTAGACCCCCCCCCCCCAAATTAGACACCCCCTCTCTCTTATACACCCCCTGGACACCCCACTGCCCCCCCCCCCCCCCCCCGTACAACCCCTAGACCCTAAGAAACCACCCTAGACACCCCCCATTGACACCCCCTAGACACCCCTTGACACCCCATCCCCTTAGGCATCCCACCTGGACACCCCCCCCCCATTGGGAACCCTTGGACACCCCCACTAGACACCCCCCCCCCCACTCGACACCCCCCACTCGAAACCCCTAAGGGACACCCCCCATTGGAAACCCCCCTGGACACCCCCTGGAATTCCCCATGACACCCACTGGACACCCCTGGACACCCCCTGGACACCCCTAGGACACCCCCCGGACACCCCCTCCCCCCTTAGACACCCCCCTAGAAACCACCTAGACACCCACTCCCCCCTAGAAACCCCCTAGACACAGCCCGCTAGATGCCCCCTAGACACCCCCACTAGACCCCCCCCCCCTGGACACCCATTGGACATCCCCTAGACACTCCCTCCCCTCTAGAAACCCCTTGGACAACCCCACTGGACACCCCCTGAAAACCCCCTCTCACCTAGACACCCCTCACTGTACACACCCCCTTGACCCCCCTGGAAACCCCCATGAATGCATATAAGTTCAAACATGCATATTAAGAAAAGGAAAGAAGAAAATGGGAAAAAGAAAACTCTAAACTGGGAGAATGTATAAAATATTTTTTCTAAAAAATATAAAGGTACCAAATTCAAAAGTGCATACCTGTGGATTAACTACCCCACCATGATACAGACAAATGTCAAGATGATCGAATATTTCACTATTAGGAGTAAACTATAAATCATAAATTTTGAAATCATGGTGTATACCAAGTCAATTTGATTAAAAAAACAAATGGTTTCTAATGCCTTGTAAAAAATGGAATAAAATAACCATTACCTCCTAAATTTTATAATCATGTCAATCTTGGTTGCAATTTGTGGATGAAAATCAATTTCATCATCTATGTTTTGTTTCTGGTTCCTTGCATAGCATGTATCATTATCCTACATACCAATACAAGTCATCAATATCAAAAAATGATCAAAAAGTAAAGGCCATAAGGAATCCAAATATAGGGAAATTACGTTGACATTACTCTTTGAATCGATTAAGCGTTCTGCAACCAGTTAGAGCAATGTTTCCTATGACACCTCCCCCATGTTGGAGTTCAAATTCACATTGTTTCTCAGTAGTAGAACATTTCCTATCACAAATAACAAGAAATTAACTAAAATGAAAAAATAGTAACATTTTCACTGTTTGCAAGGCCTGGCCAACTTGATAGTGATATATTCATTTGCATATTCCTCGAGATTGACATAATACGTTTCATCAGAGGACAATTCAATAATAAAATAATGGTTAATTAGGTGTAAAACTACAATATCTGATGGGAGTAAAACATGATAATTTCAAAAATAATGTAATCGCACAATTAAGAAGATATTTCAAATTAGAAGAGAAATCAAGATCCCTAGAAATGGAAAATGTTGGAGAGGAGGGGTTTACAGATGGTGAGGATACACCCCCTGGACACCCCCTCCCCCCTATACACCCCCTGCACACCCCATTGGACACACCCATGGACACCCCCCCCCCCCCCCGCACACCCCCTCCCCTAGACACCCCCTAGACACCCATCATGGTTTTGAACCATGGATATAGGCATGTAGCCCTGGTTTAAAACCATACCCATAGTCCATGTGTTTCTTACGGTTCTTCCATGGTTTCAGACTATGGATCTAGGGATATATCCACAGTTTCAACGATGGCTATAGGACTTTAGGCATGGTTTGAAATGTGGGTATAGGCCTTTTGCCACGGTTTGAAATTGTGGATATAGGTATTTCCCTATAGCCATGCCAATACCAGCCATGGTCCATGGAACTGTGGCTATAACCTATATCCAAATTTTCGAACTATAGATATATCCTTACTTTCTTGTAGTGTGAAATAGACATGTAGTTCTCAATGGAACATTACTTATTTCATTCGCAGATGCAAGATACTTATCAGTAACATCATGTAAATCCTTCATACCTATCACAAAGGCAATAATGTTGAAAACTTCCTCACTTCTAGATCTCCCCAACGTATATTGGTTACTTTCTATTCTAATTTGGGCTTATTACCTACTGAAGGGGTTGTCTTTGATTGAGGGGATTCCCTAGGCCTTCATTATTTCTAACCCCCTTAGTCTTTTCTTTATTTGTTTCTTTATTGATTTTATATTTAGTGGTCTTGTTCACTTTTTTATGTTAATAAGATAAAAATATTCGGATGGATTTTTTATGTAATATTTTCCCTGGTGTTTTGACCATAAGTTCTTATTTCATTTCTTGAGGTAAAATTTCCAATTTACCAGAAAATTTATCATACATAATGGAATGTGTAGACCCCTTATCAAAAAAAATATGAGACAAATATAAGTAAACAAACAAAGTATCTATTAACACATCATTGGATAGCCCAACATTGGTTGACTTAGTCTCAATTGATATTGTTGCACCTTTCTGCTTATAATATCGATACTTCCCATCATTCAGGTCTTTATTTTGGTAGGTATTTTTACAATGAATCATCCCACTATATTTGAAACACTTTAAAGTTGGATTATCAGAATTAATATTAAGATCATTTTCATTACAATCTCAGGCCATATGTCCATACTTACCATATCAAAAACATTTTCTAAAATTTTAATGGTATTCCATAGGGTTATTTTTAAGGCACTTCCCTCAAAATGGAAACTGAAATTTCTTACCATCATATTTATTTGGATTATTCTTACCCATTGATTTCCATATAGTCCGTTTCTTCAGCTTGTTTTCAAATTACATTTGATTGTCAAAAAACTCCATTTATACCCTCTCATTACATCAAACTAGATTCTTATAACTTTTGAATTATTTAGAGTCTAATTCCCTTCGATTTCATAGATTTAATCCTGAGTAAAAACAATTGATTTTACTCTAAATATCCCAAATAATATTTCAAGCATACCTTGTCAATTGAGAGATTTTTTATTCATACACGGACACTAAATCTTTATCTTGTTTTTTTAATTCAACTAATTTACTTTCTATCAAATATCAAACCACCTTAGTAAAATATGTTTCATGTAAAATATCCTTAAATTCATCTCATTTCAAGGAATAAATCCCATTGATATCTTTGATATTCTTGACCATTGACTATCATTGGTCAGCTTCACCTTAGAAATAGTAAATATAAATTCTAACCATCCGATTATCAAAACAAACCATTACATTAAATAACATTTCATTGGATTTAATAAACCTGTCATCCACTACTAGGTAAGAAGATGCACTGAAAGTAGGAGGGTATTGCCTCATAAAATGTTCCACTATCATCATGTTTCATCATGGTAGTTCTGTTTGTTCTCTTGTATAGATTCCACCATTTTTAATTTCTTACATTAGCTAATCCCTTACTATCACAATCTTCTCAATTACAATATTTACCGTTCTATTTTGTGGATTCAAAAAGATATCAGACTCTCAGTTCCTTCCAACTCTATCTTCCATGTTTCTTCTACGGAAAAATATTCTAAACATACATATCATATATGAAGAAACATGGAAGTATTAAAATGTTATATCATTTAAATATAAACATAATTTAATAATAATTTATGGTATCCTATTAATATTATCCTAACCCATAAAGTTATCTAAACCCTGTCCAGAAACAAACTATAAGGACTCAGCCTTAAATATTACATAATCTAGTAAATTACTTTAGATATCACTGCTTTACATTCACAAATATATTTTCAGTTTATTATATTATAAAATTAGGAAAAAAATTATACATATCAACCCATAATCATACAAAGTGGGTACTATTAATATATTATCCATTTCTTTCATAATACATTTATTTAATAAAACATGAAATCTTATCATGAATATTATTGACAACATTCATATTGGGTTTATATTTTCTCTTACTCATCCTTAAACCCAATGAAAATCATTTTAAAACATGGTATGATCTCAAAAGATAAACAAGGTATAAAAATACGAAAAGAAATCACTAGATCATAAATACTTATAAGTATATGAAATCATTTTCACAAAGACTGGCTTTTCACCCATAAAGTATCATATACATACTTGTGAAAAACAAGAGACTTACATAAAACATAGAAAAACTTAATAAAACTATATAAGTAACTTGGAGAATTTATTACTTAATAATTTAACCATCATGGATACCTTATGATTTTAAACCCTTATAATGTAAGCCTCACTCCTACCCTATAGTGTAACCATCATAGTTATACTTGGAATAACCATAGGACTGACCTCCAACTTAAACATACCCAATGTATTGCACAGAGATATAGGTCCTAGCATTATTCATAAACAATTACCAAGAACCATAACATAATCTTAAATCAAGAATAATTTTATCCTAAAAATAATTCTCTTGAATTATTTAAAAATAGAAATATAAAGAATGATTTTTTAAGAAAAGTCTCTTATATCATATCATTGAAGCATGAATCATTCAAATGAAAGGAATATGTATATTAAATATAAATCCACATAATATAAAACTATATAATCATGAGTAACTTCACAAAAAATCATATCAAAACAAAATCATTGATTTAAAAGGTTAACCCAAATAATAGAAATTGGGTTAAGAATTCCCTTACCTCGGGTTCTCCTTACTTCAAACTTATTCAAACCTCATGTAAAATTGTTTAAAGAGTTTTATTAATATATTATATAACTATAATAATGTTCATAATTCTTTAAATTATCTTATTATAGCATTTTCCACCAATTTATTAACAATATTTAGTTATTTTCATAGTTTTGATGCGTTCTTTTCATGGTTTCTATAGTGAGTTCGTTATGGATTTTAATTTTCAAATAGAAATAACACCCCATAAGATAGAATATATATATATATATATATATATATATATATATATATATTAGTCCATTTAAAACATTTATCAGTGAATTTAAACATCCCTTGATTGTGATATTAGGAAATGATAACTCATTTCCATGAAGGTGTTGAATTGACACATCACAGACAATGATTTCATTTTTAATAATAAAAGAATAAAATTAGAGATTAAAATATTAATATTCCATTTAACATAATAAAATTCCAATATATATATTATAATATATTTATAATGATACAATGGATATTAAATAGACAAAGGTATAAGATATAAAGAATTTAAAAGAGGATAAGAAGGAATTTAACCTCTTGAATCTTTCTCCTTGAGAACCTTCATAAGACTCTTAGAAGTGGTATTTTTGTGATACAAGAGGCACCCAAATGTTGAGAGGAATGAGTAGAAGGTAATTTTATGGAGGATTTTCAATCAATAAGGATCATCAGGATGAATATTTGTTAATGAATGAGCCTTATTTTATAATTGAGGTGTAGGGTTATTTTGGAATTACATAAAATATTAAATTATATTTAGTCTAATAGAGGATTAAAGAATTTAAAAAGGGTTAAAAATAATATGATATCACATTTTTGACCCAATATTTTCATTTTTGGCCTTTTTCAATAATTTTTATATTTTTTTATAATTTAATTAAATATAATATTCATGAAAAATGATTTTGTCAAATTGAACATTATTCATAACTTTTGACATTAAAAATATCAAAATAAGGATTCAAATCTGTATAAATATTTTTATTATATCTTATAAATATTATATTTATATTTTTAATTATTCAATTATCTAAAAAATATCAAATTATATTTATTTTATTACTATTGAAATTATTAATTTTATTTATTCTTTAAACAAATAATTACTCCATCATTATTTTGAAAGCTATTAGGGTAGTTATTTATTCCCTAAAAATTAAAAAAAATCCCTAAAAAATAAAATTTTATTGTCTTTCCATAGACTATTCTATTTCAAAATAACTTATGGAAAACCTCATATTAAAATATTAAACAAACTAAAATTTATAGTTTGAACAACTTGATTTAGTTTTAAATATAACATTATAAAGGGATTAATGTGCTTCATGTGTGTCCAAATTGTCCCAAATTTAAATAAAAACATGATAATGATCATAATTTTTTTATATAAAAAACCTTTAGCCAAAAAAATCATTTAATAAATCTTAAATTTTAAAAATTACATTTTAATTATTTTCACTATCATTGCACAAGCACTGGATTAGTGTTTCACATACATTAATGTTAATTATTTCATATTAAATAATTAAAAATAAATTAAAATCATGAAAATTAATTATTTATTTTAAAAATAATCATTTATTTTTGTTTATTATATATATTTACTTATATCCATATCAAGAAAACTTATTTAATTTGTTAAATTGACTTTTCGTTGAATAAAATACAATAAATGGATTAAAAAATCCAAGTGGCTCCATGTAGTTCTAAAATTGGACCATAGATGTTTTGGTCAACCCAAACTCATTTAATGAAATTACAACAAGTTTTAGGGTAATTTTTTAATTCTTATAACATTAATTTTACCCTTAATTACTTGATTTACCCTTCACTGTGCTAGAAAAGTAATTACCAAACCAACTATTCATATTTTCCAAAAATTAAATTGATCCAATTAGATCATAAATATCATACTAATTAAATCCTTTTATTTACATTTTTGAAAACTCAAAACAAAGAAGTAGCTAAAATTAGTTTAAAATAAATCTTCTTGATGTATCAAGAAAACATCTTTCAAAGTAAAAATGTTCAAAGGATCACAAAGTTTTTACGTTTAATTTCAATGTGACATTGATTCCAATGACCTAAATTGAATTAAATTTGGAAAAAATGATTAAATTATTTTTTTAAACCAATTAAAATTAAAATATAATGATATAAATAAATTAGACAAAAAATCATTTTTGAACTAATGTTCTGTATTTTCACTATTCATAAAAAATTAACATTTTTCAAAAAATTCACAAAAAATCATACTAAGAAAATTTCAATATGATGAATTCAAAAATGAAATTATTTTTTAAATTTAAAATTCTATACTTTTGAAATTAATTTTTAAAAAAATATCCATATAATAAATTATTTATTTTAAGAATTAATTAATATAATTAATTTTACCATTTAATTCAAGAATGATAATAAATATAAAAAATATTCTATAAATACCTGGGTTGTTGCTTAATTCTTATGATAAAATAATAAAAACACATGTAAATCTAGTATAGTCATCTATAACTACAAGTGTGTAATTTCAACATCTGATACTAGCTACTTGAGTTGGACTAAAAAGGACATGATCGACCTGTTCTAAAGCTTTAACAAAGGAAATAAGGATTATAGGTTAGAAATAATATTTGTGTTTCATTCCTAGTTGGAATGGTTCAAAAACTAAGTTATCTTTAATATAAAATTCTTTTGAAACTTTTACTAGTTTTTTATGGTTGATTTGGATAAGAGAGCGAACGTTAGAATGGCCTAATAACTGATGCAAAAAACAATATTCATTATCTTGAGCACTTAAAAACAAAAAAAACCTGAAATATATTTTAAATATATAATATATACATTTTAAAATTTATATGAAATAAATTAAATATTTCCATTAAAATTAATTAATTTAAAAACCCATTTTTATAATTAATTTTATAACTTCTATCAAATAATTGACAATACTTGGTGAATTATTCATTAAACCTTTAAAAAAGAAAAAATAATTAATTATATTATATTTGGAGATACCAACTAAATTATACCAATAAAGTTTTATTTTTTATTGGTTTTTAAAAGTGACATGTCCTCCATAAATATTTTCAAGATGAAAAATTTTGGATGTATTACCACACATATTCCATAAAAACTATATATCCCCATATCATGTAACTACTCAGGTTTTTCTGTTATTCTAAAAAATATTATGAAGATTTATCTTTTGGTACCCGCATATATGGTCAAATTTGTTATCCAATAAATATTTTGGAATCCCAAATTGTCTATAAAATGGTTTTCCTTTTCAAATATAATAATAGATACTAATTCTTTTTGGATTACCATATCTAGACTATTTATAATTGCATTAATAAAAAATATTACTATCATTATTTAAATAATGAAAATTTTTAATTCGAGAAATTTCCTTTTAAAAAGTATTTTTTAAAAAAATTTAGGAAAACTAGCTTGTTTTGGAAAACAAAAACTAGAGTGACTATAAAAAGTTTATTCTGAACGGAAAATATTATTAAAATTGTAATTCCCTAGGGTAAAATAAAAAAGGAGTATTTTTTAGATCACTAAATTTAAATTCCAATTTTTCAACACTACATTATTCTGTTAACTATAAAATCACAACCAATTATTTTTAAAAAAAATTTTACTCTTTGAAAACAATAAGATATTATTTATTTTTAAGATATTTTTATTTTTAAAAAATATTAAAAAAACATTTGGTGATTAATTTTAGCATGAATAAGATTTTAATAATTTAATGAAAAATTTGAATAATTAGAAGAGTGAGAATAGTAATGATAAGAATAGTGAGGAATATCAAAATTAACCTTAATTACTTCATCAACATGTTCCATGAGAAAATTATAAATTTCATCGCTTGATTCGTATATTGAGATTAAGTCCTCACTAGAACTCTAACTCAAAACCTTTAATTCTTTCTTAACTTAATATAGTATATTTATTTTTTCTAATTCAAGGTATAATTCATCTTTATATGACCCTTTATTTTGCAATCAATTCAAGTACCCTCAAATTCTTAATTATAATTTTTCAAGTGTTCAGAAGAGATATTATTTTTCTTATACTTATTCATAATCGTTTTAAAGTAAGAAACCTTAATGAAAATCATGGATGAGCCATCATTGTTTACTTTGAAATCAATTTTTCTTTTAGTTTATTTGACCTCTTAGCCTTTTTTTATTTTTTTTATTAATGGTAATCTCATATATCATTAGAGAACCAATGAGTTTGCAACTTCCATGTTTTTAACATCTATAGTTTCTTAGTTGACGTTGACTTTTGGTGCCCATCTACTTAGCAAAACCCAATGGGTTTTCCTGACTATGTTTTTAGAATAAAGAGATTCAACATGATATTTACAAATATTAAAAATATTAATAAATCATTTATTTATACCAATGATAAACTCATTAGGAAACATAGAAAAAATCTCAAAGTCATTCCTATACATGTCAATTCTTATTTAAGAACATTTGATGGATTAAAAATGATAGAATGAAAGAATGAAACATAAAAATAAATTAAATTTTAAAAAAAACAATATTTAGGAATGAAGTTCAGAAATATCTCTAAACATTCCTCTACATCTACCACCTCAATAAATTGAGCATTTAATGTATTAATCCCTTATATTTAATGGTAGATAATATACCAAAGAATTTTATTTGTTTTTAGGTTTTAGTAAAAAATTGGAATTACAATTGATATTATTTATTTAATGGGAAATATTGAAACCTTGAATACGTTAATCCATTTTATTTTTAATAGAAATGAAAATAAGCCCTAATTCTCTCTTTTTAATAATAGTAAACACAAAAATTAGAATACTTGTGAATATAAGATGATTTCTAGGAAATAATAACTTTGTAGTAAAACATGATTATCTCAAAATAATATAAAAAACACAAGGATATAATGAGAATATGAATGATACTGAAGAGATATTTCAATTTTCGCACAATATGGATTGAATATGATAGGAATTATAAGAGATATCACTTTGATAAAGATCATGTTATTGTAGTATATTGGTAATATATATTGGAAGATAATGTATGTTTACTAGTCTACCAAGGTCTCTATTTATAGGATTTAAAGGATTAGTTAATCTCTTGGAGTTTTATAGGGTTCATTAATCCATTAAATACTAAATTTAATGATATTTTGACAATCATTAAAGAAATATAGATCGTAAGCTCTTGTGGTGGGGTCAACTTCTCTATGATGCGGAGGCAGTCTTTGTAGAGTGGAACTTAGAGATGTGGTGTAGAGTCTAAATTGAATTTGTAGACATTCTGGCAATTTTTATTTACCTGTGGAATATCTTCTAAACTATATAATGGATTAATCCATCATAGAATAATTGTTTCATAGTAATTTGCCTTGTGGAATAGCCTTACCTCATATTAGGTGTTCTGAGGTTTGACTATGATGTGAGAATGATGATTTTCACCATGATATTTATAAAGGAATTTGGATAAAGTTGAACTGATCTTGGCTCTGATGTGGTCCTTCTTATATATTCGTAATTAATATTCTATGACTTTTTATTCTGTGGTGCAGAGTTTTTCACCATGGTGATGTTTCGAAGCTCACAAGCCTTTTTTGGTCTAGTAAATTTGCTCCATGAATGAAAATATTCCATCAATAATATATTAAATGTCTTTATAAATTCTAATATGATGTTATCAAATCTAATTGAATAATAATTATAAGAAAATATCAAATAATTAAATATTGATTGTGATCATTTAAATCAGAAAATGTTGAAAAATATAAAAGTTGTGTCATGATAGAAGGTGACACACAGTGAATCTCAATGGGTTCAAACCTACATTCCATCATGGAATAAATTCAAAATATCATATAATATGAAGTTTTTTTCCTAGAAGATAATATTCATAGTCTCTTTGAAATTTATATGGATATTTTGTTGCAATGATTAAATGATTTTTAACAAGTGAATAAAATCATGGGATTCTATTAACAAATTTGGAATAGATAGAGACTATATTATCAAGAATTATGGAAAAAAATTTATTTTATTTTTTTTAATTTTTTTCCAATTGTTAAATGAATATAAAATAAATAAATGTATAATGTATTTTTTTAGGAATATATAAGATGAGAAGATAATGCTCTACTCTATTGAACAAATTCTTTATTAGAAGAGAAAAAATTTGAAGAACTTTGACTTATGATGAATTGATGATTTCTATTTGGGTCAAGGAAATAAAATCTAATCTATAAATATATGAGGGATTACTATAGTGGATAAATAATATCATCACATTTGTACATTATTTCATGCATGAATTTATATTTTTAATTGTTTGATGAGGGATGATTGATTTGTGTGTTGTTGTGTTAATAGTATTCTAGTAGTTGAATATCCAACCATAAGAAAAAGATATTATTATTTGATGTTGATACATCATACAACGTACCAAATAACATACTCACAAAAAACAGTGAGGATATAATATTAGATATTGTTGGTTCCAGTATAAAAAATACATCATTATAGTAGTCATTGTGATAAATTTAAGGACATGCACTGCCCTTATTCTGTATTATTTATAGATATCCTAGAATATGTTAAAGAATAAAATTTCCACTCCATTGTAATGAATTTTTATAGTGATAATATACGTATTGAATCTTGTCTTGAATTAAAAATGGACTAATATATCACATTAAGGCTGAATTTTATTAAAACCTTATGTGTTTGGCATTCATTTCATTAAAGTTGCATACCAAGTGAGCAAGAGTTCATATTAATAAGATAAAGACCTTAAAAATTAACTAAGGTTTGATTTGAAAAAATTTATAAAACTGTGTACCACTAATTCACCCCTCCCCCCCCACTCCCTCAATGGTGCTCCAATTGACATGGACACTTCATACCCCGATGTTGTCCTCTTATAGTTAGGACAGTCACTAAATATAAATGCTTTGGGGTTATGGACCACCTTGTACATTGTAATCCATATCACCAATAATGAAACTTTAAGGAACATACAGAGCTCAACATCAGGAATAATCCTAATAAATTTAGTGGAAACCTCAGAGAGCAAGATATGCTTGTATATGGGACTTGGAACCGGGGCCCAATCATAAGGTGGCTACAATATATGGGAAATTGAGGTTCTTGTGAAGGGGTAATAATTCATTTTTTCAATGAAGACAAGAAAAACCTTGCTAATAGTGAATATATTTTAACACATTTCAAGGGAGTCCTTATCCTAAAATTATAATCCATTTATAATGTAAACTCAATATTTTTTTATTAACAGATTGTGGAGATAGAATTGATACCTATGGATTCACTATATTATACCACAGGTGGCACCCCAAGGGTTGGTTTTTCAAGGTAATCTACCCCAAAAGAAGAGTATTAGTTATCCTTATATATATAAATATAGGAAGCATAGGTAATATATTCACTTTCCACCCTCTTGACTTTGAGAATCCCCCTACACTACAACTCTAGGTGATTCCAAATACTCCTCCATATTTGTTCAAACATCAGAATAATATAGAGATACTATCCAATAACATTTTCCCTAGTAAAATAGGTTGGTATTTTAATTTGATTCTATATTCTCATTTGGATAGTAAATTCATACTTCTTTTAGATTCAGAACCTTGATTCTATAAGAGGGATCCATATGAGATTATACATAAAGGTGAGGAAAGAGAGTTTCAAGGTGTTTTCCCACCACTCACTGAGGGAGAAGACACACCAATGGTCGAGGGTATGTTAAAAAAGGATGTACTAAACACCTCTATAGGTGTATGAGTTTATAACACAAGTATAATTTACTGAGATCAACAACTACATATTGTATCGCAATTTTTATTCTCTATTTCATGACAGGATCATAATGACTTCTGATGTTTCAACCATGGTAGAATATCTTTTTTCTTTTATATAAAACCACTCCTACAAATCTTAATTCTATTACTTTAACAAATATCTAGATGGTAATATTGTTTATCTTTCATTGATTCATTCATAATTATATTTAATGTATGGCATGCTAGGTTTAACTCCCTATTCAAGCATCTTTATTTTTAGAATATATATCCAAGTTGATCCACAAATAGGGGATCAAAACTATTATTACTATTCATATAGAATAATTGATGAACCAAGAATTGAAGAGAGTGGACCCATTCAACCCAATAGAGGTTGATCATGAAGTCCCCCTAAAATATTTTCCTTGTCGAAATTCCCCTTCCCCAAAAATTGTTGAGCCAACCATCATGGGAAGCTTTCAAGATACACCACTCATTTAGGTTATGTCAAGGAGTGAATATGATACTAATGGTCCAAATAATGAGTTGACAACAACAAACTATGTCCTTGTCATAGAATATGAGGAATCACTCACCAAAGGTGATGTTCATATGGAACTACTATAGTAAGTGGTGACAGTTGAAGAAGATAATGCTCGCGTGGAAGTGAGTGAGTATCCATAATGTCTTCAGTATACTTTTGACACTCACAGGATAACATGTGTGCCCAGATATGTTACATTTAGTATTATAATTGTTAGCATTGGGACAATCTAAGGGGTATTTCATCCCAATATTTTTTATAAGAGAATGTGTAGGTTTAGATTACTCTGGAACAAACAATCTTAGAGGGTGAAAAATAGATGACCCCCCCCCCCCTATGTGACCTAGTCTTAGATTATATCTCAGTATACGAAAGCAATTCTGAGCTATACAAGGATTCTATTGATTTTTAATGTGATTGTCGATATAATGTATGAAATTAACTCTAGAATTTGATATATAAAACTAATATAGAGGGTATTCATAAAAAAATGGATGTGCTTCACTATATGTTAACAATTATAAGATAGGAGGTTTACTAATAAACCATTTATGTTACCATGAAAGAAAATTATCTATGAGAGTGAGTATGAGAATTTTTTCTTAGTATTCCTTTCTTATGAAGAGTTATTGGCACACTATAAGAATCTCAAATTTATAGAACTGCAATAGAGATATCATTATGTAGATGTGTTGTAAAGAAAATTAAAATTTATTTACATTAAATAATAATAGGATACAAGAATATTACAAGAGTGGAGAAGTAGATGTTTCTACTATAGTAGAGATATTATTCCTTACAGCGAAGATAAAGTTGCATATATTGATGGACATTGGTTATATATCAAATAATCCAAATGATCAATCACCAAAATCAGAGCCTCAATGGAGTGTACTAAGTAGTGTGTCACCACCTATAACATCCTCCTTTTTTATTGAAAGTTAAAGAGAGACTTTGATCTATGTATATTTCCCTCTTTCTTTCTTTATGAATAGTCAGACATCATTTTCCGTACATTATTTTCAATTTTAAAACTCATGTTTCAACACAACTAGACTTTCATAATTATTGGTAAAATTAATTAAGAGTAATATCATAATAAATGAATCAATATGAATATTGTGTGGAAATAGAATAAGAAAATAAAAAAATAAAAATTTTAAGTTAATGATAAACTATGTGAATAAATCCATCATCTCTTGAATATATACATTCAAGCATATATATAATAAGAACAGATATGGTGTCACATATACCATAATTATAATATAGGGAATTTATTTTAAAATAAATGATCACATGATTCCTCCTTGATGTGTGCTCTTAGATAGATATTGGTATTCCAAATATAGAGCTAGATAGAATTTTATTGTAAGATATGGTTTGTCGATTTTTTTTACTTCCTTAAAAACTTTTGTTATCTAATGTATATATGAAGGATGGATATATAAGATTCTAATCCATCTCCATAATTTAAGGTTATTTCATTTAGATATGAGAGGACATGCTTGATCTCTATCATAAAAATCATAAAGGGGGCTCTAGAATGAGGATTACAATGCTCAAAAGGCCCAGTACTGTGAAATCATAATATAGTTCAATTCATACAAATTATATAGATCAATATGTCTAAGGATAAATAATATTATCTAATTTTTTTTTAGATCAATGAACCATTAAAACATGGATTGACTTTTTCTAGATCCATATGGTGGGACCCACAAGATTTATGTATTTTCATATTTGACCTCATTTTTTTCTAATCCATATGTGGGAGAGGCCTATTGGACATGAACTCAAATTTGATTAGGATTCCCTTTGTGAGTTCCAACCTATTAAGTTGTGTACATTTTCCTTTATTAAATTCTCAAAACATTTCATAGAAATGAAAGGTACATGTCTAGAAATTGGAGACCTAAATTCTACCCATGGTGCCCTTTTTTTGATCTTCATCCTATATGGTATTGTGTCACTTTCCTTTGGTAGTTTGATTTATTTTACATAATATCAGTGGGACTCGTTTTTGTGGTTGTGTAGCTTTGATATGACGTAATCTACCTATCGGATTGGGTAGGGTTTACTCATCATCATTTGAAGCTAAATTGTACTTATATTAAAAGAATTGTGACAATGTCATTCATTTTATGGTTATAGGTATTGTACTAATATTTTTTGGGTTTATGTTTTCATAGCTTGGACTGAAAAGAGGTTGAATCTTAAGGTTATACAGCCTTTTCGAAATGGGGATATGGTTTATGTAACATAGAAAAACAAACTTGATGATAATGAAGATCCCAATTCTAGTATCTATGGTTTTATGGATGGGTGAAAAAAATTTAAATTCGAAGTTATTAGACCAAGAGTGAGAGGTAATGATAACCCATGTGGGTCTAAAGAGCTAAGAGAACTCTAATACCATTTCAATAAGGTGTTAAAAAGATTTAAATATCAACATAAAGTATTGGAATAGAGATATAATGAGATGCAAGTATTATAATGGGGATGAACACTAACTATTATTTGAATTATGGGTTCCAAAAAAATTATTTAAGGGAATGTGGGGTTAGAGGACCTTCACATGATAGAAACATGCCTCTGTTTGGATGTTTGGAATATGGTTTAAAGGAAATAATTACCAAGTAAAGGTTTAATTTAGAGACCAATGCACTCATTGGAAGTATATATGAAAGGATTATAATGATCTATACACTTTAGGAATAAATTTTTAAATATTGAAGAAAATATTTAAGAGGTTATTGGAATACTCTAGTCTAAAGACGACCAAGAATGGGATGCTATAGAATATTTAACAGGGAATGAAAATGGATGGTGGTTAATGTTTGGGTTTTATATATATAGATAAAACATCACTATATATCATTTTATAATTGGACTCAATCCATATAGAGTTATTATATGGTTTTCAATAGAAGTATCTTGACTCATGAATTTTTTTTTCATAGAAAGTACACACTCAAATATGATTGGGGCATAAGCCCAAGGTGTCATAACCTCACATTTAAAGTTAATATAATGAAACAATTAATATCATAAAGGGTATTTAAATCCAGTAGAATATCAAGATCATGGAATGTGTAAATCATATGCTAAGATATTTTAATTCAAAATAATGATATTGGAAAAGAAATTTGAGGATGACCACTAACCATGTTAGAATGATGAGATCTACAATAATGTTTTTAATGGAAAATGGGGTTAGCATAACCTCTCATCAAGAAAAAAATATTCATATGGTTGGTAATGTTGAAAATTATGTCATGGATATCATCAATTAGTATAAATGTCATTTTAATTTTGAAAAATCTCATTACTAATTTCCAATAATGGTTTAAGATGATTCAAATGATTTAGGAATAAAGTGGGTTTATGGAAAAATGATATTCCAGAATAGTTTAATAACCTAAAAGATTATGACACTATATATTTAATACACTATTAGGGTGAAGGGATATAGTAGAAAATGGATTCAATTTTCATCAACTCATTAGGTTCATCTTCTATAATGTTTTCCAATACTAGGGGGTTCGGCGATCATAGTTTGAATTTTACTAGGTTTATATGGTGAACCCAAAAGCTTTGAATCCTTTCCCTTTTTCACTCCTTATTTTACCAAAGACCTAAAAGAGTTAGGATTAAAGAGTTGATAAATGATTTTTTCTTATCCCATCCATTTCTGTATTTCAACCTGATAAGTATTTTCACTTATGTTTTTTTAAAATTTAAGATTGTGTAATTTAATCCATAGAGTGATTCATTTTAACAACATACAACATTGACTAGATGACACATCCAGTTATATGAGAGAAATTGAATCAACATAAATGATGTACCCCACATTAGTGTATGTGACCAAAAAAGGTAATAAATTATGTTTCCAATGGAAGTATCTAGGAGAAGTAGATTTATTGATTGGAGATAGGTTATCTAAATACCAAGCCTAATATAGAATGACCCAACATGAATGAGAGAGAGAATGCACATGGATGGGTTCAATGGTGATGGTACTTTCATCTAGGCCCAAGACTTAAATATACATGCATCCCTACATATCCTGAATAAATAAGAATCAAGACACATGTAGTTCTTATAAAATATTCTCCTCATAGATCAAGATTATATATATGAAAGAAGAATTTTTCTATTCTGGTTCGGATTCCAAACTTGAATAGAATCCCATATTATGACCAATATAATGTATTGAAGGATTGTTGGGGTATGAAATTTTATATAAACATGGGAATACCAAACACTAAGATATAATTATTAGGAATTGAGGTATTTTTTTCCAGGTATTAGATTATGAATGGGGACACATATTAAGAACCATGACAAGGGTGTGTCTCTCATATAGGGAAAAATCAATCCATAAAAATGAATCATTATTTTATGACTATGGTATTGTAGGATAGATCATATTTTATTACAACAGCCATAGATTTTATAAAATATTTCTCATTAAATAATTTTATTTCACCAATAGTTTTTGAAACCCACAATACTGAGTTTAATAGAACCATGATACATTAATAAAATATTATTATTTGACTATTATAAATTATAGGTCTATTTCATGAATGTATTTTATGTTATTTTAATACATTAATTTATATAATTTAATTGATAATCATGTCAATTGTTGTAATTTTTTACTTTTTTATGGAAGGATGTAATGAATCTTTTGAAAATGATCAAAAAGAGATGAATATGGGTGAAAAAGACACTTTGTGATGCTTCTCTTCACTTGTGGTATGACACTTGATTTTTTAAGCTAGTTCATGATTGAAGAACTTAGACATTCACATTTTTAGGTAGTTTAATTAAACCAAACCATGATTTTTCACCACTTCCCAGCAAGACAAGAAATTTAGATTCACAATAAGTGATTTTTACACATCGTGAAAATTGTTCATGAAGTGAATGTTCAGGATAGAGAAAGATATGAATAATTTTTTGATGATGTTTATTACATGCCACATAAATTTACACCTCAAGAAACATTTAGGAAATATAAAATTTATGCTACTGGTGACCAAGGCTTTGGTATAAATACTTATATACTTCACTTCTTGACAATTTCTTTGAGGGATATCTAGAGGATAGTGACACACATGGATGCCTACCAAAAAACATGCACCACCATAGAGCCCTGCTTCTCCAAATTTTTATAGGTTTTTCTTATTCATTTCTAAAACATCTCACAGATAGAATGAGGGGGAGATATCCTAGAATGAGTTATAAAATAGGTTTTATTGTATGAGTTATTTTATTTTTTATTTCAATTTATGTTGGGATTTCATGTTCATTCTTTATAGAGATATAATTTTATATTCTTATTTCATGTTTATTGTGAGTAGGGTAAGGAAAATGATTTAATTTATTTCATTATTTTAGAATGTAAATTTGCTAAGTTAATTGAATACCTTTGTTCAATGTGACTTTTAGGGGTGATAATTATTCTTTGACCATTTATTTTGTTTCTCCCCTATATTAAAATAAGGTTTCTAGTTAACCATTCTTTACAATCTGAAGTATATCATCATGAAAAAAAGATAGTTTGGGATGGATCGAATTTACGATGACCATTGGAAAAACTATAACCTTATTTTTAGGACTAAATGATTGTTAATTAATTAGTTTTTACCTTTTTTCCCATTAACAAAGATTCATTACCACATGAAACTCTTTGTTTCTATTTTCTTCCACCACATTCTTCACCAACAACATGCTTAGTAGATTAGTTTCAATTTCTTCATATCAATATTAGTTTAGTTATTTATTAAAAATTAATATTTTATATAACCTTATCTATTTGGGTTCGACCTAGGACAAAAACTTCCAATACTACATTATAGTTTAGTGGTTTGTTTGATTCGTGTTATAAATTTCAAAATTGGGTAACCCTGCGAGAAATAACGACACCCTGCAGCCTATCAATAACATTACCAATTAATAGATATATATGAGTAGTGTTAAATAATTTGTATGATTTATAAAAACATCATACACAATATATATTTATTGATTAATTCCTAGGAAATGGACAATCAATTTTTCTCAAAGTCATATAATTCATAAAAAATAAAATTACTTCAAAATAATTTTGATTTATTTTTGTGAGAAAATATTATATTTTTAAAAATATTAGAGTTTATTTCATGAAACTAGAAAAAATTAGTAAATCCAAATATGAAAATTATCTTAGGATGAATTTCTGGTATTTTTTTAAAATATTGACTTCTTAGTGAATGGTAAAAATACTTATTTTTAGTAAAAACTGTATTTTTGTTTCAATCATGTAAAAAGTTCCATTTTATTTTAAAATTGATTTAGAGTAAAAAATTAGTATATTTTAAATAATATAACTATGTTCATTGGAATTAATTTTTGGTTTCATTTTATTATAAAAACATTTTTATATGTAAAATTAATTTTTGCGGAAATTTTTTTTCAGACACCCAATGTATTTTTATGTTAATAAATTAAATTAATAGATATTGATTAATTATATTTACTAAATGTATATATTATTTAATATATCAAATTCTTTGAATATTCACAAATATTTTTGTAGGAATAAGGTAAGAATAAATCTAGTTTAATGCTTAAAATATATTTTTTTAAATCAATTTTTGGCGTATTCTGCGCAATTACTTTAAATTAAGTTCTACCATTTATAGGTATCTAATTATATAAAATGAATTTAATATTTATAATCATTATGTTAAAAATTTATAAATATTCCGCTTTTATTTTTTATTAATATGAATATTAGCCGTTGGAAAATTGATCTCCTCAAAAAATGGTAAATTATGTTAATCTATGTGATAAATAAGTTTTAAGACTATTATTTTTCATTATAATTCTTATTGGATGAAGGTAATTATATCCTTACCACCTTATGTTCTAGATGTATTTTTTTAATGGAAACATTTCCTTGGAAATGACATATATATTATTTAAATCAAAGAAAATTAAAAAATGTCACTCTCTTAGGTTTAAATATCATTTATGGGTTCACATAGGAACAAAAAATAGTTATGAATGAATATTAATAGTAATTTTTTGAATAATGAAATAATATTAATTATGGAAATTTATTTATAATTTGTAGTTATTATATAATTACCATAAATATTCACACAACGCCAAAATAATATTTATTCAGTTAATGTAAAAATAAAATAAATGATAATAAAATGGTAAATATGATATATTTGGAGTTATTTATAGTATTCCAAGAATTATATATGGGTATATAAGTTATTATTGTTGTTTTAAAAGATTATATTTGATGTAAAACTTTATATTTATGTCATTTATGTCAAATTAAATGAATATTGTAAAAATTGAAAATAATGATATTTTATCAAAATAATATATTTTTAAATGGTTTAAATATTATTAAAAATTTTAAAAACGAAAAGGTGGATATTATATGGAATAAATTTTATTTAAGTGGCCGTCTA
Organism: Viscum album; assembly: GCA_963277665.1. Lineage (NCBI taxonomy): Eukaryota > Viridiplantae > Streptophyta > Magnoliopsida > Santalales > Viscaceae > Viscum > Viscum album. The sequence goes on along the minus strand of OY728135.1, from coordinate 1,231,451,167 downwards.
TGGCCCAATTTTAACCTTATAAGTTAAAATTACATCCCTTTTATATTAAAAAAGATCTTATCATTGTTAAAATTATAATTGAATGATTAAGGGTTAATGAAAGTGATAAGGATCAAAATTACTCCAAAACTAGTCCAAATTAGATTTTTTATGGTATTACAACCCTATCACGAGATATATTTTAATACCTAGATAATTAAGGTAATTTATATATAGAATTAATTTATTATAATTTAATCTCTTGAGAAATTCCAAAAGTACTAATCACCTCAATTAGGAAAGGGCACCTCCACTCTCACGGATTTACACCACATTGAGTCTTATATATCAACCCAAATCTAACATTTTATCTTTAAAAAAAATTTATGCACATTTAATTTATTTGTTCCCAAAATACCAACCCTATAGCCTTTATAGGAGATCTAAAGTAGTCATTTAAAAGAAGAGATAATCTCCTTAACTAATCTCTTTATTTTCTACTCATTTTTCACTCTTATAAATATATTTTATTTATAATAAATTAATAAATTACGTATCTAAAATATTATGAAATATTATTTTTATTTTTATGATACCAGTATATGTCATCTTTACCATTAAATGAGAAGTGAAAGTTGCACTCATGTGTACATACGGCTTACCATCTCCACATAGCAATTCGATTCATTTTTCATCACAATATTTTATGGATTTATAGTATGATGGGATAAATGTTTGTATATTATCTTTAAGTTATAATTATCCTTAATGAATTATATTATCACATCTACATACTTACCATATAATCTGTTGGGTAATGATAACATCATTCATGTGCAAGTGTGGACTACCACCTCCACGAAGTGATGTGAATCATTTTTCATTTACATTTTACATGGATGGAAATTTGGATGGGTTTGATGAATATATATGATATATATAATATAAAAATAATACTATAAATGTGAATTAATATTTACCTTTCTTTCATTATGTCCTTTAAAAAATGAAAATAGAGTCCATGTGTACGTACAACCTACCGTCTCCATGAACAAGTGAAATTCATGTTTATATCTATAACTTTTATAGATGACAATAAATATGTATATAATGAATATATTTTATATTTATATTATTATTAAAATTCTTATGTTAATTTAGCTATTATCAAAATACAAGTACCAAAACTATCATACAAAAATGTACAAGAAAAACAAAGCACATATCACCTAGGATGGTGATTTTAATAAATAAGTGTCAGAAAAATGGGTGATAAAAGGTTATAAGTAAATCATATATGGTATTATATATATTATTACGGTTATTTAATTGGTTTATAATAATTCAATATTTCTTATACTTATGTTTACAACATGTATGAATGAAGTTAGACTTAAAGTAATGGGTTTTTGTCTTGTTTTTATTTAAGAGGTACACATGCCATATACACCACTTGTTTTTTTTGTGGTGTATCTGATACCCATGAATGTATTTTAAGATTTTTATTAGGAAAATTATGAAATATAAATATCCGTATAAATTTATTTCTTTCTTGGGTCTTATGATTCAATTTCTACCAAAGTGTTAGGGGGTGTTATGTTATAATCTCATTGTTTATTAAGATTGTTTATGAATAAGTTATGATGATGAAATATTATAATATTACTCTTAATAAACTAATAAATTTTTATATACTATTTTTATTTCGTAAAGTAATTTTTTTCTTTAATTTTACTCATCCCATTTACTCTCGATACCGAAAATTTGTTTTTAAGGAAAATCAAAATCATTTCACTCTTAAGTTGAAAATGATTTTTCTTCCATGTATGTGTTTTCTATAAATTTTTTAAAGAAAGTTTTTAATATTATTCACTGGTTGTTTAAAATAATTTTTTGTCATTTTTAATTTTTTATAAACAAATTTGTAAAGAATCATCATTTTTTTCAAATAAGGTACATTTTTACTTTTCTGATAAAAGTATGGAAGCAATGAAGTTTTTAAATTATATGAAATGAATATCTTTTACCACCATAGTGAATAATTATTTCAATTAATGTTTTCTTAAAAATTATAAAATGTTATTTTAAAATAAAATTTTATTCTTTTAAATGATTTGATTTTAAAAAAAAATAAGTTATTTAAAAATGGGGAGGTTATTTTCCTCAATAAATTTTTAATCATATTTTAATGGTTTTTTATTAATCAAATACAAAACCCTTGAGTTCACTTAATATTTACTAGGGATATGATCCATGTATTCCATACTTATTATTTTCATGGATATTGTATAAATATTATGAGAAAATATTTATGTAGACCATTTTTTCCATGGGTTATAACGTAATGAAATGATGAAATTTTTATGAAACCCATCTTTCATGGGTTTTTATATGATGAAATATTTATAAGACACATTTTTTCTGGATTTATGATATGATGAATGATTTATGATATTGTAGGTCACATATATATGATTTTAATTAAGTCATGTGTGGGAACTATATATCCCTCCAATGCATTGGGTAAATATTCATCTCTCATGAGATAAATTGGACTAGTATGAGGAGAAGCCCCATTTAAAAAAAGGGACTTTGTCCACTATGATAGTATTGGAGGTGAAACACGACTACTATGATGTTTTAAGGATTAACCCATTCAATTATTATAGTCTTAAAATAAATAATTTACTACTAAGAAAAGTATTTTATATGCTTATGTTTATGACACAAATCATTATCCTATGCCTATGTTAAACTTTCACATTTCATGTTGTTTGATCCTTTATGATTCATGTATTATTAAACAGCATGTTTTACTCCATGACTTGGGATTATGATCTTTCATATACATGATATTATTTTAAATTGTTATTCTAATGTTCTTATGCCCTTATGCTCATGTTATACTCAAGTGATCATTGTTGCCTACCTTGTTTACCCATATTGAACATATGAGCTCACCCATTATTATGTTTCCTTTCCCAATTTTATGAAGAATGGTACTAAGTACGATAGGTCTAAGAATGGTTTTAGTTATTAATAACTTAGTGGGAGAAAATCTATATCTTAAATTAACTAGTTGTTTATGTACACAAGCTTCCAAAGGCACTAGACCTATAAAATTATGAAATTTAATGGTATTTTACATAATGAATATCCATCTATTAAGATGTGATATCTATGTATGAAAAGTATGGGTAGTTGGTATCAGAGTAAGGTTTAGTTAACCTTGAAAAAATATAATGGAAAAACCTTAGTGTGAACCCTAGATATGATTCCGAGTATTGGATAGAATCCTAATGTTTTAGTAATGATCATGAATGACCAAGGTTAATCCATAGGTTTCATAAAAGGATGTTTCACGGTTTAGATATCCATTAAATTATTTTTCATGATTATGTGCTTTACCACTATGATTATTGTTTGTCAAATTATGATTTTTGATTTTATTCCATGGATTTAATCTTAAGAAATCATGTTAATGATGAATATTATGTTTAATGTAATTATTTCCCTCATGAGAAACCAACTAAAATAAGAGATGGAATGAAAACCCTTGTGATTTTACATAATTAGATATATAATTATATGATTAATAATATCAACTTTTGTGAGTTTCCTCACACACCTAATATGATAAAGATGTAGTTTCAAAAATACCATGGAGGAAAGAATATTTAACTTCCAATATGTCCATAATTTGGGAAGAATCACTCAAGTGAATGTCTTATAAGAACAAGAATATATTTTGAGTGTGTAATTGAAGGACATAAAGAAAGTAATTACTGTGGAAAAATAAAAATATTGGTTAATTCAATTGAAGAAAATAATGGTCTCCCTAAGTTATATTAATGTATTTAATGTTTTAAATGTTGAAAGTACTTTCATTATTAAAATAGATTTCCTGGGCGGAATACAAGAGAATAAAATTAGTAAGTTTATATAATAATTTTTTTTACCGATGATGATGAAGAGGCTAAAGATAACGTATAAAAGGTATGGGATGTTTCAATAGTTTTTATTATGTTAAAAGAAATAATATTGATTAAATTGAGGTTTATAGATCTTAAGATGTGATTTTTATTTCATATTGTAGGAATTAATTTTTGGTTAATAAGATGATGAAGTCTATTTAATAGTTTATGAAGGATGATTGAAGTGTTTATATATTTGAATTCAAGAATTATGTTGTATAAATGTTGTACTAATGATATTTTAGTTATAAAAATTATGCCATATCTTAGGATTATTCTATGTTAGTTTTTATTTAAGGAGTTGAAAAAATATTTTGAATGGTATAAATAACAAAGAAAAGTGATTTAGTTGTAAGGTGATATTTTTATAGAACACAAGATTAACAGAATGATACACATTAATATGTGACCAATGTTGATATAATAATTTTTAGTTGGGATAATGTTATTATTTCCAATGATAGTATTGTTAACCTTGAGATTATTCGGTGATTTGATAAAAAAGTGATTTAGGTCATCTTTGATGAAGTTTGTTGGATTTTTTTATTTTTAAAATATATTCAATAGTTTTGAACTTTTTTAACTAATAAGGATTGTGTTAATTTGGGAAGCATATATATTTACAATTGTGGTTAAAAAATAGTTTATAGATACAGTCATGGGTTTATAAGTTTATGTTTGATCGTATTTTCCAAGATATCAACTTCGTACTTTAATGTTTTAAGTGATGTGATTTTGATACTCCAATGTGGTTTAAATACCCTTTGGGGTAGGGATATAATTTTATGATAAGTTAATTATATAATACTAGAGAGTGTGATATATATAATCTTAATGGTTAAAAAATGATTCATTAAAAATGTGTTATTTTTGGAGATATTTATGGTCAATTTGAGGATTACTTTTTAGGTTAGTATCTAAATTTTATTCTTGTTATATTGGTGAAGTTAATTACATTATAAGATTACATAGTGATTTACCATTTTAATTAATGATATTTGATATATGGTTCATTGGGTTTATGTAAACATATCCCTTAGCTTCAATATATGATTTAACATAAATGAATTTTGTTTAAGAAAGGAATTAAAAAATTTAAGATGTTAGTTGAAGGGTATAATATATCCTTTGAGATTAAAATATGACTTAATGTTGAAAATATTGAGGTTATTAAGACTTAAGAGATTAATATTCTATTTATTCATATAAAGTTTTATTCATTTTTAGAATTATCTTTTACTAGCAATATTTTTTTAATTTGTAACAATAGAGTGGATTATCTTGATATTATTTTTGGTCCTTTAAAATTGAGGCTTAAAAAATTCATCTCAAATACTCATCACTTGGAGCAATATATTTGGTTGTAGTGGAAATTGATAAATGTATGAAACTATACATTTTAGGAAATTATATTTACTTATGGTAAAGTAATTTCTAAACACTAGGAACTGGATATTAAGAAAGAAATATTTTCATATAACCTTTAATTTTGATTAATTGATATTCGTTTAATCCCTTACTGATTTATAGATTTTTTTAATGTTATCTTTCACGAGACCATGTTCTCTATCACTTTAAACTATTCCTTGGGCATTATTTTTTTCTTTTGGTTCTATGTTTTAACTTCACACATATGTTCTCCTATTTTTAAACCTATTTTTATTTACCATTTTACTTCCCCTTTCCTCTTTCTAAGAGGAGTTTTTATTAACCCTATTTATGATGTGGGTTTCAAACAAAATAATTTCAAAATATAAAAAAAATTATTGTCGAGCACACGTTCAAATTTTGATCATGTTATTTTTTAAAGGGGGATAGCATAACACCTCAATATTTTAGAAAATATTTCTCTTTAAATAATTTTATTTATTTTATATTTTGTGTTGCAGACAACATTGAGTTTAAACAAACCACGATATCTTATATAAAAATTATTTTGTGATCGTTATAACAAAGCTGTTAAGTTGGTTGTTATGAATAAGTGTGAATATTTTATGAGATATATAAAAATGTATTAATAAATATAAATTTATTTTATAACTATTAAGATATTAGAAATATACTTCTTGAAAAGTTATGTTATTCTTAAAAATATATTTCCTTCAAAATGATATTTATTTCTTTTCGTGAGAAAATATTATATTTTTTAAAATTTAAAAAAAAAATCATAAAATTGAATAAATTTTTAAAATCATCAAATCGACATTATATTAAGTTTAATTACATTGATTTTTATGAAAAGATTGATTTTCTTGTGAATAGTGAAAAATACTTATTTTTATTAAATACTGTATTTTTAATACCAGCGTGTACAATGTTCTAGTTTTCATTTAAAATGATTTCAGAGATAAATAAGTTTTATTATATTCCAAATAATCCATTTAAGATAATTTTAATTCATTTTATGTTTGAATTTATTATAAAAATATTTTCATATATAAAAAGGTATTTTCCTAAAAATGTTTTTATGAGTGCATTTTTTTTATATGAATAAATTATATTAATATCTATTAATGAATTATTTTAATTAGATATATATTTTTTTATTTCATAAATTTTTCTAAACATTCAGAAAATATTTTTCTAGGCATTGGAAAAGAATAAATCTAGTTTTATGCTTAAACATGTGTTTGTTTGAAAAAATAGTTTTCATCACATTTTGTGCACTTACATTAAAATTAATTTATTCCATGTATTGTTATTAAATTTTATAAAAATATTTAAATGTTTATAATCAAGATATTCAAATTTGGTAAATATGAAACTTTTATTTTTGTTCAATATGAATAGCAACCGTACTAATACTTCTCATCTCACTAAAGGATAATTATGATTGATCAAGGTAAAAGATAAGTGATAAGACCATAATTTATTATCCTAATTCTTATTGGATGATTTTAATTCATCCCTTATAACATTATTCTTTAAATTTAGTTGTTTAATGTAAATGATTCCATTAAAAGGACATATATTACTTAATTCAAGTTAAGTTACATAATATAACTCTCTTAGTTTTAAATAACCTTTATTTGTTCACATTGGTACAAAAAATAGTTATCAAATAATATTAATATTTATTTTGTTTTTAATAAAAAAAATTAATTATGTGATTTTATTTATAATTTTTAGGTATTATATAACTACCTTAATTGCTTACACAGCAACAAAATATTTTTTATTTAATTAATTGAAAAATAAAATAAATGATATTAGAAATATTAAAAGAAATATAATTTGGGTTATTTATAGTGTTATAAGAATTTAATAGGTTTATATGAAATATTATTGTTGTTTATAATTATTATATTCTAATTTATACTTTTTATTTATGTTTTTTAAGCCAAATTAAATTAATAGTGTCCAAATTGACAATAATGATATTTTATCAAAATAATATTTTATTAAATTATTTAAAGATCAGAATAATATTAAATAATACATGGCTTAATGATATGGTCAAAATTGTAATTACATATCTATTTAGTTTCAAATTTTGACATTATATGTAAAAACATACAACCCTTTAATATTAAAAAGGATGTTATCGTAGTTAAAATTAAAATTGGTTAAATAAGGGATAATGAAAATGATAAGGTTTAAAAGGTGACCAACACTTTTATAAATTGTAATTTTTTATGGTATTAAAACCATATCATTCCTTATATTTTAATCCCTATCCATTTTGATGAATTCTTCTTATGAATTAATTTATTATGATTTAATCTTTGGAGAAATTACAATATTTCCTCTCACCTAAATTATAAAAGGTCACATCCTGACATACTAATTTACACCAAATTTATAATACTATATTTAATGATGTAAATAAATTTATCTTCATAAATTATCTAAAAGCATTATATAGGTTCTTTTCTTCCCAAAATACCAATCCTAGATTCTTTATAGAAGATCTGAAGGAGTAATTTCAAAGAAGAGGTAATCAACTTAACCGATTAATTTCTATTATGATCTTAATTACATCTTATAAATATATTCTATTTATCATATAATAATAAATTTATTAAACTAAAAGTTATTAAATTTTATTATGATTATGAAAAAACCATTATGCACCCTCTTTCTTATCAAACAAGAAGTGAAAGTATCACTCATGTGTACATATGGCTCACCATCTCCACATAACGATACAATTCATTTTTCATCTCTATATTTTTTGGATGGGTATTATGGAGGGTGTAATGTTTATATATTATATTTATTATATGTTTATAATTATGTAATTATAATATCACATCTACCAACTAACCATCTAATTTTTTGGGAAACAATAATTTCGTTTATGCGTATGTGTAGACTACATCCACCATAGAGCAATTCAATTATTTTTTTCATTTATATTTTACTTGGATGGTAATATGAATTAATTTGTTGAATATTTATTATATATTTTTTATAAAAATAATCATATAATTTGATTTAATATTTACCTTTCTTTCATCCCATCTATCGTATAATGAGAACAATATTTAAGCATACATATTACCTATCATCTCCATGAATGATGTAATTAATTTTTCTATCTCTAACCTATATGGGTGACTCTAAATATGAATATAATGAATATATATTATATTGATATAAATATTAAAATTCTTGATTTGATCTAATAATGATCAAAATATAAGGATCATAACTATCATACCAGAATATACATGAAAAATGAAGTAGATTTCACCCCAAATAGTGATTTAAATAAAAAGGTATTAACAAAAGGGTGATAAAAGGTTATAAGTAAATAATATATGGTATGATATATATAAATAAATGGGTGATTAATATTTACAAAATAAATCTATATTTTTTTATACAGGAGGTTCCAATGCACATGAAGGAAGTCGTACCTATGGTAATGGATTTTCATCTCACATTTATTTCTATGGGACACATGCCTTATACAATACTTATTTGTTTTTGGTGTATATACTAACCATGAATATTTTTTTGTGATTTTTATCATGAAAAATTTATGCTATAATTGTACATATAAATTTCATTCTTTCATGGGTCTTCTTATTTAAAAGTTAACAAAGTAGTAAGGGTTTTATGCTATAATTTCATTGTTTATAAAGATTTATTATGATTAGGATATGATGATGACATATTATGATTTACCTCCCAATAAACATATAAATTTTATCATCCTATTATTATTTATTTAAAATAAATTTTTCTGTTCATTTTTTTCATATTGTGTACTCAAGAGATTGAAAATGTGTTTTCAAGGAAATTCAACTTTATTTATTTATTCAAATGAAAACCCCATTTTCTTCCATATACATGTTTTCTAAAAATATTTTAAATAATATTTTTCTATTATCCTATGATTTTTTAAAATCATGTTTACCCCTGTTTTAATTTTTGTAATATGGTTTGAAAATAATATTTCTATTTTCAAAATGAGGTACTTTGTGACTTTTCTAACAAAAGTATGGAAGGAATGTTTTCTTTAATATACAAAATGAAAGGATTTTCCAAAATACATAACTAATTTTTTCTTATAAGATTCATTTATAATTTTATAAGGTGTTTTTCAATAAAAAAATCCTTTATAAATGAGAAAAAATGAAACTTTTATTTTTCTTAAAAATTTTTTAATGATATTTTAAGGTAATTTTTACTCATGAAAGACAACAAACATTGATTTCATTTATTATTACCTATGGGTATGATCCAAGGATTCCATATTTATTCCATCTCTATATGATTTATGAAAATGATTACATGATATTTATGAAACCCATTTTCCTTTCCATAGGTTATGTTGTGATGAAATGATGAAATACTTATGAAACCCATTTTTTATGGGTTTTGATATGATAAATTCTTTTGGATATTGTGGAACACATATGTATTATTTTCATTATGTGATGGGTGGGACCAATATTTCCTTCCAGTTCATTGGGTAAGATTGACATCTCGTGATATAAAAAGGACTGGAATGGGGGTTGAACCCAAATCAGTAAAGGACCTTTTCCACAATGATAATATTGGGAGTGAAACCTGACTAATATGATGGTTTTGGGAGTGAAAATATTCCACTATGATAGTTTTGGAAATTATTTCTGACTACAAATTAAATGATTTTATATGATTATTTGTTTTCCAAAATTAATGTCTTATGCATATGTTTAACTTTTATGGTTCATGCACTTTGATTATTTTATGATTCAATACTTATTAATTGCCATGTTTTATTCCATGATTCAAGATTGTGATATATGATATAAATGATATGATTTTCAAATGTTATTATCATGCTCTAATACCCCTTTTTTGTTTTTACCAATTGATCATTAATATCTCCCTTGTTTACCCTTATTGAGAATTCAAGATCACCAATTTTTATGTTTCCTTTTTCTGGGTTATGATGAAAGGTACTAAGTATGATATGTATAAAAATGGTGATAGTTTTTTAGAACATGTTTGGAGTCAATATATATATTTTATGAACTAGTTGTTTGTGTGTCCAAGTTTCCAAAGGTACTAGACCTATACAATTTTTTATGTAATGTTATATTATGTAATTAAAATTCATATATTAATATTTGATATATATATATATATATATGAAAATTATGTGTTTCCATAGTAATGATTTTTAATTTCATGCGATAAGGACTAAAGTGTCATTCTAGTTGTTGTCATACAGTAAGGGCTTTATATAATGTATTTTATAATGAAATTTCATAAGAAAAAAATGAAAAATGGTTCAACTCATGTGTCGAGTTAATGTGATTGACCCAAATTTTATGACTTGACCATAGAATAGGGGGTTTTATTGAGATAAGATTTGAGTTTTGGTATAAGGTAGGTGACCTGGATGTAATCATGTATCCTTAAGTAACATGAATCAAGAAATATAATGTTATGATATATAGGGGAATTTTATTTTGGTTTGATATTAGAGTCAGATGAAGATCCAAAGTTATAACTATTATAAGAGATATAGGTTTAGAATTCTAATATATAGTATATTTAGATGGGTTGAATTCTAGTGTATTTTGGGTGAATGTAACATTTTAATTGGTCAGGGACAGAATATCCAGGAATCACTACATATCCTATAATAACAAGAATCAATCTGTAGCTAGTTCTGATATATAGGATCTCATTATATATATATATATATATATATATCTTATAAAATAGATAAAGGTGGAAATATATATATTCTCTAGTGATAAATATAGAACAAACCCCATCTGAATTTGGAAAGGGGTTGTCACAATAGAAAATCCAAATATATAAATGGAATGAATACCTAGGACACATATAACATATCTTGTAATTAATATATTTCTCATGGTAATTGGAATCAAGATACACATAGTTATATTAATTTTATTATGCACTATGGAAATTTAGGTGAAAGTGAAATTTTTGTTTGGCTTTGGGATACAAGATAGATGTGTTACTATGTATCATGTGATAAAAGGAAAGAAGTTACACATAGTATTGCTATATAGGATCTCCTCATTTAGATATTTATTTTATATGGGAGATAAAGGGGAAAACATGTGGATGTTATGGTGAGAAATAAGTATGAAACTCGAGTTAACTTAGGAAAGGGGCATCACAATAGAAAAGAATGATATGGAAATGGAATCAATAGTTGGTCCCAAGATAAGATATCTTGAAATCTCTACATATATCATTGTAACTAGAATAAATCCACATGTAGTTCTATTAATGCATAATTTTATATCATATTTTAGGTGAACCATGACATGAGGTTCATTCAGTGTGACTATAACCATTAAAAATACCCATGTAAATAAAACTCTCATGTAAATGAAGCTCTTAGATGGGGAAATTTATGATTTGAGGATGCAAGGAATAGACGTATACAATCATTTTAACATAATATATGACAAACCACTCTAAATAGTTTACAATCATGTGATATAGACTATATTTAATGAAATTTAAATTCATGAAACAACTAATTGGGTGTTATTTTGTTTATAGTCATATATATATAACTAGGATGTTATTTAGTTTAAAATCTTATAATAGAGACCTTTATATATATGGTTTTTCATATATTCAACTCATTACCAAAATGAAGTGACTTCGTCTCAGTGTAGGGTTAATTGAGAATCCTAATGTGAATTAGTGAGGTCTAAAACACCAAGATAAAGTAAATTCTGATGGTATAATACTTACGGCTAGGTCCAAGATAAGAGGTCTGGAAAATATTATGTATAATGTAATGATAAAAATCAAAACACATAAATTTTTTATATTCTTACCTGTAAAAAAATAATACTCCCGAGAAGGGAAGGTGTATTAGGATCTTATAATATGGATGATCTATATAATAGGAGTACGTTCCCCAAATTATGGAGACCCAAACTCGAGGGAATGGTTTTTAAATATAGTGGTTATTTTTCATTTTTATAAGTTTTTGCACAAGGAACTATTCATTTGAAACACATAAATAGATCTTAATATCATGGAGGGAGAATAATTCTTATTATATGGGCTACACGGAGCAGTTTATGTTCATACATAGTGAACCACATATAATTTAGTTTGATATCATGTGATAAGGACCAATTATATATTATAGTTCAAGTTCATTTGACAATGATCAATTCTAATCAGTTTAGAGTCTTAAAAAATATACTTCTTTTTTAGTAGTTTTAAATTATTATAAAAGTGACTCTTTATATTTAGTTTATCATCTTGTTTTTAGGATGATGGTCCATTGTGAATTTACGTGAAGTGCTTCTTAAGAAACCATTCATCGGGGTTTGGTGTGATACACTCTTCATATACCCTGATCAAGAAATAATCTCTTTCAAAATAGACTTTATGTATGGCATATGACCTCTACCAATTCATCTTAATATTTAGAGGCGTATTTCTAGGTATAATGGGATTTCTCAAGGCAAGTACCACTTCTCCCTAGAAAAACATGTGAAGGTGAACCTTTTGTATAATGATCATGTGAATTGATTTTGATAGACCAACAAGTTTTTATGTATATGAAACCTTCCACATAAAGCATCTATAATTAATCTAACCAAATCCAGGACTTCTCGACTTCAAATATTTGATTGTAGATGTTAATATGAAGTGATGGTAGTTAGACCTCCATAAACAAAACTATCGATATCCTCTATACAAGTGAGTATGGAGTCGCATGTGAGCTAGTATGTGTCATGATGCGATAAGCCCACAAAGAATGTAGGATTTTTTATCAATTATTTTTTATCTTTTCGGCCATCTTCGATATGATATTAGATAGAATTTTTCAAACGTCTCTATCCATATATCCTCTATTGTATAATAGACGGATGAATAGTTATTGTGGATATTATATTCTTGAAAATCCTTTTCAACTCAAAAATTATAGAAATTGGTGTCACCTTACAATAATATTATATGAGGGACACCAAATATAGTAATGATAATATAATTCATTTAATTGATGGTATCCTTTATTTCAAACTTCCTTGATTAATATAGCCTTGGTCCACTATGAGAATAAATAAATGGTAGTAAGGATGTACTAGAACTACCAAACTATGGCTAAGGGATATGGCCCCATGACATATATCCCCCATATGGTAAATGAGAATTTTTATTTGGTGGTGTTGAATAATTATGGGGTTTTTTCAATGAATTTATCATATATCAGACAATCATGGCACTTCTTTGTTAATTTCATGCAGCTCATCATCATTGGTGGATATAAATACCCAAACCTCTTAATTTGATGAGAGAACCTGGTTCTTAATTAATGGGTACCACAATCACCATCATGTACCTCTTATATGATAGAAATGGTCTCTCCTCCTCCAATTCACTTGAGGAGGATTCCATCAAAGCCACATTTTTTAAGGAATTTATATGAATTTGATTCATCACAGTGGTTAAAGATTATTAACCATCCCTAGATCTATTATTTCATGCATCCATAATGTGACAAAGTTATATTTTGAATATAATACATGGTGTGAGATATCCATATAACTTTGTAATTGTTCAGTGATGGTATATCCTCTCATTGATCAAGGGTGGTGTTGAACTCACAGCTTTAATCCATGTCACTAGTAACAAATAGATATACCATACTATGTTGTTTAATATGAATGAATATCTCATTTTGGTCATGATATTCCATGTATATATCTATATTGTCTACTAGATCGAATTAAGCATTCTTCAAACTTGTAATGTGAGATATTTTTAGTTCTAAAGGGATTTCTTTATAAAACCAAATATATAATCAAGAAAGGGAATCAATTGTTTGTTTTTAATGGAATAATCACAATTGATTTTATTTATTACCAAATCTAAATTACTATTGATTTTTATTTTAGGTAGTGGTATCTAAAGGGAAAATTCCAAGACTACAATGATGTTCTAGTTTGAAAACTCATTATTTTTTTGTCCTTTTATATTATGAAGGAATAATTTGAAATTATAATAGATAAGGGGATGAATATAATATCTATAACAACCCGGTTGAGTTTCGGTCTTTCCATCCTTCTTCTTATTGGTCTCCAATAAGTTCCATAAACTGAATCTTCCATGATTGTGGGTTTAATGGAAGGAAAATATTTTTTTAATTAGGGATATTCTTATTTAATAATTAATTCTTTAGAATGGGGTGTACTATGAAGAGGTAACTTAATTATTTCCATTTTATAACCTTCTAAAATATGATACAGATATCAAAATGTCCTAGAATGACTACCCACCATGCTAAAATCCTAGTAAACCTTAGGTGACTAGGTATATATTTGAGCAGATAAACTTGAGAAACAAAATTAACTTTATGTTAATGTAGATAATTTCTAAAGATTTTAACTATAAAGATCAATGCAAGGAATTTTTTCTAATATCTAAATATAAAATCGTAGCATCCAACATCTTTTTTTAGATAATAAAAGTAATTTTACACTCATTCAAAATTCTTCTATGTAAGGTGGTCCTCAATAAATTTCGGTAGGGTCACCACATATGGGATGATTGGATTCTTTTCTAATGGTAAAATAAAAACGATGGATGGAGGACATCCTACTTATAAACATCATAATAATTTTAGAAATTTTAATCCCATTGATAGGTAACCCATTTCATAGTTATCTTTGTATAGGGAAAAAATTTCCATAAAAGTTATCTATGAATCTCTTTATATATGCAAGTCCTCCCTATAGTCTTCTAAATTATTTATGGTATTTAAAAATTGGTCTATAAAGTATCAACTTGGTATTTTCTAGGATAACATAGATTTCATGATGGTGTACCATAAAGCTAAGGAATATCCCTAATTTTACCCTAAATGAACATTTTAATGGGCAAATCCTCAAGTTATGTTGTTGAAATTTGTTGAAAATGATTTCAAGATCGACAAGGTGACCACAACATTATTAATAATTTACCTCCAGATCAACCACATATCACTCCATGGTTTCCACTAAAAGAAGTTAAAATAATGGTAAATGAAAAATTGGTGTGTGGATCCATCAATAATTAATCCAAATTGAATTACTTGGTATCATTATACCCCTTAATATTCCCTGAAGGTATTGTATTAATCATTTTTTTGGGAAATTCGGATCTATTTACAGTTAGAATATCCACTCATGGAGGATAGGTCTTGAAATCCAATTGTTTCATTGATCAATAGTTCTATGAGTGGAATTAGGATATTCTCCATCAGATGATTCAAGTCAAGATCCTTGAAATCAATGAAAACACATATTTTACCATTTCATTTCTTTACTACTTCTTTTCTTTTAACAAATGAAGTTGGATTTTATGATTTTATCAACTGCATCTTATTATTTGGAAGCATGGGTTGAATACATTATTTTTTTAACCTACGTATAACTATGGTTTTCACTTAGTGAACCTATATGATGGGTTGCAAAATTGAGATACAATCAGGAATATTTTATATATTTATATGTGAACACATACCAATACTATTTTGGAAAGGAGATAAACTCATCCTCTTTCTCTAGGTTCAAGGTGTTTCAAATAAATATAGGCCTCAAATCTTACTATATACCCAATTAATCTAAATCACTTTATATATAGTGGTTTATAAACCTTCCTCTAATGCTAAATTAGAGTCCCTGAGATATTCTTATAATTATTTTTCTTCTTCTACTACAACATTTATATTGCCAAATTTGTAATATAGAAGGTAATTTTGAGATCTAGTAAATTACATAATGAAATTTATATTATCCACAAAATAATGACATCCTTATCTTAAATTTATAATTTTATTTGACATAAATAACGTTATGAGAATGGGAGATAATTTCCCTAACACCTTGTTTATACCATTATCTTAGGATTCATGTCTACTTGATCTATGAGCCTTGGTTGGGTTGACCAAATATCAATAAGATCTAATTTTTAATAAATATGTTCAACAGATAAAGTAAAATCACAGAGTGTCTGGAAATGATTTACTTCTATGGTAGTGGTTGTTTGATGGAAATGTATGTATGGACAATAAATTAGAGGAAAGTGATTGGGTTATTTAATCCATTATATATTGTTACTCAAGTGACCTGATGAATTCCAAGATTGGGATATGTCACCCAAATTCAGTTGATGGGTGATATGTTTCCCTTGTTGAGATTTCTCTATGGTCTAATAGGAATAGTTTATAAGCCATTAAAGGTATCAATCTGAATGAAACTATTTACCATCATCTGTTTCCCATCCCTTTTACAGAAATTGGAATCTATGTATTAGGATTCACAAGACTCAAAGGGGGAAATATCATCATATGATACCTTGAATTTTCAATTATCATTGTACATCAAGAACATGTGGTATGATACTAGAACCACCAAATGTATATAGAGACAAGGTTTTCACAACAAGACATTGAAAGTCATCTCTTGATGGACTACCATTAATTTAGAGTTAGAACTTGTAATGAAAAATTATGTTTGATCTTGAACCTACTATGTGTTTTCTCACTCTTTTCATACTTCTAAATTATTAGGTCATATGGGGACTATTTGGCCTCAATTAACCCAAACACCTAAGATTATAGATCTAGATAAGGTTAATCCTAGAACTATTATTGATCAAGCCTCTTCGTACATCAATACCCTCATGTTTTCTAGATATGTAGAAGGGTATGATGTGTCTAGGTATGTTAGTTTCATTGCCTTATTATATAAATAAAATAACTATATTTCATTGATCTATGACTTTATCTATAAGATATATCTCAAATGTAGTGATTTTATCCATGAACTACCAAGGTCTTAGTGGGCCACAATAAGGGATTCCATGAAATTATTCATTAGTTAAAGTGAATCTAGTATTCATATTCTATCCAGGATAGTGGTCAAATGTTTCAAGATATCATAAATCTGGACAAAAGGTTGATTCTTCTTCTGATAAGGATGATCTTGGGCTTAAGGAATTAGGGTTAAAGCTAAATATACAAGTGGATCCTTTCACTGCCTGAAAATTCTCTTTTTTGGATTTTTAAAATGATCGCTTTGTGGTTGCAGTAACTAGAATAGCAACCTCAAAACATCACGCGGGAACAACAAGGTGATCCAAATTCTAAATACAAAATTCAAAAATCATACCCAAAAAATGAGGAGATCGTGATCCGTGATACACCCAAATCACCCGAAGTCACATCGCTTTCCATCGCCAGACACCATAGTCGTCGTCGCCAACCAACAACCACATACAAACTGATTCCACTATTCAGAACCAAACCAGCATCGCCGGAGATGATTTCCTAAAAAACCTGGAGACGCGTTGTAGGTCAAAACACCATCACATAACACCGTTGATTGGGGCATAAAATATAAAATAGTACGAATAGACTTGGGTACCGATAGGGGATCCTCTTTCCAATACTTTTTTCACTGGATATGATTACATCAAATTTTATAAGGTTTGGATAATGAAGATATCATATCTAGTGTCACAAAGGGAATTGATGTTACAAATAGATAACTCATTTTCACCTTTAGTATAGTGTGCGCCCAACTAACTGATTTCCTAGTCATCTTATTATTGATTTTTTTCATGTTTTATTGGTTCTTCTATCCATTATTCTTCGTGTTTTGGTGATGTGAAAGAGTCATAAACCAAATACACCAGTGTTTTACCCAACATAATATTCCAATATTCAACTATATTATATATTATATCCTCAAATATAAATAAATCCTAAATTTTGTACCACAACATATAATGGTAGGTTCAATATTCATGGTATTCATTTAAACCAACCTCATTAGGATTTATGAACTTTCAAGTTTAACCATGTTGATCCCCAATGTTGTAATGATGAACCATGAAAATTTCTCTTTTCCAAATGTTTCGATCATATTCTTTTATTCTTAAATTTTTTGATCAAAATTCTTCTTATATTCATCACGATGAGGGGGTTTTCCACTGTTTCGTATATGTAGACACCATATGATATTGAGTATACTTAGAAGATAGTTATGGTATTAGTTCTATCTTGAGTGTAATTTTCATAGTATATATTCTACTAATATTATTCTATGTTGAGTAAGTTGGATTAGATATGAGTTTAGAGTGTTGGATATCATCTTCCAATAGATGTGCAACCACAAAGGACTTTTATAAACTAATAGGGCACTTCAAAGGCATGAGATTAGTCTTAGTCTCTTAACAAATATTTTTTAGGAAAATATTTAGGAGATGATCCAGTGGAAGCTACATATTTAAAAAATAATTTAATCTTTTCCACCTGGTGATGAAGTTTGAGACCCTCTCATTTCTATAATGTTTACAAGTTGAGTTGTCAAGAATCATTATTTTTTTCAGCATAGGGTATAATTGATAATGTAAAATTCACCACATATCATCCAAATTAGTAATAGAACAAACATTGAAATTTTTGTACCATATAGATATTGATACCTCTAGTGTATTTACAAATCATCGAGGTTTTCTTTATTATTTTTTCATAGGTGTTCCCATAATTAGGCTGCAATAAGATGAAAATAGATTGAGATCTTTCTCTAGATCTACTATATTATTATACATCAAGGAGGGATTACTAATGTTTGATGATAAAGAGTTGAAGTCCACCCATTCAGGATTTGGATTCATGTATAACTTCAGTAGTAATTCCCAATGTTTTAAGATCCATTATTATTATTATTTTTGGTTATATTTTTGTTGTTCATGTATTTAATTTTAAAGAAAGTTTATCTATTATTTATAAGGTATTGAAACATGATAATAAAATATTTCTTATAATATTTGAACTAGAATACATAACTTTATTCATTTATAAGTGGATAATTACAAAAAAACATATAAAACTAATTACTAAACACTGTGGATTTTTACTCACCATGGATGAAGTATGTATATTGAAAATGTATAAGTCAATAGGGGAAAATAGATAAAAACAATAAAATATTCTTGACAAGATAATATCACTAATCATTACCAACCTTAGGGATCGCCAATAGCCAAAAAACTATAATGACAAAGAGAAACCTGAAATCAAAAAAGCCTTATAAAAAATATCTATTATAAAATAAGAAATTTTCCATGTGATGTGGGAGTGTAATGAATGAATTATTTTTTAAGACTATATATAGGTTTTAAATCTGACCATTAGATGTTTGGAAACTGAAAATAAATTCATTGAAAATATGGTCATTGAGACTATGGTCATTGTTCATATATCTGATCAGTTTTCTAAATTATTTGTTGTTATGCAGAAAATTAAAAATAATATAACTCACAATGAAAAGATAATATAATATTAAAATATTATAAATATATATGTGTATGTCATGAATAACTATTAATATTATTAATAAAATATGATGTGATATACATAATTCAAATAAATACTTTAATATCACTGGTATAGCTACACAAAATTTTCATACATAGATATTACATCTTAATATATGAATATTAATTATATAACATAGTGATCCACACCAGAATAATTTAGGTCTACTGCCTTTGGAAACTTAGATACATAAAAAATAGTTCATAAGTGAGTTATATCATTACCCACTAAGTTATTCATAATTAGAACCATTCTTAGATATATCGTATATAATACCTTTCTTCATAACCTATGAAAGGAAAAATAATAAAGGATGAACTCAGATACTCAAAAGGGTAAAAAAGGTATATATCAATATATCATGAGCATAAGGTTATGGGCATATGAGAAAAACATTTATAAACCATACTTATCACATCATAGATCAAAAACATGAGCCATGGAATAAATCATGGCAGTTCATAAGACATGAAAAATAATATAATCAAAGACTATTATCCATGAGAACATAACATTGGGATAATGCAAATATTTTTTATCATACACATAAGAATATAAAATTATTTCCTTAATTTTCAAGGAATGCTTCCAAAACAAACATAGTAGAAGGGGTTTATTCACTAAACCATCATAGTAGTCAATGTTCACTCATAATACGATCATAGTTGACTGGGTTCACTCCCCAAATAATCATAGTAATCATTGTTCACATTCATGACTATCGTAGTGGATAATGTCCATTGTTGAATTGGGTTCATTTCTCATTCTAGTCTGGTTTATCTCATCAGATATAAATATTTACTCAATTCACTAGAGTGAGATATATATCCCACCCAGACTTGGATATAACATAACCACCATCCTTTGTTATAACAAAAACACCATCTTTTGGTATAACTTATCCATTATTACGTAACCAAAACCATATAGAAATGTTTCATAAGATCAATAAACATTCATCATATCTGATCCCATAAAAATAAATTGGTTTCATAAATATTTTATTATAGCATAAGCCATGGAAAATGAATTAATTTCATAAAACAATTTTCATCTTAAACGTAAACCATCTAGAGAAATAATACTGATGATATCATATTATCATATCCCTCATAAATCTTAATTATCATTAAAGGATTCCATCTTAGATGAAAATATATTTTCAAAGATCACTCGAAACTTTTCTTGAGAAAATGGAATTTTTCACCTTTAAATAATTTATTAGGAATCTAAAAACATCCAAAATTTTAAATAAAATGTATTCCTTTAAAATAACATAAGAAAAATATAATGTAATCTTTAAAACATTTAGTGTTCATGATAGTGTAAAATATTTTTCATATCATATATGTTAACACAAAGAATATGTTCACATTTTCTGTAAAAGGTCAAAAGAGCCTAATTTAGTAAATGAAAATAATATTCCTTTTAAAGAAATTTTATAAAAATCCAAATAAGGGTAAAAATGAATTTAAAATTCTTCTGATAATAATTAAAATTTTATTTAAAACATTTTTAGAAATCATGGACATTGATGAAAAAGTTTTTTCAACTGAAGAGGGAAATAAAGTCAATTTTTCTTAAAACGTTTTTTACAACTCATAAGAGAATAAATAGAGTAAAATTAAAGGGAAACATGTCATTTCATGAAATAACCATAGGATTAGAAAATTTATTATTTTATAAAGAGTTATTTTATAATTTCTCATCATTATAATTACAATCATAAGAAATCCTGATAATAAATGAGAATATATTATAAATTTATTACCACTTTGGTATATTTTGATTCATAATACTCGTTAAAGAAATAAAAGTATATGGATTTTTATATTCAATAATTTTTAATATTAATAATCATAAAATAAATTCAAGGGTAGTATATACATCGTACAAAAGAAATATGCGGTGTATAAGTCATGTGATCCACAAAAAATAAAAGTGAGATGAAAATCCCTTACCTTAAGTGTTGACTTCTTTTGTACACATTTAAACATCATGAATACAAATATAAGTTTATTATACATATATTACAAAACCATTCTCATTTTTATCATACAATATATGATTTAATTACAATAATTCATTACCAATTTAATAACCATTCCTTGTTAAAATCATGTTTCGGGTAATAACTACTTCATTTTTTGTGTATGTTTTGGTTTGAAATTTTTCGTCCTTGTATTTGCATAAAGGTTACATAATAACTATAATGTTAAAAATTATATAAATATAATATATATTGTTTATATATGTATTTATATTAATCTATAAAATGATGATATAGAAAATGAATTACATCATTCATGGAGACGGTAGGTCATATGTACGCATGAATATTGATTCCATTTTTTGACGGATGAAATGATAGAAAGGTAAATAATATATTATCTTAAAAAATAATTTTTAGGTCATATATATCAAATATTTCATTAAAACTATCTTTATTACCTTCCATGTAAAGTGTAATATAAGAATGAGTCACATCGCTTCGTGGGGTGGTAGCCCGCTGTATACACGGTTGAGGTTATTGTACTCTCATGAAATGGAAACTAAGAAGGTATATGTGATATTATAGTTGTAGAAGTATAATTATGTCGTATATATCATATAAATATGTTACATACATAATTATATCCAGTTGTGAGATTTGGTTATGGAATGTGAATTACATAGGTTCATGAGGTAGCAGTATATTAAACACATGATCAAAGATTCATTTTCAATATTATAGAAGAGGAGGTGAATTTATGTAATTGCATTAAAATAATAATATATAAGTATATGGTAGATTTTTGTGTTTTTATATCGGGATAATTTAATATTATTTTAATTATGTGGGGAATAAATAAAATATAAACTTTCAATTGAGAAGGATACCTCTTCTTTGGATGACCACCTTACGTTTATACCAAAATCCTTCCTTGGATAGATTCAGGATTATGAAATTACTATATGATTTGTGGAGGGAAATATTGAATGTGTTAGGAACTTATTGGCTAAACCTAGAGGTTTTAGAGGTGTGAAGGTGGGGAGGAGAGGGTTTCCCTATTATAAGTGGGGGAGAAGACACGCATGAGATTTATGAAAATATTATAGTGTGCCTACATTTTTCAAATTCCAAAATAATTAAAAAATGGTAATTATAAATCCTTAATGTTTATAAAGTCAAATTATTTTCATAAAATTGTATTTTTAAAAGTTTTTATTTTATTTTACCCCTTATCTTTTTTACTTAATCCTCTGAAAAACCCATTTTAAACATAACAATGGTATTTAATTTTTATTGTTTTTAATATTCATTTTCAAAAACAAAATGTTTAAATTATTATATAATATTAATTATTATGATTCAAAAACTTTATTCCATTTTATCAAATTCTATTCATAAAAGTTTCAAATGTTAATTTTAAATTAATCTCGTAGATGCGATAGAAAAGTTGTTTTCTAAAGAGAAAATTTTCTTAACTATATAAAAATTTTGATATAAAATTTAAATTTGATAAATATTAAAATTACATAAATTATATTAATAAATATATAATTTAACTAAATATAATTTTAAAACAATATTATAATAAAATGTAACTTGTAAATTCTTTAAATAAAAAGGCAGTTTATAAAAAATCAATATTCTTTTACTATTCATCAAAAAATTAATCTAATTAGAAAATTCTCAAAGACTATTTTTACCTATTGATTTAAAAGGATAATTTTATTTTCTTCAAATTGTTTTTTTAAAGTTGAAAAATTATTTTTATTATTTGTTAACAAAAATTAATAAAAATATTTTTGTGAAAATATTATTTTTGAAATATGAAATGAATTTACCAAAAATTAAGTAATTTTTTATCAATATGATTACTTTGTATAAAACTGTTATACATTATATTTAAAATGTGTTAATTTCTATTCATACCACTATGTTTAATATCTAGATTATAATTTTCATCTTTAAATAATAATATAAATAGTATATTGTGGTTTGTTAAAACTTGATGTTGTGTGTAACGAAACATATCAAAGAAATTAAATTATTTGAACAATTATATTTCATAAAAACTCAGGGTGTTACATTCTATCCACCTTAAAATGAATTTATCCTTTGAAATTTATCACTCTAATATAAACAAATAGGAATAATTCTTCCTCATCATAACCTTAGTTTCCTATGTAGCTTCTTCAAATTCATGGTTTCACCAAAGAACATTGACTAGGTGAGTGGTCTTGTTTCATAGAACTTTCTCTATACATTTATGAATCTCCACTAGTTTTCGTCATAGTAAATATCATTTTCTAATGGTATGACCTTTTAGTTTTTCATATGTGATGGATCTGGTATGTACTTCATCAGTAGAGATACATGAAACACAACATGGACTTGAGAGAGGTTCATTAAAAGTGACAACCAAGAATCTACTATCCTGATAAGATATATAATTTAAAAGGTATTGATATACCTAGGGATTAGTTTTCCATTAATTATGAATCTCAATACCTTATTTTATATAAACATATTTAGAAACACTTTATCACCAATATCAAATTCTTGATCACATCAAAGATTTTATGAACAAATTTTCTACTGAATTTGTGATGAACTTATGTGTCGATAAATATATCTAACATTCTCTTCCATTTCTTTATCTCTATTAGATTGAAATTTATTTCTTTCTATAACTTTATCACAGTAAATTGTATTTTTACACTTATTTCCATATAGGTCTTCATAAGGAGCTAACTGAATTCATGAGTGAAATCTATTATTATAAGAAAATAAACTACAGGGTGGTGTTGATCCCAACAACCTTTGAAATCCATTAAATTAGATCTAATATATATCCTCTAGTGATTGAACTATTACCTAAGACTGACCATCTATATGAGGATGATATGCAGTATTAAAACTCTACACTATATCAATATATTGATCAATACATCACCCAAACTTTGAGGTAAACTTCATATCCCGGTTAGATACAATAGAGTGTGGATACCCATGAAACCTTAGCAATCATTATTTTATATCATGGAAATATGATCCTAAGAGAAATAATCTCTAATAGTGATGAAGTGTGGTGACTTTGTAAGGAAATCGATTATAACCTATATAACATTGTTCCCTTTAGACATCTTGAGGAATTTAGTAAATAATCAATGGTGATGTTTTCCCATTTCCATTCAGGTATGAATAATGGTTGTATAATCCCCTTTGACTATTTTCTCTCATAGATAAAATGATAACACACTAATCATTGAGATACATACTCTACAATATCTCCCTTCATGTTTTCCTATTATAAATACTCTTTATCATAGGCTAGTGGTAGGATTTATTCCCTTGTCTCCCTTCAGTTTTGGGTTCAAGACTTGTGGCCTTTCTAGATGAGATGTTTTGTCACCCATTATATCGGTTATCTTTTTTCAAAACTTTATTAATATAATTCCTATAACATCCCAAAAATTCAATAACCCATAATTAACATAACATCAAAGATAATATAAAGCCTAAATGTCACCAATACCTTTAATATTATGTCTAAAATATTTAAATTCATTCCTCATCAAATTACATTTTCACTAAAATATATACAAAACCAATGGTTTGTATTTCTATAAATGTCTTAAAAAATATCCTTAATCATGACAAACTCCCATCACATAAAACCTTATAAGGGGTGTCTAAGAATTTTAAATTATGATAAACCTGAAACTCATAGTCCCATGATAATATCCATAACTCATAAGTTAATCTTACATGGATATATATATATAAGATTACAAAATATAATTGACTTTTTATTCCTTAAAAAAATCTTTTATTTTATAAAAACATTTCTATTGGAATCATAGCTTCATTCATTCACTAATAGAATATAAAATACGATTTTATTATTCTGGAATCCATGTAGAGGTAGATAATAAATTCTTATAATTAAATCAAGATTCACTAAATGATGAACAATAATATTTTCATAGGGATCTTACATACAATATCAAACATGAAATTACCAATGGATTATTGGAGGATAATTGTTCCATAATTATCAAGATCTGCTTCATTTTTTATGATTGAATAAGATTTCCCATTATCTTTTATCCTTAGATAATTTTGTGTCTTATCATCCTCATTATCCCTTGTATTAGAGAATTGATTCTCACAATGCCTAAACTCTTTGAACATGAATCACAGGAGTGTGGGTGGTAAATTTTTTGGTTATTTCTCAATATTTTCATCAATAGCTAACTTCTTCCATTTACTTTAGAATTCATCCAATCGATGATCGTTATTTCCATATTTAAAACATTTAGTAGTCCCCTTAAGATAATTTTATCTATGTTTCCTTCCACACTTCAATCATAAAGGAAAACATATCTTCTTTTCTTGATGGTATTTAGAGTTTTTATTCAATTCCATATTTCATATCTTATCAAAACCATGTAATTTATGGGTAACTACAATCTATATTTCCACCTTGATGGTGCAATTACTAATTTATTCATATCTAATGAAGTCCCTTATGAATAAATCCATTTAGAGACATGGTTTTAATCTAATGAAGAATTGATCAACTGAACATTCAGTTTGGATAATAATACTAGATGTGTACCTCACAAGTCATGTAAAATTTTACTCATAGGTTCCAAAAGATTAGTCATCCATTAGGTTTAGATTAAGCAATTCCTTCTCCATTTTCATATGAAGAATAACAGTAAAATACTTATTGAGAAATAAGATATTAAAATTATCCCACTCCAGGGATTTGATTTCTTTTTGTTTCCTCATATTCTTGATAAGATTTCACCATTTATCAACTTCCCCTTATAAACGATAGAAAAACAAACTGAATTTTTAATGATCCAAACATAAGAGAATATAAAATATCTTTTTAGGGTTACTGGTCCATTTGTTATAAACTATTGTATAAATATAACTAATAAAAGAAGGAGGGAGTCGCCTCATAGAGGACTCAGAAGAACATTTTTCACTCCTCTTCTTATTTGGAAGCTTAGTCTGATTCAGATCATGGGAAAGTTGTTTGAGTATGAAAATGATATTTTTTATTCTATATCTTATAACATTTGGTTTCTATAGGGGACAATAATTTCATTTTTATTTACATTCAACATTAACATGGCTTCTTTAGGTTTTATCCATTAATTATAGACACAAATAATAGTGTAAGAAAGTATAGTAATAGTGGGGAACCATGTAATCAGGAAAAATCACTTATATGATATCTAAATCATAGAAAATTTTCAATCTTTCAAACCTCGTTATTATCCTAGTTTATCCATAGGAATTATTTAAAACCTTCATAATGGTTTATAATGAGTTTTTGAATTCCAAAAATTATATATCCCTAGAGATTAAAAATAAGTTTATAGTAAGACCCATTATCGTGTACCAGGTAGTGCTTGAGTCTATCAAAAAAAAATTTCAAATTTATTACCCTAGGTACTTCTATTCCTGATCTAAATACACTTATATTAACTATACATGGATGTATTTATAGGAAAAACATGCTTATTTCATAACCATAAATTAGGAAATTATCATATACATGGGATTATCCTAAGGGTTCTCACTGACATTTCATCATCCTGGATTCCAAAGGATTAAATAAACCATGCTATGATTCCAACATTTGTGACCCAAACTTTTCATACATAGATATTACATATTGATATATTATTATTTATTACATAAGGGAATAGTACACGTTGTAATCTTTTAGTTATAGTTCCTTTAGAAACTTTAAACAAAAACAACGGGTACATAAGGGAGATATATCATCTCCCATTAAGTTATTAATAAATGGTACCCTTCTTATACATATCATACATAATAATATTATTCATATCTTGGGAAGATAAAAATAGGAAAGGGTGAGACTAGATGATCAGTAAGGGTAAATAAGGGAGATATCAATATATCATGGCTATAAAGGTATTAGAAGATGAGAATAACATTCAAAAACCATACCCTTCATATCATATAACATAAACTTGAGTCATGGAATAAATATTGGAATTTTATAAGATACTTATCATAATGGAATCAAATAATATGATTCATTAGAACATAATATTTTCATAAGACATAGAATTTTGGCATGCGCATAAGCATATAAAATCATTTCTTTAGTATTAAAGACTCACTTCCAAAGCTATCATAGTAGAATGGGTTCACTCCCCAAACCATTTTAGTAGTCAATGTTCACTCCCAATACTATTATAGGGGATTGGGTTAAATCCCCAAACCATAATAGTATACAGGGTTCACACCCATGACTATCAATGTAGAAACAATTCCTTACTGAACTAGGTTTACTCTCTATTCAAATCCAAATTATATCATGAGATATTACTCTTTACCAAATGCATTAGATGGAGATATTGGACCCATTCATCCTTTTTTATAACATAACCACAATACTCAGTTATAATGTAACCACTATCCTTGGTTATAACTTAACCACCATCACATAATGAAAACCATACATAAGTGTGGTATAAGATCATAAAACATTCACCATATCAAAACCTCTAAAAAGAAATGGGATTCATAAATATTTCATCATGTAATGACCAATGGGATAGGGAAGGGTTTCATATATATCTTATCATTATAAAAATAACCTATCTAGATAAATAATAGGGAAGTTATCATTGGATAATTTTCCTAGTAAAACTTAATTAACATAAAATAATTTCATCTTAAATAGAATATGATTTTGAAAGATTAATCGAAACATTTATTAAGGTAAATAACATTTTCACTATAGAATCATTTATTTAAAAGCTAAAAACATCAAAAAAAGTTAAAGAAAATAATTTATTTGAAAATAATCATGGAAACTTGTAAAGGAGGCTTTAAATCTTTGAGTGTTCGTGATAGAAGAAAATATCATTCATTTTAAACATGTTAAAACAGAGATTCTATTCACAATTTTTTAAATAGTAAAAAAGGTCCTTGTTCAGAAAAAGACGATAGGATTCATTATTAAACCATTTTTTTAAAGTTAATCATGCTTAAAATCACATTATATTATCTTTTTATATTTTTTAAAACATTAAAACATTTTTATAAAACATATAAAAGGATGAAAAAGGAATTACTACCGAAGAGGAAAATAAATTAAATTTTTATTTGAATATTATTTTGAATTAATGAGTATAAAAACAGAGTAAAATGAGAGTAAAATATTTATTTTAATGAAATAACCATAGGAAAATAAAATTAATGATTTTATTGGGAGTTATATCATAATATATCATCATTGTAATCATAATCATAAGTAATCCCGATAAACAAAGAGATGGAAATATAAAGTTGTTACCACTTTTGTAAATTTTGAATCATAATCCTAGTGAAGGAAATAGAATTATATTGATATGTATATCCCATGATTTTAAAGTAAAATAATCATAAAAATACATTCATGAACATTATATACATCACAAAATATAAACCAGTGGTGTATAAGGATTGTGTCTGACATAAATAAAGGTGCCACGAAAATCCACCATAACTATTTAATTCCTTCATACACATCCAAACTTCCTATATAAAAAATATAAATTTATCATAAATATGTTAAAACATTCAATTTTATCATACCATATATTATTTTCTTATGACCTTTCATTACCCATTTGTTAATAATTCGATGTTAAGTTCACATTTCGAGTAATAACAACTTCGTTTTTATGTATGTTTTTGTTTAGTATTTTTTGTCCTATATTTTTATCATGTTAACATAATATCCATATTTTTATCCATGAAATAAATATCATATATACTAATTATATATTTATTTATTTTAATCCATAATAGTTATACATATAAAATGAATTATATTTTTCAGGGAGATGGCAGGTTGTACGTAAGCATAAACTCGGTTTCCATTTTCTCAATAGATAATATTAAATAAAGATAAATAATATATTTCCTCTAAAAAATAATATTTATCTCATATATATCAAATATTTTATATATACCTTTCCTTATTACCTTCCATGTAAATCATAAGTTAATAACGAATAAAATCTCTTTGTGAAGCTGTGGGTTGTCGTATACTTGAGCAATGTTATCATACTACCATAGAATAGAAGGAAAGAAGGTATATGTGATATTATAATTACATTAGTATAATCATGTCATCAATATCATATAAATATGTAAATTCATAATATATCTTGTTTTGAGGGGTGGTGATTGAAAATGAATTGCATCGGTTCGCGAGCCTGTAGTTCGTTGTACAAAAAATCCATAGTTTCATTTTCAATTTAATGAAAGAAGAAGTGAATATAGTTTATTACATTAACATAATAACATATTATAATATGGATGATATTATTTTATTATATCATCAAAATTAAATAATATTTTTAGGAGTTTAAAGATGAATTAAAATAGAAATTCTCGGATGAGAAGGATATCTCTTCCTTGGACAACCTCCATATAATTACACCAAAATCCTCTTTATGATGGATTTATGATAACAAAAGCCTATAATATCTTATTATAGAATCCATGGATGGATTATGGAAGTTATTTTCTCAACAAATATTGTTTATAAGGGGAAATTGGAGATTATAGGGGGTTTTCTTTTATAAGTTGAGAAGAGGACACACATGGAATTTTTGAAAAGAATAAAGAATACCCATGTTTTTCAAATGAAAAAAGGATCCATAATTTGTAATTATTGAAATTTATAGGTTATAAGGTTAACATATATCTATAAAAGTGGTTTTCTAAATTTGTTAGTTCAATTTACCCCTAATTGTTTTAGTTTAATCAGTGCTAAACACATTTTCACCTTAACTGCGGTAATAAATGTTTACTATTTTTACAATTAAATTTGACCAAAGATTAAGTTAAAATTATTATATAACATTAATTATTAATATTAAAAATATGTAATCCATTTTTCTAAATTCAATTCACATAATTTAATGTTTTAATTTAAATTTAATCTTGCATATTTGATGAAAAAGTGATTCTCTGAAGGTAAAATTCTCATAAGTGTAGAAAGTTTTAATATAAAAATTAAATATTAAAAAAATAAAATGACATAAATTGGATTAAGAAATACATAATTGAAATAATTTTATTTTTAAAATCATCTTAAAATAAAATAAATCTTTTAAACCCTTTAAACGATAAGGAAGTTTTAAAAAAACAATATTTTTTACTATTAATTAAAAAATTATTCTTTTCAAAAAATTATCAATATTAACTCAATGATAATTTTGACATTTAAATTTTAAAAATTACTTCTATTTTTCTGAATACATTTTCTAAAACTGTAACAAAATTATTTTTTCACAAAAATCAATAAAAACAATTTTCGACAAAATAGTATTTTTGAAACATATAAAGACTTTAGTAATGATTAATTAATTTTTTCAATATTTTTTAGTATACATAAAAAAATTATACTTAATATTTAAAATGTGGTTGTTATTATTCATACCACTAAGATTAATGAATAGGTTATAATGGTAATGTTTAAATAATAATATTAATAGTATGTTGTTGTCTGTTAAAACTCAATGTTGTGGGAAACTAAAGTTATCAAAGAAATTAAATTATTTAAATAAAAATATTCTATAGAAACTTGTAGTGTTAAAAATGTTTTACTAAAATTAAATTTTAGATTATAAATACTTAAATTCTAATGGAATTTATTAAAGTGTAATTTTTTTAAATGAAATGTTCCTTTTTTCAAAGCACCTTCTTATTAAATATTATATATTTTATTATAATAGATTAAATTAAACACTTTAAAAAAGTTATTATATATGAAATAATATATTATCATCATTTAAATTATATATTGATGTGAAATAATATTAAGAACAATTAGTGTTTAAAAACAACTTTTTATGATAAAATAAATTTTTTGTAATACTTTTTATTTTCATTTCAAATTTAAATTCATATATTTAATAATATAAATTAAATAAATATAACTTCATTTTTTTGAATTTATAATTTCAAAATTATCTTATCCTAGATTTTTATTAAAATTTCTAAAATTATTGATTTTTATGTGAATAGCAGAACAATATCGATTTTGCTAATACTGTAACATCCATAACATTAATTCCGTGAAATATTTTAAAATTATTTTTACTATAAAAAAGTCATTTTATAATTTTAAACTAATTATTTTAAAATAATCTACTAATAAATAAAATATATGACTAAAATTTTATAAAATTTTGGCAATGTTTTAACAAAAACTGTTTTTCATTTGTTTCTTTTGATAAAATTTTAACATACAGAAATTAGATTTCAAAATTCATTTAATTTTAGTTAAATATTATTTGAGTAATAAAAAAATAATTCATTATAATCAATAACATTTATAATTTTATCCTGAAGATATATCTTATGCTTAAAATACACTAATTCTTAATAATAGATCTTACATGTTATATTATCTAATAATAAAAATAATTTAAAAAAATCATGGAACATTTATTTTATAACATTATTTAATTAATTTGAACCATCATTTTCAAATTAATAAAGAATTTTAATTTTAATTTTTTTCCATTAAAATTAATTTCTAAGGGAGAAAGTGGAATTACCAAAGGGTAAACTAGTGTAAAAATTATTTAACATAGTGAAAAGGGTTACAACTTGTGAACAACATGATTTATATTCTATGATGCAGGTAGAGTCAAACTTATATCTTTTCTTACCGCATTATTGGCCATTTTTTATCCTTTTTCCTTGAATAATAGAGTGACATTATTGAGAAGTAATGTGTTTTTACAAATGTTCTATTTTCATCACTTATAAAATGATACCACATCCTCCAAATTTATCTAATCATTCAAAAAAATTGTATCAACTGAAACTTCTTCTATTCTTTCTTTAAACCCCTCATAATGCATTATAATCATTGGTCTCACCAAAAGCCAAAGCTATAGATCCTAACGGAGTTACCAAAGATATAAAATATAAATGATAGATAATACACCCAACCCAACATCTCAAGATATTTTCTTATTCAAAACCTATAAAATCTTATTTATCCATGAAGTTATGATAAAAAATTATAATAATGTAGTGTTATTATACTAATGTATTATCAATTTATACTTTCTTCGAAAACCATTAAGAAAAAGGAAAATGTCCTCATGTGTGTGTTTGAACTACTACATCCCTAAACGGTGTATTGAATTTTATATGACCTTTGTAAATGATAGGTTCCACAAGATTATTTGATTAAATAATATGGCATTTTTCACACCATTAATATTTTTTTAAGAATAATATTATTCCATTTATATGTGTGATTAACAAGAAACATCTGTAGTGACTTCAAAAACCATAAATGAACTTGTCAAGGTACCTTTCATAATTTGATTATATTTTGGGACAACTATTGAAACTGTATATGTATTTTTCTTGTGGAATTGTAAAGGAAATAAACGTAGAAAATTATGAAGACCACGAAGTTATTTTACAACCCTATTGACCATGGTAAATAAACCAAAAGTGTTATGAAAAAATAAACTGAGCAACCCTAAGTAACCTATGTAAGTGAAAACTATATTAAAAATAAATAACAAAATATAATATATAGACTTTATATATTAAATATATATATATATATATTATTTTTGAGTATATTTTTAATGAACTTAAATTTAAGTATTTAGGAAGTGAGAGTGGAGAGAACTTTTAGATATAAGGTAATGATTTTCAGCTCAATCTCCCTTCATTAAGGCATGATGTTATATTATACAAAAATCTTCATTGGTATAATGTAACTACTTCCCATTGAAATGTATCATCAAAAATTATTTTTGAACTAGGAAAACTCAAATTAATTTTGTAGTGGCCCAAAACCTCATACTCCATTACTTTTCCAAATCCTAATGTTTGAGGTATCCTAGGGACCATTGCTGACTCATCAAAGAGTTTTCCAAATTTTAGGTTGAATGAATAGTGGCACCGATCGGCATCGATGGAACCAATCAGTGTCAGTGGCACTGATTAGAACTGGTGGAACTCATCAGTGTGGGTGGCACTGATCGCCCTTTGGTGGCACCAATAGGAAACGGTGGCACCGATCGACGTCAGTGGCACCGATCGGCGTCGGTAGCACCCATCGACATCGGGGGCACCGGTCGGACATCGGTGGCATCGATGGGCATCGGTGGAACTGATTGGCCATCAGAGTCTTGATGGGCTTTAGGGGCACCTATCGGCCATAGGTGGAACCGATCCTCCATCTGTGGCACCAATCATCCATCGGTGGCACTGATCGGCATCGGTGACACCCATGGTCCATCAAGGATAGGGTATTGGTTCTAGGGAAACGGAGTTAGGGTGTCGGTGACTCACCCATTTGTGATTCATTTCTAGCGTCTATGGGACTTTTTAGTTTCAATCCAATAACACATCTTTTAACGTAAAAGTGTTTAAATACCCCTTCTAAAGAAATTTAAGGCACATAAAAAATGTTTTAAACCCCCCAATAGTTGAAAGACCCATGAATTACTAAAAAGTTTGGCTCTTTTATCAGTGTCACACCCTTTTTCATGTTTTCTAGTCTTTCATGTTTTCCCAGTTTCACCCTTGTTACGTGTTTTTCTCTTTTTAATGGAAATCTATCAACTCACAATCATATGTTAGTCTATATCCACCCTTTCTGAGG
The DNA here is from genome assembly GCA_963277665.1 of Viscum album. NCBI lineage: Eukaryota > Viridiplantae > Streptophyta > Magnoliopsida > Santalales > Viscaceae > Viscum > Viscum album. The sequence continues at coordinate 1,231,416,707 of OY728135.1, read as the reverse complement.
GGAATTATTAAATATCAATTAATCCTAATTTGTGAAATAGTCGAGCCACGTGGTCAATCCACGATCTGAATTTTAAGTACTTCAAAATGGTCTCCCTAATTTTAGGATCTGGCCTTTTCTTATGCTGAGATCATCTCTTTCTTATTCCTTTTCATTTCACTATGTGTGCCTCGAGACTTCCCCCCAAGACCAATCATGTGCCCGTGTTGGGTCCCTTCCCACTCAGCCTTGAAGTTCTTCCTGCAAGTCGCGTAATCCTTTTTTCTTGTCACAAGGAGAAAACTTTGATCCCTGATCATCCAATTAGGGGTTTTTCCATCAACTCCCATTATTTTGCATCATGTGGGGTGGGTATGATGATCTTCCCTAGGGACATAGATGAAACCAACATTAACAAAAATTATAAATGGAATTTTAATGAATGAAGGGGTGGTGAAGATAATGATGTTGTTGTTTTTTACCCACATTTTTATGTTGTGAACTGTATGGGCTCATGTCCACTAAAAATTGTGGCCATTAGTGGTCCTTTCTTGCGCACTAATGAAGCTATGTTTTCTGAAAAATATGGTGATTGAATTAATGTAACATGGAAATTGATTAATCATGTAATCTTGGTTGATTTAAATGAATGATGTATGGATAAAAACCCTTTTGTGATCACCCTTGTTAACCAAACAGAAAAGAAGAAACTTAATGAATAGTGTTGTCTAAATCTGAAAACTCCTTCGTTGTGTTCTGGTGATATGAATGATTGTTCTTTCTGAGGCATTGTGGGGTATTGTTGATGGGAATGGAATCTCTAGTTGAGAGTTTGATGGTTTGTGAATATGAGACTGTGTGGAGACAACGATAAATGTTCTAGACCCTGTCATTCGGGGCTTGGTTTGGTTCCATTACTGCATTGGATCTCATGGATCCCATTTGATGTTGTCACTTTCAAGAGAACTAGGAGTGAAATGCTTAAATTCTCTCATGGTTGTTTTCATTTCAGTTGTTGTTTTGGCTTGTGGTTATGCATGTTAGTTTCCCAGTAGTGAAGGAATATTTAAATGGAATCAATTGAAATTGATAATGAGAACAGGTGTGATGGGGAACTATTTTCTAGAAATGGGTTTTTCTCTAGTTGTGGTTGTTGTGTACTTGTGCATGTTGGGATAGAAGCAAGAGTGGTTGTGTATGGGCTGGTTGTTGGTTTCTGGACCCTTAGTTTGGGATGAGTACTTGATTACCTATATGTATAAAATTTATGTTGTGTGTTTCTTATACACACCCCACCCATGTTGATCACTTTGTACCGAACACCCCCATTTAATGAAAGAGGGTGTTTTTTCCAAAATTTCTAGGAGTGATTGGTTATTAGCTCAATTCTGCTCTCTCTCCCATGTAGCCCAATACTCTTCGGGTAAGATGTGATGGCCTAAAGTTCATTATAGCCTAAGACTCATTATGAAGGATATGTAGTGGTGGGTTAGCTCAGGTTTATGTGGGAAGGTTCCTTTCCCAAGTATCTTTGGGATGAGGTCTAGGTGTCTGTGGGCATGGTTATGTGTGGTTTTTGTCGACCAGGTTTCTGTAGGCATTGGTATGTGTAGTTGTTGTGGCCTAGGTGTCTACGGGCATGATTATGTGTGGTTATTGTGGGCCAGGTGTCTAAGGTAGCGGTTATGTGTGGTTGTGGTAGTCTAGGTGTTTGTGTGTATGATAAATGTGTGGTTGGGATTCCTCATATGATTGTTGTTGGGGGGTGGGGATAGTGGGACTGTCATGATATTTTTGGGGGTAGTCTGATGTGTATGATGTTCTAAATAACCCATGGAAAAGTGGTGTGGGGTACCCAAATATCAATGTGTTATTATGATATTTTACCAGAATTTCTTTATTTGGGGAGTGTGCCATGGTGAGGCTGGGTGGATAGTTTTCATTGCAATGTGTTTTGGTTACCTCTATTTTTTTCTCACGGGGCATTAGAATGTCTCCCCACTTGTGCATTTGAGATGTTGGTTTCCCTACTGAGTATACCTATATAGTAACCCTACGTATATAAAGCTGCATTTAGGATTTCAGAAGGACTTTGAGGATTGTTCCAGACCTTACTAGCTTGGACGTCAGGAAATTTTTCATTGCTACTTTTCTTTATTTTGGTACATTCCTATAGAGTTTTCTTGTAATTTTTATCACTTTATTTTGGACATGCATATGGGAATGGATTCTTGGATTTACTTTTACTTTTGGTATTTGGTGTTTTTTGGGATTCACAATCTTATCTCTCGATCTTGTTCTATAAAAAGTGCAATGCATTCAATATTATATAAGATTCTATACTCTTGGTGCTAGTCACCACTATAGGGCCTATTGAAGGCAGGACTCATGGGTCATTATCCCTCATTCAACTTGAAGAAGGAAGGTTCTGGTAGTTTTTTGTCCCTTCCCTCATCATGGAGAAGGTGGGTCATGATATAATGGTATCAGAGGTGATGGTTGAGATATAGGATAGATTTTGGGGTTAATCATAGTGAGGATTTCATGGGATGGTAGGGAAATGGTGTTAGGAAATCTTAGTGTATGAAATAGGCCCAGGAAGGCCGGCTAAGACATGGAGTATTAGGGCCCCTTGTGATCTGATGCAAGGACTCCGAAACTTCTGAATGACTAAGCAAGGCTACACTGATTACAGGGTAGAGACCCTAGTAAAGGTGCATGCATAATAATGACTTGTATTCTTGTGTTCCTTGGGTGTTTTTGGAATTTAAAATAAATAAAAAGTTTAAACAAAATTTAAAAGGAATTTTCTACACTACTCGGGCTTTGGAATTCCTTGTTCCTCTTTTTTAGTTATGGATCCTGGGCATCGTCCACAAGTAGTGTGGGAATTTGAGGGCCAGCAGGTTGATCTAGTTGATCAGTGGAGGGATGATCAATAGTAGGAGGATGACTAGTGGCAAAAAACACTTCATTCCTTCTAGTAGAAGACTCTCAGAATGTACAAGGGCAGCGTCTCAGACATGGAGACGAAGAGCTATCTCGGGGATCTGGTCATTGATTTCAACTTGATCTAGGCTCTGATACTGTACTGTGTTCCTTTGACTATGAAAAATATGTTGGGAGAGGTTCTTTAGTGGAGGATGCTCTACCTTTGAGAGAGTATGGAGATTGAGGTTTCGTGGCATGACTTTGAGAAGGAATTCTAGGAAGAATTCATTTCTTCCGCAATGAAGGATACAAATAGGTTGGATCTTCTCTCTCTCTCTGGAAAGGGAGTTTATCAGTAAGGGAGTTGGGGATTAAGTTCAAAGATCTACTTAGTTTCACTCCAGACCTCTTCCGAGATAAGGAGTTGTGGGAAGGATTCTTAGAGGAGGCACTCTGACCTTCTCTTCAGTATGTTGTTACTTCCTTCAGTCCACCGAAATACTTGGAGGTTCAGAAGAAGGCTGAAGTGGTGGAGAGGATTCAAATTCTGGGAGTTATGCTAAGAGAGGGGATCCATTTGAGTTCTTCAAAGGTGAAGGCCTTTAGTAATAGGCATCCATCATCAGGGCATTCTAGGTTTCAGCTGGAGGGGAGTAGGCCTCAGTAGTTCTTGTTCTGGTATCCCGGTCCTCACTCGTTCACCATGGGCCTAAGACTGAGGTGATTTACTTATGGTAACCATGGGAACCTTTGGAATAAATTCCATTTCTGAGTGTAGTATAGTGGGGGTGGGCAGGTTTAGTGCCCACCTCAACAACAGCAGTTTCTATCCAGACCTTTCTAGCCGCAACAGTAGCCTCTGAGAACAGATGTTACAGGGGGAGGTCGACCTCAGGGTGCTTAGGGACCTTTATTGAGGCATGGTCGAAGAGGTGTATGATATCTGATGGGAAGAGGATCTAGGCTTGGGTAGTTTCATGTCGTAAAGGCAGCAGTTCCAGCAGGGCCATAGGTCGTTCGAGGTATGATCAATCTATTTACTAATCATTCTTGTGCAATGTCTGATTCGAGAGATTCACACTCCTTTGTAACACCCATTCTATCCCAAGCCTTAGGTATAGACATAGAGAGATTTCACATTCCCCTAGTATTGAGTACACCATTCGGAGGCCAAATCATCCAGTATGGTGTTTTTCGAGGATGTAGATAGATGTTTGGGCTTCATCAATCCAGCGGGTAACATTCTCATATATGGGCGACGAGTGTGTAGCTTTTATTAGCGATCAGGATTGCGAGGAGGGTATTCATGGTGTGGATCCCCTTCTTTCCTTGTTAGTCGAGATGTTAGTGGAATCAGAAGACACATAGATGGTGGAACTTTGGGGGATTTTTAGTGAGTTCAAGGAAGTCTTCCACGAAGAGGCTGTGACTATACCCCCTCAACGTGATGTTGAGTACAGGATAAAATTACAACCTAGTGCCTATCCGATTTGGATGGATCCCTATCGGATGGCGCCTTCTGAATTGTGGGAGTTTCAAATTCAGGTTCATGACCTGGCGGAGAAGGGGTTTATCTGAACGAGCGCATCACCATGGGGTGCTCTAGTCTTGTTCGCAAAGAAGGAATATAGTGGTCTCATGTAGTGCAAAGACTACCAAAGACTGAATCAGGTGACATTCAAGACCCTTTACCACCTCTTGAGGATTGACGACCTTTTTGACCAATTTAAGGGATAAATTTGGTTCTCAAAGATCAACATGCAGTCTAGATATCACTAGTTTAGGGTAAAGTAGGGTGATATCCAGAAGACTACTTTCAGATGCAGGTATGAGCACTTTGAGTTTGTGGTCATGCCGTTTGGCATTACGAATACACCAACTTTATTCCTAGGGATCATGAACTCTATTTTCCATGAATATCTGGACTGGTTCATAGTCATTTTTATCGAAAAAATAATGATCTACACAAGGTCAAAGGAGGATCATACTAAGAATCTAAGGACGGTTTTAGATTTCCTCTGACACGACCAACTTTACAAGAATTTTTTCAAGTGAAAGTTCTGGACATGAGAGGTGCACTTCCTTCAACACATGGTGTCCCAGCAGGGAATAGAATTGTACCCATCGATGGATGAAGTAGTTGTTTCTTGGGAAGAACCCAAGAATGTGGAATATGGTTTTAGTTTCTTGATACTATCATGTTACTAATGGAGGTTCGTTCCTAACTTCTCTAGAGTTACAACACCTTTGAAAGCCTTGACAAGAAAAGACTAGGATTTTTTATAGAGTGAGTAGTGTCAGGAATCATTTAGTTATCTGAAAGGGGAGATGGTAAGTGCCCTAGTGCTGAGGTTTCTAGAGGAAGGGGTAAAGTTTGAAGTGTTTTGTGATTATTCTGGTCTGGGCTTGGGGTGTGTGTTGATGTAGCGGTGGGGGTGATCTCTTATGGATCTAGGATGTTATGACCTCATGAACGTTAATATGACACCCATAATCTATAACTTTTAATGATTGTGTTTGTGCAGAATATGTAGAGTAATTACCTCTTTTGGGAACACTTTGTGGTCTTTTGAGATCACAAGTTCCTAAGGTATGTCTTCTCCCAGCGAGACCAAAACTTACGGCAATGAAGATGAATGAAGTTTCTTCTGAACTAAAACATTGAGATCTCCAATACCTTATGAAAGGGGAATTTGGTGGCCAATTTCTAGAGTAAGAAGTCATAGAAGGATGTGGTTCAGGAGCCATAAAATTTGTGGAATGTAATGGAGGAGTTGTCTTCTTTACATATGGGCCTGAGAGTGGAGGATGGTGGAGGCTATCTATTTTAGATGACAGTGAATTCTTCCTTGTTACAATAGGTGGAGGAGTCTCTATGGGGAGATAGAAAGGTTAAATTGAAGCATGATCATGTTTTCTAGAGTGACACTTCAGAAGGATGGTCATAGGATAGCAAAAATCGGATAATGTTTCATGGGAAGATGTTTGTCCCGGTAGAGATGTGTGAGGGATTTCTCGGTGGGTTCCATAAAATTCCCTTGGTGGTACGTCCAAGAGCCTCCAAGATGTACTGGGGCTTAAGGTTTCAGTTTTGGTTGCCTGGAGTAAAGAGGGAAGTGTCAAGGTTTGTGGCAAAGTGACTCACGTGTTAGCAGGTGAAGACTGAACACCGTGTACCTGGCAGTCCATTACAGCCCTTAGACATTCCTGAGTGGAAGTGGGATGAAGTATCGATGTATTTCATCATAGGAATACCCAGGGATGAGGGAGGTTATGATGTTATTTGGGTAGTGGTGGACCAATTGACCAATTCATCTCACTTCATAGAAGTCAAGGAGTCGAGCGCAGTGGATTCCTTAATATAGAAGTAAATGGGTGGAGTTGTGCGGCTTTACAGAATTCCCAGAACCATCATTTTGGATCGAGATACACACTTTACTTCATGATTCTTGAAGGGATTTCAGTGTGATTTTAGCACCTAGATATTCCTTCGCACTGCTTTTCACCCTCAAATGAATGAAAAAACAGAGAGTATCATCCCGATGTTGGAGGATATGCTGCGAGCGTGTGTTTAGGACATCAGAGGATCGTGGGTATGAATCTCCCCACTGGTGAAGTTCTCCTACACTAATAGCTATCACTCCATGATTGGCATGGAACTTTATTAAGCCTTGTATGGAATATTGTGTCGTTCACCCATTTATTGGATAGTGTATGTTTGAAAGGGAGAGTAAGATTTCTCGTAGGTTCATCGAAACCTTTGAGGTGTTGGGACGAGTTTGCGAGGTGGTGTGTCAGCTGGTGTTACCACCATGGTTGGAGAGGATCCAAAATTTCATTCATTTATCTTAGCTTCATCAGTATCTACATGATGACTCCCATGTCCTCAACTAGGGAGAATTGAATATTAAGGATGATGCGACATTCCTGGATAAACTGGTGAGAATTGAGGATCATGAAGAGAAAGTGCTTTTTGGATGAACCATCCCCTTGGTTTGTCTATTGTGGAGGCATGGTGGCCTCAAGGGGATTACCTAGAAACATGACGTACAAATGCATACCCAATACCCAATTTTTTTTTTGTTTTTATCTTGTGTTTTCTTTGTATCTTACTTATGATGTAATGTTTTACCCGAATTTTTGTATGATAAGTTGTTTTCTAGTTATTCTTTTTGTGTGAAAAGTCCTAAATATGGGTAGGGGAGGACCTGATCTCCAATCAAGATGCATTAATGTGGATGTGATTAAACTCATGTGGGAGATTCAGTGCGGCCCAAAGAGGATAGTATCTTGACAAGGAGGAAGGAGATCTTTTATACATGTGTCTAGACAGTGTGACCTTTCTATGTTTGTGTGGTTGCATGGGGGATAGGAGCGGTAGTGTTTCCATAGTTATTTAGGATAAAGATGTGAGAGAGATGTACCTGGATGTTGAGGTTTTATTCCGGGATTAGAAAAACTCTAGGAAAGTTTTTTCTTTGGGATGTATCTTATGAGGTGGTTGTCTGGACCCATCTCTTTTTCTTTGGGTTTACTCTTGAATTATTTACGAAAAGAATAGATTTATAGGTATCTGATGTAATGTCTTGGACCCTCCTAGTCCATTAATTTTCCAAATCATGATGTTTTGGGTATCATGGGGACCATCAGTGACTCATAAAGAAGTTTTCTAAATTTCAGGTTGAACGAATGGTGGCTCCGATTGGCATCGGTGGCAACGATCGACATTGGTGGCATCGATCAACATTGGTGGAACCAATGAGAAATTGTGGAACTGATTAGCACTATTGGCATTGATCAGTATCGGTGGCACCTATTGGCATCAGTGACAGGGCGGTGGTGCCTGGTTGTTAGTGGCTCACCCACCGGTGATTCATTTCCAGCTTCTCTGGGACTTTTTATTTTTTCTTCAGTAACACATATTTTAACATAAAGTGTTTTAATACCACATTCAAAGAACTTTTAGGCCTATAAAATATGTTTAATACCCACCAAGAGTCAAGTGACCCTTGAATTACCAAAACATGTGGCCCTTTTATCAGTGCCACACCCTTTTCCACATTTTCCAATCTCTTGTGTTTTCCCAATTTCACCCATGTTACGTGTTTTTCTCCATTTAAAGAAAATATATCATCTCATAAACATATGATTTTCTATCTCCTCTATTTCCAATGGTAATTATTAAATCTCATTTAATCCTAATATGTGAAACCATCGATTCGTGTGGTCATGCCACGATCTGACTTTTAAGTACTTTGAAATAGACTCCCTGATTTTAGGATATGTCCTATTCTTAAGCTGAGATCCTCTCTTCCTTCTTCCTTTTCATTTATCTACATGTGCCACAAGACTTCATCCCAAGACCAATAATGCACTCATGTTGGACCCCTTCCCACTTAGCCTTGGAGTTCTTCCAACAGGTCGTTTTATCTCTATTTCATAGTGTAAGGAGAAAAATTTGATCCTTGATCATCCAAGTAGGGGGTTATACTTTGTCTCTATTTACTGTGCATCATCTGGGGTGAGTATGATGATGTTCCCTTAATATGTAGATAAAACCATCTTTAATGATGATAATAAATGAACTTTTAAAGAATAAAGGTGTGGGAAATATAATGATGTTATTTCTTTTTACCCTCATTTTTATGTTGTAAATTTTATGGGCTCATGTCCACTAAATATCATGGGAATTGGTGGTCCTTTCTGGCATATTAATGAAGCTATATTTTTTAGAAAATATCGTGATTTAATGACTGTAACATGGAAACTGATTAATTACATAAACTTGGTTTATTTAAATGGATTCATGATTGATAAAAACCCTTTGTGTGATCACCCTAGTTAACTAAATATAAATAAAGGAACATAATGAATTGTGTTGGAAAAATATGAAAACATCATTGCTCTGTTATTGTGATATGTATGGTTGTTCTATTTGATTCCATGTGAGGTGACGTAGATGAGAATGGAATCTCCGGTTGAGGGTTTTTTGGTTTGTAAATCAGAGGTCATCTAGATATGGCAGTAAATGATCTGGACCTTGTAAGTTGGGTCTTGGTTTAGTTCTAGTACTTCGAGAGTTCTCACAAATCTCATTTGATGTTTTTACTTTTGAGATAACCAATAGTAAAATTCTTAAACACCTTCACGGTTATTTCCCTTTCCGTTTTTGTTTTGGATTGTGGTTATGCATGTTAGATTCCCAGTAGTGAGGGAATATTTAAATGGAATCACTTGAAAATGATAATGAGAATGGGTACGATGGGGAACTATTTTCCAGAAAAGGGTTGTGCTCTGGTTGTGGCTATTATGTACTTGTGCATGTAGGGATAGAAGTAAGAGTTGTTGTGTGTGGGCAGGTTTTTGGTTTCGGGAACCTTAGGTTAGGATGAGTGCTTGATTACCTATATTTATAAAATTTAGTTCTTTTGTTTCTTATACACAACCCACCCATGTTGATTACTTCATTCTGAACACCCCCATTTCATGGGGGAGGGCGTTTTTCCCAACATTCCATGGATTGCTTTATTATTATAACATTTTCTCTCCCTTTCCCAGGTAACCTAAGACTCTTAGGGTAGGCTCTGACGGCCTGAGGTTCATTATAGCCCAAGAATCATCAGGCAGGTGTGTCGTGGTGGGTTGTCCTTAGTGTGTGCGAGCAGGTTCATTTCCTATGTATCTTAGGGATGAGGAGTAGGTGTCTGTGGGTGTGGTTTTTTGTGGTTCTGTGGAACATGTGTCTGTGGGCATGTTAATGTGTGGTTTTGTGGTCCAAGAATCTACGAGCGTGGTTATGTATGGTTTTTGTGGCCCAAGTGTTTACAGACGTGGTTATGTGGGGTTTGGGTGGCCCAGGTGTTTGCGAGTGGGATAAACATGCGGTTGGGATGGCCCATATGGTTGTTATTGGGGTGGTAGTGGGAATACATGGGGATTTTTGGGGGAGGTCTGATGCATAGGATGTTCTAAATAACCAGATGGAAATCAGTGCGGGGTACCCAAATATTGATGTGTTATTACTATAATTTACCTGACTTATATTATTTGAGGAGCATGCCTTGGTGAGGCTGGGTGGATAGTTTTTTTTGCAGGGTGTTTTGGTTACCTATATTATTTTCTCAGAGATCATTAGAATGACTCCCCACTTGTGCAATAGGACATTTGGTTTCCCTATTAAGTATACAAGTATAATCACCCTATGTATATAAAACTACTTTCATGTTTCCAGGAGGACTTTGAAGACCATGTCAGACCCTAATAGATCAAGCGTCGAGATAGTTTTCATTGCTACATTTATTTATTTTGGTACATTCCTATAGATTTTTTTGTACTTTGTATAACTTTATTTTGAACAGTCATATTCGAATGGATTCTTTGATTTACTTTTACTTTCAGTATTTGGAGTGGTTAGGGATTCCTCGTCTTATCTCCCAATCTTGTTCTATAAAAAGGGTAATGCCTTCCATTTTATGTAAGATCTTATACCCTTAGGTCTAGTCGCCACTCCGGGGCCTATTGAAGGTGGGACCCAGGGGTCATTATCTCTCCTTTGACTTGAATAAGGAAGGGTCTGGTAGTTTTTTTCCCTTCCCTCATCTTGGGGATGGCGGGTCGTGAAAAATTTATTATCTTCTTTATTGTAGGTAATGATTTATGTCTTACATAAAATATAATGGTCTTTCATATATCAATTTTATTTATTGAATAATAATGTTTCTCCTTGAGTTTTGTTTACAATTTCATATAAAATACATTATTTATATCTTGAGAGTCCACTTTTGATAAAAATATTATTTATTTATGAGTTCTAATCTCTCTTGAAAATGAAGTTATGCTATAAATAATTCAAATCCTCATAAATGACATTTTTTCTTCATTGTACTTAATTTCCCTTCTCAAAAATGTTTTCCATTTTAATTAGATACCTTATTGAGTGTTATCTTATGTGAACTTCATATTTACCTTCTCCAATTTTCATAATATAGTACTATTATTATTATTTTACAATTTGGTATTTCAAAAAAGGTTTTTGAAAATATAAAATTGGATCTTATGCACTTCCTTAGATACTTTTCGGTTGTGCATTCACATTATTTTTCTCTATTTTATGTAATAATCTTATCATTTATCGATAAAATGTTTTGTATATATGTCCTTTAAATATATACCAAGTTAAATATCCTTTTCATTTCTTGGTTTATACGTGTTTTATAACCCTTGAAAATTATAACTTTTAAGTAAGCCTGATTTTAGTGACTTTTTCTATTTCTTATCACATATCAATAATTTACACTATAAAATGTTTTTAAAATATAGATATCTTCTAAAAACCCTCATTATTTTATAGTGAACCCTCTTGGTTCAATTATTATTTTATTGAAAAATATTATGTTTCCTTCATGAATATATCCTTTTGTTATTTCATTATACTCCACCCAAGTGGTTCTTTTTTATTATTTCCTCTCTAGAAAATTCTCATGAATTTTATACATTTAATGTTCAAGAACTATTTTTATTTTTAAATTATTAATGTTAAAATTATTTAATTCCATCTTCTCTTCAGAATCTTTCTGATTTATTCTTTGATTATTCTATAAATCAAAATTATGCCACCCTTTTTTCTCTTGGGTTTGATCTTTCTTACGATATATATATTGTTTATTTTCTTCATATGGCACACAAATGTATGGTTTTATTTATATGATGTGTGTGACCCGAAATATATAGCCATATAATGCATTGGGTAAGGATTTATATCTCATGAGATATTATGTTTGTAAATAGAGAGTGAACCCAATCCACCATGGGAAATTTCCTTCTTTATAGTGATGATATTGGGAGTAATCGTTAACATAGGTTTATGATGTTATAAATTATGGTGTTTCCACTTATTTGATGATTTCATGATCTTACTATTTCGTTTCCATATTCTATGTTTCTATGATTTTGATCATTCTATTTGTAATATCATGTTATTCTTCTTAACACTCATGTTAATCATTATTTCAATGTTAATTCACTTATTGCGATTTCTAGCTCACCCTTTTCTTTATGTATTTTTTCTAGGGTATCCTATGCAGTTTTAGAATATTCATGGATGTTAGGAGTACTATGTGGAGTTTTAAATAAATATGATATTTTTATATATAATCTTCTAAATATATTATACCTCTAGATCCTTATTGCTTACAATAAGTAATGTATGTTATAAATCATGATATAAAGCGTGTTTAAGGATTGGGTCACTATAGTATGAGCATATAGGGCCCTTATATAGATTTTATTTGAGTAGAAAGGGACTTTATAGACTCAAAGAGTTTAGGATGGATCATTAATTATGTATATTCTCACACAAAGGTATTGGTAAGACCCCTAGATAGTCATCTCATAAATATTTTCTATTGATTTATGGCTTGGGTCATCCTAGGATATCTCACTTGAAATTGGGGTGGTTTCTTCACTAAGGTCGAAAATTCCTAATTTTCCATGACTATCAAAGTTGAAATTTTTATTTTTTGGGCCATGGGTTAGTCAGATGAATAGATTAATCTTTTAATTATCATTAAATTCCCACTTATTAAATGGATAGATATAATTGTGAAAATACATTCTCTATATCTTGGGAGTTTCACTCAGAAGCAATATTTCATATGAGTAATTCAGTGTTGATTAACCTTAGCTTCTATAACTCAATTTTTTATTGAGTGGTCCTTTCTATTATGGAAGTGTAATTATATTATTAATATGGTGGGTAATATAAATCCATGAAATTGCATTTATCTTCATTTGAAGATCTTGGGATATGCAATATATGAATATTTGGTGGAGCTCTAAAATCTTGAGGATGTCTCTAATGTTAGGTGTGCACACCTTTGCCATGTGTTTCAATGTGAGCGATATTTTGAACTAACGTATCTTCATTATGTTTTTTTATGTTTATTTCATACTACATTTTATCTTTAGGGATGATTCCAATGATTCTTACTGATTATATCATGCAATGATTAATATATCCTCATCAAATTTATAGAGGGATTTTTCATTCTTGGAACATATTTACGGAAAAAATCGTAATCTTTCTTGATATATGACTTCTTGGTGGATTGTTTTGGTTTATATCCCCTATAAGGATTCACTCTCACTCCTCTATTCTCTTCTAAAACTAATTTTTGTATGGTGATCCTAATATAATCTCCAGCATCTTGTAATGAACACACCCCTAATGAGGGAGGTGGATCATAATGTGGGAAGAACTGTGATGGGGTTTCCTTCAATGTTACTCCAGTTATGTAAATAATTGATTTCATTATAATTTATGGAGGTAATAACATCCGCATCCCAATGTGATGAGGATAATATTTTTCTACCATCATCATATCCTTTACCCACTGTGGATCTGACAATCCTAGGGGTGGTGGTGATAAGAATTCCCTAATAGCTGCATGGTTGAATTTCTCCCACAATAATTCTAGGGAAGCTAATATCATGGCCTAGTTAACATTCAATCCTCTATATGCTCATGATCTTAATGATATTCATTATCATGATAAGAGTTTAATCACCAACAAGCATTTCTCTATTACTATAGGCTTTATCTTTCTCAGATGAAAACCATATTGGACCTTCTTCGAAGCATGATACTAGTGTCTATAAATAGATCATTATCAGTAGGTAAACCTCTTCTAGAACATAATAATGGATTGAATTCACTATATAGACTAACTATAATTATCATATCTAGGGATCAGGACTTATTCTAAAGCAATGATGCTGAAAGTTCCATTCCTTAGGGCTTCTTGTTAGTTAGTGAGTGGGGTGAAATAGATAGAACCATATATTCTACACCCTTTTATATACACATTTATTAAAGAATCAGTTATTATTTGGATATGAAAATATAAACTATTGAGGAACTCATATTAGAGGCACTCATGATGATTCACTAGCCTCGAGTTCCAAGCCACAAAAAAAATCAGCCGGATCAATATTGTGGAAAATATCATCCATCATCTGATAATGATTGAGATACACTATGCAAGATATGTATCTGGACTTGAGATGGTGGAGATTTTAATATGTTGGGGCACATATAAGGTATACATTAATCTATCTTTGCATCAATAATGTTATACTGAGGAGTAGATATAATCCCAAACATGATATTTATTCCTATTATAACCCAATTATTTCCATATAATCGTGCAGTTCTCCTCATCCATTTTGAAGGATTCCTTAACCTAATCCAACCATAATGATCATTTCTACTCATCGTTTTCAGGAGGAGTGATATCATTGATATTATTATCAGTTTCATCAAATGTTTTTTCATATAAGGTATTCATTGATGATAAACATCTCGTGAAATAACCTATTAATAGGGATTAAATACCACTAATAAATGATGAGGTGTTGGGTGTATTTTTCCTCAAATTCTCAAGTTCTCCTCAATATAAGAGCATGATTTGAATGAATTTAATATGTGTATGAACTTTTTCCTGAGGAAATATATCATTTAATGGGATAAAATCTACAGTTATCACAATGGGGATGACCTTCATGGTTGATTTATGATTCATCTTTATGGGGAGGACCTCAATTCTTGAAAATATATTTATCACAAGGAGTATCTCTGTGACATGTTCCCTAGGAAGGACTTCTATAATTATTTTTATTGTTTCCACAGGGAGGACCTTTTTGGTTACCAATTATTGGTAAGTTGGAAAGAATTTTATCTTCCAATCATATATATTTAGGTTTTGGGGAGGTCCTCTACAATTGGAATCAATAATAGGAACTTTGTTACATATCTCCATATTTTCACATTGAGGGCCTTCATGGAAGAAGCTACGGGAAGGGCCACCATAACTACTAACCATGGTGCCATATGAAGGATATTCATGGTCATGTATTCCTTATCTTATTAATGAAGAGAAATTATATTATTGTTCCATTGTTGCAATTTTCCAAATATCTTGAAATACATTAGTGGGAATAGAGATATGATCTTATTCCTAAATTTTAGCTTTCCCGGAACATGCTCTTTTTTCTATACATTCTTGATCAGGTGACCTTGTTTTAATCCTTATTCATAAGTGAGTTGAACAATATGGTTATGATACTTAATAAGATAAATACCTCAGAGGAAAATCCCTAGTTTTCTCTTGAATATATATATGACCCTTCTAGATATGAGTGGGGATATGATCCATTCTAAAGTTTCATTCCGAATATGCTGCCAAGATTCATGAATTTTTAGGGACTCGAGATATAAGATGACCTTCATTCCTTTTCTAAGATATGTTGAAAAATATTCTATGTGATAGTAAGGATATGATAAAGATTCATAGATTTCACTAGGATATATTGATGGTCTTCTTGAATGTAGGTAAGAATATAGTACTTCTATGTGAATTGTTCCAGGATATTCTAATGGGATTCATGAATGCAATCAAGAATTTGGGCTTTTTTTCATGGATAAATCCATGATATACTAATGAGATTCTTGAATTAAATCTGTATTATAGTCATGTTTCATGGTTACCACCAAAATATACTGATGATCTTCACTAATTTGGGAAATAATATGAACATTTCCTATGGTTTCTACTAGGATATTCTGACAAACCCATTTAGGGTGAATAGGGAAATAATCTTACTTAGTTGTTGTCTTCAAAATATACCAATTGATTTTTTTACTATAAAATGGGATATTATTTAGTATTGTACTCAAGTATAGGATTTATTGGTGGACCTCTTGAGTGTAAATATGAAAATTCACCTATTCATGTTTCATGGTAATTTTTCACCCTCAGTGAAGAATCTTCTTGGGGGCCCTAGCTTGGTCCACAGTGGTTGGTATCTCTTGAGGGATCCTTGATGTGTGTACTAGAGGGTTTAAGTGAACATGGTTTTAGTTACATTGATGTTTAGTATGATCCCTCCTTGGATACTTATAAATAGTTTTAGGGATGATGTCAACATCATATTCAAACTCCCAAATATTAGGAAGGTATAAATTATTGTGATCTAGAGAGAGGTTCCTGGAATGGTTGAACATGGTATTATGGGCCGCATGCTCTACCATTGATAAAATTATTAGTAGATATTTGAATCATAGAGGATTTAAATGGCCTAATATGAAGTAAAAATGGATTAATTTTAGTGATACTTAGATGATATGGAATTCACCACTTTTCATTGGAGCCATTGTGTCATTAAAAGCATCATCCTGGGTTGTGGGGATATAACATTTATCATGTTTAATAAATATATATAAAACATTTGTTGGTGATGTGTAGTGGATTATGATGTCTTCCTATGTCTATTATCCTATCCCATGAACTTTATACGGTATATTACATTGGATGAGTACATTTTGTATTGAATGGAATTCTAAGAGGGTTCATGAATTGTACTATCATAAATAAGAAAACCCTTTAATGTTGTATAACAAGTAAAAGGTGCATGGCTAATCTATAACATTCATGTGTAATGGTTTCATGATGGTTTTGCCATTTATTTTCATACATATACCCATTACCATAGGTTTTTTTGAGTCAATTTGGACATTATATAAAAATGAATATAGTTACTATGACTTTACCCGTGACACTTTAGGTGTGTATTTATTTACAGGATAAGACAACAGGCTCACCAAACCCTTTTGTGGTGATATTATTTCTTACTCTAGAATGATCTTATAGATTTAATACATATTCCTGAATGCTTCCTAGTAATATTATTACTATTATTTACCACTATGTAAGTAATTTATTGAAACTTTGTATCAATTTGAACATCTATTATATTATAGGTTATCCATCATTCATTTACTTATTGATTATACCATTGTTTAAAGCCACAAATATGGGTTCACTAAACATTATCACCATCTAGGGAAGTGGTAAGTGTTATGAAGTTGGTATAAAGACCATGAGAGGTACTTCCTATGGATTTCAATGAAGTGAATTATAACCCTTATAGTTTAGTATCACTTAATAGGAAATGACATACATTTAAAGGTCATGTGACAAGGACTAATGTGGGGACTTTAAGGTCATGTAGCCATGAAAAAATTGAAGTTCCTTTTTGGGTCATACGTCTGGGATCTATTCCAATATTTGTATCACCATGTAGAATATAAACTTTTTATGTTGTTGAAAGTTATGTAGTTAATACTACTAGGTGAAATTTGTCAGATAATGATTGGTGTGTGAAATATACATGAGTGACCTAGTCTGGATCATCCTTTCTATTAGTAACCATATAGGAGAGGGTATAGTTAAACTCACATTGAATGTGTCTTACTGAGTATGAATTAATTATAGAAAATATAGACCATTGAGGAATGAATGACTCACAGGGGATATGGATTATTTTTTGTATAACTCATAGGGGTATGAACCATTTAGAATAAGTAAATCACAAGGAATATAACATGTTTAGGATAAATTAATCACATGGGATATGGACTATTAAGGAATTTATGACTCATGGTAGATATAACCCTATGAGGATAAAACTCATAGGGGATATAGATAAATTAAAATATTTGACTCATAGAGAATATAGACCAATGAGGATGAATGACTAATGGGGATATGGTCCATTAAAAATTGTATGAATCATAATGGATATGGACCATTGATGAATTTATTCGGGTATTATCATTAAGCCTCATAGAGGTATCATATTTATCATTGTTAATATGAATCAAATCCAATATATTTTAATTTGGTTTAGGTTTTTTTTCCAAGACCAGTCCTTAACATTTAACATTATGTGGTAAGTATGATTAAGTCACAAAAAGGGAAACAATAAAACATTCAATAGTTATTACACATTGGTTATACCCTTTTATATAGGATACAATCATCTAATAAAGAATAAACTCCATCAAGGATAATTTAGGTCTAAAGGTTAGTTGGAACCCCTATCCTTCTGGGCAGTAGGAAGGATACATATTGGGATTATACACATACTTCCCAAATGTGTTTGTCCTAGAAGGTCAATCATTTGAAGAAAAGATTTTGGAATTACATGAGATTAGAATACATTATATAGATCTAAGGCTCATTTAGTGGATGAAATAAGTCTCTTGAATGTTGGAGTTGATAGGATTCTCAATATTGGTCAGCTATGATAAATAACATAAGTTGGGAGAGGTTTCAATTGATTCCTTTGGAATATGCACCCTCCTTATCAGGATCATAGATGATCACAATTAACTTGAGGGTCCTCTAAGTTTAGGTTGTCAAAGGAATTCATGATCGATAGGTTGTAACTTGATGTATATAGCTTAGTCATGTATCTCAGTAGGTTATGGGGAATTCCTGGGTGGATAGGAATCTAAGTAGGTAACCTAGGTGAGGATGGTTCCCATGTAGGAGACCAAGGATAGGGTGTAACATCTCAAGTTTTCGAATCAGGTCTAAAACCTCTTCCATTTTTAATCTTTGAAATAGTGGACATTGTATTTTCTATATCATTGATAAAAATAATATTTCAAGTGTTCCATAATCCTTGTATCATTTTTTTACATTAGTTTAAATCTTTTTATGACTCCCCAGGTGTTCAGAAGAGGTTTCAGTAGCATCCGAGGCCAAATGGTTTATTTTGGAATAACAGGTCAGGGTGCATGGTTTAGGGTAAACATGAGGCTCCTTCCAAAAAACCATGTGGAATGTTTTTGAACTACCACACATTATGGTTAAAATGTGCATGGGAGGTGCACATCCTTACATGGGTGTTTTCAAATGTTTTGGAGCCTTCCACGCGGTTTATGCATGGTTAGAGAAAACTGTGTGAAAGGCTGGACGAGTACTGCCACTTAGGTAGTACCATAGCACTGTATCCCACACAGTTATAGCCTGGTTTAGAAAATTGTGCAAGTAAAATGTGTTGCCTATATAGGTTATTTTGTTAATGTTTTTTTCTTTCTTTTCTTATTTTTCTACCCTTATTTTTTCTTGTTCATGTTCATGGTTGGAGGAAACAACCTGCTTCTCTCATCTAGTGTATTTTGATCCCTCTCCCTCATCAGTGGTATGATTCCAGATTTTTTGGGTATGTTGGAATCGTAGAGGCACCGCTAACCTCACACACCCATATTCTTCATTTTTCTTTCACCTCATAGAGTGATAAATATGTTTGAGATATTTCCCCTATTTCTGATCATTTGATGAAAACTTGGATCTACCCCAATCTACTTCAAATTGGATCTTGTTATTGGATGTACCTACATATATGGGTCAACAGTATGTGTGCATATCTTGATTTGTATTTTCACGATCTTTTAGGGGGGATAATTTTTTCATGCATGTGGGTATTTTGAGTGAGATCTATTTGTACATATTTTTTCATATCAGAATGATTGTATCTCCCATGGAATGTTGTTGGGAATGCCAAATTATATTTTTTCTTGAGTGAGGCTGTGTTAAAGGACATCTGTCCTTGAGGTGGTTTAGATTGTGGTTCAAAACCCTTTAAAATGGAATGGTTTAAATTTAATTGGTTTTTTTAATCTAATTTAAGTCTTACATCTCCTCTAAATTTAATTATTATATTTTTTTATAAAATTCAATTTTATAAAATTGAATTGCTTATTTAAAGTGAATTGTAAATATATTTTTTTGATTGAGATGAGATAATGGGATCCAAGGGGTTGTGATGGGATTTTCCCATGGTTGTGATGGCCCAACCATTTGTATTAAGGTGATGAGATCATTTGGTTGGGATTGGAATATATTTTCTTGAGTGGTTTTGACCACGGGATTGGGTTCTGTTGGCGTCAGTTTGGGGCGGTGAGGCTTTAATGTTGGGGTTTTCCCCTGATATTAGGATGGAAAGGCCATCATAATTTAGTGACATGGTAGCAGGGGCCTGAGGTTCTAGTGTTGATGTGTCTTAGGTATTATTATTGGTGATTTACGACCACCCATGACGGCCAAAGCTTAAAATTTAGTCGTGTGCACACAGGATGACTCTGTTGATGAGGTGGTTTTCAACACTAGAGTGAGTAGAGACCCTGGTAGTGTGTCTTAAAATTTTTGATTAGCAGTGATTTCTATATAAATACACATGGAAGGTGAGAAGCCTTTGGTTGATATAGGTGAGGCTATTGGATAGGTCTATGGATTGTTATGATTGAGGTCGTGGTCCTAGAATTATTTCGAGGAAAGACATAACTATGCCTCTAGAAATTATGTTATAAGCTGACATGTTCCTTGAGAAGGGGTTTTTGGGGAAATATACTAATGGTTTGGGCGTGCCTTTAGGATTTCCGTACTTATTGATACGTGAGGCGTCTGAAGGCACGAGGTGGTAGGCTATTTTTTGAGGTGGGAACTGAGGGTTCACTTGAGCTGTATGACCTCATAGTTACCTTAGTCCACGGACCAGGGACCTTCTCTTATTTAGATATTCCAGTGATGGATGACCATGTTATTATTTCATGGAGGATATTGAGTACCAAGTAATCCTTGTTTGTTTATTACATCATAGTGATTTACTTTCATTTATTATACATACCTAATTAAACACTTATTCTTGGTACACACCATTGGGTGGTATCATACTGAGACTAGTTCCCACACACTGCACAAGTCCTTCAGGACATGTGTAGACTTTATGAATTTACATTAATGTAAGGGATAGTCTTATGGAGATAGTTTGTAGTGTTGTTTATCATGGGATATTGGCAAGGAACATGAGGTCTTACCTCTAATTGAGCTTCTCATTATATTATTTTCTATATCAGCATGCTATATATATATGAATTGTATATGTCATCTATTAGATAACCTCTTTTTTAAATTGACATATATGACCTATTAAGAAATACATGTTTTCTTGTGTGTTTTGGTAGTGGATACAAGTTGAACTCAAATCTATTTATTTATCTTCTGCTTTAGGTTTTTATTTATTGCTTCCACTAATGCTTGTTATTGACTATGTTTCTTCCATTGGTGGGTCTGGTACAAGTCAGCTGAGTCTTATTTATTCCAAATTCATGCTATATATTATTACTTGAAATAATATGTTATCATTCTTAGAGGGTATATCCTCCCCACTATACCTTTTTACACCCTCACTTCTAGTTGATAGCCTTTGGAATTTTTGGAGGTGTGATTAAGGCTAGTGGAAACCGGCCCAATATCACTATTCAGGTGCCTAATTAGGTTGGGATGCTACAAATGGTATCATAGGATTTTAGTTTACCTCTTTTCACAGAATTAGTAATTGGGTAATGGTAGATCGGATATTATGATGTGGTAAAAACTAGATTTCAAACACGTGATTGGGTGCATGTAACCCCATGTATGTGGGATGGACTCAGTTTCTATGGGTGGGAGTTTCCATTATATTTTTCTCAGATTATCATTTATTGGATTTCAACCTCAGTGGATCACATGTAATGTGATGTTATTGGTTGTGATATGTGTCCCTTGATCAGTTGAGGTAAGAGAGAACTTGGACCTTGTCCCGGTGATTCAAGGTGTGATTTATTACTTTTTTAGATTTTGATAGGTACATTTTGGGGTATTACAATTTTATAATTTCACGTATGCTTTGTAAAGTGTTTATACCATGGGATAAATACAAAATTACATGTTAAATGTAAATTTACATGGTATAAAATTTCTTATTTGATGTGAAATATATATATATTTATTGTGATATGTGGAATGGGAATTCCTATTATAGCAGTAGTCAAGTATTGTGAAATGTGAGGATTTTCATCACTAAGTTGGGAAACATGGTCCTCGGTTTGAAGAAACGATGGTTGTCAGGACAACCAAGGACTGGGTATTATTTGATACATGGAACTATTGAGGGTAGGTAAGGATTCCATGAGGTCAGGATTCTATGGGGAATAGTTTCTATGGGAAATGTGGGTTTCCACCTAGATGGATCCGATGGAGCATCAGGCAGGCAGTGGTTTAGTGTCACAGGTGCACAAGCAGGTTTAGACCCCTAATGGTCAAGAAGAGAAGGTACCAGTTTAGGTACAGGCTTAAGGTAATGTATAGGATCCAATGCAGGAAGGTAATCCTTTAGATATTTCTATGTTTGATCCATGACATGATGAGTAGCTATGAGTGAGGTTGGTATAGGTTATCCAAGGAATCGACTGGGCTGCTCAGGATGTTTCATTGAATTGTCTCCCTTTTCACCCAACATGTTGAGAAATGAAATCAATGAGGTGATTCAATTCGATGTTTTATTATGAAACATCATTAGAGTAAAATTAAACATCATTAGATTAGCCTCATTCTATGAGGCAGTGAACCAAGTGCTCATAGATGCGGGAAACCTAAAGGACGTGTCTTGCTATAGTCAGTTAGTGGATTCAAGTGACTTAAGTGTCGATGCTTTTGATGTTAGTAAGAAATGAAGATATGAGTTTCATTAGGATAGTTAGGTTAAGTACATTAGAAGAACACATTGTAGTGGATCCTCTATGGTTCGATTTCATTATGGACATCCAAGACATGTCCAGACTCTATGTGAGTGGCCTCCAAATGAGTTTGGAGCATGTAGATAGGTCGGGCATCTCGAGAGGTTTTATAGGTAGCCATCTTAGATAACCAGATGACAGGAATCAAGATAGTCTCAGGTGTCTGAGGTTGGTTCTGCATCGGTATCAGGTGACGGTACCCAGCATTCAGCTACATATGGAAGTAATGGCAGAGATGGTCAGACTTGGCACTAGGGTTAGTGGATAGTAGTTGGTGAAGTTCCATAGGGAAGCCAAGCATCTTGTCATCTTGCCTCATGATAGGTGAATGTTGTGTAGTTTATAGGTTCTGAGAGGTCTAGTAATTTGATGACGGTTAGTGGTACGTCACGGGTGTGTCTATGATCACTTTTATTTTCCTTAAAATGGCATATTGACGCATGTCTGTTTGGGTGCACTAGATACATGGGTTGTATATGGACTAACCAAATGTTATTCAGTAGGTTATAATCATATCATATGTGTTATAAAAACATGTATGAGGAAAAAAGCATCGGGTTCTACAATTAAGATGTAATGTATCATGAGAATTGAGGAGACTTGGGAATTATTGAGGTTCCTTGGGCATCAGGGCATTGAAGATGTGGGTTAATTGAGGTGAGAGGAATCTGGGAATCATAATGGTTTAGTACATGATTGAGGTTTGAGTCACTGATTCTGATTCTAGCATCCGTTGAGATGTAAGACATCATAGTTCCATATGTGACATGGCCTCGAGGTGGTCACTGATGTGGTGCAGGATTTCAATTGGGTGTCTGAAATGGAACAAGAGCACGTGATGTGGTGTGGTAGTGACGATGAAACATATGAGGACCTTGGGTATGAGATTTGGTCATTGGAAATTTGATTGAATTGGGTTTTGGTTTGGTTGAGACCTAGTTAGGAAATTCCTAAGGTGGGGAGCCCCTTCTTGAGGAATTTGACATATACCTTTCAAACTCGGGTAGTCCAAGTTAGCTTCTACTAAGATGGGTTTGTTCGATTCCATCTATAAGATTCATTTCATACCTTGGGAATGATCTATGTTAAGGTGGGAATATTTTAATGTCCCTGGTTTTTGAATCGATTCAAAAACATCTCCTGTTTTCAATTTTTGAAATAGTGGCTATGTAATTTTCTATAACATCGATTAGAAACAAATTCTAAGAGTACCATCATCATTGTATCATGTTTCTACATGATATTCAAGCTTTTTCCAAATATTTGGGTGTTTTTAAGATGTTTCGGGAGTGTTATAGGCCAAATGTCCTATTTTAGAACAGTAGGTGTAACGCCTCGACCCCAGCTACCCAGAGTCGGTGTATTACTTCGTAACATTGGCATGATCACAAAAGATCAAGTCTCAAAAGACCGATTAGTTTAGTAGCCTTGGAAACACTAGATACATTCATAAATGTTACATTACATCATAAAGTGAAAAACTACAATAAAAAAAGTCTCCATAGTCCACACTCATATCCTCTTCTGACTATCCCTGCAGGTCATTCATAAAATACTTCTTCACATCCTGGAAAATATTAAAACATTGAAAGGGGTGAGCTCAAATGATCAGTAAGGATAACAATATTGAAGAAGCTTTCATAAATAAACATTAACATTTAAGGCAATGTATAACTAAAACCAAATCCTTTTAAACATGAACTTCAACATAATATGGCAAAAGTAAAATGAGATAATGCCATTTACTTATTCACATGGATATTCTACTGGTCGAATAATCACATTCAATATCAATAACCACTTTCATAATGAGGGAATGTATAATGCCAGACATTCTGCAACATTTTTTCAAGGCCATGGCCAAGACGTCTAAAATGATTAAGGCCTCGGCCAAAACCATAAATCAAATTGGGAAAGGGCCTCGGCCAATTCCACATCTAGTTGTCTCATGAGACCTACCGATGCATCGAGGAGCTATAGCGGGCTCCACCCGTCACTTATTAAGTCCAATACATTCCTCATATGAATAGGTTTAAACATATCATAAACCATAACATAATTGTATCACATAAAACATGCATAAAGGAAACATAACATTTCCACATTTCAATCACAAGATATCAATACAACACATTAATATAATAAAAACTCTTTCAAAACCATTTTCAATACCAAAATAAAAGAAAGTTAAAACTTTGTATTTATTTTTCATTAAAAAAATGATGGCTTGTAGAGGAAGCCGAAACTCAAATAATGGTCACGGCGGCGGAGAAGTCGTTGTCGCCGCATAAGTACGGTAATAAAAACATTCCCTTTTGTCATTTAGCAAAACGCTTCATATAAAAAAGATTCCTTTTGAATAAACGTAAAAGTCAAAGGGGTTTATACACTGTATAAAAGAAAGTTGTGTATAAAACCAAATATGCCTCAATGAAAGGGGATTGAGAAGAAGTCCTTAAAAAGATCATTTTTTTTAAATAAAGTACATCTATAATTTTTATTCACTATAAGTACACATAAATAATGTAAAAATACAATATAGGACATAATAATATCATGACATAATTTGAAAGTAGGAGATTAACCCAAAGAATGGAAATTGGGTTAAGAAATTCCCTTACCTCGTGTCTGACTTGACTCAACCGTTCTTTAACCTCCTGAATAATAAACTAGAGTTAATATATACCTTATTAAGAACCATTTTCAATTTCATTATCCTTTTTATATCACTTATTACAATGATATGAACATTATGTAATTATTTAAGTTAATAACGGTCCTTTTGTCGATCTTTGGTACTTGAGTCAACAATAAACTTCTTATAATTACAAGTTGTTTATGAGGTAGAATATCCATTATCTCCAGAATTATATTCATGATTTAGATGTCATATATATCATATATATCCAGTATATACATTCATTTATAATATTATGTAACTTTTAGAGGTAAGAAATGAAATGCACCGTTCATGGAGACGGTAAGCCGTACGTACGCATGAACGCTACTTTCATTTCTATTTCGTATTTAATGGAATGAAATAATAATGATATAAATTTATAATATAATTCCAGTATAATATATTTTATAATACCATTTACTCCATCCTTTATACTTCCCACATATGGAATTAACGATTCAAATCACTTTGAGGGGGCGGTAGTCCGCACTTCCTAAAATGAAATTATCGCGTTTACCCATAATGGAAATCATAAAGTATGCCATAAATTAGAAATAAAGAAGCATAAGTAAAACATAAACATATTATATATCATATATAAATATAGTGACATCTTAATGTCCACCTTTGAAGGTGTTATATGAGTGTTGAATAATCATCGTTTCGTGAGGCAAAAATTCCCCATCCACAGAAACAATGTGTTCTTTAACCATTAGATGTAGGTGTGTGAAAGTGTAGCTATAATACTTCTTATAACAACATCCTAGTATATTGAGGATACTGGTGTTGTTACAAAAGAAATGAATAAAAAGTGTTTAGGGGGTTGGAGGAGAAAAATAAAACAAAAGAACATAAGAGAAAACGCTACGTTTAAAATGGGTAACACTTTTTGATTTGAGGCAAAGGCTTCCTTGGGAAGCGTTATACCCAAAGTGAGGCTTCTAGGAGTAAGAGGGGGAAGTTGTGAGAGTATTTGGGCAGAGTTTGGCCGATCCAAATGGCTTGAAAGTGTGAATTAGGTGGTAGAGTTGGGGGCCTTTTATAAGTGGAGAGGAGGGGCACTTTTGGAAAGTAATAAAATGTTACTTTATTAAACAATGATTTTTTGATTATAAAGGTCCCACACTTATATAATTCGAAGCTAAGGTGATAGGGATTCTAAATATACTCATCCAATAGGTTTTTGACAAGTTTATGCCTTTGATTTTACATTATCTTTTCATTTTATTTAAATCGTTAAATAATGAGGTCATCATTGCATCATCATGATGTCATTAATAATTTAATTTATTTAATGTCTAAAAATTATAAAAAAAATACTATGATGTAGGAAATCTTTTTAGATTTCCAATGAATATTTATAGTTAAAAATATTACTTTTATAACCCCATGGAAAAGTTATTTTAGTAAAAAAACATTTCATGTTTGTGTCATTTTTTACTTTAACATTAAATAAAAGGTATTTATGTCATTTTCTAACTAATGTGGATCCATGGGGTCCCCAAATTGACCCATGGATTATCTTGGTCGGACATGACACATAAAAAGAGGGTAGGACATGTGTCAAGCTCATCTCATATTATTAAAACATTATTTTTACCTTAAACTACACTAATTACCTCTAATCGCGATTAAGAACTTAAAAGTTACTATTGACCAAAAATTATTTTAATCTCATTGAACCACATTTTACTTCTTAATGACAACCATGTATGTAGGATTTTTGAAATTCAAAACACAGAAGTGGTAATATTTCATTTAAACGAAAAATCAGTTATTTAACTACCACCTAGTGGTTTCACTATTCATCAAAAATTGAAGTTTTTCAGAATAATGCCAAAATTTCACCCTAAGCTATAATTGATATTCCGAATTCAAAAATGATGTCTATTTTAAAAAATTTCAAACGTATAAGTTTCATTAATTAATTTTATAATTAATTCCTGTTGTCACAACAAATAGCGTGTTTTTAAGAAACAATTTATATCAAAAGAGTGGCAATTGTTTATGTCCAATTTCAATGTTAAATTAATTCTAATGACCACCATTGGATAAAATGGTAAAAATATATTCTAATTATACTTTAAGACCACTAAATATTATAATTTATCACAATAAATTATTTTGATTAAAAAATTTGTTTTTAAGTATTTTTCACTATTCATAAAAAATTGGAAGTTCTCAGAAAGTTACAAAAAATTCAACATAGGCTAATTTCGATATTATGAATACAAAAATTAAGTCCATTTTGAAATATAAATTTTCTATAAATTCAAAAGGTGGTTATTACTATTCATAATGGCTACTATGATTAGTCGCGGTGTTTTAGAACTCGAAGTTGCGTACAATGAAAGCTATTGCATTATTGAATGAGAAGCGTATTGTGGAAGCTCGTGGTGTTACATTCTCCCCTCCTTAAATAAATTGCGTCCTCGCAATTTGAAATTTTTCTTGGAAAATAAAAGGTTGAAAATAGAGAATACCTTTGTGAAAAACCCACATCGGAAATAAGATTAATAAAATTTAGCCTTAATAAGAGGGAAAGGGAAATGAAAAAGTCGCCACCCAATTATGATCTCGATTAGGAGAACATTGGTGGCAATTAGAGACATATAATTGGAGGAAAACGTAAATATTTGTAGGGAGTGATTGAGGTCATCAATCACAATCAACTGTCAAATTGAGGGCCTCAAAGCCTTCAATCTATGTTGACTTAAAATATTATCAGTTCAACAAGACATAAGGTATTATGATAACACATTTTTTGTTTTAATATCCCTTTACTAAAGTTTAAGAATTAATTCATTCATTGAATAAGAGATAGGTATATATATATTTATGCTTGACAATTAGAGTTTCAACCTTCAACTCATCTTTCACTCAAAAGATAATAGAACTCAAAAATATTATACTTATCCTAATTGTATAAGGTTCTAAATGTTAACACATACCATTTAGACTAGTAAAATTATTTTGTAATAACCAGGGACTTCCTGTAGGCTAGTGGTAGGAAATAAAGGCATGTCGCACTATGATTGTGGGTTCGATTCCTGCAGCTTTGTCCGACGCGACGGGTTATGCCCCACCCTGCAGGTTGTCCTTTTCCTAAAACTATAGTATTATAATATTCAAAAATAATCTTCATAAATTTTTTAACCTTAAACAATACTGTCCAAAGATCAACTTAATCCACTCCAACCTTTATAGTTATCCAAAATACCTCTGTCCAGACTTTCTCTAAAAGGTCTCTTAATTCCAAAATCAATTTATCAGATTCCCTAAACAAAGTAAAGTTTCTCTTATTGTCACATACTAAAAATATAATTACCTTCATCATATTAAAACCTTAATGAAATCAACAAGTACTGCAGTACAATCCTTATATATATATCACATTATTCTAATAACCAGAATATAATCCATGAGTCCAAAAGCACCAATACATTAGTTATTCTGCTTCAACTGTAGTAACAACATAAGATTGTCCTTGATCTCGTGGCCTTTTCTGAGGTAAGTTTTCCTAACGCTTAGGACATTCATTTGAATAATGCCCCATTTCCCTACAATTGTAGCATTCAACATTGATAGCCTCTTTCTTTCCCTTGCAATCATGCGCCTGGTGACCTTTTTCTCCACATTTATAACAAACTCCCATTCCTTTTAGGAAAGTACCAGGGTGATTCTTCCCACAATTATCACATAATGGAAATTCCTTCTTTCCATTTTCCCTTTATCTGTCTCATGTTCCACCGTTCTCTTATTCTCTTTCTTTACTTTGATGTCATAATACTTAGAGAATTCCTTTTCTGTCTTGATAGCACATGAGACAATATCTTCGTATGTTGAGAACGATTGTGATACTAAAGCTCGACGGAGAAATGGTTTTAACCCATCAAAGAAATGATCAATCTTACCTCTTGGGTTACGTATATAATCTGCATCATACCTCGCTAACCTTGCAAAGTTAGCCTCATACTTTGCGACATTCTCATCCTCCTTTTGTTTCAGACTCAGAAATTGCCTTTCCATATCTGCTCGATGGTCACGAGGAAAGTATTTTTCTAAGAAAATCTCTTTGAACTCTTTCCATTCCATATTCGATACGTCATCATCTTCCTTTGTGTTTTGAATTAGCGACCACCACTGATCGGCATCTCTAGTGAGGCGGTAAACTGCCATGATAACCTTTTCCCTTTCACTACTCCCCAAGGCGTGGAATATTTTCTCTAAGATGTTTATCCATTGCTCAGCTACTAATGGATTTGTACCCCCATTAAATGTTGGTGGTTGTTGCCTCATGAAGTGGTCTAACATTGATCCTCCACGTTGCGAATCAGGGTGCTCCATACGAGTAAGGTTATTATTCATAACCTGAGTGAGTTGTCCCAGTATGGTAATAAGTTGATCAGCACCAGTTGTATCTCCAGATCCACAATAATTATCTTGAGCAGGAGGGAAATCCCTACACGGAGTGCGTGCATTGATACGGTTTCCATTCCTTCCACTAGGCGCCATTTCTAAACAATGGCATAAACTAGATTAGTTTATGAATCAAAATACATAATTCCATACTTGTAAAATACTTAACATAAATTGAACTATTTATGGATATAATCCATAATCATAAAAAGGTTTTATTTGAGGAAGTATATACTCATAACCGTTCATAGTGGTTTGTAAAGAAAATGAGAATTATCCTAAGCATATCCCCCGGGAGTGTCGTAACCAAGAGTGCAGCAAGGCCTGTTGTCATGCACCAGTTCCCGTTCGAGTCTAGCTCAAAGCGGTGTTTTTAGGTTTTACCCCTAGGTACATCTGTGCCAGATCCGCCTCTACCTGCTCGTATCCAGACATTGATGTATTTCTCGGAAAGCTCACAAAATCTCTACAATAACAAAATTCTAGTAAGTTCTTCTATACTAATCCTCAAAGTCTATCTTTGGGCTATGTGCTCTAATCAGAGTTTATCTAAATCTAGCTTCCAAGGTTAGTACTAAACTGCCTCTGATACCAACTGTAACGCCCTGACCCCAGCTACCCAGAGTTAGTGCATTACTTCGTAACATTGGCATGATCACAAAAGATCAAGTCTCGAAAGACTGATTAGTTTAGTAGCCTTCGAAACACTAGATACATTCATAAATGTTAAATTACATAATAAAGTGAAAAACTACAATAAAAAAGTCTCCATAGTCCACACTCATATCCTCTTCTGACTATCCCTGCAGGTCATTCATAAAATACTTCTTCACATCCTGGAAAATATTAAAACATTGAAAGGGGTGAGCTCAAATGCTCAGTAAGGATAACAATATTGCGGAAGCTTTCATAAATAAACATTAACATTTAAGGCAATGTATAACTCAAACAAAAGCCTTTTAAACATGAACTTCAACATAATATGGAAAAAGTAAAATGAGATAATGCCATTTACTTATTCACATGGATATTCTACTGGTCGAATAATCACATGCAATATCAATAACAACATTCATAATGAGGGAATGTATAATGCCAGACATTCTGAAACATTTTTTCAAGGCCTCGGCCAAGACGTCTAAAATGATTAAGGCCTCGGCCAAAACCATAAATCAAATTGGGAAAGGGCCTCATCCAATTCCACGTCTAGTTGTCTCATGAGACCTACCGATGCATCGAGGAGCTATAGTGGGCTCCACCCGTCACTTATTAAGTCCAATACATTCCTCATATGAATAGGTTTAAACATATCATAAACCATAACATAATCGTATCACATAAAACATGCATAAAGGAAACATAACATTTCCACATTTCAATCACAGGATATCAATACAACACATTGATATAATAAAAATTCTTTCAAAACCATTTTCAATACCAAAATAAAATAACGTTAAAACTTTGTATTTATTTTTCATTAAAAAAATGATGGCTTGTAGAGGAATCCGAAACTCAAATAATGGTCACGGTGGCGGAGAAGTCGTTGTCGCCACATAAGTACGGTAAGAAAAACATTACCTTTTTTTGTTTAGCAAAACGCTTCGTATAAAAAATATTCCTTTTGAATAAACGTAAAAGTCAAAGGGGTTTATACACTGTATAAATGAAAGTTGTGTATAAAACCAAATATGCCTCAATGAAAGGGGATTGAGACAAAGTCCTTAAAAAGATAATTTTTTTTAAATAAAGTACATCTATAATGTGTATTCACTATAAGTACACATAAATAATGTAAAAATACAAGATAGGACATAATAATATCATGACATAATTTGAAAGTAGGAGATTAACCCAAAGAATGGAAATTGGGTTAAGAAATTCCCTTACCTCGTGTCTGACTTGACTCAACCGTTCTATAACCTCCTGAATAATAAACTAGAGTTAATATATACCTTATTAAGAACCATTTTCAATTTCATTATCCTTTTTATATCACTTATTACAATGAAATGAACATTATGTAATTATTTAAGTTAATAACGGTTGTTTTGTCGATCTTTGGTACTTGAGTCAACAATAAACTTCTTATAATTACAAGTTGTTTATGTGGTAGAATATCCATTATCTCCAGAATTATATTCATCATTTAGATGTCATATATATCATATATATCCATTATATACATTCATTTATAATATTACGTAACATTTAGAGGTAAGAAATGAAATGCACCGTTCATGGAGACGGTAAGCCGTACGTACGCATGAACGCTACTTTCATTTCTATTTCTTATTTAATGGTATGAAATCATAATGATATAAATTTATAATATAATTCCAGTATAATATAGTGTATAATACCATTTACTCCATCCTTTATACATCCCACATATGGCATTAACGATTCAAATCACTTTGAGGGGGCGGTAGTCCGCACTTCCTAAAATGAAATTATCGCGTTTACCCATAATGGAAATCATAAAGTATTCCATAAATGAGAAATACAGAAGCATAAGTAAAACATAAACATATTATATATCATATATAAATATAGTGACATCTTAATTTCCACCTTTGAAGGTGTTATATGAGTGTTGAACAATCATCGTTTCGTGAGGCAAAAATTCGTCATCCACAGAAATAGTATGTTCTTTAACCATTAGATGTAGGTGTGTGTAAGTGTAGCTCGAATAATTCTTATAAAAAAATCATAGTATATTGAGGATACTGGTTTTGGTACAAAATAAATGAATAAAAAGTGTTTAGGGGGTTGGAGAAGAAAAATAAAACAAAAGAACATAAGAGACAGCACTACCTTTAAAACGGGTAACACTTTTTGATTTGAGGAAAAGGATTCCTTGGGAAGAGTTCTGCCCAAAGTGAGGCTTCTAGGAGTAAGAGGGGGAAGTTGGGAGAGTATTTGGGTAGAGGTTGGCCGATCCAAATGGCTTGAAAGTGTGAATTAGGTGGTA
Organism: Viscum album; assembly: GCA_963277665.1. Taxonomy (NCBI): domain Eukaryota; kingdom Viridiplantae; phylum Streptophyta; class Magnoliopsida; order Santalales; family Viscaceae; genus Viscum; species Viscum album. Next base: position 1,231,384,262 of record OY728135.1, on the reverse strand, counting down.
GAGTTGGGGGCCTTTTATAAGTGGAGAGGAGGGGCACTTTTTGAAAGTAATAAAATGTTACTTTATTAAACAATGATTTTCGGATTCTAAAGGTCCCACACTTATATAATTAGAATCTAAGGTGATAAGGATTCGAAATATACTCATCCAATAGGTTTTTGACAAGTTTATGCCTTTGATTTTACATTATCTTTTCATTTTATTTAAATCGTTAAATAATGAGGTCATCGCTGCATCATCATGATGTCATTAATAATTTAATTTATTTAATGTCTAAAAATTATAAAAAAAACTACTATGATGTAGGAAATCTTTTTATCTTTCCAATGACTATTTATAGTCAAAATTATGACTTGTATAACCCCATGTAAAAATTATTTTAGTAAAACATTTCATGTTTGTGTCATTTTTTACTTTAACATTAAATAAAAGGCATTTATGTCATTTTCTAACTAAAGTGGCTCCATGGGGTCCCAAAGTTGACCCATGGATTATCTTGGTCGGCCATGACACATCAAAGTAGGGTAGGACATGTGTCAAGCTCATCTCATATTATTAAAACATTATTTTTACCTTAAACTACACTAATTACCTCTAATCGCGATTTAGAACTTAAAAGTTACTATTCACCAAAAATTATTTTAATCTCATTGAACCACATTTTACTTCTTAATGACAACCATGTATGTTGGATTTTTGAAATTAAAAACACAGAAGTGGTAATATTTCATTTAAACGAAAAATCAGTTATTTAACTACCACTTAGTGGTTTCACTATTCATCAAAAATTGAAGTTTTTCAGAATAATGCCAAAATTTCACCCTAAGATATAATTGATATTCCGAATTAAAAAATAATGTCCATTTTAAAAAATTCCAAACATATAAGTTGCATTAATTAATTTTATAATTAATTCCCACTGTCACAACAAATAGTGTGTTTTTAAGAAACAATTTATATCAAAAGATTGGCATTTGTTTATGTCCAATTTCAATGTTAAATTAATTATAATGACCACCATTGGATAAAATGGTAAAAATATATTATAATTATACTTTAAAACCACTAAATAGTATAATTTATCACAATAAATTATTTTGATTAAAAAAGTTGTTTTTAAGTATTTTTCACTATTCATAAAAAATTGGAAGTTCTCAGAAAGTTACAAAAAATTCAACATAGGATAATTTCGATATTATTAATACAAAAATGAAGTCAATTTTGAAATATAAATTTTCTATAAATTCAAAAGGTGGTTATTACTATTCATAACGGCTACTATGATTAGTCGCGGTGTTTTAGAACTCGAAGTTGCGTACAATGCAAGCTATTGCATTATTGAATGAGAAGCGTATTGTGGAAGCTCGGGGTGTTACAGTAGGTTATGGTGCACAATTTTGGGTAAACCATGTGGCCCCTTCCAGGAAACTGTACAACATGTTTTTGAACTACCGCAAGGTTTGGGTAAAACATGTGTGGGAGGCGCATGGATGTGTCTGGATTTCTACAAATGTTGTATAGGCTTCCGCCTGTTTTTCACACTGTTAGAGAAAACCATACCGAAGGTCACACAAGTATTGCCGCTTAGGAAGTACCACATCACAATAGCCCACATGGTTATAGTATGGTTTTTAAAACCACGTGGGTAAACCATGCATCATGTACATGGTGCTTTTTTTAAAAAAATCTTTTTCTTTTTTTCTTATTTTCTCCCCTTCTTTCTACCTAGTCTCATGCATAGTAGTAGGAAAACTCATCCTCAAATCCTCCAATGGATTTTGATCCTTCTCCTTCATTGCCTGTCTGATTCCAAATCTGGTAGGTGCATTAGAGTCATAGATTTAAGAATAACCTCAAATTCTCTTCTTCTTTATTTTTATTTTACCTCATGGAGTTCTAAATCCTCATGATCCATTTTTTCTTATTTATAGGGAGTTCAATGGGAACTCAAATCTATGTCAATCTTCTTCAAATGGAGATCAATATTATACATAGTTATGTCTATGGGTCTAAGTTAGGGGGTGAATATCTTGTTTTTTGTTTCCTCAATCGTTTAAGGGGTGAGGCTTTTACCAAGCATTTGGGTATTTTGAGAGAGATCAATTTTTACCTATTAATTCATATCAGAATGACTGTGTGGCCCATGGGTTGTTTTTGGTCATTCCCAATTCAATTTTTTCATGTATGAGGTCAGGTTAGAGGCCATCGCTCCTTCGAGTGGTGTGGTCGAGGTGCCAAACCCTTTTAAATTTATTTTTTTAGTTCAATTGGTTTTGTTAATACAATATGAAGAATTTAATTCCTCAAAATTAAATTGTTATCAATGTTTGGTTACGAAATTCAATATTATTAAATTGAATTTCTTATTTAATTTGAATTGTATATATATTTATATGATTTTCTTGAGATGAGTGGTTAGGACCCTAGTGGTTGTGATGTGTTTGGCCCGAGGATCGAATGGAATGACAATCATGATTGAGGCGATGAAATCAACTGGTTGGGATTGGACCTAATTTTCATGAGTGGTTTTGACCATGGGATTGGGCTTCATGGATGTTGGTTTTAGTTAGTGAGACTTTCAGGTTGGGATTTACCCATGATATTAGGATGGTATGGATATCATACATAAGTGACATGGTTGTAGGGGAATGAGGTGTGAGTGTTAATGTTGCTTAGGTATTATTATTAGTGATTTCCACTCACTTGTGATGGAAAAATCACTAAATTGGATCATGTGAAAACATGATGAATCCATTGATGAGGTGGTTTTGACCACTCATATGGATAGAGGCCCTCAGTAGTGTGGCTTAGGATTTCTTTTGGGGTTTCTTGTCATAGAATGCCATATGAAATGTGAGGAGCCTTTGGTTGATAATGATGAGTATATCAGTTGGGGGATGAGGCTCTCCATGATTGAGGTGATAGGCCAAGAATTATTTTGAGTACATACATCATTATGCCTCCAGATATCAGGCTACGGGCCGAGGGGTGATTTGAGAAGGGGTCTGAGGGACTGGATACTAATGGTGTGGGTGTGCCTTAGGGATATCAATACTTACTGAGACACTAGGTGTCATGTGTCATGAGGTGTTGGGCTATTTTTTAATGTGGAAATTGAGGATTCACAAGATTTGTATGACATTAGAGGCACCTTGGGACATGGTCCAAGGACATTCTCCTATTTAGATATTCTAGTGATGGATGAGGTAGGTGATGGTTTCCTAGTGTCTTTTGAGTACCAGGAAGGCCTTGTTTATTTATTGAATTATATTTCATTACTTTCATTGGTTGTGCACGCCTTCTTAAAAACTTATGCTTGGTACACACCAATGGGTGGTGTTCTATTGAGGCTAGTTTTCATACCCTACAGAGGTCCTTTGGAATGCGTATAGACTTTGTTAATTTATATTTATTTAATGGATCAACTTTAGGAACTGGTTTGTATCACTACTTATCATGGGATGTTGGTAAAGGCCTTGAGGTCTTGCCTCTTTTAGGGCCTCAGTTTAGTTTTTTTCTGTATAATCATGCTATATATGTATGAATTGTACCAGTGGTCCATTGAAGACCCTCTTTTTTATATTTACATTTATGGTCATGTATGAAATTCAGTTTTTGCTTGTTTTTTTATAGTGACTACAAGTGGAATGTTGATCCGTTTATTTATATTTCATTGTATTTGTTTATTTATTACTTATATTATTTCTTGTTATTGATTGTGCGTCCGCTATTGGTGGGTTTGGTTCAAGTCAGGTGAGTCTTATAGATTCAGATTTATGCTATATATTATTACTTAGACTAGTATATTATCATTCCTAGAATATATATAATCCTCACTATACTTTTTTACACACTTTCTGGTATTCATTATCCTTTTTCATTCAGGGAGGTTTACCTAAGGCCTGTGGCACAGAACTCGACTGTATTGTTCGGGTGGCTAATCGGGTCTAGGATGATACATTGGTCATGCACAACAATGAGAGTTCAGGAAATTGGAACTGTAGTAGGTAACTGGGGAGAACATTCACCCCATTTGGGGTCTTAGGAGAATGATCTCTCAATAATGGGTGAGGGTGAAATCACTATCTATTATGCAGTATAGGTTAAAATTTTCTCATATAGGGTTATGGTAAAGGATCATCCTAGTATGGGTTATTGAAAATTAATTCCTTGTTATGGGGTAGGGTGAAGTGTCACCCTAGTTAAAGGCATGAGAAAAGTGATTCCCATGTGAGGAGTCTATAAGATGGGGCTCTTTCACCCCAGTCCTTAAAGATCATAGTGGAAGTTATATTTTATAAATTTTTATGAATTAAATTCTTTGAATAATGAAATTACCTATAATTTCTAAGTTTTTGACTTAATAAGTCATTTGAAAGTGAGTGAGAGAATAATGTGCAGTATGTAGGTGTTTGGGATTGTCTAGGGCTTCCCATTTGTGGGTTCCCATTTATCTCTTTATAATACATTCATTGTATGTTCTAAAATTATACACATAGGGTTATTTATATGAAAAAGTATACCACGGTGCAGATTTAGGGGTAGAAACTATTATTCCCAATTGACATAAAGTTCCACAAACATATTGATGACATTGGCATATGATCCAAGAAAATAGATATGTTTTTTATAAAAAATTTTAACTGTGCACATAGAGACTAGATCACCTAAGGATGTCTGGGTGTGTATTGGGCGACCAGAATAAAGAAACTTAGGTGAACTCTTGGAGGTTAGTGTGAAGTGTCTTGGGTGCATGTATGGGGTTTAATTCTATTGATGGTTCCTTTTACCAGGAATTTTCCCCCACTAAAATGTATCCACCATCCTTCATAAATGGGAGAACCAATAATGATCCAAGGGATGGAGTTGAAGAAAATAGAGTCAGAAGTTTTGAATTTTGATTTTTAAAATTTGTAATTCCCTAGATATATTGTAATAAGTTGTATTTAATGTAGGTATCATGGAGAATAATAGTTTATTAAATATAGGGAAGAATAAAATGGAGTCTGAAAGAGTTGTGGAATTTTCTAAAAATCGTGAATTATGATGTAAGGTGTGATTGTAATTGATTCTACTGATGTTTGGGCTTAGAAGTAAATATTTTTTTGCATACCCATAAAGATATGTATGTGAAGAATATATCATCATAGAGAACTCCCATTATTGTTTTTTCTTATACCATTTATTTTTTATCATTGGAGTTAGATCTATATTTTTACATTATCATTTATAACCCACTTGAAATGTAATAAGAAGAAGAGAGGTAGAGGTTGTGGAACTCAGACGAGAAGTGAACTTGTCCTAAATTCTATTATCACAACTACTAAAGTAGTGATTAATTTCTAAATCAACACAATGTTTATATATGATCCTTGGATATATCCTTGTGTGATTAATCCAAGTAAACATAATTGTGTTAATGCTACTTTATTTTTAATTCATTCAGTTGTTTATATCTTCTGACCACCATGTTATATTTAAGGTGTTATTTTAAATGTGGATAAAAATTCAATTTAATCTTGAGAAAATAATATTTTTAAAGAAACCCTAATTCACCCCCCCCCCCCCTATTAGGCTATAGTATAACCACGTTAAAAAATAAATAGGACGACATTTAAGTCATAATGGTTAAATATTTAATTAAAATTATAAAAAACTAAGTAAATATAAAATATATCACTTTCTTGTTTATTAATATAGTTATATTCATTATAAAAATATTAATTAATTTTGAAATCAAAAAGTAAATAGCTTTAATTAAACACTTTTCTTATAAGATTTTATTTACAATTTTAATGTATAAATATTAGAATTTTAATTTGAAAAAATTAGTATTATTTTTTATATTCTAATATCAAATTTTACTTTGGGTGAAATTTTGGGATTTTTTGAAAAGTATTTTCATTTTAGTAAATAGTGAAAATATTGATTTTTGTACAAAAAAGTTATTTATTTTCAATAATTTATGTTAAAATATGTTTTTAATATGACTTCAAGTAACAGAGTGATTTTTTTTAATTAATTCACTTAATTAATTTTTAATCAACATAATATTGGTTTTTGAATAAGTTTTTTTTTCGTATAAAAATCAGTAAAAACTACTTTAAAATGAATAATGTTTTTCTATAATCATTAATTAAGATAATACAAAATGAGAATTATTATAAATTAAATTTTTAGATATTATATAAATAATTATTTCTTTATATTAATAATATTATTAATAGTATTCATAGATTTAATATAAAATAATCTTTTTTCATGAAAAATACACTTCTTGAAAACCCTCTTTTCATCACGTCTATGAGTTTTGTTTTAAATTTAATTTATTCAATTATCTGAGTTTAATTTCAAAAAAATTATTTAATATTTAGAATCATAATAATTTATATTATCTAATAACTTCAACTTTATTTTTTAAAAAAAATAATAGTGAAAAATAGTAAAAAATATTTATTGTGGTTAAGGTAAAAAATTGAATTTACGAGGAGTTAAACCAAAAATATAAGGGTTAAAATGTCATAAAAACATCTTAAATGTATATTTTATGTCCATATCTCAAACTTATCATGTCTAATTATTGATATTACTTTATTTTTTACCCTTTTTAATGTGAAATACATGGGTACACCATTTTCTTTTCAAAAATTACAAGTGTGCCACTCCCCTCACTTATAAAAGGCCACCCCCCTTTCCTCTAATATTCATCCCTTTAAATACATTTGACTAATCTAAAACATGAACAAATAAATTCCCTATTCCCATTTTATAAACCTTACATTGGTCAAAAATCTAACCTAAGAACCTTTTTTGTGTAAACCAAAAGAAGATACCCAAAGAAGTGGTAATGTTCTTTAATGATAATTTTTATTTTATTTATTCCAACACCCCATAAAATTATTATTAAACGATGATTATATAATAAAATTAGCATATCACATATACTGATATGTTATTATGTTAATATAATAACCTAAATCCTTCTCCTATTCCATAAAATGGGTTACAAAATCCTCATTCGTGTGTATGGCAGACTACCGCCGCCCAAACTGATGTCATTCATTTTTCCATCACCTCCCCTTACAGTTGGGTATGATGATGTATATAAAGTATATATATCGTACTTTTAACATATTTATACCTATTGAGTCATTATATCATATGTATCTTTTTTTACTTTCCATTTCATATGGGTTATGAAAACCACTCTCATGTGTATGGTGGAGAATCCCCTCGCGAAGCGATGTGATTCATTTTTCACTAACGCTATAAATGGAAGGTAAAAATGGTGTAAAAATTAATATATGTGTTATACATGAAATAATTATGATATTAATTTCATATTTATCATTATTTAAAGATAATATATCATTTTATTTCTTACCTTTTCACAGGCCAAAAAATTATTACGTTGTTCGTGTACGTGTGGACTCCCTCCTTCACGAAATGATGTGACTATCTTTTCGTCACCACACCATTAGGATAATATATATATAAGTATATTTAAATAAATAAAATTTTTTGTATTATATTATTATCCTTCTGTAAATATAAAAAATTACTTACCTCTTTTCTATAAGGATCATTGGAAAATGGGAATGTTACTAATGCGTATGTATAGCCTATCGTATTCATGATTGTAATGTACTTAATTTAACAAAATTATATTTCATTATTGTTATTAATAGTATAATTTATATAAAAATATGATAAATATTTCATTATTATTATTCTCTATATATTTAAATAATAATCTTTTTGACCATAGTGAACCAACCAGATTCATTTTTCACACATATGATGAATATGGTCAAATCATCCAATGTAAAATTAATTGATTAAGTAATTGTATATAACATAATAATAAGTGAAATAAAAGTAAAAATAAACTTTAAAATTGTTCTCAACCAAGTAAATAATTATCATTGGTTTATTATTAATTTATATAAAGACACACATAACAAGTTGGACTCAAGATAAGGGACTTCATCTCAATTTCCTTTCATTGAGGCATATTTTGATGTTAAACATCTATATTCTTTTATAATGTTTATATGCATCCCATTCGAAATTTTATTTGATGAATTTATCTATTATAATTTTTTTAATGTTATTATTTCACTGGGATTATTATTCACATCATTCCATGGTGATAAATTGTTGATTCAATAAGGTTTTATTTATGACTTTTCCATTCCTTCATGTTTTGAAAATCACAAACACTCTTTATTAAGGAAAATTTCATTTTCCTATGTTTTATCTTCATAAGGAAAATTTTCCTTCCCCAAGGAAATTTATCCTTACCATGTTTTTATTGTTCATATACTAAGTTTAAAATTTTGTTTTGTATCCAAAACCTCAGAATCATATATATAATTAGATACAAATCATTCTGAGTTCAGGTTCAGAATTATTCTGAATTCAGTCTCTGAACTTTCTGAGTTCAGTTTCTTAATTATTCTGAATTCAGACTTCGAACTTTCGGAGTTCAGGTTCCAAATATTTCTGAATTCAGATTCCAAGATTTCTGATTTCAGCTTACGAATTTTTCTGAATTCAGACTTTGAAATTTTTGAGTTCAGGTTCTGAGTTCTTTTGAATGCAGACTCTGAGTTATTATGAATTCGGACTCTGAATTCTACTGAATTCAGACTTCGAATTCTACTGAATTCAGACTACGAATTTCTTTAAAATTCTGACTCCGTATTCTTATGAATTCAGACTCCTAATTATTCTGAATTTAGACTCTGAATTCTACTGAATTCAGACTCCAAATTTCTTTGAATTTGGAGTCAGAATTCTAATGAATTCAAACTCATAATTTCCTTGAAATTTAGACTCCCGAATTCTATAGAATTCAGGTTTTGAATTCTTTTGAATACAGAATCCATGTATCCATGTATCCATGTATTATAGACACCGAATGGTTTTTGGTTAGACTCCGGAATTTTATTTTTCCTTAGACTACGAAAAATAGGTTTGGTTAAGAAACCATATTTTTTTCTTACACTTGTTATAGTTATAAAATGATGTCATGCTTTCTGTTTCTAACCAACTATTGTTTGAGTGACACATGTACATGCCCCTTCAAAATTCATGGAAAATATGGTCGTTGGAGGAGGGATCTGACTATTGAAGATGTTCCTATAAGTAGGAGCTCATTTGAACGAGCTCATGATATTCAACTAATTATTCTACAACTCTAGAGATCACATGTTGTTGAAGTGATTTATAGAGAGAGACTCTCATGATTTTTTCGTACTAAACATATTTTTCAGACTTACTTTATAAGACTCCAAATGTTTTTGAGTACATTCGAGGGCTTCTGAGGATAGGAAGACAGAGGTGTCGACTACCATAAAGTTCGAGGACTTCCTTGCTGAGGAAGACAGAGGTGTCGACTACCATGAAGTTGAGGGCTTGTAGGGATAGCAAGACAGACTCTGATCTTCGTATCAAGGGATTACCCTAGTGTGGGTAAGACATACTTTCTTAAAAGTATAAATCAAGGTACCTTTATCCAAGGTTGTTGGATACCCTTCTCTTTGGGTTAAAATTTTTACTACATGTTACTTGAATTGTTTCAAGTTTTCCACTGCATTTTGGTTGTTGAGGAAAGTATAACTATGTTATACTTTCTTATACATGTACTCTGATTTGTAAGATTCTATACGCTTTGAGGTAGAATCTTTTTCCTTGTAAACCTCTATTAAGTTTCATTTCTAGAACCACTTTTTGGAATCAAGAAAGTTTGTAGAACTTAGAGGTCATGTGAATTTACATTGTTTAACTTGGTTAAACATTACCATCTTTAAAAGTTCAAAAGGGATTTTTTAAAGTATAAAATTCACCCCCCCCCCTCTTATATACTGATCATCTACATCATTATTATGGTCCTACAATCAGTATCATTTCGATCCTATAATTGGTATCCGAGCAGGTCTCTGAAACACTTATATTCACATTTAAGTTTTTTTCTCAAGTTTTATATTGTTCTATATTTTCCTTGCTAAGGATATTTTTATCCTTGTTTACAAACTTTTATTACTGAAAAGTTTTTGTGGAAAGATATTTTTTTCTCAAGATGGATTGAATCAATGTTGGTTCCATAGACAACCTAAATCCTTCAAGACCACCTATTTTTGATAGAAATGATTACGAATATTGGAGATATTTCATGAATATATTTATTATCAATACTGGAGTAGATAATTTTGTTCTGATTACTGGATGATATAAAATCCCTGACAAGGAAGTCAGTACTTTCACCAACCAAGAAAATCATGAATATTAACTAAATTATAAGGTCCACAATACTCTACATTGTTCTATGACTAGAAAAAAATATATCCAAATTTAATCTAGTGAATCAGAAAATTGTATTTGGAAGAAGCTTGAAGTTACTCACTTTGGGACTTCCAAAGTTATTGAAACCAGAAAATCCATGCTCAGAGATGAGTATCATGGTTTTTTTCTTTCCTTATGGAGAACCCATATGTAAGGTGCAACAAAGATTCCTGACTATTGTTAATATTTTATAGTCTATGGGTGAGAAAGAATTAGATGATGAATCTCTTGGGGAAAAGATCATAAACATCATGCCCAATGAATGGGAATCTAAGAGTATAGCTATAGATGTGAATAGAAAAGTTACATAAATTTCTCTTGATGAACTTCTGGGATCTCTTCTTCCACATGAGACTAGAATGAAGAGATATGTTTATAATATTAAGAAGAAGAATTTAAATGGCAGTGTTTCTTTTGCAAAAACTTAAAATCATATGAAATCCAAGACTTCTGAGAGAGTTACAAGATCTAAATCTAAGAAGGTTGTTATTCAATCCGAATCTAGTGGAAGTGAATCTTCAAAAAATGAATTAGTCAATCTTTCTCAAAGAATGAACAAGATTGTTGGACAAAATAATTTTCAATCTAGATACAAGAAGAATGAATGAAAGGATATGAAAGACTCAGAAGTCACATGTTATGAATGTAAGAGAGATGGACATATAAGACCAGATTGTCTTACGCTTAAGATAAAGGAAAGAAAAGAAAATCATTCTGAAATGAATATAAAGAAGTACTAAATAGCTAAGGAAAATATGTTTTTGAAATCTAATGACACATGGAGTTCTATTGGTGGTGACTCTTCATATGAATCAACAGAATATGAATCTTCTGAACAGAAGAATCTTGGTTTAATAGCCAGACTACCTATTGAAAATCGTTGTTTAATGGCAAAGGTACACAATGTTTAATCCATCACCAATGTATCTTTAAATAGTAATAGTAAATACTATGAATCCCTGGATGAAGAATATTCTTCTTATGAATATAATACTTTACCTACCTATGATGTATTTTCTAGGTTTTTTAAGCTTCTAGAGAATGAGAATTCAAAACTCAAGAAAAATCTTGATAAAGAGAATTCTAGAAATACTATTATTAATAAGGAAATATCAGATCTTTTTGAAGATCTTGATATGATAATTTTGGATTTTGAAAGTATTTCAAAAAACCTTGAGAAAGTTAATTCTGAGAAAGATAAACATTCTAAGGATCTATAAAAAGTACTTTATAAGAAAAATGTTTTAAAGCCTAACACTAGTCCTAAAACAAATGTTTTGGATGACAAGAACTTAGTTATTAGACTAAAGTCAGAAATATTTTCCCTGAGGAAGTGTTTGTCAAACTTTACCTTAGGTAAGGGAAATTTTGATAAGGTATATTCTCAAATCCGACCTCTTAGGAATAATTATAGTTTTTGTTATACTAGTTCAAAACCGATTTTTAGTAACAATTATTTTGTTCCTTAAAGTGCTTCTTTCTGCACTAAGTGTCAGTGTGGTGGCCAATGGGCAAGAAATTGTTCCCTAAACAAAACTCAGTCTTTAGGATTTAAAAAAGCTTGTTTTTTAAAGAAAATGTGGATTCCTAAGATTTTTCTTTCTGAATATTCTGGATACAAGAAAGTTTGGATTCCGAAAGATTAACTCTTTTATTTTCAGAAAAATAAATAAACTACCAACTGCAATACTCGATTCATAGATAGTGGATGTTCCCAGCATATGACTGGTAACAAAATCTTCTTTAAAAATATTATCAAGAATAAAGGAGGAAAAGTATCTTTCAGATATAATTTGAAGGGAGAAATATTTGGTATAGGTAACATCATTATTCTTGGAAAAACATTGATTTTAAATGTTTTATTTATTAAGGGTCTTAAGCACAACCTCATTATCATAAGTCAATTATGTGATGAAGGTTACCTTGTAAATTTTAGGAATGACAAGTGCTTAGTACACAATTCCAAGGAAGAGTTTGTTATTTCTTCCCATAGGTAAGAGAATGTATACACACTAATCATAGAAAACCTTAAGAGTCAAGATCTACCATGCCTTAGTGAAATGGAAGATCATTCTTGGTTGTGGAATAGAAGGTTAGGACACTATAACCGTAGGAACCTATGAAAACTCTCTAAGAAAAGACTAGTTAAGGATCTACTGGAGCTTATATTTGATTCTTAAAATGTTTGTGATCCTTGTCAATATGGAAGGAAACCTAAATCAAGTTTTATGCCAGTCAGTGAAGTCTCAACCATTGATTCATTACAGTTAGTGCATATGGATCTTTTTGGTCCCACACAAACTGGAAGCATTAGAGGAAAATATTATATATTTTACTTATTTGATGATTACACTAGATTTATGTGGGTCTATTTTGTAGCAAAAAAGTCTTAATCTTTTTCTTATTTAAAAAGTTTTAGAGCCCAAGTTAAAAATGAGAAAAACCTTCCTTTGATACTATTCATAGTGATCATGGGGGAGAATTTCAGAATTCTTATTTTAAAACTTTTTGTAGTAGAAAAGGAATTACTCGTAACTTCTCAACACCCAGAACACCTCAACAAAATGGTGTTGTTGAAAGAAGAAATAGAATTATTCAAGAGATAAAAATAAACATGTTGAGTGTGTATTTGGTAGCCAAACGTTTTTGGGCTGAAGCTGTAAGTACTTCTTGCTATAGTATAAATCAAATTTTTATTAGACCTTTTCTTAATAAAACTCCTTATGAGTTATGGAATGGTAGAAAACCTAGACTTTCCTACTTCAAGGTATTTGGTTGCAAAGTATTCATTATGAATACTAAAGATAATCTATACAAATTCACACCAAAATCTGATGAAGGAATTTTCTTAGGCTACTCCACAACTTCTAAGGATTATAGAGTTTCAATAAAAATACGTGTACTGTTGAAGAAACATTACATGTCAAATTTGATGAAACTGATTATTTTGTTTTTAAACAACCTCAACCTATATCTTTGGATGTGTTTTCAAAAACTGATTATCAACCTTTGTTAGATGATCCTTCTGATAAGGAAAATGTCCAAGAAGATATTTCTAAAACATTTACCCTATAAGACTACCTACTCTATGTTGATGAACAGGTTTTACAAAACGCAAATAAGTTGTTTCTAAAGAATCATCCAAGTGTTAGTATCATTGGTGATGTGAGTCAACCTATAAAGACTAGAAGTTCCTTAAGGAATGGATTAGAACATCTAGCATTCCTTTCCCAATTAGAAAAAAAAATCACTGACGAAGCTTTAGGTGATGATGATTGGATAAAAGCTATGCAAGATGAGATAAATGAATTCGAAAGGAATAAAGTCTGGACCTTGGTTTAAAGACCTAAGAAAACATCTGTTATTGGAGTAAAATGGGTCTTCAGAAATAAGTGTGATGAAAATGGAATCATAGTAAGAAGTAAATCTAGATTGGTTGCTAAAGGCTATAATCAACAAGAAGTAATAGACTATGAAGAAACATATGCTCTAGTAGCTAGACTGGAATCTATTCGTATTCTACTAGCCTTTGCAGCATTCTTCAATTTCAAAATTTTTCAAATGGATGTTAAATGTGCTTTCTTGAATGGTTTTGTACAAGAGGGAGTTTTTTTTAACAACCTCCTAGTTTTGAAGATACAAAACATTCTGAACATGTTTTCAAACTTACTAAAGCTTTGTATGGACTTAAGAAATCCCCTTGAGCTTTATATGATATACTTATAGGATTTCTATTTCAAAATAATTATGTCAATGGAAATGTTGATCGAACCATTTTTATAAAGAAAGATAAGAAAAATATTTTGATTGTTCAAATTTACGTTGATGACATTATATTTGTAATGCCTCGACCCCAATTACCCAGAGTCGGTGAATTATTACATAACATTGGCATGATCACAAGAAAGATCAAGTCTCGAAAGACCGATTTGTTTAGTAGCCTTGGAATAACTAGATAAATTAATAAAGTTTACATTACATCATAAAATGAAAACTAAAACAATATAGTCTCTATAGTCCAAACTCTTATCCCCTCATACTATCCATGCAGTTCATTCATAAATTACTTCTTCACATCCAAGGAAAAGTAAAACATAGAAAAGGGATGAGCTCAAATGCCCAGTAAGGATAACAATATAGCGGAAACTTTCATAAATAAGAATAAACCTTCAAGGAAATGTATAACTAAAACAAAATCCTTTTAAACTTGAACTTCAACATAGTATGGAAAAAATACAATGAAATAATTCCATTTACTTATTCACATGGATATTCTACTAATCGAATAATCACATGCAATATCAATAACCACTTTCATAATGATGGAATGAATAATGCCAGACTATCATAACCACATAGCCAAGGCCTCGTGCCAAGACTACAAATAAGATTTTGTCAAGGCCTTGTGCCAAGACACTAGTTTGTCTCATGAGACCTACCGATGCATCGAGGAGCTATATCGGGCTCCACCCGTCACATATTAAGTCCAATGCATTCCCATATGAAAAGGTTTAAACAAAACATAAACATTCGTATTAAAACTAGCATACGAAATGTAAATACTTCATCTATAAACCATGAATGGTATAAAAATAACGCATCCATAGTCAAACATATCACAAAACCTTCAATACAATATAGAAGTTTTGTATCATAATAAATCATCTTCAAATAAGCGTAAAATCCATCAAAGGATGTTGACATAGATGAAATCAAAACTCTTTTTAGAGAAATATCTCTTTTTATTTTGAAATAATTTAAGAAAAATAAAACATTTTCTTTGAAAATATTCTTATAATCTTGTAAGGGAAGCTTAGAAGATTTGATAATGGTGAAAAATATCCACACCTGCCGTATAAGTTAAAAAAACCTTCTTACCTTAATTCTATCGAAAAGGTTAAAAAAGACCTTGTTTAGAAAAAGACGGAAAGATTCCTTTATAAACCACTTATAAAAGTCAACAAGGGTATAAATGACTTTAACCAATATTCTAGTAAATAGTAAAAAAAAAATTTGAAATACATTTTTAAGAAACATGGATGTGGATGATAAAGAAATCCCAGTATATTATTACGTATAAACAACCTCGGATAATGAAGAGATTGCGAAATAAACCCTTAACTTGTAATATTCCTTTGTTGGGGTAGGTTAACCTCCTGTATAATGGTGAAATAATTTTTATTAAATTATACAAGAATCATATATATTAATATGATATCATATATTATATTTTATCATTGCTTTGTTAATAATATTTTAGAATTATCGTTGTTTCGGGTGTTAACTTACTCATTTTCTTTTATATGTTTTGTTATGTAAGCCATGTTTTTAATGGATAGGTTGTATCTTATTCATATCCATAATGATATCAAGTACTTAAAAATTATTTTCAAATCATCAAATGATAATTATACTTGAATGGATACGATGGAGAATGAATCTCATCGCGTTCGTGGAGACGGTAGTCCGTACGTACACACGAGCGACAATATCATTCTTTTGATATTAAAATAATATATAATTGGATGGTATATCATATATAAAGAATAATTATCATTTTATATTTATTATTTACATGAATTACAAATCATTATTATACCCATCCAAATAATAATATATTGAATAACAATTACACCACGATGTGGAGACGGTAAGTCGTACGTACGCACGTATGGTGACATGTCATTCAAAGGAAGGATAGAATACTGAATATGGTTGTACCATATTTATAATAATATTACAGTATATATGATATACTGGATTAATTATTTTAGAATGGGAATAACAAAGAAAGAATAAGTGTAAGAAGAAAGGAACTTGAAAAGGGGTGGTGAAATCATTACCTCTTCTTCGGGTTTTTCCTTTTGATTTGATCAATAGGGCTCCATAGGTTGGCTTTCTGACTAAAGGAAGGCCTCTAGGATGAAGTGAGGGAAGTTGAGAGAGTATTTGGGCAGATTTTGGTCGAGCCAAATGGCTTTGAAGGTGTGAATTAATGAGAAGGGAGAGTTGCCTTTTATAAGAGGGGTGAGGGGCACCTTTGGAAAAGCTAGAAATATTATTTTATAATAAATTCATATTTTTTTTCTAATGCATCCAAAGTGGATTATATAATGTTTAATGTGGGGATGGGTTGAAAACCACTCAAACAATTGAATTTAGACAGGTTTGGCTCATTATATTAACCATATCTTTTCTTTTTAACTCTTAGTTAATTAGTTTGACACTTACCATGTCATTTTGTATTGTGATATTATATAGTTAATAAACTTACTATATACCTACAGGATACCCCAAGTAGTCCATTAATGATACAACTATCATGATATAAGTCTCTTGACTGATCCTTAGATTTTTAGGAATTGAATATCAATTAATAATATAATATGTTTTTTAAAAACTCTTTTCTGTCAATTTTGACACTATTTGGAAAATTGATTTTTGTGGAAATCATAACAGAATGATTACTTCTAACAGAGTTAATTAAATCATTCCTAACATGTCATATTAACCTATAAAATTAGTTTAATTCATAAAAAGTCTCAAATTATAATTATTTGGGTATTTATAATATCAATTATTTTAATTTTTCACTATTATGGTAATTACTACATCATCATTGTGTCATAGATAAATTAAATTTTTTATAGTCTAAAAATTATAAATAAAATATAATTATGTAGTAAATCGTTTTATATTTCTAATGAATATTTACAATCGAATTTACCTTATGTATAACCTTAAATTAAAAATGTTTTAGTAAATACACTTTGATTTTAACTCTTTTAACTATTCTTTGAATTAAATAATAATAAATGTCCTAATCTAATCCAAGTGGACCTAAATGATAATATTTTATTTCTAAGGTTGTTTTTGGTTGATATAAACTTGTCCAATAGAATTAGTACATGTTTTAGGGTAATATTAATATCATTTTTACCCTTAATTACCCTATTTACTTTTAACCGTGGTAAATAAAAGTAAAAAGTTACTATTCACCAAAAAATATTTTCATCTCAATGAACCACATTTTACTCCTTGATATTAACCATGTCTCTCAGATTTTCAAAATTCCACTCACGGTAAAATTATGTTTTATGAAAAATTCAGTTTTTTAACTACCACTTAGTGGTGTCACTATTCATCAAAAAAAATGAAAGTTTCCAGAAAAATACCAAAAATTAGGCCTAAGCTATATTTGATATTATGAATTCAAAAATTATTTCTATTTTACCAAATTAAAAAAATATCAGTTGAATTAATTAATTTAAAAATTAATTCCTGTCGTCAAAACAAATAGCGTGTTTTTAAGAGATAATAACTATCAAAAGATTGACACTTGTTTATGTCTGGTTTAATTGTGAAATTATGTACAATGAACAACATTGTATTAAATGGTAAAAATATTTTCTAAATATACTTTAAAACCACTCAAATTCAAAATTTATCAATATAAATTATTTTTATTAAAAACATTTTTTTTAATTAAAATTTAGTAATTTTCACTATTCATCAAAATATAAATGTTATCCAAAAAGATCCAAAATTTCACCTTAGGCTAAATTTGATACTCCGAATACAAAAATGAAGTCCATTTTGAGAGTTAAAATTTATAAAATTTCAAAAAGTAGATATTACTATTCATAACGGCTAGTTTGATTGGTTGTGGTGTGTGTTAGAACTCGAAGTTGCATACAACACACGCTACTATATTATTCAAAGGAAAGCGTACCGTGGATTCTTGGGATGTTTCATTGTAAATTTTTTATGTCCCCATTCTAAAAAGTAAATTTGTTTAGTCAAATTGAATATATAAAAGTTTAAAATATTGGATTTAAAAAGGGTTCACTATTAAAAGTTGGTAAAAGTGCAATACTGAAAATGAATTTGTTTTTACATTATGTCTAAGAAACTCATAATATGGATTCTAAAATTATAAGGATTATATAAAGTTTAAAATTTAGTTATTACTATTCATAACCTCTTTTGAACAACTTTTTTGGTAAGTCATGGTGCGCTTGAACTCAGTGTTGCATGTAGTGCAAGTTATTGTATTATTTTGAACAAATAACACACTATGAAATCTTGGGGTGTTACAATATTTAGTTCAACTCAGCAATATTTAACTAATTCCTTTGTGTATCTAATGAAATCTGAGTTTTAAATGAGTATGATGGGTGAGTTAACATTTTTCCTTGGGTTTCAAATTTCTCAAAAACTAGAAGGAATCTACATATCCCAACATAATTATATTAATGATCTTCTTAAAAAGTATAAATATGACAACACAAAGAGTATAAGTACTCCCAATGGTACCTCAAATTCACTTAATCTAGATGAAACTGGGAAACCAGTATATCAAAAATCTTTTAGAGGTATGATAGGAAGTCTACATTACTTAATAGCTAGTCATCTAGACATAATGTTTTCAGTATTGTTATGTGCAAGATATCAATCTAATCCTAAGTAATATCATTTAAAGGTAGTGAAAAGAATTTTTCGCTACATAGAAAAACCATGGATCTAAGACTCTTTTATACTTATGAAAATCATTTTGTTTTAAAATGTTTTCAGATGCTGACTTTGGTGGATGTAGAATGGATAGAAAAAGTACATCTGCAACTTATCATTTCTTAGGAGATTCATTAGTTTTTTGGTCATCCAAAAAACAACACTCAGTAGCACTTTCTACTGCTGAAGCTGAATATGTAGTAGCTTGTAGTTGTTGTGCTCAAGTGTTGTGGATGCGACACACACTCACAGACTATGGTATGAGTTTTACCAAAACACGAATTTTGGGTGATAATACTAGTGCCATTGCATTAAGCAAAAACCATGCACATTACTCTCATGAAAAATACATAGATATTAAGCATCACTTTCTTAGGGATCACACCCAAAAAAGAGATATCATTCATCAATTTATTGAAATGCAAGATCAACTTGCTGATATTTTCACAAAATATTTACCCTTAGGTAGATTTGAATACATTAAACAGAATTTAGGAATGATAAATGTAAGGTAATCATCCATATTAACTTCCTGTTAAAACCAATATCCTTATAGTAAATAACTCATTTTCATAGGGGGAGTACATTTGTTTGTTAGATTTAAAATTTTTCATAGTCTAAAATTTTTTTTCGTGGTCAATTTTTTGTTTTTTCTCATCAGTACTGAAAATTTTCTTAATGAATATTTTCGTACTTAAAATTTTCGTAATAAAGATTTTCATACTCAAAAATTTTCATAAAGAAAATTTTTGTTCTCAAAATTTTTTTAATGAAAATTTTCATATTCAAAATTTTCATAATGAAATTTTTTGTACTGAAAATTTTTGTAATGAAAATTTGCGTACTCAAAATTTTCATAATAGAAATCATTTGTAATCAAAAAATTTGGAATCTAAAGTTCATCAAGAAGAATTTTCCTCATTATTAATAATCTTCCTAGAAATCCAAAAGGTAAGTTTCCTTTCTTGAATTTTCATAATCAACTTTTACTTGTTGGTATTTTCATTCGTTTTTAAATTTTTAGAATCATTTTTTTTTCTTAAATCCGAATGTTTTTTTTAAAACCTAAAAAGATCGGATCCTACCAAGATTTACTTGTGGCTATCATCTCAACCATCAGATCTGATCAGAAATCTTGTTAGCCGTTGGATTGAGTATGGAAGTTGAACAGTTGCTTCAATTGCCTATATAAAAGACCCTCAATGGTTTTCCCACATCGAGATCCAAGATTTCACATGTGGAAGTCCCGCCCTCCTACATAATCTCATTCCAGATTTTCAAGGTTTCCTCAACTCTGAATTTCTGTCGAAGTATCTTCCCAGAAATACATGTCAACTATCAAGCCGATTTCTGAATGGAATATTTACAGACAAAGTTTGGTACATCCAATTTTTTTCACTAAGTATGATTCTATCATCTCAGAGAACATCAATATAAATGGATGGGAGAGAGTATGTGTATCAAAACTATGATCTCATGATCTGGTATATCCAGACATGTGGTTGAATTATATGATTCAAAAAGTTTTTTCAAGGAAGAAGGAAAAGATAAATTCTCCTTCAAGAGCTATGGGAAGACTTATGCTCTTTCTTACACCATGGAAGCTAGTTTAATTAGAGTTCCTTATGAGGGTGAGGTAGAGTTATACTCACATAAGCTGCCTGATGTTAAAGGAAGTTTTGATAAGGTGAAAGATATGGCTTGCCTTGGTCTTTCTGATGTAAAGACTCCAAAGATTATTCACTTATCTACAAATTTTTGGATTCTAGAATGTTGGGTTCAAGGATTCATCATTCTGAGAAAAGGTGATAAGGATACTTTGAAGAAGAGTGACATGTATATCTTGGATTTCTTCATATATCTAAGGAAGGTAAATTTGGTTAATCATATCCTGATTACAATTAAGAACATAAAGAATAGAAATTTGAAGGATCAGATTATTATGTATCCAGCCATTCTCTCAAGGCTGATTTTTCGTTGTTTAGAGTCCTTCAGAATACCTTGTAGTTATAATCCAAGAAATTTAAAAGTTATACTGGTAAGTGATGATACTCTGAAAAGGATGAAAATTGGTTTTTCTAAAGAATCCAGAGAATTATTCGACTTTCCTGAAGAAGATGTTGAAGCTATTTCAAAGAAACAGGAGGTGGATGAACCTTCTAAAAGGGGTGAAAGCAAGAGGAAGCTTAAGGAAGTAGAAGAGAAAGAAAAATCCCCAGAGGGTAAGGAAACCCAATCCGCACCACCAACGCCTAAGAAGAAAAAAATAATATTCGGATGAGGTAGTAGCAAAATGGAGGGAAGACAAGGAGAAGAAGAAAGTAAGGGAGCCTAGCTTTTCTTTGGATCATGTTGAAGCAAAATATTTAAAAGAAAAGACTGCTGATGAGCTTGAAAAGCAAGAAAAAGAAAAGAAACAAAAGAAGAAGATTACTGAAGCAGAGATTGTAAAATATCCTCTAAAGGATGCAGAGAAAGCCTCCGAAAATATTCTGGTACCACAATCCTTCTTAGTAGAATCTTTAACAGAGACATCGGGAAAGAAATATGTGAGTCTGAAAAAAGTCTATGTAGAAGAAGTAGAAGGAATAGAAGAAGAAGAAGAAGCCATTGATGAAATTAATGATCTCATTAAGCAA
This sequence comes from Viscum album, assembly GCA_963277665.1. Lineage (NCBI taxonomy): Eukaryota > Viridiplantae > Streptophyta > Magnoliopsida > Santalales > Viscaceae > Viscum > Viscum album. The sequence goes on along the minus strand of OY728135.1, from coordinate 1,231,362,765 downwards.
GTAGAAGATTTTCATGATAAGGAAAGTCCATTTGGGAAGGTTTCAATCCAAACTTCTAATGCTGAGTCTTCAAAGCTTTCTACCCCTGTGAAAGACGAGAAAGGAGAAGATGACAAGGTTGAAGAAGAAGTGAATATGTTATCTAAAGAATAATTTTCTAATCATGATTTTATTCACACTTAGGATGTTAGGGTAGGAGATGATAAGGAACATGTAGATGAAGATAAATTTTTTCAACTATCAGATAGTGAACATATATCTCCTAACTAAGAAGAAGCCATTCTAAAACCTGATAAAGGAAAAAAAGTGGTTTTTGATACTCCTAGAAGAGTAGTAGTGAAGAAGAAAGAATTGGGTGGGTCATCAAAGAGGAAGTTAGTTGAAATAGAGAACGAAGCCTCACTAATTAATGTCTCAGATTTAGAATCATCGTCCCTTGGACGTGATTTTGTAATCCGATCATTGAAAAATATTATTGGGACTATTCCAATATTCCCAAGCATTGATTCAAGATGTCAGATGCTTCAACACACCCTAAATAAAAAGTTAGATTCAGTATCCATGGTGATGGATAAGTGTGTCAAGCTTGAGGAAAATTTCAAAACCTTTTTCATAAACTATGAAGCCCACAAAAAATCTTGCAAGAAGATGACCGGATGGCCAAGGAAAACTATAGAATACTTGAGTGTTCATGATGAATTCCATAAAAGTGTCAAGGATTCATTTGACAACAAGGATGTGTAGATCAATGGATCTCACAAATAGTTTTGACAAAAAGCTAACTCTGGGGTAGAACTCTCAGATTCAATAAGTGAAAGATCTAAATGGGAAGTTATATTCAGTTACTCAGAGTTGGAAGAGAGAAAGGGATCTCAGGATTGAGATAGAAGAGAAGATTACCCGGCAGGAAGAAGTTATAAAGATTTAGGCAGAATCTCTCAAGGCTTGGGAAGAAAAATGAAAGCCTTAATGAAGAATACTGAAGATCGGGATCAGTTACTCAAGCATTCATAGTAGGATCATAAGGATCTCAAGAAGCTGAAAACAATAGTGAACAATCTTATGCCTATGGAAAAATAAGGATACCCTTATTCAATTACGATCTTTTGTTGTATTTTCCTTCTATAAATGTTTTCAATCGTAATTAAAATTTGAATTTCTCATTATACTTATGGTTGTTTAGTACTTATATTTTAGGTACCATATTTCCTTTCCCATTCCCTGTATTCCTTTCTGAAAATCAAAAAGGGGGATAAAGGGATGTTAAAATAGAATACAAAGTAAAAGAAGAAATTTCCCTAAGTAAGGGGGAGTTCATCTAAGGGGGGTTTTTAATCCAAGAATATTTTCATATGAAATAAAATTCTAAGTCTTAATTTGGAAATAAATAATACGATCCTTAGTTTTTCCAAGGCCTAAGGGGGAGTTAGTTGTATTTATCATTTCCCATGTGTTAAGGGAGATAAGTTTTATTTTCAATGTTGAGAAAAATATTTTCTAAGTCCTTATATTCTTTTTCGTAAGGATGTATGTGCTTTAAAAAAAGGGGGAGATTATTGAGTCAATAAGGTTTCCTTATGACATTTATATTCCTTCATGTTTTGAAAATCACAAACACTCTTTCTTAAGGGAAATTTCATTTTCCTATGTTTTATATTTATAAGAAAAATTTTCCTTCCCCATGTAAATTTATCTTTAACATGTTTTCATTATTTATATTCTAAGTATAAAATTTGGTTTTGTATCCAAAACCTCATAATCATATATAAACTTAGATATAAAGCATTCTAAGTTCAGTTTTTGAATTATTCTGAATTTAGACTTCAAACATTCTGAGTTCATGTTCTGAATTTTTCTTACTTTAGACTCCTAACTTTCTGAGTTTAGGTTCCTAATTCTTCTGAATTCAGACTATGAACTTTCTGAGTTCAGGTTCCAAATTATTCTGAATTCAGACTCCGAACATTCTGAGTTCATCTTCAAAATTCTTATGAATTCATACTCTGAATTCTTATGAATTAAGACTGTGAATTCTTCTAAATTCAGACTCTGAATTCTTATGAATTCAGACTCTGAATTCTACTGAATTCAGACTCCAAATTTCCATGACATTCAGACTCCTAATTCTTCTGAATTCAGACTCTGAATTTCCTTGAAATTTAGACTCTGGAATTCTATAGAATTCAGGTTACGTATACTTTTGAAGAAAAAATTTCAATATCCAGGTATTATAGACACCGAATGGTATTTGGTTAGACTCCAAACTTGTATTTTTCCTTAGACTCTGAAAAATCGGTTTGTTTAAGCAACCATATTTTTTCTTACACATGCTATAATTATAAAATCATTTCATGCTTTCTGTTTCTATCCAACTGTTGTTTGAGTGAAACTTGTACAGGTCACTCCGAAATACAAGGAAAAATATAACCATTGGAGGAGGGAGCCGACCATTGAAGATGTGCCTATAAATAGGAGCTCATTTGAATGAGCTCATGATATACAACTGACTATTCTATGACTTTATAAATTACATATTGTTGAAGTGATTTCTAGAGAGAGACTCTCATGATTTTTGCGTACTGAAAATCTTGTTCAGACTTGTTTCGTTTGACTCTGAATGTTGATGATTACATTTGAGGGCTTCCGGGGATAGGACGACAGAGGTGCTGACTACCTTAATGTTCAAGGACTTCCTTGCTGAGGATGACAGAGGTGTCGACTACCTTGAAGTTGAGGGCTTGCAGGGATAACAAGATAGACTCCGATCATTGTATCAAAGGCATACCTTGGTGTGGGTAAGATAGACTTTCTTGAAAGTATAAATCAAGGGACCTTTATTCAAGGTTGTTGGATACACTTCTCTTTGGGTTAAAATATTTACTACTTGTTACTTGTATTATTTCATGTTTTTTGCTGCATTTGTTTTGTTGAGGAAAGTATAAATATCTTATACTTTCTTATACTTGTACTCTGATTAGTAATATTCTATACGCTTTAAGGTAGAATCTTTGTCCTTGTAAACTTCTGTTATGTTTTATTTCCAGAACAACTTTTCCCGAATCAAGAAAGTTTATAGAACTTAGAGGTCTTGTGAATTTACCTTGTTTAACTGTGTTAAACATTACAATATTTAAAAGTTCCAAAGGAATTTTTTAAAGTATACAATTCACCACCACCCCCCCCCCCCCCGTCTCTTGTATATTGAGCATCTACATCATTATTACGATACTACAATTAATATTATTTCGATCCTAGATAAAGGACTTTTCCTTAAAAAATATTTTCCTTTCTACTCTTCCTTTTCCATTTCCATGTTTTCAAACTAGTATTATAATAAAATTTATATGTACCTAATATATATATAACGTACATTTATGTAAATTTTTACTTTATTTTCATATTTATTTCAAAAGGGATGTTTTTGCATGTTTTATATTGAACTTTTTAGTAAATGATAAAAGGAATTTTATTTTCTTAACATACACGGAAAAAATGATTTTTTCCACCATCATGGTTATTATTTGATTTTATAATTCCTTTTTAAGCATTCATGTTTTCTTGAATGAAAATCCCTCTTTTACTTTTTTGGGTATTTTTTGGTATCAAAAATTTATTTTTTAACTAAAATGGTATTCTGATATCTAAATGTCATTTTCAAATGAGTTTAAAATAGTTTTATAAACATTTTTTTGATGAAAAAGTGAAATCAAAAAATGTGATATTCGTGTTGTGGTTATTAGACATTATATATGATGTATGCACTCAAATAGTTTCATGTGAGACCCTTATAGATTATATGATAAGTCTGCCAAAATATTACTCCAATCCATTAGGTAATGATTAGGTTCTCTGAAGCATTATATTGTAAATTAGGTGTATGGTTAGTCTAATTTATAAGGGTTCTATATGGGTCATTTAAGGGTTCTATGAGATGATTTCACATTGTACCTACATTAATTTTCAATGAATTATAATTATTTTTCAAGGAAATGATTTTTTTTCAAAAGGAAATTGCTGACGCTCCTTTTATCACATAATATAAAGATCGGAAAAGGGGAATATCTGAGCTCAAAGTGATTCAACCTTTGGACAAAATATCAAAAATTGACAATGGAAGGAATAAGAAGAAGATTGCCCATAAGTTGCGCATGTTCCCTCATAGTCGCGCAAGTCCACTTGCGCGACGCATGATGGTCGCGCAAGTGACTTGCGCGACCTAAGTGATAACTGCCCGGGGTCTTCTCCTGCCTATAAATAGACACTGTGGGCCCCCCATTTCGAGGAGGATTTTTTTCCTGAAACTCATATTTGAGCTCCCGGCGCCCTAGTCTCTTCTCAATGCTTCAGGAACACTTCTAATGTAATTTATTACCTAGAATAGAAAATCTAAAGAGGGGGAGGAAGGCCTAAGTGTTGAAACTCATCAACACTTGTGCGCCGAGATGGTCAGCCTTAAGGGAAATGGCCAAACTTGCGCGCCGCCTTACTCCTTCAAATAGAACCTGTGCCCCCTCTCTTGGAAGAACCTCAAGAGGATTCTAAAGGCCTTAACCTAAAGTCGCTCAAGTATTACCCTGTGGGGTGAACACCGTGCAAGTACCCAACGTGTCGCGCAGGTATACCTGTGCGACCAAGACTTGCGCGCCCACGCAATGCATGTGCGCCTGCCAGTACTTGCACGCCCCTGCCTTTTTGGGTGCCCTTCTTGCCCATTTTACCCCTCTTAAGACATTCCACCTCTCCTATTCAAGATTCAATCTTCAACACACTCTTCAAATCCATTTATGGCATGATTTCTTGATTTGGATTCCTTATATGAAAAGAACTCTATGGAATATGTCTCAGAACCTAGTGATTTACCCATCTTTATGTCACTAAAGATTGAGATTTCATTCATTCAACCTCATCCTTTAAGATGAGAGAACTCATTAACCTGGGAATCCTTTTCAGGAGTAAGCCACAGTCATAATCATTAACCTAGGCCTCCTTTTTAGGAATAAGCCCCAGTCATAATCATTAACCTGGGCCTCCTTTTCAGGAGTAAACCCCAGTCATAATCATTAACCTGGGCCTCCTTTTTAGGAGTAATCCCCAGTCATAATCATTAACCTGGGCCTCCTTTTCAGGAGTAATCCCCAGTCATAATTATTAGCCTGGGCCTCCTTTTCAGGAGTAAGCCCCAGTCATAATCATTAACCTGGGCCTCCTTTTCAGGAGTAAGCCCTAGTCATAATCATTAACCTGGGCCTCCTTTTTAGGAGAAAGCCCCAGTCCCCTAATTTGGGCATCCTCCTCAGGAGTAAGCCCCAAGTCCCTTAATTTTCAAATCCATTTAACATGGGTCTCCTCATTAGGAATAATCTCCAGTCTTAATTTCTCTTAACCAGTCATAATTCCTTTTGATTTGGGATTCCTTTTGAGGAGTAAAACCCAATCATAAGTCCTGTCCTAATTTGGGCCTCCTTTTCAGGAGTAAGCCCCAGGTTAGAGTATTCAAAATCTCCATGAAGCACATATACCTTTATGGACCCTGTTCCTAGATTTCTTCCCTGAAGTAAAATCTTAATCTTCATTTATCTGGGCAGTCATACAAACATAATCCCCACATTATTTCTTATGATTGCATCTTTCATGGCACAATTGCCTAATTTTTACCAATACCTCTTGTTTCTCATACCGAGCATGACTCATGTGAGCTTAGGTTGTAAAAGTAATTATGACATTCTTCTTTGAGCCATCAATCATAAACATCATACTCTCTTACTCGAACTATGTGGGTTCTGATTCAATTTCTAAACAAAGGATACGTAGGTAGCCTGTCTGCGGGTTCGATCCCAACTCTGAAATAATCCATGTCCTTCTGAATGACAATAAACTTCAAGTGCCCCACTGAGTGGCTTTAAAACCAGCATGGTCATCATAATGACCAAGATACTTCTATATAAATATGTCGAAGGGTACCATTGACCAAGAATCTCTAATAAATATAGATGATTCTCTATCGATGAAGAACCTCGAATACATATAAAAGATTCTCTAAATTTACTACATATCGATCATTGATTGTCAGATATAAAGGAAAACTTATTTTATACATGGTAATTTGATAAGGATTCAAGAACATAACTTAAATCTATAAAGAGAGTCCTGGAGTAGAAAAGAATTCCCCTCAAAAGGTGTGATGAGTCCGACCTCCCATCCTCTCGACCAATGAAAATTACTAAGCCTCATCAGTCCACAACTAATGAGCACCTACCTTTGGAAAGTATGTCCAAATGGATATGGAATCATTGGATGTTTCTGATTCTATGAACAAACCCGTTAGAAACCGATCAGAACGTTTGACCCTCCCATCAAAGGCGGTCATCCCCAAATTCTAAGGGAAACAAAAATGGTGAACCCGACGTGAATCCTTCACCAAATTAAAAATGATGTTTTACCTATTTGTTAGGCCCCTATTTAAACTCAATGAGAGGGCCAACAAGACATTCAATAACATATGTGCTCATCCAAAAGATGTAGTAGCTGAATTAATCTTGATTACGTCTGTTATATCAAACCGGCACTCTTTTCCAAGATCTTCTTCATTTCCATAATGGCCGCTCTCAAATTCACACCTGTGAATACTACGGCTGTAAATGCCACTACTGCTATTCCTGCTAGATTGTCATCTGCTCTGAGGATGACATCACCTACTCAGCATCTTCAACACTGGGTATCAAATGTGCTGGTTAAGGAGTACCGTAAACATGGTACCATCCCAACTCTGGAGGCTTCCCGACAAGCCCTCCAAGCGAACAACTCACACCGGTCGTCCGGACAACAACGACCAGTGATCAAAAAGCAGGCGGTGCTGACTACCGTCTCTAACCATTTCGAGTCGTTATCCTCAGAACGCAATCACCATTCACTCCCTTATTTTGGGGAGGTGAATGAGCAGGTCCCTCTGGACCTTAATTCAAACAAACAGGAGTCCTTCCTGAGGGCTCCCACCAACAATCGCCGCCAGACTCGTGCGGCAGTGCACCCTCAATATGATGAGGGTACCGACTCCAGGTGTTCGGCTCAGGTTCCTCGAACCCGAGGAAGAAAGACGAACCACCAGAGGCGGAATCTAGTCAACAGTGAGCAGGTTCTCATCTCTTCCATCTCCGGAGAAGTCCACCAACCTAACTTGGTGGCAAGCAACGAGCGGGCACATACACCTTCCCGTTTTAATTCCGTTGTCCAGCAGACTCGTCTGGAAGCATCACGCCAATCCCTCCAGGCAATTCCGGCGGAGTACTATAGGCAGGAACATACACCTGTTTATACATCATCATCTAGTCAGCAGGATCGTCTGACTACATATGATGGATCTCGTCAACCATGTTTGGCGAAGTGCAATCAGCAGGCACATACACCTGCTAGTATTAATCAAGCCTACCAACAGTCTCGCTTGGTAGCATTCGGAGAAGTTAGACGGAAAGCCCCGATAGCAAATAGGAAGCAGACTCAACTCTCTACCCCCACACTTGAGTACAGTCAGGATTCACTGACAGGAAAAGGAGGACAAGAGCAGACACATACACCTACTCCAAGCCTGGAATGGACGTATATTCTCATTTCGACAGCTGAAGTCACCAAGCATATTCTATCAATGGTGAAAGAGCAGAAGAAAACCTCTGCTCATATTCTGGATGCCTGCCAAGATATTATAAAAACTTCAGTGGCATCTCAGGGAAAGACACATAAATATATCCCTGTCAGTGGAGTGACACATCAACAATTGACTCCGGAACAGACACACACATCTGTTCCAGTCCAAGAGGGTTGTGGGGCATACTACCCCATATCATACAGACAACCAAGTTAGGCACATACACCTGATTTGAGTGGAGATCGTCAGTCTAACCTGGCCATCTTTCCTGATCAGGCACATACACCTGCTCAGAGCAGCCACTTTCATCAACAAGTGGTTTCCAAAGAGACTAAGAAGGAGTCTAAGAAAAAGACCCACCCAGCACAGTCAAGAGACCAAGGGCCAATCTGTAAGGTGGAGTTCTTGAATCCCTCAAACAATTATCTGTTGAAATTCAAGATTCTACTCCCTCATTTCCCAATAGTGGGAACATTAATTCTTAAGGTCTTCAACAGACACTTCCTCATGAAGGCTTGCTTCATGAAAATTCGGTCAATCTTGAAGTTTCATCTTTAGATGAAAGCCACAAGAACCCTCTCTGTGCTCAGAAGACCAATGAGCAAGAGATCTCCTCTTTTTCTGTAACCCATTATGGTGGTCCTCCCCATGATGATGAATTTCACTGTGAAAGTCCTCTCAACAGTAGTGATGCACATTTCCCGGAAAATGCTCCAGTGGACAATGTAGTGTCGAGAAAGCCCTCTAATCTTGAGGCACTTGAAAATGTGAAACCAGTCATGTCTGAAGCTTCATCACTAGAAGGTGAAATACTTTCTCAATCAGAAGATAGCCCAGGGTGTAGGTGATTCTCCGAACCACCCCTAAGTCATGCATATTCTAGTTTGATCAATTATTTCTCTACCAATCCTGTTGAATCCAATGAAGCAACAAGGAAACACCAACTCTGGTCAAATTAGGTAGAAGAATCCTCATCAAATGGCAAAGAGGAAATGCTGAACATGAGAAAACAACTGGTGAAAGGTGAAGTGCCAGTTATGTTTTGGCCTCTGGATGACTCTCAGTATAATATTCCAGAAATGTTGATGGAAGATGAAATTCATGATATTCGTCTCAACATATGGAAAACTCTTTGTCAGTTGAAAAAGAAAGTATTATCTTATGATGAATATGAAAATCATCTTAAGATAATAGAAGGGTTACAACATCAGATTGATTTGGCGTCTCTATCAGTCTCTCGATATCCGAAGGATGAAAAGAAGCAGAGAGCCCTTCAATGTTCATGCCTTGGGGCACTAAGAAGATTGCGTCAGATAATTTCCAATGCCCCATCTGGAATTCGTGTCAGAGGATGGGGTGTTCATGGAGCACTTAATTTCATGGTGCTCTCCAGTCAACAAAACCCGCCGAAAATGGTCTCATGAAATGTTATTGACCATAACCGGCCACAGTCAATGGGCTTTGTTTGTAATCAAAATCTTTCCCAAGAACAGGCTTCAACTAGTTCCTCTCAAAATCAAGAATATAGAGAACAAGTTGTTGAATTACTCTTGCATCAAGCAAATGATAATATTAAATAGGCCTCTCGTTTGGAGCAAGCATGTCACCAAGTGACAGAAGTGTCAGAAATCATCCAATGGTCTTTTGAACTAGGTGATAAAAGCGAATACAGGTTAATGCATCTAGCTAATTTCTGGACTAAGGTTATCAAGATCAGGAGGACATTCAAGAAATTCTTAGACATAGCATGTCAAAACCACCCCAGCTCGCCAGACTGTGGACTCTTTTAGACCAACCCTCGAAATCAAAAAATAGGTTTTAAGGAGTTGAGTTGGAACAGCAGGAACAGCCCCAGTCCACTGGACTGGGGACTTTTTCAAATCATCAATCCCCTCCTCAGAGAAAGTCGGTCTTTTCTCGATTGGGGATGAAACCTCAAGAGGAACGAAGATCCAAATTATCAAGAGACTCCCTCTAAATTACGGTTTGTCAAGAAGTTCCTGAGGGATCAAATCAACAAAAGAAAATGTCTCATCAAAGACATGGAAGAAGATAATATCACAGAAATGATGATAGAAGGGATGCGATGAGTTATGCATCAATCAATGTCATCAATGTCGTTGTTTCTGATCCACCAAATGAGGCTCACTCAGGGGACTCAGATGAAGAGGTTCTTGCTCAAGAAGATGTACGCACCGACATAAATGAAGAAGGTGTGCATACACGAAGTCAAAGGATTACTCAGAACCTAGGTAATCCTTCGAGTAACCCACTTCCCCCTCTCCAAAAAGGATCTAACAAAGGGAAAGGAAAGAACCAAGTTACATATCCTTCCTCTGGAGAAGGTCAATCGCTCTCACTAGAGCAAAGGATTGCACAACAGGAGGAAGAAATGAAGGAATTAATGAGGATGAATGCAGAACTACATCAGGGTAGTCTTCTTCGTGAGCGTGCTGGAGTCAGTCAGCCAAGGGAATTTGTTGCAGCTACTGAGATGGATCAGGAATATCCTCCTCTATCAGTACACCCTTACAGGTCTAATCCTACGGGTCAAGTGAAACAACAGTTGGCAGGGCTACCATCAGTTGCGGCACCAATCGCCACATCTGTCCAAGCTCCAGTCATTACAACTACCCAAGTCCCAGTTCAACCGGATGTTTCTCAAAAGTTAATAACTTCTATTGAGTCATTAACAGCTCGGTTAGAAACTATGGAAGGGAAAAATGCGCAAGTTCAACCAGAAAAGAAAGTTTACCCTGAATGGGTAGATTCAATTTCTCCTCCATCCAGTTTTGGGAATCCCGTATTCCCTATTTTCAATGGATCAGGAGATCCTGAACAGCATTTGACGCATTACGTGTCTTGTTGTGATCCTATTATGGGAACTCTGGAGCAGCAAGAAGCAGTGAAACTCTGATGCTTCGTGCGAACCTTGCAAGGACCAGATTTTGTTTGGTATACAAGCTTGCAATCCCGGTCAATTACCGGATGGGAGTATCTTCGCCAAAAATTCCTCCTTCAGTTCAACTCAACTTTGCCAAAGACAACAGTTTTCGATCTTAAAAATTGTAAGAAAAGGGGGAATGAAAGAGTCTCTGATTTCATTGCTCGCTGGAAGGGATTAACATATTCCTTGAGTTTAGCACTCCCTCAAGAAGAATTTTTTCCAATCTGTGTGGCAAATCTGCGTGATGAATTACGCATGCCATTAATCCCTGTGAAATACACAGGAGGGTTTCGAGACCTTACTTCAATCGCTCAGCAGATTGAAGATTCCCTTATACAGGATAAGGCTAAATCTTGTGTAATTCCATCAACTCCAGGAAGGAGAATGGGTGAAGCAGAAACTGTTACAGTTATGCTTAAACAAGCGCATGTACCTATATCTACTTCAAAACCTTCATCTTCTCGAAGGGCTCTACCTCCTGAGCGCCAACAACAAAGGTCGTTTCGTCCAGATGATCAAAGAGATCAAAGACGAAAACAATTTGAGGATTTGAAGAGAAAAACATACTCTTTCTGAAATGAACAAGTTCCTGGTTACTTCATTTCGGCTCTGGAAAATAATTTGGTTCAATTGCCAAGGCCCAAAAGGCCAAACTAGGAAGGAGATGAAGACCGTCCCAATTAATGCCCCTTTCATCAAATGTTGGGGCATCCCATCTAGGAGTTTTTTGTCTTCAAAGACCTCCTGCAAAAGACGGTCAACTTAGGACAAGTCAAATTGAAAGGTTCTTCAGCTCAAGTAGCATGTGTTACTACTACAGTTCTAGAGGAGGAAGGTGAATGGAAAAAGGTAAAAAGCAAAAATGCACAGAAGTATGATGATTGGATGGTCAGAAAGACAATCAATCGAACTCATGCTATTTTGCAAACACAATTAAAGAAAACAATTGTTCCTTCTACCATGAATGTTGCGGCAAAACCCGCTTCGTCAGAGGGAAAGTCCTCAAAGAAACGACATGATTCAATGAAAGAAAAAGAATCAGAAGAGGATGAGTATGTGTCAAAGCCTAAGTTGTCTTTGACTTTGGCGGACTTCATGCCATATACTTCAAATCCACGGGCACCTCCCCACCGAACGGAATAGCCTAAACAGGCTAATCAGGCAGAGTCTTCATCAAACGAAGAGTTAATCTTTGGTTCTATTAATATGATTCAATTAATAGATCCATATGCCAGTCGCAGTTTCAATTTTGATGATCCTGAATTCCCTGTATCAAAAAAGGGAATCAGAGGAAGTTTCATAGGTTCAAGATACAGGGGAAGACATGGATCTTTCAGAATCCACTACCCCAATACTACCCCTGCTAGAACTATGTATGCAGCAGAAACTCGTGGTAGAGCCCTTCAGAGAGCTCAGCAAGAACAAGCAAGTTCTTCTACCAATAGAAAATTCAGTCCTGGCACAGTTATTTTGGAAGACCGATTGAAGGTTCCATCTTCTTCCTCTCAGCAAGTAAATGAATCTAATCAGTCTAATCTTCCAAAACCAAGGATGTTTCCCACTCCTATCCCAATACAAGATGCATAAACTTCCAAAGCATCTACTTCCAAGGTACCTTCTAAACCATATATTCCTGTTGGGAAACACAGACATCTGGATCAAAAGTATGATATATTGAAACACTTGGCCCAAGTACCATCCAAGTTATCAATTTTGGATGCTTTGAATTTGTCAAAAGATCTTCGGGAAGCACTCATCGAGGCTTTGTCAAGTCCTCAGGAGTTTGAAACTGAAATTGCTGCAGCTGAAGTCTATCACATAGAGAATAATCCTGCAGAATTCCATGCAACAATAGATTTTACTGATAAAGATAAAGATGATGTTGTGCATGGGAATATCATACCTTCGTATTTATCTAGAAAGGTCAATGGTGTAGACGTCCGAAGAGCTTTCATTGACAATGGTTCAGGAGTCAACCTCATTCCCATTTGTACACATCGTCAATTGGGCCTCACGTAATCTGATTTATCTCATTCTACCATGATGTTACAAGGATATGATAAAAATGAACAAGAACTGCAGGGTGAAGTTACACTCAGAACTCAGTTTGGAGATCTTGTATCTAATTCAGATTTCATGATTTTTGATCAAGAATCAGCTTTCAACGTCTTGCTTGCAAGACCTTGGCTACATCATCAAGCAGCTATCCCTTCATCATACCATCAATGTCTCAAATACTATTTCGATGGTCAAGTTGGAACATTATATAGTGATAATGCCCCATTCAGGACATGTGAGTGTCAATACATTGAGGCGTAATTCTATCACATGAAGGGAAAGGAGAAATCCACAACAAATGAAATTACCAAAGTTAATGCTCCATATGGTTTGGAGAAGATTCCAGTAAATCCATTTACACATGTGAGTACAGATTATGTGTTGCCTATCAGTCAAATTGACAAGATAGACCCAAATCAAAATTCTCTTATGGAAATATCCATAATGTCAATTACCGCAATCGATCCAGACAACATGGGAGAAATTGGTAATCTACCAAGCAGTGATGAAAGAACAAATGGTGACGTCTTCATTTCATCTGCTGAAATACAACAAGTCTATGCTTCGCTAATTAGGCCAGAAGAAGTTATAGAAACATCGGAGGTGAACAATTATGTTGATTCTCAATCCATCATCTCTTCTTTATTACCCAAAGAAGACCCTACATCATCAATTGGGTCGGAAATGGAAGCTTCTTCTTCAGGATATGAAAATTTTGACATCTCTTCAGATCATAAGAATTCTACTTTATCATCTACCATGCAAGTAGAAAAGGAAGAAATAACACATGATGAAGAAGAAGAGGAAGATCTCAGAGATGATCCTCTAGCATTTGAAGAGGGTATATCTACCACTGTGGATGAACTCAGAGAAATAAATCTGGGAACAAAGGAAGATCCACGCCCCACTTTAATCAGTGCGGCCATGACCCTTGAAGATCAAGAGATGTATATTTATTTTCTATGGAGAAATAGAGATTTTTTCTCTTGGAACTATACAGAAATTCCCAGGATTGATCTTGATGTTGCTACTCATCATTTGGTTTTACCAGAAGAACATCAAGGATTTAAACAAGCCGCAAGAAGAACACACCCAACTTATGCTTCTAAAATTGATGATGAAGTGGATAATCTTATCAAAGCTAACATCATCAGAGAAGTTCCGTATCCCAAGTGGTTGACTAATATTGTCCCTGTAAAGAAGAAGAATGGAAAAATTAGAGTTTGAATCGATTTCAGAGATCTTAATCGGCATTGTCCTAAAGATGATTTCCCAGTTCCGATTACTGACCTTTTAATTGATGCAACAGCTGGCTATGAAGCACTTTCCTTCATGGATGGATATTCTGGATATAATTAGATCTGAATGGCCCCAAAAGATGAGGAATCCACAGCCTTCAGAGCTCCTCAGGGTGTGTTTTGTTACTGGGTAATGACCTTTGGCTTAAAGAATGCAGGTGAAACATATCAGCGCTCCATGCATCGTATCTTTAAACCCTTCTTAGGGAAGTTTGTTGAATTATATGTAGACGATTTGGTGGTTAAATCCAAACAACGTTTTAATCACTTGGCTGATTTGGAAGTCATATTCTGCAAGATTCGACAACATAATTTGAAGATGAACCCCTTAAAATGTGCTTTTGGGGTAACCTCAGGAAAATTTCTCAGCTTTGTGGTACGCTATCATGGTATTGAAGTCAATCCTGAGAAGACTAAGTCAATCCTTGGTATGTCACCTCCTCAAAATTTGAAAGAATTAAGAGGACTTCAAGGACACTTTGCCTATATTCGGCGTTTCATCGCCAATTTGGCCGGAAAAAGATTACCCTTTACTGAATTAATAAAGAAGGGAGTCACTTACCAGTGGACTGAAGAATGTCAAGAAGCATTCGATATTCTCAAAAAATACCTCTTGATTCCACCAGTTCTCATGCCACCTGTTGAAGGAAGACCACTTATCCTCAATGTGACAGCTCTAGAGCGATCATTGGGTGCCTTTCTTGCTCATAAGAATGATTCTGGGAATGAAAACAGCATCTACTATCTCAGTTGAATTATGCTTGAAGCAGAAACCCAGTATTCAAGTATTGAGAAGTGCTACCTGGAATTAATCTTTTCAGTTCAGAAGTTGAGACACTACCTGCAACATCATGAGGTCCAATTGGTATCTCGCAATAACCCGCTCAAATTCATCCTTAGTCGTCCAATGCTTACAGGGCTTCTAGCAAGGTGGGCAGTTATTTTGCAGCAATTCGACATTCAGTATGTGTCTCAAAAGGCAATAAAGGGCCAAGCTCTGGCTGATTTCCTGGCTGAAAACCCTTTAGTGGAAGACACATCTTCAGATATTGAACTCTCTGATGAGGAAGTCTTCTCTATTCAAGAAAGTCCTCAAGCATGGGAAATGTATTTTGATGGTTCTTCTAGAAGTCCAACAGGGAAGAAAATGGAAAATCCTAAATTCAACAAAGTTGGCTTAGGAATTGTTCTCATTTCTCCAGAAAAGCCAGTGTTACCTTATTCCTTCTTATTGTGGGAAGGTGGTACCAATAATGAAGCTGAATACCAAGCTCTTATCACAGGCTTGGAATTAGCACTTCAAGCACAAGTGAATCACTTAAAGGTGAAGGGTGATTCAGACCTGGTAATCAAACAAGTCAATGGGGATTATGCCATTAGAAAAGAAGAACTAATCCCTTTGTATGATTACTTCAGAGAGTTAATGGCAGAATTCCCTTCAGAACTGACATTTTCTTATGTCCCAAGATCACAAAAATTCTCAAGCTGATGCGCTGGCTAATATAGCCACAGCTTTGGCAGATCCAAATCGGGATGAGACAACCATCAGTATTTCCCACCATCGTGCACTTTCACCTTATGTTCGAATCATAAAAAATGAAATTAATGAAATTAGTCCCATTCCTGAACCGTATGGTCATACTACAGGATGGATGTCACCTATCAGGGAATACCTTAAAAATGGAACACTTCCACCTGATAGAGATGAGAGAGAATAAATTCGGTGACGTGTGGTTAATTTTACTCTTTATGATAGCCCAGATCACTTAGAGAAAATTCTCTACAAACGTGGTTTTGATGGAGTTCTCTTCAGATGCATTGATGCTGAAGAGACAATGGCTGTTATGAAAGAAGTGCATGCAGGAGTCTATGGTGCCCACCAGTCTGGACATAGACTTTCTAATTAGATTCGAAGGCTTGGATACTTTTGGCCTTCAATGATACGAGATTGTGTTGATTTCACAAAGAAGTTTCATTCATGCCAAGTACATGCCAACTTCATTCATCAACCTCCAGAGTTGCTTCATAGAGCTAAATACTCATGGCCATTTGCTACATGGGGGATGGATGTGGTGGGACCTTACCCTTCGGCTATAGCCAAGCAGTTTAAGTACATTCTTACTACTACTGACTTCTTTTCCAAATGGGCAGAGGCAATACCTCTCAAAGAATTCAGTTCTAAATGCATTGCTAGCTTCATCAAGTCTAACATCATTACCAGATTTGGTGTCCCCCATACAATATTGACAGACAATGGCACCAATTTCTGTTCATCTGAGGTGAAGAAATTGTATCAAGAATACAACATCAAATCCAACCATTCATTTCGGTATCATGCAGCGGCCAATGGCCAGATAGAAGCCTTCAACAAGACTCTTTCAAATATACTGCAAAAGATGGTGGATAAAGATAAGAATCCATGGCCTGATAAACTCTTTCACGCTTTATGGGCTTATCGGATTACCACCCGCACTGCAACACGATCAACTCCATATTCATTGGTATATGGAACAGAAGTAGTCTTTCCAATTGAAGTTCAATTACCCTCGCTCAGAGTATCCATTTACGATTATTCATCTACAGATGAGCAATCTCAAAAGCGATTGAATGAATTGGAGTTGTTAGATGAGAAAAGATTGGGCACTTTGCACCACTTGGAAGTCTATCAGAATTGAATAGCATAAGCTTTTAACAAAAAAGTTCGTCTTCGTTCATTCACTCAGGGAGAATTGGTATTAGTTCTCAGAACTCTAATGATACCAGGAAATAAACCTCCCAAGCTTGAGCCAAAATGGGAAGGACCTTATTCAATACATAGGGTCTACTCCAATGGATCTTATTCATTAATCTCGATAGATGGAGAACTCATCACTACTCCAACCAATGCCAGATTTTTGAAAAAGTATTTTGTATAAACTTGAAAGTAACTTTGATGTCCCTGCAACATGACACTAAACTGTTCATCACTAGTTTGTCCTTGCTATATGACATTAAATTATACAGCAATGGTCCAGTATGACCTTAAACTGCAACTTCATCCCACACGATGTTAAACTGTGAAAAAGTTCCCTAAATGGTCCAGTATGACCTTAAACTGCAACTAGGTCCTATATGACCTTAAACTGCATCATAAACGGTCCATGCATATGACCCTAAACTATTTGCGAGTCCCTTATGTCCAGCAAGACGTTAAATTGTAATGTCCTTACTACATGACACTAAACTGTATAGAAGTCCCTTACGTCCAGAAAGACGTTAAACTACATAATCATCAAAGGTCTCGTATGACCTTAAACTACACTTTTGTCCAGCATGACATTAAGCTGCACCATCCACGGTCCATGCATATGACCTTAAACTATTCACACTCTCGTCCAATATGACGCTAAACTATGGAAAAAATCCCCAATGCGTCCAACATGACGATAAATGGTGTACTCTTTTGTCCTCACTGCATGACATTAAACTGCACAGTCCCCCTTACGTCCTACATGACATTAAACTGTACTTTTTCCCTGCTACATGACACTAAACTTTGCAGTACCAATAGTCCTAACTACAAGACTTTAAACTGCATAGTCCCTTTATACGTCCTACATGATGTTAAACTTGGTATTGTTAAGTTTGTTGCTGCCTCTTGTTTCTCACACCGAGTATGACTCACGTGAGCTTAGAGAAAACCTCAACCATAACACTCTCTTTGGGCCACTAACCATGTGTAAGTCCCAACAACTTTTTTTTAGGTCGTTGTCCCCAAGAACAACTTGATCATTAATTCATTCTTTAATTAAACTACACAGACTTTGATCCTTACCTTCTAGGATGGGTATATAGGCAACCTCCCAAGGTTCAATCCCAAAACCAATCTCTTCACATCGGTTCACCTCCATCTCATACGATGTTGATTCGTGAAACTGCCCCTAGAATCAATATATTTACATTGGTTCACTTTCGTCCTTGTTATACGACGTTAAACTATACAACACTTTTGTCCATTATGACAAATAAACTATAATATTCTTTGATACCCTCACCTGATAGGGAACTAATATTTACATTGATTTTTCATTCATGTTTCATTTCAAGGACTACGTGCATACATGGAAACGCCCAAACCTTTTATCTTGGGTTAAACCATCATTGTACTAAAGTCCCCTTTCACCCTTCATATGTACGAACCAAATTTGTACAAAGGGTATTTCTAGAACTACGTGGGCTTGATTCCCATCCTTATGGGATACGTTGGAATGTTCGAGTGTCCCTCGAATCCAGCCCCAAGTCTTTGGGCCTAACCCCAAATTCCACTTTCAGTCCCTTGGATGAAAATTCCCCATGAAAACACACACTGTGTATTTCTTACAATGGTCCAAGATCTATGACCCTAAACTAAGATCTCTAATACTTTTGTCCCACACGACGTTAAAATGTAGTTTAAGAACAACGTATAGCTTGATTCTCATCCTTATGGGATACGTAGTGAAGTACAACATTTCAATTCAGGACCCAGCCACAACATGATTATGGTTAGAATTGATCTGTGTATCTCTATATACATTGAACAATATCCGTCTTTATGTGTCATAATCCAAACCTTAAATATTTTCAGATCCTCATAACCCTTTTCATGATTTCTAGTCACAAAAATGTCAAACTTATGAGAGTTCTTTGGCCTGAATATGCAGCACATGCCCATAGGCGTCCTTGCATAAACAGTCTACATAACAGACTTATTAGCCAAAAGATACTGTTATTTGACTATGCATCCAATTACCTTAGGTGACCCTGCATAATTAAAACCCCTAACGGGTTTCTCGGATAGTGGTAACTTCATTCTTGGGAATAATGCCTCTTTTGTCCTTATTTTTCTTAAATAAAAGTATGTAGGGATCCTCAAAAATATCCATCCTTAACATATTTGTCCCATATCCTTTTCCATGATCTGAAAGTATTCAAGTCTATGGTTTATATTCACCTTCCCTACGTTTGGTTCAGACCTTCGTATGAGTAATATTCATCCAGTACTTTGATAATATTGTGGGGAAATATCTTCTCCATATTCAAGTACCTCTTTCCATACAACAAACTCTATACTTTGGAAGATTTGAATCTTCATAAACTTTCACTGGCTTTTAGCACTAGGAAAGTAAATTTCTGAGAGTTCTTTTTCCTGACTATGCAGCACGTGCCAATAGGCGGCTTGCATAAACAGTCTACATAACAGACCTGCTATCCAAAATCTACTATTTTATTTAACTATGTAGCCAATTCCCTTAGGTGGCCCTGCATAATTCAACCCCCTAACAGGTTTGTTAAATAATTGTAACTTCATTCTTGGAAACTACTTCTTCTAATGACTTTTAGCTCTTTTTCATATCATTCCTTAGATTCAAATATTCTCAAGTCATAGTTTGCATATTTTCCCTCATACTTGAGTATGGTACTATTTTTTCAGATGATTTGTCAAGGAATTGAGTCAATTCTAATCCATTTCGGTCAAATCTATTTCGACCTTAAACATTAGCTTTTTTATGTCCAGCCTGCATGAATTTAAACTGACCACAAAATACAAGGTAAATCTGAATAAAAGTCAAGTTCCCAGCTCACTAAAAATACATTTTGTATGATTTAGGTAACATTGAGCAATTAAAAGGTTTGAAGTTTGTAGGGTTATTTAAATTAATCCTAATAAAAATCAAACTATGCTTACTAGGCCCATTGGCTTATGTAAGATCTAAGGAATTTAGAGAAAGAGAATGCAGGTACAAATGAGTGAAGGTGAAAGTGTTTTTCATTGATGCACAAGAGTTAGAAGGACATCCACAGACTGGAGTCTCTTC
Organism: Viscum album; assembly: GCA_963277665.1. Classification (NCBI taxonomy): domain Eukaryota; kingdom Viridiplantae; phylum Streptophyta; class Magnoliopsida; order Santalales; family Viscaceae; genus Viscum; species Viscum album. Next base: position 1,231,342,986 of record OY728135.1, on the reverse strand, counting down.
TCTTTTTCAAGAATTACAAGAGGCTTTCAACATAACTCTTCATTTAATTTACGGCATCCCGAGCATCATCAGCAACCACCTGGAATTCATTCATTCAACTAGATACAATAAGAGATGTAGTAATACTAGCTCTTCTTGGAACAGTTGTAAAAGGATGTTCTTGAGTCAGTTTGAGAAAATTTTATGCCGATCAAATAGTGACTCTATTTCTGTCCAAGAGACTCGGAAGATGGATACATGGATTTGAGAATGGAGCATTGGAAGTAAAGAGCCATTTGGAGAGAGTAATATTGTCAGATATTTCTCTAATTCCATGTTTGTCTTCTCTCCACCAACTGACAATGGAAAAGATTTCAGCCCATGGGTTTGCCATTTTCTTATCTGCAAGAAAATGACATGGAGGAAGAATTTAAAAGTTCACACCATTGTTGTTGCTCTTAATGCACAGCATAACCGAAATAGAGGAGTAGAAGTGGAGCTGCATTTCAGCTGTATAGTTCTTTGCATTTGGAACATTGACTCCTTGCAGATGACCATGACCATACAGGGACAGGTATATTCTCTGTGGGAAATTAAGATGATATTTCTTCAATTAGTCATCCAAATCTGGGAAAGTGTTGTCACAGATATCATAGTAATCATGTCCAATGATGTTCACCATATCATCAATCCGCTTGCTATCCAGTTCATCAGCTGTTTTAATTCCCTTAAGAGCCATTGAATCTGAATAAAAGTTGAATAAACTAACTCTTAAATGGGTTTATTTTTTCATAAAATTTGTGAAAGAATTCAGAAAAATGGAAAAAGCATTAAGGTGCGAAAATCTAAAACTTGGCGCGCAAGTATGGATGTGTCGTGCAAGTATTAGACGTGCAAGTATCACCGCGTCGGCCCATATACCTTGACAACAGTGCGCCATCAAGGAAACACCGGAAAACTGAGCAACCTGCACGGCTAAGGTGTCCTGCGCGGCGAGAGCTCGAAGGTTTAAAATCCAAAAATCCATATGCTTTTACGGAAGTGAGGCCCTCTATTTATAGACGCGGTCGGGACCCTGCACGACATACCCTGCACGATCAAGGGCCGTATCCCTGCATGTCAGGCCTTGCGCGCCCAAATCTCATTTTCACACCCTACCTTGCGCGCCCCAATTTCCTTGTGATTCTTGAGTCCCTCATATTCAAATCCTTTATTCTCTCTGGATCCAACTCTGAGGGGGGGACTTTTTTTGATGCTCCTTTCGTCATAGAATACAAAGATCGGAAAAGGGGAATATCTTAGCTAAAAGTGATTCAACCTTTGGAAAAAATATCAAAAATTGACAAAGGAAAGAATAAGAAGAAGATTTCCCATAAGTCGTGCAAGTTCCCTCATAGTCACGCAAGTCCACTTTCACGACGCATGATGGTCGTGCAAGTGACTTGCGCGACCTAAGTGATAACCGCCCGGGGTCTTCTCCTGCCTATAAATAGACCATGTGGGCCCCCCATTTCGAGGTGGATTTTTTCCAGAAACTCATACTTGAGCTCCGGGTTCCCTAGTCTCTTCTCAAAGCTTCTGGAACACTTCTAATGTAATTTCTTACCTAGAACAGAAGATCTAAAGAGGGGGAGGAAGGCCTAAGTGTTAAAACTCATCAACACTTGCGCTCCGAGATGGCCAACCTTAAGGGAAATGTCCACACTTGTGTGTTGCCTTACTCCTTCAAATAGAACCTGTGCGCCCCTCTCTTGGAAGAACCTCAAGAGTATTCTAAAGGCCTTAACCTAAAGTCGCTCAAGTATTACCCTGCTGGGTGAAGACCGCACAAGTACCCAACATGTCGCGCAGGTATACCTATGCGACCAAGACTTGCGCGCCCACACAATCCATGCGCGCATGCCAGTACTTGCACACCCCTGCCTTTTTGGGTGCCCTTCTTGCCCATTTTACCCCTCTTAAGCCATTCCACCTCTCCTATTCATGATTCAATCTTCAAGACACTCTTCAAATCCATTTATGTCATGATTTCTTGATTTGGATTCCTTATCTGAAAGGAACTCTATGGAATATCTCTCAAAACCTAGTGATTTACACATCTTTATGTCACTAAAGATTGAGATTTCATTCATTCAACCTCATCCTTTAAGATGAGAGAACTCATTAACCTGGGCCTCCTTTTCAGGAGTAAGCCCTAGTCATAATCATTAACCTGGGCCTCCTTTTCAGGAGTAAGCCCCAGTCATAATCATTAACCTGGGACTCCTTTTCAGGAGTAAACCCCAGTCATAATCATTAACCTGGGCCTCCTTTTCAGGAGTAATCCCCAGTCATAATCATTAACCTGGGCCTCCTTTTCAAGAGTAAGCCCCGGTCATAATCATTAACCGGGGCCTCCTTTTCAAGAGTAAGCCCCAGTCATAATCATTAACCCGGGCCTCCTTTTTAGGAGTAAGCCCCAGTCATAATCATTAACCTGGGCCTTCTTTTCAGGAGTAAGCCCTAGTCCCCTAATTTGGGCATCCTCCTCAGGAGTAAGCCCCAAGTCCCTTAATTTTCAAATCCATTTAACATGGGACTCCTCCTTAGGAATAAGCCCCAGTCTTAATTTCTCTTAACCAGTCATAATTCTTTTCGATTTGGGATTCCTTTTCAGGAGTAAAACCCAATCATAAGTACTCTCCTAATTTGGGCCTCCTTTTCAGGAGTAAGCCCCAGGATAGAGTATTCAAAATCTCTATGAAGCACATATACCATTACGGACCATGTTCCTGGATTTCTTCCCTGAAGTAAAATCCTAATATTCATTTATATGGGCAGTCATACATACAGAAGCCCCACATTATTTCTTATGATTGCATCTTTCATGGCACAATTGTCGAATTTTTACCAATACCTCGTGTTTCTCATACCGAGCAGCACTCACGTGAGCTTAGGGTGTAAAAGTAATTATGAAATTCTTCTTTGAGCCATCAATCATAAACATTATACTCCCTTAATCAAACTACGTGGGTTCTGATTCCTTTTCTAAACAAAGGATACGTAGGTAGCCAGTCTGCGGGTTTGATCCCAACTCTGAAATAATCCATGTCCATCTGACTGACAATAAACTTCAAGTGCCCCACTGAGTGGCTTTAAAACTAGCATGGTCATCATAATGACCAAGATACTTCTATATAAATATGTCGAAGGGTACCATTGACCAAGAATCTCTAATAAATACAGATGATTCTCTATCGATGAAGAACCTCAAATACATATAAAAGATTCTCTAAATTTCATATATATTGATCATTGATTGTCACATCTAAAGGAAAACTTATTGTATACTTGGTAATGTAATAAGGATTCACTAGGATAACTTAAATCTATAAAGAGAGTCCTAGAGTAGACAATAATTCCCCTCAAAGAGGTTTGATGAGTCTGACCTCCCATCCTCTTGACAAATGCAAATTCCTAAGCCTCATCATTCCACAACTAATGAGCACCTACCTTTGGAAAGTAGGTCCCAAAGGGTATGGAATCATTGGATGTTTCCGGTTATACGAACAAACCCGTTAGAAACCGATCGGAACGTTTGAACCTCCCATCAAAGGCGGTCATCCCTGAATTCTGAGGGAAACAGAAATATAAATGAACTTTTTAAAATAATGATAATTCCCTTTCTTGGTTAAAAGTTGTGTTTTTGAGAACAGTTTTTTCATGGGTTTTCATGTTTTCCATTTGACTAATGTTTTTTTATTTTATTTCCCTTAATGAACATTCTTTTCTCATCCCACATTTTTAAAATGTTTTTCAAACGATTTGAGGATGGGTAAGGTAATGGGATAGTTTGAGTTTAAATTCCTAAAGAGTTTTCATGAAAAGAAATCATGTTTTGTTTTAAATGTTTTATATGGTGGGAAAAATAGATACTAGTGGTATGTGTCCATTGTGTGTTATATGGGTTTTGTATCTATGAGTTATGACCTAATTCTCTAAAAATATAAACTAAAAAAGATCCTAAAATGTAATAGAATGAATGAGTGACATAAAAATCAACATTATTTAATGTTTAAGGTCGGGTCCTAATATAAGAAACTTTCTTCTTCAGCTTACATGTATATGAATCAATTTTACTTATTTGTAGAAATTAAAAATATCTTTACCATATTTCAATATGGTAAGATCTATTATATCAATGCCCCTTCTAATATTTCTCATTTTTTCAACACCTTTGATCCACTTTTAAATATCTTGGATATTTAATTTACCTTTTAAATTATAATCTATTATACATGTAATCGGTGGGATTTTTCATGAATATTAAGTCAATATTTTTTTCTATAATACTGAAACATAGTTTACACCCTAGGGTTGATCTCCTGAAAAGGCTAGTTATAATACACTATTTCCCAATTTCCACTATTTATAATCAAAAATATACTACAAATGAGAACCAAAATCAATGGGATTTTTTATAAAATGGATTTTATAAATATATATATATAATATAAAACAAAATACTGTTAGTGAGAAGAAACTGTTGTTCTAGGGATTTCATGGTGATGAAATCATTGTTCTTTACAATTAAATTTTCAATATTCAATTTAATATTGAGAATGAGTATTGTCACTAAAAACCCTCTCATTTAAAATCTTACTACCCAAAACTGAGACCTATTTATGTGGGATAATACACTCTCAAACTATGTATAAGATACCTCCTCACCATATATGACCACATCAAAACTACCCCAATGTATGTAGTATTGAAATGATGAAGGATAAAAAAAAGATGAATGGGAAGAAGAAGTTAACAATAGGTAAAAAGGAGTGAACATATACAATGTTTAGTTTAAATACTATAGAAATATGATAATAAACTAAATAGAAATAGTTAAGTGAAATAATTTAAAGCAAAACACTGAATCCAACCATTGAAGAAAATATAAAGTCTTTCCTCTATTTTCATTGAGATAATAAGGTTAAAATGGGAGAACATAGAATAGAAAATAAGTAATGAGTGGAATATAAATATAATATATATATATATATAATATTTATAATAGTAGTACAATAGAAAAACCCCAAACATAGCTATATAAAATGGCTAGCTCATTTTAAATAAAGTGGTGGTACAAATTTATAGGAAAGGGGGTGGCTAGTTTACCACTAATTTTGCCCTTCAAAATTTAGTGCATTCTTGTCCCAATGAATGGACAAATATTATAAAGTGTTCTTCTAAAAAAATTCCCTACATATCTCAATCAATATTGAAAAAGATTCTATATCCTTTAGACATGTGTAGAAAAATTGATGACTATATTACGAAAGAAAACTTTTATATCCTTAACATTAGGTCTACTAGGATAGATACCCTGAGAGGGGGGTGAATCTGGGTATGACATATTAAAAACAAATTCCCTATTTGATCTTGTTTTGCTGTTAGATAAAACCCTCTTCTCCCTCCTTCCCATTGTAGAGTATGAATAAACCTTAAAGCATGCACATGATATAGAAATTTTTACATGGTTCATCCTCACTGAGCTACATCCAAGGAGTATACACTGGAAATGTGATGATGTACCAATTACACTATAAGCGCACTGTTGTTTACAAGTTCAAAACGAACTCACTGTCCCTCTTGGTTTATAACCACTCACAATTTGAAAGCTCACTGCTCTCTCAACTGAAGTGTGCTCACTACTTCTTTAGAAGATCAACTCACAGTTTATAGACATGTATATCTCTTCATTATCACTAATGAAATCTGCATCTTTAACTCTTGATAAATTCTCTATTGACATTCAACTTTCTCCGGTAGATGAATCTCACTTTTCACCGGGTGTACCGGGCAACCCCAATTTTTACGCGCAGCCCTTACGGCACTTTGCGCATAATTCCCTTGCCTTGCGTGAAATATAATATTCACGCAACACCTCTTTTACACACCACCACCAAATTTTACGCGTAGCCTCTACACTGCCTTGCACGTAATTTTCTACTTTTTCATTAAATCCCCTTTTCACACAACACCCATTTTACGTGCAATGAATTATTTTACGCGCAACACTTTTTACACGCAAACTTGTTGTTTTTGCGCAACTCTCTTGTGCACTCCAATTTCACACGCCAGAGCTCAGATAATCTCTATGTCTTGAGCTACACCGAATGGAGGAGGGTCACCTCATATTTATAGGAAAAATCATCCCCACATGAAAAGCTCTCCTTGAGCGCATAATTCACTTTGAGCGTGAAAAACACATCTTCTGCGCGACAACACTTTTCGCACACTACTCCAATTTTTCGCACACCTCATGCCTTTTCCAATTTTTGAGCATCTGATCATGAAACACCTCTTGTGTCAAAAATACCAATCCTCCATTTTACACAACATGCTGGTACTTCGCGCACCAATTTATTTTTTTTTTCACCACGCAACACTTTATTTTTCCACACACCACGCTGATATTTCGCACACCCCGCTGATTTTTCACATGCCACTATATTTTTCGTGCACCACGCAGATTTTTCGCATGCCACTATATTTTTCACGCACCATGCTGATTTTTCATGCACCTCCCTTTTCCAAAAACACATCTTTCCATTTTATGATTTTCAGGCCCAAAAATTTGGCAAACATTGGAAAACAGTGCCACCTTATATCTGCTCTTTTTGTACCACCTCTAGATCGTCCATTCCTTTGTCGAGGTTCTTCAGTCAATCATGGATTGTTGAAAGCATCCCTTGAACCCAAAACATCACCATGTAAACCCCCTTTTTCAAAAAACTCAGACATCATGGTCTGCTTTGTTAACAAACACAACATGGAGGCCCAATTTTTCAACAAACACAATCACCTCAAAAATGCTTTAATGATGCCTTGAGGAATTTTTTCTCAACACTTAATGATAGTTTGAATTCCAATTCTCTGATTTCCTATGTATTTATAGATTATAAAAATGAAAAATATTGAGTACCTTATTTTAATATTTTGTTTTGATTACCCTTATATATATTTTATTAAAAGTTACAAACATTTGGATTGGTAATTTGAAGCATATGGGTCTATATTTACAATTATCCCAAACTATACACAGATTTCAAGGACCCACTTGTATGATTCATTTGGTCCATCTATGGGTGGATTTAGGTTTAGGTAAAATATAACGAAATATATATCATAAAGCATGAAATCCTAAAAAAAATGTATTTTGGAATTTAGATTACTGTATTCAATTTAATATGAAAAATTTTAAAATATTTTTAATGAAAAAAAATTAATAATTGGGATATTTTGAATGTTAACCTCAAATCATTCCTAAAACCCAAATAAGTGATAATTTCCCTTAAAATATTATTTTTTTTGGGTGAAATATCTGAATTAATAAATAAAATATTTGGAAATAATAGATTCATCAATCCTTTATAGTTAACCATTTCACTCTCAGATAATCATATATTAAAACAAACATCCCAAGGTATAATTGGAATCACCATTAAATTATCACATAAAAAATAATAAATCTTACCTCCAACATGAAACAAAATTCACTAAATCCTAAAACTAATCATAAAATTTTATTCAATATCATTTTAATCCCCATGTGCATTTCATACCAACATCCCTATAAAATTATATCTCTCCAACTATTGAATTTTAAATGGATATTTTCTCATTTTCAATAACATGCATGATCTCCCTAGGATTGTTTTATTCCTACTATATCCAAAAAATAGATCCATAAATGTATTAATCATGAGGTCTTATATATAGTTTGTTTTAAGGATGATGTTTGGTAGGTTTTTAATATAAAAATATCAGAAGGAGAATGAGGATAGTATGGATCTAATGTGTAGTAAATGGATGGAAATTGTATCCTTAAAGAATGGTGTTCTTATCAATCACCTTGAAGAAATTAACATATAAAAACATCTTAAATTCCATTTTTAGGCCATGCTTAAGCATATTTAGCAACAATAATATTTATTCCCTTTCCCTCTATTTGTACCAATAGTGTTTTCTTTATTTAAAATATGAAATTTTTACCACAAATTTATAATTCTTTGAAGATAGGTAACTTTGAACATTAAAATGTAGTATGAACTACCTTTCCTAGTTTTAAATGATATTTTGGAACATACTATATCATTCAAACATAATATTTCTCCCTAAAACAGTAGCAAAAAACGTGTAGTAATTTTCCATTTTAGCTCAAATGGATTATTCAGGATAATAAAAATCAAAAAATCTCATCCCCCACCCCACACTTTTTTTAAACAATAATCATAATTTAAAACTTTAAATTTTTATTTAAGGGATAAAATTAGTTTAATTTTAAAACCTAAAAATTATTTACATGGATATTATGTTCTTAATAAAGGTTAAATATAAGGGAAATTAAAGTAAAATTTAAATTTTAAAATGGATTTTAAAATGGATCCTAAATCGTACTTTAAGTGTTTCATGGACCTTAATAGCAATGAAAAATATAAAAATGACGGTTTTAGATCTAGAAATATGACTCTGGAATCTTAATAAAAATTTTAATGAAATGAAGATGTCAAAATAGGTTTAAAACCCCTTGGGTTGGGAAATACAACCATTTCCGATGGTATTAGTGCACATGATTTTCACTGTCAATCTAACTTCTTTAAATGAAAATATTGGAAATCAAGAAGAAAACCCCATTTTATAAATCATTAAAACTCTTAAATGTTTAAAAAATATGTACTCTAAAAAACTATTGTGTTTAAATTTTCCAATTTATTTGATTAATCTCTATATCCTAAATGTAATCCAAAAAATAAAACAGAAAACAAAACATGAAGAATTCTAAAAAAATCATGAAAAAAATAAAAAGGAACACAAATGATTCCAAAAAAATAGATTAAAATACCTACACACTTATAATTGATCTTCCCATGATTTTGTCTTAACCAAAGTAAAACTAATGGGGAATAAAAAACAACCAAAATGAAAGACATAATAAGAGGTTATTTTTTTGTTGTAGCCATAAGTTAGACAATAAGTTTCATCCACATTAAGCATAAATATAAGAAATAATGAAACACAACAAATTAATTTAAATAAAAATAAATGAAAATAAAGATAGTAGTGGAAATAATAATAAGGATATAAATTTATTTTGAACACAAAGTGTGTACTAGATTTTTATTTCCCCTAGTTTGTCAGTTTCAACACTTTGTCCCCAATATGAGAGTGGATGGGGTTTCATGCTCATGGACCACAAAAAATATTCCTTCAAATGTGTATCCATTAAAACTAGTTGTTTAAGTATCAATATATATAGTAAATCAGGTCTATCCTTAAATCAATGTAGTACTACATTCAAGTTGGGGGAGGGAAAATGGGTTATCTTCTTTTTCAGCCACTACTTGAGTGGATTCATCTTAAATTTCATCCAGGTCCTACTAAATTACTTTTATACCCAAAAAAATATCCAAGGGTATTTAAAAAACAATTAAAATTTAATAATATTAAAACATTAATGATTAATAAATAAATATTCTTCTTCATGTTAGTTAGCTTAAAAACTAAATTTCTTAGGAAAGGCCACTGAAAAAAAATCAATCTAAGAATGTTAATGAGAGGACAATTATTCTCCCACCCCATAAAAAGAATTTTTAAGACCTATAATGTGACCAAGTGGTCGAACAAGGTATTTTCTTAAGGATATGGTCCTGTATATTCACTATATTTTATCATATAATATTTTTTGTTTTTTATTTCAATATCAGGAATGAAGGAGGGGTGTTTGAAACATACAATGGGAAAAGAAATGAAATTTAAAAACAAAATGAAATGAAAGGAATGAAGAATGAATTGATTCATCCATTTTTATCCATCGTCATATTATATCATTTACCCTATATCATATTTTTTTGTTTGTTCCAATCATCTACCCACAGCCTCATTTACAAGATAGTGTGAATGGACTTCAAACTCAGGAAGAATCCATACGTAATTAGAACATCACTCTCTCAAATATACCATAATTTTGAATCCCTCGATTTCTAAAACCATTTATCACAAACATACATTATTTATATCTACAAAGGTGTGGGAAATGGTTTTCTTCACTTTGAATGGAAATGGGAAACAAAGAGGTTTTTGGTGCAATGGTCTTCACAACCCCTAACCCTCTTGTGATCCTTAGAATAAAATAGAAAGAACAAAACCAAGTGAATATAATTTATTTAATTGGTCATTATCTATAAAACAATCCTTAGGTTATCCTCTCATGACTTATGAGAGCTTTAGAATCATCATTAATTCAAAATAGAAGAAACTGTAATAAAGGGTGAAGAAAACAACAACATAGAAATAACATATAAATGGATGAATTATAATGTATAAAAACATTCAAAAATATATTTTAATATAATATAGGATAAATTACATGGAATAAAGTCCTTTATAAATGGTATATTAGAAATAATTATAACATCAATTGTATTCCTCCTCCTCCTTGGGTTTTAGTATAGTGAGCTTTGATATTTTTTCTTCCTCAGAAAGTCATCACATGTCAAACTATGATTATCATGATTTCTTTATCTATTCACTTGAATATTCCAACTATTTTTTGTCCGCCAAAAATTTCCACCCTTATTTATCTTGATAATCAATATATGGGTTGTTTTTTAGAACTCGTCCTAATCTAGTTGAACAAATGTAAAGGAATTTTGATGTGTTTTCTCCATTTCTGTAATTTTAAATTTAAATCTCTTTAGTAAGGTACTTACATTTACATAGATCCATTAATACCCTAATGTAGCTCCAAATACATGGGTTACCCTTACATGAGCACATTTAGATGAACTTAATGTATCTCTATTAGCTTTACACAATTCCTTGGGCGTGTCCTTCACCTTGATGTAGCCTATAAATATTTCTGTTTACACTTATGTAACTCCTGGTTCAGATAATCTACCCATATAAATCCCCCAAAGTTACCCTTACATGGAACTTCATGTGACCTTACTTAAAAAATTCACCAGGTGATGGGTCACATTATGTAGGTGCAATGAAACATAAATTGAGATTGGTGAAACTTACATTAAGAACTCTGAATGTTCCATGGGATTGAAATAAAATCTATGTAAAGAATCACCTCATGTTCGTTGTACATATTGTATACTCATAAGGACTAATGACACCTAAACTTGCCAATAATTACACCTATTCAAGGTATTCATGACAATTACATAGGGGATATATGACACTTACACTTTTAGTACATTGATAAATTCTACCTTGAACCTATAAAAATGAAGATAGAATCTCAATATAGTCTTATTACATTCAAATTATAATATATTTAACCAATTAAAAATATAATTAAAAGAAATAAAACAATTTAAACCTTGGAAAAAATCAATTAATGACTTCATAAATTAGTCCCAAAATATATAAAATCAATAAAACCCATGTTTTAATCTATTATTAAAATAAATTCTAAATTTAAAAAAGAGACTAAAATTAACTAATTAAAATGGTTCTAGTCTAATTAGGAGATAATTATCAGTTAAAATAGTTAAAAATTTAGGAAATATTGTCTCAAAACACTCCCACACCCTTAAAATATTTCACTTCTGGGAAATACAATGAATTAAACCTAATAAAATATTTTACCTACCTAATTTCTATTGCATAGAGTGTTGAAGAAATAAATAATAGATTCATCCATTGATAAAAATTTCAAGTCTTATAAGTGAATTAATATTACTACCTCACTTTAATTTAATACAAGGTTCTAGTTCCATGAGTGAAATAAATAGATTATAAGGGAATTGAAATTATAACAAGGTAACTTTCAATTTTCACTCCCCCCTGGTTCCTTATACCCATGATCCATTTTCCACTTCCTTGGTATAAGTCAAATGATATTATTATAAATCAACTTCTCCTTCTTCATTTGGGTTTAAAATTCCCCTCACCTTAAATCCATTAATGTTTTATAATTATAAAATTACTGAATTTTTTCTCAAACATTTTTTGTGTAAATAAATTAAAAGATATATAATGGCATTTATTAATCCCACACATAATTTCTAACTACCTTGAAACATCAATTATGAAATCCCTATTTCCACTTCTATTATAGTTTCAAAGGACCTACATGACTATCTTTTCATTTTGATCCTTGATCTCTTATTTTTCACAAATTCCAAGTTACCTATGTTCAAGTTCAAAAATATAGATTCTTCGTGTCATAATTTCAATTCCACAAATATATTTTCAATCATACTCTCTTTTATGGTTCTAAAATATAATTTACATAAAAACTATGGTAAATATCACTTAGTAGTCAGAACAATCCTTCAATTTCATAACTCAAGTAATCCTAGAAACTAGCATGTAATATTCCACTTGAGAGTATAACTTTGAAATTCAAGTTTACTTGATTAAAATAACATTGGATACTATAATAGAAAAGAATATAATAAGAATATTTAATTTATCGACAGTAAAAATATATCATAAAAAGATTATAAACAACACTTATATATATTTGAATCTCTTCCCAATACTTATTCAACAATGCCAATTTAAATATCAATAGAAATTCAGAGAAAATGTAATGATAAAATAGTTGAAAAGGGGTAAAAGAAACCTTGTGTTTATTATCAAATAGGGATGAGTTAAGCAATATTATGGTTCTTGTATGTAAAACCTTTATCTATCCTATTATATTTTTTGTCCACTTTGGAAGACTACAAAAAAAATATTTAAACATCATAATTTGTTTGAAATAGTAAAATAAAGAAAGAAAAACAAATCATGTTTTAGTCCCTATGTAGGAACTATGTTTTTACTACCCCTAGTGAGTAGTTCCAGTTAATAAACCCAATATGATGGTTGGTTTGTTTTATTTAATAGAAACCAACAAATTTTATTTTTATAAGTAGACACTAGTTTTAGAGAACCACATAAAGTGAAACATTCCAAACCCAATAAATAAATAAGAAAAGAAATAATATAATGGGAGAGAATATAATGAAATGGGACTCTATATATTCTAGTTTACCCACCCCTATTTTATTTTCTTGGTGTAATTAAGTTGTTAGTGGATTCTCCAGAGGTCCTAGAGATTATTCTTCATCATTAGAGACTTATTGGGTGGTATTTTATTCACTTTCTAAGGTTTTATTTATTCCTTTTCCTTCAAAATAGATAGGAGACACGTTTGTTCTATCTTTTTCAAGTACTCATATAACTTCTCCCATAGATAATCTGAGCATATTATCAAGGAGATTTCTATATAACTCTTCATCTTCAAGATATACATCCTCTTCTTCTATTTCTATTTACATATTATTTTCAATAATGGATGCCTTAGGTTTTTAATCACTATCTATGGTTGTGTACAACTCCACATGACCTGAAAATTTAATGTAAATGTGGTTAAAAGTCTTTTCATATAATGAAATCTTAGTAAAAAAATATATAAAGAATGTTCCACTACTACGGATAGCTTGACCAAGACCTTTTTGTTTTTAATGAATGCCTCTGGATTGGTTTCTTTATGAGAGGTAAGTTGTCATGACCCGTCCTCGGGGCCCATGCCGTGACTACACCAAGCCCGCCTTCCATAGGTCAGGGGCTAGAGACTAGCACCATGGAGTAAATTCCGGTAAAAAGGGAAGGCATTGCATTTGTAAAGTAAACCACAAACACCACAGAGCAAGTAGGCAGAAGTAAGCACTAAGTGAAAACTCAGTACAACAGTAAGTGCGGAAAAGCAAGTGGGCCAGTATACAAACTCAAACTGAAAGTAAAGTACAACTGGAAAGGGAAAACAACAACTGATAAGTAAAGCTGCAACGTCGAGCTGTCCACTTGAAATCCCACCTAAAGGGTGGGTACAGATAGCCTCTACTTCTCCTCGGGTACATCCGACCGCTCTGAGTATGTCCCACCCAGTGGTCCACCTCCAGGTACCGTCCTACTCCACAAGCCTCAGCCACGATCAGCGATGTCCGTTGTCTGCAACCAACACAATGTAGTGCGGGCATAGCCCGTGCAGGGGTGAGTATAAGCTACTCAGTAGGGACCCCGAGACCCCCGAAGGTCTCCTAGAATCCACAAAGGATAATCCACAAGGAAAGATAGAACCACGAAGTAACATTCGACACTGCTTAGGTATATGCACATACATATACCTAAGTCATCAAGTCTCATTCGGATCCAACATCCAAGCCCAAGTATAACCCAGAATCCACAAAGGATAGCACAACACAACCCACAAAGGAAAGAAAAACAGGATTCAGCTCACACAGGTATACTACTTTGTAAGACGATAGAGATGATCAGATGTATCCACTGATTCATCTAAGCCGTCGAACCCGCAAAGGATCGGTAGGTACTAACCCCCGCAATAACCCACACAGGATCGATCATGAAGTGGAAACCATAGATATTGGGTAACTCCTTCTCTATCAAGTACAGTGGGTATGCCGCTACAACCAAGCGCATCCTTCTAACCTTGGACTGCTGTAGTACTCCTCCTATCGAGTACTGTGGGCCTGCTGCTACAACCAAGCGCTTCCCACCATGGGTCTGCCGCTACAACCAAGAGCTCCCCCTCATAGACCCTAGAGGTACCCCTTCTGTTGAGTACCATGGGTCTGCTGCTACAACCAAGCGCTCCTCTGCCATGGGTCTGCTGCTACAACCAAGCGCTCCCCCGTGCTGCTACAACCAAGCGCTCCTCTGTCGTAGGTCTGCCGCTACAACCAAGCGCTCCTCCGTCGTGGGTCTGCTGCTACAACCAAGTGCTCCCCCTCATAGCCTCCAGAGGTACCTCTTCTGTTGAGTACCTCGGGTCTGCCGCTACAACTATGCACTCTTCCGTCGTGGGTCTACTGCTACTACCAAGCGCTTCCCACTGGGCTATCCGTAACACACCGAGTCGTTCGATCAGCAGTCGTCAAGTCTCAACCTGCTCTTGGGTTTCCGCACACAGCATGCTAATTCCGGGAGGATCCACTCCACGAGCCAAGAGGCTGAAACATCAACTGACACATAGTCCAGAGTTGATGTATCCAAAAGTTCTGTATCGTCAACAGGAACTCAACGTCGCAGACGGCACGTCAATCAGACGCCCGGTCTAAGAGTTATTGGCTTTTTCGTCCCAGGGTCCCGGTTGGTTTTTAAGTCAAAACCAACCCGACCGTACTCCACCCGCGTGCAAACCTCAGGCAGAGTAAGCCAAAAGATCCGTCTCACTTAGAGGAATCCATCAAAGTCCACGGTACGTCAATCGGACGTCCGGAGCTCAAGTTATGAGTGTTTCCACTCTGAGGGCGCGGTTGGTTTCGTGTACGAACCAACCCGGCCGAATCCAAAGTATTCTGAAACCTTGAGTGCGATATACCGAAACGGTCGTCTTGATCCAAGGATTGCATCTCCGTAGACGGTGTGTCGTTTGGAGGCTCGTATCCCAAGATATGGGCAAAAGATCGAAAAGGGTCCGAAAAAGGGGAGTCTGGGCCCAGACCGACCTGGCCCAACCCCCCTGGGTCGGCCCAAACCGGGTCCGAGACCCATCTGGCTGGGCGCGACCCGGCCCAGCCGAGACGGCTCGGCGTGGGCCGGGCGGCCGCGCCAAAGGAGCCGCGGACCCCACGTGAGGGCCTCTCCGTGTCACCGGACGCGGCGCAAGTCCGCATCCCTTCCCTGCGGTCCCACGCGGCCGCGGGACCGGCGCTCGCCGCTGCGGCTTCAGCCGCGGCGGGTCTTCCCGGCGGTGCGCCGGGCACCGCCGCTTCCTGGCGGCCTGCCGCCGCCGGTGCCACCGTGCCGACGTGGCGCGCCGGCGGGAACTTTTGTGGACCACCGAACGTGCTCCGGTGGTCCGTTTTGCCTGAAGTTTGTGCCTACGGCTCTCCCGGGATCCGAACTTTGCTGCGAAGGCCTCCAATCATCATTCTGTTCTCATTTCTTAAATGTCGTTAATCCACGCATCAACGAAAAAAATCTGCGGAGGGTTGTCGGGTCGTGTTATTTTGGCCTGCACCCTCCGCGTTAGGTGATATCAAGTGGGAATAACAATCAACACATGAAAACATAACGAGGCACAATTATAATAAATTAAAATTGAACCTTGTTCCCAAAAAAACTCCCGTAAATAAGAATTCTCATCTCGCATATAAAAACAAACGCGGATCAGCTTGGTGATGAGTTGATCCGGGTTCTTTGTTTTAGAAGGAAGAAACCATGTGAATAAATATTATTCTCAAATAAAACCCCTACCTCATCATTTTCGTCGGACGTAAGTCCTTCGCGGGATTGACCGTCGCGGAAGAAGAGGATCGTCGCGTCGCGGAAGGGGGCGTCGCGTTGTTGCGGTACATGGCGTCGCGTCGACGATCTCAAGTAGTTGATCAAAGATTTGTCGCGGGGGAAGAATCGTCGTGGAAGAACCGTCGCGGAAGGAGAATCTTCGGCGTTCTTCGTCTCCTTTCGTCGAAGGCCGGCGTTCTTAGTCAGCGATGATGCGTTCTTCGCGTTCTTCACGAAGGAAGATGAAGATAGAGTTTCTCCAAATCCTCTCAACAATCCGCACCCAAGAAATATGTGTGTTGGTCTTATTTTATTATTATGCCAACAGTTTGAAAACAAGTTAAGAAACGAACCATTAATTCGGTGAATTAATGGTAACGATTTAACTGCCCAATTAATAGGGGCATTAAGAATTTAAGAAAATGCTCCGGTTGACTTTCATTTAAAAGAGGTTTTCGCGGGTGTGTTACTTAGAGGAAAAGAAATGGTGGGGCTCGTGTGGGCCCCACCTCGCAAATATCCTACCAATGGGGTAGGATATTTTGGGTTCCACCCTATCTTCTTAACTTAGCTTAACTGGCTTTAAGTGGCTTTAAGTGAAATAAAATAAAGTTGTCACACCACTTTATTTTATTTCTTAACTTAACCCCAAAAACTAAAAACCACACCCGAGTAAACGCAACTCCGGAAAAGGCGTTTCTATGAAAATACCGGCGCTGCGATTCCATCGGTGCCCTTGAAATTAGATTCCGAGCACCGGTTCAAAAGTTATAAAAACCCGCTTGTTCGTTCACTGAACGTACCTGAGCCAAACTTCAGAAAATGATTCTGGGCACACTGGGCCTCGGAATCAGGTGCGTCAGAAACTGCGTTCTTGTAAAATTCCAAGGAAAATTAAGAAAACAATTTCCTTGAATTTTACGGGTCTTTACATCACTCCCACCTTAGGGCTTTACGTCCCCGTAAAGATACATCATAAACTAGGGAAACAGAAGTGGGTACTGAGCACGCATCTGAGCCTCCCGCTCCCAAGTTCTCTCCTGGAGGTTCCCGTGCAGCCATCTGATGCGCACTAGAGGGATCGATCATCGACGTAGGATCCGCTCCTGTCGATCCTCGATCTCCACTAGGATCTCCGCAAAATTCGCCCCATCATCAACGTCCAGCTCCCCATAGTCAATGATATGCGTCGGGTCGTGCACGTATCTCCTCAGCTGAGACACGTGGAAGACGTCGTGCACCCGGTGCAACTGAGGTGGTAAATCCAGGCAATAAGCCACCTCGCCAATCCTGTTAAGGACCTAGAATGGTCCGATGAAGCATGGAGACAACATGCCTCCTCGGCCAAATCTCTGTAATCCACGTCGAGGTGAGACACGCAAGAAGACGTGGTCGCCATCATCGAACTCTAGTGGTCAACAATTCCTGTTAGAACTAAAACTCAAAACGATTGTTGCCGCGAGGGTAAGGTTGACCGACTCAAGAGTGATCGGGCACACCCTCCGGTGAATGAGTTTATCCTGTGCTGCCTGGGGTTTCCTTTTCGCCGACCAAGGAAAACTCATCCCGACGTCGTAGTTAAACCACAACCTTTTTGCTTAATACTGTCAATCTGTGTATGAACTGTGATTGCGCAGTCCATACTCAAACCAACGTCATAAGGCCTCGATGCTGCCACCAAGAGATTCCAACCGAAACTCTCGCCTCGAGGGTCTGACCACACTGTCGGCGTAAGTGTGATTATCGAGTCTTCTCCCAAGGTATCCCCAAACATGAGGGTCAAGTCTACGGCTTACCGGAAACTCTAGGTCTGGGGCAAGATTCGTGGAAGGAAAGAAATGATTTGTATCACGTCTGTTACTACGGAAGCTAGTAGTGAACATAGACTGTCCCTCGAATCATTTTATATCCATTGGGTCACTCTCTCTGACCGCATGCAGCTACTCTCTTCCCCCGCCCTCTAGCTCCCTGAGCCTGGCGGGGACAACTAAGGCAGGTGGTTGTAGCATGTTAAAACGTACACCACCTCATGCTCCTCTCCTAGATCTGCCTCCACATCTGCTGCTTCATAGACTCATCTCTCCTTTAAGCTTCCTCTTATTGGAACATTTAACACACCCGAGTCTCTAAGACTAGAACTGGTTTCCCCGTTTCTTACTACACGGTGCAGTCTTCATCCGCTCCTGGATGATTTGTACCTTCCTTGCCTACTATCTGAAAGAGCTGCTAAAATTTCTCCTTTTCTGAAAAGAGAAACTCGGTCTCATCCCCTGGAGAAACCACGCCCATTGCCTAATACAGTCAATCCTGACATGAATGATGCATTCATGCCATGGATGACGTCATAAGGCCTCGACGTAACTACCAAGAGATCCAACTGTCACTCTCGCCTCCAAGGGTCGAGTCACACTGTCGGAATCTGTGTGAGGTCACTGGGTCTCCTCTAGTATAAATCTTGAAAGTGAGGGTCAAGTCAACAGTCTTAAACGGGACCACTCAATATCAACCAAACAAAAGGACAGGAAAGCAAACAAAGATAAGTGTCTTTTTAATATTGCAGCTCATAGTACAAAGACACGAAAACAACAGAAACATGGAACTAGAAGTACAAGGGACGTATCCACTAGTTCTGCTCCTTTCCATCTACTCCCAGAGCTCTACTGCCTTGCCCACTACTCGGTTGTTGCTCAAGCACCTGCCGCTGCTTCCGCCTCGGTGGCTCCTCTAAAGCCTACGGATCGACTGTGAGGGGGGTCGGATAGTCACGTGCTCGGTGACCCTTCTTTCCACATTCATAACACTTCCTACTCCTCGTACGGCTGGCTCTGGTCCTCTTGGACCTCTGCATCACCTGTCTACTACCCATAGCTGACTCGGCTACTGATCGAAAATCCTGCGGCAAAGGCAGCAGCTCTTGTACACGCTCGGGGTGTAGAGATATTGGCACAAACTCCACCCTGAAGAAGGTCTCGAAGTCTTCCCATGTGAAGGTCATCTCATCACAAAACTGGAACAAGTGGCTCCACCACCTGCCTGCTGCTACCTGAAGAAGGCTGGCAAGAAAGATCACCATGAAGTCTGCTGACGTCCCCACTAGCCTGAAGACTCTCACCACAGCCTCCAGCCAAACCTCAGCCGCCTGCAGGTCCATCTTTCCCCAGAACCTGGGTGGCCTCTGGCGCTGGAACTCGTGCAGAGTGCTCAAGTGGCATGCATCGCCTACTGTTGGGGCTGGTGGCATCGACGGCCCAATGTATTTCAGTACCGCTGGTGACTCTTCCGGTGCCTCAACTGCAAGAGGGCCCTGTACCGAAGCCTCGTCGCTCGGCAGGCTGTCAGTACGCACATCCCTCTGGGCTCTAGCTGGTCGTCCATGAAAAGGAATCCTGAAAGAAATAGGTGTGCCATGGTCAGAACAGTATAACTGGTGAGCTGACACAAAGTAATCACAAAGAAATTTGAAACACACATGCAATCAATGTTTTCGTGAATTAAGTCGGAAATCAGAAGTCAGGGTCCTGGTGTACGGATACGTCGGCTACCACACCAACACTAGACTCCCTGGACTGATAACCACACTGAATACGCTTAACACTATTGCTTCACATAGAGGAAAGATCAGAGTCTCCGATAGAACCGAACTCCTCTGATACCAATTTGTCACGACCCATCCTTGGGGCCTGGGTCGTGACTACCCCAAGCCCGCCTTCCATAGGGCGGGGGCCGGCGACTATCACCAAGGCATAAATTCCGGTAAAAAGGGAAGGCATTGCCTTTGTAAATTAAACCACAAACACCACAGAGCAAGTAGGCAGAGGTAAACACTAAATAAAAACTGAGTACAACTGTAAGTGCGGAAAAGAAAGTGGGCCAGTATACAAACCCAAACTGAAAGTAAAGTACAACTGGAAAGGGAAAACGGAAACTGATAAGTAAAGCCGCAACGTCGAGCTGTCCACTAGAAATCCCACCTGAAGGGTGGGTACATATATCCTCTACTGCTCCTCGGTTCCATCCGACTGCTCCGAGTACGTACCGCCCAGTGGTCCACCTCCAGGTACCGTCCTCCTCCGCAAGCCTCAGCCACGATCAGCGATGTCCGTCGTCTACAACCAACACAATGTAGAGCGGGCATAGCCCGTGCAGGGTTGAGTATAAGCTACTCAGTAGGGACCCCGAGACCCCCGAAGGTCTCCCAGAATCCACAAAGGATAATCCACAAGGAAAGATACAACCACGAAGTATCATTCGACACTGCTTAGGTATATTCCCATACATATATCTAAGTCATCAAGTCTCGTTCGGCTCCAATATCTGAGCCCAAGTACAACCCATAATCCACAAAGGATAGCACAAAACAACCCACAAAGGAAAGCAAAACAGGATTCAGCTCACCCAGGTATACTACTTCATAAGACGGTAGAGATGATCAGATGTAGCCACTGGTTCATCTAAGACGTCGAGCCCACAAAGGATCGGTAGGTACTAACCCCTGCAATAACCCACACAGGATCGATCATGAAGTGGAAACCATAGCTATTGGGTAACTCCTTCTCTATCAAGTACAGTGGGTATGCTACTACAACCAAGCGCATCCTTCTAACCATGGACTACTGTAGTACTCTTCTTATCGAGTATTGTGGGCCTGCTGCTACAACCAAGCGCTTCCCACCATGGGTCTGCCGCTACAACCAAGCGCTCCCCCTCATATCCCCTAGAGGTACCCCTTCTGTTGAGTACCATGGGTCTGCCACTACAACCAAGCTCTCCTCGGCCGTGGGTCTGCTGCTACAACCAAGCGCTCCCACGTGCTGCTACAACCAAGCGCTCCTCTGTCGTAGGTCTTTCGCTACAACCAATCACTCCTCTGTCGTGGGTCTGCCACTACAACCAAGCGCTCCCCCTCATAGCCTCCAAAGGTACCTCTTCAATTGAGTACCGCGGGTCTACCGCTACAAGCAAGTGCTCCTCTGCCATGGGTCTGCTGCTACAACCAAGTGTTTCCCACTGGGCTATCCGTAACACACCGAGTCGTTCGATCAGCAGTCGTCAAGTCTCAACCGGCTCTAGGGTTTCCGCACACAGCATGCTCGTTCCGGGAGGATCCACTCCACGAGCCAAGTGGCTGATACATCAACTGACACATAGTCCAGAGTTGATGTATCCAAAAGTTCTGTATCGTCAACAGGAACTCAATGCCGCAGACGGCGTGTCAAATGGATGCCTGGTCTGAGAGTTATTGGCTTTTTCGTCCTAGGGGCCCGGTTGGTTTTTAAGTCAAAATCAACCCAACTGTACTCCACCCATATCCAAACCTCGGGCGGAGTAAGCCAAAAGATCCATCTCACTTATAGGAATCCATCAAAGTCGACGGCACGTCAATCGGACGTCCAGAGCTCAAGTTATGAGCTTTTCCGCTCCGAGGGCTTGGTTGGTTTCGTGTACGAACCAACCCGGCCGAACCCAAAGTATTCCGAAACACTAAGTGTGATATATCGAAACACCCGTCTTGATCCAAGGATTTCATCGCCGGTGACGGTGCGTCGTTCGGAGGATTGTATCCCAAGATATGGTAAAAAGATAAAAAAGGTCCGAAAACGGGGGGTCTAGGCCCAGACCGACCCGGCCCAACCCCCCTGGGTCGACCCGAACTGGGTCGACCCGACCCGAGTCCGACCCGGCCGGGCGCGACCCGGCCCGGCCTGGGCGGCTCGGCGCTAGCCGGGCGGCCGCGGAAAAGGAGTCGCGGCCCCCGCGTGGGGCCTGCTCCGTGTCACCGGACGCGGCGCAAGGCTGCGTCCCTTCCCCGCGGTCCCGCGCGGCCGCGGCGGGTCTTCTCGGCGGCACGTCGGGCGCCAGCGGGAACTTCCGCGGACCACCGGACGCGCTCCGGTGGTCCGTTTTGCCTACGGTTTGCGCCTAAGGCTCTCCCGGGATCCGAACTTTGCTGTGAAGGCCTCCAATCACCATTCCGTTCTCATTTCATAAACGCCGTTAATCTACACATCAACAAAAAAAATCAGTGGAGGGTTTTCGGGCCGTGTTTGTTTGGCCCGCACCCTTCGCGTTATGTGATATCAAGTGGGAATAACAATCAACACATGAAAACATAACGAGGCACAATTTTAATAAATTAAAATTGAACCTAGTTCCCAAAAAAAACTCCCGTAAATAAGAATTCATGTCTCGCATATAAAAACAAACGCGGATCAACTTGACGATGAGTTGATTAGGGTTCTTTGTTTTAGAAGGAAGCAACCATGGGAATAAATATTTTTCTCAAATAAAACCCCTACCTCGTCTTTGTCTTCGGACGTAAGTCCTTCGCGGGATTGACCGTCACGGAAGAGGAGGATCATCGTGTCGCGGAAGGGGGTGTCGCGTCGTTGCGGTACACGGTGTCGTGTTGACGATCTCAAGCAGTTGATCAAAGATTTGTCGTGGGGGAAGAATCATCACGGAAGAAGAATTGCGGAAGTAGAATCGTCGGCGTTCTTCATCACCTTTCGTCGAAGGCTGACGTTCTTCATCGGCGACGATGCGTTCTTCGCATTCTTCGCATTCTTCACGAAGGAGGATGAAGATAGAGTTTCTCCAAATCCTCTCAACAATCCGCACCCAAGAAAAACGTGTGTTGGAATTATTTTATTATTATTCCAACAGTTCGCAAACAAGTTAAGAAATGAGCCATTAATTCAGTGAATTAATGGTAACGATTTAACTGCCCAATTAATAGGGGTGTTAAGAATTTAAGAAAACGCTCCGGTTGACTTTCATTTAAAAGGGGTTTTCGCGGGTGCGTTACATAGAGGAAAAGAAACGGTGGGGCTCATGTGGGCCCCACCTCGCAAATATCCTACCAAGGGGGTAGGATATTTTGGGTTCCACCCTATCCGTTTAACTTAGCTTAAGTGACTTTAAGTGGCTTTAAGTGAAATAAAATAAAGTTGTCGCACCACTTTATTTTATTTCTTAACTTAACCCCAAAAACTAAAAACCACACCCGAGCAAACGCAACTCTGGAAAAGGCGTTTCTAGGAAAATACTGGAGCTGCGATTCCATCGGTGCCCTCAGAATTCGATTCCGAGCACTGGTTCAAATTTTAGAAAAACCTGCTCGTTCGTTCACTGAACGTACCCGAGCTAGACTTCGTAAAATGATTCCGAGCACACCGGGCCTCGGAATCAGGTGCCGTCAGAAACTGTGTTCTTGTAAAATTCCAAAGGAAATTAAGAAAAAAATTTCCTTGAATTTTACGGGTCTTTACATAAGTGGATCTATCAGCTTTTATTCAAATCAAAATATATCCTTTTCTTTCTATTATTATTCCATGGTATAGACCAATAATGTTGAATCTGTAACATTAAAACATAGAGAACTAGTTCTCAAATAAATCTTTGAATATGTTAAAATTTTATAGTTAAAATTTTATTCATCTAATAGTAATGATTCAGTTGTAATCTCTTAGTTCTCCATGAGATCCTCATGAAATATTTCAGAAATGATAGGAAGGGAGGTTCTTTATGTTGTGCTTTCACCTTAACGGTTGAGATTATTAAGGGATCCATCCAAGGTTTATCTTCTTTTTTCAACTCATGGAACTCTTATTTATATTATTATTTCTCTCTATAATAATGTTTTTAGTGGGTGGTAGCTATCATAGTCTTCATATCCTTCAGCTCTCATAATTTTCTATGTTTCTCCTTTAATTGTTGATCCAGCACAAAAGAGTTATTGACAGTTTCTTCAGTCTTCTACAGTTTTAGTCCTTTAATTGGATAGTTTGGGGGGATATATTTATGTTGTTATTTGGTTTTGTGGTAGTATTAGTGTTTATCCTCTCACCCATTAAAATGTACAAAATGTTACTTTAGCAGATACCCTTGAATTTTCTCTTTTGGATCTTATGGGAAAATAGGTTGACTATCACTAAATAAGTTATTTGAGTGTGGTTCTATGACATCGAAAGTTATTCAATAAATATATTAAAATCATTCATATAGTTATTGATACATTATTGTATAATGGTTACTCAAGGATTTGTATTCCAGATTGTAAGGAATAAAGAAATATAAAAAAATTAAAAAATTAAAAGGAAAGAACTATTTATAATTATTCATGAAATAGTAAATAATCATCCAAGATACATATAAATTGTGCTATGTTAATGATCATCCTTTCATGGGGTCATTTTCATATAGAATTTTATGACTTGAAATATTTCCTAGTGCTTGACCAAGTTCATCTCTCAAGAATCTAGTCTTAGAGACTCACTATATTTACACTTAGGATGTATTTTGTTTGGTATAATTAATTTTTAAAATTAAGAACAAAGTTGGGTTGGTTGAAACATGAAATAGTAAATGAAATGAAAATAAATAATAAAATGAAATATAAAAAAGGAGATTCTCTTTTATTAAACCATTGTGTTACTTTAACGTCGCGTATCCTTAACCCTCTATCTTATTCCCTATATGTTTCAACTAGCAACATAGCCTAACTACCTAGATGATTTGAATGGACTTCCCACTCAGTATGAATACATAAGTGACCAATTCATTACTCTTTCAATTAGACTATAATCATACATAATTTACTCAGACATATGGAGATTAAATGGTTATCATTAGTGAAAAAGGAAATGATAAAGAAAGAATCATGAGATACAACCATTTGTTTATCCCCTCACTCTCATTATATCCTCATAATAAAAAAGATTGAATAAAAATACTTTTATATTATTTTTTACCCTGGTTTCCATCCATTGGGTGATCCTTAGGTTAGCCTCTCTTCATTGATGAGATATTTTTAATCACTATTACATCATAGTGGGATAAACTTATAGAAAGGAGGATGAAGAGATGAGAATAACATCAATAGAAAATAGAATGAATTAGAATACATAACAACATGCAAAAACATATGGTAATCTAATATAGAATAAAGGATTTTGACTTTAATCCTTTATAAATTGGGGTATGGAAAATTTTTATAGCATTATCCATCTTCCCCCTCTCCCGCCTTGGGTATCCATATAGTGAGATTTGGGATTTTTATTCCTCAAATGGTCATTATGTGTCTAGCTTCAAGTTTTATAATTATTTTTGTTGGTATCTTGAATCTTCTATCCACTCTACATTATTCCACGATATTAATCCTCCTTCTTTAGTTTTATTATCACCACGTGGGTAGTTTGTTGGATCTCATCCTGATTTGGATGAACTATATGAAAGGAATTTTGATGTGGGTTTTCCATTTTAGTAATTTTGATTTTTAATCCATGTCAAAATGTAAGTACCTTTACATAGCTCTAGGCATACCCTTAAATAGCTACGGATTCATGGCATACCATTACACAATATCTTTGAGAGAAACTTTATAGAGATTAATTACCATTACATAACAACTTGGGTGCAACGTTCACCTTAACATGGAAAATATATCACTCCATCTCCTCTTATGTAACTTATATTTTTCATTATTTACCCTTACATAGCCACCAATGTTACCCTTACATGGTGCCTCATGTGACCTTCCTTTGGAAATTCACTAAGGGCTAGATCACAAGTAAGTTGGATCAAAGGATCCTATGAATATATTGATGATACATACATTGGAAATTTGAAGGTATGATGGTCACAAAATCACACATACATAGAGAATCACCACATATGGACAGGTTAATCACACATAAACAGGGATTGGATGGCCCATGTGCTCATTAAGAATTATACATATGCTCCATCAGGATAACACTCGCATAAGGGATTCATAAAAATTATTTATACAATACTTCCAAATTTAGACTCCAGCCAATAAAAATGAAAATATAATCTCAATGTTGGATTATTCCATTCAATACAAAATTTATTTAAAATAATAAAAAACACAATTAATACCCTTTAAACAATTTAAATACAAATGAAAATAAAAGTATTCACTCTTCAATTATTCCAAAAATATATAAAACCACTAAAAATAATTCTTTAATATATTCAACAAGTAAATTATATATTTATAAAACTAAATTAAATTAACTGATTACCTAGTTCTTATATTAATTAGGGGTTAATTATTAATTAAAAATAATTAAAAATTTAGGAAATATTGGCTTGCACTATAGTCGCATATTCTAGATCATACTCCAAGGTAATCCACATGTTAGCTAAATAGAAAAATACAATACAATGGGAGGTAATTATTAATTAATTTTAAATAATATATATAAAGAAATTAGTTTAAGAAAATATTATCTCTTCGTATGGGGCCAGCTTTTAATTCTTCTTCATTTCTTAGTAACTTTTCATGTTGGGTTATCCTAGATTAAAGAAGTTGGTCAATATTATACGTCCTCTCTTTAAATTTTACCACTTCAATGGTTTATTAATCCGAAAAAAATATATAGGTTTAGAGGTGATGATTCTTCATTTTTAAATACATTATAACCAATTATCTTTTCACATTCCATAAAATCAAACCAATATTCTTTCAATTCTTGTTGATCATTCACTTGTTCATCACTAGAATATCCTCTTGAGAAAGTAATTCTAGAAATGAGTGAGAAATTTCAAATTGATATTTTATGAATTCCTTCAATACCTCATTAGTTTCATTAACTTTTAATATAGTTGGAATAATCTATAAAATTTCATAAGATTTATTTTTTTGTTCCCATCATAAATCCTTGATTTCCTCAATAGAAGTGGAAAATATATTCACTTGGTTTCTCAAATTTTTCATCATTAAAAAATTGTATTACACATTCATATTTACAAATTTTTCCCTATTAGACTCAAAATCAGGATGAACATATGAAAAATCACTATGAAAGTCAATCTTTTCTTGAAAAACAAAAGATATGAAGTGAATTTCTATTTCTTAGTTTTTGAAATTTGGGATTTTTTTTATTTTTATGAAAAAATGTTTTCAAGATCCTAGATGCCCTATAAATTTCCAAAAACTAATGGGAGGAATTTTTCATAAATACCAAATTGAATATTATATTATTTTCTTAAGAATTTATCATAGTTCACACCCTATAGTCGATCCCTCTAGGCGATCACTCACACAACACCATTTCTCTATTTTCACTATTTATTATCTCAAATATACATTAAATTAATACCAAATGAATTGATATTTGGGAAAATAAATATGATACAGATATAGTTCATATAAAAATATATAAAAACAAAAATAGATTTTTGATAAGAAATTATTGTTCTAAGGAGTTCATAGTGAAGAAACCATTATTTTTTAATAAAATTACCAATATTCAATTCGATGTTGATATCAATAACTATCACTCATAACACTCACATTTTAAATGCTACTACCCCACATCTATACCTCTACATATGAGACTATAGTCTCTCAAAATATGTATAGGAGACTTCTTTTCCACAAAACAACAACTTAATACTACACCAAGAAATATTAAAATAGTGATGAAGAGGAATAATAGTGAATGGGAAGAATATTTTATGGTAAAGAAATGGGAATATAAACATACCCTAATTTGTTTAGAGACTACCTAAATCTTATAATAAAATAAATAAATTCATTACATCATAAGAACTCAAATAAAAACATGGCTACCTCTCTAAGAATAAAAGAAAAAGGTAGTACTACATTCTCATAGAGATAAGAAGATTATTGTGGGTAAAAAAGAGACAAAAGAAATAATTAGAGGAAAATAAAGATAATATATATGATATTTATAAGAGTATAATAATATAAAAATACCCTTCTTAGTTTCTGAAAATGGATAACACATTTGAAATGAAGCGGGGGTATAAATTTATAGGCAAGAGAGGTTTTTGGTTTCCCTAAAATTATTTTCTCCAAAATTTGGCATATGTTTGGTCTATTAAATTATTAAATCCTAGAATTTTATCTTCTATTATTATTTTCATATATATATGAAATTATCTACTAGAATATTTCAGCTTCATTGGATGTTTTTAGAAAAATATATGACCATATTACTAAAGAAAATGTTTCTGACATGCCAAACTGTTTGAATTTCAATGCTTTAATGTCCCACTCATTTATGACCTAAAAATAACTAAATCATGAGAATCCATTGTGTAATATATTGTTCCCTTTTATTTTCCCAATATTGTCTTAAAATTTCATCTCATTTGTACTAGTAATTTCTGATATATGGTCCCATATTTAAAATCATGAAAATTTATACTTGGATTTCCAGACCCCACTTATAAGATTCATTTGGGCCATTTGTAATTGGATTTAGCTTTAGGTGTAGTTTAATGAAATAAATATTATCATGAATATAATCTTGAAAAATGAATTTGACAATTTGGATCAGTTTACAAATTTTCATTTTTCAAATATGAAAATGATTTAAAACAATTAAAAATTAATATTCAGTCCATTTTTATAATTAATTTAAAATTATTCCTAAAAACAAAAAAATTGTGAAAATTATCCTTAAATTAAAAAAAGTATTAAATCATTTAATTATAGAATAAAATATATTAAAATTTACATTGATTGATATGAAATAATTAACATCATGTTTTTCTGTCTTGATTATGAAAATATAGGCTCAATCACTCATAGCATGATATATGATGGTTTCATTTGCATAAGAATGGATTATTCTAGATTAAAACATCTTTATAAAGTTAATTCATTTTCATCCACCCATAAAAATAATGCTTCCAAAATTTCTCTTCTCTCCTAGGATCATTCTACTTGTAGTTTCATATCAATATATTATTATAACTCATCCAGTTCAGCTTCAAATTAGCACATAATCAGACCATGATAAAAATATACTTAGTGATATCTTCTTAGTTACTCTTTACTGTTCTGGCATCCCTTGATATTTGATCATTTTCATGACACATAAATTCTTTTAACTACTTTACAATCACACTATCCTTCTCATTAATCCTCTCACTTCATTTTCTCTATGATCTTCTATCAAATTTTGTAATACTTAAAGGGATTATTTTATTTTTTTAACATAATTTTTATAAATACAAGTTGATATCTTCTTATAATAATCACTTAAAATCTATAAAATCATTTCAAAATTACTCAAATATCTATAATAAATTCTTCTTATAATAAATTATTTCATTTCAAAAATATAATATTCTTAAATTTTCCTATAAATATACTCATGTAAAAATAGTGATCAATGGGATAAATTTGATAACTTTTGATTTAATTCAACAAGATTACAAAGGATAATTAAATTTTAATGTATTAGGATACATGAATAATAAATTCTCTCTTTGTTCAATGTGTATCAATGTTTAAGGGGGTATTTTATTTATTCTCATTGCATAAATTAGTTTCATTGTTTGTGATGGGATCCAGTTGTTTATATAATTAACTTTTTTAGTGGTATAATCCCAAAAAATTATTGATTTATCATTAAAATATTCAATATGAAATAAACAAAGAAAATAAAACACATACATAACAAAATAACCGTAAGATTCATCTTGATTCTTTGATGGATAATTTTTTATGGGGTCATTGTAATAGCATTCAAATTCCTACTTCCTTTGAGGGATTAAATTCGCCTTAGTATATTCATTTGTACTGATAGAATTCAAAACCACAAAAGGGATGTCCTCACCTTCTCACTGGGGATAAATAATGATTTAGAATGAAAATAATTTTAGCTTATGTAATGAAAGAATAAAGGTACAAACATTGATAGATGTTATATCTTTTCTATAGACTCTCATCATTAAATAAAGATAGTCATAGAATTTATGCTTTAATTAATATCTCGTGGTAGCCACACATTTATATGCATGTTAGAGTGTTTCATTAATTAAAAGATTCAATGAATATATTTCTCATAGAAATCCATAAATGAATAAATAATATGGATTAATAACAATTAAAACCATGTATTATTATAAAGCAGATTGCAAGATCATATATTTCATGCCCCATTGTACACAACAATGGAATCCTTGTCATAGGCTATGATTATAGCATCCATATTACCAAATCACTACCCATAACATAGGTATGTAATAAAATAAAAAATATATAATAGCACGCATCATTAAAGGTTGAGAATTCCTGGTGGAATTTGAATTTTTGATCAATATATGGATTCATTTAGATATTTGAGACTCATATAGGGTTCATAATTATTTCTAAATATCTTAATGGTGTTTTTGGGTGTGTTTTATAGATTGGTGGATACCTCATTTGTTCAACTGGATGTTCAAACAATGTTTGGGAATTGGGTTTCTTGAAATCCTACAAAAATAGGTATCAATGTCAAAACTCGTGGACTCACACTGTGAGTGGTTTGGCAGAGGGTAATGCATCCGGTCCAAGAGCATTCATGGCATGACCATAAGGGTTATAGTATAAAAGTGTTGAATCATAGGGGCTTCCCTCTACCTGGAGGATTTTTTATAGAGTGAAACTTATGGTCACATTATAAACCTATGTTGTGCACCATCTTTTTTAAGGGACTTTGGTAATTTTTAAAGGGGTCCTTTTAAGTACAACCTAGGGTTACCTCATTCTTGATTAGCCAAATGAAGATGGATATCCCTCTTTGTGTCTTATCTTCTACTTCCTTGGTTATTCTTTGATCTAGATGGTTTATGGATGTTTCATCCTGTTAATTCAATTTAATATCCCTCCTCTATTCTCCATGTTCTCCCCCCTTTCTTTTATTTTATTTTTAGTTCTTCATTCTAGGTTTCTTGGGGATGATTTTACAATATCATGGTGAACTCATCTGGATGGCTGTGAACTTTTTATTTAACTAGTGAAGGATTCATTGGGAAGAGGAAACCATTCTCTGATTCAATGTTCATCATGATGTATGTTTCTTTGTGGATTTATTTAGAGTTATTTATGATTTTGGGCTTAATTTCTCATTCTTTCTCATGTTTACTTTAATACTTTTCTATGTCTTAGGTTAGGGTTTATGTCAGGAGTGAACTGCACCCTATTTCTCAGGGTTTCAACACCATGTTGTTACCCAGTGAGTTGTATTCAATTATTCCAAGTCCAATTTTCTATTTTAAATTTTTATTAATTTGTTAATATATAGTTGTTTTTAGATGATATAGGTTGTTGTGTAATCGAAGGAGTTTATTACAATCTCATATATGATTTTTGGTATTCTAGTTGAGGTAGGAAGCCTCGATTTTATTTGAATCTCTAACTTAATTAATGATTTTATGTTTTTGTGCCATCATTATTATATTTTTTCATGTTTAATGATTTTTTTTATCACACAATAAATTTTTAATGGATTGAATCATCCTAATAGTCAATATGGACTACATAACTTGATAAATGGTTTGATAGTGGAACATTGGTCAAATGGGTATCAGTCTGCCACATTATGTATTTTTTGGTCACATGAGTGGTTTTAAAACAGGAATAGGATTACTTTTTAAATATTTTTTAAAATATTTTTTGACTTGACTGAAAATTTTAAAACAAAAATGATTATTTTTTTAAATAGGTTTTGAAATTTTATTTAAAAACTGAAATTAATTTTATAAGGATTTTTTAATGGGATTTGTTCTAGGTCCTTGTGTGTGTGAGATATGGAATGTGATAAATTTCCTAAATGGTTTGAAAATTGGTATTTTGACAATGTTTTTAAAGAATATTTTAAAGGGATTAGTTGAGTTTTTTAGTCCATTTGACCTCGATAAGGAAATGCCCTATTTTTTATTGCGTTTGTGATTGTTTTGATTTTAATTGGTTATTACATGTGGACTGTGTTAATTCATGATATATGTGTTTACTAATGATGTTCACTAGTATGTATCAATGTGGGTGTTTTATGGAAGGATTAGGACCTTTACTTGTGTGAGAATGTTGGGGTCATGATGAAGGAAACCCTAGAGTGAAGATTATAGTCTTGTTCTTGTGTGATGCGAGACATGGATGGGGGACCCTATCTTGAGTGATGAGGTAATGGGCATGTATTTGGATGTTAGACCATAACTTGATCATTTGAGTGGTGGATTGAGGTCTTGGATGATGCCTACCAAGAGTCGATGGGTATGCGCTGTGATATGGGATATGGAATAACACCCTAAAAAGAGTACTCGAGTTTGGGTTTGGAATTGTTGAATGAGGTGATTTCCTTTTATCTTGAAATGATCTAAATAAGGTATGGTCAGGTGTCTTGGTATCCCAGTTAGCACATGATGACTTAAATTGTGTTATTCTATGTACATTATGTGTTATAGTTCCAGGTGGGTGTGTTATAAAAGTATGACCACAATTTTTATATATGCATTTCATGTATATGCACATGATCATTTAAGCACTCAATATTGTTGATGAATTTTTAATTCCTACTGGGTTGTTGGACTAACTCCCTCTCTATTTAAATGATATGGGTTTTTATGTACATTGGTAGACCTTCCTATTTGTCTCAAGACATAGGGACTTCATGGATATGGGCATGTGGCATGGAGTTAATAGGTTTTGTAGGCTGAGGATTTGGAATGACGATTATTTGAGTTGGTCTATAGGACATTTAGTTATTTGTTTAGTTATTGTTTAGCATGTACTTTCCAGTGTGTCATTTTATTTATATTTAATCCTATTTTTATCAGTTTTTGTACATTTTTATGTATTGTATAGGTTGTTTTAATTTCTTTTATTCTATATTTTGGGGGGAGTTTTATCTCCTTGTTTTATGTCTAGAGGGTTTTTTGAAGTTATTCATACAAAAGGATATTGAAATTTTTTCAATAGATTCAGGAATAACCATCAGGTCTTGTTTTTTGGGAATAGTATCTCCTCAACTATGTTAGGTCTTCACCACTAGTCAATATCCTATATCATATGGGTTTGAATGCCTTTGTTCATGTATTGTCCATCACCTAAGTTTCATTTAGAAAATATGGGTTGGGAAATTTTCAAATGGAATTAGGGTATCTTTTAGGACATGATAGTGTAATTTGAGGTGGATTTCAGTTTTTGGGACTCTGGTGGTAGAATAAGAACATGCATGGACAACAAGATAATGGTTGAATGACAAGTTTCCAAGGGGTATTTGTTATTGGTACTAGGAACCCAAGGATGAGTGGGGAATTATTATAGACTAAAAAACCCAATGTGAACAAGATGACACATAGTATAAGTCATAGGTCTTGGATGGTATCTACTGAGATGTTTATGTATCATGATAGAGCCATGTTAGGGGGTATAAAACACACAATTGTCGATGGTGTTTTTTGAAATTATTCCTCATCGAAATACATTATTAATTAAATAAAATTATAATATAATAAATGTTTTATCAATTACATTACAATGGTTGATTATTTTAATATGGATTCAAGGGTTTTGGTTGATTTTGTTGTGTTTTTGTTGAAACTATAGCGCAATGGTTTTTGGGGTGCATGATTGTTTTGAAAATACATGGCTTTGAAGTAAACCCTATGTGGTAGAATCTGGTGTTCAAAAAAGAGTTATATTAGTCTGTTTTAGTCAAAATAGGTCATGGATATGATGTTTTTTAAGTGTTTTTGGATTTATGGGTTTTCAGTAAATTGAGGAAAATTATTTTTAAAAATGTTCCAAGAATTTTTTCAAAGAAAAATTAGATTTTAGGAATGTAATCAGCATAGTCAACAATTTTGGTGACTTTCATTTTAATGAATACCCTTGGATTATGAGGGGTGTTTTGAAAATTTTAGGGAAATTTGGTGTGTATAAAATATTTTGAGACGGTTTTAAAATAAGTGATCAGTACAAGTGTAAAAGCCTAATATTTTAAACTATATTTTCCTTTAAAACCTATTGTTTTCAACAGATTTCTTCACATTCAACAGTAAACCAAAAAGAACTGCATAGAATTGATAGGTAAAAATATAGGTAACCAAATTATGAATTATATATATAAATAAACATAAATATCATTAATAATACAAATTCATTGAAGAAAATTCAATTAGTGTAGCTAAATAACTAATAAGATTGAGTTATGCATTAAAACGCAACACTTCTAAAATTAACTTTTATGTGATTTATTTTAAGATTGTAAATATGATGTGGATAAAAGATATTATTTATATGAATGATATTTTAACACAAAACTTTATTAGTAATTTATAGGAAATAATAAAAAAATGTTAAATATTTTAAAAAGGTTGTTTTTCCAATGAAAATGGTTTTCATTATGTTTTCATTTTTTATTTAAAAGTGAAATTATAAAGTTTTATAATTTGAATTTAACCAAATAAATTTGATTTTTAGATTAATACTGTAAATATTATCTTATGATTAATATTTGATATTTTTCTATAATAGATTATTGTTAGGTGAATAGTGAAATATATACTTTTTTCCAAAATATTATATTTTGTGACTTAATCATTATATAAGAAAGAAATAAAAGTTTATAAAACTATTTAATTGATTAAGTATGTATTTAAGGAGTAGAACTACACATTTTTAAATACTATTTTAAATTTATAAAACATGTGTTTAACATTTTATGAAGTTAAGTAATATTTTTAGATAAAAGAAACTATTTTAGTATTTTATTTTAGTTAAAAGTTATTTTGGTAAAACTATATTTTGGATTGATTTTAAAGACACGTAAATTTTATTTTATTTTTAACAAATTAATTTATATCATTAAAAAATTATTGATAATGTTATCCTATACAAATATTTTAATCATAAAAATACACTTTTTCTAAAAACAATTTTTTACACCTTACATGTTATAACGTTAAAATTAATATTTAATTACATATATAAATTTTTTTCGTAAAATTGATTTCATATTTTGAATTATTTGGTCCAATATTGGTAATAAAGCCCAATTTTTATCCATTAAAAGTAAATTACTTAGGTAAACATTTGTTACCTCAAATAAACCAAAAATGGTAATCTTTAAAAAACATTAATGGTAAATGACTTGAAATGTTTTTTAAAATATGCATGAAAATGAGTGGTATAGTATTTTATAACCTTATATCATGCCAAAATACATTATTTCACACTTTTGGAACCATTTAACATTTAATATTTTCATTCCATTATTCAAAAATAATGGGTGTTTAAAAAAAGGTTTTTTTATTCATATATAAAAGTGAATCACTTCATTCTTCTTGATTTTACACATCCCTATTGAAATTTCCTAGAACCACTACCCAATTTTCATCTCCTATAATTCCATTCCATGAACTAAATTCCCTTGTTACCATAAGTTTTCTTAATCCCTTCATTTCCAAGGATACTTTCAAGAGAAATTTTAATGTCTCAAATTGAATATTACATAATCCTTATACATTTATTCTTAATATTTATCTTCTAACCAAATCTTAACCTTAGTAAAATAACAACATAATTTCCATTAATGTATTAACTATTATTTATTCATTTATATCCACTTAGTTGGGTGGACTATCACCTCCACTAAGTGGCGTCCTCCATTTTTCATCACCTCCTATATTCACTAGTTATAAGAATTGACTTAAAGAATAAATTTGAAAAATATAATCTAAATTATGATTATGAAGTAAAAAATCATTATCCAACTTTAATCCTTCTCATTCATTGGGAAAATGAAAATGTTAAATGTGTGTTGTGCGGACAATTGAAAACCCCCTATTTTTTATCAAGTGATGTTAATTATATTTTAATAATCCATAAGGTTTCCACAACAGTAGTCTTTATATTTCATCCTAATAACTCAAATATAAGTTATTTAAAATTAATAATATTATATAAATAAAATAGACACATGGTTTCTACAGTCATTTTAAATTTTGGTTTGTTTCATCTAATGATGTGTCTAAGGCTTGAGCAGGTCTTAGGGTTATTCAACCCTTGTAAGTTCAAGAAGTGAAACTTCATTTGGGATGGGATCAACCTTTATTTTGGATTCCCTAAGAACCATAAATTTTATCTTAAATATTCATCAATGGAAAGATTTTACTTGTCTTGGGAAGTATCCCCTTCATGAACTATGTATGACCGTATTTACTTCTCCACCGTTTAATTACCAAAAAGTGATTCAAATTTTTTTAGGCATTATGCTCAACTTGAGTTTCATCCAGGGACTTTATCCTATAAAAATTCTATAATGAAACTTATGTGAAGGTTACTCTATCATTCTAAGAAATTAATTTATCTAAGTCAGAAATGAGAGGAGTCATCCAATAATGTTACACCTTATGCTCTAATAAGGGCTTGGTAGGAGAAGAGTCAATAGGATCTTGTAACTCAAAAATAGATCTAGATTGAATTAAAATATACTGCGATAAGTAAATTTGATTCACATTAGTCACATATTTTAAAACATTTTTTCTTTTCACATTATTAGTGGAGTTTATAGTAAATTGGTGTGTTATTATAGCCACCTCAATAGGAGCTTAATGACATGAATCATAGGGTACCATATTAATTTCCTCCTCAATATATCCCTTACCTTCTTCAATAAAAATATTATTTTTCATTGTATTAGTGGTAGCTATTTAAGGTGCCTAATCATCCTTCTCATTACTAGATTCCCCACCAACTATTTATTATGTCTACTATTATATTTCACATCCCATTTGGGTGTAATATCAACTCCCTATTTTCTTTTTTCCTTATTCTTAAATGTATTCTATGATTATACCTTTAAATAGAAAATAGTATAGTGTCGAATCTTTCTATGACACTAAAAATAGATATTTCCAATTGTTTTACAATCAAAATGATGGAAACTTTTCATCATGAATATCTAGATAGAGATTATCTTGTAAGATGTTTAATACAAATTTCTCAACCAAGGTTCTAACAAGGTTAATCTCCAAAAAAACCCTTGAAAAGTGGCCATATCATGCGATCTCAACATTCTGTTCCATATTGTTAGGTACACCCAACAATTATTCAATGGTCAAATAATTTTATGATTCCAGTATATCTAATTAAAACCATAAATGTGGATATGAATCTGAGAGTAAGAGTTCTTAACATGATAGGAGTCAAAAGTCTAATCCCATTCTTATATATTGAGGATTCATGGTTTGAGAATAACAAAATAAAAACATTATCATATCATTTTCAGTGTATCTAAAGTAAATATGAAATAAAAATACCCTCTCTCAATAGAAATAACATTCCATCCATTAAATCTCTAAATCACAGGGACTCGCTTAGAGAGGTCAGCTAGTTTCTATGGATCTTCCCCCTTCAAGAAGATGATTTGAGAAACTATGGGGAACCAAAACATTTCAGTATCTCCTAAATAAATGCATTATTTTTAGTGACATGAGAAACACAACCCCACTAAATAATCATTCTAGTGGTTATCTTATTCAAAGTATGATAAGGGAAAAAGATTTTATATTTCAAAACCTTTTAAAAGGGATTCGCCTAGTTAGGTCGAGACCCCCCCCCCACCCATACATCATGTTTTTACCTTTTAAGAAACTTCTAGGTAATAAAATAATTTTGGGGCCAAAAAAATTCCACATTTTAGGGGTTTGGGATAACATTTTCCTTCTTCTCAATCAAAGATCCAAGATCTCATCCATGATTTCCATCATAATCACCACCCACCCTACTCTCCATTCAAATCCCCAAATAATATTAGCACTAATATAAAAATCATTAATATTAAAATTAAAAACACTACTAGTAATATTAATATTTACAATATTAGTGGTAGTATTAATATTAATAATATTAACACTTTTGTTATTAATATTAATAATATCCACACTAATATGACAACTGTCTCTGTGTTAGTTGGTGAAAAATGAAATTCATATCCTAGTCACCACAGGTTTAATCAAAAGGGGCGATAAATTTCCATTGAATTTGGGAGGTCCAATGGGCCCAGAGATCCCATATTTGGGCTTACAATGCTATATACTACTTTTATTGTACTCAGATTGGTTGGGATACTAGAGGGTGTTATAACATCTATGAGGTTTGATTCATCATGTGGGTAGGAATGAAATCCAAAAATCCTATTCGATATACCTAATAATATCAACACAAATATTATTAATGTTATTAATAATAACACTAATATTAATTATTTTAAAATTAATAATATTAACAAAAATATTAATATTAATAATAGTAACAAAAATATTAAGAATACTAAAACTAATATTAGTAATGTTAACACTATTATTCACAATATTAATAATATTAACAAGAATATTAACATGAATAATAGTAAGACTAATATAAATAATATTGTCACTAATATTAATAATAGTTATATTAATATTAATATTAACAATAATGTTAAAAAGAGTAGCATTAATTTATTATTTATATATATTTTTTAAAATTTAAATAAACTAGATAAATTTTTATATATTAATGCATATGTATAGAGTGATATTATGAAAAATTTAAAATCTTTTAGTTTAAAAATATGTTATGAAAGACTAAAAATATATATTTTTCTATATATGATATATAAATATATATATATATATATATAATATGAAAAAATATATATTTTTCATAAATATATCAACAATTTTACGAGTATTCTTAATAAATTATTATTCATATATATTAATCAAAACATAAATAAATTATTTTAATTGGAATTTAAAAAATAATTCAATATATAAATGATAAATGGATTGATAAATACATGTAGAAATGAAAGTTTATTTTGAATAAAATATGCATGTTAATAACAACAAGAGTACTAAGTTACCCATAAATAAACAATATAGATCTAAAATTTTAAAAAATGAAATATAATGTCAATAAAATCATTGATCAAATTATTCACCCAAAAAAATAGTATTAAATTTAATATCATAAGAAAAATTTATGAACTAATTTAGTAAATAATATATATCTATATAATTAAATAATTATATATCAAAATAAGTAAAAAATAATTTATAATAGAAATAATATAAAATCCTTTTTTGATTTATATGTAATGCCTTTAAAATGTAATGCACACCGGATAAGGGAAGTTAGTGGAGAACAAACAATGGAAATAGTGGAGATAAAGGAGGATAGTGAAGGAAGATGGATGACTACGCAGGATAAAAATAAAGGATCATCAGAAGGGATGATCATATAAAACGATATGTAGGTTTTATGTTAAAAAATTTGTGGAAGTGTTAGTTCGGTTGAGGGAATAAAAATAATATTTAGGTGGAGGTATTTTTAAAAACAAAAATTATGTTCTTTCAATATTGTTTATTTATATAACTGGTATAAATAATAATTTTTCACATGGGTAGTTTTATGATTGACATGAAAACCTTAAACAATAGTTTTTAATGCCAGTTATAAAATAACCTATCTCAAAAAACCATTTTTAACATCACTAAAAAAGTGTATCATTTTGAAAAATTATTTCAATACTGATATTTTGGTAATTTAGATGTGAATGTGGATATTGTAACACCCTGACCAAAACCACCAGGTATAATCAAAATTGCCACAAGACCTTATTCACAACTCCCCATATGTAAGAGGTTTCTAACTAGTAGTGAGGGTATTAACACTATCAGTGGGGAGACAATACCTTCAGTATCACATCCTCACACAAATAATATAAATAAAATACAAAACAACTCATAGTAATCAAATAGAAGAATAAATGTAAAAATATAATATTAGATGGAACACATTTAAGTCAATAAATAATTTATCTCATAGTGTGGAAATCCAAGCCAAATTATATATATTATAAGTAAATAAATTAATTATATTTTAGAAATACTTTGGATTCAATCATCATCCAACCACCAACTTCATACTCAAAGACGTATCCATCTACCATGGTCCCATTTCCCTTTCCAAGATCCATATAAATGAAATTTTCATCTACATCAAGATGTTTGTACAAGGTGTGAGTAATAAAATCTAGTTGGAAATCAATAATGTGTCCTTAACTAATGTGAACATATATACGAACATGTATTCCAGGATAAAATAAATGAAAAATAAAGCATGACAATCAGATATTGAGCACATGTGTTCTAGAAATTCCACTATGATGCCTAGCCAAACCTACTATAACCCCCTGATAGAAGGATAATTATATTATATCACAAGTAATCAAGAAATAGTCACAAGGATGGTAATCATGTTGCTCAACAGTATCAAGTCATTGATTCGTATTAGGCTTCTAGGGTGTTGTATCACATCTACATCATGGATCAGGCCCCCTGACTGCCCTCCTCTTCTTTCATCATGGGTAATCCCTCTAAACCATTATACCTCTTTTATGCCTTAGGTCAAGCCTTTAGGATATCATTCCCTAATGTCGATGCCTTGGTTCAGGCCTCCATATCATTATTCCCCTACCATGTGATTTGTTCTATCAACAAAATTTGTGTGCACTCCCCTATAAGGGATAATCATTTCATGATGTTCCGCCCATTTTGAGTACTACGAACTGACCTACAATGCATGGTAGCACACAGAAAAGGGTATAAAATTTATATAATGATAGATAATATCATCATGATAATATAGTATCATCAAACAATACATGTTATCAATATTGATCATGACAAAACAAGATACAATAATACTCATCGCATCAATCATTGTAAATGGGTAACACAGGCTACACACACCCTCATGAAATATCAATCAAGCACGGTAAAACAATAAATACATAATAATAATCATACTAAGGAAACAAGTGTAAAAGATCCCAAAATTTCATGGAATTTACGACCTCAAGGTTGTTTACAAAGAACTCTAAGGTTTTTCAAGGATTGAAGATTGAACCATGTTGCATGCCCATCGAGAACTATCTCACACATCAAAGATTCCTATCTCGGGTTTTGTTTCATCAAGAATAAGGTTTATAAAAAAATCAAGGATATTACATGTCAATAAGGTTAGTACTAGAGTCATATACATTAATAAGCCTTCTAACGGAACAAATTTCTAGGTATATAGAAGGATAGGTTTCTAATACATCTGATCAATTTACTATTCATGAATGAATCATATATTTCTCACCAATTATAGAAGAGAACCTTAATCCTATACAAAGGACATCAATATATTATCAATCCATTAATGTAAAATATATTCCAGATGATATTGAAGAATAAAAAGGTCTCAAGATGATTGATCAATGGAAACATTCATAGAAACCCTTGTTGTTCTCAATGGAAATTAAGTCTAGTCAAAAGAAATGTCTGCAACACATCTAATCCACAACCATTATAACAATAATCCCATAATACATTGTTTTTTGGAATTAGAATTAATATATTAGGAATTAGTATGCATGATCTTTGAATCATCTCAATAAAAAAATTGATATATCAATGAGACATTCAAAGATTGGAGGGTTTTTTATAACAAACTTTAATTCTAAATATTTATCACACTTGGATTCACTAGAATATAGACTTGGAGTAGATAAATTCATTAGGGAATGATAGAGGAGTTTTATAAATAAATAATGGTTCTTTTCAAATAATAATGGCTCAAAAAAGACAATAACATGTCATTAATAGATAATTTAGATCTTTAATTTTAGGATTTCAGGATTCGGCCACATATTTTGACATACCATGTACCAACCATGTACCCTTTTGGGCTTCTATAATGTACACAATGTTTGGACATACATTTTGTGAAACCATGATCCAACCTTGTTATTTTACATTAGGTATTTATACATAGATTTATAGGTGAAGTCAGAAATTTTTTCAAACCATGCATCACTCGTTGAGCCACTACCTCTAATTTCATGGTTTCCTGAGAATCTACATGGTTGGGGGAAACCAGTCTCAAACTATGCACCCTTTAAAATCACTCAGAAATCCCCAAAACCATCTTAAACCCTCCCATAACACTCCCAAAACAATTTATAGATTAAAAAATATGATTAAAGGCTTAATTTAAATCATAATGCACCTAAATATTAAAATCCCTTTCCATTCTAACCTTCTAAATACTTCTCATCATCATGAAGCATCTCTAGGAATCCTTCTCAGACAACTCTAGACAGTGATCCTAAATATCTACCTCCCACTCCCAATACACTACTAATATTATCCCAGGTTACCATAGAATCCAAACAAGTGGTAATTTCATCCCTCATAAATCTTTATTTCTTCAGTCAACAATCCACACTGATCACTACACATATGATGCATCAGGCTCCAACTTGAAATCCTTATAGTTTATGACATGTGTAAGATCTGGCATATACCTCCATAGATAATACACATGAAAAATATCATCAATACCTCAATAGTATGAAGAATGATCTGGATTTTATACAACTTTTCCAATATTCTCGGTGATCTCAAAGGGCCTAAAATAATATGGCACTAGATTCCCTTACTTCTTCAAACATCAATGTCCGGGTCGAGGATTCACTCTCACAAAAACATGATCACTTATAGAAAACTCCAAAGGTCTCCTCCAGTTTTCTGATTAATATCTCTATATACATTGATCTATGATGAACCTATTCTAAGTTAGTTTCACTCTTTCATAGGTCTCATATACCATAATATAGAGCACAACAATTGTCTTTCCAGTTTTGTCTCAAAAAATTAATGAACTACATGGCCTGAAATAAAGAGACTCATAAGGTTCCATTTGATTATAAGCCTGATAAATCTTTTTATATGAGAACTCAACAAAGACTATGTTATTATCCCAATCTGTACAAAATTCAATAAATCAATCTCACATCATGTCCTTCCACATCTAAATCATCTGCTCTAACTACTTGTCTGTTTAAGGATTATATGTTGTGCTCCAACATAGCTGAGTCTGTAAGGCATTCAACAATACATTCCAAAACCATGATGTAAAATATTTATCTCTATCAATTACAATTATCAAAAGAAATCCATGCAACCAAACTATCTCCTGAATATAAAACTCTTCATATCCCATCAATTGAGTGAGTCTCATAGATCAGTGAGAAATTATCAAATTTCATTAGATGATTAAAACCCACCCAAAAATCATCACAACTCCTCAGGGTCATGGGTGACCCCATAAAAAATTACATCATGACATTCTTCCACTTCTACATGGAAATAATAAGTGGTATTAGAAATCAACTAGGATGTTGGTGCTTAGTCTTTATCCCCTGGTAGGGGATGCATTAGTAAAAAATACAACAATGTCCTTACACATCCCTTACAACTAGAATATATACATGAATTCATGGTATATATTTTTATCATCAGTTTACACTACCCACTTAGAGGTATGTAAGTCTCACATCATATATTCCAATATATAATCACGAACTATAACTCTCTTGTGTATTAGGATCACATAATCAACATCTAATGAAAACTTGGGTATCAAGTCACCACATTATAGCTGTTCTCACAATAAAATACACTCTCAGTCAGAATCGTATTCTACTTTTACCTAGTCTACTAATAAAATGTGACCACCAAAGGGGCACAATTCATTTATCCCTACTCCTTGGGAGAATCCTTCTTCTAATCAACCAATAATCTCATTAGGTTCCAGAGTTCCTCTAAAGGTCATTAACTAGGATCTTGAGCTACATACATCTTATGACTAAGATAATTTACAATTATTTCACCTTTACCTAGTGAATAGGATATCTAAAATTAAAAAATCTATATATACCCTACCTAGAACCTCTACCTTAGATTCATGTTTAGTTTTGTGAAGATATAGTGAAGGTTCTTGTGGTCTTTGTGGACAATAAACCTATCACCAAAGAGATAGTGTCTCCAAGACATCAAATCCTAGACCAGGACTGGTAGATCCAAATCATGGTTTGTATAGTTCCATTCATGGGGTCGTAGCTGAAGTGACCCATAATTTATTACTCACTACCCTCATATCATTACAGCTCCCAAAAAATGTCTGATGCATTATAGTATATAGCATAACCAATCCCTAGCTACCGAAATATAAATAGTGTAGTTATAGTAAACCTCATATTAATCTAAAATAATGTAACATCACACTAGTCTAACCACTATAACAATTATCCCTCCTTTGTCAGCACAATCATGGGTGCTGATAAATAGGAGAATTCCTAGATAAAACATCAATAGTATCCAGCAAAACCGAGAAATATTCTGATGTCGAACACATTATGGGGACATGTCCAGGACATCACTACCAAAAAAATTCCATTTCCTTCAATATACCAATATTAGACACCACATGCCCAAAATATTTCACCTCCTAAATCCAAAATTTACATTTCATCAACTTTGTATCAATCCAATGTGCTCAAAGTCTACTCAGGTTAATCATGATATATTTGGCATGTTTCTCTGTGGTTGGTGAGTAAAAGAGAATTTCATCGACAAACACAATGAAAAATTAGTTAATATAAGGGTGTAAGATCTTATTCATGAGATCCATGAACAATTATGGTACATTAATTAGAACAAACAACAGCACCAAGTACTTGTATAGCTCATACCTACACTTAAATCCCTCTTTTAAGTTATCCTCCTCTGTAGCCCAAAACTGGTGATAGACCGATCGAAGATAAATGTTGGAGAACTACCAAGATCATCTTAAATAATAAAATATATCATTGATCTTAAGTAATGAATATCTATTCTTTATCATCACTTGATCTAGATTCCATTAATCTACGTAGAGTCGAAGTTAATTTCCAACCTTCTTAGTGAAGAATAGCAGTGCACCCCATGGTAATGTATATGGTCGAATAATTACCTACTACTTTATTTCCTCGAGTATTACCTTGATCTTATTTAAATTGGACACCACCATAT
Organism: Viscum album; assembly: GCA_963277665.1. Lineage (NCBI taxonomy): Eukaryota > Viridiplantae > Streptophyta > Magnoliopsida > Santalales > Viscaceae > Viscum > Viscum album. The sequence continues at coordinate 1,231,297,998 of OY728135.1, read as the reverse complement.
AATAAGGGCATATAAAAATGGGTTGCATAACTAGAATGAGTTCTATCTCAAATTCAACTCCTCTATCTGGGAGAAGTTATATAAATTCATATAGAAATATATCCTGATAGAGATTCATACTTAAAGAAAAAGATAAGGGGGCTTCCACTAATCCTACTGAAATATCTAACCCTAAAATATTCACCATGATTGTCCCAAACTAAATCAAGTCTAGACCAAATCTACATACTCCCAACTCCCACTCACCAATCATCATGAACATCTATCCAATACTCTCCATCTTGATGTCATATAATTTGCTAAATGGCTAGTGGGTATTGTAGTTGGACGTCTCCCAGTGTGTAAATCCAAACCAGATTATATAGATTTGATGTAAATAAATAAATAGAAATTTATAAATCCCCCATAGTCTATCCTGATCACACCTCTAACTCTATTCTTCATAGCTCAACCATCTACCATGGGCCCCTTTCCCTTGCTCAGACCCCTATACCTGAAATATACATCCACAATGAGATTCATTTATAGGGTATGAGTAATAAAACCTAGTAGAACACCCAAAATGTGTCCTAAATAAATGTGACCTTGGATAAGAAAATTTATTCCATGATAAAATAAATGTTCAAGAAATCATAACAGTGATATATAGGGAACTCATGTGCTAACCAGGCTACCACAATCCCGGAACGTACCTATTACGACACCGTACTGGGTGGATAATCCTAGGATATCATAAGTGATCAAGAACTAGAAACGAGGATGGTAATCATGTCTCTTATTATTCTCAAGGAATAGAGTTGGATTAGGCCTCTAGTATAGAAACCTAAGCCTTTTAGACATATTATTACGTGACTTTAAACAGAATTATTTATGAAATACAAACCAAGGATCAAAAATTCCATCATCATAGGAAGATTAGGTACATAATAAGAAAATATTAAATTGGAACAAAATATAATTTTATTAATCTCAATAATGAGTTAAAAAGGCATAGTAAGGGAATAAAATGGGAATAAATCATAACACATGAGTTAGAAGTCATAACATGATAACATAAAAGGAATGGATCATGAATAAACATGTGTAAGAATAAAATATAGAACAGGGAATTATATGATCACAGAAATATTGTAATGTTTCAGCAACATATAACAAGACATAAACATGATTCAAGGATAACTTCCAAGAATGTATCATGGGGTGGACAAGGTCCTATATTGGATTTGGTTTTCTCCAAAATCTCATACATGACATATCATGAGACTAAAAATTACCCAATGCATTATAGAACTATATAGGTGTACCCATAATAATATGTTCATGAATTTTTGTTCCACATAATGAATCAAACGTAATGAATAAACATAAGGGTCACCTATGAAAAGAAATGGGTATCGTAATCAGGTCATATGGAATAACCAATTCCCATATCATAATGTTGTCCATGAAAGGATGGATTTAAATCAAACATAGACATTAATAATGTAAAATAATCATATTTAATGAAACATTATGTCCAATTTTTGTGAAAATATGTAAAAAAAGTGATTAGGTATCTTTGGAAATGTGTCACCTTAACATTGTTTTAGGGAAAAGAATAAAGAGTCTTTAAATAGGAATAAGGAATAACTGTTTTTATAAAACCATAAATGAACTAAAATAGTTTTTATTAATAAAATTGGTGATTTTATTAAAATATTGGTTTCTTATAATAGTTTATGTAGTGTACTTCAAAATTGGTAATAAATGAAGAAGATACCTTTAATGAGGCTTGCTTATTGGGAATAAATGAGAAGGGAACCTTTTAAAACATGTATTTCCCCACAAAAGAAGGATGAATAGAACTAGATAAATATTTCTAGAACATATACATAGAATAAAGAATAATTCTATAAGAATAATTAAGAATTATATTGGAAAAAAGAGAGATAAATTTTAATCCAAAGGTAATTTGGAGATTCGGAGAGATCCCTTACCTTATTTATGAATGTGTTCTTCACTTGAACATAATGTCCTGGATAATAAAATTATATTCATTAATTACTTAATTTATAACCTATTATACATGTATTTAACTTATTATAATTTTATTAAGTTCATTTTTCATCCTTTTGATGAGTTATAATGTTCACTTTCGTCATTCTAGGAGTGTTCTTTTTCACGGTTTCATGGTCGTTTTACTTTTATATAATTATGGAATCTCAATTAAAATGGGAATAAATCTCTAGAAGTGAAATTTTATGAAATTAATTAAATTAAATAGGTTTATATGGTCCAATATACAATTGTTTTCTAGTATTATGATGATTCATTTGATACGACATTAATGATAATTATTTAGTTTATTTTGGTAGTTTTACCACCATCATGACCTAGTTTTTCTTTATTTAATATTATGTCTATATATTAGTTCCATGACATTAAAAAAGTTATAATATATGCATTAAAATCTTATTTAACCATAATAATTCTTTTATGTACATCATTTAATGAGGTAATGGAAAATGAAAACTCATCATCCATGAAGGTGGTCAACCGACATATCACTGACAATGTTTTTATTTTTAGAGTAAAAGGGAAGATGATAGATATTATGGGTATATTCCATTTAATAAATAAGATTTTAGTATATATATGATACTAAATTTATCATTCGACTTTTTATAGGTGAGTAGAGGAGATTATAAGAAAAGAAAAGAAATTAAAAGTGAAGGATTGAGGATTTTACCTTGTGAATGTCCTCTCCTTGAGAACCTCCTTAAGGAACATGGGTTTGATCTTTTATTGAGAAAAGCTACTCTTGGACATGGTAAAGAGGATTGGTAAGTTAATTGAGTATAATATTTAAAATCAAAAAGGATTATATGGTGTGAGGAGAAAGGGTGGTGAGGGCTGGTATTTATAGGGGGAGGGGGTTTTATTATTATATTCATTAGTTTATTATTTTGGCTCAAGACTATCAGTAGTTTTGAATCCTATTGATAAATATTTTAAATATTTAAGGATAGTTCAAACCAATAGGTTATTATATCATTATTACATCATCCATGACTCAAATATTCATTTTTTGATCTTATAAAATTAAATAGCGAAAATTGTCGAATTTCGCTATTCACCAAAAAATCAACTATTTTAGAGAAATCCCAAAAATTCACTATAATAATTTTTCAAAGTGAATATTAAAAAAATAGAATCCATTTTATGAAAATAAATTTATAAATATGTACAATTTAATTTTTAAATAAAATCATCATTTATAAAAAAATATTGATTTTAATATTATAATCAATTTTATGGCCATTTGAAATGTTAATTAAGGTCCCATAAAATTACGTCATAATTCTAATAAAACAAAAAATTAATTTATGAATCTATTTTATAAAATTTTATTTTATTTTAAATCATTATAATAATTATAAAATTGTAACTAAATATTTATATTTTACAAAAATACCATCACTTAATTTATCATTTTTAAATCATTCTTTTACTTATACCATGATATAAATATATCATATTATCATTTATAGAATACCTAAGTTTTATTTATATTTTCATATGTGAGGTTACTATTCTAATGGCCATATTACTATTCCTAATAGTCATATTACTATTCCAATGGTCATATTACTATTTTTATGATATAGGTTCCTTAGTTTATATAAATACCACTTCTTTCATTAATTCTTAATTAAAATATATTTTCTCTTAAGGATATATAGATACTTTAATCTTTAAAATTAATTGTTTATTATTAAAATTATATTTTAATCCTATATCATTTTTCATGAGTGCATTCATTCTAGTGGATCGAGCATATCTAGATTTTTTCTATTCTTATTATATTATTACTTATTTATTATCCCGCTATAAGATTTGGAATTATTATTGGTTTATATACTAATTAATGTGTCATTACTAATTTATGATAATAATGTTTTTATTGGTTTCTCTGTGCGATTTATGTGTTTTATTACATAATAAAGGAAATTACAATGATAAAATTTTGGGTCGTTACATCAAGGTGGTCATATACTATCACAATTCCGAGTAAAGCCTCCAAACATTCATACCATGCTTCTATAATGGGTTAGGCCTCCATACCATCAAACCATGTTTCTTCCTCTCTTTAGGCCTTTAGACCATCATACCCTTATATCTCTACCTTGTGTCAGGTCTCCAGGATGTCATTTCCCTACCCTATGATTAGGTTCATCATCACCATCATCATAACACATGCACACTCCCCCTCTAAGGTATAATAATATCATGATGTTACATCTATCCTGAGTACTGCGAAGGAAATTCCAAGGCATGGTAACCCACATGATAGGGTAATAATACATAAAAATACATAGCATGTCATCATGAGAATATAGAAGTAACATAAAATACATGTGATCAGAATCAAACAAGGCCAATCAAGCTATAAGTGTACTTGAGGTATCATCCATTGTAAACCGATCTCACGAGACCCACACACACACACGAAATCTCTAGCGAAAACCTTAAAAAATTAAATCCATTACAAGATTCATACAAATATTCTAACTGTATGAAAGATCCCAAAATGATAAGGGGTATCTTACCTCATGTTTTTTTATGAATAACTCCAAGGATTGTTAATGGTCAAAGAAAAAACCACGTCACACACCCACAATGAACTATATCACATGTGAAGGATAAATATCTCATGTTATGGTTTAAAAATAAGGATGTTCAGAGAAAAAATAATTTAGATTCCACATCAAGAAGGGTGTTTCTAGATTCACATACCTTAATAAGTTCACCAATAGGACCAATTCTGAGGTTTTTCAAATGTGGGGCTTCTAATTCATCGGATTTATTGTCGATTTAAGAATAGATCGTGAATTCCTCCCTAATTATAAAATATTATCTTAATTAATCCAACAAAAATCAGTCCATAATAAATCGATTAATCGAAAATATATTCAATATGATATTAAATAAGTGTATGGTGTCAAGATGGTCAATCTATGGAAACTTACATGAAAATTTTCAATGTTCTTAAATGAATTTAACACTCCTAAAAAGATTCATCATTAAAACATTTTATAACCCATTATTCTTGAAATTATCCAAGAATCCATTATTAGTTAGCATTGTAGTTCATATATTAGGTATAAAAATTCCAAATATATGAATTATCACAAGAGAAAAGTATTAGATCAAGGTAAAACCAAAATAAAAGTGGTTTTTTATTTCATACCGCAATTATAGAGCTTCATCCAACTTGGATTCACCAAAATATATCTTTTGAGAACATGAATTAATCTTTGAAGAAAATAGGAGTCTTAGAAATCAAAATTGATTCTTATAAAAACAAAAATGTGTCAATATAGACAATAAATGTTTGTTAATAGATAATTATGATCATTAATTTCACACATGCATGGTTTGGCCCCACAGTTTGAAAAACCATGCACCTACTATGTGCCCTTCCTTGAATTCTAGAAAAGATACATGGTTTGGTTGCATGGTTTGTTAAAATTTGCACCAACCATGTTGTTGGACACTGTATATTTTCACATAGATTTCTAGATGAGTCTGCATGGTTTTTCAAATAGTACGCCACCCCTTAATCTGCTACCTCTAGTTGCACTGTTTCCTAAATAATTCACATAGTTTGGGAAATCCATACTCAAACCATGTACCCATAAAAGGCCCTCAAAACTTTCAAAAACAATCAACAAACCACTAAAACTCTACCCAAACAATTCATAGATAAAAAACATATGGTTAGTAGATGAATTTAATACATAACGCACTTGAAACATTTGAGTCCATTACAAATATCATTTAATTATAAACATTGAAAATATTATGTTTAAATTATATAAATCCCATTAAATTTTCACTTTAATTAGTGGATAAAATGGTAATATATCCATGGGAATTGATTGAAGATATTTTTGAAAAAGTGGATAAGTTTTAATTTTTTGTGTATTTACTTTTTCTTATGTCATATAAAAAACTCTTATTCTTAAGATGATGTTTTTATTAAGGGGTAGGGACCTAGTTGATGTAAGAAATTTTTATTTCTCATTACATGTTAGAGAAAACCAAGTTAAATTTAAAATACATTGATAAAATAAAAAATTGATAATGAAGAAAATGGTTTGAGTTTGGATTGTAATTTGTAATTTAAAAATGTTTATTCCATTTAAGAAAAAAAGGAAGAATAAAGTGTGAGGAATAAATACAGTGGATAAATATTGGAAAAACAGAATAGAAGAGGGTTTCCTAAGTGTATGTAAAAAAATTCTCAAGATATTTTTAAATAGAATTTAAATTAGTGCCAAAAAGTTTAGATATCCCATCAATCAAAATTTAATTTTTTAAGATTAACTAAATAGCGGTGGACTAGTACTATAGAATTTAAAAGTATACTACATCAAGGATGAGTAAAGAAATTTTTATTGGGGGAAGAAAACTCATCTATGTAGGAAAGTATTAATAAAAACTGTTCATTGATCCCGATTAAGTAACTACTTTCATTTCTTCTATTACATCACATGGTAATGTAATGTTTAGAAAAAAGACTTAATATGAAGCACTTATGGGAGGGAACCTATTTTTTATTATTTTCTTAGAAATTAGTTCGGACTATTTTTGAATTATAAAATAATCTCGCTATCTTTTTTATATTTAAATAAAATGAAATTTTTTTCACTTGTTTAATTTGATTTAAAAGTTTAAAAGAAAAATAATTCCCAAAGAATAAGGATTTATTTAAAATAGATTCACTATAATGGGATTAATTTTTTAAATCTCTTATATTTCATACTCTTAATTTATTTATTTATTTAATTCCAGCATGATAAAAGTAAAACAAATTTAATTACATCCCCACATTTAAATTATTATTATACTTTTTATTTATGATACAAGGATTTCATTAGGAATATCATCAAAAATTGTATTAAATATATTTTTTTGGAATTTAAATGAGTAATATGGTTGATGGGTAATTATATAATATGTATATTGTATTATCTAAACATCATTTGGGCGATTGATTTATGTAAGTTAAATTTTTCATAGTTTTTTTTAAATTATTTTTGATATGGGAAATACTTGGTGTATTTATTATTTTTTGAAAAAATATTAATTTATTAATTAATATTGGGTACATTATGGGAAATAGAATCTATTTAGGGGAACATTGCATCAACCTATATATATAAAACCTTCACTTTCTTTTATTAACTATAACAAATAGTATTAGGAGGAGATCGACGGTGGGGATAGAGGTGATATGTTTAGTTTCACTTCTAAGGGTGATTTGGGTGTATTTATGATCATCCCCACATTTTATTATTTTTTACTGACTATTATAATTAAAATCCTGAGTTTATTGATCATATGGGAAATATTTAATGTGAAACTTGATCCTTTCATATAAATTATAAAAAATAACAAAGAGAGAAAAAAAATATAAAAAGGAATTAATTAAGTCTCAATGTGTGTTTCTTGTACTTGATATTAAAAAAATAAAAATGATAAAGGATAATTTCATTTAAGAATAATTCAAATCCCTATATCAAAATATTTTAAAATTCAGTTTTTTATGAAAATTAGTTTACATGGATGATTGGATGTCATAAAAAGTGATGTGTTAAAAAGTTTTTTTTGAAGAGATTTTGGAAAATTTACTGACAATTGAGAATTAATTAAATTTTATTATGAAAAGTATTTAAACTTGACTATGGTAGATTTTCTTTTCAAAAATGAAGAGATGTATACCTTTTGAAAAGTAAGATTTCAATCATGGGTGCAGTTGATTAGTGAAGTTCTTATGATGTCATGAGAATTTATACATTACATGTTGTCATGGATATTTTTTTCATAAATTGGGTTATGTTCACATTGTGTTATAACATTAAAAACTTTTTTGAGATGGAGATCAGTATTCTTGTAAAATAAAATATCAATTTTTTTAATATAATGAATGAAACGGGGAAAAAATAATGTGGTGATTCCATACAAAATAAATTTTATAAAGTAAAATAAAAATTTCATAAAAGTTAAAATGGTCGTTTCAAGGTGTGTCATGTCATGTTGAAATAAATGAAAAATTAAAAGTAGGATGACATCATGGTTTTCATGTATATAAAATAATATATAAAACCATGCTTTTTTGAAGTGGGATCATGTTGTGGTTTTTCCATATATTTTTAATAAATAAAATAAAATAATTGAAAAATATTTTGATTAAAGGGATGATAAAATATATAAATTTTTGGATTTTTAATATTCTAAAGTATGTGTGAAACTATTTCTGATTGAATAATTCAATAAAAACCCACAAATAAATATAGAGAAAATACGATCTTTTTAATCAAATGGTGGAAAAAATATAATCTTTTATAAGCGTTGGTGAGTCATCATAATTAGTAAAGTATATATATATATATTTAATGTTTTATTTTTATAGTTTCATGCTTATTTCCAAAGGATATTTACATTTTTTTTGAGATTATAATGAAAGGGTGATTAATTTATTTAAATTGTTTTATTTTTAATCATAATTTTTAGGTTTATTCATTTATTTATTTATTATTAAAACATTATTACTTTTTTCATTCATAACTATTATTTAATAATTTATAAATATAAGTTTAATGTGTCAAGTCGGTTGATTAATTTTTCAATTGATCAAATAATATGTTTTATTTTCCTATATTTAAATATGTTTTTGATTTGTATTTATATTAAATTAATTAAGGTTCTATACTAAGATAAATAATTTATTTAATGATTAGAGAATAATTACTTGATAAATATTTTCTATTTTCAATTTTGATAATAGTTAATTATCATTAAGAATATTATATGTATACTTAATTCAGGAATAAAAAAATTATAATTCGGAACACATTTTCATTTATTAATTTTTATTCATTTAGTTTAGTTTTATAAAATAAAAATCATTTGATTTAGATCATTCTAAATATTTAATTCAAGTAGTAATCTAGGGATCACTACTCTCTTTATGGGTTCGATACTAGACTATACACTACACTAAACTTTAGTGGTTCAGTTGAAAAGGGGATTTATTAAAAATTTATAAACATTGATTACCCATATGGATAAACAAAACATGTGGCAGTTTCATGTCTTGTTTAGAAAACATTATATTGATTATGTTAAATTAAATTGTTGAAATAAACCATTAATTAAAAATAATCATTATTATTTATAGTTATTATTATTTATAATTGGAGTGCTTATAATATAATGATAATTAAACAATACTTATAATAATTATTATGTATATTGTTGATTTATTTATTATAATGATTTTTTTCATTATAATGAAAATTATTTATAATTGGAATTAAAATAATGATTATTTAAAATTTATATAATAATTATTTGAAAAACAATATTATAAATTAATGAATATAATTAATTATCCATAAAGATTTGAATTAATTAAGTAATTTAATTAAAATTATTATGAATTATTCTATAATAATTAAATTAAGTACTATTATTTACATTAATAATTATTATTGAAAATTTTGATAATTAATTTAACTATTTAAATTTTAATAATTAAAATATCTTAAAATAAAATATTACATTCATATTTTCACATGGTCTTATTTTGAAATCATATATTATTTTAAACAATGAACATTTTTAATAACATTTACTTACTGTGATTTATTCTAAATCAATAACTTTTTAAATTAAATAAATACTTTCATATTTAAAAAGGTAAAAAAGAATATAACTATTCACATCCTATACAAATGAAGAGAATCCAATAATAAAAAAATACAAAAATCATAGTTTAAAAAACATTAAATAAAGTAATATTGAATATATATTTTAAATTATTATATATTTATTTATATGAATACACACATGCATATATATATATATATATATGAAAGAAGCAATCAAAGAAGGAACCTGTTTGATTGGATGCATTTAGAGGAGTTTTCATATTTTATTAGACATTATCATCCAAAAAACATGTCAAAGTAAGTGATGGATTGTATAGCCTTTATTTATGAAATATTTTAAAAATGTATATTCACATTGACATTTTTTAAATAATGAATTTAAAATTTCATAAACAATGTATTCCAAAAAATAAAATAAAACAACCTATGACAGTGGGTCAGGTAGCAGATAAAATACAGGTGCCCAAACTTGAACCTAAACCCTTTTAATAATTGTTGTAACCTAAACCCAAACATGAATATAAATATGAATACCAATTTAAAACCCAAAAACATTTAAATATAAATTTATATATACTATTTCTAATTTTTATAATATTTTTTAGAGTAAAACCTATAACGGTCTGAACTTTTATAAATGAAATTCACACTTTTTGAATAAATAAATACATTATTAATTAATAAAGTTATAGAAAAAACATTCACTGCTTTGGTTTTTTTTATATGTAATATCTGGTTGTATTTAAAAGTCTATTAAGTATCATAATAATTGATAATATTGTCACTGAACAATGATAGTATGACTATTTTATATAAATGTTTTTGATAAAGTCAAATTGATGTAAATGGAAGAAGTGATAACCTGGAATAGTTAGATCGTACACTATGAATCCCATTTATAAGAGCTTCTAATGGAGATAGAATCACTGGTCCTTTTCCATAAAAAATACCAAGTCAAGATTCAATAACTGAATCATGAATGAAATAATTTATAGGAGAAGTTCAATCTCTTCAAGATCACGGTCCAAACCATGTTTTTTGGACCATCCCTTGAAAATATCACTAATGCACAAATTACCCTTAGATAATTTTATAGTGTAATAAATACCCATCCACTTAGATCCAAATAGTATATATTTGTATACATTTATTAAAATAATGGTTATATTTTTCCTTTATTACTATTATTAATTGTTAAATGATTTGATAGTGATTTTGATAAAAATTATATGTTTATATGAATAAACACACATAATATTTTTTGGAAAATTTATATTTTTAATCAACACACATGGTTTTAATGAATTCATGGTTTTTAGAAATAAATGATATTTTAATAAAATATTATTATTAAATAAGTTTTATTAAATATAAATGAAAATATAATTTTATTATGTCAAAAATAATTATTATAAGGGTCGAACAACTATAATTGTAAAAAATAGGATTATTTAATATATGTGGTTTTTTTATTTTAAAGTTTAAATTATTATACTGAAATAATTATATGGATAAAATAACTTTTTTTTGAAATGGACCCCTAAAATTATTCAACGGTGATTTTTTCGTAATTTTTGGAGACAATCGAATTTTTGGGTCAAAATTAAATATTATATAAATATATAGTGTGTATTATGATGTCATAATGAACCAAAAGTGATGTAATATATTCCATAAAAGGTATCCATGACCAATAAGTATTAATACTTTAAGATTTTTTTTAGGTAATTTGATTTATTTTATAAACCCTTAATAAATCCTCCAAAACATAAATTATATTTTTAGGTTCTAAAATTAATTCTTTATAAACATGACTCATTTCCACATCGGTAAAGGTGTTATTTTAATGATTTCAGTTCTTAAAAATGTAAACTAATTAAAAACACTTCACTTTGTAATAAGACATGTTAAAAACCATGATTTGGTTTTTGGTTTTGATAATTTAAAATTCAGATTCCAAAACCTAAATTTGGAAATTAATAAATAATTATCCTCTCTTTTTCAATATAAACCCTAGAAAACTCCCATTATTCTTATCCCAAAATTCTTATATTAGGAAATTACTCTTTTATTCCTTCCCAAGATCTCTCCCAATGTACCACTAAGCTCTTACGAAGCTCTTCTCAAGCTTTCAAAATCACCCTCTCAATGTAAGGGGTCCTCTCCTTCCATTCATTATTAAAGAAAATATTTTTTTATGCCTTTTTTTCCAATAATTAATATTTGGTTATGTTTTTTAACATCCCTCATACTACCTTTATGATTTCAATGTGATTAGACACCCCTTTCACTCTCATTAATCCCTCCCTTGAATTATTAATAACCCCCATCATGCTGAAAACTTATCATGTGATTTTTCCACGCCAAACCTTTTATTGTTAATACTCATCGCCATTTCCAATCAAGGGTATTCACCTAGATGTACCTATCCTTGAATTATTGGGTAATTCCATTTATATATCCCACACTCCTTAATATTGGGCTTAAATATGATCATATGCTGAATGATATATGTGGCACAATTATGCATTAGGCCTAGAATTATATAATCTCATGAGATTCTCTAAATGGTGAATGGGATATCATCCTAAGAACAATATTTTATGATGTCTTGGTGGTTATACTTGACTTATGATTATTATTTCATGTTTTATTTTGTTTCCAAATTCTCATGTTTCCTTTATGTTATCATGTTATATCATGCCTCATTGTTCAATATTATGATTCTCAAGCCTCTTATGTTACCTTGATATACCTCTAGGATCACATGTATTGATTTAACTTATTTTATGATTTGTTTAATCCCTTAATGGTATTTATATCTCACCCCTTTCTTATGTACATTCCCAGGTTATACCATGGAGTTTTATAAGAAATATGGAATTTTAGGAGCATGTTAAGGAATTTTTAAATAATGTCATTGTGTTTTGTCTTTTACTTGTTATGTTGAGTAACTAATTTCACAAAGTCACTAGGCTTCATGATCTTGTTTTATTATATTATGTGTACCTTTAAGTAAAAAATCATTAAATAAAGTTTATTAAAGAAATGGGTTTTCAGAGTTGGTTTCAGGGTAACGTCTTATCATTTTGGGATTAAGATTATAAAATACTATTAGAAGACTTATTGATAAGAAAAAACATTGAAAAACATCCCAATTTTTTTAAAGTATAGAGTCAGTGGTTTCTAAGAAAATAGATCCATGTATGTATACTACAAGTAGATGTGGATTTGGAATAGATGTATATAAGAGTATTAACCCCGAAAAGGATGAATTAATATGGACTCAATCATTACCTAGTGGAAAAAAATAGGCTTTCTACACAACTAGTTAGAAACTAATGGGGGATATGTTTTGGTAAATTCACAAGAAACTTATGAACCATTTTTAATGGAACAAAAAAGACCATAATATTTTATGTTGGGAAATTGATGATGGATAACTTAAATTGAAACCTATAAATACATAGGCTAAAGAATATATGTAATTTATGTGTTAAAAATTTAATGTTCATGGTTTACCATTCATTTTTTTAATAGTTTAAAAATACCCATATGTAATTTTCCTATTATCTTTAGTAAATGGCTAGGAATATGAGGAACCAGGTCAATAACCAATGCGAAGAAAAATGTAATGATTGTCCTAATGAAATTTCCAACCCTATGGGAGTAGTAATCATGAACTTCATGGAAATATTTTCTTAATAGACTTTTGTATTGAATCTGATATTTAATTAGGAAGAATTCTTGAATCCTTTAAGAAATATAATGTTTCAATTTAGACTGTTATGTGATAAAGTCCTCCTAATTTCGAAGGATATTTGTATCCCTTAATCATAGAGTAATGGATAAAATCTAATGAAATTTATTCTCCATCCTTAAATTCTATAAGCAATATATGGTCATGATGTCTATTTTTCATATGGAGGGGGAAACTAATCAATGGTGGACATTGGTCAAAAATACAATGCATGAGGATGATATCGAATTGCTGGTGTAGATTGAATTATGAAAAATGTTTTTCTAAATATATTATACTCACACTTGCTGAATAAAAATGCAGATTTATTTCTTTATCCTCAAGAAAAAATGAAGAATCCATCTGATAATATGAGAAAAACTTCACAAAACATTCATGATATGACTCCAACTTTTTCATTTCCCCATAAAGTAAATTTGACCACTTATTTGATGGGACAAAGAAAAATATATGAAATTTGTTGGATATTTGAGACTTTGATAGCTATGAGAATATTTTTTAATGTACCCTAAAATTCAAAATTGAGATCAGAGAATCTCAATGGTCTCTTGGGACTGATGAAAATAAGAAGATAAAGGATATTAATTATGGTGGTGTGATGGATAAAATGCTTGGGGGTAAAAATTCTATTATCCTACTTTTTAAAAGTGTGGGAAGAAAAATCCTAGAAATTACCGAATTGGGATGAGAAAATGATTTATGTTAGGGAAGTAAGGGAACCTCTATAGTGATTTCTAATGGGAGAAACCCGCAAACTTGATAGAATAAAAGAATGCTTCGGTAAACCCTCAACTTATTGTCCAGTGTTTCGATTTCAAGGAACAGTGAAACTATGAAAATAATTTCCCTAATATAAGGGTTTTTATGAAAATAGACAGTAAAAAATGGTAATATGTATTATAGTTATTCATTCAATAATATAAAACATAAATTCTTACTCTATTTCTACATAGTTCTTCATATTATGCAAGCTTAGTAGAACTATTCAGGCACCAACTCTAAACATATTGAGTTATCAGTGAAGATATAGTGTGGGTCAATTATTTCATCACAAGTATATAACTCATCCTATATCCATATTTTCAAGTTGAATTTCCCAAAAAAACATAGGATACTCCTTTTAGTGGAATTTAATTCAATTATGTTCATGGATTGGATTTCCTTATATAGATCCAATATAAATTTCTGAAAGAATAAAATATTCATCTGTATCCTCAATCACCCTCTGATTCAATACAAGTGAAATGAGGAGGATGAATCTTATTTTCTACCAATATGTCAATCATTAATATTATTTCCTTGTGAGTAATAATATCTAGCTTAAATGACTCATACTGAAGAAAAGATCACCATTGATGACATGCCCATTGTAAGGGGATTCACTAATGTTTTTCCCAAATAATTGTCTAGTCCTCCTCCTAGATGTAAGGATGAGTTCCCCATCAAGCTCATACACAAATGTTTTACAATATCCAAGACTCCATATATAATGTTCATTGTTTAACTTGATGAGATAAAGAAACAATTGCATAAGAATATAGATAAAGGGTCTATACTTACAAGTGCTTCGCCGTGGGGTGAACCGGTCCTCTTCATCAATAATAAGGGTGATTCAATGCACCTATTAATTGATTATCATGAACCTACAAATATCACAATAAAGAACAAGTATCTTATACAATGTATTGATGACTTGTTTGAACATATATACAGAGCCCCATATTTCTTTAGGGTATATCTTCGGTCATGATACTATCAAGTAATGGTGAAGAAGTGGGATATCCCCTAGACTACTTTTCATACAAGGTATGAGAACTCTGAGTTCATAGTGATACCATTTGGACACACTAATTATCAAACAATCTTCATGGACTTAATGAATAGAGTCATTAGGAATTGCCTCAAAAAAATTGGGTAGTCTTTTTAAATAATATTCGTATCTACTCAAAAGAAAAGAGGAACATGATGAGAATTTGAATTTTGTATTGAAGACTTTGTGAAAGGATAATTTATTTGAATATTATAGTAAATGTTAGTTTTTTTTTGTAGAAAGTAACTTTCTTGGGGAATGTTATCACCAATATAGGTACATTTGTGGATCATTAAAAACAAAGTAAATTAAAGGATGGTTGAGGCTGACATCAATGATGGAAATACTATGTTTCCTTATATTATGTGGGTACTGTAATTGATTTTAGGAAACATATCACGATTTTCAATCCCATGAACCAATTTTACTCAAAAGGGATTAGTGTTTTTCAGGACTAATGAATGTGAAAAAAGTTCTAAATAGATGAATAAAAGGTTAATCACTGCACATGTGCTCACATTACCCACCATTAGGGAAGGATTTTTGATCTATAGTGATACAACCAAAAATGGATTGGGTTTTCTACTCATGACAAATGATAAAGTGATATCCTATGGATCCCTCTAATTAAATATCGATGAGTAGAACTACCCGACTCATGATCTAGAATTGGTATTAGTGATCTTTTCATTGAATATTTTTTGATATTATCTCTAGAGGGAGAAGTTTTATACATATACGGATTATAAAATCCTCAAGTATATATTCACACAAAAGGATATTAATATTTTCCAAACAAGGTGGTTATATCTGACCAAGGAATATTATTGGTCAATTCAAAACCATCTTTGGAAAGAAAACATAGTGTCAGATTCTCTGAGTATAAAATATTATGAAACTCTATCCATGATGATGATTGCAATGGATCCAATATTATTGGACATGAAAAGGATGGATATGGGAATAATAAAATGATAATAATCCTATGGTGCTCAAATAAAAACTGAACCAATTATTTATAAGATGTTCAAGGAGGTACATAAATATTAATAGTTTCTAAAGAATAATGTAGCGAATATTTTGTAGTTCAACTTTACTGAATATTGAGTTATAAGGGTTGGAACCTTGATATGTGTCCCATCAAAAATAGAACTGAAGAGGAAAATTTTGGATAATTCACTTAGCTTATTATTCTCTATTCATCCATGAATCACTATGATATATAGATATTCAAAGAAAAACTTTTTATGAGATAGCATGAAGAGGGAGATTGTGGAATTTGTATCTTGATGGCTGTTATTCCAACTAGTTAATGTAGAATGATATAAGTATAATGGTATGATGAAAACATTTTCTATATAGTATAGAAATAGGAAAATATAACCATGGATTTTTTTGTATAGGACTCCCTAAGGCACCTAAAGGAAATAAGGCCATTTGGGTAGTTGTTGATCTCCTTACAAAGTCGTCACATTTATTTACTATCAAGAATTATTTCTTTATTGACCAACCCACTAACATATACATAAGTGTAGTGGTAAAACGTTATGGATTTCCACTCTCTATTATATCATATTGAGATATGAGGTTTACCATAAGGTCTTAGAGAATCCTTTAGAAAGTGTGATATAAAGAACTAAGTTTAAACATTAATTCACCCTTAGATGGATGGTCAGTCATAAATTCAAGCTCTGGAGGATATGATGATATAATGTTCAATGGTTTTACAAGGATGTTGGACCAACACCTTCCCCTTGTGGAGTTCTCATATAATAACAATTTTTAATCTTTCATTCAAATATTACCTTATGAGGATCT
The DNA here is from genome assembly GCA_963277665.1 of Viscum album. Lineage (NCBI taxonomy): Eukaryota > Viridiplantae > Streptophyta > Magnoliopsida > Santalales > Viscaceae > Viscum > Viscum album. The sequence goes on along the minus strand of OY728135.1, from coordinate 1,231,280,891 downwards.
GTATGGGAAGCAGTGTTAGACTCCCACATGTTGGGATAAAGTTGTAGAGTGGAAGATGACGAGATCAAATCTTATCCAAGAGATGATAGAAAAGTTTTAAAGCATTCAAAATCATCTATTATTCATATAAAGTTGATAGAAAATCTATGCATAAAAACATTGATAAGATCTGGAGTTTGAGTTTGGAGATAATGTGTACTTTCAAATACCACACTAGAATAAATTCATGAGGTTTAGGAAAAATGGAATGTTTATACCTAGATTCATTATCCCATTTGACATCCTTGATCGCATTAGAGTGGTGGCCTATTTACTAGCACTCCCACCTATATTATCTCAAGTACATGATGTGTTCCATATATCCTTCTTAAGGAAGTAAAAAATAGACCCCTCACATGTACTAAATCCAAAGGTTGTACCATTTTCAAATGATCTTTAATATGAGCGGAATATGGTGAAGATCTTATATCATAGATACAAGGATATAAAAAACAAAACAACTAACCTGGTCAAAGTGTTATGGTGGAACCACACTTTTCAAGAATCGACATGGGAAGAAAAATAGGTCCTAAAACAAATGTACTCTCATCTATTTTAATGAATGAAATAAAACTTTTAAGAGAAAAAATTCTAAATGGGGATAATGTTACTACGCAAACTTTTATAAATTAAGTTTTCCATTTTTTAATAAATAAATTCTCTATTAAGTAATAAAGTTGTAGAAAACACATGCACTAATTTGGTTATTTTAGAACGTTATATCATGTAAGATTAAAATTACTATTAATCATCAAAACCATTGATTATATATTCATTTAAAATTAGTCATATGACTATTATATATATTTTTTGGGATAAATTCCAATTGAGAAAGATAGAAGAATCGATGGCCTCGAGTAGTTGGATCGTACCCTATGGATCACATTTATCTGGGATTTTAAGCTAGACAATATCACTAGGATTTTCCCTTGACCAATCCCAATAAGAGATTCAAAAAATTAATCATGAGTGAAACCATTTAAATGATAATTTCATGTTCATTGATATCACAAACAAACCCATTTTTACTAAACTATCCTATGAAAATATCACAACCACGCACCTTACCCTTTGAGAATTTTCTAGTGTAATAAAGGGCTATGTATCTCCACTCTAAAAATATAAATTTATATATTTTTAAAATATTTATTATATTTATATTGTTTTATTATTATTACTTTTTAAATTATTAGATAATGACTTTGATAAAAATTTGATTTTGATACCATGAAACACAAATTGTATGTTTGGGAAATGTATAGTTTCAATCAAGATAATCTTTTTTAATTAATTCAATAATTTTTTCAATATATTATATTTTAATAAAATAATATTATTAAATATATTTTATAAAATATAAATGATGATTTAATTTCACAAAGTTAAAAAACAATTTTTATTAGGGTTAGAAAATTGTTATTATCGAAAAACATTATTTTTCAATAAATGTAGAATTTTTATTTAAAAGTGTAAATTATAATATATGGTGATTTATTGGATGAAATAGATATTATTTTTTAAATCATCATTTCTAAATTACCCAATATTTGTTTTTTCATAATTATTGGAGGCAGGCAAATTTTCGGGACAAAATTAAATATATTATAAATAAATGGTGTCAATTATGACATCATAATGACCCAAAAGTGATGTAATATATTCCATAAAATGTATCCACATCTAAATATAAATTTATCCTCTAAAAAATTGAGGTTTTTTTAATATATTTATAAACCCATAATGAATCCTCTAAAAACTATATTTTATTTTAAGGTTTTAAAATCAATTCTTTTTAACCATGACTCCCTTACACATCAGTGAGGATAATATTTTAATGATATGAGTTCTTAAACATGTAAATTATTTAAAACCACTTAACTTTGGTAGAAAAAAAATGATATAAACCATGGTTTGGTTTGTGGTTTTTATTACATTATCATATAGATTATAAAACCTAAATTTGGAAAGTAATAAATAATTATCATCTTTTTTCTTTATAAACTCACCCAACCTCCCATTACCCTTTACCAAAAACTATTTTAGCATGAATTTCTCTTTTATTCCTTCTATATATCCTTCCCAAGATTTCCCTAAACTTTTAAGAAGATCCTCCCAATATTTTAGAAGCACCCTCTCAAGGTAAGGGATCCTCTCATTCTTCTCTTTATTCAAGAGCCACTTTTATTTTATTCCATTTGTTGTATAATCATTCATATTGGGATATTTTTTTAACATATATCTTACTAAAATTAATGTTTCCAAGTGATTATAGACCCCTTTAACTATAATTAATTCCTCTCATGAATCATTATCTACCCTTGTTATGCTACTAAAATTATCATGTATTTTTTCATGCGAAATTTTTTTATTTTGAATACCCATAACCATTTTCACTAAAGGGTATTCATATAGATGTACCTACCCTTAATTTATTTTATAATTCCTTGTATTTATCCCACAATTCATAATATTGGGATTAAATATTATCATATCTTTAATGATCTAGGTGGAACACTTATGCATGTACATGATAGGAATGTAACAGGTGGGTCTGAAATTATATATCCCTCCAATGCATTGTGTAATTATCTAATCTCATGAGATTCCACATATAGTGTACGGGAGGTTATCCTAAACACAATATGTTATGATGATCTATATGTTAGTCTTGACATATTCCTTTGACATCAAGTTTTATGTTGTTTCCACATTCCAATATTTCTTTTATGATAACTTGTTATATCATTCCTCATTGTTCGAGATTATGGTTCTTACCAATATTATGTTTCCTGGGTACTCCTATTGGATAAAATTTACTTCTTTACCTTATTTTATTATTTTTTATTCCCTTATCATGATTTATAGCACACGAATTCCTTATTTACATTCCTAGGTTATCCAATACAATTTTAGAAGAACAATAGAATTTTGAAAGCTTGTTAAAGATGTTTTTAAAAATGTCACTATATTCCTATTACAATTTATTATTATATGTACCTAATTTCCAAAATACACTAGACTTCATGGCCTTTTGGGATTGTGTTTTGTGTACCTTTATATAAAATAATAATGTAATGAAGTGTAGTAAAGACATGGGTTGTCATAAAACCTATTTAAAACTTCAACCGGAACTCATTTATAGTTTTTATTCTAATTTTAGTACAAAATGATAATGATTTATAATTTTTTTAGGTTTATAGTATCATATAATCAATACCTAAATTCATCCTGATTTCTAATTGGGCATTATGTTTTAAACCTGAACATGGTTTGGAGGTATCTAAACCTAGTATTTTCCCATTTACTATGGTCTGATACAAATTTTTATTTTAAATAAAAAAATTTATGCACATGTTTCTCTTCCAAAAGGGAAACTATGCACATAATTTTAATTTTGTTTTTTTCAAGATCTTTGTAAATTTTGTCAAATTTTTCTTCAAACTCCTTCCACATTTTCATATAAAACTATCATAGAAAATGGGTTTTCTATATATGGAAGCGGTAAATCATAATTAGGTGGTTTTTAGGAAATAATAGTAACCACTAAATTAAAATCATTTTTGAAGCTAAAAAAATTGATTTTCCCACCAACATCCTTCTTCTCTACATTCTATAATTATCTCTAGAACCCTAAATGCCACTAAACATCCTCAAAGACCCCATAATAACTCACTCACAACTACCCTTAACACCCTCAACCACCCATAACAACCTTAGATTCCCGCCTATGACATCCAAAAACATCAACTAATGATTCCCTTATTGATCCCAAATTCCCAATTTCCTATGAATTTGTAATTATCTTCGATCAAAATGTCATACAATAATTTCTAAACCTATTACCTACGAAATCAACCTCAGTTTCAAATAATTGTCACTAAATCCTATAGCATCCATCATAAATTCACCACCATTGGAAATTCTCTAGGTGTTCACTAAAGGGATTAATTCTAGTGGTGATTTTCATCCTAGTTGTGATTTTATTTAGGCAATGCAGTTCCTTTTTATTATAATTTTTCAACCTTGTTCACCATATTTTATTCAATGTTTATCTTTTCCATCTGTAATATTAATTATACAATTTTTAGTACTTTAATTATATTTTATCATCTGGATTGAAAAATATTTAAATTTGAATGTGCATCATTTTAATTAAACACATATTTAAACTTCTCTATATTTTATTCTAATTGTTTAATTTCTTTAAACTGCATTCCATGCTTATATTTTATCACACTATAAATATTAATTATTCTTTTATTATTTGATATTAATTTATTAGTTTTAAAGTTTGATACTTCAAATTTTTATTCATTAGTTTTATCTTTATTTGAATAAAAAATTATTTCCATACAATAAATTGTTCCTTTTTCATTAAATAGAGGTTTATTTCAACAATTATTCTACAATTTTAGTTTCATAAAATATTGAAAAGAAAAATTATTAGAGCACCAAATCACCTCATTAAATTATTAAGAATATTTGTAAAAACAATTCAAATTCAACACAACAAAATATATTAATCTATATAAGAATTTGAAAAAATAAAAATTATCATAGCCCTGTGGTATAAATCTAAGATATAAGATCAAAAGTTATAATATCTAAATTCTAAAAATTTAATCCAAAAATCAACAAAGTAACAAAACCACATGGAAATCAAGGCTCTGATACCACTTGTTAGGTCTACTAACTAATATAAAACACCCTGCGATGATGGTAAATTAAGTTCTATCTAAATTATGCATATTTTTAGAGATATTTCATATTAATATTATTAAAAATATCTTGAATCTGGGTCTCACTCTTATTAGGGTCACTCATTTTCCTCTTTTTTGTTTTGAACTAATAGATTCTATCATTTAACCCACACTAACTAAATATGAAATCAATATTATAGGTATATATATCATTAACATTGTTCACCATTAATATGGAAGTTAATCCAAGTCATGTGAGCAGTTTATTTTTTCCATGTAAAAAATATTAAAGTGCTTCTTATAATGGGGCTTCATTAAGAGAATGTTTCACAAAGTTAACTAACTATACATTGTTTAGGGATTTTATTCAAGTAATTTCACTATTTTTACAACCAAAGGTTTTTATTGGACTTGTTTTCAATTAAAATTACATTGGAGGTGGAAGTTTAATGTGTGAATTTTTGTGAGCATATAGGTTTTTTGGTAAAAGATCTATTCACCATTCCATTTATCACATCGTTGTGAGTCTGGATAAGATGTGGTGGATCAAGAAACAACTAGAGTTCAATATTTTTGGATGTTTTAGATTCAATTTCATATTAGAATTATTTTATTATGAAATTTCCATGCAAGCTACACTATTGTAGATAACATTTCCAAAGCATCATAAAAGACCTATATATGTTTAAATAGAGAAATTCTAAATTCCATGTCATAGAATAAACCATTTTGGTATTTCAAAATGCCTATATAGAATGAATATACCGATAATAGGAATTTTAATATTTCATGTTATGAGGAAGATGTTTTGAATACATCTTGATATAATGAAGAACACAAAAAATCTATGAAATTGTGAGATGACCTTTGAAATGGAAATTTTGGAAGGTGTTTTGAGTGATGTTTTCTAATAAAAAAAGTGACATTTTTAAATGTCCTGGTCGAATCCATGGTGGATCACCTATATATTTTAAAAATTATAAATTGTTCATACATGGAATGGTATGTAAGAGTAGATATATAATGGGTAAGGTTTTTAATTTGTTAAAATAAAATATATATTTTTCTAAGAAAAAAAATAGTTAAACCACACCATAGAGGAATGTGTTTTGAATATTGGGTTTTCAGGAATTGAATAAAAAGTTGGTAGGGAGTCATAGATCAGGTCATTTTGAAATTTATTTTAGCTTATAGAAGCACTACACCATGTTCATTAGTGCAACCTACCATGTTTAGTCTGATTCAGTGTTCTGTATGGGAATTTTAGATAGAGTGCATACAATTGGGTTTGAAAAACTAGATATTGTGTCTATTTTTAATAATATGGATATTCTTCAATCACATGTAAATTATGGAATGAATTATAATCGCTGGAATGGAATTACAAGGTTTATATTTGATGAAATATGGTTCAAGGGATGTATTTGAAGTAGTGAAAGTTGAAAGTTGATTAAATTTTGAATTTGAACATTCAAAATTTCATAGATATATTGTAATTGGATTTATAGAAGAAAGGCATCATGAAGAATAATTAGATACTGAATTTCATAAAGAAAAAACTCAGTGTTAACCCAAATTAATCATTATTTAATATATATAATCACAATGTGTGGGGTGATTAGACTGGATTCTATTAAATATTGGGCTTTCAAAAAATATTATACATATCATTAGAGATATAAAAGTGAAAATTAGGGAACAATATAGAAAATCCATTTTTGTTTAGTGTTTCACCTTCGATTGTTTATCATTATGAGTTAAAAATGAATATTTAAATTATCTTTTTTAACTCTATTTAAAATTAATTAATTAAAGATAATAAAGGTATGTGTAATTTGGATGATAGTGTGCTTTTACTAATGTTTGTAATGTGCTTATTTATTTCTCAAATATTCTATTGTTTCTTATTTTTGATCACTATTATAGAATCAATGTGTCTTTACCAATGTGAATACATGATCAATTTAATATTGATAAAATTTGAAATTTTAAAGACGCCTTATTTCACCCCCCCCCCCCCCCCTTAACGTGTATAATGAGACCCTAATAAACAATAAGTAGTATCAAAGACACTGGATATTTCATGATGAATCAATTAAGTGAATATTTTATCATGATGAATGTTATAAATGAAAATGGAGTACCTCTATTTGATTCTTGTATTTTTTTAGTTGTGGATAAATATAATTAAATCTCATTTATGATCTCTAGGTATTGATGTTTATTCAACTTCAGTTCATGGAATTAAAGTGAGTAATTCTATTATAAGGTTAATGGTGGAAACAAACACAAAATTGATTAATGATGATACCATGTAATGGAATTAATTTTTGGTAGAATTATCTAATTATATATACATGAAAGTTATGGATTTCGCAATGTTTAAATACATTTCAGACAAGCTTATTAATATCTATGAAGGTGGTAGAAAAGTGAAAGAGGAAAAGATACAAGTTATTTAAAACATATTTAATAATTTGAAGATGGGTTTAAGTGAAAATATAGGTTGTTTCTTCAAACATATTTTTGAAGTGGTAATATATATTCATGGTCATTTTGATGAGATAAAAATAATGATATATTTTATAAGATCATATAGATTTTATGAAAAATTTATAATCCCAAAGTAAATATTGGGGAATTATCTCTTGATGATTTGCATAAAATATGGTTGCATATGAGATATGTGGGAACTCAAAAATATATTTAAACATTCATAAAAATAAATCTACTTTAGAGTAGAAGAAATAAGTTTATGAGGGTAAATTTGGATAATATTTTAGTGTTTATTTCATATCCATTATCCTAAGGAATTTGAGGAGGGTTGAGAAAATATTTTAGAGTAGGATACCCCTAGCCTAATATTATTATGGAACGGTTTTTAACATTGATTCTAGTTGTCTAAATTGATCTAATGGGGAGTAAGGTGAGTCATAATTCATGTAAAAATAGAGAAATAAGTTTCCCTCATGAAGGAAATTTGATTCAAGAAATGAAACTAGGGAGAAATTTAAATAAAGGTGTTAGTTAGTAAAATAAGAAGATGATGCTGAGGAATACCCCCTAGAAGATTTTGAGATTAATTTTATTTTAGACATAAAATATGACATGACGGTTGTAGTGGAGGAATATAAATTTGAAGTAGAATAAGATTATCAACTAGGGGAACTTTTTTATCTCAATGTGGAATTTAAATGAGATATTTAAGAGACTAACCTAAAAATAAAGAATAATGAGAAAATTGGATTATTTTTTAGGGAATCCTCAAGTTATGTTGACTAAATTGAAGAAAAAATTGATCACTAAGAGAAATTAATATAATAAAATGAAAATATTCATGTAAATCCCAAAGAAAAAATGAACTATAAATTGAATATTTTTTAATATACAAATGAACATAATGATATTAATATGTCTATAAAGAATAAATTTAAGAATATTGAAACACCTAATGAATAATTTTTATCTTTAAAAATAATCGTGAGTTAGAAATTAAAACATATGGCTCAAATAAAAAGATAAAATTTGGGAAATTTTTGAATGAAGTGTTAAAATAAATAGATGAATGAGGAACAATATCCTTAATTGAAATATATACTCATCAAATGTGCCTCATGAACCTCCACTATTACTAAAAAAATTGACTCTTTCTCACAATATGCTTCTCTTACCATTTCATGTGATGGTGGTGCTTCCTTCTAACCATAACATCAATTCTGGGCCCCACCCTTTGTTTTTTAAAACTATAAAGATTAATTAGTCAGATCCTAACCCTACATATACTTATTCTCTCTTGGTAAAGTATGAGTTTTTTCTAGTGGAGAAGGTTTTTTTTCAAGAGGGTTGATTTTAAGAACATGGAATTTTATCATTTAAGGGTAATCAAGCTCAAGCACTTTTTCGACACTTCCTCTTCTATAAATTCTAACCATTCGACTAATTTTAAAAACATTATTCAAGGTTTAAGGAACCCCCTCATTTAGTATGTATATATATAAGTCTTATTTATCTGTGGACTACTATAAATGGTCTCTTGTTAGAATAATTGTTAAGGATTAGTTTCTTCTACAAATCTAAAAGGTTTCTTAAGTAATGGTATCTCTCTTCTCGAATGGTATTTTTCATTATTTATTATGGATCCTTCTACATACCTTTATTTATCAGAGGATTTTTTTTCAATATTATGTGATTTAATTTCATTCTTATATAAAGTTTTGATTCACATTGTTTTATTGGTTGATAGATATACACACTATTTGGGACCCCAATATAACTATAATTTGGATTTCGATTCTAGGGTTGCCTCTCCCTTTCCATAAACCTTCCATTTTAAAATGAATTATGGATTTTATTGGGTGGTTCCATTATGAAAATGATGGTATTATTATAATTAAACATATCATGGTATCCCATATTCATGTTAAAATATATCTATCATTGTTTTTTCCTCAATGCATTTTGATGCATGTGGGTCAACCAATCTATTTTTGGATGAGGATTTTCTATATGTACAAAATGGTTTTATGCTCTTTTTTTAATCATTAAAGGAATATTGTGGTTTTATATAAATGTAGGATTCTTGGTTTGATGGTTTTTTGATCTATTAAGCTTCTTCATTCTTCTCAGAGTTCTCATTCTAATGATAACCTAGAATTTCCCTTGAGACCTTTGGATCCTTCTTCCATTGATAGTTTAGATTTATTGTATAATATTCTAGGTCCTTTTTACCCTATGGTTCTAAAGGTGTCAAATCCTTCAAACCAGGTTAATATCTAGTTTATCCCCTCTTCTGGTCTAGTCACCCTTATTTTCATCATGGATTTTCCTATGAGTGAGTATGTTAAAGGATTTTTTCCCCTAGATGATGTTTGTTTGGAATTAGTGAGGGTATCAATATTATCATCCCTTATAATATTGGTGATATTGATATGGGAGGCACATTCTCTTCTAGGGAGGTCTCCCTCCCGATTGATGGTAATCCATTAAAGGTATCTACATGTGATGATTCTTCTAGAAAGTCAGCTTCATCAACTTTTTAAATTTCTCAAGTACAACAAAACATGATTCCTTCTCCCCCTTAGGATAACCCTTTAGAGTCCCTTAGTGAAGACGAATCTTGTGACATTACTTTATCCCACAACTCTTTAAATGTTTTACAATATATTAGTGAATAATTAATTGATATCCCACCCAATAATGGTTGTTAAAGGAATAATTTCTCTACCTTTTTTCCTTATTGTGGTATTAATACTAGATCCAAGTCTAAATAATTGGTTGGTTCAGTTTCTACTTCACCTTGTGGCCCTAAGATTCTTGGTGGCAAGGCCAATTATAATCTTCTCCCATAGTCTCTTCCATTATCTAGAATTATAGGGGGACTGGATCTATATATAAAATTGACTTCATATTTAACATGATTTGTACCAATCATTATTCATTGATTGTTATTTTAGATCCTAAGAAAAAATTGGTGGTTATTCATGAGTTTTCTTCCAAGTTATATATTTATAATTTCACACATAGTAATCCTAATAATGACCACATTTGGATTTAAAAAAAGTAACAACTTCATGTGGACTTGGTTGAGTATTCTAAGGAACATATCACCATGAAGTTTTTCCTATAATCCTTGTCATAATTTATTCATATCATTTATGTTAAATTTTATTCATTTGAAATAAAAACCTTTTGGAACAAGATTTCCAGTTTTTATTTGGGTTAATTAGCATGGTTTATTAGAGTAGACTATTGTTTATCATTATAATAATATTAGAGGTGTCTTATATGTGAGTAAATAAATTAATGATGTAACACCCAAAGCTTCAACGGTACGCTTCTCTTTGAATAATGTGATAGCGTGTGCTGTACGCAACACCGAGTTCTAACACACCATAACCAATCAAACTAGCCGTTATGAATAGTAATACCTAATTTTTGAAATTATATATATTTTATATTTCAAAATGGACTTTATTTTTGGATTCGGAATATCGAATTTATCCTAAGGTGAAATTTTGGTACTTTTCAGATAACTTTAATATTTTGATGAAAAGTGAAAATTAATAAATTTTAATTAAAAACAAATTTTTTTTAATCAAAATAATTAATAGTGATAATTTATGAATTGAGTGGTTTTAAAGTATATTTAGAATATATTTTTACCATTTAATATAATGTTGGTCATTGGACATAATTTCACAATTAAATCGAACACAAACAAGTATCAATCTTTTAATAGTTATTATATCTTAAAAACACGCTTTTTATTTTGACAGCGGGAATTAATTTTAAATTAATTTCTGCCACTTCTGTGTTTTGAATTTGGAAAAATGGATTCCATATTTGGAATCAGGATGTTCATATTGTGTAAATGGGTAACTTTTATTTTTAGACATTTTGAATAAATAGTGCGCTAAATATTTTATTTACCATGGTTAAGGGTAAATCCGGTAAATAAGGGTTAAAAAATAATATTATAATAACAATAAATTACCATAAAACGTGTCCTAACCTTATTGGTTGATACATTTTCGACCATGGGCATCTTTGGGTCGATTTTGGGACCCCATGGAGCCACTTGTAAGTGATAGGGACACTTTATTTTAATTAAGTTAAAATGAATACAAAAATGACACAAGCATATATCTTTTAGAAAAACAATTTTTACATACGGTTATATATGTTTTATTTTAGACTATAAATATTAATTAGAAAGATAAAAAGATTTACTAGATAATGATATTTTATTTATAATTTTTAGACATTAAATAAGTTTATTTATTTATGACACAATGATGATGCAGTAATTACCATAATAGTGAAACAATTAAAATAATTGATATTATAAATACCCAAATAAATATAATTTGAGAATTTTATTGAATTAAACTAATTTTATAGGTTAATATGACATATTAGGATTGATTTAATTGTCTTTTTTTAAGTAATAATTCTGTTATGAGTTTCACAAAAATCAACTGTTGAATAGTGTCAAAACTGACATAAAAGAGTTTTTAAAAAAAATATTATATTATTAATTGATATTAAATTCCTAAAAATATAAGGTTCGTCCAAGAGACTTATATAATGATATTTGTTTCATTAATGGACCACATGGGGGTCTCTTGGATGTATATGGTAAGTTTATTAACCATATAATATAAAAATACAAAGAGACATTGTAAAAGTGAAACTAATTAACTAAGAGTTAATACTTAAAGATAAGGTTAATATAATGACCCAAACCTATCTAAATTCTATTGGTTGAGTGGTTTTCAACCCATACCCACCTTAAACTTTAAATAATCAACTTTTGAGCCATTATAAACCGAATATGAATTTATTATAAACTAATATTTCTAGCTTTTCCAAAGGTTCCCCTCACCCCTCTTATAAAAGGGCACTCCCCCTTATCTTTAATTCACACCTTCAAAGACTTTTGGATCGGCCAAACTCTGCCCAAATACTCTCTAAAAATCCCTAAATTCATCCTAGAGGCCTTACTTTAGTCAGAAAACCAACCAAAGATCCATTTTGATCAAATCAAAAGGAAGAACCCGAAGAAGAGGTAATGTTTTCACCACCCTTTTTCAAATTCATTTCTTCTTCCACTTCTTCTTTCTTTGTTATTACCATTATAAAATAATAACTCCAGTATCTTATATATACTGTGATTTTATTATAAATATGGTACAACCATATTCAGTATTTTATCCACCCTTTGAATAACATGCCACCATACGTGCGTACGTACGGCTTACCGTCTCCACGTCATGGTGTAATTGTTATTCAATATATTATTATTTGGATGGTTATAATAATGATGTGTAACTCTTTTAAATAATAAGTATAAAATGATAATTATTCTTTATATATGATATAATATCCAATTATATATTATTTTAATATCAAGAGAATGATATTGTCGCTCGTGCGTACGTACGGACTACCGTCTCCACGAACGCGATGAGATTCATTCCTCATCGTATCCATTAAAGTATAATTATCATTTGATGATTTAAAAATAATGTTTAAGTACTTGATATCATTCTGGATATGAATAATATACAACATATCCATGAAAAACATGGCTTACATAACAAAACATATAAAAGAAAACAAGTAAGTTAACACCCGAAACGACGATAATACTAAGATATTATTAACAAAGAAATGTTAAAAGATCATATATGATATCATATTAATATATATGATTCTTGTATAATTTAATAACAATTATTTCACCGTTATATAGGAGGTTAACCTACCCTCAACCAAGTAAAAGTACAAGGTAAGGGTTATTTCGCAATCTCTTCATTATCCGAGGTTATTTATACGTAATTATCTACTGGGATTTGTTTATCATCCACATCCATGTTTCTTTGAAATGTATTTCAAAAAGATTTTACTATTTAAAATAATATGGGTTAAAGTCCTTTATACCCTTGTTTGAATTTTTATAAGAGTTTTATAAAGGAATCTTTCTGCCGTTTTCCAAACAAGGTGCTTTTAACCTTTTCGACAGAATTAAGGTAAGAATGTTTTTTTAACTTATACGGCGGGTGTGGTTATTTTCTGCCGTTATAAAATCGTCTAAGATTCCCTTACAAGATTATAAGAATATTTTCAAAGAAAATGTTTTATTTTATAAATATATGACTCTTAAATGATTTCAGAAATAGAAAGAGATATTTCTCTAAAAAGAGTTTTGATTTCATCTATGTAAACATCCTTTGATAGATTTTACGCTTATTTGTAGTTGATTTATTATGATACAAAACTTCTATATTTTATTGAGGGTTTTGTGTTATGTTTGACTGTGGATGTTCTATTTTTTATACCATTCATAGTTTATGGTGAAAGTATTGACATTTCGTATGCTAGTTTTAATACGAATGTTTATGTTATGTTTAAACCTTTTCATATGGGAATGCATTGGACTTAATATGTGACAGGTGGAGCCCGCTATAGCTCCTCGATGAATCGGTAGGTCTCATGAGACAAACTAGTGTCTTGGCACAAGGCCTTGGCAAAATCTTATTTGTAGTCTTGGCACGAGGCCTTGGCTATTTGGTTATGATAGTCCGGCATTATGCATTCCATCATTATGAAAGTTGTTATTGATATTGCATGTGATTATTCGATTAGTAGAATATCCATGTGAATAAGTAAATGGAATTATTTCATTTTATTTTTGCCATAATATGTTTATGTTCAAGTTTAAAAGGATTTTGTTTTACTTATACATTGCCTTAAATGTTTATTCTTATTTATTAAAGTTCCCACTATATTGTTATCCTTACTGTGCATTTGAGATCACCCCTTTTTCTATGTTTTATTTTTCTCAGGGTATGAAGAAGTAAATAATGAATGACCTGCATGGATAGTATGTGGGGATATGAGTGTGGAATATGAAGAAAAGATGTTGTTGTAGTTTTCATTTTTATGATGTAATGTAAGACTTATGAATATATCTAGTATTTACAAGGCAACTAAACTAATCAGTCTTTCGAGATTTGATCCTTCTTATGATCATGTCAATGTTATGTAATAATGCACCGACTCTGGGTAACTTGGGTCGGGGCATTACAAATTATTTTAATTACTTTTCAGCATATAATAGTATCATAAAAAAGAAATATTCCTGAAAATTATTTAACCCATTTTAATAAAAAGATGTGCCATAATTGTATATGGGGTCTTCTACATATATTTCTATCTAAATTACAATGGATTTTTTAATTCCCTCAGTCCAAAATGACCCACATAGAAAGGTCTATATCATATCATTATCCCATTATGTTATATATCAAAATGGTGTATAGTAGAAATAATTGATTTTTCTTATCCATAAATTAGTCAAGAGATAGTGATTTCATATATAATATATGTATATCCTATGATTCTTTGTCATGGGTACATTACTGGGAAATATTTTAGAAAAAAACTTGATATACTTAAAAGTGATCTATACCAATGGTGTAGTAATCAGTTTAAAAATTTTACCATCTTGGAGAATCTAAAATAAAAGATAACTTTTGAATTATGATATCTATGATCAATTGGATAATGATGTTTTTTTATTCTTTCTAATTAGAAAATAAAATTATCAAGGGAACCTCTTAAGGTGAAAAAATAATATATGTGTTCTAATAAATAGCACTATGTTTGAGGGGGGAGATAATAATAGTTCTTTCACCATGATTATATTAAATAGAATAAATTTTTTGTAATGGTTAAGAAATCTCCTCATTAATTGTTCGTATACTAGTTATGTTGGTGTTTTTGTCTATCCTATCATTTATCATTTTTATCCCCTTATCATAGGCATTAGCTATGATACAAAAGTATGATATACAAGGTAAGATTCAAATGGGTATCTGTTGAATAGTAATCCTATATTTATTGATGAGAATAATAATAATAAATAGGTTAGAATAATTCCTAAGGTGGAATAAATATGGGTGAAAATCAATAGTCTTAACCCATAAAAATCTCTACGTTTTTATGTATTTCCTATATCCTTTTAGGTTTCATCCTATGAGATTATTCTCAAAGATTTCATTGAGGTATTTCAATATTTTTAAAAATAGTTAATCTTCCAAAATTTATCTATTCATCTGCTATTATTTTCATACCTAATAGAAATCAATATATTTATTTCAATAAATATCACCCCATTACTTTACGTGATTTTTCTTTTTAAATTGTGTCTACCATCCTAAATAATATAATATCAAATTTTCTACCCACATTGAATTCAAGGGAACAACATGGGTTTATAGTGGAAAGAATAATTCAAGGAGATATTGGTCTAGTGGAAGAGATGATAGTTTATATAAATGTTAAGGAAATTGGGACCAACATTATGCTAAAGGTAGATATAAATAATATATATGACATACTCAAATCAAATTTAATTTTTTGGACTACAAGACATTTTTGATTCTCTTAGTGGGTGTCTAGACTTTTTGTCATTTATATCCATATCTTTGGTTTTCATTATCAATCATGGTTAAATCATTTGGTTTATTGAAATTAGTGTGTCTGATTCCTCGAACAGATCCACATTCCCCAGTCTTTTTTTATTTCTTAATATATTCTATGTAGAAACCTCAATAATGTAATATTAAAAGGGGAGACATATACTTTCATGCACAGATTCAATTATACTGGTGTTTCTCATATTTTCTTTATGGAGGACCTACTTTCCATTCTCAATTCTAGATACAGTTCCATTAAAATTTTTAGTAGTTTCCTTGATGTTTATTAGAGGATGAGTGGGAAATGTATCAACATTTATAAGATAAGTTTGTGAAGGCTTAGTAAGGATGGATGTATCACTGAGAGGTGGAGGGAGAATCAGTGATATATTTTTTGGTTTATGATATCTTTCTCCTGTAAAAACCATCATCCCCTATTAAAGATCTACCACTTTTCAAAAAAACAATCACACATCCATAAGAACACAAGTATTTATAAGGTTCACTACTCAATATGAGTATCTAATTCCTTGGTATGGTTTGAAAACACTCCAATACCACAAAATCCAATAGAAATTCATCATTTGTGTGGATATAAAAATTATGATATTCCCTTAAAATTGGGTATCACAATGATCAATAAAATAGTGATTGTGCTTCTTCAAGAAAAAATGATGTACAAAAAGTTTGTCTAACATGTTAATAAACCCTCAACAGTTGGTTCGAAAAAGTTATTTTGGTTGATTATTAACTTCTACTTTTATAATAATATCAAAACAAAAATATTCACATTCATATCTAGTATTAGGTAGAAAAAAACTTTCTGGACTACATATAAAAACTCATTCTGATGAATCTATCTAATTCCATGGTTTGATTGCTGAGTCTGGAAAATATATAAGGAAATAATACACTGGAAACAATTCTAAACCACTTCAAAATTTACCAAGAAATCTAAATCTGATGGATAGGTTTGATCTAATAAATCTTTCTTCTTCTTCTTTTATCCGAAAAAAATTCCTCAATAAAACTATGTCTAGAAACTTCATCTCTCTAAAATACTTCAACGCTTTTACACTCTCTATTCCCACATGAATAGTACCAATGTCAGAAATTGAAATGAACTTTCTCTATTTATGTGAAATCCAAAAGTGGTTTGGGAAATAATATGAATTTTTTTCATTCTTAACAAAATTTTCTGAAACTCAAATTTCACATAAATTTTTATTTCATCTTTAACCCTTGCAGTGCTTCTAGGTTATTGTTGATTTATCTTAAATACTCTCTCAACATCATCCAACTTCTAAATTTCTAACCATTATTTAGTATGATACCATTTTACATTCCAATGAATTTCTTCGTGCTGATGAAAAAATATTTAATACTGAAACCTCTCATTATGTTTCTACATGCCATTTGAAAACAAATTAATGAATTCTTATTCTTATAATCCATACCAATTGAAAGAAATAAAAAATTAAAATCATTCTACCATAAAAAATCATTTCAAATTTGATAGACTTTAGTTTATTTTATTTTACCATAAACATCATTTCAACTTCTAAAGATATCATCACCCCTCAAAAATACTTTAACCTGAGCTTCAAACCCCCATGATAATACTTTAAAAAGGGATTGGAAAAAATATTATTTTGTTCAAACATTAAATAATTAATCAGACTGGTGATTCTACATATGATGAAGTCTATATGACTTAACAATTTCATCATGAATTTGATGAATCGGTCTCTGATTCCTTCTAATGAATCAGTGGAAAGCATTGTCTAGTGACTCTTGACCCAATTTAAATAAGAAACACTTTTGTTATATGAAAACAAATCATGTCTTCTTCTTTCACACTTGACCCACTGAAAAAATAATCAAAACTTCTTGACCAAGTTTTATAACAATATAACCTGATGAAAATTGTTGACTATATTTTTTAATATCATTTAGTTGATCAGTATCTAAATATTCTCATTCATCGGTCCCAAAAATTCCATCTTACTTATCATTTTCAGTACTCATTTGACCTAATGGTAAAACATTGTGTCTAATGGAACAATGTAAGTAGAAAATTATTTTCTTCCATACATTCAAACTACCTATTGATCCTATTAAATATTTCTTTTTATGTATTGGATAGTCTGATAAATTGGTCCGTCTGATGGATCAATGTGAGTGATTCAAAAAAACATTGACTTCGGTAACTTCAAAATTTCCAAGCCTTTCTTCTTCCAAAAACATATATTTGTATCATAACTTCATTTATTTTTAAACTTAAATATTTTCATAGATTCTTTTAACTTAAAATGGAAACTTTCTATGAATTTTTATCCTTTCGACACCTTCTTTCATTCTAATAGAAACTCAAACTGATTATCAAAACTCAGGCACCATTTCTCAACCATTATTTCACAAATCTTGCATCAAATGTTTCTAGTCAAATTATGATATTAAATAATTAAAATTTATAAAATATTAATCACATTTTTTATATATACAATTAGAATCTAATAAATTTTTTCATATCGATTGAAACATTATTTCCAGACACATTGTGAGTTCATAAACAACTTCACTCAGAAATATTATTAAAAATTAAAAACCATAAATGATGACATTTCTTATCAAAACTACATCTGATATTTTAATTAAGATTCCAACTTTATTTATTATTATCCAAAAACCAAATATTACAAAGACAAATGAATTTATCATAATGAAAAAAATACTATAAAATCGACACAATCTTCCTTCAGTAACCAAAAACTACTTCTATCCAACATGGTCCCAATAATATCCCCATTGAATTTTTTTTCCAATCAAAGTTTATAAATAACTAATATTAATAACCTAAATATATGGTTAACGTATCAATAATACTAATACTATGTGATAGAAATCATTTAAGTAAATAATAATCATTAATATAAAAACCATTCTATCTAAAATTAGTGACTTAAAAAAAGTTTCCTCTAGAAACTTTAAAACCTTTAAAATTTTCATATTCATATTTTTTCACATTCCCTATAAAAAAAATTCCTACAACCATATTAGAAAAATGTTAGATTAGTTCACACATTACATGCTGAGTTCACAGGTTACCCACAACTCCCCCTACATTTATGCTTATTTATAAGGTTTAGCACAAATCAATTGATAGATTTATGAAAAAATTCTCCCCGTTTGAAAACATTATCTAAAGACAAGATGAGAGAGAGGAAAAAATACACATAACTCAAACTTGAATATAAATAGGTTGGATTACCATGTTCGACCTCAATTTGAAAAATGCTTCCCAGGGTAACGTTTTTATGAAAATTTCAACTACTTGTTCCAATGTAGGAATGTACTCCAGGTTGGGTTTATTCTCTAGAAGTTCTTTAGAATTATTTTTTAGAGAAAGAAATATGTTTTTTTTATTTTGTGAAAATTTTAAACCAAGAATGTATTTAATTTCACCAATCATGGAAATCTTAGAAAACTTCTTCATTTCTTCATCAACACTTTCACAAGTTCTTTCTTAAATCCTAATAAATTTAATATCATCAAAATTTATAAAAAAATTGAGGTAAATATCCTATC
Organism: Viscum album; assembly: GCA_963277665.1. Lineage (NCBI taxonomy): Eukaryota > Viridiplantae > Streptophyta > Magnoliopsida > Santalales > Viscaceae > Viscum > Viscum album. Next base: position 1,231,261,582 of record OY728135.1, on the reverse strand, counting down.
TTTTTTTTGACGTACATATTACTATCTACCCTTCCTTTCTTAAAGTTAAAAATACATAAAAGGTATTCAATTTGTAGTATGTCTCCCTTAGAGATTGATTTAGCCCATATAAATCATTCTTCAACCTATATATAACTTTCATCTTTCCAAATAACAAAACCAATTGGTTGTTCAACATAAACTTCTTCATCAATTTATCCATTCAAAAAAGCCGACTTTACATACATTTAAAAAATTTATAACATCATTGTGGATAAATACAAATAAAGATTATAATTATTTCTAACCACTCACTAGAGAAAAAGTTTTATCAAAATAAATACCTTTAATTTATGAGTATCCTTTTTATACCAATCTTGTTTTATTTCTTATCACTTCACCATATTCATTCAACTTGTTCCAAAACACCCACTTTTTACTAATAAGAATATCATTTTTTAGGTACGAGTTCCAAAGTATCATTCTTTTCAATATGATCCAACTCTTCATTCATATAAAGAATCCTTTTCAGATGATCAAAAGATTTATTCACATGTTTCAGCTCAACTATTGAATATAAAGAAGTATGTGAAACAACCATTTACATTCTTATTATTTGAACCTTTTACTGTTTATCATAAATAATGTTTTTAGATTCCACTTCCTTCCTTAGACTATGATGAGATGTAAAAAATTATTCCTTATCACTGGAAATAGATGATTTTTATTCTTCTATTTATGTGTCATCACAATTATTTTCATCCTTTTCATGTTTTTTGAAAATAATTATCTCATCCTAATTATCTTCCCCATATTCATGTGTTTGTAAAGTATCTTCCTTTTATTTATTAAAAACTTTTACACCAAAAGAATAAAATAGTATTATTGTCTATTTGTGGAAAGATCTATATCATCTTCCATCTAGAGCATAGCCAAGAAAGATTCTTTCTTCTCCTCTCTGATCATACATTCCAAGGTTTCCACCTTTGTTTTTTATGATTTAGGGATGCCAAAAAACTCTTAAATGTTTCAAACATGGAGTTGTTCATAGAAAATTTTATAAGATGTCATTTAGGAACTTGGATTATGGAAACACTTGATCTGAATATAAACATATTTACTCATATCTTTCCATATGAATTAACGAGAAATACCATGATCAAGTAACAGAGTATGTCACATTTCAACCAAACTGATATTCTTCTTTCCACCAACAACATTTTGTTGTGGTGTGTATGGTTTACTGAACTCATGGTAAATTATTTGTTTTTAAAGATAACTTTTGAACTCTTTATTCTTGAATTCACCGCCATTAGCAGTTCTCAACTTCTTCATAGAATACTCACATTACTTTCCATCTCTTTTAATGAAAATTTTCAACATCTTTAGAGTATCTAACTTATGTTTAAAATACATAACACAAGTAATGAAAGTAAAATAATTAGTGAAATTAATTAATTAATTATATTTGAAAGTTCTTTATTTTCTAATTTGACTATAAATATCATAATGAATAAGTTCCAAGGGTCGATTTGAATGAATATCAACTTTCTTATACACTGAGTTTGTAATCTTCCATTTTTTAAAAATACTATAACTCTAATCTCTTTTTCTTGAAATATCAGGAATACCATAAACATTGTATCACATTAATAAATTGTTCGTGTTTATATGACATGTATTACCCAACCTTTTATTCCAACTTATTTTATTCATTAATGCTTATGTAACATGAGTTCTAAACTTAATCAAATTGAAAAAAGTTTTATTTTGTGTGATTTCCTTTTTCACAAATTTTCTATATTCAACTATTTTCATTAAAAAACATCTTTTATAAAAACAAAATTAGTTCATTCATCAAAATTTTGAGAAACAGTCAAAATATTTAGTCATAATCCATCATCAAAAAAAATCTCTCTTGAATTTCAACTTTTCTTCCCCAATAATTGCATATCCAATGCCTTTGATTCTAATGGATTCATCATTTTCACATGTCACTGTCCTTTGAAATCTTACACATTCTTTAAAAAATTTAAATTTCTTATCATGCGAGATAACACCCACTATCTAATATCCAGTGTTTTTCTCCTTTTGTATCTTTGAGAGTGGTTTATACAATAATATTGTTTTCCTTACCTTTACATTTATTCATATCTATCTTATGAGAATTGTTATAAACATTTTTTCTACTAGTTACAAAATAAGACACCCTTTTGCAATATTTCTATGTTTTCAGAATCTTTCTCAAATAGTTTACTATGGTTAAAACCTATTTTTATCTTTTAAAACATACTTCTCATATTTCTTATCTCGGTAGGATTGACCCCTATTGATCATTGAATTATAAAACTCATTGAACAATTATAAAATTACTAATTGAACCAATACATGTTTTTTGTATATCCAAAACCACCAAAATACTATCAGTAACCATAAAAGGAATAATTTCCTCTATAACTTCCATACTATCTAGAATGGTTAACAAGTTTCTCAGAAGATTTATCAACTCTCACATCAGAACTTTTTTTCTCCCCAAACTTTCCATCATCAGCTAAAATCTTCTTCTTCAATTCTAGTTTCTTTATAACCTTATCTGAATTAAAATTTGTGAAAAGTTTTATTTTAGACTTGTATTTTAGAAACTTCTAAACTTACAACTTTATTGGATTTGGGAACATGAAAATTTTTATCAGCCTACTTCTTCTTTAGAATATTTTCAACTTTATTTCCAAATTTTGAAGGTAACTTTTTTAGATCCCTCTATAGTTTCCCATTTCTGGAACATTCACCAACTATAGAGATAGAGTTATTGAAACATGTATCTCCATTCTCTGCATTAGAAAATTTTTGTTAGATGAGTTCTAAATCTTCTTTCTTTTACTTCAACTTAACTTTAAGATTTTCATTTCGATTTTTAGCTTCTCAATAGACTTCTTCATATAATTAACTTCTTCCAGCATCTTATCTTTATTTTTAGGAAGGAATTCTGGATTTTTTATTGTAGGAATTTATTTATTCAACTTCTTGATCTCTTTTTCAATTATTACCATATTTCTCATTCATTCTTTAAATTCTATATTTATATGAAATTTTAACTCAGTCGCTTATTCTTTAGAATTACTTATTCCAATCTCTTCATCATTAACTATTGTAATGAAAATATTTAATCCAAGCACATTAGTAAACTTTTTGGCCTCAACCTCATAGTCTTAATCTTCATTATCTTTAGAAAAAAATCTTATCCTTTTGGATTTGGAGAACCTTTTATCCCTTCCATTTGAAAATTATTTAGACTTATCACCATATTTCTTCTGATATCATATTTTCATTCTTTCATCTTCATCATTGTCTTCTTCATTATTTATTTGGGGATAATTAGTAGAAAATTTCCCAACTACTCCACATTAAAAATATTTTTAGGCCAGTTTCCCTTTGTACTTTATTATACCTATTTTCAAATTTTTATATAACAAGGATAGAAATTCATCAACATTTTTACATACCTCATTTTCAAATTCAGAATCACCACCTTCTTTACCTTCATGAATCTTTTTATACTTTTCTTACTTCACATCCTTGAAGGACCTTTCTCGATCAACTTTTTTTTAATTTCCTAACATTATCCCTTCTAATTTCATAAGTAATGAGAGTAATATGAAGGTCATCCAAAGATGGATTTTAAGAATCTCTATCTTTAAGATATGATAATTTGGTATCAAACTTTTTAGGAATAATTCTAAAGATATTTTCAATAATAGTTGAATCTTACAGGTTCTAATTAAGACATCTTATGGTGCATAAAATGTCATTCAACCTTGTAAAAAATTAACAACATATTCATACTCGCCCATTTTGAGATCTTAAAACATCATCCTCTAGATCGGTAACTTGAATTTATTCACCTTTTTATTTCCTTCATAATGTTCATAAACTTTTCCCCAAAACATTTGGTTGTAGAAACACCTTTCAATCCTAGAAACACACTTTCAGAAAGTGATGAGAGTAAAACACACTTATATCTTCAACCATTTTCCAGATTCTTCTTGTCCACAGATTGTAAAGAAAATTTTTTATCAAGAGACTGAAATCCATAGGTAGTTACTTCAAAAAAATCATACCCAAGAGACATAAGATACTAAAACATTATATCTTTATAGATATGATAGTTCTTACCATCGATTCCATGAATCCCATTATTGTTCATACAATTAAAATTATCCATAACAACTTCTCTTAGAAGACATCATCAAAGAGTAAACAAATAGAACCTTCCCTTTGATACCAGTTATAAAGGCCTAATTAGGAACGATCTATTACAGATATGGGGAAGGGGTGACTTAGTGATATCATTTTTATTTTATGTTATCTTTATTTTATAAAAAAAATTCCTATTATTAAAGATCTATCACTTTTCTAAAAACAAAACATTCACACATCCATGGGAACACAAGTATTTACAAGTTTCACTACTCAATAAGAGTATTTATGTCCTTGGTATGGTTTGGAAACAATCTTATACCACACAATACACTAGAAAACAATATTTTTTGTGGAATTAATAAGTCAGATATACCCTTACACTTGTTTAGTACTATGATCAATATAATAGTGCCTATTCCTTTTTAGCATGAATTATGTAAAAAACGTTCATGTCACAAGTTGATAAACCTTATCCAATTGTTTCTAGACAAGTTAATGTGTTGTCTTATAAATTACACTTTTTTATACTTTCAAAACCCAATTATTCATTTTCCTACCTAGTATAAGGTAGAAACAACCTTTCTAGACTTCATACTGAAACTCAGTCTGATGGATCTGTCTGATTCCATCAATTGATTGTGTAGTATAAAAAATGGATAAGGATACAATACCCTGGAAACAATTTTGAGCCACTTCAAAATTTTAACATAAATCGGTGTTTGATGGATCAGTCTGATATAATAACTTCTTCTTATTCTTCTTCTTCTATTTAAAAAACTTCCCTAGGAAAAATCAATTTAAAAACTTATTCTCTATATAAAACTTCCACACTTTCACTCTCTCTTATCCCACATGAAAAATACCAATTTCAGAAAGTAAAATGTACTTCCTTTATTTATAGAATATCTAAAATTGATTTGGATAGGAATCTGAAAATGTTTTCTCACTTAACCAAACTTCCCAGAAAAACAAATTTCTCATTCATTTTGATTTCATCATTGAGTCTTTCAGTGATTCTAAATTCTTATCAATTCTTCTCAAAAATTCTTGAATCTTCTCATGACTTCCACAAAATTTAAACTTCATAACCATTATTTACTTTGATACCATTTGATGTTCTGATACATTTCATTATTATGATGAAAACATATGTAATACTAAAAACTCTCATTACATTTCTCTATACCATTTGAAAAAAAAAATATTGAATTCTCATTCTGATACTCCATACCAATTGAAATAAATAAAAATTTGAAACCATTATTCTATAAAAATTATTACAAATTCATTAGACTTTAGTTTCTTTTCTTTTTCTAATAAAATTATTGCAACTTATCATCAAAAACACTTCATCACCAACTTTAAACTCCCTTGACAATACTTTGACAAGTGATTTGAAACAAATCCTATTTTCTTCAAATATTTTACAATTACTCAGACTGATGATTCTGAATCAGATGAATTTTGGCATCCAATGAAATATTAATTTCATATTACATCTAATGAATTAGTCTCTGATTCCTTCTGATGAATCATTGTTAAGTTTTTTCTGATGACAATTGACCCAAATGAAACAAATAAAACTTTTGTTCAGTGAAAACAAATCGTGATATCTTATTTCACACTTGACCTAATAAAAAACAAATCATAACTTCTTAAACCAATTTTTCAACAATAAAACCTGATGAAAATGTTTGGATACTTTTTTAAACATAATTTGGTTGATTGGTCTCTAAATCTTCTCATACATTAGTCCCAAAAATTCCAATGTATTGACTAGCATCACTACTCATCTGATGAAATTTTTACACACCACATCTGATAGACTAGTGTTAGTAGTGATTTATTTTATTAAAAACATTCCAACTTATAATTTATCGTATGAATTATTTATTTTTATGGACCAAATAGTTTGTTGAATCGGTCAGTCTGATGGATCAGTGTCAGTGTTTCAGTAAAACATTGACTTCAAAAACATTAAAACATCCCAATGTTTCTCCTACTACAAATTTCTTATTTTATCATTAATTATTCAATACTTTTAAAAAATAAGGATTGGAATAGAATCATCTGACTTACATTGTAATTTTTCTATGAATTTCCATCCTTTCAGCACCCTCTTCCTTTATAATAGTAACTTATACTGATTGTCAAAACATGGACACCTTTTCTCTTTATTTATTTAAAAAATATGGCATCAAAAGTTTCTAATCAACTTATGATATTAAAGACTTACAAATTAGAAATTTATTTTCATATTTTGTGAGGATAAATTCATACTTTGATATATTATCTCATACTGATCAAAAATTTCTTTCCTGACACAATGTGAGTCTGAAAATCACTTCACTCAGAAAAATTATTCAGAACAAAAAACCAAAACTAATGAACATTCTTATCAAAACTAAATCCAATCTTCTAATTATGATTCCCCATTTCATTCTTATCATTAAATCACTAAATCTTACAAATTGAAATGATTTTATCATGATGATAGAAAAATAAAAAGACAAACAGCACAAACTTCAATCATCAACCAAAAACAACTTCCATCCACCTTAGTCCCAACATAATTTATAGATTTATAAAAAATGAATAGTGATACATGTGACCTGGATTTAGGAATGTATAGTATTTTCTAGAAAAAAATTTCCTATAGAATATATGGGGGTGCTAATTTCATCTAAAATAATCCATATTCAATATTTTGACAATATTAATAACAAGTTTATTCATCATATTACCAATTATAAAATCATATTTGTATCCTTTTGTGAAATTATTACATTAATTAATAGTGTGTCACCATCCATTCCATTGCATGTAGTTTTCATTATAATGGCTTTAACAATTATCATTAGAAGAGTGGAAGGTGTTATTAATAATTTTTTTATGGGATCACACCATGAAAAAAAATTAAACTAACCTTGAGGGTCTTAGATTTCCAACACCATCGATGAGGGAGGAATTAACCTGATAAGTATCCAGGAGAATATGAACTACATGGTGGCTAAGAATTCATGGGAATCATATGAATATCACCCACTTTGATCAAGTTGCATCAAATAAAAATATGGGAATCTGGATTATTCTATTCTCAATGATAAAAGCACTATTTTTTCTTTATGGCGTTATCTATAGGAGTTTATAGACATCCTCAAGGAGAATTCATGATGGATTTTAGGGTGTGGTGACATTAAATTATTGACGGATAACTAGTCTATAGGCTCGTTGTACTTTTTAGGATTTTTGAATCTTGATATATCATTTTGGTTGGCCAATAATCATTCTAGGATAATAAATATCATCCATTATAATGATAAAAAATTTCTTTTATACAATCATCGAAGGATTCTAACCATTATGTGTTAAATCCCATAAACAAAGGTTTATTCAGTGTCTCCGATTTCCAAAAGAATATTCATTTGTAACAAGGTACTAATGACTTTGTAAAAATTTTACAGTGAAATGATATTCTACTCAGATATGATTTTGCATGTGAATAATATAAAATAATGAAATTTTTATTAATTATGAAGTATAATGCAATGGTGTAAAACAAGATTCTCAAAGTGTTTATTGTGTGTGAGATAATACTAAATTTGTAGTGCACCTATTTTTTAAAGGGAATTGGTATCATTTTATCTAGAAAATTATTTAGGATATTAGTGGAATTAAAACATAGAAGGAACCCAAAAATGTTTTTCTTTCTACATGGTACCTTAAAAATTATGTTTCTCATGTTAAAATATTGGTTTGTATTATGTTTATTATATCAGAATGCTATATCATATGGTGTTTTTTCAAATGGTGAAGCATCTTAGTAGGCATAAAATATTTTCTATAATTAAAGTAAAGGTGTTGTCTCTCATTAAAGATCAATTATTATTAATTTAACATAAAGAGAATTTAGTCTCCATAAAGAATTTTATCCCTTGTAAAACTCTAGGAATGGCTAGTGGTGGAGAGATACCTAAGGGTCGATGGGTGAGGTGGTGTCCACCTAAATCTAGTTTTATGCTCAATATAAATAGATCGTATGATCATGGTATCATACAGGGAGGATGTGTCATCCAAGATGGTATGGGATCTATAGTACCTGATTTAAAATATTTTTTTGGACAATGAAACTCTTTTATATAGGAATATCAAGCCATGTTCAATGGACTCATGTTATATAGGAATTAAAATTTTTAACAATATAAGGTGGAAACATACTCCACTCTAGTGTCAAAATTCTTTGTAGGGATCAATTCCTCTCGTTATGAAATTTATAAATACATTATAGAAAGTATGATATCACTTGAGTGGGAATTTAAGATCATACATATTTGGAACAAAGGTAATATGGTGTTCGATATTATTTCTCCTATATGGTATAAAGATGATATTCTTAAAATTTAGCATTTGATCTCTTACCCTAGACTATATGAGCATCATTTATGGGGGCACCCTCATGCTTTATCATTTTATACCCCATATATTTTTTATTGTCCCTAGTTCCCCTCTTCATAATAAAATTTATAATTATGAGTGAGTAAAGAATAAGATATTTTAAGCAAGTAATTAATTTTCAAAGACCCATCAACATGGGAAAGAGTTTCCTGGGGTATCATGCTATAACATCAAAAAGTAGAAATATCAAGTTTGATGAGTAAAGGAAAACAAATTAAATGATAAAGTTCTAAATCATCAATAATTTACCAAAAATCAAGGTGTTATTCCAAATTAGGTGATATGTGTAGATATGGTAGCAATAAGATATTTTATTTGATGAATTGACAATTTTTTGGTTATTTAGGACACACAATGTCTTATTATAGTGAATTTGAATATTACTTAAGAGGAGGAAAATTTTTAATCCAAAATGGGAGAAAAGAAACATATCTTATGTATAGTTATATAGATTAATTATATGGATATATTTTTAAATGCCCTAATTTTCGTCATAAAAGTGTCTATTATAGTAAAATAATTGGAATATTTTCCTATGGAAAACAAATAAGAGTGGAGGATAGAAAATATTATTCAATTACTTTGAGAAAAAAATCTGTTGGAAGAAGAGGAATATAAACCGATATATTTTTCTAGAGAATGTGAGAAGTTACATATATAAATCAAATCCCTTTCAATAATTATAAAAAAAATATACGAAGTTGAATATTAAATAGAAATATATTCTAAATGAGATAAATTTAAAGGAAACAAATGTTAGTATCAAGTGGGTTATTGATAGTGGGTTTTCATCAAACATGATGGGTAACATGAATCTACTCAAAAATATGAAAGGAATATTTGATAAAATTGTTCAGTTTGGAAATTGTGGATCTCTAAAGGATAAAGGGAGTGGTAAAACTCACCTAGTGGGAGACTAATTGAATAATATTTAAGTTCTCTCTTTTGATGGCCTTCGACAAAATATGTTGATTTTTAGTTAGTTTTGTGACATGAGTTTAGAATTCTCATTCAACCATAAAGGTTTCAATATCAACTGAAAGGTTTTGAATTGTCTTATATAAGGATAGAGGATGAGTGGGAACCTAATATTAGGTAGATATCAAGGATAATACTTCTCTAATTATTGTATATGAGTAGAACACTTTATGTCACTAGAGTCATGGATGCCTTGATTAGAAAATTATGAATAATCTATCATGATTGAAAGTTTTTTTTTTGCATTAATTAATTAAAGAGAGAAAAATAAATGGGTTATGATTCATGTTTAAGGGTAAATATGGTTAAAAACCCTTAACATACAAGAATAAGTGAGGATCAGGTTTACTGAATCTGTTTCACATGAATGTATGTGGTCCTTTAGGTTAGGCTCTAAATCATTATGAAATGTAATTCATTCTATTTTTTGATGACTATAATAGTATGGGATGTGAAATGTTTATTTGGTAAAAGATATATGTTTTGGAATATGATAAAATACTTTGGGTATAATAGAAAAATGAAACTAGAATAAAAATAGACATTTGTGGTCAAATAATTGAACTGAGTATATGTATATTGAGGTTTAAAATTATCCTAAAAAACCTGGAATAAGGCATGAAGTTTCAATTATTATGACTCCATAGTATCATGGAGTCATGGAAAGGAGTAATCCCATGGTAAATAATATGGACATAATGTTGTTGATACTATGTGAAATTTGAAAAAATTGATTCAAAAATATCATCCAAATAATGAAAACATATGGTATGTGAAATTAGTGTAAGCTAAGGGAGACCCCATATAAAATATTAACTTAGTTCCGAGACAAATAACCAACACTTTAAAAAATAAGAAAACCCTCTAATTTTTCACCTTTAGAAGCAAGAAGATTTATTTCCATGTTCTCTTCTCTCAGGTTGTGTATTATATCAACATCCTGATAAATTATGCTTCTACCAAATTTGATATTATAATTATTGCTCCAATGCCTATTAGTGGAGCCCAAAAGTGTGTTCACTAATATGGAAGAGTTATATTCAATTGTTTATATATAAATGTTGATAGAGATATAAATATAAATATCATTCAACATTTCATAAGACTCTTCTTGTATCAAGGATCCCTCCCTATAGAAATCCTCAAAATCAAAGATGACAAAACCATGATGGCCCCAAACAATACCACCTCTATGCATGATTCTATTCACACATGATCCATATGTATTCAATTTAAACCCTTGAATTGGTTCCATCTAGCACACCCACAAGCCCAAATCCCTTCTAGTATCTACATACCCCAAGCGAATGAGCTATAAACATGTAGAAAATGGGGTATTCTCTTCTCTTTACATAGTGAACCAATATTTATGGGGGGATAAAGGAATCTATCCTTGAAAAAACAAGTATTAAAAATGGTATTTTGATTATTAACCACATTTTTTCATTCTAGAATTATTAATTTGTGGGTAGAAATAGTAATTCCTCACCACTAATGGAAATAAGTGGTGTAAGTGGTTATGTACACTCATAATTGATCATTTCTCATTCTTGGAGAAGTTAAGATTCCATATAGAATGTGAATGGTAGGAAACCCTAACAAAATCATCTCAAACTATTTAAAATAATATGTTTCATTTATAATAAAGAGGTAAATTAAGGAAATAATGGTTATATAATATAGAAAGGTATATTTCGAGGCTACTCAACAAAGATTAAATCCTAAAAATGTTTCAAAAAAAGGTTGAAAGAAATTATTGAAAGTTTTTTTGTGAAATTTATTGAGTATGATGCTAAAGATAATTCCAGAAACATGTCTCATACGTAATTAAATAAATAATAAGAAGATATAATCATGGATTCAGGAGAATCTCAAAATCTCCTAGACAATGATGATCTTGAAGATGAATCAAAAGAAGTGTGAGTTGATGAAGGGAGTCAATCTATATATCAAATAGGAGTAGAAGTAGAGTTAATATAATAAATATTATTAGACATAAATATTCTCCAAAACATACTCATATAATGATGACAATTTAGAAAAATGATTTTTATCATAGGTATAACCAACTTCTGTAAAATAAGTAGAAAAAGAGGAATCATGTGTGAAATCCATGAAAAAAATGTTGGACTACATTAAAAAACTAATAAAACCTAAGATCATTTGGATATAAATAAAAACATATTATGACTAATATAAAATGGGTCTTCAAAAATAGTCTTGTTAAAAATTAAAGAGTGAACTAATGTGAAGTAAGGATGGTGTGTAAAGGATATGCACTGGTTTAAGGAGTTGATTTTGAGGAAACATTTACTTCAGCTGAATGGATGGAATAAATAAGAATCTTTATTATAGTATATTTTCAATGGAATAAAATAATTTATTAAATAGTTTAAATGATTTCATTTATTAATAGAGTGTTTAATAAAGAATTCTACATTGATTAAACAGTATGCTTTCTTATTATAGATGATAATTAAAAGTTGTGAAGATTGAAAAAGGAATTTCATGGACTAAAGAAAGAACCATATTCTTATTTTTCATGGTGGTATTCATATATGATAAATTTGGAGGTAAATATAGTAGGTTTTGATCCCAAAAACTATGTAAAAATATCATATGAGTTATTTTTCATGGCGATGGAGTAAGTGGATGATATCACTTTTAGTGAAAAAAAGTATAATTCTATTGATAGGTTTGAAATATAATGTGTTCAAAATTTGTGAAGTCTATGATTAGAGAACTAACCTATTTTATTAGGTTCCAATTTTATCAAAATTAACGAAACATATTCATCTCATAGTTTCACTATTCAATATAAGTGTTAAAGATGTTAAGAGTGGAATAATAAAAACTAGATTCAACTCCAATAGTTGTTGGAACATAACTTTGAAAGAATAAAGATAGTAAAGGAGTGGACTTAACAATATATAAAATAATTATTATAATTTTACCCTATATTATGGAAATATGGTTGATATCATCTATGTTATTTGCTTATAAATATAGTATTATAGTTTTCTAAAGAAATAAAATCTCTTTGAAGTAAAGAGGGTAGTGTATTTAGGGGATAATGAATTATGGTTTATATTTAAAGGAAGGAGGAGATTTGGATATGATGGATTACTATGTGTCTAACTGGGCTTGAGAAATTATGTATTGAAAATACATAAGTGGATAAGTTTCATTCATAGGAATAAATTGTGCCAGTTGGCTAAAAATAGGATTTTGTATCCTTATGTGTATAAGAGATGGAATATATTTGATCTACCAACACATGTGAGCACTTGATATAGATGAAATAGTAATTGGAAAATATTCAAAATATTTCATATAAACTGATACCAATTAAGTGTTATAATAAGAGTGTATTGAGTTAACAAAGAATTTGGTCTAACACTCATGCACAAAGTATATTAAGATCATGTGTCACTTTATAAAAGAGAATGTAGAGAACAGTATTTTAAACTATATTTCTTTTTTAACACAGAATCAAGAAGTAGATATCTTTGATAAACCATTGGCTACACTTATATTTGAGAAGAATTGGTTAAACCATGGAGTTCAACCAATATCCTCAACTTGAGAAGGTTTGAAATTCCCCAGTCCCTATATTATAATGCATTACTTTGATATTTTTTCTTAAAAAACTTTATCTTATATTGGGTTTAATAGGATTAGGGGAGACATAATATATATGGAATAGCAGATGAAATATGATTATTTAAGAAAACTAAAGGGATAAAATTATAGACATTGACTTATTTTTTATTGTTTCCAACATCAATAACTAACTCAAGTATTCTTAAAAAAATAATGGCCCTTTAATTAATTATTTTTGAACAATTCCCAATATTAGATATGAAAATATAAGAAACTATTTGAATTTATTATCAAGGGGTTAGAATACATATAAGGGTAGTAATATATACAAGGGGATTATTTCATATTATAGGGATTGAGAAAAAAATCCTTGGGTGATGTATCAACCGTAGCTTGTAATTAGATTTTTTGTAAACTGGAATTTTATTGGAAGTGAAAGTTTAATAATTGAATTTTTATGATGTTGTTGGTATTTTGATGAAGTAACCATATGCCATTCCATTCACAATTCCATGGTGTGTCTGGATAAGACATAGTGGATCAAGAAATTAATATAGTGGATCAATTTTAGGTGTTTTGGAATCCATTTCTTATTAAAAGTATTTTTTTATGACACCACATCATGGTAAATTGAATTTGTAAATGATTTTACTAGACCTAGTGATGTTGAAATGGTGAGATTTCGAAGTCCATACCATATAATGGATTGTTTTAGGATTAGAAAATCCTAATAAAAAATGAAAAGACCTTTCCTAGGCATTTTGATAGTTCATGGTCTGATGAATAGTTTTTTACTTTATCATGATACAATAAAGAACCTAAAATATCTAGGAAATTGTGAGATGATACTTGAAATTGGTGTTTTGAGTATGAATTTTTCCTATGAGAAATTGTGAGACTTATATATTCTATGGTCAAAGTCATTGTGTCTCAAATAAAATACTTTCAAAAATTTTAAAATTCTTCATAGAAATAATGGTACAAAAATAGAAGATATATAAGGAATAAGGTTTTTTACTTTGTCAAAATAAAAGTGTGGTTTTCTAGGAACCAAAATGGGTTGTACTCTATCATGGAGGAAGTAATTTGAATATCAATTTTTCAGTAATTTAAGTGAAAATGAGTAGGTGTAACAAGATCAGGTCATTTTTAAAGGTGATATATCCTCGATAATCACTGCATTAGGGTAATTAGCGAAACATGTTGTGATCAGTCAGATACAGTGTCCTACATAGGTATTTTTTATAGAGGGCATGTTGTGGGGTTTAAAAAACTACAGGTTACATCCAGTTTTTATGATATGGAACTTATTAAATTGATTGGATGTTATGGAATGATTTCTAATAGATATAATCGACATTAATGGTGGGTATTTAATAAGAGATGATTATTTTTTATGCACCCATATTCTTATAGGTGTTTTGATTAAGTAAATATTTTTTTACAAATGTAGGTTATCATTGGGACTTGACCAATGACACATGGGATGCACATTGGTTGAGAGGATGATAGTTATGGATCATCTATACCATTTGGGGTGGTATTATTTCCTATCATATATATTAAATACATATTCATGAATCCTTTCTAGTAATAATATTAATTTAGGTTACCATCATTCAAGTGATTTATTGAAACCATGCACTAATGTGAACATTTATATGTATTAAAAGTTCTCTAATAGTCATTTACTGGTTTATTATACTATATTTTAAATTCTCTCATTTGAGTTCTCAAGAATTTATCACCATTAAGATAAGTAGTAGTTGTTCTGAAGTTGGGATTAGGCCCTTGAGATGGGCTTTCTATTTATCCCTATCAAAAATAATTATAACCTATGTAGTTCGGTGTTGTTTAATAGGATGGGTCATACCTTTTATATTCATGTGTTTAGGATCAGTGTGGTGTCTTTTAAAATCATGAAACCATGAAACAAATAATGTTCCTTTTTGGTTCAAGTGTCTAGGACCTATTACACACGGTTTAATATCATGAAAAATGGATATGTTCTATTCAATTTAAAGTCATGAAACTATGAATACTAGGATAAATGTTCCTATAAATGGTTTGTGTGGGACTTACACATGATCATCCATGTATGGATCATCATATCTATTAGTAACCAAACATCATAGGGTATGTTTAGAATCATAATAGATATGGCCCATTGTAGATGAATGACACGTGGGGGATATGACTCATTGAGGAGAGTATGAATCACATGAGATATAGACTATTGAGGATGGAACTAATAGGGTATATACCCCATTGATAAAAACTGACTCCTAGATAATATTTCCCATTAAGGATGAATTACCTACATGGGATATGACCTATTGAGGAATGTATGACTCTTAGCAGATATGGCCCAATGAGGATAGAACTCACAAAAGATATAAACTATTTACAATAATTGAATCATGGGGATATGTCCCGTTTAGGATGAGTTAATCATAATGGATATATCCCATTGAATAATAAATTTGGTTGTTGGGATTGGACATCAAATACATGTCCTACAAATCCTAATTAATAGGTATTAAAGACCATATCATTTGAGTGACACAATCTAGGTTCATATGGAAGGACTAGCTCATACAGTTTAACATCAGTTGGTAATGATTTTTGGGTCATTAAAGGGGTGATAATGTGAGATAGGATGGGGTTTACACATTTGTGATGCCCTTTTTAGAGGATACAGTCATCTTATGGGTAATATATCCAAGCGATGAAGGGTTAGGACCAACAACTAGTTTGAGGCCCCTGTCCTTTCTGAGAGTAGGAAGGATATGTGTGGGGATTATAGAATTACTTTGTAATATTTTCCAACCTATAATATGACTAGGGTAAAGGTGTTATTTGAGTATTACACCATATTTGATGTCTATATAAGGATATCTATCTCATTAAGTGGATGAAAGTGGTCCCTTAAATGTTGGAGCATACAGGATGTGCAATGTGGGGTAGTTAAGATTAACAACATGATTCAAGAATGGATTTACCAGTGTCCTCATGATATGACACCTTATTATGAATAGAATATGTGATTATAAATACTATAAGGGTTCTATAAATCTTGGTGGTGATCCATGATTGATCTATTATTGAAGGAATTCAATATTGATGGGGTGCATGTTGATGTGTATAGCCTAATCATGAATCATGGGATGTTTTTGACGGAGGCTTGTGTGGATAGGATCCCAATTAAGTGACCTAGGAGAGGATAGTGTCTAGAGAGGAGACCAAATATAAGGCACATTTGACCATGGGCATAGAGTGAATTGGAACATTAGTAGTGATCAGAGTGAACTACCACCCTATTTGGGGGCAAAGGTGAAATCTCTCCCTAGTATGGGATAAGGTGAAAGCTCAACCTAGTATGAAGGGAAGGGTAAATTGTCACTATATTAAGGGTTAGGGAGAAGTATCTCCCTTTTTTGTGTTATAGTAAAGTGTCAACTCAATATGGGGTAGGGCATAGTGTCACCCTACTTGAAGGCTTGGGTGTAGTGTCACCATAGTGAGGAGTCCACAGGATGGGATTCCTTCACCCTAGTCCTTAAGGATCATATTTTAAGTTGTCATTAATGATGTTCTATGTATTAAATTATTCATATGAAGAAAATAAAACTTGTTTCTAATAATTCCTTTAGGTTTTGACTTAATAAGTCACCTGAAAGAGGAAAATAGACTGGGGCAGAGGGAGTAGTTGGTTGGGATTGTAAAGGCCTCTCCATTTTAGGGATACCTATTTGTCTCTTTTTGATACCATTTTGGTACTCTATAATGAGATAATTTGGGTTATTTATAGTAAAAAAGGATACTGGAGCACATATTTGGGCAATTAACTACCTTCATGAATTACTGAGATGAGGTGCCTCATATTGAATGATGACATGGAAGCATGAGATGAGAATAGAGATTAGTATTGTACCAAGAGGATTGATCATGAACATATAGAAAAAGGAACCCAATAATTATTAGGCATGATCTTGGAGACCAGAGTAAAGTAAAGGTGGACATATTCGAAATGCATGTCTTCAGTTTTTGGGGCATACAGGATCATGAAATGGTGAGTTTAATGGATAGAAAACACATCAGGATTATATTTTCAATAATTATTAACCTAATTAAGGCATGATCTAATTCTCCCTATACCTATAATGGATTATGGTTCTCTCTTCTTAGGTGGTCCTTTGACTTTCATATTAAGTGTGACACCTCGACAAAGAAAATTTGGGTTATTATCCTTGGACTTCCATTACCATTCCAAAATAATTAAATTTTACAAATGATAGGAAATATGGAAGGAAGATTTATGTGTTCTAATATTAGAACTATGTCCATGTGTCATCCTGTATCCCTCAAATTTTCATGGAGGTAGACATCTCTAGAAGGTCGGTTGACCTCATTTGGTTTACTGTTGTGGAGGAATTTCATTGGAAATAACCTTTTATCTTTTTGTCGTGGATTTATTTCTGTCCATCATGCAAGAAATTATGGTGTGCCCTATCAGTCTGTAGGTGGAGGAGGAATATGGATAGAGCCTCTGGAGGTAGTGACATAAGTCTGTTCACTGGCTCAGGTGAAGGTCGGATGGAGCAATCTTCTCTGGGTGAATTCAGGGAGAAATATGAGGAAGATATGGTTCATGAAAAAAGTGAATAGGGTAACCTAAAGGTAGTTTATGTTTTATATCCATTATGTAATATCTGGGAAGCCCCAGGGCTAATGAACATGTTCTTTTGGGTTAAGTTGGAGGTGTTGTTTAAAATGTTAATGATATTGTGATCTCAAAATCATGTACCTATGTTTTGGTTGTGCGTGAAGGAAATGGTAAAAAACCATAAAGGGGTTCTTCAAATAATTGTGGAGGGAATTTATATAGATGGTCAAGAGTTAGAGGAGCTAAGGCATGGTTCCAGAAGTCAGATGAATCTGAGAAGGATTGTGACTTGTCTCAACCTAAACAATCACTTTGATAACATGAGTACCGATGGAGGGGTTTATAACACCAATTGTCACTCAAGAGGAGATTCAGATATAGAAACAAGAGGGTATGGTAAAATTCTTCACATTCCAAGGAGGAATAAGGGAAACAAATAAAACAAGGACCTAGGGAGATTCATTTTCTCCAAGAAGTAGAAATAAAAGGGATGAAAGGACTACTCATATCTACCTAGGACGATGGAGGCAGGGTCATCCAAAAAAGGTGGTAATCCAAGGAACTGGATCCCCATACATTGGAAGGTGAAAACAATGATTAAAAAATAGGAGATACTGGAACCCCAGAGAACATCAAGGAGGATTCACATGCTAAGGCTACCTTGGAATATTTGGAAACTCCTCAAGGGGATGGAGAAGAGATCACTGAGGATCGGGATGGAGATAGGCTTATCCAATTAGACGATGAGTGGCTGTAGAAGGTTGTACATCCTCCCAGAAAATAGTAAGAGGTAGGAACTCCTAAAGTCCCTTAGTGATAGGAATCTATGGTTATGGAAAAGAAGGAACTGCTCATGCCCTCGGGTGATGAAATGGTGGAGAATGTTCTGAATATTTAGGCAACATGGGAGAAGTTTGATCAAATAATGGGAAGATTTATCTAAGTGGACACTACTAAAGAAAAATTTGAGTGCATTGAAAAGACTGACTGCATATTGGTTCAAGGCTTGAACATGAGGAAGATTAACAAGGAGTAATATATGAAATATTGAGACTATTTGGCGTATCATTATGAAGAAATATTAAAGGATGATCTTGACTCTTAGGTAAATTGCCTTCCCTAGAAATTTTTAGGGAGATTGATTCCAATCCGATCAAACTTTTATTTAACAAGTTTATAGTTTATTTTAGTGTTCGATCTAGATAGCTTTGAGGGTTCTCACTTTTCCCTCCAAATTTTTTGAAAATATAAAGGTACATTGGTCGTAACCTTGGAACATTCATAGGTTTGAATGCTATTAATAGTTCATTTTATTGGGAATTCTTCACCACCCAGAAAAATTATCCCTACTTTTTAAAAAGGAGTTAAAAAAATGCACCACCCCCATCAGAATTTGATTTGATCAGAATGAATCATATCAAATTATGATGTCTATATGTATCTACCATAAACAATGCATCAAAGGATAACACATGCGATCAGTTAAAGGGGTTAGTGATCCATGTGTGTTGGTACCTATGTGTGTGATGTACGCTATCACCAAAGAAAATGGATACACCTCCTCTATAAATGGTGGGTACCACTTCATTTTCATGAATCCTTGTGACTTTAGTGAAACTTGAAGCTTTAAAATCTATTTTTGCTAAAGTTATTTACCTTACTCAAGGTGATCACCCCATTTTTATTTACTTAGTCAAAAATACATCATCTTGGGAGAACTAGTCTTAGAAAAACTTTCCACTGGGGTGAAAACCCCTAAGAACTAGGGGCTAATTAAAGACACCTAAATTAAGTAAACTAAGAAAGGTAACCTCGGTTAAATTTTTTCCTTTTTAAAATTCTTTTCTCGATTGTTTTCATGCTTGGATCACAACACTCTTAGAGTTATTTAATTTTTATTTCAAATAATTAAGATTTTTGAGCTTCTTATTTTTTGGAAAATATGGCATACAATTTAAACATGGTTTCGAGAATTGAGGTAACTACCCACATTGATTTACTTATCCAAGAATTCAAGCATGGATATTCCAAGAAGTGTTGGCCACATAAGTCTATTATTACACAAATCATGTGAAAACATCCCTATAAATATATAGTGTTTGATTTCATTATGCTATATTGTTATGGACTTCTAAAAAATGTGGACATCCCATGTAACCATTCTAATCTTCTAGACTCCTGGGTCATAGGGTATACCCATTTGGGGAGTGCAAACATATCATCAAGGGAATCATATATCAATGAGAGGGATATCGTTACTATATATATATATATATATCAAAACATCAACATAACCCCCAAATAAGTGTACCTATATATTAGAGATTTAAACACACTATTATTCCTCAATATTCTACTGATTAACCATAGACCAACTCTAATGATGTGTAAAGGATTTGGACCTATGCCCCAGAGGTGGTGTTCCCCAGTGGATGTGGGAATATTATGTTAGAAAAATATGTTTTTAGTTTGATAATTAGTTGAGATTAGTATAAATATATGAATCCAATTGGATTTCACAAAATTATATATATGTGAACACTAACCAATTTCCTAAGTTTCTCATCTGTCAAATCCTATAGAAAAATATGTTCCCCTTGTTCTATAGAGAAGTGGAGATCAGTGTTTGGGATATATACAAGGTATCCATAGAATCAATTATCAAATCCATGTATAATGAATTTTTTCCATCAAATTAATCTTGGAGATAACTCAAATTAATTCCCTCATTGTCTCAAAAATTATTGATAAAGGTAATAAACACGATGGGGAAGGATCCCCATCCATAAATGGGAATTAGTTTTGAAAAATTGATATACATTTTTTTAATCATGTATAGAGATGGACAAACCTTGAAGAATCTAATAGGGTGACCCTCTATGTATTAAAGTAGATTTTTTGGAATGTAATGTCCAAAGTAAAAGAATATCTATAAAAAGGTGTGGGGATGTGGTGTCAACCCTGCAATCCCTCCTAAAACTCGTATTGATAGATTATTTTTTATATAGATATGTGGGTACCTGCTTATGGTACATGATTTTTATAACAGATTATAGATATGTAATTTTATAGTGGAAACTCATTTGATAAAAGGGATTTCTATCATCCATGTAGTATCGGTGCTAGCCAAAATCTACCAGTTTTTGTGGCACATCTATGAAAGAAATTCATCATTCCATATATTGGAAGAATTCCATGTGTAGTGGGAATGGCTAGTGGCACACTTTAACTCATATGATCTCTATAGTGAAGTATAAGTCCCAAAGTATAGATGCATTCCATTTATACATGTCATATCTAGAATCATTCTATTATCATTGAATGGATACAAGGATTTGAATCTCCATGGTCTTCACTCGGAGTACAAATTTATTCCTTATATAAATCCTCCCACTAGCATAATCCTGGATGATAGTAGTGGTAACTATAAAACATTGTTATATAAGATGGTTATGTGGGACTATATTCTGGTAGCCTAGATTAACTGTGATATCATTTGTGAAACTTACACATCATCTCAATTTTTACATCAATTTCAGTGTGTTCAAAATTAATTAGTGGTGCCTCTAACAAAAAACAGTATAGATAAGAACCCACTAATGGAACATAAATTATGGGAAATGATATTCTATGAGGAAAATCAAGTGGAGATAAAGAAATATTCCTGGAATGTTTTCATTACATTGATACAAGGGTATGATTGATCCTATAAATCACTATATCCCAATGAGATATTAAAAAATATAATACCTATAGTTATAAAAACATCATCCCTAAAGATAGGTTAAATGGACTCTAGGAAGTTCCATAAGAAAGCGATAGCTAGTGAAACAAACGTGGGTCTAGATCAACCTTGACCATAGGATTCCCAATAAAATTGCATTAAAAAACTACCACTTCAAGAGTTGAAGTCAAGATTGTCTAGTTGATAATGGCATAGTGATTCCCTAACAGAAAATGAGAGGCCTAAGAAGTAATTAAAGTCAAAGGTTCTCATGTCTTCATCATGACCTAGTGGTGGTTTAATTGATACATCCTTGGATTGCTTGTACCCTGAAGAATCCAACCTAATTGTGGAGGATTGTGGTATTTTTTTCAATTATTTTTGTAAGGATATGGTGGATATCATATAATATATGAGAAGTGTTTTGAATTTTAATGAAATTGATGAAAATATTTTCGGAATTTATAGTTTGGTTTTATAATTAGAAATGAATTGAAATCTTTCTTAGTATTGGATATGTATGATGCACCTAGGAATGAGGCAGAAACATGGAAAATTATGGGATATGTATAATGAAATAATGATATGTATGATTCCCCCAAGAAGTGTAAAATAAACTAAGTAAAAAATTCTTATGATGTTTCAAATGATAAGTATGATGTAGTGATAATATGCACGATGTCCCTGTGAGGTGAATTATAAAATAAACTGAGTACATAATACATAACAAGTTTCAAATGATACATATGATGAATTTTTATGATGTCCTTATGTTCAAAATTTAAAATTGAAAAAGGATTGGATAATATGTAATTATTTTAGAAGATACAAATGATGTTTTATAAGAATAATTCTAAAATACATCTAATTATTATATCATGTGTGAGAAGCACATGAGAGATTGAGGAATACACATGATGTGTTGAATCATAATTCTAAAATACATCAAAGTATAGAATATTATATTTGAAATTTAATATGGTATTTCTAAATATATTGCTGAGTTTTTTGGAAATTGGTTCATCTTATTTAATAAGTGTTATTCTTCAAGTTCATACCACTGATATGTATGATGTTACATGTATTAAGTAAATTTAAATAATTCATAAAATATGAGTTTTCTAAAATAATTTGGACACCAAAATTAGGTGATTATATAATATATTCTACAAGGATTTAAACATCACAATTTTTTAAAAAGAATTTTTATTCAATTTGAGTATAAAGCATCAAACCAAAGGTAATGGTATAATGAAAAGTGGTGGTGGTTCCACGATAGAAGGATCCATTTCATGAAGATTAATTCAGGAAAATATATATCCCATAAGATAATGAATTCAAAATATCATAGATTATATAGAGTTTAAAAATGAAGGAGACATCCTGAGTATCTTATAAATTTAAATAGTGATTCTTATCTTTGATTAAATGATTTTTATTTATAGAATAAAATTAGGGAATTCTACTGACTGGTTTAAAATATATGGTGATTAAACTATTTAAAATTATAGAATTGTTTTATATTTTTTTATGTAAAAAATATTCATACATATTGTGTAAATATAAATGGAATAAATAAATAAGTAAAATGTGTTCAATAATTGAGAAGAATAGAACTTTTTACTTTTTTGTACTGAATAACTTTTTTATTAGAGAGGGAGAATTTAAATAATGTTAACCTATGTTTCATCAATGATTATTTTTATATCTAGGAAAGAACAAATAATTTCTAGACATCTAATGGATTACTATATAAGAGTAATAATGCCATATTTTGTGTGAATGGTATCATGTATGAGTTGATCATTTTGATTGTCTAACAAGGTAGGACTAACATGCATGTTGTTGTAATGATATTGTTCTAGTAGTTAAAGATAATATAATAGGAAGAATATTTTATTATTTTACATTCAGATATCCTACAACATATTTAAGATATTTTTCACAAATAATAGAAAGTATATAGTAATTGAGACTGATGGTTCTATTATAAACAATTATCCATTGTTTTTTTCCTTGTTAGAAATTCATGGATCTACACAAAACTTATTTTTAATACCTATATATACACTATAAAGAGTAAAGTAAGAACACATACCCCCTTTTATAATCACTTTTATTATAGTAATAATCTTGGTATTATATCTCAACTTGATCCTAGAAAGGTGTGGGATCTCAAATTGTGGTCAAACCTTATAAAAAATCAGATGTGTGGTGCATTTGTTTCATTGTATTTTCCTAATGGGTGAGAGAGATTTTATATCAGGAGGATCGAGAACTAAAAAAATCATAGAGGTTTAATTCAAAATAATTTGGAAAAACATATACCATTTATTAACCCCCCCCCCTCTATGTGGTACTCTAATTAATCTGGTAACTTCAATTGGTATATGAGTATTAGTCTCCCTTTGAGATCCTGCCTTTATAAAGAATAGAGAATCGAAATTCAGTGAAAAAAATGGGAGACCCTATTTTTTATCACAATAATGTTAATGAATGGAAGAAATTAATTCTTGATTATTTTCTATCACAAGGTCTCTAGGTTAATGATGTAGTGATAGTGGGTTTTCCACCTCTTGGGAGATATATTTTCATGACATTCACTAATAAAGGAAACGTGGATGTTTATAGGAAAGACAAAAATATAGTTTTTCATTCCTTATCAGATAATTCTACAGTAAATATATGAGCCATGTGACTAGTAAGAGAATAGGGACAAGATATAAAACATGTATGAAGGTAATTTCAATATCAAATAAGTAAAACTAAAAATCTAGAGGGGTAGGTTTGATGACATTAAAATAAATGAGGATGTGATTGTTTTTCACTATTTCACCAGAGTGAATATGATAGTCATCCACATGTGGGATTTGGTGAAGAGTTAGAAGATTCCATTTTCATTAAAAATTAATGAGAAACCTTATAGATAGTTTCAATCTAAATATTTCAGTAATAGAATAAATTTATTATTTTTCCTATAACGAGCTACTTAATACTTATTCTTAATTATGAAATAATGATATCTCTAGTTTTTAAGAAAATGGGTAAAGAAGAGTTGGAATTCAAATCCATGAACAACTTGAAGAAAAAGGAGGAGGAAGTTGTATCCTCTAGTGATTTGGATAAATATGATAAGTGATGAGAATTTCAAAAAAAATTATCACATTTATTTTTGAAAAGCTAAATATAAGTAAAGGAAAATAGAATAGAAAACCTCCACTCAAGTTATTAAATTGTGGGGGAATTGTAAAATTTAAAGTAAAATTTCAAAGGAAGAAAATTATAAAGCATTAAGATAAGGGAAAATAATATTTTCTTTAAATAAAGGCTAAAGAAATTGGTTCCAAAGAATACAGTAAGACTGGTGAGGAAAAAATAAAATTTTCATAAAGAAGTAAATTTTGTTTTTTAAGTAAGGAAGAAGGTTACAACTCTTCTTCAAGTATTTTAGAAGATTAATTTGTTGGTTAAGCCAGTAATTTAATGGAATATAATGAGAATAAAAAATAAATTTCAAATAGTAAAGAGTGAGTTGAAGAATACAACATGGAATATTGTTAATGACTAATATTTAAGTATGGCTTGAAATTAACAAAGAGCATAATAAGGAAGTAAAATCCCTGAATAAAGAGTTTTTAATGTTGAAAAGGATACATTGATGAATTAAAAAATAAAGATAATGATCATTTCAAAGGCCTCAAGGTTCAAAGGAAACCAGATATGTGGTTTATCAGTGGATATCGGAAGTACATGGCAGAGATTAGGCTAGGTAAATCTGCATCGTGCATCAGGGTCTTCATTATTTTCTGCAATAACAGGAATGCAAGGTTTTGGTTAGAAGTGGTGTGCTTGGATCTAGAAGTGTGGAGACTTTGGATTCAACGTAGTTGTAGTGTCACTATGACTTCATATCGGATTTATTTTCATATTCTCTCTTTGTGGTGCCAATAGTCTTCATCTCGGTCTGAAATTTATGGATCAGGTTCATGGTGATCTTCATCCCCAGTGGCGATGCATGATGATGTGGTGGGTTTGAGGTTTCTTGGTTTATCAATGGTATACTAGAGATCAATAATGTGGTTGAGGTTCTTATTCCTCATCAAGTATCAACAAGGGTTGGAAGCATCCTCTTTTTCTTGCAGAAGTTATTGATAGTGGCTCGAAATCAATGGCTCGTGACGGCTAATAGACAGTGATTCAAGATATTGTGGGACAATCCTCATTAATGATGGATCAAATTGAATATTTATAGAGGTGTCATAATGGTAGCATATATGTGGTATGATGGTAGCAAGAGGGAGGTTGAAAGTAGATCACGGTAAAATAGGGGTGATAGTAGATGATCGGGGTGTGGTAGTGGGGAGAAAAATGGAAGTAGGGATGCCAGACTGGTAGATTTTTGGATAGAATAGTTGTGGATTAATGGTGGTAGGTATGCTATTTTTATGGAAGTAATGCAGGGGAGTGGAAGAAGTAGAATGTGAGGCATGGTAGAAGCATGGGATTGGAAGTGTGCTACCTTTTATGTAAGGGGGAACAAGAGCCTGTGATCTGTTTTCTCAATGGTAGCTAGTGTGAGTGATGTTATCATGGGTGTGCTCTGTTATCATCATACAGTGGAATAAAGGATAGTAGATCAAGAAAAAAGGTAGATTGATTCTAACAGTAGCATGAATAGTAGCATGAATGGTAGGAGAGTGCTACTATTTTGAGTTTCTAGTGCTAGAATTTCCCAAGTAGTAGCACCCTTTTTTTATGTGCCTGCATTTTAAAAAATATTTTTAGTGACATTTTATAATAAATTAAATAAATAAATAAAATAATCAAAATCTCATTTCTAATCTCTGATCCATTATTATAAAAATTAATTTAAATCATTTTCAATTGAATCAATTTTAAAAAAAAGATTTAAAATTCACAATTTTTTGTTTAAAATCAATTTAATTTCTGTATTTTCTATTAAATTCAAAAATTAATAAAACAATTCAACTCAAAAAAAATTATTCCATTCAAAATTTTAACTCTAGGTTAAATATTTAAAATTTAAATAATTTTTAAAAATAAATTACAATTTCTATGTTTCTTCAAAGTCATTAAATGACATTTCAATTTAACACGAAATTAAATAAATAAATAAAAATAGTTATTTGTGCCAATTATCAATTAAGTTCCAAATTTTTGAAGGTCAAAAAATATCACTATTTTAAAAAGGTGTTTTAATTTATTAGGGATATTTTCAAAGAATAATAGTCAAACGTGTTAAAATTTTTAGCTCGCATCACTCCCCACACTTGAGCTATTTCACTCCCGGAAAATATTTTTAATGAATTCAATTAATTCAAAACGAAAAAAAAAATCAACCTCTCTAAATTTAAATATACATAAAAAAATGGAAAAAATCACAGAATTATCCTCTATTAAATTTTTGATTCCTCGTATGTGATTTCAATTCACTCATCACTTGATTTTAATCAAAATTCCAAGTTCATGGGTGGATTGAATATGATTTAAGTTTAATAAAAGTTTTAATAAGAATCACTTCCATTTATCACTATCTTCTTTGTTTCTCAAACCGGAGTTTGATTTTATACTTTATTAATACAAATACAATGATTTTTTTAAAGTCATTTTTCCCTTTTATGGGTTCAATATTCACGTCACATAAATGAATTCATTTTTAATTTAGACACTAATACATTTTTTTACTATGAATTTTTCCCAACCATGTATGCGTGAGACACTGTGAAAAGTCATTTATTAAAAGGTACATAAGGATATGTGTACACACTATATCATTTTCTCGGAGATCCATTATGGGTTCCCAATTATTCATTTTAATCCAATTTCAATGTAATTATATCAATTTTATTTTATTTGTATCTCTAAGGTGTTCTTTCTCATAGATTTCAAGTTACCTTGTATTATGTTCAAAATTACTAGTTACCTCATGTTATAAAATTGATTCCATAAAAATATTTTTAGTCACACTCCATTTCCTAGTTCTACAACCAAACTTATTTAAAGCCGATTACCAATTTCACTCAGTAATAATATATGTCACACGATTTTAGAACTAGTTGATTCTTCTAATTTTTGCATTAAATTTTCAAACTAGGTAGGTCAGAATTGATATTCAATAACATTTTGAAAAAAATAAAAAATGTCTTTAAGTTATATTTATAGTTTTTATCTAATGAAAAAACATCTTCTTTATATATAGTTTTTTGTTATTTATTTATTATTTATTTAAAATCTAAATAATATAAACTTAAATAAACTATATATAGATTGATGATTTTTTTTATTTTTTTTATTTTTTATAAATTAAATACATAAAATAAATTTATTTTAAAAAAAGGAATTTAGAATATTTTCAAATAGAGCATTTTTTCTTGTTTTTTTATTTACTTATAGATATACTAGGTACTTACTAAAAACAGTGAAAATTTTTCCTTGGTGGCTAAAAGAGTGAAAAAAATACAGTTAAATCTAATTCTAAACATGATTTAATCCCCTCCCCCACACTTATTTTTCGCTACCTTTTTAAGTTCTAACAAATGTGCACAAAAAAATTACATTTATTAAATACTAACAAAAGGATTGATACAAATTGGTATTTATTTCACAGTAAGTTTGAGTGAAGCTCTCCCTTCTTTGATTTGTGGAAATCCTTGAACTAACCTCGTCAGTTATATCAAATTAGGGAAATACTATAGAAAAATAAAATTAAACATTAGAAAAACATTTATTAAAAATCAAGCTAAAGAGGGTGAAAAGGAAATGGGAAAGAAAATAGGCATGGGTTATCCCTACCAAGGGGGTGTAGTTAGACTTTATACTATAAAATAGTCTGGAGGTCATCCCTAATACATTGGTTGGTGGGGTTTCTGTGGTAAGAACCGCCACATAATATTTTGGTTTTAGCTCTTTATCTTCAAGTCTTCTTAGAGGTCCCTTTCAAGATTGTACTTCATTTCTACCTTCTCATCAGTGTGATTTACTTGGTAAGGTGGTTAGGGAAAGATGATGCATGGGGTATCCTTGGGTTATTCCATATTGTTTATAGCTTCTTATTCGTCCTATATCTCCTCCACTTATGCTACTTCATAGTATTCAGAAAAGGGGAAGTCTATAGGAAATTCAAATTGAAAAAATTTATAGCATGTTGTGTTTAAATCAAAATATACCCCTTCATATATAGTATCTTGTACTTTTATTTCCTTATAGGGGACACTAGTGATTCTTGTTCTACTATTGTGTATCCCTCCAATTTATTTTCTTGGTAATGTTAAGGGAGTAGTTACTTTTCCACATGTCGCATAGAATCTTCATCTTCAGCAGTCACTTCTCTTATGGTATCTTCTTTCAATTATTCAAAACTAGATTCAAGTATTCTGTCAAAGTAATATTAATCTTTCTCTTCCTATTAATCATCTTGGGTAGTCTCATCCTTAATTTCTAGAAACATCAGTTTCTTTTCTAATATTTCTAGCTCTAATTTTTCTTTAAGGGTAGCTTCCATTGGTTCTTCAACTTTTGTATCTAGGGATAGTGAAAATGATGCCAGTTCTGGAATCTGAAAATTAGGGATATCAAGTTATAGAATATATTTTTAAAAAATTAATGGGATTAAGGATTTGTTTCTTCCCTAAAATGACCTAGGTAAAAACTCTTATTTCTCATGAAACACCATTGGAATGTCATTTTTAATTCACATGGCTTTTGATTCTTCAATTCCATCCTAAAATCAGTATCCATCACATCCTTCTACTTCGTCATCTATGTAGGGAATCAGTGAGGATGATTCTGTTAAATTATAAATATGGAAATTAGAATATAATTAACCTTTCACAAAAATTAAAATATGATGATATTAGTTCAGTTTTAGATCCCTCAATAGTTTTAGCATATCTGTCATTCTCTAGGTACAATGCCTCTTTTAATTTATCTTTTCTAGATGAGGTCAGTAGTGGTCATTCCATCCATTATTCAAATGGGTGATCATTTACTTCATCATAATTGTTTATAGTCTGTAATAATTTTAGATTATTTGGTTTTATTTACAAAAAGAAGGACATTAGAAAACAATTGGTTTTAAATAAAATCAGAGACATAAAATTTCAAAAGAAATTTTTCATAAAGTTTTTTGACTTTGTAGTTCTTTTCTTGGTACACCATTTTCAAGGATGATGTGTTCAATATTAGACTGTGTAATATTTTTTTATTTTAAAAAATTTACCCCTCCTCTTGAATATATTATTTCAAAAATACCAGTGGATCTTACTCTCAACTTATTTTTGTTTCCTTTTCTCTACAAGTACTTGTAAGATTGTAGAAATTGTAAGATAGATTCAACTCAACTCCTTAATCATTTCTCTATGTTAATATAATTATTGGTTGTATTTCATTTTAAAATCCTCTATCATAGATGAGTTTCTCTAAATTTCCTCTAGTGTAAGTTATTATTTAGTTTGATGGTGTGGGGGAGCATGTTATTGATGGTAGTCAGTTCTATTCATGTAGTAGCTTCCATTGTCCCACTCATTCATGAATACATAAGTTTCTTATTGGTTTTTCCATTGATATATCATCTCCAATGAATCATATGGGAATATGTAATATAAGTATCACTACTGGAAAAAAGGCCTATACCCACGGTTCAAAACCGTGGGTATAGCCCCCAAAACCGTGGGTATAGGCTATACCCACAGTTTTGGGAACCGTGGGCTGGAACGCCGTCGGTATAGGTCCCCAGCCTATACCCATGGTTTTCCAAAACCGTGGGTATAGGTGTTCTGCCACCGTGTCAACAAAACATTCCCAATTGCCACGGTGTCAATGGCTTTTACCCACGGTTTCAAAACCGTGGGTATAGATCCTAAAATAAAGCCGCAGGCGGGTTTCGATCCCACGACCTCTTCGCTGCAAAGTACCGCGTCTACCACTACCCTACTATCAATTATGTGTATATATATATATATTTAGTTAAATATAGTTATATAAACCGTGGGTATAGAGGGAAGAACCGTAGGTATAGGACTCCCACCAAAAAAAAATCTTTCCCGCGGAAAAAAAAAATTTCCCGCGCACACATGGGAAACCTATACCCACGGTTTTTCAAAACTGTGGGTATAGGTTTTTTATCCTATACCTATCCCCACGGTTCTCCTCAAAACCGTGGGGATAGGTACCCCTATACCCACGGTTCTTGAAAACCGTGGGTATAGGTCAATTTTCAAGACCTATCCCCACGGTTTTGGAAAACCGTGGGGATAGACCCCCCTATGCCCACGGTTTTTGAAAACCGTGGGTACAGGTCTTGAAAATTGACCTATACCCACGGTTTTCCAAAACCGTGGGTATAGGGGGTACCTATCTCCACGGTTTTGAGGAAAACCGTGGGGATAGGTCCATTTTCCAGTAGTGTATATGTGAGGATACATTAATGAATGGTATCACTATAATGCTTATACTAGTTTGAGAAAAATATAAAGCAGAAAAAAACAAATAAATATAGGAAAAACAAAAAACAATTAATTAAAAATGTTTGAAAATAGTGAAAAATCGACCCTTACTCCAAAGTAATGATACTGAGTTGATCATATACGAGTCATGGTCCACAGTCAAATATAATTTCTATTTTACTCTTAATGTATCCTATTATATAATCAGGGTATTCTATCAAAGATAAGGGTTTGGGAGTATCATTATCCTTTCACTTATGTAACTTTTTTATTTTTCTTATTTGATTAAAAAATTTAGAGATTATGATTGTTTTTTTGGTTTCTTATTTGATGAAAACAGGGAAGAAAAAATGAAATTGCAGGAAAAAATTAGTATAAGAAAGGCAGACTCCCATGGATTCAACCTTATAATTATTTCATATCCCATTAAATTTAAACCTTCAATTGTGTTCACTATATATGAAAATCGTATATTCATAGCCTCATTTCTTAAATTGTGTGAAATAGCATTACACTCAAGGATAAAATCATAAGTGATAACCTCATCACTCACTAAAATTTGTCAAAATCAATATCTCATCCTACTGTCAGATCACTACTCTCATCGTATAGTATTATTCCAAATAGTGGGAGAGAAAAACTATTAAGTAGTGTGAAAGGAAATCACATGGAAAAATACATGAGGTATGATCATCTCCTCAAACTCTCAGTATCTATAATTCCCTAAAAAATATAAAGAGTGTGGTTGGGTGTGCGCACACAACATCACAGTTTTTTATCCATGGGTGATCCTTGGCTTAACCTCAATTATTGGTGAGATCTTGAAAGATCACAAGACTTAAAAGTTTATGAGAAAAATGAATAATAGTGGGAGAGGAAAATAACACTATTTAATAAAATAATAGAACAAAAATTATAATTGAAAGTTAAATTACTAAAAGGATAATTATAGAGAAAATAAAAAATTAACTACTATCGAAAAATGATAAATATATCTACTGGTAGAGGGATAAACTTATTTATAGATGTAAACCTACTTCATCCTCATATTTATTGTTGATTATAACCTATTATAAAGATTCCAATTGTTACAGTCGATGGTCTAGGAAGATTTATCTAGAAAAATATTTTTTATTGTTTCCAGCTCAGACATTCATCCAATGATCAAACTCTATGCACCATCGAGTGAAGAATGAAATGAATTGGTGTGTCATATATCTAATAATAAATTTGTTACTTATAATAGTGTTATTTTTAAGAGTTATTTGTGCAAGAAATTGGGCCTACTTAATTGTGATTGATCCATATAATGTTGGTACACATCCATGCTAGGTTTGAAACTCAAACGTTGTGTCGTAGAACCATCAAACATAAAAAATGGTGACTAGTTTGTTAATTTATTATATATATATATATATATTATTTTATATATATATATATATCATTTTATTTTTTACTTCTTTTTTCTTATATTTTTTCCTTTTCCGGATTGTGGTGATCCCCTTGTTCAGATGGAGCAGTCTCGATGCTCAAGGGGGGTCTTTGTTCCCTCCTTTGTGAGTTCATGGGAAATGGGGTTTATAGGTGATTGGAAATTTGGTTAGTGGGTGGATCATGGAAGGATTATAGTGATATTCATCTAGGGATATCATCATTGTGTATCAGCATCATCCTCGATAGAAAAAGGCACTTGAGGTTTTGGTCATAAGCGACACGCTTGGATCTAGAAGTGTGGTGGATTTGGATTTAGTGTGGTGGAGGTAGCACCATGACTTTGGATCGAATTAATTTTCTTATTCTCCCTTAGTGGTGGTGGATTCTCTTCATCTCATCATGAATGGTGTGAATCTAATTATTTATGTTCACTGTCCATAGTGGTGGCACATGATAATGTAGTGGTTCAAGGCTTTCTGGTTCATCAATGGCACACTAGAGATCAAAAACATGGCCAGGGTTACTATTCCTCCTAAATATTCAATAGTTTACTCAAGCATCTTCTGTGAGTCATGAAAAATCCATGTGAGATATAGATTGTGGTGCGGCATCGATGGCTTACAATAGGTGGTTTGGGATCTTGTGGGACAAGATTCATCAATGGTGGATCAAGAAGAATCTATGTGGTGGTGGTGGTGATATTTTAGCATGGATTTCATTAAATGGTAGTAAGAGGTAGGTTGGAATTAGATCATGGTGAAACAACGGTGATAAAAGATAATAAAGGTGTGGCAATGGGGAGAGAAACAGAAACAGGAATGTTAGACATGTAGATTTCTGACTGGAATGCTTGCATCTTAGTGGTGAAAGATGATTTGTTTTGGAGGTAGCATATTAAGGGAGTGGTGGTAATAGAATTCAATGTAGAGAAGAAGAAAGGGTGTGGAAGAGTGATATCATTGTATCAGGGTGGAATGGTATCCTTTCTTCTATTTTTTGAATAGTATCTAGGTGTGAGTGATGATACCCTGGGTGTGCTCTGCTATCGTCAGGAAGTAGAATAGAGGATGGCAGGTTAGGAAAAATAGTAAATGGATTCTAATGATAGAATAAACATTATAAATAATGGTACTATAGTGATACCATTAGTATTTTTTAGTGATATAGTTTCCGTCAAGATAACATTATTTTTTTATGTGGCTGCATTTAAAAAAAGAAACATATTTTACTAAATTTTTTATTAAGAAAATAAATAGACAAAATAATTGAAATATCATTTACAACCTGTAATAAACCATTATCCATATTGAATTAAATAATTTTCAATTTAATCAATTCTAGAAAAAAAAATTTCTAAGATTTAAAATTCAAAATTTCTTTTTGTTTAAAATCAATTCAATGATTTTATTTATCATTAAATTCAAAAATGAATATAATAATTAATCTCAAAAAAATAAATCCATTCAAAATTGTAATTCTAGATTAAATATTTTCAATTTAAATATTTTTTAAAAATTAATCATAATTTTTATTTTTCTTCCAATTCATTGAATGGATTTTTGATTAACTAAAAAACAGAATAAATCAATAAAAACAGTTATTTGATCCAATTATAAATTAAGTTTCCAATTTCATAAGGTTAAAAAATATCACAAATTTTACTTTGTATTTTAATTTATTAGAACTAGTGGAAAAATGTTTAACACATCAGCATTTTTCACGTCAGTTCTATATAACTAACGTGAAAAGCTGTAATGATTGATATATAACATCGGTTATTTGATAACCAATGTTATATATCGATCAGGATCCATATTTTACGTATATTATTTTATAACCAATGTAAAATATACGGAGATTATCTTTTTCACGTCGGTTATATAATAACCGACGTGAAAATAGAATCTGGCGTGCTTTATCACGTTGGTTATAAAATAACCAACGTGATAAAGGAAATCTTAGCACTTTATCAGGTCGGTTATTTTATAACTGACGTGATGAGGGAAAGCTTGGCGCTTTACCACGTCAGTTATAAAAAACCGACATGATAAAGCCAATCTCAACAATTTATCACATCGGTAGAAAGCGACATATATCACGTCCATTATGAAATAAAAGATGTGATAAATAGTTTTCTACATCGGTTATTAAATAACTGACTTTAAAAAAATTAAAATAATAGTTTATCATGGCGGTTATTAAATAATAGATGTGATAAATCTTTTAAATGATTTATCGCACCCTGTATTCAATCATTCTGTGTTTTCTTCGATCGGGCAACCTACGACTCATCTATATCATGTGGAAAACCTAGAATCGATTCATCGAATTCATGCCCTCCAGCCTCATTTTTTCAACATCATTCTTTATATTTATTATTATCAGATCTATCAGGTCGTCTCACAACACTCAAGTAATCCTTACACAACTCATTTTTAGTTTTTTTCCCGTGCTTCCCTAAACTAATTTGTTGAGATGTTATTTTTCTTTTTTCTTGAAACCATGGTCAGTTTCATAGTGTTAATCTATACCATGATAAATTTTTTCTGGTTAAATAAATCTATGGAAGTGATTTCAAGAAAGTTTACTATTTCTGTGTGTTCTATCATGTGTGTGTGCACGTACAAGGGGTTTCCAATGGGGTGGGGGGCTGTGCAAGTGGGTGGGGGTTTCCAGGGGGGTGGGTGGGCTCTCCAATTGGGTGGGGTGTCCAGGGGTGTCAAAGGGGGTGGGGGTGGTGTCCATGGGGTTACGGGGGCTGTCCAAGGGGGTGGGGTGTTCAAGGGGGTGCGGGAATGTCAAAGGGGGTGGGGTGGTGTCCAGGGTGTGGGGTCAGTCCAGGGGTGGGGGTGTCTAGGGAGGTTGGGTGGGTTGTCCAGTTGGGTGTGGGTGTCCAGGGGGTGTCAAAGGAGTTGGGGTGGGGTCCAAGGGGTCTGGGGGATGTCCAGAGGGTTGGGTGTGTCTAAGGGGGTGTGGGGGATGTCAAATGGGGTGGGGTGGTGTCCAGGGTGTGGGGGAAGTCCAGGGGTGTGGGGGTGTCCAGGGGGGTTGGGCGGGCTATCCAGTTGGGTGGGGGTGTCCAGGGGGTGTCAAAGGTGGTAGGGTGGTGTCTAGGGGGTGTGGGGGGTGTACAAGGGGTTTGGGATGTCCAAGGGGGTGTGGAGGATGTCAAAGGGGGTGGGGGTGGTGTCCAGGGGTGGGGGCTGTCTAGAGGGTTCGGGGGGCTGTCTAGAGGGTTGGGGATGTCCAGGTGGGTGTCTAAGGGGGTAGGAGGTGGGGGGTAGTGTCCAGGAGGGGTGGGTTGTCCAAGGGGGTGGGGGCTATCTAGAGGTATGGGGGGTTGTCCAGGGGTGGGGTGTCCAGAGGGGTGGGGGCTGCCCAAGGGGGTGGTGGTGTCCAGGGGGTGTCCAAGGGGGTGGGGGTGGTGACCAAGGGGGTGGGGGATAAGTGTCATTTGGGATTAACTATTGCATCGTGGTTTGTGAGATTATGACATGATGATTGTATTTTTTCATGGATATTAGGCTATAATTTATTAGGGTTGTTTACTCCAATTTTCTATCAACCATTGTAGGCCCCATGGTTTTCTTGGATTCCATATAATTTCCTTAAATAAGTTACTTATTCCATGTTCTTCTTCCTTTATTATTTGTTTCTGTTTTTTTTCTTCATCTACTTCTTCTTCTCCTTCATTCCTTCTATTATTATTGATTTTAGGTCATTTTTAAATTGATGGTTTAATATTAATCAATGTGTTCTTGGGTTATTAGAAGGGGTGGGGGTGTCCAAGGGGGTGGGGGCTGTCTAGATGGGTGGGGGACATCCAGGGGTGGGGGCTGTCCAGAGGGATGGGGGTTGTCCAAGGGGGTGGTGGTGTCTATGGGGTGTCCAAGGGGGTGGGGGGCTCTCTAGAGGGGTGGGGGCTGTCCAGGGGGTGGCGAGATGTCCAGAGGGGTGGGGGGCTATCCAAGGGGGGGGTGTCCAGGGGGTGTCCAAGGGGGTGGGGGTGGTGTCCAGGGGGTGGGGGTTTTCCAAGGGGTGGTGGTGTCCAGGGGGTGACCAAGGGGGTGGGGTGGGGGTGGTTTTCCAAGGGGGTGGGGGTGGTGTCCACGGGGTGGGGGTGGTGTCCAATGGGGTAGGGGTGTCCAGAGGGTGGGGTGGTGTCCAAGGGGGTGGGGGTGATGTTCAGGGGTGGGGGTGGTGTCCAGGGGGTGGGGTCTGTTTAGAGGGGTGGGGGGTTGTCCAGAGGTTTCAAATCATTAGGATCTATGTAATTTTCAGTAGTGAATGTATACATATTTTAATATTTATACTTCATATTTATTTTTTACGGAAGGGTGAATTTGTTAACAAGTTGCACCAGGATATATTCTTTGTGAACCTTAAGAAGAAAGGATCCAAGAGGAATTTAAAAATGTTATATCAAACTATATTTTCTTTTTAAAATCATATTCAAGCATATTTTTTTAAATACGCATATATTTGTTTTATATTTCAAAATTATTTTACATTCAAATTATGATGTTTTTCATACAAAAATATATCTGTCTTATCTAAAAAACATGTATAATTATGATATTCATTATAGGTAATAATGGGTCAAGTTGGATTACGGAACATCGAATGAGAAATGAATATAAGGAAGATGTTGATTCCATTTTAGAATTTGCTAAACGAAATGAACCAAGTAGTGACATTTGTTTCTGTCCATGCATGAAATGTTTGAAAATGAGGAAGTTGTAAAGTAGAGAGATAAAATATCATCTGATTTGTCATGGTTTTAATCTGAGTCATAGCCCTTGGATTTGGTATGGTGAAACTGGACGGAATGTCACTGATGATGATGATTCACAAGATGGTGACTCTGATAGAATTGAAGAAATGATTCGCAATATTGCAGTAGAAAAAAATTGAGATAGAACCGACAGTTTTGCGTCTATATGGTGATGCTAAAAAACCATTATATCCCAGTTGTAAAGATTTTACGGTTTTCTTGGAATTGTTATGATTGATTTAGCTGTAGGCGAAACATGGATGGAGTGACAGAAGTTTTATAGAGCTGCTACAATTGATGAAATACATTTTTCAAAAAGATAACGATCTTCCAGATTCACATTATAAGGCCAAGAAAATATTATGTCCGATGGGGTTGGGATACAAGAAAATACATGCTTGTCCGAATGATTTTATGATATATAGGAAGGAATATGAATTTCTGTTAGAGTGTCCAAAATGTGGGACATCATGGTATAAGGTGAAATAAAAATCGCAGGCTGATGTAGAGATTACAAAGATCCCTACATCGGTATTTTGGTATCTTCCTATAATTCATCGTTTCAAATGTTTATTTGAAAATTTACATAATGAAAAAAGGTTAATATGGCATGATGATGAGTGGTTATGTGATGGAAAAATATGCCATCTAGCTGATTGTCCACAATGGAAGAAAATTGATGAGCAGTATACTACATTTGGAAATGAAATTAGAAATCCCATACTAGGGTTGTGCATAGATGGGATGAATCCATACTGAACCCTCAGTAGCACACATAGTTCATGGACTGTTTTATTGGTAATTTACAAACTCTCTCCTGAAGTTTGTATGAAGCACAAATATGTCGTGTTGAGTATAATGATCTCTGGTCCGAAGCAACATGGC
This sequence comes from Viscum album, assembly GCA_963277665.1. NCBI lineage: Eukaryota > Viridiplantae > Streptophyta > Magnoliopsida > Santalales > Viscaceae > Viscum > Viscum album. Next base: position 1,231,223,420 of record OY728135.1, on the reverse strand, counting down.
AATGATATTGATGTTTTCTTATCACCTTTGATCGATGATTTGAAAATTTTATGGGAAGATGGTATTAGGGTGTATGATTATTATAAAATGGAATATTTTCCACTGTATATAGTGCTTTTGTTCACTATAAATGACTTCCCAGCATATAAAAATTTGTCTAGATACAATGTTAAAGGGAATAAAGCATGTACAATTTTCAAAAAACAGATGTCATATTTTCAATTGCATCATGGGAGTATAATAGTGTACATGGGTCATCGAATGTTTTTTCCAATGGATCACTCTTATAGAAGACTAAAAAGGCATTCAATGGCTCCCAAGAATTTGATATTGCTCCAGAACCTTTATCCCTTGATCTTTATTTTGAGAGGGTGAAAAACCTTGATGTGACATTAGGAAAGACACAGAAATCTTGTAATGATAGACATATTTGGAAGAAAATGTCAGTATTTTTTGTGCTACCAGATTGGAGATATCATGAAGTTAAACATAATATTTATGTCACGTACGTGGAGAAGAATATATGTGATAGCTTGATTGGAACATTGTTAGATATTAAATTCAAGAAAAAATATGGGTTGAATGCAAGATTAGACTTACTATCAATGGGAATACGTTTGGAGTTAACTCCCACTTCTAATGGAAGAAGAACATTTCTTCCCCCGGCTTGTCATACATTATCGAAGAGGGAGAAAATTAGCTTTTTTCAGTGTGTTCATGATATCAAAGTGCCTCAAGATTATTCTTCAAATGTAAAAAAAAATTGTCTCATTAAAGGACTTAAAGTTGATAGGTATGAATTCTCATGATTTTCACTTCATGATGCAACAACTTCTACCAGTTGCATTGCGTGGAATATTTCCCATCCGTGTCAGAAAGACTATAATGAAGTTGTGTTATTTTTTCAATTCAATTTGTAATAAGGTGATTGATGTGAATGCTTTGAACATTTTTTAAAAGGATTCAATTTGTTTACTTTGTCAATTGGAAATGTATTTTCCTCCAACATTTTTTGATATAATGGTGCATTTAATGATTCATATAGTTCGAGAAATAAAGCTTTGTGGACCTGTATATCTTCGTTGGATGTATCCTTTTGAAAGGTGTATGAAAATATTGAAGGGGTATATTAAGAATCCATATTGACCAGAAGCCTCCATTATTTAAAAGTATATTTCTGAGGAGGTTGTAGAGTTTTGTACGAGCTACTTGGCTATGGTGCAGCACATAGGTTTTCCTCCATCTCTCTATGAACGAGTTAATAATGAGGGAAAGGGGATTCGTGGCTTGAAAGTCAAATCATTGTCAGCTGAACAGATGAAGAAGTTAGACTCATACATCTTGAATAACATAGCTGATGCTCAACCGTATATCACATTGTATATTAATGAGTTGAAACAATGTCATCCAAAGAAGAAAGAAATGTGGATTTTGAATGAGCACAAAAAAAATCTGTCATGGTTTAAAAAGATCGTGTTTGGTAGATCAGATGTATCAGATACATTAAAATGGATAGTGGGTGGTCCATGTTTAAACGTGATAACATGGTCCGGTTATGACATTAATGGCTAAACATTTTATACGAAATCTCAGGACAACAGAAGTGCAGTTCAGAATAGTGGTGTATTGGTGTTTGCAGAAGCAATTCATTTTTCGAGTGCTAAGGACAAAAACCCAATTTCTGCATCAATTGAATATTATGGAGTGATTGAATACATATGGGAGGTGGATTACTTTAAAATTAAAGTTCTTGTTTTTAACTGTAAATGGTTTATCGGTAACAAAAGTGTCATACATGATGAATTTGGAATGACAGTTGTTAATTTGAATTGATTATAAGACAAGGCTGATTCTTTTATAATGGAAACACATGAAAAACAAATTTTCTATGTAGTATATCAATCCGATATGCAGTGGGATGTTGTTTTATAAGAGAAAAAACAATATGTTGGTGAGGATAAACTTGATGAAAATGTTGATTTATATGAGATCCTGAATTCCATGGAAATATTAACAGAACATAATGATGAGCATGTTGAAGACATGGTTTGTGCCATAAGGAACGATCACGATGAAGGAATTTGGGAAAGCAATCCTTTTTTACATTCCTAAAATTATAGGTAACATTTGTTTATTTCTTGTTTACATTTATTATTTTCATAAAATGGTAGATATTGTAAGTTTTTTCATTATTAAAACATGTATTAAAATAAAATAAGTATAAGTTTTTGTTTGTTTTCATTTTGTTTAGTTTACTTTATCATGTTTACCATTACATTAATTATATATCTATTGTTTTTGTTCATTGACAATTACTTTACCATGTTTACCATTTTACCAGGTTTACCATGTTTTAATTTTGTTTAGTTTACTTTATCATGTTTACCATTACATAAATTATATATCTATTATTTTTGTTTCATGAAAATTACTTTACCATGTTTACCAGGTTTACTATGTTTACCATGTTTACCATCATGACCATATTTACCATCTTTACCATTTTTTAACATGCTTACCATATTAACCTTGTTTACTATTACATAACATAGTACAATTTTCTATTTTTTATTACAGTTGTATTAAAATATTTGAATTTCTATATTTGTGAACTAATGTTTTTCCTTTGATTTGAAGGATAATGAAAGATCAATCAATTGATCAACCACATGATTCTAGAGATGATAATATTGGTCATACCTCTGGGGGGAACATTCACATTCTCCTCTTGATGTTCTCCAATCTTCCTCATGTGCTCCCATTACTACAAAGAGTTCAAGAGTTGGTAAACGTGAGTGCACACATTTTCCAAAATTATCACTTTTCTGTACGCAGGATTAGAGGATACTCATTGAGTTTGATGAGGATTATATTCCAAGAGGTCCAAATTCAAAATATTTTAAGATTTTTGTAACAACTTAGGGTAAGATAAAAGTAAGCATTTTGTATGATGACTGGATAAGTGTGGACAAAGCGATAATCTCTCAGTTGTGGGAGACGATTTCGGTAAGATCTTTTGTTATTGTTTGCCTATTATTTAAATTTTTCAAGTATATATAATATGTTTAACCTCTTCTTTATCAGATGAAATTTGATATTCCTGACACTCGAGGAGTCAGGAAGAAATGCTTATCGATGGCTTCCAGGAGATGGAAAGATTTCAAATCAACCCTCACATCTAATTTCATTTTTTTTCATAGGAGTCATGAAAATCCATGTTGTGAATATCCTTTCATAGATGAAGACACATGAAGGCAGATATGTTGAAATTAGAATAAAATATTCATTTTTGTTAAGGAAAATGTAAAATTTTATAATATTTCTTATATAAATGATCTTATTACTATTTTCTTAATGATTTCTTATTCTAAATTTATAACAAACAAGGAAATTCAATCAGGATATCCAATCTAAAAATGTATACCCTCATAGTTTATCTTGGGGAGGGTATACATTATTGGAAGAACAAATGATGGTGGAAAAATTACAAAAACAAAGAGTTGAGTCTTCAAGCTCTGGAGAGGTGTCCCCTCCATCCCCTCCATCTAGACATGAAAAATGGAAGAGATCTTGGATGGGAAAAAAGGAAAATATCTTTTAGAAGATTTGATAATCGTAGCCGAGAGGATTGTAAGATATCTATTTTATTTATTTAAGTTAACTATTTTCTTCATATAATTTCAATAATTATAGAAATGTTTATTTAATTAATACAGGATTCTCTTGAGGATCAGAACTCACATGGGGTATTTACAGCTACTGGGAGGCAAGATATTTTATCTGTAGCATTTGGAAAGCCCGAACATCCTGGTTGTGTATGAGGATATCCGGAAGGTGTATTGGTAAGAAAAGTGTTTCCACGTTCTTCAACTACTTACGATGAGGGTGTTTATAAAACAAATAGAATCCTTGGTGTCTGAAGTTCATAATATTAATGTGATGATGGAAGAAAAGATTAGAGCATCGGTATAGTCTATGTTTGCAGACATGAAAATACAATTTCAGAATGTAGCTCCCACTCCTCCACCACCCCCTGCAGACCCCATTATTTATCATCCACCTCCTCCAGTAGCTCCCACTCCCCCACGTTAGCCCGCGGACCCCATTTTTTATCCTACTCATCTGACGCAGCTTCCTACTTATTGAGAGTTGTATATTGATGATCCTCAACATATTACAGTTGCATATGGGTTGGTATATTTTATAGGAGATACATTTCATCATCAACAATTAGAGGTAGAGAATAAGAGGGTCACTGTACATGATATTATAGATAGATCATCTCGAGTACCATTACCTACAGATGAGGTGATGATAGTTTGACATAGTATCGGCCATTTTTTAATTTGGACATCCAGAATTCTTCAACTAATTACCATAGAGGTATGTATGTTGTATCTTCTATTTTATTTTTGTATTAAAGTTTTATCCTTTGAAAACAAATATATTTTTCTATTTATTTTTACAGGAATACTTCAAAGGTAAAGAAATACTGTATAGACAACAACAAAGACAAATGGATATGACATAAGATACAGATTCTAGTAGTTTTGACATATTGTCTAGATATTCAAATTTTTTGGCATATCATTATTAGTTTCCAATGGAAGCTCATGTTTTTGGACGTGCAATAACTGTGGGGATTATGAAATCTGATATCATGGAGCTTGTTAGTGGAGATAAGTTGGGCATCAATGTGGTGCAAATTTTTTCCATGTAAGTCTTAACACCTTTTCCCTACGTTATATTTATTAAACATTTTTACTTATGTTTGTTTTTTATTAGGTATATTTATAACATTTGTGATAAGAATGAGAAGACATATGTGTTTTGGTTCATGGACCCGCATTTGATTTCCCCTAAAGCATGTGCATTGGATGAGGAACAAATAATTCTGTATATTGCTGAAAGACTTGAACAGAATATAGTCACACAATGTTGGATGAGGCCTTTTTGTGAGAGGTATGAAACACATATCTCTCAAAGAGTTTATTATCTTTTTACATAAAAAACCACTAACATTAACTTTTCTTTTATCTGTGATCATTGGATGTTATGGGGTTTTCTCCAAGGGAGAAGACACTTTATTGGATATTCTCTATCCGTGGTGATTTGCGGGAAAGTTTTAAGAAAATGTTGGAAAATTGAGTTTCAATTTCTCAATAGTTTTATATATTATAATGAATTTTAAATTTATCCCATTCGTATTATTTTCTAATAGGGGATGGGTCTACTTTCGAAAAATCACAAAGAAAAAGAGTGTGAAGATCAAATATGTAAATGTAAAGGTAAATATCCATTTATAATTTGTACTTTTTGATTTATTACATAAAAATAATATATTGAATTTACACTCATTCAAATAGAATTGTCATGAACAACAAGGCGTCATCGAATGTGGATATTATTTGTTAAGATTTATGTATGAAATAATAACAACTGGGATAGTTGTGAACTTTGACCTGGTAATATTTCCTTTTAAACTTTTCCATAATATTTCATTTGATTTATTCATTATACACATTAACTAATATCCTAGTAATTTGTATCTATTTGATGACCCTCAACCCTATAGTTCTCAAGACGTCAAACACTTACAAGTGTAATGGTCAAATTATTTTACAGGTTTGACTGAATTTTAGTTGTTTGTAGTGTAAAATGTAATTTTGAATATTTTCATTGTAATTGTGTTTTTGGTAGTCATTTATGTTGGATTTAGTTTTTTTAATTTTACATTGTAAGTTTTGAATGTTATATATTTGAATGTTTAATTTTTCTCTACTTCTTGTTTTGGTCTACTTATGATGGTTTTTTTGGTATGGATTCTGGTCTGGGGGGAGGGGTTCCAACGGTGTGGGGGTTTTCAATGGGGTGGGGGTATCCAGGGGTGTGGGAGGGTTTTCCGGTGGGGTGGGGGTGTCCTGGGTGTCCATGAGAGTGGGTGGCATTCCAGGGGGTGGGAGCATTTCCATGGGGGTTGAAGGGTTGTCCAGGGAAGTAGGTGGTTTTCCAGCTTTGTGGGGGTGTCTTGTGGGGTGAGGGGGTTTCCAGGGGTGTGAGAGGGTTGTCCAGTGGGGTGGGGGGCTGTCTGCTAGGGTGGGGGGGCCTAGGGTGTCCATGGGGATGGGGGCAGTCCAGGGGTGTGGGAGAGTAGGTGCCGCCATCCCTCAGAGGGATGAACGCCGCTGGAAGGTACTCATCACTCCCACATGTAAAATATTTTGAGAGCTCAAGATTCACATGTTGGAGTGATCAGTATCTTCCAGTGGCATGCCCCCCCCTCCCCGAGGGATGGCGGTGCCTCCTCTCCCAACACCTGTTGTCCAGGGGCTGTCTAGGGGGTGGGGGCAGTCCAGGGTGTGGGGGGTGTCCAGGGGTGTGGTGGGGGATGTCCAGTGGGGTGGGGGGTTCTAGTCTAGTTTTGGTCGGGTTTTGGTCTGGGGGAATCCAGTGAGGTGGGGGGTCCAGGGGTGTGGTGGGGGCTGTCCAATGAGGTGGAAGGGTGTCCATGAGGGTGGGAGGGGTGTCTAGGCAAGTGGGGGGATGTCCAGGGGTGTGGGTGTAGTCCCGGGGGTGGGGGCAGTCCAGGGGTGTGGGGGTGTCTAGGTGGGTGGGGGGTTGTCCAGGGGTGTGGGGGCTGTCCATGGGGTGGGGGCAGTCCAAGGGTATGGGGTGTGTCCAGGGGTGTGGGGTGTATAGGGGTTTGGGGGATATTTTGGGGTGGGGGAAGTCCAGGGGTGTGGGGTTGTCCAGGAGGGTGGGGTGTAGTCCCAGGGGTGGGGGCAGTCTAGGGGTGTTGGAGAGGAGGTGTCTCTATCCCTCAGGGGGATGAACGCCCCTGGAAGGTACTCATCACTCCCAAATGTGAAACATTTTGAGAGATCAATCTTCGCATGGGAGTGATGAGTACCTTCCTGCAGCGTTCCCCCCGAGGTATGGTGGCGCCTCCTCTCCCAACACCAGCTGTCCAGGGGTGGTCCAGGTGGTGGGGGTACTCTAGGGGTGTGGGGGTGTCCAGGGGTGTGGTGGGGATTTTCAGTGGGGTGGGGGTGTCCAGGAGGGTGTGAGGGATGTCTAGGTGAGTGGGGGGATGTCCAGGTGGTGTTAAGGGGTGTGGGGCGCAGTCTCGGGGGTGGGAGGGCAGTCCAGGGGTGTGGGGGGTGTCCAGGACGGTGGGGGGTTTTCCATGGGTGTGGGGGTTGTCTAGGGGGTGGGGGTCGTCCATGGGTGTGGGGGGGATGTCCAGGGGTGTCTAGGAGGGTGGGGGCAGTCCTGGGGGTGGGGTCAGTCCAGGGGTGTGGGGGCAGTCCCAGGGGTGTGGGGAAGTCCAGGGGTGTGGGAGAGGAGGCATTGCCATCCCTTGAGGGGCGGAACGCTGCTGGAAGGTACTCATCACTCCCAAATGTGAAACATTTTGAGAGCTCAAGCTTCGTATGTGGTAGTGATGAGTACCTTCCAGCGGCGTTCCCCTCGAGGGATGGCGACACCTCCTCTCAAAACACTAGCTGTCCAGGGGCTGTCCAGGGGGTGGGGGCAGTCCAAGGGTGTGGAAGGTGTGTCTAGGGGTGTGGTGGGGGTTGTCCAGTGGGGTGGGGGTTATGGTCTGGTTTTGGTCGGGTTTTGGTCTGGGGGTGTCCAGTGAGGTGGGGGTGTCTAGGGTTGGGGTGGGGGTGTCCAGTGAGGTGGGAGGGTGTCCAGGAGGGTGGGAGGGATGTCTACGTGAGTGGGGGGATGATCAGGGGTGTCTAGGGATGTGGGGGGCAGTCCCGGGGTGGGGCAGTCTAGGGGTGTGTGGGTGTCCAGGAGGGTGGGAGGGTGTCCGGGGGTGTGGGGGCTGTCCAGGGGGTGGGGGAAGTCCAAGGGTGTGGGGAGATGTTCAGGGGGTGTCCAAGAGGGTGGGGGCACTCTCGGGGGTGGGGGAAGTCCAGGGGTGTGGGGGTGTCCAGGAGGTTGGGGGTTGTCCGGGGTGTGGGGGCCTATCCAGGGGGTGGGGTAGTCTAGGGGTGTGGGGGGTTTCTAGAAGGGTGGGAGTCCATCCTGGGGGTGGGGGAAGTCCAGGGTTGTTGGGGGTGTCCAGGAGGGTGGGGGGTTGTCCAGGGGTGTGGGTGTTGTCCAGTGGGTGGGGCAGTATAGGGGTGTGGGGGTGTCCAGGGGTGTGGGGGTGTCCAGGGGTGTGGGGGTGTCCAGGGGTGTGGGGGGTGTCGAGGAGGGTGGGGGCAGTCCCGGGGGTTAGGGGAAGTCTAGGGGTGGGGGGGTCCAGGAGGGTGGGTTTTTCCAGGGGTGTGGGGGTTGTCTAGGGGGTGGTGGGGCAGTCAAGGGGTGTGCGGGTGTCCAGGAGGGTGGGGGTTGTCCAAGGGTGTTGGGGGTTATCCATGGGGTGGGGGAAGTCCCGGGGTGTGGGGGTGTCCAGGGGTGTGGGGGGCTGTCCAATGGGGTGAGGGGGTTCTGGTCTGTTTTTGGTAATTTTTTTGTCAGATTTAGGGGTGTGGGAGGGTTGTCCATGGGTGTGGGAGTGTTGCCCAGCGGGTGGGGGGTATACAGGAGGGTGGGGTTGTCTAGGGGTACGGGGGGCTGTCCAGGGGGAGGTGGGGATGTCCAGGGGTGTGGGGGTTGTCCAGGAGGTGGGGTCTGTTTAGGGGTGTGGGGGGTGTCCAGGGGTGTGGTGGGGTGGGGGTCTGGTCTGTTCCAGTCTGTTTTTGGTATGATTTTTCTCTGTTTCAGGTTATTTGGTTGGGCATAGCAGTGGTTTGGGTTTAAAAAAAATGTTTTTTAGGTCGGTTATTTCATAACCGACGTAAAAAATACATTGGTATTTTTTATAACATCGATTATTTGGAATCCAATGTAATAACTTCATGGAGAATAGTTTTTACGTTGGTTATATTATAACTGACATAATAAAGTGAAATGGAAAGTCTTTTATGTCGGTTATTTTATAACTGGTGTCGTAGATAAGTTTTTACATCGGTTATTATATAACCAACATTGAAAACCGCTTGGAAGACATGTTTATCACGTCGGTTATATTAATAACTGACGTCATAAATGCTTTAGAAGAGTGCTTTATGATGTCGGTTATATAATAACCGACGTGAAAGGGATTATATCACATCTTTTATGAAATAATAGATGCACAAAATGCATTGGTATTTGTTATAACATCATTTATTTGGAAACCGACATAACAACTTCATGGGAAATGGTTTTTACGTCGGTTATGAAAGAACTGACGTAATAAAGTTAAATGGATAGTCTTCTACATCGATTATAAAATAACAGACGTCGTAGATAAGTTTTTACATCGGTTATTATATAATTGACATTGAAAACCACTTGGCCGACAGGTTTTTCACGTCATTTATATTAATAATCAATGTGATAAACTCTTCGAAAGAGTGCTTTATGACGTCGGTTATATAATAACCGACCTGATAGGGTTTATATCACGTCGGTTATGAAATAACCGATGTCATAAATCACTCCTCCGAACTGTTTTCCACATCTGGTTTTTATCAACCGACGTCAAAAATGTTTCGTATTTGTGTTTTTCATGTCGGTTGTAAAATAACTGACATAAAAAACTCTGTTTATAACGTCTCCTATAATAACGTCATCCAAAATCCAATGTTAAAAATAAAAAATAACTGTCATAAAAAACGTTTTCTGCACTAGTGTAGAGGTATTTTCAAAGAATAAAAGACAAAAAATGTTGATAATTTCATCTCACATCAAGAATTGAGGGGAATCTATCTAGAGGATATAAGTATCAATCCTGTGAAAAAATATATTGTTAATGGAATTTCATCTATAGTACCTATACAAAATAGATTTTATTTCTTATAGGTTATATGTGGAAGATGTGGCCAGTAAGGTCAGTATGTATAAGGGTGAATGACCTTACTTCTAGGTAAAAACCAATAGGCTAATAGTGAAAGTACGACTTATAGTATAAATAAGATAGATAAGTCACTCATTTTGGAGGTGACTCTTAAAACTAGAATGAGGATCTAGCCATGGATCCTTGAAAATAGATTCCCATCACATATGACTGAGGATACCAAGTTCTTGGAAAATATTAAAGAGATTAATGGTGGTCTTGTGACCTTTAGAAATTAGACTCCTTGAAAATTAAGGGAATTGGGATTGTTGATATCTGGTGAGAAACTTACCTCATCTAAAGAGATAAATATTGGAAATTTTTCAAACATTTCAAAAAGAAAAAACCGCACAAGACCACCATTAAAGGGTTGAAATCCAATCTAAAATTCCACTTGTGATGATACATTCAGATCTATATATACCCATGAAACATACTTCTACTAAGGTGGATTTTATTTCAACACATTTACTGATGATTTTATTGAAATTAAAAAAAGATATATTCATAAATCACAAATCAAAGGAAGTGGATATGTTTAAGATTTTTAAGAGAATAGTTGAGAAAAATTGGGTATATGCATCAATAAATTCATATGTAACAATGGGAAAGAGTTTAAAAATAGATCATTTGAATATTATCTTCAAAATTTTGGTATTAAAAATTATTATAGAAATCCTTATACACCCCTTCTAAATGGATTAGTGGAGAGGATAAATAGAATTTTGGTATAGATGGGGAGAACCATGTTGGTAAAACACAACCTCTCAAAATATTACTGGAGAGAGGTTATTTTCATATCTTTCCATATTAAAAATATGTTCCTATTAAGACTAGACTCTAACATGACATCTTATGAGATGTGGTACAAGAAAAATTCCATTGTATATTATTATAGGGTGATTTTTAGTACCTATATTAAGAAGATTAAAAGTAAACAATTTGGGAAAGTTTGATAAAAAGACTATGGAAGGAATCGTTTTGTGATATATATCCAATGTAAAGAGGTAAATATACTATGATAAAAGACATTCAAAATTGGTTTTCTAATTATATGTAAAAAATCATTAAAAATAAATCTAAGATCAATGTTCTATATGTAGCAGATTTCGAGAATTTAGTTTATGAAATGAGATGAATTCTAGAAAAAGTAGTGAGGAAAATGTTATGTTTGAGCCACATATAGAAAATATAGAATCTAATCAGACTGGGGAATAGGAGGAGGCTTTTAAAAAATAAAAATAGAATTATTAGAATTTAAAGAAACATGTGAGATATAAAATATCCTTGGAAATCATAGTTCTCCAATTTATACGAAAAAAATACTAATATGTGAGAATAAAACACCTATAATTTGTCAAATTAAACAATATTTAGTGGATGAATCTATCTATCATGGATAATATATTAAATATAAGAATGAGGAACTGGACCAAATAAAGAAGAATTTCACTTGGGATATTGATCTAAACCAAATGATAAAAATATTATTTGGAGTAAGTTGGTATTTAAAAATAAATTAAATGACATGGGAGAAGCTGTAAGGAACAAGGCCAGATTTTTTTTCAATGTATTATCATAAGTTGATGTGTTTATTTTGAATATTACTTTTCTCATAATATAACATTACAGGATATATTAATTTTTTTTAGCATTTTGAGATTGTATGTAGTATAAATTTTATTAAATGGATGTCAAATCAGCCTTCTGGAATAGTAATATAAAAGAAAAAGTATACATTGAGGAACATAAAGGATTAATTCTTAGTAATGGTGGATCTAAGTTATGTAAGTTGATGAAGAACTTATATGGATTAAATATGTCCACTGATATATTTATAATAAACTTTTTCAACACTAAAGTTTTGATCACATTTATATCATGTTTCACTTCATCAAGTAAATGGTTACCAATTATGATATTAAGCTGGAATTTACTCCCAACTGAGACTAATTTATAGATATATTCACCGAGTCTATGCCTAATGATGGTTTTGATACTATAAGGTTGAAAATGAATGTTCAGACCTTCCCTATCTCTTAATTTACATTCATAGGTACCCTTCACATAGATTTTGATTGTGTTTTAAAAAACTTAGAAAAAGGGAACAACTCTTTTTTACAAAGGGGTGGGATAAGCTCCCTATAATCAGTTTTCTTTTCAATATCTATGAGATATTATTATTGTTTAAAAGTGAAGTTTTATAATAGGTGAGTTCATTGATTGAGGGAAAAGGTATTCACATTAATTTTCATATTATTACTTCTCATTTGATGGATGAGATTCTCTCAAAAACCCTACATGATATTATGGTGTGGTTTCAAAACTCGTATCACGTGAGATTGGATATAATTTTATGTCTCTTGAGTAAAGTTTATTTTTGGAATGTATTTAACAAGGTTGAAAACAAATCTAAATCTGGATATTAAAGAGCCTAATGGAAATATTGATGATTGACTTATTTATAGTCACCTATCAATGTAACACTATGGAGTATATGATAAGATATATGTGAAGTGTTTTTTAATTTTTATAAAATAGATTATATATTTTTAGGTACACTAGAGTTTGGTTTTTGAATTTCAGAAAATTTTAAATCTATCTAATTAATGGATATGTATGATGCACCTGTGAATATGAAAGAAAAATAGACAATTCTCAGATCTGTATGATGCAATGACAATATGTGTGATATCCCTATGAGGTGAAGTATAAAAAACTATATATATAATGATTAAGAAGTTTTAGATAATATGTAAAATGTAATTATGATACATATTATGTCATTGTGATTTGAAACAAAAAATCAAATAATTATAGAATGTGTAAGAAGTTTCAGATGATTTGTACTACGAATAAGTATGATATACTTATGAGAAGAAATAAGAAATTAAAACTTATTAATTGATACATAAGACTTTCAAATGATACATTTGATGTTATTCTATAATAATTCTAAAATTTTTATAATTCCTGAATCTTACGTGAGAAGCACTAGAGAGACAGAGGAATACATATAATGTGTTACGTCAAAATTTTGAAATGTGGAAAACGACAATATATAATATATGAAATATAAGATGGCATTTCTGAATATATTGATAATTATTTTTCAAATATATTAATCTTAAATAGTAGTTTATATGTTTTAGGTTTATACTAATAATACATATGATGTTATAAATATTACATAAATTAAAATTCTTGGTAAAATGTGATTTTTTCTAATAATATGGACATTGATATTAGATGATGCTATTAATTATTCTTTAATTATTTAAACATCAAAACTACATGAAATGAATTGATATTAAACGTGAGTATAAAGAATCAAAATTATGTAAATTTTTTATATAACATAATTATTTTTTGTAGGTCGAAGTAGAGTAAAATGGAAAGAGAGGGAGAATTACCCTTAAGAGTTTAAATAAAAACAATCTAAGTTTAGAAAATTATTTATAAAATATTGACTAAATTAAAAACTTTATATGAGAGAAAAAAATCAAAAAAATTTCAAATAATATAATTTAATATAATAATATAAAAATAATAATAAAACAAATAGTTATTTGAGAATAAATTGATTAAGTATATTTGATGGAATAAATAAATGATTAAATTGATGAATTAAAGTGAAAAATAAATTAAATTAAGGAAATTATATAAGTTCAAAATTTTGGTAATAAATTTTGGAAATAAATCTAAAATATATCCAATATCTACCACCTCAATCACTTGAGGATTTAATGTGTTATTCCCTTGACTTTAACAACATCTAATATACTAAAATTTTCTCTTTGTTTTTAGGATGTATCAATAAATTGGATTTATAATAGACACTATCTCTTTAATATGAAATATTGAAACCTTACATAGAATACACCCTTGACTATTTTACAAAAATTATAAAAAAAATCAAAGTCCTTAACTTTAACGGTAGTGAGAACAAAAATTTGAAGAAGGTGGAATATTAGAGGATTTCTAGGAAGTGACCACTTTGTAGTACAGATTGATTCTCTATAATGAATATGATGAACACTGGAAGATAATGATAATAATAAATAGAGTGAAGATATATTAAAATTTTCATACATTCTGGATTTTATATGAGTGTAAATGGAATGGAGAGGAATTTGAGAGAGATTTTATGATCATAGAACATTACTGTTAGAGATTGTAAGGGATGGTATATTTCCAAGGACAAAAATTTCACTATTTATTGGATTTAAAAGCATCAATAACCTTTTCAAATTTTCCATGGGTCATTAAACCATTAAATACCAGGTGTAATGAAATTTTTTATACTATTAAAAGTTGGTTTAATCATAGGATCTTACGGTGTGGTCAAATTATTTATGTTGTAAAGGTAATATTTATTAAAATGAGCTTAGAGATGTAGTGTAGAGTCTTATAAGAAATTTTATAAGTTCTTTCAATTTTGTGGTAGTTTCGGTATAGCCTTTGAATTGTAGCATAGAATACTTATGTGGTGTAAACATTTACCTTATACTGCATCCTTACCTAATATTGTTACATATAAGGATTGACTATGGTGTGAAAACCAAGGTTTTTTCTAGGATATTTGGAGTGTAATTTGTACTTAAATAAAATTATATAGTCTATGGTATGGTCTTTGTTACAAGATACTAATTCCAATTCTAAGACTTTTTACAATTTGGTTTTAAGTGTTGTGTTGTGGTAATGTTATGAATCTCAAAGGCCTTCTTTTAGTCTGGGAATTTCACACAATTATCTCATTAATTATATCAATAATACTTCAAATATCTTTCAATATTTTAACATTATGTTATTAAACATAGTTTCACAATACTTCTATGAAAAATTAAAAACACTTTAAAGAGTTTTTGTTATCCTAAAACTTAAATAATGGTGAGAAACACAAAAATCTCCCCATTTTGATGATCAAAAACACTTTAATTAAATTTAAAATAAGAATAAACAAGATCAAAATTAAAAAGTTCTTGAGTAATCATGACTTCTCTCCATTTTGAAAATAAAAAACTTCTCCCACAAACAACATGAAATCTTTTAAATACTGATATGCTTCTTACCACAAACACTTTTCCCCCTTAACATAAAATTTTTCACAATAATATTTCTCCACCTTTGAAATTATCCAAAATGTTTCAAATATGGGGTTCGATAATAAAGGGAAATAATATTTTAAACTATAATTATCACTATTAAGGATCTTTTGAGAGAGAAAAAAAATAAAATTAAAAAAAAGATATTTTAAAAGGAAAATTTTATAATGAGTGGATTTCAATAAATCTTAAATGAAAAAAAAAACAAATAAATTTTGAAAAACATTTTTAAAATATATTTCAAAATATCACAGTAGATAAATAAATTATTAAAAGAAATTTATAAAAATATTTCTCTTCTAGGATCATTTTGGTATTAAAAAGATTAAATCCATCTCAAATAATGCATCCAGAAAGTTAAAAAAATCATATATAATAAAAATATATATGAAGAAAAAATATTAAAATTTAAAAAAATAACTCCATGATTAAGGTTTATAATAGTTTGAGTTAATAAACAATTGAAAATTCCCTAGGAGTGTCAGACGAGGTGTCTAGTAAAGGTGCACTACTCATGCCTAAGATGGAGAAAGTGTTAAAAACCCAATAAACTCTATTTAGGATAAAATTCCTGTGTGAAACTTCAAAAAAACCACATCAATTTGTTTATATATACACAAGAATTTTTTCTTATAGTATCACACTCTCATAAATTTATAAAAAATATAAAAAATTTGATAACACGTTTTCTTTTAAAAGAGAAGGATAAATATTTTGTAAAATAAATTTTATAACGAAAAAAAAATATTAATATTTAAATGAGTCAAATATAATTATCGCAATATATTCATACCCAACTCCCTTTTAATGAAGACAAATCAATAAATATTAACTGAGTTAGTGAAGATATCGGCAAGTTAATGTTTTGTACAAAAAAATAAAATAATGATATCATTGTTTTAAAACTTATCTAAGAGATAAGTGGTGTATTAGATCAATTTTCTTTGTGTGATAATGTTATATAGTGTTTGTATAGGTACTTATCATAATATTGTTGTCACAACTAATTGGGATGATATAATATGTCAGCACAAAGTCCCAGAGAGTATGTTTCATCTATATAATTTTGGCACAATAACTTTTATTGGTTGTGTGTTCTACTTAAGATATATAAAAAAGAACATAGTTTTTCTTATTAATACTCCATGAGATAAAGTATTTTTATAGTAGATTAAAATTTCTACCATTAATTTTCTTATCTAGTTGGAATCCTCCATTATCAACATAAAAAAAACAAAAAAAATCAAACAATGTTTCCTTGGGATAAAAAATCCAAGATTTTTAGTTCCTTTCAAATAATGAAAATTTCTTTTAAGGGATTTTAAAAGATAATACTTTGGATTTAATTTAAAATTATCTGAATTTCCATGCTTTTATGTTCTTCACAAGTGTGGTTGTAGCCTATCATTTTCTACATGATGTCCTCAGTGATGACCTATGATTTAGAGGAAGTTGCTTTGGTGAGTCCTGATAATTTTTTTTCTGAGTTCTCCCATGTCCTTGTGGGTATGTTTTTTAGGTAGTTCTTGTCAGTTTATTTTATTTTAAAAATTCTCCTGCTAGTATAAACATATTTTAACTTGTGTAATCACCTTCCTTTTACATTTTTGTTTAATAAATTTTTGGGAGCATGGGTTCTACTCATGATCCGCGTCATTCTGTTAATACACTAAACATGATGTCTATTCGGGTTTTAGTAAGTTAATTTATACTTCTAATCATACATAAATAAACAATTTTATTAACTATCTCACCGGATTCATCCAATTTTACTTACAATTTATACTCATGGCTGTTATAATTTTATTATCATGATCTATCTGAAACATATTAATAATTTTAGTATTGTATTTACATCGGTTTAAAAATTTTCCGTTCAAATTTTATAAAAATTGAAAACTAAGGAATAATTCATGTTGTCCAATCAAACTCATTTCAAAATCTTTATTGATTAAATTTAAAAAATCAACACAAATATTTTCTTTAGTTGTTCCAAAAATAATATCTTCAAAATAAATTTGAACAATAAGTAAATCATTTTAAAAAAAATAGAAAAAGGGGGGAATAACTTTTTAATATTTTAAAAGAATTTGATAAAATAAATTTTGTTAACATCTCATTACAATCCAATGGGTATTTTTTAAACCATAAAGAGATTTGTTCAACTTTAAAACATTATTTGGAAAGTAGTATTTTTAAAACTCTGTGGTTGTTCTAAAAAATAATTTTCTAAAATAAAACCATTTAAAAATAGCTTTTAAAATCCATTTGAAAATGTTTAAAATTAAAATTAGTGGTGAATTCCAATAAGATTATAATAGATTCTAGTTGTTCTACTAGTTTAAAGGTTTCATCATAATCAATACCTTAGCTCGTATTATACTCTTTAGAATTAATTTGAGTCTTTTCAAAACTGGTATTTCCATTATCTTCATGTTTGTTTCGAAAAAACCCCTTAGTTTTAATGATAGGATGATTATTGAGATGGTCCATGAGAATCCAAATATTGTTCCTTTCATATTAGTCCAACTTTTATTTCATGGAAAGTATCTAATTTTTATCATTAATAGCTTCATCAATGGAATAAGGTTCAAGTTGAGAGAGAAAATCATGATGTTCAACCTCATTTAAGAATAGCCTTCTAGCATGAGTTATAGATTTTAATTCATCAATAAAATTCTTGATATAATGTTATTTGGATTTAATCCAAGACTTGGGTAAAAGAGTAAATGGGGGTTCTATAACATCTTAAATTTCTTTATAAGATTAAGGTTTAGGAAAGGTCAAACTAGGCTGGTCAACATTATCATCACTTTGGGGATTTTATTTAAGAATATTTTCATAGAATTTGATATGAATAGACTCTTATAGGTTATTGGGCCTATTATTGAATACTTAAAAGGATTTACTTGAGTTTGATAACTTAATGAAGACACTGTCATCAAATTTATGGTAAAAATTTCCTAGATTATTCTTGATAATAAGGGTAAAGCATTTATAGTTGAATAAATTAAATAATCCAGCTTTTGGAATTTTACCTTTCTAAAGTTCATAAGAAATTTTCCTTCAGATGAGTCTTATTAAGTAATAGTTAAGGATAAATAAATAATTATTGACCACCTTTTCAAAAAAATAATTTAGTAAGGGAAAACCCATTCAATAGAGTATTAGGCATTTCTTGGATGTCTCTATTTCATCTTTCAATAACCCCATTTTGTTGAGGTGTTATAAGAGTATAAAAAGAGTGATAATAACCTTTAAAAGTAAAAAACTCATCAAATTATTTATATTCAAAAAATATACCATTTTCTTTTATAATGGAAAAGAGTTTGTAGAATTTTTCAACTTTTACTTTCCTCTAAAAGTTGATAAATACATTAAAAGCCTCACTCTTATGAGGATTGCACTTGTTCTTGGTTCGATCCCGAAGGTGAGAAGTCTGTGAAACTATGATTGACCACTCGGAACAAGCCCCAGAGGAGGATTCGGAGCTGACGGTTCATTTTTGCAGTGCTTTATAGATATGGTTGTTGAGAGGGTATGGCGTCAGCCATCAGATCGGGCATGTGCTTTGAAACAGGACACTTGCTCACCGGATAGCCCTACAATGGTGGAGAGTTTTATCATGATCAAGTTATTGGGAGGGGTGTTCCTTGTTGTTAGTCTGGTTTTACACTTTTTTTCATTCGGATGTGATTTGTCTTAAGTTCGTGATGTTTGTTTGAGTTTCCCCCCTTTTTCCCTTAAAATGGGGTTTTGTCAAAATAATAAAATTTTGAAGGCCTTAGGGTCATTGGACGGATGGAGTTGAACTAAAAAGTTCAATGTGTAATATTTATAAAGATTTAGATATGGAAACAAGGTTTTTAGGTTTAAAATAAGACTTCTGTTTCTTTATTAGTTGAAAGGGTTAACAAAATAAGTTATCGTTAAAAGAAATTTTCAAAACAATTTATACTAGTCGATTATGATTAAGTGTTATGAGAGAGTGAATATTTGAATGACCTAGATACGGATTCCAAATATGAGATTAATTATCATGAGAACTTAAATAATTAATATTTTTAATTGTAAGATATTTTAAATCTATAATATAAACATTTTAAAATCGAGGTGCGGTAAGTACAAGCTTTCCTTTAGAATTAAAAACATTACAAAAAAAACATTTTTAAATGTAATTTTAAAACTTTTATCACACAATTAAATAATACTTAATATATTATGCTTTTATACTTTGATAAAAAAAACATTATTAATTAGAGTTTAGTTATATATAATAATCATATTATACCAATAATTTTCATTTTGAATCATCTCTAAAAGTGACAAGTCCTCCATCAAAGATTTTGAGATGATTAAATTTGGAAGGATCACCACACATAATCCTTAATTACCTACTATCCATATTCCATGTATCATCACAGGTTTTTTTCTTATTCCATAAAAAATTAAGAAACTATAACTTTTCTTACCCATATCTTGGGTCCACTTGAGTTATCCAATAAAGGTTTTGGAATAAAAAAAATTTTATAGAAAGGTTTTCCCTTAGAAATATTATAAGAGAGATGAATACTTTTTGATCTACCATATCTATACTTTTTATAATTTTATTCATAAATAATGTGGCTAAAATTATTTTAATAATTAAAATTTTTATTTTAATAAATTCCCTTTATAAAAGTAGTATATTTATAATTTTTGTGATAACTAGATTATTTGGAAAACCAAAACTATAGTGACTTTTAATAGGATATTGAGATCCTAAAATATTATTAAAATATTCTACCACTTAGGTAAAATGATAAAGAGTATTTTTGAGATCATTAATTTTAAATTTTAAATTTTTAACACTTGGTCATTATTTTAACTTTAAAACAAAATCCACTTTTTCTTTAAAAAATTGATATTTTTCATAAACAACATGATTTTGTTTCATTTAAAGATCTTAGAATTTTGAAATAATATTAAAAAAAATTAATGTTAATTTTTAAAATGAATAGGATGTTAATAATTTATAGAAGAAGTTGAATAAGTAAAAGAGTAAGGATAATAAGGAAAAAGAGAGTGAGTAATGTTAGAACTAACCTCAATTCCTTCATAAACATGTGCCATGAGACACTTATGACTATCATATCATGATTCATTTGCTGAAATTGAGTCATCACTAGCGATCCAAGTTTAAACCTATAGATCTTCTTTTCTTTTGACTTTTTATTGTTCAAGGGGAAATATATCTTGATATGACCCTTCATTGTTTCATTGAAGAAAGTAACCTCAAATTAATTATTTATCTTTTTGAAGTTTAAATAATGTCTATTATTTTTCTTTTACTTCTCCATCATCTTGGTAAAGTTGGGAACTTAATTATCAATACAAAATTATTCATCCTTATTTTCTTTGAAATAAATTGTTATTTTAGTTCCCTTAACCTCCTTTGCAACTTGTCTCTTAATGGTTTTCTCATATATCGTGAGAGAACAAATGAGTTCCTCAACTACTATATTTTTAAGATCATTATCTTCTTGGATCATGGTTAATTTTGGTTCCGAAATCCTCAGTAAAATCCGAAGGATTTTCTTAACCAATTTTTCTATAGAAATATTGTAAGACCCCAAGCTTCCATGGTACGCTCCTCTTTGAATAATAGAGCAGCGTGTGTTGTACGCAACCTCGAGTTCTAACACACCGCGACCAATAAAAGTAGCAGTTATGAATATTAATACCCACTTTTTGAAATTATATAAATTTTATATTTCAAAATGGACTTCATTTTTGGATTCGGAATATTGAAATTAGCCTATGTTGAATTTTTGGTATTTTTCTGAGAACTTCCAATTTTTGATGAATAGTGAAAAATATTTAAAAAAACATTTTTAATCAAAATAATTTATAGTGATAAATAATACAATTGAGTGGTTCTAAAGTGTAATTAGAATATATTTTTACCATTTTATCCAATGGTGGTCATTAGAATTAACTTCACTTTAAAATTGGACATAAACAATTGTCAATCTTTTGATTGATATTGTTTCTTAAAAATATGCTATTTGTTTTGACAACGGAGATTAATTATAAAATTAATTAATGCAACTTATATGTTAGGAATTTTTTAAAATAGACACAAATTTTGAATTCAGAATATCAATTATATCTTAGGGTGAATTTTTTGTGTTGTTCTGAAAAACATCGATTTTTTATGAATAGTGAAACCACTAAGTGGTAGTTAAAAAAACTGATTTTTCGTTTAAATAAAACATTACCACTTCTATGTATTGAATTTCAAAAATACAACATACATGTTTTTCATTAGGAAGTAAAATGTGGTTCAATGAGATGAAAATAATTTTTGGTGAATAGTAACTTTTAAGTTTTATTAATCGCGATTAAAGGTAATTTGTGAAATTTAAGGTAAAATTGATATTATAAAAATATGAAAATATCTTGACACTTGTTCCACCCTTATTGGATGAGCCATGGCCGACCAAGACAATACATGGGTCAACTTGGGGACCCCATGGAGCCACTTGGGTAAGAAAATGACATTAATAACTTTTTATTTAAAGTAAAAATAAAATTGTCCCAAACATGTGTTGTTTTACTAAAACAATTATTACATGGGGTTATATATGTTAACTTTTCGACTATAAATATTCATTGTAAAGATAAAAATATTTCCTACATCATTATATTTTTTTTATAATTTTTAGACATTAAATAGTTTAAACTTTTTATGACATCATGATGATGCAGCGATTACCTCATTAATTAACGATTTAAATTAAATGAAAAGATAATGTAACATCTAAGACATACACTTGTCAAAAACCTATTTTATGGGTATATTTCGATCCCTTATCACCTTAGCCTCTAAATATATAATTTTGGGACCTTTTAAATCTGAAAAGCACTTCATAATAATGTAACATTTTATTACTTTCCAAGAGTGCCCCTCCCCTCCTCTTATAAACGGCCCCCAACTATACCACCTTATTCACACCATCAAAGACATTTGGATTGGCCAAACTCTGCCCAAATACTCTCTAAAATTATTTATATTACTCCTAGAAGCCTCACTTTGGGCATAATTCTTCCCAAGGAAGCCTTTGGCTCAAATCAAAAAAGAGTTACCCGATTTTAAGGTAATGTCTTCTCTTATGTTATTTTGTTTTATTTTGATTATACAACCCCCTAAACACTTTTTATTTATTTATTTTATAACAACACCAGTATCATAAATATACTAGGATTTTTTTAAGAGAATTATTTTATTTACACTTACACATACCTTCATCGAACGGTTAAAGAACATACTGTTTCTGTGGGTGGCGAATTACTACCTCACAAAACGATGATTGTTCAATCTTCTTTTAACACCTCTCATGGTGGTAATTAAGATGTCAATATATTTTTATATCATATATATTATGTTTATGGTTTCCTTATGCTTCGGTTTTTCTCATTTATGGAATACCTTTATGATTTCCATTATGAGTAAACGCGATAATTTCATTTTAGGAAGTGCGGACTACCGCCCCCTCAAAGTGATTTTAATCGTTAATGCAATTTGTGGGATGTATAAAGGATGGAGTAAATGATATTATATATGAAATTATACTGGAAGTATAATATACCTTTATATCATTCCATTAAATATGAAATAGAAATTAAATTAGCGTTCATGCGTACGTACGGCTTACTGTCTCCATGAACGGTGCATTTCATTTCTTACCTCTAAATGTTACGTAAGATTTTAAATGAATGTATATACTGGATATATATGATATATATTATATCTACATCATGAATATAATTCTAGAGATAATGGATATTCTACCACATAAACAACTTGTAATTATAAGAATTTTATTGTTGACTCAAGTACCAAAGATCGACAAAACGACCGTTATTAACTTAAATGACTACATAATTTTTGTAACATTCTAATAAGTGATATAAAAGGGATAATTAACTTGAAAAATGTTCTTAAGTAAGTAGAGATTAACTCTAATTTATTATTCAGGATATTAAAGAACGGTCGAGTGAAGTCGGACATGAGGTAAGGGAACTTCTTAACCCAATTTCTATTCTTTGGGTTAATCTCCTACTTTCAAATTATGTCATGATATTATTTTGTCATATCTTATATTTATACTTTCTTTATGTGTGCATATAGTGAATACACATAATAGATCAATTTTATTTAAAAAAATAATATTTATAAGGGACTTCGTCTCAATATCCATTCATTGAGGCATATTTTGTTTTACACACAAATTTCTTTTATAAGGTGTATAAACCCCTTTGAATTTTATGTTTATTCAAAAGGAATATTTTTATATGAAGTGTTTTACTAAATGACAAAAAGTAATATTTTTCTTGTCGTACGTATGCGGCGACAACTAATTCTCTGCCGTTGTGACCATTATTTGAGTTTCGGCTTCCTCTACAAGCCATAAATTTTTTTTAAATGAAAAATAAATACCAAGTTTTAATTTTCTTTTATTTTGGTATTGAAAATGGTTTTGATAATGTTTCTATTATATCAATGTGTTGTATTGATATATTGTGATTGAAATGAGGAAATGTTATGTTTCCTTTATGTATGTTTTATGTGATACGATTATGTTATGGTTTATGATATGTTTAAACCTGTTCATATGGGGAATGCATTGGACTTAATAAGTGATGGGTGGAGCCCGATATAGCTCCTTGATGCATCGGTTGTTCTCATGAGACAAACTAGTGTCTTGGCATGAGGCCTTGACAAAATCTTATTTGTAGTCTTGGCACAAGGCCTTGGTTACGTGGTTATGATAGTCTGGCATTATGCATTCCATCATTATGAAAGTGGTTATTGATATTGCATGTGATTATTCGACTAGTAGATTATCCATGTGTGTAAGTAAATGGCATTATCTCATTTTACTTTTTCCATATTATGCTAAAGTTCAAGTTTAAAAGGCTTCTTTTTAGTTATACATTGCCTTAAATGTTTATGTTTATTTATGAAAGCTTCCAATATATTGTTATCCTTACTGGGCATCTGAGCTCACCCCTTTCAATGTTTTAATTTTTCCAGGATGTGAAGAAGTATTTTATGAATGACCTGCAGGGATAGTCAAAAGTGGATATGAGTGTGGTCTATGGAGACCATGTTATTGTAGTTTTTTACTTTATGATGTAATATAACTTTTATGAATGTATCTAGTGTTTCCAAGGCTACTAAAATAATCAGTCTTTCGACACTTGATCTTTTGTGATCATGCCAATGTTACGTAATAATGCACCGACTCTAGGTAACTAGGGTCGGGGCGTTACAGTTGGTATCAAAGGCAGTTTAGTACTAACCATGGAATCTAGATTTAGATAAACTCTGATTAGATCACATAGACCTAAGATAAAATTTGAGGAATAGTATAGAAGAACTTCTTAGGATTTTGGTATTATAGAGATTTTGTGAGTTTTCGGAGCAATACATCCCTGTCTGGATACGAGCAAGTAGAGGAGGCTCTGGTATAGATGTACCTAGGGGTAAAACCCAAAAACACCGCTTTGAGCTAGACTTGAGCGGGAACTGGTGCACCACAACGGGCCTTGATGCACTCTTGGTTACGACACTCTCGGGGGATATGCTTAGGATAATTATCATTTTATTTAAAAACCACTATAAAGGGTAACAAGTATATACTTCCACAAAGAAAACATTTTTGTGATTATGGATTATATCCGTAAATAGTTCAATTTATGTTAAGTGTTCTGCAAGTTTGTAATTATGTATTTTGTTTCATAAACTAATCTAGTTTATGCCATTGTTTATAAATGGCACCTAGTGGGAGGAATGGAAACTATATCAATGCACGCACTCCATGTAGGGATTTCCCATCCTGCTCAAGATAATTATAGTGGAGTTGGAGATACAACTAGTGCTGATAAACTTATCACCATACTGGGACAACTCACTCAGGTTATGAATAGTTACATTACTCATATGGAGCACCCTAATCCACAATGTGGAGGATCAATGTTAGATCGCTTCATGAGGCAACAACCGAAAATATTTAATGGGGGTACAAATCCATTAGTATCTGAGAAATGGATAAACTCCTTAGAGAACATATTCCACACCTTGGGGAGTAGCGAAAGGGAGAAGGTTGTCATGGCAGTTTACCACCTCACTGGAGATGCCGATCAATGGTGGTCACTGATTCAATACACAAAGAAAGATAAAGAAGTATCAAGTATGGAATGGAGGGAGTTTAAGGAAATTTTCATAGAAAAATACTTTCCACATGACCATCGAGCAGATATGGAAAGGCAATTTCTGAGTCTGAGGCAGAAGGAGGATGAGAATGTTGCAAAGTATGAGTCCAACTTTACAAGGTTAGCAAGACATGCTGCAGATTATATACATAACCCAAGAAGTAAGATTTATTGTTTCTTTGATGGGTTAAAACCATTTCTCTGTCGAGCTTTAGTATCACAATATTTCTCAACATATGATGATATAGTCTCGTGTGCTATCAAGACAGAAAAGGAATTCTCTAAGTCTTTTGACAACAAAGTAAAGTAATAGAAGAAGAGAACGGTGGAACAAGAGACAGATAAAGGGAAAAAGAGAAAGAAGGATTTTCCATTACGTGATAATTGTGGGAAGAATCACCCTGGTACTTGCCTAAAAGGAATGGGAGTTTTTTATAAATGTGGAGAAAAAGGTCACCAGGCTCATGATTGCAAGGGAAAGAAAGAGGATATCAATGTTGAATGCTACAATTGTAGGGAAATGGGGCATTATGCAAATTAATGTCCTAAGCTTCAGGGAAACTTACCTCAGAAAAGGCCAAGGGATCAAGGACAATCTTATGTTGTTACTACAGTTGAAGTGGAATAATTTATGTATTGGTGCTTTTGGACTCAAGGATTATATTCTGGTTATAAGAATAATGTGATATATATAAGGATTTTACTGCAGTACTTGTTGTTTTCATTAAGTTTTTAATATGATGAAGTTAATCATATTTTTATATGTGAGAATAATAGAAACTTTACTTTGTTTGAGGAATCTGATGATACAATTGATTTTGGAATTTAAAGACCTTTTAGAAAAAGTCTGTACTGAGGTATTTTGGATAACTATAAAGTTTGGAATGGATTAAGTTGAACTTTGGATAGTATTATTTAAGGTTAAAACATTTATGAAGATTATTTTTGAAATATTATAATACTATAGTTTTAGGAAAAGAACAACCTGTAGGTTGGGGGATAACCCGTCGTGTCGGACAAAGCTGTAGGAATCGAACCCACAACCATAGTGCGACAGGCCCTTATTACCTACCACTAGCCTACAGGAAGTCCCTGGTTATTACAAAAAAGTTTTCCTAATATAAATGGTATGTGTTAATATTTGGAACCTTATACAATTATGATAAATAGAATCTTTTTGAGTTCTATTACCTTTTGGAGTGAAAGATGGGTTTGTGGTAATAATTTATTAAAAAATGAAAGTATACATGACAAGTAAGTATATTTCCTTATGTTCTTAGAAAAATCTCTTAAATAAATTCCTCAAATTTATGAAAGGTAACTTAAAACAAAAATTTTGTCAGTTAACTTTTCCAATTGGGGAATCAATGACCGTTTAACCAATCACAAGTTTGTGATTTTCTTATGGTTAACTTTCTCCTAATCCTATTTTCTACAACTCTCCATTAGACCTTGATGGTTTGTTTTTCGTCCCTATCCATATTTTCATGGAATCCTAGTATGGGCTATCTCGAGTGACCTTTGTACTTCATTTTCTTTCTTTTAAAGTTATATTTTTATTAACCCTATTCCCGATGTGGGTTTTCCACAAAGTTATTTTCTATTTTCAACCTTTTATTTTCAAAGAATAATTTTAAATTGTGAGGATGCAATTTATTGAAGTATGGTAGAATGTAACACCCCAAGCTTCCATGGTACACTGGTCTTTGAATAATAGAGCAGCATGTGTTGTATGCAACCTTGAGTTCTAACACACCGCGACCAATAAAAGTAGCAGTTAGGAATAGTAATACCCACTTTTTGAAATTATATAAATTTTATATTTCAAAATGGACTTCATTTTTTGATTCGGAATATCAAAATTAGCCTATGTTGAATTTTTGGTATTTTTCTGAGAAATTCGAATTTTTGATGAATAGTAAAAAATACTTAAAAACAACTTTTTTAATCAAAATAATTTATAGTGATAAATTATACAATTGAGTGGTTATAAATTTTAATTAGAATATATTTTTACCATTTTTTCCAATGTTGGTCATTAGAATTAATTTCACTTTGAAATTGGACATAAACAATTGTCAATCTTTTGATTGATATTCCTTCTTAAAAACACGCTATTTGTTGTGACAGCAAGAATTAATTATTAAATTAATTAATTCAACTTATAAGTTCTGAATTTTATAAAATAGACATCATTTTTTAATTAGGAATATCAAATATAGCTTAGGGTTAATTTTTTGTGTTGTTCTGAAAAACTTCGATTTTTTATGAATAGTGAAACCACTAAGTGGTAGTTAAAAAACTGATTTTTTGTGTAAATGAAACATTACCACTTCTTTGTATTGAATTTCAAAAATCCAACATACATGGTTGTCATTAGGAAGTAAATTTTGGTTCAATGAGATGAAAATAATTTTTGGTGAATAGTAACTTTTAAGTTTTATTAATCGCGATTAAAGGTAATTAGTGAAATTTAAGGTAAAAAGGATATTATAAAAATATGAAAATATCTTTACACTTATCCTACCCTTATTGGATGAGTCGTGATTGACCAAGAAAATCCATGGGTCAACTTGGGTACCCCATGGAGCAACTTGGGTAAGAAAATGACATTAATAACTTTTTATTTAAAGTAAAAATAAAATTGTCACAAACATGTGTTGTTCTACTAAAACAATTATTACATGGGGTTATATAAGTTAAAGTTTCGACTATAAATTTTCATTGGAAATCTAAAAAGATTTCCTACATCATTATATATTTTTTATAATTTTTATACATTAAATAGTTTAAATTTTTTATGACACCACGATGATGCAGCGATTACCTCATTAATTAACGATTTAAATAAAATGAAAAGATAATGTAAAATATATGACTTAAAATTTTCAAAAACCTATTAGATGGGTATATTTATATCCCTTTCACCTTATCCTAGAAATATATAATTTTGGGACCTTTGAAATATGAAAAACACTTCATAATAATGTAATATTTCATTACTTTCCAAGAGTTCCCCTCCTCTCCTCTTATAAAAGGCCCCCACCTCTACCACCATATTCACACCATCATTACCATTTGGATCGGCCATACATTGACCAAATACTCTCTAAAATTCCCTATATTACTCCTCGAAGCCTCACTTTGGGCAGAAGTCTTCCCAAGGAAGCATTTGCCTCAAATCAAAAAAGAGTTACCCGATTTTAAGGTAATGTCTTCTCTTGTGTTATTTTATTTTATTTTACTTATCCAACCCCCTAAACTCTTTTTATTTATTTCTTTTATAAAAACACCAGTATAATAAATATAATAGGATTTTTATTATGAGAAGTATTTTATTTACACTTACACACACCTTCGTTGAATGGTTAAAGAACATACTGTTTCTGTGGGTGGCGAATTACTGCCTCATGAAACGATGATTGTTCAATATTCTTTTAACACCTCTCATGGTGGCCATTAATATGTCACTATATTTATATATGATATATATTATGTTTATTTTTCCTTATTCTTCAGTATTTCTCATTTATGGCATACCTTTATGATTCCCATTATGGGTAAACGCGATAATTTCATTTTAGGAAGTGCGGACTACCGCCCCCTCAAAGTGATTTGAATCGTTAATGCCATATGTGGGTTGTATAAAGGATGAAGTAAATGAAATTATATGTGATATTATACTGGAATTATAATATACCTTTATATCATTCCATTAAATACGAAATAGAAATGAAAGTAGCATTCATGCGTACGTACGGCTTACCGTCTCCATGAACGGTGCATTTCATTTCTTACCTATAAATGTTATGTAATATTATGAATGAATGTATATACTGTATATATATGATATATATGATATCTAAATCATGAATATAATTCTTGAGATAATGGATATTCTACCACATAAACAACTTGTAATTATAAGAAGTTTATTGTTGACTCAAGTACCAAAGATCGACAAAACGACTGTTATTAACTTAAATGACTACATAATTTTCATGAAATTGTAATAAGTGATATAAAAGGGATAATGAACTTGAAAAATGTTCTTAAGAAAGTAGATATTAACTCTAGTTTATTATTCAGGAGATTAAAGAACGGTCGAGTGAAGTCGGACACGAGGTAAGGGAACTTCTTAACCCAATTTCTATTCTTTGGGTTAATCTCCTACTTTCAAATTATGTCATGATATTATTATATCCTATCTTGTATTTATACTTTCTTTATGTGTACATATAGTTAATACACATAATAGATCTATTTAATTTAAAAAAATGATATTTATAAGGGACTTCGTCTCAATCTCCATTCATTGAGGCATATTTTGTTTTATACACAAATTTCATTTATAAGGTGTATAAACCCCTTTGACTTTTAAGTTTATTCAAAAGGAATATTTTTATATGAAGCATTTTACTAAAAGACAAAAAGGAATGTTTTTCTTGTCATATGTATGCGGTGACAAAGACTTCTCCATCGCCATGACCATTATTTGAGTTTTGGCTTCCTCTACAAGCCATAGCTTTTTTAAAATGAAAAATAAATACCAAGTTTTAATTTTCTTTTATTTTGGTATTTAAAATGGTTTTGATAATGTTTTTATTAAATCAATGTGTTGTATTTATATCTTGTGATTGAAATGTGGAAATGTTATTTTTCTTTTATGTATGTTTTATGTGATACGATTATGTTATGGTTTATGATATGTTTAAACCTGTTCATATGAGGAATGCATTGGTCTTAATAAGTGACGGGTGGATCCTGCTATAGCTCCTCGATGCATCGGTTGGTCTCATGAGACAAACTAGTATCTTGGCATGAGGCCTTGACAAAATCTTATTTGTAGTCTTGGCACGAGGCCTTGGCTACGTGGTTATGATAGTCTGAAATTATGAATTCCATCATTATGAAAGTGGTTATTGATATTGCATGTGATTATTCGACTAGTAGAATATCCATGTGTGTAAGTAAATGGAATTATCTCATTTTACTTTTGCCATATTATGCTAAAGTTCAAGATTAAAATTATTTTGTTTTAGTTATACATTGCCTTAAATTTTTATGTTTATTTATGAAAGCTTCCGCTATATTGTTATCCTTACTGAGCATCTGAGCCCACCTCTTTCAATGTTTTAATTTTTCCAAGATGTGAAGAATTATTTTATGAATGACCTGTAGGGATAGTCAGAAGGGGATATGAGTGTGGTCTATGGAGACCATGTTATTGTATTTTTTTAATTTATGATGTGAGGTAACTTTTATGAATGTATCTAGTGTTTATAAGGATACTAAACTAATCGGTCTTTCAAGACTTGATCTTTTGTGATCATGCCAATGTTACATAATAATGCACCAACTCTAGTTAACTGGGGTCGGGGCGCTACAAATAGATTCACCAAGATATTTTTATCCATTAAAAATATCAGTAAATCTTGTAAACATATAAGTGATGGACTTATTAGGATGCATATAGAAACTCTTAAATTATTACCTATATATGTCAAGTTTTGTATCCTAAAATTTATTTGTACCTTCATTTGTAAAAAAACATAATTAGATTTCTTGTGTGGTTTTACTTGAAAAAACCCTATACAAAGCATTAAAATCTGAACCAAAATTTAATGTATACATTACTTTACCATCAAGTTTGAAAGCAAAAATATCTTTAGGGGTCCATTTTTCATATTTTTCATTTGAAAGAGTATATATATACATTACAATAGTATAAAATATATATCCAATAGATCTAATAAAATTATACATTAATGATTTCCAATAAGAATAATTAGAACCATCAAAAAATAGAGCACATCCCAAGGATTTTTCTTCGATACCATCATGGATGTTTAAAAAATCCATTTTAAATAGAGATTTTTCTTGAAAAATCTATTAAAGAATTGTAAAAAATATTTTGAATGGATTTGAAAACAAATTAATTAATAGGATTTAAAATTTTAGGTAGTAAAACCAATGTCTCTCAATTTAATGTAAATGATAATAAAACCAAAGTATCTCACAAATTAATTAATAGGATTTTTAGATCTTAGCATGTTAGTGTTAGAGGTTGAAAGATAAGGTATCCTATAAAGTCCACCAATGCCTATATTTATAGGCTTTAAAATCTTAGGTAATATTCTATAATTTTTTGGGGGTCATTAATCCATTGAATACCATATTTAATGATAGTTCAACAATAATTAAACACTATATAGTTCTTAGGTACTTATGACATGGCTGATTTTTTTGTTTTGTGGAGGTAGTCTATACAGTGTGGATATTAGAAACATGATGTATAGTCTAATAGGAATTTATAGAGGTTATTCCAATTTTGAGGTAGTTAGGTATTAGCCTTTGAACTACATTATTAATAACTTCTACATATAATAATTTTGGTGTATAAATTTACCTTGTGTTATGGATTTACCCAAGATTATAGGATGTGAGGTTTGACTATATTGTGAAAACAAGGATTTTCTTTGTGTTGTTTGAAGAGAAATTTGGATCAATTAAAACTGAGATAGACTCTAGTGTGGTCCTTCACACAGCACCATAATTCTTGTTCTAGGACTTTGATCAGTATAGTGTAGAGTGTTTCATCATTGTGAATATATAAAGCTTAAAGGACTTCTTATGGTCTGGGAACTTCACTCTATGAGTTAACTAAGTCTATAGAAAATACTTAAAATATCTTCCAAGATTATAATATGATGTTATCAACTCTATTTGAAAATCACTTAAAAGAAAACATCAAACATTTTAAAGAGTGTTTTTTATGAATAAAATAAAAGAAGGGTGAGAATCACAATAGTTGTGTCATTATAGAAGGGGACATATTGTGAAGATCAATGCATTCAGACCAACATTCTAGTGTGGAATGGATTTAAAAAATAATGGACTATGTGGAGGTTTCTATAGTAGGAAATATCCCTCATCTCATGGAAATGTAAATATATATTCTTGAATATTAATAAATGTTTTAAAATGAGTGAATAAAATTAATGGATTATAATGACCAATTAGAAATATATTGAGATTTTACTATAAAGAATTATGGAAAAAATTATATTATACTATAATTTTCACATATTATATTAATATAAAATAAGTAAATGCATAATGAAAATGTGTTTAATAATTTAGAATATGGGGAGTTGATATTATGCTCTATTGAAGAACTTTGTTATTAGAAAAGAGAGAATTTAAAGAGCATTGTCCTATGATGCATCTATGATTTATATTTAATTTTAGAAAATAAGATTTAGTTTTTAAATTTATAAGGGAATTCTATCATGGATAAATAATATCACCTCATGTGTTCATTCTTTCATTCATGATTTCACCATTTTGATAGTTTTATAAGGTAGGATTGATGTGTTTGTTGTTGTGTTGATAATGCTCTGGTAGTCAAAGATCCAACCATGGTAAGAAGATCTTATTATTTGATGTTGATATATCCTGCAAAGTACTAAAGATTTTATTCATAAGAACAATATACTCATCCCAATTGGTGAGGACTTTAAAAGTGTATCAAAGAGTCTTGAGTTCAAATGCAGGTAGAAACATAATTTCTGATATTGTAGCAGTACTATAGCAGGAACTATAGAAAGAATTGTAGTAGGTATTGTAGCAGCTATTGTTTAGTATTGTAGCAGCCAGAACTATTCATCTGTTTGGCCTTTTGAGCCACCATTTTGGTCCTTGTGTTCTTTAAATCCTCTAGGCCACCCAAGGCATTCGGTCTAGTAAGGCTCCTGGGCCACCGCAATGCCTTCGGTCTACCTCGAGGCATTCGGGCCACTTGAAATTAAGCTTAATGGACCAAGAAGACTCTATAAGGAGAAGACTCTAGATGAGTATTCAGAGCGGTTGCATTCACTAGGGTAGAAGCTAACAGATTAGGAAGAGAGGGTATGGAATTGCCATCGAGACCAACCTGTGCAAGCATGGAAACCCTAGTTGAATATCCATGTGAAGGTGGAGAGATGAGATCACGATGTAGAAGTGGGGGAAGAGCAGATCCAAGTAGTTATAGTATGGATATTTCCACTAAGACCTATGGGTCATGTAATCTCTAAGACGACAGGCCTTGTAAGAGTTCCCCCTCATCCCTTTAAAGGGGAATTATCAAAAAAATCAATAAAAAAGAAGTCCTTCTAGCCATTCGGGTGTAAAAATATTATTCACAACCAAGATTGAAGATATAATATTGGATACCGGTGGTTATAGTATAAATAAGTACTCATTCTTGTTGTTGTTGTGAGAAATTCAAGAATGTACACTGCCCTTATTTTGTATTAGAGAAAAATATCTGAGAAAAATTTAATAAATAACACTACATTTCTCTTGTATCAATTTTCTTATAGTGATAATCTATGTTTTTGATCATCAAATAAACCTAAAAAAGCCGTAATCTCTCACATTGAAGCAAAATATTATTAAAAACCTTATATTTGGTGAATTAATTTCATTATAGTTTCATACTGGGTGAGAGATAGTTTATGTTTAGAGGATCATGACGTTAAAAATTCACATATGTTTAATTCAAACAAATTATAAAAACATGTACCACTGATTCACTGTAATGACACAAAACTCTATTAATTAAATTTCTCTTCTTATGTTTATTTCATATAGTATATATCATATAAAATCACTTATAAAACATAATACAAACATCGTTAATTAATAATGAATGAAATAAAAGGTATTTCTAGAAGTCAAGGAATCTATACCGATGAAATAGTAAAATCCCCTTAGAAATAGTAATGTGGCCCTTATGAATAGTAAATCGACCAATATAAAAGTAACCTCACCAATGAAAGTATAAATAAAATTTTTCCATCTTATAAATGAAATTATGATATAATTATATCATAGTGTAAGTAAACGAATATTTTCAAAATTAATATTTAAGTGTTGGTATTTTTGTAAGTTATAAATATTTAATTACAAAATTTTAAAAAAAAATCATAAATTTTTTTCGTAAATCAATATTTTTTGTCTTATAATTTTATGATAATTTTATGATATCTTAGTTAATTTTTTATGGTGTCATATAATCAATTATAAATTTAAAACTGTATTTTTTTGAGTAAATAATGATTTTAATTAAAAATTAAATTTATCATATTTAGAAAATTATTTTCATAAAATGGAGTTCATTTTTTAATTATACACATATATAAATGGTTAGGGATAATTTTTGGTATTTTTATGAAATATTTTAATTTTTATTTAATAGTAAAATACGTTAATTTAGAGTATAAATACAATATAAGCTAAACACACTATTATTTGAGTCATGGATGAGGTAATAAACCTTGGTTTGAACTCACATGCACTTATTACTGTATTCCGTCACAAGAAGCAACATTATTACTTATATTGTGCAGAATAATAAAATAATGAATAAAATAATGAGAAATCACCCCACTCCTCCACTATAAATACCACCTCTCACCCTCTCTTATCCTCACAAATCTAAGTCATTAATATTGTCAAACTTATACCCAAATACTATTCCCTAGTATCTCCCCTACATCCAGGAGCTCTTGGTCTTACCAAAAGAGCAAAACCCCTTTCCCTAAGGAGGTTCTCAATTAGGATAATTCAAGAGGTAAACCCTCTTCCTTTTTCTTTTAATTTCATTTCAATTTATTTTATTTTCCTACACTCTCCTAACCTCCTATGTCCAAATTATCATGATAACCCCATAATAATATATATATTGTAATAATTTCATTTTAATTTAAGTTCCAACATCAATATCCTTACTCTCTCTATTTAATTTTAAAAATTAAATCATAGTTCTACAGGTGCCGATTTACAACCTTCATGGATGACAAAATTTCGTTATTTAATTTCTCATTCAAGGATAGTCATGAAACCATTTTTATGGATGAAAAATATTATAAAATAAGTATTATATCTTATTTAAGGTTCTAGAACCATTTTTTATACATGATAAAAAATAATAGAACAAAACTCATTCATTGGGATCGAAAAACCACTAAAATTATGCTAAACAATTATCATTAACATGTAATCAAATGATTCATACTCATATATATAAAATAAAAATAATAATAATAATTAAAAAAATCATTAATAACATTTAATTCCAATTCTTAACAATTATATCCATTTTACATGAACTTCATTACTCATATACAAGTATACCAATCGTGAAAACCAAGGAAATGAATGCTCGTGAGCAATAAAATTGTATCTTATAACTCATCAAAAAGTCCATAAATGAATTTAATAAAATTAAAATAAATAAAATAAATGTATATGAGGTTCTGAATTAATTAATTAATAAATTTAATTTGATTATCCAAGACGTTAAGCTAAAGTTTAGAACATATTCAGACATAAGGTAAGGGTTTTCTTCCCGAGCCTCCGACCTCTTTCAAGTTACTGTTTTTCTTTATTTATCACAATTAAATCAATAATTATTCTTATTTAATCCTCATAATTTTTTTTTAATGTTATATATATACATACCAATCATAATCCATATTTATTTTATGGGGAGTTACATGTTTTAAAAGGATCGTTCTGAAATTCTTCCTGATAAGCAAGCCAGATTAAAGAAAACTTCTCAAATTCTTACATGTTTTAAAGTGCACTATATAATCTATTTTAATCAGCCATTATTTTTCTAAAATAAATCACTTTATTATGAAAAAAATATACTACTTCCTATCTAATTTGATACAAATAGTTTTCTAAAATAACACTTCTTTGGAAAGTAAAAGAGTATTTCTCTTAAGTATTACTTGATGATTTTATAAGAGTAGTTACATCTATTTAAACACACTTGTTAATTATTATGTTTAATTGGGATTAATATTTTTTGATATCTTCTACCATATATTATTAAATAGTTTATGATTATTTTTACTATTTATGTGCTTTCTTGATACCATTCACCATATTACTCTGAATGGTTAGTGTTTTTTTACTGATTGTGAAAAGTTATTTACATTTCATATATTAGTTTCAATATGAATGTATATGTTGATTGAGTTTCTACCCTTTCATATGAAGAATTTATTGCACTTATTAAGTGATGTGTGGGTCCCACTATTGTAACACCCAAAGAATCCATGGTACGCTCCTCTTTGAATAATAGAGCAGCGTGTGTTGTATGCAACCTCGAGTTCTAACACACCGCGACCAATAAAAGTAGCAGTTATGAATAGTAATACCCACTTTTTGAAATTATATAAATTTTATATTTCAAAATGGACTTCATTTTTGGATTCCGAATATCGAAATTATCCTATGTTTAATTTTTGGTATTTTTCTGAGAACTTCCAATTTTTTATGAATAGTAAAAATACTTAAAAACAACTTTTTTAATAAAAATAATTTATAGTGATAAATTATACAATTGAGTCATTCTAAAGTGTAATTAGAATATATTTTTACCATTTTATCGAATGGTGTTCATTATAATTAACTTCACTTTGAAATTGGACATAGACAATTGTCAATCGTTTGATTGATATTGTTTCTTAAAAACACGCTATTTGTTTTGACAACGGGAATTAATTATAAAATTAATTAATGAAACTTATATGTTTGGAAATTTTTAAAATAGACACCATTTTTTAATTCGGAATATCATTTATAGCTTAGGGTGAATTTTTTGTGTTGTTCTGAAAAACTTCAATTTTTGATGAATAGTGAAACCACTAAGTGGCAGTTAAAAAAAACTGATTTTTCGTTTAAATGAAATTTTACCACCTCTGTGATTTGAATTTCCAAAATCCAACATACATAATTTTCATTAGGATGTAAAATGTGGATCAATGGGATTAAAATAATTTTTTTGTGAATAGTCACTTTTATGTTCTATTAATCGCGATTAAAGGTAATTAGTGAAATTTAAGGTAAAAATGATATTATAAAAATATGAAAATATCTTGACACTTGTCCTACCCTTATTTTATGAGTCATTTCTGACCATGACAATCCATGTTTAAACTTGGGGACCCCATGGATCCACTTGGGTAAGAAAATGACATTAATAACTTTTTATTTAAAGTAAAAATAAAATTTTCACAAACATGTCTTGTTTTACTAAAAAAATTATTACATGGGGTTATGTAAGTTAACTTTTAGACTATAAATATTCATTGGAAATAGAAAAAGATTTAATACATCATTATATTTTTTTATAATTTTTAGACATTAAATAAATTAAATTTTTTATGACACCATGATGATGCAGGGATTACCTCATAAATTAACAATTTAAATAAAATGAAAAGATAATGTAAACTATAAGAATTAAACATGTAAAAAACCTATTGGATGAGTATATTTTGAACTCTTATCACCTTATCCTAGAAATATATCATTGTGGGACCTTTAAAATCCGAAAATCATTTCATAATAGTGTAACATTTCATGACTTTCCAAGAGTGCCCTTCCTCTCCTCTTATAAAAGGCCCTCACCTCTACCACCTTATTCGCAACATCAAAACCATTTGGCTCGGACAACATCTCCCCAAATACTCTCTCAACTTCCCTATCTTACTCCTAGAATCCTCACTTTGGGCATAATTCTTCCCAAGGAAGCCTTTGTATCAAATCAAAAAGAGTTACCCGATTTTAAGGTAATGTCTTCTCTTATGTTATTTTATTTTATTTTGCTTATCTAACCCCTTAAACTATTTTTATTAATTAATTTTGTAACAAAACCATTATCTTCAATATAATAGGATGTTGTTATGAGAATTATTTGATTTACACTTACAAACATCTTCGTATAATGGTTAAAGAACATACTGTTTCTGTGGTTGGTGAATTTCTGCCTCATGAAACGATGATTGTTCAATCTCCTTTTAACACCTCTCATGGTGGACATTAATATGTCACTATATTTATATATGATATATATTATGTTTATGTTTTCCTTATGCTTCTATATTTCTCATTTATTCCATACATTTATGATTTCCATTATGGGTAAACGTGATAATTTCATTTTATGAAGTGCGGACTACCGCCCCCACAAAGTGATTTGAATCGTTAATGCCATATGTGGGACCTATAAAGGACGGAGTAAATGATATTATATATGATATTATACTGGAATTATAATACAACTTTATATCATTATTATTTCATTCCATTAAATACGAAATAGAAATGAAAGTAGCGTTCATGCGTATGTACGGCTTACCGTCTCGATGAACGGTGCATTTCATTTCTTACCTCTAAATGTTACGTAATATTATGAATGAATGTATATACTGGATATATATTATATATATGATATCTACATCATGAATATAATTCTGGATATAATGGATATTTTACCACATGAACAACTTGTAATTATAATAAGTTTATTTTTGACTCAAGTACCAATGATCGACAAAACGACCATTATAAACATAAATAATTACATAATGTTCATAAAATGGGAATAAGTGATGTAAAGGAATAACAAACTTGAAAAAGGTTCTTAAGAAATTATAAATTAACTCTAGTTTATTATTTATGAGGTTAAAGAACGGTCGAGTCAATTCGGACACGAGGTAAGGGAACTTCTTAACCCAATTTCCATTCTTTGGGTTAATCTCCTACTATCAAATTATGCCATGATATTATTATGTCCTATCTTGTATTTGTACTTTGTTTATGTGTACTTATAGTGAATACACATAATAGATCTATTTTATTTAAAAATGATCTTTTTAAGGGACTTCGTCTCAATCTCCTTTCATTGAGGCATATTTTGTTTTATACACGACTTTCCTTTATACGGTGTATAAACCCCTTTGAATTTTACTTTTATTAAAAAGGAATCTTTTTATACGAACCGTTTTTACTAAATTAAAAAAGGAATGTTTTGTCTTACGTATGCGGTGACAACGACTTCTCCGCCGCAATGACCATTATTTGAGTTTTGGCTTCCTCTACAGGCCATAACTTTTTTAAAATGAAAAATAAATACCATGTTTTAATTTTCTTTTATTTTGGTATTGAAAATGGTTTTGAAAGTGTTTTTTTATATCAATGTGTTTTATTGATATCTTGTGATTGAAATGTGGAAATTTTATGTTTCATTTATGCATGTTTTATGTGATACGATTATTTATGGTTTATGATATGTTTAAACCTCTTCATATGAAGAATTCATTGGACTTAATAAGTGACGGGTGGAGCCCGCTATATATCCTCGATGCATCGGTAGGTCTCATGAGACAAAATAGGGTCTTGGCACGAGGCCTTGAATAAATCTTATTTGGAGTCTTGTCATTAGGCCTTGGTTACGTGCTTATGACAGTCTGGAATTATGCATTCCATCATTATGGAAGTGGTTATTGATATTGCATGTGATTATTCAACTAGTAAAATATTCATGTGAATAAGTAAATGGCGTTATTTCATTTTATTTTTCCATATTATGCTGAAGTTCAAGTTTAAAAGGCTTTTGTTTCAGTTATACATTGCCTTAAATGTTTATGTTTTTTTAGGAAAGCTTCCTCTATATTTTTATCCTTACTGAGCATCTGAGATCACCCCTTTCAATGTTTTAATTTTTCCCGGATGTGAAGAAGTGTTTTATGAATGACCTACAGGGATAGTATGAGGGGATATGAAGAAAAGATGTTGTTACAGTTTTGTATTACTTTATGATGTAATGTAAAACTTATGAATGTATCTAGTGTTTCCAAGGCTACTATACTAATCGGTCTTTCGAGACTTGATCTTTAGTGATCATTCCAATGTTACGAAATAATGCACCGACTCTGGGTAATTGGGGTCGAGGTGTTACAGTTGGTATCAGAGGCAGTTTGGTACTAACCTTGGAAGCTAGATTTAGATAAACTCTGATTATAGCACATAGCCCTAAGATAGAATTTGAGGATTAGTATAAAATAACTTCCTAGAATTTTGGTATTATAGTGATTTCGTGAGTTTCCCGAGAAATACATCCTTGTCTGGATACGAGTAGGTAGAGGCAGCTCTGGCACAGATGTACCTAGGGGTAAAACCCAAAAACACCACTTTGAACTAGACTCGAATGAGAACTGGTGCACGACAACGGGCCTTGCTGCACTCTTGGTCATGACACTCTCGGGGGATATGCTTAGGATAATTCTCATTTTCTTTACAAACCACTATGAAGGGTTATGAGTATATACTTCCTCAAAGAAAACATTTTTATGGATTATATCCATAAATAGTTCAATTTATGTTAAGTGTTTTGCAAGTTTGTAATTATGTATTTTAATTCATAAACTAATCTAGTTTATTCCATTGTTTAGAAATGGTGCGTAGTGGGAGGAATGGAAACCGTAT
Organism: Viscum album; assembly: GCA_963277665.1. Lineage (NCBI taxonomy): Eukaryota > Viridiplantae > Streptophyta > Magnoliopsida > Santalales > Viscaceae > Viscum > Viscum album. The sequence goes on along the minus strand of OY728135.1, from coordinate 1,231,182,848 downwards.
CAATGCACGCCCTCCATGTAGGGATTTCCCTCCTGCTCAAGATAATTATAGTGGAGCTGGAGATACAACTGGTGCTTATCAACTTATCACCATACTGGGACAACTCACTCAAGTTATGAATAATAACCTTACTCGTATGGAGCACCCTGATCTGCAACGTGGAGGATCAATGTTAGACCGCTTCATGAGGCAACAACCACCAAAATTTAATGGGGGTACAAATCCATTAGTAGCTGAGCAATGGATAAACTCCTTAGAGAAAATATTTCACACCTTGGGGAGTAGAGAAAGGGAGAAGGTTGTCATGGTAGTTTATCGCCTCACTGGAGATGTCGATCAATGGTGGTCGCTGATTCAAAACACAAAGAAAGATGAAGAAGTATTAATTATGGAATGGAGGGAGTTTAAGGAAATTTTCTTAGAAAAATACTTTCCACATGACCATCGAGCAGATATGGAAAGGCAATTTCTGAGTCTGAGGCAAAAGGAGGATGAGAATGTTGCAAAGTATGAGGCCAACATTACAAGGTTAGAAAGACATGCTGAAGATTATATAAGTAACCCAAGAAGTAATATTGATCATTTATTTGATGGGTTAAAACCATTTCTCCATCGAGGTTTATTATCACAATCTTTCTCAACATACGAATATATAGTCTTGTGTTCTATAAAGATAGAAAAGGAATTCTCTAAGTCTTATTAAAACAAAGTAAAGAAAGAGAAGAAGAGAACGGTGGAATAAGAGATAGATAAAGGGAAAAGGGAAAGAAGGATTTTCCATTATGCGATAATTGTGGGAAGAATCACCCCGGTACTTGCCTAAAAGGAATGGGAGTTTGTTATAAATGTGGAGAAAAAGGTTACCAGGCTCGTGATTGCAAGGTAAATAAATAGGATATCAATGTTGAATACTACAATTGTGGGGAAATGGAGAATTATGAAAATGAATTTCCTAAGCATCAGGGAAACTTACCTCAGAAAAGGCCCAGGGATCAAGGATAATCTTATGCTGTTACTATAGTTGAAGTGGAATAATTAATGTATTGGTGCTTTTGGACTCAAGGATTATATTCTGGTTATAAGAATAATGTAATATATATAAGGATTGTACTGCAATACTTGTTGTTTTCATTAAGGTTTTAATATGATGAAGGTAATCATATTTTTATATGTGACAATAATAGAAACTTTAAATTGTTTGAGGAATCTGATGATACAATTGATTTTGGAATTTAAAGACCTTTTAGAGAAAGTCTGGACGGAGGTATTTTGGATAACTATAAAGGTTGGAATGGATTAAGTTGAACTTTGGATAGTATTGTTTAAGGTTAAAACATTTATGAAGATTATTTTTGAAATATTATAATACTATAGTTTTAGGAAAAGGACAACCTGCAGGTTGGGGGATAACCCATCGTGTCGGACAAAGCTGTAGGAATCGAACCCACAGCCATAGTGCGACAGGCCTTTATTACCTACCACTAGACTACAGGAAGTCCATAGTTATTACAAATAAGTTTTCCTAATCTAAATGGTATGTGTTAATATTTGGAACCTTAAATAATTATGATAAATAGAATATTTTTGAGTTCTATTACCTTTTGGAATGAAAGTTGGGTTTCTGGTAAAAATTTATTAAAGAATGAAAGTCTACATGACAAGTAGGTATATATCCTTACGTTCTTAGTAAATCTCCTAAATAAATTCCTCAACTTTATGAAAGGTAACTTAAAACAAAAATGTTGTTGGTTAACTTTTCCAATTGGGGAATCAATGACCGTTTAACCAATCACAAGTTTGTGATTTTCTTGTAGTTAAATTTCTTCTAATCCTTTTTTATACAACTCTCCATCAGACCTTGATGGTTTGTTTTTCCTCCATATCCATATTTTCATAGAATCCTAGTATGGACTATCTCGGGTGACCTTTGTACTTCTCTTTCTTTCTTTTAAAGTTATATTTTTATTAACCCTATTTCCGATGTGGGTTTTCCACAAAGGTATTTTCTATTTTAAACCTTTTATATTCAAAGAAAAATTTTAAATTGCGAGGACACAATAAATTGAAGGAGGGGAGAATGTAACACCCCAAGCTTCCATGGTGTGGTCATCTTTGAATAATAGAGCAGCGTGTGTTGTATGCAACCTCGAGTTCTGACACACTACGACCAATAAAAGTTGCAGTTATGAATAGTAATACCCACTTTTTGAAATTATATAAATTTCATATTTCAAAATGGACTTCATTTTTGGATTCAGAATATCGAAATTAGCCTATGTTAAATTTTTGGTATTTTTCTGAGAACTTCCAATTTTTGATGAATAGTTAAAAATACATAAAAACAAATTTTTTAATCAAAATAATTTATAGTGATAAATTATAGAATTTAGTGGTTCTAAAGTGTAATTATAATATTTTTTTACCATTTTATCCAATGGTGGTCATTATAAATAACTTCACTTTGAAATTGGACATAAACAATTGTCAATCTTTTGATTGATATTGTTTCTTAAAAACACGCTATTTGTTTTGACAACGGGAATTAATTATAAAATTAATTAATGAAACTTATATGTTTGAAATTTTGTAAAATATACACCATTTTTGAATTCAGACTATCAATTATAGCTTAGGGTGAATTTTTGGTGTTGTTTTGAAAAACTTCGATTTTTGATGAATAGTGAAACCACTAAGTGGTAGTTAAAAAAATGATTTTTCGTTTAAATGAAATTTTACCACCTATGTGATTTGAATTTCCAAAATCTGACATACATCATTGTCATTAGGAAGTAAAATTTGGATCAATGGGATTAAAATAATTTTTGGTGAATAGTAACTTTTAAGTTCTATTAAATGTGATTAAAGGTAATTAGTGAAATTTAAGATAAAAATGATATTATAAAAATATGAAAATATCTTGACACTTATACTACCCTTATTGTATGAGTCATGGCCGAACATGAAAATCCATGGGTTAACTTGGGGACCCCATGGAGACACTTGGGTAAGAAAATGACATTAATAAATTTTTATTTAAAGTAAAAATAAAATTGTCACAAACATGTGTTGTTTTATTAAAACAATTATTACATGGGGTTATATAAGTTAACATTTAGACTATAAATATTCATTGGAAAAATAAAAATATTTCCTACATCATTATAGTTTTTTTATAATTTTTATAAATTAAATAAATTACATTTTTTATGACACCATGATGATGCAGCGATTACCTCATTAATTAACGATTTAAATAAAATGAAAAGATAATGTAAAATCTAAGACTTAAACATGTCAAAAACCTATTGTATGAGTATATTTTGAACCCTTATCACCTTCTACTCTAAATATATCATTGTGGGACCTTTAAAATCCCAAAATCATTTCATAATAATGTAACATTTCATGACATTCCAAGAGTTCCCCTCCTCTCCTCTTAGAAAAGGCCCCCACCTCTACCACCTTATTCACACCATAAAATCCATTTGGCTCGGCCAACCTCTGCCCAAATACTCTCTCAAATTTCCTCTCTTACTCCTAGAAGCCTCACTTTGGGCAGAATTCTTCCCAAGGAAGCCTTTGTCTCAAATCAAAAAGACTTACCCGATTTTAAGGTAATGTCTTCTCTTATGTTATTTTGTTTTATTTTGCTTCTCCAACCCCTTAAACTCTTATTATTACTATATTTTGTAAAAACACTAGTACTTTAAATGTACTAGGATTTTTTTATGATAAGGATTTTATTTACACTTACACACACCTTTGTCTAATGGTTAAAGAACATATTGTTTCTATGGTTGGTGAATTTCTACTTCATGAAACGATGATTGTTCAATCTTCCTTTAACACCACTCATGGTGGCCATTAAGATGTCACTATATTTATATATGATATATATTATGTTTATGTTTTATTTATGCTTCTTTATTTCTCATTTATGGCATACCTTTATGATTTCCATTATGGGTAAACGCGATAATTTCATTTTAGGAAGTGCTGACTATCGCCCCCTCAATGTGATTTGAATAGTTAATGCCATATGTGGGACGTATAAAGGATGGAGTAAATGATATTATATATGATATTATACTGAATTATAATACACATTTATATCATTATTATTTCATTCCATTAAATACGAAATAGAAATTAAAGTAGCGTTCATGTGTATGTACGTCTTACCGTCTCCATGAACGGTGCATTTCATTTCTTACCTCTAAATGTTACGTAATATTATGAATGAATGTATATACTGGATATATATGATATATATGATATCTACATCATGAATATAATTCTGGATATAATGTATATTTTACCACATGAACAACTTGTAATTATAAGAAGTTTATTTTTGACTCAAGTACCAAAGATCGACAAAACGACTGTTATTAACATAAATAATTACATAATGTTAATAACATGGTAATAAGTGATATAAAAGGAATAATAAACTTGAAAAAATGTTCTTAAGCAATTATAAATTAACTCTAGTTTATTATTCATGATGTTAAAGAACGGTCGAGTGAAATCGGACACGAGGTAAGGGAACTTCTTAACCAAATTTCCATTCTTTGGGTTAATCTCCTACATTCAAATTATGTCATGATATTATTATGTCCTATATTGTATTTTTACTTTCTTTATGTGTACTTATATTGAATAAACATAATAGATCTATTTTATTTAAAAAATGTTCTTTTTAAGGGACTTCGTCTCAATCTCTTTTCATTGAGGCATATTTTGTTTTATACACGACTTTCCTTTATAAGGTGTATAAACCCCTTTGAATTTTACTTTTATTCAAAAGGAATATTTTTATATGAAGCGTTTTTACAAAACGAAAAAAGGAATGTTTTTTCTTACATATGCGGCGACAACGACTTCTCCGCCACCATGACCATTATTTGAGTTTTGGCTTCTTCTATAAGCCATAACTTTTTTAAAATGAAAAATAAATACCAAGTTTTAATTTTCTTTTATTTTGGTATTGAAAATGGTTTTGAAAGTGTTTTTTTATATCAATTCATTGTATTGATATCTTGTGATTGAAATGTGGAAATTTTATGTTTCCTTTATGCATGTATTATGTGATACTATTATGTTATGGTTTATGATATGTTTAAACCTGTTCATATGATTAATGCATTGGACTTAATAAGTGATGGATGGAGCCCGCTATAGCTCATCGATGCATCGGTAGGTCTCATGAGACAAACTAGTGTCTTGTCATGAGGCCTTGATAAAATCTTATTTGTTGTCTTGGCACGAGGCCTTGGCTACATGGTTATAATAGTCTAGCATTATGCATCTCATCATTAAGAAATTGGTTATTGATATTTCATGTGATTATTCGACTAGTAGAATATCCATGTGAATAAGTAAATGGAATTATTTAATTTTATTTTGCTATATTATGCTGAAGTTCAAGTTTAAAAGGCTTTTGTTTCAGTTATACATTGCCTTAAATTTTTATGATTATTTATGAAAGCTTCCGCTATATTGTTATCCTTACTGAGCATCTGAGCTCACCCCATTCAATGTTTTAATTTTTCTAGGATGTGAAGAAGTATTTTATGAATGACCTACAGGGATAGTATGAGGAGATATGAAGACAAGATGTTGTTGCAGTTTTGTATTACTTTATGATGTAATGTAAAACTTATGAATGTATCTATTGTTTCCAAGGCTACTAAACTAATCGGTCTTTTGAGACTTGATCTTTAGTGATCATGCCAATGTTACGCAATAATGCACCGACTCTAGGTAACTGGGGTCGGGGCGTTACAACTATAGCCCCTCGATAAATTGGTAGGCCTCATGAGACAAACTATATTGGGTTTTTACCCATTATCTATAGTGTCTTGGCCAAGGCCTTAACGGTACGATTATGATGTCTAGAATTATGTGTTACCTCATTATAAAGCTCGCAATTGTTTGCCCATGTGACTATTTGACTAGTAGAATATTCATGGTTATGTTGTTTTATAAAATTTGTAGTTTTTAATTCCTACCAGTTTATACTCATGATTATGTTTTAATGGAATTTGTACTTTTAGTTATTCATCATGATTTATATTTCTTCATCCATTGTATTACTTACCCTTGTTGAGCATCTGATATCACCCTTTTCTCATGTTTACCCAAGATGTGAATATTTATATTATGAATGAATTGTAATGATAATCAATATTTTTTTTTGTGTTTCCAATATAGTTACTATGTTTTACTTCATTTCAAGTTGTAATGAAACTATTATGTATGTATCTAGTTTTTCAATGCTACTAAATTGTTCATTCTGTCAGGATACAACTTCCTTGTTTATATGAGAATTTAATAAAATAAGGAACTAGTTATGGGAAATTGCGCTCAAGGTATTTATAGTTTCTATCAAAGGAAGTTTAGTAAAAACCAATGAAACTATATTAAGAAAACATAGATTCGGGAACATATCCCTAAGATGGACTTTGAGGATAATCATAGAATAAAATCCTAAAATTTTAACTACTAGAAATTTAAGCTATAGCCACAGACCAATAGCCATGGTTTTACAGGTCTGTGGCTATATTTTTTAATAGCCATGGTTTATTTTTGATCCGTGGCTACACATTTGTGCCCCATTATATTTTTGGATTTCCATCGGGCTCCTCCTCCTTCCCCGATACTAGACCCTCTCACCACGATGCCCTCCTCCCCCGACGACCTCTCCTCCTCCCTGACGACCACTCTCACCACACCCCCATGTCTTCCCTCATGGATTTCATCTCTCTCCCTCATTGTTGTCCTCTCTCGTTCATCCTCATCAGCTTCAGTTCCTCCATCCCTCATCGTGGTTCCTTCATTCATGGTACGGATTCTCCAATCATGGCTCGAATTATCCATTCGGGGTTCCTCCATCCCTCACACAGTACTACCCTCCTCTATACCACCTTTGTGGCCTCCCTACCTCCCTATCAGCATAGCTCTGACGCCCCCCCCCCCCCCCCCCGACCTCACTAATACCAATCTCCTCTGATTTGGATCCCCTCCGCTCAACGTTGCTCTGACGCAGATACACCACCTTCTACAGTCCTCCTCTAATGTGGCCACCCCACCTCCCAGAGATGCTTCTCCTCCGACATGGACACCCCACCTCAATATAACTTCTACCATATTATTTCTTTGATTTCATATCGCTGGCCTCTCTGATTTTCACTGGTAAGATTTATTTTAGTATGTTCTTTTATATCCTACATGAGAACTAGTTTATAGTAATATCTCAATGTTAATGTTTCGGGTCGGTGAGTTTTATATCCGGGGAATTTAATATCTAAAATTTTTTTGGAGGGATTCCATAAAGTGGGTTGTCATCGAGTTTATATATTTATGTATCAAACATTATCAAGTTAATGTTGATCATCATGTGTCAGTAGGCTTGATATAGCCTCTTGAGATCATAGAGTGATAGTGGGATTAAATATCTCTTAATATTGTGATGTAGAATCAATAGATAGTGATAGTATGTGATTTTATATTAGTTATTATTGACCAACTTAATAAGTTGGCATACTTTCATTAAATTGGGTATAAATTTTCAGTTGATATCTTTGTGTAGTTTTATATAGGGTTATCATTAGACTTCAAGTGGTACCCTCAATGAATATCTATTACTATAATTCTCTATTACTATCACATTTTTTGAGAGTCTTGTAGGATGATTTTGGGACCCATTCGATGATGAGAACAGAAATTAAATCCCAAATCGATTGGTAGAGTGAGTGCACTATATTGGTATTATAAGATATGTTGAGATCCTTTGTTTATGACTTTGGATGGATGTGGGGGTCAATTTTAATTGGTAATTTTTTCTTATAATAAAATCCATCACTCTATAATCAGTATGGAAACATTAGAATATATATATATGAGAGACCCATCATTTCAAAATTTTGTTGGACTTTGATTGGTGAGACATCACTTAATGGAATAAATATTGTGAAAGGTATGGAAATGAAAGAACAAGTGAATTTTAAGGATATGGGTACATCCCAGAGGAGATAGATATCTCACATAGATTGACATCTCTGACCTTTAGAGTTTGACCATGGGGAACATTTTTTCTTGAATTTCTCCCCATGATGAGTATTATTAAGGCTTGAATGGGGTAGAAACTTATCCCCAATGGTCATCAGTACATTCAGGATCTTATGGGGGGAGTGTGAGTATTCTATCCACGTGGAATTTCCACCAAATTTAGACCATGTTCATGATCTCTTCCTTGTGTTACAGGTAAGGAGATACATGAAATACCCGATTCACATTATTGACACGGTATATCTAGAAATTGATGATGGATATTTATTTACAAAATACATGATGTTGATCAATGATCGATTGGATATTGTCATCTAGTTGTAGTAGATGTTTTCTTACTGTTTAACTCTCTAGATTCCTTATACACACATACTAGTTATATTATTCAAAAGAGTTTATTCAGATTTTTGCATCCTTATTATGTTATTAAGATCATCCTCTAGATTCTTGATCCATATCTTCTTATCCTCTAGTTATCCTTCTAAATTATGAATTTGAGAATTCCTTTCACTTTAGGTTATCTTAATTTATTCTTCATACCGTTCCTTAGATATGATCATGGATATCTCATGTTTTCTCCTCATTCAAACGCTTTACTTCTTGAACATGTGACTCAATAATATCACTTTTCCCTACATTTTCTTTCCCATATTTTAAATGTTTTACCTAAATTCTTCCATGAGATCACGATTCATTTATTCTTCACCTTTAAAAACTTTCAACTCATTTTTCAAGACTTTAATTTTCTCTTGTGGGTTGTACCAACAATTTCTAGATTTACCACATAATGTGGTTGCTTCTTATTTAACATATATAAGTGATATATAATCTATATTTTTAGTTTTGTATGAATTATCTTATATATGTTTAGAAAAAAATATGCACAATGAATCATTTTTTAACTGGATAGGAGTATCCAATTTCTTGGTTCCCCTCTTCTTGGTCTTATTCATTTGAATTTTAGGAAAATGAAATTATTCATTAATTGAATGATCATCATTTGAAACAAACCATATTCCTTTTTTAAGGGGAAGGGGGGAGGGTGTATGGGGTGTCTGGGGTGTGCAGGGGAGGGGCAGGGGTGTGCTAGGGGTAGGGAGGGGAAGGGGAAAGGGTGCATGGTGTGTGATGGGGGGAAGGGGGTGTTGGGGCCGGGTAGGGGGTGTTGGGGGCAGGGGGTGCAGGTGGGGGTGCAGGGGTAGTGGGGGTGCAGGTGGGGGAGTGGGGTGTAGGTGAGGGAGTGGGGGTGTAGGTGGGTGGGGGTGCAGGTGGGGGTGGGGGTGCTGGGGGCAGTGGGGGTGCAAGGGTAGTGGGGGTGTAGGTTGGTGGGGGTGTAGGTGGGTGGGGGAGCAGGTGGGGGTGCTGGGGGAAGTGGCGGTGCATGGGTAGTGGGGGTGCTGGTGAGGGTGATGGAGGTTGTTGGGGTCTAGTGGGCCATGGGATTGTAGGTGGGTGGTTAGGGGGTAGGGGTGTTGTGGGTAGGGGGTGTACTGGGTGCATGGGGTGTGATGGGGGTAGAGAGGTGTGTTGGGGGCAAGGAAGGGGTGTGCAGGGGGCAGGGCGTGCAGGTAGGGGGAGTTGGGGTGTATGTGTGGGGGAGTGGGGGTGCAGGTGGGGGTGTGCAGTGGGTAGTGGGGTTGTAGGTTGGGGGTGCTAGTGGCAGTGGGGTGTGGGTGGGGGGAGTGGTGGTGGGGGTGCAGGTGGCGGGGGTGTGCAGTGGGCAGTGTGGTTGTAGGTGGGGGTGTAGGGGGCAGTGGGGTGCAGGTGGGGGTGGGGGGTACAGGTGGGGGTGTAGGGGAAAGTGGGGTCACTTTTATAGCCAAAGGTTTAATTACATGTCATTTTAGTTTAGTTATACTACTCATTGGATTTATTTATGGTTTTCATGAAGTTTGATGTAATTTTAAGTTGTTTTGGGTTGATAAATTTGATTTTTTTGTGTTTCTTAGGTCTGTGTGGGTGTTCAGAGTGGACCCCACACTTGGATTGTTTCTAGATTGTAGTATGTTACCTGGTGAGTTTAGCATCAATTATACTGATTGTAGTTATAATTTTAAAATGTTTTTTTGTTTGATTCATATGTATTCATGGATGATACAGGGGATATAAGGATCATTGGTGGTTGGTACAAGCGTGAGATCAATTTATGGATTATAGTTTAAGGTAGGTGTCCTTTATATTACAAATTCTCTTGATCATTTGGATTATATTATGTTTGTGTGATCATTAATATTATCCTTTTGATCATTTTGGTATTGGAGTCGTGTATCATTTATCATGTATAGTTGACACACTGATCACGTATATTTAAGAAGTCTTTATATCTCACTCATTTTCCCATTATTTCCTTATAGTTGGTTTCTTATGATGATGTCGATTCTATCCATCGCCATAAAATTCAATGAGTTTGACATCAGATTTGGGTAAGGTTTCTTCCTTTTTTATTCTTTGGTCTAATTTTAAATAGGGATTTTGTGATTTTTGGGTTTCTTATATTTTTGTAATGTGCTTTGGATCTTGTTGAGGTTGATTCGAGCCACTTGTCGAAGGCGACTCACCGTGTATGCATTTGTAATCATATATATAATAAGTTCTCCCTTTATATGTATTTCTGGCCATGGAATCGTGATTACATATAAGGGGATAGGTGTTCTTATGTATATATATATGGAAAATTCATACGTGTGTGGGTGATAACAGGATTATTCATGTGAGAATATATATAAGGATCCTCTTGTGTGTGTTAATGGCCATGATGACACGTACATAGGGGTTAGGGTGTTCTTAGGTACATGAAAAGGTGCATATGTCTAGAGGATGGATGGAGCGGGTTAGAGTTGTTGCTGATAAAAGTGTCAAGCGTCAAGTGTGGCTTGGATCATTTGAGGTGGGGTCCCTCTCCCAGCCTCTTTAATTCAATAATGTTTTAAATTTAATTTAGTTACCTTATTAATTTTTCATATTTATGTTAAATTTCAATTATTGAATAAGTGTTAGTTAAGATAATTGTTTCGTTTGATAAACAAGTCAAGGTTTTGTAATAAAACCCCTCCAACAGAGGTGTGTTGTCTACGAAAACTCACAGTGGTAGTTTATGCTTATATATCATGCTTGAAATTATTTCATTGATGTTTTCTATTTTAATAGTTACCCCTTATTCTTTCATTTTAGATGCCATGAGCATCTCCAATGATTTTTTTGACTCACAGTTTCTAACAGACAAATTATAATCTTACCAAAATCACCAAAACACCCCTAGTAATTAACAATGGTGTGGCTGAATTTTCATTTCATAGCACCTTATGAAATGGTTTCCATCTCTTCACCACAGATTAAAATTACCATGATGCATCTGGTGTAACCCCAAAGTTAACTTTATGTAGTTACAGTGAATCATAGAAGACCCTTACGTAGCCATTATCTTTCTCAGACGACCTTTAAATAGGTCACAAATTACCTTGATATAGTCTCATTTTCTTTAGTGTGACCTTTATATAGGTCTTGAAAGACCTTCTCAATAGGATTATTGTATGGGACCACTTTGATTTCATGAGAAACAAAGGCACATTTATCCTTAGATGATAGCTTCCTCTTCATCATATTTTCCTATTTTCTTATAATAATTCTGGTTTATGTTCCATGTATTATTTGTTGACTAGATGACCTTAATACCTTTTTTGTTATTTCACCTCACCTTCTAGATTTAAATATAGGAATTGGTGAAAAAAATATCTTCCATTAATTTCACCCAGATTCGGAAGACTTATTTAACGTTACATGTGACTTAATGCTGGTTTTTGAAAAACTGTGTGTGTATTTTCTATGAAAAATACTACCTATTACCTATAATTTTATTAATACGCCCTTGTTACTACCCATAAACAAAAATCCTTTATTAAGGATCATGTTATTCAGTATTTGGGTGTACATATTAATTTGAATATTCTCTGTTTATTTTTGGTTATGGAGTTATGTATCATTTATCATGTACAGTTGACACATTGATCACATATATATAAGAAGTTGTTAAATCTCACTTCTTTTCCCATTATTTACATACAGTTGGTTTCTTATAATGAGTTTGGTTCTATCCACTACCATCGAAGGCAAATGAGTTCGACATCGAATTTAGGTAATTTTTATTCTGTTTTTATTCTTTGGCCCAATTTTTATTAGGGATTTTATGTTTTTTGGGTTCCTTATATTTTTGCAGTGAATTTTGGATCTCGTTGAGGTGGATTCAAGAAACAGTTGATGAAGGTGACTTACATGGGTATGCATAGGTAGGAATATACATATATAAGTTCCCCCTTTATATATATTCAATCATGTTCATATGAATATATATATTGGGGATAGGTGTTATTATATATAGATATAAAAAATGAATACATGTGTAAGTGAAAAGGGGTATATGCAAGTATAAACATATATCTAAGGATCCCCTTGTGCATATTTGACCATGAAAATATATACATAGGGGCTAGGTGTCCTTATATATATGTGAAAATTTATATGAGTGCAAGCAGAAAAAATGGAAGATCCGAGTTTTTGTTGTCAAAAGCAGTGCACCTTGAAGTTGAGGTAGGTTACCTATGCCTAAATCTTTAATTTGAATTTTATAATTGCTTGATTTTTTTTAAAAACATGTTTTCATTATTATAGATTAACATTAATCTCCATTCATCTGGTCAGTATATTATTTCATCCAACTCAACATGAAATTTCCTTCACTTTAGAGATGACAATATCCTCATTTTGAGAAAACATGAACTGAGTATTCTCATAAAAAGCTAAAAATTAAAGAAAATATTTGTTTTATTTTCATCAAATACAAACAACCATCCTTGAAAACTTGACACTTTATTTAGTAACATCACTATTAAATTGAACTATATAAAATCGAATACCTTACCATGAAGAATTCACCGGTTAGTACCAAAGTAATTAGTTTTCATTGTACTACTTGAAGCACCTTCATTAGTTCTCTATGATTTCCCTAATCATTTGAAGGTTTAATGTTTAAGTGATTGATTAATAGGGTTAAAAGGGTTTATAATTGAGTGAGAAATATAATAAACTATGGTTTTTACTCATCTTTTATCCTCTAATTTCATGAAATTGAATCTCCTTCTAGAATAAATAATATCATCTTGAAATAATGAGATTCCTGATAGATGAGATCTCAATTGAGAAAGATAAAATAACCATTAAGGTGTGAATAGTGAGGTAAATCCTTTAGTTTCATAATAGTAATCGGTTAGTAATTATCCTAAGGGTGGGATGAAGGGTTGGTTTATTGATGCGATCACAAAAATTCATAGGTGAATGAGCTTGTTTTGGGAATATACTTTCATGTTGTAACCACTATAGAAGTAGTACTGAATTGGTGATATTAAGTTTGTGACATCGGTGGTACTTTTGAGAAGAAATAGTTATGTTATGTAGTCCATATAATAACCAAGGATGAGAAGGAAATGATTCTACTATAATAGGTATTGAATTTAGTGGGGGTGTATGCTCTTCAATATTGTGCTCCACATCTGAGGGAGCACAAACTCCCATAGAGGACCCAATCCAAACCAGAGCTCAATGATAGTGGATTACCAATCCACCTTTAGAGGATATTTACCCAAAAATTTTATGGTAGAGTATCGAATCATCCTATAAAAATAGTGTCGGGGACCCATTCCCTAGTGCAACAAGGTAGTATAAAACCTATCATCTCTCTGATGGTCAATAAGGGCCATTAAAGGATGATTCACAATTGTAACACATCATGTCATATCTAGAAATCCAAAATGTGGTCCACCAGTGTGTACAACGAGGATAACCACTCGGGATAGGCTAGTATCTATAAAAAATTCATTTAACGAACCGTACTGTATCCTTTTTAGACTCACGTCCCTCCCTACATCCTTCCTCGAGATATTTATATACATATAGGTTTTCTATAGGTTTTCTCTTCAACTAAATAGGTTTCATAAATTTAGATGTTGTTCACTGGAATGGAAACTCTATAGGATCATGTTGCAATTTCATAATTGAAATGGAATCCTTTTGTTCCCCACAACACATAGAAATAATCCAATATGTGCATGATTGCAAGAAAAAATAGCAGTAACCTGCATTTATGTAGCTATATTCATCTACTATTGCTCCCAAATTTTCATCTTGGACTGCAGTGTCAAATAAAAAGATAGATCTTGGTGACTAGTCAGTTCAGTAGGATCATGTTCTAGTTCAAACACCTCTTTCTACACCTTTCATTGTATAGGTACAAACTCTAAATTCCCCATAGCACCCACATGTTAAGTTTCCCTGGTAGTTTTAAGTTTTTTTTCTTTGCGTAGTCATAGCCTCTAATTATTCCACCACCACACCTCCAAATATCTTAATTGACACTACTTTGAAGTGAATCCAGGTAGGGCCATTATTGTTCAGTTCAAAAAATAAATAACAAGCCCAAGGAATTCCATGCAAATTTAACTATTCCATTAATAACTTCATCATTTCTTGTGTTTTTCAGTTTGATAAATTTTTCTATGTTCTTCCAACCAAGTGTAACCACACACCAGACACCATTTTTGAATGGATTGTTGTTTTATTTCATATGTTTTGTGGGTAGATAACTACTCCAAATATTGTGGTCATTATGACACTATTAATTCTCCTCCAACAATAAATGGATGAGAGCTTGAATCTACTAGGGGGGTCTGTCTAAGAGATAAGGGTATGTCCAAGAGGGGGTGTAGTGGGGGTGTCCAGCAGGTTTGGTACAAGGGGGATCCAACAGGGGTGGTGCAAGGGGGTGTGTGCAAGGGGACAGTGTAACACCCCAATATTTCATAGTGCGTTATTTCTTCAAAATAATTCAATAACTTGCACTACACGTAACACTGAGTTCAAGCGCACCACGGCTTACCAAAATAGCCGTCCAAAAGTGGCTATGAATAGTATTAACTGAATTTTAAACTTTATATAATCCTTATAATTTTAGAATACATATTATGAGTTTCTTAGACATAATGTAAGAACAAATTATTTTTTCAGATAAAAGAAGTATTTTTCAAAAATGCACTTTTACCAACTTTTAATAGTGAACCCTTTTTAAATCCAATATTTAAACTTTTATATATTCAATTTGACTAAATAAATTTATTATTTAGAATGGGGACATCAAAAATTTACAATGTAACACCTCAAGCTTCCACGGTACGCTTCTCTTTGAATAATACAGTAAGTGTGTGTTGTACACAACTTCGAGTTCTAATACACACCACAACCAATCAAACTAACCGTTATGAATAGTAATACCCACTTTTTGAAATTTTCTACATTTTATATTTCAAAATGGACTTCATTTTTAGATTCAGAATATCGAAACTATCCTAGTATAAAATTTTGGTACTTTTCGGATAAGTTTTATATTTTGATGAATAGTGAAAATTACTAAATTTTAATTAAAAACAACTTTTTTAATTGAAATAATTAATAGTGATAAATTATGAATTTGAGTGGTTTTAATAAATATTTATAATATATTTTTACCATTTAATATGATGTTGGTCATTGGACATAATTTCAGAATTAAACCGGGCATAAACAAGCGTCAATCTTTTGATAGTTATTATCTCTTAAAAACACGCTTTTTGTTTTAACGATGGGATTTAATTTTAAATTAATTTCTGCCACTTCTATGTTTTGAATTTGTAAAAATGGATTACATATTTGGAATCAGGATTTCCAAATTTTTTAAATAGGTAACTTTCACTTTTAGACATTTTGAATAATTACTTCGGTAAATATTTTATTTACCATGGTTAAAGGGTAAATCCGATAAATAAGGCTAAAACAATAATATTATAATAATAATAAATTACCCTAAAAAGTGTCCTAACCTTATTGGTTGATACATGTCTGACCATGGGCATTTTTGGGTCGATTTTGGACCCCATGGAGCCACTTGTTGGTGATAAGGACACTTTATATTAATTAAGTTAAAATAAATACAAAAAAGACATAAGCATATATCTTTTAGAAAAACAATTTTTACATATGGTTATATATGTTGAAATTTCGACTATAAATATTCATTAGAAAGCTAAACCGATTTCCAACATAATGGTATTTTACTTATAATTTTTAGACATTAAATAATATAATTTATTTATGACACAATGATGATGCAGTAATTACCGTATTAATGAAAGATTAAGATAATTGATATTATAAATACCCAAATAAATGTAATTTGAGACTTTTTATAAATTACAATATTTTCTAGGTTAATATGACATATTATTATTATTTATATAAATTGTTTTCGAAGTAATAATGCTGTTATGAATTTATCAAAAACAAAATACCCAATAGTGTCAAAATTGACATAAAAGAGTTTTTAAAACAAATATTATATTATTAATTGATATTAAATTACTAAAATCTAAGGTTTGTCCAAGATACTTATCTCATGATAGGTGTATTATTAATGGACCTCTTGGGGGTATCTTGGAGGTATATAGTATGTTTATTAACTATATAATATAAAAATACAAAGTAACATGGTAAGTGTCAAACTAATTAACTAAGAGTCAAAATTAAAAGATAAGGTTAATATAATGACCCAAACCTGTCTAAATTCTATTGGTTAGTGGTTTTAGACTCATTCCCACCTTTACCTTTAAATAATCTACTTTGGATCCATTATAAACCGAATATGAATTTATTATAAAATAATATTTCTAGATTTTCCTAAGGTGCCCCTCCTCCCCTTTATAAAAGGACACCAATTCTAACCAATTCTCCACACCTTCAAAGCCTTTTGGTTCGGCCAACCGCTGCCCAAATACTCTCTAAACTTCCCTCACTTCAACATAGAGTCCATAGTTTTATCAGAAATCCAACCTATGGAGCCCTTTTGGTCAAATCAAAAGGAAGAACCCGAAGAAGAGGTAATGTTTTCACCACCCTTTTTCAAGTTCATTTCTTCTTCAACTTCTTCTTTATTTGTTATTCTCATTCTAAAATAATAAATTCATTATCTTCTATATACTGAGATGTTATTATAAATATGGTACAACCATATTCATTATTCTATCCATCCTATGAATGACATGTCACCATACGTGCGTACGTACGGCTTACCGTCTCCACGTCGTGGTGTAATTGTTATTCAAAACATTATTATTTTAATGGGTATAATAATGATGTGTAATTCATTTAAATAATAAATATAACATGATAATTATTCGGTATATATGATATACCATCCAATAATATATTGTTTTAATATCAAAAGAATGATATTGTCGCTCGTGCGTACGTACGGACTACCGTCTCCACGAACGCGATGAGATTCATTCCCCATCGTATCCATTCAAGTATAATTCTCATTTGATGATTAAAAATAATGTTTAAGGACTTGATATAATTATGGATATGAATAAGATACAACCTATCCATAACAAACACAGCATATGTAAAAAAACATGTAAAAGAAAATGAGTAAGTTAACACCCGAAATGACGATAATACTAAGATATTATTGACAAAGAAATATTAAAAGATCATATATGATATCATATTAATGTATATGATTCTTTTATAATTTAATAAAAATTATTTCATCATTATAAAGGAGTTTAACCTACCATAAACCAAGGAAAATTACAAGGTAAGGGTTATTTCGCAATCTCTTCATTATTGAAGGTTGTTTATACGTAAATATCCACTTGGACCTCTTTATCATCCACATCCATGTTTCTTAAAAATGAATTTCAAAAAATTATTACTATTTTATAGAATATGGGTTAAATTCATTTATACCCTTGTTTGACTTTTATAATAGGTTTATAAAGTAATATTTCCATCGTTTTCCAAACAAGGTACTTTTTAACCTTTTTGACAAAATTAAGGTAAGAATGTTTTTTTTAACTTATACGGCGGGTGCGGCTATTTTCCGCCATTATAAGATCGTCAAAGCTTCCCTAACAAGCTTATAATAATATTTTCAAAATAAATATTTTCTTTATGTGACTCTTAAACGGTTTCAAATTATAAAAAGATATGTCTCTCTTAAAAAAGTTTTTGATTTCATCTATGTCAACATCCTTTGATGGATTTTAAGTTTATTTGAATTTGATTTATTATGATACAAAACTTCCATATTGTATTTAAGTTTTTGTGATATGTTTGACTGTGGATGTGCTATTTTTATACCATTCATTGCTTATGGTTAAAGTATTTACATTTCGTATGCTAGTTTTAATACGAATGTTTATGATATGTTTAAACCTTTTCATATGAGGATTGTATTGGACTTAGTAAGTGACGGGTGCAGCCTGCTATAGCTCCTCGATGCATCGGTAGGTCTCATGAGACAACTAGACGTGGAATTGGCCGAGGCCCTTTCTCAATTTGATTTATGGTTTTGGCCGAGGCCTTAATCATTTTAGACTTCTTGGCCGAGTCCTTGAAAAAATGTTTCAGAATGTCCAGCATTATACATTCCCTCATTATGGAAATAATATTGGCGGTTCATGTGGTCATTAGACTAGTAGAATACCCATGATTATGTTTTATTATGGAATTATTTACTCATCTCATGTTCTTGCCATAAAATTATTCATGTATATTATTGGTAAGGGAATGTGGTTTAAATTATTTACCATGCTTAATATTTACGTCATTTTCCGCTGTATTACTTACCCTTACTGAGCATTTTAGCTCACTCCTTTCAATGTTTTATTTTTTTCCCAGGATATGAAGAAGCTAGTTATGAGTGACCTGCAGTCATAATCTAGGAGGCTTGGATGTTCCTAATGAAATGTATTTGTGTTGTATTTCTCTTCAAGATGTAAATTTGAACATATGTATGAATCTTATTTCCAAGGCTACTAAACTAATCAGTCTTTCGAGACATGATTTCCTTGTGATCATGCCAATGTTATGTAATAATGCACCGACTCTGGGTAACTAGGGTCGGGGCATTACAGTTGGTATCAGAGGAAGTTTAGTACAAACCTTGGAAACTAGATTTAGATAAACTCTAATTAGAGAACATAGCCCTAAGATAGACTTTGAGGATTAGTATAGAAGAACTTCCTAGAATTTTGATATTGTGGAGATTTTGTGAGTTTTCCAAGCAATACATCCTTGTCTGGATATGAGCAAGTAGAGGCGGCTCTGGCACAGATGTACCTAGGGGTAAAACCCGAAAACACCGCTTTGAGCTAGTCTCGAACGGGAACTGGTGCACGACAACGGGCCTTGGTGCACTCTTGGTTACGACACTCCCGAGGGATATGCTTAGGATAATTCTCATTTTTGTTATAAACCATTATTAAGGGTTTATGAGTATATACTCCCTCAAGGAAGACATTTTTATGATTATGGATTATATCCATAAACTGTTTAATTTATGATTAAGTGTTTTACAAGTTTGGTATTAGGTATTGCTATTCATAAACTAATCTAGTGTATGCCATTGTTTAGAAATGACGCCCAATAGAAGGAATGAGAACTCCAGCAATACGCATGATTCAAAGAGTAAGAAGGATCATATCTTTTGTGGTCTTAATCCAGAATTTAGAAGGGAAATAATCTCCCACGTGTTATTATCATATGAATAAATAGTATCATGTGTTGATAAGATAATTAAAGAGTTCTTGGAATCCTATGGATTCGAAGGGGAGCCAGAGAAGAAAATGATGGTAGAGAGAAGGACAGATGAAGGGAAGAAGTTAAATAAGGATTTTCCCATATGTGATAACTGTGGAAAGAATCACCTTGGAAAATGAATAAATGGAATGGGAGTATGTTATAATTGTAGAGAAAAAGGACACCACGTTTGTGATTGTGAGGACAAGAAAAAAGTTTCAAATGTACAATTCTTCATCTGGAAGCAGTGGGGACACTACGCAAATCAATGATCAAATCATCAGAGTATGCCCCAAATGATGCTATTGGATAATAATAAAGTTATGATACTACCAAAGATGAATAGGAATGACTAGTGTTCTTATGTTGTTATTAAATAATTATTTCATTTTAGTGTTGTATCAATGATGTACTGGTTATATGAATTATGGAGATAAATAAGGATTGTACTGCAGTACTACTTCATTTAGGATTTGAGATTATATGGTACTATGAAAAGTGACTAAACAGCAAGTTGAACTTTTTTTTTAAATACATGGTTGAAGGAAAGGTAATCCTTAATATGGTCTTGATACTAAGGTAGTAATTTTGGAACAAGAGATGGTTGATTTGGATAAATTATATTGGATATTCTTCACTACCTTGGCACTGATTAATGGTTTGTTTATTTCATCATTGTTGGAATATTCAATGTTTTCCTTATATAATGAATATATCTAATATTATATAAGTAATAAGGGAGCATGAATGTAATCAATATGTTTTTATGGTAATTCAGGGTGTTACCATATTTTAAAAGAATGCATGGTGAAGGTGTTCACATGCTATTACATGGAAAAAAAGAATCTTCATTGTGTTTACCTACCTTATAAATTTTGGACTGTGAGTTTGGGCAGAATTATTTTGGATAAGTATAGTTTGATATTATTTTTGGATTTCCAGAAAAAGGAAAACACGAAGACCATGTGACAACCCGCCGCGTCGGACAAAGCTGCGGGAATCGAACCCACACCCATAGTGCGATTGGGATTTATCGCCTACCACTGGACTACATGAAGTACCTGGATTAAATAATGTAGTTTTTTTAAAAGTTCTGGTAGATGAATTATAAATTCATATGAATAAGATAAATAGAATATTTTTATGTTCTATTGTCTTTTAGAGTGAAAGATGAGTTTGTGGTAGAAATTAGTTAAAGGATGGAACTCTACTTTTCAAGTATATATTTTTCTTCCTCTCTTATTCTATGAAGAAATTAATTCTTATACTTTATTGAAGGGATATTAAAACCAAAAATTTGTTATCCTAATACCTTATGTTTTTTTTGAACCGATGGTTTTTCAAATCATCATATATTGATGAATTTAAGGACCTCAATTTTACACTTGTTTGAGATTGACGACCTCAATCACTACCTATAAATATTTACATTTTTCCTCCAATTATATGTCTCTAATTTCCACCAATTTTCTCCTAATAGAGATCATAATTTGGTGGTGACCCTTTCAATTCGCTTTTCCTCTTATTAAGACTAAATTTTATTAACCCAATTTCCGATGTGGGTTTTCCCACAATGATATTTTCTATTTTCAACCTTTTATCTTTGAAAAACAATTTCAAATTGCGAGGACGAAATTTATTGAAGGAGGGTAGAATGTAACACCCTAATATTTCATAGTGCGTTATTTCTTCAAAATAATTCAATAACTTGCACTACACGTAACACCGAGTTCAAGCGCATCACAACTTACCAAACTAGCCGTCCAAAAGCCGTTATGAATAGTATTAACTGAATTTTAAACATTATATAATCATTATAATTTTAGAATCCATATTATGAGTTTCTTAGACATAATGTAAGAACAAATTATTTTTTCAGATAAAATAAGTATTTTTCAAAAATGCACTTTTACCAACTTTTAATAGTGAACCCTTTTTAAATCCAATATTTAAAATTTTATATATTCAATTTGACTAAATAAATTTATTCTTTAGAATGGGGACATCAAAAATTTACAATGTAACACCCCAAGCTTCCACGGTACGCTTCTCTTTGAATAATATAGTAAGTGTGTGTTGTATGCAACTTCGAGTTCTAATACACACCACAACCAATCAAACTAACCGTTATGAATAGTAATACCAACTTTTTAAAATTTTATACATTTTATCTTTCAAAATGTACTTCATTTTTGGATTCAGAATATCGAAATTACCCTAGGATGAAATTTTGGTACTTTTCGGATAACTTTTATATTTTGATGAATAGTGAACATTACTAAAATTTTATTAAAAACAACTTTTTAAATCGAAATAATTAATAGTGATAAATTATGAATTTGAGTGGTTTTAATGTATATTTAGAATATATTTTTACCATTTAATATTATTTTGGTCATTGGACATAATTTCACAATTAAACCGGACATAAACAAGCGTCAATCTTTTGATAGTTATTATCTCTTAAAAACACGATTTTTGTTTTAACGACAGGAATTAATTTTAAATTAATTTCTGTCACTTATGTGTTTTGAATTTGAAAAAATGGATTCCATATTTGGAATTAGGATTTCCAAATTTTGTAAATTGGTAACTTTAATTTTTAGACATTTTGAATAATTACTTCGGTAAATATTTTATTTACCATGGTTAAAGGGAAAATCCGGTAAACGAGGGTAACAAAATAATATTATAATAATAATAAATTACCCTAAAATGTGTCCTAACCTTATTGTTTGATACATTTCTAACCATGGGCATCTTTGAGTCAATTTTGGGACCCCATGCAGCCACTTGTTGGTGATAAGGACACTTTATATTAATTAAGTTAAAATAAATACATAAAAGACATAAGCATATATCTTTTAGAAAAACAATTTTTACATAGGGTTATATATGTTTCCATTTCGACTATAAATATTAATTAGAAAGATAAAACTATTTCCTACATAATGGTATTTTACTTATAATTTTTATACATTAAATAATTTAATTTATTTATGACACAATGATGATGCAGTAATTACTGTATTAATGAAAGATTAAGATAATTGATATTATAAATACCCTAATAAATGTAATTTGAGACTTTTTATAAATTAAAATAATTTTATAGGTTAATAGGACATATTATTATTATTTATATAAATTGTTTTTGAAGTAATAATGCTGTTATGAATTTATCAAAAACAAAATACCCAATAGTATCAAAATTGACATAAAATAGTTTTTCAAACAAATATTATATTATTAATTGATATTCAATTCCTAAAAATCTATGGTTCGGCCAAGAGACTTATGTCATGATATTTGTATCATTAATGGACCACTTGGGGGGTCTATTTGAGGTATATAGTGAGTTTATTAACTATATAATATAAAAATACAAAGTGACATGGTAAGTGTCAAACTAATTAACTAAGAGTCAAAACTAAAAGATAAGGTTAATATAAAGACCCAAACCTGTATAAATTATATTTTTTGAGTGGTTTTTGGCCCATTACCACCTTAACCTTTAAATAATCCACTTTGGAGCCATTAGAAACCGAATATGAATTTATTATAAAATAATATTTCTAGATTTTCCTAAGGTGCCCCTCCTCCCCCTTATAAAAGGACACCACTTCTAACCAATTCTCCACACCTTCAAATCCTTTTGGTTCGTCCAAAACCTACCCAAATACTCTCTCAAATTCGCTAAATTCAACATAGAGGCCATAGTTTGATCATAAATCCAACCTAAGGAGCCCTTTTGATCAAATCAAAAGGACGAACCCGAAGAAGAGGTAATGTTTTCACCACCCTTTTTCAAGTTCATTTCTTCTTCAACTTATTCTTTCTTTGTTATTACCATTCTAAAATAATAACTCTAGTATATTATATATACTGAGATGTTATTATAAATATGGTACAACCATATTCAGTATTCTATCCATCCTATGAATGACATGTCACCATATGTGCGTACGTACGGCTTACCGTCTCCACGTCATGGTGTAATTGTTATTCAAAACATTATTAATTGTATGGGTATAAAAATGATGTGTAATTCATTTAAATAATAAATATAACATGATAATTATTCTGTATATATGATATAGCATCCAATCATATATTATTTTAATATCAAAAGAATGATATTGTCGCTCGTGCATACGTACGGACTACTGTCTCCAGGAACGTGATCAGATTCATTCCCCGTCGTATCCATTCAAGCATAATTCTCATTTTATGATTAAAAATAATGTTTAAGGACTTGATATAGTTATGAGTACGAATAATATACAACCTATCCATAACAAACACGGCTTATGTAACAAAACATGTAAAAGAAAACGAGTAAGTTAACATCCGAAACAACGATAATACTAAGACATTATTAACAAAGCAATATTAAAAGATCATATATGATATCATATTAATGTATATGATTCTTGTATAATTTAATAACAATTATGTCACCATTATATAGGAGGTTAACCTACCATCAACCAAGGAAAAGTACAAGGTAAGGGTTATTTCACAATCTCTTTATTATCCGAGGTTTTTTATACATAAATATCCACTGGGACCTCTTTATCATCCACATCCATGTTTCTTAAAAATGAATTTCAAAAAATTCTTAATATTTTACATAATATGGTTTAAAGTAATTTATACCCTTGTTTGACTTTTATAAGAGGTTTATAACGGAATCTTTTTGTCGTTTTCCAAACAAGGTCTTTTTTAACCTTTTCGACAAAATTAAGGTAAGAATGTTTTTTTAACTTATACGGTGGGTGCGGAGATTTTCCGCCGTTATCGGATCGTCAAAGCTTCCCTTACAATATTATAAGAATATTTTCAAAATAAATATTTTCTTTATGTGACTCTTAAATGATTTAAATTATAAAGAGATATGTCTCTCTAAAAAAAGGTTTTGATTCCATCTATGTCAACATCATTTGATGGATTTTAAGTTTATTTGAAGTTGATTTATTATGATACAAAACTTCCATATTGTATTGAAGTTTTTGAGATATGTTTGACTGTGTATGTGCTATTTTTATATCATTCATTGCTTATGGTTAAAGTATTTACATTTCATATACTATTTTTAATACGAATGTTTATGATATGTTTAAACCTTTTCATATGAGGAATGTATTGGACTTAGTAAGTGACGGGTGGAGCCTACTATAGCTCCTCGATGCATCAGTAGGTCTCATGTGACAACTAGAAGTGGAATTGGCCAAGGCCCTTTCCCAATTTGATTTATGGTTTTGGTCGAGGCCTTAATCATTTTAGATGTCTTGGCTGAGACCTTGACAAAATGTTTCAGAATGTCTGTCATTATACATTCCTTCATTATGGAAATAATATTGATGGTTCATGTGGTCATTCCACTAGTAGAATACCCATGATTATTTTTAATTATGGAATTATTTACTCATCTCATGTTATTTCCATAAACTTATTCATCTATATTATTGGTAAGGTCATGTGGTTTCAATTATTTACCATGCTTAATATTTATGTCATTTTCCGCTGTATTAATTACCCTTACTGAGCGTTTGAGCTCACCCCTTTCAATGTTTTATTTTTTTCCCATGATATGAATAAGTTAGTTATGAGTGACCTTCAGGCATAATCTAGGATGCTTGGATGCTCTTAATGAAATATATTTGTGTTGTATTTCTCTTCAAGATGTAAAGTTGAACATATGTATGAATCTTGTTTCTAAGGCTACTAAACTAATCGGTCTTTCGAGACATGATTTCCTTGTGATCATGCCAATGTTATTTAATAATGCACTGACTCTAGGTAACTGGGGTCGGGGCATTACAGATAGGGGTGTGCAGTGGGGGTGTCCAACAGGGGTGATGCAAGGGGGTCCAATAGGGATGGTGCAAGGGGTGGTGCATGGGTGGGGTGTAGGGGGTGTGCAAGGGAGTGTGTGCAAGGGGACAGGGGTGTGTATGGGGGTGAAAGGGATGTTTAAGGGGGTGAAATGGGGTTGTACATGGGGTGGTGGTGCAAGGGGGGATGTGCAGGGGGGGTGCAGGGGGTGTCCAGCATGGGTGGTGCAAGGGGTGTCCAGCAGGGGTGTGCAGATGTGTCGGGGGTGTGTTTAAGGGGATATGGGTGTGTAGTGGGGGTGTCCAGTAAGGGTGGTGCAAGGTGGGTGTAGGGGGTGTGTGCAAGGGGACAGAGGTGTGTAGGGGGGTGAAGGGGGGTTATGTAGGGAGTGCAAGGGGGGTCGTGCTGGGGGAGGGTGCAAGGGGGGCTGTGAAGGGGGTGTCCAGTCGGGGTGGTGCACGGGGGTCCAATAGGGGTGGTGCAAGGGGTGTCCAACAGGGGTGGTGTAAGGGATGTCCAGTAGGGGTGTGCAGGTGTGCAGTGGGTGTGTGCAAGGGGACAGGGGGTGCAAGGGGTGGCGTCCAGTAGGGGTGGTGCAAGGGGTGTCTAGCAGGGGTGGTGCAAGGGTGTCCAACAGGGGTGGTGTTCAGTAGGGGTGGTACAAGGGGTGTTCAGTAGGGTTGTGCAGGGGGTGTTTACAAGGCGATTTGGGGTGCAAGGGGTGTGTTCATGGGGGTTCAAGGGGGCATGGGTGTGGGGGGGGGGGGTCTGTCCAGGGGGTGGGGGTGTTTGTCCATGGAAGGGGGATGTTGTCTAGGGGGTGATGTCTGAGGGGGTATTGTATGGGGGGTATATCCAGGGGGTTGTGCAAGGGGTGTAAGGGGGGGTCCAGTAGGGGTGGTCCAAGGGGGTCCAGTAGGGGGTGGGGTGTCTATCCAAGGGGGTGCTTTCTAGGGGGTTTCTATCCAAGGG
Source organism: Viscum album (assembly GCA_963277665.1). Lineage (NCBI taxonomy): Eukaryota > Viridiplantae > Streptophyta > Magnoliopsida > Santalales > Viscaceae > Viscum > Viscum album. The sequence goes on along the minus strand of OY728135.1, from coordinate 1,231,156,304 downwards.
GGTGGGGGTATCTGTCCAGGGGGTGGTGGTGCTGTCTGGGGGGTCTATCCGGGGGGTGGGGGTGTCTGTTCAGGGGTTGGGGGGCTATGCAGGGGGGTGTCCAGCAGGGGAGGTCAAAGGGGGGTCCAGCAGGGGGTAAGGGGTGTGTAGTAGGGGTGTGTGCAAGGGTACTGGGGGTGGAAGGGGGTGTGCAGGGGTGTGTAGGGGTTGTCTAAGGGATGTAAGGGGGTGTGAAGGGGTGGGGATATGCAAGGGGGTGTCTAGAAGGGGTGGTGCAAGGGGGTCCAGCAGGGAGGAAAGGGGTGTAGAAAGGGGTGTGTAGAAGGGGACTTGGGGGTGAAGGGGGTGTGCAGGGGGGTGCAAGGGATGTGTAAGGGGTGCAAGGGGGGCTGTATAGGGGGGATTCTATCCAGGGGTGTCGTCTAGAGGGGGAGGGGTCTATCCCGGAGGGGGGTGTCTATCCCGAGGGGGGGACTGCTATCCATAGGGTGTTTTTCTAGGGGGAGGGGGGTCAGTCCAGGGGGTGTCCAGTAGGGGTGTGCAGGTGTATAAGGGGGTGTGTGCAAGGGGACAATGGTGTGTGAAGGGGGGTGCAAGGGGTGTGTAAGGGGGTGCAAGGGGGTTGTGCAGGGGGTGCAAGGTGCCAGCACCAGCTGAACAGTGATAGTTTTATTAGGAAATGTGAAGACCTATTGACACGGTATTAAATAGTGGCTATAGACATATGTCAATGGTTTAAAATAGTGGTTATATATGATGAGTGATTTTACTATATGCCATGGTTTTCAAACCGTGGCTATAGGGTTTTAGCCATGGTTTGAACTGTGGATATAGCCCAATATCCATGGTTTGAACCGTGGCTACAAGCCTATAGCCATGCCAATACCAGCCACGGTTGAGTAAACTCTGGCTATAACCTATAGCCACAGTTTAAAACTGTGGCTATAGCCTTATTTTCTAGTAGTGTTTGGTAAATTAGAGATTATGTGAGTCTTCTGAGAAATACATCCATGTCTAGATACTATAAGTCGACGTAGTTCTGGCACATATGTACCTAGGGGTAACAACTATAACAAGGTGTTCCAGTCTTGACTTGGGGTAACCTGATACACGACAATGGGACTTACCGGGCACCTAGTTTGAAACTCCTGGGGAATATCCTTAGGATAAGTCACATTTTCTTTACAAACCATTCTGAATAATTTAAAAATAAATATGTCCCCATGGACACAATCTTTATGATTATGATATTATCTATGCATAAAACTTTAATTTTTGTTATGTTTTTTTTCTATTTTTCGATTATAAATTATTATGCATAACCTAAGATAGTGTATTCCATTATTTAGAAATGGATCCTAGTAGAAGGAAGAGAAACTACATCAATGCATGTAACCCATGTAGTGATTTTCCTCCTATGAAAGATAATGATGTTGGTATTCGAGTTACGACAAGATCTGAACAAATTATAACTATACTAGGATAGCCGACTCAAGTTATGAACTATAACCTTACCCGTATAGAGAATCATGATCCACAACATGGAGGAGTAATGTTAGACTACTTTATGAGACAACAAACTCCATAATTCAATGGTACTACAAGCCCATTTGTAGCTTAGCAGTGGATAAGTTCATTAGAGAATATATTTTTATCTTTGGGAAATAACGAAAGGGAGAAGGTTGTCTTGACAGTTTATCATCTATCAAAAGATGCAGATCAATGGTGGTAACTAATCCAAAACACAATGGATGAAGAAGAAATTACAAGTATGGAATATAGGGATTTTAAGGAAAATTTAATATAAAAATATTTTTCTCATGAAAAATGAGTGGATAAAGAAAGGTAGTTCTTGATTATAAGACAAAACGAGGTTGAAATATTTCCATGTACGAAGCCAAATTTAAAAGATTAGAAAGGCATGTTGTGGAATATATACAAAATCCAAGGAGAAATATTTATCAGTTTTTAATGGTTTAAAACCATTCCTTTTAAGGGCACTAGTCTCCTAAAATTTATTATCATACAAACATATAGTCTCATATGCTATCAAGATAGAAAAATAATTCTCTAAGTCATATGACTTCAAAGTAAATCAAGAGAAGAAGAGGGTTGTTAAATACTCTGGAAAAGGAAATAAGAAATAGGGGAAGAAGGAAAGAACTGATTTTCTATACTATGATAATTATAGGAAGAAACACCTAGACACTTGCTTGAAGGGTATAAGTATTTGTTACAAGTGTAGAGAAAAAGGCCACCAAACCCGTGATTACAAGGGAAAGAAATAATATACCAATATTCAATGAAAAAATTGAAAATATATGGCTCATTATAAAAATTCTTATCCTAGGTGTCAAAGAAAACTTCTTCATAGAATGAAAATGGGTAAAGGCCAAGTTTATGCAGTCATAACTACTGATGTTGAAGTTATTAATGATGTGGTGGAAGGTACTTTAATTGTTTCCTCAAATTGATCCAATACTTTCTTTGATTCTAGGTCATTTAATTCTTTTATATCTTCCCAGTTTTTTAATCAAATTATACATTTCAAATTTGATTTAATAAAGGATTTTTCATTCAAAACTCTTCATGGAAGTTTCATTCCAATAAATATGTGTCAATAAGTCCCCTTTATAACACATAAATGTGATTTAGTTGCTGGCCTTATCATTATACATATAATTGACTACGATATAATTATTGGTATGGATTGTCTTTAAAATTATGATGTGAAAATATATTTTAAGAAGAAGGAAGTTACGATTTTTGAGAATGATGAAGATTACTTTTTCTTTATATCATAAACCTCGCTATCTAATTCTTATCTGAATCCACCCCCAATAGCTCTTCTAAATGCAATTCTTGGGATGGAAGAGAAAACAATATCTATGGTGAGGAAAGAAATATTAAAATCGAGGATGTATCAGTTTTAAAGGAATACATTGATGTATTTACAAAGGATTTACCTGGACATCCTCCATAGAATAAAATTGAGTTTTATATTGATTTAATTCTTGGTACAAGGCCTCTATAAAAGACTCCTTATAGAATAGACATAACCGAATTAGTGGATCTCAAGAAACAACTAGAGTAATTGAGTGATAAATTATTTATTCACCCTAGTGTTTCTCCATGGGAATCCCTTGTTCTCTTAGTTTAGAAGAAAGATGGTTCCATGAGGTTGTGTATTGTCTATAGGGAAATCAATGCAATTATAATAAAGAACAAGTATCATCCTCCATGCATTTATGATTTATTTTATCAAATTCACACAGCCCAATATTTTTCAAAGATTGAACTCCAATCTGGATATCATCAGTTGTGTTTAAGGAAGGAAGATATTCTAAATATGGCATTTTAAACTAGGTATGGGCATTACGAGTTTATAGTAATTCCATTTAGATTAACTAATGCACCATCTGTTTTCATGGATCTAATGAATAGAGTTTTCAGGGAATATCTTAATGAGTTTTTTGTGGTATTTAATTATGATTTCTTGGTATACTCTGAAATATATGAAGATCATGAGAATGAATTGCACATTTTTATGAAGAATCTTAGAAGAAATGAGTTATATGGGAATTTTAGCAAGTATGAATTCTATCTTCAAATAGTTTCTTTTCTTATCTATATTGTCACTTAGGGTGAAATCTTAGTTGATCCTACAAACACAAAAGAAGTTGAGGAATGAACTACACTAATGAAAATAATTGAGGAATGTATTTTTATTGGTTTAGTATGTTATTATCAGCATTTCATTCAAAATTTCACTTGATTGTCTAACTCGTAAACCAAGCTTACTCAAAAAGGGTTTAAGATTTTATGGATAAAAGAATATGAAGAATGCTTTGAATAATTAAATAAGATATTGGTGAATTTTTTGATCCTGACTCTACCATTGGTAAATGGTGGGTTTGTGATTTATAGTGATTTATCAAAGAATGGGTGTGTTTGTTTCCTTATGCAGAATGAAAGAGTTATTGGTTATGTATCAAGGTAGTTAAAAACCCATGAACAAAACTATCAAACTCATGATCTTGAGTTAGAAGATTTAATTTTTTATCTGAATATATGGATACACTATCTCTATGGAAAAATATTTGAGAAATATATATATCACAACAGATTGAAATATATATTCTCATAGAAAGAAACCAACATGATACCAAGGAGACGGCTCAAGATACTCTAGTATTATGATTGTTTAATACACTTCCACCCAGGGAAATAAAATAAGGTAGAATATGCTTTGAGTAGGAAGGATCATGGAGTTATGAACAAAATGAGGATTGAAAAAGATCCTATGTGCATGGATCTAGCAAAGATGGAAATGGTAATTATCAAGGAAGGTGGAACATCATTAATTTTTCAATTGGTTTCCCAAATATCTTTATTAGAAATAATTAAAAGTTATTAGTGTGATAATGAGAATCTTCAAAAGAAAATTAAATCTTTTAATAATGGGAAGTTTCCAGTCTTCATGTGTGAGGTGGGAATTCTGGAATTTGGGAGGAGGCTATGTGTTCCCTCTATTCCTGAAATAAAATAGGAGTTATTAGATGATTATTGTAGCTCGAATTTATCTATTCACTCTGGTAGTAATAAAATGTATATAGATATGAAGGAACATTTCCGGTGGGATAATATGAAGCTGGAAATTGTTGATTATGTATCGAGATGTTTAGTCTGTCAATTGGTGAAGTATGAAAGGCAACATCCTAGTGGTTTCATGCAACCCCTATATATTCCTACATGGAAATGGGATAACGTAACTATTTATTTTTTCATTGAATTACTAAAACCCAAAAACAATAATGATGTTATATGGGTGATTATTGATTGACTTACCAAATCTGCACATTTCCTCTTTATAAGGGAGGATTTACTACTAGAGTGCCTTTCATGGTTCTATATTAATGAATTTGTAAGAATTTATGGAGCACCTATCTCAATTGTGTCTAATCATGATCCATAGTTTATATTGAAATTCTGGAAAAGTCTCCATAAATCATTGGATACTGAGCTTCATTTGAGTACTACTTATCTCCCTCAAACTGATGGGTAGTTAAAAAGGAAAATCCAAACTTTAGAATACATGTTGATATCGTGTTCGCTTGACTTTCAAGGTATGTGGGATTAGAATTTACCTTTAGTGTAGTTTACCTACGACAATAGTTTTCATTCAAGTATTCAAATGGCACCATATGAAGTATTTTATGAAAAGAGATGTCGTACACCAACATGTTGGGATAAATTTGATGAAAAAATATTTTAGGCTCATAACTTGTGGAGGAAAAAATATCGAAGGTAAAGACTATACAAACATATATCAAAGCAGTTCAAAGGAGACAAAAGAGAAATGCTGATAATCAAAGGAAGGAATTGTAATTTCAAGTGGTAGATCACATTTTCTTGAAAGTATCTCCATGGAATGGTTTTCTAAGATTTGGGAAGAAAGGGAAACTGAGCCTCAGGTACATTGGACCTTTTAAAATTCTAGAGATAATTAGAACTATGGATTATCATTTTTAAATGATGCCCAGCCTTTATAAGTCACACGATGTGTTCCATACTCTTTGTTAAGGAAGTACATGCTAGACCCAACACATGTACTCACTTCTAAAGGAATATAATTGGAACTTGACTTATCTTACTATAAAGAGACTATACAGATTCTAGACACTAAAGAACATGTGTTGAGGAATTTGATGACTCATAAGGTAAAAGTACTTTTTAAAAATCATAAAATTGAAGTGGGGATTCGGTAGCTTTAGGATCTTATAATGAATAACTACCCAAATATTTTTATGGGGTAAAAATATGAAAATTTCTAGGATGAAATTTTTGTAGTATGGGAGAATGTAATGACCCAAAACTCTATCAATGAAATTTCCCTTCTTATGTTTATTTTATATAGTATATATCATATAAAATCACTTATAGAACACAAAAAAACATCATAAATTAATAATTAATTAAATAAAATTTATTCCTAGAAGTTAATTAACCTAAACCAATGAAATAGTAACATGCCCTTAGGAATAGTAATGTAACCCTTATGAATAGTAAACTATCTAATAGAATTTTAACATCACCAATTAAATTATAAATAAAATTTTTCCATCATATAAATGAAATTATGATATAATTATATCATAGTCTAAGTAAATGAATATTTTAAAAATTAATATTTAAGTGTTGGTATTTTGGTAAGTCATAAATATCTAATTATGATATTTTAAAAGAAAATTAATTTTTTTAAAAAATATTCATAAATAAAAATTATTTTTTCTTATGATTTTAGGATAATTTTAAGAGACCTTAGTTAATTTTTTATGGTGTTATAGAATCATTTTTAAATTTAAAATTGTATTTTTCTTGTAAATAATGATTTAAATTAAAAATTAAATTTCTCATATTTAGAAAATTATATTCAAAAAATGGATTTCATTTTTGAATTCTACAAGTCGGAAAATGGTTAGGTTGAATTTTTGAGATTTTTCTAAAATACATGAATATTTAGTTAATAGTAAAATACGGTAATTTACAGTATAAATACATTATAAGCTAAATACACTATTACATGAGTCGTGGATGATGTAATAAACCTTGGTTCGAACTCACATGAATTTATTACTGTATTTAGTAATAATAACACACAATATTTCTTGTCTTTATCAAAATAATAAAATAATGAATAAAATAATGAGAAATCACCCCTCTCCTCCACTATAAATACAACATGTCACCCCATCTTTTCCTCACAATTCTAAGCCTTGAATATTGTCAAAATTAAACCCAAATACTATTCCCTAGTATGTCTGCCATTTCTAGGAGCTCTTTTTCTTACCATAACACTAAAACTTGTTTCCGTAAGGAGGTTTTCACGGAGGATAATTCAAGAGGTAAACCCTCATCCTTTTTCTTTTAATATCATTTATATTTATTTTAGTTTACAATCCTATCCTAACCTCCTCTATCCAAATGATCATGAAAAATATAGTATAATATATATATTTTAATGATATCATATTAATCTAAGATCCATCGTCAAATTTCTTACTCTATCTCTTTTATTTTAAAAATGAAATCATCATCTGGGAGTTGCTGATTTACAACCATCAGGGATGATGAACTTTCATTGTTTAATTTATCCTTAAATTATGTTCTTAAAACTATTTTTATGGTTGAACAGATTATAAAATTTTTATTATATCCTATTTAAGGTTCTGAACCCATTTTATATACATGATATTAAATAATAGAACAAAACTAGTTCATTGTGATTGAAAAATGCTAAAATTAAGCTAAATGATCATCACTAACATGTTGTCAAATGATTCATCATTATATATGGAAACAAACTAATAAATAATACTAATTACACTTCTTTTTTTTTATTAAGAATTCTTAAGAATTATACCCATTTTACATGATCTTAATTACTCATATACAAGTATACCAAACATGAAAACTAAGGAAATGAATGCTCTCAAACAATAAAATTGTATCTTATAACTCATAAAAAAGGTCCTAAATGAACTTAATAAAATTAAAACAAATAAAATACATGTATATTAGGTTCTTAATTAATTAATTTATGTATTAAATTTTATTATCCCAGATGTTAAGGTCAAATTCATAACACATTCAGACATAAGGTAAGGGTTTTCTACCCGAACCTCCAATATCTTTCGGGTCACTCTTTTTCTCTCTTTACCCCAATAAAATTTGTAATTATTCTTATGTACTCCTAATAAATTATTTTTTAATGTTATATATATATATATACTAATCATAATCCTTCTTTATTTTTTGGGGATTTACAAGTTTTAAAAGTATCTTTCTCAAATTCTTCCCGATAAACAAGCCCAATTCAAGGGAACTTCTCGAATTCTTATATATTTTCAAGTAAACTGTATAATATATTTTGGGCCACCATTATTTTTAAAAAATCTCTCATTTTATTATTAAAAAACTACATTAGTTAAATTTTGGTTTTATACAAGTATTTTTCCAAAATAACTTTTCTTTGAAAAGTAAAAGTGTATTTCTCTAAAGTATTACTCGATGATTTTAAAAACGTATTTCCATATATTTCAACACTTTTATTGATTATTATGTTTAATTGGGATTTATATTTTATGATATCATATATCATATGTTATTCAATGGTTTATGATTATTTTGACTATGGATGTGCTATGTTAATATCATTCACCATATTACTCTGTATAGTTAGTGTTTATGTGTACTGATTGGGGAAAGTTATTTAAATTTCAAATGTTAGTTTCAATATGAATATATATGTTGATTATGTTTCTTCCCATTGATATGAGGAATGAATTGGACTTAGTAAGTTATGGGTGGGGGCCCTTATAACCCATCGATGCATTGGTAGGTCTCATGAGACAAACTAACTTGGATTTTTACCCATTATGTATAGTGTCTTGGCTGAGGTCTTGATGGTATGATTATGATGTCCATCATTATGAAATTCCTCATTATAAAGCTAGTAATTGTTTTCCATGTGATTATTAAACTAGTATAATATCCATGGTTATATTTTATTATGGAATTATTAGTTTTTAATTCTATCTATTTTATGATCAAGATTATGTTTTAATGGCATGTTTACTTTTAGTTATTCACCATGATTTATATTTTTTCTTCCACTGCATTACTTACCCTTATAGAGAATCTGCGCTCATCCATTTCTTATGTTAGACCAGGATTTGAAAATTTATATTACGAATGACTTGTGAGGATAATCTATAAGTTTATCATTGTCTCTAATATAGTTATTATGTGGTAATTCATTTAAAGTTGCAATGAAGCTATTTTGTATGTATCTGGTTTTCTAATGCTACAAAACCTTTTGTTCCATAGGGATTGTAATTACTTGCTTATATTACAATGTAATAAAATAATATACCAGATCTGGGAAATTAGGGTCAGGGTCTTTACATTCACCCCCCCATCAATGGTACTCTAAATAACCTGGGAATTTAATACCCTGATATTGTCCTCTTTCAATTGTTTTCATTACTATTTGTAATTTTTATAAGGTTATGAACCACAATACATAGTGGAATCCATGTCTTCCAATTTTTAACTTTAAGGCACCTTCCTACCTCTATTTTGGGACTAATCCCAGCAAATTTAGTACGCACCTCAAAGAGATAAAGATACAGATAAATGTGACTAAAAACCAGGTCCTGGTCATAATGTGGTTATAAAATTTAGAAAATTGAGATGCTAGTGAAGGGATAATCATTATTTTTATTAATTAATATTAGGAAAACCTCTCCAATCCTAAATATTTTTGGACACATTCCACTAGAGACATTATCCTCAATTTCTAATCAATTTTTAATGTAAACTCTATATTTATTTCTTCATATAGGGTGAAGATGGAAAGGGTACCTTAGAGTCTCCAAATTATACCATAGGTGATACCCTAGAAGGTGGTATTGTAAGTTCAACTACTCAAAAAAGAATAGTGGAATTCATATTTCCAAAGTATACTGAAGACTTAATTGATTTTTTTTCACCTCATCTTCCAAAGGAGGTGCTCATATGGAACCACTATAGGAAGAATCGCCGATTAAAGAAGATAATTATCTAGTGTAAGTGAGTGAGTATCCATAATTACTTTATTATACTTTTGAAAATCATAGTATAACATGTGTTCCCTTCTATATTATCTATTGTATTATTATTATATGTGTAGGGATGATTTGACGAGTATTTTGTCACAAAATATAAAATATTATAGAATATGGAGGTTGATATTATTATAGAACTAATGAATTTATTGAGTGATAAATATATGAATCCTCTAGGTGACCTAGTCCCTGAGTTTCTCTCAGTCTCTAAAAATGATTCTGAACTAGATTAGTAGTATCTTGATTTACAATGTGCTTCTTGATAGCATGTATGAAATGTAATCTAGAATTTGATCCATAAAACTCTTAGGGAGGGTCCTTACAAGATATTGGATAGTATTTTACATATGTTAATAATCCTAGTATTGTGTGTTGATTATTGAACCATAAATTCTACTATGAATATTATTATCTGTGTGAGTGAGTTAGAGAACATTTCCCAATTATTCCGTTCTTAGGAAGAATCAGTGGCACACTCTACGTATCTCAAATTTAGAGAAATTTAAGATGGATATAATTATGTGGGGGTAATTTCAAATAAATAGCACTTTATTGAAGCTAGAGAATCATATGATTCTTGAATATTCCATGAGATGCGGAGTTTTATGTTGTTGTAAGAGATGGAAATTGTGACATATCAAGGATGTTGAAGCTACATAGATGGTTAGAATTTCATTCAATATTAGATAATCCAAATGAAAAATCAGGAAAGCATGAGCCTCAATTGAGTTTATCTAGTAATTTTTACCACATATAACTTCCATATTATCTTTGTAAATCTAAATAGAGACTTCAACCTATGGATGCTTCCCTCTTTCTTGCTTGATGAATGATAAGTATTCTTTTTTACTTACATTATTTTCAATTTTATAACTCCTATGTCACCAAAAATATCAATTCATGATGATTTTTGTTATTAAATAAGATTAATATAATAATAAATGAATCAATATAAGAATTGTATGTAAATATAAAAGGTAAATCATAACATCCAAATACTTAAGTTAATGATGAAATTAATGAATCAATCTATCATATCTTGAATATATGCCTTCAAAAATATATAGTATGGATCGATATGGTGGCACATATACCATCACCATGAGCTAGGTAAATTCCAATAAAATAAATAATTTCAATCTTCCTCATTCATGTGTGATATTAGATATATATTATAAATCCAAATATGGTGGCATATGTACCAGCACTATAAGCAATAGTTGGTCCATTTGGTTGAATTCCAACTAAACTTTTATTCTCTAAGGGATATAGGTTGGCCAAATAATCATTAACATGTACCATCCCAATAATATAAGTTGTTTTATTTAGATATGAGAGATGGAACTAATTCAATATCATGTAAATCAGGAATGGGATTCTAGATTGAGTATTTTAATGCTCAAAAGGGCTCAGGTACCCTAAAATCATACTTTTGTGAATTTCATGAAAATTATATGAAAAAATAGGATTATCTAATTTTTATCCAAAATTGTGGGATCTAGAAAACATGGAATTGATTTTTACAAATCCATATGGTGGGACACACAAGCTTTATGTTTTTTTATATCAACCCTAATTTGTTTCTAAGCTATGGATGGGGGAGGCTTGGTGGAAAAGAACTCTAATTTTTCTCAAGCTTCCCTTTGTGGTTTTTCAACTTGATAATATTTATGACTTTTCATTTATTAAATTCTCAAAATTATCCTTGGAAATTAAATTTAAATGCCAAGAAAGTAGAGACTCAAATTTTACCTAGGATTCCATTTGTATGTCTTTAATCTATCAAGTGTTATGTCTCGTTCCATTGTAATTTTATGGTCTTGTAAGTCAAATTTGTGAGACTTGTAGGTTAGGAAAATTTAACCAAAAGGTGAGGTAATATACCTAGTGGGTTGGAAAATCATTACCCATTATTAATGGAATCTCAATGATTCTAATATAGATAGACTTGTGAGGGTTTCATATAGTTTATGTTCATAGTTCTTGGAATAATATTATTTTGGTTTTAAGGTCACACAACATAGACCAAAAAGGTTGTTGAAGCTTATGTTTATACAAAATTGACTGAAGGGTGAGATGGTCTATATAGCATTGGGGAGACAAACATGAAAATACTAAAGATACTATTGATAGTATTGATAGGTTCATGGATGGTATAATATGGTTTAAGGTCATAGTTATTAGACTATAAGTGAGATGGTGTGACCACCCAGATGGTGATTAAGAGCTAAGATCACTTCAAAACATTTTCAATTAAATGTTAAGATGATTTAAATCTCAACTTAAAGTATTTGAATGAGGAATTATTGTCATGGAAATTTATTTTGGGCATGGACATTAATTAAAATTCGAATGATGGGTTCCATAGTAATGTTTTCAAGGGCACATAGGGTTAGAGGACCTTCTCCTCAGGATAAAAATATGCCTCTATTTGGTAGTGATGAATATGGTGTCACATAAATCATTACCAATTAGATGTGTATTTTATAGTCTAGTGAACTCATTAGAAATATATATGAAAGTTTTATGATGATAAAACAACTAAAAGGCATGAATTTATGAATACATAAGAAAATATTCAAGTGGAAATTGGAACACTCTAGTCCAAAACTAGCCAAGACTGGGCCATTATGGAACATTGAACAGGGAGGGAAATGGGTGATGGTCTGTGGCTGGGTCTGATACATGTAGTTCCAAAAGTATTTCATTCATTTTGATAATAGGAATAAATATATACATAGTTTTTATATAGTTTCCAATATAATAATATTTACTTAAGGAATTTGTATTTTCAAAAAAAATACTTGAATATGATAGGGGAATAAGAACTAGGTTTCATAACCTCACATAGAAAATGGATCTGATGAACCAATTCAAATAATAAAGTGTATTTGAATCTAATTTAACATTTAAATCATTTAATGTAAAAATAATAATCCAAGAATTTTGAATTATAGATAAAGATATGTGATAAATAGGTAGAGGATGATCACTGACCTTGTTCTTATGGTGATATCTACAACAATTCTTTCAACAGAACATGGGGATAGAAGACCTTATCCTTAGAGAAAAAATAATCCTTTGGTCAGTAATGTTGAATATTATAGAATAATATCATTAATAAGTATAGTTTTTATTTTTTAATTTAATAATATCCTTACCAATATCCAAGAAAGGTTTAAGATGATTCAAATACTTGAGGAATAAATTGGTTTTTATAGGAAAATGATATTCAATAAGGGTTTAAGAACCCTAAAGGTTGTTCGAATATTTATTAAAGACACTCTTAGGTTTAAGGTATACAAAATAAAATATATTGAGTATGATATCATCTCAGCTAGGTCATATTATCTATTTTTTCCTAGACTAGTGGGTCCAACAATCATAGCTTTACATTTACTAGGTCCAGATGGTGAACCCAACAAGATTTGTATCTTTTCCCATTTTCACTTTATTTTTAATAAGAAATGAAATATAATGGATTAGTGATTGGATATTTGACTTTTTCTGAGGCTTCCCCTTCATGGGTTTTCAAATTGATAATTTTTTCCCTCTTTTGATTTATAAGGAAATGTTGTATTATATAGACCATGGAGAAATAAACTTTAACATCATAGAACTTTAAATAAATGACACATCCAGTGATAGGGTAGAAATTTAATCGACATGAATGATGTATCCAACATTACTATAAGTGACCCGAAAGGGAAGAAATTATATGTCTTATGGAAATAGGATCCAAGATAAGTATATTTCTTGATCATAGATAGGTTATCCTAGCACCTGACCTAATATAGAAAGACCCAACATGAATGAAAATGTTCATATTCTAGGATGGGTTCAATGGTTATGGGACATGCATATAGGCCCAAGAATGATATCCTCAGTAAAACCAATCTATCCCGAATGAACTAGAATCAAGACACATGTTTATAAAAGATTCAATACATAGATCTTGAACATATATAGAAAATAGGAATTTTTCTATTTTGGTACAGAATCCAAATTAGAATAGGATCCCTAATGTAATGTCTCTGAATTTACATGTAATTATTTTTATATGAAATTATTTTGAGACCTTCAAATTTGACGGCTTGTGATTCTTATTCTTGGAGTGCCCGGAATGATCCGTCGAAAAAAATGTTAAGCTTTAAATAGCGCGTGAGAGCAGTTTTCCTGGAAAAATGGAATAACTCTTAAATGGGTTCCTGTATCAGAAATCTGAGGGGACTGTTGTGCTTACGATAGCACTTTTACCCTATCTGTGACTTAAATTTAGTCAGTGCATGCCCCCAATGAGAAAACCCAAAAATGGAATAACCGTTAATAAAATTATTAAATAAAATTATTCTATTTTCCAAATACTTATAACTCACAAATGGTGACTCAGATTAAAAATATGAGACCACCACTGAACAAGTGATTGTATGCTTTCCTTGGGAACATACTAACATTGGCCGGTGCGAGTCACCAGTGGAAATTAGTTTTTGTCCGTAAATAAAATAATTAAGTAACAATTTTTTTATAGTAAAATATTTAACTTCTAAACGGAAACTCGAATTGAAAATATGAGAGTATGGTTGAACTCATGAGGTCGTGTTCTCCTTAGGTGGATCCTAACATCAACTGGCACGGGTCAAGGGTGACTGTTAATAACTTTTGAACCTTTTTAAGGTACGTTCAGTAAACGTGCAAGCGGAAATATCTTTATTTTGAATTGGTGCTCAGATTAAAAATCTGAGGGCACCGTTGAATCCATGGTACTGGTATTCACTTAGGGAAAGCTTAAATTAGACCGGAAAGGGTTGGATGAACAAGTTAATTTTTGGACTTCACAAAAAATAATACAATAACTTTTAGTTATTTTTTTTCTTTGTGTAACGGTTGGACAAACAGTGGTGGGACCGTAGTGCAACGTCAAACCATTTAATGGATTGACTCATAATTTCTATAACCACGCCGTTGGGAGATTTAAATGAATTTTTAACCACACCATTAGGATAATTAAAGTGGTTAATTAATTATACTCATTAATGAACCTCATTAAATGTAATATGCCTTGACCCTCTCCTCCCCTCTATTTTATCGAAGATCGAGAATGGGTTTTCGTCTTGCAAGATATGAACCTCTAAGAAAGTGTAGTGGAGAATTCCACAAACCTAGAATGAATCTTTGAGCAACAGATGTTGGATGAATCGATGGTTGATGGAAATCACTGAAGAACACTTTCGTACATGGACACTTCTTCCTCATCCACATCGCTTTCCAAAGATTACAAGTTAGGGGGTTATATGTTTAATTCCTGCACTTTTTACCCCATTCTTGAATATTATGAAGAACATGGGTCAACCATCCAATGGGTTGACCCACATTTCTCTCTTTAATGTGTGGGGATAAGGTAGGGTTTCATTATGGGAGTTTTTATAATCTAATAATCCTTCCCATGTTATAATGCTAACACGGAGGGCATGGGCCAAATGAAAAAGTCATGGACACTCTGCCAAACCCGTTATGGTTGCATTTTATGTGGGTGATTGGAAGAAGCAGTGGCGTGATGGTGGCATGTGGTGGGACCAACGACTAAGGGAGGAGGTGACCGGCACCCACCAGCTATAAAGGAACGGCGGCGCCTGAAGGCACTGCAGCAGATAGGGGGTGGTTGGCCAAGGTCGGATACATTGAAGCGAGGCAGCACATCGTGGTGGAAGGCCACGGCATTGAGCCGTGGAGAAGGGTAGACCCATGCCCTTGAATCTGTAGCGGGTCAGTCCATGTAGACCATCCAGGAGGTGTGGCACTTTCTAGCTCCACTGTTGAGCTAGGCAGTGTGCCGCGAAGGAACATCACGACATCGAGTCACGTCGGAGAGCGGACTCGCGCCCGCGAGTCCATATTAGGCCGATCTACACTAATCGGACATAATATGTTGTTCCACCGATTGTCGCGTCTTTGAAGACCCAAATGGATTCATCCATTTGGGAGGGGAGCAGTCCCCCGCGCTCAGCTAGTGGGCTGAGCGATTCTGCATCCCGGTGAGCCACGCCCTGTCGGGTGGGTTGGGAAAAAACTACGGCTCAACGTGCCAGACCAGGCCCATCTGAACTGGGCTGATCCCAGCCCCTTCGGTTTAGGCCCATCAGGCCGAGTCGGGTCGGTCCAACCATGTCGGACCAAACCCAAACCAACTTACGGCCCAGTTCACTTAAACGAGTGTATCTCCTAAACCTGGCATTCATTGGACAAACTATCTGTGGTGCTAGAACCATTAGGATGAGGAGATCCTTTTTAAATACTCCACATGACTTTCAGATAATGTTTTATTTTTGCCTTGTAGGATCATACCTAAATCCAAGTGGGCCCTCAGTACTAAAATGTCTATAACTTTCAGACCGGGTGTCTGGTTGAGGCGTTGTCTGTTGCGTTGGAACCCTTATGACCTGATGGATCATCAAGTTACTTAATTTCAGAACTTCATGGTGTTTGTGGTATGACCAATAACCTGAGGAGCAGAACCAGGGTGTTTCTTATAGTGAGAATTAGGATGGATACTTCCTTGATGACTCAGGGCATGCGTATTCCTTACTCCTCTACTCCGGTAGAGATGGCACTCCCCACATCATGAGTGTGGGTTATTTTTCCTCTGAGATGGTTTTCCTATATTTGGAGTCGGTACTCCCCTATTGGACTTGGGTGTGGGTCCTCCATATTTAACTCACATAGAGTCAGGTACTCCCCTACCAGCTAGGGTGCGGGTCCTCTAGGTTAGGAGTAGGTACTCCCCTATCAACCCAGGGTACGGGTCCTCCTTATGTAGTGCTACCGCAGAGTCGGTACTCCCCTTCTGTGCCAGGGTTCAGGTCCTCTATCCTGGGGTTAGTACTCCCCTGATGTAGTAGGGCATGGGTCCCCCACAGTGAAAAAACTACTATAGTTGTACTCCCCTACTGGGTATGGTGTGGGTCCTTAAATATGGACTATTACTCCCCTATCTCTGAGTAGTGATGGGGAGTGGGTCCTTCAAGGGAGTTGGAGCTCCCTCGACTAAAGGAAATAGTTACGAGGAGCGGTCCCCTCCACTTGATGTAATCGATACCCAGGGTAGAAGTTAGTACTTCCTCGATGGACTAAGGTGTGGGCCACTTATTACTAGAGCGACTGAGATATCGTGGGTTATAGTGGACCAGTGCTCCCCCAACTAAACAAAATGTCGAGGAGTGGGCCTCTTCACTTTTTTTTCCTTGGTCTTGCCTCAAGCACAAGACTCTGACTGTGAGACCTCTAGTGTCGAGAACTGGAGGTAGTTCTAGCAGAAAGTTCCAGATGTAGCACGTACTTTCGGAAGTTACTTTAAGAATGGTGGAGTTGTACTTGATGGAGTATATCTCTCATACAGGTACCATCAGTCTTGGATAATTCATAGAGTGTGTACTCATGATCTTTGAATTACACTTTGAGCCTTCTTTTAAAATTCTTGGAAATGGCCTAAGGTCAGGGCCTTATTTTTCATTGTGGCTGAGACGAGTATATCTGTATGACCTAGGTATATGAAATGGAATATACCTGAGTAGAGCAGATTATGCATAATCCTTTAGTTTTACTTCATGGTTGTTTTGTGGTATTTTTTTACTTTTTTGATTTCTGAGAGACCATCGTGGGCCATGGGGTCCCCTACTGAGTATGGAGTTACTCACCCTTGCACAGACTTTGTCTGCATGTGTTGTGTCTGGTGTAGACATTTGATGTTTCGATAGGGGTGCTCAGGGAGATGGGACCGGCGGACATTACGATGGTGGACTTGGTGCCCTTGGACCAGGCAAACAGAACATACTACTTCAGCTTCCAGTATCTTCACTACTCCGGTGATTAGGTGGGATCGTCCACAGATGGTCGTTGGTGCTCCCATTGTACCTTTTTGTTTTAAGTTCTTTTGTTGGTCTTGTATATTGGCTGGTTACACCACTCAGTGCTTTACTTTTTGTTGTACTCTAGTTTCAATATCCCTTCTCGAGTCAGGTATCCATATATAAACTTCTAGTTGTGGTACATATTGATCTATCTTAGGATCCCTCCATGTGGATGACCAGTCAGGATTCTCATACAAGGTCGTAAGGACATCCCACCTAACGACGAGGCATCCGTTCAGGGACAAATGATTGAGATGGAACCACTGAGTGGTGAACCAGTTCTATCACCACCCGATGGTCAACATTTACTGTCAGCGGCTCTGGTAGAGGACGTTCATAGGATCACTTCCCTACATGAGTTCCAAAGGCAGAGACCTCCCAGGTTACGTGGTGAAACCAATCCTCAGGTAGCTGAGGATTGTCTTGAGGCTGTTACGCATGTTTTCTACCTAGTGAGGACACCGCTCGACCAGATGGCAGTCCTAGTTGCAAGCCATATTTAGGGCTCTGCAGGAATATGGTGGAGTCAGATGATTCATACTCACAATGAGGAGATCCTCACATGGATAGAATTTGAGCGCCTCTCTAGAGAGGAGTTCTTTCTGGTGACTTTGCTCTCTATACGCATACAGAAGTTATTTCACCTACGGTACGGCAGCATGATGGTAGTAGAGTACTCTGAAAAATTCAAAGATATTTCTCGCTACTCTGTAGATATGGTTTGGGATGCTTAATTCAGGGCACGTACCTTCGAGCAGGGACTGCGCCGGGAAATCAGGTCATCATTAAAAACTCTCAGAATTCTAGTGCATTCTACAGTACTAGAATGAGGCATGGTGGTTGAGAGCTTCCTGGAAGAGGAGAAGGTGGATGTGACCTATGGAAGAGGTAAAAAAGTATAGGTGTCTAATAAAGATAGTAGAGGAATGGAGATGGGTTCGCGGCATAGAAGTCATACCCATGCCAAGACAAAGATACGTCAGTCTGTGGCACAGCTACAGCACCAAGAGAAGATCAGTCACAAGAGAGGCAGTGTTATGCTTGTAATGGTTGGGGGAATCTTACTTGAGATTTCCCAACTAGCCATACTAATGAAAGGGATCCAACAGAATAACCTCCATGGTAGAGATAGCACTTGTAACATGGAGTTCCTCAAGTTGGCAGGTGTGGTAGAGAAGTTGTACAGGCAGCAGCGGGTGGTCCCCGCTAGGCTCAGGGAGCTAGAGGATGTGGGAAAGGATAGTTGCACACAGTCATGGCTCATGACCAAGAAACTCCATGAGAAGACAAAGGTATGACTTGTGTCTTTTCTTTTGCTTCCTTCCTAAATAGACATAGGTTCTAGATGTTCTTTTTACGTGAGTACTGTTCAAGACTTTGAGGTTCTATTTAGACTGTGTACTTGACCCTCATGCTTAGAGACTCCTGATGAAGGAGACCCACTGATAGTGTGAACTAGCTCTTAGAGGCGAGAGTTGCGATTGGGATCTCTTAGTCGTGGCATCGAGACCTTATGACTTCAATATGGGTATGGACTACTACTTTTCATGCCTTGAAAGACAATATTAGGTAAGCAATGTTGTATATCTTCATGGTGGATAGAGGCTTTCCTTTGGGGGAAAGCCCAGGCAGAACGGTCTGGAATCTCATAAAGAGTATTTCTTGAGTCGTTCTATGGTGGCAGAGTTAGACCACAAGATGTTTTCACAGTGCGGAATGGTTCCTATCTATCTTTACTCAGTGGATATTCCACAAGTGGGAGTGTTTGTGTCCTATTTTGGATTTTGTTGAGGCTACTGGAGGTTCTAGGAATTGGGCCACTAGACCCCACGATTGTAGATGTATCATGATGCTTAGTGTTTTCCCCACTTGTCGTAGCTAAAGAAACATGTTCCTGTTTTGGAATGATGTTGACCCAGAAAGAGATGGATATAAGATTGGTTGATCTTGGTATTAACTCATGGCACATGCTTGGAAGCAGCGTAGGAACCTTTGTTAGACCCAGTTTCTTCTTGTGAGTTTGGGCCTTAGCTTTTGGGGACGAAAAGTCTAAATGTGGGGAGAATGTAACATCTCAAAATTTCCATGTAATTTTTTTTATTTATATGGAATTATTTCAAGACCGTTAAATCTAAAGGCACGTGATTCCGATGCTCATAGTACCCAGAATGATCTATCAAAAAAATGTTAATCTTTAAATAACGTGTGAGAGCAGTTTTCCTAAAAAAGTGTAATAACTCTTAAATGGGTGCCCAGATCAAAAATCTGAGGGCACTGTTGTGTTCAGGATGGCGGGTTTACCCCATGAGTGACTTAAATTTTGTCGGTGCATGCCCCTGGTGAGAAAACCCAAAAATGGAATAACAGTAAACAAAAAAATTAATTAAAATTATTTTCTTTTTCAAATTCTTATAACTCACAAATGGTGACTTAGATTAAAAATATGAGACCACCATTGAACTCTTAAGTGTATGCTTTCATTAGGAAAATATTAACATTGGCCGGCATGGGCCTCCAGTGGAAGTTAGTTTTTGATCGTAAACAAAATAATTAAATAATTATTATTTTATTGTAAAATTATTAACTTCTAAATGGAAACTCAGATTCAAAATCTGAGAGTACCATTGAGCTCGTGAAGTCATGTTCCCCTTATACAGAGCCTAACATCAACCGGATCTAGTCGAGGGTGACTGTTATAATTCTTGAACTTTTTTTAAGGAATGTTCAGTAAACGTGCGAGCGGTGAATTCTATCTTTTGAACCGGTGCTCGGTTTAAAAATCCATAGGCACCGTTGAATTTTCAACACCTTTATTCACTTAAGTGAAGCTTAACTTCAACCGGAAAGGGTTGGATGAAAAATTTAATTTTTTGAATTTACAAAAAATAATAAAATAACTTTTGGTTATCTTTTCTTTTTGAAACTGTTGGAAAAATAGTGGTGGGACCACAGTGCAACGTCAAACCATTTAATGGATTGACTCATAATTTATTTAGCCACACCATTGGGATATTTAAATAAATGTGTAACCACACCATTGAGATAATTAAAGAGGTTCATTAATTATACTCATTAATGAACCTCATTAATTGTGTGGTGCATTGATCCTCCCATCCCCTCTATTTAAACAAAGCTCAGGAATGATATTTTGGTATGCAAGTGGGGAACCTCTAATGAAGTGTAGTGACGACTTCCGGTAACCCAGAATGAAGCATAGAGCGACGGATGTTGGAGGAATCTATGGGTGACAGCAAGCACCGAAAAAAACCTTCGGACGTGGACACTTCTTCCTCATCTGTGGTGCCTTCCAATGATTATAAGGTAGGGGTTATATGTTTGATTCATCCCCTTTTTACCACATTCTTGAATATTATGAATAACACGGGTCAACCATCCAACAGGTTGACCTATGTTTCTCTCTTTAACGCGGGGGGGATAATGTGGGGTTTCATTATGGGAGTTTTATAATATAATAATGTTATAATGCTAACGCGGAGGTGTGGCCTGAACGGATAAGGCCCAGACCCTTCGTCGAACCTGTTGTGGTTTCGTTCTATGTGGGTGACCAGAAGAAGTGGTGGTGTGACGGCAGCACATAGTGGGACTAGCGGCTGAGGGAAGTGGGTACCAGCACCCGCAGGCCACAAAGTAACAGTGGTGCCCGAAGGCATTGTGGCAGACAAGGGGCGGCTGGTCAATGTCGGCCATTTTGAAGTGGGGTGGAATGTTTTGGTGGAAGTCCATGACATTAAGCCATGGTAGAGGGCGGACCTACGCATGTGGGTCCGTAGCAGGCCGGTCCACATGGACCGGCCAGGAGGTGCGGTGCCATCCGGTGCCGTTGTTGAGCCAGGACGTGCGTTGTAGTGAGGCCCCGCAAGGGAAGGTTGTGTCATCAAGCCGCAGCGAAGAGCAGACCCATTCCCATGGGT
Source organism: Viscum album (assembly GCA_963277665.1). Lineage (NCBI taxonomy): Eukaryota > Viridiplantae > Streptophyta > Magnoliopsida > Santalales > Viscaceae > Viscum > Viscum album. Next base: position 1,231,134,800 of record OY728135.1, on the reverse strand, counting down.
CCGTAGAAGGTCGTTCCACATGGACCGGCCAAGAGATGTGGCACCACCTAGCATCGCGGCTTTGAATACCCAAACGGATTTGGCCATTTGGGAGGGGAGAGATCCCCCATTCTCGGCCAATGTGCTGAGTGATTCCGCAGCCCGGTAGGCCATGCCCAGTCAGGTGAGTAGGGCCAAACCTTCATCCTAGCATGTTGGTTTAGGTCAGTCTGATCGTGTCGGACCAGACACAAACTAAATTATGGCCCAGTTCGCTTAAACGAGCGTATCTCCAAACCGAACATCTGTTTGAAAAACTTTCTATGGTGCTAGAACCCTTAGGATGAGGCGGTAATTTTGATACACTTCACATGAATTTCAGAGAAACTTGGAGTTTCCCTGTGTTGGATCCTACCCGAATCCAATCGGGCCCTCAACACTAAAATACCTATAACTTTCAAACTGGGTGTCTGGTTGACGCACTGTCTATTGCGTTGGAACCCTTATGACATGATGGATCCTCGAGTTACTTCCTTGTGGAACTTCTTGGTGGTTGAGGTATGACGGATAACCTTAAGAGCATAACCAAGATGTTTCTTATAGTGAGAGATATGATGGCTACTTCCTTGATGACTCAAGGTGTGGGTATTCGTTACTCCTCTTCTCCGGTAGAGACGGGACTCCCCACATCATGATTGTAGGTTTGTTTTTCTCTGGGATGGTTTTCCTATCTTTGGATTCAGTACTCCCCTATTGGACTAGGGAATGGGTCCTCGATACTTAACTCACATATAGTGGCGTACTCCCATACAGGGTAGGGTGCAGGTCCTCTATGTTAGGAGTGTGTACTCTCTTGTTAACCCAGGGTGTGGGTCCCCCTTATGTAGGGATACATCAGGGTTGGTACTCCTCTACCATGCTAGGGTGCGGGTCTTCTAGCCTAGGGTCGATACTCCCCTAACGTACTAGGGAAAAGGTCCCCCAAAGTGAACAAACTACCAGAGTTGTACTCGACTACCGGGTAGGGTACGGGTCCCCACATGTGGAGTAGTACTCTCCCATCTCCGAGTAGTGATGAGGAGACGGTCCTTCAGTGGAGTTGGAGCTCCCTCGACTAAAGGACACAGTTATAATGAGAGGGCCCCTCCACTTGATGTAATCAATACCTAGGGTAGAAGCTAGTACTCCCTCAATGGACTGAGGTGCAGGCCACGTCTTTCTGGAACGACTGAGATATCATGGGTTAGACTGGAGTACTGCTCCCCAACTAAACCCGGTGTCGAGGAGTGGGCCTCTTCACTTGGTTTTCCTTTTTCTTTCCTCGGGTGAAATACTGTGACTGTGATACCCCTATTGTCAGGCATTGGAGGCAGTTCTAGCAGAATGTTACTGATGGAGAACATTATTTTGGAAGTTCCATTAGGAATGGTTGAGGTGTACCTGATGGAGTACATCTCTCAGAAGGGTGCCATCAGGGATGTCCAATTCATGGATCATGTAATCCTAATCCTTGAGTTACACTTTGAACCTTCTTTGGAAATCCTAGAAATGGATTGAGTTTGGGGACTTATGTTTCTTTGTGGCTGTGAAGAGTATATCTGGATGACCTAGGTATATGCAATGGCATATACCTAAGTAGATATGACTATGCATAATCTTTTTGTTTTACTTCGTGTTTGTTTTGTGATATTTTATTCTTTTGTGTATTTCTGATAGACTATCGAGGTTCACGGGGTCCCCTAATATGTAATTAGTTACTCACCCCAGCATAGGCTTCGCCCACACATGTTGTTTCTGGTGCAGACGTTCGATGTTTCGATAGGGGTGCTCAGGGAGACGGGACTGACGAATGTTACGATGGTGGACATGGTGGCCTAGGACCAGGAGGAGGTCTAGTAGGACTAGGAATATAGGACATACTACTTTGGCTTCTAGTAGCTTCACTACTCCAGCGATTATTTTGGATCTTCCATAGATGTTTGTCGGTGCTCCCCTGGTACCTTTTTGTTTTCAATTCTTTTTATGGGCTTGTATACTGGCCTAGTTAAACCACTCATTTCTTTACTTGCTATTGTACTCTAGTTTCTGATTACTTAGTGGTCACCTTTCAGCTTTGTGGTTTTTTTGTGAGTGCATGTGTGTACAGGTATCCAGGAAACTTCCTCCCACTAGCAGGTTGAAGCCTTCGGTGCTAGTCGCCTACCCCTGGCTTTCGAGAGGTGGGCTTGGGGTATGTCACGGCATGGGCCCCAAGGGATGGGATGTGACAACTTAATATACCCAATATAATGTATTGATGTATTTTTTGGTGTGGGAAACCCAATATAAATATGGTTGTTCCAAACCCTTAGATATAATTCTTAGAAATAGAGGTATTTTATCCTGGAATTTAACTATGAATGGTACCACATATCAGGCCCCCTTACAAGGATCAAGATCTCATGTAGGGAAAAATCAAGTCATATAGAATGAATCATTCTAATAATTTTAATGTATTTTAGGATCGATAATATGTCATGCAGTTTAATATCATGGTACAATGACTCAAGTGTCTTTTATATTATGGTCATATGATAAATTCCTTTATATAGAGTATAGAGTATTTTGTGTAGAATTATCAGAGGCACAAAATGAATAATAGTTCCACTCTGGTTTTAGGTTAACATGATTGACCTGATGTTTATGAATATACCATAGACTATGGGGTTTTATAGTGATAAAATTTTTGGTTGGGTCCAAGGCAGGTGACTTGGATGTCACAGTGTATCTTGATGTAACAAGAATCAAGCCACACAAAGTTCTAATATATAGGGTAATTTTATTCTAGTTTGATATTAGATCTAAATAAATACTCATGATTAATCCTAGGATATAAGATCTAGGTTTAGTGGCTTCATATATGATGTATATAGAGGGGTTGTATGTTGGGGGTTTAAGTGAAATTGACAATTTTCATTGGGCCTAAGATAGAAGATCCAACCATCACTGCATATCCTATGATAATAGATTTCAAACCACACATAATTCTGATATATTGGATTTATCCATACAGATATGGATCTTATATAAGAGATAAAGGGGAAAATATATGGATTCTTTGGTGATAAATAAAGAAAAAACACCAGGTGAATTAATAAAGGGGCCATATTAAGAGAAAAACAGAAATAGAAATGGAATATATAACTAGTTTAGGGATAAGAGATCTAGGAATCACTATATATATCATGGTAATAGGAATCAATAAATTTTACATTCTATTAAAGGTATTTTTCAATGAGGGAATTTGTGTGAAAGTGACATTTTTTATTGGTCCTAGGATAAAAGATTTAGGCATCACTATATATCATGTGATAATCAGAATCAAGCCACACATAGTTCTGGTATATATTATCTTCCCATATAGATATATCACTTATATGAGAGAGAAAGGGGAAGCCATGTGGATGCCATGGTGAGAATAGAGGATGAAATTTGTATTGAATTTGGAAATGGGCCATCACATGAGAAAAATATGATATGGAAATGGAATCTATAGTTGGTCCCATGATAGGAGATCCAGGCATCACTATAGATCTTATAGTAATAAGAATTAATCCATACATAATAATGTTAAAGGATCATTTTCTATAATATTTTAGGAGAACCAGGACATTTTTTTCGATCAGCATGACCATAACCATTAAAAAATTACCACGTAAAGAAAACTCTCATGTAGATCGAGCTCTTAAATAAGGGAATTCATGATTTGAGGTTGAGTGGAATGGACCTCTCTAAGAATTTTAAGAACATATAGGATTAAATAGTCTAAATAGTTTAGAATCATGTGGGATGTACTATATGTCATTATTTTTCTATTTATGCAATATGGACTTAGGTTCTATTTATTTTATAGTTATATATACAAAATTCATATGTTCTTCATTTTAAGGACATATTATAAGGACCTTTATATAGAGGGTTTTTGACAGATCCAGATCATTAAAAAAATGAAGTGTCTTCATCTTGGTGTAGAGTTAATATAGAAACCCAGTATGAATTGGTGAGGTCTCATTCACCAAGATTAAGTAAATCTTTATAGAATACTTCTTGCAGTTAGGTCTGAGATACGAAGTCTGGACATGAAAATTTATCCTGTAATGATAAGAATAAAGCCGCATTTAGTTCTTATATGGTTTCCTCTACAGAAATTGAGATCAATAGTAGGGAAGGGGTATGATAATCCTACCCTAGGGCTGATATATGAAATATTATTACCTAACCAACTTATGGATACCTAAACTGGAGGTCATGGTTTCTAAAAACGGGGTTCATTTTTCCTTATTATAGGTTTATGCATAAGGAACTATTTGTTTGTGACATTTACATAGATCTACTCTCATGTAGGGAAATCAATTCATATAAGATGGACCACTCTGAGTAATTTAAGTTCTTACTAGGTGGAAAACATATCATTCAGTTTAACATCATTCGATAAGGACCAATTATATATTATATTTTAACGTGATACGATAATGATCATTTATAAGAAGTTTAGAGTCATGAAAAATTTACTTTTCATTGCTTAGTTTAAATTATTATAGTAAGGAATTTTATATGAATTTTATCATTATGTTTCTATTATGATGGCCCAATGTGAAGTTATATAAATTAAATCTTAAGAAACCTTCCATTTTTGTTTTTCATGATATGCACTCCATCTATAGCGATCAAGGAATAATATCTTCTAAAATAGACATTATATATGATGTGATTTATTTTCCAATTCAACTCAATGTTTCAAGGATTATTCCTAAGTACCATTGGAGTTCTCAAGGAATGTACAAATTTTCCATGGATAAATGTGCATAGGTGAACCATCTTGTTGAATGATCACCTGAATTGAATCTGATATACCTCCAAGTTGTGTAGTGTCTGAAACATTATTTCATCAATATTCTTTAATTATTATAACCAAATCATGGAATAATTATCTTTAGAAACTTTATTATATATATTAATTTGAAGTGATTATATTAGACCTCAATAAACAAGACTACCTTTTTCCTATATAAAAGTGAATATGAAGTCGATTTTGTGGTAGTATGGTTCATAGTGTGATAATCCCATAGAGCATGTAATATTTTATTTATCCATTATTTTTTTATTTTCCCACCATATTCTATAGGATATTATATAGATTCTTATTAAATTACTTTATCTATCTATTCAATTATATATAATAGAGGGATGAATGGTTATACTGAATATTATATTCCTGATACAACCTTTTTGGTGTAGAAGAGTATAAATTGGTGTATTTGTCCGCTAATATTATGTGAGGGACCCTAAATATCATGATTATATTAAAATTCATGAAATTTATGATTGACTATGTTTATAACTTCCATGTGGAATACATCCTTGGTACAAATGGAGAATAAATTATTGGATGTAAGAATTTACTTAAATTGGATGAATATGGTGGGGGAATATAGACTTATGAGATTTAACCCCAATATGGTAAATAAGATTTATTATTTAGTGGTGTACAATAATTATGGGGGTTTTTGGATGAATTTTTCATGTATTTGACAACTATAGAACTTCTTTGTGAATTCCATGTAATGCAGCATCATTTGTGGCCATAAATACCCAAGCCTCTTGATTTTATGAGATATATGTGTTCCTGATTAATGGGAACTACAAACACCATCACGGACCTCCAGTATGATAGAAAGAGTAACTCCTCCATCAATTAACTTGAGGAAGACTCCAACAAATCCTTATTTTTAGAGGTCTCTAGTAATTTAATACATCATAGAGGATGAATTTTATTACCCAGCACCAAATCTGTTCATTCTTAGATCAATCCTATGGGAGAGTTATTATTTTTTAAGATAATCTACTATTGGAGATATCCATCTAACTATGGAATGGTTTGGTGAGGTTATAGTACCTCTTTGATCAAGGGTGGGTTTTACATCATTGATTTATTCCATTTCACAGCTAACTAATAGAGATAACACCTTGTGATGTGCCATACAAATGATTGTATAATATTGGTCTAGATAATCTAGGTCTATATTCATATTTTCAAGGGAATATAATTAGTAATTATAAAGACACAAAATGTGATACAGTGTTGGTTCTAAGGGAGATTCAGACATCAAACCTTATACATAATCGAGTAAGGGAATCAATTCTTCATTTTTTATGTCATAATCACCATTGATTTTATTGATTACCAAAACTAAATTTCCATTTATGTTTAATTGAACTACTAGTATCTACAATGAATACTATAATCCTATATAAGGGTCTGGTTTCCAACCTCAATGTTGGTGAATCCTTCTTATACAATGAAGGAATATGGGAGAATTACTTTAGTAGAGGATATGGAGATAATCTCAAGACTAACCTGGTTGAGTTTCATGTTTTCCATCATTCCCTTTTTTGGTCTCTTATAAGTTATATAAAAGTTAATCTCTCATGATTGGGAGGTGTTTTGGACTAATAATATTTCATCATCAAGGATATTTGTGTTTAATAATGACTTATCTTGGATGGCATAGACTATGAGGATATATCTTAATCATTTCCTTTTTATCACCTTTTAAGACATGAAATGAATCTCAAACTAATTCATAATGACTACACATCCAACTAGATTCCCATTTAACATCACTTGAATAAAGATATATTTGTGAGGGTCAAATTTAGAAACAAACTAGACCATGTGATACTATAGATAATGTCTCCAATTTTTTAATGTAAAGATCAACTCAAGGAAATTATTATCCAAATTTGAATACTAGTTCTTAGCAGCAGAAATATTTTTTTGTGATAATAAAAGTTTTTTTCCTTGCATGCATCATATTTATAAGTAAAGAGGGTTCCAAGGGAATTTTTTAGGGTCACCACATATAGTATGAGGGTATTTTATTCAATAGTTGACATCAAAACACATGGATATAGGAGATACTACTTGAAATAATCAATAAAATTTTATAAATTTTTATCCCATTGATAGGTGACCCCTTTTTCATCAACTTTGTTAAGGTAAAACATTTTCTATCAAGGTTATCTTTGAAGATATTTATATAGTAAATACTTACTCATAGTCCTCTCAACTCTTTATGGTTTTAAGGAAGTATAATATTAAGTATCAACTTGGTATTTTCTAGGTTAACTTAGATTCAATGATGGTGTACTGTAAAGCTAAGGGATTTCTGAGATATTAACCTGAAAGTGAATTTCAAGGGTTCTTTCCTCAATATATTTTATTTTAATTTGATTAAAATTGTTTCAAGATAATAAAATTAATCACAACATTATCGGGAATTGACCTACAAATCATCCATAAAGCACTCCATGGTTTCCCCTAAAAAGGGGTTGAAAATATGGTGTATGAAACATTTTCATGTGGTTCTATCATTCATTAATCCAAAGGGAATTAATTGGTATCATTATACTCCTTATTATTCAATAAAGGTATTGGATTAATCATATTTAAGAGAAATTCGGAAATGTTTATAGCTAGAATATCCATCCATTAATGAGAGGCCTAGATAGCCAATTGTTTCATTGATCAATAGTTCTATGATTGGGATGGGAAATTTTCATTCAGTTAGTATCGGTTGAGATCCTTGAAATAAATGAAAACTCATATTTTCCCATTATTTTTAATTATTGAGATGATAATGCCAAGCCACTTTAGTTATTTAACTTTTCTAGTGAAGTTATATTTTATAGGTTTTTTCAACCTTAGCCTCTACCATGGGAGTATGGGTTAGATATATTCTCCATTACACCTATGTATAACCTTGGTGGTCACTCTAAAAACCCATATGATGGGTTAAAACATTGAGATATAATTTGGAAATTTTTCTATAGTTCTATATGAACACATCCTAATGCTATTTTAGGAAGGATATATAATCTTCCTATTTCATAGGGATTTTGGTAACACTAATCAATATAGATCCCTGATCTTCCTCTATACCCATATTAATCTATATGAGTTCACTGCTGGGGGTTGATACACCCTTATCTAATGATAAAGAGGTATGCCTGAGATATTATTATTCTTTTTCTTCTTATTAATTTAATTCTATTTTCAAAATTTAAATATGGATACACATTTTGAGATCTAGTAAATGAATTGGTGGAATTTCTATTATCCCAATTAGAATTGCATCCTTATCCTAAATGCATAGGTTCATTTGAAACAACTAAATCTATGAGATTGGGAGATAATAATCCCAAATAAATATCTCATTTAATTCTCCTATGATTCATATCCACTTGATCGAAGAGCCTTAGTTGGGTTGACCAAATATCAGCAGATATTATTTTGCATAAATATTCTCAAGGATAGTGTTCAATGGAAATTTCTACCTAACCATTGTATTAGAGGAAATTGATTGGGTGTTTTAATACATTTTAGATTGTAACCTTGGTGAGAAAATGTATTCTTAAATTGGGAGTTGTCACCCCAATTCAATTGATGGGTAACATGTATCCATTATATAGTTTTCCTCATGGTCTAATCGAATATATTTATATGTCATTAGGGATAGTAATATGAATACCACTATTTACCATTTCTTGTTTCCCCTCCTTTTTGTAGAGCTCTATATCTATGTATTGGGATTAATTGGACGTAATGGGGGAACTATCACCATATAATACTATGGATTTTATATTAGTAGATAACTTAAAGCGTATATGGTGTGATGATAGAACTGCCAAATGAATACAGACATGAATTTCCTAACAATACATTGAAATTATTTCTTGATGGACCACGGTGAATTTATATTTATAAGTGATATCACCCAATTAGGTATTATATTGTTCCTTATGAGTGGTTTTCTCACTCTTTTCATACCTATAGATTGTTAGATTAGATGGGGACAATTTTTCCTCTCTATATCCCAAATACATGAGAGTTTGGATTAGGATAAGGTTAATCCTTGAACCATTATTGATCAAGTATCTTCAAACATAAATATTATCTGGTTTACTAGATATGTATAAGGGTATGATGTGTCCAAGTATAGTAGTTTCATGACCTTATTATATGAATGAAATAACTTTGTGGAATTCATCTATGTCTATATTTTCATGTTATTTCTCAACTATATTGAGTCATCCTTGAAATTTATAGGGATTATAGGGCCACAATAAGGGCCTACCTAAGATCTTTCACTAGGTAAATGGAATCTAAGACCAATATCCTAGTCAGGATGATGGTCAGATGCTTCAAGATATCATACTTCTAGACTTGGGGGAATACTTATTACCATAAGGTTGTTCACTAGCTTGACTAATTGGGGATGAAGTAGACTTTTCTAGTAGATCCTTTCCCAAACATAAATTTCGTGTGATTTTTTTTGGTTTCAGGATTTGGCTCTACTTTTTTCTCAAGCCTTGGTTTTGACTAGTAAATCACATATTCACTAATTTTTCCACTCTAAAAATTAGATCCAACTAGTATTGGAATATTTTGGATCACATAAATGCTCCCTCTAAGCTCAGTGGAGTGCATGTTTTAGGTTTTTATTTTCATATATACCCTCAATGAAAATATGGAATGAACATTAGGCTCACTATGGTTTCATCTTCCCCAACCTCCTTGAATTTTAAGTCCACTTCTCTAATTATAGGAGAGAATCTTAGGATCATATAAGTAGTCTTCATCAAGGAGTGGATCTATCAAATGAATCACAATGATGAAGTTAGATTACGACTCCTTGTCTGATGAAGGTTTCATTTGGTTGGGTGGTTCCCATCCTACCAATAATGGGTGAATAAAATTTAAAAGAGTTTGAAATGACATGGGTGCCGATAGGGGTTCCTCTTCCAAATCCTCATTTCTCTAGTGATGATTGCATCGAATTTTAGAAGGTTATAGTGATGAATGTATCATATCTAGTGTAAAATAGGGGATAGAGGTTATAACTAGATAACTCATTTTACCTCGAGTATAGCATGTTCCTAGATGATTGATTTCCTAGTCATCGAGTCATTGAATGTTTGTGCATCTTTTTTTGGGACATCCATCCATTATCCTTCTTTTTTTGGTGAGGCGATAAAGACATAATCCACTTGTACCAGTGGTCTAACCAACTTCATATTCCCATATTCAACTATCTTATAGAGTATATCATTAAATATCAAGTACTCCTAAATATTATGCCAAAAATCTTATGGTTGGTTCAATAATCAAGGTTTTTATTTAAACAAACTTCATTAGGTCTATTTAATTTTTTTATTTTGACCAATTTTTTCTCCAATGTAGTGATAAATATCCATGGAACCTTATTTTTTTGGAAGTAGCATGTCATATTCCACTAGTATAAAAATTTGGATGACTTTTCTCCTCCTTCTCAACCCGAAGAGAGTGTTTTTATTTCCATTATTTATTATAGGTAGGAACCATATGATATTGAGTGTGCTTAGGGAATACATATTGTGTTTTTATAGCTTAATTATAATGTTCAAAGTCACTACTCTACTAGTATTTTTCAATGTTGATGAAGTGGGATAAGATTTGGGATTAGAATTTTGAATAGCATCTTTAGATCATTTTTAAATTACGAAACATTCTTAGAAACTACTCGGGAACTTCAAATAAATGAGTGGAATCTTAATCACATAACAAATATTTTTTATACATATATTTATGATATTAACCTATATAAGCTATGTATTTAGTGAATTGGTCAATATCTTCTACATTGTGATTAATTCTGAGACCCTATCAATTTTATATTGTTTAAAATTTGAGAGGTAAAGGATCACTATTTTTCTCATTATATAGAAGAATTGATAAAGTAACTGTCCACATAGATCTCCCCATCGAGAAATAGACTCATCAAGTAAATTAATATACCAAAAAAAATGTATACCTCTAATGTATATACAAAGCATTAGAGTTTTTATGCTTCCTGTTTCTAGGGTGTTCCCATTATGTGAGTAAATTGAGATGAAATTTTTTTGATATCCTACTCTGGGTCTACTATACCATTATATATTAGGAAGGATTTATTCCTAAATTTTGGTGGTAGAGGAATCAATTCCACCCATTTAGGATATGGCTTCCTCTCTAGGTGCACATGTAATACCCCAAATTTTAGGATCCATTTTTCTTGTTGTTATTGTTTTTTTTGTCATTGTTGTTGTTTTTTTATAATTTTAAAGAAAAATTATCTATTCATTCAAAAGGATTGAAACCTAATTATAAAATGTTATAATATTAACTAAACTATATACACTTCATTAATTCATAAGTGGGGAAATAGAACAAAATCACATAAAACTAAGTACTACACAACATGTATTATTACTCACTGTGGATGAAGTACATCCAATTAAAGTGCATAAATCAATAAGAGACAAAAGATGGAAAATAATAATATCTTCATGACTAGAAAATATCTTGGATCATCTTCAACCATCAGGATCACCAAAATCCAAAAAAATGTATAATCAGAAAGTGAACCATGAAAGGATAAATAATTATACAAATTATATAATAGGAAATAAGAATCATGCCTTGTGAATTGATATTAGAATGAACAAATGATTTAGAAAGTCTATATATTGGAGTAATATCTGACTGTTATAAGAATAGTAAATGAAAATAATATTGTTGAAAATATGAAAATTGAAAATATGGTCATTGTCCATATATGTGATAAGTATACTGAAGTCATTTATTTTTTTATATCAAATTTAAAATAATATAACTCACAATGAAATAAAAATATGATATTAAAATTTTATAAATATCTATATATATATATATATCATTTATAAATACTAATATTACTTTTAAAATATGATATGATGTATATATAAAATTAAAACATATATTTTAATATAAATAGAGTAGTAAAATTAAATTTTAGAATATAAATAATTAAAATTTTATGGTATATATTCAAGTTTAATTAGTATAAAAGTAATATTCCTTATTTTTTTAATGAACTATTTTGTTAAGTATTGTATATTTGATCCTAATAGATTAAATTGAAAACTTTAAAAAATTTATTATATATGAACTAATATATTTCCATCTTTAAATTAAAAATTGATGTGATATAATATTAATAATACTTAATATTTAAAAACTTCATTTTTCAATAAAAGAAGGTTTTTGCTATATTTTTTATTTTAATTTATAAGATAAATTCATAAATTCTAGAATATAAATTAGATAGATATAGCTTCATTTTTTTATTTAGAATGTCAAAATTATCTTAGAATTATTTTTTAATTCTTTTTTAAAATAATTTATTTTTATATGAATAGTGGGAAAATGTTGATTTTACTAATATTGTATATTTTATGACATTAATGTTAGAAAATAATTTAAAAACCTTTTTACTATAAAAACCATATTTTATAAATTTAAACTAATTATTTTAAAATACTATGTTTATATGTGAAATCACGCTTAGTATTTTAGAAACTTTTGGTAATATTTTAACAAAAACTATTTTTATGTGTTTCTTTTAATAAAATTTTCACATGGTGGAATTAGTTTTTAAACATATTTTAATGTTAATTAAATATTATTTTAATAATAATAAAAAAATTAATTTCATCAGAATTAATAACATTTATAATTTTATCCTAAACACATATCTTATGCTTAAAATACCTTCTTTCTAAAAATGGGTTTTACCCATTATATCTGTTAATACTATAATTAATTTATGTAAATCATAGAAATTTTATTTTATAAAATTATTTAAATAATTTAAAATAATTATTTTAGAATTATTAAATAATTTTAATTTTAATTATTTCCATTAAAATCAGTCACCAACGGAGAAAGTGGAGTTACCGCAGTAAGGGTAAATTAAGGTAAAAGTCATTTAATATAATGAAAAAGGTTTAAAAATGTTAAAAAACATGATTTATATTATATGGTGGATGTATTATTGACCTTATTTACTTCCCCACACCATTACTATCCATTTTTTAGCATGTTTCCTTGAATAATGGATTGATATTATTGAGAAATAATTAGTTTTTTCAAAAGTTCCATTTTCTTTACTTATAAAAGGATACCACCTCCTCCACTTTTATCCACCCTTTACAAATATTTGTATAAAAAATTACCCTAGTCTATCTTAAACATCCTCTAACTTCCTTGTATGCTTTTATCTAACCAAAAAGTCAATCTAAGGATCCTTAAGGAGTTACCCAATGGAGAACTTCCATAGGAGAGGTAATACTCACAACCCAACTTCTCTTGCTCTTTTCTTATTCTAAACCCCTAAAATATTATCTATACATTAATCTATTATAAAACTGTAATTTTTATTATTATGAATTATTATTATACTAATGTACTATCAATTTATACTTTAACCAAAATCCTTAAGAAAAAGGAAAACATTTCAATGTGAGTGTGTGGACTACCGCCTCCATGAACGATGTGTTCCATTTTCCATATCCACCTTAAATGGTAGGTTAAAAAATGTTGTATAATTATATAACATTACATTTTTATAACATTAATTTTTTGGAATAATAATATTTGGTGTTCTATATATGTGATTAACAATAAATGGTCATATTAACTTTAACCACCTTAAATACACTAATCAAGGTACCTTTATTGATTTGGATCTATTTTGGGACAAAATTTGAAAATGTATATGTATTTATCTAATGTAATAATAAAGAAAATAAAAATAAAAAATTATGGAGTTCCTGAAGTTATTTTAAAATACCATTTACCATGTTCAACAAACTGAAAGTGTTACAAATAAATTAATCAAACAACCCCAAGTAACTGACATAAGTGTAAAATATATTAAAGATAAGTACCAAATGATAATTGATAGACCTTGGAAAATTGAATATAGATAAATAAGGTTATTTTTCATATATGTAATGAACTTAATTTAGTTATTCATGAATTTAATTACAAGTATAGAGTTCTTTTATACATGAGGTAATGGTTTTCATCTCAATCACCCTTCATTGAAAAATGATTTGATATTATGTAGCAATATTTATTTGTATAGTGAAACTACTACACCCTTGATTTGTAATATCATAAATTATTTTTGAACTATTAAAATATACTTCAATCCATTCTGTTCTTTTATATATTCTATTTTTGATGTATTCCAAAGAATATAAAGGTATTTTATAAAACAATTTTATTTCTTGAGTTATAATGTTTCTCCTTGAGTTCCGTATTTCATTTTATATAGTGTACCCTATTTTTATATTTAGATTTCACTTTTTATTTTTACTATTAATTATTAATTAGTTCTAATCAGTCTTGAAAATTAAACTATATTATGAATAATACACATCCTCTTAAATGATAGTTTCCCCTAGTGGTCCATAATTTCTTTTCTCGCTAATGTTCTCATTTTTATTTTGAAACCTAATTAAGCTTTATATCATGTAAACTTCATATTTAACTCTAAAATTTTTAAAATAATGTTTTACTATTATTCTTTACAACTTTATATTTCAAAAAAGGTGTTTTAAAACATAAAGATAGATCTTATGTACCACTTTCAAGATTATTCGATCATGCATTCTCTTTATTTTTTACCTTTTTGAAATATTATTCTCATTTAACAATTATATTTTTGTATATATATCCTTTTAATATATTCCAAATTAAATAATTTTTTAATTTCTAGGGTTATACAAGTTTTTAGTTCCTATAAAAATTACCTCCTTTAAGTAAGCTCAGTTTAAGTGAACTTTCTTATTTCTTTTCACATGTCAAGAATCACCCCCGTATAATTTTTTTTAAATCATGAATAGATTATAAAAACCATAATTATTTTATATGGTACCCTCTTAGTTTAATTATAATTTTATGGAAAACATATGTTATTTCCTTCTTTAAAATACTCTTCAGTTATTTCATGAAACCTCACCAAAGTGGTTCTTTTTTATTATTTATTCTCCAAATCATTATCATGAATTTTCTATATTGGAACTATATATTCAATAAAAATATCCCTTTTTCAATTATAAAATTTTAAAATGATTTAATTCCTTATTCTTTTGTTAATCCTTATGATTTACCATTCAGTCGTGCTGTAAATAAACATTATGAAACCCATTTCTTTCTTATGGGTTTCATCATGCTTATGATTCATGTATGGTTTATTTTATTCATGTGGAACACTTATATATATTTTTTTAATTATAATATGGTTTATTATAGAATTATATATCCCTCTAAATCATTGTGTAAAGATTTATATCTCATTATATGTTATGTAAGAGAAGGAGAAATAATTCCAATACACCATGGGCCTTTTTCCACTTTATGATAATAGACTTGGAAGTGATCCTAGACTTATATTTATGATGTCCTAATTATGTTTCTCCATGTATTCCATGATTTAATGATATTATTATTTCATTTTAATTTCCCATGTTTCCCTAATTTTGATCATTCTCAATATGATATCATGTTATGCCTCTTAACTCTCTTTTTATGGTTTATTTCTATGTTTATTACCTTAGTATGCTTTCTAGATCACCCTTTTACTTATATATTTTCCCCAAGGTATCCTATGTAGTTTTAGAAGATACAAGGATGTTAGGATCACTATGTAGAGTTTCAAATAAATATGATTCTTTTATGTATCATCTTCTAAAGAAATTGGACATCTAAATCCTTGGATTGTATTATTCAGAAATTATATTATAAATCATGAAATAAAGTCTGTTTAAGGATTGGAGCACTACAAAATGAGAGCATGTGGATCTTTTATAGATTTTATTTTATTATAAAGGGACTATATGGACTCAAGGAGTTTATGAGGGGTCATTATTTAGGAATATTCCCATGAAAATAAATTGGAAATAGCCTAATATAGTCATATCCCCAATAGTTTCTATAGATACATGTATTGGTTCATCCTAGGGTATATCACCTGAAATAAAAGTGGTTTCCTCTCTAGGGGAGAAAATTATTAATTTCCCATGACTATCAGAGTTGAATAAACTTCTTTTTAGACCTCGGTTTAGTCTAATGAAAAGATTTTACTTTTATTTATAAGTAAATACCCACTTATTAAAGGGACATATTTACTAGAGAAAATACATTAACATCAACTTGGTAGTTTCACTCAGAAGGAAAATTACCTCTAAGTAATTCATTGTTGATTCACCTTAACTTCTCCAAATCGATTTTGTATTGATCTATCCTTTACTAAATGGAAGGAAGATCGACTTATTCATATGGTGGGTAGGATATAGCAATGTCATTAACATTATCTTTATTTAAAAATATTTGTTTAGGAAATAACTAAATATTTGGTGAAGCTCCAAAATATTGAGTCTGCCTCAAATGTTAGGTGTCCTCACCTTCCTCATGTGTTTCAATGTGAGTCATATTTTAAATTGAGTTCTCCTCATTATATTATTTTATAGTGGTTTTATGCTTCATGTTATCTTTATGGATAATTATAACAATGTTTTCTAATTCATAGTGCATAGAGAGGATCATATTTTCATTATATTTATAGGGGGTTTTCATCCTTTGAACATCCTCTAAGGGACAACTCATAATCTTCCTTGATATATTCCTTCTTGGAGGACCGTTTTGGTTTATATACCCTAATAATATTCACTCTCAATCCTTTGTGATCTCTTATAACTAGTTTATGTATAGTTATCTGGAGGGAGTCTCCATAATCTTGTAATGAATTTTCCCCTAGTGAGAGAGATGGATCATGAAGTGGGAGGAATAGTGAATTTTTTTCCTACAAAATGACTCCTAGTCTAGAAAACATTGATTTACTTAAAGGTTATAAAGGTAATAAATCCACCATCCATATATTATAAGGTTGATATTTCCCTACCAAAATTAAATCACATATCCACTATGGATATTATTATCCAAGGGTTGGTGGTGGTGGTGATAAGAATTCCCCAAACCTAGAGAATTGGATTTCTCATATGATACTGCTAAGGCAACTACTATCATGTCTGTTTTAACAATTTTATCCTCTAGTTTGGAATGATATAGATTTAATTCCTTTTTAAGGTGATATATTATCACTACTAAGGGTTTCTTCATGACTATAGACTTTTTATTTCTCAGATGGGAAGCCTTCTTGGCCTTCTTGGAGGAATGAAATTACAGCCTATCAACAGATCATTCTCATTAGGTATACCTCTTCTAGAACTTATTAATGGAGGTAATTATCTAGATAAACTAACTAGGATAATCCTATCAAGGTCTCAAGACGTGGATGAAACAAATTATGTTTTGAGTTTCCTTATCTAGGGGTCCTTGTGGTTGGTGAGTTGGGTGAAATACATAATATCGTTCTTTCCCCACCCATTGATATGCACATTTTGTAAAGTATTAGTGGTTATTTGGCAAAGAACCTTTATTATATATAGTCAAGCTTGTTTTTTGCACTCATGATGCTTCCCTGACTTCAGGTTCTGATCCACTAAAAAAGAATCCATATCGATATTGTGGAAAATATCCTCCAATATCTTGTGATGATTGAGATACTTTATATAATATAGGTATCTGATCTTGATATGGTAGTGAGTCTCCCATAAGTTACATCACAAATAAGGTATAAATTCCTCTATTAATGCATTAGGAATGTCATACTGGTGAGTGGATAAAATAAAAAACATTTTCATTATTCTATCCTCATCCAAATGTTTCCACATGACCATGGAGTTATCCTCATCCTTTTTGAGTGATTCATTGACATGATCTAATCATAATGGCCACTTCCCCATAGATTTTTCAAGATAAGTGAGATAATTTATAATATAATTAGTTTCATCTAATGGTTTATAGTATAAGGGATGAATAGATGATGAACATATCCCTAAATCACCTATCAATAGGGATGAAACACCACAAATCAATGATTAGGTATAGGGTGTAGTCGGCCTCAAATTCTCAAGTTCCCCTTAATATAATGGGAAAACTTGAATGACATTAACATGGGTTAGGCTTTTTTTATGAGAAAATATATCATTATACAGAAAAAATACACAATTTTGGCATTGGGGAGGGCCTTCATGGTTGATTTATAAATCACCATTACAGGGAGGACCTCTGTTCTAGTAGTTTTATTTTCTATAGGGAGGACCATCATTCTAGTAGTTTTTATTATTGTAGGGAGTACCTCTAATAAATGTTCCCAATGGAGGGCCTATAGAGTCCTTGGAATGTTTCCCATGGATAGGACCACTGTGGATACCAAATTATTGTAAGTTAAAAAAGGAGATAATCTTCTTTTCATACATCTCTGGGCTGTGGAGAGGACCTCAACAACTGATTTCATAAAAAGGACCATTGTGACTGATCATTATATTATTTTAGGGAGGACCTCCGCAGAAGATACTTTGGAGAGGGGTTTTAGAGCTACTGATAAAGATACCAAAAGTAGAACCTACATTTCCATAGATTCGTTCTCTTATTAATGAATCATAATTAGATTTTTGGTTCATTGTTTCAATTTTCCAAAGATCCTCAAGAACATCAGTGAGAGTAGTGATATAAGATTGTTCCAAAGTTTTATCTTTCCCCCAAAAAACTCTTATTTTGAAAATTCATGAATGGGGGACCATGGTCAGATCCTCAATCACAATAAGGGTAACACAATATGGTAATAAATCTTTATAGTAGGTATTCCGCATTGGTGAATCCCTAGTTTCTACTTGAATATGTCAATGAACCTTCAAGATATAGGCAGGGATATAATCTAGTTTTGGAAGTTCATTTAGAATATTCTACCAAAATTCAAGAATGTTGAGGGGACTAGATATATAAGCCCCCACTTATTTATTTTTTGAGATATTTTGATGAATATTCTGTGTGAGTTCATAGACATGAGCTAGCTCTGCAAATTCCACTAGGATATGTTGATGGGATTCTAGAATGTGGGTAGGAAAATAGTTCTACTTTATGAATGTTTCCAAAATATTCTAATGGTATTCTAGAATTAAATAGACAATTTGGGTGGGTTCCCTAGATACCTCTAATATATGTTGATGGTAGTCTCGAATATGATTATGAATATGGTCATGTTTCATGTTCACTGCCAGAATATTCTAGTGATATTCACTGATTGTTCTGGGAATATAAAATTTTCTTATGATTTCCACCATGATATGTTGAAAACCTCCTTCAAGGTGACTATAAAATAATCATTCTCAGCTATTGTCATCAGAATATACCAATTGGTTTCATTATTGTAAACATGGATATGATCTTTTATTGTACTCACCACTAGGATATATTTGTGTATCTCCTGATTTTGAATAGGAATATGAACCTCTTCTTTGACTTGGTCATTTTTTCATCCTCGGTGAGACCTCCTCTATGGTGCCCTTACCTAGACTACCATGGATGGGATATCTTGACTGATATATGTAGTGCATTCTTGATGGGTTGGTGTTGTATGGTGTCAATTAAAATGGTGGTTAGAAGGATCCATCCTAGGAAGGTTCTAAATAGTTATGGGGATGATGTTGAAATCATCCTCTAAATCCCTAAAATAAGGGAGGTATACATTATTGAGATCTAGAGAGAGGCTCCTGGAATGGTTAAACATGCCAATAGGGGCCCATTATTCCTTATATACCACTATTTAAATGGTGGTCAATTGATATTTGAATCCTAGAGGATTTTAATATCAACCTCCAGAGTTAAAATGAAGTCATTGTGGTGATTTTCCAAATCAAGGTGTTCAACACTTGTCTTTAGAATCACTTGGTTAGTGAATATTTCCTCCTATATTGAGGGGTTATAGCCTTTATAATGTCTAAGTTATGTATCTACTAAATTTATTGGTGGTGTGTAGTAGATTTTTATTTCATTCACTAGATATTATCCTATCATTGGAACTTTACATAGGAAAATACATTAGATGATGTCATTTTGGATTGAAAGGAATTCTGAGAGGCCACTTAAAAGGGAAAACCACAAATAAAAAAAAACCTTTAATGTATTATCTCAAGTAAAAGGTGCATGGTCAATTGATCACTTTCATGGGAAATGGTTTTATGTTAGGTTTTCTATTCAGTTTATTATGTTCCCTAATTCCAATGGGTGTTTTATGTCTATACAGACTTTCTTCCCAAATGAATATGGTCACTATGACTTTACCAGTGAAACTTTAGTTGTGAGTTGGTTTAGAGGATAAGAAATTAGGCTTAACTAACACTTTTATGATGGGAATATTGAATACTCTAGTACCCTATAATAGATTTAAGGAAAATAATTTAATCCTTACTATTAATAATATTCCTACTAGTGACCACCATATAAGTAATTAATAAAAACCATGCATCAATGTGAACATATGTATGTATTAGAGGTTCTCCATCATTCAGTTACTTGTTGATTATACTATGGTTTAAATCTACATAGATGGGTTATCTAGACTTTTTCACCATATATGGAGGTTCTAAGTTTTATGAAGTTTAGATTAGGACTATGAGAGAGTATTACTATGTATTTCTATGAAGGGAATCAGAAACCCTGTATTCAGTGATGCTTAAAAGGACATTCCATACCTTTTAATTTTGTGTGACAAGGGCCAATGTGGTGCCTTTTAAGGTCATGTATCCATAAGCAAATTGAACCACCTTTTATGTTTGTATATCTAGTATATATTTCATGAATTTAATCACCATGTATAGTAGACATATACATGAAGTTTAAAGTTATACAGTTAAGACTACTAAGTGGAAGGTTTTTAGCAATGGTTGGTGTGGGACTTATACATAACTAACCTAGTCTAGCTCATTATTTTTATTAGTAACCAATTAGGATAGGTTATGGGTAAAATCACCTAGTATATGGATTATTTAAGATTATTGAATCATAGAAGATATATAAAATTGGAGAGTGTATGATTCATAGGGGATATGGCCCATTCTGGATGGAACTCAAAAGGGATATGACCCATCGAGAATAAGTGACTCATAGGGAATATAACCTATTGAGTATGAATGACTAACATGGGATATGTACCATTAAGGTATGTATGACTCATAGGGTATATAACCAATTGATTATATAACTCATAAGGGATATAGACCAACAAAAATAAGTGACCCATAGGGAATATGTCCCATTTATGATGAATGAATCATAGAGGATATGGTCCACTGAGGATTATATATATCACTAGGGATATGGACCATTAAGGAATTTATTGGGGTGTTCATATTAAACCTCATAGAGTCATCCTATGTATCATGGTTTATAGTAATCAAAACCCATGTAGTTCGAGTGGAACAGTTTATGTTTTTGTTCCAGGACTTGTTTATGAAATTTAACATTGTGTGGTAAGGATTTTTGTGCTATGAAAAAAAGGAAACAATGATAGATTTAATGGGTCACATACATTGGATATACCCTTTTTTATTTGATATAATCATCCCTATAAGACTATATCTAGTCAGTGAATATTTAGGTCCAACATCTAGTAGGAGACCCCTATCCTTCCATGTAATAGGAAGGATACATACAAGGCTTACGCACGTAATTCCCTATGGTGTTTAACTTTTATGTTGACTCAGGTGAAAATAGGATTTGGGAATTACACTATATTGGAATCCTATATGTAAATTTTTGGCTCATTAAGTGGATGAAAGTGGTACCTTGAATGTTGGAGTTTATAAGATGATCGATATGTGTTATCCAAGACAAACAACATAAGTTCAGAGAGGTTTCAAAAAATTCTCACAATAGGAACCCTCATTATCAAGAGAATACATTCTCTTAATTACCCTGAGTGTCCTATCATTTTGGGTTATCAAATGAATACATGATCAGTACGGTGTAAATTAATGTGCATATATTGGTCATGTATCTTAGTGATTCATGAGGGACACCTAGGTGGATAGGTTTCCAAATAGGTGACCTGGGTGAGGATGGTTCCCAATAAGGATGTCATGTCTAGAGAATTCTCATCCCTGGGAGTAGAGGAAATCGGCACCCTATTAAGTGACCAAAGAGAACTTTCACCCTAGTTTGGGTCTTAGATGAATGATCGCCCTCGTATGGGGTAGGTAAAAACATATCTATTGTATGAAGGGTTGGTAAAAATGGTTCTAAGGTATGAGTTAGGGTTTAGACTCACCCAGGTATGGGTTAAATAGAATTATTTCCCTATTATGGGGAAGGGTGAAATGATACCCTAGTTAAACTCTTGGGTAAATTGTTTCCCAAGTGAGGAGTCCATGAGCTAGGGGTCCTTCACCCTAGTCCTTAAGGATCCCAGGGGAAGTGGAATTTCACAATGGTTTATGTATGAAATTCTTTGAATAATTAGATTACCACTAATTTCCATTAATTCCCTTATTTTTTGACTTACTAGGTCATCTGAAACTGAATAAGATACATGGATACAACATATAGGTGGCTAGGATTGTCTAGGTCTATTTCTTTTTGGGGTCCCCATTCTTCTACTTATAAACTCATCTTTGTTCATGCTAAAATTTTATACATAGGGGTATTTGTAGCCAAAAGGAGTCCAAGTTACTGATCTAGGGGTAACCACATTTATTCCCTAGTGAGATGAGCTACCCCATAGTGACGGATAACCTAGACACATAGATGAGGGAATGGATCTTCTTCACACAAAGAAGATTGAATTTTCACATGGAGACCAAGTCACCCATGGAGGCATGGATGCACACTAGAATGTCGAAGTAAAGTAATCTGGGTGAACTCTTAGAGGCTAGGGTGAAGTGACTTGGTTGAATATATATACCTAAATGCTTTTTATGGTTCCCTTTACTAGTAATTTTCCCCCACTAAACTGAATCCTTCGTCCTTTGTAAAACGAAGCACCGATAATGATCCAAGGGACAGATTTGAAGAAAAGAAAGTTGGAAGTTTTTTATTTTGAATTTTAAAATTTATCATTCCATTGATATATTATAATCAATAATATATAAGAAAGAAACATAGAGAATATGAGGATATTAAATATTAGGAAGAAGAAAATGGAGTGTAAACTAGTAGTATACTTTTCTAAATATCTAGAATTATGAAGTGAGGTATGATTGGAAAGGATTCTATTGACGAACAGTCTTTGAAATAAATATGTTTTCATACAATTGATGATATCGACATGAATAATATATCATAATAGATAAAACCCATTATTTATTGTTGTTATACCTTTAATATTTTATCATTTTGAGTTAGGTCAATGTGTCGACATTATCTAATATATCCCACACAGAGGAGATTAAGAGGTTGTGCACCTTGGATGAGTAGTGAAATTTTTCCTAAAGTTTTTCATCACAACTAGTAAAATAGTGATTAATTTCCATATCAACATAGTATTTATATGTGCTTCTAGGATATAGCCCAGTGTGGGTGAGATAAGTAGAAATTATTGTACCATTTCTTTTTTATTTTACATACATTCAGTTATTTCTTATGTGTGATCATCATGATAGATTTAAGGTTTATTTTCTAATGTCAATAAAATATTCATTTAATCTTGGGAAAAATAATAAATTTAAAGACACTCTAATTCACAATCCCCCTCTTAGGGTGTAGTAGAACCTTATTAAAAACAACTTGGATGAACTGTAACTCATATTGTTGAAAGCTTTAATTTGAGTAACTTTCTTCTATATCTTATATGTATATAAATTAGTTTCACTTATTAATGTACATAACACTTATCTTTCCAATATATCAACATGGTGATCTCTATTATAACACTCTCTTATAGAAGTTATCATATTTTCCATCATATCATATCCACTTATAAACTTCTTGGATATTTAATTTATCATTCAAGTTATTCTCTTTTAGATATGTGGTGGGTGGTATTTTTCATGAATCTCAAGTCAATATTTTCTTATTTTCCTATGAATGTAGCATAATTTTCACCAAAGGGTTGATCTATAAAGAATTCCACTTATGAAAAACTATTTCTCTATTATTATAATTTATAATCTAAAATATACTAAATTTGAAAACCAAAATAAATGGTTTTTTTGTAAAACTCATATAATAAATATATATGTGATATAAAAATATAGAAAACATAAAATAAAACACAATGATATTAGTGAGAAGAAACTATTTTTCTAGTTATTTCATGGTGAATCAATAATTCTTCTTTAAAATAAAATTCTCAAAATTCAATTTAATATTGAGATCAAGTACTATCACTCAACACCCATTCATTCAAACTTTTACTATCCCACATCGAAACATCTTCATGCAAGATAATACTCCCTCATAGTAAGTCTAAGAGGCCTCTTCTCCATACATCACCACCTCAACACTACTTCACTATATGTAGTGTTGAAATAATTAAGAGGAATAAAGCTTAATGGTAAGATGTTAATAGTAGGGAAAAGGGAGTGAAATCATACCCTATTTAGTTTAGATACTACCAAAATCTTATAATAAAATAACTAGAAACATTGAAGTGTAATAACTCAAATAAAAAAACTACTTACACCCTTAAAATAAAGGAATAAGTTAGTTCTCCATTTTCATATAGATAAGAAGGTTATGGTGAGAGTAATAAAAAGAGAAAAGAAAAAATGAGAGGAATATGATGCTAATATATCTATATATAATATGTATTAGAGTATTAAAATATAAAAATCCCCTACTTAACTACTAAAAATGACTAATTCTTTTAAAATAATGTGGGGGTACAATTTTATATGCAATAGGGGTGGCTAGTTTCCCTCTAATATATTCATATAAAATTTAGTATATTCTAAGACCAATGAATGGAAAAATATTGGAAATTGGTATTCTAAAAAAATTCTATAAATGTTAATCAATATTATATACAATTTCATATTCTTTAGACAAATTTAGGAAAATTTATGACTATATTACTAAAGAAACATTTCTTATCCTAATAAACTTTAATAATTCTGGATCTCTAGTTCCCCATGAATTTATGTCCAAGAAAAATGAAAACTATTGAGTATTATAGTGTAAGATATTATTTCTAGTACCCTTGTATATATTTTATTAAATGTTTGTAACATTTCGATTGGAAGTTTTTGAGATATGGGCTCATATTTAAAATTATCCAAAACTACAAAAATATTTCAAGTCCCCACTTATAAGCTTCATTTAGGCCATATATGGTTGGATTTAGCAACATCTATAGTTGAATTAAATAAGTACCATCAATTATGTAATCCTAAAAAATAAATTTTAGAATTTGGATATCTGTATAAAATTTTAAAGCCAAAATATGAAAATAATTTTAAAAACCTTAAAATAAACAATTAATTGATTTCTACAATTAAGCTCAAATTATTCTTAAAACCCAAAAATTAGACAATTACCCTTAAAACAATAAAATTGTGGGAATGAATCACTGAATTAAATAATAAAATATTTTATAATAAGAGCTTAATCAATCCCCCACAATTAACCATGTCACCCCTAGGAAATCATTTCTACTAATTTCAAAACAAATATCTCAAGTTATAACTAGAAACACCAATAAATTAAAATATATATGATAAAATAATTCTTCCTACATGAAACTAAATTCCCTAAATTTAAAATCTAATCATAAAATTTCATTATATCTCTTGGTAATCCTCATGTTCATTTCATACCTACCTAGATAGAAATGTCTTTCTCTCTCACTCTTGAATTTTAAATGGAACTTCTATCATTACCTTGTAAATGAATGATCTCCATAGTCTTTTTATCTTACTAGTAGAGACACTTAATATATTCATAAATGTATCCATTATGAGGGATTTTATATGGTGTGTTTTGAAGGAGAGGGTTGGTGGGTTTAAAATATAAAAAATTTTAGAGGAAGAATGAGGAGGTTTAGGATCTAAAGTGAATTAAATACAAGAAAATAGTTTTTATAAACAATGGTGTGAATCTCAATACCCTTAAAAAAGAAACCCCCAAAAACATATTAAATTCCTCAGTCTTTACACACTTGATAATATTCAACATCAATAATATTTCTTCTTGTTTCCCCACATCTATAACAGTAATGTTTGGTTCATTTCAAATCTAGAATTTTATGCAAATGTTTCTGATTTTTGGAAGGAAGAAAGGTACCTTTGAACATAAAAATGTAGTGTAAAATTCCTTTCCAAGTTTTTAATGATATGTTGTACCACCCAACATTATTCCAACTTTTTCCCCAAAAATTGTAGAAAAAAGGTGTAGTGATTTTCTATTTTCGCTCAAATGGATTATTCGAGATAATAGAATATAGCTCATCTTCTCCCCCACACCACACTTCATTTCAATAATTATCATGAATTTAACTTTTATACTAGATTTTAAAGGTCAAAATAGCCTATAATATGTAATTCTAACCTCCTATTATGTGGCTACTAGGGGATTAATAGAGGTCTAATTTTAAGTAAATCCAAAATTGAAGTTAAATTTAAAATGGCCCTTTAAAATGGTGCATCATTCATAAATGAAACATTCCATGGACTCTAATAGCTTTGAAAAATATAAAATATAATTTATTGATATCAAAACATAACTCAATACTCTTAATAAAATTAGTAATGTAAATAAGATGTCAAAACAATTTTTTAAACCATGTGTGTTGGGTAAAATAATCATTTCAGAATATTCTAGTGGACATGAGTTTCATAATCAATCAAAATTCCATAAATAAAAATATTGGAAATCAATAAATAAATACATTTTAGAAATCATTTAAATCCTTAAATTTTAAAATAAATAAATGCTCTAAAAACAATTTGTTTTAAATTTTCCAAATTATTCAATTAAACTCATGATCCTAAAATGACTCCAAAAAAATAAACAAAAAAACGTGTTTAATTCTACAAAAATCATGAATAAAAAAGGAAACACAAAAAAATACCAAAAATATATTAGCATCCCCATAAACTTAATATTTGACTACCCTTCATATCAATTGAACAAGAATTAAAAGAATGGGGTATCAAACCCAAGGAAAAGGAAATAAATAGTGTGAGTTTATTTTTCAATGGAATCCATGAGTAAATACCTAAGACTCTACCACATTATAGTTAAAAATAAAAAATAAAAACATAATAAATTCATTATAAGTAAAATAAATAAAATAGGAATAATAATGAGAGGTATAGAACTTGGTTTTGACCCCCAAGTGGATAATATATTTTTACTAATACTTGTTAGGAAATTTCAACACTTTATCCCCAATTTGATGGTTGATAGGGTTTATTTCTCATGAACCACCAAAATATTTTCCTTCGAATGTTAATCCATTTAAATTGGTTGTATAGGACTCTATAGATAGAGTGAATTATTTCTATACATAAAAAAATGTAGTATATCTTGAAATGTGGGAGAGGATAAATAATGGGTTCCCTTATTTTTCAGCCACTACTTCTCAGGTTTCCTGTTCAATTTCATCCAGGTTCTGGTTGATTATTTTTGTATTAAAACATTTATCCAATGGGAAGTCAGAAAATAATTCAACTTTAATAATATTTAAACTTGAATAATTAATAATGAAATATTCTTATTCAATTTGGACAGTATTAAACTTTATTTCTTTAGGAAAGTCCACTTAAAAATTAGTTTCTCGTGGTTTATGAGAGGCCTATCATGGATCCACCATCAGATAGAATTTATAAGACCTGTAATGAAACCTAGTGTCTAGCTAGGGTATTATCTTAAGAATATAGTCCTAGAGACTCACTGTATTTTTACTTATTTTGTTTTTTGTCTTATTTTCTTAATTTTGAAAGTATGAAGAAAGGAGAGTTGTTTGAAACATGCCACAGGAAAAGAGATGAAATTACATAATAAAATGATACGTAATAAAGGAGGCACACCTAGATTAAACCATTGTGATTCATTATCATATCATAGTCTGGGTTATTTATCCTATGTTTTTTATGTTATAATTGGCTACACTCAACCTTGATACCAAGACGGTGTGAATGGAATTCACACTTGGGAAGAATCCCTAAGTGATCATCTCATCACTCTCTCAAATAGACCATAATTATGAATTCATTCACTACTCAAACCATTGATCCAAATTGTATTTCATTTATTTAGAAAATGGGAGAGTAAATGGTTTCTAGTAGTTTAAAATTAAATGGGAAAGAAAGAAGCATGAGGTATGACCATCTCCTAACCACCTTACTCTCCTAAGATCCTCATAATAAAATGGAATGAACAAAACCAGGTGTGTATACTCTGGTTCATAGTTTTTTATCTAGTGGTTGATCCTCATGTTATCCTCTCATCATTTATAAGAGTTTGATAATCACCATTACTTCACAATTGGATAAACATCTAAAAGTGGGTATAATTGAACTATATATAAATATAAGCAAACAGTGAATTAGAATGCATAAAAAATACAAAAAAAATTAATGTAATCCAGACTGAAGTCCATTGACTTAAAAAATTTAAATAATAGTAGAGGAGTAATATTTAAAACATAATTCATATTCTTCCTCATCCTCATTTTATTTTAGTGCAGTGAAATTTGATCTTTTTCTTCCTCAGATGGTTTTCACATGTACAACATTGAGGGTCGTGATTGTTTCAGTTAGGATCTTGAATCGTCTAACTATTTGTCATTATACCATGATCTCAAACCTCCTTCTTCAGCTTGATGATTTCCACATGGTTTGTTTGTTTGAAATAATCTTGATTCAATAGAAACAATGTAAATGATTTTTAATCCATGTTTTCTATTTCAAGAATTTCACATTTTAATCTCAACGGTAAGGTAAGTACCTTTACATAGCTCCAAAATTACCCTAATATAGCTCATGAGTCATGAGGTAACCTTATGAAAGAACTTTGAGATGACCTTTATGTAGATATATTACCTTTACACAATTTCATGGGTATGTCCTTCACCTTGATGTAGCCCATAGATCCTGATTTCTACCCTTATGTAACTCCTGGTTCAAAGAATCTGCCCTTATGTAGCCTTAAAAGTTAACCTTACATAGAACATTGTTTGACCTTACTTCAGAAATTGACCACATGTTAGATCACATGTATATAGGTTAAATTACACTTAAATTTATATTCATGACACTTACATTAAGAAATTAACATGTAAATTACGAATTAAATGACACCTCCATAGAGCACCACTGCAAATACATTGGGAAGATTCCACACATATAAGTCCTGGATAACACCTACAATTGTTAGGAAAGAAACCTATATAGTGTATGTATGACACTTAAATAGGGTATCTATGACACTTACACCACTAGAAAATTTTCAAATTTACTCTCCAAACTAGAAAAATGAAAATATAATTTCAATATAGGCTTATTCTATTAAATTAAAAATTGATTTATAAAATAAAAATAGAATTAAAAGCCTTTAAAAAATTATAGCCTAAAAATAAATCAATGTATGACTTTCTCAATTAATCTAAAAATATATAAAACCAAAAAAAAATTATAATCTATTCATAAAATAAATTCCATATTTACAGTTAATTAAATTGAACTATTTACCCAATTATAGATTAATTAGGGGTTAATTATCAATGAAACCAGTTAAAAATTTTGGAAATATTGGATATCATCACTCGCACACACCTACGCTATTTCACTACTAGTAAATACAATAAATTCAACTTATTAAAATATTTTCCTACCTAATTTCAATTACACGGACCAGATAAGGAAAAAAATAAAAGATTCATCCATTGCTAAAAAAATCATGTCTCTAATGTGAATTAATATTACTACCTCACTTCAATTTGATCCAAATTTATAGTTATAGGAGTGAAACAAATAGATTTTATGGGAATTAAAACTATAACAAGTTCACTTTAAATTATCAATATCCCCTAGTTCTTTATACCCAAGTTCTATTTTACACTTGCTATATATAACTCAAATGATATAATTATAATCCATTTTCCCCATTTTCATTTAGTTATAATATTTCCCTCACTTTTAATCCATTCATTTTTTATAATTAGGAACTTATTGATTTTTATTCTTCCATGTTTTGTGTAAATCACTCATTGGAAATATAATGGAATTTATTACTCAAACACCTAGTACCTAACTATTTCAAAACATTACTATGGGATCCTAATTTCCTATTTTACACTAGTTTCAAAGGACCTATATAAATATATTTTTACTTAGATCTCTAAGGTTTTAATTTTTACAAAGTATAAGTTACCTAGTTTCAAGTTAAAAAATATTGTTTCCTTTTGTTATAATTTCAGATCCATAAAGGTTTTTTCAATCAAACTCTCTTTTTTTGTTATATGATATAATTTCCATGAAAATATTTGTAAAACTCACTTAGTAATCATGAAAATCCATCGATTTCATAATTAAAGTAATCCTAAAACTATCATATAATCTTCCACTCATTAAGATAGCTTTTAAATTGAAGTTTTCTAGCCTAAGATCGCACTAAAAATATAAAATAGATCAGAAGAAAACAAGAATATTTTATTTAATAACTCTAAAAACATACCTAAAAAGATTTTAAACTAATTTAAAATAAATTCAAATATCCTACCAAAACCTTTTTAACACAACCCATTTAAATATCAACATATATTCAAATAAAATTTAGTGATAAAATATTTGTAAAAGGATAGAAATAACCTTGTGTTTATTTTATAGTAGGGTTAAGTTAGGCACTCCCATGGTTCATTTATAGAAAACCTTGAGTTACCCTTGTAGTATGTTTTCCACTTTGGGAAGCATAAAAAAATTGATATAAACAACAAATATTTTATTAATAAAAGTAAAATAAATAAAGTGAAATAAATCATGGTTTATCCTCTATGTGGGCACTATGTTTTGACTATCCCTAGTGGGTGGCACTAGTTACTAACCCCAATATGATTTTGTGTTTGGTTTAATTAATATAAACTTCCACTTTTTTTTATCAATTTCCATAATTGGACACTAGTTTTGAAGAGCCCCATAAATTGAAACATTCCCTACCATAGAATTAAATAAAAAAGAAATAATACAAGGGGTGGAGGATAATGAAATATTCCTCTTTATATTTGGTTGTACCCTCCTAAAATTGGTTTTCTTAGTGTATTTAAGGAGGTAAAGGATTCATTATAGGTCCTATATATTCTTTTTCATCATCATCCACTTCTTGGGTGGACTTTTTTTCACTATCCGTGGATGGTTTTATACTTTTTTTTCAAAATGGTTAGGTTGTAGGTTTGTTCTAGATTTTCAAAGAACTATAATAACTTCTTCAATAGAGTATCTGAGTATATTATCAAATAACATTCCATTTAGATATTTTTCTATAATCTGGATAGCCACTTTTTCTATTTACATCTCCATATTCTATTCAATGATGGATACCTCAGGTTCTTCATCACTATCCAAGGTTGCTTACATCTCATACTGACTTGAAAATTTAGTGAAAGGGTGTTTAAAAGTCATTTCAAGTAATGAAAATTAGTAAAAAAATATAAATAAGGTTTTACTCACTTGGATGAATCAACCAGGACCTTTTGTTTTTTAATGAATGCATGTGGATAGGTTTCTTCAGGATAGGGTAGTGGATCCATAAACATCTCTTCAAATCCCAAAATCTTATTTTCTTTCCCTTACTATTCCAAGGAATACTCCAACAATGATCAATATGTATCATTAAAACAAATAAGATCAGTTTCCAAAAAAATATCAAAATATATAAAACAATAGATTTCAAATTTTGGTTATCAAACTTTTATGGTTCAGTCAAAATATTTTTGTGGTCCATGAGTTACTCGAGAAAATTTTCATAAATGTGAGGGATAAAAGGTTTTTTGAGTTTTGATTCCACCTTAATAGTTGATATTATTAAGAGATCCACCTTAGGTTAATCTTCTTTTATCTCATAATAATATTATTCTTTATATTATTGTATTATTTTCTCCATAAGTGTTTTTGGGTGGTGGATATCATAGTCATCATATCCTTTAGTTCTCCCAATTCTCTTTATTTCTCCTCCAATTATTGATCCAATAATAAATATTTATTTATAGCTACTTGAATCTCCTCTTGTGTATTTACAAATTTAATATGATTGTGTGGGGGAATATGGTATTGATGCTAGTCAGGTTTTTGGTAGTAATAGTGTTCATCCTCCTAACCATTGACTTGTACCAATGGTTTCTATAGATAATCCTCTTGAATTTTCTCCCTGAGGATCCTATGGGAAGATAGGTAGACTAAAATTAAATAAGTTGGTTGGGTGTAGTTTCATGAACTCAATGGTTACTCTATCAATCTCTTTAAATTAGGCATAGATTTAGTGACCATTATTATAGAATGGTCACTTAATTTTTTATCCTAAATTTTAAGGAAAAAAAGGAAGACGGAAAAAAGGAATACAAATGGAAAATAAATAAAAAGAAAAAAAATATTTATAATTATGAATTAAATAGTTAATAATTATCCTAGATCCCTATACATGGTGATAATTTAATGATCATCCTATCATGAGGCCCTTATAAAATAGAATTTGTAAGACCCGGTATGTGTCCTAGTGGATGACTAGGTTTATCTCTCAAGTATCTAGTCTTATAGACTCTCTATATTAGAACTTCTACTAGTTTTTGTTATCTTTTATTAATTTTGATATAAATAACAAATGTGGGGTTTCTAAAACATGCAATAGGAAAGGAAATGAAAATGTAGAATAAAATGAAATGTAAGAAAGGAGACACCCCTATATTAAAACATTATAATCTTTTATCATTTCATATCCCTAACCCTTTATCCTATTATCTATATATTTCAACTGGATAGACATAGCCTCAATGCCTAGGTGGTGTGAATGGAATTCACACTCAAGAAAAATCCCCAAGTGACCTATTTATCACTCTCTCAGGTAGACTATAATCAGGAATCCATCCACCACTCAAAAAAATTATCCCAATCATACATTAGTGATTCATACAGATATAGGGGAACTGGTTTTTAGTGGTGTAAAAGGAAATGAGAAAGAAAGAATCATGAGGCATGATCATCTTCACATCCCCTCACTATCATGATATCATCTAAATAAAATAGAAAGAGAAAAACTAGTTTCATGGAATCTATTTCACTGATTTTCATCCAGTGGGAGACCCATGGGATATCCTCTTGTTATTAATAATATATTTCTAAACACCAATACTTCATAGTGGAAGAAATATGAAGAAAGGTGGAATAAGTGAACAACACAATACAAATAGAAAATAGAATGAAGTATATTGAATAAAAACATACAAAACCTATTATAATATAATCTAGGTCAAAGGCCATAGACTTAAATCCATTAAAAATGAGATAGGGTAAATATTTATAGCAACAACCATCTTCCTCCTCATACTCCATGGGTTTCAATGTAGAGAGATTTGAGATTCTTCTTCCTCAAATGGTTGTCTTGTGTCTAACTTATAGGGTCCTGATTTTTTCTATTGGGATATTCAATCTTCAATCTACTCAATATCCTTACATGATATTTATCTATATTATTTAGCATTATTATTTCCATGTGGTTAGTTTGTTATATCTCATCTTGATTTGGTTGAACCAGTGGAAAGGAATTTTGATGTTTGTTTTACATTTTGGGGATTTTGATTTTTAATCCCTGTGACATGGTAAGTACTTTTACATAAATCTATTAGTATCCTTATATAGCTCTAGATTCATTGGGTACCCTTACATGAATATATTGAGATAACATTTAAACAACTATGTTACATTTATAAAACAAATTGGGTACATCCTTCACCTTAACATAGAATATGGATCATTATCTCTACTCTTATGCACTTCTAGTCTGTAGAATATACCCTTGCATATCAAAAAAATTTACCCTTACATAGATCATCATGTGACCTTCATTCAAAAATTAACCAAGTTCTAGATCACACATACACAAGTTCAATGACACATATGTTGATATTGATGACACTAATGTTAGAAATTTACATATATGATGGAAACAAATACACCTATAAAGAGAATAACCACACATATATTGGGTACGTTATGCATACAAAAGTCTTGGATGAAACCTACAATCACTATGAATGACATCTACATGGAGTTTGGGTAACACTTTCATAGGGTATCCATGATACTTACAAGGAAAATACATCCAAATTTAGCCTCCAGCCTATAGAAATGAAAATAGAATCTCAATATACGACTATTATATTCTATTTAAAATTTATTTAAAATAATAAAAACATAATTAAAAGACTTAAAAAAATTATACCCAAAACTAAATCAATGTATGGACTCTTTAATTAATCTAATATATATAAAACCACTAAAAATCATATTGAAATACATTCATCAAATAAATTATAGGTTTTCAAAAGTAACTAAAATGAACTAATTACTAGGTTATAGATTAATTAGAGGATTAAGTATCAATTAAAAACATTTAAAAATTTAAGAAATATTGGATTTCACAATAAGTGAATGTTATGCTTCTTCTTCATCCTCTAAGGTAATCTATGTGTTATCTAAATCTAAAAATTTAAAGTAGCGGGAGGTAATGATCAATTAATTTTTAAAAAAATAAATATAAAAATAAATGAGTTTAAGACCATATTATCTCCCTTTTTTAGATATAATTCTAATTATTCTTCATTGCTCGGTAACTCTTGGAGTTGGATTTTCATGGATTGAATTAGTTAATCAAACTACTCCATCTTCTTTATAGATTCTGCAACTTAAGTGGTGTCTTATTCCAAAGAAATAGAGTGGTATATAGGTTATTATTTTTTATTTTCATAGTTGGTAGAACAAATTACCTTTTAACATTATATAAAATTAAACCAATATTCACCCAATTCATGTTGATCTCACACTTGTGCATCGTCTAGAATGTCTGCTTCAGAAACCACTTCTAGAAATGGTTGAGAAATGTTGAATGAATCTTCTATAAATTCATTTTAAGTCCTCCTTAGGTTTATCAACTTGGAATATTGGTGGAATAATATTTAAATCTTCTTAATCTTTCTTTTGTTTTTATTCCCCCATAAATCTTTGATTACCTCAATAGAAGTATAAGATGTCTTTATTTGTTTGCCCACTTCTTCAATTATTGAAAAATTATCTTACACTTGAATCTTTAATTATTATTCCCTATTTGACTCAAAATTAATCCAAACATATAAAAAATTGTTATAAATTTCATCTTATCCTATAAAATAAAAGATATGTAACCAAGTTATATTTTTTAGTTTTTAAAATTTATTATCTGTTTATTTTTATGAAAAGAAATCATTTTAAATATCTTATATTCCCCAAAAATCACAAAAAAATTTATGGGAGGAATTTTTTCATAAATCTCAACTTAATGTTTTATTATTTTCCTAAAAATATTGCATAGTGTGCACCTTATATTCAATCCCTCTTGGAGGCCACTCACACAAAACCATTTCCCTATTTCACTATATATAATCTTAAATATACTATAAATAAAAAACAAAAGAAATGATGTTTTTGTAAGATTCATATGATATATATAAATATATATATAATTTATATAAAAATATTTAAAAACAATTGGAGGTTAGTGAGAATAAACTATTGTTCTAAGGAGTTCTCGTTCAAGAAATCATTATTCATTAGAATAAAATTCTCAATATTCAATTCAATGTTGATATCAAGAACTATCACTGAAATCCCTCTAATTTAAAAAAATATTTTCCCACATCAATACCTCTACATATGAGATAATACTCTATAAAATTCGTTATAGGATACCTTTTTACCAAAAATCATCACCTCAACACTACTCTAGCATATATAATATTAAAATAATAAAGGATAGGAATAAATATGAATGGGAAGAAGAATTTGATAGTATGGAAAAGGGAATAAAGACATACCCAAATTAGTTTAACTACTATAAAAATATAATAAAAAATAACTAGATTCACTAAATCATATGAACTCAAAATAAAACACTTCTACCTCCCTTCTAATAAAATCCAAAGTTATTACTCTCTTTTTATTGAGATGAGAAGGTTAAAATGGGAGAAAAAAAGGGAAAATAAATAATAAGAAGGAAAAAATAATATATATAATATTTAAAAAAGTATTTCAATATAAAAACACCCTATTTAGATACTAAAAATGGATATCACTTTTGAAATAAATTGGTTGTACAAATTTATAGTCCAGAGGGTTATATGGTTTCTCTCTAATTATTTTATCCAACATCTAGCACATGTTTAGTCTATTGAATGAATGAATCTTGTTAATTGATCTTCCATAATGTTTTTCATATATATCTTATAATATATGTCATAAAATTTAATCTTATTTGGAAACTTAAAGAAACAATTATGACCATATTACCAAAGTAATATTTTCTATCATGTAAAACTATTTGAATTACAATGCTCCAATTTCCCATGCATTTGTAGCCTTGAAAATAGCTAAATATTGAGAAAAAATAGTGGAATAGTTTTTTCTCTAATATCTTCTATATATTCTCTAAAAATTGTTTCTTATTTCGATTGGAAATTTGTGATATATGGACCCATTTTTTAAATTCTAAAAAAATATAAATGGATTTCAAGGACCCACTTATAGGATTCATTTGGGCCATCTATGGTTGGATTCAGATTTAGGTTCAGTTGGATGAAATAAAGAATATAAATTAATAAATTAATAGAATTAAATCATTTTAAAATTTCTTTTTTTAAATATGAAAATGTTTTAAAACACTTAAGAAACTATAATCATTTCATTTTCATAATTAAGCTAAAATTATTCCTAAAACCCAAAAATATGATAATTGTCCTTAAAATAATATATTTATAGAATTAAATCATTTAATTACATAGTAAAATATTTTTAAATATGATATTTATTAATATTAAATAATTAACAAAATGTTTTCCCATCTGGAGTATGAATATATTGGTTCAATCACTCTCAGCATCATAGATGATGGTTGCATATGCCTATGAATGGAGTCTTATAGATTCAACCATCTTTATAAAGTTAATGAATTTTCTTCCACTAATACAAATGAAGCTTACAAAATTTTAATTTTATCCTAGGATTATTCTATGTTCGGTTTTATATCAGTGTTTAGTTATAACACATCTAGGTCATCTTCACATGGACTTATAATCAAACCACAAGCATAAAAAATGGCCCAATGATTTCCTCTTAATTACTCCTTACTCTTAATGTGTACCAATATTTTTAATCATGTTTCATGATACATAAATTATATTAAATTATTATCAATTATAATCACTTCTTCATTAGTCATTTCTTTTCATGTGTTCCATGATCTTCAATCACATTTTATGATACTTAAATGGATTCTTTTATTCTTTAACACAATTTCCATGTATACTTGATGGTATCTTGTGTAAATCATCACTTAAAATTTGTTAAAAAATTTATAGATTACTTCAAAAAAACAATAAATTATTATTGAAATATATTATTTGATTTCAAAAATCTAATATTCTTGCATCTCCTTATAAATATATTCATGTGAAAATAGTGATCCAAGGATGAAATTTGAGAACTCTTCATATTATTCAATAATATTTTTTAAACTCATATAATTTAAATTTATTAAGATACATGGAGAATAAGTTCACTCTTTTTTCAATTTATATCAATGTGTTAGGGGGTATTATATTTATGTTTCATGCATAAATATTTTTCTATGTTTGTGTTGGGATTCAGTTTTTTATCAATTAAACATTGGTAGTGGAAAATCTTATAAAATTCTTGTTCAATGTTCAAAAGATTCTATATTCAATAAACAATGAAAATAAAACATGTGAATACCTTAATTACAATAAGATACATCTTTCTTATTTGATAGATAACATGTTATAGGAGTCGTGGTAATAGTAGTTGAATGTCTCCTTCCTTTGAGGTATTATATTGGCCTTAAGATCCTCATTTGTAATCAGAGGATTTCAAACCACCAAAGGGATGTTAGTTCCTTCTTCATGGTGGTAAATAGTGATTAAATATGAAAATAATTGTATCTTATGGAATGAAAAAATCGGGGTACCAATAATGAGAGGGTT
Organism: Viscum album; assembly: GCA_963277665.1. Lineage (NCBI taxonomy): Eukaryota > Viridiplantae > Streptophyta > Magnoliopsida > Santalales > Viscaceae > Viscum > Viscum album. The sequence goes on along the minus strand of OY728135.1, from coordinate 1,231,096,800 downwards.
TATATCCCTTTTATAGAATCTCTTCATTAAATGAGGAAAGTCGGGGTGTCTGGGATTTAACTGCCATCTCATGGAAGCCACACATTACTACATGCTAGAGTTTTCCATTCATTAAACTCTTAAATGAAAATTGTTTCAAAGAAAATACACAAATTAATTAATCAAACTGATTCATAACTGATAAAAACATATATGATAATGTGGTAGTGTGATATATCAAATATTGCGTGCCCCCATCATACACAACAATGAAATACTTATTCTGGGCTATGATTGGGGAATAAATATACCAAAATTAATACTCATAGCTTCAAAATATCATAAAATAAAAATTTTGTAATGACCCACATCATTGCACATTGTGAATTCTGGAGGGAATTTTAATTTCTGATCTAGAGTTAGAATTGATCAGACCTTTGAGAATTGAATATGGAATCTATGAATTTAAACATCTATTAGAGCTATTTTTTGTTTTTTTTAAGGCTTGGTGGATGAATTTGGTGTTCTATTAAATTTCATTATAGTGTTTTGGTAGTTGGTCTCTTGAAATGCTATAGCAGTAGGCATTCATGTCATGACCCATGGGGTCACGCTATGAGTGGTTTGGTAGAAAGTTGAGCCTCATATCCTAGAGAATTCATGGCATGGCCATAAAGGTCACTCAAAAAAAATTTGATTCAAAGGGGATTCCCTATTTTTGTAGGAGGTGTCATGGAGTGAAACCTATGGTCACATCATGGACCTATGTGGGAAACCGTGTTTTTAATGGTCTTATGGTAATTTTTATAGGGGCCCTTTTTAGGATCCTTCCACACGTCGAGTTCACATATTCTTGATTGATCTAAAAATTAGGGAGACCCCTCTTTAGATATCCCCTTCCCCTAATTTGGTTCTCTTTTTATTTGGGTGGTTTGGAGATGTGTTTTAATATTGATTCTAGTTAATATTCCTCATATCTTCTTCATGTTCTACCTCCTTCATTATCATTGATTCTTTTTTTCATCCTGCTAGGCTTTTGGGATATGATTTCATCAAATCATGTTTAAATTATTCCACTTTATGGGGATTTTGTATGTGACTTGTAGGGGATGTCCCGAAAAATAGGAAATCAATATTTCGTTAAATTTTTCCATAAGTTATGTTTCTCGGTGGATTTCTTTAAGATTTTTAAGGATTTTGAGTGTAACCGGTCATTATTTTGACTGTTTAATTTGGTTATTTTCTATTTCATAGGTCTGATTCGTTTATAATAGTCGATCACATCATATTTATCATGATTTCGATATTATTAGGTCACCTAGTGAGTTTTTTTAGTTATTCCAAGTTGGGATTTTGGTTTTAATTATTTAATTTATTAATTTATTAGTTTTTATATATGAGATAAGTTCTCATGGACTATATGGATGTTATTATAATATTGGAGATTATTTTTATTTTTTAGTTAATTTAGGAATCCTTGACTTTATTTAAGTATCTTATTCAATTAGATATTTTATGTTTTTGTGTCATCGTTATTATATTTGTTTGAATGTTTCATTATTTGTGTGATCTCACTGTAAATTGATATGGTCTCACAAATAACTAATATTAAACATGGAAAAAATGGTATATTAAAAGTTTTGATGGTGGATCCTTGTTTTAACGGGTGTTAGTGGCCCTCTTTATGCATTCTGTAGTCGAATGAATGGTTTTTAAAGAGAAAGATGCTTCCTTTTTAAAATGTGTTTTAAAAAAATGCTGGTCTTGGATGAAATTTTTAATGTAAAATCGGTGATTTGAGAAATATGTTTTGAAATGGTATTTTAAAATGGAATATATTTTATAATAATTTTTTAATGGGAATTGGCCTAGGGACTTGTGTGAGTAAAATAACATGTGATTAATTTATTAATTGGTAAGAAAAATGAGATTTTGATTGTGTTTTAAAATAAAATTTGGAAGGTATTGGTTGAATTTTTTTGGTTTATTTGACCTCGATAGGGTGATACCCTATTTTTTAAAGCTTGTATGCTTGTTTGGATTCATATTGGTGATTTAATGTAGATTTTTTTGAATAATGATTATGCATGATATATGAGTGTAAAATTGATGTTTTTTATTTGGTATCAAGGTGGTGGGTTGATGGAAGGATTATGAAATTACCTTGAGTGAGAAGGCTTGGTTCATTATGAGGGACAACCTTGAGTGAGGAGTTTGATCCAGATATGGTGTGATGTGAGATATGGATGATGGATCCTACCTTGAGTGATAAGGTAGTAGGTCAGGATTTGGACATTGGACCATAGACTGATCATTCGAGTTGTGTATTGAAGTCTTGGAAAACACCTACCAAGAGTTTAGGGTATGGTCTATGATATGGGATATGGAATTGAACACTACCCAGAGTCCTTGTGTAGTGACCCAACCCCAAATATCCCAGAGTTGATGTCTACTATCAATTACATTGGCTTGATTACAAGTAATAAAATCCTAAAGGACTAAGAGTTTATTAGTATTGGTAAATTATATTCATAAATGAGTCTTTTATTACAAATTACTACACTAATTACAACATAATCTTTTTATTCTTTCTAAATATATAACTTCAAGGATAACTCTAATCCATAGAGTAAATCCCTACATATCTTTCATAGTATGCTTCTTGGATTCCTAAGGAATGAAACATAATAAGGATTATCTCAAATGATTAGTAAGGTCAAAATATAATGGAATAAATAATTAATCAATGATAATTGTCAATATGGAAAGTTAAATAACTAAACACACATGCCATATAATTAATAAACTGAATAGAAGTGAATAAACAACATGGAAAGGTAATAACTAGAAACATATGTCATTCAAATAACTATATAAGGCAAAAATAAATATGGCAAGGTAAGAATCTAAAACACATTCCATTTAAATAACTGAAATTAAATATATCCATACATATGTTGATGAAAAATATCATGGATGAATAATAACTAAAACTAAATAAGGGAATACATGATAATAGATATCTATAACATACCACTGAGTCTTCATGCCAAGTATATAATACTTTCAAGGCTTCATTCCATGAATCTAGTACTTTCATGTCTCCATTCCAAGAATCTAATACTTTTAAGGCTTCATGATAAGAATCTAATATTATCAATGCTTTGTGCCAAGAATCTAAAACTTTCAAGGATTCATGATAATAATATAAAAATATCAAGGCTTAATTCCAAGAATCTAATACCTTCAAGGCTTCATTATAAGAATCTAATATTGTCAAGGCTTCATACCATTAATCTAATATTATTAAAGTGAAAACCATATAAAAAATTTAATATGGTTTATCCAATAGTAATATCCATTACATTAGAATATGGATATTCAAGTAAATTTCGAATTAAGAATGATTAAAATAAAGTTATTGTTTCAAGATAGAATTAATGATCACAAAAGTAAGCGATATTGTAAGGAAAATCATTAAGAACATTATTTTTTAAAAATAATCTTTAAACATTACAAAGTGTCACATACCTATTTGATACATTTAAATCATAATACTCATGAAGGAATAATATTAAATAAAACTTAGAATATCGTGAGAGTAAGTATATTTATGATATAACATGTCAAAAGGAAGTTTATACATAAATAAAAGTGAATTAGTGTATAATTACAAATAAGTCTCAATAGAATGTAAATTGAGACAAAATTCCCTTAATACTTGAGTAGATTTTGAATCATGGGATCCATGAAAGATTAATGATAAATTGAAACATTTAATATCATTAAATAAAGGGAAATCATGATATAATATATCGAAATTTGAAGTAGGTATACCATAAAAAATAAGTGAGCGGTGAATATGAAATTTATCTCACAGGTGTAAAAAGTGATATCAAAATCCCTTACCACTATGGTAACATATGAATTAGAGGGCCCAAAAGTAATGATCATAAAATTAAACATTTAAAAAAATGATAATAAAATAATTCTTGATTTATTATATCAAAATGGGAATTAGGTACACTAAACAAATGAATTATGTGGTGTTAATGGCATATGACTCATGGAAAGAAAAAGTTATCCAATAATCCCTTACTTTGTGTTTCCTTTCTGGTGAACGTCCTTTAACTTCCTCTTAATTAGGTAACTCCTTTTTCTTTGCATAAAAGGGCTTCCTTGGATTGTATTCTGACTAAGGGGAGGCTTATAAGATGAGTGTAGGGATGTTGGGGATATTTTTTTGAAGAACTCGGTCTAGCCAAAGTGGCTTGATAGGTGTGAGGAAGTGGGAGGATATGAGGCATTTTTATAGTGGAGGGAAAGGATACAGTTGGTATTTTTCAAAATAATTGTATGTTCCGCAAGTTCCCAATGGACCATTCTAGAAATTTAGAGGTTTATTGGATGAAATATGTAAATAAAATAGGTGTTGGAAAAGTGTATAGGTTATTTTTACCTTAATTTTATGGTTTAGTCCTTTGTTAGGATTAATTTTTCCTTAATAATTGTAATTAATTTTAATTACCTTTACTAATATTTTTGGTAAAAAACTAATTTGACCTTATTATACATTATAAATTATGATAATTCCAAATATTCAATATATTTTTTCAAATAAAAATAACTTAAGTATCAGAAATTAATTTAAATTTAATCTTGCTGATAGGACAACAATGTAGATTTTTAAAGTAAAACGTTTAAACATTTTCTATGTTTTTATAGTAAATTTCAAATTAAAATTGATTAAAATAACCTAAATTGCATTAATTGATAAAAATATGATCTAATTAAACTTTAAAATTAATTAAATGTATAATTTAATGTTATAAATAAATTATATGAAAAAGATGCTTTGAACTAAAATTCAGTATTTTTAACTATTCATTAAAAAATGATATGATTCTGAAAAATATCCAAAATTCACCCTAACCTATTTTTATGTTTCTATTTAAAAAATTAAGTCTATTTTGACATATTAATTCAATTAAAATTTCAAAACTAATATTTAAAATGGGTTTCCCATTAAAAGGTGGTAAAATTGCCTTTATAAAAATATAGGTTTTTATGTGTGAAATTGGGTTTGTTCTTATCTTATGCCAATAAAATCTAATGGCTGAATATAAAAAAATATTTTATTGAATATATAACATATATATTTCATTAAAATAAATCACTAATTGTAATTAATTATTTTTATTAATAAAAAACTCTTTTGGAAGTATAAAAACAATAATATGTCTTTTTATATCCAATTGGTTCTTATTTTCATTTCTCATTAATTGGTAATCAATGAATTCATTTTATATTTATATAAACCATAAATTTTCATAAGTTAGTTAATAATTTTCATAACTACTAACATAATGGATAGGTTATATCATATTATATTAACTAATAATATTTCAATAATACATTGTTATTTGGTGAAACTCGGTCTTGCATGTAACGCAAGCTATCAAGGAAAGTTATTCTTGCATGAAATGAAAAATAACTTAGTGTTGCATGAATTAAAAGTTATATCATGTATTGAATTTATTTAAAATAGTAAATATATAGTAGAGTCTCGGGATATTATATTCCCTTATCTCCCTAGTGATGCGTTTCATACATGCTATAGAATACAAAATTGTACTTTAGAATTTAGAGGTGTTACACCTTAGGTATGGGTTCAGAATTATGAAATGATTTGACTATATTCCTTATAGAATGGATCAGAATAAGGTATGGTTAGGTGAATTGGTGGCCTATTTATAACATGATGACCCTAATTTTATGTTTGTGTGTGTACTGTGTGTTATATTTATGGGTGGGTGTGTCTCATAGGAATGAATGCGCTATTTATATATTTATTTTATGCATATCCACTTGATCATAGTAGTACTCATTATTTTTTAGGAATTTTGGATTCCCAATAGATCATCGGACTCACCCCCTAACAATGTACATGACATTTATTTCAATGTACATGTGTAGACCTTCCTATTTCTCTCAAGACATGGGTACTTCTTGGATATGGGAATACGGCATGGAGTTAACAGGTTTTGGAGGTTGTAGATTCAAAAAGACAATTATATGAGTTGGTAAAAATTCCAATTTAGTAATTTTTCAGTTATTATTTAACATTTAATGGACAATCTTCTGTTTTAATTATAGTTAATTCCATGTTTATCTATTGTTACACTATTTTGTTCACTACATCATATAGATATTTTTATTCCTTTCAATTCCAGATTATAGGAGGCATGTCCACTCCTTGTTTTATGTATATAGGTTTTTGATATGTTCTATATACATATGGTTCATGCTGAATTTTCTATAGATTGAACCATTTCCCTCTAGAATTCTTTTTGATGTCATAGTCTCTCCTTAACTTTTTTAGGTCCTCATCACTAGTCGGTAGCCTCTAGTGTAAGGAACAGCATGCCTGAGGTAATTATCGATCATCACTCAGATTTCATTTAGGGGATCTTGGTTAGGTAATTTCAAAAATAGTATCAACTAATATTTTAGGATAGGATAGTGTAGTTATAGGTTTATTTTGGTTTTTGGGACTCTGGAGGTAGACTGAGTGCATGCATAGACAACATGACATCGGTTGAAACCCAAGTTTCCAAGGGATGTCCAGTGATGGTACTAGGAACTCTAGGATGAGTGAGTTGTTTTATCAGATTGAGAATCCCAATGTGGGATGGATGAGACTGAGGATTTTTCATAGGTATTGGTTGGGATCTAGTGAGTTATTCATGTATCATGATAGTTTCATGTTAAGGGCAGAATATAAACACCTATGGGTAGTTTTGTTAGACATGATGCCTCATCAAAATCCATTATTAATTATATAAACTTATAATATAATCAATTTTTTCATTATATCATTATAATGGATGGTTATATTAATATGGATTCAATTGTATTGATTGATTTTTTGTGTTTTATTGGCCGACATAATATAACGGTTTTTGGGATATATGAATTTTAAAAAAAAAACCATTGGCTTTGAAGGAAAACTTGTGTGATAGAATGAGGTGTGTATAAAAGAGTTTTATAAATAAATTCTAGTTTAAATTGATCATGGATCAGGGTATTTTGAATTTTTTGGATTTTTTTATTTCGGGTAAATTGAGGAAAATTAATTTTAAAATTTTTTCATGTGGTTTTTTAAAGTGAAAGAAGTTTTTTTGGAAATTGACTGACTATGATGATGATTTTAGTGACTTTGATTTTTATGAAAACCCATGGATTCCAAGGGATTTTTTAAGAACTCAGGTTAATTTTAGTGTTTATGAAATTTTTTTAGTAGGTTTTAAAAATACTTACTGGTATGGATGTAACACCCTGATATTTTAAATTATATTTTCCTTTAAAACCAAAGGCATTCAATAGCTTTCTTCACACATAATACCAAACCAAAAAAACAAATATATATATGTATATATAATGTCAAAATATATCCATATAATTAGTGGATAATAATAGAGGTGACAAAATTATTTATAAACATATGTATAAATAAAAAAATATCGTTATTAATACTAAGGAATTTATGAAAAATCAATTATATTTTCTAAATAAATAATAAGACTGATTTATGATTTAAAATACAACCCTTCAAAATTTATATTTTTTGTACTTTATTTTAGGATACTAAATATGTTATAGATAAATTATATTATTAATATGAATAGTATTTTAATACCAAATGTTATTAGTAATTTCTAAGAAATAAGAATAAGAATAGTAAATATCTTAAAAAGTTATTTTCCTAGGAAAATGATTTTCATTATATTTTTATGTTTTTATTTAAAATTTAAATTATAAAATTTTCATAATTTGAATTTAAAAAAATAAATTTAATTTTTATATTTATCATGTGAATATTATATTAATATTAATTTTTTTATTTTTCTAAATTGATTAATTTTTAGAAGAATAGTGAAAAATATACTTTTACTAAAAACTATAACTTTTATGACATTATCATTGTATAATAAAGAAATCAAAGTTTATAAAACCTTTTAATTGATAAAATATATGTTTAAGGAGTATACATTTTTAAATATGATTAATAATTTATAAAAACTTTGTTTAACATTTTATGAAGTAAAGTTATATTTTCTGATAAAAGAAATCGTTCTTTATATTTTATTTTAATTAAATATTATTTTTCTAAAATTCATTTTTGAATTTATTTAAAATAAAAAATAATTTTTTATCATAAATTAATTTATATCATGAAAATTAAAATCATTGATAATTTTATCCAGCACTTAAATTTTAAGCTTAAAAATACTCTTTCTCAAAATATGTTTTTACAAGTTACATGTGATAATGTTAAAATTACTTTTTTATTAAATACATAATTTTTATTGGATAAAATGGATTTATTTTTTGGTATAATTAGGTCCATATTAGTTGATAATTCACATTATATTTTTTTAAATTATAAGTAAATTACTTAGATAAAAAATAGTTATTGCAATAAAACCAAAAATGGTAAAATGGTAAATGACTTGAAACATGTGTTAGAATTATTTTTAGAATGTTTCACAACCTAATATCACCACACAATCCATTATTTATAACTTTTGTAAACTTTTACCAATGAGTAGTTCCATTCCATTATTAAAAAATAATGGTTGTTCATAGGAGATTCATTTTCTTCATTTATAAAAGGGGATCAATTCCACCCTCTCAAAGTTACATGTCCCCTTTGAAATTTCCTTGAAAACCTACAAAATTTTCCTCTCCAATAATTCCATTAAACTAAATAAATCCATTGGTCAGCAAAAGTAAGCCTATGACCTTCATTTCCAGTGATACCTTCAATAGAAATTTTAAGGTCCCAAAGTGAGTATTATTTAATCTTTATTATTTTATTCTTAATATTTATATTCATAACCTATCATAACCATAGTAAAATAATTAATTAAACATAATTAGTATATTTAAGTGTTATTATATTAATTTAACAACTCTTATTTAATTATTTTCTTCCATATAGAAAAATTAATGAACATCAATTGTGCATTTGTGTCGACTATCACCTCCACAAAGTAACATATTCGATTCTTCATTAGAAAATATATTCTATGGTTCTAAGAATATATTTAAAAATATATTTTAAATATATAATATAAATTATGATTATCAATTGTAAAATTATATTCCACCTTCATTTTATCTCATTCATTGGGAAAATAAAAAAGTTAATTGTGAGTTGTGCATACTACCGCCTCCATGAAGTAACATATCCCATTTTTTATATGGTTTTCTTATTATTTATTAAAATCTATTAAAATATTATTTAAAACATTAAAAATATATAAATTATATTAGTATTCTTCTATAGTAGTGATATTATGCTAAAAGAAACCATTTTCATTACCATAATCATCCATTAATTATGGTATGTTCATGTTTGGGTCGGTCTAACCACCTACTTAAACAATGCTATAAAACCATATCATGAATCAATAAGGGATATTTAATATTATTATTATTATTTTTTTTTAATAATAAAATCATTATTTTTTATGGTTTTGTGATGGTTATATTAATTATTTATCTTATTATTGAAATATCATCTTTAATCTCTAAAATTATCAAAATAAGCCCACACTAATTCAATTTTTAGGAAAAATAACTAAAACACTTCAGTAATGTGGTAACATATTTATAAATAAATATAAGTTATATATTAAATTTTCATTAATGATCTAGTAATTATGAACTCATATCCAATAATGGGTATTGAAATTGACAAAAAAAATGCATGTACTCAACAATTAAAATTTACTAACCCCTGATGGTAAAAATAAACTATAACTAACTAATATATTCATAATAAATTATCATAAATTAAGTATATAAATGGTAATTAATATAAACAATGTTATGAAATATAATATCAAGGTATTTATTCTTTATATACTATAGGTTAGAGTATATTTCAACTAAACATGAATTAAGGTAGGGGTTTCTTATCTTAATTTTTACCACTTGAGACATATATCATTTTATATAACATGTTTTTTATATATACTACCCCTTTGATATTTTTTATCATGATCCTATCACTATTCATGGTATTTAATGTTTCATTTGAAATTATATCCTTCAAGGGGTATTGATTCTTAATTTTCTAAGGTCATAAGTGTGATTTGTCTATATTTTCAATTCCACGAATAAAGTTTGATATTGTGTACCACATTTTCTTTTATATTTTTTATTCATTACCTTACTATATTTTAGTATAATGAAAATATTTTAATTAATTATATTTGAATTTTATGGTATCCCCTATCATGTTTTTTATTTTTATTTCACCACTAACGTAAGGATATTTTTATCTCAATTTACATAATTGTGATATTATTTATATTCAACATTTTTTCCCTTTCTGGTATGTATATTTTTCATGGATTACCTTATAAATCCTCTCATAGTATTTTCTATTGAGTTATTAAGCTTTCCAAAAATCCATTATTATCTTTGTCTTTCTTAATCATCCACTATGTTTTGGTATGTTTTTTTTTCTTACAATAATTTTCCTCTATGAACAATCTATATTTCCTTCCTTTGATTGAAGGTTGTTCACCTAGAGGTCATTCATCGATTGTTGGTTAAATTACTGAATTAGATGTATACCATTTTTTCTATACGGTGTTGTTTTGAGGGATTATTATATATAAATATATTATATTTATTGACTGTGGTAATATTAAAAATTTGTATATTTGTTATTATGATATGGATGTTTATTGATCACTAAAGAAAGTTGACTATGTATTTTTTATCATCCACATTATTTCTCTAGATGGATTATGTTAATTTATTGAATGGAATGGTAGTCACATTTTGTATGTCTATTTCTCAATATATATGTTTATTAATTACTAAGGAAATGTGATGATGCATTTAATTTATATTCATATCCTTCAGAGGGTGAATTCATTAGACTTAATGAAATTATGGGTGGGGATTGATATTATATATACCCTAAATGAATCAGTTTCTATAATATTGAATCTATTGGACTTAAATAAGTGTTGGGTATTAGGTGTATGCCTATCCAAAGAAATAATGATGTCTTGGTTGTAACCTTGATGGTGAGAATTATTTCTTAGTTGTGGCCTTAATGGTAAAAATGATGATTTGGTTGAGGCCTTAATGGTAAAAGTTTTCTGACAATATTCATTTCATTAATATGAATTCAGTTGTTATTATCCTTGTGATTATTTATATTACTATGTCTTCCTTTTATTTATTTCAAGTTCATGTGATCAGTTATATATAATTATTTGACTCTTATTTATTCATGTCATGTTATTCATGCCACTATAGCTTCTGATAAATTTTTTCCCTTACTAATCCTTTGGTATCACACTTATTATGTTTTCATTTCCCTAAGTTATTAATAAAAGTATTATAAATGATATGACTAGAATAAAATTTCATGTGGAGAATTTTTGGGAAATGTAGAAGAATTATTATGGATTAAGTATTTTCTTATATAGTGGGAAAATTTCCTTTAGTTGAGTAATGCTTGGGATTTATAATTTAATTTTTTTACCTAATTATTTAAATATTTAAACCTAAAAGTTCATGGGAATGTATGTAATAAAACATTTTTTAATAAATCATGTGATTATCATGTAGTTATGTATGGGAATATACAAATTTTATCAAATCCAGTATGTAAAGTATGTGTTTTTTGAAATAAGATCTTGAAGTGTGGGTCTGGGGAATCATAACACATGTGGACCGAGGTTTCTTGGATTTTAATATTTGGTTTATAGTAACATTGATGCTTGACTGTTTGATCTGATTGTATGATGTATTTTCTTAGAAATTTCCAAGTGAGGTTGGTTGGTGTGGTTTGGTTTTGTGTGGTTTACGGGAAGAAACCCATGATTTTGTAGACCAAGGTTCATGAATCTAGATGGTTGGTTTGAGGTAACTCATTGGTTCCTTGTGTGTTCAATAGGTATGCTAAGGATGTTTAATAGGGGATCTATTTATAGAGGGGTCATGGGTTGGATGTAGATGTTGGTCTTGAATAGTTGGATATGAATTTCCCTAGTTCCATAGTTTGGCCCACTTGAGGTGTGTTTTTAGTAGAAAATATATATGGTGGGAAGCACCATAAGTTCCGTGGTGAATTGGATGTTAGTGATTTTTTTTGTTTTGAGTATGGATGGGTGAGATTTAGAACTATATCGTTGTTTGGTTTTGGTGAAGTGTGGGATACTGGGGGTTCAATTTTGGGGATCGAGGAGTGGTTATAGTTAGCAAAACAATTATTATGATTCCCCTATAGTGGAGATAATAAAAGCAGTTGTGGGTGAATGAACTATGTGTTAGAAGGGTCAAGTGTACAATGAGACTAGTCGGTGGAAGTTTGAGGTGGATTCAGAATTCTATTGTATAGGTGGATCCAATTGATCTGGCCTTGCGAAGAATATAATATTATGAGTTAAGATGCAATATTGGATATATACTAGATATTGTCATCAGGATCTGAGTGTAATTGGTGTGATCTAATAGTGAGTTGGATTGGTGGTGTGTCAGCGCACATGGATACTATGTATTAGTGGATTTTATTGGTTTATGAACCAACAAAGGAGTTACACTAAGATTCATGTTAAGAATTTATTGTGGGTGCTCAGATGAAATGTTGATCTATCTCAAGGTCGAGTCATCATGGTCATGGTAATGTGGTAGTATGCTAACGGGTGAGGCCGAGTGTTTTTGGAGGAAGTCATCTAGAGGAGGAATTTTTGTTTTTTTTTGTGTGAAGTTGGGAACTTTGATGTGGAAACTTCATTATAAGAATCATTCAGAACGCGTTTGAGGTGGTTTGAGGATCATACCAGGTATTTTAGAGGAAAATATGGTGAATAAAACTTGGTAATTATATTTTAATAGCATAATCATATTTAGTGTCTAGGGGAGGAACATAGTGATTTAGTTGTGAATTAATGAACAATGTAGGTCTATGTTGATGTTGGAGGACTATCGGATGCTTCTCTTGGATAGTAAGTGTTTGGGTAGGGAATTTTTAGTGACCTACAACATTACTAGTTGTAAATTCCTGAATGAATTTGAATTTTTAAACTAGAGTTGGGGTTTTTTGGAGTTTTGGTACTCTTATAGGGATTTCAAGCATTTTAACATCTATTGGGGGTGTTTTTATGTGGTTTAAGTATCAGTGCATGCCTTATGTGTTTGAGTGGACATTGAAGCAGTGGATGAGTTTTTGGACTTATAAAATCCTATAACATTAGGAATTAATGCTCTTAGTCATGGGATTCACACCATGAATGGTTTAATAGAGGGATAGGCCTCCTTTCCAATATCATTCATGATATGACCATGATGGTCACACCATGAAATCATTAAGACAAATAGTCTTCCCAATTACTTGAGTATGTGTCACAACATGACTCCTAAGGTCACATCATGAACCAATGTTGGGAACCTATTTTTTAGGGTCCTTCTAGTAATTTTTTTAAAGTTCCTTTTTAGGACTCCCCCAACCCTTATGTTCCCTCATTATTGTCTGGCCGAATGAAAAGGGAGATACCTCTTTAGCTCCCCTCTTCCCATAACTTTTTTCTCCTTCAATATGGGTGGTTTGGGAATGTTTCCTCACACTAGTTCTAGGTGTTATTCCTCATATCTTCTTCTAGTTATTCCACTTTAATTTTCTTTGATTTTTAGTTTGGGAAGCTAGTTTTCTGGGAGATAATTCACCAGATTGGGGTAAAAGCATCCCATATGATGGGAATTTTTTATATTTCTTAAAGATTATGTCCTAATAAGAGGAAATAAAACTATCATTCTTCGTTCAACTTAAGGTATATTTCCAAGTGGATTTTATTAGGTTTTGGTGATTTTGGGTGAAATTAGACATTATTTTATGTGTTTAATTTTTTTATTTTGCGTGTCTTAGGTCTAGGTGTGTGTCAATATTGGACCACACTATATTACATGTGGTTTTGTTTCCATGTGGTCACCCGGTGAGTTTGGTGTTAGTTATTCCAAGTTGGGTTTTTGTCTTTAATTATTTAATTTATGAATTTATTAGTGTTTATTGATAAGATGGGTGATCATGTACTTTTAGGAGGTTGGTATGATCTTTCATATGATTTTTTGGTTTTTTGTTCAAGGGAGTTTTCCTTAACTTTATTTGAGTCTCTTTCTTGATTAGTAATTTTAAGTTTATGCTCCATCATTATTATATCTATCTGCATGTTTCATAAATTAAGTTATCTTATTATAAATTGGGATGGTCTCACATTAACCTAATAGTCATCATGAACCACATAAATTTCTAAACATCTCGATGGTGAGGATTTTTTTGAACAAGTTTTAGTGGGCCTCTTTATAGATTGTCTGGTGGTGTGAGTAGTTTTCAGTGATCAATAGGTTTCCTTTTTAACATTTTCTTTAAAATGGTGTTTAACTTGAAAAAAAAATATAAGGTAAAATGGATGATTTTATAAATTGGTTTTAAATGGTATTTCATAATAGAAATGGGTTTTCTAAAGAGAGTTTTGATAAGATTTTTCCTAGGTTATTGTATAAGTAAGATGGAATGTGATTCTTTTCCTAAATTTTTGGGAAAAAGGTATTTTGACTGTGTTTTAAAAGAAAATTTGGAAGGTATTTGTTTAGTTATTTTGATATGTTTGACCTCAAAAGGTAAATTTCCTATTTTTTATAGCTTTTGTGTGTGTTATGCTTTCTATTGGTGATTACCTATGGATTTTGATAATGCATGATATATGTGTTGTCCAGGGATGTTTGTTAGTTGTTATCGAAGTGGTGGGTTTATGGAAGGATGAGGACATTTCCTTGAGTGAGAAGGATTAGTTTCTGATGAGGTACAACCTTGAGAAAGAAGGTTATTCTGGTTGTTATGTGGTGAGAGAAGTGTACAATGGACCCTATGTTGAGTTATAAGGTAGTTGTTTGGGATTTATATGTTATAACATACCATGTTCTTTTGGGTAGTGGGTTGTGTTCTTGGATGATTCCTACAAAGATTCTTTGGGTATAGACTGTGATATAGGATATGGAATGAACCAAACCTAGATTCCTTGGGTTTGGGTTTATAATTTTGGTATGAGGTGACTTTATTCCTTCCATAATAGAGATGAAGAAGGTATCATCAGGTGTCATGGTAGCTTGGTTAGCACATGATGACTTAACATGCATAATTGTATGTTCCTTGTGTGTTATTTTTTTATGAAGTTGTGTTGGATAGGCATAAATGAACTATTTATATATGTATTGAATGTGCATACAATTTATCACAATATCACTCATTATTGTTATAGAATTTGGGATTCCCACTCGGTCGTTGGAATCAACCCTACCAGCATACATGGAATGGGTTTCAATATATGTGGGTAAGAATTCTTATTTCTCTCTAGATGTAGGTACTAATTAGATCTAGACATGTGGATATAGTTAGTGGGTTTTAGAGGTTGAGGATTCAATTGGATGAGTATTTGAGTTGGTCCAAAATCTAGTTTTGTTATTTTTTTCATTTGTTGTTTAGCATATATTGGTCAATGTTCCATTTTATTTATAGGTGATTCCATGTTATTTATAGATTTTATTCTTTATTTGGTGCATCATATAGATATTTACTCCTTTCTATTCTAGATTATAGGGGCACTATCGGTTCACTATTTTATGTCTATAGGTTTTTGGGATGTCCATCATAATGATGGGTCATGCTGAATTTTTGATATATTTTGGAAATAATATGAGGCCTTATTTTAGAGGGAATTTTATCCTCGTTATATAGTTAGGATGTCTCTACAAGTTTATAGCCTCTAGTATATGGGAAGGTGTGCATGAGGTCATGTAGAGACCCTCTCACGAGTTTTGTTTGGGCAATCCGGTCTGAGGTGTTATAATATCCCTAATTTTAGTGCATCTACTATAATCTCATACTTGAACCAAAATTTGATGAGTACTTAATGTAAAATTTTACAACTCTTTATGAATCTATAAAAAAATATTATGGAGATGTTTTATCAAACTCTATTTATTTTGGAAAAACTGTGGCCCTTTGTAGCATTGAAAACAAATATAAAATCCTGATCTCATATATGTAATAAACAAGGGGCCTCTAACCAATCATTGGTGTTACTCAAGATATAAATGGGTCTAGTGTGATATCTATCAAACATACTCATATCTCTATACAAACATATACACCACAAGATGTATTGTATACCCATATTTATACCTTTTTTAAGAGGGTAGTGCCTTGGTCAAAGACCAAATCACATTTTATTGAATATAAAAATCAACAAGGTTACATAAGTTGAAATGAAGGAAGTTTTTTACAATCTTTGTCAAAAAGATGAAATAAATCACGAGGAAGGTCATTCAGCCAAGTCAAATCTTGGTGAACACCTTTGTTGGCAAGGGAATCAGCAACAGTGTTCGCTTTACGAATAGTGTGAGTGGCAATGTAATTAATCTCCAGGAGTGAATCCAGACACTTCATCCAAAGGGTGGTAAGAGGCCAAGCCAGATGGATCACATCCTTCCAAACTTCCTGGACAATGGTGGTTGAATTACTTTAGATCCAGAGCTTCCTCCAGCCTTTTTGAAGGGAAAAAATGACGGCAGGAATTACACCCATCATTTCAGCTTCCAGAGAAGAAACGATACCGCATCTGCCAAAGAATCTCTAGTATATTCAATCTCTTATATTAATGGTTCTTCAAAATAGACAGACCAAACTAATAAATACATCACATTTCATTCATCTAGAATATTAAAAGATCACATGTACCTCATCCAAGTTGTTGAGCACATCATATGTGACTCAACTAAGCATGGACATTCATTTCCTCAATATAATTCAATCAATGGATTAAATGTATTATCTCTTCTTATGAGTGGATAAATCCCAACATTTTCAAGATCTGACCAATGACTTGATTACTAACATACCCAACCACCCCCTAATTAGCTATGCCTTAAGGTTTGTGTGAAAAAAATTCAAATTATGATATTTCACATGCTATTTGTCCCACCAACCTCAAGTAATAGGGATTATTAATAATAATACACCCCTAATTATATCAATGGCTACATAAAATTCCATGGAATATACATTAGTGGGTCACTCCAAGTAATAAGTCTTAACTTATTACCTTATGATTCTATTTATTATATCTTATATACATCTATTTGTATCTTGTACAAGATTACACTCATGATAACCTTAAAATATCATCAAATCCCATAATACACCATGATTATCATTGGGTATGGATAATTCAAAGTCATACTTTGAGGGGATATTATCATTCCACTATTCATGTAAAATAAATTATAGCACACATAAATTAATGATAAATGGATATTTTCATTATTATAAAATCATGATATATTTACAATCATTACATTAAATATCTTATGTTTCATATACCAATTGATTCAATATGACCCCCACACATTTTCAATGTTAATGTTTCCTTCAATAGAATTATTAAATTTCCTTTATAGCCTCCTAATATATCCTAACACTACTAGAAATACAGGTAATTGTGACGGGTCATTTGCGATGGGATCCCGTCACAAATGGCCTTTTGCGACGGCGCCTTGTCTCAAATGACCCGTTGCGGAAAACGGCATCACAACTATTTTTTTTTTCTGACGGGCCCGTCGTAAATAATTTTTTTGTGACGGAAAATGGGCCCGTCGTAAATAGATTTCGTGTTTTAAAAAAAAACAATTCTGCGATGGGCCTGTCGCAACAAAGTATTTGTGACGGGCCCTTTTACCGTCGCAAATAGTTTCTTCGAAGAGCCTATTTGCGACGGGCCTGTCGCAAATAATAAAAAAAATTAAAAAATTATTTATTAATATTTAAATATATTAATCTATTTATATTGATATAAATATAATATTTATTTTATAAATATGTTTTTGAAAGGATCTATGGAAATATAATATTAATTTATAAGATATTTAATAAAAGAGGAATATAAAATAAATTAAAAAATATTTTTAATTAGTAATTATGTAATTTTTATCAATTAATAGTCATTTAATAACTCTTTGAATATTAAAAAAATAAGAAAATTAATGAAAGATAAAAAATAAGTTAAAAATGAAACCCAAACTTCAAACGTCCATAACTTTTGATCCGGGACTCCGTTTGAGCTCTACAGCATATCAAATCGAAGCCTGCGATGAGATCTACGTCACTATGATCCGGGGTACCTTGGTCAGGGTATTTTCGAGGCCAAAAGAGGCCCTGAAGGCCTCTAAAACTGAGTTTTTAGTCAGGGTACCCCGGTTTTTTACCATTCAAACAGCTATAACTTCTGATCCCGATGTCCGATAAACCTGTACCATATATCATATCAAAGATCGTTTCATGTTCTTCGATTTGACAAGTTTTGGAGTTAGAACAGACTTACATATTATAAGTTATAGTCGTTTTAACATTCTCGATGGATTTTCACCCCCTCATTTCTATGTATTCATTCATAACTATATATATGTGTGTGTGTGTGTGTGTGTGTGTGTGTGGATTGTATATATGTATGTATTTATTTATTTATTTATTTATAAATACGCATAAAAAACATATTTTATAAATTTATTTTAAACTAAGTTTATAAATATATATTAATATACAAATAAATATACGAATAAAAAATTTTAACTACATATATATATATAAATAGATATAATTATATATTAATATATTAATAAATATATATATTAATATATGAATAAATATATATATATATATTTATTCATATAACCAAATATATTTATAATAATATAAATCTATATTAATATACGAATAAATATAACTATATATATATATATATCATTAAATGTATAAAAAAATGAAATGGCTTAGTTGTAAAGGTTAATGTGTGCATGGACGAGGTTTATTAATAATTATTAGTAATTATTAGTAATTATTAGTAATTATTCGTATTTTTTCTAATTTTTCGTAATTGTTCCTAATTATTTCCTAATTATTCTAAATTATTCTAAATTATTACTAATTATTACTAATTATTACTATTTATTCCTGATTATTAGTATTTATTACTAATTATTAGTATTTATTCTTAATTATGACTAATTATTAATAATTATTCCTAATTATGACTAATTATTATTAATTATTCCTATTTATTATTAATTATTTCTAATTATTATTAATTATTTCTAATTACCATTAACTATGAATAATGAATACTAATAATTTAAATTTATTAAATAACAAAACAATCTAAACATAATTAATTTACAACTAATTAAGAATAATTAAAACTAATAAAAAATTTAAAATAAATATTAAATTAAAATGAACATAAATACCTTTAAAATTGATCTGAGGTTGATCTCTGATAGTTCTTGAAGACTTCAATATCAACTCCAGAAATAAAAATTAAACTTAAGAAACTGTGAACTCTAAAAATAGAGTTTTGAGAGAAGTAGAAGATAGAGTTTCAGAATGAATGAAAAAAAACGGATGGGGGTATTTATAGGTTATCTTATTTGCGATGGGATTATTTGTGATGGGTATCCCGTCGCAAATAGTATTATTTGCGACGGTACCCGTCACAAATACTTTAGCCCGCATTTATCACAGTCAATGGTTAAATAGTTATTTGTGATGGGACCGGTCGCAAATAATAACCTGCCGACATACTATTTGTGATGGGGGTATATTCCTGCCGCAAATATTTTTTACCGTCGCCAGTTATTTGCGACGGGTGGTAACCCCTCATTGCAAATAACATTCCAATGATTTGGCGCGCATTCCGCGCCAAACCTTTTGCGATAGGCGAGCTTTCCCCATCACAAATAAGTAGTTATTTCCGACGGGAAAATTCCCCTGTCGCAAATAAGTTTCTAACGGGACTATTTGCGACGGGATTTATCCCCGTCGCAAATAACCCATCGCAAAAACCCCTTTTTCCCATAGTGTAACATCACCCCTCTCAAAAATATCTTATATGAGACCGAATTTTATAAGGATATGTTAGGTCCTTTAGTGAGACTAGGTTTCCCTAAACTAAGTAATGGATCTATTTTTTTCATAGTAAATCTAAATTTCTCCCTTGATTATAGAAAAAAACTCCAGTTCAAAAAAGGACTTATTGATCCAAACAATTCCCTTCATAACATCATATGTAGTGATGTACTCTATCTTTTTTGTTGACCCTGCAATGGTGGCTTGTTTGAAACTCTTCCAACTGATTACTCCACTATTTAGGATGAACATAAAATCATATTGAGATATCATTTCATCATTGTTAGATTCGAACTATTATTAGTGTAACCACTTACGCAGAGTTCATCCTCACCTATAAATACTGAGAATATATCCTTCATTCTTTTTAAGTATTTAATGATGTTATGAATAGAAATTCAGTGACTCTAAAGAAGATTGTATTACTATCTAATAGTTATACTAAGATAATAGGTTGCATCATATTGTGTAAATAACATATAATTCATGATAAATACAATGGAAGACACATAAGAAATTATATCCATCATTTCTAACTCGTTAGAAGTATTTTTAATCTTCCTAAGATTCATGCCATGTAACCCTAATAAAGACCCATTTTTAGATTTCTCCATGCTAAACCACTTCAACACTTTACCATGGTATATGTCATGAAGTAGTCTAAGAATCCTCCTAGATCTATCTCTATAGATATTCAAATCCAGTATATAGGCTACTTCACCCATATCTTTCATAGAGAATCATTTTCCCAAATACATATTTACAAAAAATGTAAAATTAGGATATCATTTCCAATAATAAGTATTACATCTAAATACAATATTATAAATACTACAGCACTATCACTAATCCACATATATACACAGGAATAATTTATATTCTTAATTAAAACAAACCCTTTGCATCATCAAATTGGATATTGTAACTCTGTGAAGTTTACTTTGATCCATAAATAGACTACTTAAACTTGTATACCTTATAAGAATCGTTTGTAACTTAAAAACCTTTAGGATGTATCATATAGACATCCTTGACTAAATTACCATTAATTAAAGTGGTTTTTATATCTAATTAATATATATTATAATCAATACAATCTTTTAAGTCTAGAAATATCTAAAAGGAATTTATTATTGCAACATGTGAAAAGGATTCTATATTGTCAATAGTGTGGATTTTTTTCTCTCATGTTACCACCATGAATGTTTTTTAGGTTTACACTCTACCATCCAGGAAATTTTTCATATGGAAAACCCACTTTAACCCTATGTGTTTAACCCATTTAGGTGCATCCACTATTTTCTAAAATTGGTTAGTGTACCTAGATTCTATTTCAGTTTACATAACTTTTAACCATTTCTTATAATCATAAATTTTAATAGCCTCTTGGTATGTATTAGTTCATCTCGTATGAACATCACTTCATTATAATTTTCCATAAAATATCATATCTCTCATGCTCCTAAAAATAATTTCATACCTTTAAGGTTCTCATACAACTTGAGATAATTATTATTCCATTACTATTTATGGAACCAATTCAACTTTCATATCAGGAAAACTTTTTATTTGTTGGTCTTGAACTTCTCTAAATACAATTTTCCTCCCATAGGTACCCAAAATTATATATTAATTCTCAATTAATATGTGATTTTAAGTGATAAACACTTTTTATTTAGTATGATTACAGAAATAACATCTCATAGTTTCCTTAAGATGACCAAAAAAATTAGCATTTCTTTGGATTGGGGATATTCTTTTTAGAATCCAATCATTATACTTGTGATTCGCAACCCTAAATCCTCATAAAATGAATTTTGGGATGTTTTCCAATCTATATTTCATATGTTCTCTTAATTATTACTTTATATAGAATTTTATTCAATAGGAATACAATAGTCTCCAGAGCATGACCACTAAATGAAATAGAAAAGTCACATTAACTCATAATCGATCAAACCACATCTAAATTGGTATGACTCCATCAATAATAAAAACCTTTCCACTGTGGTTTTATAGAAGGGGTGAGTTGTGGGAAATAAAACAATATCTCAAATGATTAGTGAATTTTTGGATCAAGTATTCACCACCCTGATCTGATAAAAGAATCTTAAAACTTTTTCCCAATTGATTCTATACTTTGGTTTAAAACTATTTGAAGTTTTTGAATGTTTCATACTTGTGTCTCATTTGAAACACATAACCATAATGAATAAATTAATCAATAAAAGTAACTAAGTAGCTAAAACCACCAGTTTTGGTGTAATCATTGGAACATATACATCACTATGAATGATATTTAAGATCCCACTATCCATTTCTCCTTTTCCACTAAAAGGTTTTTTGGTTATCTAATTTAATAAACAAGATTCTCATGTTTCAAAAAATCCATAATCAAATAGTTTCCTAAGTCCATCTCAATAGAGTCTTTGGATGTTTTTCTCAATTATATTTCCAAAGAGACAATTCCAAAGGTAGGTGGGATTAGAATCAACCTTGACTATCTTATTTTATTTGTTATAGACAAGATTATCTATATCCATAATTTATAAACCATTAACCATATTCCCAATTCCATAAAAATTTTATTGTTATATATAGAAAAACTATTATTATTTATAATGAATGAAAATCCCATTTTCCCAAAAAATATATAGAAATAAAATTTCTATTAATAACGGGGACATAATAATAGATTTCTAATTCTTGAACTAATACACTAGGTAGAATTAAATCATAAGTGTCAAATTAAAATGTAGAAAATCTTTCTTTATTGCCTACGTGATGATCTACTTCTGCCTTATTAAATTCTCCACTATCTTTGAGACTGCATTTATCATCACAAATGCATGATAGAAACCCCATATCCAATACCCATGATTCAAAGTTGAAGAAATTTATTTTTATAACATCACATTCAAACGCTTATAATTATTCTCTTTGATAACACTTATCATCCTTTGATACCAATCTCTTATTTATTTAAAGATCATACCTATAAAATATCTCAAAATTATTAGTATGAATTAGGTAATAATCTATAAAAATAACATTTTTATAGGTGGGTATCATAATTTATATCTTTTCATCATGAAATTTTAATGAAATTAATCCCACTAAAAACTATGATCCCAAATATCATATCCATTTAGTGATCGAAGATCCATATATCACTGAGTTTTTTGTCACCATATAATTTATCCCATCACTTAGCCATTTAGGTGGGAAATCATGCCAATCATAAAAATTTTGATTCTTGTATAGTTAAGTGGAGAACCATTTTCCCAATACATCACATGGATAAACTCAAATATTACTCTCGTAACATAATCCTATTAGGGTCTCCTTGTTATGTGTAACCCATCAAAAATTCTAAGAATGGGCACCTAATCCTATTAGAGTCACCCATTATTTTTTCCATTATACAAAATAATCTTGGGAAGCCGAGCTTTAGCATGACCAATCTGGTTGGTTGATCGAGTACATGATAAGTGTCTCTTTTGAAGGAATCTCACTTAGTGTTTGTGGGGATTTCTTTAAAAAAATATTTCCATTTTAATATACACCATATGTATATTAAACTCTTAAATATTGAACCATATATAGTATTTATTATGTAATGTTTAATTCATTTGTATATTCATGATTTTAATGATTTAGTTTTGGAATCCATATTATTTCCACAAAATTAATTAGTTCACACCATATTAATGTGTAACTCTTTACACAACCCAAAGTTTGTGTTACTCACCCGGAAATAGAAGCCAAAAAAATTTATATATATATCCAAATTCACCTTATTCCTAAGGTACATAAACTCTTCATATTATGGTTTAGAATTATATGATATTGAAAATATCTTTATGAGTATCCTAGATCCATAGATGGAAAACTCCCATCTTTCTTAGAACAAGTTATAATCCTTCAAGCTTGTGGGAGGTCCAACCCAAATCCCATCTACACAAGGATAATTTACTCAAGGTAGAATCCAATTCATGATAACTCAATATCCTAATATATATAAACTATATTCAAAAACTAAATTTAATCTAATAACTTTTATCAAAAAATGAGTTCAATGTATATGAAAACTAGATCTTATGTTGTTATACCCCACATTTAATGTATAGATTGATGATTTATAAGAAGAAATTTATCACATAAATTAATCATGCATGACATTTCATAAACATTTTATAAACATGACTATTCTAGAGGAATAAATAAACTCTTTCTTTATCTTTAAAACGGGAGGTAGAAATAAAACATTTCATGTTTAATTTAGGTATGAAAAATATCATTTTATAATTCTTGAAACTAATAATTTATAAATATTTTATAAACCAAAATAAAATTTATCAAAATATCATATTCTTAACATTTTCTAACTATATCATAATTTATATCTGATGATGGGAATTATAATTCATAAATTATGATTTATATGTAAAGTTGAAAATGAATGAATCATATGTATTAATTATATCTTATGATATAACCAATCATAATATGTGGTAGATATCACTTCTTAAAGTTGGTTCAGTCATAATGATCTTATCATAATTGAATATATCACTTATATCATTAATATAACCTAATGATCTATTTTTTTAATTTGGGATCCAATCATAGCTTATGATATTATAGATTTTGATATATTTTACCTTATGATATATAGAAATCATACACTATGATTTAGTCGAAAATAAGAAAAACCTAAATATTGCATGTCACGATATGGGTTCAAATATATTGCGATGGGAATATTATTTGAAAAAACAGATGAAAACATGTTGTTCAATTAAAGAAAAAGGTTTTGATACCTTTAATGGGATTAGTGTGTCCATCTAATAAACTTTTGGAATTCTAAGAATCCCATGAAATGTATGTTCTATTATCAACAGATTTGATATGAAATAAACATAAAACATAAAAAATTGCATGTACTTTTATAATCATAACCTCCATCTTGATTCTTTGATAGAGAATATTTTATAGGGATCATGATATAAGCATATTAATACCTATTTCCCATGAGGGATTACACTAGAATTAGGATCCGTATTTATAACAACAGGACTCCAAACCACCAAAGGGGTGTTAGTGCCTTCTTTGTGAAAACAAATGGTGATTCAAAATGAATATGATTTTAGATTATAGAAATAAATAATTGAGGTAATAATAATGATAGGGATCCTATCACTTTTATAGACTCTCTTCACTAAATGAAGAGATTCATAGAATCTATAAATTGAGTACCATCTCATAGAAGTTGCACATTACTTCCTATTGGAGTGTTTATTTCATTGAACTCTTCAATAAATATATTTTTCATGAAATTCCAAAAATTAGTCAATATTATTTATTAATAAATGATAAAAACATGTGGGATTATGTGGAAACATGCTTTCATGTGATATCACATATCGCATGACCCATCTTACACTAAAATTTTTTGATGCATTGGTCCCATATCACTCATAATTCACAAAAACTAAGGGGAAACATAGACTCAAGCATGCATCCCTATATTCTAGAGGCTTCTAACTAGTAATAAAGGTGTATGGTGTTATGGTGTAGAGACTATACCCACTTTATCGAAGGGAAACATAGTGGTAAATATAAGGTAAATCAGTGGAGAGATAATATAAATGAACACATTTGAATTCAAATAAGGAAAAAATGTAGGTCATTTATATAATATAAATAGAAATAAAGTAGTAACAACACTATATAAGGATGATTTCACGGTTATAAAAAATATAAAATAGGAAAACATGGAAGTAGGATCTTAACAATACTATCATATAAAAAAGAAACTAAAAGACCAAACAACTTGCTCCATGTGAATCTAGAGCATTGGCCTATTCCTGTAAAACCAAACTCCCATACTTAAATGAAAATAAGAATCCATAACTAGTTGTTTCTCTTTATATTTACCTATATAAATTAAGTCTATCTAGGTACCAAGCAGTTCCCTAAATAATGTGTGAGTAAAACTCATTAGGCCACCACTAATAGTGTCTAATACATATAAAGTTAGTGAATATAAGTTGTAATAGTGTGTAGTATATATAAATGAGGAAAATTGTAATGTGTGGGTGAACTAGTAAATGCCAATAGTTATAGCCTAAGACAAATATCTCTGAGCATAAGACCTATAGTCGGTTAAGAATCCAATGCCCATGGTCAAGGAATCCTCATCGAGTCTAAGGAGGAAGTATATGATAAAGTCATAATATACTTGATTGTAATCCAAGGAGATAATACAAGGTAGTCAATTCCCAATGACATCAAACTGAATCCTAGGAGATCATCCTTGGAATTATAATTTTTCAGTGTTTATATTTGAATCATTGGTGTTAGGTTGAGGTATTCATGAATCTAAGACATTGATTGAGCCAAATATTGGTGTACCACTTGGAAGTCACATCAATGAATCATGTGGCATCCTATGAGTTATCCCAAGGCATTTTAGGTTAGGAATTCAAGGCTTACTAGAGGTAGCCAAAACTATACCCATTTGATCAAGTCCATAGTAGTAATTAAGTATAAATGATAATAATTCATTAGGACAAGCAAGGTATCCATGCCATCAACAATTCAATAAACGCATTTGGATCATTAATTTTATAATTGTCAAAAAAACACACCTATGGGGGTATTTTGGTCAAATCAAAGAAGGAGTAATATAAAAATTAATAAAAAACACCCTAAAGGATGGTTCAGGTTAAGGTTTTCAACCTCCAATGGTGTTATAGGGTCACATTGAACATCTAATGCAATGTCAGTGAAATTAATTGAAGGAGTTACACATTTTATGAGAAATGCATGGAGATTCCAACATTTGGAAAAATAGAACTAATTATACACATCAATATTTATAGAAAAAAGTATTAAACCACCTACCTTGTCCTTATAGAAGAATACTCATTTGGTATTAGCTTAAGATTTGGGCTGGAATAAGAGAAATCAAGAAACCAAACAAAATACGTGAAAATAAGGTATATTATTTCACATGAAGATAAAAACCATAATGATAAATAAAACTGAATAAGGAAGGTAAATGAGTGTTAGACTTACTGAGGTTTTTCTAACATGAAAACAACGATCAAAATAGATTTTGGATGAGGGAGATCCACTAAAACCTTGAAGAGGTAAAGAGGAGAGCCATGGTGAGCTATTGTGCATGAATGGAGAAGATGGAAAGAGGAAATTGGGCATAAACTCAATAGGAGTAAAAAAGGAAATTTCTATCTTTTTAAAGGGGTATGTGGTTTGGTCGCATGGTTTTCCAAATTGTGTGTTGACTATGCATAGTTAATATTCAGGTGCACTGTACCTCACATGGTTCAGGTGCACAGTTAGACATAACATGCACAAACCAAGCGATATGAACCTATAAAAAATTGAATATTTTTTAGATTTTCAAGCCACCTTTTCATGGTTAAATAAACCATGATCCACACCCTTATAAGTCACACAGTTGAGGTGCATGGTCAGCCAAACCATGTGCTAACTGCATGCCTCATCCTATATTCCAAACATCTTTAAATGTTGGTCACTAATCCCTTATAAACACTCCTGAAACCTTCACTAATCCCTCAAGAACATCCTACTAAATAAAATAAAGGTTTTATAGAAATTAAAAGGGTACATACCTCTAATAAAAAATTGGGATCTTACAACCTCCCCTCTTTAATACAACTTGTCCTGAGTTTCCCTTACTAGGGTGGTTGATCTGCATCCAAGAATAACTCCAACCACTAAGAAAATATATCAAACTCTCATTCCCTTGTATCATATGGTATATGTTCAAGGTATCATATTAATAAAACTAGAGAAAATAGACTATCACAGAGATTTTTTATGCTACAATAAATATTAAGAATTGGATTCTTTTTAAAAGAATCATCAACCACCTACTCAAATATATCATAATCAAAGACCTAATATAGGTTGTAATAATAACCACATATCTAAGAAAACTAGAATTCATCATGAACATACTAGTACCACTAAGGAAGATCTATATGATATGCTATTGGCCTAACTCTTTCTAAAATCAATAAAGGATCAATTTATCTAGGTGCTAGCTTCCCCTATCTCTGAATCCATCGATAACCCAATCTAGAAAAAAATTGAAATAAGACCCAATTCCCTACCTCAAACTCCATAGGTCAGATATGGTGATTGTTATATGACTTTTTTCTAGACAGAGTTGTATCTATATGTTTCCTAAAAATATATACTTGTTCCTATATTTCTTGATTTAAATGAGGTCCCAGTAGAATTGACTCCCCTACCCTTAACTAACACATAGGGGAATGGAATGGCTTGTTATAGAGTTCCTTGTAATTATCCATTGGATATTCAGTCAAAAACTATTATTATAAGAAAACTTAGCAAGAGGAATGTGATTTTATCAAGAGCCTCCAAAATAAAGGATGCATGCACAGAGCATGTCCTCTAATATCTATATAGTGTACTCATACTAACCATTGGTTAGAGGGTAGAATGATGTACTCGGAATTTTATGTGAACCAAGAGCCTTCATAAACCCCTACCATAAATGAAAAGTGAACCAAGAATCCATGTATGATACAATGGTACATATAATTTTTTTACACCCCCCTCCCATGTCATGTTGTTGTTCTTTTGGTTTTATTTGGTTAAGTGGAGGATTGGTTTTAGTTTATATGGAGTTTCATCAAAGAAAATATAAAATTTAGAGGGTTTCATTCTATGCACAGTTAAGGATCATGGTTAGAGGGAAATTGTGCGGATTCCCTTCATAGGGAGCTGTTTCAGTTCATTTTTAACTGCATGAGGTTTTTCAGCATAGGCTACACATGGCTAAGTCAAAACTATATTTCCCCTAAGATAAAACATGTAGGGTACTTAGTGTGTTTGAGGTGTGGATTGTGATTTTCACATGGTTTCGTAAACCATAAACCAAACATGTTGTTGGATCTATAATTTTTGATTGAGGCATTTTCATAACTTCTTCACATTTTTTCAAATCATGTGGGGCACCTAAGAAGGTCATGCAAGGTAAGAGGTGGTTTTGGAGTGAGGAACACTGTCTTTTCTAACCATGAAGCCTCTCAAAAGAAACATTGTCGTTTAAAACTTTTGGGAGGCATTCCCTCCCATACAGTTGGCTCACATTTTTCTTTACCGTGTGGAACAACTATGCGAGTTTCATAGGTGTTTAAAAATTTGGGATTTAAAAAATTTTCATCCCAAATTTTAAGGGGATTTAATCACCTCTTCTCCCCATTTTCATTGGCTGACCCCTTGGGATCTTGAAGGAGCTTCACCACCTTCCTCCTCTTGATTATTTTTCTTTCGTTGGTGTTTTCCAAGAGATTTGAGGTGAGTTCTTCGTCTCTTTCTTTATTTATCCTTCTCCCTCTCTTCTCTCTTGGATTTAGCTTTCCCTCTGAACCCTAGTTATCATGTGGCATTATTTTAAGGTTCCAAGTGGTTATAATGATATGGATTTTGGTTTCTAGGGTTTGTAGACACAATCAATTTTTTTTGTGTGGTCTCTATTAAAGGAGACATATCTCGGGATGCTTCAACTTAATTTATGCTTCTTTAAGGTATGTGTTTCTATGAATTTTTTTCATTTTGGAATTATAAGATTGATTTTTTTATAAATTACCTTTTAATTAAAGTATTATATGTGATATCCTTGTGGTGTTTTAAAACCATTTCTGGGTGTTTAGAGCTTGGGATAATTTATTTTTCATGAAAGTTCCATGTTTTCATGCTTAAAATGGTATTTCTTTTTATGATAAGATTCTTATGAAATTCCCTATGTATTTTTGAAATTATTTTAATATTATTAAATGGTATTTGACCCATTTTTGGTTTTTAATATGTTAAAATAAGGTTTAAAATGGAATTTCCTTTTAAATTGAGGTGATAACCTCTAGATAGATTTTAAAGGGGTGGTTTAATGTATTCCAAACGGTGATTTGAAATGTGTGTGTGGTTTAACCATTGTGAAATGACTTATTGTCTTATTTTAATTATTTTTTGTAAATAGTTGGTCCTTTGGTCTTGTTTTGGTTTTCAAATAGGAAGAACCTTGTTTAAGGGTAGATTTGATACATTTTAAAATAAATGGGTGATTTCTTTGAACCTCTTAAAATGTTTCCAGTGGTGTTTTGTGAAAAGGTTGATGGAAATGAGGGCCCATGGAAATTTGGGGTTTTAAAAGAATAGATAAGTTTTATGAGGGTGAATTTGAAATTTTTCAAATGATAAGTTGTTTTCTATTATTTTCTAAATGGTTTTTGGAAGTTATTTTATGAAATTTGAAAGGTCTTGGAATTCCAATCAATGTTTTGGTGTTAAATTCATTTTTAGAAATTTGGTTTTAAATGGTGTATGTGGATGGAACCCTTGGTTTCCCATTGATTCTATACTCCTTGTGTGGGTTTTCTATCACTATGTTATTATTGTTTTCTTCCCTTGTGTGGGAATTTTCTTGTTATGACTTGAGTTCATGTTATGTGTATATGGGTGTTTTCATCATTAGGTGTAAGGGGTGAGGGTAGTGTGGTTATGCATTGGGGGTATACATGGATTTTTTTCACTATTCCTCACTTATTTTATTGGTCATGTGATTCCAAGTACTAAATGGGATATCTATCTTGTTCCTCTAGTTGGTTCACATGTCGCTATTTTCCTACCAGTCATACTAGAAAAAAGGTCTTGTTAGGGAGTTTTTCATTGCTTTTACTCTTGTGTAGGCTACTAGGATGATAATATGATCTAAAAATATACTAGTATCTGTTTCAGGTGGTTATACCCATATATGGTTATATTCATTGTATGTTAGTGACTTTGGGTTTTACCATGACACATTATTTTTCTCAGTGAGTTCTTGGTTCATGAGAGTTTTATCTAGTGCATGATCGTATCATTTCTCATGATTTCTTTATTATGGAACCTTCCTTGATTATGTTTCAATTTTATATTCCATGTGATATATGTGTGGAACCTTCTAATGGAGTTTGGCCCATTTGGTTGTTTCCTTTGGAAGTGATTTTTTAAAATATGTTTGTGAAAGACTATTTTAAAATTTTAAAGACTCTCATGTGATTGATTTAAAGTGATTCTCAAAATAGGTTTTGGTATAAAGATGGGTTTGGTTGGAGAAATGTTCCAAAGAAACCATTTTCATTTAGATAAAATGAGTGTATGCTATTTTTAGATATTTTAATAGTTTGTGTGGTTTTTAAATAGATTTGGTTGACGGTTTGGTTTTTCAAAGCATGTGTGTAAAATTTTGGAAATCAATTGAAATTTTTTGGATCATCATTATGGAATTGATTTGTTTTCCACAGCTAGTGTTTTTATGTAAATATTACTTTCTAGATTTATTTTCAAACTAGCATGGATAAATTTCCATGTGAAACATATTGCATAGTTTTAGTGGTTTGTGGTGGCCTACTAGGATTTTTATATCATTCCTATAATATTTTAGGTTTTCAGGTTCCTAGTTTCCTAGTGGATCCTTCCTCATTTTTTATTGTATTGACCAAAAAATGTGAGTTGGATGGTGGTGGGAAACCATAGCTTTCTTGGTACTGGTTTGGTATCAGCTCAATTTTTTTGGTCGGTTGTATCTCTTCTTTTGTAGACATTGATCTTGTATACATAAAGGGGTCAAATCATGGTAGTTGGTTATGACATTTTAGGAATGTTCATTTTTTTTTGTCTTATGATTTAATTTATTACATTGTTGTATCTATGATTTGGGAAAACCCATTTCTAAAGGAGTTCTTGTGATTCCCAATCACTTATCACCATCCCATGGGGATTGAGAATAACCTTTGGGCCTTGTTATGGGATGGGTTCGGTTCCAAGTCAGATGGTAGTCTAGGATGGTTCATTACAAAATGGTATCCAAGCCTTTGGATTTTCCTTTAGTATAAACCTAATCTTATTGATATTCTCTTTTTATTGGGGATGTTTCCTAATAAAAATGATGATAAGGTTGTCGAATCTTGGGGGATAATTATGTGGAGATTCTAGTTTTCTCTTACTTGTCCTGAGCCTCAATATTCTAGGGTAAGTTGGGGTTTGAATTAATGATTCGAGTTGTTTTTTGTTTTTTTGATGGATTTCGATATGATTTGTTTTGTTTTTCTCCTATTTAATTTTTCATTTGATATTGGGGATATATTTTTTGTTTTAGGGTGATGTGGAAGGGAACATAGGATACAGAGTTAGTTCACATGTCTTAGGAAACCATGTGGTGCTCATACTGTCAATTTAGCCTTCCTTGTAGTGTGTGTTTCATAGTTGACACCCAGTTACCAAAAATATAGTTTTCAAGGAATTCATAACACTATTTATCCCTAATAATCCTATTTGGAATCCTTCTTATTATAGATTTCTCCAAAATTGTTTTATACTTATTGGGGATTGAATAAAGAGTGTTTTTTTCCTTGTTATGATTTGGTTTTTGTAATACTTTTTGGGGTGTTGGTTTAGTGTTTTTGTGTTCTTGGTTTTTAAAACCTTGTTTTGGAAAATAAAATGGGTTTTATGGAAACATTTTTTTTGAAACATGGTTTGTAAATGTATTGGGAGAGTGAATTTCCATGGTTTTTGGAATGTTTTATAAGTGGTGGTTTCCCTTGTGGTGTTTGGTAAAAAAATATTTTTTAAAAAAAGGGATATTTTGTTTTGAAACAAGTTTTTAAAGTATTTTGAAAAGGGGGAATGGGTTTTGAAATAAAATTATATGCTTGTTCTTTTATGTAAAATGATATTTTTAAATGAATTTATGTGGCTTTCCTTATTTGGAAAATGTGTTTGTTCCACTAAGGTTATTTTTTTAAACCTATGATGGTTGTGATTTTTATTGATAACCATGGTAGAGGGTGTTTCCAAAAATTCTTTAGTGAAATGGTAGTTTTTCAAATAAACAGTTTCTTCTATGTGGGAATGTTGTGCCTCATTTCATGGATTATTGGTGTTTAATGCATTCCTTACTTTTTAAGGAGTCACTTTGGTTTTCATTTTGGGAAAAGACTCAGGGTAGTTCATGTATTTTTATTTTTTTCCCATGGAATGATCAAAATATTTTCTCTAGTTCTGATGCCTACCCAGACTCCAAATGGAGTGGTTCTACCTTTGTAGTCTGATGGTTGTCTTGGGAGTTCTTCAAGATATTTTTTTAGGGATATTCTTCCCTGGTAGTGTGGTAGAGGATTTAGTACTTTATTTTCTTTTATTTCACCTTGTTTATGTCCTTTGGTTCATCTTCAAAAGTTTTATAAGATTTATTTTTGGGGAAAAGGTCTTGGTTTCAATCCTTTTGATGATGGGTTGGTTGTTTTGGGAATCTTCCTTGATGGTTGTGATCTTGTAATTAGCACTTCAATTGTTATGGTTGGTTTTTTTGGATGGATCCCTTATAGTATTTCTTTATGAATGTTGTTTATTCTGGCTTATGGAATGTTTTCTTCTGTTAAGAAATGTTTCCCCATATCCCACTCTCTTGGGTATTTTTTGGTTGGGTTGTGAGTTACATTTCATGAGCCTTTTTTGTTTGGGTGGATTTTCCTTAGTAGTGTTGGGTCTCATCTATTATTTTAGTTAAACCATGTGGTCCTCATTTTTTATGATTTATAGAGTCCTTTGGGTCCACGATTGGGTAACTAGGGTGTGTAATACACCAATTGAAGATGATAAACTAATTGGTGTATAGATTTGAGCCTATTTTATGATTCACCATGTGGTGGTGATCTAGTGTTGACCTTATGTTACCCATGCAATTCATAGACTAAGGTGAGTGATCTTTTCATTCATTTAGGTTCTTGTGTTTTTTCTTCTTTCTATTGGGTTTGGAAGCACTTGTGGTTGAGAGTGTGTTCCTCTCGTGGTTTCCCGATTATTTGAGGTTGTATTCCTTATATTGGTTATTTTATTCCACCATGTTAGATAAACTCTAAATAGTGGGTAGACCATGTTAGGTCTCTCATTCTTCATGGGGATTCTTTTTATAGGTTCCCATCTCATTGTTATTTGGAGAAATTTGGTTCCTTTTGGTTAATTTGTTTGATCGTTTTTAGGATCTCAATTGTTAGTCTCAATGTTGAGCCATGTTGATTAGTTCATTTGGTTAGATCCTTTTGGGATCATGCATTTTATTTTTCTCACATTTTGATTGGGACTTTATGGTGGTATAAAGTGGTATTATGCGGAATTTTTGACACCCCCTTTGTCATGGTTTTGTTCTTTTGGTGTTATTTTATAAATTGGAGGCTCAGTTTGAGTTTACATGGAGTTTTAGCTCAAAAATTGGAAAAATTTAAGGACTTACTTCTATGAAGGGTTAAGGTGCATGGTTATAGTGGAACCATGTTGCATACCTTCATGAGGATCCTTTTTAGTTTATTTTGAACTACACAAGATTTAGAATCATATGATATGAATAGTTAATTCCAAACTGTGTGGTCGTTAGGAGAAATCATGAATGGTCATTAGTGTACTTGAGGTGTGGTGCATGAATTTCACATGGTTTGGTAAAAAATGTGGAAAGCATCTGGTTGGATCTATAATTTTTGATAGAGTACTTTTCATGTATTCTACACAATTTTTCAAATTGTGTGTGGCACCTCGATAGGTCGTGTGAGGATTGGGATGGTTCTAGACTAAGGATCGTGATTTTTTTTAACCATGTGGACTCTTAGGAGAAACTGTGTGGATTAAAATTTTTGGGAGGTAGTTTCTCCCACATAGTTGGTGTACAGTTTTCTTAACTATGCAAGTTGTCTATGTGTTTAAAAATTAAGTATTTCCCAAATTTCCCCCCTTAGTTTTAAGGTCCTTCTACACTATTTTATCAGCATTTTCATTAGTTACACCTTATGGGGCTTAGAGGAGCTTCATGACCTTCCTCCCCTTGATTCTTTTCCTTCTGTTGGTGTTTTTTAAGATATTTTTGGTGATTTATTCCTCTATTTCTTTTATCTTATATTTCTTTCTATTCACTATTGGATTTGGTTTCCCCCATGAACCCTAGTTATCATTAGTCTTGATTCAAGGGTTCTGATTGTTTCTAATGATGGGTATTTTGGTGTCAAGGGGTTATAGACACCATTGCTTGTCCTGTGGGTGTGGTATCCATTTAAGGCGACATGTTTCGGGATGTTTTGTCTTGGTTTATACTTATTTGTGGTATGTGTTACCATGAAATTGTTTCATTTTGGAAATATAATAATTCTATCACTTTATAAATTCCCTTTTAATGAAAGTATGGTTATATATGATAGCCTTGTAGTGTTTTGAAACCATTTCTTAGTGTTTCAAGCTTGGAATAATTGGTTTTTATGAAAATGTCATGTTTTCATGCTTGAAATTGGATGTTTTATTATGATAATATTATTATGATATTTCCTATGGATTTTTTTAAATGGTTTTAATGTCATGAAATTGTTTTTGACTCAAATTTGGTTTTTAATAAGTGAAAACAAGGTTTTGAAGGGAATTTGGTTCTAAATTGAGGTGTTAACAACTAAATGGGATATAAAGGGGTGATATAATGGGTTTAAAATGGTGATTTGAAATGTGTGTGTGTTTTACCCCTTGTGAAATTCCTCGTTTGATTGTTTTAACTAGTTGGTGGAAATAGTTTTCCCTTTGGTCTTGTTTTCATTTTCAAAGAGGAATACCCTTTCTTAAGGGTAGAGTTGAAATTTTTTAAAAGAAATGGGTGATTTCTTTGCACCTATTAAAATGTTTAAAGTGGTGTTTTGTGAAAATTGTGATGGAAATGAAGTAAATTGTCCATGTTTGGGGTTTTTAAAGAAAATATCCCTTTTGTAAGGGTAACTTTGAAATGTTTTAAATTATCAAATTTTTTCCATAATTTTATAAATTGTGTTTGGAAGGTATTTTGAGAAATGTGAAAGTTTTTTTCATTCCAATATATGTTTTGGTGTTAAATTCCCATTTTTTAACTTTGGTTTTAAATAGTTTATGTGGATGGAACCCTTAATTTCCACTTTCTTTTTTACCCCTTGTATGGGTTTGTGATCACATTGTGATGCGTGTTTTCCTCCCTTGTGTGGGAATATTCTTGTTATGACTTGGGTTCATGTTGTGTGTATGTGGGGATTTTCATCATTGTGTGTAAGGGGTGAGGGTAGTATGGTTGTTCCTTGGGGGTATACTTGGCTCATTGTTTCTATGCCTCAATTCCTTTATTTGTCCTGGGATGTCAGGTACTAAGTTTAAGGGCTAGCTTGTTCCTCTAGTGGGTTCACATGTCGCTAGTTTTCCACCAATGATGCTAAGCATAAGGGATAGATGGGGGAAGGGTTTTTCATTATTGTAATTTTTGTGTGGGATACTAGGATGATGGTATGAACATATAATATGTTGATAGCTAGTTTGGGTGGTTATATCAATATATTGTTAGATGCTTGGCACTTTAGTGACTTTAGGTTGGACCATGACACATTTTTTTACTTAGTGAGTTATTGATTGAGGGTAGTTTTATCAAGTGTGTGATCATATAATTTCACAAAGTTTATTTTTTATGGTACCTTCCTTTCTTATGTTTCATTTTTATATGACATGTCACATACATGTGGTTCTTTTTTGTGACATTTCACCCATATGGGTGTTTGTTTTTTTCCTTTGTAAATGACTTTTTGAAACATTTTTTTAATACTATTTTAACTTTTAAAGACTCCCATGTTAGTGATTTAAAGTGGGTCTCAAAATATGTTTTAGATTAAAGATTTATTTTTCCTGAGAAATGTTTTAAAGTGACAGTTTTCATTTAGATAAAAAAAGTGTATTCTATTTTGATAAATGTTAATGGTGTTTGTGGTTTTAAAATGGATTAGTTTAGTGGTTTGTATTTTCAAAACATGTGTGTAGATTTTTGGAAATAAAGTTAAATTTTTTGGTTCGTGGTTATGGAATTTCTTTCAAAAATGGTTTATTTTTATAAATCTTACTTCCAAGCATTATTTTAAATCCAAAATTGATGAATTTCCCTATGAGATATATTGTGTATTTTTAGTGGGTTATGGTAACCTACAGTGATTTTTATATCATGCTTACAAAAATTTTGGTTTTCAAGTTCTAGGATTCCTAGTGGATTCTTCCTTTTTTTTATCATCTTGTCTAACGTGGGGTGAGTTGGGGGGTGGTGATCAACTGGATGGTTCTTAGTGGTGTTTCAGGATTACCTCAATTTGGTTGGTTTATTTTCAATTATAGTTGTTTATTTTCTATTATTCATGTTTATATCTCATTGTTTGGGGATATTGATCTTTTATATGAAAATGGGTTAGATCATGGTAGTTAGTTATAACTGATTAAGCATATTGATTATTATTATTATTATTATTATTATTTTAATTTTATTTATTATATTGGTGTATCTTTAATTTGGTTGAAATCATTCTCAAAAGAGTTCTTGTGATTATCAGGTGGTTGTCTCCAACCCATGGGGATCAAGAACACCATTCAGGGCTTGTGATGAGCCAGGTTTGGTCTTCGGTTGGATGGAATCCTAGGCTAGTTCACTAAAAATTCTAGGAAGGCACGCAATCTCTCAAACCTATAGATAACTAAGATCATCCATTGAGAATGCCTTCCAGATAGGAAAATAATTCAGTGACCTTTGTCAACCTGTCCATGATCACTCATACAACATCACTACCTCGAGGTGATTTTGGTAACCCCATCACAAAATAAATTATGATTTCATCCCATTTCTACTCTAAGATTGGTAGCGATTGTAAAATGCATGTAGTCCACTAGTGTTTTACCTTCACCTAATAACAAGTGGAACAATGATTGATAAATCCTGAAATCTTATTTTTCATCCCAGACCTACTAGATTCACATATCACAATACATATTTGTGATTATGGGATGAACTACCTATTTATAATATTGATATTATCACATAAATTTCTCTCACATGTCTGCAGAAACCCATACACACCCATGGAATGTATAATCTCATCCTCATCAAAAACCCAACTAGGTTGTGGGTCCTCACTAGAAACATTTTCCCTAAGGACCAAGTCTTCAGGATCTCAAAGTCTCCACCTCTTTAATTGATCCAAAATTGATGAATTCACTGATAAATATATGAGTATAGGCTTCTCATGACATTCCTAAATTTATATATATATTTCATAAAGAAGAATCATTAACTTTTATTCACTAATAGCTTCTTGAATATCTTGTGTCTCAGTCTTTTAGCTTAATGCATCAGCAACTACATTGCCTTTCTCTAGAATATAAGCAAGATTAAAGTAGAAATAATAAAGATATTCAACCTATATTCACATTTGTAGGTTCATATAGAACTAAGAGAATATGTACTTAAGAATATTATGGTCCATGTATAACACAAACAATTACCACAATATATTATGTCTCCAAAAATGTAAGGAAATAAAAATAGCTACTAACTTGAGATTATATGTCAGTTTATTATGCTTGTGAAGAATCAAC
Organism: Viscum album; assembly: GCA_963277665.1. NCBI lineage: Eukaryota > Viridiplantae > Streptophyta > Magnoliopsida > Santalales > Viscaceae > Viscum > Viscum album. The sequence continues at coordinate 1,231,058,261 of OY728135.1, read as the reverse complement.
TGAAGAGAGCCATATACCATTAATCATTACCCTTTCATAAAACATATCCCATCTTAATACCTAATGCTACATAGTAATTGTATAACCACTTCTAGGATTAGGTAGGATTATGATTGATGTTGCGGTCATCCTTCCTTTCATATTCTAAAAGTACTTCTCACAAGATTTTGACCATGTAAAATTTACACCCTTCTTGGTCAATCCCATAAGATTTATTTCAAGGTGTGATAAGTTCTAAATAAAGTAGAAATAGTAATCATCTAGTCCCATGAATCTTTGAATACTGAAAACATTTTTAGGATTCTCCCAATAAACCACATCTCTCACCTCTTCTGGATCCATATATACCCATGATTCTGAGATAATGTAACATAGGAAGTGAATTTTTTCAATCCAAAAGCAGCATTTTGTGATATTATCATATATTTGTTGCTCTCTTAGTGTACTCAATACGATTTCAAGGTGTATGGAATTATTATTTTTAGTTTGAGAATATAATAAGATAACATCCATAAAAGCGACCACAAAGGCATCCTGATAAGGGTAGAAAATATGATTCATCAAGGCCATAAAGATGAAAAGTGCATTAGTTGTTCTAAAATGCATAACTAGATACTTATACAAGAAAAAACTACTTTGAAATGTTGTACATGGTATATCTGAGGGTCTAACTCTCACCTGATGATACACTGGTCTCAAATCAATCTTTGAGAAGACCCTGGCACCTCGGAGATGGTCGAAGGTATTATCTATATGAAGAGGTGGCTAATGGTTCTTAACTGTGAGATAATTTATCTAATGTTAGTCTATACATAATCTTAGGGTACCATTTGTCTCCTTGGCTAAAAGGACAAGTGAACCCCAAGGATAGGTATTGGGTCGTTTAAACCCTTTGTCTTTGAGGTCCTCTAGTTTCCTATTATATTCTTGAGATTTAGTAAGATCTATCATGTATGTAGAAATAGATACTGGTTTTTCTCCTATAATAAGATCTATGGTGGAATCCACCTCTCTATCAGGTGGTAGCCTAGAAAATTCATTAAGAAAGACATATATAAAATATCCCACCATTGGTGGAGAGAAAGTTTGTTATAATTTTTTATCATCATGATAAATACTAGAAATATGGGTTCACACTCCACCCATACCATGATGCTCAGGTCCAACTCAAGTTTCCTGGAAAACCCATTCTCTCTTATAAATATCGTTACCACCTTCAGGTGATAATAAAGAAAACCTCTTATGATAACAATCAATATAATCTTAAAAATGTACTAACTAGTTTATTAGAAGAATTATATTGAAGCTTGTCATCTCAAGGATAAAAAATTTCCAAAAGAAGTTGTAGTCATCTGTCTCTATATGACACTCCTTACATCATTTAACACCCTCTCACTAGATTCTCAATGGTGTGTCTATAGAAATCACTCCATATAAGTATTCAATCTTGATACCAAGGATACCCATTAAATTCAAAAATATAAAAGAGTGTGAAGATATTTTTCTAAACAAATAAGATATTAAATTTGAGGCTACTAAGATCATACCTTATACTATATATATATTGACACTCTTATCCTTAGGTATAGTTTATATTGTATATAAATTTCCATGTCCACAGTATTGAGTTGTAACCTAACCTTCCTAAGTAGGTCTACTATACTAGTGGTGCACCACATGTATTTGGATTTCCTGATCGTGACCACCTCCACAACCTGAATAGTCAGAACTTATATAGCTTCATACCTGGCATGGAGCAACTGATCCCACTCTAGAACCTAGAGCAGGTGCAGATCCTCTCTCATTGGGAACCAGTATAAAGGTCATGAAAAATCTATATATATGACCCATCCTACCATAGGCTCATCACTCTACTATATCTCTATTAAACTATAGTTTCATGTGACCACTCCTTCCACACTGATATTATACCACATAGCTACCAATGCATACGGTTAGAATTCCACTTCCCTCATGAGAAATATTGAAGCAATGATTCCTGCCACTAAATGATGCACTATGTGGAATTGAAGCTGAACCACTAAGCCTTGTTCCTTCATATTTTCTCAGATTAGTCTTAGAGATAAGGGCTCGGTTCACTATCTTGTAGATGGTATCCAATTGGAATATGTTCACTTGAGATCATATGGTATACATAATCCCATCCTCAAAATTTTTTAACCTGGGCGTATCATCTCCAAAAGAGTGGGTACAAAGAACTAGAGCTCATTGAAATGATTATATTAATCCATGATGAACCTATAACCCATATCTAGATATATTAACTCCCTAGATTGATCATCTATCAGCATATCCAGGAAAATTTAGTCATAAAAACTAGTCTGTAAATCTCACCAGACCATACCCCAATGTTGATCTACCTAAGTAAGAACATCCAACTATTGCTTAGAATATCCATGGAGCATATAATCTATAAGATTCTCCCTAATTTTTGGAGGTATCTCTAGATGATTTAAGATCAAGAGTATAGCCCCTAACCAATATTTAACTGTCTGGGAATTTCCTTCCCCTGAAAAGGTAAGAGGGTACTACTATTGGAATTCCCTGGTAAAATCTGACATGGATAGTACAGGTCGTGGAGCTCCCTCCATAGACTAAACTATACATAGAAAACCATATTGAATTTGAAAATAAATTCCCATACTGAGAATAATATATGGTATCTTGGGAGGTTTTGTAGGTGGAACTATAGGTGGATTAGGTCCCACCACCTCAGGATCATGATTGTAACTACCTTCTTAGTGCTCAACCTTAGGTAGCCATGGAGGCATATATCTATATTGACCAAAACACACGCCAAAAATATATAAAAATAATAAAATATAGATATAGGAAACAAGAATCATCTCTACTCATGAAATACACTAACCTAATAAGGTCTGGTCAAGGGTGATATATATCTTAATTGTAAAAGTTATGTTATATGGGGTGTTAGTAATAAGTTATAAATAAAAACTCTATTTAAGTTTCAATTGGAATATCCATTAAATGTAAACCATATTTTCAATATTTTTACATTAAAATTTTGAAAAACTACATTTAATGGTTTAGTTATAAGGGTTTTTATTCCCAAGTTATAAAGACATGTAACTTTATAAATTACAATTGTCTTTCTATTTAACTATAACCAACCTTTTACATTTGGTCTTAGAATGTAACAAGTCCATATAAAATGGTCTATTTATATGTATCTCCATTTAGAATTTATACATGCATAACAATATAAATTATAATTGGAATTCTATTTAACTGCAACCAACTAAAAGTTTCTTTATTTACAACAAAGGTTCCACATCTTAACCATGTTTAAATTGGTAATTTGAGGTTCCATCATCAATTTATGCATGAAAATACCATTTAGGTTGATGCATACACTTTATGTATCCAGATTTTTTTATCCATTTTATTGTAATAAAAATTAGATATTTTAGGTACATCAATCAATGTACATACAGTAGGAAATTGCAAATAAAGAAATTGGATATGCATGGAATGATATATTCATGACATATAAATCCTTACATGCCAATAATGATGCCTAAGATAATGCTTCCTTTCCATACTGGCCAAGGGTAATAATCCATAAAATAAAACATCATAGAGTGTGTGTGTCACACAACAGTGAAAATAGTAAAACTATAACAGTAAAATCCATAACAACAAATCCATTCCTAGGAAACTTGACTTTTAACCCCATGTGTGGGTTATCTACTCCTAAGTATGGCTTATTTCCAAGTTTTTTCACTTCCTATTCTCTTGTAAACCAATCCAAAACAGTAATAAAGGAAAAAAATAAAGCCACTCATACCACTTTGTGACATCTCAGTCCCATTTCACTCATAATTAATCAAACTTAAATGGATACATGGCATCAACTATGACTCTCCATACACCAGTGGTTGTAATTAATAGTGAGGTTGTATAGTGGTATGGTGGGGAGACTATATCCTCTTTATCATAGTGAAATATAGTGGTAAATATAAGGTAAATAAATGGAGAGATAATATAAATGAACACAATGAAATTAGAATAATGCATCAGAGATAATTCATCAAGATAATATAAAAATACATAAAGTGGTAACAACACTATATAAGTATGATGTCATGGTAATAAAAAATATATAAAATAGGTAGCCATGGAAGCTGACATGTAATAGTACTAGAATATAAAAAAAGAAATAAAAATATAAAACAATTATCTACATGAGTATCCCAGTAACTAGCTTAGTCATGTGATCCTAAGATATTATCCTAAAAAAAATATAGCAACCTTATTTTCTTACATTACTATTACATCATTTTAAGATAAAATACATAAAAGAGGTACAAATCCAAGATAACAAGGTTTAGTGTCTTTGGAAAATAAATCTCATACATAATTTGAACATAATAAAACATAAAAATTTATTTAAGGCCTTTATCTTTATCCTTAAAATCTCACATTCTCCTTGGTATAAGTAATCACCTGAGGATATACATCAAAGAAAGGGGTGATCTAAAATTCAAGTAAGAGGATGAATAATGTACATGAATCAATATAACATGGGTGAGCATAATCATCATCATAATAACATAATTATAGGATCCTCATCATAATCATTATATGAATAATTATATAAAGGCATGGAATGTGGCAATTAATAAAAATGAAACATCTTGTCTTAGTGGTCAAATACCACACATAGTTGTGAAAAATGATAGCATCATGTTCATTCCTAACATATGTGCATAGTCATAACATCATAATTTTGAACAAAGATAACATCATTTTAATGTATATTACACATTATCTCATGAGATACATCACATTACAAAATACATTGGAGGGTTATATAATTTCGCATTCACTCGTCACATCATAACATTTACATAATCATGCATGCCACATAAAAATTATAACAATCATAAACCTAAAATAACCCATGGAAAGGAATGTTTTTAATAATTATTTTATATATAATTCATTCCTCGATAAACTTTTTGGTTAACAAAATAAAATAGAATATAATATTTAGTTTAGAAATCATGTGAAGAATAAATTACTCAAGAAGAATCAAGATGTGTTTTGGAAAGAAGAGTTCTTTTAGAAAAATCATTATATTTTTCATAAAATAATGTTTCGAAACATGTATATCCATGAAAAGAAAAACTAAGTATAATGAAATGATATATAAGGAACATTCATACTGAAATTTTTTGTGAAAGAGGGAAAATCTAAAGAAAGATAGTTGGGTTCAAGAATCCCCTTACCTTCTGTCCGAATGTGTTATGCACTTTCACTTAATATCTTGAATAATAAAATTATATTAATTAATTACTAAATCTAGATCCTATTATACTTTTATTTTAATTATTATAAATTTATTAAGTTCTTTTATAACCATTTCTATAATATATAGAGTTTAATTTTTTCGTTTTGGGAGTATTCGTTTCATGGTTTATGGTCAATTCCCTTGAGTATAATTCTGGGAGTTCTTATCAAATAGAAGTGAAACACCAGAAGTGTAATAAAATATTATTAATATAATCCAATAATTTTAAATGGTATCATATATCATTTTTATATATGATAATTATTAATTAGATAAATTTTTAATGAAGATGTTAATTTATTTTGGTCATTTTTACCACCTTCACAAACTAGTATAATTTTATTTAATTTTGTGTTTATATATTGGTTCCAAAACATGATAAAATTTATAATATATATATATATATATTAAAATATTATTTATCTATAATAATGGTTTTATAACCATCCCTGAAGGTGGTAATGGAAAATGAAAACTCATCATCCAAGAAGACGGTGAATCAACACATCACGGACGATGTTTTCATCTTTAGAATAAAAGGAGAAAAAAGGATTTGAGGATGATTATTCCATTAAAACAATACAATTATAGTATATATATGACACTATAGTTATCATCTTATATTTTATATGGTATTTGGGGATAGGATAAGGAAAGAAAATAAACTAAAAGGGAAAGGAGTATTTTACCTCGTGAATGTTGTCTCCTTGAGAGCCTCCTTAAAGAACATGGATTTGGTTTTTTATTGAGACCATTATCTCTTGGATGTAGGGAATATGAATGGGAATGTAATTGGGAATAATTTACACAATACACAACACTTATAAGGTGTGAGTAGAAGAGGAGGTGAGGGGTGGTATTTATAGGGGGATAGGAGTGTTTTTTTATTATTTTATTCAATAGTTTATTATTTTGGATCAAGACTATCAATAGTGTTGGTTACTATGAATAAATAAATTAAATGGTTTAATATATTTCAAACCAATATATTATTAAATCATGAATGACATAAATATTCATATATTTGGATTAAAATGTTAAAAACTGTAAATTGTAGTATTTCACTATTCACGAAAATTTCTACTATTTTAGAAAAATCACAAAAAATCACGTTAACCATTTTTAAATGTGTAGATTTAAAAATTAGACTTAATTTTATGACACTAATTTTATAAATATGATAAAATTACTTTTTAAATAAAATCATCTTTTATTCAAAGAAAATATCAAGTTTAATATTATAACTGATTTTATGACACTTTGAAAAATTAATTAAGGTCTCATAAAATTACCTTATAATTATAAAAAAACAAAATTTTAATTTATGAATCTATTTTATGAAAATATATTTTCTTTTAAATCACTATATTAATTATAAAATTGTAAATAAACATTTACATTTTACAAAAATATCAATACTTAATTTAACATTTTTAAAACATTTATTTAGTTATGATATGATATAATTATATCATATTTTCATTTATAATATTCATAAATTTTATTTATACTTCCATCGGTGAGCTTACTATTTTATTGGCCATATTATTATTCCTAATGTTCATATTACTATTCCAATGGTCAGGTAATTATTCCATCGATATAGGTTCCTTAATTTTTATAAATACAGCTTATTTCATTCTTCATTTATGAGAATGATGTTTTATTGGATTATATATGTGATGTATTCATTTTATACTATATAACATAATTATAATAAGTTAAATTCCATTGATAAAATTCTAGGTTGTTACATTCTTCCCCCCTTTTGAAAATTTTCCCTTGAAATTTCATTTTACATACTAAGGTGAAAAAAAGTGAGGGTTTTTCTCATTCATCATTCCCTATAGATCCCATGTTTCCTATTCATACTTATGGTTCCTCCACAATATCTTGACAAAGTTATTCATCTTCTTGCATAGGACTTTGTCTCTATGGTATAAGATCTTCACCTTCTACTCTTCATATGAAATTTCCTTCTCTAGTTATACCACCTATGAATTTAGTACATGTGAGTGTACAAGTATGTAGATAGATACATGGAACACATCATGAACTTGATTCATATGTTGTGTAAATGAAAGCTGATAGGTCACTGATCCTATGTGATCAAGGATCACAAAGGGTCTAATGTACCTTAGGCTAAGCTTCCCTTTCTTTCCAAATTACATGACTTTCTTCCATGGTGGTATTAGAAGGAATATTTTGGATCCAACATCAAACTCCAAGTCTATTTAATAGTTGTTCTAATAGACCTTTTGATAAATCTAAGAATCTTTGATATATTGTTTTATGTATTGAACCTTCTCAGTCATCTCTTACACAAGATCAGGTCTAAGTGGATTTTGTTCGCTAACTTCATCCCAAAAAGTTGTATTTCTACAAAACTTCCAATACATAGCTTCATATGGAACCATTTAAATGCTTTAATGGAAGATATTTTAATATTAGAACTCAAATAATGGTAGATGTGGATCCTATCTACCTTTTAATTCCATTGAGTAAGCTCTTATCATTTCTTCAAGTGTCTAAATAGTCCTTTCAGATTGGCCATCAGCTTGGGGGTGATAGGTTATGCTAAAATTCAATTCGGTACTCAAGGAATATTGAATAATTATCAAGAATTTATATGTTAACCTTAGATCATGATCACATATGATTTAAATTGAAACCCCATGCAGTCTAACCACTTTATTTGCATATATCTTGGAAAGTTTTCAAGTGAGAAATCTTCTCAAATATTAATAAAGTGGGAAATCATGGTGATTCAATCCAACACAACCCATAACGCATTGTTTCCTTTGGATGTATTCAGGAGACTAGTGACAAATTCTATAGTGATGTTCTCCCATTTACACATGGGTATAGACAATGGTTTCATCATCCCTTTGGAATTTTATCTATCCACTTTAACTTTTTTATATACCAAACACCTCAAGATATACTCTATAATATCCTTCTTCATGTTGTCCCACCAAAAGTGTTCTCAAATATCATAGTACATCTTAGTACTTCTAAGATGAATGGAGAAAGATGATCTATGTGCATTATCCAATAGCTCATTCTTTATCTCAGTTTATGAAGGCACACAAAGAAATTTTCCAAACTGAGTCACACTGTTATCGTTGATATAAAACTCTTGTATCTTCCCTTTCTTTACTTCTTTTACCTTATTTAATAGATTTTAATCATCCTTGTGTGCCTTCTTGATGCATATTGATATACTTATATGTGAATATATACTTTAGACTATGGTGATCAGTATATATGCATACTTCTCACTATAGAGGTAGTGCCACCATATTTTCAAGGTGAAAATCATAGTTTCTAGATCCACATCATGCATCGGGTAGTTCTTCTCACAGATCTTCAACTATCATTATGAATAGGTTATCACTTTATCATTCTTCATGAGTACACAACCCAAGACTTTCTTTGAATCATTATTTTATATCACAAAAACTTCTCCACTTGTTGGTAGTGTGAGTATAGGTTAAATGATTAACCTCTTCTTGAGCTCCTTGAATATTTCATCACATTTTTTCATCTAGACATACTTTACCCCTTTTTGTGTTAACTTAGTTAGCGAATGAGACAAGCATGGGATATTTCTCAAAAAATGTTGGTAGTATCTAGCTAAGACATGAAAACTATAGAATTCTGTGACACTAGTGGTTCAGATCCATTCCTCAATTACCTTTTTTTAAGGTTCTACATAAATTCCCTCATTTTTGATCACATGCCCTAGAATGTGACATGCCACATCCAAACTCACACTTGCTAAACTGGGAATAAAATGTCTTGTTCTTTATTGTCTCCAAGAAAATCCTTATATATTTTTCATGTTCCTCTTTTATCTTGGACTATATGAGAATATCATTAATAAAAACTATCAAAAATTTGTCAAACCGGTCTCTATAGACTCTATTCATCAAATCCATGAATATTAAAGATGAATTAGAAAGTCTCAAGAGCATCACTACGAACTCATAATGTCCATACCTTTTATGGAAAGTATTCTTCTGAATATATTCCTTCTTCAACTTCATTTGATGATATAAAAAATAAATATTGACTTTTGATAAGTACATAGATCCTCATAGTTGATTGAATAAGTCATCAATCCTTGGAAGAGGGTACTTTTTCTTTATGGTGATCTTATTGAGCTCTCGGTAATCGATACATAGCCACATTGATCTATCCTTTTTATTTACAAATAGCACTATCTCACCCCCAATGTGATTCACTAGGGTATATTAACCCTTTTTCCAAGTTCTCTTACAACCAATTCTTTAACTCTTCTATTTTGATCGGGACCATCCTGTATGGGAATTTTGAGATAGTAATGGATATGAGTATGATCTCTATTGAGAAATCTACCTCGCAATATGGGGGAAGTCTGGGTAACTCTTCCAAAAATACATCAGTTTATTCCCTAAAATGGTAATTTTCTCTTGGTTGACACCTTCCTTTGACTCAATCATTTGAGTGTGGTATGGTTCTCCATAGGGAATCAACACCCACACTGTTTATGGATTTTACAAAGTAGATTCATGGTCTTCCTTTCATTTTTCGAGGATCATGGAAAGGTTTGAAATATGAAAAGATATTTACTTTTCCCAATAGTTGATTTGCACTATATATAACGAGATCCAATCCATGCCTAGTATAGCATCGAATTCAACTAAGGGAGTAATTATGATATTATCTGGAAGAATCTCCCCACATATGCCAACAGAAGAAGATTCCAACACTTGGGTTGTAATTATTTATCCACTATGTTTTTTTATGGATATCTTTACTTCAAGTTATAGAGGATTTTATTCAATAGTTCTGAAGAAGTTGCAGGATATAAAGGAATATATAGAACTATAATCAAATAATACTTTTTCCCTTCTTGAGTGAATAGAAAGTGTAACCTATACAAATTATTTTTCTTGCTCCACTTCAGTAGTTGTAATGGAATAATATTTCCCTTGATCCTTTGTATTTGGTGGATAAAGACACTGATTACCCTCAAGGACTCAAGGTTTAGTACACTAACTTTTATAGTGCCCTTTCTCCCTATAGTTGAAGAATTAAACCATGGGTAGTTCTCTCCTTTACTCTATCACATTGACTAGTTTCTTTATGGATATTCTATATTCATGATCTTGGTGTCCTTCTATCCCAAACTTATGGAAATACCCTACCCCTTTGAGGCATTTCCCATAATGTTTGTTCCCATATTTTTGACATGTGAGTGGTAGAACTTTTTTTCCACCTTTATCATTAGATATTCTAGCATGAATCTCCATCTTTGTTTTCTTATCTCCATATCCATGGGACAATTATTTGAAATCCATATCCACTTTAAAATAACATCAAACAACTTATTCATGACTCCCTAAGTCTTAGATACCTAGGGCCTTTTTAATGCATGGTTTTAAACCACTAAAGAATCTATCTATTTTTTATCCTTGTTTATAATTAAACTCAAATACTACCTTGAAATCCTTGTGAAAGTTTATTCATAAGTCATGATAGATTCACCTTCCTTATGATTCAAATCTATGAATTATCTCTCCATATTTTTATGAATATTTTAAGCGAAATACTTATTAAGAAATGTTTTCTTAAAATATTCTCACTCCATATCTTATATTTCATCCTTCGGTTTGGTGTTCTTTATTAATGCACAACATTGATCGACCTATCCATTTAAAAAATAAATGGTCAGAGTCACCTTCTCCTTATCAGTATACTGAAGCACAAAAAATATCTTCCATGTTGAGTTAAACCACTATTCTAAAACAAGTGGATCAGAATATCCACTAAATGTTACTGGTAATTTTTGTATAAATGACTCAATGTCTAGTTACACCTTATTATGTAAAGGAGGATGTTCCCCCTATTTTAGTTTATTACTCATATTTTAATATGTCTGGTTAAGTATCACCATTAATATTTGAACTAAACTTCCCAAATAATTGGTTATGTCATTCGGGTAATCAATGTATTGTCCTTCACAAAGGTTTTTGACCTAGATTCTCCTAGTTCCCACAATTTTATAAAATAGAAAAGGTTTTAACAAAACATGAGTCAAAAAATCATAAATAAATAATTTATTCTTTAGAGTAATAAACTCTAAAGTCATATCTTATGGGATCCCTATTTTTATCATTTTTATAAAACAAAGCATCCTGGATGTTTACATATACTTAGTCTTATCCTGAGGATTTTCACTAATTTTATATAATCCTAATTCCCAAATTAACTAAACCATTCTATGATACAAACAATATTGACCATACTTTTCTTACATAACAATTACATCATTTTAAGATAAACAACATAAAAGAGGTAAAAATCTAGGATCAAAAGGTTTAGTGTCTTAGTGAAATCAGGCTCAAACAAAATTTGAACATAATAAAACAAAAAAATATTTAAAACCTTCATCTTTATCATTAAAATCTTATTTTCTCCTTATTACAAGTAATCACTTAAGAATATACATCAATTAAAGGGGTGAGCCAAAATCCCAATAAGAGGATGAATAAGAAACATGAATCAATATAACATGGGTGATAATAATAATCATAATCATAACATAATCATGGGATAATCATCATAATCATGAGATGAAGCATTAGATAAAGTCATAGAATGTGGCAATGCATTAAAATGAAACATCATGTCTTAGTCGTTAAATATCACACATAGTTGTGAACAACGATGGAATCATGTTCATGCATAACGTATGTGCATAATCAAAAAATCATTATTTTGAACCAATATAGCATCTTTTTCATGCATATTACATATTTACTCATGAGATACATCATATTACCCAATGCATTAGAGGGATATATAATTCTGGTCCCACCCATCACATCATAACATTTACATAATCATGGATGCCTCATAAAATGTATAACAATCATAACCATGAAATAACTCATAGAAAGGAATGGTTTTTATAAGGATTTCATAAATAATTCATTCATGAATAAACTTTGTGGTGTCAAAAAGAAAGAGGAAGATCATATTTTGTTCATAAATCATCACTCTTGAGTGAATAAGAAAAAAATCAAGAGGAATCAAGATGTTTTTTGGAAAGAAGGTTTATTTTGGAAAATCAAAAATAGTAATAATAATGAAACTATATATAAGGAACATTAAAGAAGCATCCATACTTAATTTTTTTGTGAAAGAGGTAAAATCCAAAGAAAGAGAGTTGGGTTTGAGGATCCACATACCTTATGTATCAATGCATTCTTCACTTGCAATTGATATCATGAATAATAAATTTAGGTTCATTAATTACTAAATAAATAACCACTTATAAATTTATTTGATTTATTACAAATTTATTAAGTTTTTTATGTCCATTTCAATAAGTGATAGAGTTCATTTTTTTCATTATGGGAGTGTTTGTTTCATGTTTTATGTTTGATTCCCTTGAGTATAATTAAAAGAGTTTGTTTCAAATACAAGTGAAACTACAAAAGTTGAATGAAATGGTATTAATATAATTATATAATTTTAAATGGTCCCATATATAATTTTTCCATATTTTAGAATGATTCATTAGATAAAACGTCAATGATAATGTTCAATTTATTTTGGCCTTTATTACAACCTTCAAGAACTAGTATCATTTTATTTAATATTACATTTATAGATTGGTTAGAGAACAGGATAAAAGTTATAATATGTATATTAAAATCTTATTTAACCTTAATAAATTTTTTATTATCAGACTTGAAGGTGGTAATGGAAAAAATCTCATCTTCCATGCAGGTGGTGAATAGACACATCACAGTCGATGTTTTCATTTTCAGAATAGAGGATATAAGGGATTTGATGATAGATATTCCATTAACACAACAAAATTCTAGTATATTTATGATACTAGAGTTACCATTCCATTTTGTATAGGGTAGGTGAGGATAGGATAATAAAATAAAAGAAACTAAAAGAGAAAGAAGGCGGATTTTACCTCTTGAAATTTTTCTCCTTGAGAACCTCCTTAAGGAACTTGGATTTTTTTTGTTGAGACTAGAATCTCTTGGAAGTGTGTAAGGGTATTAAAAAGGTAATTAGGTAGAATTTACACAATCCAAAAGGCTTATAAGGTGTGAGTAGAATAGGTGTTGAGGGGTGGTATTTATAAGGGAGGAGATTGGTGTTTTTTGATTATTTTATACATTAGTTTATTATTTTGGATCAAGACTGTCAATAGTGTTGATTCATATGAATAAATATAGTAAATGATTTAGGATATTTTAAACCAATGGGTTTTTACATCATGAATGACATAAAATATTCATGTATTTGGCTTAAAATGCTAAATATCGTAAATTACTATGTTTCACTATTCACCAAAATTTCAACTATTTTAGAAAAATCCCAAAAATTTACCCTAAATTTTTTTATGTGTATATTTCAAAAATGTACTCCATTTTATGAAAATAATTTTATAAATATAAGAAATTTAATTTTTAAATAATGTTATCTTTTATTCGAAAAATATTGATTTTAATATCATAAATAATTTAATGATACTTTGAAATTTAATGAAGGTCTAATAAAATTACCCTATAATTATAATAAAATAAAATTTTAATTTATGAATATATTTTATTAAAATAAATTTTCTTTTAAATCATTATGTTAATTATAAAATTATAAATAAAAATTTACATTTTACAAAAATATAGACACTTAAATTATCATTTTTAACACATTTATTTACTTATAATATGATATAATTATATAATATTTTCATTTATAATATGCCTAAATTTTATTTATACTTTAATAGGTGAGGTTACGATTCTATTGGTTTCATTGTTATTTTGAATGGTCATATTACCATTTCAACTATCAAGTTATTATTCCATCAGTATAGGCTCCTTAATTTCTATAAATACCACTTATTTCATTCTTAATTTATAAGAATGGTGTTTTTATTGGTTTACCTATGTGATTTATGTGGTTTATACTATATAAAATAATTATAATAAGTGAAATTCCACTGATAAAATTCATGGTCATTGCAAAGAAATCAAGCATCCATAGTTGGGCACTTCCCTTTATCCTTACATGCATCTATGAAGTATATATGGGTACCAAACAGTTTCCCCAATAGTGTGTCAGTAAGACTCAGTAAGACACAATCAATTATGTATAATACATATCCAATTAGTTGATATAGACTATAATAGTGTTTCTTATATACAAATGAGGAAAACTGTAAAGTGGGGATGAACTAGTAAATACCACCATTTTCGGTCTAAGTTGAATATCTTTGATCATAAGACCTATAGTTGAACAGGAACCCAAGGCCCATGTACAAGTAATACTCATAGAGTTAGAGAATAAATTTCAATGTAAACATGGGATAGAAATTATTGTAATTCAATGAGATAATCCAAGGTAATCTGTGTATGAGGATGTCATGATGAACCCTAGGAGTTCGTCCCATACATTCTATTTTTATAGAGTTTATAGGTGATTAATTGGTTTCAAACTAAGGCATTCATGATTCTAATATATTTACTAAGTCCAAGCCTAGTGTACCACTTTGTAGTCGCATCAAGAAATCAGGTGGCATCCTATGAGTTCTCCCAAGGAATTTCGGGTTGGGAATTTAAGTCTTACTTGAGGAAGGCCACACCTATAACCATGTGATCAATTCTATAGAAGTAATCAAGCATAAATGATAATAATTCATAATTCCAAGCAAGGTATCCATTCCATCAAAAATTAAATAACTTCATTTGGTTCATTCATTTTATAGTTGTTGAACCAAACACGCCTAATGACGTTGGTTAAAATCAGAGAGTGGCTAAAAATCCATTTAATCGGACACACCCTATAGGGTGGTTTGGGTTGATGTTAACAACCTTAAATGGTGTCATAGGATCTCCTCGAACATCTAATCCAAAGTTCAGGAAATTAATTTAAGGATTTAAATATTTTTTGATAAACACATGAAAAGTTCAGCATCGGGCATAATGACACAAATTATACACATCAAGACATTTAGGTAAAAGTAGTAGAACACCTACCTTAGACCTATAAAAGACTCCTCATCTAGTGTCAACATCATATTTGGGTTGGAATGATAGAAATTAGAAAACTGGGAAAAATCCTTGAAAATAGGGTATATAAACTCGCATAGAGATAATACCCAAGACGATGACGCAAAATGAAGAAGGAAGATAAAGGAGTGTTAAACTTATTGAGGGTGATCCAATGTGATAAACAGTGGTCGAAATGGATTTTGAATAAGGGAGATCCACAAAAACCTTAAAGAAGGGAAGATCAGAGCCATTGTGGGATACTGTGAGCAAATGTAGAAGAAAGAAGGATAAAATTATGATTAAAGACAATAGGGGTATAAAGGTAATTTCCATCATTTAAAAGTGGATTATGATTTGGTCATGTGGATTTTCAAATTGTGTGCCAATCATGCATTGCTACTATCCAGGTGTACCATTATCCACATGTTTTAGTTACATGGTTATAAAAACCATACACAAATAGTACAATATACGCCTATAATAAATTTCTAACTTTTCATGGTTTTCATGCCCCCTTTTCATAGTTAAACATACCGTGCTCCACCCCCTTCTAGGTCACATAGTTTAGGTGCACGGTTTTCCAAACAATGTGCTAACCATGATCCTCATTTTGTCTTCCCGAAATCCCTAACTTTAGGCTCCTGATCACTTTCAAACACTCCTAAAACCTTCACTAATCCCCCGAGCACTTCCAACTAAAGAAAAACGAATGGTTTTATAGAAATTAAAAGGGTACATACCATGAATAAAAATATGGATCTTACATATGGAATCCATATCGTAGGAAATTATTTTGGAATCCATATACCAAAATCACTACCTATGAATCAGGGAGGTCATAAATATGATATCTATAATTTTAGGTCATATCCAATAGTTTGTTCCATATTTTCTTATTCAATATAAAAAAATCATGCAATAAAATCTCATTTTATATTTCATGCAACTCAAAACATTCAACCAAAATTATAGAATCCTCCTAATAAATAAATCATATTATAAATAATATAAGGGTAATGAAGGATAATGTAGACACAAACTGAAGGTTGGATAAACAGACATAGTGATCATGATAATCACCCACAAAAATCCATATTTTTATTCAATAATTATGTCTTTACATATACATATGATAGAGGAGGTTAAAGATGAAAAATGTAGGTATGAAGATATAATTATTATGAAACATATGAGTTGCATTGGGAGTTTTATTGATTTTCATTTATATATTAACACTCATGGGTTTTCTAGTGTAGTTTAATAATTAAATTAAGTAAGTTTAATGATATAGAAACTCAAATCTAGGAATAATCATGTGATAAACCCAAAAACATGAAAATTAAAAAATGAAGAACAGTATATGTGCCTTTTTATGTAGAGTTTATACAACCTTATTCATTGCATGAAATTTTTTAATATTGCTCGAGTTCAGCCACGAAATACCCTCTCTATTATGTATCCATAGTATATACTGAATCATTTTATTATCAAGTGGTATCCTCTCTTCACCCATGACATACTAGGGTCTTGTGTAGTCTAATGATAAAGAGGAAGATTGATATAGGTATGGGAGTATAGTAAGGTCTCAAGCCTCAAAACCCCAATGGTTTTTCCACCTTTTATAGCCTCTCTAGACACTCTTGGGTTATCCATGAAATAAATCATATGTTATAAAACATATGAGTTATTCATGTAATTTTTAAAAAAATTGAAACCCATGGCTATTATTATCTTCCCAAGTGTTTCATTTAATAAAAATATTTTTATTAATGATAACTTATATGAAATATATATCCAATTATTAACACTTAACATATGGTTTCCAAAATTAATCATTAAATTACCAAATGAATCATACCTTATGATTTGAATCAAATCATATAAAACAACTTGCATGGGTGGTATGCATAATGGATTTTTTGTATACTCATCTCATATCTTATGATATGTATAAATTCATCATATGTAAAATGGGTTTAGGGAATATATCCTTTAATATCTCACTTTCACTAAATTCTCATAGGCTTTATACCATTTTACCTTATATTATATTGTATACAATAACTTGTAAAACTATATCCAAAAATTCTTTAAGATATCTTCAAAAATAATTTTGTAAATTTATCATTAACTCTACCTCATATCACATCATGTTTTTTATCCAAGTATAGATATTCACTTCCTCAATCTATCTCAATTTAGGGTCCAAATGTCTTACTCATCGTATGAGAGGAAAATCCCATATTAGTTGAGCCCCAAAGGATGACATGATCAATAGCATACCCAACCACCCATAATTATCTAAGAATTAATACTTAAAAAAGAAAGGTACAAAAGTATGAAAGTTATCATTCTAGGTATCTCACCAAACTATGATAGTGGGGACTCTAAATATGAACCATGAACCCCTAATATACCAAGTATATAGTGTATGATACTCTATGTAGTATAACTAGTGGGATATCAAGTACAAAATACTTGTTTTTTACCCTATGATCATATTATATATCTTGATAAAATAATCATAATCATGTTAACCTTAAAAAAAATTCATAACCTATAATAACCCAAGAAAAACATTGATTAGGGATAACTCATATTCATACTTTGAGAAGAAATTTATAATTTAACTTAATGATATGTATATCATTATATATGTATATAAAGCCAATTTTCCCCCATGATCAGTTGGGGTGGTATGGGTGGGGAGGGGTTTGTGGTGTGGTTGTGGGGTCAAGTATTCAGGCTAGTGGGTTTAATTGTATTTACTTCTTTATGTGTGTTCCACTTTTGTGGTTGTTCCCAATTTTTATATACAGCCAATGTGAAAGAATAATAAATGGGATATTGATTTTTATATAGCATGATACATTTTATATCCTTAAATTGTGTTAATAATACTTAAAAAACCCTAGATAATTTCTTATCTCATTACAATATTAGCCTTATGTTTTCTATACTTTCATGGGGGTTTTAACTCACTACATCTCTATGTAACTCCTTCACATATCCATGTGACCATCTGATAAAACCATATAACTAAATAATTTAGTGATTAAAATCAATTAATAAATCTTGTTTGAATAATATTGAGACTTAGGTATCATATTCTTAATTTTTGACTCCTTGAACATATTAAAACTTCCTAGCTCTACAATGTAAAATGTTACATGGTTAAAAAAATCTATTACCTAATTAGAACTTTCTCTAAGTATATCAACTTCATCATCCTTTGGATCCAATTCCATAAAAATTTTCCTTAAAATATAATATAACTATTCACATTATATTATAAACTTCTTTAGAATATAGTGGAATTCACTCTATATTTTAACTGGAAAAATCATTTATTTATTAACTTTGAACTTCTCTAAGTTTGAATATATTCCCTATAATTTCCCAGCCAGGATCCAAGTATCACCGAGAGGGAGGTTGATTTAGTGATACATATTTCTTTTAAGTTTCCTTTCTTTTTAAAAAACATTTTCATCCAGTTATAGAGTTTTTACCTTGTTGAAAAAAAATTCACACATCCATAGGAATATAAGAATTTAAAATGTTTACTAGTCATAAAGAGTATCTACATCCTTAGTATGGTATGGAAATAATCTGATACCACACAATACACTAGAAACTAATCCTTTTTTGTGGATACAATGGGTAGGATATTCCTTTAGACTCGTGTAGCACTATGTTCAATAAAATAGCACATGTGCTTTAAGTGGAATAAAATGATGTAATATAATTTTTGTAACAAGTTAAGAAACATTCACAAATTTCTTTAAAACAAGTTACTACGCTACCTTTTCAAATTCCATAAATATAATATTCAAAACAATTCTTCACTTTCCTACCCAGTAACAAGTAAGATCTTACTAGACTCTATAATGGTGCTCATTCCAATACCCAGTTGAACTACTTATCATGATAATTAACTCTTCCAGAATACCACTGATACAACTCTGAACTGCTTCTATATCAGTCTGATAATCCCTGTCTAATTTCCCAATCTGATGACCTAGTATGGTCTGATAACCCACTGAATGCGATCTTGCCACTTCTTCTTCTATTTGACAAACTTCTTCCAAAATTCTCAATCCAGAAACTCCTTCTCTCTAAAAACTTTCAGCACTATTTCTTCTCTCTACATCCATGAATAGTGCATGTATTTGAAAAGTAAAAAGTACTTCCCTCTATTTATAGGTGTTCGAAATATGGTTTATGTGAGATTCTGAAAATCTTTCCCGCTCAACCAAATTTCCCAAAAACTTTAAATTCCCTTAAATCTTGGGTTCATCTTTGACTTCTTCAATACTTCTCAAATCTTCTCATTTATTCTCTAACCTTCTCGAATCTTCACAACTTTAGCTTGCTTCAGACTTTCTTCACAATCTTCATTTGGATTCTGATTTCCATTTTGATTTTCCCATTATAATTAAGAGAGAATACTCTTCATTATGTTTCTATGAACCAATTAAAACATATGGAAAACATATGACTTATCATTATGATGCTTGGAACCAACTCAATACACATTTTCTAATCTGATGCTTCGTACCAACAAAAACAATCAAATTATTCCGATGCTCTATACCAACTGATAATAATAAAACTTTTGAAACCATTCTTCCATAAACATAGTTTCTAATTTTTTAGACTTTAGTTGCCTTTATTTTTTCATAAATATTATAGAAATTTAAAAATATGTAAACACATCTCTGTGGTAATTTAACATCGGCTTCATAAAATCTTCAAACTTCAAGTTCCCTTGTTAATACATTCATAACTACTTTAAGCATATCTTCTTTTCCATAGATCTATGATCATGTGTTTGATGATATTATTGGTTTCAGCCTAAGTTTTATGCATCGGTATCTAATTCAATCTGATAATAGGTGTCATCTCCAATCTGATGACTCTTGACCCAATTAATAAAAACATATAATATTTCTTTTCTATTATATTGACCCAATTGAAAACAACCAATAATTCATCTAGATAAAAATTTTGACTATATTTTTGGTTGATTATGATCCCATTTTTCATTAGTTCTAACAACTTATACTACTTTTCTTTTCACCGGTCCCAGAAACTCTCAATAAAAACAATTCTGCCTCCGATTATCAGTGGCACACCACATCCGATGAATCAGTGCCAACAGCTTCGACTTCAGCAACTTCTTTCCTTTTATGATTATGGTACACATCAACTTCTTTCTTTAAATATTTTCATATTGTGTCTTATTAGTCTAACTTAAAACTAGAATCTTTATCTTCTCATGTTCTGAAAAAATCTTCTTAGCCTTCAAACATATTTGTGACCAGTGATCTTTACACCGATGAGCTAAGACTAGAAAAAAAATTCTTCACAAACCTTCTTCTAAAAACATTAACTTGTAATCATGACTTCCTCGTGAATTTGAATACATTTAAGGTCAGCATAGAATCATCTAACTTATTGTAACTTCATTATTTCCAATCTGATCCTCAATATGATTGGTAGCACTTCTTCCCCCTTTCCTTTATATGGGTTGGTCATATGCTTTCAGATAACTTATGATTTATGAGAACTCCAAGATCAATAAAGTATCATCATATTTTTATCATATCCATTCATAATATGATTTTCTTTCTCATTACGATCAAAATTTTATTTCTTATACTCAAGGTGAGTCTGATGTTCCTTTTTTTTCAAATAAATTCTTCCCAATCTGATGGAATCTCTTCAGCTTTGTGTGTTTGATATTCTGATTACGATTATGATTTTAATCACCAACTTTTACAAAGTGAGGTGATTTCATTTCTTATTTTACATTTCCTTAACAATAAAAGGCAGTAAAAACTATTTTTTGGCAATGATGGTGAGTCTGATCCTATGTCTGGTGGTCTAGATCTAATTGAAAACTTTTCACATGAACCCTTCTTCAATTCGGATACCATTACCTTCTCTATTTCTAAAACATAATCATTATATTTATATATTAACAAAGAAAAACAATAAAAATCCAACTTGGCTCTAAAAATCTTACACTTTGTTTTTTTATCTATACCCACTTAAAAACTATGCCACTTGTTGTTTTCTTTTCCCACTTTTTTCTTCTCCCCATTCCTTTTTCTTTCTCCCCCTATTTCTTATCTCTCCCCCTTATTGAAAATAAAATTCAATGGGGCCACTCAAGATAAATAAATTTCAATCTCAAAATCTTGAAACTATTCTTAGAATAATATAAGTATCATAATAGTTTCTTAACAATGAGCCTTTAACTAAACAACTCTAAGTCTACATGGGTGAACCCGGTGTAGAAAACAAAAGTGTGTAATCAATGTAATCAATTTTTTAATAACACAACTTTCATGTTATACATGAACATGGTTACTTCAACATTATCATATATAGAGAAATTTTGAAAGTATCTATTTAGGATAAAAGTAACCCGCACCCCTCTCAACAATAATATTATAAATTTTAATTATATAAACACAAATTTCCAAAAAAATCATATTTTGTAACCACATTACATTCTTTTTCAAGATAAGTAAGAGACTAGAAAATATTTTCTTCCTTATTTCAACTACTTCAATTCCCTGTAAGTTAGTACAGATATAGAGAAAAATGGGAAAAATGAGGAACCTTGATTATTCCTTATAATAAACAATCGGATTAAGAGCCCTCTCTCAGTATTTACTTCTTCTTATTTTTATTAGATTTTTCATTGGATGTGTTTTATTTCTTTTCTCATCCTTATCATATTTTATAACAACTTTCTTTTATCTATATATTTTTCTAATGATATTTTAAACTTCTTTTTAAATTTATCATCATTTTTTTATAGTTATTTTGTAAGAACTTGTCCATGCCTTATTTTTGTTTTGGAAAAATAGTCAAACAACTTTTGGTAGAAATCCCTTCTTGCTCACATCTCTTTCATCTTTTCTAAATATTAAAATCACAATCTGTAGTTATATTTTTTTCTACATTTCTCACATCTTTAAAAATATTTGTATTCACATTTTC
Organism: Viscum album; assembly: GCA_963277665.1. NCBI lineage: Eukaryota > Viridiplantae > Streptophyta > Magnoliopsida > Santalales > Viscaceae > Viscum > Viscum album. The sequence goes on along the minus strand of OY728135.1, from coordinate 1,231,035,842 downwards.
TTCCACTAATTTTTGTGATTATTACAACTTTCTAGCCATGTCAACTTGTTCTAGATAGATAATTATGCACTCTTTATTTACAGACTCAGCATATTTATTTTTCAAAACTTTCAAGAAACCTTCCTAATTTTTCTTATTTTGGGAGGACTGACTCCCCCACAAGATTTTTCTTTTATAATTTGTGGAATAACTATAATATTTTTGGTTAGACCAACACATATTGTCTATATGTTTGAATCCACCACAATACCAGATATATCCAAAGAAATAATATTTTCCTTTATAAGTTTCATATTATCCATATTTGTGAACATGTTTCTCAGAAATTTTCTTATCATAACATTATTGAACACCAACATTTCTGTTATCACCTAGAATCATCTTTTTTAACTCAAATTTCTTCTTACCCTTATCAGAACCATAATTTGTAGAAACTTTTTTGGACTCAAGATTTTTAGAAACTTCTATCTTCTCAAATTTTTTGGTTTTGGATACATATAAAAAATTCCTAGATTTATTCTTCTCAAAAAACATCACCTTTATTTTCAACCTTTTTAGGTTATTTTTTATCTTTCTTAGCTTTACGCAAACCATATATTTCACCAACTTTATAGATAGAATTCAAGAAACTTATAACCCTCTATTCATCAATAGAAATATTTTTTGGAAAAGATCCAACTCTTCTTCTTTTTCCATTAACTTTACTTTTATATTTTAATTTTGATTATTTTCTTTCTTAATGGATTTATTCACATTATCAATTTATTCCATTATATTAAATTTCTCATCATGAAAACACTATTGATTTTTTTTTGAGAATTTTCATTTTTTAACTTTCTGATTTCTTTATCAATCCTTTCAATCTTTATCAAAAAAATATTTTAATTGTACTTTTAGATAAAATTATAATTAAGTTTCTTCTTATTCAGAACTTAAAATCCTGTATTATTAGTTGTTAACTATTTTAATGAAATTATTCTCGTGAACTTTATCAATAAAATTTTCAGATTCAGCTTCACTGTCTTCTTCTTGAGAAGAACGTCTAGAAAATTTATCCTCATTAACTATTGAAATAAACAAGTTTTCTTCAGAAACATTTGTAAACTCTTCACTATCATCATACTTATAAAAATAATATTCTTTTATATTTTTAGAACTTCTTATATTTCCCCTTGAAATAATAGTTTTATTTATCATCCAATTTCTTCCAAGATATTCCTGGCCTTATTTCTTCTTCATCACTTTCTTTATCACCTCTTTGAGGACATTTGGAAAAAAAGTGTCCAATGTATTTGCATCCAAAAAAATTTAAGTGAAGTTTCCCTTTATAATTTTCTTTATCTATTTTAACATTTTTATAATACAAGGATAAAATTTCATTAAGATTATTACATACCTCATTTTTGGAATCATAATCTTCATCTTCTTCTTCAAGAATATTCTTAGGATTTTATTTCTTGGAATCCTTGAAATACATTTCATGATAAAATTTTATTTCTACTTTCATAACTTTCTCCCTTATCATTTCATAATTAATAATATTACTATGAAAAACATCTAGAGATCATTTTTATGGATCTATATATTACAATAAAGAAACTTTTTCATCAAACTTGTCATGAATAATTCTTAATATCTTCTCAAAAATAGTATAATTTTATAACTTTTCACCAATAAATCTGTTATTTCTAACAATGTAATTCACCCTGGTAAATAAGTCACCATAAGATTCATACTCCCTAGTATTGAGATCATCATACCTCAGACTCTAGATTTGTAACTTGGATTTATTCACTTTTTTATTGTTGTCTTAACTATTTTTTAAATTTTTTCAAATAGATTTAGAGGTAACAAATAACTTTACTCTTAGAAACTCACTTTTAGATAATGATGAGATTAAATCATTTTTATCTCTTCCATCATTCTCAATATTCTTCTTATAAGTAGTTATAAGAGGATCATCTGCAACATGAGGGGGAAACCATCTATAATAACTTTATAAACATCATACCCAAGAGACATAAGATATGGAAGCATTATATCTTTATAGACATGATAATTACTATCATTTAATATTGTAATCCTCTTACTATTCACACAACTTAGAGTCTCTATAATAACTTATTCTTAAAAACCTTTATCAAAGAGTAAATGAAGGGAACCTTTAATATAATACCACCTATAATTTCCTGGTGAGGATCCATGTATCACTAAGAGGGGGTGAATTAGTAATATATTTTTATTTTAAGTTTCTTTTATTTTGAAACAATATTTTCCTCCTATTAAAGACTTTTTACCTTGATGAAAACAAAACTATCACATATCCATAGAAACATAATAATTTACACTTTTCACCACTCAACAAGAGTAACTACATCCTTTGTATGGTATGGAAACAATTTGATAGCACACAATCCACTATAAAAAAAATCCTTTTGTGTGGATACATTGAGAAGGATATTCCCTTACACATGTGTAGAACTATGTTCAATACAACAATTCATATGATTCAAGAAGGATGCAATGACGTAATATAATTTGTGTAACAAGTTAAAAAACTTTCTCCAGTTTCTTCAAAACAAGTTACTATGTTTCCTCGTCAACTTCCATAAATATAATCTTCAAAAAAATTCTTCACTTTCCTACCTAGTAGCAAGTAAAAACTTTGTGGACTTCATAATTATTCTTAGTATGATACCCAGTATGATTCTCCAGTTCGATCGCTTGATTCAATAAGGAAACTCTTCAAAAATATCATTTAAACGATTATTAACTACTTATGTATCATATCGGTAATCCCAGTCTAGTTTCCCAGTTTGATAACCCACTCTGGTTAGAGAACCTGTTGAATATGATATTTCATCTTCTCCCTTTTTATAGAAAAATTCCTTAGGGATCCTCAATCTAGAAAATCATTCTTCAAACAAGAAACTTTTAGTGCTCTGCCTTCTCTCTACACCTGTGAATAGTACATGTTTCAAGAGATTAAAAAGTACATCCCTATATTTATAGTTGTTACAAAAAAAATTATATGGGATTCTATAAATCTTTCTCGCTCAACCAAATTTTCCAAAAACTCAAATTTCCTTAAATATAGCTTCATATTTTACTTCTTCTATGCTTCTCAACTCTTCTCGTTTATTCTTGAACCTTCTCGAATCTTCATAAATTCAGTTCACTTCAGACTTTATTCAAAATATTCAGTTCAATTCTTATTTCCATTATGATTTTATCATTATTATAAAGTGAGAATACTCTTTATTATTTTTCTCCACCCCAATTGAAACATATGGAAAATGGATGAATTCTCATTATGATGCTCAGAACCAATTTAACACACACTATCCAATCTGATGTTTCATACAAACAAAAATAATCATCTTTTTTTGATTATCTATACTAAATGATAATAAAAAAAATTAAATCATTCTTCCATAAAAAATTCCACTTCATTATAATTTAATTCCATTTCTTTTTCTATAAACATAGTGGAAAAATCTAAAGATGTCAACACATCTCAGCAGTACTTCAACACTAGCTTTAAAACATATTAAAACTTCATGCTTCCCTTACAAAAACATATCATAGTTCTTTTATATTATATTGGATTAGTTGAAAACAAACAATAATTCATCCTGATGAAAATGGTTTACTATATTGTTGATTGATCTCATATCCCATTTTTCATCGGTTCAAACAACTTCTACTTCTTTTCTTTTCACTGATCCCAAAAACTCCTAGCAAAAACAATTTTACCTCTGATTATTAGTGGCACACCATGTCCAATGAACCAGTGTTAACCACTTCAACATTAGAAACTTATTTCTCTTTTTTATTATGATACACACCAACTTATTTCCTAATAACTTCTCGCATTCCTAATAACTTCTTAGCCTTCTCACATATCTATATCTGGTGATCTTTACATTAATAAACTGAGACCAAAAAACTTTATCTTCACAAACTTTCATCTTCTACAAACTTCATTTTATCATCATGAATTCCTCGTGAATTTGAATACATTTAATATTAATATAGTATCGTATGAATTATTTTAACTTTTTTCTTTCCAACATGATTCTCAATACGATTGGCATCACTTCTTCTCACCTTTCTTTCATAAGGATTTCATCACAAGTTTTAAGTAACTTATGATTTATAAGAACTCTAAGATCATAAAAGAATCATCAAACTTTCATAAAATCCATTCAAAATATGATTTTATTCCTCATTATGATCAAAACTTCATTTATCATACTCAAGGTGATTTCGATGATCCTTTTCTTCTAGAAAACTTCTTCCCAACCCGATGGACTCTCTTCATCTTTCTGCGTCTAATATTATGATTATGATTATGATTCCAATCACCAAATTTTATAAAGTGAGGTTATTTCTTTTCTTTTTGGAAATTTTCATAACAAAAAAAGACAACAAAAACTATTTTATGATAACGATGGTGAGTTTTTCTCCTATCTGGTGGTCAGGATCCAACTAAAAACTTTTCACACAAACCCTTATTCAATCCGGATACCATTACCTTATTTCTTTCTTCCGTATAATCATTATATTGATCTATTAAAAAAAATACATCCAAAACATAACATGTTCCTAACATTCCCACTAGCTTCTTATACACTATATTATCTTTATAATATCATGATAACATTTACAAACATTTTTTATTTAGGATATAATTCTTATTTCCTTCAATAGTAAAACTTAAAAAAATAAACTATTATGTACATATAATATGTATAATTATATATGTTTGGATCATTTTTCTTAAAACTAAGATTATTATTTAAAATATTTCACTAATTATATTTGAATATAAATTACTTATATTTTAACAAATATCTCGAATAAACTCCTTTATCCAAAATAAAACATTTTTATCCTTATATTCTTCTCAAAAAATATTATAGAATCTAATGAATAATAAACCATGTATATTGAATCTGTCATATCATGTTTTCTATAAAAAATCATTGTCATTTAATAACTTCTATTATCATATAATAGAAAAAAGATGAAGATGCACATATTTTACTTAGATCCATATGAACTTGAAACATTCCTTTATAATCAAAGATTTTTTATAGCGTCTCTTTACATCATCACTTGAATATAAGCTAAAATATTTATAAATTCTTCCCTTGATTGTGAATTCGTGTATACTCACAACATTTTTAAATAATAAATTTGGTATCGCATTCCCTTAAAAATATAAGAATTAGATTTTATAACACAAATACATAATATAAACATTCAATGAAGTTTCACAAACACCTTTAGGTACTTGGAAAATTCCATTATATAAAACATTAATCCTCCTTCCTAACAACTCCAGGTTTCAAATGAACATTACTGTCAACTCAAAGAAACATTATTGGACTTTCTAACTATTTTTTCTTCTTATAGTTTGAACTTTTATCCACACATACTATCAATACAACACTAGAACCTAGACATTATATTCCAAGTTTATCTTTTCTAAACACTTTGAGAAAATAGGTGTAAGATATCAGTTCTTTTTAAAGGTATGAATCCTTTTATTTTTTACTATAAACCCTTTTTTTAGTTTTTTTCAAGTGACCAAGGGGGTTTGGGTGGCCATAGGGGTCTTTGGAAAGAACTGGAGGAGCACGGGTCATGATGTTCAAGGACTGGAGTTCCACTAACTAGTCGGTGGGCTTCATATAGGCTTGGTAATTCATAGGAAGTCCCCCCAAGTTGCCAATGGGAGTAGGTTAACTTTTTTAAAAGAGGTTAATTTTGGTAACTTTACTACTTTTTCCACTATTTTAACCCTCTAACTCAGTTTTTCCCTCATTTCACTCTCATAGTAGCATGGCTGAGCACCCCCACTCTAATTTCTTCTTTCTTGATTGATCTCCCTCAAATCTTGGGTGTTTAGAATTCCATTCATCACATTGGATAGCTTTAGGTAAGTATTTCATTTTTCTTTCTTCCTTTCCCTAATATCTTCATTGTATTTGATTTTATCTCTGTGCAAGCTAATATACCCTATTTTTAGGGATTCTATATAGATCTTCATTTTCTCTCGATCCAGCTCAAATCTGAGCCTGATGTCGAATGAGGATTCTTCCATGGGGCCTAATTAGGTTTTATATATGATTTTATGTAAAATTACCACTATTTATAAAATTTACTGATGTGAAACATATCGTAATTTCCAAGCATTGACCTTATAAGTTATATTCCTTAAAGTTTTCACCTAAGACCTAACCTAAACTTACTATGGGCCTCTTAATGGTTGAAAAATTCAACCCAAATAACCCATTAGGGTGCGTTAGGCCTAATTACTATAACATCCATGATTTAATTATAACAAAACACACCTTAGGGTGTGTTTGGTTGGGCCTTTAGGAAAAAACACAAATGCATCTCTTAAGTAATAAAACATCCCCATTAAGGTGTGTTTGGTGTTTCATTTAAAGATGAAATATTAAAGATAGTCCTTTAGGTATTTATTCGAAAGCTTAATAATGGTTAATATAATTAGGGTGTCCTGGATAAATTCTAGATCCTAAACACCTTTATTGTTTTTAATTCTAAGTGGAACATATTAATTAAATTGTGAAATGATTTGGATATCTCATGGAAACCCATGGGAGGCACCTCCAAAGTTTGGATTTAATTTTGATAAAATATTAACATGGATACATTATTTGGAGCATATGAATTATTCATTCACAGATTCCTTGGATATTAATTATAGATGTTGGACACACCATCACAGGTGTATCATGCCTTGAGAAAGCCTTGGATTATCAATTTGGAATTCCTTTAGTGAACTCATATGATTCCAACCGATTAATTAATGCAAATTCCAAGTGGTAAACCTATCTTGGATTCAGTTAGTGTTATACTCTCATGAATTCCATGTTGAGTCATCATAGATTCATTAGGATCTCTAGAAAATCTATAATTCTCAAGATGATGTCCTAGGTTTAGATTGATGTCCTTGTACAAGTAACGCCTTGGTTCATCCCCTTGGATTCCAATCGTGAGCTACCCTAAAGTGCAAGGATAGATTTCCTTGTTTTGGTTAGATACTTTTAGGAGTAAAATACCAATGGTTTTTATAACTTCTCTATCTTTTCAATGTAAAGCTTTAGAATATATAGAGTAATATTTTTAGAGTTAGAAACTAAGATGGAATGAGATTTTGAGGCCCAGTAAGCTTGATATTGATAATATAAATATATTAATACCATACGTGCATAGTTTCCCATAAATAGTGGAATAAATCCCAAAATGAGTCGCATGTCATAAATAAAATACCATAATTGAGTCCGGTTTATTGAATTTACCCTAGGTGTGGCATAATTTTTGTCGGCATCGAATGTTTTTAAAAAATTTGTCATGGGAACAAGTAAAAAATTAATTTATTTATTTATTTATCATATTATGTGTGATATAGTGACCTAGACATCCTCTATAAATATATGGTTATAAAACAATCATATGGTTATCCACATAACACTGAGATTGTGAGAGGGTTTTTTATAGGAAGACTCAGTGAAAAGCAATGGATCAAGATCATAATCGAGGATCGTTTCATCAATAGAGGTTGTGTATCTCACCAGTGACGTCGACATGCAACGATTATTCACTAGTGATTGATATTAACATGAGGTGGGATGTTTTATTTATGTGGATTCATCCTATTTTCATATCATGTGTCTAATTAAAATCAATTCCACTAACAATAATTTATTTTTGCATCGAAGTTTGGTTAATTTTACCATTGATTTGAATATTTTTTGGTTAATTCATTCATCATTATAATGGAAATGGATCATGACCAACATAAACAAAGGTTGGGGTTCATTAATCATTTTTTGGTTTGTGATTTCCTCCCCTGTTCCTTTTCATGTTCATTGTGTGAAATTTATTTGGCCCTCATCTTAAGGAATACACAATATTCAATCATTGTGAGGCCACTCTTTTGTATAACAAATAAATACTGTGAGTGTGGTTTGTTATTAAGGGAATAATCACTTTTTGATGATGTAAGTGGGAAATTGGAGGAGGAACAAGACTGGATTGGGGGTCATCATTCTTCTTGGTTTGATGTGTGGTGATGGAACGGGTGATGGTGATGGTTTCCTACTCAGTTTTTATGGCCATAATCAGATATACAGTGACCATAAGTCTTGATGGGATCCAAAATCACTGGGTGATATTGGCGGTAGATCTAGAAGCAATGGTGGTGTGGGCATACCCATGAAGGAAGTATAGGGTTCTACAAATCCTACATTATAGGTTATGCAATCCAAGGATACACACCATGTGTGGCCCCTAGTATGGTGTTAGGGTTTCTATAGAAATTTAAGGATCACATGCCATTTAGCACTTTTCACATGTCATTTGTCTCATGTTTGGAGGCTTGGCATGTACTTTAAGAGTACACAGTCACAGAAATAGCCAGGCATATGGGCTCAGGTAGATTACATGGGCATTGCCTAGTACTCATACATAAACAAGTACATAGGCTTGGATAGGTGTAAAAGGTCATGGGTATAGTAACACAGGAATAGACACAGGTAGGTCTGAGGTTAGAGTTACATGTCATGTACCCTCAATAAAAGTCATGTACTTTCTATGAGATAGCTTGAAAACCTTATTTTCCTTAGTATAGACTAGGTTCAATTGAGTTTAGTTCCTTGGTCCATCCCTAGGAGGGTGTATCATGACATTACATCCTCAGTACAAGATTATAATCCCCTCTAAGGGTTTTGATTCAGATAGAGTTCACGGTATCCATCTCTGAGACATGGGGTGGGATCCTCTATCATATCCTTCATAGGTGGGGTTCATGGTATGATCATGACCACCATGCATAGGGAATCTGTCCCCTATCTAGAATATTTATCCAATAGGGTTGGTGGTATCCCCCAGTGGTATTGGGTGTGATCCCCTATTTAAACAGTATGATATTTAGATATCTAGTGGGAACTTTTATGGAAATGCTAGATGATATTGGCCTCTTGGATGAGTGTCATAAGTGAAACTATAGATTTTGGAGTGAGTTCTCCAAAAAAGAGAGTTTCCTAGAATCCTTGAGTAGAATTATATATCTAGAAATGTTGGTTGAGACCCCTTGAGACCAGATATCTGTTATAAGTATATCTAGGTTTTTACTAATGCAATGTATCTTATATTATTGTTATACCTTGGGTTGAGTTTACTACTATTGATGATTTATGATTTGTGATTGTATAGTGTCTTATTAGATATTGTTGTACTCACCCCTACATGGTATCTCCACATACATTTCATGATTTATGTAGACAAAGAGCCTTTTGATGGAGTTCTAGGAGGACTAGAAGAATGCATAGAATAGTATAGGTCTAGAGATTCCAAGGTTCATAACAGTGATACATTTGATATTAGTCTCCTCATTTTGAGTAGGTTGGACTCATTTCTAGTTTTTGGTGGATTTTTTTTTGGAATGTATCACTTTCAGTACTTTTTTTTACTCTGATGGTGGGATTTAGAGCTATGCATATATTGGTATCAGTAGAGTTATTTTACATTTAATCAGTGTATGGGCTTGGAGATGTGTGTTTGTGTGTTTACTGGTATATTAGGATTATTTCTCCCATGTTTGTGATAATCCGACCCAACATTTTTTTCTATCCATTATTCTATTGGAGGCAAGATCTGGGTATTCACACTTAGTTTATCACCAGCTAGGTGGGCCCCAGTTGGTCAAAACATGAAAAGGTGGTATTATAGCATGGTTCTACCACTGGACTAGAGTTAAGAGATTTGTCTAGATATGAGTTTTGGTTTGGGATTTATGGAAATAACATTAAATTGTTTCAAGTTTATCTTTCAAGCTAGAGACTCTTGTGTTGTTGCATCAGTCAATGTATCCATTCACCAAGACTCTGATAACCTTCTTATTGAATCAATCCATGTTGATGTTAGTTTCAGGTAAAAACATTAGTACAGGCATCATATAGAAATGAGTTTTGCTTTCCATGGCTTTCTTGATTCAGCTCCCCAGATATAATCATTGACCATTGTGTGTCTTGTATAATTTAGGATATCTCCATGAAAATAGCCATCCAAGATTTTGCATCATGATCATGAGGATGATCCCTTGAGTGATGAGGCTTCAATACCGGGGCATGTAAAGGATATTGTATCTCTAGGTGATTTATCAGTTATTCCACCACCCATTGATCAGTAGATAACATTGAAATTACCTACTGAATATGTGCATAGGTTGATCACGCTTCATGAGTTTCATAGATGGTGACCTCCTAGGTTTCAGGGTGATCCAGACCCCCCATGTAGCTGAAGACTAAGTAGTGGGAGTCACTAATGTTTCTCTCCTTATGAGGAAACCTACATATTAGATAGTGATATTATTAATGAGTCTTCTTCAAGGCTCCACTGGGTGATGATGGAGTCTAGTGACTCAGTTAAATGATAAGATAGATCTCTCCTAGTTATATATTGAGAATATCTTCAAGGAGGGATTTTATTCAACAACATTTTGATCAGTTCACATACAGGATATTATGGATTTATAGTGGGTTATTATGACTATGTAAGAGTATTTAGTAAGGTTTACTGACCTCTCATAGTACTCTCTAGGTATGGTGAAAGATTTTTTCTTCAAGTAATGGACCTTCAAGCTAGTTCTTCACTAAGATATTAGGGATCCAGTGATATATCTTTTTATTCACACCTATTCTAGAGTGCTTAAGTGGGATTTAGTAGTGTAGAGGTTCTTGGAAAAGAAGATGTTGATAGATGGTGCTTGTAGTGGGAACACAGGATCTAATACATCAGTATTAGTTAGCTGAAAGCAGTCACAAGGGTTTGGGAAAGTGATATTATTCATGAGATGATCCAAGGACAAAGAATATATGGTTCAAAACTCTCAATATGTCTTGATTTATCCTAGGTATAGTTGGTGATTCTCTTATAATGGTCAGGTAAATTTTTCTCAATAATGTATTACCCACTAGAAATATAATAGGGAGATAGAATATGGGCCACTTGGGTAGAGAAAGATGTAAGAGAAAGTAGGTCTTTAGGGTGGGAGACATGGTAGAGAAGCAGGTAGAGTAGTGGGAGGTGGAAGGGGGTTTGACTTATTGCCACCACCACCACCCATGTGTTCTGCACTAGGCTCCAAGAGTTGTTAGTTAGGAATGTAAATATCTGTAGGTTGTGGAGGCCTATAACCCTGAGGCTTATAAGATGATTCAAGGTATGATATATGTCTTATCTAATTCATCTATATCACTAATAAACATGGTTGTGAGAAACTCCTTTATTTCCACTTTTTGATGTGTGACTTAGAGATTCTGATTGAGCCCTTGGCTCGACCCTTACACTTAGAGACTCTAAATACAGGTGAATCAGCAATCACACACTTCTGATGATAGTGTGATATAATTCTTGGAAGTGATATATTATTATGGAATCTCTTTATAACATAAATGAGGCATTACGATGTCATATTAGTTATATACTATCTATCCATAGTTCATGCCCAAATTAATTATTTTAGGAGAATGATGTGGTGTATCTGTGATGATAAGATAAGGATTTCCTTCTTGGTTGATAATGGAACTTGGGTAGAGAAATATGGTCTCATGAAAAGGAGGATAAAGTATATTTCTTCTTAGTTGGCTATTTTTACCCTTGAAGTAGTGGATTTTATAGTCTTTTAGTTTCCTGCTATGGTGGTGAAGTATTTGGAAGTATTTACTAAGGATGTTCCAAGCTTATCTTCCTATAGAGAGATAGACTTCTCTATTTACATTCACATTGACACTACCCTGATATCTTCACTAGTATATCATATGGATCCCTAAAATATTCAAGAGATGAGGGTAAATTTATAGGACTTGTATAGGAAGGGCTTCGTGAGACCTAGTGTTTCCCCTGGGCATCCCCGGTGTTTTTTCTAAGAATGTGGATGGAAACTTGAAGTTTTATATTGAATATAATCATATGAACCAGGTAAACATGAAAACTAAGTATCTACTACTGATAATCAATTACCTCTTTTATTAGTTGATAGGGGAATGGTGGTTCTTAATGATTGACCTTAGATTAGTCTATCACCAGCTTCGAGTTTAGGATGATGATATACTGAATATGGAATTCAGATTTTGGTATGATCACTATGAGTACTCATTGATTTCATTTGGTGTGATGAAATCCACAATAGTGTTCATTTGACTCAATAATAATTTCTTTTATCCTTTCTTATAATTGTTTTTGGGGTCTTCATAAACAATACTCTAGCGTACTCAGTATATGAGGAGGAGCATGCGAAACACTTGAGGATGGTTCTAGACACACTCTAAGAGCACCAGATTTACGGGAAGCTCTTGAAGTTTTAGTTTTGGATTCAGGAGGTCCACTTCCTAGGACATGTCATCTAGAATAATGGTGTAGCACTGGAACCATTTAATATCAAGTAAATGTTAGCTAGGGATCCACGCAAGAGCGTGATGGAGGTGTGGATCTTCCTTGGGTTGGTAGGATACTACAGAATATTTGTTCTCGATTTCTCTAGAATATCAAAACCTTTGACTTCTTAGAGGTTCCAGTGGGATTTTCATGATCTACGGTAGATATTGACAAGTACTCTCATATTGATATTTCTAGAGGATAGTGTAGAGTGTATTGTGTTATGTGATGCTTTAGTAACTATACTTTGTTGTGTTCGTATGTAGAGGCAGGTAGTTATTTTCTATGGGTCTCAGTAGTTGATACTGCATGATCAAAACTATCAAACCATGATCTTGAGTTGGCTATGATAGTATTCACCCTGAAGATGTGGAAACACTACCTTATGGGTGATCATTTTATCATCTACTCTACCATAAGAGTCTCAATTATATATTATCTTAGAAGGATCATAACTTGATATAGATATAAGGGTTTGATTTATTCTAGTATAATGACTTTGAGAAAATCTATACTCCTAAGATGGGGAATGTGGTAGTATATTCTCTTAGTAGGAGATATTATTCATAGTTATTGACCAAGGTTTCAGAGTAGTTAGCCTCATTATAATTGTCCTTGTTAGATGATGATGGTAGAGTTTATCAACAGTCAATGGTTTTTATGCCACCACTTCTGTAGTTGGTTAGGGAGGCTCAATAGGGAGATACTTACAGTGATACCTTACATACTCAGATATCCATTGGATGTTCTCTTGATGGAATTTATGAAGGTAGCGATCACGTTATCCTTTTTAGAGGATGTATGATGGTACCAATGTCATTGTTGAATGATTTAATGAGGGAGTTTCATACATCCCCATTGGTGTTATATCCGAGTATGATGAAGATGTACTAGGACCTCTAGTGTCAGTTCTAGTGGCTAGTCATGAATAAAGATATGGTAGAGTTTGTCTCTCAATGCCTCACATTTCAGTAGGTGAAGGTTGAGCACCAAGTTCCAATAGGTTTATCTCAACCCCTTTAGGTTCTATAGTGGAAGCAAGATGAGATATATATGGAATTCGTGATAGGGTTACCAAAGACATCTATAGGATATGATGTCATCTAGGTGATCATTAAACCAACTCACCAAGTTGGCCCACTTCGAAGTTATCTGATAGTAGATTTCAGTAGAGTAGTTGGGATTCCTTTATGTACATGATATATTTTTGATCCATATATTTACCTCGATGAACATTTTAGACCATAATGCTCACTTCACTTAAAGATTATAAATAGGATTACAAGATTTATTTGGGACTCATTTGTGTTTGGCATGATGTTTCACACCCAAACTGATGTCCAGACTTAATGGACCATTCAGGTTCTATAGGACATGTTTTAGACGTTAATGTTTGACTTTTTCCATAGTTTGGAGGATAACCTACCCATGGTGGCGTTTTTTTACAACAATTTATATCATTCTACCATTGTTATGGCACCATTTGAGGCCTTTTATGCGTGAACTTAAAGGTCACCACTATGTTAGATCAATCCATGTGATTAGGAACTCGTGGGCCTATAGTTGGTGTGAGATATGACAGAGAAGGTGTAGATCATGAAGGAGTAGATGAAGACTACCAAGAGCCATCAAAATTCCTATGAGGACTGATGACAGAGGCATTTGAAGTTTGAGGAAGGATGCCTTGTGTTCCTCAAGGTCTCACCTCGAGATAGATTATGTAGATTTGGATGGGTGGTGAGTTATCTGTAAGATTAATCAGCTCTTTCTAGATACCGCATAGGATTGGAGAGGTGGGGTACATATTAGACCTACTGCTATAGTTAAAATGGGTACATGATGTCTTCTATGTGTCACAGCTGAGGAGGTACATGCATGACACATTGCATGTTATTTACTTGGTTGAACTACATATAGAGGATGGACCTACCTTTTTAGAGTACCCATTTGAGATCAAGTATTGGAAGGAGAAGATCCTACATGGGTGATTGATTCCTATGGTGCATGTTCGATGGAAGCATATTAATATTTAAGAGATCACCTAGGAGCAGGAGACCCAAATGTGAGCTCAGTACCCACACCTTTTTAGTAGTATTTTTCACTTTTAGGTATGAAAATACATAAGGTGTGGAGAATTAAACATCTCTATTTTTTCCATGTAAATATTTTTAATATGTCTAATAATATTTTTAGATCTAGTCACTGAGACAACACAAGATTTTGAGGTTTGGTGTTCCCGGTATTGATATTATAAAAATATTAAATATATTAATATCATGTGCATGTGGTTTTCTTGAAATAGTGTAATAACTCCCAAACTGAGTCTTAGATCATAAATATGATACCACTATCGATTCCATGGTGTGGGATTTACCCTAGGAATGAAATAATCTTTGTTGGCATCAGGAATTTGTAAAAAAATTGTCATAGGTTTAAATGATAAATATATGTATTTATTTATTTATCTTATTATTTGTTAATGTATTGAACTAGAAACCCTCTATAAATATACAGTTATAACACAATTTTAGAGTTATATGTATAACCCTAATATTGTGAGAGGATTCATTGGAGGAATTAGAGAACAACAAAAAAACAAGATCATGATCGAGGATCATTTCACCAATGGAGGTTGTGGATCTCACCAATGATGCCAACGTGAGCCCTTTCTTCATTGTGGATATTTCCAAACCTAAGGTTGGATGTTTTATTTATGTGGATTCATCCCATTTTTATATCCTGTTTTGAACGTAGATCAATCCCACTAACAATAATTGATTCATGCATCAATGGTTGATTTATTTTATGGTTTATTTGACTATTTGTTGGTTAATTCATTCTTCATTCTAACATAAATAGATTGAGGCTAAATCAAACAATGGTCAAGGGTCATTCCACATTTTTTTGTTTTTATTTTATCCCCCATTTCCTTACATTTTCATCATGGGAAATTTCTTTTTCATGTAGTTCAACAAGTACCTTCTATTCGATTGTTGTGCAGTTGTTATTTGGAATAACAAATCAATACCATTATTGAAGTTCTTGAACAAGGGATTGATCAAGGTATGAGGATGGAAATGGGTTATTAGAGGAGGAATGAGACCAAATTAGATTTCCTTGTTCTTACTGATTTGACATGCGACAAGGACACGGGTGATGGTGATGGTTTTCTGATTGGTTCAGACATCTCAAATCAGATATTCGATGACAAAAAGTCTTGGCTGTATGATATCCACAATCTATGGTCAATATAGGTGGATCTATAAGTTACCATAGTGTAGGCATACACATGAAGGAACTAAGGGGTTCTGTAAATATTGTATTACACTCTGTGTAATCCAAAGATACATGTCATGTGGGACCCATGGCTGTAATGCTAGGGTTTCCACGGAAAGTTAAGGATTTCACACCATGTGACACATGTCACATGTCGTATATCCCATGTTTGGAAACCCAGTGTGTACTCTGGAAGTATATGGTCATGAACACACCCAGTAACACGGGCACTGTTAGTGTACATGGGCATAGTCTGGTATTTGTACATAACTAGGTACACGGGAAAGATCACAATACCTGGGCATAACCAGGTGTACACAATAATGGGTAGAGTCACATGGACATAAAAAAATTTAGGTATGTGGTTAGAGTTACACATCATGTACCCTCTATAAACATTGTGTACTTTCTATGAGATATAATGAAAACCATTGTTTCCTCAATATAGACTAGGTTCAGTTTATTTTGGTTCCTTGGTTCATCCCTAGGATGGTACGGCATGGAATTACATCCTCGACACAGGATTTTTATCCCCTCTACAGGTTTTGATTTGGATAGAGTTTGTGGTATCCCTTCATGAGGCATGGCATGAGATGCTCTATTATATCCTTCTTAGGTGGGGTTCATGGTATCGGTATCACCATCATACATAAGGCATAAATGACCTATTTATCATATTGATTCAGTGGGGTTGGTGGTGTCCCCCAGTGGTCCTTGGTGTGATCCCCTATTTGGACAATGCGATCTTCGAAGATCAAGTGGGATCTTTCATGGAAATCCCAGATGAGCATGAACTCCCAGATGAGTTTCACCAATGGAATCATAGCTCATGGAGTGAGTACACCTGAAATGAGTGTTACTTAGAAGCCTCAAGAAAAATCATGTGGTTGGCAGTGTTAGTTCTTACCCCTTGAGACTAGTTTTCTGTTATGAGTATATCTAGGTTTTTATTATTTTTATGTCTCATATCTTGTTGACACACCTTGGGTTGATCTGACTAATTTTGATGCTTTAGGCTTAGTGATTTGGGGTGTCCTACTGGGTGTTGTTATAATCACCCATGCATGGGCTCTGCCCAAACATATCATGTATTAAGCAAATAAAGGACCTTTTGACATAATCCTGTGAAGACAGGTAGTAGGAAAAGTATAGTATTGGGTTATACAAACCAAGGTTCATATTGATGAAACATTTGATAGCATTCCAATCCGCCTGAGTAGGTCAAACTTATTTCTAGTTTTGGTGGGCCTGTATTTGGAATTTTTCACTTTCAATACTTTTTCCATACTCGGATGGTGGTATTAATATAGTCATGAATTAGTATCAATTTTATTCTTTTACATTTCATAAGTGTATGGTCTTGGAGATGTGTGTGTGTGTGTGTATAATTACATTAGGATAATTCCTCCCATTTGTGTGATATGTCTACATGACACTGGTTCCTAGCCCCTATCCTATTAAAGGTGGTATTTGGGTAGTCACAGTTGACTTATCACCAGTATAGAGGGTCTTAGTGGGTCGATTCATGATAGTTTTCACCTTGGATTTTACTTAATACCCAAGAGATAAATACCATAGGTTGATCAACATAAGTTGGGTTGAAATTCAAGATTAAATAATTCCATGGGTTTCCATGGATTCAACATGGGTGCATTGTGTGGGAATGCCTATACTGGATCCAAGGATTATTTAACATTATTCATTCTGGGATGCCTTGGATATATGCCTCATATCCCCTAACCAATTAACATGTCTCATGACTAGATATATTCATCTTAGGCTGAAGTGGGTAGAGTCAGTCGAGTATCCCACTAAGAGCACAAACTCAACAAGGTTTACTTTAATGATTTTAATTATTATATCTATACACTAATTCATTTTATATTCATAGACTATATTTTCATTAGACATCAATGATGGTGGCCTACTGAGTTTTTCTCACAGCCTTCTTGAGTTTTCGCTTGGTACCTAGGTGGATTTCATGGATTCATGAAAGGATAAAGGAAAGATTCATTTTGTGGATGATTGATACCTATCTTAGGTTGGGATCATGTGAGAAGAGGACTGAGATGGACTCAAGATGCTCATGGAGCATATTAGTTTTTGGGTCTTTTGTTTTCTTTTTCTTAGCCTTCTACTACTTTTATGATTGCTTCCATGACATGCATGACTGATATTCTACACCGTCATGACATCATCTATATATATTGTTGTTTTCCTGCTTATGTTTGATTTATTTATTATCTATATGGATTGTTTATTACTTATCTCTACTATGGTTTACTCTGATAAAGAGGGTATATTCTACCAACCATACCTCCATAAACCCTCTCTAATAATTAGCAACCTATGGCATACAGGGGTGTTCTAAAGGCCTTGTGCCCCACTGGACCAGTTTTTTATCAATAAACCAAGATGGCGATACCAAAAATTGGTATCAGATCATTTTTTCCATTTTTCTTACTATTTTGAATCAGTATATAGGAGACTAAGAAGTTTCAGAAATTATTAATAATCTTGTGCTTCGGATAACTAATCCACTTATGGGGGGAAATTATAAGTTTCCAGTGAATGGACTTATTTTGTGGAATTAATTTGTTAAAGTTTTATTATTTTCAACATTGGGTGACACACGTGTTTTGTGATGTTATGTTTTATGAAATTTATAACCCTTGTTCTAGTATGATAATGGAGCATTAGATCATACATCATTGTAGGTATGTTGGGATTTATAGGTCATTCATATGCCATACCATGTATATTTTATCACTTATACTATTTTTTGCCTACTTTATATGAATTAGTTGATATTATTATAATCTCTACATTGCTTGGTAAAAATATTGGTTATTTAAAGTTCTTGGAAAAACTAAACAGTGTTTTCCCACATAACTTGGTGATAGAGTTTTATTTAATGAATCTAAATATACAAAAAAAATCTTGAATCCTTAGTTACGTAAGATGAGAATTTGAACTATTTTCATATAAATGGAATTATAATTACAACTTATAAGTTTTATACCTATATAACTTAGGAATTTAAATTCATATAATCAAACCATTATATATAGACTTGTTAAATTTTATCTCCTTAGCGGAAAATTTGGTTATAATTAAATGGGATTCTAATTGCAACTTAAATAGTGTTGTAATATTTAACTTAGGGTTAAAAATTGTATAAATGAACCATTATGATAAATAATTTGAACATTCCATATAACCTAACCCTAGTAATGGGTATTTGGGGTTAGAGTAATCTCCTGAGTTGAACCCTTTTCTGAGTTTAGGGTATCTCTTGTAGTGAGGAATTAATCCTACTAATGCTTTCCCTATATGAAATTTCATATGCTATTGTATTTTGTTTTTAGGCATGTCCATGTAATTATATATACATTCCTTCATGATGGTCTTAGTTAGAGCACCAGGAAAGTGGTGATAATCATTTTCCTAATGTGGTGGGACCTGAACCACCAGTGGTTCCATTAATAGTGCCACCTGTGGCACCTCCTAATGTACCACCAGTCATACTTGGACTAAGCATTGATTCTCATCTTATAGAGGGTTTTATATTCCTTTTATAGTCTATAGAGGGAGATTCATAGGCTACATCAACCATTTTTAGTTTATTAGGGTGTTCTAGTAGTATAACCCACCTATTTTCTTGGGTGAAGGTTGTCCTTGAGTTATGGAGACTTGATTAGAGGCCATTCATATGATATTTTAGAATTTATATATTCCTCTAAATAGAAGAGTGAAACTTTCATCCTACATGCTTTGTAGATATTCCAAGCGATGGTGGGACATTCTTACTCAAGCATATCAGCATCAAAGCATGGTCTATATGGACTTCCAGGCTCGTTTCTTTAGTTATTTTTTCTTAAAGACTCTAAGGGATGATCAAACTAGGTAATTCATGCATCTGAATCAAGGTAATATTACTGAAATCCATTAATCATCTCATTTTACTAAGATTTAGAACTTTACACCCACTTTTGTGGGTGATGAGCTGTATAGGGCAGGATTTTATAAGGATGTACTTAGGTATACTATTCATTCTTAGGTGAATATATTTTTATTGACTATTATCTCTAAGATGGTGAACCAAACCCTTATATCTGAGAAAAATATGATGGGTGATGAAAGTATGGGTATGGGTGGTTTAGTTGGTAGGTAAGAAATTGGATCATCTAGTGGTATGAATCGTCATTATGTGCCATCTCTTCAGGGAGGTTTCAGTTAGGATGTGTACGCTAGAAATTATGTGGTATGTCACTAATATAGTAGGCATGGTCACATGAATCCTTAGTTTGATAGGGACCTAGTGGAGTGATGAGCTTGTAATAAAATGGTCCATATCCAGATATTCTATAGGACCTTTCCATCGATACCTAGTGAGAGAGGATATGCACTAGTCCAAAGTTATATAGTGGGTTTTATAACCATTCAGGACAAGAAGGTGGTCAATGGGAAGCCAAACATAGGATGTTCAATGCTAGTAGAGTGGAGTTACTTAGAGAGTTCAGGTTTTAGTTTCGGTTTGTGGATCTGTCTAGTTACATTTAGTGAGGAATACACCTATTGATCATATCCCTAGGTCATCTATAGTGTGAGGTATGATCTTAGTGGCCTTGAATTTATTTTTTTACTTGTTTGACACATGTTCTTTGCACTCATTAAAATATCCTACTTCGATGGGAAGAATGAGTTCAGAGATTGAATATCAATACAGGGCAATTCCCCTTGACACATATCCAAATATCCAGTCATAGGTTATTAAGAATTATAATGATTTTTCCCTCAAGATAGGTTACTACCATTTTTTATGGGACCTTTTTCATCCTTTAAAAGATAGGCTTCGACATGATTCTTAGGATGGATTGGATGTTACCCTTTCGATGTCATATAGATTATTATCTCTAATAGATATCCTTCTCATCACCTGAGGGTGTATAATTTGTTCACAAGGGAGAATTGGATGTCAAGGTAGTTCATACTAGACATGAGAATAATGGGATAGGCGTAGTCTAATCCTAGATTTCCAGCCTCTTACTCGATGATCGGAGATTATGACATGTTGTCTTCCCTCAAGTGGTAAACCATTTCAATGATGTATTTCCGAATGAATTTCCTGGGTTACCTACTAAGACATAGGTTGAAATTACTATTTAGTTTGTGCCTAGAGTAGAACTGGTTTCCATTCCTCTATACAGGATAGATTCTATTGAGCTCTAGGAACTTAAGAGGTGGTTAAAAGACCTAGAATCTAAGGGGTTAATTTTACTCAATACATATACTTGGGGTTCAATAGTAATTTTCACTAAGAAGGTGGATAGAACTTTATAGTTATGTGTTAATTACCAGTGGTTGAATCAGATTATAGTTAAACAGTGGTACCCACTTCCTCATATTGATTATCTCTTAGACTAACTCTAGGGTATTGAGGTCTTATCAAAGATTCATTTGAGATTAGCTTATCATCAAGTGAGAGTTAATCCCTCGTACATACCATGTATTGCATTCCAAAGCATGTATGGGTTATATGAATATTTGGTAATGTTGTTCGCTCTAAAAAATGCACTTGATGTATTTATAGCCTTAATGAATCAAGTCTCCACCCATTTTTGGATGCCTTATTGGTCATTTTTAATGATGATATCTTGGTGTACCCCCAGTCATAGTAGGATTAGATGTGGTGTCTAGAGGTCATTTTGATTACTCTTTGGGACTATTGAATTTATGATAAACTATCAAAGTGTAGATTTTGGATTAATAAAGTTCACTTTTTGGGTCACATCATATTGAAAGCATGGGTATCATTGGATCCAAGGAAGATGAGTGTAGTTTTTTATTGGGATCATCCAAATAATGTTTTTGATATTTGGAAATTTTTGGGATTAATCACATACTGTCAAAAATTCATCTGAAATGTATTTTCAAGAGTTAAAAGGTAGGTTGGAATCAATGTCAGTCCTAATTTTTTATTAGCCTGGTAGAGGGTACATAGTTTATTATGATTCATTAAGTATCAGGATACGAGATGTATTGATGTAATGGGAGAGATTTGTGGTGTATGGGTCTCAATAGTTAAGGCCTCATGGACACAAATACCCAAAACATGACCTTAAATTTCTATTTTTTTTCAAGATATTCATTTCTGAAGACATTATCTTGTAGGGGATTGGTTCATGGTATATACAAACCATAAGATCCCAAAGTATATATTTTATTAGTGGGACATGAACATTAGGGAGTGGAGGAGGGTTGAATATCTTTAGCCTTTTGACTTTGATATCACATATAAATTAGGAAAAAATTATGTTTTTATTAATGATTTGATATAAAATAATTAATCTCTAGTGGTTCAAGAAGCTATTGGTGAATATAATTTAATGGATCTATTTGAAAAAATGAATCTTGGTGTTAAATAATGTCTGGTGAAACCTTTTATCATGGATTTATCAGTGGTACCATCACTTCTTAATTGAATAAAGAGGAAGAAACTTTATAATCTAGAAATCTTGGCCTTAAGGAACAGTATATATAGTGAGGATCCACCGCCTGGTTGGGTTATTGATGAGGGTGATATTTTTCATATCCATGGGTGTGTTTGGATTTCTATAGGTATATGAGAGAAACTGATATGAGAATATCATTCTTCTAATTGTTTAGTTAATCATATATTATCAAAGATGTATCTTGATTTATACCACCTATATTGGTGGCTTGTGATGAAAAAGGAAATAATGGGATTTTTCACTCAATGTTCCAACTATCATTAGGTGAAAGAAAAACACTAGTGGTCTGCTAGACTTTTGTATCCATTACCCATCCTAGAATTGAAATGGGATATATCACTATAGATTTCATGGTGGTGTTACTTATGTCACCTTGAGGAAGTGATGTCATATGGGTGATTGTGGATAGATGAATGAAGGTCACCCATTTCTAACATATCTGGGAGACCTTCTTATTGGATGATCTTGGGAAATTATATATCCAAGAATTCATATGTCTTCATAGAATTCCATGTCCCATAATATCATATAGGGATTTTCATTTTACATTAAGGTTTTTGTAGGGGATGTAGATGCTCTTAGTTCACAAGTACTCTTGAATACAGCATATCCCCCTCAAACCAACGTCTAGTCCAAGAAAACTATATAGGTACTAAAGGACATGTTTCATTCATATATCCTAGATTTTGGAGGATCATAAGAGAAACACTTTCCTCTTTATTATTTATCCTATAATAATATATTCTAAAAAATAATTCATATGGATCCTTATGAGAATATCTACGGTAGTTCATTTTATTCACCTCTATGATGGTTAGAGGCAAGGGAGGTAGCACTTCTGGGACAAAGTATCATTTAGGAGAAATCAGAGCATGTGAAACTGGTCATGAAATTTATGGAAACATCCCAGTCTATAAAGAATTAATATGTTGATTATAATCACTAGTATATAGTGTTTGAGATGGGGAATCAGGTATTCTTATATGTTTTACCTAGATTGGGTCGTCAACGGATTCAAAAGAAGATAAATCTAGAACCTAGATTCATAAGGCTCTTTATAATCCTAGAGAGGGTCAAATTGGCAGCTTATCACTTAGTTATTCCTTAGAGATACAAGGTTATACATGATGCCTTCCATATATCTCATATCCTCCATTATTATACTGACATCCCAGAATTTTTTTCTCTCAAGGAAGTTGAATTGGAGGTCGATTCTAACTTTAAGGAGTATCTATTTCTTATCATCGATCATAGAAAAAAGAATCTACAAGGTATAATGATTCCTCTAGTTTAGGTGTTATAGAAATAAGGCCATATTCAAGGGGAATCATGGTAACGGGAGTCTGGTATACAAATCAATGGCCTAAGTTATTCTTTGATGAATCTCAACAACCCTCATAAGTATAACTAGAGGATGAGTTGTCTTAAGGAGAGGAGGTTATAATATCATGGTTATTCAACAAGGTATAAACCCTTTTATTTTCTATAATGAACCCTTGTTTTAGTTGTTTTTGAAGTTTCTAGTGAGACCCACCATCCAGTTGGTAGGATTTGGCTAGATTGTTTTTAAAGAGGTTTATTTTGGTCATGTTACCCATACAGCCTCTCCTTAACCCTCTAACTTGGTTTTCCCATTATTTCGCCCTCGTAATAGCATGGTGGAGAACCCCAATTTTATTTCTTCCTTTCTGAGTGATCTACCTTAAATATTTAGATTTTGGGCTTCTTTTTATCACGTTGGATATCTTGAGGTAAGTTTTTCACTCCTCTTACTTACTTTCTTCAATATCTTCATTGTCTTCAGTGTTTTCTCTATGAAATCTAATATAACCTATTTTTAGAAATTTTTTATTGTTCTTCATTTTCTCTAAATCCAACTCAAATATGATGTTAATACCAGAAAATAAGTATTTCATGGTCCCTGGGTAGGTGGTCTATATTATTTTCTCTAAAAGTATCATTGTTTATAAAATTTATCATACTTCCATAAGCCAAACTTTTTGAAAATTGACCTTATAATTTATATTCCTTATATTTTCCACCTAAGACCCAACATAGACTTACTATAGGCCTCTTAAATACCTTTAATGATTTAAAACCTCAACCCAAACAACCCCTTATGGTGTGTTTTTTCTAACACCCATGACAACCATACTTTAATTATAACCAAAACACCCCTTAGGGTGTGTTCGGTTGGGAGTTTAGGAAAAACCCCAAATGTATCTATTATGTAATAAAATTCCCCCTTAGTTTGTGTTTGGAATTTAAATTAAAGATAGAATATTAAAGATGGGCCTTTTGGTATGTATTGGGTTTCTAAAACATGGTTAATCTAATTAGGGTTTCTTAAATAAATTCTAGATCCTAAACACCTTTATTTTTTAAAATTTTAAGAGGAACAGTTTAATTAAAATTTGAATTTATTTGGATATCACATGGAAACCCTTGGGAGGAACCTCCATTGTTGTGATTAGTTTTGATAAAATATTGACATGGATACTTTATTTATAACTCATGACTTAATTATTCATAGATTCATTAAATACTAATTATGGATCTTGGACACACCATCAAAGGCGTGACATGCCCCAAGAAAGCCTTGGATTCTCTCTTTGTAATTCCATGATTGAACTCATAATATTCCACTAGATTCATTAATGTGAATCAAAAGTGGTAAATCAAACATGTATTTGGTCAATGTATAACTCTCATGAATTCCATAGATAGTCATCATGGATTCATCAGAATCTCCAAAAAAAACTAGAACTCTCAAGATAACTTTCTAGGTTTGGCTTTATATCCTCGGACATGGAATGCCTTAGGCCATTCCCTTGTATTTCAATCGATACCTACCCAAAATACAAGGATATATTTCTTTGGTTCTATTAGAAACTTTTAGGATTATAATTCCAAGGGTTAATACCTTGTATTCCACTCAAGTACCAAGATTTAAATACCACAGGTTGTTTATTGTAAGTTGGTTGGAAAACAATGATTAAATAATTACATGGGTCCCTATAGATTAAACACAGGTACATTGTGTAGGAATTCTAAGACCAATTCTAAGTATTCCTTAACATTATTCATTCTAGGAGGTCATGGATATATTCCTTGGGTCCCCAAACTAATTATAAAGTTACATGATTAGCTTAGACTGAAGCAAGTAAGATCAACTAGGTCTCCCACTAGGAACCCAAGATCGACATGGTTTCCTTTAATTTACTTTTTTTAATTTTTATATCTGTATACTATTAAATTTTATATTCATATACTATATTTATATTAGACACCATTGGTTGTGGCCTAATGAGTTATACACTCACCCTATTCGAGTCTCCTCTTAGTACCTAGGCAAATTTCATGGATATTGGAAAGGATAAAGGAAAGATCTCTATCGTGGATGCTTGATGTATATCTTAGGTTGGGATCATTAGAGTAGAGTATTGATATAGACTCAAGATTCTCATAGAGATTATAAGTTTTTTTTATTTTGTTTTGTTTTTCTTAGCATTTTACTGCTTCTATGATTACTTCCATGACATCTTTGACTTATATTCAGCACCACCATGATATCATCAATATATAGTGTTGTTTTTCTGCTTATGTGTGATTTGTTTATTATTTGGATGGATTGTTTAGTCTCTATTTCTACTATTATTCACTCTAATAAATAAAGTATAGTCTCTCCTCCATACCACCATACACCCTCATTTCTAGTCTGCAGCCTCTAGCATATAGAGAGTCCTTCTTAAGGCCTTATATCCCATTAGACTAGTTACTTATCGATGAACTGGTTTAGGGAAATCACAATAGGGTAAAAATTTAATTTATTCATATTATCATAACATTTTCAAAGATAATAACAGAATGAATAACATAATTAGAACAAGCCTTATGGAGTACTCTAGTCTCACCAAGTCATTAACATACCCAATAATATTTAGTAAATGAGTACATACCAAAATTCCTTAGGTGATATTAAATCAAATTCATTTGAAACCTTAATTTAATCATTCTATGATTCACTTAAGAATCTATATTTACTTATTGAAAAACTTCGGTGGTTTTTTCCTTTAAAAAGTAGCTTCTCTAACACATATAATTTTTTATCTTACTTAAGTACTTTTCTTAAGTTGCAAATCATTAAGTTCTTCTTACATTAATCTTCTATTTTAAAGGATTGATATCAAATTCAAGTTTGATGATGATTATTCCATTTATCTATAACAAAATATTTTATCAAATTAGTATCATGTTTTGAAAACATTTAATGAAGGCTTTTATAAAATGTGCTCCTACTAAAATGATGACCCCTTTTGAGCTCATGATATCCATTAGTGGGAAAAGATCCATATTTTTCTAAGAATTGAGTCTAATTTGGAATTTCTCTTTCCACTTAGTTATTTAGTAAGGTAATATTCCTAATCATATCATATATGAATCTTGGATAGTTTAAAGAACAACTCATTATCCAATCCATTATATGGATAAAATCAATAATATTACTCTGGTAACCTAATCCTATTAGGGTCTCTTAGATAAGTGTAACCCATATAAAATAATAATAATGAGCACATAATCCTATTAGAGTCCCCTATTACTTTCTTTTATTACAAAATATATTTCAGGGGAACCTAGATTTAGCTTGACCTTCCCAGTTAGATAATTAAGTTCATGACATGTGTTTTTTTGGAAGGAATATAATACTTATTATATTAATAGGATTTAATATCACCATATTATCTCATGTATTAGTTTTTTTATATATTATTAAAATTATTTAGTTTGGAATAATATTCCTTCTACTAAATCAATATGTTTACACTATATTGATGTGTAACTCTTCACACAACTCACAACTTGCGTTACTGACCCAAATTAAAAGTTCATTGCATTTATACATTCCCAAATAAAATCTATGCATATGGTATATAAAACATTTTCATGTAAAGTCCTTCAATTATTTGAAATCAACAATCTCTATGTTAGTAATATTGGAGCCACAAATAATCAACCCTCTCTTTTCTAGGAAAGGCATAAACCTATGGACCAGTGAGCTATCCAAGATAGAGTACATATACACAGGGATATGTTAAACATGAGATACCTCAATTGAATCATAATTATAATACCTAATAATTATAAATTATAATAAAATAATTAATTCAATCTCATAACTCAATACAATCCAAAGTCAAGGTAGAAGAAAACTAAATCCATTATCAAACCTAGCATGTAACTCCTTAGATTCATGTATGATAATCTCTAGAAGTAGTTTAACAACTTTAAACTAAAGAATACATCACTATTAATTATGTATAAATTACATCAATTAATAATTAAAAGAATAAATTTTAAATAATTAAAAATTTCACATATTTAAGCATGAGATAAATATTTATGAACAATTCAAATATAAATTTAATCATAAATAATTTATAATATAAGATAACCTTATAAAAATTCCATAATTTCACAAATATAATCACTTTATATTTATTCCCATAATTAAAACTTTCATATTTTCATTATATTAAATTTATTGTAAATATATGATATTAAATGAAATAGAAACATTTTATATTATAATTTCTATTATGTAAACTATTTATATAATCCAAATATCACATATTGATTACTATTTAAATCTTGATAAAATCAATCATATTTTTTATGTAGTTTAGATAATTTCTCAAATAAGGCCTTTATATGAATATTTAAAATAAAATATTATTATTAATTCATAATATTAAATATAAATATTTTATATTTAATACTTATTTTTTAATTTATAAACATTCTATAATTTTTCTTATAATTTCAAATTATTTTTTTATAAATTATAATAAATTTCACACCCTAAACTTCACTTTCCTCGTTATTTTATGTATTTATTAATTTTTATCCTTTTCCTTGGGTTCTAGGTTGAAATTCCTTAAATTTTTTCAAACTTTAAAGTTGTAGTGTAAGTCAAACAGTTAGCACATGATTAGTACTAATAGTGTGGCCTAACCATAAAAAACTTACAGCTTGTTGCAAAGGCGTTTGAATGTTTGGAACAAGGTTTGTCTAACCATGTGTCCCAAACTATCTGGTTTCATAGGTTTTTTTAGCAAAGGGAACATGGTTGGCATGCGGTTTGGAAAACTAAGTGACAAAACTATGAGACATGCCTGTGATTTTAAAAATTTATGAAAATACCAACTTTCCCTCCTCAATTTTAATCACCCCCACCCTATTCTTCTCCCCATTCACATATAACTTGATTATGGATCCCTAGGTATAACCTGTCGGGATCCAACCCACCGGGGGCCTCTCAGCCGGCAGAAGGTCGGGCTACAATAAGCCCAAGCCCGCCTCTATAGGCCAGGGGCTGGCAACAAGCACTGAAAGGAATAACTAAAATGGGATTCCTTTTCCTAATGTACTAGTATACTCACACTCAACCATACCCATATAAAATATTAGAGTAATAATAATAAAAGACTATAACATCTATAGTAAAAGACATGCATGTAATAACCTCTAGGGAATAAAAAATAGTATAACAACATAATATGAAAAGTAAAGGGAAAAATACAT
This sequence comes from Viscum album, assembly GCA_963277665.1. NCBI lineage: Eukaryota > Viridiplantae > Streptophyta > Magnoliopsida > Santalales > Viscaceae > Viscum > Viscum album. Next base: position 1,231,006,995 of record OY728135.1, on the reverse strand, counting down.
TCATAATCATAAAATATGTCCCAAAATGAAAAAAAATAGGTAAAACAAATACTAAGAGTGCCTATATCCAAATATCTAAGCCATGACCACTGTATACGGTCAAATACATCCAAGTATCTCTATTCTCCTCTAAAATCATCATTGACCTATATGTTGTTTGTATAAGACACAACACATAAAGGCATCGCCCATATAGGGGTGATTATATATATATATAGTAGGACACCCTAAAAACTGAAGAGAGAGTGGTATAAGACATGATAGAAGTAGTCATCTCAACCTAGAAAAGGTGTGTCAATCAGTATATGAGACTACAACCAAAACAAAAGAAGCCAGATATGCTCAACAAGAAACCCAAATGAGAGAGAAAGGGTGTCTCTATATCTATAGCCTAGCTAATAAAAATGAGTCTACCAAAAGTTCTAAGAGTCTATCACTGATGCCCAACATCTCACATGTCGGGCCTAAGAAGTAACCATGTAGATGACCCACACCACGCTGGTATGGTACACAGTTGAGGGGGAACAATCTCTAAGTATAGGACCCACGCCCTAGTACGTCAGGAGGGTACCACTCAATAGATATAGGACCCAATCCCTAGTCCATCAGGGGGGTATGTCTCAATAGATAGTGGACCCATGTCCTAGTTCATTAGGGGGTACCACTTGGTAGGTAGATAGAGGACCCATGCCCTAGTGCATAAGGGGGTACCACTCAGTATTTATAGGCCCCATGTCCAAGTTCATTAGGGGTATCACTCAGTAGATGAATATAGGATGCATTCCCTAGTGGGTAAGAGGGGTACCAATTAGTAGGTAGAGGACCCATGCCCTAATCTGTCAGGGGTACCACTCTCTGATGATCCTGCTCAATCACCATCATCATCGAGCATCGCCTAAAAATAATCATGATTAAAACCTCACCTGTTGTATCAAAAATTCCATTGTGAAGTCCACTATTGCATTTGATAAGGTAAAACACTTAGGATAGGCTACTCATAGGTAAACATTAGATTTAAAATGAAGGATATATGAGAGAAAGAAGTTCTGGAGGGAAAAACTCGGCTTTTATAGGGGATCCACATGATGTGTAATCCCACCTCATACTAAGCCATACATGGGAATTGGGCCATTCCAGTGTACCCCTAGGCTTGCCTATGTACTCCCATAGTACATAGTATAACTGGTCGAAAGCCTGATGAACACACAAGGCTCAACATCGGTCCAAAGTAGAAATATTTAAAACCTCTGAAAAGTCATCATAAACAGCCATGAATAGTGAAATGGATCACACCATTATTAACCTCATATAAAAAAATAGAGATAGGCTATTCACTTTCCTGAATCTGAAACTCACTGAAAAAAAAACACATTTCATAGCATCATGCTCAAACGGTGTTTCGTGGGCCTGAGGCATAAGTCTGAATTAAATACATGATATTGGTCCCAAAACATTTACCTTAATTTTAGGGTTTTGATTCCACTAATAGTTCATCATTCCAACATCGTATAAATAATTTATGTTATATACTATATTTCATAATAATAATAATAATAATAATATTATTATTATTATTATTATTATTATTATTATTATTGGTTTCACCGTAGACTCGAGCCACAAGTCAAAAAAAAAAGGTATCCAATATTGGTTTTGAATTGACTGCCTCATCATCAGGGTCATGATTTCATGTACTATTCATCAATCTGATACTTCAGGGATAAGTTATGTCTGAATCAAGATTTATATAACAAAAATAATAATATTAATATATTTTATTATTATTATTATTATTATTTTATAAACTGTACTCAAACTTCACATTGGCTTCTCTTCACACACACCCATATGTCCCATGATTCCTCCTTGGGGACTTTTGTCTCTCTCTTTTTGTAAATAAAAAAACATATTAATTTATTTAAAATAAATAATGAAAAAAAAACTAATTCCCCCTTTTGAGTGAGGGGGTCGCAATTATAGGGAGCTGATGCCTCCCCTTATTCAATTATATACCCCCTGATTATTTGTATTAAAGGTATCATATTCTTATTATTATTTTTATTATTAAAAATTTGTCATTTTTAAAAAATAATAATAATACAACATCAATATTATTAAAAATAATAATAATAACACAACATTATTATTATTAAAAATAATAATAATAATAATACAACTCTCATTAGTCACGTACAAATCTAGCTTTGACCATCCTCCACACTGGGTAGCATCCCTTTCACCTTCGCGTCACCATCACATCCATGCAGATCATCCTTCACCATGATACCCCATGCATGGACTTCACTTGGAACTGATCTCGTCACACCACATGTTATAGGTGTGCATCAACCGAGAAAATGGGGATTCCCAATCTGATCTCACACCACCTCCATTCAACTGTCATCCTCGATCGCAACCCCATACCTTTGGTACCAATCTGATCCATTCAAAAAACCACATACCACTCGTTCATTAATCCATCCACAAACCATCAATCCATGTTTCGTTCATGCAACCACAAAGAATTTGGGAGTTCGTTCGTGCTTGAACCCACATCAGCAAAGTAGAACTATGGCCCCATTGGCCAACGGTGAATAACACAGGGGAAAAGAACAAGAAAAAATTGAACCATCATTGACCAACCCTTCTTAACCAACAATTAAATAAATGAATAGATAACATGTTCAACAAGGGAAAATTATACTAGATCTATATAATCAATAAATTGAGGGGATCATGTGAATAACAATTATTGCAGATCAAAAGACCATTAAATATAGGATTAATCATTTAATAAAAAGGGTGAAAACCAAAAATAAAAATACCTTCCTCTATTATGGATCAATTTTTGTTAAAAAACATATCCTCTGGTGATGAAGGTGATGATCATGTTGTGTTCATCATTCATCTCATGATTATCCTTGATTTGATCGTCGTTCATCGTTCGATGTCAATCCACTAATGAAGAACACTATCCTACTCCACTTATATATAAAAAGGGTTATGAGGGTGACCCTAAAAAATCCATTATAAGATGGTATTTATAAATGATTTTAATTAGGTCATTTAATAAAACAAATAAATAAATAAATTTTTTTATTTTAATTAAACATATATTCCAACAGCTGCCTCATATGAACGTCCCACGTCGACCAAAATTAGGTTATTCCTAGGGTAAAACCCACATTTTGGACTCGACCATGGTCTCAGATTTCTAATCCAAGACTCAGTTTGGTAGTTATTTAAATTTTTAGGAAAACTACATGTTTATAATATATATTATATTTAATATTTTTATAAAATTAATTTTGGGCTCACCGAGCTGGGGAATCACACATCGTCTTAGAGATTGGCTCTGAAAATATTACTAGGAGTATTCTAAATTCTTCCATGGAAAAAACATAATCTCTGCATAGCCTCCCTCACCTCCCTCGTTTATTTTATGGCCCTTATTCTTCCATTTTTACCAAGTTCTTCAATGTTTGGCCTCTCTTCTCTCTCTTTTCTTCTTTCTTTATTATTTATTCATTATTATATTATTATGGGTTTACATTTTTCAAACCATTGGTTGGTTTTTTTTTAATCCCTTTTGGTTTTTATCCAGAGGGTGTGTGGATCCCTCCTTAGGCCTTCCTTTCATTAATTTCAAGGGTTTTTCTCTATCTGCGCTTCACCTTGGTAGATATTTCCATGCCTTTCATTTTTCTTTAGTATCTATATGATTCTTTTATTTTAAAATGTATTTTATTTAAAATTATATTTTTCATGTGTTAAGACTAATTTTTTTTTTGTATTTATTTTCAAAGTGTGTTAATATATGAAGAAGAAAAAAAGAGTGAGTTGTTGTCATCAATGTTTAAATGAAGAAGAGTGAGGATACCACTTGAAGTTTATTTGTAAAATCTATTCTCATGTAAATGAGATTTAAAGATATGGAAATTATTTTTAATAAAACTTGGATTAAGTGAAAATGTAATTAGAGAATGTTTGAGAATATTTGAGTTGAAATTTTGACCCACATAAAGGTAATCTATGATTTTTATAGGTTGTGGAAGGGTAAAGCTACTCATAAGTAAAGGTGATATAGAGTTCCCTCAATATATATATGGGTTCTATGTTAATTGTAATCTACATAAGGGTAGACTATTTTTTTTGTAAAGTTATGTTGATACCTAAGAAAAGTTACTATAAAGATTAGTTGGTTATGTATGGGTAATTAGGAAAATGCAGAACTATATAAAGGTTGTTCACACTGTGTGTAAAAGTAAAGTTATATTTTGACTGGATATGTAAAGTTCATTACACCTTGTGTGTAGATAATATTCTACTCACATAAAGGTATCACTACAATATCAGTTTCTATATAAAAGTAAAATATTTTAGGAAAAATTCAAAATTATATTTTGAATAAATGATGAGAAATATTAGAATGAAAATTCTAAATTATTGGTAGTAGAGTATGATGATGAAAATTACAATATTTAAAGTTGAATATATAATGTTGATTTATATATGATCCTAATAGAAGAATGAGTTAATTAAATAAAGAATAATAAATGAATGTTTTCATGCTGAATCAAAGTGGATTAAAATAGATGATCATGACTTACAGTTCATCATATCGCACAAATGATCTATCGACTACATAACAACATGAAAAATCTAGTGTTCAAAGTGTAATGGAGGAAGGATCATATGGTTGATAACATGATCATGTGTGAAAGAGTTTGATAAATTATGATAAGAGTAATCTGTATTTTCCACGATCATGTTCAGAAAGGCGGATAAAAAAATGGAAGAAGTTCTGGGTATTAAAAGAAGACAGTTTCCTTTGGAATATCTTGGAGCTCCCTTATCTCTGGGCAGATTGAGAATTAGACACTATGAAGGGATTTTTAATAACATTATCAGTAAGATCAACAATTTGGAAGAACCGTTTTCTATCTTTTGGTGGTCGTATTACCCTGGTTAATTGTGTTCTATCTTCAATCCCTATGCACATTATTTCATATCTCAAAGTTCCTAATACGGTTTTGAGAAATATTGAATGAAATTTGACATCTTTTATCTGGGATTCTCGTGGGGAAGTAAGATACCACTGGGAGTCTTGGAAAAAATGGATAGGCCAGTGAACAATGGGGGTATTAATATCCGCAGTGTGGAAGGCTCTATGCACTATCTTTAAGCTAAGTTGGTCTGGGAAGTCCCTGAAGGTGATACCTTATGGAGTAAGTTTATTATAATGAAATATGGGAACAACCTGAATGTTCTGAGGGGTAATATCTATTGGCTATAGAGGTTGATTTGTGAGAACATTCCGACTCTCAATCTGCATTCCTGGTGGATCGTGGAAAGTGGTGATATCATTTTTTTGTATAGTAATTGGTCAGGTTCAATCATCGGATTTCCTGCTTGTCCTACGCCTAATCTAAATTTTTCCCAAGCAATTCTTTACCCATATTTCATTCATTCCATTCTTAATCGGCAGCAACAAGAAATTTTTGACAACATTGATCTCACTTTAAGTGTTGATCGTCTGGTTTTTACAAACTCTCTCGCGGGGGTCTTTTCGGCTAAGAGTTATGGAATGAGTCAGACTACTTTAAATGGTGACAATAATGTTATTAATGCATATTGGTGTACAGAGTTTCCTATCAAATACAATTTCCTTCTGTGGAGGATTTATAACAAATGTATTCTGATGGATGACCTGGTCTGTAGGAGGGGTGTTCAGATTGTGTCGAAATGATGATGTTGCAGGTCCGCAAGTTTTAAAATGGCGGAGCATTTATTTTTTGTGGGTGAATGGGCTACAACAGTGTGGAGATTCCTGGGTAGTATCATAGGTATTGATATTCATCATGAAGTTGGTTTCGATTTCCTGCTTAACGACTATCTCGGTGTTGGCTTAAATGAGCATGAGCGAAAGGCCCGGTCTGTGCTAATAGCTATGGGTTGCTGGACTTTATGGAGTTCTAGGAATAAAGACCTCCATGAAGGTAATAAAAGCTCATTTCTTTCCATGAAGGTCTGGTTCAAATGTATGTTAGTGGATTTGGGATCACTGATAAAGAAAGGGAACGAAAGTAAAATCCTGAAAATGTTTAGCACTGCTTCTAGAAGATCTTCTTCTACTCAGGAAGTTCATGGTAGATGGAAGCATGGAAAATGGGTAAGTTAGAACCCACCTAATAGTGGATATAAGCTAAATTTTGATGGATCGTGCGCTCTTGGTGTGATGCGTGGAGGGGGAGTCATCCGAGATAACAACGGTTCTGTTATCACTGCTTTCAGCAGCTTCTTCGGTCAAGGAGACTCTATCAGAGCAGAGGCTAAGGCTCTTCTTGAAGGGCTAGAAATCTGCAGGGGCTTCAATTTATCTCTATCCTTGATTGAAATAGATTCTACAGTGATTTATAATTCTATATAGTTCAAGACAAAGACCCCATGTTCTATTGATTATTACATTCAAAGGTGTATCTGATACATTCCTAATGGTGTGGTTGTCCAACATACATGGCATGAAGGCAATAAAGTGGAAGATTTTTTAGCCTCCAATGGTGATCAAAATGATCCTCAGATTATTTTCTATAATATGGGAAGTCTCCCTTCAGAATTTTTTGATATTGTTCAGGAAGATGCTCTTGGTTTTCACTATTTTATACCTCCCTAGTTCCCTTGCTTTCATAATTCTTGTTGTTGTTTTTTTGTGACCTTGCTCCCACATTTTCATTAAATAAAAATTGTTGTTGTTGTTGTTATGAAGTATATTTTATATATGAGAATATATAAGAAAAAATTTTATTTTTATGAGAACTCAATGCTGATAATAAAGGTTCCATGACTATGTGGTGCTACTTCATATTCATGCAGATCAAAATATTACCAGAGAAGTGAATCTTGTGGGAAAAATCAAAATAGATATTTTACTACATGATGTTTATATATATCATGAAGAGAGAAAAAGGAATAGGTTTGGGTATTTATCTAAGTTTTCATAAAAATTTTAATGATAATAAGACCTAGGTGTTTCCATATTATGGGAATTTAAAATTCTGAGTCTATAAGTCAAAATATAAAAATAGATATTGAGATTTTTTGAATGAGTGGGACTATAAGAATTGTTGAAGTCTGAGAATTATGAAAACATAAGTTAGAGTCTAAAAAAATAAAAAGGAAACATGTGAAATTGAGAATATCCAATGTATAGAGGTATAATGAACAAATATTTCAGAAAATTTTTGAATTTTGTGTTTTGGAAACTATGATAATAATATAGTTTGATAGTATCAATACTTTAGGAAAAGGAATAATAATTAATGATAAATGATTTGAGGAGATTAAATATGTGAGATTTAGGGGAATTATAATTTCAATGGTTGAGAATTATATTCACATATAGTGAATATAATTATAAGTATAATAAAATAGAATAAGTTTATATTGACTAAATAGGAATAAAATAAATATTTAGGAAGTCAAAAGAAAAAAAAATAAGGTCAGATATATGATTCATGATCTATTTAAAACCTTAAAGTATCAAACAAAGAAGAAATTGGGAACTATTGTTGTATGCATAATTCATATTGTACACTAAAGAAGAGAAATATAGTGTGTCCTAGTGTTATTCCTTTGTAGTGAAGAAGAATAAGAATAAGAGGAGAGAGAAAAAAGATATTGAAGTGACATACATCTATTGACCATACACTTTATGGAGTTCTGAGAAATCCATCCTAAAATACTCTACTATAGAAGTATGAAGAAAGGTGATTCAGCATTGTAGACTACTGAATATTGAGGAAGCCTATCTGAATTCTACAAGTGAGAAAATAAAATCATTCATACAGTATAATAGGGACTCGATCCAACACCGGTGATCTTTATTCAAGGTAGTACAAGACTATTGGCACCAAAAAGTTATTCAACAAGATATTCCAAATGCTCCAATAAATTATTCAAGAGTGTATACCATTTAGAAATATTCTCTTTGACTGTTCATGTATCCTGAATGGAGTTACGGATTATTATTTATAGGCATTCGAAGTTGGGTAGGAAAACCGGTTCACGGAGCCCATTCACACAGCTCCCTCCGTAATCGTGAAGTAGCATGATAGAAGCCTATGTGAGTCTGAGAAAAATGATTGGAGCCTCTTTGATCACTATGAAGGTTGTAAAAGAAGCCTTCATGAGTCTTAGGAACTTGAATGGAGCCTTCTCAATCACCGAAAAGGCCATGATGGAAGACTCTTTGAGTTTGAGGAACTTGACTACAGCCTCTATGAGAGCTGAAAAGTCCATGATGGTACCCTCTACAAGTCTAAGAAACTTGATGAACTTGACGGATCTTCCTCTGATTGTAAATCCCCATTTTCTTCATGGTGAACTTCTGGGCATCGCAAGACCCCCTTTCCTATAAATACCCCCCTTATACCTTCATTTGAAGGTGAGACTGTGCTGGGTCACACCCTTGCGCTCTCGATTCATGGAGATCATGTGCTCCACGAACACCCTCTTCTATGGAGCCCTCATGCTCTTCCAAATATCCTTCCTTCTTTTCTTGATATCCTCCACCCCAAATGGAGATTCCCTTCATGAATTACTACACGCTTCTCAAAGTAAGAAGGCACTTGAGGCTTTGCGAAGCATGCAACCTTCATGAGGCACTCCCCCTATGAATCAAGGCATGCTCTATGAGACCATGAGCTCCATGAATCCCCATGCTTTGTGAGACCCTAATCTCCACAAATCCCCATGCTCTATGAGACCCTAATCTCCGTGAATCTACTTTTTGAATCTATATCCTTCACAAATCTCCTTCCTTCATGTCCACCGGTCTATACCATAGGGGTTTCCCCCCCCCCACACCCCCACTCAGAATTAGTGTCAGGTTTCACTTCTGACCCTCCAGGTCGGTACCTTCACTACCATCATCGATTAACATGAAAAATGGAGAGCCACACCCTAAACTTTTTCAGTTGGGATGTCAATATTTTCCATTGTTCTCTTATGTTCACCCATCTTCTACCTATGGAATACCATGATTTGAGATACTCCTCCACACTCCATGAAATACCTTTAGTTGACATACTCCTCTTAGTACCTTTCACATGTCATGAGTTGAGATTCTCATATTCAATTCCCTAAGTACCTTAAGTCAAACCATTCCTCAATCAACTCCTCAAACCTCATCACCCAGATTCTATGATGGGTTTATCTAGAAAGGGATGATCTTGCATAAATCCCAACACCAGCCATTTCTAGGCACCTTATTACTAATAGTCCTCTCTACATAAATATAAACTATAGTTCACCTTATATGAAAAACTTAGTATGCCTCCTATTCTGAAAAAGACACTCCTTATGCACCAAGCATAAGTGCAAATAGTCCTCACTACATGACTTTAAACTGTATCATGACCTATCATTCAATAATATGATGCCTCTTGTTCCAAATAAGAGATTCCTTGTGTGATAATCATAAGATACCTCATTCCATGATTACAGTGGCATAACTTCAAGATCATTGGAATCTGTTCAAGCATTCCATCACTCCACCTCATGCTTTGTGTGTCCTTTATTCAGATATTCATCATCTTTAATGTCTAAAGAGACCCCCTAACAGCCTAGTCCCATGCTTCTTCTACTCACCTACAGTTTTGGGCCAATTCCCTAGAAGAATTTGGATGGCACTTCTATTTTTGACCCATGTTTCGAATACAGTCATCAATTGGACCTTTTTTGTTTTTTTACATCTCAGGTTAACATGATGTGGATGATACATTTTTAATACGGTCAACATTTATCTTATTTTATCATGACTCACCCTTTTTTTCGAATGTTGTTCATATGATTCACACTTTTCATCTCTCTTTGATTGGACTGATTCCAACGCCCTTGGCATTATCCCGCTTATGAACTAGTGCATAAGTGTAAGCCCCAATTATATACCTCAACCCACCAACAACTTGGTATTCCCTCATGTCCAGACATGAGGAAGAAATCACGTATAGCTTCCATGCGTAAGTCCCATCCACCATTGTCACTCCTTAACGGCACCCGGGAATCTTCCATTTGTAATCCCTATCCACCATTTCCACTCTATAGAGGCACCTAGGTAGATTCCATTCGTAATCCCCATCCACTATTTTTTCTCCATAATATCACCCGGGTGGCTTACATGTGTAAGCCCCATCTACCATTGTCCCTCCATAGCGGCACCAGAGCTACTTCCATGCGTAATTCCCATCTAACATTTCTGCTCCTTAGCGGCACCCGGGTAGTTTCCATGCATAAGTACCATCCAAAATTTCTGCTCCTTAACAGCACCAAGGAAGAATAGATACGTAATCCCCATTCACCATTGTCACGCCATAGAGACACTCAGGCAGTGTCCATGCGTAAGCCCCATCCACCATTTCCACTCCTTAGCAGCAACAGGGAAGCATCCATGTGTAAGCTCCATCCACCATTGCCACTCCTTGGTGGCACCTGGGATACTTCTATTCATAATCCCCATCCATATTTTTTTCTCCATAGAGGAACCCGGGTAGCTAACCATGTGTAATCCCCATTCACCACCCTTGGCAGCCACACCTTTGTGCCACGATCATCAAGTCTGCAGTTTCCTCTTGTTTCTCACACTGAGCATGACTCACATGAGCTTAGATTAAACATCAACCATGAAATCCTCCTTGGTCTGTGAACCACGTGTAATCCCCATCATCTCCTTGGGCCACTAAATGTGTGTGATCCTCATTCCCCTTTTCACTAAACTGTGTGGACTTTGACCCTTTCCCTTTTCAAGAAAGGTGCGTAGGAAGCCTCCACGAGGTTCAATCCCATCACCCATCGATCCTGACCACTACATGTCAGTTCACCCTCATCTCACATGGCATTAAACGGTATTCTCATTCCATCCCACATGATGTGAAACTTTATGTTTTCTAAATATGTGGGTATTGATCCATATCTGCTAGATAAGTTATGTGGTAAGCCTCCCTGTGGTTCAACCCCAAACACTAATAAACTAAGGTGTCCTGTTTGTAGGGACCCATATCCTTGGTCTGCCCCTTAATGGTGTCAGACAAGTTCCCAGTAATCTAACCATGCATAATCCCCACATTTAATATATACTCATCCAACTAAGAGTGTCCCTCTTGTGACGGGCTGATAACCATGAATAATCCTCGACATGTCTTTGGGTCACTTTCCTTTGTGTACACCCCAATTTCATGCCCCATCCTAAACTACATGGAGTTTGATTCCCTGCCACAAGGATATATAGGAGGACTCCCTGAGGTTAAATCCCATCATCCATTTCCCATCATGGTCTCTCCTTGGAGACTTTGTGTTTTGGGAAGATCATGCCCTAGCCTGGAGGTTCTATCCCCTTTGGGTCCCCATCCATGTGCTCCATTCTCATGGTCCACCTCCTCAAGTGCCCCATTGCTCCACCTAACTATGTGGACTTTGATTCCCATCCATGGGGATACATAGGAATCCTTTTTAAGGTTCAATACCAACACTAGCATAATCTTAATGTAGGTTCCATCTCATTCGTCATCTACACTCTTGGTTCAATCCCTCTTCATCCATCATGATCCTTACCTGGGCCTCCACATCCTGGTGAGATCATGTCATTCACCCATATGATTTCTAGTCCAAGAATCACCTGAGCCATCTCAATGCGTAAGCCCCAAACTATCCATTCGAACTACGTGGGTTTTGATCCATGTATTCTAAAAAGGGTACGTAGGAAGCCTCTTTGAGGTTCAATCTGTACCAAAGGTAAACCCCAGTGTTCCCATTTATGGGTTTCACTCTCCCTAATCCATCCTTAGTGGTGTTCAGATCAGCCTTCAAGGTGTGATATCATCCCTTTATGGGACACTCCACCCTGGGTTCGCTCTCATTAGAGAATTATGATCCATCCATCTGGTGTTTGCCTTTATAGAGTGTACTTTCCCTAATCCCCCCTCAATGGTTCCCATATCAGACTTTACAGTGTGATATATTCCCTTTATAGGACACACTATCTTGGGATTTCTCTTATTGGGCATTCTGATCCATCCACCTAGTAAACACTCTAGATGATCCCTCTTAGAGATGTACCAATCTGATCTGCCTTCATGGGGTGTTTTTATCACTCTAATTCCATCTCCAAAAGACTTTAACTCAAGGCTTACCCTATGTTGAACATGGTATACCTGAGTGAAACCTCAGAAACTACGCATTTGGCATAACCATCTCAGCAAGATGTTAAACTCGTGGCATACCCTATGTTAAACATGGCAAGCTAAGGAAAACCTCAGAGACATGCCTCTAGCATAAGATACCCCATGATTGATGTGGTATTCCTTATGTTCTACGCCCTTGAGATTCCCCCTTATGAGGTGGAATACGGTTGACCAATGTCCAAGCATCTAGAGATGCCCCTACATGACAAATGTTACCATCTACTCTGACTAACGGTTGCTGCCCTATCAATATCCCTTGTAATGTCTATACAGAAGCAGCATAATTAAACAACATCCACAAAGATATGGCACCGAAAATGAGATTCATGAACAACGACTCAAATATTTAAGGGAGATCCGGACTAGGCAATGAATTTCTAGGATAAATCCCCAAAAGGAGAGGCCGACATCCCATCATCCTATTTCGATCAAGTAGAAAACATCCCTGAAGAAGTGAAGATGATGCCCACCTTTGGAAAGTAAGAATGGGAGTCAACAGTTGTGTGTCCTCGATAGACGGACGTTCACCCCGGAAAAATCTTTGGAAACAAAGACCATTCTCTTATATAAAGGGACAGAAATACCTCACTTTCTTTATACCTAGTTGTTTCCAGGATAATGAGTATAATTTCATACCCTTGCTCATTCTTTCTTTGATAATAATAATGAATCTATGTGTGTGGGATAATAACCACATGTCATTGGGGGACATATTCATCCATCTTGGAGGTGAACCTCATTAAAAACACTGGTTTTATCTAGTGTTTCTCTCCTAAGCTATATTTGTATATAAACTAAATAAAATAAAGATAAAGAGATATCCATTAATTTAATAATTTAATAGTTGATAAAATGGATACCATGAAATAGAAATAAAATTCATGCCCCAATGATTCACCCCACCCCCCACTAGTGTGAACATATCCCATAGTGATCCAAACATTATGGATTATTTTAAATGATTAAAATTATTCTCTTCAAGGAATTGGTATTTTAAAAAAATCAACTTCAATGGGTATTACATGGTTCATAAGGGGTTATTTCTTTACAATTCATTTTTAATGGACTTATATGTGTGTTTGGAATTTTTCTTATGTTTTTATTTGATTATAAATGATTGTGGTGTTTATGTAATTTCTTAATGATATTTTTCCTTGTGGTTTTATGGTTTATTAAACTTGATGGTATTTTAATGGGGTTTACCCCTTGGATTCAATGTTTTTTCCAAATACCACTTGGTTTCAAAAATGGTTTCAAAAAGTAATTTTAACGTATGATTTCCAAAGTATGAAATAAATTTATTTTTGGAACATAGAAAAGGGGATTTCAAAATAATTTTGATTTGTATATGGATTTTCAAAGGATATCAGGGAAACATATTATTAGTTTTAAAATTAAAGGATAATTTTACACCATATAAAAATGGTTTTTCTTTCCAGAATACACTACACCCTCATATGAATCCCCCAAGTCCTATGTTTAAAATTAGTTGATGATGAATTTGGTTATTATTTTTATTTATATAAATTGTATTGGGGGATTTAGTGAGGAGGGTGTATGAGGGATGGTTGATGTATGTTATGGGAATGGTTTTTATTATATTATATTACTATTGTGTGTCTAATATGGAGCACATCCTTCCTTACCCTCTATCACTAATATCATGGGGATACTAGAAATTTTAGTAAGATATCGATAGGTGGTTTATATTCTTTTTCTAATGAGATGAACTTTCATCCTATAGCATTGTACTAATACCAACTGGAGGGGTGCCACTCATAAGGATATTTTAGAGTAATCCAATCAGTTATAGACTAGGAATGCATTAATAAGATAGTAGATTATTCTACCCAAGTATGTTTAGGATTGTCTCACTAGAAGTATAGGAGTTTTCCATGATTGTATACACTTTTCCTTGAGTTTTCTACTATTTTATATTATGATGCTTCTAATTTATTATTTTATTATTTGTCTATAATGTTATATATAATTTATCACTATACCTATTATGGTTGTTTTAAATATATCTTTTTCTCAGTAGCCTTTTATTGATACTTTTATTTTTTTTATGACTTATTTTGACAATGATATATCTTGTTACCTATTTCTATTGTTTATTTTATACTTGGATATAATTGTGTGATTGATGATTATTTGGGGTGTATTTATATTCATAGAACTTTCCAAATATTATTTTATTAAAGTTAATTTTAAAATGGGGTTATAAATAAAAGGTTAAATTTTTTGTTTTTAAACATTATTTAGTTTCAAAAATGGTAGTGAATAAGGGTTATGTATTTTTTTTTCTTAAAATGTTTCAAAATATACTTTAAAATACTATATTTTGAGCCAATTTTTTTTGGAATTTTTTGAAGAAGGAGATTAATACACTCTTTAGAAAAATCTAAATATGTTATTTATGCTCACACTCAACTAACAACACTCAGTGTCTATAAATAGAGTATGTTTCTTCCAGGTTTAGGTCTAACTCCTCTAGTCACTCGTGGGGTGGTTGTTTGGGTCTTGAGGATGGATGGTGAATTGGAGTCACATAGAGATCATGTTTGGTATTTCTAGTTTCTATTTTGTATTGTGGATGTATCATCCAAGGTGTTCATTCCTTTATTTTTGTTTCTATTTTAATATTATTATATTTTTAGTGAGATAGATGTTCATTTTAATAGTGACCTATCTGGTTTCCCTTTATATTTAAAACTATTTATTTTGTTTATGTATGTACATACACTATATGGTCACACTATTACAGATTCTCAATAGAATTATACTACTTGTTAGATATTATTTATTAGGGAAAATCATTCCCAATGCCTATGTTTTTATACCCTCGTGCTTGTTTCCAGCCTGTGGGGATTAAAAACTTACCTTAGGCCTTTCTATGAGCCAACTTGTGTGCTTAGATCATGGATTACCATATTGGTATATTACATAATGGTATCATAGTTCCCTTTATTATTTTGGTTGTATAGTATATGAGAGATAGGATTGTCGAAGATTAGAAGGTAGGTTATGGGTAAGTGTATGATCACCACCTCTTATGATGAAACTTGAGTTACCATGGAATTTTTGGGATTTAAGTCTTGATTCCAATCTTTATTTTTTATTCTTCTTGATGAATATTTATTTTAATTGATGGTGTTTTGATCCTTGTTGGTGTTTCAGAAGTTGTTTTGATATTTTTAAATATATAGGGTGAAAATGGGACATTATATAGAGGTGCATAGTTACATAGAATTTTTAATAAACTATGTAGTGCCTCTACACATGGTTCTATGAATATCTCAGTGTCATGTAGCATAGTTGGTGCATGATCTATCAAATCATGTGGTCAAACCATGCACAACCACTACCCCCTTGAAATTTTTTTAGACCCTTATTGATTTTGGATTTATTGGGTTCGTGTGTTTATGTTATTTGGGATGAATTAAATGGAATTTTGTAGTATATAAGTGATATTAAAATTTATTTTAAAGGGATTTTTTAAATCAAAATTTGATTTTCAATTGTGTAAGTCAGTTTTAAAACTAATAAAGGGAAGTTTCAAAGGTAATTTGACATTACTTGGATAATACTTGTTGATAATTTTTGATCGTAAACTTAGTTTTGAAAGGTGAATCTAAATTTTAAAAAAATGAAATGTTTTCACCCTAAAGTTAAATGGGGATTTGATTTTGAAATAGTGGGGGCTAGGTTAAAATGGATAAATAATATTTTTAAGCAAGAACTTTTAGGGTTTTAAAATGACCTTCAAGTGAATTTTTAGTATTTTAAAAACAAAATTGAAATATTTTTAACAAATTTAATTATTATTTTCTAATATTAGTTATGTAATTGTGACTTCCTTTTCAGGTCATTTGATTTGGTGTTTACTTGGATTAGAGGTGATTTATGTTTTTAAAGTTTTTATTGAGTCTTATTTTTTATTAAGTTATTTATAACATTCTTCCTAGAAAGGTCATAGGAATATTTTATCAGGGATTACTCCCCATACTAGTGTCTCTCAGAGCTCAAATATAGGTTTTATGGTCATTGAACCTTCCTGGACTCCAGGAAGAGTGGTAGAGTTGTCCTCTTCTTAGTATTCACTTGTCTTCAATGGTTATTGAGGACCTAAAATGTCTAGGGAGTGCCTAGATAAAATTTAAGTATTGTTAAACTCATTGAAAACTCTAGATTCCTCATGAGTGAAAATAATTTTGGACTTGTTCAAGGGGATAAGACAAGAATGGGGGAGGATATTTGTTCCACTTTAGCTATAAAGTAGCATGTCTTGGGAATTCCTTAAGACCATGTTCATCCATTGGAGTTTTCCTAAAAAGGTTAAAGTATATAGGGTTATGGATATTATAAAACTCTCATGATATGATCAGATGGTAAAGTAGTATGTCACCCATTTTAATCAGTTGATTCCTTTGTCTCCTGAGTTGATGATTAAGGAATTGTTAAAGGTTCCTCTCTTTGTGAAGGGTCTTAGTCCTAATATAATTTCTAGTATTCCTATATTTTATTCATATTTATTTTATTTTGTGATCAATAAGTTCATAATGGTGGATTTGATTTCTAAGATCCATCTTGGTAGGGTGCTAACCCTATTTATTTTGGTGTTAGAGAAGGTTCAATATCTTGTGAGAATCAGGAGCAGTATGGACCTGAGTTAGGAAATTAGAATAACCTAGGAGAATATTTTTATTATTATTCCATTCCTTTAGTAAATAAGTGTATCTATATGTGTCATTAATATGGTTGATTTGTGAATTTTAATCCCTTATTTTCAATATCCTTGAATACCTAACATAGTTTTGGTTGTATGAATTATCTTCAAATATTTTATAGGTTTGGGAATTGGTAAAATAATGAATCTTTATCTTATATTAGATCCTTATGGTATTCTAGCTAATATTTTTGAGGTATCTTTTTTATTATACTCTTGATCTTTTATAATTCCTTTATTTGTGCAATTTTTCATTAGATTATTTGACCACTTGTACTAATTTGGAGTTATTGATGCTCAATTTATGGAATTATGGATAGGGAATCAGGATTAATAATTTGTTTTTGTTACCTTTTTTGAAGGGGTTGATAGTGATTTATGGTGTTTTCTATTATACCATTGATCTTTTTTGATCCACCATATTAAGTTAAAGTCTAATATGGTTGGGAGACCTATTGAAGGTCTCATATTTTGAATTTTTTTTCTTTATTATCTCCCTAGATCTTCTTATTATTGAGTCATGGGTCAAGATATGGTTTAATTAATTTAAGTGTCCTTTGGAATATGATTTATATTTAAATTCACCTTAAACTATATTAACATAGATGTTTTCTTATTAAGTCCTATTTATTGTGTACCTTGGTCCTTGATGTTTCTTTACATACTTGGGACTTAGATGACTTTCTAGGGGAATAAAAATTGATAGTGAAGATAATTTTCAAAACCTAAACCTTAATTTCCTCTTTATTTTATTTATTTATGAATCTTATTTTTATCATTGATTTTGGGTTATAATTCCTTGAATTATTCAAAATTTTGGGTTTCATTGTAAGGTGTATGGTTGGGTAAATATTAGTACCAATTTTCCTTCCCAAACATATAAAACATATAGTTTGTGGCAAAGGCTTCCACATTATTGGAACAAAGTTTTTCAAATCTTGTGGCCCAAACCATGTAGTTACTCATGTGTTTTTATTAAAGGGTGGCGGGTTTGTGAATGGTTTGGAAAACCATATGGGAAAACAATTTGTCCTTCCAAGAATTTTGAAATTTGTAAAAAGACCATATTTCCCTAATCAATTTTAATCACCCTCGCCCTATAATCCTCTCAATTTTCATGGGACTTAGATAAGTATCCCTATTCACGGTCTCCCTCCCCCCCCCCTGATTTTTGGGCCCTTTTCTTCAATTTTCATGGAGTTCCTAAAGTTTTGGATTCTTTTCAATCTTCCTTTTTTCTTCCTTTTTCTCTTACTATTGGTTGGTTTTTAGCCAAACCCTAAGTAGTTTGTGGTTTTAATACCTTATGATTTTTATTCCTAGTGTGTATAGATCACTCATTGGGCCTTAATTTATATGTATTCAATGGTTTAGTTCCATATATGCTTGACCTGGGTATATTTTTCCATGCCTTTCTCTTTTTATTTGTAATCCATGTGTTTCTTGTTTTTTGTAATGTCATTTAATTAAAAAAATATGTTAAGGATAATTATAAATTCCTAAAATGATTCTCTTAAAGGAATTAATATTTTAAAAAATAATGTTTAAAACTTAAAAGGTGTTTTACATGGATTATAAGGGGTTATTTCTTTGGAATTCCTTTTTAATGGACTTATTTATGTTTTTATTTTTTTATATTTTTCATTGATTATACATGATTATGGTGTTTATGTAATTTCTTAATGATATAATTCTTTATAGTTTTATGATTTATTTAACTTGATGGTTTTTTTAATTGGGTTTCCCCTTTGTTTCAATGTATTTTCCAAATTCCACCTGATTTCAAAAATGGTTCAGAAGTAATTTCAAAGTCTGATTTCAAAAGTATGAACTAAAGGAATGTTTGGAACTTAGAAAGGGGATTTAAAAATGATTTTAATTTAGATACAACTTTTCAAAGTAGATCATGGAAATATATTATTATTTTTAAAATTCAAGGCCTGGTTGGCACTTTATATATATAGTTTTTCATTCTAAAATACACTACACCCTCATCTAAATACATAAGAACCTATATTTGAAATGATTAAATGACTAATGTGATCATTAGTGTTATTTATATGAATTGGATTGGGGGCCTTAGTGAGGAGGGTGTATGAGGGTGGGTAGATGTATGTTATGGGAATTATTTCCCTTGTATTCTATTATTGGTGCATGTCTGGTATGGAACAAATCCTTCCTCATCCTTTATTTCCAATATAATGGAGATCCTAGGAGTTTTAGTGAGAAATTGAGAGATATTTATTATAATTTTCCTAATGTGATAGACTTGTGTTGGTCAGAGTGGAATCTCAAGAGTGGGGTGAATTGAGTTCCTACTTAAAATTCCTATTAAAAAATATATATTAAAGATCCCCCAAATTTTGAAACAGCCCAGTTAATTAAGGTAGTATAGATATAGATGTCTAATTAGTCAATGGGTTTCTCAAAAGGTGATTAGTCCTTAGTTGAATTGGTGTAAAACACTTCTTTAACTTTTGAAACAAGTTTACTGAATCAAACACATACACACACTCACCAAAACTAACTATAAAAGTGAATGCAAAACAGTTTTATGATTTAGAAATTATAAGCAATAGAAAATAGATAAAATGGAGTACAAAAAAAAATATAGAGCACATTGGAGTTAAATAATAGGTTCAGTCTCAACCCAAGACTTAATCCTCTCCACTTGGTGATCACCTGCCACCAAGTAGTTTATATTAACAATAAACTTGATACGTAGCATGTATCAGTCTTCTCAATAGTTTTTACAAACTGTCAAGGGTTCACACACTCTATCATAGTTCTTCATGGGAAAAACAAACAATACAGACCACACACGGTCTCTTCCACAGTTATACGTGGGAAACAAGATGTAAGTAAAGTTTTATGTGAGGATATTCAGTATCCTCCATTTCATGAATAAGAGACAGTGTGTAATAGACAGACACAAACTTCTCAGAAATGTAAAATAAAGGTACACAATACAACTAAGATTATAATTTTGAGTTTATAAATCTCTATTTGTTTATAGTTCAGCTCTTGACTCCTTGGAGTGAAGAATTTTCAATTCGATTCTTTCTTTAGAGGTTTTCTCCAAAATAGATTGTCGCAACTCCAGGTTCTAGCTTTTAGGGATTGAGTGTTTTTCTTCTTGTGTTGATCGAGATTTGATGAGATACAGAAGGCAGCCTTGAAATTGTTCTCCCAAAATAATCTTCTTGAAGTTCTTGGGTTCACAGTAAAAGTGCTAGAATGGTTCTTCCTTGTTCTCTAGTAAGTTATTTCTCATGCATTCCTCTTTCTTAACTTCTAGACTTGTGCTTCTCATTCCTCACGTTCTTTTCTTCCTTGGTATTCTCTTTTATATTTGAGGTCTGAACATAGGAATAAGTACATCACGTGAGATCTTTCTCGCACCTCATATTGTCCCTAGATACAGTCTCTTGATATGTCTACAATCAGCATCAATTAATTTCAGAAGCATTCAATTTATCAAATATTACCATTACAATAATCTTAAGAATTTGACAAAGTATGGAGTAGAAGAGTATAGTAGACTTGTAACGGTAGCCTTCACAATGATAGACTTCAACAGTAAGTGCACATCGACAACATTCATTAGTAACCTTTCAAATGGTAACCTTCCTTCGAAAACTCTCCATTGGTAACCTTCCATCAATAACTCTCCATCGGTAACCTTCCATTGGTAACCATCCATCAATAACTCTCCATCAGTAACCTTCCATTGGTAACCTTTCATCGATAACTCTCCATCGGTAACCTTTCCAATGGTAACATTCATCAGTAACCTTCCCAACGGTAGCCTTGCATCGGTGACCTTACAACGTTGACATTGTATCGGTGACCTTGCATCAGTGACCTTTGCAACGGTGACCTTACATCGGTGACCTTGCATCAGTGACCTTGCATTAGTGACCTTTACAAAGGTGACCTTGCATCGGTGACCTTGCATCGGTGACCTTGCAATGGTGACCTTGCATCATTGACCTTTGCAACGGTGACCTTTCATCAGTGACCTTGCATTGTTGACCTTGCAATGGTGACCTTGCATCAGTGACCTTTCACTTAGAGAAATTTTGCACTGTAATCTTGAACAAGAGAACAGTGATATTAAAATTACACAATTATTACTTTGATATAAACATTATTTTCTCATAAATTATTATCCTATAAGAGAAACAAGATTATTTTCATAAATTAAACATGATTTTGGATTATCAAAATAGGTGAATATAACAATCTCACCCTTTTTTATAATCACAAATTATGTTAGTATTTTCTGAATTAGGGTTAAGAACATTTGCTAATATCTTTAGAGGTGTGTATTAATAAAATTGAACCAAATATATTGGGTAAGATTAGATGGAATATATATGAAAACATTATAGTTAACTTAAATATATCTCCCCCTTTGGGTAACTTTGAGATTCAAGCTTAAATATTTCTCCCCCTTTGTGATTAACAAAAAGACAGGAGGACAAAAAGAAATAAAAGAGGATTTTATACTAATGAAGAAAAATTATAATATACAAACATGTTACAAAGATCCCAATCAACTAATAAATCCCACGTTCAATCCACATCAGATATGTCCAAGGGAGATTTGTATTTGGGAGTTGAGGAGGCAGGTTGAAGATGGAGGGATAGGCTGAGGGATGGAAGTCAGCAGGGATGGAGGAGCTTCAATAGAAGCATCAGTAGACATTTAGTGCATAGATCTCTGAGGAATCAGAGGGGTCAAACTTCTCATGGCATGTGTCGTAGTCATCATTGGTACACCACTTTTAGATCCTGAAGCAGTCGATGTAGAAGGCATGGCTGGAGGAACAATGATGGGAGTGCAGTTCACATGGAGTAAGGGTAAAAGAAGATTTTTGAAAACCATAATAATACTTCCTTCTCTCTCTATGGCTAAGATAAAATCATCCTTATTCTCCATGAATTTCTCTAAGGCAGGAGTCAACTCCCTGAGCCAACTTACCCGATCTTTAAACACTTGAGTGACAGGTGGAATCCTCAAGTTTTCCAATAACTTGAAGTGACCATCCATCTGATTCTTAGTATATACCCTTTTGTAGTATAAATCAACTTTCTCTTTGATTTCCTTCTTATCATGAGCAGCTTCCCTTAAATAATTTCCCAAAAGATTATGATTTTCTCTGGTAGTGTAAATAACCTAAGTCAAAGATTGAGAATCTGAGGTACTGATACTAGAGAACTTTTCAACTTCTTCTCTAACAACTGACATAAAGGCTTCTATATCAATAGGAGGAGACGATGAAGATGAAGTAGATGCACACAGAGGTGCCATAGTGAAATCCACTATCTTCTTAAAATATTTATTCAGCCCACTGATCAGCCTCTTCACATCATCATCTTGTCCACTCACATGTGTCTCCATGGACTTCTTAAAGTCCTCAAACACATTGTCCATTTGCTGAACCAATATTTCAACATATGGAAGATCTTTGTCCACCTGAACCCTTTGAACCATGTAGGAGTCTAATCTAACAATAGACTGCTTCATAGATTCCATAGAATCTGTCAAGGTTCTGATCTAATTTTGATAGTCCTTTACCTCCTCTAGCAGGATGGAGTGAGAGGCAGAAACTATCCTTTCCACTACAGAAGTGACAAATTCTTGATTGTGAGTCATATCCCTCTCTAACCCAACAAATCTCTCATCAAAGTGTATCTTCAGATCTGATTTCATTGATTCTAAATCATCCTTATTCACATAGTCACGAGGCAAAAGAACCACTGGCTGCACAATAGTAGTTTCTAAAACAGTAGGAATTGGAGGACTTCTGATAGGTTGGTCATCATTAGAGTCTCCGTAATCTAATCCTACAACCACAAATCCAGGGTCTTCTAACCAATCCTCTATTCCAAGAGCTACAGCAACTGAAACTGTGGCAACAGGTTCCTCCCCCTCACTTGGTTCATTCTCCTGATCAACCACATTCAGCTCTACCATACCTCCTTAAGCAACTGAATTAGCAACCTATTTGTCTACACTTTCAACCATTTCTGTATTCCCTATCAAGGGACTAAGACTAAGACATTCCTATTCATTTGTATCAGTAGCTATCTAAAAGTCATCATGACTAGATTCAATGTTCTCATCCTCATCTGAGGTATCTCTAGTGTATCTTAAGACATTTTCCGCCCCTTCTTCTTCTTCACTGGTCTCTTCATCATCACTATCCCTTAGGACTGTCTCCCTTCTAGGAAATATTTTTGGTGGACTAGGATCACCAAAGGATACAGTATTAGAATGAGGATTGGAGGGAAGGTCTGGATCACTCCTATCATCTATAGAAGAATACTCTCTTTCTGGCATATTAGCAGCTTCTCCTTCTTCATCTGAATGTACAAGCTCTACTTCACCAGGATTTAGAATAGGATCTCTCTTATACCTAGGCCTAGTAGGATGAGTGCCAGGGTTGAATTCCTCATATATCTTAGCCTCATCATGTACTCGTCTTCTTTGATAGGGGTTCCAATTTATCTTCATCAACTTGAAAATTACCTTTGTAATGCAGAAATTGTCCCTTACTACAACTGCTTCCTCCTTATCTTTAGAAATTCCTTTCACCTTCAACATCAAGTATATCAATATAGCATGAAATAAGGCATTTCATTTGTAATTGGGATTTGTAATATCCTTTAATTGAATCATTAGTATCCTATATAATTTTATCTTATTTTCATGATTCAATAGATATAAAAGAAATACATCCTAAAATTTCAATGTAGTTAAGTCCCCACTCCTGGGACTCAAGACATGTTGGAAAAACTTAAACAGTATCTTTTCTTTTCCTTCCATCTCAGAAGCAATGACTTTTCTATAGATCCCACTCCCTATCAGTTCAACTAAGTCTTCTTCATAACAAAAGAACTCAGTAGTGGGAGGAACCACTCATGAGTAGTAATCATAAATCCCTTCATGTGGTACTCTCAGACACTCATCCCATTCAATAGAGGAAAATATCATACTCATTCCATTCACCCTTTAAGACATTATGTTCTCATCCTCAGTCTGTTAGAATTTCAAAAACTCATAAAACTCCTTCATTAACTTTAGGTAGTATGGTCCATTGTTGTTTACAAAGCATTCAACCCGGCCTTGAGATTTAAGTGCCTTCAACACAAAAGATCTTCTTGATAGAAACCATTCGGAACTGATCTCTTTTTCAACTACAATTTCCCTCTTCGATAGATGAGGGTTGATCGGATTTTCCACTACCTTGCTTCCACAACTTGACTTAACTCGAGGTCTCTTTGGATTTGGTGCATCCTCTTCATCACTGACCAATGGTCTCTTCACTCTTTCCATGCAATCTGAAGTGGTTCGAGGGTTTCTGAAGAGGGTTAGGTTCAGAGGTTAGGGAGAAATAGATTCAAGAGAGAGTTTGAGGTGGATTGAAATGTGGTATGTACTTTAATTTTATCACTTAGGGATTGAAAAACAAATCAGATAAAAGAAATAAGTAATGAAGAAAACATTTCAGATTCCATTAGAGAAAACACTAAGTCCCGAAAACATAGACTATCGTTAAGGTAACAATGGTGAGGTTCTAACTGTGAGGTTTCTAACAGTGAGGTCCCTAAGGATGAGGTTTCTAACAGTGAGGTCCAACAGTGAGGTTCATAACAGTGTGATTTTTAATGGTGAGGTCCAATAGTGAGGTTCCTAATGGTGATGTTTCTAACAGTGAGGTCCAACAATGAGGTTCCTAATGGTGATGTTTCTAACCCTTAACAGTTTATCATACCTAACTCATGTTTTATGTAATTTAACCTCTCAGAATTCAAAGGCTTTGTGAATATATCATCCAATTGGGGTTTAATACCAATTAATTCAAGAGTGATATCGCCTCTTTGATAATGATCTCTCAAAAAGTGATGTCTCGCATCAATGTGTTTTTTTCTAGCATGAGATACTGGATTTTTAGAGATGTTAATAGCACTTGTATTATCACACTTTATAGAGACATGTTTGAATTGATATCCATAGTCTAGTAAAGTGTGTTACATCCACAAAATTTGAGCACAACAACTCCCATCAGATATATATTCAGCTTCGGTAGTAGATAATGCAATAGAATTTTGTTTCTTAATACACCATGAAACTAGTGACTTGCCTAGAATGTGACATGTTCCATAGGTGCTCTTTATATCTAACTTTCAACCAGCAAAATCAGCATCTGAATAACTTATTAAATCAAATTATTGTCTTCTTGGGTAAAACTATCCTAAGTTTGTAGTATACTTGAGATATTTAAAAATCATTTTAACAGCAATTAAATGATACCCTTTAGGATTGGATTGAAAGTGATCACACATGCATACACTAAACATAATATCAGGTCTTCTAGTAGTAAGATAGAGTAGACTTCCAATCATATCTCTGTAATTGGTTTGATCCCCTTGTTTACCAGTTTCATCAGCATCCAACTTACAGGTGGTACTCATCGGTGTATCACTACCTTTATTGCAGTCCAAACCAAAATGTTTCAAAAGATCCTTGGTATATTTACTCTGATTTAAAACAATACCATTTTTATTTTGAAAAAATTGAAATCCAACGAAAAATTTAAGTTCCCCCATTAAACTCATTTCAAATTCATCTTGAATCATTTTTGAAATATCAGTACATAAATAATTTTAGAGGATCCAAAAATAATGTCATCTATATAAATCTTTACTATTAAAACATATTTGGAAATCCTTTTAATAAAATGAGTAGGATCCACTATTTCTTTATAAAACCTTTTGAAATAAGGAAAGAACTAAGTCTGTCATACCAAGCTCTTGGATATTGTTTCAGACCATATAGGGCTTTTGAAAGTTTGAAGAAATGATTTGAAAAATGGGGATTTGTAAAACCATGGGGTTGTTCAACAAATACATCCTCAACTATGTACCCATTTAAAAATGAACTTTTGACATCCATTTGATAAATTTTGAAATTCAGATGAGCTGCATAAGCAATTAGTATCCTAATAGCTTCTAGTATAGCTACAGGTGAAAAAATTTCCTCATAGTCTATTCCTTCTTCTTAACTATATCCTTGTGCAACTATTCTAGCCTTGTTTCTAACTATGTTTCCCGATTCATCAATTTTATTTCTAAACACCCATTTAGTGCCTATGGTCAATATGTCTTTAGGTCTTTCTACTAATTCACAAAATTTGTTTCTTTAAAACTGATTTAATTCTTCTTGCATAGCTATCACCCAAAATTCATCATTGATTGCATCATCAATATTTTTAGGTTCAAGCTGTGAAAGAAATGCTTGATGTTCAACCTGGCTTCTCAGAGAATCTCTAGTTTGTGTTCCTCTATTTAAATCACCTACTACAACATCTAAAGTATGATTCTTGAGAGTTCTAATACCTCTAGAAAGAGTTGAACTGGACTCCTCATGAATGTCTATAGGTCCAGATTCACCATGCACAGACTTTGGAGAATTTAAAGAACTGGTTGTTTTCACTAAGGGCTCACTGTCTTTATCATTAAGGTATTTAATTGACATATTTTCCTCAAGGAGTTCAATAGAGGTTTTGGGTTCATGTGGATTAGTCTCATAAAATTTGACATGAACTGATTCTTCCACACATTTGGATCTATTATTAAATATTCTATAAGTTTTACTAGTGATTGAGTAACCTAGGAAAATTCCTTCATTACTTTTAGAAGCAAACTTGTCAATATTGTCCTTAGTGTTAAGGATGAATACTTTTCAACCAAAAACTCTAAATTAATTAACCTTAGGCATCATATTATTCCATATCTCATAATGGGTCTTCTTAAGAACAGGTCTAATTAAGAATCTATTGATAATGTAACAAGCTATATTAACAACTCCAGCCCAAAAATAGATAAGTAGATTATACTCGATTAGCATAGTACGAGAAATCTCCTGAAGTGTCCTATTTATTCCTTATACAACTCCATTTTTTTAGGTGTTCTAGGAGCATAAAAATTATGAGTATATCCATTTTGTGAGAAAAAAGATTCAAATTCCTAATTTTCAAACTCACAACCATGATCACTTCTCAATGTCTTAATTCTAAGTCCACTAATATTTTCTACAGACTTGGAATATTTAATGAAGTAAGAACACACCTCACTTTTGTGAGCTAGAAAGTATACCCAAGTATATCTAGAAAAATCATCTACAAGAACATAAACATAGTACTTCCCATTTAAACTTAAAACTCATGATGGTCCAAACAAATCCATGTGAACCAACTCAAGCGGTTGAGAATTAGAAACTTTTTTCATTGTTTTGAAATAAAATTTGTGTTGTTTTCTCTTTTGACAAGGATTAAGAACTTTGTTAAGTGGGAATTCCAATTTAGGTAAGTCTCTAACTAAACCTTTCTTATTTAGTTTCCTAAGTGAGTGTACATTTCAGTATCCTAATATTTTGTACCATGACCAGTATTCCTTATGAAAAGCATTTAAACATGAAACATTTTGCTTAGATAAATAATTTAAATCAATATAATATACATTTTCACTTCTAAGAGTAGTGAATATTAAATCATTTTTAGAATTAAAAACATTGCATGAATCATTTTCAAATTTAACATTAAAACAATCATCACATAACTAAGAGATACATAGTAAATTGTACTTTAACCCATCAACAAAAAGTACTTTTGAAATTAATATGGTATTACAGTTACCAATTTGGCCTAAGATAACGATATTTCCTTTTCATTATCACCAAACGTAACATGTCCACCATCAACTATAATTATAATCTTGAAGCATGAGTAGTCTCCTGTCATGTGTCTTGAACATCCGCTATCCAAGTACCATAGAGTTTTATAGGATCTCTTTAAACAATTTTCCTACAAAACAGATTAAGTGTAGGGTAACTTTGGTACCCATATTTTCTTGGGTCCAGAGAGGTTAGCAAGTAAAGCTTTGGAAACCCATACTTTTCTCATAGGTTTCCTATAATCAATAGATATTTTTTGAGAAATGAACACTTTGTTTGGTCCTTTAGAGAATTTTTTTACAAAAGATAGTCCAGAACTTGAACTAGTAGTGAACTGTCCAGATTTTTGAACAAATTTAGTTTTAATAATCCTTCTCTGTCCTCATTGATATCCTATAGTAGTTGTGTATTTTAGAGAAATTTGATTTCCTAGAAAATGAGTCAATGTATCTCTACCTACATTAAACTTCTCAAGATCTCTTTTTAATTGCTCATTGGATAAATTAAGTTCAGTATTTTCTTTTAATAGCTGAGCATATTTTTCTTTTTCAATATCCATATCAGACTTATAATTGAAATTTAAAGCATGTTGTCTTTTAAATAATTTATATTTATCTTTGAGTTCATAAAAGGTGTCCTCGAGAATTCCACAATATTCAAATAGTTCATCCTTAGTCATATTTTCATCATTGTTTGATTCACTTTCATTCCCAGAATAGTAAGCATTATGTACAGGAGAATTGGGTGTTACCTCAGATGTTTCTGTCATGAAACATAGGTTTGTATGTTTGTTCTTTTCAATATCAGAAGTGACGAATCAACTTGAGCTATCTTCTGAGGCACTCCAAGTAGCTTTCATAGCCTTTTTATATCCCTTTCCCTTGTATTCATACTTCTTATTAAATTTCATCTTGGGGCAATCAGCTTTCACATGACCTTTTCATTTACACTCATAACAGACTATCTCATTTGTGTTATCATTCCATTTTCTATCATTTTTCCAGTGTCCTTTATTATCATACCTTTATAGTTTGAATTTCTAAAGAAATTTTTCTTATATTAGAACTTCTTTAATCTCCTAGTAAGATGATTCATCTCATCATTACTGTCAGAATCTGAGTCTTCACTGGTGGAAGTGTCTATAGGAGCTTGAGATTTTTCTTTATCTTTGTTCTTTGAGGTAGCAGTATTGAATTCTACATATTTATTTCTTGGTTCTTCATCTGCTTCTTGATTTACCTTAATCTCTTCTTCATACATCATAAACTTTCCAATTAGTTTCTTCACTGGTATCTTGCCTATGTCACAAGATTCTCAGATAGAAACAGAAGTTCCTCTCCATCTGTCAGGTAGGCATCGAAGCAATCTCATAATCTGATCCTTCTTGTCCATTGGTTTCCCAAGAAGACTCATGGTATTCACTATTTCGTTGAACCTGAGATACATTTCAGATATAGGTTCATCAGGCTTCATTTTAAAATTATCATATTTAATAGTATAGGTATTTAATCTCATTTCTTTAACATTGGTTATTCCCTCATGAGAAACAGTTAAAGTATCCCAAATTTCATATGTAGTTTTACAAGAAGATATTCTATTGAATTATTCATCACCTATAGAATAGTACAATGAATTCATTGCTTTAAAATTATTATTATATGTATCTTTATTTAACTGAGACCATGTGTCCCTAGCAGTAGTAGGAAATACATGTTGTTATTCAATTGTTTCCCAAATTTCAGGTCCCATACTCTGTAGAAACATTTTCATTTTTAATTTCCATTAAGAAAAGTTATTACCATTAAATAAAGGTGGCATGTTAGTATCATCACCCTCAACTCTATTATCCATTATTAATTAGAATTATAAAGAACTAAAAATTTAGATATGACAGAAATTTTAATATCTTTAAGATACAACTAAAATCATAGTTAAAGAACTTGACGAATTGCACAACAGTTCAGGTATTAGTAATAAAAACAAAACTAAATCATCTGATACCAAATGTTGCTCAGAGTGGAATCTCAAGATAGGGTTAATTGATTTCCTACTTAAAATTTCTGTTAAAAACTTTATATTAAAGATCCCCCAAATTTTGAAACGGCCTAGTTAATTAAGGCTGTAGAGATATAGATGTCTAATTGGTCAAAACATTTCTCCAAAGGTGATTAGTCCTTAGTTTAATTAGTGTAAAACACTTGTTAAACTTTTGAAAAAAAATTACTGAATTAAACACATACACACACTCACCAAAACTAAATATCAAAATTAATTCAAAACAGTTTTATGATTTAGAAATTATTAGCAGCGGAAAATAGATAAAACATAGTACAACAAAAAATACAGTGCATAGTGGAGTTAAACAAGAGGTTCAGTCTCAAGTCGAGACTTAATCCTCTCCACTTGGTGATCACCTACCACCAAGAAGTTTATATTAAAAATAAACTTGATACACAGCCTGTATCGGGCATCTCAACAGTTTTTCAAACTATCCAGGGTTAACACCCTCTACCACAGTTCTTCGTGGGAAAAATAAAAAATACAAACCACACATGGTCTCTTCCACTGTTATATGTGGGAAACAAGATATAAGTGAAGTTTTATGTAATGATATTCAGTACCCTATAGTTCAAGCACAGGAGACAGTGTGTAAGAAACAGACACAAAATTCTCAGAAATGTAAAATGAAGGAGTATAATAGAGATAAGATTATAAGTTTGAGTTTAGAAATCTCTATTTGTTTGCAGTTCAGCTCTTGACTCCTTGGAGTGAAGAATTTGCAGTTTGAGTCTTTATGTGGAAGTTGTCTCCAAAATAGAGTGTCGTAAATCTAGGTTCTAGCTTTCAGGGATTGAGTGTTATGCTTCTTGTGTTGATCGAGAGTTGATGAGACACAAAAGGAAGCCTTGAAATTTTTCTCCCAAAATAATCTTCTTGATGTTCTTGGATTCACAGTGAAAGTGCTTGAATGGCTCTTCCTTGTTCTCCAGTAAGTTCTTTCTCATGCATTCCTCTTTCTTAACTTCTGGACTTGTGCTTCTCATTCCTCACTTTATTTTCTTCCTTGGTCTTCTCTTTTATATTTGAGGTCCGACAATAGGAATAAGTGCAACACGTGCGATCTTTCTCATACCTCGTACTATCCCTAGATACGGTCTCTTGATATGTCTACAATCAGCATTAATCAATGTCAGAAGCATTTAATTTATCAAATATGACTGTTAGAATAATATTAAGAATTTGACAAAGTATAGAGTAGAAGAGTATGGTATACTGGTAACGGTATCCTTCACAATGGTAGGCTTCAATAGTAAGTGCACATCAGAAGCATTCATTGGTAACATTTCCAATGGTAACCTTTTATTGATAACTCTCCATCGGTAACCTTCCATTGTTAACCCTCCATCGATAACCCTCCATTAGTAACCTTCCATTGGTAACCTTTCATAGATAACTCTCCATCGGTAACCTTCCATTGGTAACCTTCCATAAATAACTCTCCATCGGTAACCTTCCCAATGGTAACCTTCAGTGGTAAACTTCCCAACAGTATCCTTGCATCGGTGACCATGAAATGGTGACCTTACATCGCTGACCTTGCATCATTGACCTTACATAGGTGACCTTGCAATGGTGACCTTACATCAGTGACCTTTGAAATGGTGACCTTGCATTGTAGACCTTGGATCAGTGACCTTGCAACAGGGACCTTGCATCAGTGACCTTTGCAGTGGTGACCTTGCATCGGTGACCTTGCATCGGTGACCTTGAAACGGTGACCTTGCATCAATGACCTTGCACTTAGAGAAATTTTGCATTGTGATCTTAAACAAGATAACAGTGAGATTAAAAGTACATAGTTATTAATTTGATATAAACATGATTTTTTCATAAATGATTATCATGTAAGAGAAACAAGATGCTTTACATAAATGAAACATGATTTGGGATTATCAAAACAGGTGAGTCCAACTATAGGGGGCCTTAGTGAGGAGGGTGTATGAGGGTGGGTTAATGTATGTTATGGGAATGGTTTTACTTGTATTCTATTATTGGTGCATGTCTGGTATGGAACAAATCCGTCCTCATACTCTATTTCCAATATCATGGGGATCCTAAGAGTTTTAGTGAGATATTGAGAGATGTTTATTATAATTTTCCTAATGTGATAGACGTGTATCCTCTAAAATTAGAACAATACCAACTATAGGGGTTCCATTGATGAGGCTATTTGAGAGTAATTCAGTTGGTTATAGACTAGGAATATATTTATATAACAAAATATTATTCCACCTGAGTGAATCTAGGATCGTCCCACTTGATGTTTAAGAGTTTCCCATGATTTAATACTTTTTTCATTAACTTCTCTAATATTGTACTTGATGATCGTTCTAATTTATTATTTTATTATTTTGTTATCATGTTATATGTATTTTATTAAAATACATGTTATGATTATTTTAAATATATATTTTTCTTGGTAGCCTTTCATTAATACTTATATGTGGTTTATGACTAATTTTGACCCAGATATATCTTATTACCTATTTCTGTTTATTTTTTTTCTTAGTTATAATTGTTTAGTTGGTGTTTATTTTGGGTGGAGAATTATTCATATAATTTTGAAAAGTTTTTTTGTTGAAGTGAGTTTTAAAAATAATTTTTAAATAAAATTTTAGTTTTTTTAAACACTTTTTGGTTTCAGAAAGGTAAGTGAGTAAGGTTTGTGTAATTTTTTTCTGAAAACATTCCAAAACTTAATTTTAAATAGTGAATTTCGAAATAGTGTTTCTAGAATGTTTTGAAAAATGAGATGCATTGAATCTTTTGTGAAATCATAATGTGTTTTTTATGATCACACTCTAATTACACTACTTAGTGTTTATAGACCAACTAGATTTCTTGAAAGTTCAGGTCCAACTCCTCTAGTCACTCATATAGGTTTTAAGGATGGATGGTTGCTTAGAGTCACATGGATATTATGATGAGTATTTTTGATTCAATTTTCTATTGTGGATGTATTGGCTAAGACTTTCATTCCATTATTTTGGATTCAATTTTAGTCTTGCTACATTTTTTGCGAGTGGAATATTCATTTCATTAGTTCCCTGTTTTTTTCTTTAAATTTAAAACTATTTATTTTTTTTATGCATGGATGTCTAATGTATGGTTGCACCATGTTGGATTCTCAGTAGAATTCCAATACATGTTAAATATTATTTATCTAGATAAAATCATTCCCAGTGAGTATGTTTTCATTCCCTAACACTTTTTCATAGCCCATGGGAATTGAGAACACCCCTCGAGATTTTCTGCAGTCTAACTCAAGTACTGAATTAGGGTTTTCCTAGATTGGTTCATGATAAGGAATTTCATATAATTGAAAAGGTATTAAAATATTAACATTTAATATTTATGTATATTTATTTATAAAATGTATCCTAAAAATTTAACAATTAATTTATTTATAAAACCCTTTATAAATTAAATAAATATCTTAAATTACATTTTGTTATGATTTATAAACATTTTATAAACCATTATATTCAATTTTCTATTGAAAACTAAATAATTCAATTTATCTATACCCAATGAAAGATTAAACCAATTTTTTCAGGTCTGTATAGGAATAAATGAAACTATTCTCACACAACTAGTGTAGGGTGAGATATATAGGATTTACATAGTGAAAACCCTATTATATGATATTTTTTGAGTCAAATTATTCATTTTAATCCTCAGTTTTGAAAATCAAAATAGACTTTTTAATGAGGTCAAATTAACTTAAGGTTTTTTGTTTGAATTCTATTTTTTGTAGAACATATTTTACCATTCTCATAAGTTTTAGTAAACTCATGTGAAGTACTTATGTTCCAAAACATGAAGAAGATTCCCTAAACTACTAAATGGTGTGATGACACACTGAATTTAACTCATCAGAAGGTGTGTTCTTATAATGTCATTGTAACTAAACTAAAGTTTTTGAAATGTTATTGTTAATGTTTTTCTTTTAAATTAGACTAAGGAATTCATTGAATTAAATTTTTTATGAATATATATTGATTAAATTACAATCAAACCATGTATCATCTTATTACTTTGAGTGTTAAAAATTATATTTATTTTCAATGTTTTCTTAGATCTAACATTGTGAGGTCTTTCATTGTAAAGCTTTACGTTTTTTATTTTATAATCATTTTTCTAAACCTACATGATTGAAGAGTTTTCAAGGAAGGAAACTATATCTTCCAACCACTATGTGTGATCATATTCTAGTAATAGGAATCTAATATCATTCATGATGATTGAAGAGGTTCTTTGGTATAGAGATACCAGCTACCGACTGATGTGTCAAAGAAGTCCTAGTATGGAATTGTGACTCCTGATATATTGTCTATGATATTCCTCATTAAAAACATGTATCCCTTAGTTTTTGGTATTTAACTTCCTACTTATTTGGGATAAATGTGAAGAATTACTTTGATAGGATTTTTTGGTAATAATATCCTTTTATGGGTTTATGGATCATTATCTGGAACTTTGTGCATTGTTTTATTCACGTAGTTGAGTTTATAACTCCTAAGAGATTTATTTTTACACTAAATTTTTATATTGTGTTACTATTATTGATTGAAAATTGTATATTCTAGTCATCTTAAGTTTTTGAGTGGTTAAAAAATTTATTTGGTCTTCCAACTTCAATTCACACCCCCCCCCCAAGTTTCCATATGTTAAACTATTGGGGAAACATTTGGTATCAAATATTTACTCTGCTTTCTATTAGTATTTATATATAAATTTTAGTTAGTTTATTTTCATTTTTATTTTCCTTTTATCTTTTAAAACTTATATCATTTTCTTTACACTAACCATGTTGTATAGGAATGATCGTTTTGTTTTGGTGTGGTGGGAGTTATCCTATCTGGAATTATAGAGAATCTAAATCCAAACCGACCACCAATTTTTTTATGGATTTGATTATTATTATTGATTTTATTTCATGGAAATATATATTATAAATACTATAGTAGAGAATTTTCTTATGCTTACTAGAAAGTAAAATATTTTAGGGAAAGAAGTTACTAATTTAACTTGATAAGAGAAATGTTGATGTTAACTTAATTAATGAGTATAAATACTTTTCTATGTATTATTCAATGGAATATTTACAATAAATTTTCATCATGTAGAGCTACATGTGGTATATAAAATAATCTTTGGGTAATAAATTTTTAATTTTAAAAGGTCTTATAGATGAAGACAGTGATTCTAAGGGATTATTATCAGTCATTTTATTTTTTTACCTAAATAATCTATTACCCATATGCACTAAAGGTTTATTTTTATTGTGAATAGTTTTCAATAAATTGGTGGGAGATAATTAAAAGATAATCAGTTGGTTGAGAAGATCATTGAAATTCTACCTAAATAATGAGAATATAATAAAAAAATGATGACACCGAGTATATCATAAAACTTAGCTTGGATGATTTAATCATAACATTGATGCAGTCATAGAATCACTTAAAGAGAGATATAGAGAAAGAAATGGAGAATAATGGAGTTGGTTTCACATCAAATTATAGAGTAATAACTTCTTTAATCAACAATTCAAATCATACTACATTCTATAGGAGGCTAAATATTGTTCTGAAAATAGTTTCTTGGAACTTATTGAGAATGAGATATCTCAGTTCGTTAGGTTAATAAACAAGTTAATAGGGGAAATTCACTTCTAGATAGATTATTTAAAGGATAGGAAGTAAAAATAAGTGAAAAGAGATTATACTAAAGTTATTTTATATAAATGTAAGAAATATAGGCATATCAGACCTTATTTTCCTAGATTAAAAAAAGATAATGAATCTAAGAGATATTCTAAAATAAAAAAGAAAAAAAATAGTGCTATAAAATATTCATGAAGCACTAGTGGGGATCCAACTGATGATGAAATTAGTAAATCAAATAGTGATGATAGATAACATATAACTAGTTTCTATGAAAAATATCCATGGAATGAATTATGTTTTATGGTGAATATGAGTCCAAAATCCATTAAAATTTTATCATTGGATTATGATTTTCCAATTAATTAATATGATAATGAGTATAAAAATTCATCACTTGAAGAGATGGTGAGGTATGTGAAAATTATAGATAATAGAAGTGATCAGTTGAAAAATGTTTGTGATCAATCTAGAGAAGATCTTTCTAAATCTATAAGTGAGTCAGCTAAATTTATTAATAAGGTTTCTAAGTTGGAAAATGATATTTCCAAACAAACTTCCAAAATTAGAGCAAATACTACTTATATTACTTCATAAGAAGATAATAATGAGTGATTAAACTAAATTCATAGGTTGGGAGATTAAAAATATACTTTTTAAACTTTACTAATGTAAATAAAATTTTTGAAAAACTTCTAAAACAATTGAGTTCAAAAAGGAAAATTTCCAAACTGGGAAGTAAATACATTGAAATATTGTATTACTAAAATAATTATTATATACCTGATATTGTTCATTTTATTCAAAATACCATAGAGGTGGGTATTAAAAGAACAATTTTTCATTAAATAAAATTAAATCCTACAAAACACGCTAATATTATATCATGAATGAACTCATAGTAATTAAAAATAAGATTAGTTGAAATATATGGGAATTGTAGGTATTATTTTCTAATATATCTAGACATAAGTTGGTCTGAATGTTGAGATCATAAGTTTTTATTAAAGAAAAAAGGTTGTGTTTGAGTAACTAAATTTCAACATTTGGTACCTAGTAACTCTTTTTTTCTTAAAGTAATTAATTTTACATTATAAATTGTTACTTTTACATTTTGATAATATATTAGATTTTATAATTTTATGCTTTAATTTTTTACTCCTATGTTTGGGTATGTTCACTATTATATAATTGTTTTTATTAATTTATATAATTTTTTACAATTAGAAATTTTTTCTTTTATTTTAACTCCTTTTTCAACGGGGAGTTTATTTTTTTGGATAATGTTCACAGAGATAATTTTTTATCTATTGTTAGATACAATGGAAGATAGGGATGTGATTTTTAAAATACTTCCAAAAGGATCCTTGAAATAATAATATCTATAATATGCATCAAATATAACTTTTGGGGGCTTCATTTATCCTTATTATTATTTTGTGAAATTGATTATAGACTAGTATTTTACTTTACTTTTTGTGCTTTGATAAATTTTGGTATATTCATGTTTTTATTTTGAAAATTTATATTGTCAAAAAGTAACTAACTTAGTTTTGTATAAATTTTAATTTTATTCTTTTAAGATATTCAACGTTGTCGTTTTTAGTTTGAAGTGTTTTAGACTATTTGATTAAGATTTGATCAATGGTCAGGAGGATCATATGTATAAATGCATGTGGACCTGTAATTTTTTTTCATCATTTACTACTAATATTGGTGTGTTTAAAATCATAATTTTTAAATCTATATTTTATTTTCCGAAACTACAATGGTAATTTCTAAAGAAATATCTTCAATAGATATCATTTGAGAAAGGTCGATTGATTTGGGTTGGTATAATAAACATGAGTCATTACTCAAGAGATTCATCAAATTCTAAGGTTTGGAATCGATATTTCTTCTTATTGAGGGTCATGAAATTTTTTACCCCTTAATTTTATGACAATTATAATCTAATATGATATTTTATAATTTTGATAGTGATAAAAATGTTAAATTTTTAGTTCAAGATCATAATTTTGTTATGACCCTGAAGAATGTTGCAAAGATTATTGTACTACCACCAGAAGGTGAGTATTTATTCATTATACACAAACTTCCAAAAACTTATAGTAAATCTAGGGATAATGAGACCCTATTCATGATAAAATAAAAGTTCCAGAAAATGAATCATATTCATATTGAAGTTATAATTGTCTTTTATTTGGTGTAAGGATTCTTATTTCTAGGAAAATATAATATGGACAAAATAAAATTTGAATACATTTATATGTTAGACTTAATTTATGGGATGATGAAAATAAATCTTTTAAAATTCATCTTTTAAGGTATCGTGTATTTTTAATGGTGATTTGGGTTGGGTCTTGGATCAACTATATAACTTTTGACCCTATATATGTGTTAGAAGTGTCGATATGGGCCAAGGAATGAGTCTTTGGAGTTTTCCTGGGATCATGTTCTTAATATTAATAAAAAATAATTTTAGAAATTTCTAGAATTAATATACCATCATTTAAGGGTTTAGGAACGTTTATAATGGATAAAAATAGATTTTTTTTATTTTTCAGGGTTTTTGGGACTTGTAACATATTTTTAGAAATTCAAAAAAGTTAATGATTAAAGAGTAATTTTGGAATCAGTATCCCTAATATGAATTTTCAAATGAGTATTACTCAATTTGTAATAGAAAAATTGATAAGTCTATATTGAGTAAGAATTAGTCTAGATTGAGTGATACTTTTGTCTTGAGTAAGGATTTTTTCAAATTGAGTAAGGCTTATGGGTCAAGTAAGGCTTTTTGATTAAGAGTTCTGGATTGAGTAAGGATTTTGTTAGATTGAGTAATAATTTTAAGTTGAGTAAGGATTTTTCTATATTTAGTGAGATTATTGGGTTGATTAAGACTTTTACTAGATTTAGTAAGGCTTTTAGGTTGATTAAGAATTTTTCCAATGTTTCCCAAATTTTATATATGATTAATTTTTTAAATATTTTTTCAAAAACTCCTTAAATGAGAGAAAATAGGGATTCTATTCAACTAAAACTTGGAAAAAATTTCCTAAACACTCTCTCATTCACTTATTTTTTTAGAGTAAAAATCTAGTCGTTTCTTATCAGAATCTCATGGAATCCGAAGCAGGGGGAATATATAAGTAAGGATAATTGTATATATGCATCTATTTTTAAATTTCTCATTATTTCTTCATCCCTCATTGAAAAACCCTAATTTCAAGACTCTTATCAAATTAAGTTGAATATTCCAATTAAACACTAACTATATAGAGATTATTAATGATTATGGTTATGATACTCTAGGTAGGTAGTGCCTAGATTATTCTTAAATTATATGTATTTTATGTGATTCTTGGTAAACATGCATGAGATGGGAGGTATGTGTGTTACTAAAAATAGAATCAATATAAATTTTCTTTATTTATATGAGATACCATAGGGTAGTATAACATGATAAGTGGTGATTTTAGTTCTAGTATATTATGGTTTGTGTGATGTGGGGTTATATGGTGGCATGATGACATAGGTTGTGGATGATATTCTTGGGATACAATTATTGATGTGGTTTTGTGGGAACATGTTGGGCGTGGACTTTGTGAATATGGATGAGGTTGATTGTTGAAAGTGGGACAATGGTGGTTCACCTATGGTGTACCCTAGGTTTTTGGTCATTACACTCATCATGGTTAGCTGATGGTATCATTGGGGTTTTTTCACATAAATAGTTTCCCATTATGTGATTTATCCCACCCGTTGGGGGTGGTGAACTTTATAGATTAAGAGACATATGGGGATAATATTAACCATCAATATAGAGGAGGTGCACACCGTAAAAGGACATAGTTGGTGTAGTTGAGACCATCAAAGGGGGCCTAATGTTGGGGCTTATTTTTTGGGATTAAGGAAGGATGGGTATAGTCATGCCTTGGGTTTTTCAGGATATTGAGTCCATACTAGTAAAGAATCTGAAAGTCCTTGGGACTTTTGATATGGCTTGTAGATGTGTCTTTAGGGTATCAGGATGACTCAAGATGGTTTTATGTTTATGTTTGGTGTGTGACTTCATGTGGTATGTGATTTATTATAAGTTTGAAGGACCTTCTAGTATGACAGATTATGGATGTATCATTCTACTTCAGCATTGGATGAAGTAGGTAAAGTCTCATCCAGGCCCAAATAAGCCAGAATGTAGTGGTTTTTTTAATATATTATGGTTATTGTTTATTTTTATTTTTTTCATACACCAATATATTTATGTATATAAGGAAGTGACATCATTGGTTATGGCCTACTAAGTTTATACTCACGTCCTGTATGGGACCTATGGGACGCATGCATACCTCATTGTTCTTGGATCATCTAAGGGAAAATGTTTAGCATTCAGAACCTATAACACCCAAATATTTTATAATATAATTATTTTAAATTTAATTTAATTTCTTTGATAGATGGTGATAAGTTCAATACTAATTTTAAATTAACCGTGATATACTATTAAAATATTATTATATAATGCCACAGTTATTGTCTAGTTGTTGGATTGGTGAGTATGAATACGAATAACTAGATTATGAAAAAATTATGGTTTCTATATGTATAAAATGAATTCATTGGTTATAAATTAATTGTAAATTAAAATACAAAACATTTGAAAATAAAAGAGATATTATTCTGAAAAATGGTTTTTATGCATATAATGTGTTTTTATCATAAAAAATTAAATTAATCAATGTTGGTGAATTATTTTAATTAAATTTATATATTATATTTTTAATAAAATATTTTTAAATTCATCTAATGTTTTTTCTAGACATGTAATAGGAATAAATCCATTTTTATACTTAAAATTTTATTTTTCTAAAAACAAATTTTATCGCTTTTTGAGCACTTACATTAAAATGAATTTATTCCATTTATAGAATTTGAATTGTGAAAATTTTATTTCTATATTTGGAATCAGGAGGCCGAATTTATTAAATATTTCCCTTTTATATTTAGGCATTATGAATATTAATCATAGTAAATTTGTGTC
This sequence comes from Viscum album, assembly GCA_963277665.1. Classification (NCBI taxonomy): domain Eukaryota; kingdom Viridiplantae; phylum Streptophyta; class Magnoliopsida; order Santalales; family Viscaceae; genus Viscum; species Viscum album. The sequence continues at coordinate 1,230,966,515 of OY728135.1, read as the reverse complement.
ACCTGAGTAAGGATAAAATGGGAAAAATAAGGTTAAAACTTTGGGATGAGGATTTAAAATTTATCTAACACTTGACTTAATCCTATTGGGTGAATGTAGTTCTTTAATTTATATATATTTACCAAATATATGTCCACTTGGTTCTGTATTTATTACAATATAACCTTTATATTAATTTTAGAAAATAAAAATACAAAATTTCACTCTCTAACTTTTAAATATCTTTTATGTGTTTACATGGGGAAAAAATAAAGTTGTGAATGAATATAAATGGTTATTTTGAGAATAATGAAATTATTTTCAGGATTATAATTTATTTATAATTTTTAGTTATTTTATAATTACCTAAAATTCTTACGCAACGCCAATATAATATTTCTTCGATTAATAGAAAAATAAAATAAATGATTTTTAAAATATTAAAAGTAATAAAATTTTACAAATTTATAGTGTTACAAGAATTTTATAGATTAATATAACATATTATGGATGTTTTAAAATATTATATTCAATTTCCATATTTTTTTTTTGGCATATTTAATGTCAAATTAAATGAATAGTTTGAAAATTGACATTAATGATATTTTATAATAAATAAAATTTTATTAATTGATTTAAAACTCATAAAAATATTATATCCATACAATTGAATAGAATATGGTTGAAAATATAAACCATGGTCCATTTATGAGTCACTATTCTATTTATTATAACATTCTTAACCTTTTAAGTTTGAAGTAGTTGTTACTATGGTTAAGGTCAAAATGATTAATAAAGGGGTTGATCAAAAACATAAGGTGTAAAATTAAACCAAAACATGTATAAATTTAGTTTTATGAAATTATTTATACCCTATACTATTTTTATTTTAATATATGTACATTTTGAATCATTTTTTGTGAGAATTACTTTATTATATTTTAATCTTTTAAGAAATTCCAAGTGTCTCCTCTCCCTCCCCTATAAAAGGACACCCGTCATTTCTATTCGTCACACCAATTTCAACAATATATATCTCCCAAACCATATAAAATTCTCATATTAAATTCACTATCCACGTTATAAATGTTTTTTATCCCTAAAATAATAACCCTGGGGTTCTTAAGAGGATATCCAAAGGAATTATTCCAAATAAGTGGTAATCGCCTTAACCAATCAATTTATTTTTTACTTCTTATTTTAACTCCTATGAATCTATCATAGAATAATAATTTTAGTATCCCAAATATATTTAAATGTTATTATAATTATTAAATCACTATTATCCACCCTCTTTACAGACAAATGGAAAGTGAAAGTATCGCTCGTGCATACGTACGACTTACCGTTTCAATGTAGTGATACAATTAATTTTTTCATCACCATATATTATTAATGGAAATTATGATGGTTATAATGTTTATATATGATATTTATGATAGAAATGTTCTTTTTTTATTATAATATCATATCTAAATTCTTACCTTCTAATCTATTGGAAAACAATAATGTCACGCGTGTATACATGTGGACTACCACCTCCACAAAGTGATGTGATTTGTTTTTCATTTCCATTTTACTTAGATAGTAATAAGTATAGATTTAATGAATATATATGATATATATGATATAATAATTATTATTTAAAATTTAATTATTATTTAAATTTATTTTTTAAAATTCATCGAAAAGTTAAAACAGTGTCCATGCGTACATACGGTCTACCATCTCCATGAATGATGTAATTCATTTTTCTATCTCTAAATTTTATGGATAACTATAAATATGGATATAATTAATATATATGATATTTATATAATTATTATCATTTTAAATATGATGGAACCATGATCAAATTAAAATGATCAAAGCTATGGAACAGAAATTCTTATAAAAATGAAATAGTTAACGCCCAGAAACGATGATTTTAACAAGGGGTTATTAGTAAATTGGTTTTGAAATGTTATAAATGGATAATATATGATATTTTAAGTATTTAAATTATTCAATTATATAATTAAAATAAATTTATATTTATTATACAAGAGTATAAATAACTTTGAAAGTAAGAAGAATTTGAGGTAGGGGATTTATGTTACAATCTCATTTTTATCAAGATTGTTAATGATTAAGTTTATGGTGATGAAATTTCATTATTGAACACCCAATAATATCATTAGTTTTCTTATCCTATGGTTATTTCTAGAGAATACATATTTTACTTTCATTTTCATCCCTTTAAGTACTTAAGAAACCAAAAGATTCTTTTTAAGTAAAATGAACTTCATTTCTCTCTTCAGTTAAAAATCATTTCTCTTCCATGTCCATATATTCTAAAAATGATTTAAAGAATTTTTTTAATATTATAGAATGATTTTTTAAAGTTATTTTTACCCATTTTTTAATTTTTAACCATGTTTTATTTTTTTTTAAAATGGTTTAAAATGAATTTTCATATCATTTTCCTAATTAGGTACATTTTGAATTTTTACAAAAGTGTGAAGGGAATATTTTCTTTTAACTTAAGGGTAATGAACAGAGTTTTCTATCATAATTACCAATAAATTATTTGAATATTACTTTAAAAAAATTCAAGGTTATTTTGAAATAAAATGTTTTCCTTAATATTTGGGAAAATTTTATATTTTAAATAAATGATTTTAAAATGAAAAGGGTATTTTCCTCAAGAAAATGTTCACATGATCTTTTAAAGGAATTTTAATTTATTATGACATACATTGAAATTAATTAAGTTTTACTAGGTATATGATCTAATAATACTATACTTATTCTTTCTCTAGATGGTTTATGATTATAATGACAAATTTTAATGAAATGTGTTTCTTTTCCATGAGTTACGCTATGAAAAAATGATGAAATGTTTTTGAAACCTGTTATTTTCCATGAGTTATGCTATGATGAAATTTTAATAAACCCATTTAATTTTCATGGGTTATGATATGATGAATTTTTTATGATCTTGTTTCACAGTTATGTATTATTTTCATTATGTGATGGGTGGACCAAAGATTATATATCCCTCCAATGCATTGGGTAAAGATGGATGTGTCATGAGATAAATAGGACTAGAATGGTTATTGAACCCAGTTTAGTAAGGGACTATGTACACTATTATAGTCTTGGGAGTTAATATTGACTACTATGATGGTTTGGGGATTGAACCCAATCCACTATGATAGTCTTGTAAATGATCCTTTACTACTAAGAAAATGATTTTCTGTGCTTATGTGTATGCCACAAATCTATGTATTATGATAATGTTATGATCACATGGCTCATGTTATTTGATTAATTTATGGTTCATGTCTTATGAAATTCTAAGATTTATCAAATGACTCAATATTATGATCAATGATATACAGGGTATGGTTTTCAAATGTTATGATCATGTTCTTATATCCTTATACTCATGCTATGTTTAAATGATCATTGATATATCCCTTATTTAACAATATTGATCATCTGAGACCACTATTTCTTATGTTCCCTTCCCCACTTTATGAAGAATGGTATTAAGTAGGATATTTCTAAGAAGGTTTCTAGTTATGAAGAACTTTGTGTGAGATTATTTGGTTCACTTATGAACCAGTTTCTTATATATCCAAGTTTCCAAATATACTTGACCTATATGATTATAGGATGTATTTTTATGTTATATAATGAATATTTATCTAATAATATTTAATATATGTGTATGAAAATTATGGGTCTCTATAGTTGGCATCAAAAAATGGTTTAGTTAACCTTTGGAAACTATGATGAGAATACTTTAGTGAGAACCCTTAGGATAATCGTAAGTATAGGAAAATGTCCTAAGTTATAGAAAATAAAGAAGTATGGTTTTCTAAAAAAACATTTATTTCTTGAAACTACAAGTAGACATGGTTTTCAAATAGATGCAACTAAGGGTAAAACCCCTAAAAGATTTGGTCAAGTATATCTCATCCATCATTCTGGCACATGATGAGTGTTTCCTTTACACCTAGTTTGATACTCTTGGGGTATATTCTTGGGTTAATTTATATTTTCTTTATGAACCATCATGAATTATTTGAATAGATGATTACCATGAATGACCTATCCTAAACCTAAGGTGTCATATATTGAAAATAAGGTCTCATGATTTAGAAATCCTATGGATAATTTTTTATGATTGATCGGTCTAATGAAAGATACTTGATGGTCATGCTAACCATTTTAGTTTTATTAATAGAATTATAATATAATGATGAAGTTGAGTTTGTTAAAGTAATGATAAAATATTGAAGTTTATTATTTAATATTAGTCATATAAATTCTTTTATATCATGAAAATATTTGGAAATATTAATCCATATCCCCAATGATTAGATGTTGAATTAGTAGTGAAAACTCCTAAGAGTGTGATGATCATATCTCTAGTCTATGATACTTCTTTGGTTGAAGTTTTTGGTAATGTTATTCCTACAAATCTTTTTATTCTCTATATGGTTGAATTTTATGTTATCTTAGGCATGTAATAGATTTCTCTACATAAATCCCGCATCAATTTCTAAGGAACAAAAGTCACATTTAATATTCTGAACCAAAAAATAATCATCTATCAGGGATATGATAAATATAAACTTTAAATGGAAATCACATCCATTGTATGGGTATTGATTATTATTCAAAAGGTTAATTTATCATATATGTTTGGCGATAAACTCAACCTCAATGATATGTCTGTTGTGAAAGATTTTTTTATTTATTTCTGGAAGATTTTCTTAGTCTTCCATTGAATCATGAAGTTAAGTTCTTAATAAAAATCATAACAAGTGATACGCCTATTATAAAAACTCTATATATAATGGACCTGATTGAGTTGTATGAATTGAAGAAGAAACTCCATGACAATATTGTCAATGGATTTATTCATCCAAGTGTTTCACATTGGGGTTAACCTATTCTATTATTAGGAAAAAAGATAGATCAATAAAACTCTACATTGATTATTAGGAAATTTACAATATCATAATCAATAATAAGTATCATTTTCCTCATATTGATGACTTGTTCGATCAACTGCGTGGAGTTCAATACTTTTCCAAGATTGATCTTAATTATAGATATCATTAATTGAGGGTTAAAAAGTGGTATATACCCAAGACAACATTCTGTACAAGGTAGGGATACTATTAATACATAGTGATGTTGTTTGGACTTACTAATCTCCCCACTATCCTCATGGAGTTAATGAATAGAGTCTTTATAGATTACCTTTATCAGTTTTTTAAGTCTTTATAGATGATATTATAAAATATTCAATGAGAAATGAAGAGTATGAAGATCACTTTTTGGATTGTATTTAATACCCTAATGAAGAAAAATATGTATATAAATTTTACAAAGTGTGAATTTTGGCTAACAAAAGTTTCATTTTTTGGTTCATATAATCTCAAGAAAGGGTATATCGATGGATCCATCAATAATGGAAGTTAATAAACATTGACCTAGACCAAACACTATTAATGAGATCTAAATTTTTCTTGGTTTAGATGGATATTATCAATGATTTGTGGAGAATTTATCACAACTCTCTAATCCACTCACCAAGTTGACTTGTAAGGCAACTAAGTTCCTTTTGATAGATGAATGTAAGGAAAATTTCAAGGAACTAAAGATAAGGCTAGTCAGTGCACTTATTCTTACATTACCCTATAGTGGAGAAGGGTTTTTAATGAATATTTATTCATCAAAGAAAATAATAGGATGTTTTCTCATGCATAATGATATAGTGATAGTTTATGCCTCATGATAATTTAAGGTTTATGAGAAAAATTACCCAACTCATGTTTTGGAGTTAACTATAGTTATTTTTGCATTAAAGATATACTGGTATTATTTTTACAGAGAAAGGTGTGATATATATACTGATCATAAAAGTTTAAAGTATATATTCTCTTAAAAAGAGCTATATATGTTATAGATAATATGGTTATATTTGATTAAATATTATTATTACTCAATACATTACTACCCTAGGAAAGAGAACAAGAGGGAAGATACTCTGAGTCGAAAGGATTGTGCTAGATTATATATGATGAGGATCAAAAAATATCCAATACTTATAGATTTGAAATGGATGAATTTGTAAATATTTAAAGGGATAAATATTATTTTTCTTAAATGAGTGTTCAACCATTTATCTATGTGAGGATTAAGGAGTTTTAGAAGAAAGATATGGAAGTAAAAAAAAGGTCAAAATGATCCTGAGTTTAAACTTTATTGTGATAGAATAATAAGGTTTAGGAATCGTGTATGTTTTCTATCCATACCATATTTGAAGAAGTATTTTTTTTTATGAGGCTCATAGTTCATCATTATTTATTCAACCTACAAGTAAAAAAACATTATAAATATCTTTAAGAGTATTTCTAGTGGGAGAACATGAAAAGAGATATTGAAGAGTGTAAATCTTAATTGGTGATTAGTATATCTGAAAGTTAAGGATGATATATATACTTTTAATGGGATGTTATAAACATTACCCATATTAGAATGGAAATGGGAAAACATCACCATGGATTTTTCATTGTACTCCACAAAATTTCTAAAGGCCGTAATGTTATTTGGGTTGTATTTGATCACCTTATAAATTATACACACTTAATTGATATCAGAGAAGATTTATCTATTGATCATAGTTCTAGAATATACATTAAGTAAATGGTAATCTTTCATGTATTAACACATTCTATTATATCTTATTAGGATTTGAGGTTTACCTTGAAGTTTTGGAAAAGTCTTCAGTAGGCTATGGATACAGAGTTGAGTTTCAGTAAAAAATGTCATCCTTGGATATATGGTCAATCTGATAGAACCATTCAAACCCTATAAGATATTTTGAGATCTTTTTCTATGGATTTTAAATGCAATTGGTATCAACACCTTCCTCTAATTGAGTTTTCTTACAACAATAACTTTCACTCAAGATTTTAGATGGCTCCTTATGAATCCCTCTATAGAAAGAAGTTTAGAACTCCAATGTGTTAGTATAAATTAGAGAAAAAAATCAGGACCTGATCTTTCTAAGTAAATGGTATAGAATGTTAGATCCATTCAAAAACACATTAAGTCAACTCAGGTTTGAAAGAAAAGTTATGTTGATAATTGTCATAAAAATCTAGGATTTGAATCTGGTGAGAAGGTATTTCTATGAATTTATCCATGGAAGAAGGTTATGAGATTTGGAAAGAAATTAAATATAATATATAGGTGTTGGTGCCAAAATATTGGACGAAAAGAACGAAGAAAATAAGGCCTCGCGGCCTGCCTCGCGAAGCGATGGCGCAGAGTCCCCCCAAGCAACGCGGCCGCCATGAAGCAACAGAGGTGGGATGCCCCATGAACGCCCCTGACGTTCGCGAACCCGCTACGAAGCAATAGAGGCGAGATGCCCCGCGAACTCCCCTGACGTTCACGAACTCGTCGCGAAGAAAGATAGTTGGTAACCTCTACGAACGCCCCTGACGTTAGCAAACCCACCGCGAAGCAACAGAGGTGGTACCCCTCCGCGAACTCGGTTGACGTTCACGACCCACCGCGAAGCGACCGAATTCCCCTTCGCGTTGCATGAGCTCTACTTCACAGCGCCCCTTGCCTATAAATACCGAACTCCCCCTAATCCCTCAGGATAGACAATCTGACCTTTTATCTTCCTAGCTCCCAAATCATGAAGCACCTTTTTCTCTGTGAATCATGAGCTACGCGAGGTATTTTTTCTTCACAAGGTGCCTCTACATTGTCTCATTTTGATCCCCTATTCCAAGAGGGATGCCTTTCACGAAGCCCAGGGTATTTCGTGAAGGAAGGGGATCCCCAAGGAGACCTGGGTTGTCGCAGAGCGTTTATGCTTCATGAAACACCCCTCTTGTTTACGTGATCTACATGCCAAGGCAGGGTCACTGTACTTCACAAAGCACACTACTTCTCCGCACTTTGCTTCGCGAGGAACCTATGCTCTGCGAGGAAGTGCTCTGCGAACATCCTTCCACTTCGTGAAGCACCTCCCACTTTCACCTCTGCCCTATGCTAAGGCTAAGGCAGCCCACTTCGCGAAGCACACCCCTTTGCAGGTGACCTTCACCACACAGAGCAACTGAGATCCACAAGTCCTCTGCCTATGGACCCCTCTGCTTGGAAATTCCTTTTCCCATGTGACCCTCCAGGTTTGCATGATGTGACTTCAAAGCCCCCTGGACGATACCACCCGTGGTGTTTCTTTGCCTAATGATTCTTTTCATAGGCACACTAACGGCTATTGCTTCTTCGCATAGACACACTAACATGGACCCCTCGATGGTTTGCTCTATGACCCCCCTTCACCACGGCATTTCTGGTACCTTACCTCCCACAAGGATCAGAGGGTACCGGTTATGTAAGTCCTAGGGGTGCGGAGTAAACCCGCCTCGTCCGAGCTGCAGGACGTTAAACTGCCAAGCACTTCATCCTCAACACATTACTTTAAACTGTGATCTGGCCCCGTGCCTCGCACGTAGGGTCCCCCCGGCTCGGACATTCTTTACGCCGCTCATCTCCATGGGGATGGAATCACCCCCCCCCCCAACCACCACATAGGGTGATATACTCCTCCTCGGAGTGGCGTTTGTCTGTAGGGATGGGCAGCCTCCTTGGTGTAAGCCCCTAGCCCCTCTTGAGGAAGGTAGCACCCGTGCACCTTCGTACTTCCCAGGTGTCAAGGACCCAGGGGGGATATGGACATAGGGGCCTTCCATTACCCTTTCCTCCCCCTCTATGCTTTTTCACCCTAGGGCCTCCATCCTGGAGTAAGTCCCAGCACCATGGGCTGCCTAACGCGTAAGCCCCTCTTCGCTTCCCATAAATGCACCATTCGCGACATGATCGTCAAGTCCCTGCAACCTCTTATTTCTCACACCGAGCATGACTCCCATGGGCTTAGAGTGAGTGCCAACCGTGACACACCCTGGGCCACCTCAGAGTGTAAGCCCTAAAACCCTCATCCCGCATGACATTAAACTGCACACTCCTGAACTATGAGAACTTTTATCTATGCCAAGGCATAGTACATAGGAAGCCTCCACAAGGTTCAAGCCCACCACCAGTGGACCCCCGGGTTCACCTTCACGTCAGTTCTCTGATGAAAACCTTTCTGAACTATGAGGACTTTGATCCATGTCAAGGAATGGTACGTAGGAAGCCTCCACGAGGTTCAAGCCCACAGTCTGGCTGTTTATTCAAGTCAGGTTCTACCCTCATCCCGCATGATGTTAAAATTCACACCTGAACTACGGGGACTTTGATCCATGTCAAGGCATGGTACGTAGGAAGCCTCCATGAGGTTCAATCCCAACAACCACTGGCCCCGACAATCTCTTTGTCGGTGCAACAAGCCCCCACCGAAACCCTTCCCGAACTATGGGGACTTTGATCCATGTCAAGGCATGGTATGTAGGAAGCCTCTACGAGGTTCAAGCCCACCACCCAGTGGACCAAGGTCCTCCTTCACGTCGATTCTCCGACAAGCCCTCGTCCTGCATGACGTTAAACTATATCCCAATCCAGAGGTAAGCCGTTGTGATCCCGCCACCCAGTTGTTCCGATATCTCTTCATGTCAGTTCAACAGTCTCTTTTCTACTCGAACTACGAGGACTTTGATCCATGTCAAGGCATGGTACGTAGGAATCCTCCCTGAGGCCCAAGCTCATTACCCACTGGACCAAGGTCCTTCTTCACGTCGGTTCACCGGTGCCCCATCCCAAACTACATGGACTCTGATCCATGTCAAGGCATGGTACGTAGGAATCCTCCCTGAGGTTCAATCCCACCACCCATTGGTCGCTCTGACCCCCCTTCACGTCGGTTCTCACCAATAGAACTATGCAGACTTTGATTCCCTGCCACGGGGATACGTAGGAAGTCTCTTCGAGGCTCAAGCCCATCTCTACTATTATCTCCATGATGGTCCCATCTCATTCCTCCTCCACTCCATTCAATTTTCCATCACCCATCCTGATTCTTTCCCGGGCCACCACATCTCGGTGAGATCATGCCACCTTATCCCCCCCCCCCTCTACAGTATTTGGGAAGCCGCCCACGTGCTGGACCCAATATCAGTGATCCCTCAAGGGGGTTCTTTAATCTGATCCACTCCAGCTAGTTTTCTGATCAGTCGGATCCATCTCCGTTGGACGTTAAACTTGCGGCATACCCCATGTTAAACACAGGAAGCTGAGTAAAACCTCAGATATATGCCAATGACATATGATTCCTCGCGCTCGATGTGGGATGACTCGGGCTTCTACACCCTCGAGAAGCCTTATAATAAGGGACAAAAGACAGACACGCCAATTCCCCAGCGTCCAGACATGCCAGTGATGTCTCAACGTGACTACTCCCCCAACTGAAGGTTGCTGCCTTGACCGGACCCCTTGTAATTTCCTAACATAAGTAGTGTAATTAACCGGCGTCCATGGAAACATGGCACTGGGAAGAGTTTCACAAACAATGTATTAAATCTATTAGGGAGACCCGGACTAGGTGACGAGTTTTGAGGAGGAATCCATGGAAGGAAGAACTGACATCCCATCATCCTGGTTTCGATCAAGGAGCAGACATCCTTGAATGAGGAGTGAATGTCGCCCACCTTTGGAAATCGGGAATGTTGGGCGATAAAAAATTCGCGCCTATCATGCCCAAGCGGACGGATGCGCGCACCCCGACGAAAGCATCGGAAACAATAGGTATATTTAATCCTTCAGAATTATTGATCATGTATGTATGGAATCTTATCACTTGGAACATCCATTGAACCTCTCTCAAGTTCACAATGTGTTCCATGTATCTCTCCTGAGGAAGTGCATACCTAATCCTTCACATGTACTATACTTAGAGGTCATAGAACTAGAGAATGATATTTACTATGAAGAATAAAAAGTATAAATCAGGTATCATAATGATAAATTAAAATGGAAAAAAATTACTCACCTAGTTAAAGTTCTCTAGAGGAATTAAAAATTCAAAGAAGCTACGTGGGAACCTAAGGATGTGATGAAACAGATATATCCTCATTTGTTTATATCAAAGTAATAAAATTTTGAGTATGAAATTCATTTAAAGTGGGGTAAAATGTATAACCCTAATATTTTAAGATATATTTCTTTTCAAATAAATTTAGTTTCTTAAATATCTTGTGATACATGTAACACTGAGTTTAAACAAACGGTGATATACTATTAAAATATTATTATGTAATGTGATAGTTATCGCCTAACTATTGAATTGGTGGGTATGAATATTACTAAATAAATTATGAAACTTCTATATTTTATATATGTATAAAATTAATTCATTGGTTATTAATTATTTATAAATGAAAATAAAAATCTTTTGAAAATATAGGAGATGGTTTTTTGAAAAATTGTTTTATGAGCGCAATGTGATTTTTATCTTAATAATTAAAATAATCCCTATTTGTGACTGATTATAATGAAATTTATATATTATATATTTAATAAAATATTTTAACATTCATATAATGTTTTTTCTAGGCATCATATACGAATAGATCTAATTATATACTTTAAAATTTATTTTTCAAAAAAATGGTTTTTGTCATGTTTTGTTAAATTATATTAAAATGAATTTCTGCCACTTATAGAAATTTATTTATAAAAAATTGATTCCATATTTTTTATCATGAGATCCAAATTTATTAAATATTCCCATTTTATTTTTAGGCATTATGAATAGTAACTATAGTAGATTGTTGTCACCTCGGTAAGGGTAAAAATGGTTAAACAGGGTTAAAACTTTGGGTTAAAGCTTTAAAAATGTATCTACAACTTTCTATTATCCTATTTAATGAGTTTAGTTCTTAAATTTCCATCTAATTCTCAAATATATGGCCACTCGGTTCCATATTTCTTTCAATATTACCTTTATATTAATTTAAAAAAAGAAAGATACAAAATGTTACTCTCTTACTTTTAAATATCTATTATTTGTTCGCATTGGGAAAACAGAAAATTTTCAATGAATTTAAATTTTTATTTTGAGAATAATGAAATTATTTTGATTAAAATAATTTATTTATAATTTTTATTTTTTATATAATTACCTTAAATTATTATGCAATGCTAACATAGTATTTATTCAATTAATAGAAAAATAAAATAAATGATTTTTAAAATATTAAAAGTAATATAATTTGACTGATTTATAGTGTTAAAAAAATCATAGAATAAAATTACATAATATGGATGTGTTAAAATATAATATTTTAATTCAATCTATTGTCTTGGTGTCTTTAAATTCAAATTAAATGAATTGTTCCAAAATTGACATTAATAATATTTTATAATAAATAAAATTTTATTTAATGGTTTAAAATTCATAAAAATATTATTTTTATCCAAGTTAATTTAATATGGTTGAAAATATAAAATATAGTCCATTTATTAGTCACTTTTCCTTTTATGGTAACATTCTTAACCCTTTATGTATGAAATAATTGTTAATACGATTAAGGTCGAAAATTATTAATGAAGGGGTTAGTCAAAAATATAAGGTTTAAAATGGCACAAAAATATGTATAAATTTCATTGGATAATATTATTCATTCCCAAGACTCTGTTTATTCTAATTAATTTTCATTTAGAAGGATGTTTCTTAAGAATTACTTTATTATAGTTTAATATTTTAAGAAACTCCTAGTGCTTCCCCTCCCTCTCTTATAAAATTACACCCCTCCTTTCTCTTATTTACACCACTATGAACATTATACCTCAACCAAACCTTATAAAATTATATTATAAACTTTACTATACACATTATATAGGTTCTATTATCTCAAAAAGTCTAACCCTAGGGTCCTTAAGAGGATATCTGAAGGAGCTATTTCAAAGAAGAGGTAATCATCTTAACTAATCACTTTATTTTTACTTCTTATTTTACCTCCTATAAACCTATGGTATTTATAATAAAATAATAAATTTAATATCATTAATATTATTAAATATTATTATTACAATAAACCCACCATTATCCACCCTCTTTCCTATCAAATGTGAAGTGAAAGCATCGCTCATGCGTATGTACGGCTTACCATCTCCACATAGCATTACAATTCATTTTTCAAATACTATTTTATTAATAGGTATTATGTTGGTTATAATATTTATATATGATATTAATGACATAATTATGCTTATTTAATTATAATATCATATCTTCCTTCTTACATTCCAATTCGTTGCAAAAAGATAACATCGCTTGTGCGTACGTGTGGAATACCACCTCTACGAAGAAATTGATTTTTTTTCATTTCTATTTTACATGGATTGGAATAAGGAAATATTTAATAAATATATATGATATATATGATATAATAATTATTCTATAAATTTGAGTTATTATTTACCTTTCTTTTGTTCCATCTATCAAAAATTGAAAGCGATGTTCATGTGTATATATGGTCTACCATCTCCATGAACGGTGTAATTCATTTTTCTATCTCTAAATTTTACGGATGAATATAAATATAGATATAAGGAATATATATGATATTTATATCATTATTAATAATCTTAATATCATTTAACTATGATAAAATTATAAGGATCATAACTACCAAACTGAAATTCTTATAAAAAATGAAACAGTTAACACCTAAAAACCACAATTTTATTAAGAGATTTTTAATAAATGGGTGTTGAAATGTTATAAAGGGATAATATATGATATGATAAGTATTTATATGTTATTTTATATTATTATAATAAATTTTAATTTATTATATAGGATTATATATCACTTTCAAAGAAAGTGAAACTCGAGGTAAGGGAAATATGTTACAGTGTTATTGTTTATCAAGATTATTTATGATTAAGTTTCCATTCATGATATAACTCCCAATAATCTCATGAATATTATTCTATTATGGTTATTTCTATATAATATATTTTTTCCTTTCATTTTCCTCTCTTTAATTAATCAATAGACCGAAATAATATTTTTAAGGAAAACCAACTCCATTTATCTCTTCGGTCAAAAATTCTTTCTCATTCAAGTCAATGTTCTCTAAAAATGTTATCAAGAATGTTTTTAATGTTATAAAATTATTGCTAAAATTAATTTTTACCCATGTTTAACTTTTTACAAAATATTTTAAAAGTAATTTTTTTGTCATTTTCCAAATGAAGTACTTTTTAAATTTTTACAAAAGTGTGAAAGGAATGTTTTCTTTTAATTTATACTAAATGAATGTAATTTCATTCCATAATGACCACTCAATGCTTTAAAAATTAATTTATAATTTTTCAAGGTTATTTTTAAATAAAATATCTTCCATGATATTTGGGAAGTTTTTATATTTTAAATATCTTTTTAAGGCATTTTCATCTAAGATGACATCCATTCATGTTATTTAATTTTACTAGGGGTATTATCCAATGATACCATACTTATTATCTCTATAGATTTATTATGATTATAATGAAAATATTTATATAAAACTTGTTTCTTTTCCATGGGTTATGCTATGATGAAATGATAAAATGTTTACAAAACCCATTTCTTTTCCATGGGTTATACTATAATGAAATTTTTATTAAACCACTTTAATTTTCATAGGTTATGATATGATTAATGTGTTATGTTCATGTGGAACATATATGTATGATTTTTATTATCTAATGGGTGGGCCCTGAATTATATATCCCTCCAATGCATTGGGTAAAAATGGATGTCTCATGACATAAATATGATTATAATGGGCAGTGAACCTAGATCAATAAGGGACTATGTCCATTATGGTAGTCTTAGGAGTGAAGCTTGACTAATATGATAGTTTTTTGAGTGAACACAATACACTATGATGGTCTTGGAAGGCATCCATGACTACTGAGGAAATGATTTTCTATGCTTATGTCTGTGCCACAAATATATGTCTTATGCCAATGTTATGCTCTCATGCCTTATGTTATTTGATTTATTTATGATTCATGCCTTATGAATTTCCAACATTTATTCCAAGACTAAATATTATGATCTATGATATGTAAGTTATGGTTTTGAAATGTTATTCTCATCTTCTCATACTCATATGCACATGTTATATTTAAGTTATCATTGATATGTCATGTTTTTACTTGTATTGATCATCTGATCTCACCATTTATTGTGTTTCATTTTCCAGGTTATAAAGAAATGTATTTTGTATAATATTTTTAAGAAGTATGCTAATTATGGAAAACTTAATGGGATATGATGTGGTTCACTTATGAACCAGTTGTTAATGTATCCAAGTTTCTTAAAGATAATAGACCTATAAAATTAGGGCATGGATCATTACGTTATAAAATTAATATTAATCTAATAAGATTTTATATCTTTATATGAAAAGTATATTTTTCTATAAAACCTATTAAATATGGGATTACGGGTGATTCACAAGATGGATAGCATGATTTTGCAAAAAAATCGGATGGTTTCTCAATGGCAGGTTAATTTTTTATTTTGGTTATTTTTTACTTTTATATGTTTGAATAACTATGGTTAGTCAACCATAGGTAATCCTATTCATTTTATATTATTTGGATTATATGGTTGTCATTATTTTTATTATCATATGTGTACATTCGGTATGTATTGTTGTTGTTATTAAAAATTGTTTCTATTTTTTTATTATCAATATTATTTATTACCATAGGGTATATTCTTCATATTATCACCCCATAGAACCTCACTACAAGTTTGTATCCTTTGGAGTATAGGGACACACACCTATGGTCTAGTGGTGTACCATAGTCTGGGAATTAGTGTGTTTTCTAGGGCCGGTGGGGTGTCACGCATCTGGGAATACATGGAAGGTGTATGTTCGGGTTTAGTGAAACTAAATATCTTATTGTATTCAAGAACATTGAATTGAATGATCATGAAAATCCTTCATATTGAAGGTTTCATAGATTTTGTAACTATAGAAAGGGTAGAAGAAAACCCTTTGAACAAAGAGACCATAGTCAAAATGAATTTGGTCTATATTCTAATTGAAGAGATGTTATTTTAAATAGCATTGGAAGGTAAACTTTCTATATATGTTTTGAAATCCATAAAAAATAAAAATTCTAAAAAGTGAAAATAATCTTATAATCCATTGGTATACATACAGCTACAATAGAAGTGTGAGAATATTGCTAAGAAAATAAATATAGATAAATAATTTTTAACTTCTATAAAATCACCCAAAAAAAGATAGCTAAAATTTCCAAAAAAATGGATTAAAAATAAATAATCAATGTTTAAAAACAAGAATATAAATTTTAAAATAAGTCTAATGAATTTTATAAGAAGATTGAGGATAAGAATTCAGGAAAACATTATTTTGGTATCATAAAAGTGAAATTTAAATCTCTATAAGAAATGGATATTAAAAGAATTTAAGTGGATAAGGTGAATAAGTTTTCCTAGAAGATAAAGTAATATAAAGAATATATTATCTTCGTAACCATTATTGAACCTTTTGAAATATTGAGGAAGAAATTGTACTTCATGGAAGATAAAACCTCTAAAAGAAAATCTAAACTCATGGAATTTTCTGAACAATCTTCCTCTTGAGTTATTTTCTCCTACACCTAAAGAATCCAATGAGAAGGATGTCCTAAAACATGAAGACATATAGTCTATGGTAGAAGCTACTCTATAGGATACTTCTCTACCTGAGGCACCAGTATTAACATCTTGTGAGAGAACTTTTTCTTCTTCTAAATCTAGATCAACTAGTTCATATATTTATTAAAAACATGAGTCTTCAAAGACTCTGTCAACTCCCATTAGAGTTAAAAAAAACATCAATAGAAGATACTCCCGAGAACGAAAAAATAATTGATCCTTTTTGTAATAAAAAGGATAAATCAATAGAAGCCAAAAAGGAAAAACCTACATCTGTTAATTATCATAATAGAATTTATTTTAACAAAGAAGATGAATTAGATAGTATTGTTTTCACTCGTAAGATGTAGTGAGGGAATAAGAATTAGTTTCAATGGGAACTTAGAGTGAAACCTCAATTGAAAAATCAAGAATGGATAGACTTAAATAATTTATGGTCACATCATCTAAAAAAGTGGTTGTATCATCATATGTTATATATTTCTTACATTTTATTAACACTAGTATGATTTTTTTGTAAGATTGCGATATAAATTTTTTAATCTGTCAATATGAGAAGCATATTATTGATCAATAGGAGAAACTGAAGGATGGTTTATTTGATTTTATAGATTAAACACAATATTAATCCTAGGAAATAAAAAATCTAAAATTATCTAAAATTATAAGATGATATTGTTTGATGCCTTTTAGGTATGAAAGAAAATCTAAGGAAGGAACTTGATCAGGCTAACATTATTTCAGGGAAATATAAGAAGAAGTTAAAGTAAAAAAATAAAGAGTTAGAGGATATAATTAAAGAGCTAAAGGAATCAAATAATTCATCAGAATAATAAAAGAATAATCTAAATAAGTTGGTGAAAGTAGTATATATATCTATAAGAAAAGAATAAATTTATAATTTCTTTTCTTTCTTCTGATTATTATAAATTATTATTGTCAAAAAAACTTTAATTATTATTGATGGAATTGTATGGTTATTGATAATTAACTTTTCTTTTGATGAATAGTATTTTTAAGCTACTTTATTATCTTTTATTTTATAGTTTATCTATGCCTTATTTTAAAAGTAATAGTTTCATTTGATTGATCTAGATTAGTATCAGACTATCAAAATGTATTTTTATTGAATTTAATAAAATTAACTTTTTAAAGGGAACATAATTTTTCTCACTTTTTATACTTCGGTAAGGGTAGAACTACATACTAAGGATAGTAAGTTCTATGAAAGTTATAAGAAAGAGTTATATAAGATTAATTTATTAGTATTTCACTTGATTTACTTACCATATTATATACTTATTTTTTAACACTTTATCTACCTCAATTTTTTATTAATTTCTATTTCCTTTTGAAAATAAAAATGGGGGAGAAATCTGAGAAGAGTAAGTTTTACATTGAATTGAGAAGATTAATTTTTCATGATAACATGTTTATTAATTTTTTAAGAATATATAGAGGATATTTAATAGATAAATCTAGGAATAAATACATAATATTGAAGATCATAAGTTTCTCATATGTTAAACTTAAGTGGAGTTTAATCATAGTTATAGGGGGTTTAATTTTTAAAATTTAGTCAAACTTCATTTCTCATATGTATCATGTGATTATTAAAAATAGTTATATTATTTATTCAAATGATGGATTTTCATCCTTTGTTTTGAAAATAATAATACACTCTTTAATGATGTTGATTTAAATTAAGTTCATTTGTTTGAGTTATTTTATGCACATATCATAACTTTATATTCTCATAAGTTCAAGTAAAATGATGTAAATCGCTTATTTTTTAGAACATGAGGAAGAATAATTGAACCACTATGCATTGTGATAGCACATATTATTTCATTCATCAAAATAAAGATCAAGCTTTTTATGTTATTACAACTAAACCTGAATTTTACATAATGTTACCATTGAAATTTTTCTTTTAAACTATGCTAAGGAATTAGTGTAAAAAGTTGTTATAAAGAGATATTGATTCATTAAAAATTGAATCATGAATAATCCAATTTATTTTAGTGTTCATGATTTCATTTTCTTTCATTGTTTTCTTAGAGATAATTTTTTAAGGTATTTCATTATAAATATCTATGTTTTTTATTTTTTAATTGTTCTTCTGATCCTGTGTGATCAATGAGTTTATAAGGAAGAAAAATGTAGCTTTTGAATACTAAGTTTGATGATATTATGGGGATATTATTTTGATATCAATCATGTTGATTTAATAGGTACTTCAGGATAGATCTACCTGCTTCCAACTAGTGTTTCAAAGAAGTCCTGATATAGAATTGTGTCTTATAAAAATTTATTGATAAAGTTCCCCATTCAAATCTTATATCACATAGGTATAGGTAATGAACTTCCTACCACTTTGGGATGAAATATAATAATTCTTTTTATTCAAATTTTTTTGGTAACAATATCATTTAGGGGTTTCTAGATCATTATCTAGAAATCTATTGATTGTTTTTATTATCCTATTTGTATTATCTGTTTGGTTTGTTTGTTCACCCGGTTGAGTTTATAACTTTTGAGAGATTTATTTTTACACTGATTTTTTTTACTATTTTACTATGATTTATTGAAAATTATATATTTAAATCATATTATATTTTTTATTATGAGAATAATTTATTCAATAATTTAACTTCAATTCACCTCCCCTCTTGAAGTTTCTATATGTTAACCTAATAGGGAAACAAGATTAACTATGTTGTTCCATCATGTGAGGTTTATAATTTATCACCGTAATGACCACTTAATTATTTGAATAATCCTTTATATATTTTCAAGGTTCTTTTCAAATAAATTTTTTCCTATAATATTTTGAAAAAAATTATATTTTAAATATGTGATTTAAAAATGAAAATGGTATTTTCCTCAAGAAATATTCCATGTGATCTTTTGAAGTCATTTTCATATAATATAACATCCATTAATGTTACTTAAGTTTTACTAGATATATGTTCCAATGATTCCATCCTTATTATTTCTATGGATGTTTTATGATTATGATGATAATATTTTTATGAAACTCGTTTCTTTTCCATGGGTTGTGATCTGATGAAATGTTTATGAAATATGTTTCTTTTGAATGGGTTGTGATATGATAAAATGTTTATGAAACTTGTTTCATTTTCACAAGTTATGATATGATGAATGTTTTATGATCTTGTGGCACACATATGTATCATTTTCATTATGTGATGGGTGGGTCTATAATTATATATCCCTCCAATGAATTGGGTAAATGTGGATATCTCATGAGAGAAACAGCACTGGAATGGAGAGTGAACTCAGTTTAGTAAAGGACTGTGTCTACTATTTTAGTCTCAGGAGTGAACCTTGAATACTATGATGGTTTATATAGTAAACCCAATCCACTATGATAGTCCTGTCAGTGATCCTTGACTACTAAGGAAATGATTTTCTATGCTTATGTGCATTCCACAGATCAATGTCTTATTCCAATATTATTATTTCATGGATCATGTCATTTTATTCCTTTATGATTCATATCTTATGAACTTCCAAGATTTATTACATGACTCAAGATTATGATATAAAATATTTAGGGTATGGTTTTCAATGGTTATGATCATGTTATCATACCCTTATGTTCATATTATATCTAAGTGATCATTGATATCTCCCTTTCTTACCATTATTGAGCATCTAAGTTCACCCTTTATTATGTTTAATTTCCCCAGGTTATGAAGAAAGGTATTAAGTATAATATTTATAAAAAGGGTGGTATTTATGAAGAACTTAGTGGGAAATTATGTGGTTCATTTATGAACTAGTTTTATGTATTTAAGTTTCCAAAGATATTGTACCTGTATGATTCTTTCGTGAATTGTTATGTTATGTAATGAATATTTTTATAATAAGATGTAATATCTATGTAAAAAAACTATGGTTCTCTATAAAACATGATAGATATGGGAGTTTAGGTGATATTCTATATGGATAGTAGGATTTTTCAGACAAGTCGGGTGGTTCCGCAATACTGGGACTCATGTTAATTTTGGATATTTTGTACTTATATATGTGTGATCAACCATGGAAAATCATGTTCATTTTTTAGGACTGGAATGACATGGTAGCCATTATTTGTATTTTAATATGTTTACATTCATTATGTGTTGTTTTTTTATTATTAAGTTTGTTTTTGTTCTATTTTTATTAATATTATTTATCACCATAGGGTCTAATATTCACATTATCACCCCATAGGACCTCATTATAAGTCAGAATCCTTTGGAGTATAGTGATGCACACCTATGGTCTAGTGGTTTACCTCAGTCTGGGCACTAGTGATTGGTCCAGGGCTGGTGAGGTATCACACATCTAGGAATACATAGAAGTTGTATGTTTAGGTTTTGTGAAACTGATGATCTTACCATATTAAAAAACATTAAATTGAATGATTGTGAAAATACTTCAAATGGAATGTGTCATCGATTTTGGAATTATAGAAAGGGTTAAAGAAAACCCTTTAAACAAATAGACCATATTTAGAATGAATTTAGTCTATGTTCCAATTAAAAATAAATTATTTAAAAGAGGAGTGGAAGGTAACCTTATTATAAATGTTATGAAATCCATAATAAGTTAAAATTCGGAAAAGAGAAAATAAGCTTAAGATATTGTAGTAGATAGTCAACGGCAAGAGAATCATGGGAAGACTACTCAAAAAATAAAGATAGATAAAGAATTTCCAACTTCTTTAGAATCACCCAAGTAAAATAGAGATGAAATTTTAAAAACATTGGATGAAAAAGTAAGAATTATTAATGAGAAACATTAAGATGAATTTCAAAATAATGCTATTAAATTTGATAAGAGTATCAAAGAAAATAATTTTAAAACCCCATTTTTTGAATAATAAAAATGAAATTTAAATCCCTATATGAAAATGATATTAAAATAATATAAAGAGAGAATGTGATTAATTTTTCCCTAAAGATAAAGGAATATAAATAATCTCTTATTTTGGTAACCATTAGAGAACCTGATAAACCACTGAGGATGAAATTGATCTTCATAGAAGATAAAAATAGTAAAGGAAAATATAAACTCATGGAATTTTTTTATCAATATTTCTCTAAGTTCTTTTCTCCTACACCAAAAGAAATAAGTGAGAAGGATTTCGGAACACCTAAAGAAGTAAAATCCATGGTAGAAGATAATCTATAGAAGAATAATCTACTTGAGGCACCAATATTAACATTTTATGATAGTACTTCTTCTTCATATACATCTAGTTCATCTAGTTTATATAATTCATTATAGAATGAGTCTTTGAATACTATGTCTACTCCAACTAGAGTTTAAAATTCAATAAAAATAATTAAAGACATGCCTAAGCAATAAAAATTAATATATCCACTTTCTACTAAAAATGAGAAATCACTAAAATCTGAAAAGAAAAAATCTACATATATTAATGATAAGAATGGAATTGATTTTGAAAAATAATATCAATTGGATAGTGTGGTTTTTCACTTGTAATATAAAATGAGGGAAGAAGAATTAGTTTCAATGGTAAATTTGAGTGAAACCTCAATTGAAAAATCAAGAATTGATGGACTTAAATAATTTATGGTCACGTCATCTAAACAAGTGGTAAGAATATTAGATGTTATATCTCTCTTACATGATATTAACACTAGGGTGACTTTTTTTAAGATTAGGATATTAATTTTCAAATTTTTCATACTTAGAATCAAATTGTTCATCATTAGGTAAAACATAAGGTTGATGTTAAGATGATGTTGTTCGATGTCGTTTAGGTCAGAAAGAAAACTAAGGAAGGAAATTGATGAAGGCAACCTTATTTTAAGGAAGATGAATTATAATTTAAATGAACAAAATTAATATCTAGGGTATATGATGAAATAACTAAATGAATTAAGGAATTCATTTTAAAAATAAAAGAATAATCTAAAAAAGTTGTAGAAAGTGGTCTCCAAATCACAAAGAAAAGAATAAATTTCCAATTTATTTTCTTTCATCTAATTGTTATAAATTCTTGTTGTTATAAAACTATAATTTTTGTTGATTAAATTTTATGATTATTGATCATTAAATTTATTTTTTATGAATAGTATTTTGAATATTCTTTATTATATTTTCTTTTATGGTTTCTCTCTTCCCTTTTTTGATAAACCCATAAAAGCAGTAGTCTAGTTTGATTGATATAGATTAGTATCAGACTATTGAAATATGTTTTTATTGAATTTAACAAATTTAACTTTTGAAAAGGAAGATAATTTTTCACACTTTTTTATATTTCAGTATGGGGGAGAACTACATACCATGGATATTAAGTTTTATAAAAGTTATAATAAAGGGGGAGAGAATGTTGATTTCTTAGAAATTCACTTAATTTACTTACCATATCATATAGTTATTTTTTAAAACTTTATATTCTTTAGTTTTTTTATTAATTTATATTTGTTTTTTAAAATAAAAATGGTTGAGAAATCTAAGAAGAGTAAGTTTTCCTTTGAATTGAGAAGATTGAGTTTCTAATCTAACATGTTTAATGAGTTTTGAATAATGCATAGTGGATATTGATTAGATAAATCAAATAATAAATACAGAATATTTACTATCATAAGTTACTTAGATATTAAAATTAAGGGGATTTTAATCAAAATTTACAGGGAGATTACTTTTTAAAATTTATTCAAACTTCTTTTCTCATGTGTATCTTGTGATTATTAAAAAAGAGGGATATTGTTTATTCAAATGATTCCTTTTCATCATTTTTTTTAAATAACAATACACTTTTTAATGAGGTTGATTTAACTTAAGGTTATTTTTTTGAGTTATATTATGCATAGATCATAACTTTTGATTCTCATAAGTTCTAGTAAACTGATAAAAATAACTTATGTTTCATAACATGATTAAGAAGAACTAAACAACTAAGCATTGTGATGGTGCACTAAATTTTATTCATCATAAGATGGTTCATGCTTCTAATATCATTACAATTAAACCTAAAGTTTACAGAATTTTACCATTGATGTTTTTCTTATAAATTAGGATGAATACTTTTTTGAATGGAATATATTAAAAATAGATATTGATTCACAAACAATTGAATCGTTAATCATCCCTTTACCTTGATTTTTCATGATTGTATTCATTTTTATTATTTTATTAGATATACTATTGTGAGGTATTTCATTATAAATCTCTGTTTTTTTTATTTTATAACTATTATTTTGATCCTTTGTGATCATTTAGTTTATAGGGAAGGAAACTAAATCTTTTAAATAATTATTTTGATGATATTCTGGGGATAGGAATCTGTTTTAAATCATGTGATTAAAGCGGTACTTGTGGATAGAACTACTTACTTACAACTAGTGTGTTGAATAAGTCCTATTACATAATTTTATCTTATAAAACAATATTTATAAAGTTATTCATTTGAAGCTTTTATACCTTAGGTCTAGGTACTAACCTTCCTACCACTTTAGGATAAAATAGAAGAATTCCATTAATTGAAATTGTTTTGGTAATAATATAATTTTATGGGTTTCTAGATCATTATCTAGAACTCTATTCATTTTTTAAATTACCATGTTTTTATTATTATTTTGGTTTGTTTGTTCACTCTATTAAGTTTATAACTTTTAAGAGATTTATTTTTCCACTAAATTTTTATACTATTTTACTTTGATTGATTGGAATTTAGATCTTTCAATGATCTTATGTTTTAGAGTGAGAGAAAAATTGAGTTAATCATTTAACTTCAATTCACCTCCCCTCTTGAATATACCATACATTAACCTACTATGACAACAATATTAACTATGTTATGGTGTAAGGTGAGATTTAGTTCCCACATAGGATTAACTCCACATAGGTATGTCGTGAATGACATTAAAATCATATTTATTCTAAGATGTGTTATGTGTTCATGTGAGAATTAACATGGAATATAAAGTTTTGTACATTATTAATCTAAAGTGATATATAGTAATATCTCATTGGTGGATTACAACAAGCCCTTCATATGATTAACCTGATTCCTGCATGACATTAACTTGGTGGTAAATCCCTTTGTGTAGGAATAACTTAATGTGGCACTGGATTAATCTGTCATTGCAATGGGATGTGTAAGAAATAATATGGATGCTCATGCATGGCCAGGGCTTTGTACTATAAATTCATGTAAGGAGAGTGGGCGTATGTAGGAACTTACATAGTATTAAATTTAATAATGCCTTACAATATCAAATATATCCTAATGGAACTACATACTTCCATTTTTGAGACAGGAATTCGACTCTTCATTCTAAGAATGATTTCAAATTTCTAACACCATGGTAAGGATTTGATACCAATTAATGGTTTCTAAGAGTATTTCAAAAATTAAACTAAGAAAAATAAATTATATAAAAACCCAAAACATGAAAACTTTAAAATGAATAATGGTACATATACCTTTCACCATAGTGTTTCTACAACTTTCTTCATTGCATGAGGTTTATGTAGATCACTCAAGGTAATCTGTCAAACTCCCCTCTCCATGATGTATCCACAAGACATACTAAATTGCTTAGTGATCAAGTTGGATGATCTCTTCAACTATAACATTATAGTGCCTCATGTATTCTAAGGATAAATTGGATGAGTGTTTCGGGTATGGGAGTATAATAGGGGCTCTAACCACAAAATATTGATGGTGTTACTACCTTTTATATCCTCTCGAGATACTCCCAAGTTATCCATATAAAATTAATTTCATGGATAGCTTTCTTGATATCTTATATCATTCATTTTCAATATACCTATATCATATCATATGATATGAATGAATGCATCATATAAATAATGAATTTAGGGAAATATATTTTAGAAACTTCCAATTAAATGTAAATATATTATAATTATGCCTCATAAAAACGTTTATTAATGAAAACCTAATGGTAAAACCATTTATAGAAGTAAAATAGTGCTTAATTTATAATTCCCCTTGATCGAGAAATATCTTTAATCCAATGAATCCTAATATTACTAACATGATTTCTAAAAATTGATGTTGGTAATTCCTATTTAAAAAGATTGATTAATTTTTCACAATAAAAATATTGTAGACATCAACATATAAATCTTTTCTAAAGCTCAAGAGTATAGAAAAACTTTGGAGTGATATTATTATTTTGATCTCATTTTATGTATCCATATTTTATTTGTGTGATACATTCTACATTGTCTTCATTTAATAAAGAGTTATTGTTGCTATAAAATCCAAACC
The DNA here is from genome assembly GCA_963277665.1 of Viscum album. Lineage (NCBI taxonomy): Eukaryota > Viridiplantae > Streptophyta > Magnoliopsida > Santalales > Viscaceae > Viscum > Viscum album. The sequence continues at coordinate 1,230,940,560 of OY728135.1, read as the reverse complement.
CACTTGATATATTAATATAATGAATCATCAAGCATAACCATACATGATTATAGATTTATTCATTAATTACAAGAATTTATAAATTATTTTTTGATGTGGAAGTAACATCTTGTTTCACCTATCTCCATGAAATGGTTGTATTGTAATATTTTATGATATAACCTATCTATGATGAATATTTATGTAGATCAGAAAGATAACATGCATCTACATATCTTAATAATTTTTCTTTTATTCCTTTAAAATAATACAATCCCATGTCTCATGTTCTATGTAAACTGTAAAAGATATTTTTTTCTTTATTCCAATGACTTCAAGTGTGGGATAAGATGAACTGAGCCAATAGATTAACTATAAATGTAATATCGGGTCTTATGTAATCCAAAAGATATAAAATTGTGCATATGGAACTAATATATGGTATAACATGACTAAGAATATTTTAATTATTTTTAAAATGATAAAAATGATCCTTTAAATGATCAAGTGACCTAAAAACCATTAGAGAACTCAAAGGGTATAATTTATCCATAGAGAATTATCTCAAAAAAATTCCACATATTTATTTTGTTAAATTATAATTCCTTCATTCAAGTGTTTTAATAGAAGACTAAGGAAAATTCTATACTTAACTAGATCTTTTTTCTCAAATTCTTTAGAAAGAAAATTTTTTATTATAGAAATTCCATTTGGAATACCAATTATATTAATGTCATCAAAATATATTATGATAATGAAAAAAAATAGTAAACATTTTCCTAATGAAAACATGTAGACAAATTGGATCATTTTTATATCCTTCATTTCTCAAATATATTCTTAAATGATATTATCACATTAGAACGTATTATTTAAGGATGTATAATAATCTTTTCAACTTAATGGAATACAAATATGGTTGATTTGATTTATATGATTTAGGTATTTTAAATCCTTTAGGTATTTTCATATATATATTACTATCCAATGGGATATACAAATAAGTTGTTACTATATCCATTAATCTAATTCCAAGTCCTTCTCTTGTAGTTAAACTAATTTAAAATCTATAAGTTAAGCATCCATGATAATAGAATAAGTTTCATTGTAATCTATCCCAATTCTTTGTGAAAATCCATGTACAACAAGGTGTGATTTATGTTGGTTCAGGTAATATGGAAATAGGGGGTAAATTTTCTTTTAAAAAACAAAACATTAGAACACAAGAATAAATTAAAAGAATAGTAAAATCAAAATATAAGCACAGTAAATAAATAAAAATTTAGCATATTGTGAATAAGTGTAACAAAAATAATAATAAAAAAAGTGGGCGATCAATTTAATAGAATAATTAATTGATGGGTTAAATGATTGATTAATTAATTAAATAAAATATATTAATAAATTAAATATAAAAAGAATTTTTTTAAGGAAGTTCATCATTAGATCAAAAATATCCCTTGTGTATCCCACCTCAATTAATTGAGGATCTGTGAATATATAGACCCTGAATTTATTAGTATCCAAGAAACCCCAAAAGAACTCGAACCGTTGTTTTTATTAGTTACCAATAATCCTATAACAAAACCATTTGTTTAAGCTATTTTATAAGAACCCAAAGAGAAAGATCTATTGGTTTTTCTAGTTTTCCAAGAACCCAGCGAGAGATAAAAGGGGGGATTTTATTATCCACATATAATTTGAATAAAATCTCTCAATTATATTTAAAAGATAAAAATATATAATTGAGAACATGTGAGATATTAATATGGATATCAAAGAATTGGAGAATGGAGTTATAAAGAGATCTTAAAAGGAAGCACAAAAGAATTTGATGCTCGTTTTTTATTTCTTTAGATCGATGATGTTCACAATTAATGGAATTTATTTCTTTTCATGCCTTTAAAAGGTTGTATTTATAGAATATGGGGGTTCAAGGGTTGATCTGGATTATTAAAGAGGTCAATGTATCCTTTGAAGACCATCATTAATTCTCATTAAGACTTGTTGACTCAACTCCACTGAGGATGATCTCCTTCACGAACCAAATTGGGTCTCCATTCAGTCGATGCCTGAACCGGTCCACAGTAAGGCTCAAAGGGTGTTCCTTATCCCCACGGGCTGGCACAAGTGCCTGAGTATCAAAATAAAACTTGGGAATGATTTACTCAAATAAATAAATATAAAACCAATGGAAAAATAAACCAAACTCAAATTTAATGTTTCAAGCAAACAAGCCATTAATCAAACCAGAAAGTGAGTCACATAGGTAAACTAAAAACCAAAAAAGCAACTACCACTAGGTAGGGTGACCAAAAACCAACTCAAAAACCACCACCTAGTGAGAGGACACCACCCTCAGGCCATCTCTACAACGCCATACCAAGAAGTCAGCTAACAACCTCGACTACCACTCTCAAAAGCCTTACCTTTACCTGCATCAGGCATGACCAAATTTAATTACACCCAAGTGTGTAAGTAGGGTGTGATCTAATAATCAATAGGATGCCACCAAAAAAATATTTCACATATAAAGATTAAATGATAAAACCATTTCAAGTTTAACCAAGGAAAATAAATAAATGCTTTAACAATTTTAATGAAAATAGTTTAAAAAAAGATAACTTTAAAGGGGAAGTGGTTTTATAAAAAATAAAAACGCTTTTACTTTTATGAAACCACAAAAGTCACACCATATTCCAATGGTGAGTGTAATTTAATCTAGGACCACCAAAAGTGGGAGAGGTCCTATAGGTACTAGCATAAAAATGGGACCCTAGATCATCACGTCTTAGTGAACAAAGGAATAGTAACCACAATAACATATATTCACGTGCACGAGTCACTATTAGGGAAACACATCCATAACCTAGTGGTCTCCAATCATCATCCAGAGTTTAGTTAGTGTTGTAATCGTCAAACCAGCTAAGTGAAACTGGGACAATGTTGCACCTATATCACTAGCACACTAGATCTGGTTCTCCCACCTAGTACCCAAGCTTCTCATTTGTGCTCAAAAGTTCCAAGTTAACTTTTCTTGTCAAAGTCAAATACATAAAAAACAAAGGGCATTATCTAAGTCATTTGCCACACTTTCACATAAAAAATTCTAATTAGAAACATTATGTACACCAAAAAAATTCAAAACTCAACTTGCATTACCTACACAATCAAATAACCAGCTGCACTATTTTAAAGACCATAACTACAAATAATAAAATACTATAAAAATTCATTTAATAGTTTTCAAAAAAATACCGCATGACTCAATATACTAAAAACCCACTCAAAACCACATTTATAACAAAATGCATACTGACGCCACATCAAATCACAAACTACGGCTCCTGCACATAATAACAAACTAACTGCCTAATTTAACTACACTAATATTTCATAAACATGATACTAGAAAAACAAAAACAAATCAAATCTCAAATAAAACCAACCCTGAACCTTAGAAAATAATTAATAGATATATTAAATTAATTAAACAAGTAACCTAATTAATTATTCAATACTTACATGTAGAATCACCTACCTTAGTGTAGGAATAACCTCACAAATTGATGCAAAACTCCCACCGCACATCAATTTCACTGCAATAGATCTATGACGGACCCTAAAACAAGGAATTGAACAAATGCATCAAGATCCAACCAATTGCAAACTAAACCCTAACCGCAAAACCACCCAAAATGGAATAAAACTTATCATAGGGGATCATACCTATGGTGAGGGTGTGGAAGGTCAATCGGGTCTCGATGGAGGTAGCTGGAAGTATGCGGGTTCGGAAAAGAGGGAGTCACTGGAAAGAAACATGGCCAAGGGAGGGGGTTGCTAGATCTTTGGCTAAACCAAGGAGAGGCGCATGGGGTCTTCTAGATGAAGGTAGGGGCAGACTGCCAGTGAGGGATCCGGCCGAGGAGGATCTGGGAAGTTGGTATGGTGAGAGGAGGAGCAAACTAGGTGCCTAGGGTTCGATGGAGATCATGCGTGAAGTAGGGAAGAAGAGAGTGAACAGTGCGACGCGTGGGGAGAGGTAGTGAGGGAGAGAAGAAAAATAAAATAAAAGAAAAAAAGAAATAGAAAATAAAGGATAAAAACCTAAACCAATCTAAAAAAATGATAAATAAATTTTATGATATATATTAATAATAACCACAATAATAATAAAAATAGTATTTATGTTAATAAAAAAATTACCAAGTTAAAACCTAAATAATAAAAAGGTTAATAACGTTATAAGATAAAGTTAGAAACTCAATTGAGGTATTAATAATAATAATAATAATGATGATAATAATAATTTTAATTATAATAATTTTAATTTTATTAGGTTAGTTAACCACCCGCTCACTTGGAAGGTCGCACGTTAAACTGGCTAAGCCACACAGCTTCACTCATGCCCTGCCCGTGCGTCGGTCATTGTCAAGCCAACGCTCATTTATCAAAGAAAAATAGAAAAACTCATGTTATTCTTGGCCTACATTTCAACAAAATAATTATTAAAAAGGGTAGATAAAATTATGAGATAAAAATTAAAATTAAAAACATACCGCAATGTGAATTTCGGGTGTGACAATTCTCCCCACTATGAAAACTTTCCGCCCTCAGAAAGTCAACTCGAAGTCTGATCAGAGAATAAAAATGGGTACTGATGCTCAATTCATGACTTCTTTTCCCATGTATCTTCTCGTCATTCCCATGCTGCCAAATAATGTGAACCAATCGAATAGACTTCCCACAAAGCACCTTCTCCTAAGAATCCACTATCCCCACTGGCTGCTCAAACACTGATAAATCAGGATCTATCTCCAACTCCTCCCAATTAAACTTGTGTGATGGATTTTTATTATACTTTTTCAATTAGGAGACATGGAATATGTCATGAATCGGTGTCGACTAAGAAGTAAAAGCTAACCTGTGTTCCACCTTGCCAATCCACTCAGTGGTCTCGAAAGGTCCAACATACTGCGGTGTTAGCTTTCTTTGCTTCCCCAAATGACGATGACCCAAGTGAGGGGCCACCTTCAAGAACACCCTATCACATACTAAAAACTAAATATCCCATCGCCTATGATCATCATAAGATTTTTGGTGACTCTGAGCTATCAATAACTGATACCTGATCAACTTGACTTTCTCAGATGTCTCTTTCACAATGCTCGGTCCCAAAAGTGAGGTATCACCTACCTCATCCCAACATAAATAAGACCAAAAAGGCCGACCATAGAGTGCCTCAAAGGGGGTAATTCTAATAGAGTATTGGTAACTGTTATTATAAGAAAACTCAACCAATCCCAAATGGTTATCCCATGAACCTCTGAAATCCAACACACATGTGTGAGGCATGTCCTCCAGAATCTGATTCACCCACTCTGTCTGGCCATCCGTTTGAGGATGGTATGCCATGATCATCTTAATTTACCACCCCAAATCCTTTTGGAGACTTTACCAAAACTGAGAGTTGAAATGGGGGTCCCTATCTGAGACAAATTCTGATGGCACACCGTGAAGCCTCACTATCTCCGTAATATAAAATCGACCTAACTCATCCACTTTAGTTGTGTCTCTATTCGGAATAAAGTGGGAATATTTGGTCAGACAATTAATCACTACCCAAATATAATTTACACCCTAAGGTGTATGAGGTAGTCTAATAATGAAGTCTATGGAAACCTTATTCCACTTCTAGGTAGGAATGGGTAATGGCTGAAGAAAATCAAATGGTCTCTGATACTATGTTCTCACCTGCTGATAAGTGTAGCATCTCAATAAAAATTCAGCTATGTCCCATCTCATACCTAGACACTAGAACTGGTGACAAACATTGTAATAAATCTTTTTAGTACTAGGATGGATATTCCACTGAGACTAGTGGCTATCCTATAGCATCACATTCTGCAGGGATAGCAGCACCACTGCATGGACCCTGAAGCACAAAATCCCCTTAAAAGACAAAGACCACTCTAAAGAAGTATCCCCACCATAAAGAAACTACATAGACTGCTAACATATCTCTTCACTGGGATTCTCTTGCTGAATTAATTCTAGAAGGGAATGAGTCAACTGAACACTGGCTAAGAATTTACCGCTATTGTTCTCTTTACTCTTCAAATGCATCTGAGAAAAGAGACCCATATAAGTCCACTCATCAATATATTTCCTCAAATCCTGCACTAGTACTTTCAAACTCAAAGAATCCACCACCACATTTCCATTTCCCAGGGTATAGAAAATGTCAATGTCGAACCCCTACAGGTACTCAATCCAATGACGATACCTTAGATTTAGATACTTCTGTGAGAAGATGTAGGCTAGACTCTTATGGTCAGAGTAGACCACAAATTTCTCCCCAAAGAGGTAATGATGCCAAGTCTTTAAGGCATGCATCACTGCCTCCAAATCCAATTTGTGAGTTGAATAATTCTTCTCATGCGGCTGGAGATGGCGAGAACCATAAGCCACCACATGATTATCCTACATGAGTATACACCCAAGTCTCAAACCTGAGGCATCACAGTAAACCACATAGCCCTTCACGAACTCTGGTAAGATCAACATAGGTGTGGTGGTCAACCACTACTTCAACTCCTCAAAGGATTCCTGGTACTGTGGGCTCCATTCAAACTTCACCCCTTTCTGGGTGAGTGCGGTCATGGAGGAGGCAAGATGCGAGAAATCCCGAACAAAATGCTTGTAATAACCTGTTAGGCCAAGAAAACTCCTGATCTCGAACACATTCCTTGGATGATCCCACAACATAACTGTACTAGTCTTTCCAGGGTCCACTGAAACCCCTTGTTTTGAAATTAAATGCCCTAGAAACTTCACTTCTCTGATCCAGAATGTGTACTTTGAAAGTTTGACATATAGGAGGTGATCATGCAAAGTGCCCAAAATGAGTTGCAATTGATGCTCATGTTCCTACTCAAATACCACGAAAAAGGATTCGAGATATTGGTGGAACACCCTATTCATGAGTTCTATGAAAACTGTCGAAGCATTCGTCAATCCAAAAGGCATAACCAAGTACTTGAAGTGGTCATACCTGCTTTGGAAAGTCGTCTTCAAGATATCTGCCTCTCTCACTCTGACCTAATGGTATCCCAAAAGGCAATTAGATTATGGAGAACCACTTTTCACCTTTCATTTGGTTTAACAAATACTCAATCTTGGGAAATGGGTATTTATTCATGATGTTCACCTTATTAAATTTCTGGTAATCAATGCACACCTAGAGGGTTCTGTCGGCCTTCTTCAGGTATAAAACTAGTGCGGCCCAAGGAGAGATTCCCAAGCGAATGAATCCTTTTGATTCTAAATCATCCATTTGTATCTTTAATTCCCTAAATTTGGTGGGGGCCACACGATAAGATAGAAGAGATATAGGTTGTGTTCACAGTGCTGATTCAATTGAGAACTCCACGTCCTGATCTAGGGGTAAGCTTGAAAAATCATCTGAGAATACCTCTGGGAACTCATACACTACTGGAGGTAATCCACTCTAATAAACGCCACTATATTCCTCCAGTGTGAGTGATGATAACTGATAAGCAAGATTACCCAACTCAGGAAGTAGAGGTCTCATACAGCCCGATCGAGGATCCCATTCTCCATGAAACAACTAAGGACCCCCATTTGGTTCCATAAAACTGACTCTTCCTCGATAGCAGTCAATATACACTTGGAAGCGCACTAGCCAATCCATGTCAAGGATCACATAAAATAGGTCTATATCTAGGACCAAGAAATCTCATTCTATTTTGACTCCTGGCACAGAAATTTCACATGATGGACACCTTAGGCCCAAATCCATTTTTTTAACCCAGCAGTGTTACTAAATCCATTTAAACAGATAATATCTTGGTTGGTAAGATCAACAAGTTCACAAGATGGGTAGATATAAAATATTCAGATGCACCAATATCAAAAATAAAGCCAGCTAAAGAAGATGCAACCAGAATGGTACCTCAACAATCAAAGGTCCTGCATCAGATCCCACTAGTGCCTGATCCACAGCATGTAGATGTCAGGTCCCTAACTGAGAAAAAACTCTCACATGTGGATCTGCCCTGATTTGGATCTACCCAGAAGATGATCTGGTCCTTCCACCATGACCACCAAACTGAGATCATGTCATCCTGGTCAGCTCCGACTGAACTAAAACTACACTAGAATCCACAGATCCAGTCCCACTCTGGTAAGGGTGTGTCACCCTGCAAAATCACTGCATGTGTCTCATAATTCCACATTGATAATGTAAGAACCCGGAGCTTCAGTTTCAGGTACGGATCTCTTTTATGGGATTTTTAAGGAAAAATGGAGAATCTGGAAATTCTCAGAGTACACGTCGTGTACTTTATGAGTACACACCATGTACTCCTCTTTCGTTTGAAGCCGTGTGCTGGCCGCGTTCGGGCCACACACACGATGTGTAGGGATCACGTGGCGGCCGCTTAAATCGGAGTACGGAAAAACCAAGTACACGTCGTGTACTTTCTTTTTTATTTCATTAATCGGACTGGGGTCGCGCCTAATGCTCATTAACGTCTTCTTCTCCACCTAATACTATCCAAAGCATCCAAGGAGGCTGATTCCTCTCCGAGCCACCGACCCGTCACCAGTTGTCCGAATCAAACTCCGTCGATTGCAGAAGAATCGCAGCGGTGAGTTCTTGGTTCTTCTTTGGCCTCGTTTCCTGATTCTTTCTCTCGTGTGAGTTATCTGAGGTTGAACATTTTAAACTTTTTTGAAGATATACTCCTTTCTAGGTCGATTCATGGGCCGAGGATCAAGTATATTGATCTTAGAGGATCGAGGTAGGTGGTTTTTTTCCCTACGTTGAATTTCTTTGAGTTTTGGTTGCAAAAGTGTCGGATACCCATGTATTGGGTATCCCGGGTTTAGGATTTTGATCCTATTGTTTATTTACCCTAGATTTCTTGTTATCTTATGATTAATTATTGGTAATATATGTTTGGTTGCATGTTTTAGGATCACCCCATGGGTGTTTCTCCCTGTTTGGATGTTTATCGCCATTCGGCACCATTTTCCTGTGAGGAAACCCCTATTGTAAATGATAGTTTACTTGTTATAATTGTTTGCATGTGTTGCCTGTTGTTTAAATGCTTTTGATGCAGGGTAGCTTTTATCCAGGTAGTTGTTGTACTTACATAGGGATGCTGACAGTCGATTACGCGCGACTGGACTACTCAGGGCTGTGAGAACCTGGTGCAAGAGATCAAAGAGGGAATAGACAATTAAGTGCTTCCCTAGAGGGTCTATTGGTTTTATTTTCGTATGCAGGACCTACAGGAATAGGACTTTGTGCTTCCCAAGAGTGTTCTTAGTTTACACACGCATCAAGACCATAGGAGTAATTATATGTAAGTTCTTCCTCAGAGAGTCTGTATCTATCATTGCAAGACCATAGGGGAATTGACGTGAGAGCTTTCTAGAGTGTTTGTGCCTTGTTTGATTACTGGACTATAGGGGTCTGCAAGTTTGAGCCACCGAGAGGGTCAGTGTGAATTTTGATGGTTGGTTGTGACGAGTCCACCAAGCCAAAGAACAAGCTTGGGTTTTGTACTGCTTGTGTTTTGGTAGTCTTTTGAGATACCTATTGTGTTACTTGCTTACCTTGAAATAGAAAGCTTTGCTATTTTTCCCTGGTTGTCTAATTAAATTAATGTGAATGGTAATTGGTAGGATTATTTACCGGTGTACTCTTAGTCCATTACTGTACTTATTTTCATTTACTTTTTCTATATTACTCACTGACAGTAGGGCACAAATCTTGTGGTGGTTGCCTACTGGGATTTGTCTCACACCCTATTTGGGTCCTGCTTTTCGGCCCAAACAGATTATACGGTTATAGGTGTAGATAGGGATTGTGGTCCTTCTACCTTAGGTACTTGATTGTTGGTTGGAGATGGAGAGCATGGGACCGGTCTTTGGATCGCGATGCTGCTAGAGTTGTTATTTATGTTTAGTACTTTGGTTTCAATTGTATTTCAACATGTTGTTTTGCTTACTGCTTTCCATAGATACATGTACCGTTCTGCATCATTATTATATCAGAAATTGCTTCGACTTTTAGTTCAGTTTTTTTATGATGTTTACTGCTTCTGCTATTGTTTATGTTTATTCTTCCGCTGTATACTTTATCAAATGAGGTCATAGTTTTCCCACAGACTCACCAAGGAACTCGATGCTAGTTGGCAACCTCTGGCATTTGGGGAAACGCTCTTGAGGTCATGTGGCGAACCGGGTATGGGGCACCAGTTATAAGGCTCCGGATTCGGGTCATTACAAAGTGGTATCAGAGTGGTTTTCTTATTTTCTATTGCCTTACTATTTTGTGAAAATAGACAGGGATAGAAATAAATGGGTAGTTAGTACTTAACTGTGCCCGGAATTAATTAACACGTGTACAAGGAAAAGCTATATTACCTCGTAATTTCAATTTTAGGTTTTTTTGCAAGTGTTACAGTTTATTATATTTCACCATTGGGTGATGCACATTTTTTGTGTTGTTACAGTTTATATGATTGTGGTTCTATTTTTTTGCAACCTGATGAGATGAGGGTGTGTCATCTCATGCATCATATAGGCACTGGGTAGGAAATCACATGTCATGCATTTTACTATGCCATCTAGGGTGCATTATAATTTAATGTTGTTGTGATAGATACTGTGATAAATTATGCATGTTTTTGTGATAGTTGTTGTGATGGACATACTTGTTGTGCTGATAGAGTATTGTTTATTTTACATCCTATTTAGCATGGACACCAAGCTCTGGTCTTAGAGGTGTTATGGGCCCTCAAGGATCGGAATTTGGTGTAACATTGGATTGTTATGCTGTTTTATTTGTTATATGCATTGTTATGATGCCAACCTTTGATTCGCGAGGAGTATGGGCCCCCACGGATCGAAATTTGGCACATAGATGTTTGTTATTCAGTGTTTCTGGTGTTTGGTGTAGTTTCTGAGCTACTGCCCGGAAAAACCCAGAATACACGGCGTGTACTTTATTAATACACGTCATGTAGTTTTTGAACCGTGTTACTAACTGTGTGAACAGAGACATGGGGTGTTGGAGAGTCTTCGAGGACACGCCGTGTACCATAAGTACATGTCGTGTAGTAGTCAACCGTGTACCCAGTCATGTCACTAACAACACGGGCCGAGGAAACTCGTGTAGTACACGCCGTGTTTTATACGAACACGCCGTGTATTTTTCTTCTCGGTACCCGACCATGTCACGAACAACACGGGTCGATGTTATATATTCTTATACACATCGTGTTTGTTCGGAACATGCCGTGTAGGGGTCAGACGTGTAGTCGGCCGTGTAACTACTACACGGGTTGCCGAAACCTGTCCAGTACACGTCGTGTCCTTAGTGAACACGCCGTGTAGTTTAGGATTAGGAGGACCATGTAGGTTAGTTTTGTAAAGAGACTCGGGCAGGGGAGTGGACTTCAAGTGCACGTCATGTGTTGTGGAAATACGCCGTGTAGCTAGGATGTTATACGACCAGTGGTGGTAGAGTTACACGCCCATGTGGAAGGCTTAAAAAACACGCTGTGTAGTCTTGTTTTGCAAACTTAAGTGTTTCTCTCTCTTATTCCCATTTTTTACTCTTGTGTTTTCTGTCCTTGTTAATCCTAAATCTGAAGTGTGCTTTTTATTTCTCAGAGCTATGGCACCAAGACGTCCTCCCGTTGCATGCCAGGAACCAGGCAGTGACCGTACGCCTGATACGGCAGACCAGGGACTACCTGTAGTTCTGCTGATCATTCCGGAAATGGCACCTGCAGTGATTCCAGACACTGGTGTCGATGCTCAGTTCAGAGAGGGTTTCATGAAGTTCATGTAGACCTTCCAGGGAGCTCAGCATCCTGCCCTCGTCTATGGAAGAGCTGACGTGAGTCTTCCAGCAGCTGCATCCTCCCACTTTCACAGGGGATGGAGGACCTTAGTCTGCAGAGTCATGGCTAGAAACCATGCTTTCCATCTTCAAGCATTTGGTGACACCCCCAGACAGGAGGGTGAAGCTCGTGACTTACATGCTGCGAGATTCTACCAAGAGGTGGTGGGATGTAGTCTTGCAGGCAGGGCTCCAACGGACTATGGTTTGGGACGAGTTCCAGCATACGTTCTACAACTACTTCTATTCGGTGACGCTGAGGGCCGAAAAATCCAGAGAGTTCATAAACCTGCAGCAGGGTACTCTTTCGGTTATGGATTATTCCTCCTGTTTCACTGAGTTATAGCGTTTCACTCCCGTTCTGGGAAATGACGAGCTGTTTTTGGCAAGGAAGATTGAGGAAGGCCTCAAACCAGAGATCAGATCGTAGGTGAACGTCTTTCAGTTGACTTCTATTACCCTAATAGTCAACTAGGCGCTGATCACTGAATGGAATCTGAGGGAGACTGGATCTATTGACCAGGGCGGTTCAGCATCCAAGACTGATTCATTGCATACTGATAGCAGGAAACACCATCGAGAGTCTACTCGAGGTGACTCGAGGAAGTGAGGTAATTCTTCTGGAAGACGGGACCTTCCTTCTGGAAACCAGGTGGTGTGCTATCAGTGTGGAAAGAGTGGTCATAAGAAGCCTCAGTGCCCGAGAGATCCATTGGAGTGCCGAGCTTGCGGCAAGATGGGTCATCTGCAGCGTTTTTGCAGGGTTCTTCTTCCAGAAGCTAGTGAAGGAGGATCGGTTTCTACTCCTCATACAGGAGCAGGATTACCAGTTCCACAGTAGACTAGGGGCTAGAGTTCTGCAGGTCGTTCAGTCCAGGGTAGAGGTCTCGGATGCGGTGGTCAGTCTTAGGGAGGATCAGCTCAGGGATATCAGGCTGCTACACAGGGTTGCGGTACTAGCCAGATGTTTGCGGTATAGTAGATCCATCGGGAGCAGGATCTTGTACCTTCCACAGTTCAAGGTACGATCTTAGTAGCCTCAGTTTTATCTTCTGCACTTTTTGATACCAGAGCTTCTCATAGATTTATTTCTATGCACACTATGGAGAGCCTTAGACTTATTGTCCTTACATCTGAGGATACGTTGGCACTAGACACTCCTTTGGGACATAGAACTACTAGTGTGTGTCAGTGCAAGGAGTTCCCCCTTGAGTTTGGTGGTTGTCACTTCTTGTGGGATCTTTATGTCCTTGAGATGACGGGTTATGACATCATTCTCGGCATGGACTGGTTAGTTCCTTTTCAGGCCTTTGTCTATTTTTATCGTTGTAGGGTGAGTTTCATGTCACTAGAGGGCGGGTCTTTCCTTCACAAGGGCGAATGGGATATCCAGGCAAGCAGAGCTGGACCAGAGAATCATGGGTTGGGCAGTGTTACAGCCCAGATTTCTAGTTTATAAATAGATAATTAGGGGAATTCTCAGATGGAATTCCCTCCGGTAGTTGACCGTTTTCCAGATGTCTTTCAAGAAGACTTTTTAGGGTTGCCTCTGGAGCGTGAGGTAGACTTCTCTATTGAGCTTGTTCCAGGAGAAGCACCGGTATCCATACCTCCTTATAGGATGGCTACACCTGAGTTGTAAGAACTCAAGAACTAGTTGTAGGAGTTGCAGGTGAAGGGTTTTATCCGACCCAGTACTTCCCCTTGGGGTTCGCCTGTGTTGTTTGCGAAGAAGGCGGATGGTACCTTACGGCTTTGTGTGGACTATCAAAATCTGAACCAGTTGACGGTCAAGAACCGACATCCATTGCTGAGGATTGATGATCTTTTTTATCAAATTAGAGGAGCCAGGGTATTCTCGAAGATCGACTTGAGATCCGGCTATCATCAATTGTGGGTTAGACCATCTGATATACCTCTCACATCTTTTTGAAGCAGGTATGGTCTGTACGAGTATCTGGTTATTCCATTTGGTCTCACGAACGCACTGGCAGTTTTCATGGAACTAATGAACAGAGTTTTCCATCCTTACTTGGACTCTTTCATCATTGTCTTTGTGGATGATATCTTGGTGTACTCTCACACTTGACACAACCATGTTACCCATATTGAGATCATATTGAGTACACTGAGAGAGAATCAGTTGTATGCTAAGATCTCAAAGTGCCACTTCTAGATGGACGAGATTCACTTCCTGGCCATGTTATCTCAGAGACAGGAGTATTAGTAGACCTAGAGAAGGTGAGCGCAATAGTTACCTGGGAGAAGCCGAAGAATGTCTTCGAGGTACGAATTTTCTTGGTACTGGCTGGTTATTACAAGCGGTTTATACAGGACTTCTCGTGCTTAGCAGAACCGTTGACGGGCTTGACTAAGAAAGGTGTGAAGTACGTTTGGTCAGAAGCTTGCGATTCATCCTTCTAGGAGCTGAAGGGGAGATTGACCTCAGCACCGATTCTAGTTATGCCAGAGCCGGGCAAGAGTTATATAGTTTTCTACGATGCATCTGGTATCGGTCTTGGAGCAATGCTTATGCATGAGGATCATGTTGTTGCATACGGATCTCGGTAGTTGAGGCCCCATGAGAAGAACTATCCTAAGCACGACCTGGAGTTGGCTGTGGTTGTTCATGCTTTGCGTTGTTGGAGGCACTATCTCATGGGAGAGAATTTTGTGGTATATACTGACCACAAGAGCTTCAGGTATATATTCATATAGTGTGAATTAAATCTGATACAGCAAAGGTGGGTCGAGTACCTATAGTCCTTCGACTTTGAGATTGCTTATACGCCTGGGAAAGGCAATTTTGTGGCTGATGCACTGAGCAGGAAGACTCAGTTACAGGCAGTTCAGGAGGCCAGCAGTGAGTGGCAGCTTATAGATCAATTCTCTGAGATGCATTTGGAGGTGCACGACAGACAGGGACAGACATTTCTTTCTTCTATAGCTGTTACCTCTACTCTTTTAGATCGATTTCAAGTGAGGAAGCTATCAGACCCAGAAGGCCTAGTCCTATAGGAGGGAGTGTCAGATGGAGACCTTACTCCGGGGTTGACAGTGGGTGATGATGAGGTGATAGGTTTTCATGGTCGCGTATGGGTTTCAGCGGACATACGTGAGGAGATGATGTGGGAGTTTCATGATTTAGCTTGGGTAGTTCATCCTGGTGTCACCAAGATGTACTGAGACTTACACTGTCAGTATTGGTGGCCAGTTATGAAGAAGGATGTGGCTGGTTTTGTTATACGGTGTTCCACCTGTCAACAGGTGAAGGAAGAGCATCAGCGACCAGCAGGGCTTTTACAGCAGTTACCCATTCCTGAGTGGAAATGGAATGATGTCACGATGGACTTCGTGATAGGGTTACCGAGATCTCCTCGAGGAAATGATGCGGTTTGGGTTGTAGTGGACTAGCTCACGAAGGTTGCACACTTCTTGTCGATCAAGGAGACCTTCAGTGTTGATGATCTGGGACGGTTTTACATCTGATAGATTGTACATCTTCATGGAGTTCCACACTTCATTGTTTCAGACAGGGATGCGTGTTTTAATTCGCACTTCTGGTAGGGACTAAAGAGGGATTTGGGTACACAGGTACTTTTGAGTACAACATATCATCCCCAGACTGATGGTCAGTCCTAGAATACAATCTAGATGCTTGAGTATATGCTCTGAGCTTGCATTCTAGACTTTGGCGGTACTTGGGAGAAGCATACCCCTCTGGTGGAGTTCGCCTACAAAAACAGTTTTAAGGTGACTATTTAGATGGAACCTTACGAGGCTTTGTACGGTAGGCCATGCCAATCACCTTTATGCTAGCTAGAGGTAGGAGAGGCAGCCTTGCTGGGACCTCGTCTCATTCAGGAGACCACGGAGCAGGTGGAGTTGATTCAGAAGAAGATGGCTACTGCATAGTCTCAGTAGAAATCTTATGTTGATCAGCGGAGATGACCTTTGGAGTTCAAGGTTTGAGACCAGGTTTTCCTGCGTATTACCCCGAGGTTGGGACATAAGAGGATTAGGAGATAGGGGAAACTCTCACCAAGATACGTCGGGCCGTTTGAGATTCTCGAGAAAGTCGGGCTGGTTGCTTACAGGTTGCGGTTACCTCAGAGGTACCAGGCCATGCACGACGTCTTTCATGTTTCTCAACTTCGACAGTATTTCTCAGACTCGTCTCATGTTTTTCAACCTGAGGAGGTTGAGCTGGAGTAGGATGCATATTTTGAGGAGCATCCTATCAGAATTGTTGATCATAGTGCAAAGGTACTTTGTGGCCGGTATGTTCCTCTGGTACGGGTGTTATAGCATCACGGCCGTATACAGGACGAGACTTGGGAGAGGGAGGCTGATATGCGATCATAGTGGCCAGAGTTGTTCGAGGTTTCTTCTTCTATGCCTTGTTAGGGAAATTCGGGGATGAATTTCTTTAAGGGGGAAAGTTTGTAAGAACCCAGAGCTTCGGTTTTAGGTACGGGTCTCTTTTATGGTCTTTTTAAGGAAAAATAGAGAATTTGGAAATTTTCAGAGTACACACCATGTACTTTATGAGTACACACCATGTACTCCTCTATCATTCAAATCCGTGTGCTGGCCACATCCAGGCCACACACACGGTGTGTAGGGATGATGTGGCGGCCGCTTAAAGCGAAGTACGGAAAAACCAAGTACACGTCATGTACTCTAAAAGTACACGCCATGTACTTTATTTTTTATTTCATTAATCGGACCGGGATCGCGCCTAATGCTCATTAACATCTTCTTCTCCGCTTAATCTCATCTAGAGCATCCAAGGAGGGAGATTCTTCTCCGAGACACCGACCTGTCACCAGTTGTCCGAATCAAACTCCATCGATTGCAGAAGAATAGCAGTGGTGAGTTCTTGGTTCTTCTTTGGCCTCGTTTCCTGATTCTTTCTCTCGTTTGAGTTATCTGAGGTTGAACGTTTTAGACGTTTTTGAAGATCTAGTCCGTTCTAGGCCGATTCACAGTCTGAGGTTCAAGTATATTGATCTTCAAGGATCGAGGTAGGTGGTTTGTTGCCCTACGTTGAAGTTCTTTGAGTTTTGGTTGCAAAAGTGTCAGATACCCATGTATCGGGTATCCCGGGTTTAGGATTTTGATCCTATTATTTATCTTCCCTAGATTTCTTGTTAGCTTATGATT